>JAPFRF010000001.1:141349751-143927251 GCA_029282475.1 Phrynocephalus forsythii
AACCACTGGTAGAGGTTGTTCGGAGTATTGGGGCTCGCTGTCACCAGTATGCAGATTACACCTAATCTAGCTCTTGTTTCCATAAAAATCCATCTGTTTCACTGCTAGATCTGTGTCTGGTGTCAGTTATGGAGTGCATGAGTTGAATGCACTGGAACTTAATTCAGATAAGACAGAGGCGCTGCAGATCATTTGAAAGGTAGATCAAGGAATAGAAATTGAGCCTCTTTTGGATGGGGCTACACTCCCTCTGAAAACACAGGTGCACTGCTTGGGGTCCTCCTGGATTCATCTCTGACCCTGGATGCCTAGGGTTCAGAGGTGTCTGGGAGTGCCTTTGCACCGTTGAAATTAGTGTGTGGGCTTTGCCTATTCCTGGAGATGTTTGATACAGACAGGTTGACACACTACTTGGTTACATCTTGGCTGGATTACTGTAATGACAGAGTCAGCCTTGGCCACCTTGGTGGATGACTTACATCAGGAATGGGACAGAAGGAATGTGTCTCTGTTGGTTCTTCTGGACATCTTAGCAGCTTTTGATACCATCAACCATGGCATCCTTCTGGACCATCTCTCTAGGTTGGGACTTGGAGGCTCTGTTGTACAGTTAGTGCATGGGGCTGCCTTTTGAAAGTACTGTTTTTTTCGGAAACTTCAAACGGTCCAAAATGCTCCAGCCAAATAGTTAACTGGGTCTGATTACAAGGATCACATAACCCACCTGCTAGAGAAGCTCCACTGATTGCTTCTAGACACAATTCAAAGTGCTGGTTTTAGACCATAAAGCCCGAAACGGCTTGGGTCCAAGATATTTCCCAGACCTGCAAACTCTGGATGAAGGGAGGGTTTGTGAGCAACACAAGCAGAGTCGGGTCAGAAACCGGCAAGTTAGCTCTATAGTTCATGGAGATACTTCAGATATGGAGCACAGGGAGGATGGAAGCCAGAGAATAATTTGGCAAGTTTAGTTTGCAGACAGATGATGGACTCTCCTTCCCTGGACATTTTAAAACTGAAGTAGTCCATCTCCCTGGGATGAGTAAGCTGTGGATTTCCTGTTTCATTGGGGGTTGGACTCAGTCTCTTTCAGTGTTATGATTCTGTGACTCAGACTGTGTTGGGTTGTGGATAGAGCTTGGCTGAATCAAAGCAACACATTGGTTTTTCTGCCACCAGAGTTGATGGATTGGAATTTTAACTGTCTGGAGCAGTTAAATGCCAGCTAGTTGGTTACCTTAATCTCACATTGGAAGAGGGGCTTAGGAAGAAAGAGCTGCCTAATCACAGAGCTGCACAATGTGTATATATTGATTGGTCTTCCACAGCTTTCAAGCATGGATGTTGCTAGTTCCAGAACAGCCGGTATGCTTATACACAAGTTCTTTCTTATTCCCAAGAACTTTGACACCAGAGAAACAGCCAAGTCAGGCTTTTATCGAGTCATTTGGAGAGTTGTCTGTGGTGAGTACAAACCACTGCCAGGTAACCAAGCAGAAATATTTGTGGCTACTGAGAAGGCACGGGAGTTTATTTGTTTTATTTAAAATATTTCTGTCCTGCCTTTCTCCCAGAAAGGACCCAAGACATCATAAAACAGTATCTGAAAGTTAAAAACAAGAGATATACCAATATTTAAAAGGAATTAAACAATTATTATATTAAAATAAGTACTGAGATCAATATTGAAACATACTTAAAACAGAGCACATTATAATCCATTTAAAACCCCTCTCAAACCATCCGTTATTAAGGAAAAGCCTGTATGAAGAGAAAAGTCATTCCCTGAGGAAGGACAGCAGAGCTGGGGCCAGCCTAGTTTCATGTGAGAAGGAGTTCCAGAGTCGGGGAGCAGCAGGAGAGAAGGCCCTCTCCCATGTACCCACCCAATGCACCTGTGAGGGTGGTGGGACCAAGAGAAAGGCTCCTCCTGGTGATCTTAATGCCTGGGCAGACCCATATGAGGAGAAGAGGTCATTTAGATAGCTTTCACCCAAGCTGTTTAGGGCTTTATAGGTTAAAACCAGCACTTTGAATTGTGCTCAGAAACAGATTGGCAACCAGTGGAGCTGCTGCAGCAGGGAAGTTATATGTTATTTCTGGCTGCAGCATTTTGGACCCTTTGAAGTTTCTGGATACTGTACAGTACTTTCCAAAGGCAGACCTACTTACTAACTGTAAAACAGTGTGTCCAAGTCCCATCCTGGAGAGATAGCCCAGAAGGATACCATGGTTGATGATACTGAACCAACAGAGATGCACAATCCCTGTCCAGTTCCTGGTGTAGATCATCCATCAAAGTGACCAAAAGGTGTCTCTGACCTATCAGGATTGAAGCTAGATTGAAATGCATCTAGATTATCCATCTCATCCAGGAAACCCTGGAACTGGGAAGCCACAAACCCGCTCCAGACCCTTGCCCAAGAATGGAATATTAGACACTAGCTAGTAATTAACCACTACTGGGGGTCCAAAGAGGTTTTTTCCAATAATGGTCTCACTAATAGCTCCTATAAGCAAGCAGGGATTCTTCCCTGCTGCAATGAGGCATTCGCTACCCTTTGGACCCACTTGGCCAGTCCCTCTCTGGCAGCTTTTATCAGCCAGGATGGGCAAGGGTCTATCAGACAAATGGTGGCCTTTACCTCTCCAAGGGTCCTGTCCATATCATCAGACTGCAAAATCTGAAATTTATTCATCAACACTGGACAAGCAGGAGCTGTAGTTGCATCTATGGAATCTGTAGATCAATTGGATTTACAGCATCCATCCGAGTCAAAGCAGATCCAAGACACTTTCCCTTCAAAGTGCTTTCCACATTTTTCACAGTGATCTACCAAGTGGTCAGCACTGTCTTCCTGTGGACTATTATGTAGAAGGCAGTTGACCACTTGGAAGACTCTGCAGACACAATGTGTGCAGGCAAAGAATGCTTTTTTTTTTTGCTGCCACTACTGCGACGGAATAGGCCTTCCAAAGTGCTCTATCCTGTGTTTGATAAGATTCACTCTGAGTCTTATGCCATCATTGCTCTAGTATATTACCCAAAAGGAAAAAGGGCACTGTCAGATCCAAGAGGACTCCAATGTGGCTTATAGGATCTGTTTCGGGAAGTGATCAAAGGCAAAAGCTCATTTAGAAGATGGAAGGCTTGTCCAAACGAGGACAACAGGCAGAAACATAAATTCTGGCAGAGCATATGAGGAGTATATAGCTAAAAACACTCCAACAAATAACAAGGAGTTATTTAAGTACATTAGAAGTAAGAACCCAACTAGGAAGGCCATTGGACCATTAGATGATAATGGAAGGCAAGGGATTATTAAAGAGGAAACAGAGATTGCAGAGAGACTCAATGAATTCTTTGCTTCAGTATTCACTGAAGGAGACAGAGACCACATGCCCAAAACAGAACCTATCTTCATCGGGAGGGAAACCAAAGAATTAAGCCAGATAGAAATAACCAGGGAGGAGGTTCTTGCATGTCTTGTTAAACTAAATGCTAACAAATCACCCGGACCAGATGTCATTCATCCAAAAATTCTCAAGGAACTTAAAGATGAAATTGCTGATGTCCTAGCCAAAATATATAATCTTTCCCTCAAATCAGGCATTGTACCTGATGACTGGAAGGTAGCAAATGTGACACCAATCTTAAAAAAAGGGTCCAGAGGTGATCCAGGAAATTACTGACTGGTCAGTTTGACATGTGTCCCAAGTGATGGAAACCACCCTAAAAGATAAAATTAATAGGCACATAGAAGAGAAGGCATTGCTGAAGGAAAGCCAACATGGCTTTTGCAAGGGCAAATCAAGTCTCACTAATCTGTTGGAATGCTTTGAGAGTGTCAGCAAGCATGTGGATAAGGGAGATCCAGTTGACATTGTTTATCTGGACTTTCAGAAGGCCTTTAACAAGGTGCCACACCAAAGGCTGTTGAATAAACTTGCCAGTCATGGAACCCAGTGTGCTGCAGCAGTGAAAAAAGCAAACTCAGTGCTAGGGATCATTAGGAAGGGTATAGAAAATAAGTCAGCAAGTATCATTTTGCCTTTATAAATCTATGGTGAGGCCCTATCTGGAATATTGTGTCCAGTTCTGGTCACCATACCTCCAGAAGGATATTATGGAAATGGAAAAAGTGCAGAGGACGGCAAGCAGAATTATTAGGGGACTGGAACATCTTCCTTATCATCTTAGACTGCAACAGCTGGGCCTCTTCACTCTTGAATGACTGCACCTAAGAATTGACCTGATGTGGACAAAGTAGATAAGGAAAAGCTGTTTTCCCTATTGCACAACACTAGAACTAGATAGAAGCACTCCATGAAACTTTTGGGTGCTAGATCTCAAACACATAAGAGAAAGTACTTTTTCACCCAGAGGATCACTGGTCTCTGGAACTCCCTGCCAGAAGAAGTGGTGACAGTCCCCCAGCACAACAAGCCTAGGAGATTCCAACACCACCCCCAAAACCAGATCAGTGAGGTCAGGCAGTGAGACTGTTGAGTAGTGGGGTGGGTGATACCCCAACAGAATTCCTATTCTATCCTGGGCTCCCACTTTCAAATACACACATTCAAACCCAGAAAAATGGGAGATGTGGCACCTGGTGAAGGGGATGGTATCATGACAGACCACTGCAACACCACCTCCCCGCCCACCAGGTCTTGTCTAGTGTTGCACGGAGAACCTTGGTGGACAAAGTTGAGAGAGTTGACACCCCCCCCAACCTCATCCAACCAGGTGTCTGGTATACAAGCCAGATCAGTCTGCTCACCCAGGACCAAGTCCTGTTCTTTTGCTATTGACCAATCTGGCATTTAGCAGCAGACGTTTCAACCCAGGGGGGCTGTCACCAAGGCAATTCAAACTACTTGAGTTTGGGGACAGCTTAAGGCTAACCAATATCCTTCCCCATTCCTCTCTCACATGTTTCTGTGAGTGCTGCCCTCCACCATATTTCCCCCTGTCCTGAAAAATTTAAATTGTTGCCTGCCCAACTATTTTGGTTGGTTGTCTAGAAGACGTGCCAATGTGGCATAAATTAGAAAGACAGGAAACAGCCTTATACAAAGGCTGGTATTGGGTATTAGTCCATCTCAGAGTTTGGAAAAGTTACTCCCTCGAACTAGAACTCCAAGACTCCCCCAGTTGGCATGGCCGTCATCCAAGCTGCCTAGGGATGCTGGAATCTATGGTCCAAGAAAGTTATGTTGTTAAAGCTCTGTCAAAGTCTTCTGGCATTTTATATAACTCAAGTGTTAGAATTTTTAAGAGGAGTGTGAAAGTGTAACCCCTGTAAAAGTGTGTTGTGATCATAAAAACGGGAGTGTGAACAGCAATGAACAGTTGGAGGTTACTGCAAGGCAACCAGCCAGTTCAGAAGAAGGGAGCACACTGCAATCCAATGCAGTCCTGGCAGAACTCCTTATGAAATGCATATGGTCTTCTACCAGAAGCACATAGAAAAATACTGTATCCCTGCTTCCATGGGCAAAACAAACCTTCTTGTTTACAGAACAACCTTATCAACATTTTCAGCACTCCAAAAGAGTTCCACTAGATTTTTCATTTTAACCATAACAAAGGCCATCAGCCAGGTGTGTGGATATTTATTTATTTATTTATTTATTTATTTATTTATTTATTTAGACTATTTTACCCCACCTTTCTCCCTGGAGAAGGATCCAAGGCTTACAATAATGAGGGACAATATACAGCCCAGAACATTTAAGACATATTCAGGTTAAGAACAGGGAATTAGAAGAGCCATCTTAGAACAATAAAAGGTAACATTAAAGCTACAAAGAGCACACAAAAAGAAAAATAATCCATTATGAGGGGTGGAAACTAACATGGAAAACATTGGTGTTGTTATAAAATCAGTCAATGTAATCATGCATGGTAATCCACATAAAAGTCACATAGTAGGTAGTCCCTCATTCAAGGAAAGCTTGCCTGAAGAGGAAGGTCTTCGCCTACTTCCGGAAAGGCAGCAGAGGCAGGGCAGTCCTGGCCTCCAGTAGGAAGGAATTCCAAAGTCTGGGAGCAGCAACAGAGAAGGTCCTTTCATGTGTTCTTATGAGATGCACCTGTGAAGGTGGCGGGATGGAGAGAAAGGCCTCTCCTAATGACCTTAGCACCTGAGCCGGTTCATACTGCACGATTCGATCTTTCAGGTAGCTTGGACCCAGGCCACTTTGTGCTTTGTAGGTTAAGGTCAGCACCTTGAATTGTGCTTGGTAGCTGATTGGCAGCCAGTGGAGCTGCTTTAGTAGGGGTTTAATGTGATCTCTGTACCCCGCCCCAGTTAGTAATCTGACTGCTGCATTTTGGACCCATTTGAAGTTTCCTGAGACTTTCCATCGGTAGCCCCAGATACAGCACATGACAGCAGTCCAGCTGGGATGTCACAAAGGATGTGTCACAGTGGCCAGAACAGGTTTCTCAAGAAATTGGCATAACTGGAGTACTAGTTTTAACTGTTCAAATGCACTCCTGGCCACCACTGTGACCTGGGCATCTAAGCTCAAGGATGAGTCCAGGAGCACCCCCAAGCTATGCACCTCTTTTTTCAATTTGGGGGGGGTAATTCTATCCAGTACAGGTTGCATCTCTATCCCTTGATCTCCCTTTTGACTGACCAGAAGCACCTCTGACTTGTCCGGGTTTAGTTTCAGTTTGTTCTTCCTCATCCAGTTCATTACCGAAGCTAAGCAGTAGCACTGATCTAAAGTTGAAATAGCTTCCTTGGAATCCGGAGGTGACGAGAGATAGAGTTGAGTGTCATTGGCATACTGGCGACACTTAACCCAAAACCTCTGAATAATTTCCCCCAGTGGTTTCATATAAATATTAAATAACACAGGAGACAGAACAGAACCCTGAGGGACCCCACAGGTCAGCGACTGTGGTGTTGAACATGAGTCCAGTAACACCACTTTCTACATTCTCTCCTACAGAAAGGACTGAAGCCACTTTAATGCAGTGCTCCCAATTTGCATTTCAGAGAGACGAGTCAGGAGGATGCTGTGGTCAAGAGTGTCAAAAGCAGCTGAGAGGTCTAGTAAAACCAGAAGGGACACAGATCCCCTATCCATTTCCCTGCGTAGGTCATATACCAAGGCAACCAGTGCCACTTCAGTCCCATAGCCAGGCCAGGATATGTAAATATTTAGCAAATGCAAACCAAAAGAGTTGAACAGTACAAAAATATACACAGATGTGAGACAGTACATAGAAGTGGAGCTTATGACCAGAAGACAGCAATAGGAGAAATCAGCAGGCAATGTGTAGCAGGCAAACATAGAGTTGGAAGAGACCTCATGGGCCATCCACTCCAACCCCCTGCCATGCAGGAACCCCCATCAGCAAGAAGGCACAGGAGCAGCCAGCCAGCACAGAGGCCAGCAGCATGAAGGCAACACAGAAAGTAGGCTTGTTGAGAGAACACCATAGCATAGACCAGTGATGGCGAACTTTTTAGAGACCGAGTGCCCAAACTGCGATTCAGAACCCACTAATTTTTCGCAAAGTGCCAATACAGCAATTTAATCTGAATACAAGTGGCCATGAAAGGGTGATGTTGGGTGCCCAGAGAAAGCGCACCTGTGCCATAGGTTCGCCAACACTGGCATAGACTGTCATCCATGGAATAGAAACTGGCAGATGGCTGGAAAGGACTACTAAGAAAATGTAATGTTTTCTGTTTGTGTCCATGTATTATGCTTATATAGGCTGAATAATAAGTTTTTACCTTAATATAATTTCACTTTTATGAAATGTAATACAGTAATTTAACGATTCTTTAACTTTCTGCTTTTGGATTGCTCCTTCATTTTTCTAATGTAATTAAAACATTCTTTTTGGTATATTGATGGCCTTGTGTGGCTGCCATTTAGAAACATAATTATAACGTGATTTAAGTTCTTGCCAATAACTCTAATAGCTGCATCAGTTTTGAACCTCTCTATGTGTATTTAGAAACAAGATTAGAGGAATACTTAAGTATATTACCTGAAAATTGAAAATTATATTTAGTCTTTGTACATAGTACTTGCGCCCACAGCTTTTCCCATAGCTTAAGAATGTTGGATGATTTTTCCATGTTTTAAATAGCTGTAGCTATAGTTTTTCTTAGCTGCACATAGGGATTTCTGTTGAAGAATTTACAGCTGCATAAGTTTCATTACTGAATTTCTATAGTTACATGCTTTCAAAGTTTATGTTGCCATGCATATGGAACACAGAAGCAATTAGATGAAGACAGTTTGTAAATTAGGTAAGTTTATGGTGCCTGGAATAATTTTCTACTTGGAGAAGTAGAGTTAATAATATATGAACGAGATGTGGATGTAAAAGAATTACTTCACCATGAGTGAAACACTGGTTCATTCTCGCCCTCTGAAAAGAGATGGCACTTCTAACAAAGAAGCAACTTACACTGTACTTTGATGCCCAGATGAACTTCCATGTAATTTCCAGGGTTATCTGATTTCAAACTGAAATTAACACCAACAAGGGAAAATGTCAGCTATGACGGACCTGCAGAGACTCAAACTGTCAAAGAGCATTACAACTCATATAGTAGTATCAGGATTTTATTTGAGTGTCATACATTTGTCCTTGATAGATCAATATTGTCAGCTCTGATTGCCAGTGGGTGTCATACTTCAAGATTCCATTGGCAGAAGAATCTTGGACCCTCTCTGCACAAAGCATGGCTTTCTACTCATTAATAAGGCTCCGGTAGCTTATTAGTTCAGTATAGTTCAGTAACTTTAGTATCTGGCTGTGCATCCAGCCTATGCAACCTTTGGGCAAGCTGTAGAGTCCCAGTTTCTCCACAGAAGAAGGGAAAGGTAAACCATGCCTGAGTATTCTCTACTTGGAAAATCCGAAAAGGGTCACTAAGTCAGAATTGACTTGATGGCATATTATTATTATTATTATTATTATTATTATTATTATTATTATTATTATTATTATTATTATTATTATTTAGATGGAAGAGAAACTGTAAAATGTCATGGAAGATGGAGATTCACAGCTTTTATGGACTTAGTCTGTAAAGCAGCAATACTGTGTACAGTGGCACCTCAACTTACGAGCGGCTCTACTTATGAGCAATTCAACTTAAGAGCAGAAAAACGTTGGCATTTTAACTGCTGCCTTCCAAATTTTAGATGCTGTCTGCTCTACTTACAAACATTTTAAATCTTTATTTTATATTTTTATATTTTTATTTTTTTTAGATACAGCTGCTCTACTTACGAATTGTTTGACTTACGAGCATGCATTCAGAATGGATTAAACCCATAAGTAGAGGTATCACTGTACTGTTTTCTGCTTTTTGTCACTCATTGCAAACATTAAAATCATTCCTAGTATATGGTGCAAAGACATCCTCCTTATACTGGGAGAGAATAGGTGAATGGAATAGGGGAGAGGAGGAAAAAGGTGGCAAAGGGAATACTGTAATAGACATGAATTCACCTATTTCTAAAAGAAAAACTTGACTAAAATGTCTCTGAAGTTGGACAAACAACCCCTGAAACTTCTTCTGTGCATTGGCTGAGTGTATGGGTTTTTGTGTAAAACTGCAAATGTTATATAAACACATGGATTAATTAAGCTCATGCATTCTTGGCACAATGTGTGGGAATTTTTGTTAAAAAACCTTTAGTTATGCAGTTGATAAAATTGATGAAACTACAGAACAGAATTAGTTTCACAGCTTCCCTCGGCAGACCACCCTTTATTGAGTAGTTCTCAACTAGCACTTCTTACTAGCTCAACAACTCAGAAACACTGGTAAAAGAAAAGAATAAAAAGTTCAATTTACCCCAGTTCTGAATAGATTGAAAAAACTCCATAGAGTGGAAATATAATGTCTGATTTTATGAACAGAACTGACTCGTAGTCTGCTTACTAACTACCTGACTACCAGAATACTTAAAATAATTGATCAGTGACTGATGAAAAGCTGGGCGGTGGGAGCTATTGAGCAGAGAGGCAAGGCTGTCTTCAAAATCTGAGGCAGAGAGAAACTAATTGGTTGCTGCTGGATTGATTAACTATAATCTCATTTTAGAAAGGTCTGTCCCAGCAAAACCTCTTAAAACAGCATATCAAGGTTGCAATAATTCCAACATGCTTTGTATATAGTCTTGGCAGATTATGGAAATTTTGTTTCTTAAAAACCTCTGACTACACATTGGAAAAAGTTTAGGGACATACAAAGCAGAATTAGCTTCTTGTCTTCCCCCAGTAGACTTTATTATTAGTAAATTCCTTCTTGTTAATTCTCCTAAACTGGCACTTATTGTCTCAGTAATTCACTCATAAACAGTGGTAAAAGAAAAGAATAAATAGTTCCATTTTACTCACAGTTCTTCATAGATCAAAAACAAATGGCATTTGGTAGAAAAAATGATTGGTTACATAAACAGAGCTTAGTTGATCTACTAGCTTCAAGACTAGCTATATGACTTACTGACTGACTAAATACATTGCTCTAGCTGCCTTCAGAGTCTAAGTGAATTCTGATTCCTTTGTTAAGTGACAGAACAATTCTCACTAAAAAGAATGGGAAAAAAGACATAAGTAGAAGGGTGTGGCTCTCTTCAAAATTCTGAGGCAAAGGGAACAATTGGCTACTCCTGAGTTGATTGACATTCACCCTTGTCCAGAAAGATCCCTCCTAGCCAAAACCTCTTAAAGGCATCCTACAAAGGTTGAGATATTTCCAACATATAAAAGGTCACATGTCTGACCTATCTGCTTTTTTAATGGTTCAGAAGGAATTCTCACAGTAGCCCCAAAAAGTAATAGTTCTGTATTTCGGTTTGCCCACATTTTTATTGTAAGGATCATGTCAGCCTAGGTCAGTGATGGTGAACCTTTTAGAGACTGTGTGCCCAAACTGTGATTCAAAACTCACTAATTTTTCGCAAAGTGCCAGTACAGCAATTTAACCTGAATACAGGTGGCTGTGAAGGGGTGATGTCGGGTGCCCACAGAAAGGGCTCTGAGTGCCACCTTTGGCATCCATGCCATAGGTTTGCCAACAATGGCCTAGGTGTCGCCCTGGCACTAACTCAGTGCTATGAAACATATCTGAAGGTTGCAAAGCTGGGTTTGCCTTCCTGCTCATTCCTATGGGTCTGTGGTTTTCCAACCTGTAAGCTATACATTTTGTTCCTTCATTTTAAATGTTCAGTTTGCCAGACCAGT
Source organism: Phrynocephalus forsythii (assembly GCA_029282475.1). Classification (NCBI taxonomy): domain Eukaryota; kingdom Metazoa; phylum Chordata; class Lepidosauria; order Squamata; family Agamidae; genus Phrynocephalus; species Phrynocephalus forsythii. Next base: position 141,360,991 of record JAPFRF010000001.1, read on the forward strand.
TAAACAGTGCAAATGAAGTTTAAGTTCTGCTGCACCTCCAGATTCGGACCACAGTGTTATAAGAAACTCAACATGGACCTTAGGAAATTGCCTTACAATAAAGATTTCTGAATGATTAAATACCTTTTAAACAGTTTTGAGTTCCCTTCTTCTGCGTTGAATTTTTGTCTCTTTATCTAATAAAGTACAATATTCCTTTCAGCATCCAGCTCCCTGCCAAAAATTTGGGGACAAAGCAAAACTGGCCGCAGAAACTGTTCACTTGTACAGTATTACTGAATCGGTCTTCATGGGATGAAGACAGACAGAAAGGGGGGGGGGACATCTGTCAGGATCTCTGAAATTCTGGTTTGAGTGAAATTCTTTAATTTTATTTTTTTTAAAGAAAACACACCATAAGAAGCAGATCTGGCTGCTGTCATTAACTATAAAATAAGGCTATACAGTTTTAATTAGCATGCTTAGGTGCCAATCAGTAGCTTGTGTAGATTTAAGTTACAAGAGCCGTACTGAAGATGACTTCCTTAATCTGTACAGGAAGGGCAGGATGCCAGCATGACAGACAAATTCAAAATAAAATAAAAGTGGGTTTTAGATAACTACGCATGGCAAGGCCAGACAGAACAGATAACGTGGTTAGCCTCACGTTAGCCTCTGGAGCTATTGTGTCATTATCTGACCCCCCCACCCCCACCTCAAACTGCAGAATAAAATCAAATCAGCTTTGAGATTCTAATGCTAGGGAACCAAGGCAACCAACATGTTATGTCGTCTCTTTCCAGGAAAGCCATACCACATGAGCTGATCTAAGCATCAGGGACAGCAGATTTTAAAAGGGAGACAGAGCTGTGCATTTATCATCGGGAATGTCAACAAAAATACAATTGCCAGTTACGGGTGAGAATGTTTTCTGGCTATTAAGGGCTGTACAAAAGCAAGGAACATTGGGCTTATAAAGCCAAAGGGCAGAAACATATTATAGATAACCCATAATAATAAGAAATGAAATCTTCCAGGGCTGATTGTGTGGGAGTATCAGAGCAGGAACTTTTCCTACCTCCCAGAGTTTCAAAATTGGATTGCTTTACATCAGTGGTTCACAACCTGTGGGTCCCCAGATGTTCCTGAACTGCAACTCCCAGAAGTCTTCATCACTAGCTGAGTTGGCCAGGATTTCTGGGAGTTGCAGTCCAGGAACATCTGGGGACCAACCGATTGAGAACCACTGCTTTACATGAATAGAATGCCTTGGTCACAAATCTCCAAGACTGACATGCTTTCAAATGTGATGATGACTGATGATCTATGACAGTGGTAGTGACCTTTGGCACTCCAGATGTTTTGGACCACAACTCCCACAGTCCTTTCATTGGCAATACAATCTTGGAATTCTGGGAGTTGTGGTCCAAAACATCAGGAGTGCCAAAGGTTTGTCACCACTGATCTATGAGGTCTGTTTTTGCCCTGAGATAAAGGCCATACTCTGATTCAGCAAACTTTATTATTATTATTATTATTATTATTATTATTATTATTATTATTATTATTATTATTATTATTATTATTATTATTATTATTATTGTTGTTGTTGTTGTTGTTGTTGTTGTTGTTGCTGCTGCTGCTGCTGCTGCTGCTGCTGCTGCTGCTGCTGTTGTTGCTGTTGTTGTTGTAATCCTCAGGGTAGCCTGATTATAATCTTGGAGGAACTGGTTCTCCAATGTCTGTTTTAAGGTTTTCATCTTGGAAAATGTGTGACATTAAGCAAGCTCTGAGTAACCCTTCCATAAAGTCAGAATCGCCTTGCAGATGTTTCTAAAGATTTGACAATATTTCAGTGTATGTGACACGCATAACCCTTCTTGGGCCGATGGGGAAATTATATTTTAAAAAGATGATTGCCTGGATTCTCTGTCCCCAAAAGGAAGCACTCTCAGAATCATTGTCCTGGGGAGTTCTTAAGTAGGTATCAAGGGTCGCTTGGGGTGAAGAGGTCATGAACTGCTCTATGGGAGCTTTGGGCAGAGCTGCACTTTGGAAAGTAACTTTTCAAAACTCTGGCCATGGGTGGGGAATATTGACTCAGGACTTTCCCATATCTTGGGCTGCTTGTATCTCAAAGGTCAGCTCCATTCAACATTTCCTGGATCTTACATTACCCCACAAAGCTTCTTTTGCTAAGATTTGAATTGGTGGAATCAGTCTCTTAGCTAATCATATGGATGATAAATGCACATTCATATATTCACCCCTGGAATAGTGATTGGATTCATTCATTCACTTGGGACATATCCATCCTTCATTTCATTCCGAATGTGTTTCACAGGAGTGTGAGAGGGGTCACTGTTGGCACCCCAGACAGGCCATCTGCCTTTAGCCTACATCTCCTAAGGGACCCAACAAGGAAGGCAACTACAGATGATGGTGAGGCTACCTTGGAACACAAGGAGACCAGGGGAAAACTGCTGAGGAACCTGAGATGACACTGAGGGAGACATGGATGAAAGAAGACATCTGGAGAGTTGTCCTGGTAGAGGTGACAGCGGCTAAGAGGTGCCCCATATCTGCCCCACCAGTGTCCTCAATCCAGCTGGTACCCACCTGGCACCCAAGAGTGCTGACTGGCCCAGTTTCTCCCAACCTCAGTCTTATGCCAGCATTGACATCACAGGTTCCAGAAGTGAACCTAACTAGGGGGAGCACTGTTGGATGGGCTAGTGTCAGGAACCATTTCCCTAAGAGATCCATTTGTCTGGGAGGAGGGTGGCACAGGCTCTGCCTCTTAAGAGCAGATCTGCAGTCAGTAAACTGGAACCCCGTTTGCACCAGCCAATGGAGGTGGTTGTTGGGGTCTCTCTAATCCATGGTCCCACCATAGACAGGACTAGGCGCCCTCACAAATAGATGAGAAACCACAATTAAATGTGTAAATTCCCCATGAAGCGAGAGCCACAACATCAGATAGCAGCACAAGCAGAAAGAAGATGAGAAACCAATCAGAACGTTTAAGGTTTTGGTTTTTTTTTTAAACCTGGCAACTGTGAAGAAACATGAGTGACACCAAGCCAGTACTTCTGAAGCAGGTGTTCCACAAAGGGCGCAACACAGCAGAAAAAGCTCTTTGCCTGGGCACCAGCTGCTTTATGATGAAAAGAAGATCAGCTGGAGAAGGATATTGAAAGAAGATATTTCAGCACAGGCAACCGTCTTTGAGAAGACATTCCTTCAGATGGGGCTTGGAAAAAAATCACTCTTTTGGATGGTAACTTCCCGAATTCCTCGGGGGATTCTGGGAGGTTTACTCTAAACATTTATGCTCTCATTTTCAGACTGTACAAGTGAGGAGCATCTCTTTGAATTGTGCTCAGTAGAGATGGGAACGACTTAGCGGTATTCCCGTTTCCGTTTCCGTTACTCGTATCCGTTACTCTACGGAAACGGAAACGGGAATTACTCCGCCAGACTTTGAGCTCGAACCAACAAACGAACAATTTTGGTCTGATTTGTCGTGCTCGTTACTTGCATCGCGGCGATCGCGCAATGCCAAGCGGCACAGAAAAAAAAGTTTTTAAAAGTTAAAAAAAACCCCGATTCCCGGCCCTAAAAGTAGGCGAAAACTGTCTGAGGGCACCTACCAGGCCAGAAGGGTGTTTTATTTGGGGGTTTTCCCGCCCCCTCTCCTTTATTGCTACTGCTGCGCTGCTGGTACCAGGCTGGGAGGGCACATCCATTTGCCATGCAGTGCGGGGGATCCAAAATGGCGACCGCAATATTTTTTTGAAACCAAAACCCCACCAAAGCACCACAGAAACATGCGAAAATTAGCTATTTTAAATGCTTGAATTTTTACAGTAGCAGCAGTGGGTTTTTCTTGCAAAAAAAAGTCTCCGTTGTTTTTATTTTTTTATTTATTTTTATTTTTTTACACATTCTGCGCATTCACAATGATGGGCTCGCCCATGGGAGTGGACCATGCAAAGTTTTGGAGCCATTCCACCAATCGCATGGCCAGGTTTTGCTGACTGTACCAGGCTGGGAGGGCGCATCCATTTGCCATGCAGTGTGGGGGATCCAAAATGGCGACCACAATATTTTTTTTGAAATCGTTGCCCAAAACCCCACCAAAGCACCACAGAAAAATGCGAAAATTAGCTATTTTAAATGCTTGAATTTTTACAGTAGCAGCAGTGGGTTTTTCTTGCAAAAAAAAGTCTCCGTTGATTTTATTTTATTTTATTTTATTTTATTTTATTTTATTTTTTTACACCTGCACATTTGCAATGATGGGCTCGCCCATGGGAGTGGACCATGCAAATTTTCCACCAATCGCATGGCCACTTGGCCAGGTTGACCACAGAGACTTCTGGGATGTGCCAATCGGGCATAAACAGCCCACTAATCGTAGCCCAAACCCGAACCCTAAGCCTAAGCCTAACCCATACGCCAGTACACTGTCCTTCTAAGTGGGTCAGAGAGGCACCCAGAGGTGCACCCCAATACTCACCCTAACCTCACCCGTAACTAGCCTAACCCTAGCCCTTGCGCTAACCCGTCTTAACCCTAAGCCAGATCTACTTGCATTGCACTACATGCAAGTACGTGAGACACAGCGGGTGCAAAGAGTCTGCCAGTCCGTCACTTGTGGCTCTGGCTGACTCCTGCAGCTCCCTCCAGGATACCCCCAAACCAGTACTAATGACAACGAAAAAATGAAAAACGAACCGACTAATTTTTGCAAAATTTCGCGAAAAACGGAAACGAGCCGAAACGGACTGCCTCCGACACACGACAACTCGAAAACGTCATTTTCCCTACTCGTGCCCATCTCTAGTGCTCAGAGACAAACTGGAAGCCAATGCAAATTTGTCACCTAGGTGTCTTTGTAAGATTCTGAGATGATCAGGGTGCTGAAGATACCTCTTGACCATCCTTTCCTTTTCATTCCACTAGTGCATTTGTTTCTCAGTTTGTAAATATTGGCAACACCCATCCCTCAAAGTTTGGGGGCTCACACAGCCCTATCGTAGGTTCACCTCTGGTATGTTATCCCATTTCTGAGGTCTTAATTAAAACCATTTCAGCTAAAATCCATATTTGACATTAATGCACTGTAGCCAACTATATAGCTTGCATGTTACTAGAGTTGGGTTAAACATAGCACAGCTGACTCTCATGGAGTGAGCCACAGTGGCATACCAATACGAGTCTGGTGGAAAAGCCTCCGAAGGCACCACTGGGCACCCATGTAAGAACTGGAGCCAGAGGGATTGCAAACCTGATCCATAAAACATTCAGCCAGAGCCTGGAATTAACTCATTAAAGGAAAAGTGTGACCTGTAATCTATTGTGGTTCTTTTTTTTGTAGCAATGAATAATGTTACTTCTTAACTTTTTAATACTAAAGATGGAATCATTATTCTCATTCTTATTCTCATTCATATTCTTTGCATAAGGAGTAACATTTGCTGGAAAATGTTACTTTGAAGATGGATAATTTAAAGCTTTTAAAAAGGTTTTATCACATTAAAACTATCATTGTTCTTAATGTAATAATGACATACTACATTATTCAAGGGTCGCTTGAGATTAAAGAGGAACACACCCCTTAGAAGCTTTTTAAAGAGGAAGTAATGCAGTGTTGTCCAAACTTTGCCCCTCCAGATGTTTTGGACCACAAACCCCACAATCCTTTGTCATTGGCCATACAGGCTTGGAATCCTGGGAGTTGTGGTCCAAAACATCTGGACGGCCAAAGTTTGGACACCCCTGAAGTAATGTGTTACTTTTTAAAGGTAATGCTTCCAGAGATGTAGTTGACAGTTTGTCCTTCAGAGGTTTACTGACATTTCATTCTAAATCCTCACAAGACCTCCTTCTCCTCCAGCATGTTAAAACAACATTGCTCGATTCTAGTATGAACAGGACTCCTGAGCCTATAAAACTGGGTAACTATGAGATGGGCGGCAGATATATCTTCCACTGTGATTTTGCAACAGCTGTATCTGTGGGACCCCTCTCTGTCACATCTCTTTAGAAGCGATCCGAGATGCGATCTGGCACTTGTAGAGGGAGGGATTTTGTTTCACTCAGTCAGCTGCATTAATGAGCATTTTTGTGCCATAGACCCGGCACATCCTCCAGCTGTGCCTGTTGAATTGGCATAATGTTTGTGTTCTCACCCAGTGTGCTGACTGCGGATGTCTCCCTTAGCCTGCTTATCAGCAGTACAGGTGTGGCTAGCTCATTTCTCCCTGGCATACTTGAGTGCTACATCTTGCCAGCCCTCACTATGACTTGATATTTTAAAGCATTTGAATATTTCAGGAGACCTGGATTGTTAGTGAAACTGAGGATGTGGTCACACTGGCAATTTGAATTTATTTCTGTTCAGACTTTTAAAACAATCAAGTTCAAGTTATGTAGTATTTAAGCCAGCGGCTGCACTCACAATCACTGAATTGATTTATTTCTGATGATTTAAACCATTTCTGGTGTCTACACTACTGAAATGTACATTTCCATAAAACTGCATTGAATTGTATCGATGTTAGAAGCAAAATATTTTAAAAATTCCCTTGCTGAACAAAACCCCTCCCTTTGCAGCCCATATAAACAGACCCTTGCACTGTGTGAACGATAAAATCTAAATCAATTTAAATGATACTTACATGTGGTTCTCATTGCCATTGTAACCCCATCCTTAAATGTTTCTTCTGCTAAGTGAGAAAATACATTTTCTGAGTTTTAGAGGACAGTTTCTGTTTTGACTAATGCTCTGAATATGTCTTGACAAAGCTCATTACCAGATATCACAAAGACATCTCATCCATCATATCATAATCCTGTTATTTAATCAATATAAAAATGTATGTCTACTTCCTCTGGCAAGTATTGGAAAGTATGTTTCTCCTGCTAAACCCTACACTTCAAAGTGTGAAGTTTCACTGAGAAACTTCCTTACCGTTCAAGGAAAGAAGATAACAGCAACCAGCAAATGTAAAAAGCTAAAAAGACACAACACAAAAGGAGAGGGGGAAGGATCCTCCCTCCCATAACAAATTCTGGCACCAGTGCTTCAAGTTATAGATATGTTATAATTACTAGGAGAAGTGGAAGCGTTTTCAGGGAGGGCCTGAGAAGAATGGAGCCAGTATCTCAGAACATCTGGTGGAATGGCCCTGCTTCTCTTTCCGTATTCAGGGCTAAAGGTCATATGAAATCATTCCCTCCCAGTGTAAAACTGACCTCTCGGCCCATGAATGAGGCAACTGTGACTCTCAAGAGGTGGTTGGAAGATGGTCTAGTAATTCCCATCATCTTTCACAGGTGACTATGCAGGCCATTCAGAAGGCCATGCATTCTCCACACGAGTCCCAGATTGTTTTATGGTTAATGCAGGGGTGCCCAAACTTTTTGTAAGGAGGGCCAGATTTGGTGGCCGACCCTGCCACCCCAAAGCTCCTTGGCGGTGGCAGAGGCCCACTGGCCTGCCCACCCCCACACATTCCCCTGCGGTGCCGGTGGCGGCAGACCACCCAGCTGCCCAAGCTTCCCAGCGGTGTCAGTGTTGGCAGATTTTTTTTAAAAAAAAAACATGGGGCGAAGGAGGGGAAGGGAGGAGTGGGCCAGCCAGCCACGGGCCACTCAGAATGGTCTGACGGGCCGGATTTGGTCCCCGGGCCGGACTTTGGGCAGGCCTGGGTTAATTCAAGGTCTGAACATTATTCCTGTCTGAAAACATAGTGTTCTTTGAAACATATGTTACTTTCCTCATTTTTTCCACTGTCAGGTATTACTCTTGGCACTTGATAGCACATCAACCAAAAGATGTTCACTGAGCCTCGTGGCGCAGCAGTTAAACCCCTTTACTGCAGCTATAACTGTGCTCATGACTTGAGGTTCAATTCCAGGTAGCCGGCTCAAGGTTCACTCAGCATTCCATCCTTCCGAGGTCTGTAAATTGAGTACCCAGCTTGCTGGTGTGTGTGGGTGGGGGCACAATGTCTAGCCAGCATAAATAAAATGTAAAGCACCCAGAAAATGCTTTAAGAACTATGAGGCAGTATATAAGCATAACACTTTATGTAAAGTGTGTGTGTGTTGTGTCGTTACAGTCGTGACTGACTCTTCATGACCCCATGTCCATGGAGTTTTCTTGGCAGGAATACTGGAGTGCCTTGCCAGTTCTACTCCAGGCGCCTACAGCACCTGGTATTCCCTGGTGGTCTCCCATCCAAGTACTAACCAGGGCCGGCCCTGCTTAACTTCCGAAATCAGGCGAGATCGGATGTGCTTAGGGCATCTAGGCAGCATATGTAAAGTAGCTTGGCTAAATGTTTCAAACCTCTACCTCTGTTAGTTGTCAGTTTTGGTTGTTGTTTCCTGTATGTTCTTTCTCCTTAGCCAAATGCGTTTATATAAGCTACAATATAGGTCATTGTAGTCAAAACAATCACTTCCTCGTTTAGGAACATCTGCTTTTTCTAAAATGAGATTTGATCACCTCTGCATTTTGCAGATTAATCTGCTTGGTTTCGAGATGGATCATTGTGGGATAAACATGGGCTTCTCTCTCTCAAGATGGTGATGGCAGAAGAGGAAAAGGAGGTGGCATGACTAGATAGAGAGAGCAGCGGGAAGGAGGCGGGGGAGGGGCAGGTGGGCAGGCATCAGAGGGGACAGAGGTGGTAGGTTACCTCCTGCAGGCATGAACTGTAAAAACAAACCATGCACTTGTTCATTTTCCTGGGTGGTTGGGTGTTTCATGATTCATGGCTAACAACAAGTCATCTCAATTCCTCCATTTTCCCAGTCTGTGCCCTTCTCTAGTTCTATTCTATGATCAGTTTCTAAAATAACATTTTTGTTATGAAAACAAAATTTCATACAGATTTCAAACAAAGCAGTATTTGCTGAAAAATAGGAGCCCTTGCCCCCTGCAAATGCTTTTGGAGTTACCTCAAGTGTAGCTTATTTGTGACAATGACGAAAGAAGCAAAACAAAACAAAACAGGCAAATAAATGCTTCTTGCCTTCCAGGAGCACTGCATGATTTCCATACATTATTTTTTCTGCCTCTCTGCTTTGTTCAGTTTAAATCTGTCAAGGTATACGGAGCTCCTCCATTTTTCTAGAAGATTAATTCAATCGCTGGTGCATCTCCATGCCTAAAAACCACCAGTTCAGTTCCTTTCCCTAAATCCTATTGTTGTTTATATATATTTGTTTTTTTTAAAAAAACACTCAGGCAATTATCTCTGTTTCTCCCTTTATATTAGCAGACAATGGCTTTGCCTCATCTGAAGAACACAGACGGTGATATAATTTTTTTGGTTCAACTTTTTCATCCAAAGTTTGCTTCTGGAGTCCACCCTTTTATCCCATTTTGTTACATGATCTAAGCATGATCAGAGATCTTAAAGACTGTCCCCACAACTGGGAAAAAAGAAGAAAGATTGTGGCTCACCTCCGTTTTGCAAAAGGAAGGAAGAAAAAAAAAGGAAGAAAAGATCGTGGCTCACCTCCGTTTTGTTGTTTATATATATTTGTTTTTAAAAAAAAACACTCAGGCAATTATCTCTGTTTCTCCCTTTGTATTAGCAGACAATGGCTTTGCCTCATCTGAAGAACACAGACGGTGATATAATTTTTTTGGTTCAACTTCTCCATTTGCTTCTGGAGAACCTTTCCTTCAGTTTGTTACATGATCCTAGCATACAATTTAAAGACTTACAACTGGGAGTTGGTTTTTTTTTAAAGGGAAAGTGAGAAGAGGCATAATGGGGTGGACAAAATGGTGCACACTGTGGAGAAAATTGATAGAAATAAGTTTTCCCTCTTCTTCTCTCTCATAATTCCTTTGAAGCTGAATGGTGGGAGATTTCCAACAGACAAAAAAGATTTATTCATGCAGTGTATCATTAAAGGATCAAAATCCATGTCCATACTGAGTAGTCATCAGCTTGGGTGGCTTCAAAACGCTATTAGACAAGCTGGATGGTAATCAGGATGGAGAAATACTGCACCTAGTATCAGAGGCAATATGCTTCTCATTCCCAGCTACTGAGAGGATGAGGCAAAGGGTGCAGCTGCACTCATATCCAGCTTTTGGATATGTGACAAGTACCTTTTTAACACATGAGAACATAATGGTGGTGTATATAAGCCATAGGCCTGAAGCATCAATCTGCTGCTTTGGTTCTTACCTAGGTAGGGCTGCCATACAATATTGTGTTTCTTGATCCCAGGTGGGTCATGTTCTTCTCCTAAATGTAGAGGAACAGGCCTTCCATCCAGGGACAAGAGGATGTCATTGATCCTTGCTCACAACAATATTGCTGAGCTTCATGCGTTGTTACATAGTTTTGAAGGCATCCACCTATCTAGTTTGTAATGGCAATAATTCAGAGAGATGCAATCGGTGGTGATTCTGCTTCTCTGTACATGGTCCAAAGCAACCAAGGCCTCCAACATTGTGGCTGCTCCTAAAGAACAGCAATATGCAGACTAATAGCTAAGATGTAAGATACTCCTGTTACAGATTAGATTTTTCCAAGTACAGTGTATTCAGTGAGAAACAGGGTGGACTGAATTGAAGGGTGAGTAGAAGGATGAAGTGCTAATTATTGCATTAATGCTAGGTGATTTTTAGATGGATTAGTATGCATTACTGCTTGGACTGGATTTATGTTTTCCATTTTTTTGTTTTCCATCTCTCAGAGTGGCTTCCCCATCATATTTGTACAGTGTTATCTTGTTTTAAGAGCAAAATCTGTTCTGGAAACATGCTCATAAACCAAAATACTTCTGTATCAAAGCAAAATTCCCCACAGGAAATAATGAAAACTTACCTGCACGGTTGTGGGGTCCCATTTTCCATTATTGCCTGTGGAGAAATTTGCTTTGGCCGGGAGCTTCAGCATCCTCCAGCGCTCACCCTGGGCCCAACGCTGCCCAGGGTATGCTGTGGAAGCTGCAGACAGATGCCAATGTGTCCAGGGCAAGTTTTGGAGGCCATGGATGGGTGGCACCGGCACCAAAACGAGGTCTGGAGGTTGCAGATGAGTGGCACCAGACCTGGGTCAAGCGCCGGAGGCCCAGCACAGGCCCACAACATGGCCTAGAATGAGCTCCAGAGGTCCATTCCAGGCAGCACAGGGCCCACACTGAGTTGAGCTTTTCTCCTAAACCGGAGCAAGCCTTGCAAGTTGAGGCAAAATTTTACTACAAATTTTGCTTGGTTTGCAAAATTCTTGTCATCCAAGGTACTCATAAACTGAGGTGCCACTGTATACTTACAGTGGAACCCTGACTTACGAGATTAATTCGTTCTGACCGTACGCTCGTAAATTGCTAATCTTGTAAGTCGGAGAGCGGTTTCCCATAGGAATGCATTGAAAATGAATTTATCCATTCCGGAGGAACAGATTTCAGGGCATTCCTATGGGAAAGCGCTTTAAACAAGACACCGCTTCTCTCCCGCAACACACCCAATGGAGGGGGGAGAAGCAGCGGCTGGTTTAAAATGTCTTTGAGCCATGGAGCCAAGCACTTGGCTTGACGGCTCAAAGATATTTTAAACAAGCACTTGTCTCGGTGGCTAAAAGACATTTTAAACAAGCCGCACTTTCCCTCACAATGTGCCCAACTGAGGGGGAAAGCATGGCTTGTTTAAAATGTCTTTTAGCTACCAAGACGAGCGCTTGGCTCGATGGCTAAAAGACATTTTAAACAAGCTACACTTTTCCCCGCAATGCACCTGATTGAGGGGGAAAGCATGGGTTGTCTAAAATGTCTTTTAGCCAATGAGACAAGCACTTGTCTCGGTGGCTCAAAGACATTTTAAATGACCTGCCACTTCTCCCCCAACGTGCCCAATTTGGAGGGGGAAGCAATGGGTCCTTTAAAATGTTTTTTTAATCACCAAGGAAGCGCTTCCTCTGTGGCTCAAAGACATTTTAAACAATCTGCCGCTTCCTTCTCCCAATTGGGCAAGTTGAAGGGGAAAGTGTGGGTCGTTTAAAATGTCTTCGAGGAAAGCAGCTGTTGTGTAACGGCTCCGCCACTGCCACTTGCCTCAAAGACATTTTTAAAAACCCAATCAGGCAGGTTGCAGGGGAAGGAGCAGTTTTTAAAAAATGTCTTCAACAACCGAGGCAAGCAGCAGTCGCAGCCAATGCTGCTTGCCTCAGTTGCTCAAAGACATTGAAATTGGGTTCCTTCGTAAGTCGAAGGAACCCTATCTTTTGCTCATAACACGCCAAGGAAAACCTCCAACAGATTTCCGCTCGTAAGTTGGTTTTCTTGTACGTCAGACGCGTCACAAGTCGGGGTACCTGTGTATTCTTCTTGACTTTAAGGTTGCCTTTTTAATGATGTAAGATACCCCTCACACACATTGTTCTTAGCTTTAAATATTGCCCTTGCTGTTGTTAAGAAGTGTTTTATACTCATTCTCTCCAACTTTATTTATTATCCTTCAATGTTGTAAGCTGCCTTGGGTCCTTTCCAAGGAGAAAGGTGAGGTAAAAATATTTTAATTTATGCATTAATTAACTAATGCTTTGGCCTTCTATTCAGTCTCCCCTGGGCCTCACTGGCAGCCAAAATTATGAGATGGGTTACATTAAGGAACCGTGCAGCCAGTCCTACTCCCTTAGTGTCATTTTCAAATATTACTGCAGTACTATCATATAACTCCAACAGGATCAGCCTATGAAAGCTACCGTACCAGCCCACAAAACATACTGTACTAGATTGCTAAGCAATTGCTAAACTGCATCCTTCAAAGTAGGTGGGGAACAGATCAGTCCATAGATGTATCATAGGGGCCTCTATGACTCCCTTGCAGAACTTTTGTCTGCCCATAGAGGCTAAAGCAGATTAGGAAGCTTTGTGGCATTCTTTTGGCCAGCAAATTTGTGAAAGAGGGTTTCTCTACAAATAGTAAAGCGTGGCTATGCTGGAGAGATCTTTCTGGCATTGAACAGTAGGAATCAGTGTATGCATTATTGATAGCACATCACTGGAAACCAAAACCACACAAGTGTTCCAAATATGATCTTGGCAGACCTTTGCTTCTCAATGATCCATCACAAGACAAAGCAAGGTTATTTGCAAACTACTGTTGGCAAGAAAAGCTCGTGCTGTGATAAGCACAGCTCTTTCAGCACTTACGGCAATTTCTCTTCTGTTCATTGTGTGTTAATGTGGGAGCCATTTTAGGCCCCTATTGAATTAAGCATCCCTCAGAAGTTAGGTGCTTCTTTTATTTCATTGCCCGTTTGCGTCCTTTTCATTTTGCTTTGGCCGAGCTGTTTTAGCTTTACAGAGTGTTAAGAGTGGTTTGCATTGTGTCCACTCCACATACTGACAACATGGGCTATCAAAATGGAGCTCCTATTTGTGGTTTTTGATCCATAGGCTCATGGGGCATTTATCTCAGGCCACTCTGACAACACTGTTTCATAATTAACGACAGCCTGCCCTGAATTATTTATTACCTGCTTTGCTCCCGCTGCCAATAAATCTTGTTTAGTACTTTTTGATGGATGTTTTGAAGGGCTGGTCTTTCCATGAGAATTAATGCACGTATGACTCCATGCAGAACTGTCACTATTACCTGTGTACTGTAATGTTATTTTCCACCTTTATTTGCTACTATAAAGCCAAGATTGTGTTTCACTCACATCTTGGAGAAGCGGCATCATTCATGGATTGAAAGGTACTCTCTTCCCTTTTGCAGAAACTGTGGTTCCACTGGGCCTCTCGGGCTTCTATGCCTGTCTTGAGGCATTTTGAGTCAGTTCTAGTGCTGAAAGGCCAGGAGTAGTGAAAAGAAGAAAAAGAAGAAAATGGCTCTGTTCTAGGGTGCCAAACTATGAAAAACAGTTTTTATTTCATGCCTGGCATGGTGCTGGGGGTGGCAACGTCAATAATTAAAACTGCCTTGTAGCTTTGATTAGTGGCCTAGTGGGGTACAGAACACTTTGATGCCATTAGAATTTGCCTCCTCTCAGCTAATTTCCTTTTTATCCTCATAAGGGTAGACAGAATTCCCTCCATCATTTTGGTTTGATAAATTAATCAAGCTTTTCTTCTGCCTCCCCTTTTTGGAGGGGGTGGAGATGAGAGCAGCATAATGAAATCCGTTTGTGGACTGACCTTCCTTGATGCAAAACAATTAAGTTGCATTCTTAAAAAAAAAAAGCTATTCTGTGCATTTAATAGCGTAAAGTGTCTGCCTCCCCGTTTTAGCCCCCAACTCTTAAAAGAAAAAGGATAGTTAGGAAGAAGCTGAGAGCTGCATATGAAGTGTTGAGCGTTTTCATAATGTTAATTTAGTTAAATGTCTCGTTACACCATCACCACCCATCCTACACAGACAGAATGTGGGACAATTGTGTCAGGGTGTCTCTTGTCTGCAAGGAATGTTGTATGTATGCTGCCTGACCAGGGGTAGAGAATGTACCTTCCTCATTATGCTACCTGTGCTCCTTCGAGTACATATATTGAAACTATTCTCACAGACTTTCTGCTGTCTCTTCAATTTCTATCCGAGCTTTTCTGTGGGAAACATCTGAGTCAATAACCATGGTGACACTGTCTAATTATGTTAACGTGTCTGAAATGTAATTTCGATTTCTTGGGACAACATCATTAGCGAGGATTTTAGAAAGAGCCTGAATGTCTTCTTCCAGTGATAGAATGTGACATTGTTCTGCATCCAGAAGGAACATTACGATTGATGAATGCAAATACTGGTTATTTGGGGGATTTTGGACTTTTGATATGTCACCTTTCCTGGATGTGCCTCGTCAGACAGTCCGTACCAAACAGGAGAGGATTTAGTCCTCTTTGATGTTCCAGAGAACTGAATTTGTAACAGTATAATTTCTTAGCCTTTGTGCCTGTGATCTAATGCTCTCTTTTTGGAGAGCCAAAGATAAGTTCTGAAACATCTGGAACTGAACTATTTTAAAGCAGCAGCAGTCCAGTATTCCTCCTTGCATGGGTGAGATACTGAAGCACTGCCTCCTTGCACTCTTTCCCTCACACCTGCCTAGGTGTTCTTTGCCTCTTCTCAGTCCTCCACCCATTGACCCACACAGTCTTTTCTCCACCATCATCACCATACCTACCTACACTGGGAGTCTTCCCTTCCCTTGGTGCAAAATATTTTTCCTCTCTCATCCTCATCCTGGTGCTCTTTCTCATCCCTCACCTACTCACTTGCATGCTTTTTCTCCATGCCACCCAAGTGCTCTTTTCTCCTTAAAAGGACCCAAGGCAGCTTACATCATTAAAAAGACAATATGTAAAAGCTAAAAATAGTAAGTAAACATTTTTTTAAAATAAAAATGGTAAATAAAAACAATACTAAGAAGAACATATTTAAAAATGACAGAGCACAACAATCCATTTTAAAATTCCACTCAGACTGCCAGTCACTAAGGGATTGCCTGCCTGAAGAGAAATTACAGTACTGTAGTTGTAAAATATTGACAACAGAACTATTACTTGACTGCAGATCCGAAGGCAGGAATTCCTCAGTGCTAAACTAATGGCCTTTTAACCTGCGAATCACAAGTTGTGTCACCTGCTCTCAAAGCCAAAGATGAGTTCTGAAAACACACTTCTCTGAAGAATAGCCACCAGTCTTGTATTAAGACACAGTTCAAAAACCATTTTTTCTAATAGATCCTATTGCTCTTTTGTCATATCCTTAAGAGGATGAAGATCAAGCTAGGTGGTATTCAGTAGGGACATGCATGGTAAAACTTTTTATGTTTGTTTCTTTCTGAGTTCTTTTGGAAAGTGCTTCTTTCGTTTTTGTTTTCTGGTCCTTTGGTTCAATACTCAGGGGACGGGTTCATTTGGGCCATTTCATTTCAGATTTCCCATTTGTTTTCTGGACTTTCTTTATGCAGGGCCTCTGGCTCTGGGGGCCTTCAGAGCAGCACAGAAAAGGCTCCAGGGACCCAACTGCTCATCTTTTACAGTTTACATTAATCTTGTGCAGTAGGATAGAATGAAAGATTTTCACCCAATAAACCGTATGGCTGACTGAGCTCCCGCTCCCGCTCAGAGCATGCCAGTCACCACAATACATTTATTTTGCCTTTCTTCGGAGAGGTAAAACTGCATCTCATTTTAAAATATTTATTCTGTGACACTCCTGTGCTACATACGCAACCCATCTGGATGGCTGGGATACGTTCACCTGGTTTTAAGGCTCACTTTTACTATGCCCATTGCTCTATGAGGGTTCACGCTCTGCCAGCTGATTCCAAATGGATATACTGCAATAGCGCTAGGCTTTCAGCTGCTTAGGGATAATCAGTAGTTGGTCCGGGCTGATCCGCATCAGCTCCCACTACCCAAGATACCCAAGTGCCAGTGAGGGAAAGGCCTACTGGGAAGCATGAGGTATAGAGAGCTGCTTTTTTCTATATGTAGAGTTGTCTAGCAGTGCTTTACTTGTTGGGAGGTTTTTTTTTTTTTGCAACCTTGCATTTAATCACTCTGTTTCCTAATGGTTACAGAACAGCCATATATAGAAATTATGTCAGAGTGGCATAGGACATAGAGCCAGGTGCCGTACTGGCAGAACTGCTGTATCACATATGTGCACAGTCAAGGAAAGAATGGGAAAACTTCAGTATCAGTAGGTTCTCAGCCTGAGGTAAATTGCACCCCACATTCTAAGGGCTAAGTACTGTACATAGTTTTCCTGAATTCTGAGTCCAGGGGTTTGTTTCATGTACCATAGCTGATCAGAGATTGAAGTTTTTCCACACTAGAATCCATTCTTGGTCAACCCAGTTATTCTTGATTTGAGCAGTATAATTTAAAGCAGCTGGAGAGGGGGATAATTTGGTGCTGCTATTGTTTAACAATTGGGGGTGAGAAATCTTTGCCAATATACAGCAAAGTTACCTTTCGTTCTGCCCATCTGTTTTAGATATTGTGTGACTAGTGGCACACAATGGTTTAGTAAGATATTAGGTGACACTGGACTTGGATGAGGTCAGGAGGGCTCTTGATCTATTCTGTGTTTCTTTAATATTCACTAATATTCTTATTTTGCACTCCTGATGGGCATGTCCTTTAAGGATTCCAGGGCTGAAATGATTCAGAGTCAACGCTCTTGATAATCTTGGTCATTAAATAATAATACAGTTCTCCCCCTCCCTGCTACTGGCAACCCTGAAGGTGGCCAGAATTTGTCAAGGGCATTAAATCTGTCTCTGTAATTAAATTTAGCTCCCTTAAATTCTGCCCACCATTTGAGCTGGGATAAATTAGTTTCATGCTTTTTTATCCGGAACTAGTTGAACAATTCTAAATTGTGTCTCTATGCAGGCCTGAACCAGCTTTTTTGGTGAGGTTTTCTTTACTCAATGCATTTTTTTCGGTGGTGCTGGGAAAGCCCCTGTGGCAATTTGTAGTCTCTTCCAGGCAATTTAGGGAAGGCAGTCCCTTAGCTCTTTTTGGCTTATTCTCAAAGGCATTTCTGGTTGGGCTAATGACTCATGCTAATTCCAGCTTTTAGCTTTTTGTGACAGTCCAAAGGCAAGTGTGATTTGGCAGCTGTACCATGCAGAGACAGTAGGTCATTTGCAGCTTCTCTGGGAGAATTACCACACGACCTAGTTTCAAATAAAATTTGTATAGCTTTATTTATTTATCATGTTTACACTCTGGATCTAAGGGACTGATATTTGCCTAAGTAGCAGAAAATAATATTGTACTCAATTTGTCCCTGCACTGCTCGTGGCATTTAAAAAATGCAAAACAAACAAACAAGAGCAAAACCAACCATTACAGTAGTTTTAAAGCAATCCATACCAAGCTCCAGAGGGCCTTAGTAGATCTTCTGACACCTTTGTTCTGGTAGATGCATGGTTTAGAGGCATAACTGAAAGTCTGCAAGATGGTGAATGATTTACTGAATGTGAAAAAAGAAATTAACGGGGAGCAAATCGATGTTCTACAATTCACAAAAGTACATTTACAGATGTTCCACTTGGAAATATTTTTTCTTGGTCTTCTTCTGTGATCAGTGTCCATTCGTGTGATTGTTGTTAGCCAAAAGTTCCTACACGGTCAACTGCTATTCATGGTAAAGGTTATTTTCAAAACATGTTCTAGAGAGTTCAGAGCTGCTTTGAAATCCATCAGTGCTTCCTGAATAAGATCAGTAATTTGACATAGACTTGACCAATAAGAAGCACAATTTATATTTTGTTTTGTGACATACATTTGATGGCACATTCAGTGACTGGGGATGATGGATGTTGGATTCACCAATATTTGGTGGCAGATAAGCAGGGCCATCTCAATATATTATTATTATCGTTCTCTAAGCAGGGAACAGTTTTGGGCATTCTACCCTTGTTAATTCCTTAACATCTACAATCTGATATATGTCTGTTCCAATGTTTGTTATATAGAGTTCAATCAGTCTTACTTCCAAGGAAGTGATCACAGTTCTGTTGGCTCTGGGCCAGTTGAGCCACGCGCTGTCATCTGCCAGCCTAATCCACTGCTTCACAGTGTTCTTTGAGGATAAAATTGGGAAATGTGGAGACCATGGTCTCATCTGCCCTTTGGAAGATGACCGGGATGGAAAGTGTAATTAATAAAATGAATTTGCTCTTAGATGTCTCCTCACAGTTACAGGTAGGGCTGTCCCTGACATGAGACAAAGCGACACACTGGAACATGAGGAGTGACAACTTTGACTTTCTTGCTTTGGAGATGTGTTCTTGCAGTTTTCTAGAGTGAGCTATTTCAATATTGCCTGGTATCAAGGGATGATTTGGGTCAAAGCACTGTGGGAAGGATAATCCAAACAATTCTCTGTGATACAATCAATGTTATTTTCTTGGTTTCCTTTTACACAGCCTCTTTCTTCTGAGGTTCCCTTGAAGCCAGACATGGCTGAAACAGCCCGTTCTTTGTAGAACCAGCCTCTGGCTATGGAAGACTAGCTTGCACCATGATGTTTGGCTGCATTCAGGCATCACACCAAACTGTGGTTTGCTTTTACACCTATATCTATGCTGGCTCACAAATAACAGAGTGCCAAATCAGCCCATCAAGGTATGAGATTTTAAAAACAAAACATGGAGCTGGAAATGATTATGAAGAATCTACTGAGCTGATTTTTTTAGTAGATAGGAAAATCAAACTGGATGAGAAATTCAAAGCCAATTGTCATTTTGGAAGCTCACAGCATGGGGTTGTTTTTTTTTTAAATAGCTACCCAAAACCATCACTGAACAGTCATTTCACAGAAGGACAGGACCCTGACTTACCAGGGTCCTACATTGATGCCAGCGTGCTGACGAGGATGGAGGGGGATCCGGTGGCCGCCATGTGGTGGTAGCGCCGGAAGAGAAGGAGTAAGCCCCGGATGTGCTGCAAGGCTGGGGTTGGCCAGGCAGCTTCCAGAAATGAGAGATATCGGCCGGAGGACGTGACATGGTGGAGTTTTCAACGTGGTCCTCCGGCACACCAATGAAGGTGCATGTTGGGGCCGGAAGCCCCCAGTCTCACTAAAGATGGCTTGGTCTTCCCGATCTGCACCTTCCAGGCATATTTAACCACAGTTTTCATCACTGATCACTTCCTAACCGGGGAGCATGAGACTTCTAGTCCAGCAGTGTATGTTAAGGGTGTGAAGTTGAAGAAAGGTGTTCTAAAAGTGGCAGAATCAAGAATGGGGGGGATGCATTTTTTTATACTGGTTTGCATTTCCATTATGTCTGGCTCCAGCTCCAGCCTAAGAGTATGCTGTAGAGCTGTGGTACCTAACTTGGGACCCACAGGTATTCACACATATACTTCCTGCCTTTGAATTTGTGTCTGTGTCTGTGTGGTTAGTGGATATTATAAGAGATTGATAAAGAAAGAGTTTTGTAGTCAAAGGGATTAGTGAGTTCTTGGCCAATCGATTGCTAGGAAAAACCAGCGATTTCCAGTAGGACCAGAAATGAATCTTGCTTGAAGCAGTATAGAGACACTGCCATACTGAGATGACAGTACTGGGATGAATGGATCCATGCTGTTATTCAGAACAACACAGCTTGCTTTGTGCCTATGATCTAATGCAGAACAATGTGTGTGATCTGAGAAGGATAGAGTTTCTTCTCTGTGTTTGTAGTGTAATGTGTGTGGTCCTTGTGTGTGACTGAAAGGGGATACTTTAGGTCAGGGCTGCCCAAACTTTTTGTAAGGAGGGCCAGATTTGGTGGCTGAGAATGTGTCAGGGGCCAGCTGCTCCCCGAACCTGCCACCCCACTGCAAGCCCCACCCACTGACCGATAAGCCCCACCCACTGACCCCTTGCAACCCCACCCACAGGAAGGAAGGCAGGGGACCAAGGGAGGGAGGGAGGAAGATGGGGAACAAGGGAGGGAGGGAGGTGGGGACCAAGGGAGGGAGGGAGGAAGGAAGGTGGGGACCAAGGGAGGGAGGGAGGAAGGAAGGTGGGGACCAAGGGAGGGAGGAAAGAAGGAAGGTAGGGACCAAAGGAAGCACAGGGAGCCGTGGCCACAGGTCGCCCCTTGGAAGAGGCGATCTGTGTGACCTTGCACCCCCCCAAGCTCCCCAGCGGTGGTGACGGTTCGCCCACCAGCCCACCCCAAAGCTCCTTGGTGGTGGCAGAGGCTGGCTGGCCTGCCCACCCCCACTCATTCCCCTGCGGTGCCGGTGGCAGCAGACCGCCCATCCTCCCAGCCGCCCAAGCTTCCCAGCGGTGCCGGTGGCACGGCCCACCTTCCCAGCTATGCCGGTGGTGGCGGCCCGCCCGCGTGTCACCCTGTGTGTGCGCGCCTAGCTTCACAAGGTTCCTGGTGATTCAGGTGGTGGTGGCCCGCCCACGCGCCACCACCGCCCATGCGCCCAGCCCCACAAGCTTCCCAGGTGTCAGTGTTGGTGGAAGATTTTTTTTTAAAAAAAAACATGGGGCAAAGGAGGGGGAGGGAGGGGCAGGCCAGCCAGCCATGGGCCACTCAGAATGGCCTGATGGGCCGGATTTGGCCCCCGGGCTGGACTTTGGGCAGGCCTGCTTTAGGTGATTTAAATTAACTTTCAAGGAAAGCATTTGAAGTCAAAACAGTGTATTCAAAGTTGTGGTTTTGTGTCATGATGTTTCTTCTTGTGTTCATCATCTTTGACAAGTTGATTTTTAGCCACCTCAGCAGTTCACTTTTTAGAAAAATATGTACAGTGGTACCCCGACTTAAGAGCAGCTTGATGTAAGAGCAATTCAACTTAAGAGTGGAAAACTGTTGGCATTTTAACTGCCACCTTACAAATTTTTGATATGGTCTGCTCAACTTACAATTTTTTTATTTTTTTAACTTTTTTAAAATTTTTAGAAAGGCACCCCAACTTAAGAGTAGTTTGACTTAAGAGCATGCATTTGGAATGGATTAAATTCGTAAGTCGTGGTACCACTGTATTTTGTGACTGGCCATACCACTGAGGCCGCCATTTTGCTTATGGGCAACGACATCTCCCTAGCAGCCATTTTGTCATAGCATTTGTAGCACCTTCTTAAAATTCCAAATATGCTTGTTAGTCCAAAGGGGCTTGAGTCTCGTGTTCCAGAGTTCTTTGCAGTGGAGGGACTTTGTGTCACAAAGCCCCTCCACTGCCTTAGGAGCCCCATGGCCCAGTGGTTAAATGCCTGTACTGCAGCTAAAACTCTGCTCACGACCTGGGGTTCAATCCCATGTAGGATCATGGTTGACTCAGCCTTCCATCCTTCCGAGGTTGGTAAAATGAGTTCCTAGCTTGCTGGAGGGAGGGGCAATGTGTAGCCTGCATACTGTAATTAAAACTGTAAACCACCCAGAGACTACTTGAAGTGGTATGGGGCGGTATATAAGCAGAACACATTTTTGTAAAGGCCCATCAGTTGACAAATGAAAAAACAAAGTGATAAGGTTTGAATAAAACAAATGCTGAAATAGAATAAGAACAACACAACACAAAGGAACATGAAAAGAAACTGTGCCAAATTATGGATTGGACCCTTCAATCCTGGGTTGAAATAATTTAGAGAGAAGCTTGTATGTGAACAAACGATCTTGAAGCATATTCAAATATTGCAGTTAAAGGGCTTCCTGGCTGTTGAAAGTATCTTCATTTTGATTCCTGGGTATATTTATGATAGTTGGCACATTCATGTATCAGTAAGAGAAATGCTGCTTTTTAATTACGGCCAATTCATGCTCCTCAACTGGATGCTACACAGCGGGATTCACTCGAATAAGAAAGAAAATTAGGTGAAGGACCAAATTGTTTCTCATTCTCTGCTTGGTTTGCCCCTTTTCCTCCCCCTTCTTTGACAGGATTGCATGTTTTTCTAACCAGAATAATTAAGCTGGATGTCAGACCAGAAGATCCTACAATCACTGGCAGACAAGACAGCACAGTTTGAGTGGAATTTCTTGCTCTTGTCTCCTCTGTCTTTAGTTTCTGAAGCTGGCAGAAGAAAGGCCTCCACACAAAACAGGCCTTGCTGGAGAATGCCTGTGAACTGCACTTATTAATTATGTATAGTCACACTATAGAAGAAGAAGAAAAAATCCCTTTGGAAAGACGGCGCTTGTTCCCTAAGCCTAAAACCTTCCCATAGCAACCACAGCTTGGTCTCCTGAACATCGAAGCACAGAAGCGAGCTACAGTATGATTGCCTTTTGTGCTGGATTATTACTATTATCTGCCTTAATGAAATTCTTTTTCAGGAATCAGTCTCTACAGTGTGGAAGACAGGAGAGCCATTGGACTGCCATGTAGGCTGTGTACGATGGGGCTTGTAGTCCTGGGGTGGGCTGCCTGGTTTAAGACATATTTTCACGATTTTTCCAAATGGGAATCTTCCTTCTGAGAGAAAGGCCTTTGTTATGGTGTAATTGTCTCAATAACTTCCAGGATTCCCCAAAATCAGCAGTTAACCTTTATTACTTATTTACACTATATAATTAAGTGGTTGTGTGATTAGAGGGAGAGCAAAATAGCATGACTGTTGCTGTTGTCACAACATGTTCTGCAGAGAGGACACTCTTAAAATCAAGTAACAATACCTTTTACTATTGGTTAGGTACTCAGGCAGTGGAAAAACAACAACAAAAACAGTGGTAAACAATCTTCTGCTAGTTGTGCCCCTCACTGAACACCAGTCATGTGGGTTGGTGTACTGTGATGGACACAAGTGGCAATCTGCTAATGATTCACTACTGCGGGGTAAATCATTGCTTTTATGTCAGCATAAGTAACCAATAGGTTTCTGGCCACTATTTTTAAATGCCCTTTGCAGGTCATTTAGTGTCTAATAAACTGTTTCAACTTTATGTCCCTCCTACAAAAGCAAGCCTAGCTCATAAATTCCAACAGTATTGTAGTGAAAATAGTGCCAATAGGAAGCAAGTGAGAGTTATCATTAGAGATGTTGTGAGGGTACAGAGATATTTATTAATGGCTCAACAGATGAATTAAAGTCTAACACGTTTGCTTCATGAAAGTTCAACAAACTTTTATTGAACAAATCTAACATTGGTTTCTCGGTCGTCTTCATTTCTTGTGTTTCGTAAAACGGGGTTAATACAGGTATTTCACAACTGGGATTAACTGGAAAACTAAACGTCCGCACATCATGGACAAAGGGATTATTCTTTACTTGTGGTGTGCTGAAGTTTGGGCTAGCAGAGGACCGGGACATCGGGTGCCACAGCAGTGATGCTGTACTGCTCTTCGAGGCTCCCATCCCCATCCAGGGATCCATCCGGGCGGGTGAGCTTGGCCTTGATTCCCTCTCAGACCTCTCGCCACAGATGCCGTCCCCAATGTGTATATGGGCCACCCCTACAGGCGTTGGGAGCGGGAGTCCCACATCTATCCTTCCCGCTGCCTCTGCCTCCGTCTGTGTTCCCCTCTCTAAAACCAACATTACCTTTTTTACCGTTTGTGTCTCCCGCTCCCTCCTAACGATCCCTTCATCTATCCATCCTCCTGTCTCACGCCCTCCCTTCTGTACACCTGTCTCTTTAAATAGTTTCCTAACTACTCTGTTCTCCACCTGTATCCCTACGTCTCTGCCTACTCTCTTTTTCCATTGTTACTTGTATTCCCACATGCCATCTTTTCCCTGCTAAGAACCTGTCATCCCATCCTCCCACCTGTACTCCTACTGTCCCTGTTTCTTTCCTAAGTTCAATATTCACCTGTACAGCTGCATGCTTCCCTCCACATCTCCATTCTTCCACTTGTACCCCCTTATCTGTAACCTGCCTTTCTGTCACTTCCTCTGTCCCAGTTTGTATCCCAACATTCCTAATCTCTTTAGTCACCTCCTTGAATTCCTCTTTCAATAACTCCCAAGCCATAGCCTCCCTAACCACTGCCAAGAATCCCCCCACAAAAGGGTCCCCTTAATCTCTCTCTTCTTTTGTACATCTGTGTTGTTTTCGCCTTCAAAGAACAGCTTTCCTGGTCTTTCTTCCATGGCAACGTCTTTTGCATTCTTTTCTTCTATCGCCTTTTCCACTGTCTTGTTACCATCTTTTCCCTGGCTGTCTTCCTCAGTGTCCGCAGCGGACGAGCCCACCACTTTATCTTCTTCTCTCTCCTTCTCACAGATGTAGAGGAATCATGAAAATGCTTTCATTTTGATTTGAGATTCATCAAGGGTCAACAAAACAAAAAAATTGAGTTTATGAATTTGTTTTGATGAATCGGTTTATAAATTCATTTTTATTTAAAACCCTATAAAATGGTCCCCAAGGCATCTGGAGGCACTGAATTTGAAGGGAAGCTTCCCATGACTCTTCTGTAAACACCCTGCAATTTTGGGGTTCTGGATGTCTGTGTTATGCACCCTCAAAGTGGTTTCCCTTAACAACCCCCCCCCGGCATCTACAAACACCAAATTTGCAGGTGAGACTCTCAATAGTCTCCTCTACAAGCCTTCCAAGTTTGGTGAAGATTGGATTTCAGACATCTGAGTTATATACCCACAAAGTAGTCCGCCTTAGGAAAGTTCCTTTAGCAACAGGCTTGGGGGAAACCCAGTTGTCCCCAAATCTGGTGGGTTTGTAGATAGAATAAGGGGAAGCATTTCCACAGATTTGGTGTGTCTAGGTTCTTTGGGGTGGCATTTTTATAGCCCAATGAATGGATGAATTAAAAAAAATCACTAAAAATTCATCAGTTCATATTTGTGGGGGATTATTAGCGATTGTTGAATGAATTTTGCAAATTGTTTTTTTAATTCAGTGCCCATCTCTAGTTATCATCATGTTTGGTGGGTGTAGAGAACTCCATAACTTGTTGGTGTAGAAAAAATATTTAGAAGAAAAACCTACAGTGGCAAATGTTTCCTTAAAACCACCTGCCAAAGACGGACACTGTTAGTAGCACAGAATGTTGAATATCAGTCCATGAAGCTGAGCAAATGATATGCCAGGAAGAAAGGGTTGCAATAGGGCAGAGATAAGCTTTTTCTCATATGTGTGTGCATAAACAAATGGATAATGAATTAATCAGAGCATTAACTTAATAGAGACTTCTTTGGGGACACATGCTGGAAAATGTCAGGACAGGACAGTGTACCTGACAGATCCAATATGTTCAGTAAATAACAGGTATTTGCAGAGATTAGACATACAGATTCAGAATATATCTAGGATTTTGCAAGACCACGAGCTTTCTAACTTGAACAACATGTTGAAAATATACCTGGACAATAGTGCCGAAGGCAACATTTACTATGAGTACTTAGTGAGTGTTAAACACTTAAACAAAACAATGATATTTCCAAAGGGATAGCTGGGTTAATCTGTATTATTTATTGCAACATCAGCAGAGAGTTTTACAGCAGCTTACAGGCAGAAGTATTTGGCAGTTGGCATAATGTTTTTAAATTGTAGCCCATATCTTCTCATGAAATGAGTTGCACCTGCAGCCCATGAAAGCACATGCCAGATCAAGCTTGTTCACTTTTAGGATCCAGAAGATTCTTTCCTGCTTTTTCCCTTGACAATTACATTTATCCTGGCTTTATCTTCCCTATCAGCAGTCTCGAATGCTTGTGCATGTAAGGGCCTTTTCACACGACCCCTAAAATCCGGGGCAAAGGCTCCCAGATCCGAGCTTAAAATTGTTTCCCCACCAGCTCCGGAGTTTACAAAAAATTAAGTGCAACCACGCCCACCTAAGCGCGTCCCAGCGCACTTTTCAAGTACCTGCTCTCCGGGGGTGAAAAATTCCTGATGCGGATGTAACGTAGTGAGTGCCGGGCTCTCCTCACTTCTGTTTGTTGTTGTTTTTGCCCCCCCGCCCCTTTAAGACTGGAATGCTGCCAGGAGCAGAGGGAGAGGGCAGAACGGAGGTAAGCCGGCAGTCTTTTCTTTCCTTTTTTCTCCCTCCCCTCACGCAGACAGCAGCCAGGAGTGCGGAGGGGGTGGGAACACAGGGGCAGCAACAAACCCCCAAGATCTCTGGTCCGAATTTAAGTGGCCAGCGGATCTTAGGGGTCGTGTGAAAAGGCTCTTCAGAAACTTTTCCACGATCAGGGTGGCTTCAACCATCTAGCTTGCCTGTTTCAAGAATTATTTCAAGAACTGCTATGTTATGTGAAGTTTGGTAGGACTTTCAATTTATGAGATATGGCTTCACATGACAGGCTGCTCTAGAGGGAATGGTTTCTTCTCCTTCAAATACCAGATTCTGCACTTAAGTTATTGGTACCCCCCCATCATTGATACAACATTCTCCTTATCTCGCTTGGTCAACTGCTTTTTCATTCGGCTTCCCACTCTTCTCCAAACTCCCTGAAAGCATCATTAATTGCTTAGTATTGCTTTGTATTTCCTATTTGTAGGTGGTCCAAGATAAGATTCCCATTAGAAAAGAAAAGCTTTTTAAATAGAAAAGCTCTAGCTCGGAAGTAGATTTCTGAAAGATTTCTTAATGTTTAAGCAGCTTTTGTAAACAAATGAAGTGTGGGTTTTTCAAAGAGAAGTTTGGACACAAATCTTAATAACCTTTGGGGTGAAATATGGCAAGGAAGGCAAACAAATGCTCCATCTGGAAGAGCTCTTGGACACACTACTCAGGGCAGATCTAATCTAGGCATTGGTAAATAGCTTGTCATTTGGGAAACGTCTTTTCTGTATTGGGTAGAGACTCTCCTACATGGACTTCAGTGCTTTGTGCTGTTGAATTGGGTAGTTCAAGACAGCTGAAGTGCCTGTCACCTGCCTTGGGCCTTAAAAAAAAGAATGGAAATGGGCTATCAGTGTACTGTGGTTGAAGGAACTACTCCCCAAGTGCCAAGAAATAAGTTGCAACGTGCAGTACCACTTTCAAGAACCAGAGCCATATTACTGTGGTTCCAAAAACAACAGAGAATATGGCATCTGTAAAACTTAACAGATTCACTATTGCACATGGTTCCATGAACTGCAGCTTGCTTCATAAGGTCTCCCAAAGACATGATGAATGTAATCTCTATCTTTCTCTATGGGTGTTTATACACGACCCCTAAGCTCCACTGCAAATGGCTCCCAGCTCTGGAGCTTTAAAATGTTTCCCCACCAGCTCCGGAGCTAACAGAAAATTAAGTGCGACCCCGCCCACCTAAGCGCGACCCAGCACATCTTTCAAGTACCTGCTCTGGGAGAGTGAAAATTTTTGATGCGGAGAGTGCCGGGCTCTCCTCGCTTCTTTTTTTTGTTTTTGTTTTTGCCTCCCGTCCCTTTAAGAGGAACCAGGAAGTGACGGGGGGTCGGAGCAACTTCCACCAGCACTCCGGAGGTAAGAGTGCATTCTTTTCTCCCTTTTTTTCTCCCTGCCCTCACGCAGACAGAACAAGGAAGTGCGGAGGGGGTGGGAACGCAGGGAGAGCGACAAACCCTCAAGATCTCTGGTCCGAATTTAAGGGACTAGCGGATCTTAGGGGTCGTGTAAAAAGGCCCTATGTTTTTTTTCTCCTTCTTTAATTATAAAATAAAGGCAAAGGCAAATCCCCCCTCCCCCCATGTTTTGATGTTGGCTTGTTATTTTTTGATTTGTGCCTCTTGCCGGGTTATTTGTTTGTTTATTTCATTATTGGTTTGACTTTGTTGGGTTTAATTTCTTATGTGTTAAACCGCCAAGAGCTCCCATTGGGAAAACTGGTTGCAGTATAGAAAGGTATAAATAAATAAATAAATAAATAAATAAATAAATAAATAAATAAATAAATAAATAAATAAATAAATAGTGGGAAATTGTTTTCAGAGCCTTTCTCTGTGTGTGGCAAAATTATTTTTAAAACCCTTTCAATCAATCAATCAATCAGTCAAGTCTTCAAAAGTGATGGTAGGGTGCAACATTGTGAACTGCAGTCCTAAACATATTTAAAGCACGGAACGTCCCACTGAACTCTGCTAAAACAGTTTAAAAATAGTTTTTAGGATCTCCAGATCCCATGAAACAAGGAGGGAAAGGCTAGGATAAGAAAAATTGGATTAGACTAGTGTTCTATCTAGTCAGTATTGTGCGATCTGTGGCTGGCCCAGAAACAGAACATGGATGCCCTAGAATTAGAAGTGATACCTCCCACCATTTGGTGGCTATTGGGTGATGCACTGGGGAAGCTATCGTCCAACAAAGTAATGTTTACCCACTGTGATTCTTGTCTCTTGCCCAATCTTATGATATATGGGGCACAGTAACATATGTGGATTATGAGTGGCAGCCACTCATAGCCCCACCCTATAGACATCTTCCTTTAAAGTCATCCATTGATAGTCATCACTACTCCTTGTGGCACTGAATTCTATAGCTTAATTACAGGTTCTGTGAAAAAGTACTTCCTTTTATATGCTATGGACTTTCCAGTGTTCTGCTTCATTGGCTTGTCCAGACTTCTGTTATTAAAAGAAAGAGAGAAAAACTTAACACCATGCATAACTTTAAATATACTGTATATCTCCCCTTTTCTCTTGTGAGGGAAACAAACATTTTAGCTTCTCCTTACAGATAAAGTTGGCAGATCAGCAGTATCCTATCTCCTGAGATTTCTGAATTAATATCTGAGATTAAAGGCTGAGCCCTTACAAGGTCACAGGGATGGGGGCTTCGGTAACACTGCAAATTGCTACATCAGGATCACCCAGCCAGAATAGCTGCAACAAGAGCAAGGCAAAGATAAGGTAACAAAAAAGACAAGGATGCTTCTGGGCATGTCCTGAGGTTGTGAAAACTCATTGTCAAATTTAAGATGGCCAAATTGACACTATAACATTCCCAGAGATTTCAGGCCCTGAGAGTAAAGCCTAAATACTTGGCAATCACATCAAGTCTCAGGCTTCCTTCCTTCCTTCCCAACAAGGAAACAGCTCCAATTCCTTAATATCATTTTTCTTGTCCTTGGCCGTCTTGTTTCTAGCTCCACAATATTGATTTCAGGGGCAGTAACCAACATGGTGTACAGAATTCCAATGTGGCTCTGCCACAGGTAGTAAAATACTAGCAGTTGAAAACAAATCTTTGGGTCTCTGCCATGCATGTTCAAGTTGCATTTCACTTACAGCCACCTGTATATGGGCTTCAAGGTATGTGAGATGTTGAAGAAGAGGTTTAACCAGGACCTTCCCCCGTGAGTTTCCGTGGCTGAGCAGGGATTAGAACTCATGTCTCCTAGAATTGGACTATCATCTACTGCAGTGGTTTCCAAACTTCGGCTCTCCAGATGTTTTTGGACGACAACTCCCACAGTCCTTTGCCATTGGCAATACAGGCTTGGAATTCTGGGAGTTGTGGTTCAAAACATCTGGAGGGCCGAAGTCTAGACATCCCTGATATACTGTAACCATTATACCACACTGACTGTTTTGGAGGGGTGAAGACAGATGTGGATGTAGAACTGCTCTGGGGAGGAGGCTTTGTGCCGGCTTTGCATTCCATGATGGTGCTTTCATTACAGTTGTGGTGTTTTAAAATTATTAGCTCTGTGTTCTAAAACCATTATCTCTGTCTTCATCCTATTATCTCTTCTGACAGCACTGAGAACACTTTTTGGTAAGACAGCCACTTGTTGGTGTATTATTCAGCACTTCTTTGCTAACTTTCTCCGTCTGTTTTGGGGTTGCCGTGTCCTAGTTAACAAGGGATTTAGTTCTCACACAATTCATCTTAAAGTGTCTCTCCTTCCTTGCCCTCCCCCTGCCTTTCTTTGGAGAATGGATTATAGTTGTTGCATTGAGCTTAAAGGAGATTGAATTGTTCTATATGCTTTTCTTCTTTTCTGAATATGTCCTCAGAGATTTTGTGAAGAGGGGACAGGAATAGATAATTTAAAGCATTACCATTTTCTACAAGTGCTGAGGAAGATACAGGAGATTTCATGAGGATTTTTTTAAAAATATTCTCCTCTCCACTTCTCCTTGCAACTGTTATATTGGATGCCTTCCAAGCTGTTAACCTGTGTGACAGCACCATATACATTCTGTTCTAGTTATCACCCTTCAGCATGACTTGGGACAATACTATAAGACAATGTTTCCTCCTGCTGGCCAGGCCAGAAGAGGCAAAATTCTGTCCAGTCTCAGCTGTACGGTTTGATGAAAGGATTTGGGAGACGATGCCCTGAGGGTTTCCCCAAGGCTCCACTCTATCTCGCTAGTTCCACTCTCTCCTCATGTCTGTTCCTGCTCCAATTTGTTCTGTTCCTGTGTGGTGCCAATTACCAATTCTTTACTCAAAAGAAAATAGCCAGGTGAGAAGAAACTGCTGTTAATTTTCCTTGCCTCTTTTGGGGATGGGGAATAGGGAAAGTAGCTTTTTAAAGACTGCAACTCATAGAATTCCCCAGCTGGCAGGGTGACATAGAGATCACCAAACAAGGCATAGAGAAGCAGTTGTAAAAATGGCAAGAAAGGACTTGGGAGGTAGTATGCAACAGGGATTTCTTCTTATTTAATAGCCTAGTGTGGGTCATGCAAGTATACAGTATTTGCATTGTTCAGAGTAGTAAAGAGTAGACATGGGCACAACCAGAAAAAATGATGTTTCGAGTTTTTGTTTGTCGGAATGGGTCCATTTCGGGTCGTTTCCGTTTGTTGCAAAATTTTTCAAAAATTTGTCGTTTCTTCATTTCGTTTGTTGTTTGTCATTTCCACCGCAATTTAGCGCGATTTGACTTCCCCCAGAGCATAGGGGTGTCCTGAAATCAGGGCCGGCGCTAGGTGTTTTTGCACCCTAGGCAGCGGGCGGGGTGTGGGGGGGCGGGCGGCGGGGGCGGGGGGCCATGGGCAGGCGGCGTGGGCCACAGGCGGTTGGCGGCGCGGGCGGACGGGCGAGTGGGCAGTTAGGATATCACTTAGGATAGAGGTTCTGTTCTTGGCTTGCACCCCAAATGTGTGTGTGTGCAAGCAAATTGAAGTTGGGAAAATAGAAAATAAATGGTAGTATATAATATATTTTTAAAATAAATCCACACCTCCCACTCCCAGTCAAACCTCCCCCTTTATCCAATATCAGAAAAAAATCCTCACAAACTGCCAGAGAAGAAATAAAGAATAAACTGCTATTCCCTTCAGCAGACAAAGCTGCAGGGAATCAAAGAAATTATTTTCTAAATTCAATTCCCTCCCTGCCTGCCTAACTTAAATCCTAAAGCCTCCAGCCTCCCTCCTCATTCTCAATCTCGATTGGATCACACCAGCACCAGCAGCCAGCCCTCCTCCCTCAACCACATCCATACACCCGACTGCGATTTCTGGAAGGTGCCTCGGCTTTTTATGCCCTCCGAGACATCCAGAAGTGTCAGTCAAAAACCTGGCGATGCCATTGGTGGAATGGTTCAAACAATTTGCATGATCCCATCCCATGCCCAGCCCAAATGGGCAGGTCTAAAAAAATAAAAAATAAAATAAAATAAAATAAAATCAATACGACGTTTTATTGCTATAAAAAACCCACTGCTGCTACTATTAAAATTCAGGCATTTAAAATAAAAAAAATTCACATGTTTCTGTGGTGATTTGGTGTGTTTTTTGACCATGATTTCAAAAGAAAAATTGCGGTCGCCATTTTGGATCCCCCCCACCGCATGGCATGGCGAGACAACGAGGATGACCCCCCCCCCAGCCTGGTGCAAGCAGCCCAGGACAGGAGAAGAAGGGGGGGAAGGCCGGGGACACCCCAGAAACCACCCCTCTGGTAGGTGGCAAAGCCTCAGGCAGGCATATTTTTGCCGGGAGTCGGGATTTTTTAAAAAAACTTTTAAAAACCTTTTCTGTGCTTTGCATTGCGCAACCGCCATGATGCCACAAACGAAAACGAAAAACCCGACCAAATTTTTCTTTTTTCGGTTCGGGTGCGAGTTCTGACGGCTTAATTATCGTTACCGTTTCCGTTACGTAACGGAAACAAAAACGGAAATGAAAAGGAAAATTTCGCCGAGTCGTGCCCATGTCTAGTAGAGTATGAAGTGCTTGATTTCCTGGCTGGTCCTAGATAGTTGGGGAAACTCACAGCAAGTACAAGCTACCCACTTTGGACCAAGTATTCAAAATGGAGTACTCCAGTGGTTCTCAACCTGTGGGTCCCCAGATGTTCCTGGGCTGCAACTCCCAGAAATCCTGGCCAGCTCAGCTAGTGATGAAGACTTCTGGTAGTTGCGGTCCAGGAACATCTGGGGACCCACAGGTGGCTGTCTCAACAACTTTGAGCCATAAGCTGCTCTGAAATATCCACTTGCTGGGCTCTTGGGTCTGAGACAAGGAGAAGAAAGACAAAAAAGGTCAAGCCATTATTAGCAGCAGCCAAGGCAAACCACAGGGTTGCAAAAATAGGATTTGAAACAGGGAGGCTAAAAATGAAGTCTCCTCTAGAATCTGAGAGATTGCACTTAGTTTGCGACTCTGAAAACTCTCAAGAGAACACTGTGATCTATCACTTTGCTCAGGGAAAAACCAAGCAACTGAGCTCAACAACTACAGTAGTAGTAGTAGTAGCAGCAGCAGCAGCAATGTGCTCTCAAGATAATTCTGACTTATGGTAACTAATTTAATAGCCCAGTATGGGTTTCAGGGTTTTCCATGAAAAAGAGTTACACAGAAGTAGTTTACCATTCTCTTCTTCTGGGGATACCCTGGGACTGTGGAGTTTTCCCAAGGCCCCACAGGCTGCCTTTATTCTCAGGAGGCAGTGTGTGGAATCAAAACTCCCAACCTCTTTCGAAACTGTCGGGATATCCAGTCAGCTAAGCAGCTGGGCTTAGCAGCTCATAAACAATGGGTTTTATCTGGAGGAACAATGCAAATTGTCTGCCTGAACAAACAAAACTGCAAAGTGGCTCACGCTAGGGAAGTTATTAAAACTCTAGTCCTGAAATTATCGGCCAGGCACCAGTGTCAGAGATGGAGAGTCCCAGGAAACGTGACAAGGAATGGGCTGAAAGCCAAGCAGACCTCGGGCAATTTTGAAGTACGGCATAGCAAACAACCTTTACACGTTGGCTCCCACAATTAAGAAGAGGCTTGGGGGCCCCAACTTGGTGGTAGCTGCAAATTTCAAACTAGGATGCAACAGCTTCAGCCAGGCTTAGGGTGAAGTAAAATTTAAAGAATTAGTAGATAATTTTGTGGAATGAAAGCATTTTTCAAGGAAAGTTTTAGTCATTTCATTAAATTAGAGACTGTCAAGTGAGTGTTACAAGAGCCATTTTTCCCAAGGTGCAGTCAGGGAGAGAAGTACATGGAGCACCTTGAGCAGGTGTTGCTTTAACATGCTTATCTGTCTTGGAATGGAGAGAAAGTTTCTGGACTGGGTCAATTTTCCTAGCAAAAACCAACTCGTCCAATTTTGAGGCACAGTCCTCTGTTGTCTGGCTTGGGTGGCAATTTGAGAGATAAGATCCATAGTTTTCCAGGCTTCAGAAACTCAGCAGAGTGCTCCTTTGATTAAGTCGCAGTGTAGATCAATGAACTTTAATTATAAAGGCATCTAGCTTAATTCACCACATCAGTCTCCTCTTGCTCCTTGTGGCTCTGCAGCTCCTATCCATGGAACCCTTCCAACACAAAGCAAGGATATTAGACCAACGCTGAGAATATGCTGCAATCTAGACTACAAATGTACAAAGCCAACATGAATGGGCTTCTCAGTAATGCTGTATTTATGTATCAAGACTAGTTATGTGTTGCTTTTGAACAAAAACTTCTCAGAGTTTTTTATATACCAAAATTCTGTGGTGGCACTGAAAAGATTAACACATGTACTAGGAAAATCTGTTTAGGTCTTTAAAGTGCCACAAGACATGCTCTGTTTTGCTATAACAAATGGTGCAACCTCTCTGAAAGTATTAAAATGAGGCAGAGGTGGATTTGTGTAATATCTCAGTTGTTACCACAAGCCTTCAGGTGTATATTTTCCACTTCTGAGGAAAGGAATAGACCCGCCCATCTTCTGTATTATTGGAGAGCCATCTCTTTCTGGAATCACCCATTCCTCTCCTGTTTCAAGGGCTAATTTGGGAATATGTGGCAGAGCTGCTTCTACCACCTATTTCTTCCTTCAGACAAATGACTTGAAGGCAGTAGGAATGCTCCTACAAAGGTCATAGGTGAACACTGTGGAGCTCAGGCCTTGGAATTAACAAATTACATGGTGTGGAGGTAGGGTAGATTATATGGGTGAGGTAGGGTGTAACTAAGGTACATTTCAAGTTATGTAAGTGGGGACAAAGTTACTTTATTTGAGTAACAGTTAAATATCCCTGTTACTTTTAAATTTTGCTTTTCAAGGACGTTTTAAAAGACTTTTAAAAAGACATTTAAAAGGTCTTAGGCCATTCTTTTATCAGCCCTATAGATTTTATAAAGTAGCACAGACAACACAAAACCAACAGTTATGATTTTCACTTTATAATAAGTAAAGATAATGGATGATTT
Organism: Phrynocephalus forsythii; assembly: GCA_029282475.1. NCBI lineage: Eukaryota > Metazoa > Chordata > Lepidosauria > Squamata > Agamidae > Phrynocephalus > Phrynocephalus forsythii. Next base: position 141,395,946 of record JAPFRF010000001.1, read on the forward strand.
TAAAGACCATTTAAAGCACCACAACAAGAAATGGGAACAAATTACTTTACTCTAGAATGTAGTTTTCCAAGCTCTGGTGGAGATACTGTAAATAAAGGTTAATCTGACTACAGATCTGAAGAGCAGGAAACTCTAGCCACATTCATTTAGTCAGAGGACTTGACAGAGTATGCAGAGAGTTTTAGCTTTGCAGTATTGCAATCTGTCATAAACTGATTTGAGGATCCGTTAGTTCAGAATCCAAGATGGTGGACACTTGAGAGTGATATTGAAAAGTAATTTTCCCAGGCTGTAGGAAACCAAGTTAGATGCCTCAGCAACAAGAAGTTGTAATATGAATTTATTGCATTTTATATTCCATTCCCCTCAGTGGAACTCAAGACTGCATTCCTATGTAGGCTGTTTCTCTTGTAGATAAAGACAAGCCCCAAATCCCATTAGCATTAACAGGGCTGCTATTTCTTCTGATCTGTGCAGGGACTTTGTGGTAATTTTAAACTAGATTTCCAGAGGAACTGTAACTGGGGAGGTTCCTCAGTTGCCTGTTCTCTTCACTCATTTATGGAGTGACATTATGATTAATTATCTTCTTCAGAATGGATGGATCTTTGAAAGGATAGTGATCTAATTTATGAAATTTCAGATTACTGGGATGGGATCATAACCTTATAGTGTAGTGATTATACCAGTGTGATTCTTGCCCTCTCTCAAAGTCACAAGTGGTTTAAAAAAACTGAGCAATAAGAAAATGATTTGGCTTCATTAGATGGAGCTGAAGATCTTGCCATTAATTCTTGTGACAAATTAATTAAGTTTAATTAAGTTTTGGGAGCCCACATTACAGCATCAATTTTCTCCTTATCTTCTATTTCCTAATAGTTTGGCTCGCATACTAAAAAAATAAAAGAGTATGTGTTACTACTCAGTTTAATAGTTTTGCCCACTGCTTAATGTTATTCCATAAGATAAGCAAAGCGTCACAAATCATGGAAGAGGAAGGCTGTTTGCAATCCAGGAGCTAAAAGATCCACATCAGTGGGAACTGATTTAAGGGACAGTCAGAGCCCGATGGAGGGGAACCATGTCAGACATTCCATTTTTCATTGTCTACTTTTCCAACTAAAATTCTGAAAAGTGTGTAAAATCAAGTTTATATGTCTGGCTAAAACAGATATGGGCTAAAAAAAAATGTCACTGATAATGCAAGATCAGACGTCATTTTGAAAGATACTGCACATTTATTTGCCTTACTGCTGCATAATTTACAGTACATTACAAATGAACCTCTTATCAAGTCTAATGCTTCTAGAGGGGCGTATTTCAGAAGTATTGTTTATATGAGTTCATCCTTCACCTTATGGATGGTTAAAGAAGGTGCCTTTGAAATAGCTGCAAAAGCTGCTGTGCAAATAGGAGGCCGGTTGGTGACATAATGAGCTCTGTTCAATTGTTCCTTTCTATATGACTAGCTTCTTCTGATGCAAATATGACCCCATCCTACCCTCCACTCCCCCCAAAAGAGGTGTGATGTGATGGAAAGCAGGAGGGAATGTTTAAACTAGCATCAATGGTATCTGAAAGTGTTCTTACTCTCTTTATCATATGAAGAAATGCTCGAGGCAGAGAATTCTCTCAATTATTTACATTTACTATAAATCCAAAATCCATGTTTCTTGTGTTGTGTCTTGGCCGATGGGAATCGGCCAGGTAAAATAGAGTTCACGGGATATTTAACCCTCCTAATTGGGGAGTTCCCTTTAACAGGAAAAAGGGGGTACAATTGGTTGGGTATATGGACCTTTTGTCTTCCAGGTGTATTTAGGTTGGGCTTGTTAGGTAGTGTGTGCTCCTCCTCCGAGGATAAGACTTTGCTACGTTAGAATAAACAGTTGTTTTATCGTACCTGGAGGCTAACATTTCCTCCCCATCAAACCCACCATATTACATCTTGGGATCCCACAAATTACAGCATGGATTTTCTCTTCATCTTCTCTTTCCCAGTAGCGTGGCTGCTTTCCTGATATTCTGTGCTTAATGCTATTAAAACAGTGGAATGATCATGGAGCATAATAACATCTACACTAGTCATTGGATTTGTCATAAGGGACTGTGAGGGGTTATAGTGTTTTGGTCAGGGCTCCTAAAATTTTTTAAACAGGGTGCTGGTTCACTGTCCCTCAGGTGTCTGCCACTACTTTTTGAGCCCCTCCCTCCCATGCAAGTCACCTGTATCCCCCACCCCCTCACATTTCTTTTACCTATGCCAGGTCGGGCAAGGTGGTCATTGCTCGTGGAGGGGGTACCCAGTCGTGACTGGTGCAGCGCTCTGTCGCCCGGTCGTGGGGAGGTTCCCCCCCGAAACACTTGGCCCCAAGGCCCAGCTGGAGGCCCAGCCTGGGCATTGCCACTCACCTGACACCCTAACCCAGTCCTTCCTGCCTGTTGGGGGAAAGGGAGGGCCGACTGGGTACCCTCCACACCACACCTAGTGCAGCCTGCCCATCCCAACGGGCCCACGTGGCAGCTCCGGTGGTCAGTGCCTTGTAGCTCCCAGGTGTGGCTTTGAGGGGGGGGAGAGGGAAGGCCTGACCTGCTTCACCCTCCCCAGCCCAATGTTGTGCACCTTATCTGTCGGCCCACTCTGTAACCCCACTTCTCCCACAGTTCCAAGGGGGCTGGGGGAGGGCTTGTCTTTCTCAACCCCCCCCCCAAAAAAAAACACTATGGGCAATGGCGGGCTTTTCCATCACCAAAATGAACCATTGAAATGGGGAAACACACACCCACCCACCCCAGGAACTGACGACCAAGGAGCCCCATCAGCTCCCCAACCCCACTAGGCACTCAGAGTGTCCTGCCTCTCCTTTCCACTGCCTGCCCCTGCCACCGGGAGCCGTGCTCTGATTACCAAGCACATCTTTAATCAGACAACTTGGCGGCCATTACCCAAGCTCAGCAATGGAAGGTGGGGTGGGTGTAATTGTGCTGGAAGGATACTCACTGCACATGAGGAGGGTGGAAGGACAGAGGCCCAGGGAAGTTGAGGGGTATGACTGTGGTAGCGTGGGTCAAGATGCTACAAAATGGTACTTCCCTTCCTTCCGCATGCCATGAAATCTGCATTGGTGGCTGAGGCAGCGGCAGCAGCTGCTGCGACATGGTGAGTTTTCAGATCAAGGGGGGCAAGTGGGGGGTTCTGCAATGGCTGGCGGGCCAGATTCAGGCCCCTGGCGGGCCTGATCCGGCCTGTGGGTTGTAGTTTGAGGGCCCCTGCTATAGGTGGTAGGAAGGAGTGCTGTCTTGGCAATTCCTATTACAGACTTGGGTTGAATTCTTCCAGCTATGCAAGAGAAGTGCAGTGATTCACAGAACAGAGTAGCTTCAAGTTCCCAGATTAATCAATTCATTTTCTTAATAACTGGCACTGATACTGTCAATAGCTCCCTCAGAGAGATTTATAAGAGGAAGAATAAAAACATTTCATTTGCTTACAGTTGAACAAAATAAAACAGCAAACAGATAAGCATGACTGCTTTCAACAGCAGACTTCAGCAGGTTCTAGAGAGGGAAAAAGACACAGAGCAGAAAGGCAGAACTCTTTGAATCTGGAGGCAGGAGGAAACCATTAATGGTGGATAGATTGGCAGTCACCCCAGGCCAGAATGCCCTTCTTAGCCACAGCTTGAACAAGTAGCATGAGAGGTTGTTTCTTTTTTTAAATACTCAAAATATTCCATGACAAATCTCAAAGAAACGGCTCCTGTTGGGATTAGCAGGAGGACACAAAGGCAGGCAAGATTCTCTGAGAGGTTCTGGTACTGCTGCTGTAGCAACACAGCCACTGTTCATTGTCCCTTGCTATGTCACACAAGGCTGCCTAGATGCCCTAAGCACATCCAATCTTGCCTGATTTCAGAAGCTAAGCAGGGTTGGCGCTGGTTAGTACTTGGATGGGAAACCACAAGGGAATACCAGGTGCTGTAGGTGCCTGGAGTAGGAACTGGCAAACCACTCCAGTATTCCTGCCAAGAAAACTCCATGGACATGGGGTCACGAAGAGTTGGTCACGACTGTAACAATGCAACCCACCCCACCCATGTCATACAAGAGGTTGAGGTATCTCAAGAGATCTGCAGGGCTCTTTCTATTCTCTTTCCACAGTTGGACAGAATGGTGATGCATGAAGAGGTTTGTCCATTTGAACCAATTGCAAGGGTCCATACGCAAAGGACACGGTATGAATAGCCCACATTTTTCCAAATTTGAGGCCCCTGGGGAATCTAGAGGGGGTTATCTGCCACCCTACACCTGGACATGCATTTTTTTTTAGCAGAATATGGCGAGATTACTTTTTGGACTATCCCACCCAGCTGCATTGGTTGCCAAGATCCTGGGAGATGCGTATCCAAAAAGCAGAATTTTCAAATTCTGTTTCAGGTACAGGGGAACTTACCTTGTCAGTGGATGGGGCTGATCAAAAACATTCAAGTAACAAAGTATTTTATTTATTTATTTATTTATTTATTTATTTATTTATTTATTTATTTAAAGCTATTTCAACCTTGCATGAGACAAGTAGGACAAACATGTTATTTATTTTTAACTATTTCAAGGTTGCATGAGACAAGTAGGGCAAACTTTTTTTTAATTACATAGGATTCTCTTGACACAATGTCTTAATGGGGAAGAGTGCATCTGGGTGTTTTAAAAGGCCAGATAACTGCTGACTGGATTGTTTCAGGTAATCTAAAACCACCCCAGAGCTTTTCCTGCAAGACTTTGCCATAGCAGCTGAAATCAATCGGACTTGCAAGGTTTCATTGTGCAGCAGGCTCGCTTAGTTTCATGTCCTGCAGGATACCTGACATAATCGAATTATGGATCACAACCATGCAGCTTTCAAAGATGACCTTGGAATAGCAAGGAGAGCCAACCCTCCTTTCCTCTTTTTGTTCAGACTCTTTGGGTTTGGGCACGTGGTTTCTTTTGAGTAGAAGCACCTTAACTATGGTATGTGTTCTGTGAGATAATGAAGCCTGGTGAGCTTTCATACATCAAAGGTCTCCAAGCTGATGCCCTCCAATTCTCTCTAACCAATGGGCATGTTAGCTCCGAATGATGGGAACTGCAACCCACACTATTTGGGGGAGACTGATAATGATGCAATATCTGTGGTTTGAAGATCATTTGATGGTCTTGTGTCTTATCTTGTAAGAGTGGAAAAGCTGTGAAGAGCTGCATTGCAACACAGTCTTTTAACGATGGCACCATTTGTCGCAGTGTTTGGAAACAAAACAGCTCCCAAAACAGCTGAAATAGCTTCCCCCCATCTGGCTTTAAAATGTACATTGATGGAGCAGAGGTAGAATGGGATGTATATAAAAAAAGTCATACAGTATTTTACATCTGGGCAGTTTTGAGTCCTTTGCTTAGCATTTTGCAGTGCCCAGATGTAAAATGTCCATGTTCTGGATAGATAGATCCACAGAATTATTCTGTCCTATTGTGAACTGTCTGTGGTCCATGTGTGCACTTTGGAGGTCCCTCTTGTGGGCACGCCATTGTCCTCACCGTCCCTTCAAGTTCTCACTCTCCTGGAACTGGAAACATTACAGCTTGGAAGAGATAAGACTTTTTGAAAGAATGGGAAAAGGCAAAGCAAGGACACAAAATAGAGGGTTTGATTAAAACACATACACACATGTTCATATGCATGCATGCACACACACACACACACACACACACACACACACACACACACACACACACACACACACACACACACACACACACACACACACACACACACACACACACACAGTAACATCTTAAAGACCTACAGGTTTTGTTTGGCAGAAGCTTTCATAGATGGTAGCCTGCTTTATCATATGAATGGAATGGTGCCTCAACTGGCCAGTTATTATGTGCTTGATTGGGTAGGCGAGTAGGTGTGGAGGATGTGATCAGTGGAGGGAAACAGAATATGCTCTCGGTGGTATATATAGCAGAAAGCTTTGGAATCAGCAATTTTCCTCAAGGACTACAAGGCAATGCCTGTCTTCAGCAGTACATTAGGAGCTAAAGGCAGCAGGGGAAAAACACAGTCCAGAGCTAAAGCCATGTAAACTCAGAAGATGAATGCTGGACTTTGGTGGATTGCCACAGATAAAAAAGGCAGAGAGGGAGACTCCACCAAATGTGTGTGTGTGTGTGTTTTAAAAAAATGGCAAGGGAACCACTGAGAGCGGTTGTAGGTGAAAAGGACCTTGCTACAAAAACTTGGTGGTGCAGTGCTATAACAGAGATATGGTCATTGGCTTCAACAGGATGTGAAACATTAAGGATAAGAACAGAATGGAAGTACTGACTGAGCTTTGGGCAGGCAGGGGTTATAAAGAACTTAACACAAGCAGCTTCAGTTGACTGAAAATGTCAGAAGCAAAGAACTCAAAAGAAAGCAGAGAGAGGATAACTCAACACATTGATTTTATACGATGTAGAGCAATTCTATAAAAAGACCGACAGACTGTGTAGTTGGTTAAACATAAAAGGTCAAAAGTTCTTTGACAAGAATGCTAATTTTTTTTAATGTGCAAGCTTTTTTTCTCTGCTGTTTTTTTCCACTTGAAAATGGAACAATGAAATCCATGGAAGCATGTTACATTATTTCAGATAATTATTTTATTTATTTTATTTATATGCCACCCTTTTGTTGTAGAGTTTTGAATTTTGGTTCAATGCCACTAGCTGCACAACAGAAGTGCAGCGATCCATGGAGAATAATAATTTCAAGTCCCCCAGATTAATCCACCCCTTTCCCTATTAACTGGCACTTATACTATCAGTAGTTCACTCAGAGAGATTTGTAAGAGACTGAATAAAGGTTTCATTACTTAAAGTTGTGTATGGATCAAACAACAAATTGACAGCTTTCAACAACATATTTCCAAAGAGTCTGGAGAAGAGAAAAACACAGATCAGGGAGGCTGTTTAAATCTAGACTAGACTAGAAAAGTGCTTCCCAGCCACATCTTCTAGAGACAGCATAAAAATAACAACCTCCACATGAGGTTAAACTATCAATAATAGCCCATTTTTAGCTTGCACAAACCTTTTCTTGGGTCTGTGCTTAAATAGGACAAGCAGTTCTAATCTCTGCTCATAAATCAGATTATTATTCTTGTGCTCACTGGAGTTGCTGCTCTTTGCATGGATTTCGGCTTGAATGCATCTTCCTTGAAAATTCTTGGCAAAAATTCAGTTCTGTATTACAGACTCGATCTTACAAGGGCCTCATAGAAGCTTGCCAATATTTCTTTATCCATAGTAGAAATGCTTCATCTAATCCTTCCAAGAATTAATTCTTCCATCTGCTTGATTGCAGCATTTCAGCAGCATAGAGCCATTAACCCAGTCTTTCCAATATCGGCTGCATCCTTCTTCCTGAATCAAAGCTGAACTAAAACTCTACTCAAGCAACAGGCCGTACCTATTATCCATGGTACCTGGAGCTTCGCTGCTTTATTGGTTGAGCTTGGGTCATGTGAGATGGGCATATGCAAGGAGAAGCGGAGGGAACAGGGTGGGGCATCTGGGTCTGAACACATGGCTGCCATATAGAGATGGGCACAAAGTGGTATTTCAGCATAGTTCGTTTTCTGGATGAACCACTGATCTCCTGGTGGGTGCCCTGCCCTCTCCAGGTGCTGCCTCCAAGTGGGTGCCTGCAGAATGAGATGGAGTGTGGACACGGGGAACAACCGTTCAGCGGGGAAACGAACAGTGCCAAACTGCTGTGAGGTTGTGGTTCAGCGCTTTCCATTTCCCTGGTCTGTGTTTCCTTCTGCCTCAGGAGGAGAATCAGGAAGTGGTATATATTATCAGGTGGATTTGCATTCTCCTGAGACTTAGCAAGGATTTGGCATGCCTGGGGACAAAGTTAGTTTTTGCGCCCCTCCTGCCCCCCCCACCGCATCACACCCACCCAGCAATGGGGGCCCAATCCTGCAGGCGTGGGACATGTGTGTGTGTGTGTGTGTGTGTGTGTGTGTGCGCGCGCACACCTTACACCTCTCCCACCAAGGCAAGGAGGAAGAGGAGGAGGGCGGCACCAAACCTTAGGGGAAAGGAAGACTGCTGAGCAGCGGGATGGCACATGGCTTCCTCCTCTTCCTCCCCCTCCAGGCACCCCCAGAATGCTGCACCTCCTTCTGCCCCCATAGATACGCCCTTGGCAGTCCCCCAACTGCAAATTGTTGCACCCTCTAAATTAAAAGGACAGTCTCCCAAATGCAAAATGTTGCATCCTCTAAATTAAATCAAATACAGGTTAAAAGAGAGGATGTTTTAGGTTTAATTGATAAATTGAAGATCAGCAAGTCACCGGGCCCAGATGGCATCCACCCAAGGGTTATTAAGGAACTGAGAAATGAAATTGCGGATCTCTTAACAGTAATTTGCAACTTGTCTTTTAAAACGGCCACAGTGCCGGAGGACTGGAGGATAGTAGATGTCACACCAATTTTTTAAAAAGGAAGGAGGGGGGACCTGGGAAACTACAGGCCAGTTAGCCTTAGTCTGTCCCAGGGAAGATGGTGGAAAGCCTCATCCAAGAGAAAATCTTAAAATACATAGAAGAACAAACTTTGCAGAGGGAAAATCAGCATGGCTTCCATAAGGGTAAGTAAGTCTTGCCTGACAAACCTTTTACAGTTCTTTGAAAAGGTCAACAGGCATATGGATTTGGGTGAACCGGTGGATATTGTCTATCTGGGTTTTCAGAAGGCTTTTGACACAGTCCCTCACCAAAGGCTGCTGAGAAAATTGCACAGTCAGGGCATAAGAAGGCAGGTCTTCTTATGGATTGAGAACTGCTTGAGATCCAGGAAACAAAGAGTAGGTGTCAATGGGCAATTTTCACAATGGAGAGAGGTAAAAAGCTGTTTGTCCCAGGGATCTGTCCTGGGACTGGTGCTTTTCAATCTGTTCATCAATGACCTGGAGACAGGGATAAACAGTGAGGTGGCCAAGTTTGCCGATGACACAAAACTTTTCCGTGTGGTAAAAACCAGAGAAGATGGTGAAGAGCTCCAGAAAGATCTCTCCAAACTGGGGCCATGGGCTGCGAAATGGCAAATGCGTTTCAATATAGCAAAATTTAAAGTAATGCATATTGGGGCAAAAAAATCAAAACTTTATCTATCAACTCATCGGCTCTGAGCTATCTGTGACAGATCAGGAAAGAGATCTTGGTGTGCTGGTGGACAGCTCCATGAAGGTGTCTACCCAGTGTGTGGCAGCAGTGAAGAAGGCCAATTCCATGCTAGGGATTATCAAAAATTGGATTAAAAATAAAACAGCCTACATTATAATGCCATTGTACAAAACGATAGTAAGGCCACACCTGGAGTGTTGTGTACAATTCTGGTCACCGCATCTCAAAAAAGACATAGTGGAACTGGAAAAGGTGCAGAAGAGAGCGACTAAAATGATTACTGGGCTGGGGGACCTACCTTATGAGGAAAGGCTACAGCATTTAAGGCTCTTTAGTCTGGGAAAAAAGGCGCCTGAGGGGGGATATGATTGAGATGTACAAAATTATGCAGGGCATGAGTAAAATGGATAGAGGGACGTTCTTCTCCCTCTCACAAAATACCAGAACTAGAGGACATCCACTCAAATTGATGGCTGGGAGAGTGAGAACACCCAGCGCGTTGTTAGTCTGTGGAACTCCCTGCCACAGGATGTGGTGATGGCATCTGGCCTGGATGTCTTCAAAAGGAGATTAGACAGATTCCTGGAGGAGAAGTCCATCACAGGTTATAAACCATGATGGAGATGTGTAATCTCCAGGCTTAAAACTCGGGAACTTCAAGGACCAGATGCAGGGAGGTGGTATGAAGAGACAGATATCTAGTCTCGTGCGCTCCCGGACACATTTGGTGGGGCCACTGTGAGATACAAGAAGCTGGACTAGATGGGCCTTTGGCCTGATCCAGCATGGCTATTCTTAGGTTCTTATGTTCTTCTTATGTCCTTCCTTCCTTCCTTCTTCCTGCCCATCTGGCCCGAAGGCCACTTGGGGCGGTGAACAATAAACAAAAGTACCAATTGTAAAATCATCAACCAACAAACATATGTACAATATTATACAGTAATACCTGCTGCCTAGATGCACTAAGCATATCCGATCTTGTCTGGTTTCGGAAGCTAAGCAGGGTCGGTCCTGGTTAGTACTTGGATGGGTGACCACTAGGGAATACCAGGTGCTGTAGGCGCCTGGAGTAGGAACTGGCAAGCCACTCCAGTATTCCTGCCAAGAAAACTCCATGGACGTGGGGTCATGAAGAGTCGGTCACGACTGTAATGACACAACACACATACAGTAATACACAAAATACACAAAATATACATATAGTTATATCTCTCCTGTTACAGCTGAAGAGGTTTACTTCTAGAGTTAAGAAAGACTAATCCTCTGTAGAGCATGACCTTGTGTTCAGAGTTTAGGCCCAGCTCTTGCTTGGAAGGTGGCATTATCAAAGCAGAAATTGAACCAAGGGTTCTATAGTCAGAATCTGGAAAGTTACTTTCAACAAGAATGACTATAATAACATACCTGTAGCAGCAGTGGCAGGATGATGGTCTCAGTTGCTTTCTTCCAGGGCATAGAGACTAAATGACACAATCACAAACGACTCAGCCAAAGAATGTGCTGACTGGAAAAAATAAAGTTTGAGGATTGAATGATACAGTGAGAAATGTCTTTTATGACTGAATATTGTGGACAGAAGGTTCCCCCTTAAATGTGTTTTTCCTGACATAGCACCAGTTCTTCCATAGCACTATCTAGTGGTCCTGCATAGTTTGAAAATGGCCATGTTACATTATGTCCCAGCCTTTTAATTTCTGTTTTTAGTTCTATCAGATTAGGGTGCTCTGCCAGTAACAAATATGCACATTTGTTATTGTTCTCAAATGGAAGAAAGATGAGATGCTAATGTGACATGGGCATATGTGGAACGTTTGTTTAGACATAACAAAGGGAAGTTGTGGCAATTTTGGTTCCCCTTCCAGTGAAGAGTTAAATGTCACAAGATGAGGAGTGATCAGTAATGATAATATAGAGCAGTGATGGCGAACCTTTTAGAGACAGAGTGCCAAAACCCGTGATTCAAAAGCCACTAATTTTTCGCAAAGTGCCAGCACAGCAATTTAACCTGAATACAGGTGGCTGTGAAGGGGCGATGTCAAGTTCCAACAGAAAGGGCTCCAAGTGCCACCTTTGGCACCCATGCTATAGGTTCGCCAACTCTGATATAGAGGCTGCCTCAGTTTCTTATGCTATTGTGAGTGAGGAATGGTATGGAATTTATTGGGTTAAAGCAGTTTATAATTCTTTTGATAACCTCACTGAAGGTGTTGCTTCTCTTTTCCTTTTCAGCCATGTTTGCAGGTGACGGTGATGGTAGTAAGGATTGGAAAAGCTCTTAAAGGCACCTTTGTTAGGCCCTAGAACAGTGGCGGTGAACTTTCAACACTCTGGATGTTTTGGACCACAACTCCCACAGTCTTTGTCATTGACAATACAGGCTTGGAATTCTGGGAGTTGTGGTCCAAAACATCTGGAGTGCCAAAGGTTTGCCAACACTGCCCTAGAACATGGGCTCCCGAGCTGTGGGTCACAACCTGAAGGGGTCACCAGTTGTACAATCCAAAATGGCAGGGTGTGAGGCATGGATGAAACCAAACAGCAGTGCACCAGAGGGGAGGCTTTGGGGCTTGAGCCTTATGAGCCGGCTTAAAGTGGAGCAGCCAGCATTCCTCTACGCCACTGCCCCTCCTCGCCACTGCCCCCTCTGGATTCTCACTCAACACTTCCTGTCCAGTTTCCTCCCTTCCCCGTCCCTTCCCTGCCAGCCCGGGAAGGAGGAATGGGGGGAGGAGGAGGAAAAGAAAGGCATGCAGCGATGCTGCTGCTGCAGCAGCTGCTCTTTCGGCCATTCTTTTGCAGATGGCTAGAGCAGGCAGAAAAGGCTGGAGAGCAGCAATGTTTGCAGCCTACTTATTTTAAAAAAAAACCCACCCAGGCTGGTGAAGTCTGGTTCTCTGGGCTGTCATCAGAGAGGTAGTGTTAGTGGTGGTAGTAGTGGCTGTATTAGTAGTGGTGGTGGCGGCGGCAGCAGTAGTCTAGGAAGGTGGAGGGTGGTAGTTACCTGCTACTGGGAACACCAGGCCTACAGGGTTGGTTCCAAATTATTTTTATAGGGAGATGTGCCAAATCTACCAGCAAAAGCAAAGCAAACAAAAAGAAAGAAAGAAAGAAAAACAAAAACAAAAAACAAAAATAGGGTTGTGGGGAGTGGAGGATTGCAAGCCACTTAGCTGTTATAAAAGGGGCATTCTGACTTGAATAAGGTTGGTAAACACCACCCTAGAACACGGCCATGTCAGCCTCCTGGGAATGATATTTCTTGGCAATTGGGACACTGCATCAGCAGCGTTTCAGGGCCTAAGGGAGATTCTTCATTCACAAGGCCTAATAGGACTAGAAGGTATCAGTTCCAGTTCTTGGCAAGTACCACCCACATTCATCCCACCATCCCATAGGATGAACACTCAGGTGTCTTTTGTATTTGGACTAGAGATGGGCACGACCAGGAATTTTTTTTTCGAGTTGTCGTTTTTCGGGACGGGTCCGTTTCGGCTCGTTTCCGTTTTTCGTGAAATTTTTCAAAATTTTGTCGTTTCGTGGTGTCATTTTTTTGTCTGTCGTTAGTACTGGTTTGGGGGGGTAGTGGGCTCCTGGAGGCACCTCTGTGGGGTGGGTGCCTACTCTGGCCCGCTATGAAGGGAAAGCGGGCTCCTGGAGGCACCTCGTGGGTGCCTCCTCTCCTCACCCGCTACAAAATGGCATGCATAGCCAATTGGATATGCATACCAAGTTGAGGGCAGAGAGGCACCTCTTTGGGTGCCTCTCTGTAGACCACAGGCCCACTGCTGATCTGGCCGCTCTGTGGTTCACTAAGAAGGGAAGTGTACTTGCGTGTATAGTGCAATGCGAGTACACAGGTTTGGCTTAGGGTTAGGGTTAGTGCAGGGGCTAGGCTTAGGGTTACAGGTAAGGTTAGGGTGAGTATTGGGGTGCACCTCTGGGTGCCTCTCTGACCAACTTAGAAGGACAGTGTACTGGCGTATGTGCCCGATTGGCACATCCCAGAAGTCTCTGTGGTCAACCTGGCCAAGTGGCCATGCGATTGGTGGAATGGCTCCAAAAATTTGCATGGTCACTCCCATGGCCAGCCCATCATTGCGCAGGTGTAAAAATAGAAATAAAATTAAATTAAATAAAATCAATGGAGAGGAGGACAGAGGAGACATTTTGTTGCAAGAAAAACCCACTGCTACTGTAAAAAATCTGGCAGTTTTAAAATAGCAATTTTCGCATGTTTCTGTGGTGCTTTGGTGTGTTTTTGGACCACGACGATACAATTTTAAAAAAAAAAGATTGCAGTCGCCCGCCCCATTTTGGATCCCCCGCCCGCACCGCATGGCGTCGACGAGGATGCTCCACCAGAGCAGCCCAGGACAGGAGGGGGGGAAGGCCAGGGACCCCCCCAAAAAACCACCCCTGTAGGTGCCCTCACTCAGGCAGGCATATTTCCGCCTGCTTTTTTGGCCGGGAATCGGGTTTTTAAAACTTTTTTTATGTGCCGCTTGAATGGCGGCGGCGAGGCGGCGACGTTGGCGGGATGACGAGGATGCCCACCGGCCACCACTCCGCCAGAGCAGCCCAGGAAGGACAGGAGGAGAGAGGGGGAGGCCGGGACCCCCAGAAACCACCCTCTGGTAGGTGCCCTCACTCAGGCAGGCATATTTCCACCTGCTTATTTGGCCGGGAATCGGGTTTTAAAACTTTTTTATGTGCCGCTTGAATGGCGGCGGCGAGGCGGCGACGTTGGCGGGATGACGAGGATGCCCACCGGCCACCACTCCGCCAGAGCAGCCCAGGAAGGACAGGAGGAGAGAGGGGGAGGCCGGGGACCCCCCCCCAGAAACCACCCCTCTGGTAAGTGCCCTCACTCAGGCAGGCATATTTCCACCTGCTTATTTGGCCGGGAATCGGGTTTTTAAAACTTTTTTTATGTGCCGCTTGAATGGCGGCGGCGAGGCGGCGACGTTGGCGGGATGACGAGGATGCCCACCGGCCGCCACTCCGCCAGAGCAGCCCAGGAAGGACAGGAGGAGAGAGGGGGAGGCCGGGGACCCCCCCCAGAAACCACCCCTCTGGTAGGTGCCCTCACTCAGGCAGGCATATTTCCACCTGCTTATTTGGCCGGGAATCGGGTTTTTAAAACTTTTTTTATGTGCCGCTTGAATGGCGGCGGCGAGGCGGCGACGTTGGCGGGATGACGAGGATGCCCACCGGCCACCACTCCGCCAGAGCAGCCCAGGAAGGACAGGAGGAGAGAGGGGAGGCCGGGGACCCCCAGAAACCACCCCTCTGGTAGGTGCCCTCACTCAGGCAGGCATATTTCCACCTGCTTTTTTGGCCGGGAATCGGGTTTTAAAACTTTTTTATGTGCCGCTTGAATGGCGGCGGCGAGGCGGCGACGTTGGCGGGATGACGAGGATGCCCACCGGCCACCACTCCGCCAGAGCAGCCCAGGAAGGACAGGAGGAGAGAGGGGAGGCCGGGACCCCCAGAAACCACCCCTCTGGTAGGTGCCCTCACTCAGGCAGGCATATTTCCACCTGCTTATTTGGCCGGGAATCGGGTTTTAAAACTTTTTTTTTATGTGCCGCTTGAATGGCGGCGGCGAGGCGGCGACGTTGGCGGGATGACGAGGATGCCCACCGGCCACCACTCCGCCAGAGCAGCCCAGGAAGGACAGGAGGAGAGAGGGGGAGGCCGGGGGACCCCCAGAAACCACCCCTCTGGTAGGTGCCCTCACTCAGGCAGGCATATTTCCACCTGCTTATTTGGCCGGGAATCGGGTTTTAAAACTTTTTTATGTGCCGCTTGAATGGCGGCGGTGAGGCGGCGACGTTGGCGGGATGACGAGGATGCCCACCGGCCACCACTCCGCCAGAGCAGCCCAGGAAGGACAGGAGGAGAGAGGGGGAGGCCGGGACCCCCCCAGAAACCACCCCTCTGGTAGGTGCCCTCACTCAGGCAGGCATATTTCCACCTGCTTATTTGGCCGGGAATCGGGTTTTTAAAACTTTTTTTATGTGCCGCTTGAATGGCGGCGGCGAGGCGGCGACGTTGGCGGGATGACGAGGATGCCCACCGGCCACCACTCCGCCAGAGCAGCCCAGGAAGGACAGGAGGAGAGAGGGGGAGGTGGGGACCCCCCAGAAACCACCCCTCTGGTAGGTGCCCTCACTCAGGCAGGCATATTTCCACCTGCTTATTTGGCCGGGAATCGGGTTTTTAAAACTTTTTTTATGTGCCGCTTGAATGGCGGCGGCGAGGCGGCGACGTTGGCGGGATGACGAGGATGCCCACCGGCCACCACTCCGCCAGAGCAGCCCAGGAAGGACAGGAGGAGAGAGGGGAGGCCGGGACCCCCAGAAACCACCCTCTGGTAGGTGCCCTCACTCAGGCAGGCATATTTCCACCTGCTTATTTGGCTGGGAATCGGGTTTTAAAACTTTTTTATGTGCCGCTTGAATGGCGGCGGCGAGGCGGCGACGTTGGCGGGATGACGAGGATGCCCACCGGCCACCACTCCGCCAGAGCAGCCCAGGAAGGACAGGAGGAGAGAGGGGAGGCCGGGACCCCCCAGAAACCACCCTCTGGTAAGTGCCCTCACTCAGGCAGGCATATTTCCACCTGCTTATTTGGCCGGGAATCGGGTTTTTAAAACTTTTTTTATGTGCCGCTTGAATGGCGGCGGCGAGGCGGCGACGTTGGCGGGATGACGAGGATGCCCACCGGCCACCACTCCGCCAGAGCAGCCCAGGAAGGACAGGAGGAGAGAGGGGGAGGCCGGGGACCCCCCCCCAGAAACCACCCCTCTGGTAGGTGCCCTCACTCAGGCAGGCATATTTCCACCTGCTTATTTGGCCGGGAATCGGGTTTTTAAAACTTTTTTTATGTGCCGCTTGAATGGCGGCGGCGAGGCGGCGACGTTGGCGGGATGACGAGGATGCCCACCGGCCACCACTCCGCCAGAGCAGCCCAGGAAGGACAGGAGGAGAGAGGGGGAGGCCGGGGACCCCCCCCCAGAAACCACCCCTCTGGTAAGTGCCCTCACTCAGGCAGGCATATTTCCACCTGCTTATTTGGCCGGGAATCGGGTTTTTAAAACTTTTTTTATGTGCCGCTTGAATGGCGGCGGCGAGGCGGCGACGTTGGCGGGATGACGAGGATGCCCACCGGCCACCACTCCGCCAGAGCAGCCCAGGAAGGACAGGAGGAGAGAGGGGGAGGCCGGGGACCCCCCCCCAGAAACCACCCCTCTGGTAGGTGCCCTCACTCAGGCAGGCATATTTCCACCTGCTTTTTGGCCGGGAATCGGGTTTTAAAACTTTTTATGTGCCGCTTGAATGGCGGCGGCGAGGCGGCGACGTTGGCGGGATGACGAGGATGCCCACCGGCCACCACTCCGCCAGAGCAGCCCAGGAAGGACAGGAGGAGAGAGGGGGAGGCCAGGGACCCCCCCCAGAAACCACCCCTCTGGTAGGTGCCCTCACTCAGGCAGGCATATTTCCACCTGCTTATTTGGCAGGGAATCGGGTTTTTAAAACTTTTTTTATGTGCCGCTTGAATGGCGGCGGCGAGGCGGCGACGTTGGCGGGATGACGAGGATGCCCACCGGCCACCACTCCGCCAGAGCAGCCCAGGAAGGACAGGAGGAGAGAGGGGGAGGCCGGGGACCCCCCCCCAGAAACCACCCCTCTGGTAGGTGCCCTCACTCAGGTAGGCATATTTCCACCTGCTTATTTGGCCGGGAATCGGGTTTTTAAAACTTTTTTTCTGTGCCGCTTGAATGGCGGCGGTGAGCCGGCGAGGCGGCGATGTTGGCGGGACAACGAGGATGCCCGCCGGCCGCTACTCCACCAGAGCAGCCCAGGAAGGACAGGAAGAGAGGGGGGGAGGCCGGGGACCCCCCCCCAAAAAAAACCACCCCTCTGGTAGGTGCCCTCACTCAGGCAGGCATATTTTCACCTGCTTTTTTGGCCGGGAATCGTTTTTTTTTTTTTTTTTTTTACTTTTTAAAGCTTTTTTTCTGTGCTGTTGGCATCACGCGATCGTGTGATGCCAGGAACGACAACATGACAAATCAGACCCAATTTTTCTTTTTTCGGTTCGAGTTCGAGTTCTGACAGAGTAATTGTCGTTCTTCGTTTCGTTGTGTAACGGAAACGAGGAACGGAAACGGAAACGAGAATTTCGTCGAGTCGTGCCCATGTCTAATTTGGACTCAAAATCCCTTGCCAACAGGAGGGAGGGAGCAGCTTCAATCTCCTCCCTGTGATACTGTTATAGTTCACATTGATGTAATTCAGTATCAGTGAAGGCAGGAAGGAGAAGGACCATTGTATCAACCTAAATATATGTGGTCTTGTATGATTTTGGAAGCTAAGCAGGACTGCGTATGGATAGCACTGTACTCTGATTTGAAACTAAGGGCATTCTGCAAATGGCACTAAGAAAGAACCCTGTTTGAATCCTAGGGATCTGCTATTGGTCAGAGTCTGGAACCAACAGTCTCAATCAAAATAAGATAGTTTTCTTTCTTACAATACAGTGCAAGAGAGTGGTCCTTCTATGTGATGGTATGACAGCTGCTTCCAGGCATTATTTATTTATTTATTTATTTATTTATTTATTTATTTATTTATTTATTTATTTATTTATTTATTTAACTTGTATGCCGCCCACTACCCAAAGGTCTCTTTGGGGCTCTCACAATCAAAATAAACAATTAAATCTTCAAAATTACAATAAAATTAGAACAATAAAACATATAAATACAATAAATACAATACATTAAAACACAACACTAAAATTGCCATCAGGACCCACAATCATCAGTTTAAAAACTTCTGGAACAGGAAGGTTTTTACCTGGAGCCGAAATCTTATCAACGTCGGCACCAGGCGGGTCTCAGTTGGGAGGGCGTTCCATAGCCTGGGGGCAGCTGCTGAAAAGGCCCTATATCTGCAAGCCATCCCTTTCACCTCCTTGAGGGATGGCCCTTTCAGGAGGGCTCCCTGGCTTGATCTTAATTGCCAGGTAGGTTCATATGGAAGGAGGCAGTCCTTCAGGTATCTAGGTCCTAAGCCATGTAGGGTTTTATATGTCAAAACAAGCACTTTGAATTGGACTCGGGCAGCAACTGGTAACCAATGAAGATTACAGAGAATTGGTGTGATGTGTTCCTTGGCGGCCCTGCCACTCACCAGCCACGCAGCACGATTCTGAATCAGTTGCAATTGCCGGACCATCTTCAAAGGCAGCCCCATGTAAAGTGCATTGCAGTAATCAATATGCGATGTTGTTGTTGTTCAGTCGTTCAGTCGTGTCCGACTCTTCGTGACCCCATGGACCAGAGCTCGCCAGGCCTTCCTATCCTCCACTGCCTCCCGGAGTTTGGTCAAATCCATATTGGTTGCATCGATGACACCGTCCAACCATCTCATTCTCTGTCGTCCTCTTTTCCTTTTGCCTTCGATTTTTCCCAGCATCAGGGACTTTTCCAGGGAGTCCTCTCTTCTCATGAGGTGGCCAAAGTACTGGAGCCTCAGCTTCAAAATCTGTCCTTCCAGTGAACATTCGGGGTTGATTTCTTTCAGAATGGATAGGTTTGATCTCTTTGCAGTCCAGGGGACTCTCAAGACTCTCCTCCAGCACCACAGCTCAAAAGCATCAATTCTGCGGCGATCAGCCTTCTTTATAGTCCAGCTCTCACTTCCATACATCACTACTGGAAAAACCATAGCTTTAACCATCCTGACCTTAGTTGGCAAACTGATATCTCTGCTCTTTAGTATGCTATCTAGGTTTGCCATTGCTTTCCTCCCAAGAAGCAGGCGTCTTTTTATTTCATTGCTGCAGTCGCCATCTGCAGTGATCAAGGAGCCCAAGAAAATAAACTCTGTCATTGCCTCCATTTCTTCCCCTTCTATTTGCCAGGAGGTGATGGGACCAGTGGCCATGATCTTAGTTTTTTTGATGTTGAGCTTCAGCCCATTTTTTCCACTCTCCTCTTTCACCCTCATTAAGAGGTTCTTTAATTCTTCCTCACTCTCTGCTATTAGAGTAGTATCATCTGCGTATCTGAGGTTGTTGATATTTCGTCTGGCAATCTTAATTCCGGCTTGTGATTCATCCAGACCGGCCTTTCTCATGATGTACTCTGCATATAAGTTAAATAGGCAAGGTGACAATATACAGCCTTGTCGTACTCCTTTCCCAATTCTAAACCAGTCAGTTGTTCCATATCCAGTTCTGACGGTTGCTGCTTGTCCCATATAGATTTCTTAGGAGACAGATAAGGTGGTCAGGCACTCCCATTCCTTTAAGAACTTGCCATAGTTTGTTGTGGTCTACACAGTCAAAGGCTTTGGCATAGTCAATGAAGCAGAAGTAGATGTTTTTCTGGAACTCTCTGGCTTTCTCCATAATCCAGCGCATGTTGGCGATTTGATCTCTAGTTCCTCTGCCCCTTCGAAATCCAGCTTGTAGTTCTGGAAGTTCTCTTTCCACATACTGCTGAAGCCTGCCTTGTAGAATTTTGAGCATAACCTTGCTAGCATGTGAAATGAGTGCAATTGTGCGATAGTTGGAGCATTCTTTGGCATTTCCTTTCTTTGGGATTGGGATGTAGACCGATCTTTTCCAGTCCTCTGGCCACTCCTGGGTTTTCCAAATTTGCTGGCATATCTTATGCAGCACCTTTACAGCATCCTCTTTTAAGATTTTAAAGAGTTCAATTGGAATGCCGTCACCTCCACTGGCCTTGTTGTTTGCAATGCTTTCTAAGGCCCACTTGACTTCACTTTCCAGGATGTCTGGCTCCAAGTCAGCAATTACGCTATCTTGGTTATCAGGGACATCCAGATCTTTCCGATATAATTCTTCTGTATATTCTTGCCATCTCTTCTTGATCTCTTCTGCTTCAGTTAGGTCCCTACCATTTTTGTCCTTTATCATATCCATCTTTGCACGAAATACCCCTTTAATATCTCCAATTTTCTTGAACAGATCTCTGGTTTTTCCTTTTCTGTTGTTTTCCTCTATTTCTTTGCACTGTTCATTCAAGAAGGCCGCCCTGTCTCTCCTTGCTATTCTTTGGAAGTCTGCATTCAATTTTCTGTATCTTTCCCTTTCTCCCTTGCATTTTGCATCCCTTCTCTCCTCCGCTATTTGTAGGGCCTCGTTGGACAACCACTTTGCTTTCTTGCATTTTCTTTTCTTTGGAATATTTTTCATTGCAGCCTCCTGTACAATGTTACAAGCCTCCATCCATAATTCTTCAGGTGTTCTGTCCACCAAATCTAGTTCCTTGAATCTATTCTTCACTTCCACTGTGTATTCATATGGGATTTGACTTAGGTTATACCTAACTGGCCCAGTGATCTTCCCTACTTTCTTCAGTTTAAGTTTGAATTTTGAAATAAGAAGCTGATGATCTGAGCCACAGTCAGCACCAGGTCTTGTTTTTGCTGACTGTATAGAGCTCCTCCATCTTTGGCTGCAGAGAACATAGTCAATCTGATTCCGGTACTGTCCATCTGGTGATGTCCATGTGTAGAGTCGCCTTTTGTGTTGTTGGAAAAGAGTGTTTGCAATGACCAGCTTGTTCTCTTGACAAAACTCAATTAGCCTTTGCCCTGCTTCATTTGGAACTCCAAGGCCAAACTTGCCAGTTATTCCTTTTATCACTTGACTCCCTACTTTAGCATTCCAATCCCCTATGATGAGAAGAACATCTTTCTTTGGTGTCAGTTCTAGAAGTTCTTGTAAGTCTTCGTAAAATTGGTCAATCTCAGACTCTTCAGCACCGGTAGTTGGTGCATAAACTTGGATTACTGTGATGTTCAAAGGGCTGCCTTGGAATCGTGCCGAGATCATTCTATCATTTTTAGGTTGTATCCCAGCACTGCTTTTCTCACTCTATTGTTGACTATGAAGGCTACTCCATTTCTTCTTTGGGATTCTTGCCCACAGTAGTAGATGTGATAGTCATCTGAACTGAATTCACCCATTCCTGTCCATTTAAGTTCACTGATACCCAGGATGTCAATGTTTATTCTCTCCATCTCACGTTTGACCACATCCAGCTTACCCTGGTTCATAGATCTCACATTCCAGGTTCCTATGCAGTATATTTCTTTGCAGCATTGGACTTTCCTTTCTCTTCCAGGCATGTCTGCAGCTGAGCGTCCTTTCGGCTTTGGCCCAGCCACTTCATTAGCTCTGGAGCTACTTGTACTTGTCCTCCGCTCTTCCTCAGTAGCATGTTGGACACCTTCCGACCTGAGGGGCTCATCTTCCAGCGTCATATCTTTTAGCCTTTTGTTTCTGACCATGGGATGTTCTTGGCAGGGATACCGGGGTGGCTTGCCAGTTCCTACCCCAGGAAGTCTTATTACAGGCCTCATTGTCACCAGTGTAATTAGCCTTACAATGATGAAAGCACAGTTCAGCCTGTTTTATTTTGTAGCCTCACTGATCAACTGGGACACAAAAGTAGAAATGTGCCCCATTTATAAGATATTCCAGACTGAGGCGATGTTACCAGTGCATTAATGTCCTAGATGGACCAGTAGTGTGACTCAAGGCAGTTCCATCATTTCTCAAGATTAGCTGGTGCTCCTTCTTGCTAGTTTGGTTACTCAGTAACACTTTTTATATTACTTATAATTTCTGTTGCCACTAGCTGCACAACAGAAGTGCAGCGGGGTCTAGTGAGTGGGTTGGTGATGGAGAGAAGCAGTGGGGCTAGGGACTAGACATTAGTAGTGTTACCTGTGCTGAGACCTCAGCCTTGGCAAGTGCCTGAAAATACCAGCCTCCTTTCCTACTCTCCTTGTACTTGGAACATGGCAATGTCCAAATTTCACAAGGGACTCAGGGAGAAAGAATGCTTACATTGAATGCAGAAATAAAGAGCCTTGCCCCTTACCCATCTTGAATCATGCTGGGGGAGTAGTGTGTATCGAATGTCAGCAGTCACTTTCTTCTATCAATTGATTTTTTTGCATGTTTGTTGTTGTGTCACATTTAAATCAGCAAAAAAGGGTCATGGTCAAACAGTTTGATAAGGAAATGCATTAAGTATATATGAATCTCTTGAATTGCAAATATATATTTATTTGCTATAAGTGGCTCCTGGGAATGGATGGCACCAGTCATTTTGTCTGCTACCATATATGTCATGAAGTAGCAAATAAATTATTGCTCGGAGAAATTCATTTTTCCAGTTTTAGTTCTATTTCTGGGCTTAAAATGAAATGGGCAAAGCTTGACTTCTATCCATAATATAATCTAGCAATGTGCATAAAATAAAAGCCAGGCAGTTTGACCTGTGGTGTGTTTTTATAATCAGTAGAAGATCAATGGGATGGTTCCCTGTGAGAGAATAATTGTGGGTGACATTTTTAATACATGGTGAAATCTGATCTATAAAAGGCAGTATATTTAGTGCCCAACAACCTCTGGTTCTCTAAACTCTTCTATCATTCCATTTTTATTGCTTGCAGGAAATAGACATTTGGATATAAATGAGACCACACAAAGCTGCCATAGCATGAGTGAGACTCTTGAGTCATCGAGCTCGGTTTTGTCACTTCTGACCGGGAGTGGATCTCTGGGGTTTCATGCAGGAGGTCCCTAACATTTCCTGACCCTTTTCCTGTCTAGCCAGGCTCTACCCTGCCTTGCTTTTCAAATCTGACAAGTTCAGCTGCAGTCAGGGCGGCTGATACCTCTATAAAGTTTAGGAAGTATAGTGTGAATTTAGTAAGACCGCTGGGAACCGCTGAACCACTATGCTTCCCTGGGTCCTTTAGGAAGCAATTTTAGGTAAGCCCCCCAAATCTTGCTTGGAAAAGTGTTTGTTTTGTTTTGTTACATTTCTTCTTGTCACATAGTCATTTACTTCTGGATGTGTTATATATGTGCCATCAATTCAGAATCAATTTACCTGGAAAGTCCTATTAGGGTTGTTATAAGCAAGCTATCTTGAGTTGTTACCATTGTCCCCTCACTCCCCCATGAGTTTTTATTGGAATTTGAACCCATTTGACAGCATCCAGTTAACTTTATATCAATAACCCTTAAAATTAATGAGGTCTACTGAAATTTACCTTAATCTGATTGTTAGTTCAAACTAGGGTAGGGCCATTGAAACAGTGGGTGAAATCCTGTTACATAGCATAGTACGCCACATAAGCTTTGTTGATTCAATGGGCCTACTCTATTTGTGAATTACTATTGGAAAGTTTAAACTAAAGTAGACCCATATGAATCAATGGAACTTAATGGAGTACTTCACTCACCAAATGCCCACTGATTCAACAAACCTTCTTCAGTGTGACTTACTCTGTTGAGCGACTGTGCATTCTTGGTATTTTGACATTTATTTAAGATCCATTAATTAAACAGAACTGGTTTAAGCTGAGGGTAATCCTTGGATTTAGCCCAGAATCTTTGGCCAGAATGAGATGTTAGGAATAGCCCATTATTAGAAGAGGAGAATATTTAGTTTATGCAGATGTCTCAGCTTCTCAGCAGATGTTTCTTCCATTTCTGGGTACAGGGGAATTCAGCTGGCTTGGTTGATGACTGGTCTGCATTCCTTGATTTCCCAAGCCTAGAAAAGATGGCCACAGCCACCTCCCTGAAAAGATAACATGCTTTTGGCTCTAATTATGTTCTACCTCCAATGTTGGTTTCTGGCCTTATCAAAGACAAAACATGGCAGTTTTATACAACCCACTGTCTGTGTCTTGAGCTTAGCCCTGAGCCAAAGAGGCTTCATATTATTTTGTTATTACAATAGGTCAGACATTTGGCAGAAACTATACCATTTGATTTCAAAATAAAAAATGCTTCATTGTTCAAGCTTTATGGGAGTGGAAAAGCCTTGGCTGAAAACCTTCAACATCTGTCAGGGGGAATAGGTACACTTGTTTTACATTAAATGAACGAACCATTCATAGTGTGGTAGTGAACAAGCCAAGTAATAGAACTTCTTCTCTGTAGGCCCCATGAAAATCATTTTTGGCATATTAAGTTCAAAACACATACTTCCCTTCAAAATGCAAATTGACAACTAAAAAAAAATCACATCTAAATCTAAAACATTTGTTCATGTTTCTGCCATACAATATTCAAATATTCAATATTCAAATATTTACCATTGTGAATTAGTTTGTAATGGAGTCGTATAGATAGTGCTGTGCTTTTTAAAAATACGTCCTTGCAGTATTTGGTTCCAAATATAGTTCATTACAGCATGACTATACTGGTCTGGTCTGGTGCAAAGGCAAAAGTAGCCCACTTCAGATGTTTGGGGAAGGGCGACGGGCAAGTCCATTCTGAGTTGAATGCACTCCAAAACCCCATCTTTCCCACGTTGACAAGAAAGACCTGAAAATGGTTAATTGTTTTTGACTGAATGCATTGCCTACTGTACTCCAGAGAACTAAGGGCCCCAAGAGCACAGTTTTAGCTCCACCCCCTCTACTCCTGAATTTTCTGTGTAGCTGCAGAAGGTCTGGAAAAGAGGTGTGTGACTATCTTTGGCTAAATTTAGAGACCTTCATGCCATCTAACAACTCAGGGTTTTCTAATCATGTTGAGCTCTGTAACTGAATTCAGCCAAACATGGTAATACATCTATTTTCAGATTTTCTCTAACAATATAGGGAGCAGTAAGGCTGGAATGTACATCCCCCGACTCCATCAACTTTATCCATGGGCCTAAATGTCTCACTTACCTTCAAAATCCTATCCATGTCGCTTTAAGTTGGACATGATTGGATGGCACACAGCAACAACAGATGTCTGGTTACAATAACACTTATCTTAGTTACATCCAGGTTGGATTACTATACCACTGTCTATGTGGGGCTGCCTTTGAAGATGGTTTGGAAACTTCAGCTGGTGCAAAATTCAGCAGCCAGACTACTGACTGGGGCCAATGATAGGGAATTAGGGATCACATTTATTTATTTATTTATTTATTTATTTATTTACTTACTTACTTACTTACTTACTTACTTACTTTTGCATTTCTTGACCGCTCCAATTTCCCAGAAGGGACTCTGGGTGGTTCACACAAAAGCCAAATAAATAAAACAGTAATTAGAGGCAAAACAAGTCAATAAGCAACAAAAGACATAAACAGACATAAGCATCACATCATCCCCAGCCGCCTTGGGTCCTTTTTCCAAGGAGAAAGGCAGGGTAAAAATACTCTAAAATAAAATAAGAATAAATAATTGTTACCACAACTGCCCTGGATACTAGTCTTGTTTTCAGGCCCAATTCACTGAATCAACAGGTGCTGGACATTACCTATGCAGGTTGAGTCCAGGCTATCTGGAGGGCCGTTTCTCCCGTATCATCCTTCTTGGGCTGTAAGATCATTAGAGGAAGTTTTCCTCTCAGTCCTGTTGCTAGCACAGGCATGGCTGATGGGGACACGGGAAAGGGTATTTTCTGTGGCATTCCAGGGCTGTGGAGATTAGGTGGATTCTTCTGCTGACAGGTGAAGACCAACCTCTTCAGACAGGCTTTTAACAATCATGTTTGAATCCCCAAATATGTTATTAGAGTTAAGATACACTTTCAATGTTTACTTGCTTTTAATTATTCAACTTTATTTTAGTTAGTATGCAGTTTAATTGGTTTTTAATCTTAAACTTAATATGCTTTTAATTCTATTCCTTTTAATATTGTGAGCTGCCTAGAGTCCCCCCCCAAATTGGGAGAAAGGTAGCATATAAACAAACAAACAAAGTAAGCAATAACAATAGGAAAAGTGGAAGGCAGTAGAAAAAGATGACCTAACATAAGAATGACTCGGTAAATCAGCAACCAGTTCTTGTTTACAAGATTAGCTGGTAGAAGTCCATTTGCTTTAGCAGAGAACAAGGATATCAGTGGCTATCATTATGGATGCCTAAGGACAACCCCTGTGTTGGAGAGATAGGCAGGATATCTCTCATTACCATATGCAGGTTATCTTAAGCAGGTGAAGACTGTGTGAGCAGAATGCTGGACTGGATGGGCTGTGCCCTGTTCCAACAAGCTGTTCTGTTATTATGACCAGAAAGGAGTCAGAAAGGATGGAATTGGCAGCAAGCCCTTATTTGCAGCTTATTGAGGTACCTCTGTTACAGACATATTCAACAAATCTGGACAGCTGCAGTAGACCTTGCCTTAACAAGCTGCAAGAAACCCAGTCTCCATATGGGGAAGTCATGATAGAGGAGGTAGTTGTGGTACGCCTCTCCTCATTGACTTTATGCAAGCTTTAAAACTTGTTATTTTCTATTAATTAAAAGCTAGCAGTGGAGAGCCATGCTAAGATGTAGACATGGGCACGACTCAGCGAAATTGTCATTTCCGTTTTCGGTTATCGTTTCCGTTACGTAATGGAAACAGAAACGATAATTAAGCCGTCAGAACTCGAACTTGAACCGAAAAAAGAAAAATTTGGTCGGGTTTTTCATTTCCGTTTGTGGCATTGCAGCGATCGCACAATGCAAAGCACAGAAAAAGTTTTTAAAAGTTTTTTTTTAAAAACCCGACTCCCGGCCAAAAAAGCAGGTGAAAATATGCCTGCCTGAGGCTTTGCCACCTACCAGAGGGGTGGTTTCTGGGGAGTCCCTGGCCTTTCCCCCCCTCTTCTCCTCTCCTGGGCTGCTTGCACCAGGCTGGGGGGAGTCATCCTCGTCGTCTCGCCATGCCATGCGGTGGGGGTGGGGATCCAAAATGGCGACCACAATTTTTCTTTTGAAACCGTGGTCAAAAAACACACCAAATCACCACAGAAACATGTGAAATTTTTTTATTTTAAATGCCTGAATTTTAATAGTAGCAGCAGTGGGTTTTTTTATAGCAATAAAACGTTGTATTGATTTTATTTTATTTTATTTTATTTTTTATTTTTTTAGACCTGCCCATTTGGGCTGGGCATGGGATGGGACCATGCAAATTTTTTGAACCATTTCACCAATGGCATCACCAGGTTTTTGACTGACACTTCTGGATGTCTCGGAGGGCATAAAAAGCTGAGGCACCTTCCAGAAATCGCAGTCGGGTGTATGGATGTGGTTGAGGGAGGAGGGCTGGCTGCTGGTGCTGGTGTGATCTGATCGAGATTGAGGAGGGAGGCTGGAGGCTTTAGGATTTAAGTTAGGCAGGCAGGGAGGGAACTGAATTTAGAAAATAATTTCTTTGATTCCCTGCAGCTTTGTCTGCTGAATGGAATAGCAGTTTATTCTTTATTTCTTCTCTGGCAGTTTGTGAGGATTTTTTTTTCTGATATTGGATAAAGGGGGAGGTTCGACTGGGAGCGGGAGGTGTGGATTTATTTTAAATATATATTATATACTACCATTTATTTTCCATTTTCCCAACTTCAATTTACTTGCACACACACACATTTGGGGTGCAAGCCAAGAACAGAACCTCTATCCTAGTGATATCCTAACTGCCCACTCGCCCGTCCGCCCGCGCCGCCACCTGCCTGCGGCCGCCCGCAGCCACCGCCCGCCCGCTTGCCCCCCCCGCCGCCTAGGGCGCAAAAACACCTAGTGCCGGCCCTGATTGCGGGACGCTCCTATGCTCTGGGAAGTCAAATCGCGCTAAATCGCGGTGGAAACGACAAACGACAAACAGAAACGACAAATTTTTGAAAAATTTCGCGACAAACGGAAACGACCTGAAACAGACCCGTTCCGACAAACGAAAACTCAAAACGTCATTTTTTCTGGTCGTGCCCGTGTCTACTAAGATGTAAAGCTGCAATACTTAAGGTTATTTGAAGGACTTTATCTCCCTATATCAAGCTGCCTAGATGCCCTAAGCACATCTGATCTTGCCTGATTTCGGAAGCTAAGCAGGGTCGACCCTGGTTAGTACTTGGATGGGAGACCACCAGGGAATACCAGGTGCTGTAGGCGCCTGGAGTAGGAACTGGCAAGCCACTCCAGTATTCCTGTCCAGAAAACTCCATGGACATGGAGTCGCGAAGAGTCGGTCACGACTGTAACGACACACACACACACACACATCTCCCTATATCAGTGCTTCCCAACCTGGGGGTTGGGACCCCTTTGAGGGTCAAACGACCATTTCACAGGGGTTGCCATGAGCCAGTGAAGAAAAAGGCACAAGTCGGGAGGAGGAGGGGGAGGAAGGGGGAAGTTACAGCTTGATAGGTTGGAGGGGAGGGATGTCAGTCAATGGCACCGGAGGCTGCGATTGGCTGAGGGTGCTTGTAGAGGGAAGTTCTCTGTGGCACCTGCGGCAGTGGCCTGCCAAAGGGGGCTTGTGGCCACTTCCAAGCAGGGCAAGGGGTCACCACGGCATGAAGAACTGTATTAAAGGGTTCTGGCATTAGGAAGGTTGGGAGCCACTGTCCTATATGGCCTGCTCCAGTTTTAAGGTCTTTTGGGAAAGTTTTTATCAATGGTCCCACCATTCTCAGAAGCATGCCTGGGGATTTTTTTTCAGTGCCTGTTGTTAGGCTATGGAACTTTCTCCCAAGGGATGCCCTTCCCCTGTAGGCAAAGACTTTCCTATTCGGGCAGGCATTTGACAGGTAAGTGTCTCCCAAAGGAAGAGTTTTAATGAGCGGATGTTGTATTTGTAGCATTTTAAATATGCTTCAAATAATTTTACATAGTTTTATGCTGTTGTTGTAGTGTGTTACCTATTTAATTGCATTTCAACATTGCTGTTTACAGTATTACAACTGCATCTATCTTTTAAGATTTCTTTGTAAGCTGTCTTGCGCTGCTTTACTTGGAGGAATTGGGATGAATATAAAAATTTTAAAAATAAATAAATCCAGACTGCTGGTGCTGATGCCGAGGTAATTGCTGAGGTCCTGAGGAGGGTAAGTCATCTCTGCATCTGGATTAGGTCCAAATTGTTCCTGTTGTTGTCCTAGACAAGGAAATTTCCAGCTCAGAGGCATTGGTCCTGCCAAGCTGCAGAATGCTGGATCACCTTTGGCAGTCCTTACTGGTTTAGGGGTGGAACCCGCACCAGGTGTTTCTTCTACTGGCACCACTGATTTCTCAGCATTCAGGTTGGTGTCTCAGCCATTAGTGGAGGCCTATCTCCTGACAACATCTATCTGAAAAAGACAAGATAGATGCTTCAATCTGGATGAGTTGGTTGGTGCTGTTTTCCAGCAGCTGCAGAGTATGCAGCACATACCTTAGTCCTAGTTGGTATACTGTACATGAAATAATGCAAGACCAAAGTGATAGTTTCCCTTTTGAGAGCTATTGAATATGTTTGGAAAATTCTTGTGATGCAATTGCACTAAATCCAAATGCAGATGGGAAGTCCTGCAATTGAATGGTTGTAGGTGCACTTTCTCTTCCCCCCTCTTTTTATTAGCATAGGTGTGACTGTGATATTGTTAGTGTTATGCTATTTTCCCATTAGTTACTCATGAAAACATTGCTTGTTTGAACTGTAGCTCCCAAAATTCCCCCATCGGCATAGCCACAGCATTGAAATAAAGCAAATAACATTTTTAAAAGTTGGAAATGAAGGTGGAAAAGCAGCTTTTTACTTCAGTCTTTCTCTTTTGTGCTGTGATTCGGTTCAATAGGGTTTTTTTGTAAATAATAGCAGGATTTTTCTGACCGGGAGATAATTTTTTGTTTCCATTTCCTATTCACTTCTTTGATAAATGTCCCTAACATAATGATGATTCCTATGCAATTATAATTTAATGTGAATTATTCTTGATTTGCATGACTGTGGAAGCAATGGAAAAAACATTTAGATCTTATAGTAGACCATAATGGATGTCATTCTCATTTTAAGCCTTTTCATGGTTGTTTATTCATGTTCCATGTACTCTGTTGCTTGGACGATTACCTCTTCTCTATTACTAGTTGCTTTTTTTTCAACCTAAGAAATTGCCTTTTCACACGACCCCTAAGATCCGCTGGCCACTTAAATTCGGACCAGAGATCTTAGGGGCTCCTCGCTCTTCCTCTGTCCCCACCCCCCTCCGCACTTCCTGGTTGCTGGCTGCCTGAGGGAGGGAGAAAAAAGAAAGAAAAGACTGCTGGTTTACCTCCGTTTTGTTCCCGGCAGCATTCAGATCTCTTAAAGAGGCGGGGCGCAAAAAAAGAACAAACAGAAGCCAGGAGAGCCCCACACTCACTATCCTTACACCGGATCAAATATTTGTCACATCCAAAAAGCAGGTACAAGAAAACTGCTCTGGGTCGTGCGAAAGTGGGCGGGGTCGCACTTAATTGTCTGCAAAGTCCGGAGCTGGTGGGTAAACATTTTAAGGTCCGGACCTTGCAGCCATTTGCGGCGGAGCTTAGGGGTCGTGTATAAACGCCCAAAGATAAAAGATACTTAGTGCTATTTTAAGGAAGGGTTGTTCTGGCTGAAAATTTGAAGGTAAATGAAAGTGAATGGAAGTGAACTATCTTGACAGGGCTGGCCCTGCCACTGGGTGGAGCAGTGTGGCAATTGATTTGGACAACATGAGGGAGCAGCCAACGTATAGTTATTTCATTTGTTCTTGCTTTTATTGTTACTGAGGGGATTTTTTTTTTTTACCTCAGAACAACTTTGCTTGAAAATAAAGCTAGTGTTGGGTCAAGAACTAGGAAATTGAGAAAGCCTCTTTCTTTGTTTTAAAAAAATAAGTTTAAATAATCTTCTGCTCCAGATGACTGTTTTATTTCATTTATGGCCAATTCTGAAATGTAGTTTTACCATTAATTGTTATATCATTTTATTTTGTTTTTATTTTTAGGAAATGGTGTGATTTTTCTTCTTATGTACAGTAGTTAGAACTCTGACTGGTGTGTCAGGATATCTGGCTGGTTGCTTATTTTCTTTAGTGCACACAGAAAATAATCAGTCACCTAAGTAACCCAAGTGGAAACTTTGTAGAATAATTCAACAATTGCTAAGGTGCTGCATTCACTCCACAAAGTAGCATCTATTGATCAACAAAAGGGATTTTGTTTTATGCTCAGCCTCTTTCCAAAGTTCTCAAAGAATCCTGGAATGATTTCTCCTACACCTATAATGAAATCACCTCGGAGGCAGAATGTGGCGGTTCTTTCATATTGCAAAATGACATCTAAGCCCCCTCTGCCGTCTGCATTATCCTCTGGAGTCTTGACAGGTGCTGTTAACAGTAGCCTTTGTTGTTAGGTCCCATTGTTCCTTGCAAATCTGCAGGAATAGAAAATGAGTCATTTGGTAAAATGCACCAAGCTCATACTAGATATCTGTGGGTCTTGCTTGACAGCTGCAGGTGTGGATACTGGGCAAAGGATATTATTGGGCAATAGACCTCTTCTCATGTATTTGCTGCACCACTGCTACTGAAGGTAATGTCAGGGAACCAAATGCCATATTTTGGTGTCCATAGACAGCAGATTAATCACAGCTTGGAAAGTTACTTCTTAAAGGTAAATTTGATAGAGGAACTCCTGCTGCTTAAGGGTATCTAAAACGGATCTTCTGTTACTTTCTCCTTAATAATCTAACTGCAACAAGTCTGTGGTACAGAACACATATTCCTGATTTTACGTTGACATTGGTACAGTATACACCACAGCACATGAAGCTGGACTTGAGCTGGACTTTGAGATATCTTCTCTAACATTTACTGATTGTATATGAAATGGCCTTCACAAAACAGGTGAAAGTTATTCCTCATTATATTACACTCATGACGTACAATCCACGACATATTGTGTTCTAGTTGCCTGTAGTTATACCTTCCTCATTTGAAAGTGTGATTGGTTTTAAGTAACAAGTGATAGGGTAGCCCCTGAAATCCTGCTTGTTCAGTGAATCAAAGAACATGTTTGCTTTGATACTCTCCTGGGAGGTAAATACTTTGGGTAAACCATAGCAGAAAACTGCCCTGATTTTAATGTGAGCCCCCTAGAACAGTACAGAACTTTCAAGAACAGAGAAGACAAACTGAGAATTTGGGAACCTTAACCCTAACCCTATCCCTATCCCTAACCCTACCCCCTCCAGTCTGCCACTATGACTAGTTGCAATTTCCTAAGCATTGGGGAAAGTGTTCTTTATGGTCTTTCCCATTGTGTCATTGTACTCTGGGGGCCTTCTGTTAATGCATTCAACACATCCACATTGTTTCCTATGTTGATTTTTTTTTTACACACACAGCTGTCCAGCGTTGCTATAAATTATATAGTATATAGTATGAGGTGGAAATATTTATACAGTGGACCCTTGTATAACAAAGTTTGTATAACATAAAATCTGTAAAACATAAGAAATTCCGGAGATAGGGGAAATTTGCTTAACATAATCACTTATGGGGAGAATCCATACAACATAAAATGGGATTACTCCGTTTTCAATGCATTCCTATGGGAATTTGTAGAAAGGAAAATTTGCTTAACATAATTTATTTGGAATGAATTAATTCCTTTATACAAGGTACCACTGTATTATATATTAATTCTCTTTCACCACTACTTCCGGTTGACTTGTAAGACACATTTTTTTCCAGAACACTGTCAGGAAAAATGTGCAGAATAATGGAATGTCATTGAGTACTATTAAAGGCTGGCTGCTTATTTGTCAACTATTTTCTTTACATTGCTTTTCACAGTGCCTATTCTGCAACATTCATTATGCATCCAGCTGAGGGAAAACAATTTTTGTTGAGTCCTCTTTAGCAGTTCAGTTCAAAGGGAAATAGTTCTTTGGATAATAAATTTATAGCCTGTTCACCTGGAAATAACTCATACCAAGTTCAATGGGATTCATTTCCAAGCAGGCGTCCATAGGATTGCATTGATCTCTTTGTTTCTCAGCGACAGGATTGCACCTTTAATTAGATGTAGGTGGGAAATGCAATTTACAAGTGTAAATTGGGATATGGCATTTGTGATAGCATGTTGTACTGAAAGTGTGCCCTGTGGTTTAGGGAATATATATTCAAAATAATCTTCTGCAACAAAAAAATATCTTTGTGGTATTTAATTGAGATTGTCTTTATAAAATGCTTTTGAAGTATAATTGACAAATTCAAGATGCCACAGCATAATTTGGTTATAACTTGATTGCTTTAAATAACTATTTACTGGCAGACTCTCCAGTTAAATTAATGGGCTAGCCTCCAAGCATCTCACAGTTTTAGCATCATGCAGTTCCATAAACTTTACACGTTTCCCTTTGTACTCTGTGGATATGGCTCTCATTTGCAAGACAACACTGCTTTCCAAATACCTTGATATGTTTATGGCATAAAAAGGAAATTATTTTGGTGATGAAAGCTCTTTTTATAACTGGAGGGAGATCTTTAAAAAAAGGTCTACCTTTCCTTTTGAGAAAAGCAGGCTTTTGGACGTGAGGCCCGAGACAGGCAATTAGATAGGTCATGTGTCTTGAAATGGGCAGTCTTGTTCATTGTTTTATTATTCATCTTTCTTTCATCAACTTACTCTGCAAAGGTTTGATGTAGGATTGGATCATTTCTGTGCTATAAAAAGCCCACATGCCACACACAATGATTGCTTTTCCCGCTTCTCATGATTGAACAGTCAGGCTTTTACGATAATTTAAATTACTGGATATAGAAAGAGCTTGACAAGGTTACATGTATTAATTATAAACATTACAGTCTGAGAAAGTAATCTTTTCCCACTCTGGGTATATAGGATAAAAGCTTGGAGATTCAGACTATGATACAACTGAGACGACTGATAACTAAAACCATGCTTTCTTGCTCCTTATTTTAAATGGTGTCTCCTAGAGTAACTGGTAGTAGGTCTCAGGACAATGACTCAGAAGACTGCAAGAATTTCTCGGGTCTCAAAGCAGGAAACAAATTTCAGTCTGAGTGATCCTTTAAGACCCCCACCCCCCATTCATTCCCAGCTGGTGTATGTTTTGTAAAGGTACTTGTATATCTGATACAGTACTATATACTGGATAAGATCATGAACTGGGGTGGGGGGGGGATTGGAAGAGAGCCAATGCTTGCATGCACTGCAGCTTGTGAGCCGTCTTGTTCCAAAAGCTCTGTCAACAGTGGCTCAAAGCGTGGGAAAAGCTGTCTGTGGGCTGATGGTGAACTGTCCACAGGTCCAAGCAGCAGTGAGTGCCTTATACATAATCCCCATACAATGTATGCTGTAGGCAAGACATGTTCCCCAGCAGAAATTTTGGAATGTGCTGCAGCTACTGCATTTTGACACTTCCTGGTTGCCAAAAAAAGTAGATTTCCATACTACTATACCTCATCTGTTGGCTTTTCCCTAGATTCTGGACCCATTTACCTGGACTACTCTCATGTCCTTACACAATTAGTAAGCCTCAAAGTGGCCCTGGCTTACTCGTATGATGGAACAAGAGCTGTAACACATGACATCACAAGGGTGCTCCACCACTAAGTCTTAGATTTTGATCTTCCTTTCTAGGGAATGGGTTGTCGATGCTTTGCACTTCAGATATGTTGAGCTAGCACTGCCATCATTCCCAAGTTGTATGTTTTTGCACAATCAGGATGTGTGGGAGAAAAAGATAACAAGAGGCTCCCCCCCGCCCCCGCCCCCAACTCCACTGAGTAGCAGTGTGTTTACCACATGGAAATGTAAGGTTATAACTAAGGGAGGAGTGTCCCTCTGCACAAGAGGGTCCTGATAATGAATGGGGAGTGGAGGATCTAGCTGGGTAGTCTGCAAACCATGTGCACAGTTTTCCTTCTCTCAGCTGCTGCATCGCGTCTCTCCTAGAGCTTTCACCAATGCCTTCCCCGCCCCCGCCCTTGCCCCCACCCCCACCCAAGTCCTGTAATCCCTCTTCTTAGAGTGCCACATTGCTCTTTCTTAGCACATATCATTCTTCATTTCGTTGTCACAACAGGACAGATTGAGTTTGGTGCCATTTATGAAGCAAGGCCCGAGGCAGAAGAAGAAAGGGAGCACAGAATTGAAGATCTTTTCAGTTCAGATTGATGTCAAAGTCCTAGAGCTGAAGCAATGCAATTTGTGGAAAGGTTCATTCAGCAGCGTTCTTACTCAGGAGGCTGAAGTACAGTCTAGGAAAGTTTGCAAAGCAGGAGGGGACACTGGACCCTCAGGAGATGAGGACTTGGGAAGACCCTCTAGAAGAGTGGTCCATCCCAGGTGACTGGAACTATGTTTACAAGAATGATCCCTGCCAGGAGGCCTGGGTCCAATTTAAGAGTACCCAAAGAAAAGGCCTCTATATGCAAATACAAGCAACCTTCCTACTGGGGAGGGGGGAAGAGAAAGGATTGTGATTCTGCTCCCCGCTCAAGTAGATGTTATCAGAGGAGACCTCATGAATGAACCGGAGCAAAAAAAAATACCCACCCTCCACTTTGGAAAACTCACTGGAACCCGGTTAAGTGGGTGTTACTGGGTTGTTGTTTTTTAAAAAACCTGCTGACCATGGGGGCACAATTTATGGAGGCAGTTTATTTGTAAATTAGATCCGGATTTTAAAGAACATGGGATAGAGCCCTAAAAAGAGTTAGCTTCACTATTCTCGAAATTTAACTTTAAGCGACCTTGTAGTTCTGGGGTGTGGCCTTACTAACTAGTGGAGAAAAAGCATTACATGGCTGAATGGCTGGCTGGTGTTGCTGCCTTGTGCTTTGTGGTTATTTACATGATGGTAAGATGAATGGGAGTTGAGTGCATTTTGTATGGCTAAGGTGGGCTGCACTCTTTTATACACTCATTGAAAGTAAATAATTTCTCAGTTTCTGCTAAAGACGGTAACTAAAAAGACATCAGCACCAGCAAATGTGCTCATGAACAGAAATATTAAACCAATGCAGCAGTAGTTCCCAAAGATGGGTCCCTAGATATTGCTGGGTTACATAATCACAACTGCCGGCCACGTTAGCCAGGGCACGGTAGTCTAGGAACATCTAGAGAGCCAAATCTGGAAGCCACAGAACTACAGGAAATCCAGTTTCTACACATGACACACAAGTAAATCCAAAACCT
This sequence comes from Phrynocephalus forsythii, assembly GCA_029282475.1. Taxonomy (NCBI): domain Eukaryota; kingdom Metazoa; phylum Chordata; class Lepidosauria; order Squamata; family Agamidae; genus Phrynocephalus; species Phrynocephalus forsythii. Next base: position 141,432,165 of record JAPFRF010000001.1, read on the forward strand.
GCAAATAATGGATGAAAGCAATTCCAGATCAAGAGTTGGTAATTCAGCGTAGACTTAAATTCTGCTCCCTACAAATAAAATGTTGAAAAGGGTTTTATTGCTGTTATTACAGTGAAGTCCCACATATGTTAGCTCACCTCCGTACATGAGCCAGTACTAGAATTGCTATACAGTGACTTTCCAAACCATGATGTCTCTTTGCCCCTCCAACTGCTTTGCCCTAGCCAACTCTTAGGGTTAGACTCCCGAAATCCAGATGAGACAATGCAAGCATTCTGATTCCTATTTGTGCTTAGGAGCCTGGCCTCAGCTTTCTCTTTTTCCCTTCTTTGCTTAGGACTAATATGTAGGTCTCATTTGCCCTTTCGTTTATGAAGGGCCATGTGCTTCTTTCCTTCTGGGGCACTTTCCCCCATATATCCTTTCCGGTTGGTCCATCACAAGGCCCCTTGTCCCTTCTTAATTTTTGCCCCATAGTCATCCTCAGCTCCGAAGTACATCACAGCCCCTTTTCTACCCCCTTCTATATCTGAAATGCCTTTTGCCCTCCCTTGGAAATTAATCACACCACACCCAGCTGTTGCTTTGAGCAGGCATGAATCGGGTAGAGAGAGAGAGAGACTCAAATGTAGGTCATCTGAGTTCAATTGGAATAAATGAACAAATTGATTAAAGGAGCTAGCAGGGGGTTAGTGGGAGTGGTTGTCTAAAAAAAGTAACATCCCCAAGCTTTAAACACAGACGTAGACTGCAATTGGATGACAGTAAAGGATCATGTCTGATCAAGTTGGAAAGGGTTGCTGGCAGTGATCTCTCTTAATGTGTCCTTTTTGTGGCCATTAAAAATAGCCCTATTGCTATAGTTCTTCTGTAGCCCTTCAAAACATCTCGCTTATGCATGAAGCAGGGCTGTGCATGTTCGTAATCTCCTGTCAGTCATCAGATTGGTGGAACATAGCTTCTTGCAAGTCTAAAACTCAGGCAATTTCTCTGTCTGATTGCACCCTTGCCACACTAATTTTGAATGCTGGAGCCTTTATAATGTGCAAGCTAAATCTTTTGCTTTTAGAGATATTTTGGTCAAATCAATGGGACTTCTATCTATCTATCTATCTATCTATATCTATCATACCTCATAACACAAATGCCCCTTAAGATGAAAAACTCATAAGACGATTGTAATTTCCGGGGATAGGAAAAAATCAAGGCTGCCCTTGACAGAGGGGGATTGGGACAGCCTTCCCATAGGAATGCATTGAAAACCTATTAATTCGTTCTCCCGATCCTATGGGAAACCATACCTCGTAAGATGGATTTTTCGTAGGATGATCTGACTCCTAGAACGAATAAAATTTGTCTTATGAGGCATTACTTGTGTGTGTGTGTGTGTGTGTGTGTGTGTGTGTGTGTGTGTGTGTGTGTGTGTGCACGCACACACACACACACACACACACACACACACACACACACACACACACACACACACACACACACACACAAAACATTTTAAAGCTATAGCTGCTTTTGTTTCGAAGCAAGAGCAGCCATGCATTCCCTGATCCTGAGCAGGCTTCCCACCAAATATCACCGGCTAGCTATATATTGCAAACATGAACTGGAAGGCAAAAACAGTAATAACCCCTCCCCCACCAAGTGGGACATAGGCTAAATAAAAGAAGATATATTGCAGCCGTGAACTCTGAGGCATATTGAAGACAGGGAACGGGGTGATTCTTGGCTGGAAACTAATGAAGAACCCTCAATCTAGTACATAGCTCTGGCTGGATCAGAACCCTCTTCCCTCCCATTAAGCACACTTTTTGCAAAGATTGTTTCACACAATGTTTGTTCACTGGTTTACAGATCAGCAGTCTGGAACTTCCTAGATGATCTGATTTTAAGTGAAATAAATGGCCAGTTGTGTTCGGCGGGCATGCCCACCCAACCCCCTCCATCCTCGAGCTGAACATGGAAATGCTCCAGGCTGAATTACTGGAGGCTGCTTAATCAGCCTAACTTCCCTGTGTGAGTCAAAATCCCATCTAGATACTTTCCATTGAGGTTGTATGTGTGATGGTGGATGCTTCTTTGCAGGGTAGATGTGTATCCTTGCCTTTTCCCTCCCTCTGTGACTTTTTATCTGATTCCACTCATCTTTCTGGATTAACAGTGATCCGGTTATTAACTTCCTTAAAGGTGTGCATTGTGGATGGAAGCCGCTCATGCTTCAAAAGGATACAGTTTATGTCTTCTGTGATTCAGGTGGAAGAAAATGCAAAGATAATTCTGAACACATGCTTGGGTTCAAATAGTTTGTTGCCCAAAATGTTACTTTTGGCTCCTAGGCTAAAATTTTTATATCCTGCAGCAGTCATCCACTCGGCTGCTTCCTGCTGGGAATTTCTTTCGGATGATGCTGTTATGCTGGCAGGGGTCTACTGTAGTTTTGCTCTGCGTCCAAGTAAGCCCAGCCTAGCCTCTTACTTATTCCATGTGTGTTCTGTTGCGTCTGTTTCGTTCTTCTGTGGCCAGATGTCATGAAGGGAACGTACAAACTGTGAAAGGTGCCAAGAAAAAAAGAGTCTTTCTTGCTTATTCTCCCCTTAATGATGTTGCTAATTTTCGAAGACTTGATATCATTTAGCTCACCTTGTTTCTGCATTATCTATAATTGATAAGACATTGTAAATGAGCCAAGACCACAGTCTTCTGGGCATTTATTTTAAAAGGCAGCTTATGGGTTACTGAACACAGTGAAATTTACCTCTGAGTAGAAATTAATAGGATCCGCCTGCATGCCCACTATTGTATTCATAAAGCATTAACAGGAAAGGTACATATGTATATATTATATTAAATTTTTAAAGGATTAGCTACATGAAAAAGCTTTACAGGGATCAGAAGCATAAAAATGCATGAATACCAAATTTCTGGGAAGAAGCAAGGATGGCAGCAGAAAGATCTTCATGCCATTAGGATGAGTGATCTTGTCATAATCCTTCACTTTTGTGAGTCCTGACTTACTTCAGATTATCTTTAGTTTGAGAACAAATTTCACTCTACTGCATAATTTGCCATCTCAAAGACAAATGGATATCTCCTATCTTCTAAGATATACTGCTATTATACAGTCTAATGTATTTTTATATACAATGTAATATCCATCAATCTTGTTGCAGCTACATAATGCATATACAGTATGTATTATCTACCAAGCAAGCCTGTGTGATGTTCAAGTTGTATTAAAAATATAATATATAGGAAATATATTACACTTTTTGAAAAGTATAGTAAATTATACATGATTTGGACAGATCCCATTAGATTCCTTGCACACCTATGTATACATTGTGCTTAATGCTCAGCTTGGAACTAGAAATCAGGAAGTTCATTTGTTGGTATTCAAGTTTAAGTCTGAGTATGTTTAATTAGTTGAATTAGCATTATAAATTTCTAAAATAAATTGATAATCGCAAAATAATCAGTAGAGTTTGCAGGGGATCATGCATTGATTGTCACTGTGGAGTCCTAGTGACGCATTATTGGAGCCTTCCAATTGGGTTCTTTGTGTCTTTTTGGAATTGCCTTCTCCAATTTGACCTGTCTTCTCCTCACTTCCCAGACTGACCTTAAATCCGGTAATACAGTTGTGAGCAAAGGTTTCACTGTGAAAACTGCTAGACTGAGGAAGAAGCTGTGTCCTGCCACAGGGAAGGGACACTCATGCACATTGAACTGAACAAACTTTTCTCAGAGCCAAATGTGTTTGCACACTTTCAAAGACACTTCTTCAGCAGAATTCTGTTGAAGATTTACCTGAAAGAAAAAGGCAGCACAGCTCTCCAGCCTCACTTTTTCACAGACTATAGGTCACAGTGATCAATTCCTGTTTCTAGATGTGGGACTCCCAACGTAGCTCCAGAAGTTTCTGGATGATATAAACTACCTGGATCCATTTCAGTCTGGCTTCAGGCCTGGCTATGGGATGGAGACAGCATTGGTTGGGTGTTAAGGTCATCAGGAGAGGCCTTTCTCTCCATCCCACCTCCCTCACAGGTACGCCTTTTGGGAACACATGGAAGGGCCTTCTCGGCTGCTGTGCCCAGACTCTGGAACACCCTCCCACTAGAGGCGAGGACTGCCCCATCTCTGATGGCTTTCTGGAAACAGGCAAAGACCTTCCTCTTCAGGCAAGCTTTCCCTGAATGATGGTCTACCATTATGTGTCTTTTATATGAATCTACCTATCATGATCACATAGACTTTGTGTTTATAGACTTTGTGATTCCATTGACACTATGTTTTCAATGTTAGTTTCCATCACTCATAACGTCTTTGAATGCTGTAAGATGTCCCTCAATTCCCTGTTTCCCAAACTGATTGTGTCTTAATTGTAATGGACTGTATAGTCTGTAAGCCACTTTGGAGTCCTTTTCCAAGGAGAAAGGTGGGGTAAAAATACTCAAAAATAAAATAAATAAATAGTTGGACTAGAACTCCCAGAAACTCTGCCCATTGGCTCTGCTGGCTAAGAATTTTAGAGAAACATCCCAAGTGTCACAGCTAGGAATCACTTGTCCAGAGTTCTTGTGGGGATGGGGAGGAGGAGTGTGGACACACAGATGGGCTGTATATACATATCATAAATAAAATAAAATAATAAATAGATGTCACATATGTCACACTTTTAATGCAAAGAAAATGTATTAAGATTATTTTGATACATTAGCCAGTATCCTGTTGTGTAACTCAACTTGTACAATGGCAGTAACCAAGAATAACAGATTTCAGCTAGCCAAAGAGCTCCTTTTTACATTTTGATGTGTGTGTGTGTGTGTGTGTGTGTGATTTCATATCAAGGTATGTGAGTCTTGCTCAATCCAAAGCTGAAAAAGAAACTCTTTAATTAGTGGCAAACTGTTGCTGGTGGTGACATCACTACCGTTGTGAATATGCAGCAACTCTACAGAACATTGGCCATTATTTGAAAATGGTTAGATAAAATCCTGCTTTTTCTCCCATTTGATTATCTACCTGAACAGACAAGTTTAGTAAATTTTGAGAAGAGATCCTCCTGGTGGTGAGAGATGTCTATGGTGATGCATAATTTTTGTACAGCATTTTCTTTTGTGTGCCTTTTTCTGCATTAGAACTTTTTTAAAGCCTTTATTCATTATTTCCCTTTTCTTCATTATAATTTTTCCACCAATAATGAATATATGTTTAAAAATATACGGTGCTGGATTTTCCTGTCTTATGCATCTTTGCCTTTAAAGTGCTTTATTTTGTGACTGTTCAGAAGAAGGTTAACATGGATTGTATTTCCAAATATGACTCTGAGGCATCTGCTGGCCATATGCTTGCTTCACCATCCAGGTCATAACTCAAATGATACCTGTAAAACTGCTGTTTAACTTTCACAGGCAGAGTTGTGATAAAGCAGTAAATGGATGTTCATCTGTAAGCAACCCACATGCCGGAAGAACTGCATCATCCCTTTTGTACATGCTAAAAACCCTTTTCCGCGATAGGCCAGTTTGTATCTTTAATACATTTCTTTTTTTACCTTGCTTTTCCAATATGGAATACTGTAGCATGTAAGATATGGTGAAAAACAAGTTTAAACAAATTGGACAATATAGCTGTTGAAATATTGTGGTCATGAACTTATTAAAATCAATATAATATTGAGTAAATATCAAACACTTTTACAAGGCCAGTTTAGATAGGATTTTTTTTTTTTTAGTGAGCACACTACTCTGGGTGGTTTACAAATATAGAACCCCACTCATATGAAGAAGTTACGTTTTCTTACTCTTGGTAAAAGTGATCTGGATGGAAACTGTCCAGACCACAGTTTACTGGGCATGTGCGCACACTGCACAGCCTGGGAGTAACTCAAGAGAAAGCCCTCACTTACAAGTCTACAAATGAAACTCTACAAATGTTGGTATTCTCAGGAGAACCTTATTCTGTGAATCAGATCTTGAAATGAAATACAGTAGGCCCATTTGGTGTTGGGCCTGAAAATATGATGAGGGCCAAGGGTGGTAGGAATGGAAGTTTTTGCATAAGCCTTCTCCACCTCCATCTGGAAGTCACTCAGGCATGTGAGCAAAAAGATCTGAAGAGGAGCTTGTAAACATCTTCAGCTGATATGCTTGTGTTGCTCTCACAATCAAGAAAGCAAGACACCTGTTTCTGGGAGTTCTTGAGTAAACTTTTATGTTGAGAACACCTGAAGGCCTGAAGACCAATTCAGGTGTTGTGTTACCTGGTACCATGAAGATTCTTAGAGAGAGTGCCTAATGGTCCCTGTCTGTCATTGTGTTCTTCATTGTTTCAGAATAGAACCTGTAAAGGAGACTCAAGTCTTGCTCATGTATGGGTTCTACGTATAATCCAGGTGAAGATGTCCCTTAACACCTGGTGCTGTAACCTTAAAGATTGTAATAATGGAAGGACAAGATTAGGTGTTTCCCTTTTAGCATGTTTGAAGAACCAGGTAGAATAATACCTGAATAACGTTTCTACGTCTTCCAAGTATTGAAGTCTAGGGTGGGGCTTGCAGGCATTGTCATGTCCATGCCACCCACAGTTCTTGTATCTCCAGGGACTTCCCTATGACTCCTGCCTAGGGTCAGGTACCTAATGTACATGTGCTTCTCTGTCCCCCCATTAAACACATGTCATCTTTCTCTTCATCCGTCTCTCTAGCTAGTTAAGGTGCTGGAACACTGACATATGAAGTCTGAAGCAAGACAAACACTTAATAACACTGGAGCTTTGAAGTCTATATTGAAAGTCTGTCTAATTGTTCTCCAGGGGGCCTTCTGTGTACATCATTGCTTCACAGCCCCCATAATATTAATCTGTCCCTGGCAATTCAGTCTTCATTTGCACCTTTTTGAATTCCCAGGAGGAATTGCTACTGGAAGGAGGAGGATTTGTCTTGACTTCCAGCGCAGCCTGAGAAAACAGAACACAGTGTTCTTTTTCTATCTTGGCTTTGTTTCTTGTTTATTTCCTGGGAGAGAGCAAGCTATGGTTGCACAGTGTAGCTATTGCGAAGGTGTCCCACCTCTGGACAACTAGAAAGGATTCATATGGTCAGGGTTGCAATAATGCAAGAGATTGGTTAAAGTAATGGAGGAAATGTGCCCTGCTTAGGTATATTGTGTTAGTTCTGTCAATTTATCTACATCTCTAACCACCAGGCATGTTGAAGAACAAGAAGAGCTGCATATGTCACTGATTGTTAAGGCAAAAAGTCCCCCCCCCCACCACCACACACCTTTGACACTAGATGAGAGCAGTGACATTATAAATGTCACAGACACTGGTCCACTACTAATATTTATCAAGGGGATAGACTGCAGAGCCTGAGAGGAACTACAACTGCTGAAAACATATTCTTGACTGTGTGTGAATCAGTAGGAAATCTTGGTCTGAGCGGAGACAGAAAAGCATCACAACTGATGATGCAAGAAATAACGGTAACTGAAACTGGTGTGGTTGCAAGAAGCAACGAAGAGACGCTGAAATTAAACTGTACACTTCCCATGCAATTTCACTACATCACACCCATCAGCAAGCTTTGTGTAGTAAGATTCTGCAGCGGGCAAGTGTGATGCCTGTTGTTCTTGCATTACTTACATTAAGCATCAGGGCCTTACTCATCATCAGGTTTAAAATTTTCTTTCAGAGAAAGATGCAGAATATGGAGATGTAGAGTATTATAGCATGCAGAAGTCAGATGGCTGAGCAGAGCCAGTGTCCTTAACTCTTTTTTCAAGGAGAAAGGAAAAGGTCAAGAAGCACTTTTAGACTCTTGATAGATGTTTGATTTGGCTTTTTCAACTGATTATCAAAGAGTGTCTGAATACATTGAATGTTAGGTCTCAGGAAAAAGGAAAGCTTGTTTGTGATCCATTCTGGACTGAAAGCTTTTGAAGCAAAACAAAACATTTTTGTTAATGACATTAGTAAAAGTAACTTTTTAAGCTTCTCATGCTTCAGTGAACTAACATTTGAGGACAGGCAATTACAATTCATCAAAGCCCTGAACCTACTGTAGGTGGAATTCCGGTACAGATTTGCTGACTGCCATAAGCATGGAAAAGGCAATAGGATTCAGAACCCATTTGAAGTAGCACCAGAAGACGCAAGTAATGTTTCTCAGATGGAACTAATTGATTTGCAAGCCAGTGATCATCTCAGGGACATTTACAATGAAAATAGTCTGTTAGATTTCTGCTCTGATCTCCAGTTATAATACCTACCTAAAGAAATCTGCTGCAGGCATGTTCATAGTCTATGGCACAGCATTCACTTGTGAACAAACTTTTTCCAAGATGAACATGAAATTTCAATGTAGGCCAAGACTTATAGATGAATATTTCCATGATGATCTGCCACAAACTGTGACCTGGATATTAATGCCTTGACTAACGGAAAATGGTCACACTCGTTAGGTAAGCACATGTAGCTAGATAAACGGATTCCACGGTAAAAGTTTGTTTCAAAATTGATTGCATTCAATCTAGCATTTTTTTCATTGACTTCTGAATGTTTACTTTTCATCTAAATTGGTAGGTTAATAATTTTGTTTAAGATGTGGCCCTTGTTAGGCATTGGGCACTCTAATGCCCCAGAAGGTTGGGGACCCCTGGTGTTATCCTACCTATGTCTGTTCAGTTTAATTTAATTTGATGGGTCTCACCTGCAGATTAATAGGTGTAGGAGTGCAGCTGGCATGTACAGTACAGTGAAACCTTAACTTACATGCTGCTTGACTTGCATCATATTTGACTTGCAGTAAGAAGGGGCCTGTTTGACTTGAGTCGCAGGCTTTGACTTACAGCTCGGAGCCCCGGCGCAAGGCACTGGAATCGGGCAGCACCCACGACCCAGCATCACGGCTGCCGCCTCCCAACTGCTCCTGCCTTCTTCCTCTCCTCTGGCAGCGGCGGTTTCGGCAAGGCCAGCTCCAAGCACCTGGAGCTGGTCCTCAGCCTCGCTGAAGCTGCCACTGCTGCTGGAGGAGAAGAAGGGCTGGGAGCTCGGGGCTGGCCTCGCTAGTTAGACAGCCGGCTCAGTCTTGTAAAAAATCTGGCTGCAGAATTCTGGTCCACAATGGAAGCATTTTAGTTGGGGAGCTGTACAGTTGTGGGACTCTAATGGTAAGCATAGGGTTGTTCAGAACTTGGAACGTCAGGTTAAAAATAAGTAAAACTTAGGGCCTTTATACACGACCCCTAAACTCCGCAGCAAATGGCTGCAAACTCCGGACCTTACAAGTGTTTTCCCACCAGCTCCGGAGTTTGCAGGAAAAAGTGCGACCCCGCCCACCTAAGTGCGACCCAGCTGCACTTTCTTGTACCTGCTTGAGGTGGGTGAAAAATTTAATCTGGTCAGTGCGGGGCTCTCCTGGCTTCTGCTTGTGTTTTTTGCTTCCCGCCCCTTTTAAAAAGCTCCTCCAGGTGAGCTGCATTTTTCCTCTCTTTCTCTGGTGGGGAGGAAGGAAAATCCGAATTTAAGGGGCCAGCGGATCTTAGGGGTCGTGTGAAAAGGCCCTTAAATGCTAGACATTGTTGCTATGAACATTAAAAAGTGGAGGTGTATAACTTGTGGACTATAATTCCACTGCCTCCCCCTCTCTTTGAAGAGACATTTCATTTACATCCCCGGAAGGAATGTCCTATCCCAGTCAAATTTGTGTTAAATTGCTATTTTCAAGGGTCTTTTTCATCATCTGCAACGGATTAATCCACTTTCCCATTACTTTCTATGGGAAAAGTTCATTTGACTTAAGTCATGTTTGACTTATGTCTAGACCTCTGGAACGGATTAATGATGTAAGTCAAGGTTCCACTGTATAGTGAAAACAGTTTGAATCAAGATGTTTTACACAACAATGAAAATGCCAGATATGTTTTAATTTTCTCTCAACCCTCTTTTCGCAACATTGCTGTTGGTTTTCAGGTACAGTAAACCCGTTATTTGCTGCTTTATATTCCTCGAAGACAGGTTACCAAAAAAAATGTCCAAGGGCTCTATCATGTGTCCTTTAAAATCCTGATCCTACATCCTAATTTACTGATAAACTGGCTCCAAAAATCTTGTCCCCACGGTCATCGGGTTTTAAAAAAATCCAGTAACACCCCCTTTAGCGGGTTCTAGTGAGCTTTTCAAGAAATAAGAACATAAGAATATAAGAAGAGCCATGCTGGATCAGGCCAAGGGCCCATCTAGTCCAGCTTCCTGTATCTCACAGTGGCCCCACCAGATGCGTCTGGGAGTGCACAAGACTAGATATTTCCCAATACCACTCCACTGCATCTGGTCCTTGAAGTACCCCGGTTTTAAGTCTGGAGATTACACATATCCATCATGGTTTGTAACCTGTGATGGACTTTTCTTCCAGGAATCTGTCCAATACCCTTTTGAAGGTATCCAGGCCAGATGCCATCACCACATCCTGTGGCAGGGAGTTCCACAGACTAACAACACACTGGGTAAAAAAATGTTCTTTTGTCTGTTCTCACTCTCCCAACACACAGTTTGAGTGGGTGTCCCCTAGTTTTGGTATTTTGTGAGAGGGAGAAGAGTGTCCCTCTATCCACTTTACTCATGCCCTGCATTATTTTGTATGTCTCAAACATCCCTCCTCATGAACCTTTTTTCCTGACTAAAGAGCCCCAAATGTTTTAGCCTTTCCTCATAAGGGAGGTTCCCCAGCTCAGTAATCATTTTAGTTGCTCTCTTATGCACCTTTTGCAGTTCCATTATGTCTTTTTTGAGATGTGGTGACCAGAATTGTACACAATACTCCAGGTGCAGCCTTACTATCATTTTGTATAATGGCATTATAATGTTGGCTGTTTTATTTTCAATCCCCTTTTTGATAATCCCTAGCATGGAATTGGCCTTCTTCACCACTGCCACACAATGGGTAGACACCTTCATGGAGCTGTCCACCAACACACCAGGATCTCTTTCCTGATCCGTCACGGACAGCTCAGAGCCCATGAGCTCATACATAAAGTTTTGATTTTTTTTGCCCCAATATGCATTACTTTACATTTTGTTACATTGAAACACATTTGCTATTTTGCAGCCCATTTCCCCAATTTGGAGAGAACCTTATGGAGCTCTTCACTATGTTCTCTGGTTTTTACCACACGGAAAAGTTTCGTGTCATTTGCAAACTTGGCCACCTCACTGCTTATCCCTGTCTCCAGGTCATTTATGAACAGATTGAAAAGCACCAGTCCCAGGACAGATCCCTGGGGCACACAGCTTTTTACCTCTCTCCATTGTGAAAATTTCCCATTGACACCTATTCTTTGTTTTCTGGATTTCAACCAGTTCTCAATCCATAAGAGGACCTGCCCTCTTATTCCCTGCTTGTGCAATTTTCTCAGCAGCCTTTGGTGAGGGACTGTGTCAAAAGCCTTCTGAAAATCCAGATAGACTATATCCACCGGTTCACCCAAATCCACATGCCTGTTGACCTTTTCAAAAAATTCTAAAAGGTTTGTCGGGCAAGACTTACTCTTAGAGAAGCCATGCTGATTTTCTGTCAGCAAGGTTTGTTCTTTTATGTGTTTTAAGAATTTCTCTTGGATGAGGCTTTCCACCATTTTCCCTTGGTCAGACGTAAGGCTAACCGGCCTGTAGTTTCCCGGGTGCCCCCTCCTTCCTTTTTAAAAAATTGGTGTGACATCCGCTATCCTCCAGTCCTCCGGCACTGTGGCCATTTTAAGAGACAAGTTGCATATTACCGTTAAGAGATCCACAATTTCATTTCTCAGTTCCCTAATAACCCATGGGTGGATGCCATCTGGGCCCGGTGACTTGTTGATCTTCAATTTATCAATTAGTCCTAAAACATCCTCTTTTTAAACCTGCATTTGATTTAATTCTTTAGTCAAGAGGGGTTGTTTGGGCAGTGGAATCTGTCCAAGGTATTCTGTCATGAAGACAGATGCAAATAACTCATTTAATTTTTCTGCAGTTTCCAAATCCTCCTTTACCTCCCTTTTTCCTCCCATACCATCCAGAGGGTCAACTGGTACTCTGGCAGGTTTTCTACTTCTAACATATTTAAAGAACCTTTTATTATTACCCTTTATATTGCTAGCCATACGTACCTTTTTGTTTTCCTCATTTGGGGAGGACTTCCATTTATGGAAAGACCTCTCCTTGCATTTTAGAGCCTCTTTAACTCCACTCGTTAACCATGCCAGCACCCTCTTGGACTTAGATGAGCTCTTCTTTCTTTGTATTATGCACTTGTGCTGGGCCTCTATTGCTGTTATTTTAAACAGCCTCCATGCTTTTTACCTTCTCTTTCAATTTCTTTCGAACTAGCTTCCTCATCTGAGGGAAGTTTGCCCTTCGGAAATCAAGGTTTTTTGTGTCTGATTTGCTTGACGCTCTTCCCCCAACATGCATGGCAATGGAGATTGCAGCATGGTCATGGTTCCCCAGAGGCTCAGTGACATTCACATCCCTGACCAGGTCCTGATTATCACACAGTATTAGATCCAGAGTTGTCTGTTCTCGTGTGGGCTCCATGACAAGTTGCTCTGAGGCTCAGTCATTCAGCATGTTGAGAAATACGTTTTCTCTTTCTTGTCCCGAGCTCGCATTGGCCCAGTCAATGTGGGGATAATTGAAGTCCCCCATGATTACTATCATATCCCTCTTAGACACCTCCATGATTTGCCTCCTCAATTAAAATCCCCCTCAAGTTTTTGATCTGGTGGATGAAAGCATACCCCATCTATCACATCGCTCCTTGAACATGGTACAGTGGTCCCCCGCTGTTTCACGGTTCACATACTGCTATATCGCGGGACCACAGTACCCCAAAAGGGCTTAAGGGAAAGGAAAGCCATCGTGCGCAGCTCACCTGCCCTCCCCTCGGAGGTGTGGGAGCAGCGGGTGATGTTTAAAGGGCTCGGGGCTGCGGAGACAAGCTCTTGCCTCCGCAGCCAGAGCCCTTTCCAAAGATCGCTTCCCGCCTGCCCACCCTCCCCTGGAGTAGCAGGCATGCGGGGAGCAATGTTTAAAGGGCTCTTGGCAAGGAGACAAGCGCTTGCCTCCACAGCTGGAGCCCTCTCCAAAGATCACTCCCCACCCACCTGCCCTCCCCTGGGGGTTGCAGGGGTTGCAGGCAGCACCCGGAAGCGGGGGTGGGGATGGGCAATCTTTGGAAAGGGCTGCTCGGATGCAGAGGTGGCGGTGGCCCTCACCCGACCCGCATCCCATATCACGTATTTTCAGCCAGAGCCCTTTCAGGGGAGGCAAGATTGCCTCCCGAACCCTCTCCAAAGATCGCTTCCCACCCACCTGCCCTCCCCTGGGGGTTGCAGGCGTGCGGGGAGTGATGTCGGCTCTGGGCAGCACCCGGAGGTGGCGGTGGGGGATGGGATCCCCCGCACTGCCGTTGCGCGCTGCTCCGAGGCGGCTCTGTGCAGCGCCCGGCGGTGGCGGCGAGGGATCCAATCCCCCAACGCCACTGCCGTGCACTGCTCCTAGGCGGCTCTGCGCAGAGTGCGGCGGTGGCCCCTCACCCGACCCGCATCCGCATATCACGTATTTTCAGCCATCGCAGGTCCGGTGGGTCCCTAACCCCCGCGATAGGCGGGGGTTACTGTAGTTTAACCCACAGTGATTCTGTGGTGGAGTCAGACCCACCATCAATCTCCATTCTGCTGGATTTTACACCTTCTTTGACATAGATGGCCACTCCCCCTCCAACCCGCCCCTCTCTATCCCTTCTATAGAGTTTATAGTCTGGGATTGCTGTATCCCACTGGTTCTCCACATTCCACCAGGTTTCTGTTTTGGCTATTATATCAATGTTATCCCTAGCTGCCAAATGTTCAAGTTCTCCCATCGTTGCTTGGAGGCTTCGAGCATTTGCATAGAAGAACCTATACAGTGGGTCACCCAATAATTTCTCTCCCCTCCCCACAGATTTTAATTCCAGTAGACAAACTACCACATCCCATTATTCTCCCAGTGCTAATACCTATTATGTCATCACTTGCCTGTTCTCTACCCTCTCCAACCTCATTCCACGGGGATTAGGTATTCGTAACTGGATGCCATTCAGCTCCTGTTGGCTTTCCCCCAGTTATCAGTTTAAAAGCTGCTCTGCAGCCTTTTTGATGTTGAGTGCCAGCAATTATTTATTTATTTATTTATTTATTTATTTATTTATTTATTGAGCTTCTATACCGCCCATCTTCCCGTAGGAACTCTGGGCAGTTTACAACATTGAATCACATACAATCAACTGGACAAATACAACAAATACTACAATAAAATAGTTTAAAATAAGCACCTTTGCGTGAAACTGCAGGATGGCGGGAACTGCAGCTAAAAGATTATGACAACACATGGCAGTGAGAAAGGAAAAAAAAAAAAAAAAAAAAAAAGCTAAATCAGGTCACCAAAGGCCTCCCAGAAGAGAAAGGTCTTTAATGCCCTCCGGAAGGCCGGCAGGGACTCTGCTAGGCGCACATCGCTTGGAAGGTGGTTCCAGAGAGTGGGGCCCGCCACCGAGAAGGCCTGGTTCCGGGTCGAAGTTTTTCGGGCCTCCCTGGGCGTGGCCACCCGAAGCGAGTGTGCCCGCGACATCCTCGTTGGACGGGCTGAAGCAATCTGGTCCCATCATGGTTCAAGTTCAGTCCGTCGCTCCTGAACAGGTTTGGCTTGTCCCAAAATGTTCTACACTTCCTAACAAATCTGAAGCCCTCCTCTCGACACCATTGCCTCATCCACGGAGACCTACAGGAGATTTTGGGTATTTTTTGCTCCGCTTAGAAATGCACATTTTCTGGAGTCAGAAGTCACCATGGGGGCACATATGTTCTAGGTTTTCGGTGTTTTTTATTTTTATCCCCCCCCCCAAGTGCCAATCAGCTGGCTCTGGGGCTGGTCAGTGCTTTTTTATTTTTTATTTTTTATTTTTATCCCCCCCCCAGCGCTGACCAGCTGGCCTTCGGGTTGTCAGTGCTTTAAAAAAAAATCTTCTTTGCCTGTTTGAAACAGGTTAGGGCTGTGGGGACATTCCAGAAGCAGAGCATAATCCATGGTACATGGGAACCCGGAAACCACATCTTTAGTCACATGATCAATTAAAGACAAAAGCCGGAGTTTCACATTAACCGCATCTTCCCTGTCATGAGATAGCACCCCGAGAGGAGGTTGTTTTGGTTCTGGTGAAGTGATGAGAATGAGGCTTTATAATAGGCAGATGATAAAACAGTGTGTTGGCATCCACTGGCAACCAAAGTCACAGTCACTTCATTTCTTTACCAAATTTCTCACAACCCCATATTCATAGATGTTTGCAATACAGAGAGTTTATAGTCATTCTGTGTTGTTGGAAGAGGCTTATAGAGGAAATATAAGTGTGATCAAATGAATGCAATTTCAGATATTCTCTATATTTTAAATTATTGCTACTTGTGAATAGCACTCTCCATTAAAAAATCCTGAAATCCTGGAAACTAAAGTCAAACATTAAGGGGGATGTAGACATTAAGGGGGATGTATATTTCTTCTGATTAATGCATAATATGATTTCCTCTGAGAGATGTGCTTTGACAATCAGACTTTCTTAGCCCATCTTTATTACCTAATAACTTATCACAGTGTAAACATGTTAAATGCAGGACACAGAGGTAATATTGGACAGAGAGAAATATTTCACCACTTGAAGAAGCACTTCTTTTTGAAAGTATCTTGTGATGTTTGACACACACACACACTGCTGCTCATTCTGTGAATATTTCTAATCAGGTATCCTTAATGAAGCAGAGATGCGACCTGGTATCTTCTACCTGAAAGAGTGCATTTTAGGCATGGATTTGCAGATGAACGTCAGATACTATTAATACATTGATACATTAACGTGGAAGAACCCATGTTTAAACCATATTTAATTTGTAATACAGAAATGTGTAGCAGCAATTTTTAAAGCTTTTCTTCTGGCTATCAGTTGAACTTTATGATGATTATTAATTTAGGCAGGGGGAAAG
This sequence comes from Phrynocephalus forsythii, assembly GCA_029282475.1. NCBI lineage: Eukaryota > Metazoa > Chordata > Lepidosauria > Squamata > Agamidae > Phrynocephalus > Phrynocephalus forsythii. The sequence goes on from JAPFRF010000001.1 coordinate 141,448,226, forward strand.
CATGAAAACTGTTACCCATTAAGTCTCCATGGATATTAAATCTCAGCAGCAAGGTGGAATGGTTAAATGGGAAGAGAATTAATAGTAAGAATGGTAAGTTGACAGGTTTATTTGTAAAATGAAGCAGAATGTGATATGGTCAGGCTGTCAAAAATACAAGCAAATACTGTCTGAGAACAGGTTTATTAAGCAGCCGTAGGTCCGTGGCTGGAGTCAGAGGTTGTTTTGGATTAGGGGAATGTGATTCCTCACCCCCCCAATAGTGATGTCATGTCAGGAAAGAGAACAAGTTGCAGATAATGAAGCTACTCTGTCTGTCTGTCAAAGTATGATCATCATACAGGTAGAAATATTGACTTCATTGCACTTATTTAGCAGAGTGCAAGGAAGTCATTATTTTACCCAAGGCTTTATTTCACTAATGTCCCTCTCATGGTATTTGTTCTTTCTCATATGCTGACAATATAGATGATCACTCAAGAAATGGAGTGGCAGTAAGGGCGGTGAGGGAAAAGCAGCAGGAGAGGAACCAGCTAGCTGGACCTTTGGTCTCCATGGCAACAATTTTCTTTTTTTCTTTTTTTCTTTTCTTTTCTTTTCTTTTCTTTTCTTTTCTTTTCTTTGGCAGGACTCATAGTCTGAGGTAATTTTATAAACCAAATGCTATATTTTGGCAAAAAGAAAATGCTTTGGCAAGTTAGTGCATCTGTACTCACACATCTGTCCTATGGAGAAAAAGAGAGAGAGAGAGAGAGAGAGAGAGAGAGCACACTTTATTTCACAGAAAACATGCTTCCTGGGGCAGAAGGAGTATGTTTCCTTTCTTGGGTCAGGCTATCTTCATTTTGCCTGTGAAAATCACAGTGAGTCCTTGAGGCAGTCACTCTCCTTCAAAATGACCTACTCCGCATGGTTGTTGTGAGGGGGAAAAGAGAGAGAGAGAGACAGAGAGGGAGAGAGAGAGAGAGAGAGAGAGAGAGAGAAGGACCAGGTATGCCACCATGAGCTACATGGAGGAGAAACTGACGGAACGTCTGTCTCTTAGATTAATAAATGCCTGTCCAACTAGACCTTCTTTAGGGTCTAGTTGATAGTTAGAGTGGCCAACCCTAGGGAAGCCTGAAAAACTGTAATAAAAAAACCCAGGCTTTCTCAGGGGCCACTCCTCCTCTTTGGAACAAATTGCTAGTAGAGATGGGTACAAAATGAGCGATTTTTCGTTTTTGTTTTTGTTTTTTTGTTTTGTTACGCAACGAAAACGAAACAAATTTTTTAAAAACAAAATGAAAATGAAAATGAAACGACCAAATTTGCCATTTTTTCGTTTTCGTTGCAGCAGATGCATTGAACTAAAAAGAATGCTAACAAAACAGCAATTTTTCATTTTCGTTTTTCATTTCGTTACCTAACAAAACGAAAACAAATTTTTGCGAAAAACGTCATGAAAACGAAAACGAACTGAAACGGACCCCTAAACGACAAGCGAAACACCATTTTTTTGAGTCGTGCCCATCTCTAATTGCCAGTTCATATCTGCTTGGCTCCATCTGTGGCAAAGTTTATGAGTTCTTTAAAAACCTGGCTCTACCGTGAGGCTTTTGGCAATGCTGCACATTACTTGCCACCTACCTGACTACCTGACTATTATGATTTGTTTACTCAACATGTTTATTATATTTGCTTAATATATGTAAAATGCTATTTTTATTTTGTTGTTTTAACTTTCCTTGTACACCACCTGGAGTTGTTCTTTGAATTAAGCTTTGGAGTATATAAGTCAAATCAAATAAATAAATAAATAAATAAATAAATAAATAAAGTCTATTTGTCCATGTGAACTTACCCGGCAATTAAGATCGAGCCAGGGGGTGCTCTTGAAAGAGCCATTCCTGAAGGAGGTGAGAGGGATGGCTTGTAAGACATAGGGCCTTCTTGGCAGCTGCCCCCAAGCTATGGGATGCCCTCCCAAGTGAGATCCGACTGGCGCCAACATTGATGACATTTTGGTGCCAGGTAAAAACCTTCCTGTTCCAGAAATTTTTTGATTAATACAACATAGACTGTGGGTCCTCTGATGGCAATTTTAGTGTAATGATTTTAGTGTAAGGTTTTTATTATTGTTTTAATTATTTATTAATATTTGATGTTTTAACTGTTTTAATTTTTTGATTGTAAGCCGCCCAGAGACCTTTGAGTAGTGGGTGGCATATAAGTTATTTTATAACAGTTGCGATTAGTTTCTTGCCTTTTAAAATTATGTAATATATGATTGATTTGGTAGGAGGAATGAACTTTATTTTATTCTTATTTGGTCTTATATAATTATTAATTCATAGTTATGTAAATCACCCCAAGCAGTGATTTCACTAAGCAGTGCACTATATAAATGTAATACATACATATTATCTATGGGCCTTTTTACACGACCCCTAAGATACGCTGGTCCCTTAAATTCGGACCAGAGATCTTGAGGGTTTGTCGCTCTCCCTGCATTCCCACCCCCTCCGCACTTCCTTGTTCTGTCTGCGTGAGGGGAGGGAGGAAAAAAGGGAGAAAAGAATGCACTCTTACCTCCAGAGTGCCAGTGGAAGTTCCTCCGACCCCCCGTCACTTCCTGGTTCCTCTTAAAGGGGCGGGAGGCAAAAAAACAACAACAAAAAGAAGCGAGGAGAGCCCGGTACTCTCCACATCAAAAATTTTCACTCTCCCAGAGCAGGTACTTGAAAGGTGCACTGGGTCGCGCTTAGGTGGGTGGGGTCGCACTTAATTTTCTGTTAGCTCCGGAGCTGGTGGGGAAACATTTTTAAGCTCCGGAGCTGGGAGCCATTTGCAGCGGAGCTTAGGGGTCGTGTATAAACGCCCTATGTACATACTATTTACATCTTTTTAAGAAATTGAGGAGTGAGCATGCTAAAATCACAACAGCTTTTTAAAAAGCCTTTAGCACCTTTTATTTTTAAAAAGAGATTTATATAAATAATTACATGGGATTTTGTGTCAGGATTCTGGAACATTTATCTTTCAGAAGCTCTTCTTGCACTGAAAATAATTGGCACAGAGGCTTAGAATGATGAATAAAAACAATACTTGGCAATAACCTTAAACTCATTTGGGGGAGGGTTTTTCCCAGATCACTTTAATTGGGCAGGATATACAGCTGCTAAAGAAACTGCTAACCATTAGTGTTATTTATATAATAGCTAAGTGATATTTTTAAAAGAAATCCTAAGAATTTAGGCGATTAATTTTTAAAGGGCTGTATACCGTACTCCTAATGCAACACACACGAACTACTGAGTCATTCGCAGGCTAAGCAGAATCAGTCTGAAAAAGAAGGGTTTTGTTGCTTATTTAAATGACTGAATTAGAAAGATGCAATTTTGCTGCAACAAAGTTACAGCACTAATGAATTAATACACAGGAGGTGAGCTCAGGAAGGGCAGGCATTTCACTAAGTCTGAGAGCCAGCATGCTATCCTAGAATACTTGGGGTGGGCATAGATCATAAAAAGACTCAAAGGGGCTAAAGGTACAAGAGGAAGTAATCCCAAGTTTTCCCAAATAAAAAGTAATGCCAAGTTTCTTCTCTTTTGGGGTGTATGTTATATGATGTGAGTGAGACCCCCACAAATGTCAAATGCCTCCTTTGTAAGCTTTCAAGGGTGGTAATACATAGAATTTTACTGGTGTTCATGGAAGTCTTGCCTACTCTGATCAACTGATGATTTGCCAGGATGCATCTCAGAGCTCTATCACATCTGCCCAAAGAACCCCATTTATACTGCTTTTTGTCATTACTTGCATTGCTTTAGAAGAAAAAAAATTGCTTCAAAAATTTCTATTCACGTGATGTTCATCAATTCATTTCCTCCTTGCTGGGAAGATTGTTTTAAAATGTACCAATCATATGTAACTTCATTCCTTATTGTTTCAGCATGTATGGACGTTGCTGTCAATTTATTTTCTTTGGGCCTTTTCACACGACCCCTAAGATCCACTGGCCACTTAAATTCGGACCAGAGATCTTAGGGGTTTGTTGCTGTTCCTGCGTTCCCACCCCCTCTGCACTCCTGGCTGCTGGCTGCATGAGGGGAGGGAGAAAAAAAGGAAGAAAAGAATGCCGCTCACCTCTGTTCTGCCATCCCGGCACTGCATTCAGATCTCTTAAAGGGGTGGGGGGCAAAAAAAGAACAAACAGAAGCAAGGAGAGCTGGGTAGTCACTACGTTATATCCGCATCAGGAATTTTCACCTCCAGAGAGCAGGTACCTGAAAAATGCGCTGGGACGCGCTTAGGTGGGCGTGGTCGCACTTAATTATCTGTAAACTCCAGAGCTGGTGGGGAAACAATTTTAAGCTCTGGAGCTGGAAGCCATTTGCGGCGGAGTTTAGGGGTCATGTACAAAGGGCCTTTGTGAATTGGCCAGGTTTTTGTGTGCTGTGGCCACTTCAAGATTAAAGAGCAGTGTAGCCTGCTATAACCAATCAAATGGAAAGAAATACAGTAATACCTTGGTTTAAGAGCATTTTGCAAGACAAGCAAAGTTTTGTTCTAAATTTTGCCTTGATCAACAAGCAATTCCTTGATATACAAGCACTGGAGCCGGTCACGTGATCACAAGTGAGCCAGTGGTGGCTCTCCCTTTCTCCCCCTGCTTCATTGTGGGTGATTGTATGGAATGTTTTGTCTCAGGCAGCCTCAAAAGCAGAGGCAGGAGAGAGAGGAAGGGAGGTCTCCCTTGTACCAGCCAGGAATGATTTCAAAGGGGAGTGCAAGCTAGGGTTTTATTTCTCTTTATATTTATATCTTTATTTAATTATTTTCAACATATTTTCTTATTTTTAAAAAACTATTTCTCATCATTGGGCAGCTAGTCAAGTGTGTATATGGCTACAAATTGCAATCACATTAAAAACACGGAGTAAAATCCAGTTGTTAGTCCCAAGGAGAGCAAAGTACCTAAACTGTGGTATGGATGTGGACTTCTATTCAACTTCTGTTGTGAGTTTTGGCATTTTGTGTGTACAGTATGAGGTCTATGGCACCGCAGAACAAATCATCTAAGTTTCCATTATTTCTTATGGGAAAAATTGCTTTGATATAAGAGTGTTTTGGTTTACAAGCATGTCTCCAAAACAAATTATGATCGCAAACCAAAGTATTACCGTACAGCAATGCATTTCAAAACAACGCAAATCCTATCACATTTGATGTGGGGAAAATCATTATAACTGGGGTTCTTTACTCACATGTGATCAAGCCCTCAGGTTTGTGAGCAGGCACACAACTTAGACATGGCCAAACCCCCATCAAGTAGCCACAGTTAGGCAGAATAATTTACACTAATATTATGCAGCCACCAGTGGGATTTTGGCACTGTGTTTTGCTATTTAATTTGTCAGGGGCCAAAGTTTGTACAGCGTATACACACACACACACACACACACACACACACACACACACACACACACACACACACACACACACAGAGAGAGAGAGAGAGAGAGAGAGAGAGAGAGATTTGTTTCATTTCTATACCGCCCGTCTTCCAGCAGGAACTCTGAGCAGTGAAGAGAGAGAGAGAGAGATTTGGTATACAGTATTTGCATTGTTCAGAGAGAGTTTAGGACATTGACTGTTAATAGCAACACTGCACTGCACTTAGAAACTCGGTGAAATTGGTGCGCAAGGAGGTAATTTGTTCAGATTTCCTGACTAACACCAGCATTAATATTCTGTGCTAAATTAGACTTTCAGAGACAGGTGTAAAAAGCATTAAACTGAACTACTGTAGAAGTGACTAACGTAAATAATGGAAATACAGCTACTCTAGATTGAATTACAACTGGGGCAGGAGTCTCAAAAGCTGAGAAGTACTCCGGGCCACTGTCACTGCCTGCACACTTCCAAAGAGCAGCAAATTCATAGGCCATGTAGTTGCTTTTTTTTAAGGACAGTGTAATCCCAAATGAGATTTGAATCATCCTCCGAGTTGCTTGGTAGAGGATTATCGGAGTTGCAGTATTGAAAGTTTCCCTCTGCCATTAAACTGCATAGAATAGTGCAGGCCTGCACAACGCGTTGACTGCAGGTGACAGGTAGCCTGTGAAGGGTTGAAAAGTAGCCCGCTGGCCAGCCGAAGCACGGTCCCCTGCTCCCCCCCCACTGGCCAGATCATCAGTACCCGCGCTGAAAAAGCCGCATGTCAGGTGAGGAAGCGGCTGGGAGGGCCACGGTAAAGTCCCCGTTCCCCCCTCCCTGGACAGCTGATGAGCACCCCAGCCACACACCAGGTGAGGAAGCATAACAAAATCCCATGTTCCCCCCTCCCTGGCCAGCTGATGAGTGCCCCACCAGGTGAGGAAGCAGCCAGGAGGGCCACATCACAGTCCCCTGCTTCCCCTCCCTGGCCAGATCACCAGGTGAAGAAGCGGCTGGGAGGGCCACGGTGTGGTTCCCCACTCCCCCCCTGGCAGCCAGATGATCGGGGCACCAGCTGTGCCCCTGAAGAAGCCTCCAGGAGAGCCACAACATGCTTCCCCACTCCTACCCCTCCCCAGCCATATGAGTAGCCCTCAGGCACTTTGGACCAGAAAAAGTAGACCTCAGCCTGTTCAAAGTTGGACAGCTCTGGAACAGTGCTTTTGCACTAATGGGGTAGCACATAAAATAAATAAAATAAATATTTTTTCCAAGCTTGTTCTGCTCCCACTACTTTCCGGGTTAGCTGACCTCCCAGTGCACAGAAGCTCTGTCTTGCTTGGAGTCAGTAATGTAAAGATTTTGGAAACGTTGAAGCCATGGAAAAAATATATATCCCTGTGCACAGGTTAGAAGCCATGATAAGCAACAGAAGTCACCCAGCCACTGAGGCACAGGTCCAAACCCAGACTGGCCATGTGGGTTTAAAGGACTCAATGGTTAAAAGATCTGTGGGAGCAAGAGGCTTGCGCTCATACCCTTCAGCTCCCAGTGGCAGCAAAGTATCAGGGCAGCCAAGCCCTTTTCAGGGTTGAATTTGCATTGGACTCAGACCCCAGTATTCTGAAACACTAAATAACCACTTCGCCCAAACTACTTGCAGTTCTCCTCCAGCACGCTCAGGGGGCTGTACCCCATCCTTTGCTCCATTTTTATCTCAGGAATGGCTCTGTGAGGCTGAGGGACAGGGACTGACCCAAGGTTACTTGTGGCCAAACTGAGACTTGAACCAAAACCTCTTGATCTAAGACTCTTAAGTCCAAGACACTTAAGGGCTACAAGATGCTGATTCTTGAAAACCAATGGTTTTCCATGCTAGAATGGAGACTCAAAGCATGTCTACATCAAAATGATCGTGCTCTCAAAAATATTGATTGTGGGTTTGCTCTTAAGAATCATAAATCAACAAACACTTTGAGTATACCAGCCGAAGCATGATGACTTTGGATGAATAAAAAATTAGATATTTTTTACAAATATTATCATGTTTTCTGCATCCTCAACAGCTGTTTCCATCTTTTTCATTCCGATATTTCTGTCTTGTCTTCAATCCATGTTTCTTCTTTGAACTGAAAAAGGGCAAAGATTGCGTGGAATAAGAAGCCATTGTGCCCGTGGGGAAAGTTAGATTGTGTAGAATGGGTTTTCATACGTGCTATAATTGTCTTAACAGCCATAAACATTTGCTGTGTGCTAGCCCTGTGACATAGTGCATTGTGAAATGTTTATAGTGCTGGAATAAACGGTATTTTTCTTAAGTGGAATAATCCTGCACAGTAGCTATAACAAAAGAGGAGGTTGTTACAGCCTTGTTTGCTTCTGAATTTGGTTTCGGTTTATGGTTTTGGTTTTTTGCACAGAACATTTCTGAAGAAAGGAAAACACTGTAGTATATTATTTTGCCTGCCATAGAGACAAAGCAGTTAAAAAAGATATGAAACAATGTCTTTTACTGGCTGTTTTCTGTCTGTTTGTTGAAGCTTTCCCGTGCTTTGGAATCAGTTCATGGCTGCTATTCCAGACGAACTGCCAACAAGATCTCACACAATGCCCAGCATAATTAGAATTGCCACTTAATGTTTTAAAGGCCTTCTAAAATTCAAAAGGATATACTGTTATGAATTTATCCTGGGGAAGGGTGCAGATATAATGCAAATGCATTCATGGGCCCTTTCCACAGAAGGTGGCATTCTCCTTGAAGGCCTATCACTAGAGATGGGCATGACCAGAAATTTTTTTTTCGAGTTGTCGTTTTTGGGACGGGTCCGTTTTGGGTCGTTTCCGTTTTTTGTGAAATTTTTTAAAAATTTGTCGTTTCGTCGTGTCGTTTGTCGTTTGTTGTTACCGCCGCCGCGATTTCACGTGATTTGACGTCCCAGCGAGTGGCGTCCCACCGGCGCTAGGTGTTTTTGCGCCCTAGGTGGCGGGCGGGGTGGCGGGGGGGGCAGGGGCGGGCGGCGGCAGGGGCAGGGGGGGAGGGGCGGGCGCGCGGGTGGCAGGTGCGGGTCCCGCAATGACCCAGAGCAGGCAGAAAATACTTTAAACTGACTTGCTGCACAAGACTGCATCGAATAAAGCAATTGCAATTTTTATTGCAAACAAAGTGGGCAGTGCACCCACAGCAGAGCTGCAGGCAGGGTATGAAAGGACCTTGGCTTGCCACCAAGCAAATGAAATTTTTAAAATAAATCCACACCTCCTCCCACTCAAACCTCCCCCTTTGAAGCACTATCAGAAAAGAAATCCTAACAAACTGCAGGAGAATAAAAAAGAATAAACTGCGTTGCTATTCCCCACAGCAGACAGAGAATGAAAGGAATTATTATTATTTCCTAAAAATTCAATTGAATCAATTCCCTCCCTGCCTGCCTAACTGAAATCTAAAGGCTCCGCGAAATCGAAACTAGTCTAGCACAGCAGCCAGCTACACACAGCCCTCTCCCACCCATATCCAAGCACGGACTGCGACTCTTCTGGGAGCGCCTCGGCTTTTTATGCCCTCTTGCACATCCAGAAGTGTCAGTCAAAACCTGGCCATGCGATTGGTAGAATGGGTCCAAAAATTTGCATGGTCCCATCCCATGGCCAGCCCATCATTGCACAGGTGTAAAAAATAAAAATAAAAATAAAATAAAATAAAATCAGTGCGTCCTTTTACTGCTATAAAAAACCCACTGCTGCTACTGTAAAAATTCAAGCATTTAAAATAGTTAATTTTCACATGTTTCTGTGGTGCTTTGGTGGTTTTTTGGACCACGATTTCAAAAAAAATATTGCGGACACCATTTTGGATCCCCCGCACCGCATGGCAAATGGAGACGCCGAGGATGCCCCCTCCCAGCCCGGTACCAGCAGCCCAGGACAGGAGGGGGGGAAGGCTGGGGACCCCCCCCAGAAACCACCCCTCTGGTAGATGTCCTCAGGCAGGCATATTTTCGCCTGCTTTTTTGGCCGGGAATCGGGGTTTTTTAATTTTTAAAACTTTTTTTATGTGCCGCTTAGCATCGCGCGATTGCTGCGCAATGCCAGGAACGACAACGACAAATCAGATCCAATTTTTCTTTTTTCGGTTCGAGTTCGAGTTCTGACAGCTTAATTGTCGTTACCGTTTCCGTTACGTAACAGAAATGATATTCGAAAACGGAAACGACAATTTGCCAAGTCATGCCCATGTCTACCTATCACAGAACATTTCACAGTTGGAATATATCCTCTGTTTGAATTGCAATCTTGCACTTGGATTGCACCTACACATTTCACTTCACTATGTGTACCATCCCCAATAGGAGTTCTTAGTACTCTCATATTCACAGAAGGGGAGACATTTTGCTAGTTTGCTTGTGATAATGGCAGACTAGCATCGTTGTACTTGCTCATTGTACAATTAGCTATCTTACATTATCTCGTATTATATTTTATTTTCCTGCTTTATTTGTTTGTAGATCTTGCATTGTAAATGTACTAATTCATTCAACCATAAGAAATGATTAACATTGGAATATGGAGAGTTATTACTAATGAGGTCACTGACCAAAGGGAGATAGTCAATCACAAGAAATGAGGACTGACTAAATACCAGAATGTTAATTGTCAGTTGTTCAAGATGCCATGGGAGAAACCCAAAGACTACAGGAATGTTTCTCTGAAGTCCTGTGGCTAGGAGGAAAGTAGGAAAATGAGTATGCAGTATGGATATGAAAACATCTTGCTAATATCTCCTTTTAGGGCCAATAAAAGCTGTCTCAACATGGCAAAATAACATGCCAAGGATTCCCCAGCCATAGTGAGAGTTTCGGCTTCAGCAAGCAAGAGCAAGGAACCAAGAAGGATGCTCTATACTTGATATAATCAGCCCAGACTATCTCTAGTTGGTTTTCCCTTTTGCAAGTTAAGTATCCACCAACCACAAGGCTGATATTGTAGAACACAAACAACCCAGTCAGTGCTTCCTATTTTGTATAGTTGAAACAACAAAAACCACAGATTCAGAAGACTGAATCCTTTGCCCTGTCTTAGTTTTTCGCAAGCTAGATGAAAAAATCTGCAATTTATCATTTGCCATCTAAGAATGAAACAGATAAGGGCTTAAATCTCTAGTATGCAGGAATATCTGTAGGGTGTTCATATTTTATTTACATTTTCATTTTGACTGGGTGAGTGTAGCATACAATTCTAGCTACCACAGTTGCATAATTAAGCTAATTTCTGAGGGAAAGGAGCTTCGGTATCATATGATTTACATATTGCTTCCAAGTGTACATAGTAATGTTCTCATTATAAACAATGAATAAGCTCTAAATTTGTGTTAACAGAACAGATATTTTTTCCAGTTAAAAGAGTTTATGTTGTATGATTTACAGTACATATTGGATCCAAGAGTGCAGTGCCGCTTTCTCATTATAATTAGTGGATACATTTTAAAAGAACAATTTTATCTAGTAGTACCTTGACTACAAATAATACTGCCTCAGATTTTGGTTGAAGGAAGGTGAGGGCCAACTCCCAAGGAGTGAGGAGGGGGGTCTGACTCTCAGTAAAAAAGAATAAAATTATAAACCAGTAAAAGGATTTGTTTTCAGCTCTTAAGCCTCACAATATAGTAGTTAAACTGCAGTACTGCTGTGAAGATTCCACTTATGCCCTGAGTTTGATGTTGGGCTCAGGTAGTGGTCTTGAGGTTGACTCAACCTTCCATCCTTCTGAGGTCAGCTTGCTGGGAGGTAGGACACAATGTGTAGCCTGCATAATTGTTAACTGCCCAGAGAGTGCTTTAAGCATTCATTGGCATCCTTCAGTCTCGAAAGACTATGGTATCATGCCTGGAGTAGAGATCCTAAAAACAGCACCTAGTGTGACTAAATAGACCAATTTGGGAATGGCAGTCTCTACCGCACTGGGGGCAGATGTATTCTGTTTCCTGCCTGGTCCTCGAGTTTTGTTCTTTCTGTGCCTGCCTCTTTTCCTCTGCCTGTTGGACAAATGCCTCTTCAAATTTATGTAGACCATGCTGTATCTCTTGCCTCCAGACAGTGCGATCGGAAGTCAGGGTTTCCCATCTGTTGAGGTCCATTCCCAAGGCCTTCAGGTCCCTCTTACAGATATCCTTATACCGCAGCTCTGGTCTCCCTCTGGGGTGCTTTCCCTTCATTAGTTCTCCATATAGAAGATCTTTTGGGATCTGACCGTCATCCATTCTCACAACGTGTCCAAGCCAGCGTAGGCGCCGCTGTTTCAATAGTGTACATGCTAGGGATTCCAGCTCGATTCAGGACTATGCTATTTGGAACTTTGTCATGCCATTAAGCATTATGGGACAGCATATAAGCAGCACACTTTGCTTTTGCTTTGCTTTTAAGAGGAGGAAGAAATAAAGAAGAAATAAAGGAGTGCTGGCAGCTACAGTTAGTTATCTCTTTTCAGTAGAGGAGGCTTGGGGAAAACCAATGCACTCTCCGCTTCTTAATCAGGAAAAGAACTGAAAGACTTGGTGTTACATCTTTTCTTTCCCACTGTAATGCTTCCTCTGCCAGAAGATTCAGTCCTATGGAGCAAATTTTCTCCAGAGAAGAGGTTCCAGGCGTGGTTTATGCATTAAGAATCAAAAAAGAGACAAAGAAAGTACCAGGTACTAGACATGGGCACGACCAGAAAAAATGACATTTCGAGTTTTTGTTTGTCGGAACGGGTCCGTTTCGGGTCATTTCCGTTTGTCGCGAAATTTTTCAAAAATTTGTCGTTTCATTGTTTTGTTTGTCATTTGTCGTTTCCACCGCGATTTAGCGATTTGACTTCCCCCAGAGCATTGGGGCGTCCCGCAATCAGGGCCGGCACTAGGTGTTTTTGCGCCCTAGGCGGCGGGTGGGGCGGGTGGCAGGGGGGAGGTGCAGGAGGGCGGCGGTGGTGGGGGGCCATGGGCGGGTGGTGACAGCGGCAGGGGGGAGGCGCGGGTGGGCGAGTGGGCGGGTGGCGGCGCGGGCGGACAGGCGAGTGGGCATTTAGGATATCACTTAGGATAGAGGTTCTGTTCTTGGCTTGCACCCCAAATGTGTGTGTGTGCAAGCAAATTGAAGTTGGGAAAATAGAAAATAAATGGTAGTATATAATATATATTTAAAATAAATCCACACCTCCCACTCCTAGTCAAACCTCCCCCTTTATCCAATATCAGAAAAAACTCCTCACAAATTGACAGAGAAGAAATAAAGAATAAACTGCTATTCCCTTCAGCAGACAAAGCTGCAGGGAATCAAAGAAATTATTTTCTAAATTCAATTCCATCCCTGCCTGCCTAACTTAAATCCTAAAGCCTCCAGCCTCCCTCCTCATTCTCGATCGGATCACACCAGCACCAGCAGACAGACCTCCTCCCTCAACCACATCCATACACCCGACTGCGATTTCTGGAAGGTGCCTCGGCTTTTTATGCCCTCCAAGACATCCAGAAGTGTCAGTCAAAAACCTGGCATTGCCATTGGTGGAATGGTTCAAACAATTTGCATGGTCCCATCCCATGCCCAGCCCAAATGGGCAGCTCTAAAAAAATAAAAAATGAAATGAAATGAAATGAAATCAATACGACGTTTTATTGCTATAAAAAACCCACTGCTGCTACTATTAAAATTCAGGCATTTAAAATAAATAAATTTCACGTTTCTGTGGTGATTTGGTGGTGATTTTGTGATTTCAAAAGAAAAATTGCAGTCGCCATTTTGGATCCCCCCCCCACCGCATGGCATGGCAAGACGATGAGGATGACCCCCCCCAGCCTGGTGCAAGCAGCCCAGGACAGGAGAAGAGGGGGGGAGGCCGGGGACCCCCCAGAAACCACCCCTCTGGTAGGTAGCAAAGCCTCAGGCAGGCATAATTTCACCTGCTTTTTTGGCTCGGAGTCGGGGTTTTTAAAAAAAAACTTTAAAAAACTTTTTCTGTGCTTCGCATTGCGTGATCGCCACGATGCCACAAACGAAAACGAAAAACCCGACCAAATTTTTCTTTTTTTGGTTCGAGTTCGAGTTCTGATGGCTTAATTATCGTTACCGTTTCCGTTACGTAACGGAAACGAAAAACGGAAACGGAAACGGAAATTTTGCTGAGTCATGCCCATGTCTACCAGGCACCTTGAAGCTGTCTGTTAATAACTAGCATCTGAGCTGGGCAGCAGGTATACAGGCCACATACATGGCCATGACCTTATGCAAACTTTATGTTGTGTTGATTCCCAAACATCTACTCTGTATGATGCAGTCGTCAGCTACTGCAATAGAAATTCTGTGTCATTTTTGGCCATAGATAATGACATCTTTGGGGGATAAGTGATCAGCTTCCTCCATCCCATTTCCATATCTTTGAAAGAAGGCTTAAGGTGCCGTTACAGGCAAAAAATAAGAGAGGATGTGGGAAGAATGGCTAAGGTACATTCCTAAAAGCTTAGCTGTTTCTGATTCATTCATTCATTTCATTTCATTTTTATACTTCCCTGTAGCGAACAGGTAATCTCTGGGTAGTATACAACAGCCAGTAAATCAAATTGAAAAACAATCACAGCAGAAATCATAAAGATAGGCATTAACCTATCTTTATAGAAAACAAGTGGTTCGTGATGTTTCATAGTTCATGGAAAACCATGAACCACCAATGAAACAGTTTGTGGTTCATTTTTCTACCTGTTTCCTATAGCTACCGTACTTCACCATCCTCCACTGCCACTTCCCTGCCCACCCCCTGCCCACCTCCCCTTTCACTTCCCTACTTGCTACTGCTCCCTCATCCTCTGCCACCACCATCTTCAGAGGCAGTAGACACAGCTTGCCTGCCAGGAGCTGCCCATTGCCTCTGCACACCTGGCCACCCATCAGCTGGGTGGCAGGTGCACGTACAGCCAGCTCCAGGAAGCCAGTTTGCTGTTTCTGAATCTGTGCTTATCACCCAGCTGGGTGCATGCTCAGAGGCAGTGGCTGGCTTCATTTGAGGGTGTTGGTGGAGGAGAAGGAGTAAATCGTGAAAGAAGCAGTAATGGAGGTGATAGGGCAGTGGGAAGGGGTAGGTGGGCATTCCCCTTTGCTGAACAAACAAAGCACTAGAAGGTGGGGGAGGAAGGGATGTTGGTGTTTTGTTTTGGTTCAGCAAACAGGACCCCTGAACTGTGTCACGGTTTGGTTTGTGTCCATCTCAAGCTAGAAGCTTTTTGGTGGTGCTCCAGAAGTACATCAGTGATGGGTGGTTTCATCCTGCTTTTACTACCTGAACTCTGTTAAGGAGTAACTAATCCTATTCTCAGATACTACATAACGCACACATACTCGCACAAATCCAATAAAGTGGAGTGCTTTTATATTTGCTAATCCTTGCATTTTCTCTTCTCAAAATATTGTTAATTGTCTGAATTAATACCAGTGGTTGAAGCTGAATGATAAGCTTTTTGATCATCAGTTTTCAGAAAACAATTAGAGAGACTACTCTGCTTGGGGGGAAATGTGAAAATCTGTTTACACAGGTGTCCTCAAAGTAATCTCTGATCCATGAATGTGGAATACCAAATAATTAGCATGGCTTTTGGTGCTATACATCTTCTAAAGATTTTGCCCTCCTTAATTTATAGGAAATATGTTGAAAAAGCATTCATATTAGTTGGATATACCACGAGTGGATCTTCATCACTTTTAGGCTGCCTACTCTTCTCTCAGCACCCTTACCTTGTGCAACTGCAGTCTCTCAGTTTGTGGTTCTATTGAATTCATAATTGTGGAGTTGGTGAAATGTGGCTGGCTTTCTGAACACATCAGGACAGCACTCCTGGGATGTAAGATGATAAATATTGAGCTTTTTAGTTATAGCAGTGCTGTCAGGAGTTACATATCAAATTATGCTTTATTCCCTTTGCTGTGTTTTTTGTTATGAAGATGCTGCTGTCTTTGAGAATCTCATCAATCACTCAGTTACTTGATGTCCTGTGTGCCTGTTGATAGGATTTTTTGGGGAGGCAAGGCCACAAAACATGATGACAGCCCACTGGATGTTATTTAGAGAGAGAGAGAGCTTTTTATTTGAAATGACTGCAATCCATGGAAAGTGTTGTCATCAAATACTGAAGAACAACAACATGGACATTTGCTAAGGTGGTCCTCATGCAAAAGAGGCGATGGTTCCCAAACCTCAACAAGCTATTCAGAGGGAATGTTAGAAGGTCATATAGAAACCTTGTGTGTGTGTTGTGTCGTTATAGTCGTGACTGACCCTTCGTGACCCCATGTCCATGGAGTTTTCTTGGCAGGAATACTGGAGTGGTTTGCCAGTTCCTACTCCAGGCACCTACAGCACCTGGTATTCCCTGGTGGTCTCCCATCCAAGTACTGACCAGGGCCGACCCTGCTTAGCTTCTGAAATCAGGCAAGATCGGATGTGCTTAGGGCATCTAGGCAGAAACCTTAAGGAGAATTATATCTTCTGCCTAAGTATTGCAATTACAGTGATTCTGACCAGCTGATTACCCCACATGGAAGCATACCACATAGAAAGGATGGTAATTCTGTTTTCATTCAGCATGCAGTACCTTTATGCTGAAGAAGACATTTCAGAAGACTTCAAAAAGAGCAGGATGAAACGCAAACAAGCTCACTGTGGAGCAATGTTTTCGGAATGTGGGGTTGCCTTTGCTGTGGGATTGGAAAAAGATGTTTCTTTCATGCATCTAATTCAAAGTGTCTCAGTTTGGAACATTCTGGTATAGAAGAAATACCATTGTGAATTGAGTAAAATACTCTTTGCAGAACAGTCATCTAGAAGGACTCTTTCACCCAAGTTTGGGGTGGTTTTGCAATGGCACTGTTAGGCGACAAGAAAAGGCCAGTTTTGGATAGAGACATGCATTTATTATCATAACCAGACATACCAGTATTAGCTCTCCTAAGGTACCAACGTGATCTAACATCTACATCCTGGATGGTACATGCACATTTAGGACTAACACAGGAAGGGGAAATCTGACAAAGTCCTGGGAAACACTCCCCAAAAGCCTTGGCCAAGGTGGCTCATGGAATATAAAAAGAAGGTGGCATACAAAAACAGTAGGGCCCTTTTGTGGTGCTTGGTTTCCTTGCTATAAAATAAGTATTAATTATTCTAGCTGTTATCCTAATACAGGGATGGCGAACCTTTTTGACACTGAGTGCCCAAACTCAGTGATGGAGATGGTGGTGGTGCCGGGGGGGGGTCAGGATAGGCGCCAGCGGGGGCAGGGGGCAGGGGGGTGAAGGCAGTAGGGCAATGGGGGCGGCGGGCTCAGGGTCATTGACAGCAGGGGGCGAGGGCGGCAATGGAGGACAGCGGCGGAGGCAGGCAGAGGCTGGGTTGGCAGGGGGCGGGGGCGACAATGGGAGTGGAGGCGGAGGCGGGCGGAGGCTGGGTCGGCAGGGGGCGAGGGTGACGATGGGTGGCGGAGGTGGCGGAGGCGGAGATGGAGCCTGGGTTGGCAGGGGGCGGGGCGAGGGCGGCAATGGGGATGGCGGCAATGGGGACGGCGGCCGTAGGGTCCTGGCACGCAACATGCTCCCTGCCCCCCTACTTCCCCCTCCGCAAATTCCTCATGACTGGTCCAGCGGAATGGGAAGTGGGGGGGCAGGGAGCCTGTCACGTGCCAGGCGAAAGCTCTCTGCGTGCCACCTTGGGCACGCATGCCATAGGTTCGCCATCCCTGTCCTAATAACTAGCTGAATCCTAATAACTCAGAGCAGCTGTTACCTGGGTTGGTCTGTTGTAGCACAAGAGAAACCAGAAAACTTGGAACACAAGAGTACTACATTAGTTTTTGTTTTTATTTTCATAAGACTGTGTGTGTCCAAGCACACTTCTTCAGAGGAATGGAGTGTCTGTGGGTGGGGCAATTTATAACTGTTGACAGGAGGGTTCATCAGGGGAGGACAACAATAGATCTGCAACAAGACAACAGGCAGTGATTAATTCCATCACAATTGTGGTTATTATTAATTATTTTTGGCTCAGTATAAGAAAAAAATCTGTTTCAATAAATAAACCCTTTATCTGGGTATTTTGATTTAAACATATTTCTTCTGCCCTTGTTAAGGAATCAGACTACAGCCCACATCCTATCCTCAGGAGCCACAACAATCCCTGGCTCTTATCATGCTCCCATATAGCAGCTTTGTGCAATATTTGAGAGCTTTTATCGTATCTCCCTTGTCTTTTTCTTTACTAGTAAGATTGTGTAGTCGATTTGAATAAGCGACAAGCTCATTCAAACATCATAAAAATTATACATTTACCGCTGTAGACTTTGTATGTTGCACATTTCTCTGGATGCTAGTAATTGAAAAATAATCTCTGCTCTGTATAACACTGAGGAGATAATGGCCACCGATGCTATCAGCTCAAGCAGGAATAAGGCTGCTCAAGTATGTAGGATGAACAGATAATGGGGTTGCTCTGCTGAATCCCAATAACTCACAGCAACTGAGGCAAGTGAGAGGACTGGTCGGGGGGGTGGGGAGCCTTCTCTTCTTTAAACTAAACATGTAGCAGTGAATATAGACAAATCTCATTGCAGTATTGAACTGATGGGATAATGTTAGACCTGAGGAAGCTTAATTTGGGGGCCTTTTCCAGTCCTCTGTCATTTAATTTTTTGTTTTAAAGTAACTGCCTTTGATTCTGTTTTCAGCATACAGCGGTACCTCTCAAAATGAATTTGATTCGTTCTATGGGTCAATTTGTTTTAAGAAAGTTTTGTCTTGTGAAACATGCTTTCCCACAGGAATGCATTGAAAATGCATTAATTCCAGAGGCTATGGGTTGCTTCATTGTATGAAAATTTTGTCTTACGAAATGCGGTTTCCCGTAAGAATGTTTTGGGAATGGGATTAATCTGTTCCAGAGGCTAGAATACAGACAAAAACAACTGGGGGGCTGGGTACATGTGGAACAGTTCTTCATTTTATGAAGCATCCTATAGAGAATTTTTTTGTCATATGAAACATGCCTATTCCTGGATTTTTTTTTCTTCCTACGAGTTTTGTGTCTTATGAGGCATTTGTCTTAAGAGGTACCACTGTAATTTTCACTTTCTGTTTGTTTTAGAAGGATTTCTGATGTTGCTATTCCCTTTGGGATTTGGTTTCTCCTTCGCTGCTGGATGAGTGGACCATTCCAGAATATCTTTGGAGGCCAAGAAGGGCCCATACAATACCACTGGAACAGACTTGGGGAGGGGTGTAGGGAACTTGGTTGTTTCCCCCTCTTCATAGTTTCCTATATTATGGCATGTATTGAACTAACCCATGATAGCTTCCTTCCTTGGATGAAGGGCAGTCTAAACCTAGGCCCCCTCTTTTCCAGTTCCCCCAAGTTGACTGGATGGATCTTGCTTAACAAGAGGCACAGTAGATCATCCTTGTGCTTCCTTCCTCCCTATAATTTCTTTATTTGTGTGTGTGTTTTTTTTACTGTGGCCACAACTGTTCTGGTTGATCTCTACCTTTTGCATGTGGGCACCTTGTGGTACCAGGTATTTCTTAGTTATAAACATGATCACTGTCATTTCACTCCCAGCAAAGAAAAAAATACGTAGCCATGTCTCAACTGCTAATATTTTATCAGACTGGTATTTCAAAATACAGTGGTACCTCAGTTTACAAATTTAATGCGTTCTCCTGGACATTTCATATTGTGAAAAATTTGTAAACCGAAGCATGCATGGGGGTGGTGCTATAAACCTCCCAGGTGCAATGCATCCTGGGGAAACGTGTTTTGTGTTGTGAAAAAAATCGTAAACTGAGGCATTATTTGCAATGGATATTCATTCGTAAACTAGCATTACATTAACCAAGTTGTTCATAAGACAAGGTACCACTGTAATTGCCCCTTGCTCTAATCAATATACCTGTTGCAATCAGGTCCTTTCCTTGGTGACTCTTATGCTAAAAGCCCTAAGGTATCACAGGGAACATAGCTGCGCTCTGTTCTTACCGTAATAGCTGAGTCTGTTCCTCTAGACCAATGGTTTCCAGCCATCGGTCCCATGTGTTCTTTGAATTAAAACTCTCAGAAGCCTTCATCATGAGCTGTTCTAGCTAGGATTTCTGGGAGTTGTAGTCCAGGAGCATCTGGGGACACATGGTTGGGAATAGAGATGGAAATGAACCAGAGTACAGAGGTTTGGCATGGTTCAGCAGAGCACCAACACCAATGTTCTGTGGATGCCATGTGCCTCGCACCCCTGCCTCCTCTGGCCAAGCACTTACTTCCTCTGCATCCTCCAGTGATTGCCCATTCACCACCACCAGCTTGGGTTTCTCTGACCTGCCTTCTCCTCTGAATGGGTGGCCACTGGAGGAGGCAGAGAGGGAAAATGTGCAGGGGTCAGTGAGTTGGTGATTGCCTGGTGGAGATGAGGGAGGGAAATGCTGTGGCGTTTACCCTTTTCATGGTTAAAGTGGTTATACAGGAGGGTGTAAAGGGTTAACACTTAGGACCAGATAAGGAGCATGGAGACAGAACCCAAGTGCTTAAAAGGCTCAGCCTGAGAATTAAACTTTCAATTAAGTGTGCACAAGGAAAGCTTGGAACTGAAACAACTTATTGTATTCAATAAATGTTATTTTATTTTATTCACGTTACAACCCAACGGGGTCTCGTTTATTTAAACTGGGATACTCTGAATGGTGGCAACGAAAATAAAAGTAGGCATGTACAGGCTAATGGTCCATGATTTTTTAAACTGTATGGTTAAAAAAAAACCCACAACCCTACACCTGCATAATACTGATGTGGGCCAAATCGCCAAACCGTGCTTTGTACCCATCTTTCGTTGGGACTCACTGCTCTGGAATGACATAATTAGTCACTGTTACTACTACTTTCAAGTCTGGCTATAATTACACACACTCTTGATAGGAAACAATTTCTACTCAACTGTGGGTGTGACCATGCCAAGGAATCTGGCTGCCAGATGACTTAGTAGGCAAGGAGTACACATTCTCATTGATGTCCATATTTTGCTTTAAAAAGTGAACGATGATATAGGATTGTGACTGTGAGAAGGTAGAACACCCTGGAGACGGACCAGAGGGTGTGTCGTCTGAACTTCCCAAGAGCAATCGCGAAGAGGACAAAGAACTAGAAAGACGTGTTAAAAGGCTTCATGTGATTGAGTTAGGGGATGACATAAAAGAAGATTGGGAAGCAGAGATAAGAGAGGGAGCAAAGGATGCCTATTGGGTGGTAGAGGAAGCTTCTAACCAATGGGATGAGCGTGCGCGAGGAGAGGAAAAGGTGTGTGATGTGAGGGGGGAGGAGAATGACCGTTGGGACCAACGGTGGAAGGAGGCAGGGACCCAGACGGAGAGAAGTATAGGTTGTAGGTGCGCAGGTTGGACTAAAGTCCATAAAGGTGAAGAATGGGCGTGGGCAGTCCATGTAAGACCCCTGCACTGGCTGGAAAACTCTAAAAGGTTTCAGGAATGGAGGGGCGCGAAACCTGTCATACCTGTGGCGCAGTGGGCAAAACACCCATGTTGCGGAACGCAATGTTGGGGTCGAGGAACAGTTATTCCCCCTCACCCGTAAAAGATCCAAGTTCATGTTTGACGTCTGTTGATGTTGTTTTTGAAGACCCTTATGTTGAAGGAGATGTTATACCCGAGATGCCTGAATTAACACCCGAAGTTGTTGAATATGCCCACAGAGACTTTGATTCAAAACACAATAAAAATCCTTTTGATGTTTTATTAAAAAATGACTCGTCTCCGGTTTATGGCTCGGATCCGTGAGAATCGAACCCTCACAAGGATGTTCAGCCTTAGAAACAGATAGAAAAGAAGCTTGCTCACCCTTCTTTTGAACTGCAGTTGATATCCCCAATATTACTAAGCTGGGGTCCAACTCATTCATTCATGTACTTTCTGTTTCGTCCGAAGGACTTAAATTCCCATATTACATTAGGAGTTTCAAGAACCTTAGAGAATGCTCCAAATGATGCTTGAAGCACGTAAAGTAAAACATTTACTGCAACATGTGATACCTGAGGGTTATTTTGCTATAATATTGGCAATAATGTACAAACTAGAGTTTCTGGTTGAATTAGATGTTGCCATTTCTCCATAGTTAAATGGCTACAAGAGACTTGTTACCGCTGCCATGGAAAATGTTTACACATCTGTTTTACCGGATGAATAATGCCTTTTCTCTCCTAGATTAGGGATGGGGAAATAGGAATGTGTGTTTGGGAGGAAGCTGTTAAACCTTTTAAAAGAAGGTGGGCCTACATTATAAAGCTATTCATGTATGAGCTTGTTTTAAAGATTACTTTTGTTTGCTTGCTTTTAAAAAAATCTTATATGAATAAACATTTCAGATCTTTCATAGATTTGATTGCTTTGCTTCTAGATGGAAAATTTGGAGATATGTTAATTCACTTAGAGTTCACTCTAGGTTTTCTTAGCTCTCTCAACTACCATGGGGTTTACTAATAGATAAATGTATATAAGATTTCATCCTTGGAAGCTGAACAATATTTGTCTGTTATTTGTAAACCAAGGTGTACATGATGGGAGAAGTCCATGACTGGCTCTCTTGCCATATTTGTAAGGCCTCAGTCTCAGCAGCCCTCTGTCGCAGGGAGTTGAGTTGTTGTTGTTGTTGTTGTTGTTGTTGTTGTTGTTGTTCAGTCATTCAGTCGTGTCTGACTCTTTGTGACCCCATGGACCAGAGCTCGCCAGGCCTTCCTATCTTCCACTGCCTCCCGGAGTTTGATCAAATCCATATTGGTTGCATTGATGACACCGTCCAACCATCTCATTCTTTGCTGTCCTCTTTTCCATTTGCCTTAAATTTTTCCCAGCATCAGGGACTTTTCCAAGGACTCCTCTCTCCTCATGAGGTGGCCAAAGTACAGGTTTGGGATGATCCGATTCATATTTTTCTTGATCACATGACTAAATCAGCAAATGGTAGTAGCCTACAGAACCCCATCCATAAACCCACCCCATCCATAGCTATCCCCTCCACTGCTGGGGTTCTTGTTTTTCACAGTGAATCCGTTCCCATTGGTCCACAGTTGAGTGCCAGAGCTTTGCGCTGTTTGCCAAGAGACCCAGTGACAAATGTCCCATTAACAGATCTAGTTTGGACCTGGGATTCATGTTTGATGCTATATAGCAATTCCTTGCTTCCTGCTTGGAAAACATTTGCAAGTTCCTTGGCTCAGGAGACTGGTTCTCACTTCATTTTTGGGTTCAGATCTGATATACACACCATCTATAGAAGAGCAGGTGCAGCCTTCCAAACAAAAAGGGCACATCTAGAATTAGGTGGGGGTCACTGTCGATGACTTCGCAGCAGCACTCTGGTCTTTCCCTATCTACTGCAGGCGGCTTTTAAAGAGACCTGTAATGTACTTGATTCTACACAGGCAGCTGCTTTGTTGTCAGGATCAGCAGAAAAGAGCAGCTCCAAATCCTAGCCCTGCCAAGAGACAAACTGGAATCCCATCCTTGATGCTGATCTCCCTCTGCATGGATTTTAAAAGGCTCAAATAGCTTCTCGCAACACCTTTTGCACCATTATCAGTGCCAACTGCGTATGAGCCCTTCAGTGGGATGAATGTCCCTGATCCCACATGACATTTCCTTCTGATTGGAGACACACATGTACTTTGGGTTTAGGAGAGTCTTTTCCATCATGAACTTACCAAAATGATTACCGATATATCTTTGTCAGGCACTCAAAATTAATCCCTCCCCTGCACACACCTGATGAATTTAAGATGATGATGATGAAGTCAAAGGAACATCTTTATTGTGGTGCCCATTTATCTAAAAACAGAATAAATATCTGTTTGTTTATGAGGCTATATGCCACCTAGTACCTGAAGGCCTCTGGGCGGCTTATAATTCAA
This sequence comes from Phrynocephalus forsythii, assembly GCA_029282475.1. Lineage (NCBI taxonomy): Eukaryota > Metazoa > Chordata > Lepidosauria > Squamata > Agamidae > Phrynocephalus > Phrynocephalus forsythii. The sequence goes on from JAPFRF010000001.1 coordinate 141,471,612, forward strand.
AATTAAAATGAACAATTAGAAGCAATAAAAACATTAAAATACAATACACTGCAATGCATTGCAATGCAATATTATTAAAATAATTTAAAATGCAACACTCTAAAATTGTTTACTTGTTCTGCTTAATTTTTAGAGCTAGATGTGATGCCTCATCGATGGGTTTCCATGTGTACAAGGGTGCATCTCCTTCTGGATCTGCTGTGTTCCCATAAAATTCTTCTTTAGATATTCCCCAACTGCCATAAGTAGATCTGATGTTTGTATGTAAAAGAGTGCTGTTGTGGGCAGTGAGGAGCCTTTTTTGCCTTGATTCTCGTTCCTTTAGCGAACAGGCACCCTTGGATACAGCCCTTAATTTTCTACATCTTGCTTTGTAATTATTATGTTTATATCAGTCTTGTTGGTATTGTTATGTGCCACCAAGTCACCTCTAGCTTTTGGGGATCATGCAAATGATCTAATTTAATTCCTCATGACTGTTCTTTACAGCACAGGATTCAAAGTTAGAGGCCACAAGTGGCTTCTCCTGTGCTAGAAAGATAATTTTTATATACTTGACCCCATCCCTAAAAATATCTTGCGTGAGTTGCTCCCCGAGCCCTTCACATCAGGAAGGGCCACTGCCACATGCGTCCTCCTACAAGTCCTCTTCATTTAGAAAGGAAAAACACAGTGGTTGAGGAAGGGGGACCGAATCATCACTTGAGTTTCATATGCCTGGTTGGCTTTGAGAGTGAGAGTCTCAGTGCTAGACTCTGATCCACATGGTCTCTTCCAGTTCTGCAGTTTGATGATGATGATGATGATGATGATGATGATGATGATGATGATGATGATGATGATGATGATGATGATGATTGATAGTATAGGGCAGGCTCAGGAAAGCAGGAGTTCTTGTGCTGTCATTCTGGATGCCACTCACCTTGAATTTTGTCAGGGAGCTTCTCCATGCTTGGGGGGGAACCCAAGGTGGCTTTCAATAATTAAAAACTTCTGTATACTGTACAATAACCAGCAGTTTAAAAGTAACACATATACTATGTTAAAAATAACTAAAAGTTTTTCAATATTAAAAATAATGATAAAGGCACATTTTAAATATATAAAAACATTTTAAAACCTGTATATTTAATAAATAAAGCATTCCTGAGACCCCATCTTATTGCTTAAAATTCTGTCTACTTTATGAGGTATTTGAAGATGTGTGTGTGTGTGTGTGTGTGTGTGTGTGTGTGTGTGCGTGTGCGTGTGTCTGTGTGTGTGCGTGTGTACCCAAAAGCATAGAGTGAGATAAAAAAGATTAAATCGTTCTCAGAAAACAGCAATACGGCAGCCAGTGAAAAGGAAGGCAGCAAATGCAGCAATCAAATGGCCTATGTGAGCCTTCAGGGGGGTAATGATTCATGTGAAACCCCGTGTTTATAAATGATTGTTTCAAAAGTCCTTCCTTCAATTCTTCTTTACTTTGCCATCATGTTCTCCAGGCGTTGACTGCTTTAGTGCTCCTTGTGGCTCTCTCTCTCTCTGTGTCTCTATGTCAGGTAATGAAGCTCCCATTTCTTTTCAGAAGTCAGTGGTATACAAAGGCCATGTACCACAGGTGGTAGTTTGCTGATATTTGAAACCTAGACTTTCATCGGATATCCATCAAGGTTTGCCTTCCTGCTGCAATTTTTCCAAAGCAGTCAGCCAGCCATAAAGTTGATGCACCAACAAGCTGAATCCTGTGAATTAAGTGTGTTGGGGAAGGTGATCTCAATACATGTCTAAGTTGTTCAGGCTGGACCAATACATACTTTGCACACCAAATTGAGAATAAATTGTGTTTTAACTATTGTTTTCTGTATAAACCAACAAACTGAGGATTATGGTCCTGGGCTTTTGATAAACCATCAAATTTTATTGTAGCGGTTTGTTGCGCCATAAAAGTAAATTGTGTTCTGTTGGAAACAGAAGTAAATGCTTCCAGTCTTTTTGTGGGTGTGACAGAGGAAAAATGGTGAGGGGAGGGTTGGGGATGGGCTTACTTAAACCATTGCTTACTGTTGTGTCAATAGAGAGAGGAAGCTATCCCGTAGCAAAGATATAGCTGACAAACATTATTTGTTGCCAGACAAGCATTTTCTTTTCTTTGTATTGTCTTTTTCAGTGTGCATCAAAGGTCTGACTCTGTAGGCCTCCTGAAAGAAAAGGATATAGAAAGAAATACTATTTTTAGGCCAGATACTGAAAGGGTTAGGCTTTCATTTACACACAAGGAACAAGCAGAGAACAGAGAAGCTTCCTGACATTTGAGAGTAGTAGAGAGATAAGCCCTTTGGTGGACATGTTTTAGGACAGAAAACAGTTCAGCTAGCATGAAAGAATACATATTTGCCACCCTTTTTCATGTTTTTTTTTCTGAGCGGGTCCCCTTTTATATGCATATGGGCAAGTTAGGATCACATCAAGAGAAGAATAATACAGGAGCATAGAATCTTCAGGCAGATTTTAGTGAAGAAGCCTCAGCTAGCAAACTGGCAATCCTAGTTGCACCAGTAGCAACTCCCAGTAATGGGCAGGGGTGTATTGGGGTGTTGGTGGTGTTGGTGGTGGCAGACAGGGGCTCCAGCCCCAGGGTGCAGAGAGAGCCCAGTTGAGGTTGGGCTGGGCTGCCGGGCGCTGCAGAGATGGAGTCCAGAGCGGGAAAGCAGCAGCAGCACTAGCAAGGGCACAGTGGTGGGCCTGGGGAGGGCAGGTGCGTCCCTTGGGATCTGAAGGCGCCATCCCTCGAGCCACCTGGGAGGTGGGCGGGCAACCCTGCTCCCCTGCCCTCTCCTCCTCACAGCCCTGCGAGGTCCGGGCCAGGTGGAAGGAGACCGGCTGGCCTCTTCTAGCAGTTGGGGGAAGGGCCAGGAGGGCACGAAAACTGATTTTGTCCCTGGGTGCTGAAAACCCTAGCTACGCCTCCGATAACGAGCGAGATGAAATAAACATTTTAAAAACAGGACTACTCTGTCTGATACAGTCTCTCTCCTAGCATCTGAGAACAAAGTCTGAGTGGGCAACTTGGGTCTTTCAAGGCATGATTCACAGTACCTTTCGCCATTGACTGTTGGCTACAGGCTATCCGAGAGTGGCAGTCCCATGGCACACGTTGCTCGTTGGTGAACTAAGCCTTATCCAAGTGGGGTGAGCAAAGTTGAAAAATTAATTGGGTTCCAGCAGAGAAAGACTGGACAATTCTTCAAGTTCCTCCTCTGTCATGAATCTTCATGATCTTTCAGTCCCACCTTCGTATGCTTTTAGGAGAGGTAGGACACAAATCTGAGAATTTACCAGGTTTTGATTCCATGGGCGGTAAGTATTAAAAAAAAAACACCAGGCAAATATGTTGATATGTGGGTGGCACCCTGCATGATAATTAGGCAATCAGATCAGTATTTAGCTGAGCTGACAGGGTCCATACCCTGTATTATTTGTGGGAACAATTTAGGTTATAGTATTTTAATCTGTTCAGTTTCAGTCTCTTATACCGGTTAGAGGGGGAAAGCTATATGCTATTCATATGCTATTCAAACAAATAAGAGAAAGTACTTTTTCACCCAGAGGATCACTGGTCTGTGGAACTCCCTGCCAGAAGAAGTGGTGACAGCTGTCAGCCTTGAGGAGCCTCGTGGCGCAGTGGTTAAATGCCTGTACTGCAGGTAAAACTGTGCTTACGACCTGGGGTTCAATCCCAGGTAGCAGGCTCATGGTTGACTCAGCCTTCCATCCTTCCGAGTTTGGTAAAATGAGTACCAGCTTGCTGGGGGTCGGGGTGGGGAATGTGTAGCCTGCATACTGTAATTAAAACTGTAAACTGCCCAGAGACTACTTGAAGTGGTATGGGGTGGTATATAAGCAGAACACTTTGACAGCTTTAAGAAAGGATTGGACAAGTTCATGGAGAACAAGGGTCTCAATGGCTATCACTATGGATGCCTAAGGACAACCTCCGGGTTGGAGAGATAGGCAGGATATCTCTCAATGCCATTTGCAGGGAATCGTAATCAGGTGAAGACATCTGCTTGGGAATACCTTGAAGCAAATGGTGAGCCACTGTGGAGACAGGATGGGCCATGTGGCCTCTTCCAGCAAGGCTGTTCTTATGCTCTTATGTTCTTATATCTTCTGACCTCCTGTGTATCCATCATTTGAAAAACAAAACAAAACAGGATACCACTGCTGGATAGTTCCGTGATTTAGATATTGGGCTGTGGACCCAGGGGTTGGGAGTTCAATTCCCCACCATGCTTCCTTGAAGGTTTCTGGACCCAACAGTCCAGCAACTACTTTCCAGCTCTGCAGTTATAAGATTATTATTATATTATTTTTCGCTGAGCAGTCAGCTGTAGCTGTACAATAGCCATTTGCAGAACAGCTTATTTTAAACATATTAAAGGGAAAAGGGGGAAACTGTGATATTTACAGCTGGAAGAAAATACATGTATTCTGTATTCTCCTGTGACTCAAAAGGGGTTGTATTCTCTGTATGTTTCCACTGGGAAGCATTTCAAACACTGGCTTTCTCCTTCCGTCTTCTGTGGGTGTGAGGAATTATTGACATTTTTTTAAAAAAGAATTTCTTCAGCCATTTCAACAAATATTTTTCTTCATTTGTGCACTCTGCTTTTTGCCACTGAAGGTGAGCTTCCTGGAAAAGCTTTCAAGACTATGGAATCAATCATGTTTTCTATACAGAGCCTAACAGGTTTAGCTCTTTTGTTATCCTAGCAACGAGGCTCACTTCATCCTTGGGTGAGGAGAAAATGGTTATTGTGCCACAAGGGGAAGGAATTGTTCAGACAAAGCAGTGAATGGGCAACTTTCAGCATCCTGTTTGTATGTGGCTGTAAATTGCGGAAAACGTCTTCCCCCTACACTTTCTGTATGCTAGAGGCAATTTGATCAGATGTTGAGACCCTTGGCTGTGACCTTCTTAGAACCGTAATACAAATCAGGTAGTGCACAATAACCTTGTAGTGCAGCCCACTTTCATTATCCCATCTCTTGTTTCAAGTATTTGTTAAGGTGAGCCAACTGGAACAGCACTGCTTTGGTGATTGCTGGGGTGAGACTCATTACTTGCTTTCTAGGCCTTATGGGGAAACAAGTGGGTGGCTGGAGCAAGTTTGACTGCCTAAGTGTTAATTCTTCCCCAGTGTTGCTGGGGGAAGACAGTGTCCTATCCGACACTGCAAGTGCTTGCATCAAAACCAATCATTACACCCAATGCTACCTTCTATACCTAGCAGGAAGTCTCAACATTGTTAAAACTATGTTTTGATATGTTCTCCTAAGCATGAACCTTGATTGCCTTGCCACCACATCAACCTACTTGGTTATTTTGTATTAATAACTGGTTTGTATTTCTCGCCAAAAAACCAGGACAGTCAGTTGTTGCTTTAGACCCCCTCCCAACCATACAGCAGCAGAAGCCTTATTTTGCAAGAACTGCACCCAGACCTGTTGCATTTTCAAATGCTTTGAAAATAAAACAAAAGGTACAAAACATAGGAGTACAGTAAACTGGCAAAATTAAGATCTGCTTTCAAAATATTCAAATTATATACCACACATATTTGCTGAGTTAGGATGTTACAATAGGAATAGCTAACTGGTTGACAGTTGTTTGTTTTATATTAGCTGTCTGGGTTTTATTATTTTCAGCCTTGTTCCCATAAAAATGATCCTTTTTAAAAAACCACCGCATATGCTACATCTAACCCTGCAAAATGTAAGCATTGTTGCTCCAAAGTAAGCCCCATGGAAATCAATGAGAAAGATACAGTATTTGTGTTAGGATAAGCATATTAGTCAGTCAGTCACTCAGGTATGAGGAGAAGCATTGTTCTGTTTGTTTCCTATTGTAACAATAGCAATGTATGCAATTACTGCATTCCAAAATAATTATCTATAACTAGCTGTACCCAGCCATGCATTGCTCAATCTGGTTAAGTGGGAAATAAAGAAAAGAGACAATGCACATTTTTAATATGTTTAATTTCACAACGCTTGTGGGTATACAATATTTTTTGTTGTGCCACTGTCTCTGTAGCTATAGAGGTTGTGTGGTTTGCCGACTGTAGAACTCGCAACATATAATTGTCCATGTGAGAAGCAATCTGTCTTGATTTAAACCACAGAATTCTAAAGATTGGCCCTGAGCTTTGTTGATAGTGATAGCAAATGCCAATCGAATTGGTAATTGCAATCTCTTAAAATGAAATGGCATATCCGTTGGAATCATAGGAATGCGAGGAATGAAGGCATCTTCACCTTTGAAAGGTCCTGTCAAGATTGTTGCTTCTACGACATTGGTCATTAATTGAGAGCCCCCAGACTCATGGCTCCTTTCTTCTCTCTCCCAGTCAACCTCCCACTTTTCCAACCTCAGAAAATGCACAGGGCAAGTCTTGGGGCTTGCTAAAGGGAGCCCAGGCGGGCTGCAGCAGGGAATAGAGATGAGGAGGAGGTGGCTTGCCCCTGCACCCTCTGTTTGCTGTTCCTCGCCTCCTTTGCCTGCCACAACCAGCCTAGGCTCGCTTTGGCAAGTCCCATGACTTGCCCTGTGCATTTCATGGGGTTGGAAAAGTGGGAGGTTGTCTGGGCAAGGAAAGAAAGGAGCCATGAGCCGGGGCTCAGTGCCATCAGCCTCCAACGCCACTGCTCACCCCTCGCTGCCAGGTCAGGGCTGCTGGTTTCCTGCCACAACCTCCCTCCCTCCCTGCTGCTCCATGAGAGCCCTGTTCCCCACTGTCTTAGTCGGCCCTCAAGGTGGGGAGTTATTTTTGCCCCTCCTGTTATCACTTCTTATTGCCTGATGGTGATGGGGCACACACACACACACACACACACACACACACACACACACACACACACACACACACACACACACACACACACACACACACACAGAGAGAGAGAGAGAGAGAGAGAGAGAGAGAGACCCCACTGTGCAGCCTTTCCCAACGTACAGTTGGGAACTCACCACCTCAAGGCTTGCTTTCCATTTGTGACATCAACATATATGAAAACACGCACATATGTGAATGCAACGTTGTGTCCAAATTCCAAACCAAATGGTAGATAACTTTTGGGATTTTAAGATTTTGAACAAACGAACATTTGTATTTTTATTTATATAGATAACAACCACCTTTGAACTGCCGGGTTGCAAGGGACTCTACGGATCATTGAGTTGAGCCTGCTAAGCATCTATGATCCCCCTTCTTTGAATCAGTCATTCCTCTGAATATCAAAATGGTCTCTCTCAAAGTCCTTACTTTTGCGTGACTAACTCTTTCATATCCCACCCCCCCAGGCTTCGAAGCCACCTCAAGCAGAGAAGACTGGCTTACGGGCTTTTGACGAAAAGGCATACCTCTCCTCAAAGTTGCTAAAGGCTGGGGAAGATCCCTATCGTCAACATGCCTTCAATCAGTTGGAGAGTGACAAACTCGGCAGTGACCGGCCCATTCGAGACACCCGGCATTACAGGTACCCGATCAGCTTATCGCTAAGCTTGAGAAGCTTCCTTTTATAAAAGGTCACTCCCAGAATTCCCTAGACAGCACGATTACTGGGGATTATCATCCCAAAATGTAATGATTCCAGGCTTAGGTCTAACTACAATCTGCAGACATCATCTTGTCCTTGAGTATCTTTTCCAATACAGGAGCCCTCTTTATGCTGAACAAAGAATAGTGGCTATTAGAAATAAAACTCGTAATGCTTTCTTATCTCTAGTACCACTGCTTTTTTGTGTGTGGAGGGGGTGTGATGGGCTTGTGCATGCTTAATGCAAGGCACAGCATAAAAAACAAGCTTTTAAATTTTTAAAGCAAGTATCTGGAAATATGATTCTTTAATTGGACTGAGACAGGTGTTCTCATAATTTCTTATAACAAAGAGCCCTAGGGCACCTTAAAGATTAACAAATTTGTTTCAGCACAAGCTTTGAAGGAATGCAGTCCCCTTTTTCAAATTCATAAAGCATCGTTCTGAGTTGAAAATGTTTGTGTATGTTATATCTTGTAAATCCAATTATTTACTCTCTTGCTTCAAGTTCCTACGCCAGTGTTGGCGAACCTATGGCACGGGTGCCAAAGGTGGCACTCAGAGCCCTTTCTGTGGGCACCCAACATCGCCCCTTCACAGCCACCTGTATTCAAGTTAAATGGCCGTATTGGCACTTTGCGAAAAATTAGTGGGTTATGAATTGCAGTTTGGGCACTCGGTCTCTAAAAGGTTCACCATCACTGTCCTAGGCCAAATTTTCTAATAGCATTTGGTTCTACTTCATGTCTTATTTTTGCATTGCCGTCACCTATGATTATCAGCACATTCCCTTTGACGTGTCAGCAGTTCCTTCCTGAACACTCACATAAAAGCTGTTGATTTCCTTTACTTTAACATCTGTAGCTGAAGCAAAGACTTGTGTGATGGCAATTTTGATAGGCTTTCTGTGAAGGAAGATTGATATTATTTGGTCGGCCTATGTAATATAGCTCCTGTGCTACAGAATTTGTCATTTCCAGGGTACACTTTGTAGTAGGCTGATTGAAACCTTATTCCAGTCCACTGTAGCCAACTCACACTATTTACAATACTTAAACATTTTGTCTTATTATTTTGATTCACTTTCTGTGTTCCAATTACTGTATATGCAATTCTCAGGTTTTAACTGTCCTCTCTTGTGTGTACAGCTCTCCAACTGAACATCCTTTTGGTATTAATCCAGTTGCCTCACTAAGTACTGTGCTACTCATACCACTCCTTTGCTTTTCTTAAGTACAGTGGACCCTTGTATAACAAACAGCTTGTATAACATAAAATTTGTACAACATAAAAATTCCGGAGATAGGGGAAATTTGCTTAACATAATTGTCTATGGGGCAAATCCGTACAACATAATTAGGAATCACTCCGTTTCCAATCATTTCTATGGGAATTTGTATAAAGGAAAATTTGCTTAACATAATTTCATTTGGAACAAATTAATTCCTTTATACAAGGTACCACTGTAGTTAATTAAGTACCTACTGATTTGGGAATGTGGCTTTCACACTATCACTTTATTTTGGATTATCTTATCACATGGTGTTTGTGGAAGTTTTCCGTTGTCTTCTTTTGTGCAATGCTAACAAGGGTTAGCTGAAGTGTTGCTGCTATTGTCTGTAAAAGATCTTCCACCAGTGTTACCTTCTGCTGCTGCTACTGCCCAGTAGCTATGCTTCAACAACGTCTCCACCTTCAACAGTATTGGAACTGTTACTTCTCTTCTGCTGAAATAGCTATTAGTTCTCAAGAAGAACAGATGCATCTTAGTCTGGTGTCTCAGATCTGACCATTTCATTTTGGTGGGCTCTGCCAGGAGTTTAAATTTTTATCAGAGTCTAGACTTCTGATAAGATTGCTCTCACCTTCCCTGGCACAGTCAGGCCCACCCTAACCCTAACCCATCACTACTTTTAGATATGCATTCAAGAGGGAAGAGTTAAAAATACATATACATTCAGTTCCCAAAAACCCTCCATTTTACTGTAACGGGGTTCGTCTTTGATCTCAGGCGATCCCTCCAGTCATGAACCCATAACCAGAGAAGATGGCAGGTCCAAACAAAACTCTTTATTTGAACTTCGTTTAACTGTATGAACAATTACTTCTGAAGGTACAAACTGCTCTAACTCACCTGGCAATGTGGCCTCATTTCACATGGAATTTTCCTGTTCTAATGTTGTTCCGGGTAAGGAAGGATTCCAAACCACTAGTGATCAGTTGGTCTCCTCGCTGGTGTCCCACGCCCCGAGCATAGAGTGCTACAACATGGATGTTGTGCCCACTCCTCTGCCAGCTCCGACATCCCTGTCTTCCTCATTTCTCTCAGACGGTCCTTCTTCCAAGGACCCATGACATTTGGAAACAGGTAGACCAGAGGTTCTCAACCTGTGGGTCCCCAGATATTCCTGGACTGCAACTCCCAGAAATCATGGCCAGGTCAGCTAGTGATGAAGATTTCTGGAAGTTGCAGTCCAGGAACATCTGGGGACCCACAGGTTGAGAACCACTGGTGTAGACCTTCCATTCAATAGTATCTGGCAGCTCTTTCATCTCGGCTTTACCTCGTTCCCCTTTTCCTGCCTTCCGCCTTTTTTTCCTCTTCTTCCTCCTTCCAATCATCTTCTCCCTCCTCAGTCAATAAGAAACTCTCCACTATTGGTTCCCCCTCTGACAGTACACTTCATATTCTTCTCTTCATTGGCTCCCCCTTCTCTCCTTTCTCCAACACTCCTTTCTCTCATCTCAGGTAAAAGGACACACACATCACAGTCTTCGATCTTGATGGGAGGAGTGGATAGCTCACTTTGTGCCAACAGTCCTCCCATTGCTCTGGTGTCACATTTACTAATGAAGAATCTTGTGTTTCTGTATCCATGATTCAAAATGCCAGGAAATGGCCGAATACGGCTGCACAACATTGTGCCCAAGTTGCCAACGGGGGAAAAGGATGCCAGGATTTACATAGCAAAAGGCAGCCTGAATATTGACAACACCAATGGCAGCAACCAAGACAGTCTACAAGGTACCCCCTTGGCTCACCACCATTCATGAAGTGATACCAAGCAAGGGAAAAGCCCAGAAGCTGACTCCTTTTTCCATTAGTTAACAACTTCTCACCCAAATGCAAATTAATGGCATTGGGAAAGCTAGTGATCACAATAGGATACCCAGTACATCATCTTGACTGCTGCCGTTGGTGTTGTCAACATTCAGACTGCTCTTTTGCTATGGAAAAATTAACATCCTTTTTCCTTTTCACATGGTACTGTGAAGCAATATTAGGCCAGTTCTTGGAATTTTGTACTGTATTGCAGATGGAGAAGCCTATAAAACAGTTTTTTAAGTAAATAAATTTATTTATTTTATTTATTTATTTATTTATAAAGCTTCTATACCGCCCATCTTCCCGTAGGAACTCTGGGCGGTTCACAACATTAAATCAATACAATCAGCTAAACAGACACAACAAAACTACAATAACAATAACCATTTTAAAATAAGCAACCTTAGCAAGATCTGCAGGATGGCGGGGAACTGCAGCTTGGGGGTTATATCAGCAGATGGCAGAAGCAAAAAAATAAAAAAAAAAACAAAAAAACAAAAACCCTAAGCCAGGTCACCAAAGGCCTCCCGGAAGAGAAAGGTCTTTAACGCCCTCCGAAGGCCGGCAGGGACTCTGCAAGGCACACATCGCAAGGAAGATGGTTCCAGAGAGTGGGGCCCGTCACAGAGAAGGCCCGGTTTCGGGTCGAGGTTTTCCGGGCCTCTCTGGGCGTGGCCACCTGAAGCGAGTGTGCCCGCGACGTCCTCATTGGACGGGCCAAAGTTGACCGCTGGGTGATTCGCTCTGCCAGGTAATCAGGCCCCAGGCCATGGAGGGTTTTATAAACTAAAACCAGGACCTTGAATCTGATCCGAGATGCAACGGGAAGCCAGTGCAGGCGGGCCAGAACCGGGGTGATGTGGTCATAACGACGCACACCCGCCACCAGTCTGGCCGCTGCATTTTGCACCCACTGCAGACGCCAGAGAAGATTCAAGGGCAACCCCATGTAGAGCACGTTGCAATAATCTATCCTTGAAATCACCAGCGCTTGTATGACAGTTCTCAGGGAGTCCCCGTCCAGGTATGGGCGAATCTGGGCAATTTGACAGAGATGGAAAAAAGCAGCTCTGGACGCGGCCACCACCTGGGCCTCCATGGTGAGAGCCGGGTCCAGAACCACACCCAGATTCCGAACACTGTCCGCAAGCTGGAGGGAAACTCCCTCCGTGCTGGGGAGAGGGCCTCCATAGCTGGTCGGGGAACTCCCGAAGAACATCACCTCAGTCTTCTTGGGATTGAGTTTGAGCCTGTTAACCTTGGTCCATGCCATGACTGCCTCCAGGCACTGGTCAAGGGTGTGGACAGCTTCAACTGCAGAAGTGGAAAAGGAGAGATAGAGCTGCGCGTCATCAGCGTACTGATGGCAGCAGACTCCAAATCTCCTAATGACCCCATGCCAGCAGCCTCACATAGATGTTAAACAGCATGGGGGAGAGAGACGAGCCCTGCGGAACCCCACAAGTGAGTGTCCACGGGGCCGACAACTCACCCCCATGCTGCACGTACTGGGGACGGCGCTCCAAGAAGGACTGGAGCCAAATGCGAACAGTGCCCCTGATACCCACCTTAGAGAGCCGGCCCAGTAGGATACCGTGGTCGACGGTATCAAAGGCCGCTGACAGATCCAGGAGAACCAACAAGGTAGAGCAACCCCTGTCGGCCCCACGGATGAGGTCATCTTGCAGCGCGACCAAAGCTGTCTCAGTTCCCCGGCCCGGCCTGAACCCAGACTGGCATGGGTCAAGGAGCTGTTGTTCCTCCAAATAGGTCTGGAGTCGGATCGTGGCCACCCTCTCGATGACCTTGCCCAAGAAGGGAACGCTGGCGATCGGGCGATAATTGGCCAATACATCTGATGCCATGCCAGGTTTTTTGAGGATGGGCTTTACCACTGTCTCCTTCAGGCAAGAGGGAAAAAACCCCTCCTCGAAGGAGGCTGTGGCGATGACAAAATCCCATTCCGGCATGCTCCCTCTGGCAGCTTTTATGAGCCAAGCAGGGCAAGGGTCGAAGGGGGTGGACGCAGGCCGACAGTGGGCAATAGCCCTGGAGGAAACAGGCCCAAACTCAACCATGCGAGGAGAGCAAGGGGGTACAGCGTCAGGGGGTGTCGAGGGCAGGTTAGAGAAACCGGAGTCGAGACCGGTCCGGATGGCCTCTATCTTAGATCTAAAAAAGGCTGTGAACGTCTCACTACTGAACTCAGCAGGAGGAGGCCTCGCCAGATTAGGATTGGTGAGGTCCTGAACCACCTGGAAGAGTTCTGCCTGGCAGTTCGAGGCCTCACCAATTCTCAGGGAGTAATATGATGTTTTGGCCTCCTTGATCACCCGAGCATAGTGCCTAGTCTGGATAACAACAGCAGCCTTATTGAACACCATCCGGTCACTCCTCCAGCTGCACTCCAGTCTCCTCCGCTCCTGCTTCATCGCTTTCAGCTCCACCATAAACCACGGCGAAGATCAAGCTCTGCAACGGAGGAGGCGCCTAGGTTGACGGCGCAGGAAGCTGATTCAAACCACTGGTCTACCGCTACCTCGGCCGGATCGTCAGCCAAGCTGCCAGGAAGCTCCCTGAAGGCTTCCCGGAACCGAGTTGGGTCCAGTAGCCTCTGGGGGCGGGCCCAAACAAATGGCCGAGGATCCCCGTGGGGAGGGGCCACAACCGATAGGGAAAAAGACAGCAGGTGATGATCTGACCATGACACCGGCAGGGAAGCAATGTCCCCTACCTCCAGATTAGAATCCCCCGACATGGAGGTAAATACCAATCTAGGGTATGCCCTGATCTGTGGGTGGGGCAAAGAACATGCTGGGTCAGACTCATGGACTCCATGAATTCCAGAGCTACACCGGAAAGTCGATCGCCAGGGTGCACATTGAAGTCCCCAACCACCAAAAGGCGGGGGGACCTCAACAGCGCCGCCGCGATAAACTCCGTAAGCTCCGGTAGGGATTGTGCTGGGTTGCGGGGAGCACGGTAGCCCAGCACAATGCCAAATCTGTCCCACTGTCCCAGGCATTCTAACCCCGGGCTAACCAATGTCGAGACCCTGCTGACATAAATGGATTCCCTATAAACGATGGCGACCCCTCCCCCTTCCGATACCCCGGCCTGCCTATGCCCTGAACCTGAAACCCAGGCAGGCACAGCTGGGTGAGCGAGGCCCCCCTCTGCCCCCCCAGGTCTTGGTAATACAAGCCAGGTCAGCCCTCCCATCGCAGATGGCATCGTACAGGATGGGGGTCTTGTACAATGGGCAGGACAGGCCGGAGATGCTGGCGGGATGGCTCCGAGATACGTGGCAGTGAGCTGGGGGGTCAGAATGGGGGACAGGCGCGAGATGCCTGACCTGAGTTCTTCTTACCCGACTCACCCCCCAGCAAGCATACCGCCCACAGCCCGTCACAATCGGAATGGGAGTCCCTGCGAGCATGGTGACAGAAGGAAAAGGGGGGGAAATTAAAATATAAACAAAAGACAATATAAACAGTATAACAAATAACAAACAGATGAGCAGCCTAAGTACAACAACAAATCAACAAAATCAGTAAAACCACAAAAATATAAATAAAATAAAATACACTAACAACCGCCATACTAAGGGCACACACAGCCAGGGCAAATGGATGGATCAGGAGGAGCCAGAGGGAGAGATAAATAGGGAGCATAAAGATGGAGCATAATTAAAATCAGGTGGTAATAGAGCGATAGCTAGCAGAAGTCAAGGTGACTGCAGTTGGTGACAAGGACGATAGCTAGCTGTAATCAGAGGTCGGTTCGGCTTGATGGAAAAACAGCACACTCTGAGCGTCCGAGGTCTGGCCAATTCAGCGGAGAAAGCAACGTGCCTCTGTGCGTCTCACACAGACTACCCCGTTCCCAATCCAGGCACCAGTTCCCAAGGGAGAAGGGTGGAAATAGGTGGAGGGCTGCGGACGCCTCCGCGGCATTGGTGGATTCGAATCCGGGTCCAATGCAGGCGAAGATACGTCCACCATCGCCCAATGGTACTCAAGCCATCCAGTCTCACGGGGCCGACGCCCAGGGGGCCGCTGGCTCCAGATGGACAGGTCGATCTCCTTGGGTGGGTCGGCTGCCAAGCAAACAATAGTCCGGGGGAACCTCCGATGGAACATGGGTCCCACACCGGTTGGGGTGGCGAGGGAGCCCATAAGGTCCACAAACAGGCAGGCAGGCACCTCCCATAGGTTGGAACGGCAACAGTCCGATGACCCAGGGCAAAGCGTCCGTTCCAGCCAAGCCCCACTGGCAACAGGGGCTAGGGTAGAAAAGCTGAGATGACCGGGAGCGAGAGGCGATAAACAAAGCCGCCATTCAAATTCAAATAAACCTCCCAGTGGACGGGGGAGCGAATGCCGAATGTATCTGCCCTGGGCTGATGGTAACGCCACGGTGGCTGCCAGATCGCAATGTTCAAGCTGAGACAAACAATAGAAAGTCCAAACAGCAGCCCAAAGAAGCCAGGCAGGACACAGCCGGGTGGAAAGCAAAGGGCGGGAGGAGATGGATTCCCGCGGTCGCCATGGTTCGCTCCGGGCGCAGCCCCACAAGCCGCGAATCCAGCCGATGGCCGGGGCGAGGAACCAGATCCACCACAACCCTCGGTACTGATGACAACTCACCGCCAGCCTTGGTGGAAGTCGGACCGAAGTGGTGAGCGACAGGCAAATCAGTCCTGGTTAGAGTAGAATAGAAGCGGAGGGGGAGGGACGCTCGTGACAGACCTCAGAGTATCAGCATTCCAGATGGTACAGCGCCTTCAGTCTTTCATCCGTCGAGGCAGCCTAACAAACTCCCCCTTCTAGTCCCCCCACAGCCCTGGCAGGCCCAGGTCAGCTTAGCGATAAAAAACAAAGCAGCGCAGCGAGAGCAAAAGATAATTAAATGCAGCAAGATCCCGCCGCCGGAAACAGCTGCTGCTGCTGCCCGCCATCTTTAAAAAAAAGGAAAAAATTTCCTACTGGAAATAAATTTAATTTCCTGTGTTTTTTTTTTAAATGGAACGTTATGTATATATACACTACACATAAATTCCAACAGACACTTTCCTCACGTAGAACAATCCAGTACTAGATGATCCCAAAAGACGAGCACATGATTTGTGCAATGATTGCCAGTTGATTGCCAGGAAAGGCCAAAAGCAAGAATAGCTGGGATGTGGCTATACTCCCTCTGTATAAAAATATTTTGAAGGGCTGCTTTTGGAGTTAATGAAATGCCAAAGCAAAGATATGAGTAAGGGCAACACACACAATGGGGAAACATATACATCCTTTAGCTTCTCATGTAAACTAACAGTGTCATGCCTCCTGCAGACAATGCACACTAAAAAGGTATGTTCTAATTTTAAAACCCTTTCCTTGGAGTAGGTAATTTGAGGAAGAAAAATTATATTGGACCAAAATTTCCATGGACATGTTTTCTACATGTTTTCCAAAAGATGTTCCATAATCTTTTGAAATGAAGCAAAGGGATGGGGGAGGAAGGAATTAGCAAATAGTGCCATTGGAAATGAAGGTCAGAAACATCCATACTGTGTGAAAGAAAGACAGTAAAAAAGACAGGAACAAAATTCAATTTATTTGAAATGTGGTGTTGAAGGAGAAGCTTGCAAACACCACAGACAGCTAGAAAAGGAGAAAAGTGGGTGCTCAATAATTGCCTGAATTCTTACTAGATAAAAAAAAATGTGTCAACTGAGACTATCCTTCCATGTACATAAATGCAATGAAAATACAGAATTGACCAGAGAAGACAATATTGCTTGGGGAAAGTGTGAGGGAAGTTGAGTAGTAAAAGAGAGGGGCCTAACATCAAATCGATTTTCTCAGTAAAAGAAGCCACAGCTGTTAGTTCACAAGACATGAGCATGATTTAATGGAAAAGAAAATATAGTGGGGAAGGGGGAATGTGGTAGAAAGAGAGAAAAAAGTATTATGAGATGTAAGATCTGAGCAGAGCTGTTAAAATATTTTGGAGGTCATCAACTTATACGTATAGTCAGAAAACATCAGTAGTGACTTGATGACACATAACATCCTTAGAGGGTTTGTTGTTGTTGTGATGGTGGTGATGGTTGTTAATTACCAGACAATTGCTTAGTTAAAAGATGGATGGAACTGTTGAAACTATGACAGGATATAGGCACCAAAGCTCCACCAACATCAGCTAAGACTATCTCAAGCCAGAAAGCAAAAATTAGTACCTGTAATTTTACAGTTTAAACAAGTGAGATTGTGAGTATTTATTCTCCCATTTTTTAAAAAAAATCTTCTAAAAATAATTTTACGACCATAAACAGAACCCCTTTGCAAGCCACAAATGCCTATTTAGGCAGAAAGGAGTTAAATCATTAATGAAAAGGCTGGAGGAAAAATGGGAATTATATGGGACACTTTAAAAGCTGTAGCCAGAGGCTTTATTATAAGAGAAAACTATAGAATAAAAAAATGGAAGAGTTTAACAAAAGAAATCTAGAAAATATAATAGCAGATTTAGAATCCCAATTTTTTTCTAACAATGATAAGAAGATATTGAGGCAGATTGAAGCAAAAAAAAAAAGAATTAGAGGAATTAGAACTACAAGTACAAAGAAATTTACTGTATTTAAAAAGGATTTTTTTAATATAGTAATAAAAATTCAAAACTTTTAGCCAGATTAGCCCAGAAAAGAAGGGATAAAAATATGATAGGGAATATAAAAGATTCTGCAGGTAGGGTCTGTACACAAATGAAAGACAAATTAAAAGCTATTCAAGAGTTTTATCAATCTCTATATACAGCAAAAAATAAGAGCAAGGAAGATATAGAAAAATGTATCACCAAAAACTTGAAGACGGTTTTGGAAAAGGAAGATATGCTGGAAATTGAGAAACCCATTACAGATTAAGAGATAGGTGAGGTAATAGATAAATTAAAGAATACTAAAACTCCTGGTGTGGATGGTCTGGGACCTGAATTTTATAAACTTCTCAAAACAATATTAGTACCCAAACTAAAAAAGCTATATAATAAAATAATGGAAGGAGAACAAGTTCCGAAATCCTGGACCCACTCCTTAACCATTTTAATACCTAAACCTAATAAAAACTTAATGGACATTGGATCATATAGACCAATTTCCCTATTAAATCAGGATGCTAAGATTTTTACTGCAATTCTGGCCAAAAGAATGAATAATTTTGTAGCTAAATATATTAAAGATGATCAATGTGGTTTTATCAAGGGAAGACAAATGGCGAACATTATAAGAAGAAATCTGAACGTTCTTTATGAAATGGGAAAAAGTAATACCAAAGCAGGCATGTTATCTTTAGATCTTTTTAAAGCTTTTGATTGTGTTCAATGGGCTACATTAAAAATCGTGTTAGAAAAATGGGGATTTGGAAAACATTTCTAGGAGTAATAAATCAATTGTACTCAGAAGGTACTTCCTCAATAATAGTTAATGATGGAATGACCGAACAAATTATCCTAGGCCGGGGAACTAGACAAGGATATCCTCTTTCTCCAGTTCTCTTTTGCATTGTTATAGAACTTTTGGCAAATGCAATAAGGGATGACGAATCCATTAAAGGTATTGGGAAAGATGGGGTAAGCAAAATTAGTCTATTCGCAGATGATGCCCTACTGACAATCTTAGATCCAATAGAGAAAATTCAAACAGTAAAAATTCATTTAGAAGAATTTGGGGAAATAACTGGATTATGTGTTAATTGGCAAAAATCAAAAAGTCTATTGTTTAATTATGGAAGAGAAGATCTTAAGACAATGGAAAACTTTGGGCTGAAATGCGGTGAAAGTATTAAATATTTAGGATTAGAACTCTGTAAGGAGGTTACCAAGACTAAGGAAAAAAATATTTTAAAATTAAAAGAAGAGATGAAAAATAGAATACAAAGCTATACTAAATTGAACTTATCTTGGTTTGGTAGAATAGCAATGATAAAAATGAAGATACTACCTAAAATTAATTTTATCTTTAGAATGTTACCTGTTCAGTTTGTAGAAAAGGATCTTAAAACTCTCCAAGACATGATAAATAGGTACTGTAATGGTGGGGAAAAATCAAGAATAAACAAAAGTTTGTGGTATAGATCCCAAAAAGAAGGAGGATTAGGTATGCCCAATCTAAGAAATTATTATATAGCTAATCAAATCAGTTGTTTGGGAGAAATCTTATTCAAACCAGAGAAGGTAATATGGTGGGAGCTGGAGTCATTAGACATAAAGGGGGAAGTAAATAAATTCTTGTTCAGTGACTTTAAAAATAAGGTAGATATTGAGAATCCCCTCCTGAATGGTTTAATGACTACATGGAGAAAATATAGAAAAATCTTATCACCGAAGGGTTCCCCATTATGTTTAGTAACAGACTCGGAAAATTTTCCAATTGAACTCTTTAAAATCTTAAAAGAGGATGCTGTAAAGGTGCTGCATAAGATATGCCAGCAAATTTGGAAAACCCAGCAGTGGCCAGAGGACTGGAAAAGATCGGTCTACATCCCAATCCCAAAGAAAGGAAACACCAAAGAATGCTCCAACTATCGCACAATTGCACTCATTTCACACGCTAGCAAGGTTATGCTCAAAATTCTACAAGGCAGGCTTCAGCAGTATGTGGAAAGAGAACTTCCAGAACTACAAGCTGGATTTCGAAGGGGCAGAGGAACTAGAGATCAAATCGCCAACATGCGCTGGATTATGGAGAAAGCCAGAGAGTTCCAGAAAAACATCTACTTCTGCTTCATTGACTATGCCAAAGCCTTCGACTGTGTAGACCACAACAAACTATGGCAAGTCCTTAAAGGAATGGGAGTGCCTGAACACCTTATCTGTCTCCTAAGAAATCTATATGTGGGACAAGCAGCAACCATCAGAACTGGATATGGAACAACTGACTGGTTTGGAGTTGGGAAAGGAGTACGACAAGGCTGTATACTGTCACCTTGCCTATTTAACTTATATGCAGAGTACATCGTGAGAAAGGCCGGTCTGGGTGAATCACAAGCTGGAATTAAGATTGCCGGAAGAAATATCAACAACCTCAGATACGCAGATGATACTACTCTAATAGCAGAGAGTGAGGAAGAATTAAAGAACCTCTTAATGAGGGTGAAAGAGGAGAGTGAAAAAAATGGGCTGAAGCTCAACATCAAAAAAACTAAGATCATGGCCACTGGTCCCATCACCTCCTGGCAAATAGAAGGGGAAGAAATGGAGGCAATGACAGAGTTTATTTTCTTGGGCTCCTTGATCACGGCAGATGGCGACTGCAGCAACGAAATAAAAAGACGCCTGCTTCTTGGGAGGAAAGCAATGGCAAACCTAGATAGCATCCTAAAGAGCAGAGACATCACTTTGCCAACTAAGGTCAGGATGGTTAAAGCTATGGTTTTTCCAGTAGTGATGTATGGAAGTGAGAGCTGGACTATAAAGAAGGCTGATCGCCGCAGAATTGATGCTTTTGAGCTGTGGTGCTGGAGGAGAGTCTTGAGAGTCCCCTGGACTGCAAGGAGATCAAACCTATCCATTCTGAAAGAAATCAACCCCGAATGTTCACTGGAAGGACAGATTTTGAAGCTGAGGCTCCAGTACTTTGGCCACCTCATGAGAAGAGAGAATTCCCTGGAAAAGGCCCTGATGCTGGGAAAAATCGAAGGCAAAAGGAAAAGAGGACGACAGAAAATGAGATGGTTGGACGGTGTCGTCGATGCAACCAAAATGAATTTGACAAAACTCCGGGAGGCAGTGGAGGATAGGAAGGCCTGGCGAGCTCTGGTCCATGGGGTCACGAAGAGTCGGACACGACTGAACGACTGAACAACAACAAAGCTAAGAAAATAGCCAGATTAAAAGACTGGTTGGCCAAAATTAGAACAAATCAGGACATAAAAACCACTTGGCAATCTAGTGATTTAATATGGATAAACTATATCCAGTTAGAAAAATGGACAAAGAATTGGATCAGAAGAAACAGTCAATTTAGAGAATGTACAAAGATTGAACAGTTTTTATTATCGCTTGAATCCAACCAGGACAATATAGAGAAAGGACTAGTACGTAAAATATACAAAATAATAGGGGACTCACTGGAAGTGAAGGAGTCTGAGAGAGGTATGGAAACAAGACCTTAATGTAGAGATAAAAAAAGAAGACTGGGGGGAAATCTGGAACATGAGAATCTTGAGATCATTATCGGTTAGGATAAAAGAAAATTACTTTAAATTGGTTTCTAGATGGTACTTGACGCCAATTAGGTTGAATAGAATGAACGCTGAATATTCTAAGATTTGCTGGAAATGTGAAAAAAAGATAGGTACATACATGCATCTCTGGTGGGAATGTGAAATAGTTCAAAGGTTTTGGAAAATGTTTTTTTTTAGAGCTAAGTGAGATTATTCAAGTAGATATTGATTGTAATCCAGAGACAACATTATCATTGTCAACTAGTAAAGATTATGATGTTACAACCAAGGAACTAATAGCAAATCTTATGACAGCCGCCAGATTAATTATAGCAAGAAACTGGAAATCCAAACTAGATCTCAAGATGGAAGATTGGTATAACGAACTTTGGGATATAGCCATAAACGATAAATTGTCTTGTAGTTTAAAAGTTAAACGAGGAGAAATGAAAAAAGACATTTTAATGACATTTGGGGAAAATCTATAGACTTTGTATTAGTAGAAGGGAAGGGTAAAGAACCGACAAATATTTCAAGACAGTTCTGGAGAAGAGGACTTTGAGAAGAATATTAGAACAACAGACGCTGGAGTAATAAAGAACTCACGGAAGAACTGGATGGTCCCGGGGGGTGGGGTGGGGATGCACTAGTATTGTTATTTGCTTGTTTGTCTTTAATTTTTTTAAAAAAATTAAAAAAGAAAAGGAGTTAAATCATTCTGCTATTAAGAATCAGATTATTATGTCCTGACTGGCAAGGTCAAGAGCTGAGATCTCCATGAGCTATCCTGGTAATTACCAATATGAAATTCACCCTTTTGAATTTCAAACCTTTCTCTTTCAAGATAAACAAGACCAGTCTTTTCAACTTAATTGATCTTTTTTAAAGCTGCTGACAAAAAAAGGTTGCCAATGTCTGCACTGAAGGGCATATCGTGTCTGTAACTTTAAAATTGTTTGTCCAAACATCACCAGATTTTGAACAGATTTGTCCCAAATTTGGTGCTGATCTGAAGCTTGGTTTCAAATCTATAACATTTAGTTTGGGCTGCCTTACTTTTAGAGGTGACTAATAGAATGTTGACATGCTGGACAGCACAATATCAACTTCACTCTCATACAATAAATATGGTTGAGGAGTGTAAGCAGAAAGGTCAGTGAAATACTCAAAATAGACAGTGACAATTACTCTGGTAAAAATGGTCTCATACAAAACAGTTGCTTGATGATAAACCAATACTTTATTTATTTATTTATTTATTTATTTATTTATTTATTTATTTATTTATACAACTTACATGCCACCAACTACCCAAAGGCCTTTGGGTGGCTTACAATTAAAATTAACAGTTAAAAACAGTTAAAACATTAAAATGGCAACAGACAATTAAAAACAATAAAAACATTTAAACACAGAACACTAAAATTGCAATCAGGACCCACAATCTATGTTATGTCAGTTAAAAACATCAGAAACAGGAAGGTTTTTACCAGGTGCTGAAAGGTTATCAGCGTTGGTGCCAGGCGGGCCTCACTTGGGAGGGCATTCCATAGTCTGGGGGCAGTTGCTGAACAGGCCCTATACCTGCAAGCCACCCCTTTCACCTCCTTGAGGGATGGCTCTTTCCGGAGGGCTTCCTGGCTAGATCTTAATTGCCAGATAGGTTCATATGGAAGAAGGTGGTCCTTCAGGTATCTAGGTCCTAATCCATTTAGGGCTTTATACGTCAAAACAAGCACTTTGAATTGAGCTCGGGCAGCAACTGATTAGACATTTGATTTGACATTTTGTCACTGTGCATAAAGTGGTTTTTCTGGAACAAAAGAAATTTGAAATGCAGTTTTCAAAGTTAAGTAAATGAATTACATTTGCCCAGAAGAACAACTCTGTCTTCTGTGGTTTGAACAGGGATAAATGTCAAGCAGTGGTAATAACCTTATTAGGTTACTAAAATGTTACATATATTGTGAGTTATTGAGTTTTACAAAACTCCTCATCAAGCAATGATGATATCAAATTTCAAGCACCAATCAGTTAAACAGTGCAATGCAATCATCACTGTATTTTTCTGATTTTAATTGCCTTGGCCCCACATATTATGATACCCAATCTGCTATTATCTATATCTATAGCTTGAGGTAATATTTAACATAGATGAAATAGAGTGTAGTCTCCAAGTGCCGTAATACAACTCCTGGTCTATTAAGTGCCACAAAATGCTATTGCAATTATTTCATGCTATTGCTAAGGTATTTATCTTACAGCAGAGGCTATACCTTTCCACATACAGCATTTGATTTCTGCAGGCGCATAATGGTTGAAAATTGGTTGCACAGTGATGCTAAAGCTGTAAGATTCGATGGAGAATTTCCATCGATCAAGAAATATCCATAAGCACTGCAACTGCATCACAATAACTATGGATTTTTTAATTTATGGCAATTCACTGCTATACACTATACCTTTTCAGCCCATGTTTAGTTAATGCAGATGAGTACTTCGTTCAAAATGCACATTTTCACTTGTTGGTTATTATTTCTGACATACTATTATAAAACATTTGGTCTGAGCGAGTTTGCAACCTGTCAGCTCAATAAATATATTTTTTATTATTTTTTTTATTTTTTATTTTTATACTGCAGCATCTGGCCAATGGTCACTCTGGGCAGTTTACAAAAGTTAAGACACAGATGATACAATGAATAATAAAATTAAATAATTTGCAATGTATAGACTGAAATAAAAACTAACCAATCAAACATAATTATATCTGAAAACAAAGCAAAAATAATGAATCAAGTACATACAAAAACAAACAGAAGTGGATTAAAATATAAACCGGATCAGTAAGATGGGCAAAGTGACATACAGTGGTCAGGGAAAGCACATCTATACAGCCAGGTTTTAAGCTGGTGGTTTTAAAAAAAAAAAAAAACTTGTAGTGTGGGGTGGCCAAACCAATCTCAGGGGGCAGCTGGTTCCACAGACAAGGTGCAACCACTGAGAAAGCTCAGTTCCTCGTAGCAGTCTCTCGAGCTTCCTTCGGGATCAGCACCTTCAAGTGGCCTGCCTGAGAGGAACGAGGGTTATGGGCAGTACTCTGTGGCAGGAGCCGTTCTGACAGATGATATTGTCTATGGAAGAATGCAAAATATGTTTGCATTCGGACATTAATGAGGACTGGTATGTTATCACTTTTCTAAATACACTTGTGGGGAAGACAAAATTGATGAAATCACCTGAGCACCTCAAACATCCTCAGATGTACCATGCCACTCACTGCTTGTTCTGCAAACCTGATCTTTTGCCTTCAGGTCATCGTGTCGGAATTTTTCTACAATAGAGTTTGTAGTCTAGTAAATGTTCAGGTATGATAAAGGTCCAATAGGACCCAATCTGGTCTCAGTGTCTGTAGTACTTTCTTTTCCTGCAGCACCCCCTTGTGTTCTGCCTACCCAATCCTGTTCTGGAAAGCCAGAAAGCCCTCTGAGACCGGTTTTCAGCACCAGAGGGTTGTCGTGGATTTCTAGGGGGTGGCAGGAGCCCATGACACCATGAGGGCACAGACCGCTGCTGTCATGCTTGACTCACTGCCATCAACCTCAGCTGATGCCCCAACTACTGGTCCAGACCTTGACCCTCACACAGAAGAAGCACGAGAATCGCCAACGACAGCAAGAGAGCTTGTGGCAGCTACAGAAGTTGCTCGTCTCCCAATAAAAATGGAGTTGCCTCAGCCTTTCCGACAGAAGCCCACAGATAGGCTAGGGAGGAGTTACCCAGTTCTAAGGGGGGGGGTAACAACTTCTTTGTCTTGTCAGGACAGGGAGTCTGATACCTGAATATCTCTCTAAAAGCCCTAGAGAACATCTCTAGACTAAAATCTGTCTGGTGTGGATGGAGTGACAGATTAGGACTCCAGAGAACAGGATTCGAATTTCTGCTCATCCATGGAAATTGACTAGCGGGGAGTGGAACTAGTAAATCCACTCCTTAAATTTCTCTCTTGCCTTGAAAGCCCTATTAGGCCAACTTGATGACACAGTTTAATTTTACAGACTTTATTAATCTACATTGCTTCTATGTTCCATAAACACAAGAATACTTCAAAGTCTGGAAACATCCAGAAGTCTTATATATATAAAGTAAGTTTAAGTTGCAAGATAGAATTCAATCCAAAA
Organism: Phrynocephalus forsythii; assembly: GCA_029282475.1. Classification (NCBI taxonomy): domain Eukaryota; kingdom Metazoa; phylum Chordata; class Lepidosauria; order Squamata; family Agamidae; genus Phrynocephalus; species Phrynocephalus forsythii. The sequence goes on from JAPFRF010000001.1 coordinate 141,496,694, forward strand.
TACATTAGAAAGATCTTTTAAGAGTGAAAAAGAACCATGAGACTGTTTCATATACATTCTAACGGTGCAGGAGCTTATAGTCTTAAAAAAAACAGATTTAAAAAAAATAAAATGCAGTGAATACATCTCTAAAATACTGAATTTCTTAATAAAAATATATTGACGAAAATTACTTTCTTAGCCTTGAAGAGTATTACTAATACACAGAAAATAATTCTAAATACTGACCCAGTCAAACCAGCTTGAGAACTATGAAGGAAAACCCATGATGATTAGTGTTGTTTTCTCATGTTGAATGTTGCTGAATCTTTCCTGGCTATCTTTATTATTCTTTCACTTGTTTATCTTTCCCTTCAAACTGTTAAGAATTTCTTCTCCACTACTTGCAAGTTATAGGGATCTGGTGCACCAATAATTTTTTAACAGTAATTTCTAATGACCCTACACTTTCTGTAAGTCCAAGGGACTGTATTTCAGAATATGGCAGGCTGCCACTGTGATGATAAACATCCTCACTTTGCAAAGGAATAAAAACTTGCTACATGAAAAATCTGATCCACCAAGATCGTATAACACTAAAATACCGGAAAACCAGAGTAGGGTCGTGTGGAGTACATTTTCAATTCCTTCCCTTGTTTATGCTTTGCTATCACTTATAAAACATGGTTAACTGTCACCAGTGTTGTTGTGCAGTGACCTTGCAAGGCTGGAGAGCTGCCTATCTGTTTTGCAATGATTTTAGTAAACTCTTGTCTAAGCCTAATTTTCAAAAGGACTTTCATTTCCAAGGCTGCTTTTTCTATACACATGCCCCAATTATTTTAATACAGTGGTACCTTGTATAAAGGAATTAGTTCATCCCAAATGAAATTCGGTTCAGCAAATTTTACTTTATACAAATTTCCCATAGGAATGTGTTGAAAACAGAGTAATCCCTAATCACGACCATTTTTATGTTGTATGGATTCGCCCCATAGGCAATTCTGCTAAATTTCCCCTATCTCCGGAATTTTTATGTTGTACAGATTTTATGTTATACAAACTGTTTGTTATACGAGGGTCTACTGTACCTCTATACACAAAATTTCACATCTTGACAGCTTGCCACTGGAAGGAGAATCAAGATGACACTAGCTTAGTCTCCTTTAGTAGGAGGGCCCAAGCCCAGAGAGCAGCCACCAAAAAGGTATCTTGAAATTCTTGTAGGTATTTGATATACTACTGATGGGAGTGGAATGCCAGGTCAGACTAGATACTCCCTCAAGTGGAAAAAGGTTGCTGATTTTTCGAACTCTTGACTTTCCATATCTCTGTGTTTGGTTTTTAGAATACTGGTTTTTTTTTTTAAATTAGTCATTAGAAGGTAAACACAGGCTTCAATTGCAGGTCCAGTGCTGAGTTGTAAATCTCTGCAAAATTGCCGGTGCCAGAGGAAATGAGTTCCCTCACCACCCCAGAGGTCCCTATGGGAAAGTCAGGCAGTCTATAAATATAAATAATAAATAAATCAGGAGAGGCCCTTCTCTCCATCCTGCCACCCTCACAGATACGTCTCACTGGAACCCATGAAAGGGCCTTCTCAACTGCTGCACCCAGACTCTGGAACTCCCTCCCACAAGAGGCCAGGACTGCCCCATCTCTGCTGTCCTTCTGGAAACAGGCAAAGAACTTTCTCTTCAGGCAACCTTTCCCTGAATCATGGACTACCATGTTTATTTCATATGAATCTATAGGTTCACATAGACTTTGTGTTTATAACTACTTACAGCCTTGTAGCTTTAATGTAACATTGTCTATTAATGCTGTAAGATGTCCCTCAATTCCTTGTTCTCAAATCCTTTTGTTCGCGGACGGTGCGGTCCGTGGATGAACACCACCCCCCTTAATGCCCCCCCGCGCCGCGACCCCCCGCAAGCGACCCGCCCCGCCCCCCACCGCGCGACCTCCCCGACCTCCCCCAATTGTCCCCCGCTGCCGCCGTCAATCCCTCCCGCAATCACCCCCCCCCCGCCGTTCGCCGCCGCCACAATCCCTCCCCATGTCGCCCCCACCCGCCGCGCTGCCGCGACCCCCACAATCGTCCCCCCCGCCCGCCGCCGCAATCGCCCCCACCCGCTGCGCTGCCGCCCCCCCCAATGTCGTCCCCCCACCGCCGCGCACCGCATTCGTCCCAATTCCCCCATCCCGCTGCGCTGTTCTCGCGCCGCCCCCACCCGCGCTGCTGCCTTTAACGTCCCCGCCTTAATCGCCCCCTCCCGCGCCGCCACAAATACTCCCGCCCTGTCGCCCCGTCCGCCGCCGCGCGACCCCCACAATCGCCGCTGCTGCTGCGACCCCCATGTCGTCCCGCTGCCGCCGCATCGCCCCCTCCGCCGCCGCCACAACCCCCCATGTCGCCCCGTCCCCGCCGCCGCCGCGCGCGCCCCCGCTGTCGCCCCGCGCCCGCCGCGCGCCGCGCGACCCCCACATCGCCGCCGCTGCTGCGACCCCGCATCGCCCCCGCCCCGCCAGAAAGAAAGAAAGAAAGTAAGGAGGGAGGGAGGGAGGGAGAAAGAAAGAAAGAAAGAAAGAAAGAAAGAAAGAAAGAAAGAAAGAAAGAAAGAAAGAAAGAAAGAGAAAGAAAGGAGGGAGGGAGGGAGGGAGGGAGGGGGGAAGAAAAGGGAAAGAAAGAAAGAAAGAAAGAAAGAGAGAAAGAAAGAAAGAAAGAAAGAAAGAGAAAGAAAGAAAGAAAGAAAAAGAAGGGAGGGAGGGAGGGCGGAAGAAAAGGGAAAAAAAGAAAGAAAGAAGGGAGGGAGGGAGAAAGAAAGAAAGAAAGAAAGAAAGAAAGAAAGAAAGAAAGAAAGAAAGAGAAAATGAGGAAGGAAGGAAAGAAAGAAGGGAAGGAAGGAGGTAGAGTGGGAGGTAAGGAAGGAAGGAAAGAGAGGGGGAGGGAGAGGGAGAGAAATAAAGAAAAAAGAAAGAAGGGAGAGGGAGGGAGAAAAAGAAAGAAAGAAGGGAGAGAAAGAGGAAGGAAGGAAGGAAGGAAGGAAGGAAGGAAGGAAGGAGAGTGGGAGGAAAGAAAGAAAGAGGGAGGAAGGGAGAGAAAGAAAGAAAAGAAAGAAGGGAGGGGGGAGGGAGGGAGAAAGAAAAGGGAACGAAAGAAAGAAAGAAAGAAGGGAGGGAGGAAGGGAGGGAGGGAGAAAGAAAAGGGAAAGAAAGAAAGAAAGTAAGGAGGGAGGGAGGGAGGCCTCATGTAAGGGTCCCAAGGCCTCACGGCGGCTGGGTAACCCCCGGGGGAAAAAATGCGAGGAAGTAAAAACAGTGTTTCCTTGCAGCGATGCCAAGGACTCATCGCACAACACTGGCTCTTCGGCTTGAGTACGGAGATGAGCACCGCCCCTAGAGTACTACCACGCATGTGCGTCAACGGCCGGGGGGGGCATTTACATTTTTTATCTTATTAAATCAAAACAAGCGGGCCAGGGAAAAATTATCAAGCATTTACCGGTCCACGGTGATAAAAAGGTTGGGGAGCACTGCTTTAACATGTCTTAATTGTACTGGACTGTATATTATCCCTCAGTACTGTAAGCCACCTTGGGTCCTTTTCCAAGGAGAAAGGTGGGGTAAAAATACTCTAAAAATAATAATAAAATAAATAAAATACTTGCAAAGTATATACATCCCCTTAACTTTGACTTTAATTTGACTCACACAGAAGGTCTTCGTCTGGAGATCTTCACATCAAGGCAGCCACATGTGGCATAATGTGATATTTCAGATGGCCTTGCCCAATGCCATAAAGCCGTGATGGCGAACCTTTTAGAGACCGAGTGCCCAAACTGTGATTCAAAACCCACTAATTTTTCACAAAGTGCCAATACAGCAATTAAACCTGAATACAGGTGGCTGTGAAGGGGGGGATGTCGGGTGCCCACAGAAAGGGCTCCCAAGTGCCACCTTTGGCACCTGTGCCATAGGTTTGCCATCACTGCCATAAAAGGTTTGTTTAGGCCACAGCTAACATGGTAATCACATGGTAGATAAAAATTGCCCAAATCATCAGTCTATCTGCAGCATGCTGAGCCTACTGAAGTTTCCGAAGGCTTTTTTCAAAGGTTGCTTTGTGCAGAATGTGTTACAGTACTGCAGATGAGATATAAACCAAATTCTGGCCTCACTGGGGCTAGAATTAGCATTCAAGAATGACTGCAGGAGCCTCTCCCACAATGCTGGGTTCTGGGAAAGGACCCCTTCAGAGCCAAGCATTTGAACTTAAATGGTTTTCTATAGCCTTGCCTCCCCTTTGTCTCATGCAGAAGGGATTCTCAGAAATAACCATAAAGCTGGTGGCTATTGTGGAATCATGTGTCTTCTGTAGCATTTGTATATAAGATGCCAGTTAGTTCTGTCTGAGTTTCCTATTCATTCGAAACAGGTTACATTTTCTTTGAGTGATTTTCCTCTTGCTAATAGGCTTCTGGTTACCATAGTTTCCTCATTTGATTGAAACTGGAAAGTACAGTTAACTAAAGGTTCTTCGGTTTAATGGATGCACAGGCCAAAGATTGTTCTGAACAAGGACCATATAACAAAGGATTTCAGTTGGCACTTTAAATGGGCAGATTTAAGTATGTTCATGCACGCATCATTGTTAATAAGCTGAGATGCGTCCATCTGAATTGGGTCATTGTATTTTCAGTTCAGTACCTTTGTGAGTTGCTAAACTGTACACAGGTATTGATTTCAAAAAGATGGGTTTTTGTTCGTTCCTTCCCAGTTCCAGCTGTAGGACTTTATATGACCAATTAAAATAAAACCTGAAAAACACCAAAAAGCCATGCCTTTCCCTTCACAAAGAGGGCAGTTCCTGGAACTGACAGTATGAAGACCTATCTCATTCCTCATTACTGTATTACTGTTTCAAGTTATTGTTCATGACCATCTTTTCAGCCAGTAGGTGTTGGCCTATTGTTGATCTCTCTGTAGTGCTCTGCTTACTTCCTTCAGTTTCTGCAATGTAGCTGACTATAATTTCCCAAATGTCCCCACTGCATTATGCATTCACAAACAGAAACTTAACTACAAGCCTTGATTTCTGCACCGTTTCTACATTTCTTCCTCGACAGCTGTACTGAAGATTAGACTGGCAGCTGTGCAAAACTGAATAACTGAATACCTCCGCTCCCCCACCCATCCCCAGATAATTCAAGGCACTGCTATCTCCATTGAATTGTAAGCTATAGAATGATGTTAGCGGAAAGCATCTCAGCATTTACCGGTTCACAGTTATTTGAGCACATGAAGAGATAAGATTATATGGCTGAGATGAGGTGGTAGATAAAGCTCAAAGGCTCTGGGCTGTAGATTAGCCTTATTATCAGCAGGCTGCTGTTCAAAGCAATTGAGTCACAAGTCTATCTAGCAGGAAGCCAGGAGCAGGGTAAGAATACTTCAACAATTTGGAGTTGGCCAAAATAATGACAAAAAGAGCAGACACATTAATTAGGAAGAATGGTTAGCGCCTTTAAAACTGCCCTGACATACTGATTTCAGAATTAAAATTTGCATAGAAGTTTTTTAAAATCTCCGTGTGGGGTAGCTCATTGTGACTATTTCACATGTTAGTGCTATAAGGTATTTGTTGCATAGGTCATGCAAACGGATCCCAGATAAGAAAATAGTCTCTGGAAGAAACGTGTTGTTAACCAACTGCTGGAGGAAACCTATTTTCACTTACAGAGAGTCCAACCTCCATTCCTAAACACCTCCTGACCTACAACAAGCCACAAAGCCTGAATACAGAGATACAAAGACAGGGCCAAGACTCTATTCCAAACTTGAATGCAACCGCTTTGGGATCACCATTTGGGGCTGCAGTAGTGTCACCAACATCCTCAGGGACTCGTTCGTCTGCTAAAGTGATCTACTACGCCATCCTTTGCCGGCACTGAGTGCTCCTCTCCATTCTACAATGGAGCTAAAAGGAAATTTTCTCTACGAAACAAGAAATGGTCACAAATCTGAGATCGGAAATAGAGACACAAATAAGCCAGTTTTGGAAAACTTCCTCCTCCTGGATCTCAAAGTAACTGCTATGTTGAAAAGAACTTCCAGTGCACATCAGTAGGATTCAACACAGGTCAAGGATTCTTAATGTACACTATATAATTTTTTTCTGGATTCATCTACCTCTCATGTGGTTCATGCCCTTCTTCCGTGTCTCTTTGGTCCTTTGGTGCAGCTCTTTTGTTCTTATTTTAGACTACATACTGATGCTAATGGGGGTATACTGGTTAGAGTATTGGACTGGGACTCTGGAGGTGAAGGTACAAGCCTCTGTAGAGCCATGAAACCGATAGGAGACTTAAGGCAGGTTGCTATCTCTGGGTTTGATCTATCTTCTGGGATTGCATTGGTGGTAAAACGGGGAAGACATACACCATGTATGCTACCTTGAACTCAGCAAAGAAAAGGTGTGATATAAATACAATAAATAAACTAACAAACATGGCTAAACTAACAAAAAACCTTCTCTACCCATTTCCAACTTTAGCAATGGAGAACCTAGATGGTAGATGCTTCAATTTGGGCCAGTAAGGGCAAGCAAAACTCAACATACTTGAGTCCAAATGAGCTTACTTGCTGCTTATTAGTAATGAGCCTGGAGAACAGTTTAAGAGAAATGTTTCTCAACAAAGCAGTTCCCAATTTCGCCCTGTAAGCAGACAGCCTGCTTCTGTTGTCGTTGTGTTGCAGAGGAGGCTGGTAATGTGCTTGTCTTGTCTGAAAATGCTTAGTTCAGGATGTGAGTGAGATTTGAACATGAGACTTTTTTGTTCACAGAAATACTGAATCAGCAGGGTGGCTGTGTAGATTACCTGTTTTTCACACACACACACACACACACACACACACACAGTGGGGGGAGGGAGAGAAGGAGGGAGAGGAAGAGACAGGGAGAGAGAAAGTGGACATTCCTTTCCCCAAAAGAGGGGGTCAATTTATACATACAGATGCAAAACTGAAAAGGTTTTGTTTAATTTAGATTTACAATACTTCTCATGCTACTGCAGAAGACTGAACAAGTGAGTCTGCCTCCTGAGCGTGCTGGCCAGGGGTTCACTGTGGATGGGCAACAATAGGCCAATTTGGGCTAGAGAAACCTTCAGAGCTAGCTGCCTAGATGCCCTAAGCACATCCGATCTCACTTCATCTCGGAAGCTAAGCAAGGTTGGTCCTGTTTAGTACTTGGATGGACGACCACCAGGGAACACCAGGTACTTTAGAAAGCGCCTGGAGAAGGAACGGGCAAGCCTTTCCAGTATTCCTGCCAAGAAAACTCCATGAACATGGGGTCACAAAGTGTCGGTCATGACTGTAACGACACCCTCCACCCACCCACCCACCCACCACACCCACACCACACCCACACCCACACCCACAAACCTTCAGAGACCCACTTCAAAGAGAGGACAGTCCCATCACATCCCTTTACACATGAAAAGACATGTTGTACATGCTCATTAGGTTTGTATGCTCATTCCCCCCCCCTCAAAGGATCTGATAATAACCCTTTTCTGCAAAACACAAGGCAGGGAAATGGTGGTTAATAATAAAAACAAACTTAGAACTGAGTGCAGAGCTAGCTCTGGATCTTCAGGTCCAACCCTTCTCAAGGAGTCAGAGTGGGGTACTGAACTCCCAACCTCTGGGTCTGCAGTCAGAGACTCTAAGCCAACAGGCTATCCAGCCCACACTTCTTTGTAATATGTTCCCTCAATAATACTTTAAAATAGAAGAGGGGAAAAGGCAGTGTGAATTAGTAGAATAATATATAAATTGTGCCTTGTGCCTTATCTCCGTTTTCCCACTTACCCTTCATCAGGGCTTCTTTATATGGTTGGAAATAGCAGTAATAGGCCACCATCTCAGTAATAAAGTGCCGCGGGAGGAAAAATAGTTGTCACTTAGAGCAGTCATAAAACAATAGCAGCGAACATGGGGATAAAAAAAAAACTAGTAGCGGTACAGTAATAGTCATAAACCACTAGTAATAAATGTTGCATTAATATATAGTTCAAGTAAGTCATCAGCAGAGCAACCATTCCTGGCTCTTGGAGTGAAAAGAATTATATGCTAAATATATGATTGGCTAAATATATGCCACACCATTTATAATAGCCCTGACTATTTTCTCCTGGCTCCGAAATACCCCATTCTGGAGACGGTTGATTTTTTTTACTGCCCTGAAGCTCTTTCTTTTCTGATCACTTCTGCAAGCTGGAGCTTACACAGGAGGGGAAAGACTCTGCAGATGAAGGAAATGTAGCTGGTGTGGTTTTGGACTACAGTTCCCAGAATTCCATGCCCAGGGTTCTTAGATTCCTCCCTGCCCCTCCCTCAAGTGAAGCTGAGAACAGCTTTGGTTCTGAATGGTGCTAATACAAGCTAGAAAGAAGGAGGCACAACATTAAATGAGGCTGGATATGCCTCTTTCGTTTAACTGATTCCTGCCAAGTTTGAAGAAGATCATTTGTAAACTTGGCCATATGGAAAGACCACCAATCTTTGTGCTTTCACAGTCTCCTGTCTAGCCAGGATTTCCTGTCCTTGTCTGTAATGTGTGCTTAATCTTGTATGGTTCTAACCAGGAGCGCCCTGTGAAGAAATAGTTGTAGCTGTATATGTCGTGTTACCAAATATTGTTTCAGACCATTGCACAATTAAAATATGGATGTATATGAAATATAAGTAAAATTAAAACAAGACTTTCTTTGAGCAGAGGTTGGTTACTTCAATAATAAATGGCCATGATCTTGGCCATTGGCTAGATCTTTTTTGTACACAACATGACTCATAAATTGCATGCATACAAGTGCTGCATTGATTGAACTTTTTTTCCACCGTCACAAAACATTTGTATCTCAGTAGCCCCCCTTTCCTGGATTATTCTTTGATCTTCCTACTTCACTTTGAAGTCTATTAAGTGAGTTCTAGATGGCTCAAGTAGAGTCTTGTCATGATGATAGGCACTGTTCAGCGTTCATCCATTCAGCAAGGTGTGTTGCTCTTCATAGGTTTAGTCTAGCCTTTTCTAATTTAATATTTAATACTTGAGAGGTATGCAGAAAGATTTTCCTTGATTTTAGCTACTATCTAGGTGTTTGGTGCCCATGAAGTGGATGGGTTTAGTGCTGTATTACTTTGCAGTATTACATTTATTATTTGCTAGTACAAACATATTTCTAGAAGGGCCATGACAGCCAAATATTAGATTTTTTTCCAGTGGGGATAGGTTTCAGGCAGCCAGTAATAATTTGACATGATTCATTAAGAGCTATGTTCACTTGTTTGGCATGTGCTGATTTATACCATATGGCACTAGCATATTTTGCTGTGGAGCAGCATCAGAACAAAGCTGCTGTTCTTATTAGTTGTGGGTGTGCATCCCAGTCTGACCTAGCCAGTTTCAAGTAGGTTACTTCTGGGAATACCTTTCTGTTTTGTGTTTAAACAATGTATTTTGTAGGTCACGGTTTGACCCTGAGTGACTCCCAAATACTGTGCAGTATAGCAGTGGTATTCTAAAATCTTGATTTCCCAGCTCACTCGATGCTTCCTCTCCTCTTCTCTGTTCTTTAAGAGTTTTTAAAGGGTTTGGTCTCAGCTGGTTGTTTTTGTAATACTGTATAAGGAAAGATGCAGAGGTTAGCTGGCGCTCAACGGCCCCAAAAGTTGCCTCCCTGGACTGTCAAGGCAAGAGCTTCACAGATGAAACTTCTGTAGTATGGGAACGTTGGTTGATCATTTATTTTTGTCAATGTTAAAACGTAATTATGCCAGGGCACTACCCTGTGGGAGGAACGAGTTGGACAAACACAGATATATTATTGATAATACCTCTTTTGAAAGTTTAAATAAATAAAAAATAATGTAAATCTACATAATGTTACTCACAAATTGCATCAGGGGTAAGTTTAGCCAAGTAAACGAAACAACGATTATGGAAAACTCGCAGCTTGCTCACAGAATTTCCTTAGCAAGGAGATGCCTGTAGAAGCAGTCGAGGACTGGTTTTTAAACGATACAGTGTTTTCTCCGTGGACTCCGTTGAGACCTGCACTTCCCTTGTCCTTTCCTTGATATTGGTTTGCTTCATTGATTTACTTTCATGTGAAAGGACAGATGTGAATGAGTTGCTTTTCTGTTTCTTGATCAGCAGTGACTCTTGAAGCTATGAGTGTGACATATTACAGCTACAGTAAGAAATGGGATGGTTCCTTTTAGTCAACAGTTGCTTTTGTTCTGCTCTTGTGTATTAAGAGAGAACAATGATGGGTTCAGGGGTCAGCATACTGTTTGGAAGAGAAAGAGGTGGCCTTCTCTGGTGGCAGATGAAGAGCAGGAGGGAGTGGTAGCTAGGACAAAGGTGTTTGTGTCAAACATTTTGCCTTCTGCCCATGATCTCAGCAGGCCTGTTGCCCTCAGTTATGGTGGTGGAAGACACTCTGCCATCTCCCATGTTGAAGTATGATTCATCATGCAATCTACTATTCAGTCAATTGTTGTATAAAGAATGGGAAGAGGTGCCTTTGTGTCTTTTGCCTCATGCAGCATCATTCCTGAAGGGTGGACAAAATGCCATGCAGAGAAATTCCAGAAAGGGATTTTTCAGGGCTTCTTGCACTGTCATAGTGGGCCTACCCAACGTCTCCAAGAATAACTAATACAATACATAGCTAGATGGATGAAATTAGAAAAGCAGATGCAGAGTTTGCACACTGTAATAATGACAGATTGGAATGATCCAAGTGTCCAGAGCTGGGTGAGGACCAGAGAGTTTGTTCATTGGCCTCCTGGGATTGGAGGAGTTGATTGGTCTGCAGAGAAGAGGCTGAGGCATCTTAGCTGAAATGTCAGTGCTCAGGATTCCAGAAGTAAACAAAGAGAGAGAAAAAATCTCTTCCTCCACCTCAGATGTTTAACTACAGGACACTAAGAAGGTATTGAGCGTTTATTTGTTTCATTATTACAAATATTTTTGCCGTCCTTTCTCCTTAAGAGGATCCAAGATGGCTGTTGCCTTTTCCTCAAAGGATAAGTGTCATATCAAAGATGTGCATGGTTCTCCAATCCCTCCCACATCCCTCACATATCCTCATAGCAACCATGTGAAGTAGGCTAAGAGGTCAAGTTGACAATCTGTGGATATCGGTTTTCTCTAGTTCACAAGCGTACAAATGTATGTGTTGAACTATATACTACCTGGATTTCATTCATCATGGTATGATCCTCCGTAAAAGTGTTGGCTTTATTGCTCTTATAATCCCATGTTGTGCTGGCAAGACTGTCAATATATATGTTTATCTTACTTCCTTTTATTGTTGGAGGAGAGACCTTCTGCTGCGATTTACATCTATTGAAAGACACATTTCATTTCAGTTTTTAAATAGTAATCTGATTAAGACCATTTAGATGTGATATTTATCCATGATGACTGGGCTTAAACAAGCAACAGGCAAACATACTATTTATTAGTGGGATTTATATATTCACATCCCTTCCAAAGAGTTATTGACAGATTGGAGATTAATGTGCCATTCTCTGTCTACGTGTTCTATCTTATTTATATTTGACTAGTTTCTAAGGAAGAAATGAGTCATATATAATTAATCACATTAGTTGAATCAGGATCTTCCTTGCCGACCACCCTAGAACAGGGTTAATTTCTGGTCTCAAGTCTTCTATCAAGTTCATACTGAGCTCTGCTTTACTGTTGATGTGAGGGAGGCTCAGCCTTAATAAAGACTCCTCCCAGGAGAGAAATGTTTGCATAGGTGGGGACTACATACTGAAGACTCTGATTCTGGATGCTCAGTCTGATCTATTTATAGGCAGCGGCCAGAATTTCTGCCCAACATCATGTGGTCATTTTGCTAGTCTTCCTTCTGCTGTTTAGAAAAGAAACCAGCTGAGGCTCTCTTAAAGTGGCTTGCAAAGCATCAGTAAGCTGAACTGCATGAGCCCTCCTTCTTTTCAGGTGATTCAGATATCCTCCAATTTATGCTTACTGCTATTAGCACTTTGCATTGTTTTTATGCCCATAAAGGTTCTGAAACTAAAAATCTTTTCAGGTGTTTTGTGATGGTTCGGTGTGAACGTAAAATTAGGTTACTAGTAGGAGAGGATGGTCACTGACACGCCACCAAAAAGGACACTGAGTTGCATAAAATCGCATAAGTTACATAAGTTTAATATGGTATGCACTGATGCAAAATGAGACATGGTCTTGTATGGATGAATGGTATAATGAAGTTTGGAATTCAACCTTAAATGACAAACTGATGTGTAATTTAAAGATTAAGAAAGAGTTAAAAAGATATATATTTTTATGATATATGGGGTAGATTTATTGAATATGTGCATGTGAGAAATAAAAGTAAAGTTCCAGTGCAACAATCAGTTCAGTTCTGGAAGGGGGGATGACAAGGGACAATATTGTTTAAGAGGTCCACTTGGTGGAGGGGAGCACTGTTGTTTAGATTTATTTTAATCATTTTAATATATGTTTTGTATTTGTATTTTTTTATAAAATAAAATAAAGAAAAATAATTAATTAAAAAAAAATGGTCTTTAAAAATTTACCTGTGAAGATTCTCTGTCATCCAGGTGAGATTATCTGGAAGTTGAATCATGGCAACTGGACTTCTTTTCTTGAGAGATTGAAACATTTTGCTGCTCATCCAAACAGCTTCATCAGTTTGACAAAGCTGTTTGGATGAGCAGCGAAAGGTTTCAATCTCTCAAGAAAAGTTCAGTTGCCATGACTCAAATTCCAGATTTTTAAACATTTAAATAAAATTACAGTGCATCTAATTGAAGTTGGGGTGACCAGGTGCTTTGTGTACCTGCTGAGTCTGCGGTCATGCCCCATGAACTGTGGTTGGGCACCCTCAAGGTCCCTGAACTGGATGCCTCCTCAAATAGAAGCCACATTCAAAAGAAAGATTGTCCTCTGGCAGCCCATCAGACACCGTTCTCTCCAAGGCCAGGAATGGTCAGTGATCCATCCAGCTGCGCCTGGCAAGCAGTACATAGCCGAAGTGACAATGAGGAGGAAGTGGCTGCATCCTTTTTCCTGGCAGGGCCCGTGGTAGACTCTGGGTGATCACCTTAGCGCTCTCCAGGTGTGCAAGCTCATAGACTTGTGATGACAACAAACTCTATGGGGTGTGACTAGAACAGATGGTGCCAACCTATCACATCTATGCACTTAGCATTATTTACTCCCACCTGTAAGAACAGGGGGGCTTTCCTTGGTTGCCAGCAAGCCATATGGCTTCTAGGCTGGCCCACCATCTCAGCTGTTGGTGTTGGGCCAGCAGGAGAAGCGAGTGTTATCAATTAATTTTACAGCAGGATCGATTCCTTCTGTTTCTTCTTTTACACTTCCAGAGAAAACAGATGCAGCAGATTCCCAAAAATAAAAGTTGGTATCCTCTTCCCCCACCCCCACCCCTGCTTTGAAACCAACACACTTATTAACTGGAGTTACTGGCAGTTCCGATCCAATAGATACTAAATTTTACTGTCAGCACTACGAGTGTGTGATGAATTACTCTCACAGAAAAGATGTTCTAAGGGAAAGGTTTTGGCAGGGGACCAGAATTCTCATTTATCAGCTGTTTGGTAAATATGTGCACGAGATTTTCTGAGCGTGGCAGCAACTTTGGAACATTTATTTCCCTGAACAAATTCCCCCAGACATTTAGGCATGCAATCTGTCTTATTGAAATTAGGCCTGCACTATCTCGAGTCAACATTTTCTTTCTTTCTTTCTTACATTGCAGGTGTGCCTCTGTGCACTATGGTACAGACCTCCCGGCAACAAGCATCATCATCACCTTTCACAATGAGGCCCGTTCCACCTTACTCCGCACGGTAAAAAGGTAAGGCATGCTTTCCGGTCTCCTGAGAATTAAGGGTTAAGGCCTTAAGCAAACTTTCATGGAAGTAAATTCCTCTGGAATCAGTGAAGCTTAACTTCTGAATAGAAAGAAAGAGAAGATCAGGCCCTAAGGATGAAAGTTTATATTGTAAGCCATCTTAGGTCTCCCAGAACTGGGAGAAAGGTAGCATATAAGGAAATACAAAAAGTGAACGGAAGAAACGACATTAGTAACTTGGTTTACAAGCACAATCTGTTCCAGAAACATGCTTGTAAATCAGAATACTCACACATAAACAAAAACACATTTGCCACATAGCAAATAATGGAAACTAACACCATTCGTTCTGGGACCGAGTTTCCATTACTTCCTATGTGGAAATAAGAGGCCGGCGGGTGCAGAACCAATGAGCCAGGAGCCCGCGGCCAGGAGCCGGCAGTAGAAGAGGAGAAGGGGCTGGTGCTCCGGTGCTCATTTTGCAAGATAAGCTCATTAACCGCAACAAAAATGTTTGCTCATCTTGCAAAATGCTCGTAGACTGGGGTACCTGTAAACCAAGGACTAGCTATCCTTGACATGATTCTAACCATGAGAGAGGACTTTGTGGAAGAAGTGCCAGTAAGGGGAACTCTCAGCGGAAGTGGTCATGTTGTACTTAGGTGGTTGACTTCAGAGAAAACAAAAGCAGAGTGTACTCAATGTATATGCCTGATTTCGATTTCAGGAAAGCCAATTTTAATAGGTTACCACCCTCTGCTACTTTGCACTCATACGCAGCTATTTCAATTTGACAATCAAAACTTTCTCTAGATCAACTGAACTGCTACGGGCACTCGCATTGCTCCACAATATGCAAACATTGTACATGCACTTCTGAGTCTAGAGTGGAAGAACCTGAACCCGGGGTATCATTGTATTCACGTTAAATTGCCATATTGGCACTTTGCGAAAAATAAGTGGGATTTGAATCTCAGTTTCGGCACTCGGTCTCTAAAAGGTTCGCCATCACTGCCTTAGATGCACTACAGTCATGGCAGTTGCTCCCAGTGGCAGGAGCAGCTGCAGAACAAGCAAACAAATTTTTATTGGATTCAGTGGGGACCATGAAAAGGGGCAACAGAGGGCAAGTTCAGAATGGGTACAGCTTTACCTTTTGTGCTTGGGTGTTTGACTATCTGAGTACAACTAATAGATGCAATAATGCAAATATTAGCCTTGTGCAAATTGCTTGGGTCTGGCAGAGAGCAATGGCAGCTCCTTATAGTTAAAACTGCCCAGAAAGTGCTTTAAAACTTTATGGGGTCATATATAAACAGCACACATCCCCCCTACCCCCAATTACTTTCAGTTAATCTTTGGTCAAATAGTCAAAATGTTCAGAGAACAAACTGCCCAATATTTAAAATCAGGATTTAAGAATTATGAATCATAGAATTATAGAGTTGGAAGAGACCTAAAGGGCCATTCAGTCCAACCCCCTGCCATGCAGGAACCCCGATCACAGTATTTCCGACAGATGGCTATCCAGCCTCTGCTTAAAACCCTCAAAAGAAGGAGACTCCACCACCCTCTGTGGCAGCTTATTTCACTGCTGAACAGCTCTAACTGTCATGAAGTTCTTCCTAATGTTCAAATGGAATCTCTTTTCCTGTAGTTTCAAACCATTGCCCCGAGTCCTAGTCTCTGAAGCCATGGAAAACAAACCTGTTCCCTCTTCAATATGACATCCTTTCAAATATTTAAACATAGCTATCATATCCCCTCTCAGCCTTCTTTTTTGAAAGGCTAAACATTCCCAGATCCCTAAGGTGTTCCTCGTAAGATATCTCTTCAAGACCTTCAACCATCCTGGTCACCCTCCTCTGTACCCGCTCGAGGTTGTCAACATCCTTTTTAAATTGAAATGCACAGAACTGGACACAGTACTCCAGGTGGGGTCTGACCAGAGCAGAATAGTGTGGGACTATCATTTCCCTTGATCTAGACACTATGGTTCTGTTGATGCAACCAAGAATCGCATTGGCTTTCCTGGTATTGGTGGCCAAGTACTAGTTTCTACTAGCCAGCTGTGAAGTTAAATCCCATTGTGGTAATTTGGAAGGATAGTCCATGCATTTGTTAACACTGATATTATCTGATGGAACTAATGAATCTGGTTGAAGATTTAGCTTAGGCTGACAATCACATGAATGTTCTTTTTTATTATTATTTTTAACAAGCATTGTGTAGCTTTTGAAAGTTCTTTTTTTTTTTGCTAGGTTTTAAGATTATTTTTCTTCCTACACACAAATATACATGTTATATATAATAAATATTTACCAATATTGTTATGCTAAAAATTTCACCATGTGAAAAAAAAATCTGAATTTTGGCTTTTTAAGAAGGCTGCTTTAATTTTCTATATAAGAAATGTTCTTACACTGCAAGAACAATGACATTTTCCCTAGAAATAAATCTTATGATATTTTAAATACTCATCCTCTCTCTCTCTATAGCTCCAATTCTATGCAAACATATGGCGGAATAAGTTCCATAAGTGCTTTCATACCTGCATTTTCAAATTTTAAGAAAAAAATATTTCAGCCTGTTGAACTGTAGCTTTTTAGGATTTAATTATAACATCTTCCAAAGAGTTAAGGAATTACTCCTGAAGAATCTCATGAAAGAACAAAAGAGAGAACTATGTAGTCCCAGTTTGGTTTTATTTTCAACTTTTATTACTGCATTTGGTCTATTACAGAATGTTCCTACACTGCTTGCCTTCAGTTCCCTCACTTATTCTCAAAGGTTTCAGATTAATAGAACCAATACTACATTTGATTTCCAACCTTTTTTTTAAAAAAAAATGGATACTTATTGCTAAACTATTTCAATAGGTAATATATCATATATAGATCTGTAAAGATGGCTGGATAGCACAGTGATTTATGTCCCTGTCTGTGGAGCCAGAAGTTATTAAGTTCAATTCCCTGTTGTGCCTCCTGCAAGTAGAGCCAGCCTATATGGTCTACTCTAGGGCAAGCTGCACAGTCCCAGGGAAGCCCCTAGAAGAAATTAATGGTAAAACCACTTCTGAGTATTCTCTACCTGGAAAAACCTCACCATAAGTCTCAGTTTTCTTGACAGTATGTGGTGGTGGTGGTGGTGGTGGTGGTGATGATGATGATGATGATGATGATGATGATGATGATGATGATGATGATGATGATATACAGATGTATATTTGGTTTAACTTTTAAATTGACAACCAAGCAGCTGGCCCATCTCCCTAGGTCTCTCCAAATCTTTTGAACTGGGATTAATCTGAAAGAGGCCAGAATCCTATTACTTGCTCATTCATTTATTCATAACATCTTTGTACCACCCTGTTTAATGACAATCCACTATTCTGGGTTATTATGTGACATACCTCTGCAATCATAAACCAAATGGCATAAATCACACTGACAGATTTTTCTGCTAGGCAACGCTTGTGTTCCACATTGCGCACTATTTGCATGGCTGAAGAGAGAGAAGCAACAAGCATCTTGGCAAACTGTTTTGTCAGATCCTGGTTATAATTATAATGCACAAGGGAAAGGGCTTAAGTTAATCATGAGTTCTTATAGGACTCTATAAGAATCCCATGGCATCTTAAAAACTAAAGGTAAAAGTTCTCACTGACAATTTAAGGCCAGCGTTTGTCCTTAGACATTTTTCTGTGGTCACGTGGCCGGCATGACTAAATATGCAAGTGCATGGAATGCCCACCAAAGTGGTACCAAAGCACCTCAAAGTCTTTATTTGGCATAAATGTACATGAACTGCAGCTCACTTTAGTTCAGGGTTCCTCCAACTATGGCCCGGGGGCCGGATGCAGCCCCCTGGGGTCCTTATTCCAACCCACTGGCAATTGCAGCCTCCTGCCCCCCCGTGCCCTCGCTTTGAGCTGCCGCTCTCCTTTCTTCCTCTGCCTCCCCTTTTAGGGCAGCTTCCCGTTGGCACCTGTGGGAGGGGGTGCAGCGGGGAGCAGGGAAATTTCTTTGTGGTTGGCTGTGCAGCTGGGTTCCCCCGTTTCTCCCTCCCTCCCTCCCTCCCTCCCTCCCGCCTGCTCCCAAGCAGGGCAAGCAAGCTAGCGCCATCATGTCTTCCCCCTGCTGCTGCTGCTGCTGCTGCTGGGAGGGATCCTGTCTCAGCCTGAGGGTTTCTGTTTGGCCTGCAAGGGTGCATGAGGCGGTTCTCTACACGTTTCTCTCCCTCCCCCACCCACTTCCCTCTTCGTTAGGGCATGTGCAAGAGACAACCGTGGCAGCGGCATGACCACCCGGCGCGCACACATTGCACACACATCACCGCGTGCCTGATTCACGCGTGCTGTAACCTTAGGGCAGGCATGTCCAAATTTTGGCCCTCCTGATGTTTTGGACCACAACTCCCAGAATTCTAAGCTTAGGTTGCCAATGGCAAAGGACTGTAACCAAATCATCTGGAGGGCAGGCATGCCTCCAAATTGAGGGTTGGCCCTCCTGATGTTTTGGACCAGAGAGTGGTAAACTGGGACCAGAGGTGCAATGTTTACCTTGCATAAATAAACTGTAAACTACCCAGAGAGCGCTTTAAGTGTGGAGTGGTATAGAACCAGCTCATTTTGCTTTTGTTTTAATCCATGTACGTTGATTCTTTGGCACTCTGGGTTTTTTTCTGAATGTTTCCCCGCCCCCCGCCGTGCTTCCCCTCTGGGGAAGGAGGTCAAGGGACCAGCATTGTCCAGGGTTATTCTTAAAGTACTGTTTAAAGCTTGTTAGGTGAGACGTCAACATGGAAAGGTACTCCTATTTGCTTTTGCATATAAATAGTGTACTCACATGTCTACTTGTATTTGACAGACATGCAGCACAATTCTGTATAATTGCCCTTGCAAGTAACTCCTGTTGAGCTTAGTTGGTTTTACTCCCTCTGATAAGTGTACCTAGGATAAGCATCCAAAATGTCTCATGGAATTTTGCAGACTGACCCAATTTAGGTGAAGTGAGGTTTCTGTGGACTGCCACACGTCAGTTAATGTTGCTTCAATTGGCAGGTTATCATACATCTTTCAATGGGGAGGGGATTTTAATCTATAAACTCTGTAGGATGGAAATATAAGTGTCAAAGAGATCATTACCTCTGTTATAGAGAAGGTCAAGTTTGCTGAGCTGATGCCTGAGTAGACTCCAGCATTTCAGAGCTGCAGCTGGAGGGGTTTCCCTCATTCAGCTCACCTTATATGCCACTCAGGTGTTGAGTTTAGTTATCAGATTTGCTCTGGAATTAATGTGAATGAGTGAATGGGGAGGGATTGTTCCTGTTCTGTTCTTATTTGAAAGAAATCAAAGTCTTCCTTGCATTTCTAAACAGTGCTAGCTAAATCTATAACTTAGTTAACACCAGCAAAATCCCACTATGTTGCTGCTTATGTTTGTCTGTTTGCATTTCTCCCCATTGCATTTTTGGTGAGAAAAGGCTGGGGTAGTCTTGCTGGTTTCTTTTGTCCATGATTGCATTGCACTGCGGAGGGGTGTGTGTGTCTCGGGTGTGTGTGTTCCAGGACTGCATGCCTTTAAAGTGCTCTATATAAATATTGGATTCTTTTTCCTGTTTTTGTGTACTACAAAAATATGTGCAGTGTGCATAAGAATTTGTTTATATTTTTTTTCAAACTATGGTCTGGCCTCCAACAGTGTCTGAGGGACAGTGAACCCTGTTTTAAAAGTTTGAGGACCCCTGCTTTAGATGCCTCCTGTGGCTTACTCCTCTGAGTATGTTCATCAGAGCCATCTTATAACCAAATCAAAAAACAAAACAAAACAAACACCACCCAAACAAACACACACAAGCAAAAATCAGCATGAGTTCTGCTGTGTCTCTGGTTTCATATGTTTGAAAGTTAGAATGGCTGAGATCCTGTTACGTAGCTACACCTGCATAACTCAATGTTATTTAAGTGGGAGCCATAATAGAGACAAAGGCTATCCACAAATGCTGGCATATTGCATAGTGGTTATGATAAGAAACATTCCATCAATTACATAATACCCAGCAAGCATATGTGGGCAGAAGTTTATGTTACACCATGACAAACAGGATCTGAGCCATTATGATAATAAAAGACAGGGGTCTTACCCCCATGCCCCCTTTTCCATTGTTATTTTTTAATGTTTTATTCATTAAACATTAAACACTCATTATTAAGAATATCTGTAGTCTCTCAATCAATCAATCAATCAATCAATCAGTCAGTCAGTCAGTCAGTCAATCAATTGCCGCACCCTATGTTCTGCAGCCAAAGAATTACAAATCTGGAAAGAGTTTTTGTGCTTTGCATAGAGTGAATTCAGTTTCTCCTTGCCTTAACAACAACCTTTTCAGGAGTTCCTCCCTGTGCTGCTCCTTTGCATGAGAAAGGGTGGGAATAAGTCCTATCATCACCCTCTATGTCAGGGATAGCGAACCTTTTTGGCACAGAGTGCCCAAACCCGGATGGGGACAGTGGCAGCGGCGGGGGGGGGATCGGTAGCAGGGGGGGCGAAGGCAGCAAGGGTGACGGGGGCCGCGGGGTCAGGGTAATTGGTGGTGGTGGTGGGAGGGGGAGGGATAGCATTGGTGATGGAGGTGGGGTCGGCAGCAGCAGGGGGCGGGGGCGATGGCGGCGATGGCAATGACGATGGGGATGGCGACGACAGGGTCGGCCTGGCACCTGACATGCTCCCTGCCCCCCCACTTCCCCCTCTACAAATTCCTCATGGCTGGTCCAGTGGACGGGGAAGTGGGGGGGGGAGGGAGCATGTCAGGAGCCAGGCGAAAGCTCTTTGTGTGCCACCTTTGGCACGCGTGCCATAGATTCGCCACCCCTGCTCTATGTCTTATTAGAGAACAAATCTCTCCAGTGCATTGGGGGAGGGGGCGCTGTACTGCTCAGCTCAGGAAGATCAGCTACATGTCGTCTACACCTGGGCATTCCAGTTCAGATGCATATCCTCTTAAGATGGGCACAAACTGAAAAATAAACCAGGAAAAAAGCAAATCCAGATGGTTTGTAGTTCAGTTTGTAACCTAGTTGCTGATTCCCCCCCCCTTGGTATTTTGTTCAGCTTCAGGAAAAGGGATGGATGCCTTGTCCTCTTCCCACTGCCCTTGTCACCTCCCTACCAGGTCCTGCTGCCTTCATAGCTCTCATCAGGGATAGTGGTCTGGCTTCCCTTCTAGGTCTGGTCTGGTCTCCTGAAAGGGAAGCCAGTGGCTGCCATCTGTGCAGAGGCGGAGGCAGTGGTGGCAGTGATGCAACAGGAACAGGTAGCCTTCCCCCCCCCCCAAAAAAAACCCCAGGCCCAAACTGAAAACCAAAATTGGTTTGATTTTCTGGTTAGTTTGTTAGTAGTTCACAAACCCCTGCAAAACAACATTTTTCAGGATTGTGCCCATCTCTAATGCCCTTCAGATCAAGAGGATGGAAGCAATGGAAGTGGAATGTGTGTGTGGTCCACCACTCACCCTTGTGCCTACCCAGGCAGTGGCACAGTTTCTGCCTTTGTTTCTTTTAACTTTCAGGAGAGTGTGGGCACATGGCAAAGCAAAACGGCACCTGTGACAAGCACCAGGATTTTCCTCCGAGAGCTCCTGGGTTAGAAGACAGCCCTCTAGAGCAGGGGTGTCCAAATTTCAGCCCTCCAGATGTTTTGGACCACAACTCCCAGAAACCCAAGCCTAGATTGCCAATGACAAAGGACTGTGGGAGTTGTGGTCCAAAACATCTGGAGGGCCGAAGTTTGGACACCCCTGCTCTAGAGGCGTCCGTGGAAATTAAGGGACCGCTTGGTATCCCAGCCCCTTCCCCTGCAATATCGTTGACCTGAAAGAAATTAAGATCAGGGGCGACATATAGCTGTGTGTCTGTGTGTTCATGGATTTTATAGTTTAGTGCAACTCCCTTATTATTAAAGGAAGAATACAATTTAAGGAATTTCCCTCAAGACAGATGACTAGCACTTTACCAAAAAGCCTATGCGTTATTGGCGTGGGAGGCTCAAGGGCTTTTTAGAATAAAGCAATTGAACTGTTCTGAATTCCTCCTGTTTGTTCGGGGACCTTAACTATTAAAGGGAGGTAGAGAGGGGATAATTTTTTTTCTCTGTGTTTGAGGGCATTTGGGGAATTTTGACTTGCAAGGCCTATACCTGTGCCCAGTGCCCTAACCCTTGCAGTGCCCATATCCCTGGCTCTGTTATCAAAATTATTTTACAGCAAAGAAATGTTTCTACGGATGACTTCTCCGATGTCTTGTTTAGGCTCAAGGGTACAACATACCTGTTTATTTATTTATTTATACAACTGCCCTCACTGGCAAGAACATCCTATGCTGCCTTGAAGATATTAAAAACATGCTCAAAGTGTCCCTTTAGGCACCCTACAAGGTCAAAGTTGTGGTTTCTCTGTGGACAGGTAAGGATAGGGGGAAGAGAGAGAGAGAGAGAGAGAGAGAGAGAGTGAGTGAGTGAGAGAGAGAGAGGCAAGGAAAACATTGCAGGCAACAATGTATTATTCATTAGAACTCTTTTCCCTCAGTCCAAGTCATGGGGTCTTGCAAAAAACTGCTTTGTGAATAAATAACAGGCACTTTCAAGTGCAAGCTAGCCAGGCTTTATGAATACAAGGGAGTTTTCTGAATGTCTGTCTAAAACAGGTATTTTGGAAGGCACTCGCTATTAGTTTTGGTAGGTCCAAGACACCCCATGACGCTGCCATGAAAACAAGCAACCAGCTTTAATTACATTTCATTAAGTGATGGCTAGAAAGGCAGCATCATTGCTGTCCCTCAGAATACAGCCTTGCTTTGAAGCAGAAAGGCTGACCACACGTGCGCTAAGAGCTGCAGATCTGCTAGCAGAACAGGCTGAATCATTGGGCCCCAGCTGAACAATGCAGGATGCATGCAGCTTTGTAATGAGTCACGCGGCTGTAGGGTCCTCAGTGCCACATTGCTAAAATGAAAACGAATAAGGCCTCAAATCAGAACTCTGCCCCCTGTTGTTGTTTTATTGTTTTTTTTTAAACTCACTTAAACCTGATTATGAATTCTGAGTAGAAATGGGTTGAAATCTCATCCCTCTGACTGAAATTGGAAACTAGCCGGAACTAAAATGGATTAGAAATCTTTCTCTGCCTGATTATTCTTTCTGCAAATCCCAAAGCTACATGGATTTGTTTGTTAAGGGTTAGGGAAAGACATTCACAGCACTTGAAAAGTTAATTACAGTTGCAATTAAACATACGCACACAGAGAGAGGGGGTCTAGATAACTGCTGTTACACTTTTTTCAGAAAAAAATTTAACCCTTGAACCTCATTATTTGGTGGAAATTGAAGTAGTCATACTAGTTAACATTTGGCTTAGCTCATCATTTGCCCTAATTTGCCTCCAATTTATAGCAACTCTAAAACCTTTTGCCCCCCCCCACAGCCGAAACTGATCACGCGAGACACAGATATGGGATAAACATGGGGCCAGATTTATTAAACAACAACACAAAACATCGGGCAAACCAGCATAAGACCAATAGAAGGAGGGAGCAGCCGTAGTGCGGGAATTTCCAGGTCCAGACCTCCCCCTGCAATCTGTTGTTCAGCAAGTAAGTGTCACCAAGGGGTGCCATAACGGTGATGGCGCCCGCCCCCATTCACTGAAGCTGTTTACCTCCCAGCCGGGCGTTGGGGTGCCATCACTTGGCTTGGGCCCTGCCCAGCTGTGGTAAACTGAACCTTTTCCCCTCCCCCTGGCCGCTGTAATCTCCTGACTTGTAGCATCCGGGGTTGGGGGTTCAAGCTTCTTGGTGGCTCTTACTCCCGCCACGTTGCTTTTTCCCGCACTACCCGCCCCCATACGAATACACGCTCTGGCCGAAAAGAGAAAGGGGGTCCCGTCCCCCCCTGCCAGGATGGGATAGGCAACCCCCAGCCTGGGTTGCCAATCTTGGGCTCGGAGGGGGAATTCCTATCCGGCCCCTACATGGCAACCAGAAGACTCACCCTGACAGGTAAAGGGTGGGTGGGAGGGATGTCGGCGTCCGAAGGTAGAAGACTACCGTGTCGTAGTCTCTCCTCATCCATGGGGCCAAGGCCAGGCCTATGACCCAGGCAGCCTCCCTTCTCCAATCGCCCAAACCACCTCCGGTAGCTCGTCGGGGAGAGCGTGTGCTCCCGGTGCCAGTTCCTGAACCTGTCGATTTGGTGGTGGGAAAGGGCGTCAGCCAGGCTGTTATCAAGACCTGGAATGTGCTTAGCATGGACAACAATGTTAAACTGCAATGTTCTCAATACGAAGGCCCTTACTAGCCGCATGACCCTTTCGGATTTCGCAGACAAGTTGTTTATGATGTGGACTACAGACATATTATCACACCGGCACGTCACGGAGGAGTTAGCCCACGACTCCGCCCACAACCACAGGGCCCCCAAGATGGGAAAGAACTCTAGAAAGGTTAGGTCTGTTGTTATGCCCCTATGATGCCAACTTTCTGGCCACGAGCCATGGACCCACCTACCCCTGAAATAAATCCCATAGCCCACCGCCCCGGCCGCATCCGTGTGGACTTGGAATTCCCCTCGCAAGAGGATATTGGACCGCCAAAATGACACCCCGTTGTAGTCCTGGAGAAACCTGAGCCAGACCTCTAAATCTCGCCGCATGCCCCGGGTAACCCTGGTCTTGGGCATGGGTTTGACAAGGCCACGCATGGCAGTGCATAGCCGCCTGCAGAATGTGCGACCCGGGGCTATGACCCTGCAGGCAAAATTGAGATGACCCACAATCTCCTGAAGTTCCCTGAGTGTAACTTTTTTGGCATTCTGCAAACCCCTTAGGCGCTGTTTGAGATTCTCCAATTTAAGGGGGGGAAGCCTGGATGACTGCTGCCATGTGTCTAGCTCAATCCCCTGGCTGTTCAGGGATTCCTTTGGTGATTGATAGGATGTACCAAAGTGTTTTTCTCTCTAATTTCTGTGTCATTTTTAATTGTCACTTTTACCATTTTTATTGTCAATTTTACGCCTCTTGCCTAATATCTCCTCTCATTGATGTGATCTCCTCTCATTGATGTGAGCCTTCCGGCTCGGTGCGGCCAGAAGGTCTTCGGCGCGGTGGGTCTTGGCGCGGCAAGTCCCACCTCCGCTCCGGCCTCGCCGCCGCCGCCACTGTTTGCCACTCCGCCCTGTCCCCGCCGATTCACGCCACTGCCGAAGCCGCCGCCGCTTGCCACCGCTGCTTTTCGCCACCGCCGCACTCCACTGCTGGTGCTCGCCGCCGCTGCCAACGCCTGCACTCTTCCACCTTCCTGTCCACTGCTCCAAGATGTCCTCTGTCGGCATCCGAAGGTAGAAGAGGTCGGGCCTGGGCGGGAGCTCGCTTAAATAGTGGGAGCTCTCGCGATACCCCCCGGCCTCATGAGACTTCACAATCCTGTCTCGCGCAAGTTTGCCCGGGGGAGCAAACGGGCCCCACATGCTGATGCCGGCGGCGGAGTGAATACTTCAATGTACATGAGATTTGGAAGACATGGCTTCCTCCCCCAAAAAAATCCCCCATTGTGTTTATATGGCCAGGCAGCTATTTGAGCCCAGGTGACTTGAGATGTACTCCACTATCCCTACACTAGTTCCTGTTGCTTTTTGAAAATATCCCTGATTTTCATTCCACAGCATGCAGCAGAACATAAACTAGTGTGATATTCCTTGATCCATGTGATATTTCTTTCACCCTATTTAGTGGGGCTGTATTCCTGTTACTATAACTAACAAAATCATACTTCAAAAGAAGCACAGTTGTCTCTTGCCAAGTTGCTATCCATAATAGAATGAATTTGTACCTCCATTATGGGAGAAAGGAAATAATTACAGATAACTAATTCTTTGTAATGCATTGATTCCAAGCTCTGTGTAGCCTATTGTTTTCACCTTTCCAGATTGAACTATATGATTAAAAACATTATGCCCCCCTGAGCTGCATCTGATTTCTATTAAACATTAATTATCCTTCCAGGCTGAGGGAAGAATTATAATGCCTTATGATGGTAAAGTGAAAGAAAGGGAGTCAAGGGTAACTTGGAGGGCTAGCAGGCAATCATTTACAAAGATGTATATTTATCATAGCTGCCTAGATGCCCTTAGCAAATCCGACCTCGAGAGATCTCAGAAGCTAAGCCGGGTCAGGCCTGGCTAACACTTGGATGGTCGACCACCAGGGAATACCAGGCGCTGTAGGCGCCTGTAGTAGGAACTGGCAAGCCACTCCAGTATTCCCACCAGGAAAACTCCATGGACATAGGCTCACAAGAGTCAGTCATGACTGTAATGACACAACAACAACAATATTTATCATGCTAGACTGCAGTATCAGGCTCAAAAAGATGGTTTGCCTTGACCTTAATGTAGGGTTGTGGTGGCAACTGAAGATTCAAGGTTCAAAGTGTTTTTAGCATCACTGGCACACTGAGCAGTCAGTGCCCAAGGCAGATGGACCAATTGTCCAGTGAACAATGCAATCCTGAATGTGTGGCAGCTGTTATATTTATGTGCCTCTTTCCCCATTATCCTTATGCAGCGTTGCTCTCCCCTTTTCCTCCTGGGAGGAAACAAGCAAAATATAGGCGTAAAAAGGATGGAGAAAGCCATCTTATTGTCTGGATGGGCCATTTCCTCATTCACAAAATGGCATCATGGAAGAGGAACAGGCAAGGTAATCCTAGTGAAAAGTAGGGCAGGCCCAAGAGAGACAGGAGCTACTGGTTTCTCTTCCAACCTTTCCATGAGTAATGAGATTTCCATTCCCCCGTAGTTCTCCTTCTCCCAGTACTCCTGCCAACATACTGGATGCAACTTGGTGCGCATGGTTATGATGGGAACCAGGCTTACATTATCATCCCAGCAAGTTATGCAAAGTCCATATTCATCATGCTGGTTGGATGTTCCTTGCAGTTGCAGCTCCAAAAAGGGAGCTTTCCCAGGATCCGGAGTGTGGGGTCTGTTTTGTGTTAAGAAGAATATTGTGGGAACGATGAGGGTAACATCCAAACACCTTTAAATAATGTGTAAAACAGGGCATCTTAGAGATTTTTAAAATATCTTCTGTGAATCAGGAGATGACCTGTTGAGACAAGAAAAGGACTTTTTTCTCTCTTTTTATAAGCAGGCCTGTCTTGTGCCAGCATCTTTTGCTTGTGACTTCTCGGTGGAGGAACAAGGAGAAAAATGGAGCAAAGGGCAACAGGGAAAGAGAGAAATATTTATGGCTGCTTCCTTCTGTACGCTTCATTTTCCCCCTGCCCCACTTGCGTGTCCTCTTTGCTTTTTTCTCTCAGTTAATCTTGCCTGCTACCTCCCAACCAATCAGCTGTGTTTTGAAGGCTCCCATACTGCTTTGAGCCTGCTCAGGTCCTCTCCTTGACCAACTACTTGGAGTTGGCCAATGGGTTCCACTCCTCTCCTCCCCTTATCATCCAAATTTCTTGTTTTGTGTTTTGTGTCTACTGGGCACGTTCGGCTCACCTTGGGTTGTCTTCTTCACAAGTTAGACATTCTTGCATTTCTTTGTTATTTCTACAAACCTTGGCTCTCTCAAACCTCCTGATACTTCTCTCCTGGGTGTGGATTGTGACATTTTGGCTACATGAGGATCAGCAGCGTTGGCCACCTAAATTTCATAAATGGAGAAAACATTTTGTTCTTAGATTTGCCTTAGAATTAAAATTAAGAGTCGGATAAGTGTGCGACTACACTGGAAAATACTTCTTAGGTTGCTCCAGAATTGGCATGGGTGAATTTCAAATATTTTCCAATGATCATTTGACATAAAGGACAAGGAGAACCAGCTTGTCCTTGATTTCTTCCAATCTGGACAGCTGCCGTCTCCTGCTAGGGCTTCTAGTTTTTCCTAAGCGCAGTAATCTTCAAATTGCATTGCTGGAAGGGAACCTATGGATCATTGGCAGTTACTTCATGACCTGTTTGTCCCTCTTTGCTGTCCCGCTTGGGACCGGTACAAAAAACCAACAACTTTACTTCACGTCCATAGCGTGACAGCAAAAATTTGTCTCGATCACACCCCCGGAACCGGGAACAGAGCGTGACAAGCTGTATTTGCCCCTGGGCTGGGGAATTCTCTTGTCACGGTTGTTTCCTGGTTCCTGTTCAGAGACAAGGGACCGTGTGGTAACAACTGTCACACAACAACTAGTGTCTACCTAGTGGTCAGCGGCTGAAGTGGCATTCAACATTAGTTTCCCTATGGGAAACACCATGCAGTGCAAATGTTTATTAAAGAAAGTACTGAAAATTTGGTAGCATTGACATGTAAATCCCGGAAGACCAGTAA
The DNA here is from genome assembly GCA_029282475.1 of Phrynocephalus forsythii. Taxonomy (NCBI): domain Eukaryota; kingdom Metazoa; phylum Chordata; class Lepidosauria; order Squamata; family Agamidae; genus Phrynocephalus; species Phrynocephalus forsythii. The sequence goes on from JAPFRF010000001.1 coordinate 141,525,004, forward strand.
ATCAAAATATCAAAAAAGTTTTATTTATGATATTTTAAAAAAGGGTTAAGAAAGCAAGACAAATTCAGAATTTGTCACGGAACAAGACCGTGAAGTAACAGTTGTCATGAGACAAGTAATCACGCCCATGAGTAAACGGAAACAGGGACTGAACAGGGGCAAAACCATGTGACCACGAACAATGCTGTCACGGTACAAACATAATTGCGGAACACGGTAGGATTTGAAGTAATCACCATTGAGTTCTGCTCCCATCAAGTTTATCTGGTGGGGAATTGGATTTCCAACCTCTGTCTCAGCGGCCGGATATGCCTTAAACCACTGAGTTATCCAGCAATTCAAATGATGAAAACAGTATTTTGCCTGGATGGTTGTTTGTTTCTATCTACAAAAGGACCAGAGCATGTGATTTTGTTAAACTGGGGCAGTTTTGGGACAGTTGGGATCACCCACTCCCACAGTCTTTCTCCCAAGTCTCAAGAATTGTTCTGATTCGGCTTGCTAATGTAGTAGCACCATAATAGAGTTCTCCTGTATCTGATTACATGCTACAGGCTTCAGCCAAACTCTAAACATAAGAGGGTTTGTGTGTGTGTGTGTGTGTGTGTGTGTGTGTGTGTGTGTGTGTGTATATACCCTAACATGCATATATATATATATATATATATATATATATATATATATATATATATATATATATATATATATATATATATATATATATATATATATATATATATATATATATATATATATATGCATGTTAGGGTGGATTCGGTTTCTTCCGTGTAGAAATCTGGTTGTTTTGGCGACGTTTCGACGAGGTCTCACTCGTCATCTTCAGGCTGGTGTTCTGGCTTCTTTCTTCTTGAAGCAAAGTGTGGTCTCAGTTGAAGTCCTTCTATAAATACTGCTGGGGGTGTGGTTTGCTTGCTCTGTTGCTGATTGTAGGTTCCTTTGTTCCTTTGTTCTTTTGTGATCTGCTGTGTGGCTGAGGCGATCGTTAAGGGATTAACTGCTGATGGCTGTTTAGATGGCTGTTTACATGCTGGTGGGTTAGATGGCTGGTAGGTTCTGGCAGTATCCTGGGCTTTGGTGGAGTGGGGTCCTGTGTCTTGTGAATTCATTTTGGTCTGGCTACGTGTCTGTGGTCTCCCAATGTTTTTGGGGTGTGTGAGTGTGCTCCATGTGGTGACTGGAGTGGGGTGCCGCAGTAGATGGTGCAGTCGTGGTTTTGTTATTGGATGGTGGTTTCGTTTCATCTGTGGGAAGGGTCTGGGTTTGTGTTTGGTGTGGATGGAAGGTGGTGGCATCTTGTGTCCTTTTGGACCTGGTGTCAGTCTTTGTGACAGAGGCTCGTCTGTTGACCAGGGCTAGTTTCCAGATGTCAGGCAAGCGGGAGGTGTCATCTCGTTTATTCATGTTGTTTGGGTGTTTCTCTATTTCAATGGCTTCCATGATTATTCGACTGTTGAAGTGTTCAGTTTTGGAGATGAGTTTGGTTCTTTCAAAGTCAATTTCATGACCTGTTGTTTTTATGTGCTGGAAGAGAGAGGAAGATTTTTCTTCTTTTTGACTGCGTTCTTGTGTTCTGCGATGCGTGCGCTTATTCTCCTGTTTGTTTGTCCGATGTATGTGGCTGGACAGACTTTGCATGGTATTTCGTAGACTCCTTGGTTTTCTAGCTCAATCTTGTCTTTGGGGTTTCTTAAGATGTTGGCTATTTTTTGGTCGGTGCAAAAGGCTGTCTTGATATTGTGTTTGTGGAGAATTTTGCTGATTTTGTCTGTGGTGCCTTTGATGTAAGGGAGGAGGGCGGTGCCGTTGTTCTCTTCTGTTTCTTGGTTCTTGGGGGGTGTTTCCTTTTGGATTAGTTTGGTGATGGTGTTTTTTTGGAATCCGTTCGCAATTAAAACATTCGAGAGAGTGTGTAATTCAGTTTTTAGGTGGTCTTTGTCAGCGAGGCGTTTGGTTCTGGAGATGAGGGTTTTTGCTACGGAGTTGATCTGTGCAGGGTGGTGGTGTGATTGTGCATTTAAGTAGCGGTTTGTATGTGTTTTTTTCTGGTAGATGGTATGTCCTAAGGAGCCGTCGGTTTTTTTGTAGATTAGGACGTCCAGGAAGGGAAGTTGGTTGTTGGCTTCTATTTCCATAGTGAATTGTATTTTGGGGTGTAGGCTGTTGAGATGTGTGAGGAAGTTGTTCAGTTTATCTTTCCCGTGTGGCCAGATAACAAAGGTGTCGTCAACATATCTGAGCCAGAGTTTGGGTTTATGTTCGGACTTCTGTAACGCGTTGGTTTCAAAGTGTTCCATATATAGGTTTGCGATGACCGGTGAGAGGGGTGATCCCATGGGTGCTCCTTCTATCTGTTTGTATCTTTGTCCATTGTGGATGAAGTATGTGTTGGTTAGGCAGTGGTTGGTCAGATCTAGGATGTGTTTGGGGGTTGTATTTGTTGTGGATAGCTGTCAAGGCTTCTTGAATGGGCACTTGTGTGAAGAGCGAAACAACATCGAAGCTCACGAGTAGGTCATTGGGTTGTAGGTCTTGTTTCTTTATAATTTCTATGAAGTGGAACGAGTTTTGTACGTATGAAGTGATGGATTCTGCATAGGGCTGGAGTTGTTTGGCAAGAAATTTGGCGAGGTTTTGTAGAGGTGAGCCTATGGAGCTGACTATGGGTCTGAGAGGTGTTCCTTCTTTGTGAATCTTGGGGAGGCCGTAGAGCTTGGGGCATCTGGATGATTTCTCTCTGGGGATGATGCTTGGCTTGATTTCTTCACTTAAGGGAGAGGCTTTTATTTTGGCTTTGGTGGTTTTTTCCAGGTAGGTGGTGGGGTCTGTGTTCAAAGGTATGTAAGCAGGGTCTTGTAGTAGGTTGGATAATTTGGCTTGGTAGTCGGATGTGTTCATCACCACTGTGGCATTGCCTTTGTCTGCTGGGAGAATGATTATGTTGTTGTCTTTCCTCAGGTTGGAGAGGGCTTTTTGTTCTTCTTTGTGTAAATTGCTTCTGGGTGGTTTGCTGGAGCAGAGGACATTGGTGACTTCGAGTCTGATTTTGTTGGCTTCATCTGGGTTGATTTTGGTTAGGCTGGCTTCCACTCCGCATATGATGTTTTCGGTGGGGATGTGTCTGGGGCGATTGCAAAGTTGAATCCTTTGGAAAGGACTTTGGTCTCTGCGATGGTGAGTGTCCTGTCTGATATGTTGTGAACTGTTTGTTTCATGGGCTGTTGTGTGGGGGTTGGGCTTCTGGCGTTTTCCAGTTTGTGGAGTTTGTTGGTGTGTGTGTCTGTCTTGTGGGAGGTCTGTGTTTCAGCTCTCCAGGCGGCCAGTTGCTTGGATTTGTTCCAGAGTGTTGGGTGGATTTTGTTGCTGAGTTTGAGGTGGAGAGTGAGTAGGTCTCTGTTGGTTTGATCTAGTAGGTATCTTTTCCTGTGTAGTTCGCTTCTGATTAGGGCTAGTTCTGTTCTTTTCAGGATCCTTTCGCTGGATGGGGTTTTTGAGTGGAATTTCAGTTGGAAGCTTGTGGGGATCACATTTTTGTCTCGGCAGTTGCGTAGGAATGCAATGTCACATAAGATGGTGGCTCTTCGGACTTCTAGTTTCTCGTAGGTTCTGGTCAGCTGGAAGGTTTCCTCCCGTAGAGGTCGGATATATGTTTTTCGTAGATTTTCACGGGTATAGGTATGCATGTTAGGGTGGATTCGGGTTTCTTCCCGTGTAGAAATCTGGTTGTTTTGGCGACGTTTCGACGAGGTCTCACTCGTCATCTTCAGGCTGGTGTTCTGGCTTCTTTCTTCTTGAAGCAAAGTGTGGTCTCAGTTGAAGTCCTTCTATAAATACTGCTGGGGGTGTGGTTTGCTTGCTCTGTTGCTGATTGTAGGTTCCTTTGTTCCTTTGTTCTTTTGTGATCTGCTGTGTGGCTGAGGCGATCGTTAAGGGATTAACTGCTGATGGCTGTTTAGATGGCTGTTTACATGCTGGTGGGTTAGATGGCTGGTAGGTTCTGGCAGTATCCTGGGCTTTGGTGGAGTGGGGTCCTGTGTCTTGTGAATTCATTTTGGTCTGGCTACGTGTCTGTGGTCTCCCAATGTTTTTTTGGGGTGTGTGAGTGTGCTCCATGTGGTGACTGGAGTGGGGTGCCGCAGTAGATGGTGCAGTCGTGGTTTTGTTATTGGATGGTGGTTTCGTTTCATCTGTGGGAAGGGTCTGGGTTTGTGTTTGGTGTGGATGGAAGGTGGTGGCATCTTGTGTCCTTTTGGACCTGGTGTCAGTCTTTGTGACAGAGGCTCGTCTGTTGACCAGGGCTAGTTTCCAGATGTCAGGCAAGCGGGAGGTGTCATCTCGTTTATTCATGTTGTTTGGGTGTTTCTCTATTTCAATGGCTTCCATGATTATTCGACTGTTGAAGTGTTCAGTTTTGGAGATGAGTTTGGTTCTTTCAAAGTCAATTTCATGACCTGTTGTTTTTATGTGCTGGAAGAGAGAGGAAGATTTTTCTTCTTTTTGACTGCGTTCTTGTGTTCTGCGATGCGTGCGCTTATTCTCCTGTTTGTTTGTCCGATGTATGTGGCTGGACAGACTTTGCATGGTATTTCGTAGACTCCTTGGTTTTCTAGCTCAATCTTGTCTTTGGGGTTTCTTAAGATGTTGGCTATTTTTTGGTCGGTGCAAAAGGCTGTCTTGATATTGTGTTTGTGGAGAATTTTGCTGATTTTGTCTGTGGTGCCTTTGATGTAAGGGAGGAGGGCGGTGCCGTTGTTCTCTTCTGTTTCTTGGTTCTTGGGGGTGTTTCCTTTTGGATTAGTTTGGTGATGGTGTTTTTTTGGAATCCGTTCGCAATTAAAACATTCGAGAGAGTGTGTAATTCAGTTTTTAGGTGGTCTTTGTCAGCGAGGCGTTTGGTTCTGGAGATGAGGGTTTTTTCTACGGCTGCCAGAACCCACCAGCCATCTAACCCACCAGCATGTAAACAGCCATCTAAACAGCCATCAGCAGTTAATCCCTTAACGATCGCCTCAGCCACACAGCAGATCACAAAGAACAAAGGAACAAAGGAACCTGCAATCAGCAACAAAGCAAGCAAACCACACACCCCCAGCAGTATTTATAGAAGGACTTCAACTGAGACCACGCTTTGCTTCAAGAAGAAAGAAGCCAGAACACCAGCCTGAAGATGACGAGTGAGACCTCACAAACGTCGCCAAAACAACCAGATTTCTACACGGAAGAAACCCGAATCCACCCTAACATGCATATATATATATATATATATATATATATATATATATATATATATATATATATATATATATATATATATATATATATATATATATATATATATATATATATATATATATATATATATTTGTTTTCGTAGATTTTCACGGGTATAGGTATGCATGTTAGGTGGATTCGGGTTTCTTCCCGTGTAGAAATCTGGTTGTTTTGGCGACGTTTCGACGAGGTCTCACTCGTCATCTTCAGGCTGGTGTTCTGGCTTCTTTCTTCTTGAAGCAAAGTGTGATCTCAGTTGAAGTCCTTCTATAAATACTGCTGGGGGTGTGTGGTTTGCTTGCTCTGTTGCTGATTGTAGGTTCCTTTGTTCTTTTGTGATCTGCTGTGTGGCTGAGGCGATCGTTAAGGGATTAACTGCTGGTGGGTTAGATGGCTGTTTAGAGACATCCTGTGTGGGTGAGGTGCTGGATGTGTGTCTATCAGCCTTTTGTTTCTTAACTACCTTGGTGGTGGGCGTTCTGGCAGCATCCTGGGCTTTGGTGGAGTGGGGTCCTGTGTCTTGTGAATTCATTTTGGTCTGGCTACGTGTCTGTGGTCTCCCAATGTTTTTTTGGCGTGTGTGAGTGTGCTCCATGTGGTGACTGGAGTGGGGTGCCGCAGTAGATGGTGCAGTCGTGGTTTTGTTATTCGATGGTGGTTTCGTTTCATCTGTGGGAAGGGTCTGGGTTTGTGTTTGGTGTGGATGGAAGGTGGTGGCATCTTGTGTCCTTTTGGACCTGGTGTCAGTCTTTGTGACAGAGGCTCGTCTGTTGACCAGGGCTAGTTTCAGATGTCAGGCAAGCGGGAGGTGTCATCACGTTTATTCATGTTGTTTGGGTGTTTCTCTATTTCAATGGCTTCCATGATTATTCGACTGTTGAAGTGTTCAGTTTTGGAGATGAGTTTGGTTCTTTCAAAGTCAATTTCATGACCTGTTGTTTTTATGTGCTGGAAGAGAGAGGAAGATTTTTCTTCTTTTTTGACTGCGTTCTTGTGTTCTGCGATGCGTGCGCTTATTCTCCGGTTTGTCTGTCCGATGTATGTGGCTGGACAGACTTTGCATGGTATTTCGTAGACTCCTTGGTTTTCTAGCTCAATCTTGTCTTTGGGGTTTCTTAAAATGTTGGCTATTTTTTGGTCGGTGCAAAAGGCTGTCTTGATATTGTGTTTGTGGAGAATTTTGCTGATTTTGTCTGTGGTGCCTTTGATGTAAGGGAGGAGGGCGGTGCCGTTGTTCTCTTCTGTTTCTTGGTTCTTGGGGGTGTTTCCTTTTGGATTAGTTTGGTGATGGTGTTTTTTGGAATCCGTTCGCAATTAAAACATTCGAGAGAGTGTGTAATTCAGTTTTTAGGTGGTCTTTGTCAGCGAGGCGTTTGGTTCTGGAGATGAGGGTTTTGCTACGGAGTTGATCTGTGCAGGGTGGTGGTGTGATTGTGCATTTAAGTAGCGGTTTGTATGTGTTTTTTTCTGGTAGATGGTATGTCCTAAGGAGCCGTCGGGTTTTTTGTAGATTAGGACGTCCAGGAAGGGAAGTTGGTTGTTGGCTTCTATTTCCATAGTGAATTGTATTTTGGGGTGTAGGCTGTTGAGATGTGTGAGGAAGTTGTTCAGTTTATCTTTCCCGTGTGGCCAGATAACAAAGGTGTCGTCAACATATCTGAGCCAGAGTTTGGGTTTATGTTCGGACTTCTGTAACGCGTTGGTTTCAAAGTGTTCCATATATAGGTTTGCGATGACCGGTGAGAGGGGTGATCCCATGGGTGCTCCTTCTATCTGTTTGTATCTTTGTCCATTGTGGATGAAGTATGTGTTGGTTAGGCAGTGGTTGGTCAGATCTAGGATGTGTTTGGGGGGGTTGTATTTGTTGTGGATAGCTGTCAAGATGACGCCTGAAGATGACGAGTGAGACCTCGTCGAAACGTCGCCAAAACAACCAGATTTCTACACGGGAAGAAACCCGAATCCACCCTAACATGCATATATATATTCCATAGGGTGCTTATATTCCAAAAGTTGCTAGCGACCCTGCTATAATAACTGTAGAATTGAAAATAAATAACATATTAACACATTCAGATATCAACAGATAGTGGATCTGCATTCCCCTCATACTCTGTGGAAGAGAGTGATTTCCCCATGGTCTCCTATTCAGTTCACAACTGAGGTGAGATTTGAATCAAAGCCTTTCCATTTTAAGTGCCATGGAGTCTAGGTTCTTCACTGCATATGTCTTCTCAACAAGGTTGGGAAGATTAGGGTTTTTTTGGGGGTTAACTATCACTCCCACAATAGTCCTGGTGCCACCATGACCAATGATTGTGAATGTTGGAGAATTCTGGGAGTTGTTATTTAGAAAAGTAACTTTCCCCTGCTCTGATTGGCTAGTTGCCTCCAATTTCAGACATTGTCTGAGTCTTGCTATCTTTGGAACATGAGTCTTCTGATGCCTGAAACCACTAAAGTCAGGCGTAAAAACTCTTTAGCTGGTTTGAAATATTTTGTTGTTAATGTTTCCCACCAGGTGGACTTTTTCCATCATTTCCATTCCCCAAGGCAATATTAAACTTCAGTTTAGGAAAGCAACTCTGCAATCTTCTGTAATTATTTAATTGTATGTAATTTTCAACAGGTGCTATTCAAATGGTTAATTAATCAAAATCAAATCAGCCCCTAATTGTCATGGAAGGCCTAATCTACCTGCTATGCTTTTGTAAAGAAACTAGTTCTGTATCAGACTTGTGACCAATCTCCCCAAGAAAAGGAAGAAGGGAAGCAGACAACACAACTTCTACACATCCACTGAAGTCCTGCACAACAGCAAAACACCAATTCTTGGAACAGAGCATTCATCATCTTCTTCATACTTCATCTACCCCCCCCCCAGGACTTTGCAGTAATTACCTAGAGGAAGGGTCACTGACTGCATATGCAAATACAACAATTATGCTCACAATAATAATTCATGCCCAGCCAACTTCATTCAGATGCATTTTATTAAGATATATGGCTTACAATAAACACCTTGAAAACAGTGTTGATCCCCCATTTCTACCCGAAAGGAGAGTAATGAGTGAATCAGAACAGAAGAGATTTCTCTGCTGCTACCTTCTTTCATAGGGAATGTCCAAAAGAGGTAAGGGGTATTATAAACCCACAGAGAGGAATGTTGGTAAGTCTTTGGGCCCAAGTCCAAGTCTTAGTGCCAAGATTTGAGTCAAGTTCCAAGTCTTTGGGTCCAAGTCCCAAGTCCAAGTCTCAAGTCTCTATTAAAAACAAGCTTTTGTCCCCCTTGAGAAGAAGGAGTGTGTGCTGTGTATGCCTGAGTGTGAGAGAGGTCTGAGGGTTGTGAACCATCTATTTTTGGTCCTATTTGCCTTTCTCCTGAGTATCTGATTGTCACCACAAATTGGCTTGAAAAGCATTCTGGTATCAAAATCCAAGCCATTTATTAACACAAAGCTGTGCTCTTAGTCAACTATATCAGAATGAATCTCAGATAAACAAGTAATTTTCTCAATATGATATGGTAAGATTGGCTTCCCAACCTATCTGCTAAAACCAAGACATTTCACAAAAATAAACTTGTTGCAGATATTCAAACTTATCGAGACTGCATTTAAGGAACATGATTTTATCTACACAATTGCGCCCCCCCCCAGTCATGACAATTCCACCAACACTGAAGACCTGCTACACTGGGGCTGAGCTTGCTGGAACTAGAAACACAGGGCGCTTTTACACGACCCCTAAGATCCTCTGGCAACTTAAATTCAGACCAGAGATCTTGGGGGTTTGTCGCTCCTCCTGTGTTCCCACCCCTCCGCACTTCCTTGCTCCTGCCTGCGTGAGGGGAGGGAGAAAAAAAGGAGAAAAGAATGCAGGCTCACCTCCTCTGTGCTGTCAAGCTGCTCTGGGAACCATTCCAGTCTCTTTTAGTCTATTAAAGGGGCGGGGGTAAAAACAAAAAACAAACACGAGGCGAGGAGAGCCCGGCACTCACTGCTTTACATCCGCATCAGAAATTTTTCACATTCGGAGACCAGGTACCTGGAAAATGCACTGGGAGGCACTTAGTTGGGCATGGTCGTACTTTATTTTGTTTAAAGTCCAGAGCTGGTGGGAAAACAATTTTAAGCTCCGCATCTGGGAGCCCTTTGCCTCGGATTTTAGGGGTCGTATAAAAGTGCCCACAGTCAGAACTGCCACACTGTTTAATCTCAGCTCTTTGTGATGCCTCCCCGAAGTCCTCAACACATTCACTGGGTAACACGCACTGCTTGGAGTGACTAAGGAATTGTAAGAGCACATCTTAGCACCAAAATCCAGTGGTGCAAAGGCTGAGCTTGGTCCAGTACTGGTCTTAATGTATGCAAATAGACAACCTGACACACAGGAAAGAATTATGTTAAACAGTTTCATAGTATGTAGAATTTGCTTTTAGTATTTAAAGTGGTATAAGAACTGAATTTAAAATCTGTATTTTCTCCAAGCACATTTTATGCCAGGTTATTCACAAATTATCCTATGTAGTACTGTACTCTGCCATGTATAATCAGTGTTTCTTTCAGACAATTTGCATTTCGGAGATTCCGGGGAATTTCAGAGATTCTTGGGGGGGCAGGGGGTATATAAGATTGTAAAAGATTTTGCCTAGGGGATGGTGGACTTGCCCCCAGAGGAATGCCTGAAACAAACTGTGTATATTCTCATCAGTTCAATTGATGCAACAGCCTTAACCTGAGATTGTTAATAGAAATCAAAAGGAAAAGAAACAAAATAGCCAAAGGTCCAGCTCCTATGCATAAAATGAATGGCAAAACTCCCAATTTATACTCTGTTATACTTCTCTGTCAATTCATTCATGCCCTTTCAGGTTTGGAGTCAAAATTGTTTCTTTCATGCATTTGATTCTGTGCTCCTAAACACAAAGCCCAGAGAGAACTCCTAGTTCCCTGAGCTCCTTGCCCTCTGAAGATGCTTGCCACAGAGTCTGGCAAAACGTCAGGAAGAAAAACTTCCAGAACATGGCCAAACAGCCTGAAAAATTCACAACAGCTGTAACCTTTTCATTATTTCCTGTGGGGAAATTTGCTTTGATATACAAGTATTTTGGTTTATGGGCATGTTTCCGGAATGGATTATGCTCGTAAACCAAGGTACTACTGCACCTATAAACAAAATATACAGAATAATTTAATTATTTATTTATTTATTTATTAACTAAGAAAATAGAAAGAGAAGATATGGAAAAATTGAGTAGTATATAACTGATGAAGAGACAGATGAAGTTATAAACAAACAGAGCAGCGAAGACTCCAGGATCAGATGGATTGGGTCCAGAATATTATTTAAAAAAAATAAAATAAAACAACCTCCTAATTAAACTGAAAGCTATATATAATTAAATACTCAAGGGGGAAGAAATTCCCTTGTCATGGAAACAATCAATGCTTATGCTAATGTTGAAGCCAGATAAGGATCTGATGAATCTGGGATCTTATAAATCAATTTCATTAATAAATTAGAATGCTAATATACTTACAGGTATATTAGCTAAGAGATTGAATAGAAAAATGGATTTTTACAAGGTAGACAAATTGGGGTTTAATCAAAAGGGTCTTCTTAATTTATACAATAAAAGAGACAAAATGAAAGCGGGGATATTAGTACTAGATAATTTTAAAGCACTTGATTTGCTGAAATAGTCAGCATAGGATATTAAATAAAAAACTAGTATTTGGTATCCATGTTAGGCATATCTGGAAGTTGAATCATGGCAACTGGACTTCTTTTCTTGTGTTTTGGGGTTGGGTGTTTTGGGTGGATGGGCCTCTGACTCAGCGTGTTTGTGGGTTTGAAATAAACGAGGGTGTAGTGTTTGCCAAAAATCCTTTTAAGCTTTTCATACACTCCAGTCATTCCATTCTGAAGTATTTAGAATTCACTGAATAATGCCTTATCTCAATAGTTCCAAATATGGCCAAATTTAAATTTAATTGTTTGATAAGTTAATAATGATTTCTAATATTTGGAGTCCCATTTACTCCTATAGATGAGAAACCAAAGGCAAAGTTTCTGCTTGCTAGAGAAGAAATGAAAGTGCAATTTCTTTTTTTCAGTCATCTTGGAAAGATTTCTTGAGAAATGAAACTTAAAGATATTCTGACATCAGGGGTAGTGGAGGCACTCAGATGTCTCCTGATTAGGTTTGCCATGGGTTTCGCAAGAGAGAAGGACTGAGATGAGAGCACAACCTGTAAATTATGCATGTCTGCCCCAATGAAATCTAGAAACAGGCACAGATGACAGAAGGATCCCCCCACGTGCATTTATTAATTCATTCCAATTGAAAGGCAGCCATAGCTGCTTATAAATCCTCTGAACAGTTGCTGAGAGAATATGCACTCCAGCAGTTTTCTCTGTGTCTTTTTCTGAACTGCTAATGTACATTTGCATTCTCTACATCTCCTTGTATATTGTCAACAATATAGTTAGGAACAAGATTCATAGGAAAATTAATGGATTCATAGATTAATTTGTTATAACTCATTAAGGGGAAAATTATATTAGGCTCTGGAAAGGCTTGTCTTCTGCTGTAGCAGAATCAGATACTGTTCTTCTTCACTATTTTCGAGTACATAGCTTTCCAATTGCAAATGATTTTTTTCCTGGGGGACCCACTTTGGAGTTGAGTAACTCAGCCCCCTAAACCCCAAACCTCTCCAAATTGGGAAGGCTTAAAGGGAACAGTCCAATGAAGCTACCCACCAAATTTTCTGCCTCTAGGGCGAATTGTTTCATTTTTAGAGCAAAAAATTGTGGTTTGTTTTGTTGCATCATAAAATGCCTTCTACCATTTTGTTTTATAACAAATTTGTTATGTAATGAAATGATGAAACAGCATTTCTGTTCATGTATAATCCACACTCAATCTAATTGGTTTGGAGTACTTTGCAGGATATGGAAGACACGGGCATACATAATATAATGGAGTGGGGTAGATGGGTGGTGAGAGCATTTTTTTGTGCAGCGAGCTGTTGCAGCACTGGCAACCCCCCACCCCTACCCTGGGATTGACACTGTGCCACCTAACCCCAGGATGCAGCAGCATGTTGGAACTGGCTTTCCATTTGCTTGAAAGAGTGCTGGAACATCTCCATGATTTGGCACTGGAGACTTCTATGGATGTGGCTGCTCCTCTGGGCAGGGAAGAACGGGCCATCATCTGCCGACTGGTCTGTGTCCTCCAAAGTGTTGCGCATTCAACATGAGTCCTTCGTGGAGAGACAGCCATCCTTGAGCAAGTAATCCCAAAGATGCAGGGCTTGGTTGGCATGATGGATGGCATAATGAAGAGGGCAGCCTAGGTGGATGGGGGGACTCCATAGGGGGAGAGGAGCATTTCTCCTGGCCTGAAATAGTGCACCTGGCCACCAAACTAAAGGATCTGCTCCATTCCTGGTTTGCCTCCTTGTGGGAGGAGGAGGAGGAGGAGGAGTACGTTCTAGCAACTATCTTTGACCCCTGAATTAAACAATGGGAAATGGATATTAAGAAGCAGTAAGAGAGAAAGCAATGCCAGCCAACTTCCCTTCGCATGCAGCAGCCTCTAGTGAAGAAGGACTGGGTAGCACTGAAACAGCAGAAATTTTGAATGTTTAAAATGTGAATTCCAAAATGTGGTGCTCGCTCTACTGAATACAACCTGGATGGCTCGTGTACTAAGAAATTAAGTGCTGCGCACCCATTAGATTAGTAATTCTGTTTGTACAACCAGATGAAAAGGTCCTGCTAAGAGGAACAACAGCTTAGAAAGAATGAGGTGTCTCATGTATGCCAGGCACTTGTATGTTTACTGAGGGATTCTGGGAGTTGTAATCCAAACAACGATAGCTAAACTCCTATTATATATCTGTGCCAGTAGAGGTGTGATTGTGTCAATTTCAGGGGCAAATTGCTTCTAGTTACCGAGTTACCGCCTCTATTCATTGTACACCAGGTTATATGAGTAGCACATAATAAGGAATGCATGTGATTATGCCATTGCATTTATACCGGCATACTGAATAGGATGCTGACCAGTGTTTCCATCTTCTCTTAAGTAGGTCAGTATTATAATTTCCATGTTGCAGGTGGGAGAAAGGGCTGCAGATGGGAGAATAAAGGCTTGCCTAAATAACTCCAGTTATTTTTACATATGAACTATTCACCCAAGAATTTATCTTGGGAACATTTCCCCTCATCTTCACAAAACAAATTATGAGTGTTAGAGTATTCCATACAGGGGGATGGATTTGATACCACATTTCTGGATGGGAAAAACATCTTCAGGGTCCATACTGTTTTCCATTCGGAATTCACAGAATTTCTTTAAACACTGAGTTTTTAAGAATATAAAAGAAGTCCTTAAAAAGCAAGACAAAGAAGGTGTACTTACCTGTACCTGTACCTTAATTGACAAAAAGTTGTTGGAAAACATACATATGATTTCTTACACTACAGGGTACATTTGTCAGAGAGCCAAGACTTATTTTGTTTCTGTTTAAAGGTGCTGAAACATTCATGGGCCAAAGTCACTTGAGGGACAGTTTATTCTACATTTGGCTGTGCAAAGGTCCCTTTATGGTTATTACTGGACCAGGGCAATTAATGAGGGGAAACCTGCTTTGTTTAGAATGACAAAGTTAATTCAATTTCTGCTTTTGCAGTGTCTTGAACCGCACACCTGCAAACTTGATTCAGGAAATCATTTTAGTGGATGACTTCAGCTCTGACCGTGAGTATTACTTTTCTCCACTTTCTCTCTAATTACTTTTGCTTAGGGTTCTAGTTTTGTTTGGTTTGTTCAGCTTTTGACCGTTTTTGGTTGCATTCACTAACCCCCAATGACATTTTCTTTCCTTTTTAATTGACTGACATATCATGACAGGATGAAAAACGAAACTTTGTGCAGGGTTTTACTGTGCTTGTTTCAATTTCCAACTGAGAAAACAAAACTGACCACTTTTGGGAGGCTGTGAGGGATATTTAAAATTGTACATATTTTACATTTTAGTCAGTTATCAGCGTGAAGATCAGGAACTCAGAATGTGGCCATGAAGTCAGAATGTTCACTTGGCTTGCCCTTCATAATCACCACCATTTTGTGGTCCATTTTCATAAGTATGGGAAGTGCATTGCTAGAAGCCCTGATTATTCAAGTTCCAATAGGAGGAGATAATGGATTCCATACAGTGTCCTTGGTGTGCTAGCTAGAGTTGATAGCCCCAGGTTCTTGCTCTGTTTGTCATAGTGAGCTCTATCCCAGGGCAATAAATGTCTGGAATTCAATTGTAAAAGACATTAACCTCCTTCCAGGAACCTGGCACCAGAAAATAAAACATCCATTTCAAAATATATGGTTTTCCCCAGCACTAACATGAGAGGCAAAATAATAATAATAATAATAATAATAATAATAATAATAATAATAATAATAATAATAATAATAATAATAATAATAATAATAATAATAATAGGCAGCAAGAACTGAAGAATAAAATACTGACACATGCTGCATTAAATTTCCTCATTTTCCAGAAAGTACACTTGAAGGGCCAAATGGGATGTGACTCAGAATGGGTCACCAGTATTTTTCACCTGAATTATATACACAGGCAGGAGAGAGCTTTCTCATTCTGATAAACTATGCTCCCAAGAAAAATCAAGGAGGCCTTTACCTGTTACTGACTTCAAAACAACAAGAGCATGGTTTCTAAGGAGATGTTGCATGCCATGTTTAGTTTGAGATGAGCAGTAAGCAGGGGCGTATCTGGGGGGGGCGCAGAATGGTACATCTGCCCCGGGCACAGCAATCTGGGGGCACCTGGAGGGGGAGGGGGAGGAAGAAGCCCTGCACCCTCCCACCAGCAGTTCTCAGGCTTGGCAACAGGACCCACTCCATCACAGCTGCCTCCTCTGCCACCGCGCACCAGGCAGAAGGCGGTGAAGCAAGCAAGCAGGCAGGCGTGCAAGCGCAGTGGCTGCGGCGCCCTCCTCCTCCTCCTCCTCCTCCTCCTCTGCTCCTCCTCCTCCTCCTCCAACTCTCCCTTGCCTTGCTCTGGGCCACTGCGGGAGAGGTAAGGCGTGTGCGCTACCATGCGCGCGCACACACACAAACACCCACCCATATGCCTGTGCACCCCATGCCCTCAAGATTCCCCCCCTTGCTGGATGGATGCAATGGGATTGGGGAGGGCCGGAGGGGCACAAAAGCAACTTTGTCCCCAGGCACCCCAAAACCTTGCTACGCCACTGGCAGTAAGTAGTGAAGTTGCTGCAGTGCCAAGGGTCTGATAGTAGATATAAAAATGAACTCATGGTGGACAACCTTT
The DNA here is from genome assembly GCA_029282475.1 of Phrynocephalus forsythii. Lineage (NCBI taxonomy): Eukaryota > Metazoa > Chordata > Lepidosauria > Squamata > Agamidae > Phrynocephalus > Phrynocephalus forsythii. Next base: position 141,540,666 of record JAPFRF010000001.1, read on the forward strand.
GATCTAGGTTTCACAGTGCAGGCACTACTTTGAGTATTTAGTAGTGCCAAGAAAATTTAGAGAGTCAAAGATTTCCACCCAAAAGCATTTAAAAAAAACACCAAAGGAAGCAAAACAGTAATGGGTACCAGAGTGTATAACGTGCAGTTGTGTGCTTTGTCTCAGAATAATAGAATAAAGTAGTTGGAAGGGAACTATAAGGTCATCCAGTCCAACCTCCTGCCCCTGGCAAGATATCTGCCAGGTTGTTGTCCAAGTTTCTTTTGAGTGCCTCCAGTGTTGGAGTACTCACTTGCGATAGTTTGTTCCACTGCCATACTGCTCTAACAGGAAGTTTTTCCTGAAATTCATCTGAAAACTGGGTTCTTTTAACTTGAGCCCATTGTTGTGTGTCCTGCACTCTGGAATGATCAATAAAAGATCCTACCCCTCCTCTGTATGACAGACCTTCAGATATCTGCAAAGTGCTATCATGTGGCCCCCTCAGTCTTCTTTTCTCTAAGTTAGTTATTCCAGTCATTCTTCACCAGGTCTTGGTTTCCAGCTGCCCTCATCATCCTTGTTTCCCTCCTTTGAACTTGTTCCAGTTTGTCTCCATGTCGTAGGGGTGGGAGTGCAATGTTCAGGTTGCAGGCTGCATGCCACCCCATCTCAAAAGTGATGTTTTTGGCTCTGGTGGCATCTGGAGGATTTCTGCAAGTTATCTGAAAACATGATTTCACTATGGAGATACTCACAAGAGTGAGTGACCGTTATCTTAGCGGCAGAAGACATGTTTTAATGAAGACGGTTGCAGGATCAGTTTCTGGCATCTGCAAAAAGAAGGACCAGGTAGCTGCAGATGATAGGCAAGGCCTCTGCCAGAGACCCTTAAGAGATACTGCCACCTGCAGTACCCTCACTGCACTAGACAGCCAGGTAGTCTAACCTGGTTGGTCTGATCCTAAATTTGTATTCCAACATCTGTTGTTCCAGAGTAAGGACAGTGGTTGTCACCGAAACTCTTCTTCTATTGCCATGAAAACAACAGAAGCTGAAGTATTGCTTGAATTTACCAAGATAGAATCATAGAGATCTAACTTGTTGCCTCCTGAGAGTTCCCTTACTGCAGGCCTGCCCAAAGTCCGGCCCGGGGGGGGGGGCAAATCCGGCCCATCAGGCCATTCTGAGTGGCCCGCGGCTGGCTGGCCCGCCCCTCCCTCCCCCTCCTTCACCCCATGTTTTTTTAAACAGGCTCCCTGTGCTTCCTTTGGTCCCCACCTTCCTTCCTTCCTCTCTTGGTTTCCACCTCCCTCCCTCCCTCCCTTGGTCCTCACGTTCCTTCCTGCGGGTGGGGTTACAAGGGGTCAGTGGGTGGGGCTTATGGGTCAATGGGTGGGGGTTGCAGTGGGGTGGCAGAGTCAGGGAGCAACCGGCCCCTGACACATTCTCAGCCACCAAATCTGGCCCTCCTTACAAAACGTTTGGGCACCCCTGCCTTACTGTGTGGAACTAATAATTTCACAGACTCTGTCCATAGGCTTGAGCCTATGTAGTAGTGGTTTAGTGAACAGGGCAGTAATTTCTTTCCTGTTGTTGGGGTGTGGGGTAGAAATGCTAGTGTCCCCACACTCAAGTCCTGTTAGACTGGGAGGAGGAGCATGGCTTCATTTTGGTTGTAGAGAAAAGTCAAAGGCTCACCTGTGACTCCCTGGGAAGCTTCCCACAGCTGCAGGTGGGTCTGGCTGTTGGAGAAGGTACAGCTCAGTCAGGAGCCCAGATCAGCACCATGGACTCCCTGGTGAAACGTCAAGACAGTCCATTCAGACCTGTTTATTCATTCTCACAGTGATGCCTGCAGACTGTGTAATACATTAGGACGACCATACCCACATGGGATTGATATCTGCAGTTCCATTTACCTGTGGTCTGAAAATATCTAAAATATTTCAAATATTAAAAGAAAAAAATAGAAATACAGTATGTATTTCCTCAATGTATTTACTGGAACTGGCCACTAGAGGAAACCAGAGACCATGCTATAGTACAGTGGTGTGGAACCTCCAGCACTCCAGATGTTATGAACCACAACTCCCACAGTCCTTTGTCATTGACAATAGAGGCTTGGAATTCTGGGAGTTGTGGTCCAAATCATCTGGAGTGCCAAAGGTTCACCATCACTGCTATAGTATATATCAGTGGTGGAAAACCTTTGGCACTCCAGATGTTTTGGACGCCAACTAGAGACATAAAATTTCTGGAAATTTTGAACCCCCCAGGTTTATTATTTCAGAAGAAAAATGGAAATTTTGGGGAAATTGAAAAAAGAGCTACATTAGCACAACACTCCTGAACTGTTTGCTAGTTTATGTGGAACAAAAAAACCTCTTTAAAAATCTATAATTAACAATTATTCATATTTCCTCTCCACAGTGTTAAATGAAAATAAAATAAAAACCTCATTCTCATAAAAAGATTGAAGAGAGGGGAAATGTATAGAAGGGTGTGATATTTTTAGAAATGATTTTGAATGATATTGTTTAGAGATGATTTGGAAAATATTTGAATGCTCTGTCTTAAAATATTTTATTCATTATGTTAAAATAAAACATTCTATAATCATTTCTTTCTATTTCTTTTTCATTTTTTTCAATTTTTTGGAATAAAACCAAGAAGGCTTCGGGGAAAAAAAAAACAGGAAAAAACATTCCCTCCCCCCCCCCCATTTTTTCCATTTTCCCCCAGACCTTCACATCTCTAACCACAGCTTCAAGAATTCTGAGCCTAGATTGTCAATGAGAAAGGACTGTGGGAATTGTGGTCCAAAACATCTGGTGTGCCAAAGGTTCGCCACCACTGCTATATATCTTTCTTTATGCACCATTTCTAGTAGCCAGCTCTGGAAATAGGTATATGGGAAAAATATTTTTTTTCTGTTTCCCTCCCCTTTTTTACCATGTGTGTCTGTGAAGATTCTCAGTCATCCAGGTGAGTTTATCTGGAAGTTGAGTCGTGGCTACTGGACTTTTTTTTTTCTTGAGAGACACAAAAGTTTCACTGCTCATCCAAACAGCTTCACCATGTGCTATATAGCTTCTGCATTATAATCTGCATTTCATGCAATCCATTCAAAATAGATGCTAAATGATTCTTCACTTCTCCACAGCCTCCAGTTATGATTTTATGCCATCTTTTAAAATACATTCTCCAGTTTTCAAGATCTGAAGAGAGCATTTCATCTGGACGTTATTAGGAGAGCTAGTAGGGATTTTGCTATGTTCTTGGTGTATGGATAACCTGAAACAGTTTCATGGGCTTTCTTTTGGATCTGGCTTTCCTTGCCTACTCGATGACTAGTAGTATCTCCATAGGCTTTAATTGAGGGTACCTGTCACTGCTTCTCTGTGGTACAGTCTCTGACAAACAGTCCACCCGGGAACAGCGTCCGAGGCAGTGAGGAGCTGTCAAGGTGGAAGAGCTCCAGGAATAAAATCAACTAGCAAAGAACTTTGGCTGGGAGCCTGAGTGCTTCTTGCCAGGATATCAAGGCTGTGCTAGAATGATAAGGGCAAAAAATGGGCGGAAAAGTGTTAATGCAACTGCTGCTGATATTAAGGCATGAGAGAGAACAGTGTGACCAAAGAAGCAAACAAAGGCATGAAGAAAATGACAGGGACTATCAGCTAAGCTTTGGCTGACCCAGAAGCATTCCCCATGCCGAAATGCATCTCCAGGGGCTAAAAGTACAGTGGTACCTCGACTTACGAATTTAATCCATTCTGAATGCATGCTGTTAAGTTGAACTACTCTTAAGTCAGAGGGTACCTGTCTAAAAAATTGAAAAAATGAGTTGAAAAATCAAAAACTGGGGGATTGTAAGTCGAGCAGACCATATCTAAACTTTGTAAGGCGGCAGTTAAAATGCCAACAGTTTTCCACTCTTAAGTCAAACGGCTCTTAAGTCGGGGTGCCACTGTAATTCAAATCTTCTGCCTGACCCACAGCACTGCAGTTGCGTGGAACAGAGCCTGCTGAGTTTAGTCAAAAGAGGACAAGAGGACAAGCTCTGCAGTCCAGTTGCTGCAGTGTGCAGTACTTTGCCCGGTGTGGACTAAAGGCTTACTGCTCAAGTCAAATATAGATGTGCTGTTGAGTGTATGTATCTTTGCTTATAAAGATCTGGAGCAGGATGTCTTGCTGATGCTTTCTAACCTAAACAGTAAGAAGTATGAACCAAGATGTTCTAAAACTAGGCTTAAACGTTTGTCCTTTAGATTATATCGGGTCTTCATGACACAAAATGTCCTGGGGAAAGGAGAAGAAAAAGTGTCATTCTTGTGTTTGTGTGTGTGTGTGTGTGTGTGTGTGTGTGTGTGTGTGTGTGTGTGTGTGTGTGTGTGTGTGTGTGTGTGTGTGTGTGTGTGTGTGTGTATCCTCCATGGCTCTTTCTTTGCTTCTTTGCTTCTTAATATCATATCACCCCCTTTCTTCCTTTTAGTATTTTGTCTTTATCAGTCTATACATATCTTTATTCCCCCCCTTAAAAACAGACCTTACGCAGCTCTTTTAAAATATACATATAAGTCAGTGTAGATAATTACACATTTTCAGGGTGGATTTAATTTAAATCAGATTGATTTAAATCACAATTTAAATTTAATTTTTTAAATGATTTAAATGTTTAAAAATATTAAATTAAATGGTGATTTAAATTATATTTAAATCAATTTAAAAATGGTTTTTAATCCACCCTGCATGTTACAGAGCAAATCCAGAGTTCCTAGTTCTGCTTGTCCTGTGATCCTAATGTCGGTTGTAGGAGACAGAATTTGCCAATTAAGGCCACCTCATAGGAGAGGGCATTTATGTTCTCCTCCCCCTCCCCATTTCCTAATCCCCGCTATATTCCCCCTTTTCCCCTTAGCCAGGCTTATTTTCAGTGGTGAGGGTGAAAAGGGTAAGAGGTGGAGGAGTTGTAGGGATTAATCAGATGACTGTTCTTTATTATATCAATGGCTCTCCCTGCATGAGCATTAGCCAGTAAATGAGAAATGGAGAGAGATTTATGAAATGTGTGATTCTGGAGGTAACAGTGTGCTGTCTGCCATCAGCTGTTTAGTGGGATGTAAACTATATGCTAGAGAGCAGCTGTATTTAGCAGAATCTCAGTGACCCTTTCCCTTGAAATGTACCCTCAGAAAAGTATGATTCACATTAAATATAAGGGGAAGTTTCACTGGATCTCTCCGCATACGTACTCGCACTCCAGCTGCTTTACTACCACCACCAGTTCACCTTGCAAACATAGATTTGGAACCCCCGGGAGGAGAATAAAACATTGGGAAGAAATTCAGGTGAAAAGGGGCTAGCAGAAAGTGGAGGGTACTCCTTTTGGGCAAATGCTTCTGGTAACCCCCTCCCCCCCCGCCAGCCTGCTCCTCACTCCTTTGTTACGTGTACCCAAGAATCAGGGCCCCACATTAGTTACCTTCCTGCTGGACCCCTAACCTCATGTTTTTGGGTGGGAGAGGGAGGTGAGAGATGGAAGCAGGTTGGAACATCCCTAATTCGTGAATTCGCCTGCTCCTTAGCTGGGGAGTGACTGGATCTGGTAACAGTAAGGTCATGTGTCAGTGAAAGTTCATGTGTACAGTATTTGAGAGAGAGAGAGAGAGAGAGAGAGAGAGAGAGAGAGAGAGAGAGAAGACATACCTGCCTGCTTTGGCTCCGGCTCTGTCTTGTCCCCTCTGGCTCTGTGTCTTGGCAGGTGTGTCTTCTGCCCCACCACTGAGAGTGGGCAGTGGCCCCCAGACCTGTCAGAAGAAGGGCAAAGTGTCCCCTTCATTAACTTCCATGCCTATACTGTACTGTCTCAAAGTATTCCATTCTGCAGACATTTGGTGAAGGGGAAAAGGTCTTTGGGCTTCATTAGCACACAGTGTGGCAGTGCAATGCTTAGCCTGCGCCCGTGTCTGAGAAATGCTGACTCGAATATTTGGGGTGGGGGAGGTAGAGCTGATGGGCCAGCAGAGCCCTTTGAGCGACACGTCAGGCAAATGGGATTAGGTTGTTTATTTTGGGATCCCCAAGAGTGATTGATATCATAAATAAAAGCAAAGCCGTGCCCTCTGTTGAGACACATGGGAAGGAATTAATTGCAGTTGTCTGTCAGTGCCAAGCGAACCCGGTGTGTGTTCCAACTCTGTTTTCTCTTCTCTTCAGCTGAAGACTGCCAACTCCTTGCCAAGATCTCAAAGGTCAAGTGTCTACGCAACAATCGTCGGGAAGGTGAGTTGGCAGGCTTGCAGACATCATCCACATCTTCGGAAACGTCGTGGCAGAGAGAATTAACATCTGTGGGAAGAAGGGATGTACAGCCACACACATCAGCCTCTTCTTCCTGGACTTGCCTTGCTTCCTGAAACTGGAAGAGTCTCTTTTGAACTACAGTTCCCAGAATCCCCAGCTAGCTTGGCCACACAAGTTGGAGATATATTAGTCATAGTCCAGAAAAGTAACTTCTCCAAACCTTGTTGTTCCCAAGACCCAGATCAGCAGTATCACCAAGCTGTGACCAGGCTCCCTTAAAGTTGGGGTGAGGAATTCAGGACAGCAGTTCCAATACATCAGGTAAAAAGGCCCTCAACAAAGAGCCATTACGTCTTGGCTAAACTTTGTTTTCATACACTAGCCCTCCTTCAGGCTATAGTGAACACCAGGCTACGTCAATCAGCTACAACATTGTCCAGATGTAAAGGAGCAACAGAGTGTCACCACTCTGCTGATTGCAACAGTCAGCTCTGAAACAACAACACTTGTGTGCCTGGCTTGGACGCAATGGGAGGGAGAAGAGAATCAGCATATCTGGAGCCAAGGGGACCTAACATCAGAATCAGAGCCACAGTAGATCTAATGTGCTCCTCATTATTTTCCCTGGTAAAGACTTTGAGTGCAGCTGAGCAATGCTTTACCGTTTTATTACAGTGGAACCTTGACTTACATACTGCTTGGCTTGCATCATATTTGACTTGCAGCAAGAAGGGGCCTGTTTGACTTGAGTCGCTGGCTTTGAGTTACATCTCAGAGCCCCGGCGCAAGGCACCGGAACTGGGCGGCAGCCACAACCCAGCATCGCGGCTGCTGCCTCCAAACTGCTCCTGCCTTCTTCCTCTCCTCCGGCAGCGGCGGCTTCGGCGAGACCAGCTCAGAGCACCTGGAGCTGGTCCTCGGCCTCACCGAAGCCGCCGCTGCTGCCGGAGGAGAAGAAGGGCCGGGAGCTCGGGGCTGGCCTCGCTGGTTAGACAGTCAGCTCAGTCTTGTAAAAAATCTGGCTGCAGAAGTCTGGTCCACAATGGAAGTGTTTTAGTTGGGGAGCTGTAAAGTTGTGGGACTCTAATGGTAAGCATAGAGTTGTTCAGAACTTGGAACGTCAGGTTAAACGTCAGGTTAAAAATCAGTAAAACTTAAATGTTAGACATTGTTGCTATGAACATTAAAAAGTGGAGGCGAATAATTTGTGGACTATAATTCCACTGCCTCCTCCTCTCTTTGAAGAGACATTTCATTTACATCCCCAGAAGGAATCTCCTATCCCAGTCAAATTTGTGTTAAATTGCTGTTTTCGGGGGTCTTTTTCATCGTCTGGAACGGATTAATCCACTTTCCCATTACTTTCTATGGGAAACGTTCGTTTGACTTAAGTCATGTTTGACTTAAGTCTAGACCACTGGAACGGATTAATGACGTAAGTCAAGGTTCCACTGTATTAACTAAATGGACAAGATAGCTCAGTGACATCAGTCAATGGCTGCAGAGCCATTGTGCCTCCTTGAGAGGGGTGGACTTGGTAATCCATGGGGTTCTTTCTAGTTATGCAGTTCGGTGGTGGTGGTGGTGGTGGTGGTGGCGGTTCATAAATGCCAAGCAGAGTCAATCAACATTATAAAAACATTGATTTGTCTTATACAACAGATACAAGTTTTAGCCAAAAACTTAGGTATTAAATATCAGCACCGCATGTATACTGTTCCTAACAATGCCAGGTTTTGCGGCTTTAATGACATTATTTCTGAGATCTCGACTCCAACGGCTTGTAATACTGCTTGACATGTCTTGATCTCGTTCCCCTAGCCCCATGAATATGGGGACCACTGAAATGTATTTCACCCACAATTTGATGATGATGTTGCATTGGCAGGTTTAATTTTGTACTGAGAAGGATTACATGCTCTGCATCGCTCCCCATAGCCATACTTATTCTCTGCTAATATGTTCACTCCTTAAACAAAATTCAGCCTTTGGGAAAAAAAACATCTTGACCTCCCTATCTCCCCCATGGTTCATAAAGACGTTTTCATTCCCAGGCTTTATTCTATGCTGGGAGAAAAGGCATGTGGCTTCTCTCGCTCCTTAAAGCCCTCCAGTTCTCCAGCTGAGCAGCAGCACTCCTTGAATAAAGAGTTTGGCCATAGAGCTTTCAACCCTGGAATAAGGAAAGGAAGAAAACACAGAGGGAAGTAAGATTAGAGTCAAGCTTTGTGTGACACACTGCTGCGTAGAATGCATAGAGCTGAAAAAAGAAATCATAGAAAGGAAACCCCAGAACAACCCGACAAAGAACCCCGATGATCTGTGGGCATGGAATGTGGTGCTGGCTGATGATTTGAGAGGGGAAAACCGTAGGATGTGGGAATGGCAGGAGGAGAGAAAAGAAGATATTGTTCCCGAAGGAGTCATACTGCCTTGCTGAAGCCCTGAACAGAAGCACTTCAGGTTGCAACAAATTTGCCCACGAGGGTAAAAAAAGATCTTTCAGAGTCCAAAGCAAACTCTGCCTTCCAAAGGCAAGCTGTCATTAGTGTTCACATGAATCTGGTGAAGCATCAATGCTTTAGACGGAAAAGAGAAATGGAGGCCAACACTGTGATTTTTCACTGCAGACATGCAAAAACAGTTTATCTCATTTCATTTTTATTGTATTTTATTTATGAGTATTTTTACCCTGCCTTTCTCCTTGGAAAAGGACCCAACGCGGCTTCCAGTAATGAGGGACAATATACAGTCCAGTACAATTAAGGGCCTTTTTACACAACCCCTAAGATCCGCTGGCCACTTAAATTCGGACCAGAGATCTTAGGGGTTCCTCGCTCTTCCTCTGTCCCCACCCCCCTCCGCACTTCCTGGTTGCTGGCTGCCTGAGGGAGGGAGAAAAAAGAAAGAAAAGAATGCTGGTTTACCTCCTTTTTGTTCCCGGCAGCATTCAGATCTCTTAAAGGGGCGGGGCGCAAAAAAAAAGAACAAACGGAAGCCAGGAGAGCCCCGCACTCACTATCCTTACACCGGATCAAATATTTGTCATCATCAAAGACCAGGTACAAGAAAACTGCTGTTTGGTCGCGCTAAAGTGGGCGGGGTCGCACTTAATTGTCTGCAAAGTCCGGAGCTGGTGGGTAAACATTTTTAAGGTCTGGACCTTGCAGCCATTTGCGGCGGAGCTTAGGGGTCGTGTATAAACGCCCTAAGACATATTCCGGTTTAAGAACAGGGAATTGAGGGACATCTTACAGCACTGGAGGACGACATTAAAGCTAAAAGAGAAGGCGAGCAGTTAAGAAAAGAGTATAAATTCCATGTAATCATGCACATTAGACCGTCTAAAAGTTGGATTGTAGAGCCATGTTAAGGCAGTCCTTTGGTCCCGCTGCTGTGCTTCCAGCAGCCAGCTTTGCAGGGGAAAGCTGTGAGAGCAAAATGAGAGACGAATCAAAACACACTGAAATAGAATCTGGGAAAGACACCAACTGTGCATGCAGGCATACACACGCACATCCCCACGTATGTGGTTTCTCCAACCTCTGTCTTACCTCCCATCAGGAGTTACAGGATATCTAGTTAAATATATACTTAAACATGTTTTTAAAATATCATGATACATTCCAGAAAGCAATGCAAAATATCTCTTTTCTGGCTGGTGCAATGCTACTTCCCCTCAAGTATTTCACTTCTGGAAGAGAATCCAAGAAACAGCACACATTGTAGTGGTACTCACCTCCTCATACCCACTTCTGATGGCATCGGCAAAGCTTGCGCAGACCTGAAGGTCTGTGTCTGCAAAAGCTAATTATGCAGAATTGTTGCAGCACACCCAAGGGGGTTTTAGCCATTCAACGAAAGAAAGTTGGCTGTAAAAGTTATTTCATGACTCAGAAAAGTTCTAGGACAGTGGTTCTCAACTTGTGGGTCCCCAGATGTTCCTGGACTGCAACTCCCAGAAATCCTGGCCAGCTCATCTCGTGATAAAGACTTCTGGGAGTTGCAGTCCAGGAACATCTGGGGACCCACAGGTGGAGAACCACTGTTCTGGGGGGAAAGACTGTGCAGTATATACCAGGGATGTTCAACTTTGAACAGGCCAAGGTCTAGTTTTTCTGGCCCAAAGTGCCTGAGGGCTACTACACTAAAACCTCTACTTACAAATTTTATCTGTTCCAAGCACATGCTCGTAAGTATGAACTTTTGTAAGTAGAGCAGCGGTTTCCCATAGGAATGCATTGAAAACTAATTAATCTGTTCTGGAGGGAACAGATTTCAATGCCCCATGGCCCTTGAACTGTGCTGCTCGGCTGAAAGAGTGGGCTGGCAGACCCAGAACTTTGCTGGGGCAGTGGTGGACCTTGGGATGGGGAAGGGAGGGGTGGAGAACTTGTCCCCTCACTTTTTTTATTGATGGATGGCGGGCTACTTTTGAACCCTTCGTGGGCTACCAGTAGCCCGCGGTCTACCGGTTGGGCAGGCCTGGTATATACCCACAATACACCTTGGTGGATAAGAAGCAGTGTTACTGTGGGATGGGAACTCAAATGGCCACTGAGGTTATTTTGCTAGATTTGCTTCAGCTTTTTATTGGGCTCAAAGCCCTTCTCACCCTATTGTTCAAAAGATGGCCTACATTCCAGCAGTGGGTGAAGGAATGATTGCTTCAACAGCTTCCTATTATGGAAGGAAGGAAGGAACAGATGAATGGATGGATGGATGGATGGATGGATGGATGGATGGATGAACAAATAAACAGACTGCGGTAACCAGAGGACAGGAGATCAGGCAGGAAGCATTATTTTGATTTTCCTTGGCCAGCTATATCTTTGCTAACATACTGCCCACAAAGAACATGGAAATGTTGCTCCAAGGCATCCTGTGAGGAGTCAAAAATAACAGAGTCAAAGCCATTCCCATTTCACAATACTACCCACAGCCTGTTATCCCCTAGCAGACAATCGGGCGGGAGATAGCAAAGTGAACTGAGCTCACAGCAGGAAAATAACAGACTAAGGGCATGGTTACATCTCACAATGCTCCCAGAGATGCATTGGAATGCTTGAAATCAATTTAAAATTTTCTGTCTGTACAAGTTACAGTTAGCACACTTTTTTCTTGTTGGAGAGTGAAGTATTTTTAAAAGCTATGAGAAGGCTGTTTATTTTAACTTGATTGTGCACATGATTTATTTCGAATTGTTTTGACACGCCTGCTCACCGGTGTCAAATTAAATTGTACCTGTGGATTTTGTCAAAATGTGGATGCCAGAATCACAGTTTTGGGGCTGTTAGATAGATAGATAGATAGATAGATAGATAGATAGATAGATAGATAGATAGATAGATAGATAGATAGATAGATAGATAGATAGATAGATAGTATATTTCCTACCTGTGGTGCTGATCTAACGTTATTCCACTTTGGAAAAAAACCAAAAAGATTTTTAATAAATTATATGTAACACAACAACAGAAGAACATGTTTTTGTGCCTGCTTACCACATCATCTCAATGTGGGAAGTGAGGTCACAGCAAGTGGTTGTGAGAAGCAGCCAGTGCAAGGACAGGTGGGCAGCGGAGGAAAACCTCAAAAGTAGTTCCAGGATGATGTGCCAGCAACCAGAGCATCTCCCTGGAGCTGTGGTAGCATGGGGGTTTATCTTAGTTTTTTTTTAATTATACAGACATTTCAATCTGGGAATGCATAGCCTTGGGAGGGTGAAACACTCCTGTTGTGCCAGTTTCCTAGAAATGCAATGGGTTTGAAAGCCTGTGGAGCCCTTTTGACCAATGTACAACACAGCTCGCAAACGGAATAAAAGTTGTCCCAAGAGGACGCACCCACCCAGCCATCCAAGAACCATGTGACTACCATGTCACTTTAAATCGACTGATCCAGCTTCCAATTTAAAGTGCAGAATGTGCATAAGTCTGTGAAGATTCTCAGTCATCCAGGTGAGTTTATCTGGAAGTTGAGTCATGGCTACTGGTCCCGATGAAGCTGTTTGGATGAACAGCGAAACGTTTCTATCTCTCAAAAAAGAAGTCCAGTAGCCATGACTCAACTTCCAGATAATGTGCATAAGGAGCTGCTGGTCAGACTGTGAGTCACTGGTTGACATTGATGAGTATCTTGGTGCTGTTGTTTGGGTTGGAACTGGACTGGGCATGTTGTGGCTCTGCAAACATTATTGAACCACAACTCCCAACATCTCCAGCCAGCACTGGTAAGAGCTGATAGGAGGGGATGATGGGAATGGCCTAGAAGGCCACTCGGTCCCTCCTTCAGAGCTTTGTACTGGCATTCTTCTCCTACATTCCCTAAAGAATCATGTCCTTTCTCCTTCCCACTGTTCTCTTCTCTTTTTTCTCTCTCTCTCTCTTTCTCAGGGCTAATTCGCTCTCGGGTACGAGGTGCCGATACGGCAACGGCTGATATCCTCACCTTCCTGGATAGCCACTGTGAGGTGAACAGTGAATGGCTGCAACCTATGCTTCAGAGAGTCAAAGAGGTGAGCCAATGTCTTCTTCCTCCTCCTGCCCCTGCTTTACACCATCCCGTGAACTAGTTGCTGGGAACTAGCTATCTGCAGCTCAGGGGCGGTGCTCATCTCCATATTCAAGCCAAAGAGCCAGTGTTGTGTGGAAGTCTGTGGCCATGTGGATGGCATGGCTGCAAAGAAACACTGTTTTACTTTCCCACTTTTTATGGCGGTACCTATTTATCTACTTGCATTTACATGCTTTTGAACTGTTAGGTTGGCAGGAGCTAGGGTTGACAGTGGGAGCTCGCTCCATTGTGTGGCACCTGGGATTCGAACCGCTGAGCTGCTGACTTTGTAGCTGACAATTTTCAGTGCCCTATCCCTCTGAAGAAGAAAAACAGGAAAATGCATATTTAGCTTAAAAATGATAAAATCATATAAACCAGCCCCGCTGTAATAGTAGAAAACCTGACAGGGGTTGTTAGAAGCCGGAACTGACTTGACAGCACAATTTACGGCTCTTTTTCACACACACAACACTTTGCAAACCATTGCAAACACGAGTGGAGTACTTCAGTTGCTTTCTCCTCTTAGCTGACTCCTCTCTCCCATCCGGTCTTGCTACTCCCACTGTAGTGAGACCTTTGTCCTCCAGAGGATATCCCAGCACAGGAGTTCATTTGCTGCACTGTGGAATCATTTACTGTGTGGAGTTCCTTGGGAATGAAAGGCATGGACCCTGGGGCAGAAGAAGGAGAAACAGTCCAACCAAGTTGGCAGCTCCTGCCCTGGATTAGCCAAGCAGGTCAGGGAGAGGAGGATGCGATAGTGCTGCTGAGAAATCAGCATGGTTGGAACAGAGACAGAAGGGCAAACCATCTTTCTGCTTTCAAGGCTTCTTTGCTCTTTCTGCAGAGAGAAGCTCCTAGATCATTAATGGGGCCCAGGGGACTAGTGGGAGGAACTACAATAGATGCAAATTACATAGACACTGTGCTTAGTAGAGATGGGCACGAAACAAAAAAATGGCATTTCGGTTTTTTGTTTGTCGTTGAGAGGTCTGTTTCAGTTCATTTCCGTTTGTGGCGAATTTTTGGAAAAATTTCGTTACCGTTTTCATTTTTTCGTTTGTTGTTTCTACCCGCTTTTTGCACGATTTTTAAAGCATTTCCATGTGCAGGCATCCCCCAATGCCCCAGATCAGAGGGAAAACACTAAAAAAATGGATGCTGGCAGAGACACAGTATAGACTAGGCATGCAGGGAGGCTGCAAAGGCAGTGGCGGGCGTTGCCCAGGGTGCAAGGCAGCCACAGAGTGACTGCACTGCAGGGCAAGGGAGCGTACTCACCGAGAGGTATGCAGCACGCACACACACAGGGAGGCTGCAGGAGTGAAGCTAGAGTCGCAGAGACAGCAATCCCACCCTAACTCCCACCAGAGACTGCAAGGAGGACGGGGGCTGCCAGAGCTTTTTATGCCCTCTGTGGCTGCCAGACCTGCCCACCCAGTCTGCAACCTGGGCATGGTATTGGTTGAACATGATCCCATCACATGGCTTGCCTCCATTTTGTGGCTGGTGCGACATCCATTTTAAAGGGAAAAGAAAAATACATCGCGATGGGAGAAGACAAAAACAAACGTTTTAAGGACCCCAACCCCCCTGGTAGGTATTATCAGACAATATAAATAATTATCGCTGCGTTTTTACGGATGTCCAGGGCGTTTTTTAACATTTAAAACACCTTATTTCATTGCACGTCGCCATTAGCGGAAACAAAACGTAATGACCACAATTTTCGCGGTTCTGTTCGTTTCATTGCATTTTCATCAATTTTCATTTGTCGTTTCATTACGTAATGGAAAAGACAAACGGTAATGGAAACGAAAAAATGTTCGTTCCATGCCCATCTCTAGTGCTTAGCATAAGAAGGAGGAGGAGGAGAAACCTTAGAACTGGTGACTTTAAAAGTGGCCGCTTGATAAATCCTCCCTCTCAGTAGCCCATAAATGTCTCCTTTATAGTTGTTGTGAATTTTTCAGGCTGTTTGGCCATGTTCTGGAAGTTTTTCTTTCTGGCATTTCACCAGACTCTGTGGATGGCATCTTCAGAGGGCAAGGAGCTCAGGGAACTAGGAGTTCTCTCTGCACTCTGGGGTACAGAGTGAGTGAGACTGGGTTTTTTAAAGTTGTGGGAAAGAGGAAATATGTCCTATGTAGGAGAATAGGTGTTAGTCACTGTATTGTGATGAAGGGATTAAGAAGTTGCAATGCAATAAGTGGTAGCAACAATCCTTGATGGATGTCGTTAGCTGTTCTATTGTGTGAACTGATCACTGTTGCTTGTGCCTGGGTGGGAACCATCAATGAGCTTTTACCTTTTGCACTTGGCAGTTTTTAGTACTGGAAGCCAGGCTTTGTTGATTTTTAGACTTTCTTCTTTTTGTTGAAACTGTGCTTATATTTGTAGATTTCAATGGCTTCCCTGTTTAGTCTGATATAGTGATTGGTAGTGTAGTCCAGTATCTCTGTGTCCTGGAAGAGGATTTCATGTCCAGTTTGTTTCAGGTTGTGTTCAGCTACTGCTGATTTTTCAGGTTGTTTTCGTCTACAGTGTCTTTTATGTTCTTTGATTCTGATGTGGATGCTGCGCTTTGTGGTCCCAATATATACCTGGCCACAACTACAAGATATCCTGTTTACTCCTGCAGTGGCGAGTGAGTTCCTTTTGTCATTTGCTGACTGTAGCACCTGTTGTATTTTTGTGGTAGGTCTAAATACTATTTGTAGGTTGTGTTTTTTTAACATGTTGCCCATGCAATCTGTGACTCCTTTTATGTATGGCAGAAATACTTTGTTGGAGGCTGTTTTTCTTCTTCAGTTTGGTTGGTTTTTTTTTTTTTAGTTTGATGTCTCTTTTGATTTTGTTCTTGGAATAGCCATTTGCCTGTAGGGCCCAGTTCAGGTGGCTAAGTTCAGTGTTGAGGAATTCAGCTTCAAAGTTTTGGTTTGCACGGTCCACAAGAGTTTTGATTATGCCTCTTTTTTTGTTGTGGATGGTGGTTGGAATTTTTATGTAGGACCGACCTGTGTGGGTGGGTTTTCTATAGACCTTGTGTCCTAATTGGATGTCCGGTTTGCGTATGACCATGACATCGAAGAATGGGAGTTTCCCCTCTATTTCTTTTTCCATGGTGAATGGTATATTTGGGTGTATATTGTTGAGGAGCCCCATGCCATGTGGATGTAGTACCGAAGCACCTTAGTGATAATCAGCTAACTACTAACAAAAACAACTATCAAGGATCCTTACAAGAGTGTATGGAAACCAAAAGGAAGGGCCTCAAGTCAATCCTTTGGTCATTAAAGGACACAGTCTGAGAGTTGGGAAGGAAACAAGGCAGAGGTTGTCTGTTTCTTTAATCTGTAGCCCATCTTTGTCCACTGGATGCCCCAATATGCCTTACAAAATAAAATCAAAGAGGAAATTCAGTTGGAGGGGGGGGAAACACAATACATTACAGAACTGAATAGATCATCACATTAAAACAAACAGTAAATAGATGCATTTTAAAAACCATTTGAAAACAGCAACAAAAAGAAAACCACCACCTGCCATTCAAAGGTAGA
Source organism: Phrynocephalus forsythii (assembly GCA_029282475.1). Classification (NCBI taxonomy): domain Eukaryota; kingdom Metazoa; phylum Chordata; class Lepidosauria; order Squamata; family Agamidae; genus Phrynocephalus; species Phrynocephalus forsythii. Next base: position 141,557,072 of record JAPFRF010000001.1, read on the forward strand.
GAAAGCAGAAAAGCAAAATGCCATGTGGGCCAGAGGTGAGGGAGGTGCTGACCACCTCACCCATTCAAAAGGTATTACAAGAAAGATATCACCAACTGACAAAACAAAGAGTGGAACAATGTACTGTAAACTCTCAACTGGAAGACTTCTGAGTCCCTGGTGTGCTACCGCTCCAGCTGGCTTATTTGATAGAGGGGTCTGGACTCTGGAAACCACATCAGTAAGGGGTACTTAGTTTCACTCACAAATGCTGTGCATACATAAACCACACAGAAATAAAATGTCTGGCTGTGTGGCCTCCGTGTTGACAAAGCAATACACTTTAATTTTTCAAAATCATTAATCGTCCTTGTATGTCCCCTTTTTCCCAGGTAGCAGGACTCAAGACCAAGTCCTTATGATTAGGTATCTGTTCTACTTTTCTCTTTAAAGCAACAGCTGTACTAGGAATAGGCATCCTAAACTCATTATCCTTTCAGACCTGCTGGAGGACATTCCAGAAGAACTAAAGCAGTGGTTCTCAACCTCCCTAATGCCGCACCCCTTTAATACAGTTCCTCATGTTGTGGTGACCCCTTGCCCTGCTTGGAAGAGGCCACAAGCCCCCTTTGACAGGCCACTAGCACAGGTGCCATAGAGAACTTCCCTCTACAGGCACCCTCAGCCCATTGCAGCCTCCAGTGCCATTGACTGACATTTCCCTCCAACCTATCAAGCTGTAACTCACTCTTATGCTCTCCTTCCTCCCCCTCTTCCTCCAGGCCCAAGCCGTTAGCATTTTTTTCTTTACTGGCTCATGGCGACCCCTGTGAAATGGCCGTTCGACCCCCAAAGGGGTCCCGACCCCCAGGTTGGGAACCACTGAACTAGGGAATCCATTAGCGACAGGGAGGAAAAGGGCCCGCAGAATTAAAGCGCTAATGAGGTCTGCCCCTTAGAATGTGATGCAGGCTTCCTCAACTGAGGAAGATGTAGGCCTGGAAACAAATGCTGTGGACACCCTGCCAGAAGCCATAGTGCTGTTGGAGAGACAGGGGGATTCTCCTGAAGATAATTGCCGCCCAGAGACCACTTTGTTGTGAGGCAGCTAAATTCTTTTGTAAATAAATAAATTAACTGGAATGATTATTACTAGTGCGCTAAGCAAGTATATTATACTAATATATGAGGGAAATGTTAGAAGGAGGATGTTAACTAGTCCTCAGGCAGTCCTATAGCTAGTGGTGAAAGCCTTCCAAATTGGAAGGCTTTCACCATTAAAAGTTCACTAATGAACAGGAAAGGGAAAGATCTACCCTTGAAAATGACAGGCCCCAATATAATCAGTTTAGACCATCAACAACCTTTCTAGGATGACCATAGGAAGTCAAAGAACCCCTGAAAGTGACTGTTCAAATAACCTTTTCAAACAATGTCTTGTATATATGATCCAAAGACGTACAGTATTTAGTAGTAGCCTTTGTACTTTGGAATTCTGTCTTCCCCTTAGTATGAAAGATATCACTCTCACAAAAAACAATATGCAAATGCCACAGATACTTTCTTAATACTACCAGCAAGAAAATTGCAGATAAGAAAAGGATACAATGTTTTTCGTATTCTGCTTTATGCATAAATCTCATGGTCTCTGATTTCCTGAAGCGTAATCTCTTCCCCTCCAGGCAAATTCTAATTTTCTTCTTGTCTCCCTATTCTTTCAGGATTATACTCGGGTGGTGAGTCCTATCATTGATGTGATAAGCTTGGACAATTTTGCCTACTTAGCAGCATCAGCAGATTTGAGGGGAGGTAGGTGTAGTGAATGAGTGCTTTCTGGAAAAAGTCTCTCTCTCTCTCTCTCTCTCTCTCTCTCTCTCTCTCTCTCTCTCTCTCTCTCTCTCTCTCCCCCTCCCTCCCCCCCCCTCTCTCTCACACACACACACCTCTTTCTTGTCTCTCGGCACTGCACCAAACTGCAAAAAAGAAAAGAAGGAAAGTGATATAAGATGAGATGTGTTGATTATGAATGCACACAATCAATTTACCAAGGATAAATGTAGGGCAGGCATGTCCAAACTTTGGACCTCCTGATGTTTTGGATCACAGCTCTCAGAATTCTAAGCTTAGATTGCCAATGACAAAGGACTGTGGTAGTTGTGGTCCAAAACATCTGGAGGGACTAAGTTTGGGAATGCCTGATGTAGGGTCTCCTTACCACATGAAACAGCCCTCTCCCGGACTGGTATAGTAATGATATCATTATGTGCCATCAAGTCAATTCTGATTTACACAAAACTCTTTCTAGGGTCTCCTAAGCACCCAGTACTCAGGGTTACTTTTCCTTTCTTCCTGGGGGCATTTGGGGACTCTACAGCTTGCTTATCCCAAACACAGGCTCACTCTTCTTCCAGGAGACACAGTAGGGGGATCAAAGTCCCAACGTCTGGCTCTGTGGCCACTGGGCTCTCCAGCCAGCTCCTCGGCTTTTTAACCACAGTTCAGAATGATGGAGGCATTAGCTCCCTTCCTGCTTTGCTTTTTGCAGATGGAGTCGATTAAATGCTGACTTTTCAGGGTAGAATGCTGAATACTTTTTTACAAATGTGTAATTCCTAAATGCAGTGGATATCAGGGTTCCTCTTCCTCCCTCTTTGCTCTGACGTGAAGGCCAAAAGCAGAAGTACAACTGTTCCACTCTTTTCCCTCAAACAACCCGCCTTGCCCAATTTCAGGAGGCTGCTTGTATGCACACTCTGTTCTTAGGTCGCGGTCACCCCAGCGTTCTCTGCGTATATAAATTTCATGCATTTTTTTTCGTGCGGTCACATGGTTTTTAATGTGCAGTTAGTGTCCTCTGTTCTGCGTCGTATTTTCCTAATCTGGTTCCATCTCTACCTATCTACTTCACATTTTCCCTTCTTTCCTGCTCTATTTCCCAAGCCTCTGTTGCCAAAAAAGAGGAACAACAGTTTTTACTGTGTATTTTCGGTGTCCTGTCGTGGTTACAGAAGCAAATAAGTAAGCATTTTCAAGCGAAGTTTCTAAATCCAGCCCCTGGCGGTGGTTATTGAAACTTCACTGAAACTGCTGTTCCAGGGGCGTGGTCGACTGGGGCTCGAATTTACTTCCCTTCGTGATCTTTTTCTGCGCAGTTCGCCAAAGGGAAACTACAGAGAAAACGCTGGTATGACCACGGCCTTGTGTGTGTGTGTGTGTGTTGTGTCGTTACAGTCATGACTGACTCTATGTGACTCCATGTCCATGGAGTTTTCTTGGCAGGAGTACTGGAGTGGTTTGTCAGTTCCTACTCCAGGCGCCTACAGCACCTGGTATTCCCTGGTGGTCTCCCATCCAAGTACTAACCAGGGCCGACCCTGCTTAGCTTCCGAAATCAAGCAAGATCGGATGTGCTTAGGGCATCTAGGCAGCTCTGACTGCGGCCTTAGTCTCCTTCCATTCATTTGTCCAGACACCGCTTGCCTGTGCCCCCTCGCCATCCTCCTTCCTTCCCCCAGGATCTTCTCAATGTTGCAAAACTTGTAAATCGAACAGTATTTTATGGGATGCACAAGGGATATGTGTGTGGACCCATTACAACAAACAGAGGGACTTGGTTCCTGGCAATGCATGTCACCCCACTGAGAGTGCTGATTAATGTCTCATAACTTTGGCAGCCAATGAGGCATAGGACAGCCGGAGAGCTAGGCTGAAGCACTAATTATCCCATTGCTCTCTGAGAACGCATGCTGGAAGATTTGGTGTCTAATTGAGCTGTGAAAAATATTGCTAAGGAACAGGGTTCATCTATAGGGATCTCTCGGATCATAGCTATTAGTTTACATATTGCTTCTTATATAGGAGGTTTTTAGGATTATACATGCAAGAGCTGTTTCACTGCTGTCTATCTATTGCTTAGCATTAAGTTGATGTATTCTATGTTTTTTATCAGCCAAGAATATGAGCAGAGTTAAGCTGCAGTAAGATTTTAAAAATGATAATCCTATGAACAGGGCCACTTGTGAAGGTCCCTAATCAAGGTCAGCTTGTGAACTGAGTGGAAGGCACCATCCAACCCCCACTTCCCACCAATTCCAGGCAGAGCTGGGTTTATTCTTAATGGATGTCCTCAACATAGCAACAAAGCTGAAACAGGGCTGGCCTTTCCAAGTTCTTTCTTATGACTTGGGGCAGTGGTGGCCAAACTTTGGCCCTCCAGATGTTTTGGACCACAGCTCCCACAATCCTTTGTCATTGAGAATACAGGCTTGGAATTCTGGGAGTTGTGGTCCAAAACATCTGGAGGGCCGAAGTTTGGCCACCACTGACTTAGGGGCTGCTTAAACTAGCCGTTTAGCCTGCCATTTGCATAGGATTAAGTGGAGATAAATTGGAAATAAAATTTGGCAACTGTGCCGTATAAAACTCAAGGGAAGTAAGTCCATTGTGGAGGCATCTCTTTTCAGTGGGACATTGTTTTTATCCTTTTCAGCTGGCAGGGCAATTTAAATGTGCTCTGATGGTCTGGCATCAGGTTTCTCTGCTTTCTTGTCTTGTGTCCACACCTGATCCGAAGGCAAAGAGGTGGCTGTGACTGTGTTCCCTCCCTTGGTTGAGCACTCCTTGTCTCTGATGTTTCTTTTAAAAAGTGGGGGAATTTTCAAGTCAGTGTGGACCCAGAGTATTTCTAGGAGAGTTTGGAGAAATACATTTTTTTTAAAAAAAAGGTAGCAATCACCCACTGGCACCTTCTCAAACCGCAAGTGTCTGAGGCAACTTTTGCTGTTGGACCTCATTTCAAGCACTCCGCCTCTGTTTCTGCAGACTCCTGCAAATGTACGTGCCTGTGGATCACAGTCAATCTAAGTGTATTTTCCCCGCTGCATAGGGAGAGTAGTCACAGCCTTACTCACAAACAAGGCAGTCGCCATCTGAGGACATCAACCCATTCCTGAGCAGTAGAACCAATTGCTTCTCCTACGCTTCAGACAAGAACATTGGCTTACTTGAAGTCTGTTAAGGACCTGCCACTCTTATCAGCAGAGTGCTGGACAAGCCCGAAGCCCAGTTTGGTCCAGGATTCCATTCCCAGCATGCCCCAGTAGGAAGCCCACACAGAGGATATGAGTAAAGTTGCATCTTTTTGGTTTGGGTTCCCCAGCAACTGATAGGAAGATGTACATTTCTGGTATGGGCATCAATCTATATATTCGTTATGATGTGCATCTCTTGGTCTGCCCTATTTATCAAGACTAAAGAGTAATTCTGTTTCAAGAGATGGGTCTTGCATTTAATAGATCTGATGCATACCTGATAACATTTTCTACCGGGAGATAATGTACCATATACAGTATTTCTGAAAGGGGTAGCCAGGTTTGCTTTTAGAGTTAATGGTCTTAACTGTAGTGGTGATGATCTCTAGTTCATAGTGGTGATGATCATGTTTTATCTTTTGATTGAATTGTTTCCAAGAGAATGTTGATTTTACATGGTTTTAGTTGAGTAATCTACTGTATTTGATTCTTATTATTTGAACTTCTTTTGTAATGGCTATGGGTAAACAAATAAACTTGTTGGTTTGGTATCTCTTTGTAGCCTTATTATGAGTTTATTTGTCTAATTCCCTTTTAAATCTGTCCAAGCTGGTGGCCATCACTTCATGTTGTGCCGTTAATTCCAGTTTGACTAAAAAGTATATAAAGCAGTGCTTCTTGCCCTCAGTTCTCAAACTCCCAGCATTCCACTTCAGTGGATGACCTTCAGTTCTAGTGTTGTGAAAAAGGGAAGAAAACATTTTTGTGTCTATTTTCAACATAGTGTACTACATAATACTATACATCTCTATCACGTCTTTCCCTCCATTTGGAAATTATGTGTTATATTTAATGCACTGATAAAATAATTGTTTTCATAACTTAATTCTCTAAACACGTCATGTGGCAACCTTTTCTTCATTGTGAAAAATAACATTTTTAGCATTGATAACGTTTCCAACTCTGGTGTTTTCTTACTAAGCTTTTCTCCAAGTTAAAGAGCCCCCAGATGTCAATACTTTCTCTCATAAGAGAGTTGTTCTAGTTATTTTATCGTTCTTGTTATCCCTTTCTACCCTTTTTTCTGTTCTATAGCATCTCCACTCATCTGTTCCTCACATGGATAGAATAGGCAGACACAGAGGGGACTACCTAGCCTCTTCTCTGTCATTGTTGCCTTCTCCAGATGGAAAGTTATGTCTGCTGTGGGATAATTCCTGCTCAGGTGTAAGCTCATTGAGAAAAACCTTGGTTTCTCAGGATTCTTGGTCACATACGGAGTCTACACATGAGCTGGAATCTTTCTCAGCAGTTGCCATGATTTCTCAATGTGGAATATGTCGATGGAGAGGTAGGGGCTTGGTGATGTCTTCAGAGCTTAATAACCATCTGTGAAGGCAACAACCTGAACAGGGCTACTATCTTTGTTGAAACAGAGTCATCTGAAACACAGTATTCAGAGTGTGGTCATAGATTTGTAAAAGGGCAGTATGATACTGATGATTTTAATGTCCTAATTGAGTATCTGTTTTGATGGAAACAGAAAGTATATGAGACTCGACGGATTGACTAGTATCTTTTTCTTAAACATTCCTCAATTTGTCTTTTTCACAGCAGCTACAAACTAACTAGGCATTTTCATGGAGTTATCTAGTGCAACCCTGATATCTTTTATGGATCACTCACTGCTGATTGTTCCAGAGACGTATCCTTGATATGGACCTGAAGATTGTTTTGCTCTCTTTTACATTACCCAGATAGCTTCATGACTGGTTCCCTGATGTTTCCTTGTTCTCCTGTGCTCACATTTTAGGGTTTGATTGGAGTCTTCATTTTAAATGGGAGCAGATCCCCATAGAACAAAAGTTGTCAAGAACAGATCCTACCCAACCCATAAGGTAACCTCAATTAACGCAGCTTTCTCTTTGAATCTCATTTCTAACGTCACCTTTCATCTGATGGATGCGGCTGCTTCATTTGCAGACACTTGCCATGGGAAGTGTTCAAAGGTCATGCGCGGTGCCTTTAAGAGCGGCGGCCAATCGATATCTATTGTTCCCTGAAGAATTTTAATATTCCTGCTGACAAATGACTGCAACAATCCGTTGGCTTGCGTGGCCAGCTCTAATATAATAGGCAACACACAGCGTATTGGTTTTTCAGACAGTAATGAATTTCTGCTGCTGTCACCCTTGTGAGTTAGGGGAAATGTCACTGTCTTCATTTTAAAAATTGCTATCATTGTCTACTGGAAATAATGGACTTTTCCAAGTGTGCCCTGAAACTGGAGTAGCAGCTCCTGTTTCCGGCATGGTGTCATCCTTCTTCTCAGGGTTTAGACAAAGTCATCATCCTGTGCTTTTGTGGTGATCACCATATTCACTGCCTAAGGGTGACCGACTTCCGTTTGTTGGGAGTCCATATTGAGGAGAATTTAACCTGGAGTGTAAACACCTCTGAGCTGCTGAAAAAGGCCCAACAGAGACTGTACTTTCTGAGAGTGCTCAGAAAGAATAACATCACTCAGAGACTATTGGTGTCTTTTTATCATTGTGTAATAGAAAGTGTACTGACATACTGCATATGTGTGTGGTATGCCAGTTGCACGGTGGCTCAGAGGAAATCACTCCAGCGGGTTATCAATATGGCACAGAAGATCATCGGATGCCCACTCCTCACATTGGAGGAATTACACAGCTCCCGCTGTCTTAAGAAAGCTCAGAATATTGTAGGAGATATTTCTCATCCTGGTCACTCTCTGTTTGTACCACTACCATCAGGCAGAAGGTATAGATCTATTAGAACAAGGACGGAAAGATTCAAAAATAGTTTTTACCCAATAGCATTATCCATGCTAAACTCTGTTAAAAATTAAGTTGACGGGTAATATTGGTCTTGAATGTGTTACATATATATCGTATAGGTGTATGGCTGTTGTTGTTTTTTAAATTGTAGTTTTTATGGATTGTGTAGGAATGTTGCTAGGTGAAAGAGTGTAGGGATGTGGGTATGTTTGGATTTTATGTCAGTTTTAAATGAGTGTAAGTGATGTTTTGGCATGTGAATGTTGGAGTATGTGTATGGATGGTTTGTTTTTAAATTGTAGATTTTACGTCTTGGATTTTTATGCTGGGTTGTGTGAATGACTGACTGGATGGCACTTTTAATCTCGTTGTATTTATACAATGACAATAAATTGCATTCCTATTCCTTCCTAATTCCTCTTTGGTACACTATATTAAAAGTCTCCTGGAAAAAATGCAAAATAAAGAATGTGGTAGCGAGCTACATTAACACCAATATTAACTTTTCTAATTGTTGCAGGATCTCATAAGTGATGGATTAACAGTAGTAAAAGCTCACACCACGCTTTGAAAACTGGAAATCTTACCAAAATTTTTCCAGGGCATGTCCAGATGTTCTGAATATAGGGGACGTTTGACCTCTGCAACCTCATTCTGTGCTTCAGCCAATTTGGATATTTACTGGCCCACTTGGCTAGCTAGGATCTGAATCGATTGTGCATTTCACAGCCTGGGATCCAGTGCTTAGAAACGAAGAATGACTGAACTGTGCTGGCTCAGATCAAAACTTTGCCTAGTTCAGCATTTTTCTATGCACTGGTCATTAAGAGACCTGTAGGAAGGCCATAAACAGGACATGAGTGCATTCCATCTGCCCATAATTTTTGGACATGGTTCTACTAACAGGAAAGGTAGGACCTCTTCAGTGTAGGGTGGTGAATTAATGTAATCTGCCCTTTGCTTCAGGATTTTACGGCTACTTCCTTACTTCATAGCGTTAAAGCTAGTGTAGGTGACATTAAACAAGATGATGCAGTCTTGAACATGCCTGCTTCTCAGGGCTGGCACTAGGGTTTTCTGCGCCCTAGGCGAGGGGCGGGGGTGGCGGGGTGGCGGCGGGGGGGTGGGGGGGGGCAGGGGGCAGAGCAGTGGGTGGGGGCGGGCGGCGGGCGGCGGGCAGGTGGGAGGGTGGCGACGGGCGGGGGGGGACGGATGGCAGGGACCGGTGGAGGGGGCGGGGGCAGCAGGCTGGCCAGCGCCCCCTGTCCATTTTGGCGCCCTAGGCAACTGCCTAGTTTGCCTTAATGGATGCGCCGGCCCTGCTGCTTCTGCCTAATTTTGGAAGTTAAGAAGAGACAAACCAGGATAGGAGACTTCCAAGGAATACCACAGATCTTCAGGTAAGATTAAGAAAGAATCCTATTGGGAGAACTGCTGCCAGTCAGAACTGGCAGTACTGGGCTATGTGGACCAGTGGTATGACCCACTCTTAAGCGATCAGCAGCAGCTTGCGTGCATTCATACCCCATTCTTTACATTGAGTCCAAGCTTCCCTTTACTATAGTTATATGACTATGACTATGTTGATTCCCTGCACACTCTTATTTTTTCACCAATGCATGAAAGTTGTTTCCAAACAATATGTCTGTGAAGATTCTCAGTCATCCAGGTGAGTTTATCTGGAAGTTGAGTCATGGCTACTGGACTTGTTTTTCTTGAGAGATAGAAACGTTTTGCTGCTCATCCAAACAGCTTCATCAGTCTGAATACAGCTAGTGTGAGTCTTGTCACCCTGGTCTGAAATAGGCTCATAAGATGGACAATGGCCTGAATAGGCTCGTTAGGTAGTCAATAGTATCCATAGCCTTAAGGTGAACAATGGCCTAAGGTGCTAAAACCTAAAGTATGGGTGGTTAGCTATGGCCTTGGTGGTGAAGGATTTTTTATTTGTTTGGGTACAGTTGAAAGCACACCCTGATAAGTAGCAGATAGACTATGCCTGAGGCCGCCATCTCTGTTGAGGGAGGGGGTTTCAGTGCTCACATGAATGGCTTCCCTGACTCCTCTTTCAAACTACCTATCTTTTCTGTCAGGTTACCACTGTAGCTGATATAAACTTAACTGCAGTTAAGATGGCAGTATATTGGGTGGATATATGTAGGTAGAGAGAAAATATGTGATTTAGCAGCTCACTATTCTTTGCCCTCTTTAAGATTTTCATTTTCCACTGATTTGCAGTGAATTACCAAGGTCTACATATTATTATTTCTAAAGCTCTCTAGATAGGGCATGGCACGCTGCTGCACAAACATTCTGTAATGTGTTCCTTTCTGCATAAGGATCATTTATTAATATTTTGTGTTGTATGCTCTTTGTTTATTCTCATTTTCCTTAGAACGCCTGTCATAGCAGGGGGCATCTTTGTAATTGATAAATCGTGGTTTAACCATCTTGGAAAATATGACACTCAGATGGATATCTGGGGAGGAGAGAACTTTGGTGAGTTGTCGCTTTGGCTTCTCCTTGTGCTACTTGCTCTTGCTCGCACAAGTCCATCTAGCAATCTGGGACAATAACACATTGACAGAGTGTGACATTTCCTTCTGGTTGGAAACATCGTTTGAGGTTCTGTCCTCTGTTTGGGAGCTCCAGCAAGCGAATAGCACCACTTTGGAGACCTCACAGAGCACCAATGCCATCCTTCATATTGTAAGATGAAGTGCAGAAGCACACATCTGGGCATGTTTCTCTGTAGAAGGAGGGTCCAGAAGCAGAACACGTCTTAAAAAACAACAACAATCAGCTAGATTAATTATTAGGAAAGCAAGCTAAGGGTTTTGCACTGGGAGCCTTTGTCATGGATGTTTATAAGTAGTCTTAACAAAGTTGGCAAGCAGTCTAGGAGTTGACATAAACAAATGAGTCAGGGTTAGGAAATGATGGGGTGTTAAGAGCTTGAGAAGGTGCTAACAGTCTGGCAAGGAAAGGGTTTTAAATGCTGTAAGCACATCTTATGTCATTTATTCCTTGTGTTTTTATCTGACTCTTCCTCCCAAAGCAGTTTATGTACATAATTTAATACAAGAGAATAATGATCAAATTTCATTTAAACACCCTGGAAATCAGCAATGATTGCAAATAGGTGCAAATGAATGTTTTCCAGGTAAGCTCATTACAAATGGTTTACCATCACAGCTTTGCTAAAAAAAAAAAAGAAAAAGAAAGATATTCACCTACAGTACTTTCTAAAATCCTGTTAGAAGCAAACCAGAAAACCTATAAAGTGGTTGGCATTATGGAAAAGTCCTGGACATAGTTATCATCCACTGGGCTTCCAAAGATGGGGTTCTAGTAACAACTAGGTTCTTTAAATAAATATCAGGCTCCAGAGCACAGATTAAGAACCTATAGCCCTTTAGAAGTTATTGAAGTACAACTCTCCTCAGCCCAACCACTGGCTGGCATGCTAGCTAAGACTGGTGGGATTTGGAGTCCAATAACATCTAGAGGACTATAGGTTCCCCCATTGGTTGACTCAGTCTTTCTGCTTCCCAATATGGACATAACAGCAAAAGAAGTTGCCTTATCCAGAGTCACACCACTGGTCCTTCTAGGCAAATGCTGTCAAATCTGACAGTTTAGTAGAGTTTCCCAGCAGGATTCTCATCTAGCTCTACCTGGAGACCCCTCTATTGTCTGGTGGTCTAGTGTCCCAACACTGCTTTGATTCTGATATCTGACAACATCTGGTGTGTTCCAGGCAGTTCTGTATGCTGCCGGTTAACCTTCTCTTCACACCGTTTAGAACACGCATGTCCAAACTTTGGCCCTCCTGGTGTTTTGGACCACAACTCCCAGAATTCCAAGCCTGTATTTCCAATGGCGAAGTCCTGTGGGAGTTGTGGTCCAAAACATCTGGAGGGCTGAAGTTTGGACATGCCTGGTTTAGAAAATGCCTTCTTTTGGGCAGCAACTCCAGTCAGCCCTGACCTTTGGCTATGCTAGCTGGGGATGATGGGAACTGTAATCTAAGACATTTGGAAAACTGTTGGTGGCTGATCTAAAATTAACATTCAGTGGCAAGATGGCAAGCACATCAAAGACAATTCATGATACAGAATAGCTATTAAAGCTCTTTCTAACCCCTTCTTCTGATGTTTTCTTTGTGTCTCCAAATAAATATGCAGATGGGGAGCTTGACCAGAGTGACAGATACTAAACACAAGAGGATGGGCCTATAAGCTTTGGCAAGGTCACCTCTCTTCAGTGATTCAAATGAGTTTTTGAACATCAAAGCCCTGGTGTTCCTCTGATCTTTAGAAAAAAATACATAGTTTCAGGGCAGCAGAACCCCTGGAAGCAAAGAGGAAAGGGGAAGGAATGCCTCTACTGAAATAAATAGGCCCATTCTTTGCCTTAGCAAACTGAATGAAGCTACGCCTGAGTATGGATTGCAAATGGAATAATGACTTTAAAGACCATGGAAAGTGACCAGTGTGGGCATCCCCTTAAGCAGTGATTAAAGCGGATCACGTTTTCCCCTCAGAACTCCTATAGATCTTTTGTCAGCTCTTTATTTTCAGTGAGGAATGTGGTTGATTTGCTTGGAACCCTGCTATGTTTTTTCTAGGAATGCTGTCTGTTTTCATCCCGGCCCTGAAGTTCACACCCACAATCTGAGTGGGTGGAGCAAGCACATTTGTTTTCTCTGGCTTCCCCTTCTTGCCCTTCTTGTTGTTGGTGTCTTCGGCATGTGCAGAGGAAAGCACTCCACGGCAAGGGCATGTCCAGACAAGCGTGGCAGTACTGGTGTAAAGGAGAAAAGGTGAAGGCTGGGGAGATGGAAGGGAGGTAACTCTTCCAGTTTTCCCCTTGCCTTTCCCTTCAGCACCGCCTTGTCCATGGAGTGAACATCATCCCCCTCCACCACTTTTTCCCATGGCCATCATCATTCAGTGCACTGTGGTAACCTCCCCCAAATAAAGTGAGTGCAATGCAACGACCTGGCATGGTCTTCGAATTTCACTGTGTCGGTTAGGAAAAATATGTATATATATTAAAAATACAAAAATAGAGGAAGGGATTTCTCTATCCTCCCTTTTAATGTCACAAGGTTGTTGTCAGCGGTAATAAAACATCGCACAGCTCAATTTGGTGCAAAATAGCCCTCTGCACTGGTGACGCAATGGGGTAATTAAGAGGACACTGAATAGTTCCCTCACAAAAAACCAGAAGCCCCGAGCTCTGTACCAAAAAGAGAACATCTCTTTGTCTGCTACCACACTTTAGATTTGAAACGCCTTTGCCTTAAAGACAAATTGCCTTAAAAATCACTGTCCGCTTTTCAAATCGCTGTTTCTGAAGAGGCCCCTTGGCCACGCCCATTTTTGACCGCTGTGTCGTTTTTTCTTGCGACGACCACTGGGGGTGGTGTTTTTTTTTAAATCGGTTCCTGCACCCCCTTTTAAAGGGATTTGGTTGTATTTCCAGACATACTATGCCGCCTTTAGGTTTAAAGCCTCTAGGTTTAAAGCGGTTCAGCCAAGTGCGAACGAGGAAGCTGATTGCTAAGCAACCGCTGAAGTGCGGACTGCCGAACCGCTGTAGCCACCACGTGACCGCGGGAGAAGATAAGGTTATGCAAAATAAAAAGTGGCTGCTCATGGAAGTGCGGTAGCAACCTTAAAGAGGCAGGAGAAGCATATGTGGATGACTCAATTTGATTGAAAGCAAACTGTACTAATAATGATCGAAATACTAGTCTATAGACCCACCTTGACAGGCCCTCAGATATGAAATTGTGGATGATGTTTTTTTCCCTTCTGTTTTGGATTTTTCCCCAGAACTTTCTTTCCAAGTCTGGATGTGCGGAGGTAGCCTGGAGATTGTTCCCTGCAGCCGAGTGGGCCACGTGTTCAGGAAACGACATCCATACGACTTCCCTGAGGGCAATGCGCTGACCTATATTAAGTAGGAGCAGATCATTTTTGACCCCTGTTCAGGAAACAGGAGGGTGGGTGCATTTCAGATTCACTGAAGACCAAGAAGGGGCAAAAAAAATCACAACTTTATCTATCAACACATGGGCTCTGAGTTATCCGTGATGGATCAGGAAAGAGATCATGTTGTGTTGGTGGACAACTCCATGAAGGTGTCTACCCAATGTGTGGCAGCGGTGAAGAAGGCCAATTCCATGCTAGGGATTATCAAAAAGGGGATTTAAAATAAAACAGCCAACATTATAATGCCATTATACAAAACAATAATAAGGCCGCACCTGGAGTATTGTGTACAATTCTGGTCACTGCATCTCAAGAAAGACATAGTGGAACTGGAGAAGGTGCAAAAGAGAGTGACTAAAATGATTACTGGGCTGGGGCACCTCCCTTATGAAGAAAGGCTAAAACATTTGGGCCTCTTTAATCTTGAAAAAAGGCGCCTGAGGGGGGATATGATTGAGACATACAAAATAATGCAGGGCATGAGTAAAGTGGATACAGGGAAGCTCTTCTCCCTCTCACAAAATACCAGAACTAGGGGACATACAGTCAAATTGTGGGCTGGGAGAGTAAGAAAAGAGAAAAGAAAATATTTTTTCACCCAGCGCGTTTAGTCTGTGTAACTTCCTGCCACAGGATGTAGTGATGGCATCTGGCCTGGATGCCTTCAAAAGGGGATTGGGCAGATTCCTGGAGGAAAAGTCCATCACAGGTTACAAACCATGAGGAAGATGTGTAATCTCCAGGCTTAAAACCGGGGTACTTCAAGGGCCAGATGCAGGGGAGTGGTATGAAGAGACAGATATCTAGTCTCGTCCGCTCCCAGACGCATCTGGTGGGGCCACTGTGAGATACAGGAAGCTGGACTAGATGGGCCTTTGGCCTGATCCAGCATGGCTCTTCTTATGTTCTTATGTTCATACGACAATACAGCATTTTCCAGAATTTGGGGGGGAAATCTGTTTTCTCAAGGGTGACAACTCGGCACATCCTTTGTTGGCCCAATAGGCTAAGGAACTGTGGCGTTTGTGAACAGTAATTATCTGGGGGAAATGATGGGCAACCCAGGATGTCACTGCCTGCTATGGAAGAGGAGGGGAATTTGTTATGCCATTGCGACTTCCTATGTGTTCATATTTTTCTCCCACCCAATCTCTCTGTTTTAATATTCACTTATTTACATGTAAATAAAAGCAAACAAAGTAGGACTGCTGCAGTAATGGCTTCAGTCAGGTGCATGAGAAACACGGGGCAGTGCAGAGATTCCCATATGATCTTTGCACACTAAATGGAAACTATCTTTTGTTCGGGGAGTGCAGGGCAAATAGTTATTGTTTTCCCATTGTTTCCTGTTGTGGAAAATAGTTTATCTGTAGCTTTTTATGACGGCATGCCAGTTCTTGAGAGTCAGTGTTGCTGGGAAACACATGGACTCTTAAGCCACGTGTAGTTCCCTCAGGTTTTCCACACACCTGGCCAGAATTTAGCAGCAAACCACACCACAGAATTTCAGTGCACTACTCAAGTCCATTAAAATGTGTGGTTCGAAGCAACACTTCTCAATAGATGATCCTCCAGCTCTTTCGGACTTCATCTCCCAGGAACCACGGGAAGCAATGGCTAGTAGTCAGGTATTCGAGAAGAGAAACTCCCAAATACCCAAAGAGCTAAAGGCTGAGACTCAGTAGTTTCGTGTTTTCTTCTTCTTCAAAGTTTGTCCCCAAAATTCAATAGTAAAAACCATCAGTGAATTCCTAAATGGTGTAATTTGCCCCTGATAAATTTGCCCACCTTTGTTGTCATGGCATACTGAGCCAGAAAATAATAGTGTCTAAAAGTCCCTTTTCCGCTTGCAGAAATACCAAGCGTACCGCTGAAGTATGGATGGATGAGTACAAACAGTATTACTATGAGGCCCGGCCATCTGCTATTGGAAAGGCATTTGGAAGGTAAGAATCCCCAAAGAAGGCAAGTAGGCATTGTGGCACGTTGTCGCATTTTAGCTGTTGTCATTTAAGCTGCAGCCGTGCAGATAGATAGACCAGAAGGATTTCTTCTGGGTTTTGATAGGAACTGACATGGTTTGCACCTGTTGAACAAATATGCAGAATGGAATGTAGCTGCCCTTCTCCCAATTCTTGGAGAGTCTCTTAAAACGTCAAAATGTTTTCTATTTTTTTAAAAAAAATAGAAAATATATTTAGAAATCTATCTGAACTGCTAATAGCTCAGTGACTTAAGTATCTGGCTACAAAGCCCAAGACTCAAAGTTCAGTTCCCCAATACAGAGTCCCTTCCAGCTTTGCTGATCCAAGATGATGATGATGATGATGATGATGATGATGATACTGTAAAATAAATTATGCTCTGAAATACATACTTATTTGGAAACTAAGAAGGCAGCACTACGTAGTTTCAACTCCTGGTTATCCAAAGTAGTTTAATCTCAGTTATAGGCTTTATATGCATTTACTTATTTTATAAATATACTTTGTAGGGCCATATGGGGAAAATATTTTGTCTATACAATGGGACATCTTAAGACAAACACCTCCTAAGACAAAAAATAAAACTCGTAGGAAGAAAAGTAATTCCGGGAATAGGCATGCTTTGCATGGCAAAAAAAAAATCCCTATGGGATGCTTTGCAAGATGAAAAGCTGTTCCGCATGACCCCAGAAAAAAAAATCCCGGTTATTTTTGTCTTTATTCTAGCCTCTGGAATTGATTAATCTGTTCCCAATGCATTCCTATGGGAAACCACATTTTGTAAGACAAAATTTTCTTAAAACAAATTGACCTGTAGAATGAATTAAATTTTTAAGAGGTACTACTGTAGTTGCATACCAAGAAAGAAAACAATTTGCTTCTACTTCCAGTATTGCAGACCGGGTGGAGCACCGGAGGAAGCTGAGCTGCAAGTCCTTCCAGTGGTACTTGGAAAATGTCTATCCTGAGCTCAAGTGAGTCATTTTGAAGGATGACTATTTTAATGTTGCTGGTCCAAGGAATCTGTCAGCTGCTTTTCCAATAAGTCAACAAGGCTGCTGGGATGTTTAGCTTGCATGACAGACTGACCAGGTTTCCCCATCACTAGGTGACCAATCCTCTCTGTGGTGTCCATTTGACTCTTCATTTTGCAATTTGACCTGGTCAACAGGAATCAGAAAACATTGGAGTAAAAGTTATTCAGGGTAAAGGCAGTGGACTCGTCCTCATTTATTGTTTGTTTGTTTGTTTGTTTGTTTTGCAAAGTAAGGGATCAGAAGCACAGCACTGTCCAAAGGGGGAAAATGTAATATAGTGAGAAAGCAATGGAGGTGGACATTATTATTGAATCAGTGGGAAAGGGGAAAAAGTCTTGAGAAATAGTCCTGACCAAGAAGTTAAGGAATTATGAGTCACGGTTAGACGGGATTTGTTTTGCCATGACCAGCAGTGCTTTCTGGGAGTTGCAGTTCAAGAGGACTTGGGTTACCCAAGGCTGGGAACCCCTGCTCTCATTGAAGGGCTGTTCCCTCCATTGTTGCTTTAAATATGATGCAGAGGGATAGTAGCAGGAGCCTGAAGTTGCTCACAGACAATAAAGCCCCTGGGCTGCAAAGTGAACAGGCACCTCATTCCAGAGACAGAATAATATTTCTGTCCTCCAGGAGCTACCACTCATATGGCAAAAGCATTGAGGTGATTCATGTTTGACACCACGGCCGCTGACCTGTGGAGTTTCCCAGGTTCTCTTTTAACATCTATATGAAACCACTGGGGAAGATTATCAGGTCTTTTGGGGTTAAATATCACCAATATTCCAATGATACCCAGCTCCCCCTCTCGTCACCTCCAGATTCTAAGGGAGCTACTATCTCAACTTTATTATTTATTTATTATTAGGCTTCTATACCACCCATCTTCCAAAATGGAACTTTACTTGAGTGTTTAGCTGCAGGAATGAACTGGATGAGGATGAACAAAATTAAACTAAACCCAGATAAGACAGAGGTGCTCCTGGTCAGTCGAAAGGGAGAACAGGGGATAGGGATGCAACCAGTACTAGATGGGGTCACCCTCCAATTGAAAAAAGAGGTATGCAGCTTGGGGGTGCTCTTGGAGTCATCCTTGAGCTTGGATGCCCAGGTCACGGCTGTGGCCAGGAGCACATTTGCACAATTAAAGGTAGTACACCAGTTACACCCATTTCTTGCGAAAACAGCTGTGGTCACAATGATACATGACCTACTGATATCCCAGCTTAGAGTACTCTAATGTGCTCTATGTGGGGCTACCGATGAAAAGCCTCAGGAAACTTCAGCAGGTCCAAAATGCAGCAGCCAGACTGCTGACTGGGGCAGGGTACAGAGATCACATTACATCCCTATTAAAGGTGCTCGACTGGCTACCAATCAGCTACTGGGCACAATTCAAGGTGCTGACTTTGACCTACAAAGCACTGTACAGCCTGGGTCCTAGCTACCTAAAAGATTGAAACTCATAGTAGAAACCAACTTTGGTATTAAGATAATCAGAAGAGGCCTTTCTCTCCATCCCGCCACCCTGACAGTTATGTCTCATGGGAACCCATGAAAGGGCCTTCTCAGCTGCTGTGTCCAGACTCTGGAACATCTTCCCACTAGAGGCCAGGACTGCCTCATCTCTGTTGTCTTTCCAGATACAGGCAAAGACCTTTCTCTTCAGGGAAGCTTTCCCTAAATGATGGTCTACCTATCATATGTCTTTTATATGAATCTACAGGATCATACAGACTTTGTATTTATAACTACTTATAACCTTATGAGTTTACATTGACACTATGTTTTCAATGTTAGTTTCCATCACTCATAACTTTCCATGGAACTTTAGTCCCCTTTAACTGTTCATGTTCTCTTGTAGCTTTAATGTAATGTTGTCTATTAATGCTGTAAGTAAGATGTCCCTCAATTCCCTGTTCTCAGTACTTGAACAATACTTAATTGTACTGGACTGTATATTTCTCTCATTATATAAGCTGCCTTGGGTCCTTTTTTCCAAGGAGAAAGGCAGGGTAAAATACTCTAAAATAAATAAATGTTATTGCCTTGAGATAAACCATATCCATTGACCCCTAGTAAATATGGAGGAAATGTGGATGATTTTGCTTCCTGTCTCTTTGTTTTCTCTTCTGGGTCCCACAGGGTTCCAGAAAAAGAGCTGATTCCAGGGATAATCAAGCAAGGAGCAAACTGTTTGGAGTCTCAGGGGCAGGACACAGCTGGAAACTCTCTAGCAGGGGTTGGAAGCTGTAAAGGGACTGTAAACAATCCTGCTGCTACTCAGGTGAGTTAACCTGAAAACAGCATGGATGTGTTTTGTGTTTTCTAAAACTTGCTGGGGGAGAGGAGGATGTTTATGTGAAGCAGTGAAATACCCATGCCCTGATGGATCTGTGAGCCTAGCAGAGGCAGACAGTAATCTGTGGGTAAGAGGGATGGGGTTTAGAAAGGACAGTATAACGAAAATAAAAATGAAGGGATAGTGTTACTTTAAATACTAATCTGGAAGTTGAATCATAGCAACTGGACTTCTTTTTCTTGAGAGATAGAAAGGTTTTGCTGCTCATCCAAACAGCTTTGTCAGTCTGAAAAAAGCTAGTTGCGAGTCCTCCATCTTATAGTCCTCTTTGACCTCTTGTCACCCTGGTCTGAAATAGGGTCATAAGATGAACAATGGCCTGAATAGGCCCATTAGGTAGACAACAGTATCAACAGCCTTAAGGTGAACAATGGCCTAAAGGCACTGAAACCCATAAAATATGGGTTGTTAGCTATGGCCTTGGTGGTGAAGGCTTTTTGATTTGTCTGAGTATTGTTGAAAGCATAGCCTGATAAAAAGCAGGTAGACTGTGCCTAAGCCCCCCACCTCTGTTGAGAGAGGGATTTCCAATGTTCACATGAATGGCTTCCCTGACCCCTCTCTCAAACCATATATCTTCTCTGAATATGTGTACATCCTCATCTTTGAATGAGTGTCCATTGTCCTTCAAATGGAGGTGTACTGCTGATTCTGGTCCTGAGCTGTTGCCCCTCCTATGTTGGGCCATCCTTCTGTTTAATGATTGTTTAATTTCTCCAAGGTAGAGGTCTGGACACTCCTCACTGCATCGGACTGCATATACTATATTGCTCTTTTTTTGTTTTGGTATTTCCTGTAAACCTTTTTCAGTTGAAAGGTGTGGTGCTACTGCTTCACATAGAGAATATGATGATTGTTCCTAACTGGGCTTGCAAAGACAAGCAAGACACAGAATTTTATCTTGTACCTGCGCATGTTACAGGAATAAATGGTTCCCTAAATTTACAGTTCTCATTCTTTGTTGCCTCCTCTGTATGGAGTTGGTGACAAATCTGCTCACTACTTAGCAAGAATTGTTTCAAAATACCCTGGGAATTGGCTTAAAGTAGCCTCCACTTCCTCCATAGTTTTTCTTTTCTTTTTCTCTATTCATAAAATAGCATAATCTAGCAGGCACTGCGGTGCATTGGCATGTGGGCAGAATTCTTGGATCTGAGCATCTTGCCTAAGAACTCTTTCTTCAGATGCTGACATATCACAAGGAAGCAGCTTGAGTAAAGCCAAAGGTCACAGTAGAACATGGAACTGCTGCCAGGGCTTGCTAGCGTCTCTTAAAGGCTGAGCATGTGTTTGCAGATGGTGGCCCACCAGCCATTTGATTTGACTTGCTGTGCTATTTTACCCGTGTTTGAAACTGCTGAAATCCATTGAACTGTATCTCTGTCCTGAGGTGAAGAAGGCGGATGTTTAATTGCCTCTTGAGAAGGGTAGTTATTAGGTGGGAGGATAAAATCAATGAAGTGGGCTTGCGTCCCTCATTCTGTTTTTGAAGCAGAGCGGATGTTTGGTCCCTAATGAAAAATTGCCTGTTTCGCATCCCAGACAACAGCTTGTTAAAGAGTTCCCCTCCTGTGAGAGGGCCTACAAAATGCTTGCCTTTTAAGAAATTCAGAGAAACAAGACTGACTCAGAACCAGTGAAGACTCTGCATGTCTGTGGCCCAAACTGGTGCCTTCGAGGGGTATGTTAGACTGCAAATCCACCTGCGCACCAAGGCACAGCTTGGCAAGGCGGCACTAGGTCAGGGGGTGGGGGAAAGAGAAAATGGGACAAACTGATGACTTGGAGCCACATTCCTTCTGTGGCTGGCACAAGAGTTCCTTGAGTCGACTGATTCCTAAGACACCCCTGTTGATATGAGGCGGGGATGGGGAGAGAGGTCTTTTTTTCACCCATTTCTTCTCTCCCTGCACTCCTCTGTTTCACAGCCTCCAGTGTTCTGGAGAACCTCTAAGACTGGATGTGGGGAGGCAGAGGGAGAGTGCAGAGGAAGGAGTGAATGAAACTTAGCCTCTACCCCTCCACCCCTGACCTTCATGAGAAGGAGTTCTTCCAGGCAGAGAAGGGAGATTTCTAATCCATGGCAGCAAAAAGGGGGGTTAAGGACCAGCATGTTTCGAAAGCCATCTTCAACATTACATATCTGAGCATATTTGATTTTCTGATAAATTTGAAATTCCCAGCTGCTATTTCCCAACATGTTTGGAGCCCCTTTGCCTCTGGCTGGCTGCCCATCCTATGTGCAGGATCTCCTGCATTGTTGCTCCTTTGGGCTTTCCACTTTCCAGCACAGCACTTGCTAATGAACTGCCCGCTGCCCCCACTGTGGTATTAGAAAGCACTGCTGCAGTCTGAGGACTATCTCAAGAAATATTCCTGTCCTCCAGGCTCAGGCTCAGCTTTCTCCATGCGATCTTTGACATGTGCATAAATGCCTCCAGCAAAGAAAAGATGCTTGGGTTAGGCCTTAAAAAAAAAAGACAAGATGCATCAGTTTAAGGCGGGTGGTTGGAGGCAATGTCTTATTTATAGCGCTGTTTTGAACCTTCTTCTTTCCTTTGCCCTCTCTCCTTCCCCCTCTTCAAAGGAGTGGATATTCAGCGACCCATTAATCAGGCAGCAGGATAAGTGTCTCTCAATCACCTCTTTCTCAACTGGCTCCCAGATCACAATCGAGGCATGCAATCAGAAAGACGGCAGACAGGTACGGCACTATCCTGACAACAGTTCTGTTTATTTTATGCTGTCGATGTGTGCTGTCTTTGGCACCCCTTTTCAAAATGACTTTGGACAGAGTGGTTTCGATGGCTGTAGAAAAAGAGATACAGGCTGCTGCGATCTTGGATAGCCCAAGACCGGAAAAGTTATACCTGTATTTTGATTTATACCTCTCACAATGCCCCGTCCTGTGTATGGCGTTGCAGGAGTTCAAATCCAAAGAGTAGCTTTTCCAGGGTGTGTGGATATCTGAAGAATAGGCATGAATGATATGTTTTACAGATAATAATTCAAAATCATTCACTAAAATGATTTAATTCCATTAGTTCTAAATGGAAGTGGCTGAGTATTAATTCTGCTCCTAGAGCCTTTGTACACGACCCCTAAACTCCGCCGCAAATGGCTGCCAGCTCCGGAGCTTACAATTGTTTCCCCACCAGCTCCAGAGTTTGCAGAAAATTAAGTGCGACCACACCCACTTAAGCGCGTCCCAGCGCACTTTGCATGTACCTGCTCTCCGAGGGTGAAAATCCCTGATGCGGATTTAAGGGAGTGAGTGCCGGGCTCTCCTCGCTTCTGTTTGTTGTTGTTTTTTTACCTCCCGCCCCTTTAAGAGATGGAATCAGGACGACGACGGGGCTCCGGACGGCTTCGGAGGTGAGATGCATTTTTCCTCTCTTTTTTTTCTCCCACCCCTCACGCAGACAGGAACAAGGAAGTGCTGAGGGGTGGGAACACAGCAAGAGCAACGAACCCCTAAGATCTCTGGTCCGAATTTAAGTGGCCAGCGGATCTTAGGGGTCGTGTGAAAAGGCCCCTAGTCTTGAATTATCATATCACATACTGTACAACAGCCTTGCCAGTCATCTGTGGGTATGAAAGGGTTTGCTTCATCAGGGGGATGGGGATCAAGAATGACACCCTTGTGTCATCCATTGCTGGACCGAATGCTCAGAATCAATGTCCGAACAATAACTGCACCATTTGTTGTGAACTGTGTACAATGTTTCTCAACCTATAAAATAATGGGGAAATCATTCTATTGTCTGAAGCCCAACAGCGTTAGTGGCTATATGCTCAGCCTCCCTTTCCTGATATGCTATGCCAACTGATGCATACACTGAAACGATTGTTCCCTGCACAGAGGGTAGTGTTGATTTGGGGTCATGTCCTCCCAACTGTCCTGTCCCTCTTTTAATACTTTTCTGGTGTCCCACAGTTTCAGTTCGATCTGATCTCGGCCCCTCCAGGCTGAGCTCCTTCAGATGGTTCAGGATCTCGTTGACCAGTGAAGGATTGTGTCCTGGAGTCATGAAACCAACCCATGCCTCCACCCCATGCTCCTCACGTCTCCACTCAGGGGCACCTACCAAGTTCTCTTGGTTGCTCATCTGCTCTTCTCCATCTCTTCTGGCATCCTTACTTTCCCCAATTTGTGGGAGGCTTCTTTGGTGGGTTCCTTCCAGACTTCTTTCTCCTGTTGCCTTTGTGTGTTCCTCCTGCCTCTTGTCTCCAGTATATCAATTCAGCATGGGATCCAGTCCAGGCTGACAATGTAATCCTGGAAGTGACTGTTGGAGGGCCAGTAGGACACCCATCACTGTCCTTTCCATATAGAAAACCATTCTAGATCTATGGTTCTCTGTCTTTTAATAGCTATAGGACGGGCATGTCCAAACTTCGGACCTCCAGATGTTTTGGACCACAACTCTCACAGTCCTTTGTCATTGACAATCTAAGCTTAGAATTCTGGGAGTTACGGTCCAAAATATCAGGAGGGCCAAAGTTTGGACATGCCTGCTATAGGAGGTTCAGCTTGCCCTATTAGCATTGGAGAGTGATAGCAGAGAATTTACACGTCAGCAAATCCCTATGTCATATTACCATGAAGAAGGCACAAGATGAGTCTTCATTAGATTAGGGAGCTGGCACTTTAAGAAAACAAGGCCAGATTCTGTAGTACAGTGTGTTTTTCATGCATGGCATGCCGGTTTCTGTGGCTTTGAATAAAGGCTGGAGTGCTTTTGAAACCCTGTCCATGGAAAACGTAAGCATATATTCTCCAAGGGATCAGGCTAATGGAGAGGGGTCTGCAAAAAAACCGTCACAGCACATATGCTGGGAAAAGCTTTCGCAGCTGAAAGTAGGACTGTGTGAATTTCCCTTGCGAGTTGTGCATCTGTGGCCCTACCTTCCTCTTTCCTGATTGATCCTATGTGCAGCAGCTTGTTGGGGAATTAGGTCACCGTCTTGTTCCTTAAGTGCTTTCCTCTCGCTGGGATCGGGCAACGTTTCTTTTGCACCTAAGATGCACATCTCCAGAAGCACTTCTCGCCCAGCTCCAGCGTGTTAGTTGGTTTTTATGAGGAAAAAAGACTTAGTTGGTTTTCATGAGGTACATAAGTAGCATATTGCAGTTGTTGCTTCCCCCCCCACACACACACAAAGCAACGCGCCAGAAGAAGAGAGACCCTCATTCATATGGAGGCTTTTCAAAGGAACAGTATTCCCCATCGTTCCTATAATACCCGGAAGTCCACACACAGACAGGAGCCTGCCCAGTTCAGGCATGCTGATCTCCAAATGATTTGGGTCACGACAGAGTGAGCTGGGCCGGATGCGCTACTCCTCCCATGTCAAACAGAAACCAGGCAAGTAACACCGGAACCATACTGAAGAGTTGTCCTTCTGCAACACATGTGAAACACACCACGTACATTTAAAATCAAGGACCCGCACCCTCCGGCATTACAGTGGAACCAGAAGGGTCCAGAAACATCTTCCTTTTCCAGCTTTTATTGTTGAGAGACAATAAGCTATGCGCACTTGCTCAACGACTAATGCTTCTGCTGTGCTTCACACACATTCAAAAGCAAACAGCACCGTGTGTTGCTTATATATGGCCCCATATATTATATTTTATATATTATATAGGGCTTAAAGCACTCTCCAGACAGTTTACAACTGAATTATGCCAGCCCTACATTGCCCCCCCCGCCCCCACCCTCCAGCAAGCAGAGTATTTGTTTTACCAACCTCGGAAGGATGGAAGGCTGAGTGAACCTTGAGCCAGCTATTGAGATTGAACCCCAGGTCTTGAGCAGAATTTTGGTTGCAGAACAGCAGTTTCACCACTGCATCATGAGGCTCCTCATCCACCTGTGGTGTGCTAGACCCACCCTGGGAATTACACATCAGGTTAAGGAAGAGCTAAATTAGAAAAGGAGCTCCCCTCTTATCCTGAAAAGGCAGTGCCTGTTTTCCAATCTGTCCATCTTACTGCTCCATACTAACCTTTTTCCTAAGGATCCAGATGAAATATCTCCCAGAGCATGGCATCCCTGTTCCTTTTCTATTGTGGCCAGTGCTGCTTCATAGCACTGCTCAAGAGTTTTGATCATAACATCAATCCTCGTTCTCAGGTATCAATTGGTATTGTGCTATTTTTTAACTTTTTTTGCATGTGTTACTAAACACAGTAAAGAAAGGTCCCCCCCAGAAGATTAGAATCTGCCACAATCGGAGGTATCCGCACACAAATTGTATCAGAATGTCACTCAGACCTTAGAGAGGACCTCAGGCTGCAGCTACCCGAGCCCCGCAGCCAGCAGAGTCAGAAGTGATAGACAAAACAAATCACTCCCATGCCCCGGATGTGCTGTGGTTAAAAGAGTCGACTCCAGAAACACGCTCTCGGGTGATTATTGACGGGCTTGAGTCCAAAACTCATGCCAGGCTTTTGTTCAGAAGGATGGCTCCAAAAGGACCAATTAAGAGCCAGGAAAAAGAGCCTGGAAAAGCCGCCTGTCATGAAGGCAACCAGCGTCAGCTTCACAAAGCTTCTCAAATCCCACCCCAGACTGTGATGGCTGTTAAAGGGGGTGTAGTTGTTGGCTGTCTTATTCCAGTACTGATGCACATAAATACCATTATTTAGGTGTTGGATTTCCCCCCCCCCAGGGAAAAGGGGTAAACAAAGATGCACCTTCCATTGAGAGAGGATGAGAGAACGTGCAGTTAATGCTAAACAGAGGTAGCATCTATATAGCATAAAAGGTTTTTGAGAGAACATGCAATTATTAATAGAAGTATACTCTCCAAATCCCACGAGGTACTAGTTCTCCTCTATTCAGCACTGGTTAGCCTTCAAGATACCCCTGAATTCTCAGTTCTTAAACTTGTAGATGTCTTAATTGTCCTGGAGTGTATATTGTCCCTCATTACTGTAAGCCGCCTTGAATCCTTTTCCAAGGAGAAAGGCGGGGTAAAAAATACTCATAAATTTTTAAAAAGTGCTAAACAGAAGTAGTAGCATCTATGTAGCATAAATGTTTGGGTTTTTTTTTAACCTTAATGGTGTCCAAAAGAACCTTTAAAAGCTTTGGGGCAAAGAGGTCTTAAAAGTATTTGTCCTTTTTTTATATACAAAGGAGGAGTTATATATAATTCCAGTGAATTTCATTCAAGTGGCTTGTTTGCCCCGAGGCTATTCCATTTGGTTAAGTCAAGACCTAGCTTCATTTTGCAGCAAGCCAGAGGTCCTTATGGAGCTTGAGAATCCAAACTAAAGTTTAGTTTTCTTTAAAAGAAAAAGATTCTTCTGCTAAAACTAAGTATTTCCTGTTTTCTTTTCTGTTTTACATTATTTCTGCCCTGCCATAAAATTGACACTGAAAGTAATTAATTTGTCTGTAAAAGCATAATTGAGTCATATGAAGTGATCTCACAGATCTTCTGCGTACAGCATGAGTTTATGACACCTGGTATTCTGACAAACAGGATTGTGGCTATTATTTGTATTTATTGAGTATCTATAAATTTATTTCTTAGAGATCAAACTGATATTAAAAACGAGTAACAAAGGATAATTAGAAAGAACAATAAAATCTAATAATATATCAAAATTATTATTATTATTATCATCATCATCATCATCATCATCATCATCATCATCATCATCATCATCATCACAGCAGACAAGATAACTATGCTGGATTTTGTATTACAAATCACTAGTTTAATGCTTATTATTATTATTATTATAACAACAACAACAACAACCATATCTGGAACAGTATAAAGTCAACATGATTTTGCAAATTGATCCTGTGTAAACCGCCCTGAGTTCCCATTTGGGAAAATAGAAAGAAAATAAATAAATAAAATAAATAAATAAACATGATTTTGCAAATTGACTAGAAAGCTAAATACTATAGCGTTGCAACATTAATACACTAGTCATTAATTAGCCAGCATCCAAGAATCTATGGAAACATCAAATCAAGAAGGTGTCAGAAAACAGCCAACGTAAGATCTTGTGAGACTTTCGGGTTGTAACAAACAGACATGTTAACAGTAACACACTACTAGACATAAGAGTAATAGAGTGAAAAAAATCTGGATAATTGACATTGCCGTTTCAAAGGTTGCCAGAGTTGAAGAGAAAAATGAACAAAATATAGAGACCTGGCAATAGAAATAACTCGCTTGTGGATGAAACATATTTCAGTAGTCTGCATAGTCACTGGAGCATTGGAAACAATGCCATGGAATTTTTATAAAATCTTATAATCAGGTGAAGCTCTCCCAAGTAACAACATCAGAGCTGCAAAAACAGCAACATTAGGATTGGCAAACACATTAAACTGATATTTAACCGATACTTAGGTTTTTGCTCAAAGACCGTGTTTCAAATTTTCAAACAATACTACTACACGCAGTAGTACAAAGTCAACAACACGATGCAATACAAGCCAAAATGTAGATATAAAAACTAACTGATAAATGTCAAACATTAAAATGTCAAAAGGATTAAAACAACAAAAATCTTTAAAGTCCTTGGGGAACAAAAAAGCCATAATCTGCTGTGTTTTTGTTGGGTAAAAGACATTGGGGAGAACCTTCCGTGACCAGGTACCACCACTAATTACATTTTATCTGAACTTCAGAATGGGAGGCACTTTGATGAGGGGACTTGAAGGCACAGAATCTGATTTTTTTGTGGACATATCGTTCATAGGGCAAGCCAAGTCATAACTTTCCGTCCATTCCTCCCAGGTGGACAAAGTGTTCTGCTGTGATTCTTAGGGGTGAGCATGAACAATGGATTTCTTTCTTTCTTTCTTTTAAAGAACTCAGCAGAGAAAGAGAGGAGTAAATTTTAAGGTTTCTCTTTTATAACCCTGTGTTGTGCAAATCTGAGCAAAGCTACCTTAAAACGTCTTCCTTTCCCTCTGCTGAACGTTACCCCCTCCCCCAATTTGGTAACAAGGCTAAAGTGAAAAGTTCCTCATCTCTCTCTGCTGATTCTTTGCTTCTCTCTCTCTCATTCTCTTTCTCTCAGCTGCCCTAGCATCAGGAGAGCAGGTCTTTAAAAGAAAAAAAAATGAAATTTCGAAGAGTTTTCAAGCTGCAAACAACTCTGATTTCCTCCTTTCTCTCTCTCTCTCTCTCTCTCTGTTGACTTACATGGCTGCATCTCTGTGGGTTGAAACTGAGTTGACTTTGCCTTCCCCATCCCTCAACGTTTGTCAGCATTCTCAGAGGTGGACCCAGCTGGTGCAATGTCCAGAGATATCCCTAGCATCCTGTGGGGAGGCTGTTCTGAGCTTGTCTGCGAGGGGCAGGACCAGCCCTTAGGAGAGATCTCCTACTCCTTTGCAGCACTCAGTATGGATGGGTAACTTCAAGGTCTTGGATCTATCTTTTATATGGCTCTTTGGTTTTAAACCAGGTTTGAATTATAGATGGCACTTGAAGCTGAGGGCACCTGCAAAAAAGGACTGTTCTCTGACAGACCTTCTAATAAAGGAATGTTAAAGGGGACACACAGTCATGTTTATACTTCATAGGGAAGGAATGCTTAGAAAGCTGGACTAATTAATGGCATCTAGGCCTGAGTGGGGTTTGAGACACCATATCTCTTAGCTGAGAGGTGCGGGTTGCTTGGGCAACCCAGGTCCCAAAGCTTAGGCCTGTACAACCCAGTATCTTCACCTTCCTTCCAGTGCTGATTGATCTCCTGTGTTGCCTAGAGTTCAGGTAAGATCAGCTCAGTGGAACATCATCCACTGTGAACTCGCATCTGTGTTTAACTTCAGCTTACCCTAAAAGACCTTGATTACCAACTGGTATAGGTAGCAAGGAGATCAAACCTATCCATCCTGAAAGAAATCAACCCTGAATGTTCACTGGAAGGACAGATTTTGAAGCTGAGGCTCCAGGACTTTGGGCACTTCATGAGGAGAGAGGACTCCTTGGAGAAGTCCCTGATGTTGGCAAAGATTGAAGGCAAAAGGAAAAGGGGAAGGCAGAGAATGAGATGGTTGGATGGTGTTATTGATGCAACTGACATGGACTTGACCAAACTCCAGGAGGCAGTGGAAGACAGAAGGGCCTGGCGTGCTTTGGTCCATGGGGTCACAAAGAGTCAGACATGACTGAACGACTGAAAAACAACAACAAATAGGCAGTCTTCTGGTCTTGATTAGCCTATGACATAGTGCAAAGAAGAGAAATCTTAGCACCCAGTCCTGTCCATGAAGTGATGGAATCACTATTGACACTAACCCACAGCTTCAATCCTTCCCTGAAAAACAATGCTGTCAGGATGCTAGAATCCATTACAAGTCTTAACACCTAAGAGGACCACTCAAAGTGGCACGGTAAAAGATGAGACACCAGAAAATGATGGTAAGGAAATGATGGTCATGTTAGCAGATGAGAGTTGATGAATCCAGTAAGGATGGGAATGGAAGAACTCTTAAAGAGTAGCTGTTAGGCAGGAGCAGTAGTAGAAGGTAACACTGGAGGAAGATCTTTCACAGACAATATCAATGAGGCTCAGGCTGAAGTTTGATAGTACTGAGCAGAAAAAAGCAATAGTAAACCATTTCAGAATACTGCATTACATAGCTTGAAAACCCTATGTTGAGACAATCCAAAATAAAACAAATGATAAGGCTGAAATATACGACTCCCAGGTCAGAAGGCACAGGGCGTTTATACACGACCCCTAAACTCCGCCGCAAATGGCTGCAAGCTCCGGAGCTTAAAAATGTTTCCCCACCACCTCCGGAGTTTGCAGAAAAGTGCGACCCCACCCACCTAAGCGCAACCCAGCACATTTTTCATGTATCTGCTCTCCCGTGGTGACAATCCCTGATGCGGTTTTAAGGGAGTGAGTGTCGGCTCTCCTCGCGTCTGTTGTTGTTTTTGCCTGCCGCCCCTTTAAGAGAAGGAACCAGGAAGCCGGGTGGAATCAGGAAGAGAAGGAATCAGGAAGCCGGGTGGCTTCTGAGGTGAGATGCATTTTTCCTCTCTTTTTTTCTCCCACCCCTCACGCAGACAGGAGCAAGGAAGTGCTGAGGGGTGGGAACACAGCAAGAGCAACGAACCCCTAAGATCTCTGGTCTGAATTTAAGTGGCCAGCAGATCTTAGGAGTAGTGTGAAAAGGCCCTTAGTCAACTACTGGGGAAGAGCAAAGCTGTTGCTAATGAAACAACACAGTTAAAGCCAAAAGGACGGTCTAGTAGCTGATGTACCAAGGGAGAAAATAAACATCCAAGGCTACTTGACATAAATTTGGAATATGAGATGTGAGAAGTATAAATCAAGTTTAATGGAACTTTAAAGCAAGTGAACAAAGAAAGAGTGTCCAAAACATTGCAGTACTTGCTGTGAGCAAATTATAGTGGACTGAAAGAGGGCGCTTTAAGTCAGGAAATTACAAAGTGTTTTATTCTGGAAATGACAAAATCAGAAGAAATTGTGTGGCTCTAATACTGTGACAAGAGAAAGCTGGAAGAGATACAGATACAACAGGCCTTCAGAAAGACAAATGTGTTAGTGCTGGACTAAATCAAGCCTGAACTCTCTCTGGAATGAAAAAATGTCAAAACTGAATATATCGTGCTTGGGGAGTTTTGTGAAAAGACAAAACTCGCTGGAAAAGACAATAATGCTGGGAAATCTTCACAGCAACAGGAAAGGAGGAAGACTAAATATGAGATGAGATGATTCAATGAAGGAAGCCACAGCATTGGGTTGTCAGTATCTGGGGAGGGGGGGCATTGATTATAGGATATTTATTAATCAAGTCACCATAGGTCAGAGACATGACGGCATGTAGCAGCAACAAGGAACAAGGAACCGATTTTATGAATAGCGGGCTCAGTGTAGCAGAGGTTAGCAGACGGCTGCATACCGTTATTGCCATCAAAATGATATTTGGGTTGGTTGATAACCTGCCTATCTTTGCAGCTCTGCATTCAGAATACACAGTAAGGGCCATTAGAACTCCAAATGCAGATCTGTACATTAGAACATAAACATAAGAGCATAAGAAGAGCCATGCTGGATCAGGCCAAAGGCCCATCTAGTCCAGCTTCCTGTATCTCACAGTGGCCCCACCAGATGCATTTGGGAGCGCATGAGACTAGATATCTGTCTCCTGATACCACTCCCCTGCATCTGGCCCTTGAAGTACCCTGGTTTTAAGCCTGGAGATTACACATCTCCATCATGGTTTGTAACCTGTGATGGACTTTTCCTCCAGGAATCTGTCCAATCCCCTTTTGAAGGCATCCAAGCCAGATGCCATGACCACATCCTGTGGCAGGGAGTTCCATAGACTAACAACACGCTGGGTGAAAAAAATATTTTCGTTTGTCTGTTCTTACTCTCCCAGCCCTCAATTTGAGTGTATGTCCCCTAGTTCTGGTATTTTGTGAGAGGGAGAAGAGCTTCCCTCTATCCACTTGACTCATGCCCTGCATTATTTTGTACGTCTCAATCATATCCCCCCTCAGGCGCCTTTTTTCCAGACTAAAGAGGCCCAAATGTTTTAGCCTTTCCTCATAAGGGAGGTGCCCCAGCCCAGCAATCATTTTAGTCTCTCTCTTCTGCACCCTCTCCAGTTCCACTATGTCTTTCTTGAGATGCGGTGACCAGAATTGTACACAATACTCCAGGTGCGGCCTTACTATTGTTTTGTATAATGGCATTATAATGTTGGCTGTTTTATTTTTCAATCCCCTTTTTGATAATCCCTAGCATGGAATTGGCCTTCTTCACCGCTGCCACACATTGGGTAGACACCTTCATGGAGCTGTCCACCAGCACACCAAGATCTCTTTCCTGATCTGTCACGGATAAGGACATTCACCCCAAAGGCTGGCCTTATGCCTTCCAAAAACATTCCAGGGTTACAGAAAAAAAGAGGGCTGCATTCAAAACAATGGGGAGAATGAATCAAACTATTTTAGACTAAACAGCAACCATTTTTTAAAAGGTGACTTTTTCCTAACCTAATAATAGTTTTCTTGAGATTTACCCATCCCCCCCCTTCACATGGCTCTTAAGACTCAATTCATATACTGTACAGGATAACATCCACGTGGGTGGCAACTTGTGGTGACGGTCCACAAAATAAAATCCCTTTGTGAGAGCTGTATTCTGTGTGGTTCAGGCTGAGTTTGAGCACACAGGGCAATCGCTGCATTGCTGTAGCTGAAATCTGTTTAAGCTAAGTGTGGAGCCTCTAACCCCATCCATACATAAACTTATGGCTTATATGATTGCAAACGGCCAGACCACCCACTTTTCACATGCGTTTGGGTTTTGAAATACTGTACTACTACCCAAGATCCCTCTTGTTAAGTATCTGACATCTGACAACGGCATAGCCTGTGGTTATAGGGCTCCAGAGAGTATTTAAATTTATTAAATTCAATTTTAATGTTAGCTGCTACAGCTTTGCTTCTCAATGCTCTTTATTTTTCTTGCTAAGAAAGATCTCATCTCTACTGTGCCAGTGTAAGGTTCAGCTATTTTTAATAACCAGTGTGCACTCAAGCCATCAAATGTAAAACACGAAATGAAGCTGAACCACATTACGGTCCTGAAAATGCAAGGGATGCTCTGGGTGTGGGCAAAATTAATGCCACCAAGCCCTCCACTTACAGCTCGCTAATTACAAGCTGCAGTAATTAGGGAAACACGGTTCTCCGCCTGTAATCCCTGCCCTCAGTTTTCACATCTGTACCCTCACCTTGCCTTCCCGTGGAACGTAGAGGGAAGGGGATGCTGTTGAAACAACAACTGCTGTGCTTTCAAGTCCTGCCATCAATGGAGGCATTCGATTCTTTTGTGACATTCATTAACAAGGTGAAATGCTTGCTGGGCGCCTTCCTGATATCACCCATCCCGTTCATGAAAACACGCATACAAGCAACTGGTGTCAGTTTTGCTTAATGAGGTTGATGGATCAGCGAGATTCTAATCCAGAAAAATAACAAGACACATTGTCTCCCTGTAGCTCCTCTTTGGGATTGGGATGGGAGCGGAGAAGGGGGAAATCTCATGCTAATTAGCACTGTGAGCAATTTATGTACAGTACCATGAGCTTGATAAAGTACTGCCTCAGGAAAATCCTAGATCTTAAAGGGCCACCCAAGGCAATCAAGTCCATTCTATCACCAGAAGCAGAAACATTAGTGGGTTTTTTTATCTTGTCACATTGCCTGTGCCTGCTCATCCCCACCAGCTATGGCTGCCTTGGGATACATAGCAGGGCATTCCAGGGAGAGACCCTTCAGCCACTTCTCTTCCCTTGGGTATTCATTACACCTAAATCTATCCAATCAAGGCTGTGCCCTTGAGTTGATTTTCAGATTGAAACTCTTCTGTGCCTCCTCTGATTCACCCGGATCTCTTGGCACCATCTTTATTATTATTTATTTATTTATACAGCTTATATACCGCCCGTCTTCCTAAGGGAACTCCTGGCGGTTTACAACGACTATGCAACACAGCAAAATTACAAAGACAGCAAAGTAAATAGTAACTAGACTAATGAAAGCAGACAAAAGCAACAACAGCAGATGGCGGGACTGAAGAAAAAAAGAAAAGAAAAGAAAAACACTGTTAGGGTCACCCAAACGCCTCCCGGAAGAGAAGGGTTTTCAGCGCCTTCCGGAAGGCAGGCAGGGACTCTGCTAGGCGCACGTCTGCTGGAAGATGATTCCAGAGGGTCGGGCCCGCCACAGAGAAGGCTCGGGCACGGGTGGAAGTTTTCTGAGCCTCCTATGGCGCAGCATGTCGACAACCTAGTCGGACGGGCCGAGGTTGATCGCTGGTCGATCCGCTCCGTCAGGTAGCCAGGTCCTAGGCCATGGAGGGTTTTGTAAACCAAAACCAGGACCTTGAATCTAATTCGGGCTGCAACGGGTAACCAATGCAGGCGAGCCAGAACTGGGGAGATGTGCTCAAATCGGCGCACACCCGCCACCAGCCTGGCCGCTGCATTCTGGACCCGCTGCAGCCGCCGAATGAGAGTCAAGGGCAACCCCATGTAGAGCGCGTTGCAATAGTCCAATCTCGAGATCACCAGGGCCTGGACCACTGTTCTGAGGGAGTCCCCAATGCGACGAAGATGGAAAAAGGCAGCCCTGGACACGGCGGACACCTGGGCTTCCATGGTGAGCGCCGGGTCCAGGGCTACACTTTTCTGGAAAGGACTGTGGCAAGCATATTGTATTCATATGGTGTCTGTCTCACCTAGAATGAAGGATTGGGGCTGGTGCTGTAATCATTGGTAAGCAATTGTGGTACTATACTAGACCTAAGTGATCCTCTTGTGTAAAATAATCCATTCTGCACCACTCATTCTAAGCTTTGGAACAGTGTGGGGCCCCACATATGTTGTCCTACAACAGGCATGTCCAAACTTCAACCCTACTGATCTTTTGGCCCACAACTCCCAGAATTCCAAGCCTGTATTTCCAATGGCAAAGGACTGTGGGAGTTGTGGTCCAAATCATCTGGAGGGCCGAAGTTTGGACATGCCTGTCCTACAAAGTCACAGTAACGTGAAGACTTTAAGGAGCCAACCCAGTTGCTGTCTCTTTTGAATGAATTGCTCAGTGTTGAATCACCGTGTAATATTTGGGGGGGGGTTTGGAAATGAAAGACCTCCCCCAGTGCCAACCAAGAAGAGGACTCTGGGGAATCTTGGGATCTTTGGTGTGTATGTGAAGAAATGGAAATTTATTGTTTCTGATAATATCGTCAGGCTTTCATAGTGTACTGTGCCTGTGCAACCAGGACACCAGCCGCTGAGTGCTAGTAAAACCCTGTCACAGCCATTGCCTTGACTTTTGACAATGATTTGACAGGGTAATAGGGAGCAGATCTCTTAGATATCATCCTCCTTCTGTGTGGAGTTCAATTCCATCTTTCAGGCCATTGATTGCCGTCATGTCTCTGCACACCCTGCCTTTCTGGCTGGTTATTTCTAAAAGAGAAATGAGTGGTCGTCAGCAGGATGGAGGGGCTTTAAATATGCAGGAAGGCCAGTGCTCTGGATGCCACTGTTAAATCAGTGGAGAGTTCGCCGCTAGTTTAGCGATAGCAATGCTTGCAAAATGTTTTATTTGTTGATTGGCTGGCTGGCTGGCTGGTTTTGATTGGTTACTGTGCCCAGAGGTACACTAGGCCAATGGTTGGTGGCTGTGCTGATTGTGTGTTTTGGGAACTATGGTCCCCACACAAAAAATCTCCAACCCATTGGCAGGGAACAAGGGGCTTTCAAAGGCTGCACAATTGCAACAGGGCAAATAATAGGCATGTGAAAGAGAAATCAGGTATAACTGCTTGATACTCCAAGAAAATGTTAACTTCTAATGAAGCCCTCACAGTGGGATGCTTATAGATTTAAATATCTACATGTTTTACTGTTTGGAGTGTCAGCATCATGAAAGTTGCGCATCATAAATGCATGATGCCTTCAAGCATTAATTTCCCTGGGGGGGGGGCTTTGCGGGGAAACTGGACAGCCCTGTTAGCTCTCTGTAACGCTTACCTACATATCCCACACTCCCCTTTTTTTGCCCTTGTCAAAGAAACAGGTGAAACCATTGTCATTTTAATATGCCCATGCTGTCAGGCTGCCAAGAACATGAGCCCTCTGTCATAAAAGGACCATCTGCCTGGCTGAAAAATGGAAGTTGAAAGGACTCGGATCAATCAGCTGGTGAACGGAGCTCCTGTTCACCTCATAAATGTGTCCCAAAGCTGGCATGGTTTTTTTTTTTCAGATGTAGATGTTTGATGCTCTTGGTTTGGCATTTCATTAACCTATACGAGGTGGCTTCCAAACATGCATGTTAAAATGCACAGCTGTTGCACTTGGATGAGAAGAGCTGGAAGCTCAGTGTCATTATGAGCATATTTCACATGTCCTAATATCTTCCAT
This sequence comes from Phrynocephalus forsythii, assembly GCA_029282475.1. NCBI lineage: Eukaryota > Metazoa > Chordata > Lepidosauria > Squamata > Agamidae > Phrynocephalus > Phrynocephalus forsythii. Next base: position 141,593,238 of record JAPFRF010000001.1, read on the forward strand.
TTAAAAAAATTGAACTGGAGAGTTCAGAGCAATTCATTATCATCCACTGGTTCTGGGATGATTGGCTTGGCGCTGCTGTGTCCAACAGAGAAATAAGGGTATACTGCAAAATAGTGTGTACAATGCAAACAGCATAGAATGACTTCCGCAGGTGAGATAAACCATGGCTGCAGAAAAATAAAATGATTAAAATTAACGAACCACTTTAGAAATAGAGTTATATATGGCCTGTGATTAGAGCTGGAGGTGCTAGGTGTGATTCAAATAGAATTTTGTTTTTGAGAAACCAGATTTTAAAGGAATCCCGTACTTTAAATCTGAAGACCTGCCATTTAACAAAACAGGCTAATCTGTAAACTATATGAGGTCAAGAAAGTGCCTATTGTGCATTCAGGTGCTTTCAGCTGTTCCAGAGATCCCTCATCCAATGATAAGTTATCAATGGTGTCTGTTTCTGTTCTCAGTAATTTGCTGATTTGCATATGGGGAACCTGAAGCATCACTAGTTCTAAGACACTCAGAGTTTGTATACCTAATACTCTGGACTGCTTGATGTTGGTATGTTGCATCTTATGAGATTATTTGCACTTGACTCAGATGCAGATAGCTGAGCACGAAATGTGTCCACATTGCCTCAGTTGTGAAGCGTTCGTGTGAATAACAAGGTGCCTTTCCCTTCAAATACATAAGTGGTGCGTGGGACGAAAACAGATCCCAAGCTTTGAAAGAAAAAAAATCCATTATTTATACTCATGCGCCTTTTCAAGTACAGTACTTGCATATTTTGAACGTGGGTATCATGCAATTACGATTCCCTCGTTAGAAAGAAATGTCCTAGCATGGAAATTGGTAGGAATTGGACATATATTACGTTTGAGTCAATCTGCCAGGGGTAAAAGCAGTCCACTGTGAGTGGCTCAGAAAGAAGTTGGATTCTTCCAAATCCCAAAAGAGAATCCCAAATTAGAGAATTTTCACCCATTCTATCCAATTAAACAGGGTCAACCATGATGCCTCCTACTGAATCAAAATGTAGTTAGGGAAACAATGAGACATAGAGCCTTTCCTCACTGAGACATCTCCCTCTGTATGTGGGTAGATCAGTCCTAAAGCCTTTGTGTCCCTGCCAAAAATTTAATATTGTGATGCACCACGGAATGTCAAATAGAAGCAACGCCACCACCACCACCACCACCATCACCATCGCTGCAAATGGCTCCTCTCTTCCTCCCTTTTCCCATTGCCATTCACACGTGATTATGTATAGCTTCATTTTGTACTCCAGGAATAAAAAGCAGAAAACTTGGGCAAGAGGAGGAGGGGCGAGGTTTTCATATATTGATGCTCTTTTTTTTTCCCCTTTTCCCTTTCTCCCTCCTTCCCTTTCTCCCTCTTGTAGAAATGGAAGATGAAAGGCAACTTCATCCAGCACTTTGTCAGCGGCTTGTGCTTAGAAAACGAGTCCAGCAAATTAGTGACCAACATCTGCCAGTCGGATACACCAGGCCAACAGTGGGACCTGCTCCAGGCCACATGATGGAGGTCCAGCAGCTTCTCTGATGCTTTTGCATGAGACTTTTGGGAATGGAAGGGGCTAGGGTGGGGAATGAAGAAGTCTGGTTCTCTTTTCAACCTTCAATATTTCAATTGTGATCCTCGGCCCATACGCATTTTAGTTGGAACGTCAGTGTGTTGGGGATTCATTTAACGGAGCACTCCCGAGATGGACGGAACCATCACTGGAAAAGGCCCATCTGTTTGCCCCTCTCTTCCCACTGTGAGCGACACTATAGGAAACTCGAGAACCGTTCAGCGCTGGGGAAGGGTTCATCCCAGTAACCCAGACTTTGGCGTGATAACTGACAGCTGGCCCCCTTCCATTCATTCCTCTCCAAGGAAACTTGGTGTGTGGTCCCCGTGGAGTTGTTGCATTTGCTCTTTGTTGTGACCATGCTTACTGTGAACTCCTGATGGATTTGCTTGATTTCACTGGCTTTCAGACCTGGCGTCACTTTTCATTTTGCATGTGTGTTTGTACAAAATGCTTTAGGGGAACAGAAGCAAAAAAAAAAAATAGTTATGGCTAAGTTATGAAAATGGACCACTGAGGGCAAATGGGAAGCAGAGAGGCTAAGCGAAGCCTTTAGTGAGCTGCATTTGTTTCTGAGCTCGTTTTCCTCGCTGGAGTATGTTACTTAATACCATTCCTTGCACAGGTACGGATCCTTCTTTTCCCCAGCTGATAGGGTAATAGTATTGCAGTGGGGGGAGTCACAGATGCTCCTGACTGCATGAACGGTTTGATATGAATTTAAGTAAGCAGTGTTATTTGAAATTGCTTGAACAAGAGGTCCGTTTTTGTTTAATACAGAAAGTTACGTGCATGTGTATGTGCACCCCGATCTTTTACCTCTGTTATGTCTTCCCCTAGAAAAGCAGAGTTATTGCCTAATCTGTCTCGGGTAGATAATTGGAGCCCTCTCTTGAGGCTGAGGAATGTGACGAAGCAGCTGCTAGGAAACATCCATTAGGGCCCATCCAGAAGGCGGCCTGTGACTTTGCACTGACAGCTTGTGCAAAAAGCACCGGTGCTTTCTGCGCTAAGCAAAGGGGCACGAAAGGCTGGCGCCGCAAAAGGCGAGAGGTATCTCGTTGTTCTGCCTTTGCTTACACATATTTGGGATTCATTTCTAGGGAAAAACAGCCCACAACAGAATTATGTGTGCTCTTGTAAGCATGGCTTGTAGTGAATTATAGCTCAACCTATGCATTTGTGTCCATCCCTTGTTGTTAACCAATCAGTCCCAGTGAGATTTCCTCCCTAAGCTAAAACGTATAAGAATTACTCTCCAGCCCATTCTGAGCAGCATTATTGTTCTTGAAAGCTTGCTTGCAGTCAGTTCCTGTGATAAAGGTCATCTTTCTGTGTGTTTCTTCCTCTGAGTGTAAAACCTGAACTCTCATACCACTTCCAGACTGGCACAGAATTGCAAGTTCACATTTCCCAGAGTAGTTTGAAAAGAGCTGGGCAATTTGTCCCTTTGCCACCAAATCTGTGGTTCTTTTGTAATTAATCGAACCTGTTATTCCTATGAGCACTTGCTTAAGAACAAGAGCCTAGAAACGTTTCTTTGTAAACTCACTTTTCCAGACTCTCCCAGCCAGAAAAGCCACTGGGCATGCTAACTGGCAAAACTGAGAACTTGCCCCAAAAGGAACTTTTCCAAATTAATTGGAGATTTCAACTGATTGAACTTGAGTTCAGTCAGTTGTAATCTCCTGCACTGAGCACAAATGTGCTGTAGTGGACAGAGTGTCTGGTTAGGATTCAATAAACCAGGGGTTTGAATCCCCCTCTCAGTCATGAAAACTCACTGGGGCTTGCAATGGGAAACCACTCCTTGAATATTTCATAGGCCACAGAAACCCTGTTAAAGTCACCATATGTCACATGCAAGCGGGTGGTGCAGAACAATAAATCTGCATAGGATTGAGTTGGATGGCTGATGTGTCCCATTGTTCAACACACCTACAGTGCTACATGCACTGGTTAACGCTGTATCCAATTTCAAAACAAACAAACAAACAAAAACATTATGGCAAGCCAGTCATGATGTCTACAGCTGCCATGTTACCAAGATCTGAATCTAAAGGAGGGTGCACTATCCATGGTGTTTGTCTCCTAACTGCCTTCTGAGTCTCAGCTTTGTGAATTGTTTCACTGCCCAGCAGTGACCCTATTGGGGTGCATCACTGACTCAGAGAAGTAATCCTCTATTGATCAAGGTGGAGTGGGAACTACATGCTCCCTTTGGAGAATGTTGCCCCCAAACATTTCCTGGATCAACATTTCTGCTCCTCCATGAGTCTGTTTTATACCAAAGGTCTTTGCTACTAATAAAATAAAATAAAATAAGTTAAAATGAGAAACTGCATCCAGGTACGTTTTGTGACTTGCAACGCATCCATGGCCAAGGAATGAGAGCATAAAGTCAAACACAGTTGTTGGTTGCCCACCCAAATCTTGCATTCTTTCTCTGTAAAAATAAATAAAAATAAATGCTCATCTAGTCCTGATTCTGGTTTTACTGAGCCCTGTTTTCACCCTCATTCTTATGTTAGAGGCTCCAACATCAGAGCCTCCAAGATATACAAAGTCCTGCTGGGGCGGTGCTTTCATTCCCCCCCCTCCATAGTTGTTGGGTTTGGATCTTCTTCCCTTCCATTGAAGAAAAAAGAGGGAAGGAATGCTTGCCAGTGCCAAGGCCGGTGTAGGTTCCTGACTGGCTTGAGAGCACAGGGGGCCAGGAGCCAAGAAAGGCTCTCAATCCGTAGCTCTCCTCTGACGCCACATCCTTCCCTCTCTTCACCAAGGGAGCGGGTCTCTGAAGTACAGATGCTTCTGTGGAGGTTGGAAGGTGGACCCTAGGAAAGGTGAGAGAGGGCTCCCAGACTGGAACTGTGGACCACCTTTGAGTGGCGATGATATTGCAATACATCTGGAACGACGTCCCAGAAATCATAAGGCAGCACCATTACATAGCAACATTGGCGTCGAAGTATTACTGTTTAAGTTCACTGGAAACCACAGCCATGGCAGCCCTCACTGCTGGATGCAAGGAAAACAATCTGGCACCCTGTTCTGCAGCTGGGCCTCAGGATTCAACAGGACATTTGCATGGGGCATATTTCCACCTCCTCCGCAAGTGTGCACCATCTTTTCTGGACCACAGACCAAGTCTTCTTTCCAGCATGAAGTCTTAATACTATTTTAAAAGTGGGGACTGGGTTTAGCTTTCGGCTTGCAAACGTAGTTGCAATGAGCAACAATGCTCTCCCTGGGCATAGCTGCTTTCATCTGTTGCAGCAAAAATAACAGAGTCCTCTGTCACCTTCACTCGTTGCTTATGGAATGAGGTTTCATGGACTATGGTGGGCCGTTATTCAAAAAAGCTCATGCTGTAATAAATTTGTTTGTCTTAAGATGCCACTCAACAGCGACAAGTAATTTGTTTAAAAGGTAAGGATGGGGCGGGGAATATTTTTAAAATTCAGTAAATCTTCTCCATTGTAATTGAATGGGCACACTGAGAAAGTATTAAGATTAATGTAACGGGAACTCAAAATACTGTCCAGAAATCAGTTTGAAAGGATTTATTTTCCCTCCCTTCCCCAGCTTTCATTACAAAATGCATTTTGCAAAATCTAATTTATGTGAATATGGATTTGTTTCCTTATCCCATATTTCTTTACCAAAGCATGTACCACAACCTGTCTGTTAAGATGCTGGAATAAAATCCATTTCTGAAAAATTGATTTTTGTCACTTTCAGTTGGGTTCCATGTTGGCCTCCATTTGCACCAACACACTTGTGCTAAATTACTTCTGGGATCAACGACAACTGGGTGTGCATCTACACCTGCAAAATTGACATGTCCACAACAATAGCTCAGTCGGTGTTACAGTACACTGAATAATCACAGTAAAACCTGAGAGTAGATCCAGGGATCCATCCATGATAAGGGAATTGCATGTGTAAGATAACTAAGTAGGCAGTGTTTCTCCCATGAAGCATTCTTGTATTGCCTCTGCTGCCAGGAAAACTAAGGCCACATTTTCATGACATAAAATATACTTTGGAGGCAAACTATCGGAGGTGCAGAACCTCTTAACAATAATATCCCACTAGAAGGAGAAGTACTTGTGAGGTTAACAGAAATCACCATATATATATAGTGCATGTGAACAAAGTCTACTCAGATTACGTTAAAGTTAACTGTGTGGGACTTGCTCCCAGGTAAGGGTGTATAATAACCACATTTCTGGCAGGAGGAGGGAAGTGTGACATCCGTGTTTGGGTAGTTTTTGAAAGCTTTGGTGAAATTAAACATCTAAATGAGACTGACCTTTTCAAAACCTTCCAATGGTTTATTGTCCATTACAAACTCCATAATGCAATGCAGAAGCCTAAAACAAGGCACTTGATTTTGGATTCCAAACAGTGGGATGTTTTCCATTGCTCACACAAAGCTCAGGCGATGTGCAACATGACAGCCCAATGGTCAGGGTAGATGAGTGCAGGAGATCTTATGGAAGAACTTCCAAAGCCCTGCTGGCTTACTAAGGCCTGAGCGGAAATGGACTTGTGTTTTTTCCTGTCTTCTTCCCCACTTCAGTCAGCAGTGGGAGGGAACTAATTATAATTTGCCAGCTCCCTTCATGAGGAAGTTGTAGGAAGGCATGCTGGGGCAAGAAGGGGGACAGGGGATCTTTTGAACCCTCACTCACCTGTCCCAGGTAGAGGTAGATGTAAAACAGTGGTCCTGCCTGCCGTTTTGCATCATAGTGGTGCTTTTTGTTCCTTCAGGAAGTTCCTTCAGGAAATAAATAAATCAATGTAAATAATTTTTGTTTAAGCTTCCGCAGCAGTGCCCATCCTCATGGGGCAAAATCTTTGCATATATTTGCTAGACATGAGTCAGGGCCCACTTCCTCTGCATAATTGGCTTTCATAAGCAGACCTCCCCCCCTTCCTGGCTCCTTTCTTTTTCATTGCCTAATTAGTTACTTGCTGCTCAATCTGCTGTTCCTAACTTGCCCTTAATTAATCAGATCCTGCCCCTTGCAAAAAAGCCAACTTTAATTATTCGTTTCCTCTTTCTAGCCAGAACAATGGCCCATTAATGTTTAGATTTGATTTTATTTATTATTTTTGCAGCTGTAAAAATTAAGTCTTTCAAAGAATGAAGAAACTCCAGATAACCTTCATCAGAAAACATGAGACCGAGGGCAGCCATGCATTCTGTGGAGGTAAAAATACTTTTTGCAAAGCATACGACGGCTGCCCCCCCCCAATACAGGCTTGCAGTCTAGAGCAGGCAAGTCCAAAGTCTGGCCCAGGGGCCAAATGTGGCCGATTTAAAATTTTGAGTGGCCCTCAGCTTCTTCTCCCTGCCGGCTCAGCCTGTCATTCATCCCCACCAGCCGGCCATCCCTATGCTGGCTAGAGAAATCAGCTTGCAGTTTTATTATAGTTTGCTTGCCTTCCCTGCCTCCGTCCATCCCCTCAGCCACCCATCCTGCCTACCCGCTCCTGGCTCCGTTGCCGAAGCGTCTTCTCCACCCCCTTTGCGAGGGAGGACAGCATCTGTGAGCAGTGGTACATCTTAGAACCATAGAATCATAGAATCATAGAGTTGGAAGAGACCTCAAGGGCCATCTAGTCCAACCCCCTGCTATGCAGGAACCCCATCACAATATTTCCGACAGATGGCCATCCAGCCTCTGCTTAAAAACCTCCAAAGAAGGAGACTCCACCACCCTCCGTGGCAGCGTATTCCACTGCCGAATAGCTCTAACTGTCATGAAGTTCTTCCTGATGTTCAAATGGAATCTCTTTTCCTGTAGTTTGAAACCATTGCCCCGAGTCCTAGTCTCTGAAGCCATGGAAAACAAACCTGTTCCCTCTTCAATATGACATCCTTTCAACTATTTAAACATAGCTATCACATCCCCTCTCAGTCTTCTTTTTGAAAGGCTAAACATTCCCAGTTCCCTAAGCCGTTCCTCATAAGACATTTCCTCCAGACCCTCAACCATCCTGGTAGCCCTCCTCTGCACCCGCTCGAGGTTGTCAACATCCTTTTTAAATTGAGACACACAGAACTGGACACTACTCCAGGTAGGCTCTGACCAGAGCAGAATAGAGTGGTACTATCACTTCCCTTGATCTAGACACTATGGTTCTGTTGATGCAACCAAGAATCGCATTGGCTTTCCTGGCCGCCGCATCACACTGATGACTCATGTTCAATTTGTCATCCACCAAGACTCCCAGATCCCTTCACAGGTACTATTTTCCAGCCAGGTATCTCCCATCCTATATCTGTGCAATTCATTTTTTTACCAAGATGTAGCACCCTACATTTCCCTCTGTTGAAGTCCATTCCGTTAGCTTCGGCCTAGCACTCTAATCTGTCAAGGTCTTTTTGGATTTTCATCCTATCCTCTAGGGAATTAGCAACCCCTCCCAATTTGGTATCATCTGCAAATTTAATTAGCATAGTCTCTATTCCTTCCTCCAAGTCATTAATAAAGATATTGAACAGCACTGGACCCAGAACAGAACCCTGGGGCACCCCACTGGTCACGTCTCTCCAAGCTGAAGATAGGCCATTTATGGTCATCCTTTGGGTGCGATCAGTCAACCAATTACAAATCCACCTAACAGTAGCACTATCTAGCCCACTTTCTACTAACTTCTTAGCAAGAATACGATGGGGAACCTTATCAAAGGCCTTACTAAAGTCCAGATAAACAATATCCACAGCATTGATTGTAAGCCGCCCAGAGACCCCCTCGTCCACTAAGCCTGTAATTCTATCAAAGAAAGAGATCAAATTAGTCTGGCATGACTTTTTTTTAAGAAACCCATGTTGACTTCTTGTAATGACAGCATTGTTTGTTAAATAATTACAGACTGACTGTTTAATAATCTGCTCTAGGATATTTCCAGGAATTGAAGTCAAGCTCACTGGGTGGTAATTATTTGGGTCCTCTTTTTCCCCCTTTTTGAAGATGGGGACAACATTAGCCCTCCTCCAATCGATGGGGACTTCCCCTGTTCTCCAGGACTTCTCAAATATTATTGCCAATGGTTCAGAAATTACTTCTGCCAGTTCTTTTAATATCCTTGGGTGTAATTCATCTGGCCCAGGAGACTTAAATTCATTTAATCTTTCCAGGTGTTCCAGTACTAGCTCTCTACCCATTCTATGTTGCAATTCCCATCCTACCTCATCTACTCTTTGTCCCAGCAGATCTCCTTCTTCCTTTTTGGAGAAAATGGAGGCAAAGAAGGTGTTGAGTAGTTCTGCCTTTTCCTTGTCTCCTGTTAGTAACTGATTATCATCGTCACACAGAGAGCCTATCATTCCTTATTTTTCCTTTTGCTGCAGACATAACTAAAGAAACCCTTTTTACTATCTTTAATCTCTCTGGCAAGTCTAAGTTCGTTTTGGGCTTTAGCTTTTTTTACCATCCCCCTGCATATATTAGCTGTTTGCTTATATTCCTCTTTGGTGCATTTCCCATTTTTCCATTCCTTGTACTCGTTTTCTTTATAGTTAGCTGAGTTGAAAGTTCTTTAGTAAACCATTGCGGTTTCTTTAGACCTCTCCCATTTTTTCTTCTTGTTGGAACAGTTTTAAATTGTGCCTTTAATATCTCGCTTTTAAGGAACTTTTAAGGATCTTGGGTGTGCATGGGACGATTCCCGGGCCCTGCAACAGCCACTGGGCCCTTGGGCACCTTGAAACCAGAGCATCTGCAGCTTTTGCAGATGCGCATGGACCATGCCCTTTCTCCTCCCTTCAGGCTGAATGGTCGGCCCCCACACATTTTCACCTCACCAAATCTGGTCCTCCTTGCAAAAAGTTTGGACACCCCTGGTCTGGAGAGGCCTCCTTTTATTTTCTTCTTTCCTCTTTCCTTTCCCTTTTTGCTTTAGTGGGAAAGGGAAAGGTGCTGCCAGGGGAAACCAACCATTCACATGAGGAGCCTCATGAACTGCTTACAATCAATAAAACCACAAAGGAACTGAGCAGGCAGCCTTTCTATGCAAAAGAAAGCAAGACCTTGCAGAGGTTGAGGACAGAAGAGAAGCCCTGCCTTTTTATCAGAGAAGGGAGGGGGAAAGGCTCCATGCGTGGCCTTGGCTTCACTCTGGCTGGGAGTAAATGGATGGGACAGGTTCAAGCAGAAGGAAGAACCCAGAGCATCCCAGTGCAGAACAAGCTTCGTGTATGCCGCCCAGATGAAATAGAAAACCTTGCTCACTGTTTGTGGCTCACTGGTTGTTTTCTAACTACAAAAGGCAGGCCAATCCATGACCACACAAGAAAGGGGGAGGCTGAGAACAAGCAGTGTTGCCAGTAAGATTCTACCAGTGGTGGCGAACCTTTGGCACTTCAGATGTTTTGGACCACAACTCCCAGAATTCCAAGCCTGTACCACCAACGACAAAGGACTGTGGGAGTTGTGGTCCAAAATATCTTTATGGGTTTCCGCACCTTAGGCCATTGTCCACCTAATGGCCTATTGAGATTATTGCCCACCGAACGAGCCTATTCAGGCCATTGTCCATCTTATGAGCCTATTTCAGACCAGCATGAGGTCAAAATGGATTATAAACTGGAGGACTTGCCACTAGCTTTCCTCAGATTGATGAAGCTATTTGGATCAGCACAAAATGTTTCAATCTCTCAAGAAAAACAGCCCAGTTGCCATGACTCATCTTCCAGATAAACTCACCTGGATGACAGAGAATCTTCACAGACATCCAAAGCATCTGGAATGCTGAAGGTTCACCACCACTATCTATTTGTAATGCAGGGGGTGGACCTCTTTTCAGTTCAAGCAGCTACCGTTGTGGGGGGGACTGATTAAACACTCCTTATCCCTACTGAGGCTTTATTTGAGTTCCAGCATTTTATCTGATTAAAAATTAATTAACTATTTAAGGAAAACACATGTGTAATTTTAAATTGTACTTATTTTTTGACAAATAATGGTGTCCATTATAAAGAATTTTAATATTTTTCGCTGTTTTTATTGTCATGTGTTTCTCACATTAGAAATTGCCTGAAGACTTATTCCATAAAGTATTCAGCTCATGGGAAGGTGGGGGGTGGGGCAAAATGTTTTTTGCATAATTAAGTTCTAAACCACCTAGAGAGTGCTATAGCACTATGGAGTGCTGTAGAAGCAGCACACTTAATAATACACTGAAATAGTAGTAGCAGCAGTAGTGAATGACTAGAGACCTGCATATTCTTGCAACAAGAATGTCCTTTTGCCTATTTCTGTTGTGATCTTCAATAAAGGCCTGAAATTTGATGGACTTTATGCTGATTATATTAGCAGAATGCTGGAAAGTAGCAAGGTGGGCCTCTGGGTATGAAGCAAGAAAAATGGACTTGCGCGTATAAATCAAGATGAATCAGGGTGTTCATTGCAAGATAAAGGGTATGGGGGAGACCCAAACATTTATTGTTCCACGAAATCCAATTACATAGAATTAGGAGGAATCCACAAGGCTGACGTTCTGTTGCAAAAGGGAGACAACCAAGAACTCAAAATGATTTCTTTAGGGGGAATGAACTAAGGATGACATGATTGGTCATGATGACAAAGACCAAGACATAAAGATACCCAAATCCATCTGGCTACAGAAGGACACCTGTATCTCTGGAGGATTGGTTCCGGGGCCACTGTGGACACTGAAATCCACAGATAATAGCAAATGCTAAATATATAGTATAGTATCATAAAGAGAGGAAAATCTCAGAAAAAATATTTTAACAATACTTAGATACTGTAACATGCTATGTTTATTTATTTTATTTTATTTTATTTTAAAGATTTTTTTTAAAGTTTTTAAGCGTGGCACTCAGGCCATTGCAGAGTACATCAAATAAAAACAGTACAGTATAATAGAATACAATAACAGGGAGAAAAAAATAATTAAGTCAGGACAGAATAATTTCTGTTACACCTAAAATTTCTAACCGCTTGGACAAAGAGCAAGTAGTAAGCATATACTGTACCATGCTATGTGTATTTTCAGACTGTGGATAAGTAAAACGAAGGGTTATGCTCTACTTGTTTTATTTTTTCCCATTGCCTCGGTGCAACTTTAAAGAACAGCATTACTGCACTTACTCCATCAAAACCTGCTCAAAAGAAAAAAAGATGAAAAGGAAATCCAGTCTTGCGATTCTTCATGTAATAATGAATCTCTGCATGGATTTTTTTTTTGCAACAAAGTGTAATTAATAATGGTCATTCGCTGATAGAGTTTTTTTAAAATAATTAATCAAATGCAGACAGATTAGACTCACAGTATCTGTGGGTATTGGCCACAACAGTTTTGTGGAACTTTCATATTAAGATAGCAGCAGTTGGAAAAGTTAATATTGTAGACTCTAATTCCAAGAATCCCCCAGGCAGCATGGTCATTTAACATGTTGGGTCAGGGATTCTGGGAACTGCAGTTCAAAAAGCTATGTTCCATAGGTGTCTAAAAGATTATATTGGCTGTGGTCTTTTCTGTTTTATTTCATCATCCCATAATGCATCACGCACATATATATAAAACACTTCCATAAAATTCATCCCCCATAACCCCAAAACTAGAAGGCATCGGACATTTTAATTCACACCAGCAACTTTAACATTTGAGATAATACAGCACGGCAATTTTGATCAAAATCTGAGATGTAGCGGTTAATATTTGTTTCTTATTGCGGTGGTCTATCATGGAAGAATTCCATTGAAGGAGATAACAGTGGTTGCCCAGACCTTGTTGCTGGCTGTGAAGCCCCTGGCCCATAACAATTAAAACTTCAGGGCTCCAAAAATCCACTGAATATAATCCATAATGGTGTACCTTCAAGTCAGTTCTGACTTACGTTGACTCTTTGCAGTCTTTTTCCAGGTAAAGAACACTAAGAAGTGGTTTTGCTTTCCCCTCTTAGACCCCACCTGGGACGTGCAGCTTGCCAGTTGCCTTTTCTTGCTGAAGGCACAGAGGGGAATCAAAAATCCCAACCTCTGAGTCCATAACCAGATGCCTCAACAGTGAGCTATTCAGCCAGCTATGTTCCAAACAGTGTATAGTGTTTACTGATTTAACTCCTATTTCACTGTGTTATACTTGGTTCCCAAGACAACTCTCTGATATGAAGTGCTGCAAGTGGTGTAAGGGGACATTTGCTTTGCTGGCTCTGCTTGTTTCCTGCAGGTCTTTATTTTGCCACTGTATGGAACAGGATACAGAATTTTTGGACCATTTCACCTGGTCTTGCAAGGTGATGGTCATGTAAGATCTTCCTGTATTCCTGTTCAGAAGAAACCAACATGCCTTCCAAGAGGTTTTAAAACCAAAGATATTATTTGAAGGAATATGTGCTGCTAATAGTAGCGTAATATTTCCATGGGAACCAGTGCAGAACACTGCATTGAAGGTGGTCTGGAAACTGAACTGTTAGACCAGAGAGAAATGCATAACTGTATAATTGAATCTTTTAATTACCTAGCTACTCCTTTCTTCAGCTTCCACCACCTGGAGGCCACATTGGCCTGAAGCATCTTCAAGGATCTTATGATATTTAGACATAATGTGTGCCCCCACCCCCCTTCTCCATTTTCTTTAGAAAAGAAGCAAACCAAATGATGTTTTCCTACGGACTTATTATTTCAAAGGTGGATGTTGAGAAACTATTTCAGACAATGATGGAGAACCAGTGGCCCTCCAGAACTTGTTGGTTGGCAGTGCTCATCAGACTTAGTCAGCACAGCCAAGGTTGAGGGGCATAAGAAGTTGCAGCACACGGTCCACTCTCCAGGTTTAAGCCGTACAATTTATTCACCAGACCAGAAGTTCAGAATGGGCACCTGCATTTTCCCAGTGGCACTATTCCCAGCAGTACAGTTCACTAGCAACTTTAAAAATTTATATATACAGACATAGAAAGCTGAATTTTGGATCAATTAATGGTTTGGATAAGAAATCCAAGACCCCTCCAGCTGACAAAAGACACTAACCATGCTCGCTGGGAGATGCGAGGAGTTGTTGTTTTATTGATCCCCTCCCCAAGTTCTGTTTCTCCCATGACAGATTGTTGGTCCACTAGTCCAGTATTGTCAACTCTGAGTAGCAATATTTCTTCGGGGGCTCAGGCCAGAGGTTGTCCACACACTCTGCCATCTAATCCTCTGTAATTAGAGGTGCCCAGGGACCAAAGATAGCACCTTCAGCAGGCATGATGTGGTTCTGCAGATGAATTTTTACCCCTTATATTATCACCCACAATGCATCTAACTGGCAGTGAGCTCAAAGGACAGGTAATCTAGAAACAGCTGAGAGTCCCACTTACATTATGGACATGACCAGTCACAAAGCTGGTACAGTGACCCTCCTGCCGCCTATTGCATGGATTAGGGACCCAAAACGACCCATGATAATTGAAAATCTGCAATATGTGGATGCAGGTCGGGTCGAGCCTGGAGGGCCTAGCTGGGGGCCCTTCGGGGCAGTGCCAGTCCTGGGGTAAGTACTGGAGGCCTGAAACAGGCCTTCCCCCCTTACCCCAGGGGGGCTCTTTTCATATACTGCAGTCCCGCAATATAGTGGGACCGCAGTATATGAACCGCGAATGGGCAGGGGACCACTGTAACACAAATAACCAGAGCTCAGAAAATGTCTTTCTTTCTTTCTTTCTTTCTTTCTTTCTTTCTTTCTTTCTTTCTTTCTTTCTTTTGCCTACATCTCGGAGACTTCCCTGCCCAGCATGGCCAATAAGTCTGGAAGCTGTATTAATTTTTTTCTTTTCAAGTTCAGTAAATATCCTACCACTGAACAAGCCAGTTAACACCTGTAAGAAAGCTCTGACACCATTTGCACCTTTGAAGATGAACCGGGAATTTCCTGGTGAATTATGATCTGGCTCTCATTCGCTGCACTGCTGTTTTGAAGCTTCATTGCTGTTCAATGGCAACATCAAGGTCAACGACCACGTGGGTGTCACAACCTGCCAGCTGTTTCTTAGTACTGAGATTTTAATGTCAGATCCATTCATTCTTATAGCTTTATCACTGTGCATAGATTCTGGCCTTTGGGGAAATATTCTCTTGGGGCTACGGCTGGTTAAAAATCGCAGCCATTCTGTTTTCTGAGTCACTGGGTTTGGAACTCATAAGCTCTCCCTCATCACCAGGACTTGGCTTTGAACTCCCGGCCTGCTCATCTTAACTGCTGAGTTAAAAACAAACACCCAGGAAAATCAGCACCGTTGCTGCCTTTGAAGCACCGCCAACAGCCTGCGGCGGCTATTTAATTTCGATTTTAGTGGTTTCTCCCCTGAGAGCACACAGTTGCCGTTGCAGGATGGTGCCACAAGCAAGACCACTAATGGATGGAGAAGAAACATCTCCTCGTGCCTGACAGATAGACGTAGCTGTATGTAAATGGCAGGAAAGCGCTTACCCTTTGGGTGATAAACTGCAATGTGTGAGCAGTGCAAGGTGGTGCTTCACAGAGCTTTGTACTGTGTTCTTATTTCCCCCCCTCCCCCTCCTCTTTTGCCAACTGCCCTATGGAGTGCATGTTGCTGATGGTTTTTAACTTGCCTGAGCCCTCCATGATGTCCGTTTCCATTCTTCTCCGGTCCACCCAAGCAATATGTGTCCTCCCCCTCCCGTCGCCACTTCTGAATTTCAAGACTAAATGTTATAGTGCCACTGACAAGGACAGCCCAAAGATGTCAAAGCCCTCCTAATTATCGCAGCTAAAGTGTCGCCTCTGCTTTCCGTCTGGATAGATGAAAACTGCATTCAAGGAGATCCATTTAATACCAGAGCCATTTTCCCCACCCCTCCTCTTCTTCTCCAAGGCAGTCACTTACTGGATGCTTTTTTCCCCACAAGCAATCTAAATGCTAAATAGATCTTTAAAATAATTACCATAGAGAGGATGAGGAGTCAGGCTTCGTCACCATCCTTTTTTCTTTCTTTCTCTCTCTCTCTCTCTCTTTTGCAAACACCTGATGCTCATTAGCAATATTTAGTGTGGCACACATCACCTCTGTTTATCCCAGACCTTATAGAGCCATTGTTTGGCAAATATTCTGAGACAGGACAATAGCTCCTCAAGTGCTAGGGGAAAAAACAACAACCCTCTAACAATTCTTGACCATACACAATTGAACAGACACAGGTTATGTTGCAGAAGGAAAAACGACATTTGCTGCAGATTAGCCTCTTGTTTTTCCTCATCTGGGTCTGAAGCTCGCCTAAACCTTGCCATCGTCCATAGATGTTCATTCTTACCTGAGTGAGGAAAAGGAATTTTGTTCTTTAAAAAAATGTTCTGCTTATATACCGCCCCTACAAGTAGTCTCTGGGTGGTTTACAGTTTTAATTACAGTATGCAGGCTACACATTCTCCCCCAGCAAGCTGGGTACTCATTTTACCAACCTCGGAAGGATGGAAGGCTGAGTCAACCATGAGCCTGCTACCTGGGATTGAACCGCAGGTTGTGAGCACAGTTTTACCTGCAGTACAAGCACTTAACCACTGCGCCACGGGGCTTGTTCTACCACTGACTAGCCAGGAAAGCTGGCAAGTCTTTGGCTTTGAGTCCCATGTCCAAGTTCCTGTTAAAAACAAGTTCCACCCCTATAAAAAAGGGAGAGGTGGGTAGGTTCAGAGGTCGCAAGTCAAGACTGAATCATGGGGAGAAAAGAATCTGAATTATGTCCGAGTCGGGTCACTGGAGCAATTTAAGTCCTACTTGACGGGGAGCCCAGCAACTCGAGTCCCTGTTCCTACCTCTAGCAATACAGGAAAACCCATAAATGGCCACGTTTGGCTCTTTATTAAACAGCACTGGGGTGGGGTGGGGCTCTTGAAAGGAGGGCCACAGCAAAGGGTAGAGCAACTGGGGCATTCTCCCAGGGCTCCTTCATTTAAACAACTGGTGAGGGCTAGAAAAAAGCAAATGGCAGTCCTCCCAAGCCCTTGTCACCTGTTGTTCTTTGGAAGGAAGACATGGGGGGGGATGGGGGTCAGTGAGTGGGATGGGCATCACACTTGTCTTTCTCCTTTTTAGTGAGAAGCTTGCACCAATGCCTCAGGATGGAGTGGATGCAAGGGGGAGCTGCTTGCTCCAGATTCCCAAATGGCCAAGATTCCAATCATGACTGGAAGAGCTTGGTTGAAGGAAGGAAGGGATGGTTCCACATCTGTTGAATTTGTAACTGCCAGTACACTGTGTTGTTCTTTGGGGCCTTTGTCTCAATCATTACAGCAGCTTTTTTAATTGATTATTAACTGTTTTGGATTTCTACATGTTTTAAAATGACTTCTAATGATGTAAATGCATTGCAAATTACTTTGGTGAGCAAAGGATGACACAAACTCTAAATAAGTAATAACTCGTTTCCCCTTTTCTGAATAATTTTCATTTTGCTGCCCAAAGGCACAACACGAGGCCACCCTTGAAACGTGTTTCCACCCCTCCCCCTTCCATCACTTATTAAGGCAA
Source organism: Phrynocephalus forsythii (assembly GCA_029282475.1). Lineage (NCBI taxonomy): Eukaryota > Metazoa > Chordata > Lepidosauria > Squamata > Agamidae > Phrynocephalus > Phrynocephalus forsythii. Next base: position 141,610,343 of record JAPFRF010000001.1, read on the forward strand.
TGCATTCCCAAAATGATAAAAGCAACTTAACAAGTTACAATTACACGGCAAAAGCAGCGTGGTCATCATTCTCTCGTTATGGGATGTCATTATTCCTACACTATGGGGGAAAAGAATCAATTACAAGTAATATAATGCATAACAAATTGCTTCTAAGCTGTGAGATCAACTGCTATAGGGGAGCAGGTGGAGAATCTCGCCTCGCACTGACAGCACGGCTGAAACAGCTTCTCATGTTACAAGAAAAAAGGAGCCTGGGTTGAGCAGCAGGATGGCCAGATGGCAGCTTCAGACAAGGGTGAGGCTTTTATACTTTTGGGGAAGTGGGCTGTGGAGAAGAAGGGGAGATGGGTAGAGAGAATAACAGAGAAGGATCAGAACATGTTGCACAACATCCTTAGAATGCAATGCACCAATGGTGTATATCAGGGCTGTTCAACTTTGATCAGGCTGAGATCTACTTTTTTCCGGCCCAAAGTGCCTGAGGGCTACTACACTAAAACCTCTACTTACGAATTTTATCCGTTCTGAGCACATGTTCATAAGTTTAAAAAAATGTAAGTAGAGCACCAGTTTCCCATAGGAATGCATTGAAAATCAATTAATCCATTTGGGAAGGAAAAGATTTCAGTGCACCATGTCTCTTGAACTGCCCCATTCAGCTGAGACAGTGAGCGGGCAGACCCAGAACTTTGCTGGGGCAGTGGTGGTCTTTGGGATAGGGAAGGGAGGGGTGGAGAACTTATCCCCTCACTTTTTAAATTGATGACCAGCAGGCTACCTTTGAAACCTTCACGGGCTACCGGTAGCTCACGGTCTACCTGTTGTGCAGGCCTGGTGTATACCTACACCTCTGAGTTACAGTAGTTTGAGACCACTGAAATAATCATGGCTTCATTCTAAGGAATTCTGGAATTTCTGCTCAGGTCAACTACAGAGAATTCTTTGAAGGTAGTCCTTTAGCAGAAAATTGAACATCACCAACTACAGATGGGGACTCTCAATCTCTATTAAGGTCTGTAGGGATTCTGCCTGCTTGGGAAGCTGCAGTCCAAAAGAAATGCAACTCCCAATTCCTAGGAGAGATACACATTCTTTTTAAAAATGTAATCAGGTGCCAAAATGCACCCCGATACTCTCTCATTAAAGACAGGACTGAGATCAGGGTGATTGCAACTGCACACTTTCTGTATTTGATGACTTTGCTTATATTAGTAACAGTGGTAATAGCAGAATGTTTAGATTAAAACCTTGGGTCCTTTTCCAAGAAGAAAGGTGGGGTAAAAATATTCAAAAAAATAAATAAATAAATAAATAAAACTGAGATAACATAAGACTGTAAGAAGAGCCATGCTGGATCAGGCCAAAGGCCCATCTAATCAAGCTTCTTGTATCTCACAGTGGCCCCACTAAATGCCTCTGGAAGCGCACAAGACTAGATATCTGTCACCCGATACCTCTAATTGAGGGCTGGGAGAGTAAGAACAGACAAAAGAAAATATTTTTTCACCCAGAGTGTTGTTAGTCTGTGGAACTCCCTGCCACAGGATGTGGTGATGGCATCTGGCCTGGATGCCTTCAAAAGGGGATTGGACAGATTCCTGGAGAAGTCCATCACAGGTTACAACCATGATGGACTGGAGATGTGTAATCTCCAGGCTTAAAACCGGGGTACTTCAAGGGCCAGATGCAGGGGAGTGGTATCAGGAGACAGATATCTAGTCCCGCTCCCAGACGCATCTGGTGGGGCCACTGTGAGATACAGGAAGCTGGACTCCATGGGCCTTTGGCCTGATCCAGCATGGCTCTTATGTTCTTATGTTCACTCCCCTGCATCTGGCCCTTGAAGTACCCCGGTTTTAAGCCTGGTGATTACACATCTCCATCAAGGTTTGTAACCTGTGATGGACTTTTCCTCCAGGAATCTGTCCAATCCCCTTTGGAAGGCATCCATTTGGATGTTCTCTGAACTCAAAAATCCCTTGTATCTGGGAGTGGAGCGTACTTAGTGGTAACAAATGGACTTTGAAAAGGCAGTTTCACTTTGAGTCCCTCAGAGAAGGTGAAAAGCTTTGCTGTTTCCAAGTCACAAAATTTACACACAGCAGTTGGGAGGATTCCAAGTCGCAAGGTGTTTAAGTACCCACAGAATTCCCCCCCCTTCTCTCTTACTAACGTTTTGGTTCTTGAAGACTGGGAAAATCATTTTTAATTCTTCCAGGTCCTGCACCGTTGCTGCCCACAGCTTGTGCAACAGAAAGCTTCATGATCAGCTCTGCTGGTGATCCACCTTCAGCCTTGCTTCTCATGCTATAAGGGGCCAAAGGGCATCCATCCACTGACTCCTTACCTCAGTTTCTTCCCCTGGCTTTTTGGTGAGCCGATGCTGTATAAGCACATCACACATTAATACTCATATCAGGCTGAGATGGGTTTTTTAAAACTAATCTGTTGGCCTTGGACTCAGTCAGTACGTCTGGGTTCGAATCCTTGTTTGTCCATATGGTGCAGTGATTAAAGAAACCACTCCTTAAATATCTCACATACCTTGAAAACCTAATTGAGGTTAATAGATAGCACATAACAAACAAATAGGTGAGGATGGGTTGAGGGTTAGGGCACAGAAGATCATTGGAGGCCCACTCCTCACACTGGAGGAATTATACAGGCCCTGCTGCTTTACGAACATACAGAACATTGTAAGAGATACTTCCAATCTTGGACACTCTCTGTTTGTGTCAGATGGTAGAGATCTATTAGAGCAAGGACAAATAGATTTAGAAATGGGTTTTACCCAACAGCAGTAACCATGTTAAATACAGCTAAAACATCAAGCTGATGAGAAATACCTGTGTTGAATGTGGAACATGTATGTTGTATGGGGGACTGTGAATCTGTTGGGTGAGAAAGAATAGGGCCATGTGTGTATGTCTGGTTTTATTATGTCTAAGTGTTTTATAATGGGTACAAGTGATGCTGCATGAGAGAATGCAGGAGTATGTATATGGATGTTTATTTTTAATAGTAGGCTTATGTTTTGGAATTTTACATTGGGGTGAGTGATGTGTATGTAGATTAGATGGTACTTTTTAAATTTTGTTGTACAATGACAACAAAGTGTTATTCTATTCTAAAGCCATTTGAGGTGATGAAATGAGACTTTCTTGTCCTCCAGTGCTGCTTTGCCTTGAGATTTGTTTCACCTCTTGGAAATCCACAGTAGTACAATTTCTTGAGACTCCAGCTGGTCCCTGACACCTGGCTGTCCCTGAATTCTGGAGTACTCTTTTATTTCCAGTTCTGTTTATATAGGATTTCCTCTTGCTTTCACATCACAGCTGGTTCTATTATTTTCTTTAACCATTTTAGTATTCCAAGCAGGCTACCTGAGGTAAGACAACAGCCTTACCTCAGGTAGCCTGCTTGAAATTAGGAGATCAAGGGTTGGAAAGTTCTGGAAGCTTTTCTAAGATGACAATCAATTTTCCCTGGGCTTTTATTTTTAATTGGAGAAGATGTACACCTCTTGATTCTTGCAGCTCATTAAATGGGCCCAGATGAGGTTTCCTGAAATGCGCTCTGCGTTTCCCCTAGGGGGCCAAGGATTCAGAATAAGAGCAAGCTGCTGCTGAAGCCCTGCCAACACCACAACGGCACGGTTGCATGTATTAATACCAGGCTGCCAACATTGTGGCAAATTCATTTGCATTAATTGCCTTTGCTTACTGCACACAAAAACCCCAGATTTGCCATACTAAAAGATCAATCCCAGACACGAACAGATTGAAATGGCTAATTCTACATACTGTGTTTTTGGAGTATTTACAGTAATAAAGCAGCCTATTTTCGTTTAGTTTTTGAGGGGGACAGCAGTGGGTGGGGGCCAGGGGGAAAAGTAGCAAGTGCGAGAGACAAACACCTCTTGGTTTGCACTGCTTCTTCAACAGCATCGTCTCACTTTGTTTTTGGAAGGCTTTGAACAAGTAATTAGTTCCAGCACTCTACCCAAGTCTTACATTTTACATTTACATTTTACATTTTAAAATATTTTCCTCCTTCCACATCCTCTCAAAAGGGTGCAATTATGCTATGGAAATAAATTGAGAGCTAGATCAGGAGGTTTGAAGAGACTTTAAAGTCGCATAGTAGGCATGTGGCTTTGGAGTTGGTCTCTGCATCCTCTTGTAACAACTTTTAATCTACAGTGGACCCTTGTATAACAAACAGTTAGTATAATATAAAATCTGTACAACATAAAAAATTCCGGACATAGGGGGAAATTGCTTAACAGAATCGCCTATGGGGCGAATCCGTACCACATAAAAATGGTCGCGATCAGGGATTAATCCATTTTGAATGCATTCCTATGGGAAATTTGTATAAAGGAGAATTTGCTTAACAGAATTTCATTTGGAACAAATTAATTCCTTTACACAAGGTACCACTGCATTTGTAAACTGTGTTCTACATAGATTGAGGGGGCTGTGCTCGTTTTTTAAGACCTGGCACAATGGGGCTCCAGCTTCTGTATTTTGGCCTCCAGAGGATATGCATTCATTCTGCAACTGAAAACAAACAAACAAACAAACAAACAAACCAAAGTTAAAACCCTGCCCTGCTATAGTGACTGATCCTTGGTTCTAGCATTACAGGAGGCATAGGAAAAAAATTTCTCCTCCTTCTCATCACTGTGCATAATTTTATACATCTGTACCATATCTCTTGAAAAGCAGAACACACACACACACACAATTAAAAATACAATGTGAGGACAAGAAGGTGGATGTTAATGCAAGAGGTGGGTGTCTTGGAATGTATGAAGCAAACAAAATCTAGGAATGCATAGAGATAAGTAGAGACAGTGAGGGCCACACAGAAATAGCTACAGTGGACCCTTGTAGAACAAACAGTTTGTATAACATAAAATCTGTACAACATAAAAAATTCCGGAGATAGGGGGAAATTGCTTAATTAATTCGCCTATGGGGTGAATCCGTACAACTTAAAAATGGGATTACTCTGTTTTCAATGCATTCCTTTGGGAAATTTGTATAAAGGAAAATTTGCTTAACATAATTTCATTTGGAACGAATTAATTCCTTTATACAAGGTACCACTGTATAGGTATATGCTGCAGACACATAAACTGGACCAGACACTGAAAAATACTTTTTCTTTTACACATTAAATGTGGGATTGTGTATAGATAGGTCCCTAGGTCTCAGGGTGCTGGTGCGAGTTACAAGACGAGGCGCCTTTGGCCACGTCTCTGCCTGGGGAGACAAATCCCAGGATCAGCAACACTGGAAGAAGAGAGTAAGTTTTGTGTGCGAGGTGCCTTTAGTGGTTGTGCGTCTGATTTCTCCTCTTCCAAGCCCCATTCCCAGCTGGCACCCAAATTCTTGAGCTCTGCACAAAAGGGTGGTGTAGCTCTGTAACACTGGGGTACTAAAAGCCATGATGAAGGGAGTGCCGAAAGGGGGGGGCGGGAGGAAGCACATGCCTGGGACAGCCTGGAACCAGGCAAAAAAGGGGCACAGGAGCGCCGTCACCCATAGGCTCCTTGCTGCATACGCCCTCGCAGCAACAGAGCAGGACCTCCTGGATGAAAATCCCACCCAATCACTGGCAGTGAATCTTCCACAAGTCCTAGAAGCTGGGGAGGGCCTGGAAAACTGTCCGGGTGTGTGCCGCATGGGGATTGGAGCCCTAGCAGGAATTACGGGAACCACTACAGCAGCTAAGTGCATTTTGTTCTCTACCCTACCCAGACATCATTTTTTGTGTGTCTCCCTGGGTTGCCATATTATCTTGTTGCCCATATTTTCACGTATTCTTCTAGAATTCCCCTCACAGCAGTATATCCCGTTAACTAGCCCCAAAGCAGAACTGCCCTTCCTAGCCTTTCCTTCTGTATCGGCCTAAGGACCCGGCCCTATCACATCACAGAAATCTGATGTCAGGGATGAGGATGCAGCTGATCAGGCAGCCCTGGCTACTGTAGCTTGTTGCAGAGTGCCACGCAGAAGGATGAGTAATGGCTACACTCAGTGGACTTTTCCCAATTTTATACCAATCCTCAAATGAAATGCATGGGCCTTCTGCACCAACCCCTCCCCTTTTGCTGGCAAGGCAGGGGCCACTGGCCTCAATAAGCCACATAGAGGAGAGGTGTAAATGTGTGACATGCCGTGACATGTCTTTGGAAGGACCGGGACAATAAAAACACCTCCCTCCCTTCAATTCGGATGCAGCCTACAGCACCCAAGCTCTGAGCCTCAACTAAGAAACTGCCTGGCTTTTTCCCCCATATTGCCAAGGACCTTACATCTAGAAAATAGCTCCTGGCAAATCCATCTTTTGCCATGTTCTAACCTATTGGTACTACTCTGAGGAAGAGGGTTTCGCCCTTAAAATATTAGCAAAGTTTTTGTTATTTTTCTAGTAGCCTAAAGGTATCACCTGTTCCACTTTTGTATTAGATATTTATAGAATCTGTCACAAAAACGAATGAATTTAGGCAAGGTGGGATCCCACCCCCATTGGGGCTGGTAAAGATTATTATTCCATTTGCAAGGCTGGGGTATATGAAGACCCAGCAAGGGGTAGAAAATGAGAGGAACTCACATATGAAGAAATGTTCAAATTGCCAGTTAGGCTCCTGCTGATGCTCAAGAAGCCATTGTGGAGAGCTAGAAGACAGGAGCCTAGTTTGTTATCCATGCAAATGCCCCAGACTTCAACAGGCTCGCAACGAAGAAAGCAAGAGTATAAATTGGAAAATTGCCCACAACCCAGCTAGCTAAGCTCTCTGCACAAGTACAGTTCAGATTACAGTAATTAGAAGGAACTAATTGCCGACATCCATTGCAATATCTCCAGATGGGGTTTTTCTTTAACTTCAGTGATTTTCAATTTTGAAACCACAGAGGAAATGAAATGCTTATTAAGAGGACATAATAAAAGTATCAGTTCTCATAATATGCAACAGCAAATGAATATTCTAATTCCACAGATATGAAGAGATAACTCTGTTTCTTCAATACCTGCACAGCAGGACAAATATCCAAAGAAGAGAAGAGATTACTAGCCAAATAAGGTACTACTGATTGAATACTCATTCTTCAAGGCATAAACATCACTTTCCATTACAACCATCTTCTGATGGTCCAATAACCTTTCCATTATTTAACCCAAGCCAAAGTTGAATTGACCCGGTTGGTGAGGGAGGTGAGGAAGTTAAGTTACCACTCTGTTATCCTAAGACTGCAGCTGCATTCTTGCAAAGCCTTCATTGCTCCTGAACGCATGCCCCATCTTTCCATAAAATTCCTAAGGGACATAAGTGGAGAATCCTAGGCTGTGGAGTCCCAAAGGAAGCTTCAATGTTTCTCTTAAGATGTAGTTGATGGCATGAATCTAGAGGTTGGGTCACGGCAACTGGACTTGTTTTCTTGTGAGATCAGAACGTTTCACTACTGGACTCTAAGCTTAAAGGTGAATGTACATGGAGGCTTCACTGGTATTTTTCAGCATAGTTTCATGGTACCCTACATGCATTCCTCTTGTATGTGTTAATGTCTGTCTCGCCCATCTATCAAAGATCTGAAGACAGTGTACATTGGTTTCCCCTCTCACTCATGTCATCCCCATAATAATCTTGTAAGCTAGGATCAGGCTGAGTGACCTATCCCAGGCCTGCCAGGGAACTGGGAATGTTTAGCCTCTCTAAAAGAAGGCTGAGGGGGGAATATGATAGCTATGTGTAAATATTTGAAAGGATGTCATATTGAAGAGGGAACAGGTGTGTTTTCCATGGCTTCAGAGAGTAGGACTCGAGGCAATGGTTTCAAACTACAGGAAAAGAGATTCCATTTGAACACTAGGAAGAACTTCATGACAGTTAGAGCTATTCGGCAGTGGAATATGCTGCCGCGGAGGGTGGTTGAGTCTCCTTCTTTGGAGATTTTTAAGCAATGGCGGGATGGCCACCTGTCGGAAATATTGTGATGGGGTTCCTGCATGGCAGGGGGTTGGACTAGATGGCCCTTGAGGTCTCTTCCAACTATGATTCTATGATTCTATGATTCTATAAGTAGCCAGTGAGTTTCAGGGCTCAGTGAGGATTTGAATTCTGATCTCTCACAGTCCAGTCTCGCACTCGAACAACAGTGGCCAAGCCAGAACCACACAAGGCCTTCAAACAAACTAAAGAACCACATCTCATGTGGAATGGGAACTGCTGTACTGAAGTTAGGAACTGCCCAAAGACCAACATCACTTTTGAAAAATGAGGGGCCTCATAGAATCATAGAGTTGGAAGAGACCTCAAGGGCCATTCAGTCCAACCCCCTGCCATGCAGGAACCCCCATCACAGTATTTCCGGCAGATGGCCATCCAGCCTCTGCTTAAAAACCTCCAAAGAAGAAGACTCCACCACCCATTGTGACAACATATTCCACTGCCAAACAGCTCTAACTGTCATGAAGTTCTTCCTAATGTTCAAATGGAATCTCTTTTCCTGTAGTTTGAAACCACTGCCTCGAGTCCTAGTCTCTGAAGCCATGGAAAACAAACCTGTTCCCTCTTCAATATGACATCCTTTCAAATATTTAAACATAGCTATCATATCCCCTCTCAGTCTTCTTTTTGAAAGGCTAAACATTCCCAGCTCCCTAAGCTGTTCCTCATATGACATTTATTCCAGACCTCCCATCCTATAACCATCCTAGATGGTCTGTTGAAATCCTCCTCTGTAGGTCTTTTTAGATTTTCATCCTATCCGCCGAGGTTGTCAACATCCTTTTTAAATTGTGGCGCACAGAACTGGACACAGTACTCCAGGTGGGGTCTGACCAGAGCAGAATAGAGTGGTAGTATCACTTCCCTTGATCTAGACACTATGGTTCTGTTGATGCAACCAAGAATCGGATTGGCTTTCCTAGCGGCGTTGGCGGCGGCCATCAGTCCGTTGCTCTCCTCTGGGGAAGAGGAGACGGAGGCGCCCATCCTTCTCCTCCTCCCCGGGACTGCTGACTCATATTCAGTTTGCAGGTCCACCAAGACTCCCAGATCCCTTTCACATGTACTATTTTCCAGCCAGGTATCTCCCATCCTATATCTGTGCAATTCATTCTTTTTACCTAGATGCAGCACCCTACATTTCCCTCTGTTGAAATCTATTCCGTTAACTTTGGCCCGACACTCTAATCTGTCAAGGTCTTTTTAGATTTTCATCCTATCCAGGGAATTAGCAACTCCTCCCAATTTGTTATCATCTGCAAATTTAATTAGCATACTCTCTATTCCTTCCTCCAAGTCATTAATAAAGATATTGAACAGCACTGGACCCAGAACAGAACCCTAGGGCACCCCACTGGTCACGTATCTCCAAGCTGAAGAGAGGCCATTTATGACCACCCTTTGGGTGCGATCAGTCAACCAATTACAAATCCACCTAACAGTTGCACTATCTATCCCACTTTCTACTAACCTCTTAGCAAAAATACCATGAGGAACCTTATCAAAGGCCTTACTAAAGTCCAGATAAGCAACATCCACAGTAAATATGGATAAAGTCCAGATAAGCAACATCCACTGAGTAACTGCAGATGTTGATCATTTTGTTTAAATAAGTAGATAGGACCTTGGTGATATAAGCAATTCTTTAACCTCTTTAAACAGAGAACAGCAAAACCTATATAGAGAGAAGACAAGCAAGATGGTAGATTAATCCCTTATTAGTTACGTTTCCACGGAGACTTCACAACAATACAGTAATCCTGAACATTCATACACATTTCACATAGCCCTGACAATCAGAAATGGCATGGTCAATAATAATACACCAACTTCAAGGATAAATATTCTGGGAAGAATCTCAAGTGAATAGAGAGCATCTGAATGCAAAAGCTTTTTTTTAAAAGATACCTGCTTGCTTCCCATGCAGTCATAAAAGCATTGCAGCTAAACAACCATGGTCTTTGCTCCTTGCCTGAAAGGTCTGCTTGACAGTGGCAGACAATGGGGATGCAGGGTGGCAAGACCTCCACTTCTGATGGTCTCACACTGGCATCTCTTCTTGTCCCCCCTTGCTCTTGCTCTTGGCTTCAGTGAGGAGGATTGCTATGCCTACTCCAGGGCAAGGACAGCTTCCCTTCCCTCATTAGGGGCTTCCAAATACCTTTACTGTCAGCAAATCACAGGTCACCCACGAGAACCTCCACATGGTGTGCATGTCACACCAGAGCTTGGAAAATTCACTTTTTGGACACTTTCTCCACCTTTTGTTGGCTAGTTAAAAGGTTCTGGGAATTGCAGCCTGAAAAGCATCTTTTCCAAGTTCTGCATCTTGCAACTGTCATGGTAGCAACGGGGGCTGCTGTCAAGAGGACACTAGCAGAAGACCTGAAGGGTCACCACATTCAATGGCAAGGTTTTGAGAAGAAATCCAAGTGTGTGACTGTTACGGTAGTCAGCCACTGTTTCTGTTAACATCTCAGTCTTGTACTGGAGAATATCAATAGGATATTTATTCACTCATTTTTGTTCTGCAAGATTTCATGTTCCCATCACAGGTTTGTAATGTAATGGTTCAGCAACTACAAATGGTATAACTGCATTTGTGGAACTAATTATGTCATAAAGTTAAAGCCGCTGAACTACTGTCTCTAGCTGTACTCCCATGCCCGTTGAACACGAAAAACTGATCTGTGTAAAATTTGCCAGAGTAATATATACAGCTATTCTTTTCAATGTGACTGTACAGCAGAATTTGATCCACTTTCTTAAAGCCCTTCCTCAGTGCGACTGTGGCGGTGGTGCAGAGCCCCTGGACCCAGAAGAGCCAAGTGAAAATTGTGTCAGTACAGCATCTATCTTGTACTGGAATTACCACACAAAGGGATATGGGCCAGAACTAGTTACTAGCAGAAGGTCCAAGTTCCCAGAATCCTCCACCAGTATGATTCACTTTATATTAACTTGCTGATACATATGTAATCTTACTCCTATAGGATATGGTGATTTTAATTGATCTGGATGCAATACAGTGGTCCCTCACCTGCTCGCAGTTCATATACTGCAGTCCCACTATTTCACAGTGGAAGCCTGACAGGAAAAAAAGGGTTAAAACCCTCCACTTCTCCTCCCTACCCATTGGTTATAAAGGGAGAAGCAGAGGATTTTTAACCCACTTTTTTCTGTACTGAAGCAAGCACTGATGGCAGACATCAGTGCTTGATTCACGAGAGAAAAAAGTTTGAAAAAACCACCGCTTCTCCCTCTACCTGCTCAATGGTGGTGGTGGTGGGGAGGAGCGGCAGTTTTTTTTTTTAAAAAAATGCCTTTAAGCAACCCAGCCAAGTGCTTGGCTCAGTTGCTTAAAGACATTTTAAATGGCCCACGGCTTCCTCCCAACATGCCCAAGGGGGGGGGGAGCCGCAAGCCGTCTAAAGTCATTTCCTGGGGTAAAGGGGAAAGGCCTGTTTCAGGCCTCCCGTACTTAGTCCAGGACTGATGCTGCCCCGAACTAGCCTGCAAGGGCCTTTCTGGGCCTTCTGGAGGCCCCAAAGTGAGCTTCCTGCGAACCGGAAGTGACTTCCAGTTCACAGGGAAGTCATTTTCGGGCCTCAAGAAGGCCTGGGAAGGCCCTCGCAGGCCCATATGGGGCAGCACCAGGCTGGGGGTAAGCACAAAGGCCCCCAGCTAGGCTCCCCAAGCCCAACCTGACCTGACATATAGCGGATTTTAAAATTACTGTGGGTTGGGTTGGGTCCGTAAACCCACGATAGGCAGGGGGGTCACTGTAGTCCTACTACAATAGGACTGTAGTCCTTTTTACCTTTGAAGCAAAAGCTGAAAGTGTACCATATACAATTACAGCTGGCCTACACTGTAATCCGTGATGTGAAAAAACATTTGCTTCAGAGCAAGTATGAACTTGACAATCAGACATTGATGACGTTTCTGTGCCAGGTCAAAGTCTTTCTGTTCCAGAAGTTCTTTTAGCTGAATTATTATAGATTTTGATTCCTGAGTGCAACTTTTAGGGTATTGTATTTTTAATTGTATTTTTGTTGAATTTTAAAATACAGTATTGTAAGCTGCCCAGAAACCTCCGGGTAGTTTGGGAGGCATATAAGTTGAATGAATGAATGCATGAATGAATGCATGAATGAAGGTTTACCTGCCACTAAACCATCTTTTCTTGATAAAATGTGTGTTAAAGCAGAAACACAACACTAATTAAAGCATAAAAGAAAGTTTAAGAAGAGGATTTGATAGTGTGCAAGTGTTTTGATTTGTGACAATGCAGTCATTTAACGTCTTTCATAAGCCTATCAATATTCAAACATCAAGCTATTTTTGTGATGAGGTGGCCACACTCAGCTTACATGATTGCAAAGCCATCACTTGATACATTTACTTAAAGAGCATTTAGTTTATTTTCTGCTATGACTTACTATCTCCAAATGACATTTAAAAAAACTCTTGAGAGAGGAACATGCACGATGACTATGTTGAAGCAGATGTGAACAATCCTGGGAAAGTTAAACAAAAATAAACCATCTAAGCAAAAGAGAAGAATTAAACTAAAAACCCACAGAAGGCATTTCCTTTATTTGTTTAAAAAATTCCAACTGAACAAGCTCCCCACTCCCAAAATTCTGACAGACTCATTTGCAGCTGCAGGCTAACAAGAATGAACAGGAGGACTACAATACAAAACGTTCACTACAGGATGCTGTACACATCTGTTGTTCAAACCCTCCCTCAAAACCCCCATTAACCATACTGTCACATCATTTGCTTGCTTGCTGAGCTTGTCGGCGGAGAAGGACATAGATCTTCTCCTTTATCCAGTCTTTATTGTAGGGCTGGTATGTCTGAGTATCAGCACGATAACTAGAGAGGAAAGGAAAAGGCCAATTAATATCTCTTAATCACTTTGCATCTCCATTGTGCACCTTCAAAGCAATTTTACAAAGCCAGTAAAACTCAGCAATCCAGTTTAGAGGGAAAAATAAAACACTTTCAAACAGCCGGATGCTGAACATGGTTCAGCCAGGAATCAGAGAACAAAGAAGGATTCTTTTTCCTACTGTTATTATTATTAATAAGATATTTTGCTTCCAGGAGCTCTTCTTGCTCCCTGACTGTAAGTTACTGACTGAGCTGACTTTTGCCTTCCATAGACAACAATGCTACCTAGCCATATATTTAGTTTACTGTCCTGGGATTTGTGGGGATATTTAAACATGTGAAGATAAAAGCCAAAAAATAAAAAAAAAAAAAGTAAAGCATCAGTATCTCTTTTAAAAACCATCATAAATTTTTGGCAAGTACAATATCTTCAGTGGGCCTCCCATGTTCCTTCCTATCCACATAAAAAGACTTCTGACAACTATAGAAGTGGGTGGTAATATCTACAAGCACATAGGTCAATGTGTATCTCTCAGCAGTTATAAACATTAAAGGCTTCTTCCCAGTGGAGCGCAGAAAGGGTTTCAAATGCAGTGATTGTGTGCTTTTCTAATAATTAATATAGTGTTTATCCTCTAAGACAGCTTTAGTAAAGTTTCAACTGAAATTAAACTTGAATCCATATTGCCTCTCATTATAATGAAAGATCTAAAAACGGCAAACTAATAAGCTTTACTTTACATTTCTAACTGTTTTGAACTCATCTGTGCCCCAGCAATGTGTCTGTGTGATTAATTTCTATTTGGCAACAGGCCATGGAAGGGGGCAGTACCAAACCCATCAGTTAAATCTTTCCAACCATAAAGCAAACAAAATTTTTATGTGTCAAGTATGCCCTCTCGTGGCTTACTGAATACTCAGGGCTTCTAATACAAATATATGTGTGCGAACAAGCTGTTAAACAAGATGTGGATCTACTATGTTTACTGGTTCCTTTCCCTTTTTCAGTTGGTAACATCAAAATTGACAGTGGAAGAAAATGACAAGCTGCATTCAAGGATTAAGCTGTGCTTTGTAACAAAGGGGTGATGGCACTTATAAGAATCTTCCTTTAAAAATCTGCCCTGAATAAACAAGACTACAATGACTGCTAACCACCAGCAAATTTCTTCAGGTGGTAGTGGTGAAGTGTTTGAGTAGCAATGAGCCATGTTTCTATTGCAGGACTAGGCAAATTACAGCTTTCCATATGCTCTGTACTACTATAAGACCAACCCTGCATAATCAATGGTTAGAAAATCATGCAAGTTATAGCTTAAAAAATCTGAATGCCCCAACATAATTGAAAGAAAACATCTAATCTAGATCCACTCCAATCCAGAAATGGCACTGAAACTAAAACAGTGGAAGCAAATGATTTGTTTTAGGAAATGATTTCAGAAAGGACTGTGATTTTATTATTTCTTGAAAGCTTTTCAGCTGTGAATGAACGGTTCCAAAAGCAGGATACAACAATGGAATTCAGCAGCAGAATGGCACAAACTAACAATTTTTTTAAAAAAATCTATCGACCCTCTACAGCGCAACCCACTCTGTACAGTATGAGTGTATACTGTACCTTCCCCAAACCACTTGGGAGCAATGGAAACACCATAAAGCCATTTTAATCATCACAATGAAGTTATGTCAATGGATTCCTCAGTTGAGCTCACATATGGAAGAGATGTCCCATGTGTGCACTAAGTAGGGAATAAAAGTCTAATACAGTGGTCCCCCACCCAATTACGGTTCATATACTGCAGTCCTGCTAAAGTGCAGGACCAGTGTATGAAAAAAAGGCTCCCTGGGGTAAGGGGGGGGAGGCCTGTTTCAGGCCTCCCATTCTTACCCCAGGACTGGTGCTGCCCCAAACGGGCCTGCGAGGAGCTTCTGAACCCCCAAAATGGCTTCCCTGTGAACAGGAAGTCACTTCCGGTTCGCAGGGAGGCCCTTTTGGGGGCTCCAGAAGGCCCAGGAAGGCCCTTGCAGGCCCGTTCGGGGCAGCACCAGTCCTGGGTCAACCCAACCTGCATATGCATATTGCGGATTTTCAATTATCATGGGTTGGGTTGGGTCATTAACTCCCGCGATAGGTGTGTGTGTGGGGGTCACTGTACCATAACATCTGCATAGTTGGCTACTTTCCACAGGGCTCTGCTTTCTTCTCCCAGGTGGTTAAGGTCAATAGAGTCAGGCATTGTGCAAGGCTGCTGAGGTTTGTGGCAAGGTAACATCAGTACTCTGCTGAAAACATCATCTATTTCTCCTTTAATCGAATGAGACAATGGAAGTACAGGTGTGGGCTCAATGAAGTCTATTTTCATCAACATAAAAAGAGCCCTGCTGGATCAGGCCAAGGGCCCATCGAGTCCTGCTTCCTGTATCTCACAGTGGCCCCACCAGATGCCTCTGGGAGCACAAGAGACAACTAGATACCTGTCTCTTGATACCATTCCCACGTGTCTGGCATTTTTAGGTACCCTCAGCAGATTTAACCATGCCAGCTCCAGACTGCATTGCACTCCTCCTTAATGGGCAGATTTGCAATTTGAGGATATTATCAGATCCTAATTTTACAATAGATACTTTTTCTTCTGGCAGGCTTTCGGTAACTGGCTGGTACGAAAGGAATATTAATTGGGATGTTGTCTTATAAAGCTTTTCTGATGTGCCTTTAAATGCTTTTAACAATTATTATTCAATAGTTTACTTTCCGCCAATATTGTAATTTATTGTATTTTTCACATGGCTCCTTCTTTGTCTTTTAAATGTTTGGTAAATTACCTTGTGTCCCTTTATTTGGAGAAAGGAAGGGAGAAATAAAGCAAATGAGTGAATGCTCAAGCAGTACCCATGGCCCAAAGCTGTTTTCATCAGATCAAATTAGTGTACCATCTGTCAGGCTTGCTAAAACTATCCCAACTCCTGCATCATTTTGGTTACATTTCTATAAATAGTTGTGTCGTTCGGAAGCTTTAATTGGTACAAAAGATGGCAGCCAGATTACTGGCGACATGCCATTCTGAATACAAAACTCATATTCGCACTGATTTTAGCTTGAATTTTAGCACTTAAAGGAACGCTTTTGCTAGCCTGCCTTTGTTCAAAACCCAAGATCAGCTGCAGAGTTGTTTCTACATACTGGAAAACATCAGGAAGGCTGTTCCAAAAATCAGCAGAACCTTTTTGTCCCAAGGACTCGATTCTCTGGATTTACTGCTCCCCTATGTTCCACTCTAAAAATGTTTTAAGAAAATAAATGTTCTCCACCCAATGAAGCACATTACGGGTGAATTAATAGAATTATAAGGGCTAAAAGTACTTTTACAGATTTAACAAGCCCACTTTTGAAATGTTCTTCTCCTCTCTCCTAATATTTCATGATGTTGTCAGATATAAGTGAGGAAAAATATATTGCATTAAACAGAATAGGTTTGTCTACAGGTGTTTCATATGTAGATTTAATTGATTTGGAAAATGGAGTCCAGTATGTAATACTGAGTCATTGTAACACAGGTGTATAACTTTTCTAATTACTGCCAGATGTACAGAATAGATGTAATGAGTAAAGCTGATGCAAGGTAGATGCAACTGCACCATGTCACCAGTATGCTGATTGGTTATCATGAGTATAAAAAGAGCTCCAGAAAGCAGTAGCCTTTGGACCTTTGGTGTGAAGGTACCCATGCTTTATGCCTGTACATGTCTCTATGTACTCTAGTGATGTGAGGTGAAACTCTGTTATGTTTATGCATATATAATAGAGCTTTTTAAGAAACTCTGCCTGTTTCACGAGGAATTTTGTCTCCCTGAGTCTTAGCTTCCTCTGGCTGAATAAGTTGCCAAAACTCTGTCAGATGTTTCATGTTAATGTGGAAATTAACACTGACTCATACTCCCAGCGCAAGTCTTTTAACATTTGCTTCTTTTTTCTGATTAAGAAGGAAAGATAGGACCAGCTGAGTACAAATTTGTTCACTGAAATATTGAGACATTGCAATCACTGCCATCCCTGGTGGTAGTAGTAGTAACAGCAGCAGTAGTATTCTGGCTTATGGGATTCTTTTCAGGGTTTTCCAAGTACAAAATACCCAGAAGTTCTGGGGATACCATGGAATTAGAGTATGCAGCTTGTCCAAGCTACTACATAGGCTGGCTCTATTCACAGGTGGCACAGAAAGGAATTAAAATTCCAGTCTTGGCCTCTGCAGCTCATCTGGTAATATGAAATCTTATATTGCCACAGTTGTATTCCCAAGCACACTAGAAGTTTCAGAAGTATATGTAGCTGATCAGAGGCAAATGCAATAAATGTAGAAGAAATGATATTTCAGGTTTTAACTGCACTGTATTTGAATTCTTCAGGCAAATAGTTCACAGATCAGCTTATACTGCTATATTCCAAATGACTTCATTTGTAAACAGCTTTTAATTTTCTCTTGCAAATAATCCATCTGGCTTTGTAAAATGTGGTGCAATCCAGATATATAATCAGATACAGACCTTGGGCTCCCAGAATTTTTTTTCTAATTCAATCAGAACTAGTTCGTACCAACATGCAATTCTGCCAACCCTGCAGTACTCTGGATGCCAAGAATTTCGTGTGCAATGAAGCTCCCACAATGCGTTGCACTTGTTCAGCAGCTCAGCAGTTCAGGTACTAGCTTTAGATGATTTTTTCAGTCTCAAAACAATGCCACATACAGTATATTTATCACACACACACACACACACACACACACACACACACACACACACACACACACACACACACACACACACACACACACACACACACACACACACAACTGGCTGTAGATAGCTGCTAACAGAACAGGGAATATGTTTAGGAAAAGAATTAAAAACCCCATTGCACAAAAGTAAAATTCAATCATGCTTAACTCAATAATGATACATTTTTATAAAAGCTATAGAATACTCACACAAGGCAGCTGAGGTCAGCCAAATCATCAATAAAGTCAAATAACTGGCTAATATCATATGTGATTGAAGGACTGTTGGGATTCATTCTTTTCAGATGTTCTTCATACATTTTACAGACTCCTACGAAGAAAGGGTGATATTCAGCATTTAACATTGGAAACACATGGCATCTCAGATCAGAGCATCTTCCAAATATCCAGAAAAACATAAATAAGGATGCAGATGCCATAAGATCAGTTAAAAGCAAATTCAGGCTTTTTTAGACAGCAACTACATAATTCTATCTAAGTAAGAAAGAAAAACTGAAGGCGATTAAGAGATTTTAAATTCCTGGCTTTTGATGTTTCTACAAACAAAATATTTTCAGCAATTAATCAATTACATGTATAAATGAACCACTGCTTTAATCTGATAAAACCTATAGTCTTTTTTACATATTTTCATCTGCTGCAAAATTATTTACCTTCCATGCACTCATTCACAGACTCATAATCAGCATAAGTCCTGCCTTCTGGTCGTTTGGTAGGCTGGACAAGCAAAATTGTGTGAGACTGTACAAAAAAACAAATAAAAGATTTATTGAGACTTTTGAATGAAAATCAGCTTTCCAGCAAATACAACAGAAGTATGATGACCAGATACAAAATTGGGTCTGTCAGTCCCAAATACTTTATTCTTACCATTATTTATATACACAAAAACTAGGGAAGAAGATTCAAGCTTTGGTCAAAATGTAACAGGTATGGGCACGAAACGCCAAAATGGCCTTTCATTTTCTTTTTCATCCCCCCCTGTTTCATTGGTCTACTACGAAACATTTTTTAAAAAAATTTAATTTCATATTTCGTTTTGCATTTTTATTTTTTTTTCACTGTTGGGTCCATCGTGTTTTTCCCCCCACTGTTGGGGCCATGGTTGTGGGGAGGCCAGTGGGTGCTTTTTTGGTTTGTTTTTTTAGCCTAGCTCCGACCAGCTGGACTGCAGGCCAAGTCAGCACCTTAAAAAAAATCCCCCGCCGAACAGCTGGCCCATGGGCCGTCCGCGCTTTTATAAAAACCATGGTGGTGAGCCATTTTACAGAGAAAACGAAATTGTTCATTTTAATGGGAAAATGTCTGTTCTGTTTCGTCTGTAACTAAATGCTGCTTCATTTCATTTCGTTTTGTTTCGTTACATAACAAAAATGACAAAACAGCATTTCGTTTTTCGTTTTGTACCCATCCCTAGTAATGACTCATAAAATAAACATTGTTATGTAATATTGTTATTGAAGGGATTAAAGGTATTATAGCCAGCATCTCCCTAACCAGTATAAGCAAAATTGAAATCTAAAATCTGCTGGTATATTGGTTTGTGTACTTGAATCTGAATGGAATTTTGAACCAGTCTGATCATTCACATGCATTCACATTGCACATGCCCAGTGCCAGGGGGCGGAGACTAACAAACTTTCCTATTGCTAGGGAAGTCCGGCCTCTGCACGTGCACGCTTGGAAACCCATCTGTGTGGCTTCACAAAGGCCACGATGAAGAACCACAGAAAGACAAGCTATTGGATGAGATTTAACATCAAGACAAAGAACTATGGTCAAAATCCTGTTGTGTAATTTTGTGGAAACATAAGTTTGATTAGGCACATGCAAGATTTAATTTAAAGCAGTGGTTCTCAGCTTCCCTAATGCTGCGACCCTTAAATACAGTTCCCCATGCTGTTGTGACCCCTTGCCCTTCTTGGAAGAGGCCACAAGCCCCCTTTGGCAGGCCACTGCCGCAGGTGCCATAGAGAACTTCCCTCTACAGGCAACCTCAGCCAATTGCCATTGACTGACATCCCCTCCAAACTATCAAGCTGTAATTCACTCTTCCCCCCTTCCTTCTCCAGACCCAAGCTGTTTGTGCCTTTTTCTTCACCGGGTCATGGCGACCCCTGTGAAATGGCCATTCGACCCCCAAGGGGTCCCAACCCCCAAATTGGGAACCACTGATTTAAAGTAATTTAAAGCTTCTTATCCCTATCCTGGGGCTCCCCTTTCATCCCTGGTAAGGCTTAAGAGAGCCTTGGGTTGGTTCTGTGGCCTTTAATAGTCAAAATTACCACTGCATCACCACCTCTAGCAGGATTTTTTTAAATTAAAGGCTACCCCAAACATACAGCCTGAGGCTTCAAAGGCTTCTTCAAAAGCAAAAAGGAGCTGCTGAGCCTAAAAGGACAAAAATGTTAATTATTTTAAATGTTTGCTGCACCTGATGCAGGTTACAATGCATCAAAATACAGCAAAAGGATTTTGTCCTGTATGCTATAGATAATACCTCTTCCAGAGAACAGCAGGGGATATAATAGTGCATATCGCACCTTCATTTAGTAAACAAGACAAATATATGCTTTAGACGGAAAATACTGTGTTACTTCTTCAAGTGCCATGTCCTCGTAGAATGCTGGCGATCAGTAGCCTGAACTGGTTTCTATCTAAAGCTATTCTAAATAGAGCAGCTGTGCACACTGTGGACCACTAGCTTCTTAAGCCAGAATGTTCTTCTACGCCCTAGGCCATGCTTTTCCCATCTATTTATCCTTGAAGGACAACCTGCAGCAGATTATATTTCTCATTGTGAATTGTGTGTCTTTATGGTATTGAGGATTTCTAGCTTTTTATTCATATGCTGTAATACAGCCACATTAGTGACTCTAGCTATTCTAAGGTATCTTCAGAATTCTTCTGTATGTCCACATTTTGAATGCTTATTGCCTGAGTCTATAAGGGTCCAAGTATCAACACCAGAGAGACGTATACTGAATACATAGGATCAAAGTATTCGAGTACAAAGTCTGATAAATACGGTAAGTCTTGGTTTGTCAAGACTTTCCACATTTTCGGGAATGAATTTCTAGCTTGTTCAATGCTACAATGGATTTCGCATGAAGTGTCTCAGTTATCCTTGACATAGCATCCTGAGTATTTACAGGACAATATTCTTTTAATTATATCACTGCCAATCTTGAGATGGTTCTGTGAACCATTTTGTTTACTTGATAACCATCAATTTTGTCTTCTTCACATTAAGTTGCAATCCCATGACACTGCTTTCTGCAGCAACAATAATCCTTGCAAATCTGCCAGACTTGTTGAAAGCAGGAGAGTGTCATCAGCATATCTTGTTATTAACAAGAACTCCATTCACCTTCACACCTTGGTTCTTTCCTTCAAGGGCATCCCAGAAAATTATTTCTGAATAGATGTTAAAAAGTAGAGGTGAGAGAATACAATCTTGATTCACACATTTCGTAATTGACACCTGTTCTGATATTAATAAGTTTATCATATTTAACTGAGTCAAATGCTTCTTCATAATCAATGAAGCAAGCAAAAATATTGACATTGACACATCGCTGAACTAGTATTTGAAGATTAAATAATGCCTCCCCAGTTCAAAATCCATTCCTGAATCCAAATTGGGTATCCCCAATGGATCTCTCCAATGGGTATATTCACACTTCCAATATATTCTTAAATGCAGGACTTTTAAAAATAACTTCAGGATGTGACTCAACAAACTGATTGTCTGGTATTCATTACAAATTTTGCATTAGGTTTCTTTGGAAGTGGTATAAAAGTAGATTTGAGCCAGTCCTGTGGGATAGTTTCACTTCTATAGATGCTGTTGTATAAATTGACCAGAAAGGAAAGGCATTGTTCTTCCTTAAGCAATTTCAAGACTTCCATACCTGTATATATATTTGATTCTATAAAGGCCTATATGGTTTTGTCACACTTTGATAGTTTAATAGCATGTTCTACCTCTTCCCTCATGATATCTACATCATCTATCTTGACACCATGGTCAATACTTCTACTATCCTTAGAGATGCTCTATATATTCCTCCACTCCTCTAGTTTCTCCTCAGTGCTTGTCAAGGTATTACTGTTCTTGCCAATAAAATATTCTATAATAATAATAATAATAATAATAATAATAATAATAATAATAATAATAATAATAATAATAATAATAATAATAATAATAATAATAACCTTTATTGTCATTGTACAACCAGTGTACAATGAAATTGGCTGAGTTCCCTCCCTCCCACAACACCATCCCACTAAAAAGCCATTCAATCTGATATCACACTGTGTGCTTGCTGCACAACTCGCCAGCCCCACGAGTCTATCACGTGTTGTCATGTCCCGTTTAACAGTCGAACAGCCCACAGATAAAAACGTTTTTTTAGCCTGTTGGTACAGCTTGCTATACTTCTGTATCTCCTACCCGAGGGTAGGAGAGTAAAGAAGTGCTGACCAGGGTGTGAGTCATCCCTGATGATTTTCCTTGCTCTCCTAAGACAGCGATCCCTGGCGATATCATCCAGTGGATTCAGGGGACAGCCCATTTATTTTATTTATTTTCAAACTTGTATACCACGCCTATTTCCCAAACGGGAACTCAGGGCGGTTTACACAAAAAAAGAAACAATATTGGCAAGAGGCAGGGGAGGGAAAAAAAAAAACCCACCAGTACTCCCCTAGTAGATACCGAAGGCATCCCTAAACAGCCAGGTCTTCAAGGCTTTTCTAAAAGACGCCCACGAAGGTGCCTGCCGTATCTCGCTCGGCAGGGAGTTCCAAGTTGCAGGGCCGCCCAGTGACAAGGCCCATTTACGGGTGGACACCTTGCGGGCCTCCTTCGGGGTGGCGACCCGGAGTGAGAGGGCCAAGGAGGATCGGGTGGGTCAGGACCAGGTCTAATCTTCAGGAGATACGCTCTGCCAGATAGTCAGGGGCCAAGCCATGGAGGGTTTTGTAAACCAAATCCAACACCTTGAACCTTATTCGGGAGGCAAAGGGCAACCAGTGCAGGCGGGCCAGGATGGGGTGATGCAGTCAAACCTTCACGCACCAACCACCAACCTGGCCGCCTCATTCTGGACCCGCTACAGTCGCCGAACAAGGTTCAAGGGAAGCCCCATGTAGAGAGCGTTGCAGTAATCTCTCCTCTATATGACCAGCGCCTGCACCACTGTCCTCAGGGAGTCCCCATCCAGATACGGGCGAATCTGGGCGATAAGCCTAAGATGGTAAAAGGCCGACCTGGTCACGGCTACCACCTGGGATTCCAGGGACAAATCCAGATCCAGGACGACGCCCAGACTCCTCACTCTTTGCGCCAGCTGAGGGCGGACCATGATGTTTTGTGCTGTGTTCACTACCCTCTGTAAAGTCTTTCTGTCCGCGGCTGTCAAACCAGCATACCAGACTGTAATGCAGTACGTAAGGACACTTTCTATTGTAGACCAATAGAAGGAGGTCATCAATTGTTGTTTCACATTGTTCTTCTGCAAAAGTCTGAGGAAATGGAGTCTCTGTTGAGCCTTCCTGGCCACATGGGTTGTATTAATTTTCCAGGTAAGATCTTCACTAAAATGAACTCCCAGGAATTTGAAGGAGAAGACTCTCTCCACCCGGCCTCCCATGCTGTGCAGTGGAGCAGGTTCCTCTCTTTTCCTCCAGAAGTCCAACACCATCTCCTTAGTTTTGCTGATATTTAGGTGCAAATTATTTTCTAGGCACCATGAGGATAATTTTTGGACCTCTCCCCTATATACTGATTCATCTCCACCTGTTATAAGACCCATTATGGTAGTGTCATCTGCAAACTTGATGATTGCAGTGGATGGGTCAGATGCTACACTGTCATAAGTATACAATGAATACAGGTAGGGACTAAGCACACAGCCCTGTGAGGAGCCAGTGCTAAGCTTCAACGAGGTAGATGTGACAGGCCCGATCCTCACTGTTTGAGACCGATCCATCAGAAAGTCTTTAATTCAGTCACAGATGCTAGAAGAAAGGTCCAAGTCAGTCAGCTTTTTAATAAGGATGCTCGGAAGGATGGTATTAAAAGCGGAGCGATAGTCAATAAACAGCATCCTAACATAATTACCAGGTTTCTCCAGATGACTGACTGCAAGATGAAAAGCAGTGGCTGTAGCATCATCTGTTGATCTATTCCTTCTGTAAGCAAACTGATGTTTATCAAAGTCCGGTGGAAGGCATGTCCTAAGATGTTGGAGGACCAGTCTTTCGAAACATTTCATTACCACTGATGTTAATGCAATTGGTCTGTAGTCATTGAAACAGTTAATTGCTGTTTTCTTGGGGACTGGGACAATGGTAGCTGCTTTCAAGCATGACGGAACACAAGCTGTTTGTAGGGAGATGTTAAAAATCCTTGTCAGCACCCCTGCTAGTTGATTGGCACAGTTTTTAACCACTATCCCCAGCACCCTGTCTGGATCTGCAGCTTTGCTGGGATTCACAGCCCTCAATGCAGCTCTCACCTGATGATCATGTAGAATGAGTGGCTGAGATGAAGAAGGCTGGCAGGCAGAAGCTAGGATGCCTGATCTTCTTACATCGTAGCGGGCGAAGAAGATGTTCAACTCCTCTGCCAACAAGGCATCAGCCTTGACTGTATTCCTGGTATTTCCCTTATAATTGACAAGATGCTGCAGCCCCCGCCACACTTGCTTAGTGTTATTGTTTACTAAATAGCTCTCCACCTTGCACTTATATTGATGTTTTGCCGCCTTGATGCCTTTTCTCAAGTTTGATCTTGCTTCTCTATAGGTGTCTATATCCCCTGCCTTAAAGGCAACATCCCAGGCTCTCAGGAGTGACTTTACCTTGACAGTCATCCAGGGTTTACAGTTACCATAGACTCTGATGCGCCTGTCCGATGTTACATTGTCAGTGCACACTTTAATATAAGAGAGCACAGCATCAGTGTATATATGCAGATTTTGATGTTCAAACACACTCCAATCGGTACTCTCAAAGCAGTCCTGGAGCTGACTATGGGCACCTTCTGGCCAGATTTTGACTATCTTTATAACTGGCTGGATTATTTTCCTGAGAGGCATGTACTTCGGGCATAGGAGTGAAACATGGTCAGATGAGCCTAGATGGGGAGGGGGATTGCACTGTATGCCTGCTTCAAATTGGAGTACATATGATCTAAGATGTTATTCCCTCTGGTGGGAAGTTTCACATACTGCTCAAACTTAGGAAGAACTGTCTTTAGGCAGGCTTGATTAAAATCCCCTGTAACAACAAAAACACCCTCTGGGTGGATTTTCTGCTGCCCGGAGATGATGTCATATAGCTTAGAAAGTGCCATACTGACATTAGCATCAGGTGAGATATAGACAGCTATGATAATTATCAAAGTTACTTCTATAGGCAGATAGAATGGCCTGCATGTAACTGCCATCAATTCCACATCTGGAGAGCTGTTACAGACTGGTTGCCTTATTTTATTGTACATGTTAAATGAATCATGCTTAGCATCCAATTCTTCAATTTTGCTATGTTCCTTCAAAAGTTTCTTCCTTTGCCATTCTTATTTTCCACCGCATTTCTTTCAGCAGTTTATATATTACAGAATCGCTAATTTTCAATCTCTCTTTTACAATATACGAGGTCCAAAATTTCATCTGTTATCCAAGGTTTGATCTTCTTTCTCTCATCAATCTTTAATTTATCTTGGCACACTTCATTCACAGCATCTTTAGTTTGGCTCCAGTGCTCTCAGGTTCATTTATATCTCCTGTCTCCCTGATGGTTTTGAATTTTGTATTTAGGATTGAGTGAACTTCAGTTCTTAACCATGGGTTCTGATGCTTAGAAATTGTAGTTCGACTATTTGTCACCTTTGACTGACATTTCTTCAACTTAAGGTCCACTGTTGTTAACAAAAGATTGTGACCTGAATTAATAGCTGCACCAAGGTATGTTTTCACATATTTAATATAATTCCTGACATGTTTATTAATCAAGACATAATCAATATGATTCCTGTCAGCATTTGAGGTCCATGTATAAAGACAGTGAGGTGTCATCTCAAAGTATTTGCTATTATAAATTCCTCTTCTTGACATAATTAATTGGTCACCTCACTCACTGCCAATTCCTAATCCATAAAGAGCTAAAGTCACATCCAATTTAAGATTGCATCTAGGATTACTATCTAGTGTTCTAATCTAAGCAGATTTTTTTTAAAAAACTATGGTAATCATAAACGTTTAGATGTTAATGTGTAAGAAAACAAAAGCATTAAACAGCTACATTAGCCTTAAAGCACACATAATGGATGTGGGACATGTAGACCACTGTCAAATGTCTATTCCACTATTTTCATTGTGGCATACTCTCAGCTAAATGCACACAAATGCAGCCAAGGTATGCCTCCATTACCAACACAAAAGTGAAAATAATGTATCTTCTACTTCAGGGCTGCCCAATGCATTGACCGTGGGCGACTCGTAGCCCACGAGGTGCTAAGAAGTTGGCTGCCAGGTCCCCGCCCACCTCCCCACCTGGGGGCGCTCCTCCTGGTGGGGGAGGGCGAGCAGGCGCTCCTCTGCCACTGCTGCTGCCACCGCCATGGAGCTTGGGGGGAGTGAGTGGGCGCTCCTCCTCCACCACCGCCAGAGCTTGGTGAGTTGTGGGTGGGATGAATGAATGTGCCGCTGCCGTGAAGCTTGTGTGGGAAGAGTGGGCGTTTCTCCGCCGCTACTGCCGGGAGCTTGGGGGGGCGAGTGGGTGGTCCTCCTCCTCCGCTGCAGGGGAGCTTGATGGGTGGGGAGTAAGTGGGTGCGCCGCCGACGCCGCGGAGGCAAGTAGGTATTCCTTCTCCTCCTCCGACACCATCAGTGCTGGGGAGGTTCACGGGTGGGCAGCGAGCAGTCGCGCCACCACGGAGCTTGTTGGGGGGGAGTGGGCATTCCCCCTCCTCTGCTGCTGGGTGGGTGGGGAGCACGTGGGCGCGCCGCCACCACGGAGTTTGCCGTGGGGGTGAGTGGGCATTCCTCCTCCTCCTCTGCTGGCTGGATGGGGGCAAGCGGGCATGCCGCCGCTGTGGAGCTTGTCAGTGCGGGCGAGTGGGCGTTCCGCCTCCTCCGCTGCCACCAGCAGTGCTGGGGAGCTTGGAGGTTGGGTGGGTGGGTGGGACGAACAGTCACACCGCCACAGCAGAGCTTGGTGGGGAGGCAAGTGGGTGCTCCTCCGCTGCCGGGAGCTTGGTGGGTGGGGGTGCAATTACAGGGCAGCCGAGCTCCTCCTCCTTTGCTGCCACCATCAGCACCGCAGAGCTTGGTGGGATGGTGGAGTAAGCGGAGTAGTCCCGAGGATTGTGGGTGCATGCACGCTTCGCACGCTTGGGAAAGGAGCCTGTGTACATTCCATGAGCAAAAGGAGCCTGTGGGCTGTTCAAAGTTGGACAGCCCTGTTCTACTTCATGTAGTCAGTACACCAATTTTTCACTTACCTTACAGCCACTGACCACCAGTTTTAAAATTAAATCTATGCAGGGAATAAGCAACCTTTCACTCTTTTTCACTACAAGCTTTAAGGACAGTGAATGGTGAATAATTCAAGAAGGCAGCAGGAGAAAAACACTTCCCAAGCTCTTTCCCTTCGTATTTTTTGGGGAGGGAAAAATTATAATGTAAATTTAAAAAAAAAACTCCCCTGAAATACCGTTTTAGAATTAGTGAAACGCGTTTAAAGCCATTTTTATTCAAAATAAATAAAAAAACAAGTTTTTCATGTCAACAACCTAAGTTGTTGCTTTGGTGCATTTCGTATAAAACTTCAGCACTTTGCAATAGCTTCGCATTCTTAATATTGTAACATAACCCCATGTATGGAGTTTATCTTGACTTATGGGTGCTTTTTTTAAAAGAAAGAGAAACGCGTTGCTTGCTTGCTTTCCACAGTAAACATGAACAGGGTTAGGTAATGCGAGTGTTAAATCAACTGTGGCATCGGATGGATTTGCAATTTCTCTCGTACAGAAACTGCAAAGCAGTCCCAAGTATAAAAGAGTCAGGTTCACCCACGAGATCCCAGAACCTGCGAGGAACGGGAAGGCTTCTCGGAAAGACTGGGCGGGAAAAGGGGGCAGGAAAGGGACCGGCGCAGACATTTCGGCTTTCTAAAGACACGACAGAAGCGTCCGCATGCTCGGGGGGGCTCTCGACGAAGGCCAGGCGTGCAGGCGAGCGACAACCCGTCCTCCCCCACGGCCACGCCGCCCTCCATCGCCAGCTCAGGCCCCAAAGCCAAGTGGGGGGGAGGGAGGCGGACGGCCCCCCCCATGGAGCGCCTCGCCCCCTCCGGGAGCACCCCGGGAAGAGAGGGGGTGGCTCCTCTCCCGCCTCATTCCCAAACGAAAAAGGAAAACGGCACGCGGTTTCCCCTCCGTAACTCACCATGGCGGCTCCTTCTCCTCAGCTCAGGCGCGAAGCACAAATTCCTTAACGACTTCTCTCCCACAATGCACCGCGGCCGCCGGAACCCCTGCGCCTCTCGGGACGGAGCGGCCTGTAAATCCCCACCGCCTTCGCACGACCAGAGAGAGTCCACCCGCCTCCGCCAACCACTTCGGGGGAGGGGGGGGGAGAATATAGATCGGCCACGTCATCTCGCGAGAGTGAGTTCGACGTCCTCCTCCTCCTTCCCCCTCCCTCATTCTCTGCGGGAGATGGGAATCCAATGGCCGCGCGGCGGCGGCGGCGGCCATCTTTGGTGAGGGCAGCCCCTCCCCCCGTTCTGTGGGAGGCAAAAAAGAGCCGAGTCTCCGGACTCCCCCCCCCCCGCGAAAGTTCACCGCCGCGGGGTAAGAGTTCGACAGGGCCTGATTCCCTGGCCGCCATCTTGAAATTGGGCGGGAAGGAAAAAAAAAAACCGCGAAGTGCCAGAAGAACCCTTCCGCCGCCCACCGTGCCGGAAGTGGAGCGAGGGAAGAGGAAGTGAGGCGCGGAGTTGCCACTTGGCCTTTGCCTCGCCGCCTGGGCACGCGATGGCGGCGAAGGCCGGCTGAGGGAACAGGGCAGGGGGGGGGGCGCCTCTTCCCGCCTCACAGGGTTTCTAGGGGACGGGAGCGTCGGCCGAGGGGCTCCTGTGGAGGGGACGGAGCTGTGGCGCCGGCTGAGGGGAGGCAGCCTCCTCCGAGGGTCTCCGACGCTCTCCTTGCAGGGAGGGCGGCGGCGAGGGGGTGGGGGGCTCCTCCAGGGGACGCGGGACCCTCTGGCGGTCTGGGGCCGCCGGCTGTGAAGAGAAGCGTCCAGCCTGCTGTCTGAGGGCAGCCCCCTCCGGGTGGCCCATGACGCTTCCCGCCCTCCTGGAGCTGCGGAGGCGGTTTCCCCGGTGAAAAGTTGGACGCCCCGCTTGGCAGCCGAACCCCCACCACCACCAGCACCAGCACCCCCGCCCCCGCCGCCCCCAGAGGCGGACTCCTCCGGCCATGGACGACTTCTTGTCGATCAGCTTGCTGTCTCTGGCGATGCTGGTGGGCTGCTACGTGGCAGGGATCATCCCTTTGGCCGTCAACTTCTCCGAGGTAAGAAGGCGGCTCCCCCCCCACACACACACCTGCCTGCCTGCCTGCCGCCCGCTTTGGCCCCACGGAGGTGTGATTCGGAGCGAGAAGGCTGGAGGGAAAATTTTATTTTAAAGGGGTGGGATAGGCGTTGTGGCTCTCTTTGCTTTCTAAAAAGAACTCATCTGGAAGTTGAGTGACGGCAAATGGACTCCTTTTTCTTGAGAGATTGAAAGGGTTCGCTGCTCATCCAAACAGCTTTGTCCGTCTGAGGAAGGCTCGTTGCGAGTCCTCCGTTTTATAGTTCACTTTGACCTCATGTCACCCTGGTCTGAAATAGGTTAACAAGATGAACTATGACCTGAATGGGCTCGTTAGATAGACAATAGTCTCAATAGCCCTTTAGGTGGACAATGGCCCAAGGTGCTGAAACCTTGATGGTGGAGGCGTGAAGTATTTTTGATTTGTCTGGGTATTGCTGAAGTCACTGCATGACAAGAAAAAGAAGTCCAGTTGCCATGACTCAACTTCCAGATGAACTCAACTGGATGACTGAGAATCTTCACAGACATATTTCTAAAAGGAGTGAGAGCAAAACAAAAATGTTTAGAGGTAGAGTGATTTAATAAATGTGGCGAAAATCCACGAAAACTAAAGTAGCCCAGGACACAGAAAAACGTATGTGAAGAAAACTGTCTACGGTATTTTCCTTAGCGCTGCCCTTTCCCTTGCCGGGCGATGGACCCTGCAAAAAAGATGAGGTGGCACAAGCTGAAGTGTTTATTTTTTTTAAAGCAACATTTGTACAGTTCTTGCACTCTTTGTGGCTTCTTAATGGTTTCATGTTAAGTCAAAACTTCTTATTTATTTAGTCTAAATATTCCTTTACAAAGCCCAGTTCAGTTTTGTTTTGTTTTCAACTTGGATATTCTTAATCATCCAGGGGAGGTTATTTGGCAGTTGAGTCATGCCAACTGGGCTTCTTGTGGGACTGAAAGGTTTCGCTACTCATCCAAGTAGCTTTGTCAGTCTGAGAAAAGTTGGTGGGAGGCTTCCAATGTAAATCCTCGTCTTTGTCCTTCAAATGAAGATACACCACAGATTCTGGTCCTGAGCTGTTGCCCCTCCTATCTTGGGCCATCCTCCTGTTTAGTGGCTGTTTGGTTTCTCCAACGTATAGCTCTACACACTCCTGCATTGGACCACATATACAGTACTCTATTGCTCTTCTTGTATTTTGGTGTTGGGTCTTTTGGGTGGACAAGTCTCTGCCTAGAAGTATTTATTGAGAGGTTGACGTTTAATGCTATTGAATTGAGAGGCGCTGAGGTGGTGTGCAACAAATGAAATACTTTTCCTTTATGCTAAATGTCTACTAGAAAATTGTGCTTAAGATGGCTTAGAAGCTTATTTAAAGAACAAAAATGATAACAAAACAGTTATTTAAAAATTATAAGACAAATCACACAATAAAACATTAAAGGCAAATAAATACATAGTTCATCATCAATACTAAAAAAACAACAAAACTCTTTAAACAAAGTGAAGCAATAGTTTGGTAGACTGATAAGAGTATTATCTGTCTGATATCCTCCTGTGTGTGATATATGGACAACTAGTATTGAATTTTCAAAATGCTATACTTATTGTACAAATAAGATGTCTAAATGGTAGAATATTTTTAAAAAGCAAGTACTGAATGCATTAACACCATCATTGTATAATTCAGAAATGAGATTCAATAAATTTATAGAATCATAAAATAGTGAAGTTGGAAGAGGCCCACAAGGCCATTGTAACGAAGTGGGGCTTTCACACTCCAGCCGCACTTTAAAATGTGTTGTAACCTTGTGTATCTTTGCTGCCACCGTTTATTAATACCTTAAGTTCTTATTCTTATGAACAATCAGAATTGACACATGTGTTAACTTCAAAGTAACTTTGTGGTTTATTTTCTTTACAACATACATGAATCATTAATGTGCATTACTGAATTGAGTTTTGCATTGTTCTTTAGCTGTAACTTAACCAACAGGCATACATTCATGTTCTTATGTAGCTGTTACGTAAACAATTCCCTAGCCAATCCCTAACTAGCCCCTGTCTGTCTGACAGTTTGACAATCAATCCTTATATATGGCACAACCCCACCCACAAACTCAGTGATTGGTCACACATCTTGAATATTTGTGACCTCATTTTAAGGTTCCATCACAGCCATCAAGTCCAATCCCCTGCTTGAAGCAGGAAGAGAAATCAAACGATACCTTACTCTGAAAATATGTATAGGATAGCAGGAGAAATAATAATTCTCCAACATTGTATTCCTGCATGGAGAAAGGGGTTGGGCTTGATAGCCTCATAGCCCCCTTCCAGCTTCACTATTCTATGATCATCCATATCTAAAGCAGTTTGAATACTATTCAATACAGTGCTATGATGTTTGTAGTTCTGTACATTTTGTCATGTACAGTACTGTGCAAATTTTGTCAGGTAACCACATTTTCTAGCTTTTCTCCATGATATCTGTATGCTGCAGAAGGTGATATGCTATTTGGCTGGATAATGTGGCTATTTCTTCATAACTGGCTAAGTTAATTGCTGCTTTGTTTTGAATCGCTGGCCTGTCTACTTAGGCAAAAATATATTTCTGTGTTAGAAAGAGGCACATTCTTGCCATCAGAGGCCTGGACTGCATCCACTAGGCAAAATTGCTTCTTTTTAATCTGGCCCTGATTATTCCTAGTGAGTTTTGCTGAAATTTCCCCAACTTTCAAATGGAACACATGCTTTTGGTATCACCTCCCCGCCCCTTCCCTCAGGTGAGCAGGGACTTGTAGTCTCAATACAGCCAAATTGAAGGTGGGAAGAAGGGAAGGGGGTGGTCAAGGACAATGCTGCTTTGTTTGATATGCTGGGTGTTAAACCGTATCTGGGACTTTGAAGCAATCTTAACACCAGTTTGCCTCCTGATTGGGTGTATTCCATCTCACCAAAAAGATTCTCAGCGCCTGATAGACAACATGCTCTATAAAGATTGCATTTTTGGTACAATGCTTTGATAGAGATAGCAAGTTGCTATTGAAAGCTTAGCTTACAGTTTTTGTTTTAGTAGTGACCAATAAAGGTATCACCTAGCTTACTTTTGAATTGAATTTGTTTTTCTGGTCACACAGCTCAACCCACAATTTTCTTTCAAATGTGAAATCTGTCCTTAATAAACTAATTGAGGCTGAGCAGTGGAAGAAGTAAGCTACAGTCCATGATTTGTCTGTCTATCTATTTATTTTTTCCAAATAAAAGTTATTAGTCTTTAAGGTGCCACAGGATTGTTTCTTACATTGCTTGTTTTCAGAATTATGCCACATTCTAGATTTTCAAACAAGAAACTTCATTGTTGATAGGGAAACGTTTATGTAAGAAATTTCTCACAGACATATGCATACAACCTTGTCAAAGAAGGTTTTTGCAAAGCAATGGAAAACTCAGAATGAGTTATGCATCCCACAGAGTAATTGAGAGTATCATTATAGGGGTGATTTGTACCTGCGTCTCTAGTGATGTATCTTTATATTTGAGGGTTTTCCTAGTCTAGTCTAGTCTAGTCACGTCAGACAGCTCAGGTACTTTGAGGTTTCCAGTTGTGTTCTGTGCATGGCTTGGAAGCTGCTATATCCTGAAAAATCTAAAATGAGTCGTCCCTACAGATTCAGTACAGATCGTTGTCAGTCCAGATTCAACATGAGTTTGGGATTTAGAGAAAGTATTTTCAGAGTTGGAATGTATCTGTTAAAAAAATCTGAGAGGCGATAGACTATGGACACCATTGCAATAGGTCAGGCAATGTATATGAACAGTGCAGGTTAATTTCTAACAAAGAATACAAGTGAGTTCTCAGAATTTGAAAATTAAATCTTTGTAGATTTCATATAATCTGATGTCTGTCTTTTAACTTCAAAAGATGTATCATTTTAAGTCTTCTAATTTTAAACAAAAATGTTCCATGGTTCATTAAGTTTAATATGTGCTTGTGCCATTCTATGAAAATGAGTTTTTAAGCAATGTGTTTGATATGCATTTGTACTCCAGAAACCTTGCAATTAATTACAGCTTTCTGAGAGATATACTGTATATACCTGTGCGAAACAGCGTTTAAACTTATTAAAATTTATTAGAAGATAGTGCCTTTAGCCTTCTTACATGCACAAGGAAGGATTCTTGTTTCTGTTTCCACACTTTTCATGATAAGTTTACTTTCTAACTGGGTACTGCAGCAGAGAGAGAGATTGCGCCTGAACTTACAAATCTAAAGTGTAACAACACGAAAGATCCCTGAACCACTTTCCGTCTCCAAAGAGGAAAGAAAAGTTTGAGTTATATCTCCATGCTGGCTATGAACATACAGATTGTGGGTCACTAATTTTTTTAAAGCAGTTGGCAGCTGAAGCAATTGAGATGCCTTGACTGTTATATGCTATCAGGTTGCTTCTAATTTGTGGCAACCTTATGAACTAATAGTTGCTCCAAAGTTCCATTATTGACAGATATGTCCGGGGCTTCTAAACAAAAGGCTGCACTTTTATAGAATAAACCCATCTCATATTACCTTCAGGTTAGGAAAAAGGACTATTGCTGTTCCTGGGTACTAGTCTGAATGCCTTTCAACTTGGCAGGGTCCATGATTCCCTCCAAGCTGCACGGTTGGTGGAAAAGTAGAGGAAATGTTGGCAGGGTCCCATGTGCCAGCACTATCCCATGTTTTATTCTGGATATTTTCATAGGATTTTGAGATACTGTATAGAGTCACCTTCCCACTGCTTCCCTTCAGTAATTTCTCTGACTCATCACTATTCGAAGCAGTCTAATGCCTGTTGACTATTCCTCTTTGGCTTACTGCTAAGAGACCAGGTTCTTGACCGAGTCTGACTTCTCAGTGGTCTCTACTCAGTTTCCCTAACGCACCAAAGCCTTCTCACTATGTTAAGGTGTGTATCCAAGACTGACTAATATCAGAACAAGCCTTTGCTCCCCTCCCTTGGTTCCAAATGTGTGCTCAGATTGCTGGTCAAATATTCAAATACTGTTGATTTCATCTGTCTGTTTCATTAAACAGCATTAATAATAATAACAAATAATAACAATAACAATAATAATAATGAAACTTTATTTCTATGCCACCTTTCTCCCCGAAAGGATCCAAGGCAGCTTACAATACTAATTCAAATACAATTAACAATTAACATCAAGACAGCTATATTAAAATACATTGAAATATTAAAGATATTAAAGATAAAGAAAAATAACATTTAAAAACAATAATAAAATACTGTAAAATCAATACTAAAACTAAGTGTTGTTAAATTGATCTGTCCATTTCAGTAATTAACATTTATCAAATACCAGTATTTGTGTTTGTGACAGGATGTTGGATCTCTGAAATACTCACTATTCTGAGCTTTTCTCGTAGGAAAGATTAAAGCTGGTCACAGTTCTTGGTGCTGGGCTTCTTTGTGGAACTGCCTTGGCTGTCATTGTGCCTGAAGGAGTACATGCACTTTATGAAGATGTTTTGGAGGGTAAGCAAGCAAAAATATTACTGTTCGTGTGGGAAGAATTCATCTTTAACCTTGATATTTTGCTCAGAACTGAAGAATAGGCTACTATGAAATAGATTCTTAATGTTTATCTGTAGTCACTTCAAGTTTTAATTTACTTGAGATGTGCATGCCATTTTGAATGTCATTTGTTGTCAGAAGTCTCTGAATGTTGTATTCACAATATAATTTAAATTTATTTTATTTTACATTTTAATTTCTTTTTAGCTTTATCTATGTTTTGTATGTGTTTCTAATTTAACATT
Organism: Phrynocephalus forsythii; assembly: GCA_029282475.1. NCBI lineage: Eukaryota > Metazoa > Chordata > Lepidosauria > Squamata > Agamidae > Phrynocephalus > Phrynocephalus forsythii. Next base: position 141,645,490 of record JAPFRF010000001.1, read on the forward strand.
GTAACTCTGATACAAATAAAGAAAAATGATTGCATGACTAGAGTCAATCATGTGTCATATTTGCTGCAGTCTGTATTGTTTTGATGGCTTACTCACTCTTCGGACTAAGAGTGAGTTATGAAGTGGCTTTGGAATAGTAGTTCATGAGTTGTATTGCAGTGATAGACGAGGATACAAAAGGGAGAGAACTGCAGTTACTTAGAAATCATATCTTTGTTGTTTGCCATGTTCACCTACCTGAGAAATTCTTTGTGAAAATATTTTTCTCTCAGATTGGTGTTGTATTCTAATATAGTTTCACAATTGAATTTGCATGGAGCCTTTTAATTGTTTAACTGGAGGTGCAGTTGCATGTGCCAAGTGTTCAGTAGCTATAAGCCTTAGGCATTTATGTAGCAGCTAATACAAAACATACTTTTGCATTTTTAATTTGAAAAGGCATGATTTTATTTAGTTTAATCTGTTACATTTTAAATTCAGGCGGTGTACCTCTTTCATAAAATGTAAAAAAAAATGCCCTGCAAACCAGCAAATTACCTAAAAATATTGAGAGTTGGAAATGTGTTGGCAGTATTGTATTGTAATTGTAACTTCAAATTGCTCTGATTCATTTCCTTTAGCAAAGCACCTCCCAGCCAGTGAGACACAAAAGATGGTGGAATCGGAGAAGGCGGCCGAAGTGCCAGAGGTTCATGCCCATGACCATAGCCATGACCACTCAAAGTTACATGCCTATATAGGTGTTTCGCTCGTCCTTGGCTTTGTCTTTATGCTTTTGGTAGATCAGATTGGCAGTTCTCATGTCCATCCTGCAGATGGTAAGTCAAGCCTCCCTTTTGTAGGCAATCAGTGAATAATGAGAAGCTTGAAATATGCAGGTAGATGTGTGAGCACTGGGGTGTTCACTGCATTTTATCAGACTTAAGAATTTATTTGACATTGACAGCTACATAGAAAATGTTTCGTGAGCGTACAGGCAAAGCTTAGTTTATGTACATACTGCATGATATGGTTGAGTAGAGCGCATACTGGCACTTAAGTAGATTGAGCTTTTGTGAGATTTTGTTGAAACTAAGAATGGGGATTCTGAAGAAGAATCAAGTTGGGTTTCTTCTAAGTGTCATCATAATATTTTGCAACAAAACTTTTTTTCAAATACATAGGATTAGTAAAATACATTAGAGGAAACATTTTAAGCAAGGTTTTAGAATTTGGAGGTGATTTTTCCAGCAGTGGACTAGAAGACTTCATTTTTCTGTTCCATGCACAGGTGTCTGGCTTCTTTTTAATTTGTCTCAAGTAAGTTTCCTGTTTCCTGTAATAAAAAATGTACACTTGACAACATTGTGGAAAGTTTGTGAGCATTTTTCTCTCTGCAATAAACGTACCATAAAATTCTGGCCAAAATACTGTTGCACAATAATTTGCCTACAGAAAGGTGATGATGTCACTAGGATGGAGATTTTTTTTTTTTTGTAAATTAAAGTCTTCCTCCTTCTGTTCTGCAGTTTGTCCAGCTCACTAACACTTCAGTAGATTAAACTTTGTGGTATTTCTTTGAAACCAAAAGTACAGTATATTTCATTGCTCAAATGCTACTGGACAGGAGGAGGAATTGTTTAACCAAAAATCTCTCCTCGCCAGTGGTGTCACCACATGTATGCCACAGAATGTCAACTAAATTATTGACATTAAACAAACTAAAAAGGTAAAGGTCCCTCTGCCCACACGTGCATGCTCCTCGTGTCCGACTCAAGGGGCAGTGCTCATCTCTGTTTTTAAGCCAAAGGGCCAGTGTTGTGCAAGTCTGTGGCCATGTGGCCGGCATGGCTGAACACATTTCTGTGCACAAAACACTGTTTACCTTCCCGCTTTTTACAGCGGTACCTATTTATCTACTTGCATTTACATGCTTTCAAGCTGCTAGGCTGGCAGGAGCTGGGGCTTAACAGCAGGAGCTCACGCTGCTGCGAGGCACCCGGGATTCGAACCGCAGAGCTGTTGACTTTGTAGCCGACAGTTTTCCGTGTTCTAGCCCACTGAGCCACCACATGCATATGAGAAACCTATTGAAGACTACAGTGCACATAGTATTAACTGTACAACCAGTTGTTGTATTTCATCATTTGTCTGTAAAATTCCCTGGTCAAGAGCCTAATCATACTATATGTTAGAAGTAGAAAACCTGCCAGAGAACCAGTTGGCCCTCTGGATGGTGAGGGAGGAAAAGGGGAGGTTAAGGAGGACTTGGACATTGCAGAGAAATTGAATGAGTTCTTTGCATCTGTCTTCACGACAGAGGACCTTGAGCGGATTCCGCTGCCTGAGCCGCCCCTCTTGACTAAAGAATTAAATCAAATACAGGTTAAAAGAGAGGAGGTTTTAGGACTAATTGATAAATTGAGGATTAACAAGTCACCGGGCCCAGATGGCATCCACCCAAGGGTTATTAGGGAACTGAGAAACGAAATTGCAGATCTCTTAACGGTTATATGCAACTTGTCTCTTAAAACGGCCACAGTGCCGGAGGACTGGAGGATAGCAGATGTCACACCAATTTTTAAAAAAGGAAGGAGGGGGACCCGGGAAACTACAGGCCAATTAGCCTTACATCTGTCCCAGGGAAGATGGTGGAAAGCCTCATCCAAGAGAAAATCTTAAAACACATAAAAGAACAAACCTTGCTGAGAGAAAATCAGCATGGCTTCTGTAAGGGTAAATCTTGTCTGACAAACCTTTTAGAATTTTTTGAAAAGGTCAACAGGCACATGGATTTGGGTGAACCGGTGGATATAGTCTATCTGGATTTTCAAAAGGCTTTTGACACAGTCCCTCACCAAAGGCTGCTGAGAAAATTGCACAGGTGAAAAGCGGTGTTCCCCAGGGCTCTGTCCTGGGACCGGTGCTTTTCAATCTGTTCATAAATGACCTGGAGACAGGGATAAACAGTGAGGTGGCCAAGTTTGCCGATGACACAAAACTTTTCCGTGTGGTAAAAACCAGAGAAGATTGTGAAGAGCTCCAGAAGGATCTCTCCAAACTGGGGGAATGGGCTGAGAAATGGCAAATGTGTTTTAATGTAACTAAATGTAAAGTAATGCATATTGGGGCAAAAAATCCAAACTTCATCTATCAACTCATGGGCTCTGAGTTATCCGTGACGGATCAGGAAAGAGATCTTGGTGTGTTGGTGGACAGCTCCATGAAGGTGTCTCCCCAATGTGTGGCAGCGGTGAAGAAGGCCAATTCCATGCTAGGGATTATCAAAAAGGGGATTGAAAATAAAACAGCGAACATTATAATGCCTTTATACAAAACAATAGTAAGGCCCCACCTGGAGTATTGTGTACAATTCTGGTCACCACATCTCAAGAAAGACATAGTGGAACTGGAAAAGGTGCAGAAGAGAGCGACTAAAATGATTACTGGCCTGGGGCACCTCCCTTATGAAGAAAGGCTAAAACATTTGGGCCTCTTGAGTCTGGAAAAAAGGCGCTTGAGGGGGGATATGATTGAGACATACAAAATAATGCAGAGTATGAGTAAAGTGGATAGAGGGAAGCTCTTCTCTCTCTCCCAAAATGCCAGAACTAGGGGACATACACTCAAATTGAGGGTTGGGAGAGTAAGAACTGACAAAAGAAAATATTTTTTCACCCAGCGCATTGTAAGTCTATGGAACTCCCTGCCACAGGATGTGGTGATGGCATCTGGCCTGGATGCCTTCAAAAGGGGATTGGACAGATTCCTGGAGGAGAAGTCCATCACAGGTTACAAACCATGATGGAGATGTGTACAGTGGAACCTTGACTTACGTCATTAATCCGTTCCAGTGGTCTAGACTTAAGTCAATCATGACTTAAGTCAAATGAACGTTTCCCATAGAAAGTAATGGGAAAGCGGATTAATCCGTTCCAGATGATGAAAAAGACCCCCGAAAACAGCAATTTAACACAAATTTGACTGGGATAGGAGATTCCTTCTGGGGATGTAAATGAAATGTCTCTTCAAAGAGAGGAGGAGGCAGTGGAATTATAGTCCACAAGTTATATGCCTCCACTTTTTAATGTTCATAGCAACAATGTCTAACATTTAAGTTTTACTGATTTTTAACCTGACGTTCCAAGTTCTGAACAACTCTATGCTTACCATTAGAGTCCCACAACTTTACAGCTTCCCAACTAAAATGCTTCCATTGTGGACCAGACTTCTGCAGCCAGATTTTTTACAAGACTGAGCTGACTGTCTAACCAGCGAGGCCAGCCCCGAGCTCCCGGCCCTTCTTCTCCTCCGGCAGCAGTGGCGGCTTCGGTGAGGACGAGGACCAGCTCCAGGTGCTCTGAGCTGGCCTCGCCGAAGCTGCCGCTGCCGGAGGAGGGGAAGAAGGCAGGAGCAGTTTGGAGGCGGCAGCCGCGATGCTGGGTTGTGGCTGCCGCCCAATTCCAGTGCCTTGCTCCGGGGCTCCGAGATGTAAGTCAAAGCCTGCGACTCAAGTCAAACAGGCCCCTTCTTGCTGCAAGTCAAATATGATGCAAGTCAAGCAGTATGTAAGTCAAGGTTCCACTGTAATCTCCAGGCTTTAAACCAGGGTACTTCAAGGGCCAGATGCAGGGGAGTGGTATCAGGAGACAGATATCTAGTCTCATGCGCTCCCAAACGCATCTGGTGGAGCCGCTGTGAGATACAGGAAGCTAGACTAGATGGGCCTTTGGCCTGATCCAGCATGGCTCTTCTTATGTTCTTATGTTCTTATTGCCCAACTAGAGGATGACCAGGTGTGCAACAGAGAGCACAGTGCCCCCTACTGTTTGTCTGATTGCCCTTGGGTAATTGCATAATGCAGTAGGATTCTGGCCCTAATGATTAGTGAAAATTCTTCTAATGGTATTGGCTGAGGTTTACTGTGCTATGAAACAGCGAAAAAAAGTAACAGAAGGAGAACATAAACTGTCTTTCAAAATGGGGCAATGGAACCGAGCTGTTTGTTTGTTTCTATTATTTGACTTTTATACCACCCATCTGGCAGCCATGGTTCATCTTCCCAGTTCTGAAATGAAGACTCTGAAATAGTGAACAGTTAGTCAGTTCTAGCTTGGTTCTAGCTGAAAATGTACTTTAACTCCTGAAGTGTTTCTTTTTATAGGGTTTTCAGCATACTTGTTTATATCTTATTTGCTTAAGATCTCTTAATTATTTCAGACCCAGAAGCAGCAAGGGCAGGCAATTCCAAAATTACTACTACACTGGGACTAGTTGTCCACGCTGCAGGTGAGTTGACTGTGTTTGGCTGATTTTTGTATCATGGCTGTCAGGCCTCCATGGTGATTGAATGTTGCCTGTGATGGATAACACAAGAATAGTGTGAGGTTAGGAGGTCCCAGCTGACATATGGAATGTCCCCAGAAGCAAGGACTTCCCAGTTTGACTTTGGAAGAGGAGCACAGCCATGATGTCCAGTCTGTGTCCAGACCAGAGACATTTATTCATAATGAAAACTTTGAACTAGTGCGATAGTAGTACTGGGAAACATGCAGCTTTCTGCCCATTAGATGAGAGAGCGCAACTTACATTAGCTCTGATCAACCTAAGTATTGTTTGGGAATGAAAGAGAGCTTTCATTGTGACAGTAACCGTGAACTCTCCAGCTGAAAGAAACCCGAAACAAATCTGGCCTGCTTTAGGACACTGATCCTTTAATGGCACAGAGTATTAAAAAGAATTGTCCATGTGGCCACTCAAGACTGCTTGTCTGTTTATGATTCAAACCTCTATGATTTTTGAATCTGATTGAAATTAGATCTGCCTTCATATAATAAAGAAGTGATGTGTGAAAGGTACAACTACATTGTAAATGCTCTTTGTGCAAATTTGGCTTCAATAAGCCTTTGATCACTGGACAGCTTCACTTTACCTGCCTTATTTCCCTCCTTGTTAAGCTGATGGTGTTGCCTTGGGTGCAGCTGCTTCCACCTCTCAGACCAGTGTCCAGCTAATAGTGTTTGTTGCAATTATGTTACATAAGGTAAGTCTTGTGAGTGAAATCTTCATTCATGTCTAGCCTACATGCTTGATTTACTGTTGTGAATTCTAGATTAGTAGGATAAATTGTTATTCAGGAACTGTGTCTTAGGCATCCAAGCATTTTCCTGAAGCATTTGCCTGGTTTTCTTTAATCCATATAATATAAACCATTAAGTTTATTCTAGTCATAATTATTATTAGTAGTAAACGCCTGTAGTTAGCAAAGAAAGAAAGAAAGAAAGAAAGAAAGAAAGAAAGAAAGAAAGAAAGAAAGAAAGAAAGAAAGAAAGAAAGAAAGAAAGAGAAAGAAATTCTGGTAGCTTAATTGTGTTTTATTTTAGTTGATATGTGAAGATAAAATGTAGATAGCAGTTTTTCTCTCTCACAGGCATGATTATACACAGGCTATTATGTTTTGTACATTATTATGTTAGAACTGCAGAGCTGGAAGAGATCAACTCCCAACCTCTAGGCTCTGTAGCGTAATACCTAAATTATCCATATGTCACATTCTATTCCTATCGGTCCCATTAGCTTTCATATGTCAATTGGCAGATGTGTCCTGCTGGCTGTTGTTGGATGGTGCTTATCCATTATCAACCCCTGTCTTCCAATTTTTGGTGGTTTTCCTAGTGGCAGAAGCAGGCCTGAAGCAATTGGAAATGTTTTGGATTGTTTTCTGAAGCATTCCAGCTTTTGTACCTGCAGCAGAATTATTTGGGGGGGGGGTTGGAAAGAGGGTTGAAATAAATCTGCATTCTGGTGGTAAAGGCAGCTGGGCATTCCATCCCAGGGTGCAGAAGGAGATGTGAGTGCTTATGCAAGTAAACTAGCTGCCAGTCATATACAAGAGAGATTCCTTAGGTGTGCATAAATAACCAGATTGTTTCCACATACCCACAACTAATCCAAGAAGATCCATGTATATTGGGAGGGAAAAGTGAAAGAACATTATTAGGCAGATAAATTCAATCAGGAAGGACCATAAGAGATGTAAATGGACAAAAGGTATGACAAAATCATGGAGGTTGTGAAGGTGAGGAATCCATTGTGGATTGAATTTTTGTGCTCCCATCACATTTCTATTATTCCAGCTTCGTTTCTCACTCATTTACAAATAAATCCCTTTCTTATTTTTTGAAGGATAACTTAATATTGGAAAGGGATTATGAAACTGTTCAGTTGGCATATCTTTCTTCCCATCTTATCAGCAAAAATGCAGTATGGATTTATAAGAGTTTTCTAATTGCAAATTTTATTTATTTATTTATTTTGAATATTTTTACCCCACCTTTCTCATTGGAAAAGGACCTAAGGTGGTTTACAATTGAGGGACAATATACAGCCCAGGATATTTAAGACATATTCAAATTAAGAACAGGGAATTAGGAGATGTATCTTAAAACATTAAAATGTAACATTAAAGCTACAAAGCACACAAAAGAAAAAAATCCATTATGAGGGGGATGGAAAATAACATGGAAAACACTGGAGTTCTTATGAAGTCAATGCAATCATGCATGGTAATCCATCTAAAAGTCACATAGTAGGTAGTCCCTCATTCAAGGAAAGTTTGCTTGAAGAGGAAGGTCTTTGCCTACTTCTGGAAACACAGCAGAGATGTCCCTCAATTCCTTGTTCTCAATACTTGAACATATCTTAATTGTAATGGGCTGTATATTTCCCTCATTCACATAATGGTAATATAGGAGAGAACACTCTCAGGATGCTGAATGAAAGTTTATTAAAAGAGCCCAACGCTCTTAATGTCTCTGAGAAGCAAGACATTAAGTTGTTTCCAGAGTTTCTTTGAGCACAATGAAAAAGTCCCTGAAGAAAATTAAATAAATAAATAAATAAATAAATAAATAAATAAATAAATAAATAAATAAATAAATAAATAAAGAGTAGTTCCTTGAATTAATTTTATTAGTGTGGGGATTGGAAAGAAGCGGCAAATAGCTAAGTGGTTTAGGCATCTAGCCACAACATCAAAGGTTGGAAGTTCAGTTTTTAACTGTGCCTCCTTGACAGTGGTTGGGCTTAATTATCCATAGTCCCTTCCACCTCTGAAGTTTGATGGCAATGATAATGATGATTAAAACCTGGAGAGCCAATGCCAACCACATTTGACAGTACTGGGCTACATGGCCAGTAGTCTGACTCATTGTAAGGTTCTTTCCTACCTACCTGGCACCACTGACATGAAAGACTGGACTAGATGGAAATTGATTTAGGATAGTAGCTCTGACTAACCAATCCATATATGATAACTGGGATGTGTTGTGTTTTCAGTTGGGGTTTTCATTTGCTCCTAAGAGCATGAATAGATATGATTTAAAAACCAAGGTGACACAGGAACTTAGTGTAATATATACTCCATTGCAAAAAAAAGTTTTCATTTTAGAACCTGTAAATATTTTAAAGGGAAGAGGTTATTGGGAGAGTGATGGGACTCATTTCTGAGAAATGAGGATGCTGAAAAAACTTGAAAGCAGGCCAACCTATCTCTGCTCTTCCTCAGATAATTATATTTTTACATCATTCCCCCTGCTACGGCCTCTCCCCCCCATCAGATAACTGGTAGTCTCTAGAGTGCATCTTCAGGCAGATACGCCTAATGACACTGAAAAAAATCCACCTTCACAGTCAGATAGTTCCATTGTGTATATGACCTCCTCTGATTTGCAAGGGGAAGTAGGCCAGTATTCCATTGAAGGAGAGCAATGTGAGGCAGGAAGGCTCAGTCCGTAGTTATTGCTAATTTGATAGGAAGAAATGCATTATAGATTATTTCCTTAATTTTAATGTGGAGGTCTTACTAATATTTCAGTCTGAGTTGCTTACTGCAGATACCAAATAATCCTTTTTTAAATGATATTTAGCATACTTCCCATTATGAAAGGGTGAATTCTACAAGAGCAGAAGCTTTTCCATTTTTGTAAGCTAATTGGAGTGAAAAATAGATTGAAAATGGAGATGAACAAACTTTCAACATTTTACATATTCTTTAACAACTGTTTTGTGATTTTGATGACAGTAGTCCTAGTTGGGTTGATACCTCGTCTAAACCAGTGCTGTGCTGTGTATATATCTTGGGGAAATCATCAATGCTGTGAAAAATGAAATAGGGCTTGGTTACGAGCTGGTAATATTTGGCTGGCTAAATTTTTCCTTTCACCAAACATACACAGTCATTGTGACTTGTTTTATAGTTCTTAAATTGTGAGGTTTCCCCCCCCCCTCTTGTAGGCTCCAGCTGCCTTTGGTCTTGTCTCATTTCTCATGCATGCTGGTCTTGAACGGAACCGAATCAGGAAGCACCTGCTGGTTTTTGCACTAGCAGCACCTCTCTTGTCAATGGTGACTTTCTTGGGACTAAGCAAGGTAAATCTCTTTTCAGGACGAATTGCCTAGAATGATGAATAACGAGCGAGAAGCACAAGAGGTGTTGGAACTGTTTCAACCTGTGCTGTTCATTTTCACCGTCTATGTTTTGTCTAAATATGTGTATTGAGCGAGCACATTTTGCTGCAAATGAAATATAACTGCATCCTTCAGTGGTACTTTTATCATAGATTTTGCCTTTGGAGACCATTGTGCTGCAATTAAAAGCATATATCCTCTATAGACTGTAGTGCCTGCTAAAAACATAAGAGCCCGTTGCATTAATATTAGAGTGATAATTAATGATATCTGGATGCTTCTCATGTGTGTGTGAAGTAAAAGCTAAATCTTTGAGGAGCAGCATAATAAGTTGCCTCAGAGTAATTTGCTCTTCAGTGGTAGAAGTCATTGCAGGTCACAGCAAGACTGTTTAGCTTTGGCTTTGGATCTCAGTAGGACTTAGTAATTGAAGCATAATTTTAGCCTCTGTATTTCATTTCGTTTTGCTACCTTCTTGTTTTACAGAGCAGTAAGCAAGCACTTTCAGATGTCAATGCCACAGGAGTTGCCATGCTCTTCTCCGCTGGCACTTTCCTCTATGTCGCCACGGTGCATGTTCTCCCTGAAGTGGGTGGAATGGGACATAGCCACAAACCAGAATCAGCAGGAGGCAAAGGACTCAGCCGCCTGGAGGTAGCGGCGTTGGTTCTGGGCTGCTTGATTCCACTGATTTTGTCCATTGGGCACCAACATTAGGGGACCACAGTCCAGTGACAGTCTTCTCCATCTGGTGTGAACAGCAGTCTCATGTCGGCTGGTCTTTAATCATTCTCTCCCTCCCCTGTTAAGCAGCCTATCTATTTCAAGGAGTTGGCAAGGAGCATATTTGAAAAAGGAGGAATTTTGTGAAAGGTTTTAGATAACAAACAGTGCCCAGACAGCCAGATCTACATTCTGCAAAACTTCCCTTTTCTGAAGACACTTTAATTACGACTGTCGTGCCCTATTCTCAGGGAAGATGGAACTTGAATATGATTTGGGAAGAACTTTGTGGCTCATTGTGAAATCATCATTCAAGTACTCTTGGCATTGGCATTCACGGCTGCCCCCTTTACATTAAATGCTGCCTTTGAACTTGTGGGACTACTCCTCACCTTCTCAAGATGCTTCATGTGGTGACAGTGGGGATGGTGAATCCGTCGGATGAAGAAATGCTTGTGGAATAAAGCCCTACGTAAAATTTATACGAATGTAAGAGCTTAATAAGATTCTTGCTTTGAATTTCTAGAAAGCACATTTTGTACTCTTTGTGTTACATTGTGTACAATAGACTGGGGGAGCCAGGTTGAGCTGAAGATGAGGTTGAGTTGATTTCAGAAGTAAATGCTTGCCGAAATGGACACTGTACCAATTTATTTACAAAAGATTATACTTCTAAAACAGAATAAAGAAAGGACTAGTGAGCAAGAATGAAAGATGTCCAAAGCATCAGCCTGTGTAAAAGCAGGACCTTAATATTTAATGTTACCACAAGCAAGAAACATTCTACATTGTTGTAATCCTGTTTGAATTGAGCCTCTTGGAAAGCTTTGAGTCAAAACTGAGTGTAAGTGGACCTCTGAAATGACATGCCAGTAGCAGATGGCTTTTCATGTAATAATAAATGCTGAAGATTGGTCTAGAAGAGTAACTTTTGCATTGTGAAATAAATGGTAAGAGCCACAGGCAGCAACCTAACATATGTGAAGGCAAGCAGAGTTTCTCAGAACACAGCATTTGTCATCATGAGCTTTCAATGTTTGCTCCTTTTGCCAAGTTATTCTATTAGTAGTTGCCGTAGCAGTGTTTGCAAAACAGAGTGAGTGAGTGGGTTTCTTCAGCATTGGCTATTTTGTGTGACAGATCTTTTCCCTCTTTTTCAGTCTCTGCAACACAGCACAGCAATGCAGCTCTCTTGTTCACATCCCATATTTGCTTGATTCCCCCAAGAAAATGGTGGTGTTCTCAATGAGTGTTTTGTTAATTGGTACTTTCTGCTTGCTGATTTGTACAGCAGCAGTCATCAAGAACAAGACATCACTTGAATCTTGTGTTTCGTATAATCTTGGGAGGATTATTGTTAGAAAAGTAGGCACACGGATGTGCTTTTCTGAAGGTCACAGATTGAATCTGTAATTGATTTTATTTGTAAAACTAACAAACAGGTTGTCCACTGTGAGCCATTCCGCCAAATATAGTTTATGGGCTGCATAAGTGGTCTCAGCAGCAGCTTAGATAAACCATGTAGATTTTTAAAGGTGCTGTTTCGGATTTTAAGAACATAAGATTGTAAAAGATTTGGCAGGCCACATCAGTCAGCAGACCTGATGTGTCCTGTGGTTTGAGGGCTTCCTTTATAGTTTTTCTAAAATAGTGCCTTCTTTGAAAGGTATAAATGTCTTCCTGGTCAACAAGAATCTATTCCATGTTGCAAAATAAAAACACTTACCTTTTCAGAAAAAAATTAGTTGTTATGTCAGATAAATGAGCAAAAATGGTTTGTATGCATATCATAGCTGCATACTTAATAAATAAATATTAACTCTGCATAACTATGATTAAGGTGACATTTTATCCACAGCAGTGGATAAGGGAACAAGAATAGTGTTCCTGGGCTGACAAAGAGGGAAATTACCTGCAGCATGGAAATTTTGGAGTAAACAAGAAAGTTGATTAAAAAGTTTGAAGTGTTTGATATAGAAGTGAGAATTTTAAACTGCTCTTTGCAAAATTTGGCCAAAAGCTGCCTGTATTGGATCATTTCTAACTTCTTCTTGGCCTCATTAGGTAGACTATGCTGAATTTCTGCCCGTGATTTCTAAAGGACAATGTCTAGACTAGAGTCAGTATATTGTTTGCATCACATACACATAAAGCATGAGAGATGCAAATCTTGAGACAGTACACTGAATACTTGTGAAGTTGAAACACTTATTTATTACAAAGATTTGGCAAGGGTGCATTGAGTGTTTCATATATGTCGAATTGCTAGCCACTACCACAGAAAAAGGCTGGTAAGGAGAAGAGACTTTCTGTATATGAAGGACATACTTTAGTAGAGTACCAGACGTTTAATTTATATTGTACTCATGAGAATTCTCACTTTGTAAAATCTTCTACATTGAAGTAGACTCATATTTTCTATGCCCCAGCCAAAGAATCATTTAAAAATCAGGTCTTTTTGTAGTTTAGCTCCAGTCCTCTTAGGCCTTATTACTCAAATATAAACTGTTTGCTGTGGATTTTTGGGAGCCATGGACTACCAAGTGAGAAATGCATTACTGTATTTGTAATCTCATAAGTTCCTGCACTTCCAGTATTCACATCAGTTGTGGATTGAGTTGAAATTGAAGATTACCCTAATATAAATGTTCATTGTGCAACATTACGTTTGGGCGTAGAATTGACTTTCCAAGGAGAGTTGTTGTTAAGAATTAAGGGATGACATCTTGCCTAAATGAGTTAAAGAAACTTCACTTTTAATGCCTATGTGAATGGCAGGGGACGCATATATTAAGGGAACATAGATTCTTCAAATGTTCAGTAATAATTCTTGGGATTTCTAAAATGGTATTTTGAAATGACATTAAATTAATTTAGTTTATCAGCTAGGGCTGAACAGCCTGTTTTCTTTTTTTTTTTTTCAGGTACACCTAGTGGTAGCTAGTTTGCATTCATCATAGCTAGCTGTATTGGAATGGGAAAACTTGAACCTGTGAATTGTACTGCTGTGTTATGTTCTTTATGAGGAACCACAGGAGGCTGGAGAAAACTCTTTTAACGGTGACATTCAAAAGTGGAATATCCATTTCAAAAGGAAATAAGTTTCGGTTATGTCTCTGAGCAGCTGTGTCTTTGTGGATGCAATGTTCCCTGGCCACAGCCAAATATATATATATGATTCCGTGTTCTAAAGTGTAATTTTAATGTATTTTCCAAATCATTTGTACACACAAAATCATTCCATGGATGGCTGCCTTATTTTTGATTTTTTTTCACTTTAATTGTGAAGTTTAAAAAAATGTTTTTATTGTAATAAAAAAATTTGTTAGCTGAATTGCTGGAATGAATTGCCCTCATTTTTCTTGAATGGTCATGCTGAACAGATTTAGTAGGTTTATAGGCTAGAGGCCAGGCAAAGACTTTTTCTCTATCTTTTATTTCAGTGTATGTAATAGCCTTGGGAGAGTCCTATGAAAAGCTCACTACACCACTTTGTTTTGCACTGTCCAGCTTCTGAATGTACCATCATAAGTGTTGAATGTTTATTTCTACATGAAATGTTGTATTTTATTTACTAAATTTCTAAAGTGTACTCAAAGCAGCTAAGAGTTCAAATGAAAAGATTATACTTGCCCACTCCTAAATTTTATTTTATTTTATTTTATTGAGTATTTTTACACCACCTTTCTCCTTGGAAAAGGATCCAAGGTGGCTTACAGTAAGGAGAGGCAATATACAATCCATTACGATTAAGACATATTCAGTTTGAGAAACAGGGAATTGAGGATATCTCACAGCATTAGAAGACAACATTAAAATTAACAATTGATAACTTAGTGTCAATGCAGTCACACAAGGAGAGATATAAACAAAAAGTTATAAGTGGTTATAAACACAAAGTCTGTGTAGCCATGTATGGTAGATTCATATAAAGAGACAGTAGGTAGTCCATCATTCAGGGAAAGCTTTCCTGAAGAGAAAGGTCTTTGCCTGTTTCCGGAAAGATAGCAGAGATGGGGCAGTCTTGGCCTCCAGTGGGAGGGAGTTCCAGAGTCGGTGCAGCAGCTGAGAAGACTCATGTGTTCTTATGAGACGTACCTGTGAGGGTGGTGGGATGGAGATAAAGGCCTCTCCTGAGAACCTTAACACCCGAGCTGGTTCATTCTGTGAGATTCGATCTTTGAGGCAGCTTGGACCCAGGTCATACATTGCTTTGTAGGTCAAGGTCAGCATTTTGAATTGTGCCCAATAGCTGATTGGCAGCCAATGGAGCTGCTTTAGTAGGGGTGTAATGTGATATCTGTAACCCGCCCCAGTCAGCAATCTGGCTGCTCCATTTTGGACACATTGAATTTTCTGGGGACTTTTCATCGGAAGTCCCACATAGAGCACATTATAGTAAGCCATCTGTCAGGAGCACTGTGATGGGGGTTCCTGCATGGCAGGGGGTTGGACTAGATGGCCCTTGAGGTCTCTTCCAACTCTATGATTCTGTGATTCTAGTCCAGTCGGGACATCATTAGGGCATGAGTCACCATGGCCAGAAGCAGGTTTCTCAAGGAACGGGCGTAACTGGTGTACTAGCTTTAATTGTGTAAATGCGCTCCTGCATATCGCTATGACCTGGGGGGCATCTAGGCTCAAGGATGAATCCAGGAGCACCACCAAGCTACGCACCTATTTTTTTTTCAATTGTAGAGTGAACCCATCTAGTACAGGTAGCGTCCCTATCCCTGGGGTAAGTACAAGAGCCCCCCACCTGTCTCGACCTGACCCAGCATCTGCATATTGCGGATTTTCAATTATCTCGGGTCGGGTCCCTAACCCCTGCGATAGGCGGGAGTTTACTGTACTTACCCCAGGCCTGGCGCTGCTCTGCAAGGGGCTTCCCGGGCCCTCGGAGCCCCCAAAAGTGCTTTCTAGTGATCCGGAGGTCACTTCTGGTTTCCAAAGGTCACTTCCGGTTTACCAAAAGTCACTTCCGGTTTGCAGGGAAGCACTTTTGGGGCCTCTGATGGGCCTGGGAAGGCCTTTCCTCCTTACCCCAAGAGGCCTTTTTTTCATATACTGTGGACCCACAATGTACCGGGACCACAGTATATGAACCGTGAAAGGGCAGGGGACAACTGTATTTACTTGCATTTTATGTCTTTTCAATAAAGGTATGAGTATGAATAAAAATTGTACATGTTTTTCTTTTTGCAATTGTCCATGCTACAAAAGCCCCTATCAAAGTGAGTAGCACTGTGTCAGCTGTCAAAAACACATTTGAAGTTAACAAGTTTAGAAAAATCCAATATTAGGCAGGCAGGAGGTCTACAGAAAACAAACAAAAATTGGCAAGTGGTCTGCGGGGGGAAAAGTTTTGGAACCTCAGCTGTAGATTGTGGCATGTTTTTTTCGTGGTCCTGTAGGGTGTGATGAAATAGAAAAGGGACCCAAGTAGTGGTTGGTGAGGTCAGAGATACAGGTTTTGAGGTTGTATTGGTCTGATGGAAGGAGTGGTCTCGGTCTAAGGTATATGGGGACTGAGCTATGTAATGTTTGTGTGGTCTCCCTAGCTACACTGCAGGATGAAAGGTCCCCAAACTTCTCTCTTGCATGCTCTGCTTGGCACAAGGGTTGTTTTTCCTCTTCCCATGTATCCATGTGATTTTTTCAGTCCCCATATAAGCAAGACTATGCTACATGAATAGGAACAGTAATAGCAGTGGTGGTGCCGGAAGGCATGCGTCAGACCTCTAACCTTAGTGGGCCCATTAACTTCATAGCTAGCTTTAAAGATTAGTAGCGTGACCTTCTGCTGGGCTTTCACTTTTATGACGCTTTGTTGGATAACTTTCCTGGTTTTCAAAGTAGCTTTCCAGCTTTCCCTCCTTCTTTTCAGTCTTAACAATTTAATCACCCCGTGGGCTGAGCAAGCATCACACAAATACTGGCAGAGCGCTACACTTCTTTCACTTGCTTCAAAGACCTGCACTACAGGTTAAATTGAATTAATAAGTTATACAGCTCAGAAAACAGAGGAGTGTGGGTTGTTTGAAGAACTGGGAATATCAACTCCTGTTGTGCCTTTAAAAAGAAGGATCTTGAGGCTGTGCATATTTCTCCACCTGGAACTGGTCTATGAAAGGCTGATCCCAGCTCCTCGCCTGGATTTTGAGAAGCACACCCTGGGACTCTGGAAGTGATAAACTGCCCATGTGCTTCTTTCCATTCTCACGTGACACCGTCCAAGAGCCTGTTGTTGTTGTTGTTTTTTGTTGTTTTTTTTTTTGAATATTTTTACCCCACCTTTCTCCTTGGAAAAGGACCCAAGGTGGCTTACAATAATGAGGGACAATATACAGCCTAGAACAGTGGTGGCAAACCTTTGGCACTCCAGATGTTTTGGACCACAAATCCCAGAATTCCAAGCCTATATTGCCAAAACACCTGGAGTGCCATTTTTTTGCCCGACAAGGGTGCTGCGTCAAAAAAAAGTTTGAGAATCACTACCCTAGTGAATTTTCCATGGCCAAGTGGAGATATGAACCCCATCCTCCAGAATTCTACTCCATCAGTAGATCCACTACACTACACTGGGTGCTTAAGAAGGTGTAAAAAGCAAGGAGAAGAAACTAGATAGAGAGTGCCCCGTGGTGCAGTGGTTAAATGCCTGTACTGCAGGTAAAACACTGCTCACAAGCTGGGGTTCAATCCCAGGTAGCAGGCTCCTGGTTGACTCAGCCTTCCAGCCTTCCGAGGTCAGTAAAATGAGTACCCAGCTTGCTGGGGGGAGGCAATGTGTAGCCTGCATGCTGTAATTAAACTGTAAACTGCCCAGAGACTACTTGAAGTGGTAAGGGGGGTATATAAGCAGAACACTTTAGATAGATAGATAGATAGATAGATAGATAGATAGATAGATAGATAGATAGATAGATAGATAGATAGATAGATAGATAGATAGATGATAAGAGTGTTTGTGTGTGTGTTTAATAAAGTAAAGAAGGGGTTGACAAAAAGTACTTTTATAGACATTTAAGAGAAATGAATTGATTTTGTATTAATAAAAGGGATGGGGTGTATGACTTTGCAAGAGTTAATGCTATTTTCAAAGGGTGAATGGGCCTCCATCAGGGGAGGAAAAATCAGGTGTATTTCCAAATGGACCCAGGGAGGAGCACATTTTGTATATTTTTATTGTTTTGCATTCTTTATAACGTTTTTATGTTTGTATGCTCTTGTTTCTGTTGGGAAAAAAACAGAAAGAAGAGAAAACAATATACATGTGAATTCTAGCCCTTGGAAGCCTCTGTTCTATTGTTTCAAATCATATCCTAAGCTACGGAATGAAACACAGCCACAGATCTGGCAGAGCCAGAAAGAGACTTTAGGATTAGCCCCAATTTAGAACTGAAAGCATGCTGATAGTTACAGGGAGGTGCTTGAGGTTGTCTTTTCTGAATTTTAAGAAATCCCTTGTTTAAGTCTCAGCTTGAAAAGAAAAAAGTCAATTTTCCTGCTCTTAGAGGTGAGAGAAGATGGTACTGTGACATTCAAGATGCCTTCATCCGTTAAGTATCACTTTCAGTCATGGGATGTCTCTCATCTTAGTTGTCCTTCTGGCTTTGTTTAAGCTGGCAAAGGAACACCATGACTAGAAAAGGATCTAAGATTCCAACATTAGGAGATTTGGACAGGAACATACAGTACAGTACTGTACTCTAAAAATCACTCTGTGGAGACTGGATGATTTCTCAGCACTGCTGACAGCCACCACTTTTTTTTAATCACTCAGAGATCTCCAGTGGTTGAATTGGAAAATGTATCATGAGTTTCAACTGGATGAAGGTCAAAATGGTTCCTCAGTGAAACACATTCTACCCCAGGCCTGCCCAAAGTCTGGGCCAGGGGCCAAATCTGACCCATCAGGCCATTCTGAGTGGCCCATGGCTGGCTGGCCCGCCCCTCCCTCCCCCTCCTTCGCCCTATGTTTTTTTTTTTTTAAAAATCTGCCAACACTGACACCACCGGGAAGTTTGAGGGGCTGGGCAGGCCGGCAAGCCTGCCGATGAGCAGAAGTTTGTGGGGCTAGGTGGGTGGGCGAGGGGCGGGCCGCCACCACCAGCACCGCCGGGAAGCTTGTGGGGCTGGGCGCGCGCGTGGGCCACCGCCACCAGCATCACCGGGAACATTGTGAAGCTAGGCGCGTGCAGAGGCTGCCGCCACCGGCATAGCCGGGAACATTGTAAGGTTGGGTGCACGCGTGGGGCAGTGATCAGGCAGGCCATGCCACCGGCACCGCAGGGGAATGTGTGGGGGTGGGCAGGCCAGTGGGCCTCTGCCACCGCCAAGGAGCTTTGGGGTGGCCTGGCAGGCGAGCCGTCACCACTGCTGGGGAGCTGGGGGGGTGCAAGGTCGCAGAGATTGCCTCTTCCAAGGGGCGACCTGTGGCCACAGCTCCCTGTGCTTCCTTTGGTCCCCACCTTCCTTCTTTCCTCCCTCCCTTGGTCCCCACCTTCCTTCCTTCCTCTCTTGGTTTCCACCTCCCTCCCTCCCTCCTTTGCTCCCCGCCTTCCTTCCTGCAGGTGGGGTTGCAAGGTGTCAGTGTGTGGGGCTTATGGGTCAGTGTGTGGGGCTTGCAGTGGGGTGTCAGGGTCGGGGAGCAACCGGTCCCTGACACATTCTCAGCCACCAAATCTGCCCTCCTTACAAAAAGTTTGGGCACCCCTGTTCTACCCGTTCAGCAGCTTGTGTGACCCTTTTCACCCCGGGAGCCCAAACCATGCCTGAAGACTGTTGCTAAATCAAGATCCAACTTCATGCTCCCTCTTTCTGAATGACAGGCAGTTCCTGGCTGCTCTTATGCAGTAAATTGCTGTCCTTTGAGGGAAAGGGCTCTGGAGAGGTCTTTCTGTAAATGGAAATCCTCCTCAAATGAGGAAAATAAAAAGGAACACAAACTCTGGCAAAAGAAATGTAAGTAGATGATAAGAGAGGCAAAGAAAGATTTTGAGGAACGCATGGCTAGCAATACAAAGGGTAATAATAAAAGCTTCTTTAAATATGTTAGAAGTAGAAAACCTGCCAGAGAAGCAGTTGGCCCTCTGGATGGTGAGGGAGGAAAAGGGGAGATTAAGGAGGACTTGGAAATTGCAGAGAAATTAAATGAGTTCTTTGCATTTGTCTTCATGACAGAAGACCTTGAGCAGATTCCGCTGCCTGAACGGCCCCTCTTGACTAAAGAATTAAATCAAATACAGGTTAAAAGAGAGGAGGTTTTAGGACTAATTGATAAATTGAAGATTAACAAGTCACCGGGCCCAGATGGCATCCACCCAAGGGTTATTAAGTCACCGGGCCCAGATGGCATCCACGCAAGGGTTATTAGGGAACTGAGAAATGAAATTGCAGATCTCTTAACGGTAATATGCAACATGTCTCTTAAAATGGCCACAGTGCCGGGGGACTGGAGGATAGCAGATGTCACACCAATTTTTTTAAAAAGGAAGGAGGGGGGACCCGGGAAACTACAGGCCAGTTAGCCTTACATCTGTCCCAGGGAAGATGGTGGAAAGCCTCATCCAAGAGAAAATCTTAAAACACATAGAAGAACAAACCTTGCTGAGAGAAAATCAGCATGGCTTCTGCAAGGGTAAGTTATGTCTAACAAATCTTTTAGAATTTTTTGAAAAGGTCAACAGGCATGTAGATTTGGGTGAACCGGTGGATATAGTCTATCTGGATTTTCAAAAGGGTTTTTGACACAGTCCCTCACCAAAGGCTGCTGAGAAAATTGCACAGTCAGGGGATAAGAGGGCAGGTCCTCTTATGGATTGAGAACTGGTTGAGATCCAGGAAACAAAGAGTAGGTGTCAGTGGGAAATTTTCACAATGGAGAGAGGTGAAAAGCGGTGTGCCCCAGGGATTTGTCCTGGGACCTGTGCTTTTCAATCTGTTCATAAATGACCTGGAGACAGGGATAAACAGTGAGGTGGCCAAGTTTGCAGATGACACAAAACTTTTCCGTGTGGTAAAAACCAGAGAAGATTGTGAAGAGCTCCAGAAGGATCTCTCCAAACTGGGGGAATGGGCTATGAAATGGCAAATGCGTTTTAATGTAGCTAAATATAAAGTAATGCATATTGGGGCAAAAAATCCAAACTTCATCTTTCAACTCATGGGCTCTGAGTTATCCGTGACAGATCAGGAAAGAGATCTTGGTGTGTTGGTGGACAGCTCCATGAAGGTGTCTCCCCAATGTGTGGCAGCGGTGAAGAAGGCCAATTCCATGCTAGGGATTATCAAAAAGGGGATTGAAAATAAAACAGCAAACATTATAATGCCATTATACAAAACAATAGTAAGGCCGCACCTGGAGTATTGTGTACAATTCTGGTCACCGCATCTCAAGAAAGACATAGTGGAACTGGAAAAGGTGCAGAAGAGAGTGACTAAAATGATTACTGGGCTGGGGCACCTCCCTTATGAGGAAAGGCTAAAACATTAGGGGCTCTTTAGTCTGGAAAAAAGGCGCCTGAGGGGGGATATGATTGAGACGTACAAAATAATGCAAGGCATGAGTAAAGTGGATAGAGGGAAGCTCTTCTCCCTCTCACAAAATACCAGAACTAGGGAACATACACTCAAATTGAGGGCTGGGAGAGTAAGAACAGACAAAAGAAAACATTTTTTCACCCAGCGCATTGTTAGTCTATGGAACTCCCTGCCACAGGATGTGGTGATGGCATCTGGCCTGGATGCCTTCAAAAGGGGATTGGACAGATTCCTGGAGGAAAAGTCCATCACAGGTTACAAACCATGAGGGAGATGTGTAATCTCCAGGCTTAAAACCAGGGTACTTCAAGGGCCAGATGCAGGGGAGTGGTATCAGGAGACAGATATCTAGTCTCATGCGCTCCCAAATGCATCTGGTGGGGTCACTGTGAGATACAGGAAGCTGGACTAGATGGGCCTTTGGCCTTGATCCAGCATGGCTCTTCTTATGTTCTTATGTTCTTATGAGTCATCAGGTTTTTATGACAATTGCTTACTCATTTAAAGGCAGGACAAGCACGAGGGGGACAGATAAAAACAGGTGGATGACTGCAAGTGCCATCATAAAATCAAGCCTTTATTGAAGTAGATGTACAACAAGAGACTCACTCTGAGCAAACAAAGCAGCTCGAGAGGCAGGCGAAAGAAGGACATGAAAATAAATGAATGGAAGCGGTTGATTACAAAGGTGTCCAATCCAAGCCCTCTATATGTTTTGAAATGATCTCATCAACCCCAGCCAGCAGGATCAATGGTCAGATACTTGGGGAGATCAAATCATCTAACAAGAAATCTCACCCTTGACCTAGGAGTTATTTTAAATTTCTGCAGCTCTCTTTTGCCGCTGCCCCCTGCCCAAACTGCTGTTTATTTTCAGGTGTTGGGTCAGCGTCAGTGGAGTTTGCAGACATGAATGGTAAACCTGTAGCCAGTGCTGCAATCCCTCTCAGCATTGTGGAGGCAAGCGTTGAGATATGTTAAAATATTTTTAAATACCTCTACGCGTGTTTAATATTTTTATTTAAAATATCTATACTGCTGTCCAACAAACAGAGCACTCCTTATTATTGCTCCCTTAGCTCAGGGAGTTAGGTAAGAGGCCGTGGATTTTGATTCCCTGTGCTGGATGTCCCAGGAGAAAAGCCAGCCTGTGTGGTGTTGGGCAAGGCGCACAGTCCCAGGATGGCCTCTGAAGAAGAGAATGGAAAACCACTTCTGAGTAGCCTCTACCTAGAAAACACTGGAAATGGGGACTGTACGTCAGAACTGGCTTGATGTGTAATTTTCAATTGACCTGCAACTATCAATTATACTATGATAGCTGTTGTTAGTTTTTCAGCCTGTTTGGCCATGTTCTGGAAGTTTGTCTTCCTGACATTTTGCCAGGCTCTGAGGCTGGCATCTTCAGAAGGCAAGGAGCTCAGGGAACTAGGTGTTCTCTCTGTGCTCTGGGTTATAAAGCTAAGGACACCCATCTAGGATCATTGATACCCCTGACTGGATTGAAATCCCTTCATCATAATACAATGACTAACAGCTATTTTCCTGCATAGGACAAGTTTCCTCAACTTTAAAAACTCCAGTCTCACTCACTTTATAACCCAGAGCACAGAGAGAACCCCTAGTTCCCTGAACACCTTGCCCTCTGAAGATGCCGGCCACAGAGTCTGGCAAAACGTCAGGAAGAAAAACTTCCAGAGTGCAGCCAAACAGCCCGAAAAACTCACAACAACTATCAGATCCCAGCCGTGAAAGCCTTTGAGAATACAATTACATTATGGATTATTATAAGGCAGTTCTAAAACTGGGTGCAGCCCAAATGAAACATTACAACTTTGAAACTGGGCTTCAGATCAGCACCAAAACTGGCACATTGGTAGCAGTCTGCTCTCGAACTGTGCCAAATTTAGGGAAGTCAATGTAAACTTAAAAGCTTCCATTTTTAAAAGCCAGGAAATTCATTGTTGAACAAAAGCAGCAGCAATAACAACAACAAATGACAATTGCTTTGTGTTTGAGTGATAAGAGATTGTCTGTTGAACAAAGGAGATTTTCCCCTGCTTGTAGACTCTTTGTGAATGGTAGTGAGCACAAAAGGGTATCCTGCAGTAGACCATCTTGACTGCCTTTGGTGTTGTCAATATTGAGGCTGTGTGTGTGTGTGTGTGTGTGGTTACAGTCGTGACTGACTCTTCATGACTCCATGGAGTTTTCTTGGCAGGAATACTGGAGTGATTTGCCAGTTCCTACTCCAGGCGCCTAAAGCACCTGGTATTCCCTGGTGGTCACCCATCCAAGTACTAGCCAGGCCCAACCCTGCTTAGCTTCCAAAATCAGGCGAGATCAGATGCGCTTAGGAAATCTAGGCAGCTCCAATGTTGAGGCTAACCTTTGCTATATAGAACTTGGCATCCTTTTAAAAAAAAATTGCTGCCAATGTGGCCATGATATTGCACAGTCATTTCTTGATGTTTTGAATCATGGATACCGGGACACAACATCCCACAATCATAAATGGAACTTCTTTGAAGAATTGAAATTGACTCTGTAAAAATACATACAAAACATCTCTCTCTTGATCTGCCAACCACACAATACAGTAGACCATGTTGGCGTAGCGTTTGCATCATGTCAATTGTATGAACTGCACCCGAAGATTTTCATTCTGATTCTAAAAGCCTCCAAGGGGGCCAGCTTCTGTGCACGCCTGTGCTCTCTCTCCCTCCTCTGTTTCTCTGTGCTAGAAGAGGTGCATATTTGAAACCCAGCATACCTGCTTCTAGGTAAACATCTCCCCTGTTTACCCACTAGACAAATTTTCAGGTGAGCACTGGAGAGGCGAGGTGGGTTTCTGGGAATGATTTTATGAGCCTTTTTTTTTTTTTTGCTTTCACTGCGTGCTTGTAATTTCCAAAAGGGTGGGCAATCTATTACAGATTTGAGCCTGGCAAGTTTCATTTGGCAAAAGCCTTTGTGAGTTGCAGCCTGATGGCGAGGATTCAGGAAAGCAAGGGCCAAACAGTACAGAAAGTTCTGGGGTGGGCAATATTTTTGTTGGGTCACTAAAACCTTAAAAATAAGGCTGGTGTCAGATCCTTCAGAAGTCTTCATCAATTACAGATGGTATAAAATTTGGGGTTAACAACTGTGCCAGATGTGGCGTTCATGGAAGCCAGAATACACTGTCAAATGGATTTTTTGCCAATCCCACAGGAGCTGGAGATTTAACATCTCTCTCCCTTGTGGAGACAGAAGCCTAGCTGGGACTCTGTAACATCTGCCCAGGGGCTTAGCTTAGGGCAGGCATGTCCAAACTTTGGCCCTCCTGATGTTTTAGACCACAACTCCCAGGTTGACTTAGGGCTCCCATGCCTCTCCATAGGCTTAGAGCTGAAAACTTTGGAGGAAGGTAACACATTTGGTTTGTTTCTAACAAACAAACCAAAACAAAAAGCCAGGAGCCTTCGGACTAAACAAAACCCTTTTTTTCTTCGAGATATCACAAGACCCTCCACTGTTTTTACTTCTTCGTCTTCCTCCTCTTCCTCCCACACACACTCCCCATAAGCCCAGCTCTGGCAAAGTGACTTTATTTGGCCCTGCGATCTCCGGGGATTTTCTCGCGGCTCTGCAGCTGGGAAGGTTCCAGGGATCGTGTGAGAAGCATCTTTTCCCCTCAAGCAGCTCGGCCCTCGCGACGGGAGCAGCAGCAGCAGCAGCAGCAGCAGCAGCATCGACGCCGGCTTCCTTTTCCAGCAGGGATTTTTGCCCAGCGAGCGCCACCAGGACAACACCCACCCGGCCCCAACTTCTGGGGCTTAGGCCGGGGCAGGGCTCCCCGCTGCCTCCCTCCGAAGGCTGAGCTGGAAGGTTTGGTCTCGGGTTCAGGGAGGGCCACCCTGGGGGACCAGGCAGACCTGCCAGCAATCTCTTCTGCAGCGGCGGCGGCGGGGAGGCGACTATCGACGCGGCCGTTCCGAGATCGATCCGGAGCCTGGCCGCCTCCCCGGCGCTCGCGCTCTTCGGAGCGAGTTACGTCGGCTCTGGTTCACTGCATTTTAATCCGATTCCCTGAACTGCAGAGAGTCGAGGCTGTGGATCAGAGCCGTCCCTCCTCCTCCTCCTCCTCCTCCTCCTCCTCCTCCTCCTCCTCTCTCTCTCTCTCTCTCTCTCTCTCTCTCTCTCTCTCTCTCTCTCTCTCTCTCTCTCTCTCTCTCTCTGTGCGTCGGGCAATGTTCACTTCCAAATCCAACTCTGTCTCCCCGTCGCCGTCGATGGACCCGGCCGACTCGGAGGCGCTGGACATCAGCACCAAAGTGCAGCTCTACGGGGTGCTCTGGAAGCGGCCCTTCGGGAGGCCCTCGGCCAAGTGGTCCCGGAGGTAAAAGAGGCGGGCGGGCTGGCTGCCGGGGGAGGCGCCGACCGAGTCTGGCCGCGGCCGAGGGTCCCGAGCCGAGCTGGGGGGCCGGGGTGGGTGCCAGGGCAGAGGCCGGCGTCCACCTCCGGGGCAGCGCCGTTGGAGGGAAGCCCTCGGCTCCTAAGGCGAGGAGGAAGGGTGGAGGTAGGGGGATGAGATGGCATTTTTGCCACCTCTTCGTAGACTGGCCCCATGGCGGAAAGTGAGCGAGCGCTGGAGCACCACTCACGAGCCCCGGTTCAAATCCCCGCTTCAGCCCTCCCGGAGCGACGCCGGCAAAAACAAACCAAGAGAAATAACCCCACCCCTTGAGCGTCTCACGAATTTGCTGGATGACGGCACAGAACAGCAGCAACATGGCATCTTTGCTTGGGCTCCTCAGTGCCCTTCATTGGGGGGGGGGGTGACAGGCAAACTGGATATGGTATTGGGTCAGCTCTGGGCAGAAACATGGGGGGGGGAGGTCGAGCAGATTCTGGAGCATTTTGAGGGGGTGGGAAGTGTTTGTTGGCTTGAACCCCCTCTTCTCCTCCAGTGGGCTCAAGGTGGCACACATGGGGTTGTCCTCACAACAGTCCTGTGAGGTAGGCCCCACTGGAGGACAGTGGCTGGTGGTGAACCCTGAGGCTCATTGGAGACTTCCTTGTGGATTTCCCAAGCCTCAGCTCTGTTCTCAAACTCCTGCACCACACTACTTTGGGCGCCACAACATGTTAATGGAATGTGGTGCCAGCTGGTACAAGGAGCTCCCTCATCTCCCTCTGGGAAGGAACACACAGGAGTGGAATGTGCACCAAGAAGAGAAGCCTTTGCTTTTCTTTCCTGGTGCTCTGCTTTATTTATTTATTTTTTAAGTGTGAACTGCTTTCAAAATAGTTCCGGAGCCTTCTGGCTGCACCACACATTGTTGGGGAGAGATTGGGCTGCTTACAGGGAGTATCCCAGAAAACCATCTTCACTAACTTCTCTTCCAAATGAGCTGGATTATGGTGCTCATCCCCCTCCCACCAGCAGCTGTTTGTGGCTGGTGGCAGCTGTAGTCCAGCACCTTCGGAGAGCATAAAACTGCCTTTCTCTTGCAAGGAGGAGTCCAACAACCCTAGTGAGCCTTACCAGCTGTCCAGCCTTGCGTTGGTGCCGTTCCATATATCATTCCAGGCAATGCCAGAGGGGAGGAAATCATTTTGCACAGGGCGACATGCAGAAGGGAAACGCTGGACCACCACCATCCTTCTCAGCCCTATGTGGCAGGCAAGAGTGCCCCTTCCACCCCACATAAGAGCAGCAGCAGGAAGATGGGAAGAGCCGTGGCTTGCAATATGAGGGTGGTCGCTAGTTTGTAGGCTGGAGCTGAAGAATACAAGTGAAATATCTCTTTTCATTGGGAGTTGTTGTGTTTTTTACTCAAATACCATCCCAGATTGCCACATCACTCTCTGAGTGTTTACAACATAATTAGGCAAGAAATACCCCCCACCCCTCAGCGAGCTGAGTCCTCCTTTTGCTGACCCTGGAAGGATGGAAGGTTGAATCAACCTTGAGCTAACTCCCCTGAACCTGTCAGGGTCAAACTCTGGTCCTGAGTTCTCAAATTCACAGTCCAGGAAGAGGGAACATTTCCTAAGTTCTACTCGGGAGTTAGTTCCACTTAGTTCTAAAAAGCACACTAAAGCATTGCAGTTCTCAAGACTGCACACCCCCTCCTTGCCACCTGCAATGATTTCAGAAATTTAATTTGAGTTTAGTGTCTATCCCCCTGCCTGTCTGCCCCCTCACACTCCTACATGTGCCTGAAGGCTCTCAGCTCCTTAGGCAACGTCATTCATCATGGGCAACATGCTCACAAACAGAAAGAAAGATGAAAAATTAAATTTCTGAAAGAGGAGCTACTTGAAATAAATCCAGGTGGTGAGGAGGGGGTGTGCAGTCTTGAGAACTGCAATGCTTTAGTGTGCTTTTTAGAACTAAGTCAATGTAACTCCTAAGTAGAACTTAGGAAATATTCCCTTTTCCTGGACTGTGAATTTGAGAACTCAGGACCTGAGTTTGACCTTGACAGGTTCAGGGAGTTACCTGAAGGTTGATTCATCCTTCCATCCTTCCAGGGTCAGTAAAAGGAGGACTCAGCTCATTGGGGAGGTGGGCTGGGGGCAAAATATCCCTTGCCTAATTATGTTGTAAACACCCAGAAAGTGATATAGCAATCTGGGTTGGTATATAAGTCAAAACCACAACAACTCCCAATGAAAAGAGTTTGTGATAATAAAAAAAAAGAAGTGAAGTTTTCCAAGCTCTACTTGGGAGTAAGAGGTGTGGTGGTGGACATGGGTAGAGACTGAATGTATCCTCCAAAGCTATTCACAGCCAGGATCTGATGGCTGTTGTGCATTTTCCAGTCTGTTTGGGCATGTTTTCTTCAGAATATGGCAAAACAGCCTGGAAAACCCACAACAACCATCGTGGGTAGAGTTTGTTAGGGAAAGACAGTACTGTAGGAATGTCTCTGCACCACCATCAGCTGAACTTCATTACTGTGCAAAAAATCCCATCAGGAGATTCATGGCTCCTGACATCTTTCTTTTTGTTCCACAAAGTAAGCAGAATATAAGTTTTGTTCAGCTGTAATGGAAAGAAACAAGAGTCGAAGGGTTTGACATTTTTAAGCAAATAGTGTTCTGCATGTCGTGGCTGTTGTGTTTGGAAAGAAAGCCAGTCACTGGCGCAGGCATCTGAGAGAGAGAGAGAGAGAGAGAGAGAGAGAGAGAGAGAGAGAGAGAGAGCAGATTTCTGCAAAGTTGATGGAAACTATTTTTTTCCTAACCAAACCTCTAATATGCAGCTCCAGTTTCTTAGTGCCATTATTAATTAAACACAGGACTCTTCCAAATGGAGCATTTGCTTTACTTACTATACTAAAGTTCCACGCTGTTGTTATTGGCATTTTAATTGCCTGTAAGATGACGTAAGGTTTGTCTCAGCTAATACAGTACAGTGATTTTTCCTGGGACTCTCCAGGGTGGTTGTTTGTTTGTTTGTTTTATGTTTTGTTTTGTTTTTTAGTCCCTTCAGAATGCTGGGTTTATTTTTAGCTTCACATGGTTCTGGGGGGGGGTGGAGTGTAATATTATGGTGTTTTTCATTATGCTGCTCTTTGCTGTGAGAGCTTCCCAGTCTAAAGCTTTTAATTAGCACTCTCAACTAGGTTCCTCCTCTGATCCCCTCTATATAAAAGAAGTGAATTCCAGTAAACTGTGCCTTCCTTCAGCACCGACTAGCAGATGAAGGAGATGAAGCTCTCAGATTTATTGCTAGACATTTGTCTCTTTCAGTAGATGACAGTTCCCAAATATTTAGACCAATGGTTGTGCTGAATAATGGGAAGTCAATGCTTCCCCAGATTGGAAGAACAGGAGTTGTAATCAAAACCCATGGTTTCCAACCTTGGGTAACCCATGCGTTCTTGGACTGCAACTCCCAGAGACCCCAGCCAGCACCGCTGGTGGTGGAGGCTCCTAAGAATTGCCATCCAAGAATACCTGGGTTACCCAAGGTTGGGAACCACTGCTCTGGAGGGTCCTGGGTGGAAGGCAGCTGATTTATACCTATGTAGCAAGAACGGACTCAGATTAAAGTGGTATACCTTTGTAGTGCTTTAAATGGTTGAAAGTTCTTGAAAAGAACCGGAAGGAAACAGGTGCAATGAAGAATACAAAATCAGCTGAGACCATGGAACACACTATGTCAGAGACAAAGCAACTCTTACAGTTGCCCAGTAGCAGAAGTTCTCACTGCTTTTGTCCCTAATTCCAGGATGTTGCAAAATGGATGGGTTGTTGGAAGTGTCTCAGGTGAGGAGATCAAACACCACTTTCCTGTGTGTTGGGCACCCAACCAC
The DNA here is from genome assembly GCA_029282475.1 of Phrynocephalus forsythii. Lineage (NCBI taxonomy): Eukaryota > Metazoa > Chordata > Lepidosauria > Squamata > Agamidae > Phrynocephalus > Phrynocephalus forsythii. Next base: position 141,674,514 of record JAPFRF010000001.1, read on the forward strand.
AGTTGTTCACAAAGGCTCTCCTTAGTTTCTTTGGGGGAAAGAGATGTTTGGATTAGGGCTCCAGGCACAGGGACCAGGGGAAGATGGTGCATTGGCCCCCACTAGGGCCCTGGTCCTGATTAATATTTCTGCACCTGCTCTTTGCAGGAAGAAAATTTCCCTTGGGAAAAGCTCCGATTGAGCGTCCCATGAAAACAAGCAGATTCCTGTAGATCAGGAATTTCTGTAGATTGTCTTTACATTGGAAAAGGCGAAAGGATTAAGCCCTCCACATCCACATATATACAAAGACTTTCTTTAAAAACAACGACCCAAAAGCCTGTGAAATCTAGGAACACCATGCTTAGTTGGATCCAAACTGCCCCACTTGCACTGCCAAGTTCTGTTTTGTAATACAACCTATATTTTTGGCCACTGGATGACTAAAAACACTTTCATTGGTATGTGGTGGGAGGGAAGCAGACTGGGAAACTCAGATTCTGGTTGGAGGAGACATCAAATGCATAGTTGGAAACGCCTTAGTGTCTTAAGTAAAGGATATGTGTTTAGTTGTGTAAAGTGGACCCTGACCTACGGTGGCTCCTTTTACAACGCCCTTCACCCATGAGAATCTATCCCAATTATTGCTAATAACCCGTCAGCCTCCAGAACTCCTTTACGACCAACTATGATTGGCTCTGTCAGGTGGTGCCTTTGTATCACCAAACGTGATAGCCAGAGAGCCAAGGAGAGCGAGGGACAATGGAAAACAGCAGAAGACAGAGGAGAGTCTCCAGAGAGGATGCAGAGCAGATAAATCCAACATAAGAACATAAGAACATAAGAAGAGCCATGCTGGATCAGGCCAAAGGCCCATCTAGTCCAGCTTCCTGTATCTCACAGCGGCCCCACCAGATGCGTTTGGGAGCGCATGAGACTAGATATCTGTCTCCTGATACCACTCCCCTGCTTCTGGCCCTTGAAGTACCCTGGTTTAAAGCCTAGAGATTACACATCTCCATCATGGTTTGTAACCCATGATGGACTTTTCCTCTAGGAATCTGTCCAATCCCCTTTTGAAGGCATCCAGGCCAGATGCCATCACCACATCCTGTGGCAGGGAGTTCCATAGACTTACAACGCAGGTTCAGATCAGAGAGGACCACCCAGGAAGCAAGCCCACCTATGGTTGATCAGAGGTAAAAGTACTGGGGGAAAGTCAGGAGAGTCAGTGATCACCTCTTGCTTGAATCGAGCCATAGGGCAAAGCTCTTTGCTGAAGCCCCCCTGTGAGGCTAAACCATTGGTTCTCAATCTGTGGGTCCCCAGATGTTCCTGGGCTGCAACTCCCAGAAGCCTCCAACACTCGCTCTACTGGAAGGGATTTCTGGGAGTTGCAGTCCAGGAACATCTGGGGACCCACAGGTTGAGAACCAATGGGCTAAACTGAGATGGGCCAAAGGAGGTTTGGTTATCTGGGAGCAACAGAGCATCACTTGGCAGAAAGGGAAGCAGCCTTCCTCACCCACTGCTGCAAAAGAGCAAGACAGGCAGGCAACCCAAGCAGGGGTGTGTGTGACTGCGCGGAGAGGAAGGCAGGTGACTCAGCCCAGCAGCCCAGATGGCCTCACTGGTGGGTCACAGAACCACTCATCTGGAGGGTGGCTGCTGTAGCCTGCCTGGCTGCCTGGCAAGACTACAGGAATTTCACCAGCCTCTCCTGGCTGGCTAGTGATCAAAGAAAGGCTGGGGGAATCTCAGAATAACTGGGCCAGGAAAGGGTGTGTGCATGTGTTTGTGTGTGGGCTTTAAACCTATACCCAACAAGAGTGACATATATAGGACTGGTAGAAAGAGACTTTCTGCAAAAGCGCTTTGTTTGGCGTTGGAGTTGGCACACCAAACGAGGGCAGCCTTGAAATCTTAGCTCAGTCCCCTCCTGTCTTGGGCTATCATGCCAGCGCAGAAAGCTATGGCTGTACTAGTAGGGAATGATGGGATATGTATCATCCAGTATTGCTAAGCCAGCTCATACTTCCTTTCTCATTTTCATGCTGCCTGAGGTATATGGAAACACTAATAGTAAATCCAGTTATTCATTGCACCTAGAGTAGATCCACTGACTGAGAGAGTTTGGTAAGGAGCTGCTGGCCAGCTCTGTGGAGCCAGAGGTTGGAAGTTTGATTCCCCACCGGGCCTCCTAACCAGGCCTGGGCTCTCTGATCCATCAGTTCCCTTCCAGCTCTGCAGCTCTAAGCTGCTGCTGCTATGAACACTTTCAGAAACCACACTGATTCCACAGGAGATGGGCATGTCAACACTTACATAAAGCCCATTGATTTAACATATCTACTCTAATGACGACTAGCAATTGAATTTAGTTCTATACATATTTGAACAGAATTTATGCATGCTAGGGAGAGGGAACTGGGGGATGAAATAAGTATCACATTTCTTCAAGCAGCCTCATATTTAAGCCTCCAAAGTGGTGCAGCTAGGTAATTAGAGGATTTAAGGGTTTCATGCCCCTTCAGACACAAGGTGCATTATTTTAGCTGTGAAGTACCAAACTGGTACTTCTTTTTTCCTTCCCTCAAACTGCTATTATATGCTTAATTCAAAAAGAAGAAGAAGAAAACTTTTCCAGTTACACCAACATGTTAAACCAACATGTTTGCATTTTAAAACCAGGACTTAACACCCAGATGAGGCAAAAGTACAGTTACTGGCAAAAGCTGGTAATGGTAGGTGTGCTTTGGCAGGAAAGAGAGCAGCACTAGTGGCCACGATTCGTCTCATTAGCTGCACTGCAAAACCCCACCTCTTCACACACTGTTTCAGGGTTAGGGAATCTCCGACAACAACAAGGATGTCAGAGTTTTTACTCTGGCTCTTTTTCTTCTATGTGGAAGTTAATTGATGCTTTAACTGCTTTGGATCAGAAAGGCTGTGACTGATGAACTGATATACTGTAGTACACACACACACACAAAGAGAGAGAGCAGTGAACCAAGTTTAAAAGTAAACCAGTCTTTGACCAGGGACAAAACAAAACATGGAAACCGAGGATTTTGTCAGTGAGCATCATAAATTAAGCTTTAATATGGATGTTGGGAAGGAGACCACAGGATCAGTGTTGAATGAGGTACCATAAAGAGGACATGTGCTCCGTGTGCGTAGGTCCTCACAGGACTCATAGCATCATTGTGGACGAAAAGAATAAAATGGGGGAAGGCTCTTTCAGCTATCCAGGTGCTAAACATATTTGCTTCTGTGGGAACGACACACTCCCTGCTTTTGCCCAGCATAGAAACACTATGGACTGCTTTAGGAAGGATGGGGCTAAAAGGCTGATGCCCCCCATTTCCCCAGGCCTACCAGGCTAGTGGAGATGCTTGTCAACAAACTTATTTTATGGATGGATTTACTCCCAAAGTTGTTTTTAAAGGACTGCCTCAGAGTAATTCTGCACTTTCAGTCCAATGACAGGAAAAAACTCCTAAAAGATGAACAGGGGAAGTGGCCCCAGATACTGTATTCTTGTAGGCCTTAAACACTTGGTTGTACTGTCCAGGTTTTCTAGGTGTTGCACTAGAATAACATCTGGTGCCTGAAGTTTGGGAGCTACTGCACTATACTATAATTTCGAAGATGATAATTGCCACAAGGTCTAATACATGAAATGTTAAATTTCTGGACCTTCTCTGAAAAAAAAGGCCATGGTATGCTGCAAACTGACCCAGTTTCTCATTGAAATAAATTGTCTGATTCTAGAGAGAACAGACTACAAGATCTCAGACTTTATATTGGTCCTCTCATTCCACTAGAGGACCTTTCTTTTGGGACTGCCTGTACTGTTATGGTGCCTTCTTGTCAGTGTTAAATGATATGGGCATTATCAGGATACAGTGAAGCATGTATTGCAGGGGTGCCCAAACTTTTTGTAAGGAAGGCCAGATTTGGTGGCTGAGAATGTGTCAGGGGCCGGTTGTTCCCGACCCTGCCATCCCACTGCAAGCCCCACCCACTGATCCATAAGCCCCACCCACTGACCCCTTGCAACCCCACCCGCAGGAAGGAACGCGGGGACCAAGGGAGGAGGGAGGGAGGGGGACCAAGAGAGGAAGGGAGGAAGGTGGAAACAAAAGAGAGGAAGGAAGGAAGGAGAGGAAGGGGACCAAAGGAAGCACAGGGAGCCTGTTTAAAAAAACATGGGGTGAAGGAGGGGGGGAGGGGGCGGGCCAGCCAGCCGTGGGCCACTCAGAATGGCCTGACGGGCCGGGTTTGCCCCCCCCGCCGAACTTTCGGCAGGCCTGATGTATTGTGTCTCTCTCTCCCTTGAGGGCCTTAAGAAGAAACAGGTAGATAGATACTTTTCTAGATTACCTGGGCCAGTATCCAGACTGGGTACACAGTTTTTTTGGGCATTAGTGAGTTAACTTGCAACTGTGATTTTCCAAGGTGAAGGAATCCAGAGGTAGAAGAAAAAATGGATTAAATGAAGGGAATATATGCTGTCCTTTTCTTAATCTAAATACAGTATAATATGCTTGCTAGTTCTGCTACAAACTTGGGAAAATTACTTCTTAAAAGTAATTATTTCCCATTAGTCATGACAGTGCTTGAAAATAAATTACTATGGGTACGTGCTGGGATGTTGCAAATGGAAGTCATTCAATTACTCATTTAAAATAATAATTTAGGATTAATAAGGGAATGGCATAAAACTGCTGTCGAAACACCTCTAAAATTGGCTTTAAAACAAAAATTGGCTTTAAAACAAAACAAAATTTGAAAGACAACAGGAAGTTTTGGTTATGCAGATATCATGATTTCATCTCCAATTGTTACATGAGTTTTCAGACATCACTTCCTTATTTTCTCATTATTCCCCCACAAAAGTGAGTTGTCGCACTCTAGATTGAGACGGTCCAAATCAAAGGCTGGGAACACTGAGCCCATCTCCTCCCAGATGTTGCCTGCCCTGGCAGTGGCGTTCAGCCCTGTTTGGAGGACCACAGCCTTGCTTAACTGGCAGGAGCGTCAACTGAGCTCACTGGTGTCCTCAGAGTAGTGAAAAAAATGGGCAAATCAAAATGGTCTCCTGCTAGCATTTTCAAACTTCTGGACATGAGAGAATTTGCAGTTGTCGCATGGGCCCCATTGGAGAGTTCTGTTGACTGTGAGCAAGACAACAACTCTCAGCCAGAAGTAGGGATTCTGGGTATTATAGATTAATAAAAAGAAATTTCTTAAAAACAAAACAAAACCCTTGTGCAGCAAAATCCTTTTTGTCAAGCTTTCGGAAACGAAATGGACTGGAAGAAAGCCTCCTTGCAACTGGCCTACTCAGTGGGCGTTTATACACGACCCCTAAGCTGCGCTGCAAATGGCTCCCAGCTCCGGAGCTTAGAAATGTTTTCCCACCAGCTCCGGACTTTGGAGACAATTAAGTGCGACCCCACCCACTTTAGTGCGACCCAGCGCATTTTTCATGTACCTGCTCTTTGCAGGTGAAAAAAATTTGATGCGGATAAGAGTGCCGGGCTCTCCTGGCTTGTCTGTTGTTTTTTTGCCTCCCGCCCCTTGAGACGGAACCAGGAAGTAACGGATCGCTCGGCACCAGCAGGTTAGTAAAGGCTTCTTTTGTCCTTTTTCCCCCTCCCCCCCCTCACGCCGACAGGAGCAGGAAGTGCTGAGGGGTGGGGACGGAGGAACAGAAATGAACCCCCAAGATCTCTGGTCCGAATTTAAGGGACCAGCGGATCTTAGGGGGTCGTGTGAAAAGGCCCAGTGTCATTATTATTATCTGTCATCACACCAGTGGCTTTTCATGGGCCCAGCAGTTGCACAGGGGAGAAGCAGAGCAGAGGGAACAGGCACCTGGGATCTAGATTGCTTTTGCAGTATTACGAAAGAGGATGCACTGGATCAAGTGAGTCAGCTAAAAATGCTCATTCTAGGTGTGTGTGTGTGTTGTATTCTGTCATGTAAAATTAACTACAGTGGTACCTTGTATAAAGGAATTAATTCGTTCCAAATGAAATTATGTTAAGCGAATTTTCCTTTATACAAATTTTCCATAGGAATGCATTGAAAACAGAGTAATCCCATTTTTATGTTGTACGGATTCACCCCATAGGCATTTATGTTAAGCAAATTTTCCCTATCTCCAGAATTTTTTATGTTGTACAAATTTTATGTTGTACAAACTGTTTGTTATACAAGGGGTCCACTGTACATAGAGTGTGTCCATGTCAAAAGTAATCTCATAGTTCCCCCGGATGTAGTCAGAATCTCCATCTAGCATGTCGTATTGCTCATTGTGACAAATTAATTCCAGGTAAACTTTCTGAACAGCGCAGGCAGACAGGAGCACCTCAGGTCTCTCCTGTGGAGTCCCTTGCAGATGAAAAGTTATGAAATATGAGATGACCTTGAAAATCCATAACATAGCTTGTAAAAATGCGCTCATCTGCTTGAGGTTTGGCCTTTCAAACTTTGTTAAGCCATTAGTGGCATGGTCATCAGCATTCAGGGCTTAGCTGGCTTAAAGCAGGGAAATAGAAGCATCTCAATTGGGGATTAAGATGAGTACCTTTCAATCATGATAAAATAAATGGCACACCCAACTGAAAAGACCGTTTATCAGATTTAGTAAAGGCAAACCATGTATTTTATTATCTGTATTTACGGCTGGGACAAATTACTTATTTAGACCACAACTCCTAGAAACTCCTAGGATTCGGAACAAGGTAGCCCCAAAAAGTAACAAGGTAGCCCAAGTTCTCTTTGTTATATAGACTGTTGCATGTAATAGCACAGCTATTTGGGCATGCTGGAAATTGACACATCTTGAAAGTGTCAGGTTTAGAAAAACTGAATAAAAATAACAGAGTGGCCTCTGATGACGTGGTACAAAAATCTAATAAATAAATAAATAAATAAATAAATAAATAAATAAATAAATAAATAAATAGCCTTAGATAACCCACTGCACAAAAATGTGAATTGAAACGGTTGAAACCCATTGGCTCTAACCCCTTTCCATTCAGGTAAACGTCACTGTACACAGGTTGTACACTGACAATAAAGGTTGTTGTTGTTGTTGTTGTTGTTGTTGTTCAGCATAAAGCCTCATGCCTCTTAGAGGCATGTTCCTGCTGGCCTTCCTCTGTTTATCAAGCCCCATCTCTCTTGACCAAGTCCCACTGTGGGTGGGGTGAGGGGGGATGTTTTCCTGGAGCAAAGTTTCATGTCATTTCAGTACAGCTAATCCCATGACAGCATCAGAGATTTTGACTGAGGTGAACTAGTGGCATAGGGAGGTGCAATTTCATTTGTGGCAGGGGTGGAGAAAGATTTTAGAAATGGGAACAAAAATTCCATTGGGGACCAAGTAGGAGACAGTGTTGAGAGTAGCTGTAGTTAAATGTTGATTTCCAGATGTTTTCATTATTTTATTTATCTTTATTTATTGTTTTGACTATAGACTGTCCCATAGAGTTATAGCTTTCTCTGGGCATTTTACAATATAATTATGCTTTGTGTGCTTTCATGCTTCCTTGATTGTTTCCCAAAAATGTTTGTGTAATTATTTTCAAGTCGGTCCATCCTTCCTGTACTGTATGACTGAGAACCCCCTAGTGCAGTGGTCCTCAACCCCCACCTGCAGACCAGTCCCAGTCTGCAGCCTCTTAGAAACCAGGTCTCACAGCCAGCAATGTCCCCTATAAGAAAAATTGCCTCAGCAGGTACACACACTTCTCCCCTTCTCCTTGTATAGCCTTTCCTTCCCTGCACATTCAGCGTGACAGTTTTTGTTTTGATTGCAACAGATCTAGTGCTCAGGGTGCGTGCGCATTGTGTGTGTGGTTCCAAAAAGGCTGAGGGCCGCTGCCCTAGTGGACCTTTAGACTCGGAGGTGGGGATGCTGCAGCTGACTTCACAACTGATGGAGGTGGCTCTGGGCTTGAATGATGGAGAAACCAGAGGAAATGGCCATCCAGGCATTTGCTCCTGGGAACATGAATCAAGAGAGACCTTCATTCTCCTTTAGACCCTTTGACAAGGCTGGGAATTGGAATTGCTCAATAAAATATATCAGCAATTAATGGCAAGCCAGCCCCATCACCTAAAGAAATACTGGGAACTGAAAAACCGTTCAGGCTCTTTTTATAGCCGTGAATAGATTCTAAACAGATTTACAGCCTTGATAATTACATTTCACTTTAGGCTTCCAATCCCCAGACAGTGTCAGTGGGTTCTAAAATCCAGTTGACCCTGTAGCATTGCTGTGCTTCCACACAGGATGGGAAATCATTGGAGAACAACAATATAGTACTTCAGAATTTGACATCTTGAAAATCATAAGGTTCCGTTCAACGTCTAGCCCTTAAGATCGCAGGACAGGGTTTTAAAAGTGTATGAAGTTTATACTGTGCAGGCTTCCAGTAGCTGTACGAGATCATTTGTGTGGAATATATTAGTATATATAAAAGTACACTGCATGTTAAAATTTGAAAGGATGTCTTAAATTACTGATACTTCTTCAAAATATTTTGACTACTCCATCTGAATCTCATATGGATTTCTCTATGATATGTTCTGCCTACAGATTGGAGAGACAAAGAAATAGAATAATGGTTTGCTAAGTGGAAACCTTCTTTTCCCCCATATTTTCCTCTAAGACATGTGAAAGGGATCTGGGAATCTGGGTGGGCCGCAAATTGAACACGAGTCAGCACTGTGATGCGGCAGCCAAGAAAGCCAATGCAATTCTTGGTTGCACCAACTGAAGAGAAAGGAAAGTGATAGTACCACTCTATTCTGCTCTGGTCAGACCCCACCTGGAGTACTGTGTCCAGTTCTGTGCACTCAATTTTAAATGGATGTTGACAACCTTGAATGGGTATAGAAGAGGGCAACCAGGATGGTTAAAGGTCTGGAACATATGTCTTACAGGAACAGCTTAGAGAGCTGGGAATGTTTAGCCTTACAAAAAGAAGGCTGAGAGGGGATATGATAGCCATGTTTAAATATTTGATAAGATGTCATATTAAAGAGGGGACTGGTTTGTTTTCCATGGTTTCAGAGGCTAGGACTCGGAGCAATGGTTTCAAACTGCAGGGAGAGAGTTCAATCTGAACATTAGGAAGAACTTCCTGATGGGTAGAGCTGTTTGGCAGTGGGATATGTTGCAGAGGAGGGTGATGGAATCTCCTTCTTTGGAGGTTTTTAAGCAGAGGCTGGATGGCCATCTGTCGGGTGTGCTTTGATGGGGGTTCCTGCATGGCAGGGGGTTGTACCTGGATGGCCCTCAAGGTCTATTCCAGCTCTATGATTCTATGATTCTAGGAGTAGCCTCTTGTACATTACCAATTAGGACAATCAAACATTATGGGGCACCCTTTTATTTTAGAACAATCCATAGAATAGTTAACAAAGTTCAAGACTGTGCTGTGTTCTGAGCCCAAACTGATTTCCCCTTGGTGGGTTGCATCCATTTCCATTTATCCAAACCTCCAAAATTCTTACACAAATGAGCCCATGACTGGCAAAATTTATGTTTTAAAAATTAAATGAGTTTGGGGGGCACACATACTAAGAGTTCCTCAGAACATGGCCAAACGTCACAGCAGTAGTGTACTATACTCCAGTTCTTTAATGATGATGATGATGATGATGATGATGATGATGATGATGATGATGATGATGATGATGATGATGATGATGATAGGCTGGACAGGTAGATGGGTACCAAGGTGAACACGGACCTCTGTTCTGATACTGTTGGACCTAATACTGTAGTGCCAAACTGTTAGTTGAAGTAATACAACTGTGAGGCTTAAAGCTAATCTACTAATGACAATTTGCAATTTTCCCCAATTCCTGCTGGCAGGTTTGCAAATGTCTTAAGCAGTAGGGAATGTAGTACAATGCACTGTAGTATGCATTGTTAGAACTGTTTATAAGGCCAATTGGAGCAAGTAATCTGAACACTTCTCACAATATTCTCTACTTATACTCGTCCTCTGTGTAGGGAAGCACTTTAAGCCGGGAGTTTATTGCTCTATATAGAAGTTAATATTGATTTCATTTGTTGTTCTTTTAAAAGGTTCTTTATCATCAAGGAGAGTTTTCTGCTCTACTATGCCGAAAATGAAAAGAAGAACTTTGAAAACAATAGATACTTTAACATCCATCCTAAGGCAAGTACTGTACTGGGCCAGCCCATCTGTTAGGCATAGTGGGAAATGTGCCTTGAGTAGCAAATGATGAGTAATGTAAGTGAGACTATGGTTGTAGGATCTCAGACTGTCTCAGCTGAGGTCATCCTAAACCTGATTTGCTGTTCTCCGGTGGAATGGAATATGTTGTTCCCAGAATTGGGAAATGTTCCTTCTTTGAATTATAGAGTCCAGATTCTTGGAGAGGTAGTCCAAAAGAGTAACATTACTGAGTTATGGCTGTCCTGTCATGAGCTGTCAGTACTTCACATGTATTATTGGTAAAGTCTCCCTACTAGTTAGCCTCATATTGACCAAAATCATCTTGCATAAGGTAGTAAAAAGCACTAAATTATGTTGATTGAATCTGTGGGGATTCGGTGAGTCAACGCCTCTGTAAAATTACATCAATTCAGCTCTGTGATTCATTTCAGCATAGTAAGTTGCAGCTAAAGAAGGTCCATTCAAATCAATAAACTTACAGAGGAGTTGGTTCATCCACTCCTCTTTGATACAGTCAGCCCACTCTATGGTGATGTTCTACCCTAAGGATCAGGATTTTGGCAATTGTTACATTCTTATGACAGAGGCGGCTTGGAAAAGATCCCCCTTTTCCACTACAGCTCCCAGAATCCAGCCACCATGCTGGTTCTAAACTGTATATTCCCATCTCTGATTGCAATGCCTATGGCCTGAAGCTTTCTGGCTCACACTGTCATATGGTGTCATATGTCACCTACCGCCATAGCTGTTATCTGTAATGCCTACAGCTGAAGCTACTAAATGATCCTGAAACTTTCTGGCTCACAGTTCTGTCATGAACCAGAAACTACCATGACAAAGGGCTATCTATTATGGTTGATATACCGGTAACTGTTCCCGTGATAATTTGCCTGTACACACCTGATCCTCATCTCAGTCCTCTCTAGTTAGAGCTTGGACATCACTCTTTGGCTGCCTCCAAGCTAACCTCCTCCTTTTCAGCCAGGAAGTTCTCCTCCTAGCCTATACTCCTCCACATTGATTTTGAATGTTCAGTGTAGCAGTCTCTAGTTTTTGCTTCTTCTCATTGCCAACAAACCTAAATCTTTGTTGTCCTCAGGGTGTCATACCTCTGGGCGGTTGCATCGTGGAAGCCAAAGAAGAACCCAACATGCCTTATGCAATGAAGATCTCCCACGAGGACTTCCATGTAAAGAGACCTTTTTGCTTTAGATCATAACACTTCCTTTCCCAGCAGCAACCTGTAACTGAACAAGAAAGAAAATACACCAATTAGAGATATACAGTATACTGTATCTAATAATAATGCCAGTCTCAGTCTTTTTGACTCTCTGCCAGAACGTTTCAGCTTGTTCATTAACAGATTTGACCGCCCATAGTTGGGCTTTCTGGAGGAGCCCAAGGGTGTTTCTAGATTACCAATTCAAAATTAATTTAAGGAAATCTCTCACTTAAAATGACTTTAATTTCGCCTCCCTGCGAACCACCGAAAATCATAATTCCAAGAGAGGTCCCTGGAATCTCCGATGACGATTCCTTTAATGTGCCATCAAGTTGCCTCTGACATGGCAGCTCTTTTCAGGTTTTTCTAAGTTTAGAGTGCTTTCCGAGCTACAGTTCCCAAAGTGCATTTGGGACAACCATGTTAGTTACACCATGATAGGAATCAGTTTAGTGGGAAAAGGATACTGGATATATCTGTGGTGCGTTGGGTCTTTGAGATTATCTTAATAACCGATCTGACATTTCTTTTATAAGGGAAACATCATGCTAGCAGCAGAATCAGAGTATGAACAAGACCAGTGGCTGGAGATGCTGAAGGAATCTGGGAAAGTGTAAGTATATGAGCAGCGAGCAATGCCTGGACGTTGAATGAAATTAGGAACTGATCTAGGATTTTAGCAACCAATCCAATGTCCCATTGCTCATTTGTTTTTTAAAATCAGTGTGTACATCCCCAAGGAACAACTTTTTCCTTGTGCCTTTATTCAGATGGAGTTTGCTTGCTTTGAGACAGCTGATACCAGAATTGGCAGCTTTTATTTGGCAAAGCCAGAAGAGATATAACTTTATTGTCATTGTACATTGTATAACAAAATTAATCCCAAGTAAAAATATAACTTAAAAAAATTAAATACATGCACCCATCCACCACGATTCCCTTGGATTACACTCAAATTTTAGCAGCATTCAAGGTGACTATAGCTCTTGGATAAAAACTATTTTTAATCTGTTCGTTCTTGTTTTAATTGTCCTCTATCTCCTGCCCAAAGGCAGAAATGCTAACAGACAATGCCCGTGGTGGGATGGATGCTATAAGATGTTTCTTGCCTTTTTAAGACAACGGAAACTATGTAGTTCTTCCAAAGATGGGAGAGGGTGGCCAATAATTTTCTGGGCTGTGGTAATAACCCTCTATAACACAGCAGCCTATAACACAGGCCAAAATTAACATAATGCCCATTTCCTATATCCTTTAAGAATCACCATGTCTGGTCAAAATCATGTTTTTTAATATATAATACAGTAGGACCCCAGTATCCGCTGGGGATTGGTTCCAGGCCTTCCCGTGGATAATGAAAACCGTGGATAAGAGAGAATGCCCACAAATCCCCAAAACTGCTATTTTGTGACTGTAGTTTGCTTTACAGCTGCTTTTTTTGAAACAGTAGCTTGCTTTACAGCTGCTGTTTGTGACAGTAGCTTGCTTTAGGATGCTGTTTTATGACAGTAGCTTGCTTTACAGCTGCTGTTTGTGACAGTAGTTTGCTTTAGGTTGCTATTCTATGACAGCAGCTTGCTTTACAGCTGCTGTTTGTGACAGTAGCTTGCTTTACGGCTGTTGAATTTTTTATTAAATTTTTTCCTCTGAAAAAAATTGATAACTGAATCAGTGGATACAGGGGTCCTACTGTATTTACATTTACATTTAATAACAATGACGATTCTCACTGATTTTCATGGGCAAAAGTGTACCACTTGCCTCTTGGGTGAAAAGTACCATCCAGCCCTGGTCCTGAGCCTTTTCCCACCTCTTCCCAGCTCTTGAGCATGCAGGCAAGGCAAGGGAGTGACACTAAGGGGGTTCTCCCAAAGCAGATGGGGAACTTTCTTTGCCCTTTACAAATCAGTTAAGCTGCTTAAGTTTGGCTCTCTGCTTCCTAGCCGCTGTTTATACAAATTTCTAAAAATGTAATTCAATCAAGACTTAGTGCGGGACAATTAAAAACAGGTTCCTCATCCAAAGGATTTATTCTATATTATCTTTCTAAGTGCGCTTATGTTTGGGAAGAAATGCTACACTTGAGAGTTGATATGAGGATGATGTACTTATTAACTCTTCATTGGAGGCAAATAGGCAGAAGATTAGAATCATATACATTATGGTGCATGTCTAACTAAACACACTTCTTAGGCCTTTGGGACCATTGAACTCAATGGGGTGGAACTTGTAGTGAAATACTTGTTGCAGTGTCAGCAGTGACACATGTGAGACTTGGCTGTGCCATATCATCTTGGAGGATGGGTGGGGGAGCAACAACAAACTATATAATTTTCCACCCCTTGAATGCGTAAACCAGCCCTCTCCAGCCTGGTGCCTTAGAGTTCTGATGGACTACAAATCCCATCACTCCATCACATGTGCTGTGGGGCTGAAGCTGCCTTTAGGCCTTCCTAACATTGCTCTTGGTGATGGATTTCAGGTACTACCACCTTGCAGCCCCTGTATGCTGATGTGTTCTACATGCCTGCAAGACAGCCAGACTGGCTCAATTTGAGATGCGTTTGTAGTAGAGAGGGAAAATGTTTTCCAGCCACAGCTCCCAGGCTCCACACATACTGGCTGGGGATGATGGGACTCATAGCCCAAGAGAGCTGTAGGCTGGGGGATGTTGGTATTTAAAAATTAAAATTAAAAGTAGAGCCTAAGTGAGCTGGAAGAAAGTTGGAGACACCCAGATTCTGGATTCACTTCCCTCCTTTCCCTTCAAATAAGGGGTGCTATAATTCATAAAAGAGGGTTGTCTTAAGATCCCATTGAAATCATAGGGTCTTGGTGATCTCCCAGACTAGTCCACAAGTGGGTGTTGTTGAAACCCCTTTGACTCTCTTGTTTATGAAAAGCTTGTGAGATGCCAAGCACCAAAGCAGACATGTCCTTCTGCCCTTGAGTGCCAATCTCCGCCGCTATTCTTACCATCACCAGTGCCGCAACCAGTCACCAGTAGCTGGGATCTGAGATGGAGAGAATCCAGATCTGTGCCCTGGGTTTTCAGTTTGCGAGAAATGGGAGGGGGGGCAGAGACTGTACTCAAGGGCAGCACTTGGTAATTAAAACACATCTAATTTGGTCCTGAACGTTGCCAAATTTCTCTATGATCACAGGCCCTCTCAGCCCTTTAAGGGTTCCGAGCCTGGGTTTTTGGTGGGCTTCCAGCACTCAAGATCTTTTGGGATTCAGCTCCTAGAAGCCCCCATCAGCAGGACCAGTGGTGAAGGGTTGTGAGAAGTGAATTTTGCAAGATCTGGTATGATTTGCCTTGGGAGGACATCAGAGACCCAACCAAGCCCATTCCATCTCTGACCTGTGCCTGCCTTCTTTTCAACCCATGTGAACTACTTGGTTCATGTTTTGGCCACTAGTCCTTCATTTTTGACTTCTGCTACTTGCACTGGAACAGCCTCTCCATTTCAATCACAGCCACTTTATTGCAATCCCCCCAACCCTTACCTATACGGAATGTGAAGGTGCCATCAAGCCCACTTGGCTTGCTACCTTCAGGCCAGTTCTGGGTGGACACCTGCATCTCAACCCTCCCTTCCAGTCCTGGGCCAGGCATGATTGCACGGATCTGCATCATTGCTTGTTCTGAGACCATTTCCTCCACCATCTACAGTATATTTCAAAGCCAAAATCCCTGAAGAGCACCTTTGCTGCCCAGAGGAGTTTTAAATAGCTCTGAAAAATAGCTCTGGCAGTGATGCGGTTGCTTGGTAAGGCGAGAAGCCGAAAGGGCATGTCTGTGAAGGTCAGTACTGTACACATAGAAATGTGGCTTCGGCAATGGCAAGGCAAACGCTAACGCATTGGCCCTCTCCGGCAGAACTCTCTGGCAAGCAGATCCATCTCTGTCTCTGTGTAGGTAGCCCGCTTGACCAAAGGCAACTGGGAAGAGGGCTAAAACAAAGGCTGCAGCTGTGGGGGAAATGAACCGCATTACAAGGTGCAAAGCCTGTCACATGCACCTTTAGAGCAAACCCTGGAAAAGTAATTTTTTTTTGTCATAAAAGTAACTTTTCAAGCTCTGGCCTACAAACAATGTAGGTTCTGTATTCAAAAGATGTTGAGTTGGTTGTAAATTTTGAGTAGGTTCCTGGTCCACCTGCACTTGGAGATTCACAAGTCTACTTAGAGAAGGATCGTAACAAGAAGAAGTATAAATGGCATTTCCAGCTGGTGTAACCACTGGTTCTCTTGTAGTGCTTGCAATTATTTCATTAGACCCTATGTTGTATTTCTAGTTAATGTTTGAGAAACAAGCAGAGTTTGGTCATGTTCTGGAAGTTTTTCTTCCTGACGTTTTGCCAGACTCTGTGGCTGGTATCTTCAGAGGGCAAGGAGCTCAGGGAACTAGGAGTTCTTACTGTGCTCTGGGTTATAAAGAGAGTGAGACTGGGTTTTTTTTAGTTGGGGAAACTTGTCCTATGCAGAAAATAGATGTTAGTCATTGTATTGTGATGAAGGGATTTCAATGCAATTGGGTAGCAATGATCCTAGATGAGTGTCATTAGCTGTTCTATTGTGTGAATTGATCACCTTTGTGGCTGTGTGGGGAATCACTGAGCTTTGACCTTTTGAACTCTACAGCTTTTAGTACTGGAAGCCAGGCTTTGTTAATTTTTAGACTTTCTTCTTTTTTGTTGAAACAGTGCTTGTTTGTGGATTTCAATGACTTCCCTATGTAGTCTGACATAGTGATTGGTAGTGTTGTCCAGTACCTCTGTGTCCTGGAAGAGGATTTCATGTCCAGTTTGTTTCAGGGCTTGTTCAGCTACTGCTGATTTTTCAGGTTGTTTTAATCTGCAGTGTCTTTCATGCTCTTTGATTCTGGTCTGGATGCTGTGCTTTGTGGTCCCAATATATACCTGGCCACAACTACAAGATATCCGGTATACTCCTACAGTAGCAAGTCGGTTTCTATTGTCCTTTGCTGACCATAGCATCTGTTGTATTTTTGTGGTGGGTCTAAATACTGTTTGTAGGTTGTGTTTTTTAAACACTTTGTCCATGTGGTCTGTGACTCCTTTTATGTATGGCAGAAATACTTTCTTTGTTGGAGGCTGTTTTTCTTCTTCAATTTGGTATTGTTTTTTCGGTTTGATGGCTCTTTTGATTTCATTCTTGGAATATCCATTTGCCTGTAGGGCCCAGTTCAGGTGGCTGAGTTCTGTGTTAAGGAATTCAGCTTCACAGTTTTGGTTTGCACAATCTACAAGAGTTTTGATTATGCTTCTTTTTTGTTGTGGGTGGTGGTTGGAACTTTTATGTAGGTACCGATCGGTGTGGGCGGGTTTTCTGTAAACCTTGTGTCCTAATTGGAGGTCTGTTCTGTGTATAACCATGACATCTAAGATGGGAGTTTCCCCTCTATTTCTTTTTCCATGGTGAATTGTATATTTGTATATTGTATATATTTGTATATTGAAATCCCTTCATCATAATACAACGACTAACACTTATTTTCCTGTATAGGACAACTATTGGATCCTGGCCATGAAAGCTTTCGGAAATACATTTCCATGATTTGTTTCTTTATGAGAAGCACATTTTTTCTTGCTTAAAATTAAAAAATTAAAAGAGAGTATTTCCCTACCACTTTAGCAACTATAAAGAGAGGGGAGTGTATAAAATGTGACCTAATATAGTGGCAGGAGTTTGGAAATGCAGCTGCTCATCATGACAATCCCTACCAACCAGTGGTTCCCAGCTTGGGGTCCCTGGATGTTTTTGGATTAAAACTCTCAGAAATCCTGGCCTGCACAACTGGTGGTGGAGGCATCTTGGAGTTTTAGTCCAAGAACATCTATAGATACAAACTTGGAAATGACTGCTATAAACACTGCGAGGAAAGTCTGAAGACAGGTGGATCGGTGCCTGTGAACCAATGAGGAGTGGCTCTGCTGAAAATCTCTTAGTTCTTCATTCAAAACCAGATTACCTTGCAATATTTTATATTACAGCAGGGGAAGCTCACAACAATACACTGCTCCTAGGAAACTCCATTTCTTTGCCAGTAATTACGAGGATGGCAACTGAGCTCAGAAGAAACACAGGGACCTGTGTCGGGGGGTCAGGTGCTGTTTTGGGCCTTCCTCCTCATCAGAAAGTCCTGGGTCTTCAACCCTGGGAACTCTGGTTTGGCTACACCACTGCTTGAGGGGTCTGTTTTTAATTCTTTTAATCTATATTTGTCATGCTTGTTTTTAAGGACTTGGAGAAACGCTCAGCTGGGAGAAGCCATGATTGAGAGCCTTGAAGCCCAGGGACTCCAGCTGGCCAAGGAGAAGCAAGAATATTTAGGTTGGAACAAAACAGTTGACTACAGGCTTTTGTCCATTATCTTTCAGTAGCACAAACGTTAGTACAATAGGACCCCTGTATCCAAGGAGGATTTGTTCCGAGGTTCCTGCTGATACTGAAATCCACAGATAATAGCAAATGCTAAATATATAGTACATAGTAAAGGAGGGAAAAAACCTGAAATATTTTAACCTGCATTACCAGAACTGGCCACTAGAGGGGCCAGTCTATACCATGTTATGTATAATATTTTGAAACCCTGAAACTGTGGATATAGGAGTCCTACTGTATAATTACCAACTTTTGTTGCTTATATATAAATTAATTGTGCTAGTTCTATCTCCTCTTCACCAGCTTCCAGTTCATTTCTGAAACTGCTTCCAGTTCATTTTGAAACTGCTTCAGGGTGTTTCACCTCAACTCCCAGATGTACATTCCTAAGTAATGCAAAGCTTTCATTTTCCACCACGGGGGGAGACCACCTCAACTCCCAGATGTACATCCCCTAAATGCCCCAATAGCCAGCATTGATCATCTGGGCAGTATTTAGCCCACTGCTTTGATCTGTATTTAAGCAGCTGCGGAGGTGGCTTGCTCGCAAAGCACAGGTGGGGGACTGTGATTGTATGTTTATCCGGCCCCGGGGCCTTAGGTTGAGGACCCCTGGTTTGACCTTCATATTTTCCTTGCTGTATTTAATAACCTGCACAGAGGACTGTGATTTTATGTTTAAGTGGCAGGTATAAAGATGCTGGCAGCTGTGCAGCTTCAAGGCCTCATTGCTAATGTTCTCAGTTCATCAGCATGCTCTATTAATAAGCTATAAAGGCAGACAAAAATAGAGCAGAGTTAATAAGTACTCCAGGAATGGAGACTGTTCTTAATTTCAAAGGCAAATTTCTGAATGCGATTGAAATCTGCAGATGGGCAGCCAGGTGAGGAAGAAAGAGGCAACCATCTGAGGAGAAAAAAACTTTTTGCTGGAATGTTCTTACGCCTCCAATTCTTCTTTGCAAATGCATCCCCCTTCTCTTATGTCCAGTCTTCTAGCCTCATAGTGGTTCCTGCTTGTCGGGAGGAAATCTGAAGGGTCAAGTTGGGAAAATTAAGGAAAAATTAAATATCCTCTGGATGGATATTCTCACCCCCTTATTCACACTCAAAATAAGAAACCAATATGCCCTTAGGTTGCATTTCCTCTTTTGCATATGTCAACATCATCAGCTCTTAACATAAAGGGTGAACCTTGACAAGTGAGTTGCTGTTGACCTTGCTTAGTGTGTACTTAAAAAAACACAACAATTTCTTCTTGCGTGTAAAATTAAGACACTGGTGCAGCCATGGCCAAGGAAAGGGTTATAAAGTTTTGCACTTAGGTGGAATGAGAGCAGTACAAGCCAAGGCTGTCATTTATAATTAGACTTGCTAGAGATGTGTAGAAGCAAGAGCACCTCAAGACAGGCAACAGTAGTTATTCTTCTAAACTTTTACGTCTTTAACTCCCATCTACCTAGTAGGTATGGCTAATGGTCAGGGATGCTCAGGTCTGTAGTTAGCAATATGTGGAAAGCTGTGGTTAAATTATTAGTGACATTTCAGTAGGAAATACAGTTTATCATTAGGGACGCCCTTTGTCAGTTTTTGGGACTTTAACTTCTAGAATTCCCAAGGAAGAATGCTGGGAGTTCCAGACCACAAACACATCTACATTTTGTTCACCTGGAGAAGGGCCTACCTCTAAGGCTATGTGATCTTCTCTGATGTTAACTTGCAATTATCTATATCTGTATCTATTAGCAGACCCCACCAACAGGTGGGACAGACACTAAGAAAAATAAGAAAAATGATCTATCTATCTATCTATCTATCTATCTATCTATCTATCTATCTATCTATCTATCTATCTATCTATCTATCTATCTATAAAAGAAACAAAGCTGCCATTGTGCTTTTTGGGAGTGATAGTCTCTTTAGAGTCTATAGAGGGCATCTCGCAAAGAACTACAACTCCCAAATTGACAGCAGATTCTTGGTTGCAGGTGCCCCCTCCCTTTTTTAAATACTAACAACATGAAGCCATGTCATTTCAGAGGTAGGCCCTTCTCCAAATGAGTGAAAGATAGATCTCTACAGCTGTATGTTTGTGGGCTGAAAGTCCCAGAATTCTGCTTGGAGAATACTGGGAGAATTCTGGGAAGTGGAGTCCAAGCTCCCCCCCAAAAGATTACATTACTTTCTGTTTGTTATTTTTACAGACACTGAGGTGAATGCAAAACGGAATGCAGTACAAGAAAAAAGTTTGCACCTTTTTCAAGGTCCATGCTAGTCTGTGACCATCAGTTCTCCATAAACCTTCCCATAGCGGCTTTTACCATTTTCCCTGTGTGTTTACAGATAAACTGATGGAAGAGACAGAGGAATTGTGTCTACAGAGGGAGCAGAGAGAGGTTTGTTATCCCAAGTTTAAATTATTCCATTTTTAAAATATTCAGTACATTCATAGTAGCCAGACTCTCACTGACTGCCCCAGAATGGGGTTGTGCTGATAATTCCTCCACATTTAAAAAAATTGTCAGGAGAATGATAAGCATCATTACCTAAACCTGGTGCTTTCCAGAAGATTCAGGTGACAAGGTGGAAAATCAGGGGGGTTGTGTTGACAGCACCTCTGGAGATCATGAGGTTGGTGGAAAAATCCATGGGACTTTGTCTACCCTAATGATAACTGTGGGGACAGTTTGACTATGTGGAATGACATAATGCATAGCTCCATTGCTACCTATTTAATGTGCCATTTTTGAGCCTCTATTCCATTCTTATTCTTATGTCTTCTAAGGGTAGAGAAGAAGTTAGATGGAATGCTTGCTCATTGGAGACACTTGCACTTCATTCATGCACCAGTGCCCTTCCTGCCAGGATTGGCAGAGTGGGGTGGTGGGTGGAGATTGTGCAGGCAAAGGTTGCCTCCTTGGTTCCCAGGATTTCACCATGAAACATGTCCAAGAGCAGATCAATGCTTGGTAGAAATTTTGATGGCAAAGGGAACCTTAATAAGATGACAAATGAAGAACAGATGGCACTGTATCGGTCTGAGCTGCAAATCCTCCATCTTACAGGCAGCTTTGGCCTCTTGTTCTGAATTTCATAAGATGAACCCTATCTTACTTATCAGGCTGGCCAAAGTGCTGGCAAATCAAAATCACCACCAAGGCCAAGCACCCCGTGATTTTCAGCACCTTAGGCCATTGTTCACATTTAAGGCTAAGGATTCTTCTCCAGAAAGCATTTCTGTTTTTTGAGCCTAATTCAAAAGTCAAAGCTGCCTATAAGATATTTATTTATTTATTTATTTATCCATCCATCCATCCATCCATCTTAATAAGATGACAAATCCAACTTTATGTGACTGCCATGATTTGCCTTTTCTTTTGTTTTCATGCTACCTACTACCCAAAGGTCTCTGAGCGGCTTGCAACAATTAAAATTAACAACTAAAGCAATTAAAAACAATTAAAAACATTTTTAAAAATACGCTAAAATTGCCATCTGTATCAAATGTTAAAAAAATCATATCATGTACATAGGATGTTGTCACTGAACATGCAAACTCATAGTGTACATCTGTTTTGGCATGGGCCTGAACTGTGTGGATGTCATTTGCTCTCGCTTCCCTGTGCATCAGTGCTCAATGGGCGAAGCCCCTGGCATTTGGGTGCCAAAGCTTCAGCAAGTGTTGCGCTGAGAAATTCTTGCTCAAGGAGGAATTTCTCAGGCTTTGAAGTAGCCTTAAGGAGAGGGTGACCCTGGCATCATGACAGAGTGTCATCTCTCCAGTCTGTTGGATTGTACATCCTCCCTCTTCATTTTTCAGGCTCTAGAGCGCCTCAACCAGGTCTTAGAAGCAGAGAAGCAGCAGTTTGAGGAGGTGGTGCAGGATCTGCGGACAGAACAAGAGCAGATCAAACGGTGAGAAATCCTCATCCTGAAGGGAGCAAAGTGAAAAAGTGGGTCCTTCCATTGGGAAATGCAGGCGGGGATGGGTGGGAAATCCAGACCTTGGAATATTACTTTTCAAAAGGGACTTGCTGAGTATTTTCTCTCTCTGTTAATCCTTAACAGCCAGGAGACCATGGTGGTTATTGTTGGCCTATTCACCAAATGTAATGTGTATTATTACTACGCTGTGTTGCCAGCACAGCAGAAAAACACTTGTGGAGATCTCTATATTTTCTTCAGCGCCTTGTTCTATTATTACACCATACTTTCCCCTCTCCCTTAGGAGTAATAGAAGACTGGCCTAAAACCTGAAAATGTCCTATCAATGTGCTTTTAAGAAAACTAAAAATGCCCTTTAAAAATATTTATTTATTTATTTATTTATTTATTTATTTATTTATTTATTTATTTAATTTTTTTGCCCTGCCCAGCTAGTGCGTAGGCACTACTCTGGGCAGCTTACAAATGGCAAAAAGCCAGGCATTGCAACAAACATAATACAAAATAAAATAAAACAAGATAACCTGGGCTGGGGGGGGAAGAGGGGGCTCTTTAAACATCCCCCCCCCGCTCCCAATGACAGAGCAGTCATCGGGACAGCGGAAGATAACTTTAAAGAGCCCCCTCTTCTGCCCTCCCCATTTTTCCCTGCTCCCAATGAGAAACTTATCTTCCCCACCCCACCTCTCAGCTGCTCCTCGCTGGTTTCCCTGCACCTCGTTTTCTGGGGAAACGGGGCGCAGGGAAGCCAGCTCAGAGCAGCTGATAGGCACTGGCTTGGGGGAGCTCTTTCCTCAACCCCACCATGGCTGGGGGGGTAAGATTAACCCCGCTCTTTCCCCCAGCCAAACGTTGCACGTAAGCACCACACACACACTACACACAAAACGAATAATGAATCAAAATGAACCAGCAAAACAAATATTTTTTTAAAAAATCATTAAAAATGAAATGAAATGAACCAAACCTTAAAACGAACCTAACCAAAACGAATCACCATTTTTTCAGTTCATGCCCATCTCTACTGGGTAGCATTCATGGGAGGTCTGCTCTGACAAGTCCTCATTTTAAATCCATGGATGGGGTCCAGGCTGGTGCTCAGCAGATTTTTTTCCGCAGGTAAAAGAAAGGAATAAGGTGGGGTTGTGGTGGTCAATGACTTCTGTTTTGTGCATCAGCCACCTGTGTCTTCTCTAAAAGAGTGTTTGGAAGGGTTGGAGAGACTGCCTAGGACTGCATGAATAGTGAAACGGGGGGCTGTAGAAGAGTCTGTGAAAAATGGCCACCTCTTGTCCTCCAGGAAAAAAAATGTTTCTCCTGAATAATCACTCTCTCAATCCATGAAAGAAGGCACTAGGGTCAGGGAGGGGCCAGTCTCAATCCAATCCCTTGCGTTTTATTTCCTAATGACATTCACGGCCGCTCCGGATTCCTGTGTATCACAGTACTTGAGTTCTGTGGGTTTTAAAAGGAGATGAGAGAATTCAGTGGTTATGTGAATGGTTCGCTAAATGAAGAGCACTCCACACCTGAACAGAGCTTGCTCAAGCCCAGCCTCCCCACACCCAGCGCATTCTCTCTCCCAGGTGCAAGAGCTGCGTGTCAGCATGTTTGTTGTAAAGATAATGTCTCCGTGACATTAGATCGAGTAGGGTGAGGATGTGTTTTCTGACAGGCCTCTTGAGCTGCTAAGAGCTAGAGAAATGTGAAGCAGCAATTCTTAATGGAGAGATGGAGAGGTGGGGGGGGGACTCTGTCATATTTCTGTGGAAATGTTACAGACCTGGTGACTAAGCCAGGGGGGAAATAGAAAAATAGAAACTTAAATAGTTATCTTTTAAGCAAGATGATGGGCAGCCATTTTATTTTTTAAATGAACAGCGACAACCTGTTTGGGGGCATGGAAACTGGAGGTTGCAGTTTGCTCATCCTTCCCTCAGAGCATTCAGTGGTTATCCTTCCACTGTGTGTCTGTGTCATTAACAGTCGTGACCAACTCTTTGTGACCCCATGTCCATGGAGTTTTCTTGGCAGGAATACTGGCATGGTTTGCCAGTTCCTACTCCAGGCGCCTACAGCGCCTGGTATTCCCTGGTGGTCTCCCATCCAAGTACTAGCCAGGCCTGACCCTGCTTAGCTTCCGAAATCAGGCGAGATCGGATGTGCTTCTTAGGGCATCTAGGCATCCATTATCCTTCCACTACCACCCTTTATATGTTTTATTTCAGAGAACTGGAAATGACTGCCCGGTCTCTCAAGGGAGTGGAAGAGGAAAAGAAAGGACTCCGAAACCTGACAGAAACACTGCAGAAAACACTGGAAGTAGGTATCTGATTTGATTCCAGGTATTGATATCATCTTGAATGTGGTAGTTGGAACCCTATAGGTTCATTACATTGGCATTAAATTCAGTGGCCACTGTGGTCTTACGGAAGAAGACCCTACCTAGAGACACCTATTTTTTTAAAAAAATGTCTGGCTATGAGAGTTCTTTAAAGCTGAGGGCAAGGCAATATCTCAAATCTTCAGACCCTGAGGAGAGGCAATT
The DNA here is from genome assembly GCA_029282475.1 of Phrynocephalus forsythii. Classification (NCBI taxonomy): domain Eukaryota; kingdom Metazoa; phylum Chordata; class Lepidosauria; order Squamata; family Agamidae; genus Phrynocephalus; species Phrynocephalus forsythii. The sequence continues at coordinate 141,698,851 of JAPFRF010000001.1, forward strand.
GCCCTGGTCAGCCTCCCACACTGCATTGGCTCCAAGAACCCTGGAGACAGCCAGCTTGGGGAAGCTACCGACAAGTGACAGCTCTCCACAATGGGATGGGCCTTCCTTCCGTCAGTAGTGGTGGCAGCAGGAAGCAAGTGGTGCCTTTCGCCTCTGGCTGCTTCTTTCATCTGTAATGAACGACAGATCCCCATATAGTATAGCTGATCCAGTTCCTTTCTGGCTAGCCTACAGAGGCTAGAGCACTTCAGACTCCAAGATGGGCAGCCACTCTGGCCATAAGCACTGCAATGGTATCAGTTTTAATGTGATTTGAATTGATAGCTACATTCTCAAGCACACGACACAAGGGGGAAGTTGGTTTATTTGGCCTGCAGAGTGAGGTGGGTTTTTTCCCCCCAATTGACCTGCAGGAGCATTTAAAAACACCTTGCATCCGAATTGATCCAGTTCAATGCGGTTTGGCAGACGGAAATGTTTCTATCATTTTAATTTGTGCCTGTGTGGCTTTTGGGGCCTGAACTAAGTGGGAAGAATGATGAAGTGAAGCGCAAGAAGATGAACTAAGATGCAAGAATCTCCAGGCCATCTGCTGTGTCCTGGTGGGCCTGCTTGCACCCTGTGGGTGAGCGTGCCAGGAGAGGAATGCGTCTACTCTGCACCCACAGAGTAAGCACACCAGGACACAGAGGACGACAGTCAGCGTGGCAGGAGGATTGCTAGTGGTGCATCACTTACTTAAAAATTAAACCAAAACTGTGGTCCTCAAACAGAACATAAATAAGTCAGAGGAAAGTAAGTCAATGTGAATGTGCCTACTGAGTTATAGACCATGTGACTTGGCAGCCATTTTTTAAAAAGTCAGGACTGAAATCAGTACAAGTTAGCCATGTGACCAAGGGGTCATGTCAGGTACATGACTCCTAAAGGTTTTGTTTTCTAGCTGGATGTGTTTCAGTTTAGTGGTTGCCAGCCTCGCGTCCCCAGATGTTATTGGACTGCAATTCCCAGATACCTTCACCACTAACAGTGCTGGCAGCGTCTTCTGGGATTTGTAATCCAAGAACATCTGGAGTCCCAAAGCTGGGAAGCACCAGTTAATGTACATGAAAATAAATACGCATGCTTAAGATTCCAGGCTCCCTTTGCCCCTCCTTTCTCAACCCCCACGTGTGGTATATTCTCAACAGTTGTCTACTTTTCTTTGGCAAGGTTGCCTGTAACAACTGCATGCAAATCATTTTCCCAGTATGGCAATGCAGTGGCAGAAAATGACAAATTACAATAGAACTTTGGTTTACAAGCATAATCTGTTCCGGAAACGTGGTCATAAACCAAAATACTGGTCTATCTAAAACGGTGGTTCTCAGCCTGCGAGTTCCCAGATGTTCCTGGACTGCAACTTGCAGAAGCCTCTACCACTCACTGTGGTGGAAGGGGTTTCTGGGAGTTGCAGTCCAGGAACATCTGGGGACCCACAGGTCTAAAACCACTGATCTAAAAACAAGAACATAAGAAATAATGAATAGCTACCTACTGGTAATTCATCCCATTGCTGCAGCTACCACCTTCGCTGTCACCCCCTCACCATAGCAAGTTGTGTGCAGGTGCAGGGACGGCTTGCCCAGCTGCAGCAAGAATGGCACTGGGGCCTGCTTGGCTGCAGGCAAGGTGCACGTGGGTGCAAAGATGGCTTGGCTTGCCCGGCGGCAGCGGTGGCAGCGATGCAGCCTTGCCCGACCATGTGTGTGCGGCAGCAGGGAGGGCCTGCCTGTCCACAGTAGCCACATGTGGTGGCTAGGAGTCGGCGTGCTGCCAAGTTTAGATCCAGAGGCCTCTGTGGCCAGGACCTCCACTGGGGTTGCAGTGAGGGGCAGAGGCCTCTGCAGCCATGGTGAGGGCCAAATCAGGAGGAGAAGGCAGTGAGCCAGGCCGCGAGAGAGGGAGGGACACCCCTGGCTCATGCTGCTGTCACCACTCCTCTCTGTTTTTTGCCACCCCCCCCCCTTACTGGCATGACAGCCACAGTGGCAGAGGATGGAGTAATGGTGCTTGTTTTGCAAGACATTGCTTGTGGATCAAGGCAAAAATCATCTTGTTAACCCAGGTACTTGTAAACCGAGGTACCACTGTATTGATGTTTCTGTTGCATGTGTTACATCTCAAGAGCCCTGCCAAGAAAATAAATGTGGCAACTTTACTTCACATGCCATGGCTGTATGAACAAATTGGGTTTTAGATATATGTTATGAAAGGTAGCTGATGCCAAGATGGGATATATAGGGGGAGGTGGGAGAAAAGTTATCTGTTGTTCAACACGTTTCTGTGGGCTCCAAGGAACTCTCCGTGGAAAAACAGCGAACTCTAGAAATGCTGGAAGAAAAGGGGAATGAGCTGCAGCCTCCTGTTAGCCCCAGCGAGCCACCTGACACCACTGGTGGCCTCCAGACCGTCCTGCACCAGATTGAGGAGAAAATGCACCAGCTGCTGGAGGAGAAACTCCTGGCAGAGAAAAGGTCAGAGGAGGCCGGGGTCGGGGTGGCAGCTTGTTGCAACACCTGGGAGGTTGTTTCCTTGACGTGAAAGCTCCTAAGAGGAAACAGGATCATTGGGGAGAATCTGGAAAAGTTGCCTTCTTGGACTACAAATGCTAGAATCCTTTAGCCAAAGTAGCCTAGAATCCTGCTCTTTTAAAGTTAGTGGGAGGGAGAAACTAGGGAAAAATGGTCTCCTCTGATTCCCTTAGGAAGTCGGAAGGCAGAGAGTCTTGTCCACAGATTGCGGCTGAGGAGAGATGGAGGTGGTCCAGCTCAGTTTCACACCAATCCTCGTTTTCCAGTTATTGAATGTTTTACAGACGATGTAAACATTTCCACATATATTTTTAAGCTTGTAGTTGTAACAAAATATGTGGGTTTTGCTACATTCATTTTACAGGCAAACTTCTCTATGATACACCATGCCGACTTGTCTTAAATATAGATACCACTGTGCACATTTCTAGGCAAGAAGCACATTTTGGGTGCACACTTTTCTATACCGTATATATGTCTCTGTGCACATTTCCTGATTGTGCACCTTGACTGCAAGAGTTCAAACTGACTCTAGATCTCTACAGTTCACTGAGTTTCAGACCATCTACTACAGGCTTCACCAGTGTGTGTTTGGCAAGATCACCTCATAAAAAGGCAAACCAGAGAAATTTCCCCCAGGTCTCTAGGTGCATTCTGGGTTGGGATCTGAATTCCCCCCCCCCTTTTCTGCTCTACAGAATGAAGGAGAACGAGGAGCGCTCCCGAGCACTGGAGGCAGAGCGGGAGTTCTATTCTTCCCAGTCACAGGCCTTACAAAACTCATTGTTGGAGCTCACGGCTGAGAAACAGAAGACTGAGCGAGACCTCAAGGTATGGGTAGCATCCCAGTTGCGTGCCATTTCGTTGGACATCTGGCTGAGAGGCAAGAGCCTGGTGGCCCAGTAGTTAAACCCCTGTACTGCCGCTATTACTGTGTTCACGACCTGGGGTTCAATGCTAGGTAGCTGGCTCAAGGTTCACTCAGCCTGCCATCTTTCTGAGGCGGGTAAGAGAAGGAAATGGTAAAACTATTGCTGAATGTTCTGTACCCAGTAAAACCTGGAAAGGGTCACAATAACTCAGAATTCACTTGATGGCATGTATTATGAACTTACCCCTTTACAAACCCTTAGCTCAGTGGTTCCCAACCTGGGGGTCAGGACCCCTTTGGGTGTCAAACGGCCATTTCACAGGGGTCGCCATGAGCCAGTAAAGAAAAAGGCACAAATGGGTCTGGAGGAGGAGGGGGAGGAAGGGCGGGAAAAGAGTGAGTTACAGCTTGATAGGTTGGAGGGGATGTCAGTTAGTGGCACTGGAGGCTGTGATTGGCTGAGGGTACCTGTAGAGGGAAGTTCTCTATGGCACCTGCGGCAGTGGCCTGCCAAAGGGGGGCTTGTGGCCTCTTCCAAGCAGGGCAAGGGGTCCCCACAAACATGAGGAACTGAATTAAAGGGTTGCAGCATTAGGAAGCTTGGGCACCACTGCCTTAGCTAGAGTTTCCATGCCTTCCTCAACTAATTCAGAGTAAAAGGCTAGTTTTATGTGAAAGTTCTTATACCTTCTTCTCCCGCTCTAAGGTGTAATCCCCTGCTTACAAACCACTCATTGTGGTTTGTACAAGCCATAGTTTTCCACATTCAAAAGAAACAGAAAACAACCATTGCTTACAGACTAGAACTGGAAGCATTTCATTTCTTGTCCTTGTGCCTAAAGAGGGAACACAGCTAGGAAAAGTTACTTTTTAAAACCCAAACTCCTACAGTTTCCCCAGCCAGCAAGGCCACTGTTGTCTTCTTCTGGATTGCTGTTTTTGTTTAGTTTTGAACGGGTTCCTTTCTGTCCTCCTCAGGCGGAAGTGAAGGTCCGCATGGAGCTGGAGAGGCGTTTGCATGAGGCAGAGGAGGCCTTGCAGAGTCTGGAGCAGGGCCTGAATTGTAAGCATCGGAACAGAGAGAAGGAGGAGAAAATGAAGGCTGATGTCAGCAACCTGAAGAGTAAGTGTTGATGTTGTTCAGTCATGTCCAACTCTTTGTGACCCCATGGACCTCCTGTCTTCCACTGCCTCCCAGAGTTTGGTCAAATCCATGGTGGTTGCATTGATGACACCGTCCAACCATCTCATTCTCTGCCGTCCCCTTTTCCTTTTGCCTTCAATCTTTCCCAACACCAGGGACTTCTTCAGGGACTCATCTCTCCTCATGAGGTGGCCAAAGAATTGGAACCTCAGCTTCAAAACCTGTCCTTCCAGTGAACATTCAGGGTTGATTTCTTTCAGGATAGATAGGTTCGATCTCCTTGCAGTCCAGGGGACTCTCAAGAGTCTCCTCAAGAGCAAGTGAGAAGCAGCCAAACCTCAGTCCCCCCCCCCGCCTCTGCTGGTGTATAGATACCACAGCACCTTGAAAGAAAGAGAGCTTGGGAAAAGGAACTTGTCAGACAACAGATATTGCAGTCCTTTTGCCAACATGGGCCCTTTGTACACGACCCCTAAACTCCGCCGCAAATGGCTCCCAGCTCCGGAGCTTAAAATTCTTTCCCCACCAGCTCCGGAGTTTACAGATAATTAAGTGCGACCACGCCCACCTAAGCGCGTCCCAGCGCACTTTTCAGGTACCTGCTCTCGGAGGGTGAAAATTCCTGATGCGGATATAACAGTAGTGACTGCCGGGCTCTCCTTGCTTCTGTTTGTTCTTTTTTTGCCCCTCGCCCCTTTAAGAGATCTGAATGCAGTGCCGGGACGGCAGAACGGAGGTGAGCGGCATTCTTTTCTTCCTTTTTTTCTCCCTAACCTCACGCAGCCAGCAGCCAGGGGTGCGGAGGGGGTGGGAACGCAGGAACAGCGACAAACCCCTAAGATCTCTGGTCCAAATTTAAGTGGCCAGCGGATCTTAGGGGTCGTGTGAAAAGGCCCATGGACACTGGAAGTGCTGCGTAGAGGATCAGATACTTTTACAAGCTTTGGAAATAAGGACCAAGTTGAACATTGAATGCCGGTGAGAACATTGAATCTCCTAAATTCTCCAAGGGTTCAAATTGCTATTCCAGTTTATTTCTAGCAATTGTAAAGCAGAGAGCAACATACCCTCACGAACAAAAGGGCCACAGGTGAAAAGGGCTTGTGGCGTCCGTCCTAGGTCTGGACATTGTAAATGAAGGCCAACCTACTTATGGCATTAAGTGGATCTTTATATTTAATGTCATTTTTTAAAAAAGCTGCTTGAAGTGGCCGATCGTCAGTGGCAATGGAAGTAGTAGAGGGAGCGAGATGGCAGCTTGAACTGTTTCCCTCCTCTGAGGAGCTCCTGATATTGCTCTGATGTTGCTGTTTGCAGTGGAAGGAAATCTCCCAGGGAGCTTTCCTTGATATGTCTTTGAGCAGATGTAGCTTCCCGAGTCCAGAGGCGGCCTCTTGCAGACCCAGTTGAGACCTTGGCTTTATGCCCACGAGCCAAGGCACTCAAAACAATGTCTGGGACTGAGTCCCTCTGAGATCTGACTCCTGTCCTTGCTCACTCGTGAATGGCCTAAATGAGCTAGCAAGAGATTAAACCACAAAACAATATGAAAAAAAAGATGTGTAAAGGACCTTCTTCACTACCCTGGGGAGTTTCTGTCCCAGAAACCTCTGAGAGACAATTATAGGGCAACAAGAAAGTTCTCTTAGCTCGGAATCATTTGTGGAAATTCAGAATTGTGTTTTGTTAATTAACTCCCCAACCCCCAACCCCACCCCCACCACCACCACCACCAGCAACGATTGCTAAGGAGCTCAGAAAAAAATAAAGTGGTAAAGCTACCAACTGGGATCCTGTGGTATTGAGCTACATGGGCAACAGAAGGTTGCATGTCATAGCACTAGTGGCTGGACAGTTCGGGAATTGCACAAGGAGGTTTTCAGGCACTTGTTCTGTGTGCAGCTAGGATCCCTGCTTCTCTGTTGGCAATATCTGTGTGCACATGTAATCCCATGTTACACAGGGTTTGTGGGGCTTTACCTTCCCTTGGGACTCAACATGCCAGAATGGTTAGGAAATTAATCCTTAATTGTGTGGCCTTTCACTCACTCACAGAAGAGGGAGGAGCGATGTTTTAGAAGCTAATTCCTCAAATTCAGTTTTGCATATTATCTGTTTCAGCTGTGGCCTTTCTTTCTCCCTAATTCAGACTCAAGACAGCTTATATAGTACAGTATAGTTGAGAAACAGTATGATTTAAAAAAAAACAATGGCCAAAATCCAGTAGCATAATGTATATAAAGATGTATACCATCCTTATGCAACATGTGTTATACTACTGGATTTCAGACAATGTGTTATAAATACTAAAAACAATTGATTAGGACAATAACACTGAGTATAACAGAAAGCCATTTTCAGTTAAAAATAGCATTATTATTTTAAAAGTATACAAAAAAAATGCAACATATCCCTCAACGTATGTTGCCAAAGTCAGTGGCCAAAGGAAGGTTGTTGTGTGTTAACAGATGGATATCAGCAAGGCATGGATGGATGGATGCGTGGGTGGGTGGGTGGATAAATACAGTTTCTGTGTCCTCTGGGCTCTCCATTGTGCTCCCATTTATTGAGTGGCTGGGTGGAAATCTGAAATGGACAGTCGTGCCTCCCAAACCCTGCAGGGGGTGTGATTCTCCTAATATTTTTTACTCCCTCAACCTCTCAGCATTTGAAAAATCACAGTCTGTTCTGGTTTGGAAAAAGGGGACAGGGTCAACTTATGTCAGTCTGAGGAAAGAAAAAATGGGGCAGGAGGGCTCTACTTTTTCCACCCTAGACAACAACTAAAAGCAAATGTGGCCCATTTTCAACTACCTTGATCCAAAGACATAAAAAAAAAAAAAAACACCTAACTACAGTTCCCAGAATACCTGAGCCAGCTTGACTATTGCTGAGAACTGAGCTTCCCAAAAGAACTTTCATTTCCCATCCTTGCTTTCCACCCACCCCCAACTTCCATAGCGGTTGGCACCAGGACGAGGAAACCTGGTTTCAGGGCAGTGTATTAACTGTGTTGGCCTTGGCTGTCCTCTTCCCGTAGGATTCTTTGAGGAGTGCATCCGGAATGCTGAATTGGAAGCCAAAATGCCTGTGATTATGAAGAACTCAGTGTACCTCCACAAAGCGGCCACGCGCAGGATAAAAAGCTGCAGGTTTCACCGCAGAAGATCCAGCAATACATGGAACGACTGTAGGTACCACTTCTGTGTATTCATTTGCCACCCGGAGTTGTTCTGTGATTTGACAGCATTTATTTATTTTGAATATTTTTTACCCCAACTTTCTCCTTGGAAAAGCACCCATGGTGGCTTACAATAATGAGGGACAATATACAGCCCAGAACATTTAAGACATATTCAAGTTAAAAACAGGGAATTAGAGGAGGCATCTTACAACAATTAAAAGGCAACATTAATGCATGTGAAGTACAGAGGCTTCGTATGCTGTCCTGGCTCTTGTCATCCTTTCCCATATATGTACTTTAACTCCACCCTCATTCTTCCTCCAATCTGGCATTAATCAAGAGGCTAATTAACCTAGCTAGGCAGGCATGAGCTTTGTGGGGATGTAGAAAAAGTACATGGCTTTGTTTTAAAACTCTCACCACCCACAGCACTGAAAAATCCAGGTCACCCTTTTCCTTCTGAGACTACGGTCAGCATGTTTCTTATTTTCATCAAGCAGAAGAAAACCACCATGACTGTGGCTCTTCTGAGAGACTCTCCTGGCCAATTCACCCAATCTCTTCTTGATATCACAGTGGTGAACCATTGTTTTCACATTGGCCTGGAACATTGTGTGAAATCCTCTTGTTCAGGTACAAGGCCGATCCATTGTGCGCTAAAAATGAATGTCTAATGTGCACATAACGCTCGGCCTTGTTGTGCCTGGAGTTGAGCTGATTCTTCTACTAGACTGGAAACAGTAAGAAAAGTTTGATTGATCCTGTGAAGATGGAAGAGGAGAAATAATAATTATACAACCTTATAATTAATTGCAGAGGGGACTTGGATTTGGGTAAGAGGAAAATGGCTGCCTCAGTTTCTCCCCGAATGGGCAGGAGACAAGAATATTGAGTCCTGTTGAACATAGGGCCTTTTCACACGACCCCTAAGATCCGCTGGTCCCTTAAATTCGGACCAGAGATCTTGGGGGTTCGTTTCTGTTCCTGCGTCCCCACCCCTCAGCACTTCCTGCTCCTGTCGGCGTGAGGGGAGGGAGGGAAAAAAAGGACAAAAGAAGCCTTTACTAACCTGCCGGTGCCGGTCGAAGTTGCCACGAGCCCCGTTACTTCCTGGTTCCTTCTCAAGGGGCTCTTAAAGGGGCGGGAGGCAAAAACAACAACAGACAAGCGAGGAGAGCCCGGCACTCTTATCCACATCAAATATTTTTCACTTCCAGAGACAAGGTACAAGAAAAGTGCTCTGGGTCGCGCTAAAGTGGGCGGGGTCGCACTTAATTGTCTGCAAACTCCGGAGCTGGTGGGGAAACATTTCTAAGCTCCGGAGCTGGGAGCCATTTGCAGCGCAGCTTAGGGGTCGTGTATACACGCCCATAGAGCAAGCAGCCCCAGGCAGCTTCCCCCACCCCACTCTGTGTGCCTTAGGGTGCCCCCATGTACTGACCAGATTTGTGGGGTTAAAACTTGAAGAGGTTCTTGTGTCTTCCAGGCCTTCTTTGAGCCTTTCTCTTTTACATTATTCCCCCTGTGGAATATTTACATCCCATTCTCTTTATAACAGACCACGCAGGCTGGTTGGGTCATGGCTGTGAACAGGAGCGAAAAGACACCACAAAGATATCTTATTTTAAAGCAAGGCCCCTGTTCCTAGCAGGCTATGGTATAACATGGGGTTGTTATAAGATGATAGATATACACCTCTGGCGACACTTCATTAGGAGTAGGCCAGGCTTGGATTAGTCATGAAAACATGGAAAGGCCCAACGGAGGGCGCTCAGTTTAGAGAAAAAGAGCCCACTGCAGCATTGAAAACATTAAAGGGTTGCTTGACAATATTGTGCCCTTTAATAATAGCAGCCCCGGGGCTCTGCAGATTAAGACGTCTTATTCCCCAAATAAGACCTTTCCAGAGGAAGGTGAAAAAGGAACCCCACCCCTGTGAATCATGTTTGAGAAGAACAGGTGTATAATTTAGCCTGAAGAAGACAGATTACATCACCCTATGTTTCCATGCTCATGTTGCTCAGTGTATCATATGAAAGGCCAACATAGGGCCTTTTCACACGACCCCTAAGATCTGCTGGCCACTTAAATTCGGACCAGAGATCTTGGGGGTTCGTTGCTCTTCCTGCGTCCCCACCCCTCCGCACTTCCTTGCTCCTGTCTGCGTGAGGGGAGGGAGGAAGAAAGAGAGGAAAAAATGCAGGCTCACCTCCGAAGCCCGTCGAAGCCCCGTCGTCCTGATTCCTTCTCTTCTGTTTTTTTTTTTGCCTCCTGCCCCTTCTCTTAAAGGGGCGGGAGGCAAAAAAAAACCAGAAGCGAGGAGAGCCCTGCACTCACCAGATTAAATCCGGACCTGGGGATTTTCACTCTTCTAGAGCAGGTACCTGAAAGCTGTGCTGGGACGCGCTTAGGTGGGCGGGGTCGCACTTAATTTCCTGCAAACTCCAGAGCTGGTGGGGAAACAATTGTAAGCTCCGGAGCTGGCAGCCATTTGCTGCGGAGTTTAGGGGTCGTGTACAAAGGGCCATAGAGAACGTGGTGCTTAGCTTGCTTTCTGCAGCTTGAGGAAAGAGGACCTGAACTGGTGGATTCGAACTGCAAGGAAAGAAATGCTGACTAAAGCCTCAGGAAGAAGGTCCAGCTTGACAGTGAAGCCGACGGCCTCAGAACCTGAGGGGGCTCTCCGTTTTGTGGTATTTAAACAAAGGCTGGGTGGCCATCTGTCAGGGGTGATTTAGCAGTGGATTTCCTGCATTAGTGAGCGTTGCAGCAGATTATCTTTTCAGGACCTTCCATTTCTATAATTCTATGGTTCTTCTGATTTATCACAGGGTCAGCTCTGGGAGCAAAACCAGGCATATTTCAACTCTGGAGGACAGTCTGTTGAGTGCCTTGATACACCGACCAACCTTAGCATGGAAACCCAGGGTGATGTTTAGTTTCTGATGGGTCTGTGTGGTTGGGCAAACTGATTTTCTGTTGTCTTTGTCCCAAGCTCTGTGTCCACTGTACGGCTTCAGTTCACATCTGCTAATTACCACCACCTTTACTCCCAATCCCCCTCTTTCACCTTGGTATCTTCCATAATATTTACAGTTTCTTGTTGTTCATGGGCCTCAGGCCTCCCTCCCTCGTTGTGGTATTACCTGTCACTTAATAACATAAAATCCTTTTTTGCCGAGTGTCGTCAAGTTACCTCCATCTTCTGGCCATCTTATGAATGAGAGATATTCAACATGTCCTGTCCTCCACAGCCCTGCTTAGCTCTTCTCAGCTCAATCCTGTGGCTTCCTTTACAGAGTCTATCCATCTCATGTTTGGTCTGCCTCTTTCCCTGCTACCTTCCAGCTTTCCCAGAATTATTTTCTTTTCTAGAGAATCTTGCCTTCTCATGTTGTGCCCAAAGTAGGACAGGCCCAGTTTTCTCATTTTTGCTGCAGAGAAAGTTCAGGCTAGATTTTCTCCATCTTTCTGTTAGTGTAGACATATCTAAAAAATTTTCCTCCAGCACTAAATTTCAAAAAATGGACAAGATTTTTGGAAACACTTTGTCTTAAAATTTAATCAGCATTTTAAAGGATGTGTGATAGAGCCCTTAGTCGTTCATAATATTGCTAAGCCAGGTATCCCCCATCATGTGTTTGGTTTCTTTTTCCTTCAACAGGGATAAATGAAGAGTTCCTTTCCAGTACTTTGCATTTATTCCTACTGAATTTCATTCTGGGGTTTTTTTCCAGCACAATGCAGCATTCAGAATATGATCTTGAATGCCTGTTATAAACCATTGGAATACATGGAATTTGTTGAATATGACATAGATACAATAAAAAACATAGTAATTTAAAATATTCCAAATATAAAACAGAAAAATGGCAACTGGGAAAGGCATGTGTAACTTGCTATTTTTCAGTTGATGCTTCCAGCTGCATACAGAGATTTCTAGAGAAATAACCATACCTGTCTGTTGCGGGCAAGATGAGAAAGAGTCTGGTGTCACTTGATAAGCTAGCAAGTTTTCTTTGGCACAGGCTGGAGGCCTCATAAGAAGCATCTGAAGAGATCATCTGAGGTCCCCGAAAGCCTACGCCAAATGAAACTTGACCGATTTCCAGATGCCACACAACTGAATGTGTGTTGTGCCTCTCAAATGGCACGGAAAAGACTTGGGTGGGTACAAGCACATGAGCGGAGCCATCTTTGTCACGTACCACCATCCTGTTTCTGTTCCTAGTGCGGCCGTCACAGTCGTTCTTGTACTCAGAGGCTGAAAGCATAGAAGACCTGAAGCAAGCTGCCAAGAGGTTGAGCCAGGACCAGCACTTCCGGGAAACCATCTATCAAATCATGATTTCGCGGCAAGGTTCTTCCTCTTCCTCCTCAGGCGGCAAGAAGTGAAAGCATGCCTCCCCACCCTCCTGTTGGAAGGGAGGTCCCAGCAAATGCCTCTTGCCACCACTCCGCTCAGCAGAAGCCAAGTGGCTGGAGATGGAAGGAGAGAGAGCAGAGACCAGCCACCACGGCAGCCTCTTTGCAGGGGAGGGATTCTCCTTCCACTGAGCCGTGCTCTGCCAGGATCCTATCTTCTCAACATGAAACTGGGCCATATAGCTTAGCTAAGGTCAACCCATCCAGATGGGTTGTCCTCATCCTACCCATTTGGAAGGTGGCATATTGGGAAGGGTGGCTTAGAGGATGCCCAGCCCATCCTTTCAGACCAGAAGCAGATATAGTTTATGTTTGCCAGGCTGTGTTGGGCCACCTGCTTAAGATGCCAGGCGATGAACAATGTGATGGGAACAATTACAGGTGCTCTGCTTTGCGGTTTCTGATTGGCGTTGGGTGTCAGATAACATTTTCTTTGGCATAGACAGTATGTAAACAATTTTACTGTATTGGCATACACACAAGCAGTTTTTTCAACTGGCCTGTTGGTGGATATTCATTTGTCCTGGTTTGGCTTCCAAAAACCTAAGGCAGGCATGTCCAAACTTCAGCCCTCCAGATGTTTTGGACCACAACTCCCACAGTCCTTTGTCATTGGCAGTCTAAGCTTGGAATTCTGGGAGTTGTGGTCCAAAACATCTGGAGGGCTGAAGTTTGGACATGCCTGACCTAAGGTGTGTTTCTAAGGTGTAGTTTGTTGTTACCTATTTTCCCCAAGTGTTAGGAGGTTTGTGGGTCACTCTTTCAGGCAGCCCTTGTTCTTGTGAGAACATGAGAACATAGTGGACATGTGGCCTTTGCATTGCATTTGTTCACCTATACGTGAACAGAAGGTGAGGCAGGAAGGAGGCAACAGAAGGTATCTTCCATGGCAGCAGCAAAACTCATTATGTTAATTGCCTAAACAAATTCTGCTGCTCTGTCTCTCTCCCTCTCCCTCTCTGTCTCACATTCAAACACACATCTACACAGCACAGGCAAAAACAGATGACAAGCTAATTTCAAGGTAAGTGAGATATTTAAAGAGTGGTATTACCAGTTCCACTCCCTTACAAGAGTCTGCACTTCTGATGTGGCTGTGGTGGTGGTAGCAGTATCAAAAACAAAATGTGTGTGTGTGTGTGTGCGCGCACACACACACACACACACACACACACACACACACACACACACACACACAACACACACACACACACACACACACACACAGAGAGAGAAGAACAGTTTTTTCTTTAAATCTGCTGCCACATGACCTACAAATGCAATTCAGATTCAAAGCAGAGGCACATTCCCTGTCTACATATTTACAGTGGCTTTTTGTTTTTCGGGGGAGAGGGGCAGTTGACACCACTGAATTTGAACAACATGGCACCAATAGCACAAGCGCTGCTCCCCACTGGCCTGGCCTGGCAGTGCAATCCCGCAGACTCCAGAAGTATCCCATCACGGGCGTCTTAGGTGCACGGTCCCACTCTTCACAAGGGCATTTCTGCAATGATGCCTCACCTTTTAAGTCTCCTGTTTTCCAGGCAACAGAGTGTACTAATAATAATTATACATGCCTGAATTGGTCCCAGCCTTTTCTGCTTTAGCCTCCTAATGGTGCATCATCTGTTTGTTTTATCTTCAAGACAGAAGAGGGAGAGGGGGCACGCAAAGTCTGTGGCAGCTCCAGGTTTATCTAACTGCTTCCCAGGTGCTCCTGTGGTCAAACCAGACCAGGCCACTGGTTCTAGGCTTATGTGGAAATCAAATGCAAATCAGTATCGTATTTATTTGATCACAGTGGTGTATGTTTCTAGGCGTCAAAAGTCCTGTGCAATGCAGAGAATGTAAATGGTCAGGGGGAGCATGAACCATAAAGCTGCTTCAGTGTTGCTCTGTTCAAAGCCTTGTTTGTGGACTTTCTAACGGTCGGTTGCAAGTTGCAAAGCCACTGACCTCATTTCCATCATAAGACTGTTGACCTAGCTGATGAGAGAGAAGACGGGAGCAAAACATGCCAGTACAATTGGGCTGACAGTCAACAAAGTAGGAACATTAGCTAATGGCACACTGCTGCATTAATAGTTTTCTTGCTTGCACTGTCCTAACAAAAGTAGGGAAAGTGGTGAATCTGTGAGTTAAACATTGCTAACTAGGGAAACCTCATCTGCCCCTGGCTTGGCAGGTAATTGAAGGAGAACTGGCGCCCTCTAGTGGTACTCAGCAACAATGCAGTTACCATGCAGTTACCATGAGTCCTACTTTGCTGGCTGTAAATAAACACCTGTACAGTATCTTAATAACTAGTTTCAACCAGAGAGGTTGGGTCTGAGCCTTTGGTACCACGTCCTGAGTCTCAAGCTCCAAGTTTGAGCCCTTATTAAAAAACATGCTCTTTTCCCCCAGAAAAAAGGAGGGCTGGGTGTATTCCAAGGCATGAGTCGAGTCCAAGTCATTGGAAAACTACAACAACCCCAAATTCTGTCCAGATTGAGTCACTGGTGCAACTTGAGTCCCCATCTACGGTTCTTACTGTGGGAGTTTGCTGGGAAAGTTCCAAGCAAACTGATCTTAGTTACAGAAAGAAAGAGACAGAGACAAGGTGCTTTTCCACCAGCCAGCTGGGAAGAGCTCTGCGCAGATAGAAGGACAAAGAAGAACAGCTCAGCTCCTCCCAGAGGCTTGTTTATTGCATCTACTGTTCAATAACAGAGCATTTTATGAAAACATTGTTTCTAATAGGGAGCAAGTGCTCTTTAGCCTTTTAGTCCTGCCTCAAAGCAAAGAGGTCAAAGGATATAGAAGGTCACTTCCTTCTTAGACATGCAACGTGGTAAAAGTCAGGAGAGCTTGCTCTGCACTGAAACTCCCCCCAGGAAACATACCCCTCAAAGAAAGGTTCCTCACATCCAACTAAAAGTAATCCCTTTGAACCACCTGTTGAATGGCAAAATAATACTTATGCAAATCCCACTGAGCCAATGAGTCTACACTAGTTAGAACTAGCAATAGGATGCTGATGATTTGTAGAATGTTATATTCCTGGCATGCTCTCTATGTGAGTAACTAATTAATAAAAGATCCTTATAAAGCAAGTTTGTCAGGGGTTTTTCTTTCCTTCCACTCACACCTTACTTGCATCTGCAAGGCTACTAGGTGTATTATTTTCACCAACAAATGACAACATATTCTGTACTTGATTCAAGCAAAGTCTATTTAGTTATACTATAAGTAACTGAAATGGGTGCATGCGCAATGCACCTTCATTAAATTGTTATAAATGCTACAATTTCTGTTATTATTTTATTATTAATTATTAATAAATTATTAATATTTCATTATTATTTATTTTGTTTATTGTTACATTTGTATCCTACCTTTTCACAACAAAAAAGTTCAAAATAGTTTATGTTATTGAAGCAGATTAAAAACACATTAAATGATAAAAGCATTAAAATGATAGCAGAGCAATTTGCATCCTCGCAGCAGTCAATAAAACAATTTAAAGAGTCAGTTTTAAGAACTGTGTCTTCACACTCTAAAAGCAGCAAGAATGAGGATTCGATCTCGGTTGTCTTCATTCCACAGCCTGGAAGCAAAATAAGAGAAAGACCTCTTTGCCAAGGCAGTCAAAGTAAACATGTTGGAATGCCCTTAGTTTATTATTAGGCCTTTGACCATCTTCTAATATGGACCTTAAGTAAGGTAAAGGGTTCCCCCCGCACATGCATGCTAGTCGTGTCCAACTCTAGTGGTGATGTTCATCTCCATATTCAAGCTGAAGAGCCAGTGTTGTGCAAGTCCGTGGCCACGTGGCTGGCATGGCTGCAAAGAAACACTGTTTTTACCTGCTTGTTTTTTACGGCAGTACCTATTTATCTACTTGCATTTACATGCTTTCAGACTGCTAGGTTGGCAGGAGCTGGGGTTAAAAGTGGGAGCTCACTCTGCTGCATGGCACCTGGGATTCAAACCGCTGAGCTGCCAACTTTGCAGCCAACAGTTTTCAGTGCTCTAGCCCACTGAGCCACCACGCCACCTGGTGTTACCAAGTGAACTTGGTGGTTAACTGCCAGATGGGGTAAAAAGAGTGCAGTTGGGTCATGAAGGTGTGTGTCAGGGACATATATGGGTACAGTTTGTTTGACATGCATTGCCCACCTTCATCTTAGGTTGTTACAGTACATAGCACTTCAGTAGAGCTTCCCACCCACAGGAACAGAGTGGGGTGTTTCTGTGTCGAAGACAGAGCAGCATGCGTTTTTTCAGCCCTCCCAAAAAACAAAGTGCACCATATCTGAGGCTTCTTGTTAGGTGCTTGGCAGAAATTCCCACATCCTTATCCTTTCCTTCCTAGAACAATAAACAATGCTCAAAACCAGTTGCCTTCGGCTGACTCAAGAACGCCCAAGTGTGATCTAGACTTATGTTCCTTCCCCCTTCCCTTTTCGATGTCAATCATTGTGGGCCTTCAGAGAATCCAAAGACAGAAAAATGTCCCCTAAAAGTTGCCCATTCCTGATAAAATCATTTATAAAAATGTTTTAAACTAGTTGACCCCACATTTAAGGCAAAAAGCCAGAGCACTTTACACTGATAAGTAACGCTGTGCTTTCTAGGCATCTGATAATAATAAGAAATGCAACCATTGGTGGCCCATGGACTAATGTGGGAGAATTAGATGCTCTTAAACCTTGGGTCCCCCATGTATGCCCCACAAGGAATAATGGGTGATGAGGGACAAGGAAAAGGAAAATATTCAGGTAGTAGTGCTTCTCCAAATGGATGAAAATGGCTCAAGGAGCCTAATAGAATAGCTGCCGCTATGGGGGAGCTGAAAAAGGGCCAAAGTGAGTCTCATTACAGTCAGTGGACGGCCCTTCTTTTCTCCCTCCTCTGGTTTTCAGCCTTGCTAAAATCTGTCTAGACCCGTTGAGTCTGATGTCATCTAGCGTACGAGTCTCTGCTCGCAGCTCTCTGCCTTGTGGCGCTTTCGTTTGGCTGTGAACAGGGGTGTGATTGTGCCACCCTACAGGGATGTGTGTGTGACGCATGTTTCCTGAAGCAGAGAGTTTCCAAGATGGCAGAGCGTTCCCAAGATGCTTCCTATTGGCTCTGTCAGATCACTTCCTCCCCCCAAACAGCTGTTAGCTTGTGCATCTTCAGACTGACCCTTCCAGCAAAACCACCCTTGCTTCATGGGTGTTTTTGAGATATATATTTCTGTCACTTCAGACCATTTCCCCCTTTTGGGCAAGGAAAGACCCCTTGTCCAGCCTCACTATTTATCCAAGGCTTAGGGAACAACTCTTGCGCTCTCTTGCCCGTCTGGTTACCTGGTTAGGATGGCATGGGTGGGAAACCATCTTCAACTCAGTCACGGATCTTCTTAGAAAGCCTTGCTTCTCTCTTTCTCCTCCATCCAACTCCCTCTGTGTGTGTGTGTGTGTGTGTGTGTGTGTGTGTGTGTGTGTGTGTGTGTGTGTGTGTGTGTGTGTGTGTGTGTGTGTGTGTGTGTGTGTGTGTGTTTCAGGTGTAGGCCACTCTCGTAGAGCAACCCTGCATTCCTGAATTTGAACCTGCACCACTGGCTGTGAGTATGGACCTTTCCTAAAAGCTCCCAACAGCTCTGTGTTAACTGCTATTAATTTGCAGACCATTAGCAGTCACTATGCCTTGATTGGTTCTGTCTCTTCCCCAGCTATTCTCTCAGGTACAAAGAAAAACTGGAACATGAATGTTGATGGAAGCAAAAGTCTAAGCCAGGAGGAGCCACCTCAGCCGCCCCAAAGAGCTGCTACAAAAGGACCAGTGGAGAAGAAACAGAAACTGCCCTGAGGAGCAGGAATCAATACGGGAGCAATTAACAATAATGAAGCATTTTTTCTATTGTGTTCCGTCTCTAGAGCCTTCTTGGTGGTGCACTTGCCACAGGGGGAAAAAGGCATTGTATGGTGGTGAAAGGAGGTGGAGAGAGGCCCAATGAATGCTTGAAAAAACTAGGAGTTGACGGGCCGCTCAACATATCTTTGCATCCTGTCAGATTGAAACATTTCTCTAGGGAGCAAACCGGGTCATTTTTATTAGGCTTTTAACCAAAGCGCTTTCAGAGAGAAATGCCCTGAGATGCAACAACGTCACACTTCTTCCATGTTATGAATTGTGGTGTAACATCTCTAGAACACCCACGTGACAACTTTTCTGCCACACTTCTATCCTAAAAGAAGATACGTTGTTGTTGTTGTTGTTGTTGTTGTTCAGTTGTTCAGTCATGTTTGACTCTTCGTGACCCCATGGACCGGAGCTCGCCAGGCCTTCCTATCTTCCACTGCCTCCCAGTGTTTGGGTTTGCTGATGCCCAAGATGTCAATTTTTATTCTTTCCATCTCACGTTTGACCACATCCAGCTTACCCTGGTTCATAGATCTCACAGTCCAGGTTCCTATGCAGTATATTTCTTTGCAGCATTGGACTTTTCTTTCTCTTACAGGCACGTCTGCAGCTGAGCGTCCTTTCAGCTTTGGCCCAGCCACTTCATTAGCTCTGGAGCTACTTGTACTTGTCAGTCACAAAGATGACAGGAAGCCACATCATGGTTGAAATCTAGAAATAAATTGCAGCTCACATTAGGCCCACTGAATCCCTGCGGATTTGGTGAGTAATTTCCTTCATCAGTTCCACTGATTCAGTGGGCCTGCTGTGGTTGCAGGTTACTGCTGGGTTTCAGTCCCAGGGTCTTTTTTGCTGCCTTCAGTTTCTGTCTGCTGAGAGTCCATTTGCAGAACAACATCAGATCCTTCCTTGGGTCACCATGGCTAACAGAGTAGAGGAATCTGATCTCAGTTCTTCACAACCAAGACAATGTGTTATGCTTCTGTGTTGGACTCACAGCAAAAACCACCTCTGTTGCTGGACCAGTCATACCATTGAGCCAAATTAATTGGACTGTCTTCGGCTGATGGAAGTCCCTTAAAGGACCAAATGTCTATTAATAAGTTCATTATCCTTTCCCAATTTATGATCCATTCCATTCGGATTTTTTGCTTTGGGCTTTAAAATAACATTTTCAAGTAGCCCTGTGAGGGTGCATGGATATCTTTTTTAAAAATCTTGAATTGTTATAACCATCTCCATCTTAGAATGGTTCAACTGGAAGGGATCCTATAAATCATCAAGTCCAGTCTCTGTTAAGGGAGCACAATGGGGAATCAAAGTCCCAACCGTTGCCTCCACAGCCACAACCATCCAGCAGAAGTGATATAGACATCTTGGAAAGATTACTGCTTTGGGCTAGAGGTCTCACAATACACAAGTTCTCCTCTTTTCCAGGCACCGAGCTGGGAACAGTTCTGTAAGCAGGATCCAACAGGTTCTTCTAAGCCTTCCACTTATGTTTGTTAATCTTGTGTCCAATTTCACTCTCCGTGGTTTTGCAGATGGTGCCCTTCTGCTACACAGCTGGGGTGAGCATGTACTCTGTAGCTGTTTGAGCAACCAGGAGCCACGTTGCTCTGTGTGTGCGCACATTCATAGACCCACAGCAGAGATTGCCACGGACGTTTCTTGAACACAGAGCTATCCTGGCTCAAGGAGTTGGAATGGGAATGACACTGCAGTGCTGATTTCAGACTAATAAAGTTTTTTTCATCCAAAGTTTATAAAAGCCATGCTGGCTGCAGGACTCGGTGAGCTGTCCCCCCCCCCCAAAAAAAAGCTTTTCCCACCTGTAATTGGCAAACAAGTGGCCCATAACTGGCCTTCGGGTCAGATGGGCGGTATCTAAATCAAATGAATAAATAAATAAAATGTACTCTGTTAAAAGTGTGTGTGTGTGTGTGTGTGTGTGTGTGTGTGTGTGTGTTGTGTCGTTACAGTCGTGACCGACTCTTTGTGACCCCATTTCCATGGAGTTTTCTTGGCAGGAATACTGGAGTGGTTTGTCAGTTCCTACTGCAGGCATCTACAGCACCTGGTATTCCCTGGTGGTCGCCCATCCAAGTACTAACCAGGGCTGACCCTGCTTAGCTTCCGAAATCAGGCTTAGGGCATCTAGGCAGCTCTGTTAAAAGTAAAGGATTATTAAGATTGCAAACAAATGTGTGCTTGAATTATAAGTGGGAAATGTTAGAGCGATATTTCCCAATCTGGGAGTCAGGATCGCCCTTGTAGCCCTTGCTGAAGAATTTCTTCCTCCACCTTTCTTAGTGGGATATTCAAGTTAGCATGCATGTGTATTTATGAGAAACAGGCTCTCTTGAGTACAAAGAAGCCTCTACTTTCCAAAAATGGGGGACTTTAGACTATTTAAAAAATGCCTTTTATGCAAACACGGCAGGGGAAATTGCAGGCTACTTGTTTATATGACTTTTTAAAAGTTGGGAACCACTGTGTTAGAGAGTCCTAAATGAAGTCCACATCTTCAGTCCCCTGGTTTCAGAGCCCTTCTAAAGACAGCAGCTGTCACAGCTCTCACAAATGCCCACAGGATGGCTTCCTGATGTAATTGCAGCCCTGGCCAGATGCGCAGACAAAAGTAATACCAGGTGTACATTCAACAACATTTTAATTTTACACTTGGAAACGGGCCATTTCGTAAGCTGCATTCTCCGCAGGTCCTGCCATGGCCCCATTCTGTCTTTTACTGTCCTGCAGGTTGGACTCTTCACTAGTCAGCTATGACAGAATTCATCTTACGTAACACATTATTTTCATTGTTACTTTGAAAGGACAGAACATTCCGAGTCGCTTCAGACACGAGCAGTTCCAAACTTCTTCCGAAAAGTAATAAACCGGGAAGAAGGGTGTAATTCAGATTAAGAAATGGATGGATTACTAGTGGAAACCAAAGCCACTGGACTGTGATGGACAAATGGACATTGAAGTGATTACCCAGAGCCACTTGAGACTGCCAACTGAGGTTGGGACTGTACAGCAGAGATCTGCTGTGATCCAGTTTTTCAAAGAAGACCCCTGTGGGTTTGTCTGTAGTCGTCCAGATGACTGCACCAAATGTTTCATAAAACAGTTTTCACTCTGGTTGTGAACTAACCACCAGCACCTTTGTGCTAAATGGCTCTTCCAACAACCACTTTTTCGAAGTTTATTTTTTTCTGAAGTAGCTTAGCAATAACTTGTTTCATCTCTGACTTTGGAGAACTTATTTTAGCTGTTTGGAGATAACCGGATCTTGGTTGAGCACTGACACACCGGCACGCACACGCACACGCACACGCACACACACACACACACACACACACACACACACACACACACACACACACACACACACACACACACACACACACACACACACACACACACCATAACCCAGTTATGTAGGGCAGAAAGTGGAGGAAAAGGATATTAATAATAAATCAGGGAAAAGTTATACCCCTGCTGACTGAAATGAAAAAAAAAACCCACATAATTTCTTTATAAAAACAGAGATTTCTCCACCAAGCTTTGTATTATGAAGTCGCCAATTTTAACTCCATTTGTTCCATGTTAGATCTGATGCAAACTGCACAGTAAATGATCAATGCAGACACTTTCTGAGAAGCTGTTAGACTGTGTTACATTTTGCTGAAAGAAAGCCGCTACAGCAGGCGTGTCCAAACTTCGGCCCTCCTGATGTTTTGGACTACAACTCCCAGAATTCTAAGCTTAGATTGCCAATGACAAAGGACTGTGGGAGTTGTGGTCCAAAACATCTGGAGGGCCGAAGTTTGGACATGCCTGCCCTACAGTAAACCCCTGCCCTTTTGCAGTTCATATACTGCGGTCTTGGTATATTGCGGGACCACAGTATATAAAACAAAACCCCTGGGGTAGGATGGATGGGCCTGTTTCAGGCCTCCAGCACTTACCCCAAGGCCTGAAATTGCCTAGAACGGGCCTCCGATAGCCTTCTGGGTCTGTCGAAGGCCCCAAAAGTGCTTTCCAGCGAACCTGAAGTGACTTCCGGTAAACTGAAAACCACTTCTGAGGCCTCCGACAGGACCCAGAAGCCCATTGGAGGCCCATTCAGGGCAGCACCAGGCCTCAGATAATGTAGGAGGCCCCATATAGGGCCCCCCAGGCCCCAACCGACCTCACATCCACTTATCATGGATTTTCAATTATCATGGGTCAGGTTGGGTCCCTAACCCCCACGATTTGGGGGGGTTACTGTACCCCCATTTCTGTGGAAATTTGCTTCCAAATAGTGTAAATTTATTGGCATGATAGATAATAATCATGTGCCATCAAGTCAATTCAGATTTATGGCAACCCTTTTCAGGGTTTTCCAGGTAGGCAATATTCATGAGTGGTTTACATTCTCTTCTTCTAGAGGTGCCCTTGGACTGCACAACTTTCCCATGACCAAACAATCTGGACCTACTCACAGGAGGCAGAGTACGAAATTGAACTCCCAATCCTAATCTACTGAGCTACAGTATCCAGTTAGCTCAGACATGATAGATAGCCTTTGGTTAATACTGTAGTAACATGTTTTCCTTCTGGTATAATGGGAGACATTAAAAGTTCCACATAGAAAGTCAGGGTTTGGTACACACTTCAGTCATATCATACATCAATTATATTCCGAGAATAGTGCAGCAGTGCTAATTAATGATGGAGTAACTGAGAAGATGTCACTAGGCTGAGGAAGAAGAGAGGGTTGCCCCCTATCTCCAGTTTTATTTACAGTTATAACTGAGCTTTTGGCAAATGTAATAAGAGAGGGCAAGAGAATTGGTGGTATAGGAGATAAAGACCAAAATCAATTTGGGTCTTTATCTTTATCTTTATTTGGGTAGTGGGCGGCATACAAGCTAAATAAATAAATAAATAAATAAATAAAATCTATTTGCAGATGATACATAATTAAATATGAAGGTTAAAGGTAAGGGTTCCTCCTGCACATGTGTGCTAGTTGTGTACAACTCTAGGGGCGGCGCCCATTCATGGTCATGTGGCCAGCATGGTCAAACACATTTTTGTGCATTTATCTACTTGCGTTTACATGCTTCTGAACTGCTAGGTCGGCAGGAGCTGGAGTTAACACTCCGCTGTGTGGCACCCAGGATTCGAACCAACGAGCTGCCTACTTTGAAGCCAACAGTTTCAGCACTCTAGTCCGCTGAGCCACTACACTCCTGCTAGTTAACAGCTGAGCTCACTCCGCTGTGTGGCACCCAGGATTTGAACTGCCAAGCTGCCAACTTTACAGCTGACAGTTTCAGCGCTCTAGCCCACTGAGCCACTACGTTCCTGCTAATTAGTTATTAAGGATCCCTTAACATCTATAGAAAGGATCAAGAAGTTTGGTGGTGGAACAGGACTGAGAGTTAATTGGGACAAATCAGACTGTATAAATCAGAAAAAAGATGATGGAACAAATAAAAGAATATCAAATATTGAAAATCTTATAGTTTGGCAAAATAATTTTATGCAAAATGAAAATTCTACCCAAGATAAATTTGTTATTTTGGATGCTACCCTTTAAAAAGGCAGTGCAAATTTTGTTTGGTTTGCTTTTCAGTAAGAAAGTAACAACATTTGCAAAATTACTTCTAAACATTATGGAAAGAATATGCTTGTTTTGTTTTGTTTTGTTTTGTTTTTGGTCAGAGGGGAATAAAATGTGAGACAAGGTGAACCCAGCAGATTTGTTTGTCCATTTATAAGGGATGGGAGGGTAAGGCAGGTATTGTGTAACAGCTGATTCAAGATTTAAAGCAAAACTGCTGCAATGAAAGCTAAGCTAAGTGATACACAGCTTTCATGATCTTAACTGGAAATCATTTCAGTGATATCTTTAGTTAGCTTACCAGCAAACTGGAAAGCTGCAAATGTTCAAAGTATTCCTATAATTCTCCCCTGAATTATCAAAAGCCCTGAACCAGTACAGGAAGGACAACTTCAAAGACCTACTCAAGTCAGTGGTGCCAGCCTAGGAAGTCAGTTTCTGCTACCAAGGATTCTCTCTCAGCTTTCCAGGTGTTTGCTGAAGAAAAACAATGTAAAGCAACATAAAAACATTAAAAGAAACAGTGCTTTGTGCAAGGAATGTACATTCTTTGTGCAAGGAATGTACATTTATTGATTTATTGGTTTATTGATTTATTTATACATTTGTATACTGCCTGTCTTCCAGAGGAACTCTGGGCAGTTTACAGCAGTCACAAATTAGAAGATACATAACATTATAAAAATATAATCAAATTAAAAATTAATAAAGACCATCAATAATCACAAAACACATAAAATATACTAAGAATAGCCGACAAGGCAGTCTTATAACCAGGACTGAAACAACAAAAATAACCAAATAACAAAAAAAAAAAAAAAAAGGAGAAGGACATTAGCGGTTGCCGAACGCCTCTTTAAAGAGCAGACATTTATATGTCTTCTAATTCTTAAGTTGATGAATATGTTAGGTTCTTATATTCCACTCATTTATTAGTCAGACAGCAGGAAGACCAAAAAGATCAGATAATTACTCTGAGGGGATTTGGGGGGTTATAGTTTCCCAAAAATAGCATTTGCAAGCTGTGAAGAGAACTACAGAATCCCCCCCCATCCTAAACCCAATAAAAGAAGCGGAGAAGGAGCTTCATTCCAAACATGTTCTCACAGAGTTTGTTCTGATACCTGGGATGTGGAGTAGACCGTAGGGTGCTGGTGGGTGGTTTCACCACAAGATCCCTTTGGGTTATATTTCTCCACATGTGAAGAAACAAGATCCTCAGCTGAATGGAGGAAGACTGAACCATTTGGAATGACTGTATGCCTCATTTTAAAATTGGCTGTTCCAATATATTGCCTCCCAGGAGACCAAACTCATGACTAGAGAAGAATTGTATGACTTGAATGCCAACCACAAAGAATCTTAAGTAGTTGAAGATCTTCTACATCTTCATCAATCAAAAGGGAGATGGCAACCAAGAAATCAAAGGGACTGAGACTGGGAAGGATAGCTATAAAACTAGAAGGAACAAAGGTCCTTAAGAATAAGGATGTGTTGCTGCAGTTTAAGCAAAGGAACCATACAATACCATTGATGCTATGTGCTTTCATATGGCTATGAAAGCTGTGAAGATGGGTTGATCTATCAATGGGACCTCAGTCTTGACTTGCCAACACCTAAGTGGGGCTGTTGATCATAGGAGGTAATTCATGCACAGGGCTGCCATAAGTTGAAAGCAACTTGATAGCACGTAAGAGCAAACAATGACAATTGACGTTACCTTTTTCTCAGGAAAATAGATAATTATGGGTGTTTTGCACGGAACCAAGTGCACAAGGGTTTCAGGGTCCTCTCATTCCCACTGAAGACATTCTGCAGCCCCAGTTGACCACCCGTGCCATTCCATGTACAAAAGCAATCAAACTGGCAGTTGCCTCTTTTTTCCTCGCTGACAATGGGACGGCATTCTCTGCTAGAGTTGTCAGGTCTCAGGGCACCAGCAGACGTCTCGGGCTCTCCTTCTTTAGGCCTCCATGTGGGGGAGACAAATTTGAAGGTAAATTGTGTTCGGAGAGGAGACAGTTTGCTTTTTTGAGAGTTTTGTCTCTGAGGTGGCTTTAAAGCCTGGCCACCCATCTTCCCAGCTGGCACCAGGGCTCACCCAGCTCAGTGCAAAGTTCTCTGTACATATGCAGAGCTTGTACAATATCAATGCCTCATAACACCCAAAGCAGCAGGAGGTGACGGGGAAAATAAATGGTGGATGCATGGACTTGGGCCCACTGTGCCATAGGGAGTGCACAGGGAGGGGAGTGCCACTATCACAATTCACAAGCCTTCTTGCTATGCAGGCTTCTCCAGGAACAGTGCAAGGTCTCCCTGCATGTCAGGCATGCTGTACCCCAGGAAAATGCAGGATGGAAGGCTTAGTGGAAAAGGTGGAAACTTTGGCCCTGCCCAGCACATAGATGTTTCTCCTTTAGTTCTCAGGTCAGTTGGTTGGCCAGATTTTGCATAGGTTCTGAGCCATTTACCCAACTTCCCCTCATGCTGTTTCTACAGTCAGTTGGGCCAGATAATGCTTCAGTCTCCTCTCTCAACTCTTCTTTGCCCTGGCCCTGGTGTGATAAAGGACTGCGCTGACCTCAGATTTTGTCCCTGAAATCACCAGGCCGAGAATACCTACAGCTGACTCAGCAACCCTATTCTGCATCACATCTGAAGGCAGCAGCCTCAGGTTTGGGGGGTGGGTGGGTTTAAGATGAATACATCTGCCACCAGTGCGGTAGAGACTGCCATTCCTGAATTGGCCTATTTAGTCACACTAGGTGTTGTTTTTAGGAAACAGAATACATCTGCCCCCAGTGCAGTAGAGACTGCCATTCCCGAATTGGCCTATTTAGTCACCCTAGGTGTTGTTTTGAGGAAACAGAATACATCTGCCCCCCCCAGACTGCTATTTAGTCACCCTAGGTGTTGTTTTTAGGAAACAGAATACATCTGCCCCCAGTGCAGTAGAGACTGCCATTCCCGAATTGGCCTATTTAGTCACCCTAAGTATTGTTTTTAGGATCTCTACTCCACGCATGATACCATAGTTTTTTGAGACTGAAGGATGCCAATGATGATGATGGGTTTAAGATGGCTGCAATGCCCTACAGCTCTCTTCCAACATTTTGCGGCTGTCTCCCTTCCCACTATCTGCTACCCGAGGCCACTGCCTCCAGCTACCTAAAGCTAAAACAATCCTTATATCGTACTTCCCTCAAGGAAATACAGACTGCAGAGGCAGCTACACTGATCCCAAAACAAAGTCCAAACTCCAAAAACACACACTCATGTCATAGCCTCAAATCCCTCTCACTAGTCCTTCAGCAGGAAAATGAAAAAACCTATCCTTGTTAGCAACTGGTTAGTGCTTGCTTGACTTCAGCCCCCACACCCACCCCCGCAAGTGGAGAAATTTACCCTAGATTCTCATGCCAAGTAGACAACAGCTGGCCTCAAGCAAATGAGAAAGAGAGGTTGGAGAAAGGAAGCATTTGGTTTTGAATGGGTTACTGCTGCACTAGCATTCTTCTTGAATAGGAGAGCCTGTTAATTACTGTATTTTTCTCACTTATTTAGAAACATACCCTGGAGTGAGATGGAAGAGGATGGAGGTGTGGGAGGATAATGGAGGAACTGCTAATATTGTTTAAGAAAACCCACCAGGGAGAAGGCAAGACATATGCTCTTCCTTCAAGCTAGGGTCTGTTGTTGCATCTGAATCTGTGAATGGACCCCATGCTGTGCTCCTTTCATGCACCATACTCCCACCAACTAGTCATATAATTGTCCTTCCCTCATTTTTTCTCTGAGAAGCTGTAAGAGCATTTTGGGGGGCAAGCAACAGCTCAGTTTCTTCCTGTTCATATTATGTACCCTATTTTTAAAGCTTGAAACTAAACACCTCCATACAACTGACCTACACAAATGATTATACTCATGCCAGGCACCCTGCATGAGGATGATGGGGCTCCAACCAAACACGATTTCCTGCACAGGAGTATGCAGCTAGATATACAAAATATACTACAGACAAATTCCACATTTTCCCTTTGCCTTCTAGTGCATTCAGTTACAATCTGAAGGAGAGGGAATGTTAAACAATGGCTGCTTCTTTCTTTGTACGTACCGTACATTGATTTGTCATAACCCTATATATTTTTTTCAGATTTGAAACAAAATGATTTTGAAACCTGACCCTCAACCCCGCCCCCCTGCTTCCAGCTGAAGCTGTACAGGTTTTTTCAATTCATAGGCGCACATGCGATTTAAGCATCTTCTTTACCCATGGTGCTCTGCTGACTGTCATGCTTAATGGGTCTCATCTGTGGTCAGTAGCTCTGCTTATCATGTCTGCTCTGCAATCTCGAATTGACTCCTGGATAGATTCTCCTTTGCTACTATTCTTGCCCTCTCTCTCTAGCTACGAATGAAACTTGAGTAGTAAAAGACAAATAAACCAAAATGTCAGTACAGCATTGAGGTGCATGTAAATTCCAGCCACCAGTGAATACAGCTTTCAGCATAAGCCCAAAGCATACTGTAACTATTTGTCTCCTTGTGTGTATGTGTTGAGTCATTACAGTTATGACTGACTCTTAGTGACTCCATGTCCATGGAGTTTTCTTGGCAGGAATACAGGAGTGGTTTGCCAGTTCCTACTCCAGGCCCCTACAGCACCTGGTATTCCCTGGTGGTCTCCCATCCAAGTACTAAGCAGGGCCAACCCTGGTTAGCTTCCGAAATCAGGCGAGATCGGATGTGCTTAGGGCAGGGGTGGCAAACCTTTGGCACTCCATATGTTTTGGACCACAGCTCCCACAGTCCTTTGTCATTTGGCAATCTAGGCTCAGAATTCTGGGAGTTGTGGTCCAAAACATCTGGAGTGTCGAAGGGTTCGCCACCACTGGCTTAGGGCATCTAGGAAGCCTATTCATCTCGTTATGGAACAACCTAAGGTTACTCTTACCTTCTTATTCCACCTGTGGGCTTCCCATAGACAGTTGGATATACTGCAACCCAAGTATTACGCCTTTAAGGAGTTTTTAGCTGGGAGGGACTTTTTTGGACTGGGGTTGGATGTCAGTCAACTTAGTAGCAGACAATTGTCCCTTCTCTTCTCAGATTCACTGTGCCAAACATGGTCCTGATCCCAAGTCTGGTTTCAGAGCTGCAATTTTTGGTTTGCGCTTCCTCAATTTAATATTTGTCTTGTAGCATGTTAGTTTGCTCAGCCGCATACTAAATTGCAAAATATGCTCGTCTAGTTGGGGATATGTGATGATTTGTTTCAAACTAGTGCCTCCTAGGAGAAGAGACAGTCTGTATAGCCTTGGGCAAGCTGCATGGTACCAGGATGCCCAGAGGAAGCAAACAGTAAACCCTCTGCCTTGGATATAATATTTAGAATAAACAATTGCAAATTAGTGATGCTTCTGAATGTTAGGATGGCAAATTAAAATTCTGTTAAGAGACTGAGTCTTAAGAGTCTAACCAGCTCCACTGATAGCAGGATCCTGATAAGTACACCGGCAAAGCTGTTTAGGGAGGAATTTCACTGTGATGTACATTTTATAGCTTTAAAAAGACTTCAAGTATCCAGTGCCTGCAAGATAAGCTCCTTTGGGTAATACTGTCTCTAAACAGCAAAGCCATAAACAAAGGCCTAGGTTTCACATTCTCAGAATATTGTTTCTTTCTTGTGTACTTAAAAAAGGTAGGAGAGAAAAAGGTGTCACTAACGGCATTATAAAAATTACAAAAATGACACATACGCTAAAGGTGTTTGCTTTTCTCCAAGTCTGGATAGCAAAATGCAAGGCAATCAGGTGTGTGTGTGTGTGTGTGTGTGTGTGTGTGTGTGTGTGTGTGTGAATGTGTGGCTTTGAGTGAGGAATGAGTGTGTAGCAAGAAACTGTGTGAATATATTTAGAAAAGAGGGATAACTGCTGGGTTACCATAGCAACAGTACCAAAGAAGACAGTTAGGCAAAATAAAGGCAGCAGGATTTAGAAAAGCTGTGTCACAAAGACAATTTGTGTTTGTTTGGAGATTTATCTGCTTCCACACCTATGGTACAAAGCATGCTTACCCGAAAGTAAATGACACTAAAATGAAACAGAAACCTACTTTCAACAAGGCTGTCTAATTATAATGTGCCCTTTGTCTAAGAAGGGGGGGGGAATATTGGCGCTTGTAGTGAAAAAGCGAAGACTATAAATTATACAGAACAGACATACAGTGATGCTCCGTGTCAGGGAGGGAGGGAGGGAGAGCACGTGAGGCCACATGCTCATCGTTGCTATCTTGCCAGATTATTTGACAGCAGCTCAGAACAGCTGTTCTCAGAAGACCCTGTGAAGGTTTTCCCCCCAGGGAGGGGGAAAAAATGAACCATATCCCTCAGCACATGCTCTTCATATAGCCCTCACTCACCCTTCTTCCCCAGAGCGAATTTGGAGGCCACTTACGGGTAGCCAAAAGAGGAGACAAAAGAAGACATTGATGAGTGTGAAATCTGCATATGTTGAAAAGTACAAGGGTCTCTGGTGGGTAAGACAAAGAACGGACTGAGTCTGATTCCCATCTTCTATTGTGTTATGTGATAAATGGCAATAATAATAATAATAATAATAATAATAATAATAATAATAATAATAATAATAATAATAATAATAATAATAATAATAATAATAAATGGTCCGCTCCAAATCTGTACTGTTTCCCACTTTTTGTTGTCAACTTTTGAAACTTTTGAGTTCTCAACCAGTCTAATTATTGCAGTGATGGCAGTGTATTTTACATTCTGCTGTCCTACCACTGAATATTACAGCAGGAAGTGGGCCATTTACTGCCCTCCACATGTAGGATTCCATCCTTCCTACTCATGGGGTGTGGTGGCTCAGTGGGCTAGAGCACAGAAAGCTGTCGGCTGCAAGGTCAGGAGCTCAGTGGTTTGAATCCCCGGTGTCACGCAGCGGAGTGAGCTCCTGCTGATAACCCCAGCTCCTGCCAACCTAGCAGTTTGAAAGCAGGTAAATGCAAGTAGATAAATAGGTACCACTGTAAAAAGTGGGAAGGTAAAACAGTGTTTCCTTGCAGCCATAACAACCACATGGCTACAGACTTGCATAACACTGGCTTTTTGGCTTGAATACGGAGATGAGCACTGTCCCTAGAGTACAAGGGGAACCTTTACCTTTATCCTAGCTCGGACTGATCAAATTTCAACCCAAGAATGTTTGAAGGGCCACAAGCTGTCCATCCCAAAAAACTGTTCACCTAAAAATCTCAAGTGCAGTTTCCTACTTCAAATCTCTTATATGCAGATCTCACCTAATCTTTGTCCTTCCCAAAATAACTATCTGCTGATGTCAATTTCCCCCCTCCCCCCTCCCATCCAGAAACCCTGCTTTCTCCTCTGAGCTGGACTTAGTTATCTCCTAATGACCTCAAGCACTATTAAAAGCTTTCCTCCTGTGTAAAACATTAGCCCTTAGCCAATACGCTTGGCTGCCAGAAAAGCATGGAGACTGTGTGAGTACTGTATACATGTGTGGAATGGGATGTGTTTCCAGGTACATCATGGGGGTGGGGGGTGGGGTACAGAAGCCCAAAGGGGTCACACCCGGCATCTCTGTTGCTGGTTTGAAGGGTTTCCCAAGGCTGGAAACACACCCACCCCATTAGAGAGTGAGAGTCAAGCTTCTCAGGCATGTGCTAAGCACTGACTGAGTGATCTGTCATAGACAAATACTTAACCCCGGGGTCAACAGATGAAGGATTTGCTGTGTAATTAAAGGATTGCATTAGACAACATTTTTCTGTCTTGTTAGTCAGTGCTTGGGGTTGGGGATAGTGTGTTTTTGCCTATGAGCCCCTCCCCTCTTTTGCCCCAGCCTCATAATATACTTTTTTATTCTTGAGATCATGAAAATATTAAGATGTTCATCATCTCTTTCAGTTACTAGCCGGCAAATGCTACAATATAAGTAGGGCATTTTGATTTTGATGCACCCGGCCATATGGCAGAAAAAGCCTCCTAGTGCATAAGCTACCAACTACCAACAGTATTTTTATGTACAGGTTAGATGATGTATAGAATTCATGTCAGGAAAAAGATCTTTCTTGCATTTTTAAGAGTGGGCTCACATTGCTGATATATATGAGTATATATAGAGTAGGAATGGAAGACCCACTGGAGATTAATGACCACCTTATAAGGAATAGCCAATTTAGTCTATTGCCGGAAAAACTCACAGGGAGTGCTGTAACATTTGAGAGACTAAATGGTTTGAAACAGCACAAACTTTTGTGGACTGCAGCCACTTCACATTAGATGTGTGAACTGCTGTCCACACACTATGCATGACTGGAGTGGAACTAGATAGAAACTGTACGGTAGGAAGGCATGTGTGCTCTCTTGCAGGTAAAACTGTGCTCACGACCTGGGGTTCAATCCCAGGTAGCCGGCTCTTGGTTGACTCAGCCTTCCATCTTTCCAAGGTCGGTAAAATGAGTACCTAGCTAGCTGGGGCGGCAATGGGTAGCCTGCATAATTAAACCATAAACCACCCAGAGTGGTATAGGGTGGTATATAAGCAGAACACTTTGCTTTTTTGCTTTGCTTTGAGCTTTTCAGAATAAATGCAGGCTATGAATGTCATTAACAAATGACCTGGAAGCCACTGTGATCACATACAATTACTGTGTCTGCACCTTCACAGTAACAAAAATACCAAGAGGGTTCTTTCTAACTGGCTTCAGGTGAACCTGACCCGAGGAGTAATGTACATGGGATTGTCCTCTAGCTGCCTTCACAGCTTCTGAAGTTGTAAATTTGCTTACTTTTGTCCAGTGCTTGGTCATTGGGACAAGACAGCAGGCTTTGTTTGCATATTGATTTGGCAAACAGGGTGACTTTTAAGACACAGGAGGGATTCCTGGATTGATTAATCTGTTTTCATTACCTTCCAGAGCATTGTTGGGGTGAGGGGATTCTGGGAATTGTAGTCTAAAAAGAAAGAAAGAAATAACATCACAAGCTCTGGCATTATCTCCCATTGTGAAACTGGCTGGTCTTCTATTTGGGCCTCATAGCTGTTATTAAGGTAAAGATGGACGAGCCTAACAACTAGCAAGTAACTGGATTTCCATCTGCAGGTACTTCAAGGAATATGCTTTCAAAGCTCCTGTTATTCAACTCTAGTTTGAAGGGGCAACGTCAAAGAAGCCACAGAACAGTGGAGGCGAACATTGGATCTCCAGATGTTTTGGACCACAACTCCCACAGTCCTTTGTCGCCGGCAATACAGGCTTGGAACTCTGGGAGTTGTGGTCCAAAACATCTGAAGTGCCAAAAGTTCACCCCCACTTCTATAGGATATTTCAGATTTCCCCTTTTGAGACTGGAGAGAGAAGCCAGACCTCAGAGTCAATGATCCAACCTTGTAATCTTTTTCATAGCCACTCCCAAACGTCTGCAGATAAGCCTCTCCAAGTCCTGGGGGGGGGGGGTTGTCCAACATAATTAGAAGCAAATGAAAGTGAGTATTCTATGAAAATGTCCCAAGTGGGTTGTGGATGGACCTGGGTCTACAAGATCTATATGTTTCCCTCTTTTTTGTTGTTGTTGAAATAGTAAGTGTGTTAATCTGTCCAAGCATTTCAGCAAGAAATAAAGCAAAGCAAAAGCAAAATATTAAAAAGACAAAAGCCTTTTGGCATTTTAAATATTAACTCCTATACTGTGATTGGTATTGTTGTTTTGGGTTTTTTCGCCTCTCATTTTTATTCTTATTGTATTATTGTAAACTGCCTGGAGTACTGTTTAGAAGAAGTGTGGTATATAAATAAATAAATATTTCAGTGTGAGCTTTCATGGAACAAGTCCACTTATTCAAACTCAAAGGGGTTTAAGTCCCCTTCCCATTCCTTTGTTCTATGATTCTATGATTCCAAGTAGGGATGGGTAAGAAACGAAAAATGAAATGCTGTTTCGTCGCTTTGGTACATAACAAAACGAAACGAGGAAGCAGCATTCCGTTACAGACAAAAGGAAACGGTGGGTTTTATGTCTGTAAAACGGCTACACCTCCCTTACCTGCTAGGCTCGGAAGGCCCTGTCGCCTCTGCCGCTGCTGCTGAAGAGCCACTGCCACGGCCAGAGAGGGTGAGTGGGCCTGGTGGGAGGAGATGATCAGAGCAGGCCCGGAAGGCAGACCTAGCCCCCCCACCACCACCGCTGGAGATGCCGCCGGACCCACAAAAGGTAACGATGCATTTCCTTGAATGTTTCATTTTGTACGATTTTTTTTGTAAAAATTCATATGAAACGAAATTAAATGAAATAAGGGGGGACGAAACGGAACGAACGAAACACTGTTTTTTTGTTTTGTGCCCATTCCTAATTCTAAGAGATAGCATACATCAGGGCTGTTCAACTTTGAACAGGGCGAGGTCTACTTTTTCTGGCCCAAAGTACCTGAGGGTTACTACACAAAAACCTCTACTTATGAATTTTATCCGTTTTGAGCACATGCTCATAAGTAAAAAAAAAAATGTAAGTAGAGCAGCAGTTTCCCATAGGAATGCATTGAAAATCAATTAATCCATTCTGGGAGGAACAGATTTCAGTGTGCCATGGCCCTTGAACTGCCCCACTCAGCTGAGCCAGTGGGATGGCAGACCCAGAACTTTGCTGGGGCAGTGGTGGTCCTTGGGATGAGGGAAGGAGGGGTGGAGAACTTATCCCCTCACTTTTTAAACTGATGACCACCGGGCTAATTTTGAACCCTTCGTGGGCTACCAGTAGCCAGGTATGCAGGCCTGGCATACATAATCCCTCTGGAACTACAAAAGGTGGGAGGATGGAAGGTGTGGAGGATGCTTCTCTTCAGACTCCACCGCAGCAAACCTCCCACGGCTTTGGTTTAACTATCCAAGTCAAATCATTTTGCTGCCCAAGGCAAAGTCACAAGATAGGGCCTCTGACCACTTCACAGACAGAAGCTGGATTTATGGGCAGTCAAGCAACATCCTCCAGGGTCATGCCTGGAGGTAGGAGGCTAGTTCAAGGATGGGCAGGACAAGCTGTGCAGTGCACACCGCTGTGATAAGGGACTCAAAAGCAGCACTTGAGGGGATAACATGGCTGCCACCCCCTCCTCAGCAACAGTCATCTAAAGGCAGTGGCCTTGACTCTTTTTCTCCACAGGGCCAGCACTGGCAGTTCCTTTTGTCTTTGGATCTCACTTTAAAGCTGTTGCAAAGAATGTATTGCGCACAACCCATCCTGGCAGTGGTCTTTTCACAGTGGCAGGATACAGATTTATTAATAAAGTACAGTAATCCACAAAAACCTGTGTCACCTCCTCCTTGTCACCTGCTCAAAAAAAAACACCTCTGTTTGGAATGTCCAGATTCTTGTTGTGTTTTCCTTTTACCCTTGCTTTGTGTAACTGTGCACAGCCAATGGACGGCGAACAATGCAGAACAAGCTGCCACGCTGGGCCTTGCATCTTCACCTTCTCTGCAGCCACGGGGCGTCTTTCAATATTTGTATTCATAAAGGATGGCCACTGCTGCTCTGCTGCAGCTATTGCTAGGATGGCAGGGAACATGTGCACAGCATCTCAATCATCTAAAGGAAATGCCCTTGTTGGAGAATGCTGTAAGTATGATTGCATACTAATTGGTAACAACTGTATGTGATGAAATAAAGAACTTCAGATGTAAACAATCAAAAAACATCTGCTATATTCTCTCCCCTCCCTCCCCACAAGTCTGTTGCTTGATATAATGAGCCTCTCACACTTGGGTCTTTCCAAAGATGCTTTCCTCAATCTGGCACACACCAGATGTATTGGACTACAACTCCCATCATCCAAACCCAGTAAGCCATTTTTACTTCTTTTTTGTCCCTATTTTTTTAACTACATGCACCTTTGACCTGGTGGGTACAAGCAAAGGACTGACCTCTGTGTGTGTGTGTGTGTGTGTGTGTGTGTGTGTGTGTGTGTGTGTGTGTGTGTGTGTGTGTGTGTGTGTGTGTGTGTGTGTGTGTGTGTGTGTGTGTGTGTGTGTGTGTGTGTGGCATTTTTCACTCTGTGGAGAAAATTTAGGATTAGAAACCCCCTCCTTCTTCATGTTCTTCTTCATATGGGGAGAAAGACCCATTTGGCTCAACCCAACTTAAGTCAAAGTAGATATACCCAGGATCTACCTCTACCTCCACTTATTTTAGGCCAAAGAAAAATCTCCTAATACAGTGCTCCCCCGCGGGATCGCAGTATATGAAAAAAGGCCCCCTGGGGTAAGGGGGGAAAGGCCTGTTTCAGGCCTCCCTTACTTACTGTTGCTGCCCCAAACGGGCCTGCGAGGGCCTTCCCAAACCCTTCTGGAGGCCCCCAAAGGCACTGGAAGGCCCTTGCAGGCCCGTTTGGGGCAGCACCAGGCTGGAGATAAATACAAAAGCCCCCAGCTAGGCACCCCAACCTGACCTGCATCCGCATATTGCGGATTTTCAATTATCGCAGGTCAGGTCCCTAACCCCAGCAATATGCGGGGGATCACTGTATTGTTTGGTTTAATAAATATTGGGGGTGGTGGAGTAGATGTAATCTATCTGTCCTGATGATAAATGTTATGGTGTTAAATAACGAATGGTGTATGTTTTGGAGGCAAATTACCTCAGGTTAAGAAATCACCAATGGTATTCCCTGTTACATGCATTAGTTGTGTGATTCAGCATGCAATTAATGTCTATAGTTTAGAAGTGGTTTCATAACATAAAGCAGTTCGCAGTACCTTTGATTAGCTATACAAGATGATTCTGTATTCAGAATCTCATAAAAACGGCCTCCCTTAATCCAATACATCTCTCTCACAGCAGTGTTATCCACCCCTAAAGGTGTGTCCACTTTTAATGATGTGCAAATTGTATCCTGCAGTTTGACCCATCACAGCACTGTTTCTTCCAAAAGCTCACCATGCTATTACAAAGGCCATTCCACATACACTATCATGAAATCATTGTCATGAACAAGCTTTGGTCCAGTAAATCTTTAAATCAGGTAACATTAAGAGGTTGCAAGTTTTGTTTCTTTTTGGAATGTAGCTTCTCATTAGGGATATCTGTGAAGATTCTCAGTCACCCAGGTGAGGTTATCTGGAAGCTGAGTCATGGCAACTGGACTTTTTATTATGAGATTGAAATTTTTTGCTACTTATCCAAGCAGCTTCCTCAGTCTGAGAAAACGTAGTGCTGAGGCCTCCAATTTATAGTTCACCTTGATTTCCCATTACCACAGTCTGAATAGTCTTATCAGGTGGACAGGGGCCTCATTAGGGACACCTCATTAGGGATAAATCCCGCTATTACAGTAGTCACAACTAAGGTGACCCTACTGAATCACTGAAACTTAAAAAAAACCATTGACTTACCAAAATCCACCTGAAGTAAAGTTGGGCCATTAGTCTGTGGAACTCAACTTAGTGTGGATCACAAATGTCCCACTGATTCAATGGGTTTACTTGCTGGAACTAAAGAAAACTGAATTTTACCCATTCAAAATATTCAAACCTTTTTGCACACACATATATGTGTGCATTCTAATAGTAATATTTGTATGCTATAAAGTCAATTCTGATTTACGGCAACCTTTTCCAGAGGATCTAGGCAGAGAATACTCAGAAGTAGCTTAACCTTCTGGGTTTGCCCATGGCTACACAGACTGGCTCTTCTTCCAGGAGGTACCATGGGGAATTTAAACTCCCAAGGGGGCAATGACCATAAAGATTCCTATTCCTATTCTATTCCTATAAACCATCGTGTTCTGTCTTCAGTAAATTCATATAGTAACATATATCCTCAGGTATATAATGTAATGTATTAATGATTTTATTGCTGTTTCTTTAGTACTCCTGATGTTTTGGACCACAGCTCCCAGAATTCCAATCCTGTATTTCCAATGGGAAAGGACTGTGGCAGTTGTGGTCCAAAACATATGGAGGGCCAAAGTTTGGACATGCCTGGTTTAAGCAAACAGAGGCAGCAGAATGGTGTTGACTGAAGTAACTCCTCAAACCTCTCCTCTCTGTGTATGCATACTTTATTATTTTCAAAATTTGTTACTTTTCTGTTTTCTATAGCTACTAATCGGATGCAGAACTTACAAATATTTCCTTGTTGAACTATAGCTTCCAGAATGTTATTATCAGTGTGCTGCATGTGTCCTTCAAGGTGCCAAATGTGACTGCCAGAACCACCACTAGATACCTGCAATTGGGATGGGTGGGGAACTTAAATAGCTTCCTATGCCTCTCTAGGACACATGGGAGAAATTTCACCATGCTCTGACAAGTCTCCTGTACTGCAATATATATGAGGCCTCTGAACCTCTAAAGATGGCCCGCCTCTGGAGTAAAATGTCACTGTTAAACTTGAGAGATACCTTTTTAAAGCATCCTTCTATGAAACCTATGTGACATATATTCTTGTAATATTCTATGACTGAGTAGATATTTCCATGTCTTGTAATATTCTATGACCCAGCAGGTACTTGCATGAAAACTAGAAGAGAAAGGCAATTAAAAGCAATATGACTCTGTTTATATTGTTTCCACAGTATCTGTTTGTAATACACCAGAAAACATTACCTCTCTCTCCCTTAAAAGGAAATATTTGTTGTACAAGAAACAAACCCAGTGAGGTGTTTTGATATTAACAGCTTATGTACAAAAGAAACACAACAACTTATTCCTGCATAGAGTGGTTCCAAAGTGGATCATCCCACTTGTCAAGGGACTCGTTTTATGATAGGCACCACCCCATTTGAGTTGTAAACATGTCCTGGTCTCCAGCCGACCAGAGAGGACTACAAAACTTGATTGCTTTCACCATACGTTTGTTGTGTCCCGTTACTAGCACCAAAGGATGAATGAACAACAGAAACTGAAAGAGACCTTGTTCCAAATGGTTGCTGGTCTAAAGAAATAACATGATCATCAGTCAGTGAATCATTACAAATTAACATATCTCCCTGCAGGTAGTTTCAAGTAACTTAAAAAGGTAAAGGTAAAGGTTTTCCCCGCACATGCATGCTAGTCGTGTCCGACTCTAGGGGCAGTGCTCATCTCTGTATTCAAACCGAAGAGCCAGTGTTGTGCAAGTCCATGGCCACGTGGCCGGCATGGCTGCAAGGAAACACTGTTTTACCTTCCTGCTTTTTACAGTGGCACCTATTTATCTACTTGCATTTGCATGCTTTCGAACTGCTAGGTTGGCAGGAGCTGGGGTTATCAGTGGGAGCCTGCTCCACTATGTGGCACCCGGGATTCGAACCGCCAAGCTGCCGACTTTGCAGCCAACAGTTTTCGGAGCCGTAGTCATGGATTTGAGAGGACTTGACACTTTGTTTGTGGTATTACCTTCCATGTTCCCCAATTCAATGATTAGTGATCTCTTCCTATTTTAGGCACACTGGCCTTAATTGTTTATTTTTAAAAAAATGGAACGTATTTGAGTATAACTAGGTAGTCTTTTTACGATATAAGCGGGACACTTGACTTGACCATCTCTCCAACCACTTCCACTGCAATGATTCTTGTACCTTAGCAATTGCAGCAAGAGCTGTTGTGAATGTTTCAGGCTGTTTGGCCGTGTTCTGGAAGTACGGCCAAAAAGCCCCCCAAAACCACCCAACAGCTATCAAAATCCAGCCGTGAAAGCCTTCGAGAATAAATTGCAGCCATATTGGCAAGGCCTGCTCTTCCTCCCATGTTGTTTCCAAACAGGAACTCCCAGATACAACTGTCTGCAGAAGGGACAATGGAAGGGGCTGTAAACATCTTTGGAGTGTTTGACATTTCATTGGAACACAAGGGTTTCATTGGTTTTTGGATCATGGATGGGGATCGGGATTGATCAGACATTTGCCTGCATTTTGGTTTTATAATTATTACCACAAGCTGCAGTATTTCTAACAGGATGGATAAAGTGCACTCTATGGGCCAACCACTACAAAAGAAAACTCTTTTGAAAAACAAAAGTTATACATTTGCACGTGCAATGCTGATCCAAAGTGTACAGGATCCAGATTAAGTCTCCCAAGTGTCAGGAGCAAATGCTATTTGGTCATTTAGGAAAGGAAACGGAAATGGCCCTTAATGTTCAGAAGACTGTTCACTGAGGCATTCAGTAGGATCAAGTTGCTTTGTCCCTGTTTTTCTGTTTTATAAACAGAATTTAATTCAACAAAAGGATGGGATACCTCTTTTTCCTTCAAATGTATTATGAGAAAATGTTTTTTTTGGGGGGGGGAGGGGAGGAAGAAACCCTTGACATAGCTGCCAGAGTCCATGTGCTCTTCTACAGTAATAAATAATAAATAGTTTTTTAAAAGACCTCAACAAATCTTTTGACCAGGAGTATCAGAAGGTCTATCATCCACAATCTGAAACAAGAATGCAGATTATTTTTTAACGAGGCTAGCCTGCAAGTCTGCTTCAAAGGCCATCTTGTCAAAAGTGCGCATGTTAATCTCTTCCCGGACCTTGTCCCGGACGTGGAACGACGCCCGAGCCACCAACCTGGCATTTTCCAGGACACTTTTCTTCTCCCGACAAATCTGTTCACTCCGTTCGAGCTTCTTCTCAATGGAGAGCAGGATCTCCCTCCGCCGGACGTCTTCACACTGCTCCACTTTCCTCTTGTTGACTTTCTGCACCTTCTCTTTCTCCAAGCGGCTCTGGACCACCTTCCGGGCTTTCTGCTGGACCACTTCCTCGGCCACCTGGGCGGCGTGCTGGATCTTCCTCTCGGAGGCCTCGGCCAGGGCCTTCAGGTGCTCCTTCTGCTCCATGGCCTTCTTCTCGGCCAACCGCTTGGCCCTCTGAAGCTGCCTCTCCTCCCGCTTGGCTCTCTCCCTCAGCTCCTGGCTCCTCCTCTCCACCAGCTGCTGGTAGTTCTCCTGGGCCTTGTTCAAGCTCCCTTCCAGGGACGCCCGGAGGACCGCCTTCTCTTCCGCTTCCTGCTTGGCCAGCTCCTTGAGGAGGGCCTCGTGCTTCCGCTTCTCGGCCTGGCTGAGCAGCTTCTTCTCCCTCTGCAGCAGCTGCTCCTTCCTCAGCCTCCTCTGGGCCGCCAGGGAGAGCTTCTCTTCCAGAAGCTGCACCTCTTGCGCCAGGGCCTCTTTCTTGCTCTCCTCCCGAGCCTTCAGGTTGTGCTCTTGGTGGTGCTTCTTCTTCTTGTCTTCCAGGGCAGCCTTCTCCAGCCGCTCCCGCCGGGCCCGCTCCTGTTTCTCCAGGTGTTCCCGCCACTTCTCCTCCTCCATCAGGCTCTGCTTGTACTTCAGCAAGGCCGCCTCCTCCTGCTCCCGGGAGAGCTTGGCCCGCCGCTTCTCCCGGCTGGACTCCCACAGGCGGTGGCCCTGCAGCAGGGCCTTCTGCTTGGCCTTCTCCTCCTGCGCCCGCTGCCGCTCCTCTTGCCGCCGCTGGACATCCCACTGCAGGTGGGCGCAGTAGCGCTGCTCCTTCAGGAGGCTCTCCTCCTGGTGCTTGGCGATCATCAGGGCAGCGATCTTGCGGTCCCTCTCGGGCACCTCCTTGAGGCCCTTCTTCTTCTTCACCTCCCGGACGATCCTCTCCACTTTCTTGGCCGTCTGCGGAGAATGGCTCAGGTCGCCCAAGCTGAAGCTCCGGCCCACCAGGGAGGTCATTGTGGCCACCGTCTTAGTCCTGGGCACCTCCTTGGTGGGCCATTGGTCCCGGAGACTGTCCCCGCTGTAGGAGGAGGAGGAGGCTCCCGAGTCCGAGGAGGTCTTGGCAGAGAAGGCCTGTCTCCTCTTGGGCAACGAGTCCAGGGAGTGGCTCTTCTTGGCCCTCCTGGCACCTGCCGGCGGCGGCGGAGGCGGAGGGGCGGATGGAGGGGCCTGGCCCGGGCCCCCGAAGGGGCTGCCGCGCGGGGCTGCCGCTCCCATTGACCACAAGGGGGGGGCGGAGGCCGGGGTGCTTTTGAAGGGGATGATCCGGGAGGCCGGAGAGAAAGGCGGGTTGCCCACGGCGAGAGGCGAGAAGAGCCTCCGCTTCTCCTCGCGGATAATCCTTTCCCTTTCCTCCCGGCACTGCTGCAGTTTCCGCTGCCGCTCCAGCTCGTAGGCTTCGTAGAGGCCGGCGGCCACCCGCATGGACCGCCCGGGGGCCTCTTTGAGCAGCTCGCCGAGGGACCGGGGCAGCAGCTCCACCGGCTTGACGGCGCACCGAGCGCACGCCTCCAGCGAGCGGGGGCTGGTCAGCACGTAGCGGCTGCCCTCGGCCTCGGCGCGGTCGAAGTTGTACAGGTCCAAGTGCAGCAGGGGCGACTCCTCGCGAGGTCGCTCCGCGTCAACAACAGAAGCCGCCGGCGCTGGCGCCACGGGGGCGGGCGAGCGGGCGGGCGGCTGGGTCGCCGGCGCCTCCGCGACCTGGGAGGTGGCTACCGTGGGCTGCAGCGGCTGCTCGGGCGACGGGGAGGCTGCGGCCGCTGCTGGGACCGCCGCCGCGGCCGCTCCTCCTGCTCCTGCTCCTGCTCCCGCCGCCGCCTCCGGGGGCGTCTCTCCACCTGTTGCAGTCCCGGGATCCGCGCATCGGTTCTCGCCCGGGTCCGCCACGGGATCCACCATGCCTGGCTCCCTGCAGACTCTGCAGCTGGATGGCGGGTGAGGGGTGACGGAAGAGAAAAGGAGAAATCAGGAGGGCAGAACCGCCGGGGTTTAATCAGCTGCCATTGCGGGATTAGACCGGCCCTGCGCCTTCATGCCCGAGAAAGGCCAGGGGACCGGGGCGGTTTGGAGGGCGGGGGAGGGGGGGAGAAGCGGCATCGGCCAAACCAGAAGCCAGCCGATCCCTCCCTCGCTCGCCCATCTCCCCACCGAGATGACGATGGCCCCCGGGAGCTAAGAGCAGCCAGGGACGAGCTGCAGGATGGGGGAGAGGGGTCTCCGGATTCAAAGGCCACTCAAGGGTTTGAGGGTCCTAACTGGAGAGTTATGGGGCGGCGGAAAGAGTTGCTTACCTTGATGCCTCCCCCCAACTCTCCCCCCCCCAAGGCAACGTGGTTGGTTGTTTAAGCTCCCCTCCCCCAGCCCAAATCAAATGGCATAAGCTCGAGGGGGGGGGTTCCCTGCATTGTTGCCTGCCCACCTTGAAGTTTGGGAGGGCTGGCTGGCAAGGCTGGCCCGTGGGATCGAGGGACCCAAGTCGCCTTCAGGGCTTCTCCTGGCCACTTCCCCCGAGACCTCCTTCCTGGGGTGGCCGGGAAGGAGGCTCCGGTCGGTGCAAGGCAGCCGGGCATTCTCTGCAGCTCCCCAAATTCTTCTCGAGTCAGACCCACGCCCTTCACTCTCTCTTGTCTTGGCGCCGGCAACCAGGAAGAATCTGCTGCCTCATCTCCTCGCCCAGAGAGCGGGATCCGCATCCATCATCCTCCCTTCTCCCCCCCCCCTCCGCCCCAAAGCTGGTTATTTAGCAGCATTTGAAAACCACGGCGAGCTCCCTGCGGAACCTACCGCCAGCTCTGCCCCCACCGGCCCGTCAGTTCCTTCCTCGGCCTCCGCAGACAAAACACGGGCGGGGGTCGGGGATGGGGGGGGGTGTGGGCTGATGCTCTGCAACCCCTCACTTCACTCGCTCCCTTAACTCACCCCCCTTGGGCTTGGCCGAGCTGGCGTTGGTTGGGCTTCGGCGGCTCCTTGGGCGCTTGGCTGGCCAAACCCCCTCCCCTCCCCTCGCCCGGCCGATGTGCGCAGCGGGTCTTGGGGGGAGGAGGAGGGGGCGGGCGAGGGCGGATCAGGTTACCGGGCGCAGCCACCGCGGCGAAGGCGAAGGCGGCGGCCGCTGCATGGCTGGCAGAGAACGCCCTGCCGAGTGTTCACCTGCCGCCGGGAAGAGGCGCCTCTCGGCGGGTGGGTTCCCTGGCGCCGAGACCCGCATTTTCTGCCGCTGCTGCTAGGCTGCTGCTGCTGCTGGAGGAGGAGGAGGGATCGGGCGGCGGCTTCTCATCTCGACTGCGACTGGCCTCAACCGGGCGGTGCATCGGCCTCCCTCCCCTGGCGTTCGCTGCCTTCCGAGCGCCTCCTGCTGCTGCTGCTGCTGCTGATCTGAAGTGGATGAGCCGCTGGTTTTCCCGGCGCGGGCGAACGGGGGTTGGGGAGGGTTTGAAGGGGGAACGGGAGGGGAGAGGACAAGGGACGGGCGGGGAAAACTCCACGACGAAAACCTGGACCCACCGCTTCCCTCAACTGAGCAAGGGCGGGGGGGGGATGGAGAGAAAGGAGCGATGGGAAGCTGCAAACCGGTGTGTTTGGGCTGCCCGTTTGTCCAGGGAGAGAGCTGCGGTTTTCCTGCCTTGGCCAACATTTGCCACCCGCCTCCTGAATATCCCTGGAAACCCAGCCGAAAGCCCGGTTTATTCTAAGCCCGTCAAGTGCTTCTCCTGAATACCTCTACAATCCTAACATCCTCTGATGCGGGTAGGTATGGCTGGATGATGCCATAATGGGTGGTAAGAGTAGGGTTTATTTTATTTAGTTAATAGTTAATTTAGGACACCTGCAGATTCCCTTGGAGAACCCAAGGCTGTCCCTGCTGGGTCAGAGAGAAAAGCCTCTGTTTAGGATCTTGGCTGGATAGCTCAGTGGTTGGAGTTCAGTTCCCTGCTGTTCATCCCAAAAATGCAAGCCAGGGTGGCCTTCGACAAGCTCTACAGCCCCTGGGTGCCCCCAGGAGAATGGATTTTATTTTTAAAATGTGCTTGCTGAAGTACAGCAAAGATGGGGCCAGCCTGGCCTCCAGTGGGAGCAGCATCAGAGAAGGTCCTCTGCCATAACCTCACCAAACATATCTGTGAATATGATGGAACTTAAGATTCTATGATTATCTTGCTACCTAGCCAGGCTCATAAAGGGAGACACAGCCCTTGAGATACCTTGGCTCAAAGCCATTTCAGGGCTTTATAGGTTAAAAACAGCCCTTTGAATTGTGCCTGGAAGAGGAACAGGTGGCCCCAGTCAGCAATTTGGCTGCTGTCTTTTGGACCT
Organism: Phrynocephalus forsythii; assembly: GCA_029282475.1. Lineage (NCBI taxonomy): Eukaryota > Metazoa > Chordata > Lepidosauria > Squamata > Agamidae > Phrynocephalus > Phrynocephalus forsythii. The sequence goes on from JAPFRF010000001.1 coordinate 141,743,622, forward strand.
GAGGAAGTTTCTGACACTATCCAGAAGCAGCCCCATGTGGAGTGTGGTACAGTAATCCAGCCAGGATGTAACTATAAGGCAAGGGTCACTGTGGCCAGATAAGACCTCTCCAGGAACGGACATAGCTGGCATATTAGTTATAATTATATAATCCCCATGGCCATTGCTGAAATCTAGATTTACAGGTTCCATGACCTCTTTCAAGATGCAAAGATGTCTTTCCAGAAAGATTGTAATCCCATCCAGCACAGGCTACATCCTTATCCCTTGAGCTGCCTTTTGACTGACCGGGAGCACCTTTGTCTTGTCTGGGATTAAGTTTCAGTTTGTTCAATCTCACCCAGTCCATTCCTGAGACCAAGCATGGCCCAAAAGCCAAAGCAGCTTCCTTGGATTCAGGTGGCAAAGAGAAGTAGAGTTGGGTATCTGCATACTAATAACACTGAACCCCCAAACTCTGTACAATCTCTTCCAGCAATTTCATGTACAGGAAGTGCTAAATAACATGGGGGGACAAACAAGAACCCTAAGCAACCCTGCAAGGCAGTGGCCAAAGTGTCAAACAAGATTCCCTCAGCATTATCTTTTGTGTTCTCTCCTCCAGGAAGGACTGGATCCACCATAAATCAGTGCCTCCAAATCCCATTGCAGAGAGCTGGGCCAGAAGGATACCATGGTTGATGGTACTGAAAGCTGCTGAGACGTTCAGCTGAACCAAAAGGAGCACACTCCCTCTTTCTTGTTGCCTGTGTAGGTCATTCTCCAAGATGACCAAAATACTGTAGTCTCCATCCCATAACCAGGCCTGAAGCCAGATAGAAATGGATCTAGACAATCCATCTCATCCAGGAACCTGTGGAACTGAGGTCATGACCTGTTCCAGCATCTTGCCCAAGAATTAGAGACAGGCGAGTGATTATTTAATAGTGTAAGATCCAACACTGTTTTTCAAGAGTGACCTTACTAAAGTCTCCTTTAAGCATGCTGGGATCTTAACCCTGTTGCAAGGAGCTGTTCACCACTCCTCTGACCCAATTGACCAATCCCTTTCTGGCAGGTTTTATGAACCAGGAAGGGCAAGGATCAAGCAGTTATGTGGTAGCCCTCACCTCCCCAAGGGTCTGGCAGGAACGAAAACTCATCCATTAACACAGGCCAATCAGGGGCCCAAGTTACATTTACAGGAGTTGGATGAACTACAGCATCCAAGTTAGAGAGGAGGATCTATGCAGTTTTTCCAAGAAAGTGTTGTGCAGATTCTTAACAGCAAATTTTCATTCACTGAGGAGACATTTTTAAAAGAGTAGGGAAGGAAAGCTATATATTCTTCTCCACAAATGTTTCTTTGTTTTGTTTTGTTTTTGCAAACCAGCCTTCCTCAACCAGACACTGTCTATATTACAACTCCCTACTGTGTTCTTTCTTATGGTGCCTTGAGCCCATCTAGAGTAGATGCCGGTTGCACAGAGGAGACAGAAGGAGCCTCCCTGAAGAATATGAAGAGTGTGAATGAGCCTCATGGTACAGTGGTTAAATGCCTGTATTGCAGCTAAAACTGTGCTCACAACCTGGGGTTCAATCCCAGTTAGCCGGCTCATGGTTGACTCAGGGCGTTTATACATGACCCCTAAGCTGCGCTGCAAATGGCTCCCAGCTCCGGAGCTTAGAAATGTTTTCCCACCAGCTCCGGAGTTTGGAGACAATTAAGTGCGACCCCGCCCACTTTAACGCGACCCAGCACACTTTTCTTGTACCTGCTTTTTGATGGTGAAAATTTTTTGATGCAGATAAGAGTGCCAGGCTCTCCTGGCTTGTCTGTTTTTTTTTGCCTCCCGCCCCTTTAAGAGCTCCTTGAGACGGAACCAGGAAGTAACGGGGCTCTCCTGGCAACTTCAACGCACAGGCAGGTTAGTAAAGGCTTCTTTTGTCCTTTTTTCCCTCCCCCCCTCACGCCGACAGGAGCAGGGAGTGCTGAGGGGTGGGGACGAAGGAACAGAAACGAACCCCCAAGATCTCTGGTCTGAATTTAAGGGACCAGCGGATCTTAGGGGTCGTGTGAAAAGGCCCTCAGCCTTCCATCCTTCCGAGGTCAGTAAAATAAGTACCCAGCTTGCTGGGGGTGGGGGGAAATGTGTAGCCTGCATACTGTAATTAAACTGTAAACCACCCAGAGACTACTTGAAGTGGTATGGGGCGGTATATAAGCAGAATGCTTTGCTTTGAACATACAGTATTTGGTCATCTCCCCTGGGCAATGACAGTATCCTGTCAGTGTATCCTTCCACTCCAAAAGCATCACTGGATTGCTTTTGACATGCAAGAAAAAGAAGCTGCCCAGAGGTCACAAGAAAGCATTTACTAAGCTGTTTTTCTCCCAACAGCTAATACAATACTTAAGTATCCCTTTAGCCCATGTGCTAAGGTTATATAAGGTCCATCTTAACAGTGTAATCGATATACTGTGGACCCTCGTATAACAAGCAGTTTGTTTAACAGAAAATCAGCTTAAAGGAAAACATTTCCCGAGATAGGGGGAAATCGCTTAACAGAATTGCCTATGGGGCGAATCTGTACAACAGAAAAACTGTCACGAACGATTAGGAATTAATCTGTTTTCAATGCATTCCTATGGGAAATTTGTACAAAGGAAATTTTGCTTAACAGGATTTCATTTGGAACAAATAAATTCCTTTTTATAAGGTACCACCACTGTAGTCTTCTATGGATATAATTAAAACAGTGGAGGACAATGTGGGCTGTGTTAGATGTTATTTGATTGCACCCTCAGACTTCTTTACTATGAGGTATGCTAACCAGAGTTGATTGGAGTTGCAGACAGACAGTGTCCAGAGGGCTGCCTTCTGCACAACCTTTCCTTAATGGGACACGTAGGCCCTGGGTGTTAATTAACAGATTAAAGAGTTTTTCTCCCTTTTATTCTTTTCCTCATGCCAAAAACTACTCACTCAGGATATGGCTATGGGAATAGAGTTGCTCCCATATGGAAGCTACCAAAAATGACCTCTGTTTTGGTGAATGACACCCCCATCTCAAATTCTAACGTTCTTTTTGAAATGTCAGAAGAAGTTTTCATCCATATTAAAGGTACAGTATTTGGTGAAGTGTGACCCCGGGCGCTTTTACAGAGGGCTCATTCATTCCAGCAGGGCTTGGCTTCAGCAGGAACATCTTTCCCCCACCTCTGCAACGGGATCTGCTTCCTCGCATTGGGATGTATGTGCATGCATGCACACACAGGTGCCACACAGATGCGACATTTTTTATTCCATAGATATCTGGGAACACTGCCAGTGTTGGAGATTGCCGGAGGGAAACCTTCTGAACTTGTAATATTTGCAATAAGCCTCTGAGCCAAATGTTCGAGAGTTAATCCAGTACAAGTACAGAAATTATCAGGCTGTATTTTAAATGTACTATCCTCAAAATTGCTATGCATTGAAATATATAGTATTTTTTTAAAAAAAGACCTTTCCTCATTTCTGGGTCTTTGAAATTGCCAACATAATTTTAAAAAACCAGACCCCCCCCCCCAAACAGGGCATGTAGTCTACTACCCAAAATTAAAGCTGTTTATTGCATAATAATTGTAACATACTGTCAGGTTACTTCAGCTTATGAAGCCTCTAAAAGACTGTATCATTAACCGGCATCCTCAGGTCCTGTACACTTAAGGCTGTCAGTACGGGACGCCTTTGGCACTGATTAGGTTTTTTTTTTTTTTTTTGGCCCTCCTGATTGTACTTACTTTGTGTTTTATATTGGTGATGTTTTAGCTTTTTAATTGTTTTATCTTATTTGTTTCCTGAGTCCCTGTCTGGTGAATTTGAAATAAATAAAATTAAAATAAGCACTTTACTATTATTAATCCACATTACTTTTCTTTTCTGTTTTAATTTGTTTGTATCAATAGTGACAACACTATTTGCACTTGTCCTTTGCTCCTCCCCAGTAGCTGGCTGAATGTCTTCAGACCTGGGAGCCTCATCTTCCAGCACTCTTTCTTGTTTTGCATTTTAAATTGTCATATTTATTTATTTGGAATATTTTTACCCCACCTTTCTCCTTGGAAAAGGACCCAAATATTATTTTGGGAGGAAAAATATTTTTTTCAAAATAGAAAATATTCAGCAGGGTTATACCATTGCCTTCTTCTGCATAGTATTAATAAAAGTTAGTGTCCATTGTCACTGTTGTTTGTGAAGATATTTTCCCAATATCACCTTCAATTGTAATTGTTGCCCAGTAGCTGCCTTTCAGAAGTTTTTCTGTCCCCAGTCAGCACAGAAACTACTGTATCCTGAAGAGGGTTGGCGCATCACAGTTGGGGGTCTGAAATTGGATCATTCTGCCTTGGGTAGCCCTGCTAGGAGTCCAGGATTGTAATGGAATCTGGCCTCCTGGAGGCATTGCTTGTGTGTGTGTGTGTGTGTGTGTGTGTGTGTGTGTGTGTGTGTAATATGGTGGGATTATCTGAGACAATACAATAGCATCACACCAGATGCAATAGTAAGGCCCCAAATTCATCTTATCCAGTTATACTTGCTGAACACAAATGGTGTAACATTTGGAGGCACATTTCTCTCAAGTTAAGAAATTACTGTAGACATGATTAGTAGATGGCGAATTTTGTGACCCAGCATTCAACCAATAATGTCTAGAATAATTTATTAATTTTGGACAATTATGCCTTTTGCATAGCTATGCAAGAGGAGTTTGGCCTAAGTGTGCACTTTGTGTTATACTCTGAGATAACAGAGGTTCTCTATATTAATTTTGCAACCACACTGGAACTGATCAACACACACACATGCACATTGATAAGGCAATTGAAGAACAGATCCCCTCCAAAAAAAAAAAAAAAAACCATGTCAGTGTTGCTCATACATGGTGGAACAAATGAGTTCAAAACAAGAATATATCCCCAGAGCATTATCTGTATCCCCCCACACATAGTATTCAGTGTGACTTCATAGCTATTGAGGTACAGCCAACAACAACCCCACTACAGAACACAAATGAGGTATTATCTTTGACTACAGCTCCCAGAATCCCCCAACCCCAGCACCATTATAGCAATATCAGGTGACAGATTTTGAGGTATGTGATCTAAGGAGTATCTTTTCTCAAGATATCCATGCTATTGCCTACTGCTGGTTATTTTTATTGTCAGGGCTTTGAATCTCCTTAACCATCCTGGAAGAATCCTTTTTGCTTTGCTTTGCTTTGCTTTGCTTTCCTTATTTTTGGAATACAAATGAGGAAGGAGAGAAAACAGTGGAAGCAGGACCTCTTCCCTCTGAAACATATTTTTTTGAAACGTGTAAGAAATCCATTGTGGGAAAGGTTAGGGGAAATCCACACCCCCATGGTACCTTCCCAGGTCCCAAAGCAGTATTCTGGCTGAGTGTCTAAGTCCCACCCAGATGTAGTAGAGATACTTTCTAAGCCTCCCAGTTTGTTCTGCACAGCAGCTGTAATGTGTGCCATGCTCCCAACACTGCATGAATACAAGCTTTATACTTAGCCAAGGTTAAAATTTAAATTTCATATGTGGGTGGAAACGAGATGTTTAAAAAGCATAAACAACCGGTTGCCTGGAATATTTTCATGTTTAAAACGTTTAAATTTTTTATCACTAGAGGGCACTCACAGACCAGTTAAGTTCATATAATTACATTTTAAAACATTTTTATCCACCGACTTGTCAGCAATTTCCTTCCCAAAACAAAACCAGCAAATATGTATGTTATGCTAAACAAATCCAGGTTGCATAGTACAACTGAACAGTGGCACTGGACTGCAACCAGTGCCTTCCAACAAAGCAAGTCGTTAAATAAAGTTCTGATCTCTTTCCTTGTACATGCAATGTTGGGCACAAACAACCCTTCCAGGAGTGCCTGCCAGCAGGCTGGAGGATTCTGGGAGATAGTCCAATGTTCTCTTCATGGGGGGGAAAGGGTGCAGTAGGACAACATGTTAGACCTGAAATGTTTCTCTCTGCTCTCTGCCAGGGGATAAACAGTGGGTGTTAGAAAAAGAGCGGGGAGCTGGTTGTGGGTTGTGGGCTGCTTTGCTGCCCCACCAGTCTCCTGTGTGGTGGTGGAGGGGGGCAGAGGGGAAAGATGAATTCACTCAGCCAGTGTGTTGGAAGGTGGGTCCTAACCTCCAGACCAAGCTGGCTGAAGGGTGAATGTGCTTCACTCTTGGCCTCTCCTCCCAGTGTTGGGATGGCCGCCTGGCTGAATCAGGACCAAGGGCCTGGCTCCACAGACTGCAGACTCATTTGCAAAGGAGAAGCGGTAGGAGAAGCCCTCCTGGGACAGCCATGCACACCAAGCACTTAAATATTTCCTTACTCTCATGGTTAGACCCTCAAATAGTTCCTAAAGAAGTGGTTCCCAACCTGAGGGTTGGGACCCCTTTGGGGGGGTCGAACGGCCACTTCACAGGGGTCGCCATGAGCCACTGAAGAAAAAGGCATCAACAGCTTGGGTCTGGCGGAGGAGGGGGAGGAAGGGGGAGTGAGTTCCAGCTTGATAGGTTGGAGGGGATGTCAGTCAATGGCACCGGAGGCTGCGATTGGCGGAGGGTGCCTGTAGAGGGAAGTTCTCTATGGCACCTGTGGCAGTGGCCTGCCAAAGGGGGCTTGTGGCCTCTTCCAAGCAGGGCAAAGGGGTCACCACAACATGAGGAACTGTATTAAAGGGGTGCGGCATTAGGAAGGTTGAGAACCACTGTCCTAAAGCATCAATTGAGGGCGCTTGATTCTCCATCTTCCTTCCATGAGGAAAAGGAGCCAGAAGAAATCCCACCTTTTGGCTGCTGATGACCCTTCATTGCCCCTTTTCTCCTATGCCTTCTCTCTTGGGCTTTGAGGAAGTGTACCTGTTTGGTGTTATGTACACCTCATGCCCAAAAGCTGCCTAAATGCCCTGAGCACATCCAATCTCACCTGAGCTCAGAAGCTAAGCAAGGTCGGCCCTGGCTAGTACTTGGATGGGTGGCCACCAGGGAATACCAGGTGCTGTAGGCGCCTGGAGTAGGAACTGGCAAACCACTCCAGTATTCCTGCCAAGAAAACTGCATGGACATGGGGTCACAGAGTCAGTTATGGCTGTAAGACACAACAACAACACCTCATGCCCATGTAGGTAACACACAGTCTTTGTGGTTGCACTTAAAAGTGGAGGGGCAATTCTTCTCCAGAGTTTTGCATAACCCAGAAAGTTACTTTTAAAAAGCATTTCCCCTTCAGTTTAAGTCCTATTAAGGAGGAACCCACTGCCATGATTTCTTACAATGCTTATAAAGAAACCCATTACTTTTTGTTGCTTCTCTAGAGTATAAAAAAACAATTTTGACTTGATAAGAGAATGACTGAACATTTTAAAAAATTACTATAAATATAACTATCTTCAACTATAACTATTAGACATGGGCATGACTCGGCGAAATTGTCGTTTCCATTTTCGGTTATCGTTTCCGTTGCGTAATGGAAAAGGTAACGATAATTAAGCCGTCAGAACTCGAACTCAAACTGAAAAAAGAAAAATTTGGTCGGGTTTTGGTCGGGTTTTTCGCGGCGATCGCGCAATGCGAAGCACAGAAAAAGTTTTTAAAAGTTTTTTTTTAAAAAAAACCCCGACTCCCGGCCAAAAAAGCAGGCGAAAATATACCTGCCTGAGGCTTTGCCACCTATCAGAGGGGTGGTTTCTGGGGGGTCTCCAGCCTTCCCCCCCTCTTCTCCTGTCCTTGGCTGCTTGCACCAGGCTGGGGGGGGGGTCATCCTCGTCGTCTCGCCATGCCATGCGGGGGGGGGGATCCAAAATGGTGACCGCAATTTTTCTTTTGAAATCGTGGTCAAAAAACACACCAAATCACCACAGAAACATGTGAAATTTATTTATTTTAAATGCCTGAATTTTAATAGTAGCAGCAGTGGGTTTTTTTATAGCAATAAAACGTTGTATTGATTTTATTTTATTTTTATTTTTTATTATTTTTTTTTGGACGTGCCCATTTGGGCTGGCCATGGGATGGGACCATGCAAATTGTTTGAACCATTCCACCAATGGCATCGCCAGGTTTTTGACTGACACTTCTGGATGTCTCGGAGGGCATAAAAAGCCGAGGCACCTTCCAGAAATCGCAGTCAGGTGTATGGATGTGGTTGAGGAAGGAGGGCTGGCTGCTGGTGCTGGTGTGATCCAATTGAGCTTGAGGAGGGAGGCTGGAGGCTTTAGGACTTAGGTTAGGCAGGCAGGGAGGGAATTGAATTTAGAAAATAATTTCTTTGATTCCTTGCAGCTTTGTCTGCTGAAGGGAATAGCAGTTTATTCTTTATTTCTTCTCTGGCAGTTTGTGAGGATTTTTTTCTGATATTGGATAAAGGGGGAGGTTCGACTGGGAGTGGGAGGTGTGGATTTATTTTAAAAATATATTATATACTACATTTTTTCCCAACTTCAATTTGCTTGCACACACACACACATTTGGGGTGCAAGCCAAGAACAGAACCTCTATCCTAAGTGATATCCTAACTGCCCACTCGCCCGTCCGCGCCGCGCCGCCACCCACCTGCGACCTGCGCCGCCATCCGCCCACTCGCCCGCCCGCAGCCACCGCCCGCCCATGGCCCCCGCCCCGCCGCCCGCCCGCACCTTCCCCCGCCACCTGCCCCGCCACCCCGCCCGCCGCCTAGGGCGCAAAATCACCTAGCGCCAGCCCTGATTGCGGGACGCCCCATGCTCTGGGAAGTCAAATCACGCTAAATTGCAGTGGAAATGACAAATGACAAATGACAAACGGAAATGACAAATTTTTGAAAAATTTCACGACAAACGGAAATGACCCGAAACGGACCCCTTCCGACAAGCGAAAACACAAAACGCCATTTTTTCTGGTCGTGCCCATGTCTAATAACAATAAATATCAAATTTATAGTTAAAAGTAAGTAGAAAGCATTGTACTGTACTAGTCAAGTAATGTTGTTCCCCTTTGTTGGACCACATTTGGAATGCAACTTTGCAAGATGCTGTTACTTAAGAGAATGTGAAAGTGAGAGCAGACTACATTTCATATACATTATTATATTCAAGCTTTGTGCCGCAGTGGTTAAACTGCTGTACTAGAGCCAAAACTGTGCTCATGACCAGGGTTCAATCCCATGCAGCCAGCTCATGGTTGACTTACCCTCCCATGTTTCTAAGGTTGGTATAATGAATATCCAGGTTCTACCCTATATAACTGCACTGTAAACTGCCCAGACAGTACTTTCAGGGGATATATAAGTAACATGCACTTTCAAGCCATAGAAATTTGTAGACTGGTTCAGGTGTTGATTATAGGTAGAAATCAATTGATGAAGGCACAAATGAGAGATGCTGTCATTTGCCACCACAAACGTATGGCCAAATGCTGCTGTACCTACTGAGCGTATATTAGCCTGCTTGTGCACAGCTGGACAGGGGCTGTCTCAACCAGCAAATTCAAAAGATAAACTGTGATCTTGGCATGGAAGCAGTGGGTGCGTTCTTCATTTCTGTCTCCAAACATCTTTGCTATCCAGAATGAAACTTAAACAGATTTTGGTCAATAATTAAGCAACCTGTTCATCCTCCTCTCCCTGCTGTGTGCACAGTGGAGAAACCTCTGAGTGCTGAAGGCCACACAGTAGCAACCCTAGTAGGTTTCTTATCTCAGCATTATCTGTTCTGGGCTCCTGCAGGCCTGAGGGAGAGTTTGTTGGGACTGCCTGGAATCTCAGATCAGGTCCTTTGCCTGAAAGAAAATGCGCCCCCTCCCCCAGGGCTACCAAGTTCTCTCTCTCTCTCTCTCTCTCTCTCTCTCTCTCTCTCTCTCTCTCTCTCTCAGAAAGAAAGACTAAATTTTCAAGAGAAAGCAGAAAACCCGGGGGACTTACTACCCTTGAGAAATAAGGAGCACGTTATGGGACTCTAAGGAAATCATGCCAAACTTGCATCCAAAGAATTCAGGATCCTTATCAGAATGTGCCGCCCTTGTAATAAGCCAGATGGGCCTTTTGTACTAGTGGAACTGTACTGGCTGAGAATGAAGGAGTATTACAGTTTAATACTGCACAAGGAACATTTGCTTCAAAGAAAGAATAGGTGGCAGCACTATGTTGTCTTCACATACTGATTCTCCCCTTGCTGGTGGTATAAGCCAACACTTCTGGTTGGGTGTCAAGTTGAGCAAAACTGGCACATCGGATTACTGTATAAATGTTTGTATGCATCTCTGTCTTCCAAGGCAAAAATATGGTGTATTGACAAAGTGGGAGTGCCACAGTTTAGTAGCATGCTTTCACAGCCTACGCCTATCAAAATCACTTCCTACACCCATGCCAACTGTTCTGGGGCAGGGAAGGGAACTGTGTTTTATAGTGAAACTAATCTGGTTTCGTTATAAAACAGAAATTCCAGTTCATCCCAGCAGATTCCATACTGAACTTTTCACCTTTGAACTGTACTTATTCTCTCTCTCTCTCTCTCTCTCTCTCTCTCTCTCTCTCTCTCTCTCTCTCTCTCTCTCTGTGTGTGTGTGTGTGTGTGTGTGTGTGTGTGTGTGTGTGTGTGTGTGTGTGTGTGTGTAGGGGCAGAGACAGAAGTAGCTTGCTGCTGAAATACAAAAGAAAACCAAAGGGCTCAGAACAGTAATTGCATTTTTCCTCTTCCCCTCTAAGCAAAGGTCCCGAAATATTAGGAATGCTGATCTGAGCTGGCCCAACCAGTTCACTCCACTCCATTACGCACTTCCCTTTGGGGTTTGAAAAGTAGCACTTTTCTAGTATAGTTCCCAAAATCACCCAGCCATCATAAAGTTGCGATTAAAAAAAACCCTTTCTTAAACATCGTAAGATCCAGAGATTTTTAAACACCCCCTTGCATTATGCATTGCTTTGTGATAGCCAGGGTGCCATTATCATTACCCTGCTCCTAAAAGGTCCGCCTACACGTCGCTTTACAACATGTACTGTAGTTAACATTATAGCATAAAGGTTTTTGCTAAGAGAATAGCATTGAAACCTTGTCAGAATACTTTTAAAATGCCTTTGAAATATAAATTTTGAAAGCTTGTCAAAAACCTGGCTCATTACATTTGAACTTGCTGTGATCCACTTTGACGAGTGGGCAGAGGACCACATTTACTCATTTTTATGTTGTTAAACAGGATGCCACCACCTTAATTCAAAAGAGCCTGCAACTACACTGGCAAGCCAGTGTTGAAATAGTGTACATTTCCAATGACAAAATTGATCCCACAGGAAGCATGTATTTGGTGACTATTAATTACCTCATGATGCATCCTTGAGACTGAATGGGCAAGAATTCCCCTAACAGTTTGAGCAAGCCTCACGGGACTGGGAAATGATGAATGATCTTATTGGATTCACATTCATTCACATTCAATAGAATGGTATAACTGCTGGTTCTCCTGGGAGCCAGAAAGGGAAGTCATTCATTCCCCTTCACACCTCCACATTCTCAAAATCTATTCTGGTGGGCTTGGGAAGCCTCTGAGGCAGACATTATAGAGGAAGGGATTGAGGGAAAGGAGAGAGGGAAGTAGTCCTATCTAAACCTCCCACCCCACCCCCCAAATCTTCAAGCAAGCCATCTTCAAAATCTTTTTAAAATGGCAACAAAGCTGGGACTCCCTGAGGAGTCTTTGGTGCCTGAGTCTTTGGTGCCTGAGCCTGAAGGAAATGCTTCGGCATGTACACATTCTTTTTATTTCCCTCCCTTTTTAAATCTCCCATGCCCCCTCCAGCCCCCACTGAAGGAACACAAACAGCAGCCTACTTCATTCCCTTCAGCCCACCTTCTAGTGCCAGTTGGCTGAGAGAATTTGCCTCTGCTTTTCTCTCCGCTGCCATGGTTCCCTGGTAGCGTGAGGGCCACATGTACACACAGCCTTTACCATTCATGCCTTTTGGAGGGGAGGAAGACACAGGGCTGGGACAAGTTACATTCTTTGGGATACAGTTCCCAGACTCTCCTAGATGCTGGCCGTATTGATTCTGGGGCTTGTTTAAAGAAGTAACTTTCCCAAGCTCTGGCTCTAACATTTTTTCTTTCACGTGTAGGCATTCTCTGCACAGTACAGGAAGTGCCCTGCCCTGCCCAAGGGCATACATTATTGTTTCCTACCATATCCTCATATTAGTTACCCTCCTCTGCTAATCTTGGCAAGGATATGTACTGTGTTAAAAGATGTTTGAAAAGAATGAGACAAAAGACAAATAGCAGGGGAGTACTAGTGTGGCTCTTTCACTGTTATTTAGGTCTACCTTTTATCTTCCTGCCTTGGTGCACACAGTCTAATGATAATACAGCTGCATCCTGCCTCTGTAGAAACACTGATTTATGGGTGGAACATTTTGTGTAGCTAGTATTAAGTTCACAGAGTGAAGTCGCCTCCTTAGATCTAATGCATGTTAGGGATTTGTACATTCCTCTGGCATTGCCTACTTTTTCCTATTTCTGTTTCAATTTGAGTATAACAAGAGATTAAAACACAGTTGAGTCATTTTGACCATAGTTTATACCAGTGGTTTGACCATAGTTTATACCAGTGGTTCTCAACCTGTGGGTCCCCAGATGTTCCTGGATTGCAATTCCCAGAAGTCTTCATCACTAGCTGAGCTGGCCAGGATTGCTGGGAGTTGCAGTCTGGGAACATTTGGGGACCCACGGGTTGAGAACCACTAGTTTATACAGAGTGCTTTCCACAAATTTGATAAAATCTCAATTCCTGTAACAACTGTGTAACAGGCCGAAACTGAACAGCTTTCCCCAGATGACATTTCTATGCAAAAAATACACCTGTTGGAGTTCTGTCCATTTGTGTTTAAAGACATGTAATGCCTGCTAAGAAGAAGGTAGCAAATGCTAGGCCCACTGCATGTCAACCATTTGCCTTGCAGCTGTCAATATTTTGGAGTGCTTATATATAAATTGCAGGAGTCTGTTCTAAGTACTGATTCATCAAGGCACTAGTGCAGTGATGGCGAATCTTTTAGAGACTGAATGCCCAAATTGCAATTCACAACAAAGTGCCAATACAGCAATTTAACCTGAATACAGGTGACTGTGAAGGGGAAGTGTCACTGTCGGGTGCCCACAGAAAGGGCTCCAAGTGCCACCTTTGGCACCTGTGCCATAGGTTTGCCAACACTGCTCTAGTGGCTGTGCAGAAGACAAGTTGGGGCAATGACTTCCCATGTACTAGTCAATATCAATCATATGCACACTTTATAAGCACCCACTGATATGTGTGGCTGGCCATACTAGTAAAAGAAAATGGGGCTTGTAACTGCACATGCCATCTGCAGTGCGCCAGGCTGAACAACACTGATGTAGGCAGCACTCAGATACATGGCAGATCAGCAGTTTAAATTCACATAGCTTGCAATGTTCTATCATTGTACTTTGTACAAGACATTACGAGCCCATAATGTTGTAGAATTTGAACTTTCTGTGGCTTTTAGGGGGATATATTTGGCATGTGATGTCACATGTCTCTTTTGTACTCTCTAGGATTTGTTTTTCCTTACTGCAATTTTCCATTTCTTCAGAACTGTTTTGTGCTATTTTTCTTGGCTCACAAAAACTACATTTAAGAAGATAAAAAGAATCCAGTTCTAACTGTTCTCACCAAAAAGGATGTAGAAAAAGCAAGCTTAGCTTCTGTCATGTCACAATCAGATATAGCTTTCCTTTTGATGGGTTTTGCCTATTAACCTATTTAAAATGACAAGAACTACTGTTATAAACCAGTCTATGTAGATATGAAATACTGTAGTTGAATTTGCCCATTCCAAGCTGCCTGAAATAGACCTTCCTTCCTTCCTTCCTTCCTTCCTTCCTTCCTTCCTTCCTTCCTTCCTAGTGGACAGAGAAAGAAGCTGATTACTGGTTAATTGACTATGAGCTTCATTTGGACAGTTTTTGCCAAGTATGTTACATCCCTGCCTAGACTATTATTTCCAGTATTTTTTCTTCCTCTCTGCCCAAATTGTTTTTCACTTAGTTATGTTCCCTTCCATGCTCCATAACAGAGCTGTGCAAGGGGTGAAAGCTTTCCACAAAGGGAACAGATGCCATATTCATGCAACAGTTGCTAGGCTGTCTGTGAGCAGCTGCAGTATATTAGAACCCAAGGCTGTATAAAAATAAGGAGATAGTTGGAGTCTTGCTGTACTGCTTCCCAAAAGAACTGAGGGACTTGAGCACATTTAGCATGTAAAGCAGGAGTTGAGGCAGCATGTGTGTTTTGAAGGGGATATTTGTTGTATGTTGATTGGCTCCTTCTTTGTGTGTTTGGTATATGAGTGACATCACGGGAATCATTGTTTATTTACACTGGTGGTGCTTCTGGAGCTTGTCTTCCATGTTCATATTTTGTAGATCTGTGTCTTTTCCCTCCTCCTTTAGGGTGAGCACATGTAAGAAATTATTGAGCATACAAATCTCACTCCTAAGAGGTAAAAGGTTTCAGGGCACATCCTGGATTCTGTTGTCTTAGAAGCAGTTTTCTCTCTCTCTCTCTATATATATATATATATAAATATATTAAGCTTGAGGTGCTAACACTAATAAATTTCTAAAGCTGGTTTATGTGTACAGAAGGCCACTGTACCAGACAGTGTAAAGTTCGCAAAGTCTTTGCCTCCTTTTCAGAGCCAGCTCTCACACAGGCTTTTTGTGTGCACAGAGATACATAGCTTCTTTCCATTGTTCATACACCACAATTCAATTAGAACATTCCTTGGGGTAGAAGGAGAGAAGAGTGAATATCTTTATTCCTCACCTCCTCCAGCCTTCTTGGGTCATCCCAGTTCTCACTAAAAAGGGGATAGGGTTGCACTCATTTGGAAGGATTTTATCCAGTAGGTTCTTAGCACACAGGCATAAACTTGTAATATCGAACTTGCAATTTATTCAAGTTTGTAAGGGATCCTTGCACAATGGCAATAAGTGTTTCGTAGCACAAACTGGACAAACTACCTCACATTCACACAGAGCTATCGAACAGGGGAATTTACAAAACATACAAGACTCAAAATACACACTGTGATTACAAAGATTTTAACAGAACTGCATAGTGGCAAACAGTAAGTAGATCTGACAAGTGCTTAGATACTAGAATACATTTGTGTCAAAAATATAGTGGGTCAGGAACAACTTGGCACATATTGTCAAGTCAGAAGTTTGCTTCCAGGGAATGATGCCAGTACTTACCAAAATCCTTGAAGTAATAATCTGCAGGCTATTCCAAGAATTTGGAAGGGGGCCTATAGGGTCATCTTTGACAAACCATGTTATGATGCCTGGCCTGCTAGCACAGCAGCAGTGATGTTCCTCTGACCCCTGAACAATTAGGTGATTTTTTTTTGTTCAGGACTCATAATCAAATGTCAACCTTTTCTCTCCTGATAAAACCTCCAGCTTTTAAATATTTATTTAATTGCAGTGGTGGTGCTAACAAACATTGTGGTAGGAAACTTTTTGTGCCATTGATCAACTTTATTTACACATTATTGTGCAGATAGTGACATATGCACAAATTGCAGATTAAGTTCCATCCCTCAGCAAAATAGAAACAGGCGTCAGAAAAGAGGCTTGGAATGGAATCGATTTCTGGCAGTTTCACTTTGGTTGTTCAGAGAACTGGTAAAAGAGGAAGTACAATAAAAATGGGATTAAACTCCAGAACACACCTCATTTCTTTGATGTGAAAAGGAATATGGAAAGGTCATGGAGGGCTTCTTATTTTTGAAAGTCCTTTACATTTTCAAGCTCAAGGCACTTTGAAATAATGGAAAAAACAAAGAGGAAGAATAAGTGCATAGTCTTTCAAAGCCATTTGTGGGGCCATAGGAAATTAGCAACCCCAAGTACTATACATGAATATTGATATAGTCTGTGTTTCATTCCTGTCCCTCTTCTTCAATTTTTTGTTTCTCAGGTATAAATGTGGTATTTGAATAGAGGAGGGGGCATAAAAGTCAAGATTGCTTTAGGAATTTTTTTCTTTAAAGGATTTATTTAAAAAAAAAACGTTCAGGAGAACATAACCAGTAACGTATGTCGCGGGCTGAAGCCATGGAGAATATATATGAGGGAGGAAAAGTTAGCAGAATCACCCCCAAAAAAGTGTGACACCTGGAAGGCTTACTGGACAAAAGGCGGCCGGCTTGTTGTTTTTACTGCAACAGACGGGCTGCCTCTCCGTCTGGGAATAGCAGCTCCAAAGGAAGTTACTAATCCTAAACGAAGTTCCTGTGGGCGAGTGGAAAATAGCCCAGGAGACAATGGTGAGAATGGAGAGCGGGGGCAGCGGGGGGGGGAAAGGCAAGGTGTCCCAGCCATCAACTCGGGTTCCAGACTGGGGGGAGTCTATGGGCGGTTTGCAGTTTAATTCCAGCAGGCAGGCAGGCTACACGGCGGCCACGTTGAACCCTGGCGTTTCCCCCGAAAGGGAAAGGAACGCATTCCTTTATTTTAAAGCAAGAGGGGGAGAACCTCTCTCCACTGCTGACTTGCCCTATATGTAATCATTATAGGGCAATCGCTACCGAGGAGGCAACGGGGGGTATGTGTGCGTGACACGGTAAGGAGGCACGAGAGCCCGGCCAGGCACCTTCCGTCGCCCCATCTCCGGCCCCCACGTGGGGTGGCGTCCTCCTCCTCCTCCTCCTCCTCCTCCTCCTCTCCCCGCCCCACCCCCACCCCGGCAATGCCTGGCGTTGCCGGGTGAAGGGCAAGAGGAAGGCCGGGCGTGTGCATGGGGGGGGGGGGAGAGAGAATAGGGCGGGAGGAGCGACGGTCGCAGCACCAGGAACCCGCAGCACCAGCAGCCGCAGTCCACGTGCAGGAAGGCGCTGGCCCCTGACGACGACGACGACGATGGGGGGGTTAGCCAGGCTCCTCCTCTTCTTCCTCCTCCCTCCGCTTTGGCCTTGGCTTCACTCGCCTTCCTCCCTAGAGACCTCCTCTCCCCCCCCCCCCATCCACGGCCTGTCCCTTTAAAAAGCCTCCTTTTCGTCTCGCCCCGCCCCTTTCCCCTCCTTCCTCGCCAGGCCCGGCGCGTGAGGCGAGCTGGCGGGGCGGGGCGGGGCGGGGCGGGGCGGGGCGGGGCGAGCGCGAGGCGGCTGTTACTTCTGCCTCCACCCCCCCCCACCCCAGCCGGGGAAGTCGTGGAGCTTCGGCGGCGGCGGCGGCGGCGCGGGAAGGAGAAAGGGGGGGAAAAGGAGGCGCGCGCCGAAAGAGGGAGCACCGGATGCGGGACTCCCTTCTCGACTTGGCGGGTGCGTCCAGGCGGCGGCGGCGTGTGGTCTCCCGTCATCCTCCGGCTCGCTCGCCTTCCTCCTCTTGTGATCCGCCGCGAATGTGGCGGCAGCAGCAGCAGCAGCAGCAGCAGCCGCCGCCTCTTCCTCGGCCGAGGCCTGCGGCGCCAGGAGGCGGCTCCCTTCCTCGCAGCTGCCTCTTTCCCCTTCCCTCGCCGTTCCCGGCGCCAGGCCGCTGGCAAGAAGGGCACGCGGGCCTTGCCGCAAGAGGAGCCGCCGCCGCCCCCCCATCAGCAGCCCCTCGCGGTCGGTGCCCTGGAGTGATCCCGGAGGCCAACGCCCGGCCGGTGCCGCCGCCGCCGCCGCCGCTGCTCCTTGCTCGGTGAGTAAGTGAGTGAGTGAGTGAGTGAGCCGGCTTGCAAGGACAGCCGGCAGAGCGGAAGGGGTGGTCGCTGCTGCTGCTGCTGCTGGTGGTGTGTGTGTGTGTCGGGGGGGGGCTAGGGGGGGAGTCCGCACAGAGGTGCACCCCTCCCCCCCCACTGCACCGACAACCCGTGTGTGTGTGTGTGTGTGTGCGCGCGCGCATTTGCCTCTTTGTCGTCGTCGTCCCCCCCCCCCGGCCTGGGAGAGCGGAAGGTGCCCCTTGGCGGCGGCGGCGGCGGAGTTTGGCCGGGCCGGGGCGGGGGAGGGAAGGGGAAGGGGAAGGGGAAGGGAGACTCCCCCCGGAGTTGGTGGCCTTTTCCCCTCCCCCGCCCCCAAACCCCCCGCTTCCCCACCGCTCGCACCTGCTCGGCGGCGCCCCAGGGGAGCCTGGCCGTGGGGGGGGGAGAGGGGGAGGGGGGGAGGCGGGATTTGACAGGCCTGGGCGAGGGGGGGGGAAGAAAAGGGACGGAAAAAAAAGCCTTGAGGGTGGGAAGGAGGGAGGGAGGGAGGGAGGTCCCGGCTTGGCGGATGCGGCCGCTCTCCCTCGAGGACAACTGACAGCCGCTCTCTCTCTACCCCCCAACTCCTCTCTCTCTCTCTCTCCCCCCTTTCTTTTCCCCTAAAGGCGGGGGGGAGTTTGAAAGCCCCAGCGGGCGGGGAGGGGGGCTAAAGGAAGGGAGGGGGAGCCCCCTCCCCGCGATGGTCTTGGGACACTTTGGAAACTTGCCTGGACAAAAACCCGGGCGCTCACCGGGAAGTCAGGCAGAGGAGCCTCGAACCCACTTTCCTGGAGGGGCGGGCGAGAGAGACACGAGCGAGTGGCGTTTACCAGGGACACCCGGGGGGGGGGCTGCGGAAAGCCTCCGGGAGAGAAAGGACCCCGAAGGTGGCGTGGCGGCGGCGGCGTGGCGGTGTGTTTGTGTGTATTGGGGGTGTGTGTGTGTTGGTGGCTTTTCAAGGGACCCACGAGCCTTTCCTTGCGCCGTGGCAACCCCCCCCCTTCCCATCCCTCGGGCCGGTGGTGGTGGTGGTGGTGGTGGTGTTGGGATGATGGAGTGGGGCTTCGGAGCTGCGGGCCGCCTGCGCCTTTTCTTTTGTGTCTCCGTCTGGAGCCTGGATGACGTTTTCGGTGTGCTGGGTTTCCTGGGGAAAGTTGAGGCTGCAATCGCTGAGAAAGCCCGGGCCGCGTTGCTGCTGCTGTTGATTTAAAAGACCCGTGTTTTCCTTTGCCGGGCGGTTCGCCCGAACAAGAGCACCTGGACTTTTTTTAAAAAAAAATGGAATACAGTGGACCCTTGTATAACAAACAGTTTGTACAACATAAACAATACCTATGGGGAAAATCTGTACAACATAAAATGGGATTACTCCGTTTTCAAAGCATTCCTATGGGAAATTTGTATAAAGGAAAATTGGCTTAACATAATTTCATTTGGAACAAATTAATTCCTTCATACAAGGTACCACTGTACTTGGTTTATTATCCGTCTTTGTTCGGTCTTAGTTGCACAGGCTGGTCTCGGTTTTAAAGTCAGTTGTCAAGAGAAAGAGGATGTGGCTACCGAAAAATGAAAGGTCATTGCCAGATTAAGAGATGCATCGTTTTCCTGGTAATAGTCTCCTCTTCTGAGAAACTTTTATGTAAGAAACACTAATCTTGTATATCCTGGCTGGTGTGCTGATCCGGTTTGATCCTCATGTCAGCCTACTAGCAGCCAGACTGTAATCTGTTTAGGCAGCATTCCTTTTTAGACTTACTTGGAAGCAAGACTCATTGTGTCTGGTGAGGTTTATTTCTTAATAAATAAGCATGGGAGTCTTGTTGTTAGTGTCTAATTTGAAGGAGTAAATGTCAGGGAAGTCTAATCTTTTTGGTTTGTTTTCTGTAAAATATATTTGGAAGATAGACATGCCATTGCTTGCTGAAAAAGTTTATCATGTAAGTCCTCTCTAATCTAATTGTAAATTGTTATGTTTTTGTTCTTAAAACCAATAACATTGTCTTCTTATTGGTAATTTGGCACTGAATTTTACAACTCTAAATCTGTTTGGCCTAATATCTCAGAAATAGTGGATTCAAACACTTATTAATAGTGATTCCCACTTGCCTCAATTGTTGCTATATGCTGATAGTTTGGTTTCCTCACCCCCTTTCGTGGTTGTTTGTATAGGCCCATATTACTAGACTTTTGTTTCTTTTGGGTATTTTTTAACTTCCCAGCACACTTGCATTCTATTACAAAAATTGTGCTACTGTACAAATAAACAGCATGATTAGTTTATTGTTTCAGTGGTTCATGTTTTATTTACTAAATAAAATCCCGATTTGGTACTGATATACCTTGAATGCTTTCCCCCCCTTAAGTTCGGAACAATATTGTGTTCATGTGTATAACTGGAAAGGTCTCTAAGCAAGGCTACCAGTACTGTATGTTCTAAACAGTCCATTGTCAGAAATAGAGAAAGCATCAGGGGATTGGATGGGGGCCAAGATTATATGCTTTAATCTCAGATTCCCCGCCCCATGGCTGTCTTGTTTGATAGAAGGAAATGGAGTGTAACTGGTTCTGGTAATACCCCATGAGCAGGTGTCCACAGGCTTCGTTGCACTTCCAAATTTAAAGGCCTCTGACTTCCAGGATTCTCCTTGTCTGTTGCATCTTAATAACTCCTTGAAATTTAGAGCTGAAAAGGGCATAGCAGGTCAAACCTTTCAGTAGATCATAATAGATTGGTGTGCTTCTGTTTCTTGAAATTGCTTATTTGGTGGGGTTATTTGAATGATTTTATCTTTGATTGTAATTCTGCATATTGCCTTTAACTAAGAGAAATCAGGGATGTGGAAATATGTGAAGATGCTTGAGGTTCTTTGCAGTTCACTTCCCCTTGCATTCTTTGTGTTCCTGTAAATCTTGTTATGCAATATGGCTTCACTTGGCAGCATTCTTTCTGTCATTGTGGTTCTGCAGGTTTTTTGTTTAAAAACAGTGAGTTTGTATATAACTTTTTTTCATGAAGAATAACAAACAGTTTGGATCTTAATTAAAAGTTTATGAGTGGAAAAGCTGAATGGCCTCTCATTTTACAGAAATTTCAATTGAAGAAGACCTGAGTCCCTTCTCTTCTCCACAGTCCACTGCTACACCCACTGAACTTCAGAGGGTCTTCAGTGCAAGTCACTGCAAAGTGGGGAATTGATGCCTGTTCTCTTGTAAAAGCTGAAGCCAAATATGCTTTGAGAATGAATGAAGAACCCCAGGCTTGAAACATAGAGAGGTGCTACCATTCTAGGTCTAATGACTATATAAAAAGTTCTCTTTTGACATCATGGTAGGTCAGGTTTGTTGTTCAGCTTTCAATAACATCCAGATTTTATTATCTGGTTTCTGACGTAATTTGGTACTGATGTGTTGTAGAAACATTGCAGATTGAATGGGAATCCATGTAATCCCAGTTTTCAAAAACAATGTTAGAGGAAGTATAATCAGTGGCATTTTTCCTTAAAGCATCCCCCCCATTTGTTGTTGTTGTGTCATTATAGTTGTGACCGACTCTTTTTGTCCCCATGTCCATGGAGTTTTTCTTGCCAGGAATACTGGAGTGGCTTGCCAGTTCCTCCTCCAGGTGTCTACAGCACTTGGTATTCCCTGATGGTCACCCATCCAAGTACTAGCCAGGCTGGACCCTGCTTAACTTCCGAAATCCGGCGAGATCGGATGTGCTTAGGGCATCTAGGCAGCTTAAAACTATTTACTGTAATGGAAAACCTAATAAAAGATATGTCATACTCTATATGTATGTTATACCACCCAGAATGGCACTGGCCTGGATGGGCAGTATACAAACAAACAAACAAACAAACAAACAAACACATCATCACTGTTAGCCAGTTGATCAAGTTTTTTCAGTGACCTCCCTCTTCATTTCCTGTTATAGTCATTCAGTGTCTGTCTTGTTAAAATTACACAGGGCTTTGACTTCAAAGCAGTGTTGGATCACTGAAAATACTTTGATATATTTGTGTGTTTTCTTTTGCTCCTGTTACTGTTCTACATTTTTAAAGTAAAGGTGTTGATACATTTAATTATGGGATACCAGTACTAAAACTATTGAGTAAGGTTTATTTATTTATTTATAGTTCTATACCTCCCCCTTAGTGCAAAAACCCGGGAAGTTTACTATACAAACCCAACCAGAGCTTCCGTGCTTCAAGTGGATCAAAATCATACCTTTTGTGCACATGAGAGTGATCTTCTAATCTTCTGGCAGCTTTAGGCTCATGGTCCTCTAGAAAGTAAAACAAGACCCTTTTGTGATGGTTTTGGTGGCAAGCATCCCAGTTATGCTGAATATTGCATTTATCTAGTAGAGTAGTGATATCAGAACATTCATGAATTTCAATATTCTGTTTTGTTCCTTTATTACTAGAGGGCTGGAAGAATCCAAAGCATCTGACATTTAAATACTACTAGCATTATTTTCTTTTTCACTTTTTTCTGTATTGGAATTATTAGTGTTGTTATAGTGTGAACACAGTGGGTGTGGGAAGTACAGGCCTTATAAAACTCATTGCTCCTTCCATATGTTGAGTCAAGGACAGACTTTTGCTGCAGCTGGTTTAGTGTTCAGAATTAATTGCCATTAATCAAAATGAAACTTATTCCATTGTAAAAAAAACTTTTGGAAGAAGAGTTAAATTTAGGTCTGGTCAGTTGGTACTGGTAATTAAAAATAGCCTCTCTCTTTAAGATGCTTTCTTTGGACAGAAGAAAAATACTAATCTTCTGAAGTCAAACTGTCAACATAAGTCAGGAGTAACTTGACAGTACAGTACATAACAAATTACTAGAAGGAGGGCATGTGGCAAATAGGAATTGGCTTTCCTTGTTGTAATTATTAGGTTCACAATGTTGTAATGAAATTTTGTGTGTAAGAGTATTAAAATAATTAAAGGGTGTGTGGAAAAAGTATCCCTGAAAATGAAAGCGCTTTTAAAAATGAGGCTTGAACAGCAGTTTGCAAAATTCATTGCAAAATAATTCGTCAGTTCTCCAACTATTGTACAGGGTCACTATATGATAAGTTTGCATTGCAGAATAATTTTCTTTCTATGGCTAACTGTTCAATATGCAATACTATATTTATATAGCAATATATTTATATGACCAGAAGTTTCAATTGCAGGTCCTATAACTTTCACTCTCTGTAAATACAATCCATTGATGTTACAGTATCTTGGTTTGCAAGAGCCTTTACTTTACCTTATAGATAGGATTTTATTCCTCCATGCTTTGCATGGTTTTTGTCAAAACAATTATGGTGTCATCATAGTTTGCCAGATATTGAGTTACCAGCACTTGTACTTATGGGAAGTGCAAGGACAATAGAGATTCTTATTAAAATATCTTTCCTTAGTGCACCAGGCCCTTGGGCCTACAGGCTCTGCAGAAAGGATTGTTGTTCATTTATGAAGGAGAGATTGGTGAAATAATCAGAAAAGGTGGTAAAAGGAAGGAGCAAAAGGATGCCAGGAGAGCACTGTTATGCTACTTAACTGCTTTCTTGTAGTCCTTTAAGAACCTGCTTTCACAGCTGTTGAAAGAGAAACTCTTTTCTACAAAGAAACTCTGTTTTTACAGTAGCAGTCCAGATGCTGAATCCTGTGTTTGTATATATCAAACTTATATACCTGATCAGTGGTACAGATTATAAGCATTTTAATATCTGGAAAACTTTTTTGAAGCTCTAATTAAAAAAAAGGGGGAGTTGTGTGAGTCATGTCCAGCAAAAATGACAAGTCTTGTGCTGTCTTAAAAGACTCATGTTTTATTTGCCACACACTTTTACCAACAATAGCCCACTACTTTAAATGCACAGAGAGACAGTCTGTTGAGAGCTCCATACATAAAGGGGAATATGGGATTGTGAAATGTAGTGGACATGCAAGAGGTACAGAATGCAGATGGTCTTACTGGCCCGTAGTTTCTCCAGCTTTGTGCGCAAGTTGGTTATGTTCCAGAAATTGTACTTCAGTAGGCAAACATTTTTATTATCAGCTCAGTATGGTGTCAGCTGCAACACTTGAATTGTCTAATATGTGTTTAGAGATACTGTGTAAATCAGTGATGGCGAACCTATGCCATGGGTGCCAAAGGTGGCACTCGGAGCCCTTTCTGTGGGCACCCGACATCGCCCCTTCATAGCCACCTGTATACAGGTTAAATTACTGTATTGGCACTTTGCAAAAAAATTAGTGGGCTTTGAATTGCAGTTTGGGTACTCAGTCTCTAAAAGGTTTGTTGTGAGGGAAACTTCTCAGAAGGGAAGGAGGGACCCCTGCACGCCCAGACGAGTGGCTGGAGAAGCAAGGGCAGAAAGGGAAGCCTGAGAAACAACCAACATTGTCACCTGTGGAGAGGGTTATGTTGTGGAAGGGATATTATAACGCCCTCAAAATAATTGAGCAACAGAAGGAAAGGGAGAAGGAAGAGAACCCGGGTTCAACAGGAAGTGAAGAGAAGGACATGGCGGGAAAGGCTGACCAGTCCGCTCCCGTGGAGGTGGGGTTCGGGACTTGTAAGAAGGGCAATAAACGGAAAACGCAAGGAGATCCGCAAAGAGATTGAGCTGGAAGAATGGCTGGCAAAGATCCGGATGGAAGCCGAGACCGGGAAACTGGACCCCCGAGAGGACTTGACCCAGAGACCCGACTATCCTTTACGTACACCCCAGCGGAGACGCCCTGGTCCCATGTCCACTTCGGAAGTTGGGGTGCAAGTGGGAAAACCCAAACCCTCGGTGAAGGAGATTGGGATACAAGTGGAGGGGCTGAGGCTCTCAGAGGGGGAGGGGGAGATCAGTGGTGGAACTGGTTATCCCCAGGTGATGGTGGGGAACTTGATCACATTCTAGAAACCCCAACCTATGGAGGGAAAAATAACCCGTTCATGTCTGATGTTAAGAATGTTGAAACTGTAGTTAGAAGAAAAAAAGTTTGAATCAGGGATGCCTGCTATTTCAGGAAATCTCAGTTGAAATTGTTTTCAGGAACATTTCGGGGCATGCAAAATCAGTGATGGAGTAGCTGTTCTTGCTACCTTTCAGAATAAATTCCAAGCAGTACAGTATGACTGTAATATCTGCCAGAGATGGATCCTGAGAGTCAAAACAAAATCTGTTGCATTGGAGTGGCTTTGAAAGGCATTGTCACTGCTTTATTTGCCACACAACACAGTGTTGCAATTTTATATTCTTGAAAATAAGTGAGATTTTGGGGCTTTATAATCACTTACCACAACAATCCTATCTTGTCTAAGAAGAACCAGTGAGCTTTGTGGCTTGGTGAAGTTTTGAACCTGAGTTTGATACATCTGACATAAACACTGCACTGCTCAGCCATATACAGTATCCATTACATTAATATTGTACAGAATGCTTGAAGGAACTATATTAGAATCATAAAATGATGGAGTTGAAAGGGGCGTGTAAGGCTGTTGAGTCCAACCCCTCTTCTCAGTGCAGGAATCCAAATTGACATACGATTGTCTAAGAAAGGCTTGGCATTTCTTCTACTTCCTATATGTGTCCTCTTTATTTTCAGGACATCTCTGAGCTTTTTTTGTGAATTTTTTTGTTAATATTTTTTGTGAATTTTTTTGTTAATATTTTTTGCTGGAATTGTTTGTAGTTCTGCCATTATAATTTATTTGGTAATAAGTTTCTACCTATTTTGGACTCCTTTTCTTGTTGGGATTTCTTACCATGGAAACCTGTCCATGTTCTAAGCTTGCTTGCTTGCTTGCTTATTTATTTATTTATTTATTTATTTATTTATTTATTTATTTATTTAGTTAGTATGCCACCCACTACCCAAAAGTCTCTGGGCGGCTCACAATCAAAATAAACAATTAAAGCATCAAAATTACAATAAAATTAGAACAATAAAACATATAAATACAATAAATACAATACATTAAAACATTAAAATTGGTTTCCCCATAAATCCAGTGTACACATGTGGCTACAGATTGCTTTTGCTTCCTTTGACATCAATAACTCATGTGGACCATGCTTAATTTCCCTCAGAGTTCCCTGTACTAACATTTCTTCTACCAAGTCATCTCTGTTGGTTAGAAACAAGTCAAGGATACTCCTCTGGTTTCTTCTTCCACTTTTTTTCCTAGAAGAAGCTCATCAGCAAACCAAGCCAGGGATTTCTTGGAGAGGGGCATATTTGGCTGAATTTGTGTCCCATCAGATATCAGGATACAGTATTTGAACTCTCCCATTACAACTAAATTGTTTCTCTTGGAAATTCTTAGAATGACTTTTTCACAGGTTTCATCTGCATCATCTTCTTGATTGGGCAGAGGTTAACTAGCATCCCAACTACCAGGTTCCTTCTGCTTTTGGCCACAATCATCCAGATCCTTTTGATGAGACAAGTAAACTTATCTTCCTGTATTTCTGTGCAGGAATAAGTGTTTTTACATATACTTAGAAGCCCACCTCCCTTTTCATTCTTTTGATTTTCTAACAAATGTGTATTGCTGTACTGCAGTCATGGGAGCCATCCCACCAAGTTCAAGTTATCCATGTGAAGTTCTATTTATCCACCCGAGCTAAGATTTCCCATTCTTCGTTGGTTTGTGATACTTATGGCATTTGTATATAAGCACTGAAGATTGTTTGATTTGTGGGCTGCTTTGCTTTGTGCATTTTCATGAATATTGTCATTGAGCCCCATTAGTGCTGTTCAGTCTGTTCCAAAAGCCTTCATCTATTTTTACCTCTGAGTTTGCTCTCTCTCCCCCTTCCAGTTCAGTTTAAAGCCATGCAAGTAGCTGCTTGCTAAAGATCTGTGCAGATGATTGCAAACAGTAAAGAGACAGTCTGGATGTAGAAGTGTTTTAAGTTCTGATACCTCTTGCCTGCTGCAGCATGTAACTATGAAGAATGTGTGCAGGGCAATAGAACAAAAACATCTCCCTCTCTCTTTGGCCCCAAAGAAAGATGGTGTTGAGGTTCAGCTTCAGACCTTAATCTCTATATCCTTCAGCAACTTAATTCTTCTGACATGTCCAAGGTAGAAGAAACTCAGCAGCATGGATTTTAAAATCCCTGCTGTGATTGAATGATATAAATCATTGAGGAAGGAGAGATATGCAGGCATAATGTGTAATAAGGAAAATATTAATTACCAGGAATTCGCTTCAGATTAGTCTCTAAAGGGGAGATGAATTGGCTAATCATACTGGATCACGTCATAAATCTCTGATGTTGAAGAACAGCTTCAGGAGGAAGGGAATTTACAGCATAAATAGAAGGGAAAGGGGTGCTTAGGTTCTCTATCTAGGTAGTCCTTCTTTGCTTCTGTTATATGAAACCCCAAGCAGTTTGTTCACTACCTGCAGTTCTCGATGTAGGTGTTTTTGCTTTTGCTTCTAGGATGAGGGGAAGGCAAGCATAAACAAATAGGGAAGATGTTGCAAGTACATTTGGAAGCTCCTTCATAGCCGCTGTTGCCAGTTTTGGCAGTTGCCCCAAGAATGGCAAATCGATTTCTGTATTATTTATTTATTTATTTATTTATTTATTTATTTATTTATTTATTTATTTATTTATTTATTACAGTTATATCCCACCCATCTTCTGAAACGGAACTCTGGCAAGTGCCATATTTTCCCATCTGTAAGACTGCCCTTGTATAAGACAACCCCCAATTTCCAACCCAAAATCACAGTTTCGCAACTGCGCAGTTCTCTTCTCGGTTTACTTCCATGCATAAGATGAACCTCGATTTTTAGTCTAACAATTTTAGACAAAAATATAGTCTTACCCACAGAAAAATAATGTTTGTTGGCACAGGTATGTCTATAATATTAGTTACCTTTATGTTTTACCTTTCTTCCATCCATTTAGATCAAGATGATAGATGCGGCTTTCTGCTTCTCTCTACTTTGTCCTCACAAGAATCCTGTGAGGTAGTGCAACTGTGTGTGTGTGTGAGTGAGTGAGTGAGGGTGGCCCACGTAATTTAATGACTCACTGGGGAATGCAGTCAAGCTCCCCGATCAAGAGGCTAATTGCTATTACATGGGTTTTAGGTATCTTTAGTGTTTTCCATAACATGTGTGTGTTGTGTTGCTACAGTCGTGACCAACCCTTCATGACTCCACATCCATGGAGTTTTCTTGGCTGAAATACTGGAGTGCCTTGCCAGTTCCTGCTCCATGCGCGTACAGCACCTGGTATTCCCTGGTGGTCTCCCATCCAAGTACTAATACAGGTCTTCTATTTGTACCAGGGAACCCAGGCTACTATTGATTGGTATGAGAAGATTGATGAATTTGCTTTTTTTCAGATAGGTAACACTGTACATAATGCCAGTATACAGGTATGGACCACCTTTCTTTTAAACTCTGAAGTGAATACTCAGACTTAGGATGTGGGGACATGTGCTATTGCCCTACTGAACAAAGGGCCATGAGGGCATTTTGACTAACAAAAGATAGTCAGGTCACTTGGGAGAGCTAAGAACCAGCCTATGGTAAAGTGGTAAACTGAGAGCTGTTTCATACAGTAGTATAAAGGATGGAACTATTAATAATTTGTGCTGTTGTTACTTTGCTCTGATGCGGTATTCAAATAGCTGATACACATATAGTAATACAGTATTTTTCGTGTGCTCAGAGGAACTCCTCTTCGAACCTAGAATATCATCATAGGCGATTGAATCAATGATCTGAGAGCAGAGGAGCAAATCATTATCCCATCAGTTTGTGCGGATAATGCTACCTTCTGAATCAGCACGGTCAGAACTTATTTTAAATCCAAACAACTGCTTTACTTTCATTCTACTATTCCTGGTCCTAAAATGGGGGTTTAAAAGAACATTTTAAAAAGTTGGTCTTGTGGATTGTTATTACTGTATACTGTAATTGAAATACTGTTTTGAGTATTTGTAAACAAAAATATTTACAAAATTATCTTGAGTGTGCAGCTTACAGATTTAGTTTCTTGTTCTTTAATCATCTCGGGGGAACTTTTCTTTCATTGCTTCATATACAGTATGTGAGCTTATGTACCCTTAGAAAAGCTTTCTAATACAGTGGAACCTTGACTTACGTCATTAATCCGTTCCAGTGGTCTAGACTTAAGTCAAACATGACTTAAATCAAACGAACGTTTCCCATAGAAAGTAATGGGAAAGCGGATTAATCCATTCCAGATGATGAAAAAGACCCCCGAAAACAGCAGTTTAACACAAATTTGACTGGGATAGGAGATTCCTTCTGGGGATGTAAATGAAATGACTCTTCAAAGAGAGGAGGCGGCAGTGGAATTATAGTCCACAAGTTATACGACTCCACTTTTTAATGTTCATAGCAACAATGTCTAACATTTAAGTTTTACTGATTTTTAACCTGACGTTCCAAGTTCTGAACAACTCTATGCTTACCATTAGAGTCCCACAACTTTACAGCTCCCCAACTAAAATGCTTCCATTGTGGACCAGACTTCTGCAGCCAGATTTTTTACAAGACTGAGCCGACTGTCTAACCAGAGAGGCTAGCCCCGAGCTCCCGGCCCTTCTTCTCCTCCGGCAGCAGCGGCGGCTTCGGTGAGGCCGAGGACCAGCTCCAGGTGCTCGGAGCTGGCCTCGCCGAAGCCGCCGCTGGTGGAGGAGGGGAAGAAGGCAGGAGCAGTTTGGAGGCGGCAGCCACAATGCTGGGTTGTGGCTGTTGCCCGATTCCCGGTGCCTTGCGCCGGGGCTCCAAGATGTAAGTCAAAGCCTGCGACTCAAGTCAAACAGGCCCCTTCTTGCTGCAAGTCAAATATGATGCAAGTCAAGCAGTATGTAAGTCAAGGTTCCACTGTACTGTTTTGCAAAGAAGGCTGATTGCCGCAGAATCGATGCTTTTGAGCTTTGGTGCCGGAGGAGACTCCTGAGAGTCCCCTGGACTGCAAGGAGATCAAACCTGTCCATCCGGAAAGAAATCAACCCTGAATGGTCACTGGAAGGACAGACTTTGAAGCTGAGGCTCCAGTACTTTGGCCACCTCATGAGGAGAGGGGAGTCCTTGGAAAAGTCCCTGATGTTGGGAAAGATTGAAGGCAAAAGGAAAAGGGGACGGCAGAGAATGAGATGGTTGGACTGTGTCATCAATGCAACCACCATGGATTTGACCAAACTCTGGCAGGCAGTGGAAGACAGGAGGGCCTGGTGTGCTCTCGTCCATGGGGTCATGAAGAGTCGGACACGACTTAATGACTGAACAACAACTGTTTTGCCATAGCTTGTGTAGAGGAGGAGGGATTTCAAGAACAGTGCTAAGAAGAGATTGCTTACTCACTCTTAGCTGTCACCCAACTGCTTCCTGTTTGTTATCCTGTTGCTAATAATGAAAATGCATTGATTAAGCCATAGACTGTATGGTACAGCCTTCACCTCATGTCAGTTAAGGCAGGAAATGAATTGCTTTATTATTCTTGATTACAGGAAATAAGAGCATTCTAGGTGTGGAGATGAATTGTATTTTCAGTTGTCAGTTGAGTTATGCAGAGGGCTGATGCCAATGAGTTAATGGCCTAGCTAGGCCCTAGACTACAGCCTAGGTGTCCAGAAGTGAAGGCAGTAGTGTTACCTTATGCTTTTGTAATTGGAAGTCATTCTTATCCTGCTTGGCCTTTCTGTGTCTAATTATGAAATGTGGAAAAAGAACAGCTGGGGAAATGTGGGAAGGCAGGCTGCAGGCTTCAGTGTTCCCCTGGAAGTCCTATTATGTCACTGAGGTAGCAAACTATTAATATCTTCTCTTAAATGAAGCTATGTAGTTCTCAAAAACATAGTTTCAGGTAGGTAGCATAGACTTGATATGGTGGGAAGTGGAAAGAAGATTATAATGCAAGGCAAAAATGGCATGTACACACATGAACATAGGGATGACTTTTGCTAATTCACCTCCTGCATACTTTAAAGTCACATTATCTGTGTTTCTGTAAATCTGCAACACTAGCTTCAGAAAGATAATGTCAAACTTTATTTTAGGGCAAATGGTGTTACTCTTTATAGATGACTAGGATTTTTCCTTTCTTTGATTTATTTATTTATTTATTTAACTTATATGCCGCCCACTACCCAAAGGTCTCTGGGCAGCTTACAATCCAAAGAATAAAACAATTTAAAATAATTAAAAGTAAAATATCAATAAATCATCAATAAAAACCTTACACTAAAATCATTATCCTAAAATTGTCATCAGCAGACCCACAGTCTATATTATATCAATTAAAAACCTTCTGGAACAGGAAGGTTTTTACCTGGCGCCGGAATGTAATCAGTGTTGGTGCCAGGCGGATCTCGATCAGGAGGGCATTCCATAGCTTTGGAGCAGCTGCTGAGAAGGCCCTATGTCTACAAGCCAACCCTCTAAACTCCTTGAGGGATGGCTCTTTCAAAAGGCCCCCCTGGCTCGATCTTAATTGCCGGGTAGGTTCAAGGAGGCGGTCCTTCAGGTATCTAGGTCCTAAGTCGTTTAGGGCTTTATATGTCAAAACAAGCACTTTGAATTCGGCTCGGATAGCAACTGGTAACCAATGCAGGTTACGCAGAATCGGCGTGATGTGATCCCTGGCAGCCCCACCACTTACCAGCCACGCTGCACGATTCTGGACCAGTTGCAATCGCCGGACCGTCTTCAAAGGCAGCCCCACATAAAGCGCATTGCAGTAATCAATACGGGATGTTACCAGTGCATGCGTAACTGTCATGAGGCTGTGCTCGTCTAGATAGGGGCAGAGCTGGTATATTTTCCGCAGCTGAAGGAAGGCACCCCTGGCCACCGAATCTACCTGGGCTTTCAGAGTTAGACCGGGGTCCAGAAGCACCCCCAAGCTGCTGACCCTGTCCCTTAGGGGGAGTGCAACCCCATTCAAGACAGGAAGATGGCCCTCTAACCTGTCCGGCAAAGCACCCATTAACAGCACTTCTGTCTTGTCTGGAAGTGCTGGAATATATGGTTTGAGCTAAATGGTTTGGGAATATATATAAATTCAAGGTAAAGCTTTAATATATGCTTCACAAAGTGAAGCTTTTAAGTGTCAGTGTTTCATCCTGTTCCAAGCCCCAAGCTGTTTAGGATACCAGGCCATTTGGTAAGTAAATGATAGGGGAGGCAGGTTTTGAATATGATAACATCTGTAGTGAACAAGAAATTCTGAGGTTATGATGGTGCAAGTTAGCATGAGGGTTTTGAGATGATAATATGACAATCTGCTAGTGAATGGAGAAAGAACAATAATAATGCAATGGGGGTGTGAGAAGGGGAGTGCACACCCTCTCTTCTCAAGAGCTGGGACTCGACTCAAGCCCACATATACAGGGAGGAACCACTAGCCCTAAAAGGGGGGAAATGAGAAGAGAGAAGGAAAAGAAAGGAACAAAAACGGAGAACAAGAGGAAATCAAAGCGGAGAGAAATAAAGAGGGGAAACAAGGCGAAGACAGTTGGGTTCTAGGAGGTTGGATAAGTGTAGAGGTCCAGAGAAAGAAGGAGGAATTGGTGGACGCAATGAAAGAAGACCCCTGGATGGGGGAATGGGCAACTTTCCAACTCCCACGGGAGGTGGCTGAGTGGGAGTGGAGGGAAAGAAAAGTTGTGAAGGCTCCATTTTGGGGGCAGACCACGTGGCACGAGTGGAGGAAGAAGGCTCATGAGTATATATATAGAGAGAGAGAGGTGTGGCATAGCAGGACCCAATGGGAGCTTCAAGCTCACTGGGAAGCATGCTGCGATACCCCTGTGGAGATGAAGAAGGAGTGAGTACTGCTGAGATGTTTGGGCAACTGGACCCTGACGCATGAGGTGGAATGGGTGAGATTAACCCGTTGCCAGGAGGAATGGCAAATCTTTCATTGGACCCGGGCGGAAAAGGGGAAGAGCTGTTTATATTTCTAAGTGGACTGTTCAACCCAATGTGTCTATCAGGCGATTAGAAGAGTTGTGATCGGAAGCAGAGCCCTTGTTAGAGCTTGTAAATGAAGACTCAGAATCAAGAGTTGAGTTCAATAAGTCTTTATTGCATTTTCAAACAACAGAGTCTCCCATGTCTTCATCCCATGGGGCGGACAAGGAGGGAGGGCATGGTGGCGAGCCTCACAGGGGGTTGTATAATTACAGATTTCTGTAGCAGTCTCCAGAACATAGGAAGTAAACATGTTGAACTTGAAATCCTAACATAGGAAGTCAAATGATTTAGTGCCACTGTACTGCCCCATAGCACTTCAAGCACTCTATGGCCTTTTTACAATTTAATTATACAGGCTATACAATGAGATTTTTATTTTATTTTTATTTAATACTGTGGAGAAGAAATATAAATAATTGTTAATTCTTGATTTTAAACATTGTTTTGTAGAGGTTTTTTGTTTCACAAAAACTAGTAAATAGTTCAGGAGATTGTTACTTCATTTGTTACTTACAATTAAAAATAAATATTATCTAAAAAGTATATTCTGTTTGTAATAATTGTTTGGATACACTATATTTTAATATGCTAGTTGTGATAATTTATGCCAAGTCAAATTGTCCATAGTCATAATTTATGTTCCTAAAGTAACAGAATGACTTTCAAGCTGTAAAGGGGTTGGGAAGTGCTAATATAGATTGTTTTTCAATTTTCCCAAAATGTTCCTTTAAAAATGGAGAAAACGAGTTTTTTCCCCAAGCTTCAAAATATCGGGAAATTTTACATCTCTAAGGCTGAGTCAACCATGAGACAGCTACCTGGGATTTAACCCCAGGTTGTCAGCACAGTTCTAGCTGCAGTATAAATTTTAGCCCTTTATTGGTATGTTACTCACCTAAATGACCCCATGTGTCTCCTTTATTTAGTACATTCTTCTTATCACATGGGATACTTTCTTTTTAGGTGCTTATCTTACAAGTGTCCAGCATACTTTCGTTTTAGTGAATGTTAATAATTAGTTAGGCTATTTTATTGATCGTTTCTCTTGTTCTTAAATGGCCTTTTAAAATAAAACTACTAGATGATGGTTTTGAAAAGGTTGGCTATCCAAGTATCTATGAACAGAGACAATTCAGTTAGCATAATGTGTCACATATGTTTATTGCCGTTTTATGATGACATATCAGATTATTAAATCAGTAACCTAAGGTAGTGCCAGTGGCCTTCTTGCAAAGCCTTGTGAAATAATGAAATTTCTGTTCTGTTTGAATGACGTTTGTGACTTAAAAATTAAAATAGACTTCAGAAAGCAATGATGGGGCTACTTCAGAAGAACTTCCTCATCATGACATATGTATTTAAGAACTACATCCGGTTGAAGTTTGCTGTACTTAAGAAATGCATGATAACTGTCTGTGGAGGCCTCTGTAGCTTTCTTGGAGTGTAAACTCCACATCAAAATTGTGTGTATACTTCAAAACACCCTGCTCATATTTTGTGTACTTTTGCACAAAAGTAGTTGTATTGTCAGCACCTTGCTCTATGGTTATTTATAGTGTTCCCTTGTTTTGCTGTGTCTGCATTGGTGAGGTAATGCACTTTAATTGTGCTGTGCCACAGGATGCAGAGGCAGAGTTCCAGTTGCTATTTTAGATGACTATTTCAAAAACATTTCAGTCAAGAGTTGTATAGTTACTAAACACATGCAGTAAACAAAGATTAGGTGGTTACAAACCAGGTGGACAACAGGCTTATTTTATTTTTTTTTTTGGGGGGAGGTTTGGTAGGTTACAAGAATAGGAGAACACAAGCACAGTTATGATTAAATATAAAATGTGTGGTGTCTGCCTGATGCCATGAATGTGTAAGTTAGTACTGTGTAAATAAATCTAATTTGGGACAATTTAGACAGAACCATCTTAATTGCAGAGGAGGAAACATGAGACCTGGCAGTGAAGAGTTTCTTAAAATTATAGCAGGAAATTGCTGAAATGTTCACTCCTTCCTGTTTGCTGCCTTCTGCCACTTAAGTTTTTTAAAAATCCAAAACTCATGCATGTTTTTCAAATGTTACCATTTATGTTTTAGAAGGGCAAAACTTATTTCTTTTGAGCCATGGGTCATTACTGCTTCTGTGTGCTGGTGGCAAGAGAGGATAAAATACATGAATATGTCATTTAATCAGGCATATTTTTTGCTCTATAAAACACACCTGATCATAAGAATCACCTAGTTTTTTGAGGAGGAAAACAAGAAAAAATGTTTAGCCTAAAGCAAAGTGTTCTGGGTGCCCAACCTTTTTATAAGTAGTCTCAGATTTGGTTGAGAATTTAATTACAGTGTGCAGGCTACACATCCCCCAGCGAGCTGCCACCCCACTGACCTCAGAAGGATGGAAGGCTGAGTGAACCTTGAGCCTGCTATCGGGGATTGAACCCAGGTCGTGAGCACAGTTTTATCTGCAGTACAGGCATTTAACCACTGCGCCACGAGGCTCTAAGGCAGGGGTGCCCAAACTTTTTGTAAGGAGGGCCAGATTTGGTGGTTGAGAATGTGTCAGGGGCCGCTTGCTCCCCGACCCTGCCACCCCACTGCAAGCCTGATGGGCCGGATTTGGCCCCCGGGCTGGGCTTTGGGCAGTCCTGGCCTAAGGTTTCATGGTGGGGGAATCCTGGCTGAAAAGGGGAGGCTTGCAATCAAGGTGATTGGAACTGTGGAATCCAAGCTGCAAAAGGGCATGCTTGCAAACGGGGTGATTGGAACTGTGGTCCAGATCTTGAGGACTTGGAAACCATAGAATAAGGCCTCTGGAATCAGTTGAGTCAACTCTCCTGTAAATTCTGTTGATTCAAATGGGCTTATTTAATTGTGACTTTCATTAACACAGTAAGTTGGTGTCAGACTTTGCCTATTTTAATCAGTGGAACTTATGGAGGACTTGACTGACTAAATCTCAGTTGATTCATTGGCTGTGGTAAGCAACAGGATGTTGGCTATTGCAAAACTAATTTCAGAACTGAGATCACTGAACACGGCTGAACACCTCACTGAGGTCTGAATTTTATGAGAACTAGTCTGGCGAGAAGCTAAAAATACTTGAACATACCTTGAGTCAGGCTTACAACTCGTTCTGTAATACAGCTGATAATACAGTTGCTTGACTTTCAGTTTGGCAATACTGAAGGGCTGTGCACATGTTTTAGAAAAGGTCATGCTGGTGAACAGAAACAAATGAAACCAGATCTGCAAATTTATGGACCCTTTGTATACTTTAAGGGCCCCAAAGGAATGGCTGTAATGAACTGCGAAATGATTGCCCCCCCACCCTATAAAGCCAGTCAGCTCAACAGATTAGGAGCTTGTAAAGAGGCCTAGCACGTTTGCCGCCATGACAATAAAGCTTTCAAATTCCTACTGAAATAGCAAAATGGGGAGGGGCTTAAGGAATCACTTTTGGTTTGGCTCCTGGGTATTAGATTGCATGCACAAAACTCCTATTAGGAGGTGGGGTTGTCAGGTCTGTTCATTCTTTAGGAAGACATTCTATTTTGAGGATGGGAGCTTTCAGTGCCTCCCCTATGAACTGTCTGAAAGGTATTAGGACCATGTTATGTACAGTCAAATCAGTACTGATGTACAGCAACCTTAACAAAGCTTTCAAAGTGAGATATTTATTGTGTCACTCGATCCTGTACTGGATGCCCTAGTGAAAATCCTTCCAGAATTTATACGTTTACTACATTATTCTCAGAATTCTAACTTGCAGAAAGGAAAGATTCCAGGCAGTGTTACCAATACCCCTGTGAAATGTATTTTATGTCACTTGACCATGGCAACCAACATGCCATCTAATTTTCATTCCCCCGCTGTCCAGGGCTCTTTTCCATGCAATCAAAACTCCCTCTGTGGGTTCTGTCATGACAATAACAAAAACATTCATGTGGGGGCATGGGGGTAGGAAAGCCCCACATGGAATAGGGTAGACATGCGTGTGTTCCCCTTAGTTTTACCAAAAGGTAAGATATTTGGAAGCTGCCTAGGTGCCCTAAGCACATCCAATCTCGCCTGATTTCAGAAGCTAAGCAGGGTCAGGCCTGGCTAGTACTTGGATGGGAGACCACCAGGAAATACCAGGTGCTGTAGGCGCCTGGAGTAGGAACTGGCAAGCCACTCCAGTATTCCTGCCAAGAAAACTCCATGGACATGGGGTCACGAAGAGTTGGTCACGACTATAACGACACAGCAACAAGATATTTGGATGCTTTCATTTGTTTAATTTGGACAATGCTTTTGAATTATTCTAATAACTAGTGAAACGTTAAGTAGGTGCAAAGGTAGTGGTTTCTCAGATGGGTTGGGGCAGTCAGTCTCAACCTTTACTGACAAATGTGGAAGCATTGGATGAAGTCTGTCAGCTTATAAAACAAAGAATTTTGCAATAGGCATTTTGGACAGTGTTGCTAATCTTTCAGTAAATCAGTTGCCTGTTTCCAGACACCATTACATCATGTGAAATGGGTGGGTAGAAGAAGGAACTAAAACTTTCTTTTAACTTCTTGAAGCAATGATCAGGTCATGTTTGGTCTAAACATGAATTAATTAAACCTTCTGTGCATTTGATACAGGCCATATGGCATTTCTAGTGAAATCAGCAGATGTTTCTCTTGCTCCGTGCCTCTTTCTGCTGCTGTCTGATCTTCTTTTGTTCCCACATGCCCCGTTTACAGAGGGCTGGGAGTAGTAACGCAGGCGGCAATTGTTGCTGTGCATCTAGTTATTGGTTGTGGCTTGTATAATAACAAAAATTCATGAACAAAGGAGGTGTTCACAATACAACCATGAAGCCTGCCTTTTCAAATAGGTTCCTGGCTTCATGGTCTTCACTGTTAAGTGATTATCTTTGCATGTTCCCTGTTGCTGTTTAGAGTCAACTGCATTTTTAATAAACATCTGAATTGCTGTGAATTTGTGGTGAGTGAACCTAACCTCTCTACAGATAGATCTGTGTTCCTATGAGTAGAGGAAGGGGAGAGAGTATGAGTCTGTAGGGGTCAATTGTGTGAGTGTTTTTATTATGCTAGTTTTGCTATTTATCTACCGCAAGATCTTACTGCACATTTGTTTGTTTTAGAGAGGCATTTTCAATGAACCATGTATGTAGTGCAACATTTTCCATCCTTCAGACATAGAGGAAATAAATAATAAGGGCTAAGGGAAACAGTTGTTCTGGGAAATAACACTATTTTAAAATTGCTGTTGTGTTTTCAAGCTCCTGTGTGAGGTGATAGCTGTACAATATTTAAAGTACTGTGAGCAAACCAGATTCTAGATATCTGTGTGTGTTGTGTCATTACAGTCGTGACCGACTCTGTGACTCCATGTCCATGGAGTTTTCTGGACAGGAATACTGGAGTGGCTTGCCAGTTCCTACTCCAGGCGCCCACAGCACCTGGTATTCCCTGGTGGTCTCCCATCCAAGTACTAACCAGGGCCAACCCTGCTTAGCTTCTGAAATCAGGTGAGATCGGATGTGCTTAGGGCATCTAGGCAGCTACCTAGATATCTATAGGTACC
Source organism: Phrynocephalus forsythii (assembly GCA_029282475.1). Lineage (NCBI taxonomy): Eukaryota > Metazoa > Chordata > Lepidosauria > Squamata > Agamidae > Phrynocephalus > Phrynocephalus forsythii. Next base: position 141,781,923 of record JAPFRF010000001.1, read on the forward strand.
TGCAAATCTGCTAATATTGTCACTTGAATATTATGTCCTATTGAATCAGAATACAGTACACGAGCACTGGTAAAGCTGCTTTCACTCCATGCACTGGGTATATATTGCACCCCGCCATTAGAACACCTGCTACTGAGAAACCCCTGGAGCTGATCTTTATGGGGAAGGTGACTTTTGGAGACTTCAGTAGCCATCCTCATGGTATTGCTGGGTTTTAATAGTTTATTGTAGCTACTAAAGCTCTGGGCAAGATTCCCTCTTGGGTGCGTATCTGTGCAATCCCACTTCCAATTCTTGATTTGAAAACTGTTTAGATATATGGCAGCAGCTCATATTTTTACCTCTTGTTATTCAAATTGCAGGCATGACAGGAAAGTTATCCAAAAGTAGCTTTACATCGTATTATTATTAATAATAAACCTACTATATCGCTCATTTTGTTCATTAACCCCTTTCATCCAGCTAAATTCTATATGCTAATTTGAACTTTCAGAAAAAAGAAAACATGAAGTATATCACTTGATTAAATTCACACTCTTCTATATTAAGATGATCCTTTTCCTGTTTCAGATTTGATACTCATCTTAGGTTCAGTTTTACAGTTCCCCTGCCACCAAACCACCTAGAAGAAAATAGTCAGCAACAAACACACACTAAATAATTTGTTTTAAAAATTTGACATTTAAACATTGTGATCTAGACAGTGTTTTCTACAGCTGGAAAAATATCCTGTGATTCTATACCATTGCTTTCAAACCCCAGTTTACACTCCATATCAATATCAATCAGTGTTTCTAAGATAGTTTATAACTAAAATTAAAGTACAGTACTATATACTATGATAGATACCATATCTGAAACAAAACATTTACTCTGCTTCTCCTTTGGGTTTTCTGTCATGTATAGAAAGCCTTGAAGAGTTAAGAGAAGGACATTATCTATGGCTTTGCACTGAGCTTTGTGAGCGCATAACTCTTCAGCGTTTTAATCATCACAGTAATGCTTAAGGCTCTCATACTTAAAACATAGTACTGTATGCTTCTCTTCTTCCCCATACAGTGGTACCCCGACTTACAACACGCCCGACATACGGAAACCCGAGTTACGAGCGCAATTGCATTGGTTTTTAAATCCCACTGCCTTATGAGCAAAAGATAGGGTTTCCCCGACTTACGAGTTTTGGGTTTTTTTTAAACTGTTTCTCCCGTGGCGCTTTGTGTTTGGGAGGTTTTAAAATACCCATGCCATTTTCCTGCACTTCTCTACTGTGAGAAAGGTAGGTTGATTTTCCCTCTGTTATTTTTATATGCTGTACCGTCATTTTTGTGTGTGTGTTTGCTGGTGGGGGGGTCTTTTTCTTTTACAATTTTTAAACAACCTGCACTTTCCCCTTCAATCAGGCGTGTTGCGTGGAAAAGCGCAGCTTGTTTAAAATGTCTTTGAGCCACTGAGCCAAGCAGTTGCCTTTGTGGCATAAAGATATTTTAAACCACCCACCGCTTCCCCCCCACAACGGGCGCTTTGGGAGGGAGAAGCGGTGGGTGGTTTAAAATGTCTTTAGCCACTGAGGCAACTGCTTGTCTCCATACCTAAACAATATTTTAAACCACACACTGCTTCCCCCCCAGGCGTGTTGGGGGGAGAAGCGGCAGGTGGTTTAAAATGTCTTTAGCCATGGAGACAAGTGGTTTAAAGCAGTTTCTCATAGGAATGCATTGATATCCATTCGTCCGGAATGGATTAATTGACTTTCAATGCATTCCTATGGAAAACCGCTCCCCAACTTAAGAGATAACTGACTTAATGCTTGGAACGAATTAATTTCGTAAGTCAGGGTACCACTGTATTAAAGTTTCATACTCTTATCACTTGGGCTGGCAAGGAAACCCTTCCCTAGAATAAGCAGCAGAAGAAATAATCTCCAGTGCAGTTTTGTTGGAGTCAAGTGATCTGATCTGCCAGGCATATCATCTCTTCAGTTGTCTGGAAAGGATTCCAATTGGCGGACTAAAAACACCCCTATTTCTCTTTGTAGCTTCTATTGCCCATTATTTCTGTTGTCAATGAAACTCATTGGAGGAAGTACTGTTCAGTTACAGGAAAGGTATAACTTTCAGAAACAAGTTGCTGTAAGTTAAGAAATCTCCATAGACATTGTCTGTTGCACACTTAGTCAACTTAACATGCTAAATATGTCCATGGAGCTTTCTTAATTTATGGCAATTTACTTCCAGAAGTTTCACCTTTTACATAACTGCACAACAGAATTACAGCCAGTATCCCTCTCTCTCATTCTCTGTGCAGGTGTGTTTGTAACAGTGGTTTTGGTTTAAATCATAATTTAGATTTAAAAATCAGATTTTTGACAATTTAAATTTTTTAAAAGTGATTTTTTAAAATTCAAGTAATGATATTAGTATTGAGAAATGGGAAACAAATAATTATTTTAATTTTGCATTACGAATTAGAGTACTTAAAAAATAGTAACCGCTTAGGATCACTGGCAGTGCTGGCCGAAGGATTATCTCGTGGGAATGGATGAAAACAGTAGCATGCTGCCTTGGAACTGAGTCAATGATATTTCCCCTCTGTATTGATTCACTTCTAAAGCAAAGGGCCCGTACGCTTTTTGTGAAGTACTGTACTTGCAAAGCAGTGAACATTCAGTGTTAAAGGTGTTTCCTGACAGAAGAAGGCTATATTTTAGCTTCATTTTAGTTTTTTGTTGTTGATTTATGTATATTTTATTTCATTATGTACCTTGTATTTTGGTTTTTAAAATGTATTCCTCTGTTTGTTACATGTTGTAAACAGCCCAGAGTAGCCCTGGGTCTAGATGGGCGGTATAAAAGTCAAATAAATAAATAAATAAATAAATAAATAAATAAATAAATAAATATGTGTATGAGCACTAGCTAAATGTGAACACAACAGAAATTTGAAGACAGCTGTTGAAAATATAATGTTCTTTCTTTCTTTCTTTCTTTCTTTCTTTCTTTCTTTCTTTCTTTCTTTCTTTCTTTCTTTCTTTCTTTCTTTCTTTCTTTCTTTCTTTCTTTCTTTCTTTCTTTCTTTCTTTCTTTCTGCAAAATGCCAGGAAACCGCTAATGTATCTGTCTGCCTATTTTTACAGAGCCAAAAATCACATGAGGTATTGGAGAAAACAGGAATGTTTGAATTGACCCTGTCTTTCTGCAGTGTTTAGAGAACATTTGAGCATCTGAAAGCCGTGTGGTGTTGGCATACTTGGGAATGTTACATTAGTCCATGTGAACATTCCTCAGAAATTAGAGTGATCAGCTGTTCCTATATGTCTTTGCCAATGGAAGATAAATTTTGCACGTTTTTGCTTACTTTTCTCACCCCAAAGACATGATGTTTGTTTCAGTTGGAGAACACCTGCTTAGTTCTGCTGGAAAAGGCTGAATACAGTATACTTCAGAAGAAATATCTAAAACAATTTTAATTAAACACATCTTGACACAAAGCAAAGATTTGTGTTCTGTCATAAGGTTGGAAATAATCCTTGAAGAAAATGTTAAGAAGTATCACACACACTTCTGGGGTTCTCTGTAGACAAATAATATAAGTTAGTGCTATCCAGAGACATTGAAAACTGACCATTTTCTTTTGAAATTATGAAGGACGTAATCTCAGCATATCTGGACTGGACTGGACTAGAGGTTGAGAAGCTTGGGGTACAGCATGTGACATGTTGGAAAACCAAGTGCATGTTTTTGGTATTTTCAGTGGGGGAAAGTGTTAGATGAAAACTGGCAGTGGCATTTGCAAGAGGTAGATTTTTCTTTCAATACTAAAAACGACTGCAAATAAGGGGTGTAAAAACATGTCTTATATCAGTTCCCCAGAAGGGTGAGATAACAGCCATATTTTGTTTTCATTGAAGCTAAACAGTTTGAAGATAACAGGGTGTTTTTTTTCTATTTCGCCAAATGGCATGGTCAGTTAACTTCCCTTCATCCATGCATGTTGGTGGTTACAGTATTTGTTCTTTAAGAAATAAAATTTAGTCCAAAAGTATCAAGTAACCAATCCCTTTAATAGAGATCAAAAAATTACAACATGAAAAAACTTTTCAAGATCTCCTGAAGGCTTCATTGGACTAGATCAGTTGTAGCGAACATTTGGCATGCCAGAATTTTGGATCACAACTCCCAGAGTCCTTTGTCATTGGTAGTACAGATTTGGAATTCTGGGAGTTGTGGTCCAAGACATCTGGAGTGCCAAAGGTTCGCCACTGGACTACATGGCTAAAAAGGGAGGGTAGCAGGGAACACATATTGTGAATTTTAGGTTTTGTTTTGTTCCTATTAAGCTACATGGTCTACTTCTTCACTAGAATCTTTACATAATTACTAGCCACCAAACCTGGCTCTGTCACGTTGCAGTGCTTCCTCCATGAATGCCTATGTTCCTTATTCCAGACAGTCGTGGTCTAGAGGTGAAGGAGTAGCTATCTCTCTAGATTTTGTACAAATCTCAAGAGTAAGTGGTATTAGCCTGCTGTAGCAAATACAGCAGAATGTTATGTGCTGTCAGTTAGCTTCAGACCGACGGTGACCCTATGAACGAGTGATATCTAGAATGGCCTGTCCTCAGCAGCCTTTCCTAGTCCTTGTGAGCACAAACCCATGCCTTACTCGGAGGGAGGCAATCCATCTCATGCTTTGTCTTTCTCTTTTCCTGCTAGCTTCAACTTTTCCCAGCATTGCCTTCTCAGGAAGTGCCCAAAGAATGACAGCCTCAGTTTCATCATTTCAGCCTTCAGAGATAGTTTGGGCTTAATTTGCTCTAAGACCCACTGGTTTGTCTTTCTAACAATCCAGGCTATCCACAAAGCTTTTCTGCAGAACTGTGTTACAAATGAAATATTTTTTCTTCTTCTCAGCTGTTTTTTTTTTTAAACTTCCTAACTGTAATAACAGTGTGTGTGTGTGTGTGTGTGTGTGTGTGTGTGTGTGTGTGTGTGTGTGTGTGTGTGTGTTGTGTCGTTACAGTCATGACCGACTCTACGTAACTCCATGTCCATGGAGTTTTCTTGGCAGGAGTACTGGAGTGGTTTGCCAGTTCCTACTCCAGGCGCCTACAGCACCTGGTATTCCCTGGTGGTCTCCCATCCAAGTACTAACCAGGGCCAACCCTGCTTAGCTTCTGAAATCAAGCGAGATCGGATGTACATAGTGATAAAAGAATGTGAGAAATCTTGGTCTCCAGTGACACAGCCTTACTCTTGGTGACCTTTTCCAGTCCCTTCCTTGCTGCCTTTCCAGCTTCTAGCATTCTTCTGATATCTTGGCTGATTTGTACTGATGAATGAACCAAGATACACAAAATCTTTCACTGTTTCGATTTCTTTATTGTCAGTGCTTAAGTTGTGTAATTCTTCTGTAGTCATGATTTTTGTTTTCTTAACATTGAAGTGCAGTCCTGTCAGAGTATGTGCTATTTAATCAGCCAGAAGAAGAAGCAATATTTAATGAATATTGAGCCAGAGACAGAGTTTTCTTAAAACCAAACAGCTATATTACAAATGTACAAAATATATCACAGCATCACAGAACTTGTACAAAGTTCAAGAAAGCATAGAGGGGAAATCACATTAGTACATTGATACAAAATTCAACAGTATAACAGCATAATAGCATATAGTACATAGACAAAATATATAACAGAGAAAGATAGTGGATGCCTTTACTCACGGAAGGCCCAATGAACAGTGACTTACAGCACATTTTAATACACATGTCAGTCCAATCATAAATTATATTGCTATTGCAACCTCTTGCATCAGCCAAAATTCATTATGTTAATTCTTTACACCTGTACTCCATTTGAAAAACTATACAGAGTCACTGTGACTTGGCACTTTTTCAGACTCCATCTTTAAATCAATTAAATACATATCAAATACATATAGAACATTCTGTCTAATACATATATTTCACTAATACCTGACAAGTCCTTTGATTACTTCTTTCATTTGTACTAAAATCATTGCTGCTTTCTACCAGTATGCAGTGTTAGCTCTGCATCTTAAATTATCAATGGTTCTATCACTAATTTTCACCACTTCATTTGAATCTACTCTGGTTTTCCATATGATTTGAAAAGCCAGACTGTGTTCTGCACATAGATTGAAAAAAATAAGGGAATAAAATGCTCTCTTGTTTGTCAGTAAGATGGTGTTATCTTCATAACTTAAATTATTGATTATTTTCACCAGTTTTCATTCCTCCTTCATCTGAATCTCATGCAGCTTTCTTCCTTGTTTTGCATACAAGTTGAACAGATAAGGGGATAAAATGCATCCTTGTCTGACATTCTCATGTCCATGAAGATTCTCAGTCATCCTGGCAAGCTTATCTGGAAGTTGAGTCATGGCAACTGGACTTCTTTTCTTGTGAGATTTAAACGTTTCACTACTCATCCAAGTAGTTACCTTTTCTCAAAGTGACAAAGCTGCTTGGATGAGTAGGGAAAAGTTTCAATCTCACAAGAAAAGAAGTCCAGTTGCTATGACTCAAATTCAGACATTCTGTATCACCTTAAAAACTAACATTCTTTATGTAATATGAGTTTTCACAAACTCGAGCCCATTACATCGTGGTGGCAGTGCTTGAAAATAAAGTAAGCATAGCAAGGCAAGGTGGATAAAAATCAATGATTTTTTAAAAACAAAAATCAAAACAATCAGATTTTTAAATTTAAATCAGATTTTTAAAATTTAAATCGGATTTTTTATTTAAATCAGATTTTTAAAATTTACATGCTGAGGAAAAATTTCTCTAAAGATTGTGTTCTAGTTAAGATACATTATAGTCCAAAGGTTATTCATCATGAAATTCATGTTTAATTATGTAAGCATAATGCTGTATTAATCCATTCATAATGTCATGCTCTCCCAGAGGTTTCTGATTATTTGGGGCAGTTTTTCTATCTAGAAGATACTCTCAAAGATGCTTGGGTTTGCTATTTTCAAAACTCTGCATTTGGGTCTGCAACAACAACATGCCTCTTTCATAGCAAAAAATGTTATAAAATAAACATCAAAATTGAGAAAAAGATCTGAATCCCATTGTTCCTCTGCAAATCTATGTATACAGAATCAACCCCCTTGCCTGTTAAGTGCTATGTTTCAAGAAGTTCAATGACTAGAAGGTTGTTTGGAATGGAAGAGGTCTGCACAAAGAGCAAAAGTTTGAGGAGGGAGGGGCAAACAATAAAATGAAAGTGAAACCTTTTGAGCACAGTACTCCACATATTGAGATCTTGATGTGTATAGAGTCCTGAAGGTTATCATATTATTCTCACTCTCTCCCTTGAGCAGAAACAAATGTAATGGCAACAGGCCGTAAAAGAGACCCAGTTTGGGAATATTTTAATGACGTTCCTTTACCTATGGGTAAGGCAGGCAGGTATGCAGAATGCAAAAACTGCAACAAAGAAATGCAAGGCCTTTTGGCCCGAATGAAACAACATCAGTGATGAGAAGTGCCATGATGAATATGCATACATAATGCATACATAATGCTATATGATGTTATTGTTTTGGTTAAATCAAACTATTTAAATTGTAATTATTAAGGTAATGATTATTTTTCTCCTTCCAATAATTTTCTGAAAAGTTATTATTCTAAAAATGAAACCTTCGTCTGGTTGTAAATACTAAGATTAAAACAACTCCAGCAAAAATGAGTCTTTATGTAGAAAATCATGATTTAAATCGAGCCTTACTGACTAGTGATTTAAATCAAATCCACCCTGGAGCAAGGTATTTTGTGCTCAGGATTGGCATTGTTTTGGTGCCATCTTCCTCAACATTCATTAATGTTCATCCAGTTTCCTTCTAACAGCAAAACTCAGTTTTGCTTCATGCTTATTTGTTGCTGTAGTTATAAGTACATCAGTACAGTATTCACTTGAAAATTGTATCCCTACTAGCAAGGCAATCACATTTCACACAGGACACTGTGCCTGGGGGTTCCCTTTATAAAATCTGCATAATGTGATCTCTTTAAGTAAGGGAGGGATGAGGAACTGGGCATGAAATGCATGCTCCATTCAGATGTAGATGTGAGGCCTTGTTAAAGAGGGGCTTTTACCTTTTGAACTTGCCCCCCCCCACTCTTCCTTTTCTTTTATGGTGGCTGCCTCTTCTTACAATTGATGAAAAAAAGGAAAGAAAGGAGGAAACTCTTGATACTGCCATGTTTGGCCAAGGCATCATGCCGAAGCACTTTTTATACGTGGTTAGGTTTTGTTTTTCTTGTGTGTTTTTTCTTGCAGCTCCTTTAATAATCTTTCATAGATGTGGAACATTCTGTTATCCAGTTCTTAAAGTATTCGGCAGGAAAATTAGTGTAAACAAAGAGTATGCGCAGGACTGAAAGTGAATAGTAATTACTGCAAGTTTTAAAAGGACCTTTGGTTGAGGAATTAAAGTGCGAAAGAACAGGCATATCAGAGAAGGGTATTAAAGAAAGTCTGTTTTATGACTTTTGATCAAAAGATGGAGCTACACCTACGTCTTTGAAGTCAGCTCAGGTTAAATTTGCTTTTAAGCTATTAATGAGTTTTTAGTCAGTTGGTTACTGAATGTTTGATACTTGAGTTTACGCTCTACTGCTATTTCAAACCTACACCCATTTGGGTTCCATTAGTGGGATGCTACCGTCTGCAGGTAGGGAGCCTGGAGGCTTCTTTTAGTAGAAAGAGACTCCTTTTTTACACACACCCCTTTTCCTTTTAAATATGACCTTGACAGACATGACTGAGAGAGAGCAAAAATCACTCTGTGCTTCAATAAACATTTCAATTTTTCTTATTTAACTATTTACAATGATGCATCAACTAGGATTATCTGTTGGCTAGAAACTGAAGTGCATTGTTGAGATACAGGGAGGGCTTTTTGCTAGTAATGGTTGATTGGCCAGGTATAAATCAAAATGCATTTGAGAGTCAAAAGCACTGATCTTCAAATGGAAAGGAAGGTGTTGATCCTTTGCTGTTTTGAAATGTAATGATGGAATAAGTGAAGCAGTTCAGTTGTTTCAAAATGAATAGTTTGGTTCTGTAACCGGATAGCACAGTCTTAAAACAGTACAAGTAGTGGTGACAGCTGTCAGCCTTGACAGCTTTAAGAAAGGATTGGACAAGTTCATGGAGAACAAGGGTATCAGTGGCTATCATTATGGATGCCTAAGGACAACCTCCGGGTTGGAGAGATAGGCAGGATATCTCTCAATGCTATTTGCAGGGAATCATAAGCAGGTGAAGACATCTGCTAGCTAGGGGATACCCTGAAGCAGATGGTGAGCCACTGTGTGAGACAGAATGCTGGACTGGATGGGCTGTGGCCTGTTCCAGCAAGGCTCTTATGTTCTTATATGGTGCAGCAAGAGGAGAAAAACAGAGATTTAGAAAAAAGGATTTTGTAACAGGTTAGACTAGAGACTAACCAGTTATATTTATAGCATACATCTTTCTAGATAATGTCTAAATTATCAGAAAGATACCCTTTAAGTAATGCAACTTATCTGGTACACCAAGAGCAAAAAATATTGTTACCTTAAAGATTGAGCAATTTTATTAGGACAAATGCTTCCATGATACACTGACCATCTTACATGTTGTGTGTGATAAACTGAAGAGTGACCACAAAATATTATGTTGTAATAAAAAAATTGATTGGACTTTAATGTGCTACAGGATACTGTATTCTGGTATGACAGCAACATATAACACAACGTTAATCCTGTGAAAAATATTAAAATGATACATGTGTAGGCCTTGGAAACCCTACACGTTCCAAACTCTTCCTACATATCATTTGTTTGGGAGGATTACCATATGTGGCACATGGTGCAGTCATATATCTGAGTCCCAAGACTGGGAGTAAAAACAACAATTAATGGTAGTGCATGGTTCAAAGCAGTCATCACAAGGTGATTTGCGGCCTGAGGGAAATGACCAGATGGGACCTTGTGATTTCATACAGCAAAAAACTTTTCTTTGACGTTAACAATAGGATACTATTGTACTTGAGGGTATGAGGTCAGATTAATCATTGCTGGTACAAACCATCTAATACAGCAGTCCTCAGCCTTTTTGGAACTGGGGACTGCTTTTTTTGCTGGTCAAGTGTTTCCCCCCCCCCCCCGGTGTACATACAAACAAACCCCTTCCCTGCACTGGTTCCATCATGACCAAAACAAAAAATGTCAGTGTGCGGGGGAGGAAGAGCCCTGCACAAAGGAAGAAAACTGTGTATGCTGCTCAGGCGTACATCTTATAAGGAACATTGCTGGTTCCTAAGAGGCTGCGGACTGGAACTGGTTCGTGACCCTGGTGTTTTGGACTCTTTTCACCCACTCTGTTTGCAGCCTGAGGTGGCTGCCGTGGGGGAAATGGCCCATTATAGAGTAATTTTAATGCTTAACCTGGGTTTCTGTGCTCAAGTATAGGTTCTTCTACCCCATTTCCCTTTTCATTTCCCCTTTCCCTTGTAATGGCCTGCAATACAGAGCTGACTGATGAGATAAAAGCATTGAAGGCAGTGCCCTCCTTGTGCTTTGATTTGCTGTGGGTGTTTTAAAATGGTATTATTTTTCCATTGAGCGAATGAAAGATTAGAATATTTTAAATATATTTTCTAAATTAGTGAACTGTAATTTAGATGTGGACAATTTTGGGGGCAGTTCAGTGTTAAAAAACTGTTCTGTTTTGAACTGAAGGCAGATGATCAGGACTGCTGGGTAAGCCACAAAAAAGTAAATAGCACTTCTTTAAACTATGCTTTGAACTAGTATTTTTCTTACAAGATTTTTAAAAAACCCTTCAGCTCTCTTGGGTATTCCTAAGATGACTTTGTGTTGATGCTTTTGTGCACTTTTAATGCAATTTGGCCCTTTTAATCTAATATGCACACTGCAAATGAACAAATATTTATCTATAGCATTCCTACCAGTTAAAACTAAGTGCAAGAGGGTGAGTGATTCTCTTGTGAAGCATTTAAAAGCAGACAAACATCCTTCCCATCAATCCTTGCTGACTGCATAGGTAATTTGCCTGGTGTCCTTAAAGGACTGGAATGTATCAACCTCATGCTGTGTCTTTCTCATGCCCTTGGATTGCATGACGAAGGGCTCTTGAACTTGGAATCTGGGAATTATGCCTCACTGAGCTGCTGGGATCAGCAAATGCTTTAGATAATATGGAAAAAACCCACCCCTCTTTTTTTTGGCCAGCAGAAAACATTGTTTACAGTGGACAGAGATGTTCAGTCAGGTCAGACCATAAGAAGAATCCTCTCAAAATCCTGTGAAAGAAATGAGTTGTGAAACAGTACTAAAACAGTTCATTGTTTTAAAGAAGAAAAGTAGTAAAGACAATGCATTAGACTTGGAAAAGTACTAATTCCCCACTTGTTTCCATTTAATAACTAATGTGCAATATAAAAACACAACAACAGTACTGGATTTTTGGCAAACACCACATACACATTTACTTCAAACCCCAAAACACACTAAGGCAGAGACTCATCCACCCAAAGGACCTGACACCAAAACACAAGTGGAGTAATACAGTATAGCGGTGGTCCCCAACCCCCGGGCCGCGGACCGGTGCCGGTCCGTGGACCAATCGGCACCGGGCCGCCCGAGGAACTTCAAAATACACTAATCCCCTGAGAAAGCCTATTTGCAGTGAAGAGTATCTGTAGGGGGGCGAGGCTGGTCCGAGTGGGTTTGTGTCATTGGTTTGCAAAGAGAGACCCCGCCTATTGCCCAAAGAGTGCGGGGAGGGGGGGCTGCTCCCTTTGGACATTAAGCGACGACGGTGACGAGGAGGAGGAGGAGGTAAGGCAGGGAAACGGGCAGGCGGGGAAGGGAAGGGAGAGGAAATCGAAGCTGATTTTCCCAGGCTTGGTCTTGTCGACAGCACGCTCTCTCCCATTCCTTTGGAGAGCCTATACCTGCAGTCCTTAATGTTTGTGCCCGTGCTAGCATCCATGTGTTCTCGCTTCACTGCGCCATCCAGAAAAGCCAAAGGGGGGGTGGTCGTGGTGCTGCTGGCGGTGGCAGCGGCGGCGGGAGAGAGAGAGGAAGGACAAGGGAAAGCTTGAAACGTGAGGACATCTTTGGTCATCTTTTCGTTCTCCGTTTCCACTCCAGCCGGCTTGGATTTTTTTTCTGGAGGGTCCCTGCCATCCAACTCCTGCCCCCACGATGTTGCGTTAATTTCGGGCGAATATTGGTGCGCTCTACACCTGCCCCCCGCACGGTATAATCATGTTCAAGGTGTGTGTGTGTGTGTGTGTGTGTGTGTGTGTGTGTGTGTGTGTGTGTGTGTGTGTGTGTGTGTGTGTGTGTGTGTGTGTGTGCGCGTGCATGCGCGCAAGCGGGTGGGTGTGATCGTCTGGGCTCGCCTCCCTTCCTCCCCCTCCTCTCTCTCCTTGCTTTCTTTTTTCTCTCCTCCTCCCTCCCAAGTAGTTTTAGAGCTGGAGAAGGACGGGCGTAGAAGAATACATGCCCCCCCCCTTTTTAAAAAATTACGGGCCAAGAGAAAGCGATCTCGCGCCAAGAGCCCTGTAAAATAAACAGTTGCAAGAGAAGGGAAAAGGGAGAGAGTGTGTGCGTGTGTGTGTGTGTGTGTATGCAAGCGAGTGGGAGTGATCCGTCTGGGCTCGCCTCCCTTCCTCCTCCAAGAGAAGGGAAAAGGGAGGGGGTTGTGTGTGTGTGGAGGAGGAGGAGGAAATGAGCAACGGTTAAGCGGAATCGGGATGGCCTCGGCGGCACTTTGGGAACCGGGAATGGAAGCGGGGCAGGAGGGAGGGGTGATGGGGCTGTTGCCAGGAGGGCACGGCCACCATTTGGGAAAGAGGAGGCTGCTGGCGGCGGCGGAGATCCCGCGAGCGGATGGCGACCCCCCCTTCCTCCTCCTCCTCCTCTTCCTCGGTTCACCAGGAGTCGTTCTGGTTGAGGCCACCGGCGAGGGTGCCCTCCGTGTCTCCTCCTCCTCCTCCTCCTCCTGCAGCCAAGCCTTGCCCGACTTCCCGGCAGCCTATGGTTGGTTGGCTGCGCTCGCCGGAGCTCCTCTCGCGGCTGGCGTGACCCGGCCAGAAGGAAGGAGGAAGCGCCGCCGCCGCCACCCGCTCCTCCTCCTCTTCCTCCTCCTGCTGTCAGGCTGCCGGCTTCGGCTCCAGTTCTCCTCTTCCGGCTCTTAAGGATGGTGGGCGCCCGCCCGACTCCCTTCTCCCCCCACTACCACCACCACCCTCATCCTTCCCCTTGGCTCTCTCTCTCTCACACACACCCCCGTGGGCGTGCCCGCCCGCCTGCTTGCTTGAGGCCACCCTCCCCCCCCCCATTCCTTTGCCATGGCCACCCGCTCGTGCTGGGAGAAGGCGCAGAAGCAGAACGAGCAGCACCAGGCCATCCTGGCCAAGCTCCTTTGGGAGGAGGACAACAAGTACTGCGCCGACTGCGAGGCCAAAGTTAGGAGGAGGGGGAGGGCGATGGGAAGGGGGGGTCTCACACCCTCGGGGAGAGGAGGGAGGGAGGAAGGGGGGTTCAGTGGGTGGGGCGAACGAGGGGGGGTCACGCGCGCACGTGCAGCGGCCGGCCTGAGGGGAAAGAGAGAGAGGAGGAGGAGGGGCCTTTTAATTAAATTAAAATTATTAAATTAAAACAAGCGGGCCACGGAAAAATTATCAAACATTTACCGGTCCGCGGGGATAAAAAGGTTGGGGAGCACTGCAGTATAGTACTGTATATATGCGGTCCCGTGCAGTGAGGAGTGTGCAGAGCTCTACATTAGAGAAACTAAACAGCCACTAAACATGAGGGTGGCCCAGCACAGGAGTGGCAACAGCTCAGGACCAGAATCAGTGGTGTATCTTCATTTGAAAGACAAAAGATATTTATTCAAAGACAAGGATGTATACATATTAGAGAAAGTAGGAAATTTGATAGAGGAGTCAGGGAAGCCAGCCATGTGTGTATTGAAAAATCCCTCTCTCAAAGAGGATGGGGGACTTAGGCACAATCTGTTTCCGATTTATCATGCTGCCCTTTCATCAGTCCCCAGAAAAATCAGAACTGCTTCATGCCTCCACCAGGAAGGGAGGTTTCTTGAAGGTTTTGGTAAATTTAAACCAGAGAAGGTGGAGATTTGTTCTTTATTTGTTTGCCTCTTTATTTAACAAAGTAGATTTTCTAAGAATGAAGCAGAAAGGATGCCATCTTGTCCTATGCATCAGGAGGCAAAATATAATGGCCTGTTCCATGCTTGGAGTTTTTTTCCTCAATTATATGGGGCTCTACTTATGACCAATGTTTTCTAATTTACAAGTCAATTAATCAGAAGACTTTTAACATTCAATTGTGATTTATGTCGGTCAGCGTTAAGATTTTGAAAAACTTTTTAGTCATTTTAGGCAATAGGTTATGCCTAAAAAGTGAACTGTCAAATGATTGTGTCCCTTACTACAGTAGTTCTAAGAATCTTGTTTGCAGAATCAAATAAAAGGAGGAATTCCATGTTTGTGATCACTCCCTATTCTAGGGCTAGGCAAACTGGAGAAGATTTTAGGAAGGGCACGAAAGATTGTCAGTGTCATAGAAGATCACTCCTCTGAGGAAAGGCAGTAGATTCTGGTGTGTTCAGCTTGGAGAAGAGAAGAAAGGGGCCAGGGTTTCCATTGGTTTCAGTTCATGTTTAGATTTACAGTATATTCCAAATTTTGCTTATGTGTTATGAAAGCAACCATTATTTGTAAACAAATAACGAGCCCACAGTGCATCAGTATCTGAAGGAGTATCATTCTGTAGTAATAGAATTGATCTTGATTTTACCAAGGTATAATTGCTTCTGATCTAGATGTATGGCAATAGGTTATATTGTTATTGTTGGTGATTTTCCATTTCCAACAGCACTGTTGTTCTTTTACACTGAGTCATAGGCAGCATTGCTGCTTCAATAGAATAGTTTCACATAGTAACATATTTTTCCTGCTCATGATTTCCAATCAGATGAGTACAGTGCCCCCAAACTTTTAAACCTTTGCATGTAAAAGGTTCACTCTACTGTGTTTAATATAAATGGTTTTAAATCTCATTCCAAGTAGCTGAAATTTGAAAGTCTCTGAATTCATTAGAGTCAGAATGGCTATATATGAGATTAACAGATCTGGACTGTATTTATGTCTACATTTAATGTATTTTTGGCTTGGTGAAGCTCTTTGTCCCTGGGCAGGGTTTTTGTCCAGGTATTTGGCTTGGGTTGTGAATATAGAAGGTGCCATACTCCCATTGGCTTGAATCTAATAGTCTGCACGTAGGAAGGAATGATCTCACTTCCCTAAATTTAAATAGTGACACCTGCAACTTGACTTTCTGCCTTGTTTCCTCTTATATGGTGGTTCATTTTAGGTAGGATACATCTCTAGACTCTACAGTCCCTCCAGGTGACTTCTGTGGGATTTGTATCTTGGCTGTCTCATCTACTTTAACTGCAACGTGAATGTTTTCTTAGAATAAGAAAAATGAAGTGTCTGTCTAGAAAAACAGGTTTACCTGAAGTCTTATAATTAAATTCTCCAATGTGACGATCAACCAGATTTTTTTCCCTTTACCACCCCCATAGTAGAACTTTAACTGTGTTTTGCTTTTATGCACTCTTTGCCTAAACACTAGTTAATTCACACAGAGAGGTCTTCTACTTTATGTGGATTCCTTTGGCTTTTGGAGGTTTTCTTTAACATTTTCAAAAAGCTTCTCATATAGTGTTTTATTGCTCTATATTCTTTCTCAGAGTAGCTCATTCCAAGGGTGTGTTAATTTGGGAGGTTTCTACATATTTTGGTCGCCCTGTTCTCTAGTTCAAAAGCTTATCTAACCTTTATTCTCTCCCCATGCCCTTGCTGTAGGTAGAGTTACCCTCCACCAGCAAAACCTTGGAACATTGGAAGAGGAAAAAATATTCAAAACTGTTGGTGTCTAAAAGATGTGCCATGGAATGGTAGCAAAAAAGAGCACCAAAACATCACTACTTGCCTTTATCAGCCATGGGATATTTTTTCCATTGTTTATCTTCAGTACACACATGGTGGAAGGACTGGAGACATGTAAGTAAAACTCTTCTTGTCTAAATTTTAAGCCATCTCTTTAGTAACTTTGGGAAAGTTAACAATAATCCTATTAAAACATGGGTTCCTATTTTTAAAATATCCATAACCTGAGTGCTGTGTTTTCTGAAGAATCTTGGTGTATGCATGGGTATGGTAGGAATGCTTCCAGACTACCATTACTTCCTTCTGAATGATTACTTGTCTCATTAATAAGCTGCCTTTCTCCCAATAAGGGGACTTGTATGGATTGTTGTAACCTATCCAAGTGAGAGGTATGAAACTAGAAGGTAGTTACTGCTTCATTTGGGTAATACAGATCCAAAGGTGTGGCATTTGTTACACAGGGCTAAACACATCCATATCCCATCACTTACATGGTAGCTTGTTCTAAATCCCGAGACGTCTATTCTTGATTCTCTTTGAACTCATGACTCCACAATAGGACCCAGGGAAGCACTGCATGAGCAGGTACTTAATTCAAAAGGGCCGTCTTTAAATTTCATGAAGCATGTAATTTGGCTGCACTCATCATGATTTTGGAATGACAAAACACATCCCTGCCCTGCATCAGAGGCTGGAGTTGGTAGGGGAAAGGGAAGACGTCTCCTTTCCTTATGACACCTCTTTGTTTTTCCCCTTCTAAATTATTACAGTTTATTCTTGGAAGTGGAAAGGGGAAATAATTTTTCTTCGGCTGATTAGCCTGTTCCAGGCAGGCCACTTGTTCAGTAAGAGGAACTACAATAGTTCCAGGGGAATATTTTTTTCCTTGCAACATCAAAACTTTCCTGTTTCTTATAAAACTAGTGTACAAGCCATGGTAACATACTACCTTCAGAGACCATACCCACAACCTTTCCTCAGTGCTCAGGCCTTCCAGTTTTGTTCTACATCTGACCACTCAACTCAACTCAATTCAATTCATTCATTCATTCATTCATTCATTCATTCATTGAACTTTAGTATCACCCATCTGGCTACCAAGGCTACTCTGGGTGTTTCAAAACACAATAACAGAAAACTTTAAAAAGTACTAAACATAATGACTATATTATTCACAAAACCAAAATTAGACATCAGCCCATATACACAAAAGCAACATAAAATTAACTAAATCAAATTGAAATTAATTTAAAATGCAAGGTGGTTTAGCAAGAAAAGAATGGAACTGCGATGGAGAAGAAGCACACAGTTTTTCCTTTTCTCCTAACCAGTGGTTCCCAACCTTCTTAATGCCGGGACTCTTTAATACAGTTCCTCATGTTGTGTGGTGACCCCTTGCCCTGTTTGGAAGAGGCCACAGGCCCCCTTTGGCAGGCCACTGCCAGAGGTGCCATAGAGAACTTCCCTCTACAGGCACCCTCCACCAATCGCAGCCTCCGGTGCCATTGACTGACATCCCCTCCAACCTATCAAGCTGTAACTCACTCTCCCCCCCTCCTCCAGACCCAAGCTGTTTGTGCCTTTTTCTTCACTGGCTCATGACAACCCCTGTGAAATGGTTGCTCGACCACCAAAGGGTCCCGACCCCCAGGTTGGGAACCACTGTGCTAAACTTTAACCATCTTTCAGCTATCCTGGATTGACAAAAAGTGGATTTCAAGAACTCTTAATGCTTATACACCGGCTGTGTTGAAAGGGAGCTGTTGATATAAAGTAGAAAGGGACAGATTTGGTGACAAATGCATTTGTAGAATATATGTGGGCTTTATTGAATGTCTGATAGATCTAGCCAACAAAAAGATACACTTTCTGCTGTATGTGCCATCAAGTGATTTCTGACTTATGGTGACCCTGTGAACAAATGATCTCCAAAATGTCCTGGCCTCAACTCTTGTAGACTCAAGCCTGCGTAGCGATGTAAAATTTCTGGAAATTTTGAAGTTTGAGAAAAAAATCTGTTTTTCCCCAGAAAAAAAAAAGAAATTTTTAGAAAAATTGAAAAAAAAAGGCTACATTAGCACTCCCCCTTTCACAGCTTGAAAGTCATTCTGTTACTTTAGGAACATAAAATATATGACTATGGACAATTTGACTTGGCATAAAATTATCACAACTAGCATATTAAAATATAGTGCAGTGTTGGTGAACCTGTGGCACGGGTGCCAAAGGTGGCACTTGGCACCCTTTCTGTGGCACCCAACATCACCCCTTCACAGCCACCCGTATTCAGGTTAAATTGCTGTATTGGCACTTTGCAAAAAATTAGTGGGTTTTGAATCGCAGTTTGGGCACGTGGTCTCTAAAAGGTTCGCCATCATTGATATAGTGTATTCAAACAATTATTACAAACAGAATTTACTTTTTAAATAATATTTATTTGTAATTGTAGTAGTAATTAAATTATTTACATAAGGGTTATAAACTAATGTAGCTAAATGATTCAGTTTTCTGGAATCAGATACAGCAAATGTCAACTCTTACCAAACGTATCCACCCACATGCAAGAACAAAAGGGAAACCTTTTTCTTTTTCTTGTGACAATAGCAGCACCTCCTAAAGGACAATATGCATCTTGTTCTTGCATTGGAGAGTTCAGTTTATAATCTAGGACTTGCTTGTTCTCAGAAATTAGAATAATCTGATACTATGCATATCTTTTTTAGAAATGATTTGGAAAATATTTGTCTTAAGATATTTTATTCATCATGTTAAAATAAAACATTCCATGATCATTTTTTCTTTTTTTCAGTTTTTCTAATGGGGGACACACGAAAAAAACATTTTCCTCCCCCCAAAATTTTCCAGTTTTTTTTCTGGGCCTTCACATCTTAAACCTGTGTCTTCCTTGAGGGAGTAGATCCCCCTCCTTTTGTTTCCTCTTTCCTTGCTACTTTCTGTATTTCCCAGTATGATTGTCTTTTCCATTTAATCCTGTCTTCTCATTATGTGCCTTGTCTCTTCCCTTGTCTAAGTCCCTGAAATACATGCTGAAAAATCTGTGGATATTTGGTCTGCTGTGCGGGACACAAAAGCAGATACTGTATATGAACAGTTGTTGTTAGTTTCATAAAACAGTAAAGAACATGATCTGAGCTATTGTACTGAAGGGGTGCTGAAATGAGAACAGCTTTCCTTTTCTACAAACCTATACCTAAAACCTTTGTTTACCAATGGAGGGTCTGTTTCAAGGTATTACTCCCAACCTGTTGCCCTTTCGGTGTGTTGGACTACAACTATGTCTGCACCCTTGGTTGAATGTGGATCCTGTGAGTGGAAGGAGTGTTGACCAGCTCACTGGAGAGAGTCTAGGTCAGTGGTGGCCAAACTTCAGCCCTCCAGATGTTCTGGACCACAATTCCCAGAATCCCAAGCCTGTATTGCCAATGACAAAGGACTTTGGGAGTTGTGGTCCAAAACATCTGGAGGGCCGAAGTTTGGCCACCACTGGTCTAGGTGGTGCAGGCCACCCTAGAAGATTACTTGCTGCTTAGTTATTTGTACAGCACTAATGAGCAAACTCATGTGAAGGCTCTCAGGGTTAGAAGTATGTCATCAGCCTGGACATCCATATTCCTGACATTTGATAATTATGTAAAATGCTGTGGAAAGGTCATTACCTAAATATTATTCCCAAAATGAGGCCGACAGAGGAATGTAAATCCTTTTGCACTGCACCATTATTTCTTCCCTCAGTTTGATCCAACACTTTCTTTGGTCAACGTGATCCTCATTATGAGACATGTCATTCTCTAAATTGTATCTGAATGATTTCACTTCTGTGAACTTTTGATTAAAGCCTGCAGAAGTGTGTTAATAAGGGACAAGTCGTGTTACATTGTTTGGGTGGAACACCTTTGCAATTTGTTTTATTTATTTAAGATGTTTACACTGCATGTCGCCTTTCCCCTTAAAGGATCCTATTTATTTATTTATTTATTTATTTATTTATTTATTTATTTATTTATTTATTTATTTATATAGCTTGAATGCCGCCCACTACCCAAAGGTCTCCAGGCGGCTCACAATCAATCCTAGTTGATATCCAGGTACAGTACGTACCTGTATGTATGAGGTTACTATCTCCTATTGTTTTCTCTAGCGCCTGATGTTCAGGGGCACTTAATATGTGCTTACACAGAGTTTCTGTCCAAATATTGTAGCTAAACACTCCCGCAGCGTAATGTTCCTGTTGTTGTTATCCATTTAACAGTGGATTTGTTTTTAACAGCCATGAATGTTTCCTCAAAGAGCTGACATTTCATTCTAGAGCTTTTCTAATTTGTATCATATTGAAGGATTCCAAGACTTTCCTTCCCATCTCTTCCCCTAAAAAAGGATAGCCCTGGCTGATCTTGCTATATGTACAGTAATACCTCAGATAACGAATGCCCCGATAATGAATAATTTGGATAGCGAATTCGGAAATTTCTAGGAATAGAGTTGCCTCTGATAACAAATTTTCCCTAAGGGTCACCTCGGATAACAAATTTTCCATAATGCCTTGCAAAAAAAGTATACCCAGGATCTATTGCACCCCCCGTAGTTTGTGGAGGTGGTTTCTTTTGTCCATGTTTGCATTGCACTGCGGGGTGGTGGTGTTCTGGTGTGTGTGTGTGTGTGTGTTCCAGCACTGCATGCCTTTAAAGTGCACTTTATAAAGAGGCCTGAAAAAGCCTTCAGCTTTTTTGCCTTTTTTCACACCTCCAGAATGGATTAATCGGTTTCCCATTCATTTCAGTGGGAAACTGAATTTCGGATAACGAATTTTTCAGATAGCGAATAGCCTCAGAGAACATTTGTTCCGTGTAAGAGAGAGCGGTAGGGAGAGAGAAAGAGAGTGCGTTAATAGAAATAGGAATTTTGTGGGAAGATAGCTTGAATAATGCAAATAATGGGAGATAAGCTCCTAGAGGTCTGTGAAAGATCATGTAATACCTATTTTAAGAAACGAAGAAGGCATATAGCAATAGAATTAGGGTGTGATAAAAAGCAAAATGTTCAAAGCTTAAACTTTCAAGTATTGCCTTAAGCCCTTTAGGCAATTGCATATCTTGGTAACAATGTCCAACACAGAGTCAAGGGAGCACATAGGGGAGAAACAGTCACAGGACCTAAGCACAGCCAGATCTGCAGTTTCTGTTTTCATATCATTCCCAGAGTTTGTAGCCTTCTGCTGCTCATGGAAATGCTAACTAAAACTTATATTACTATTTTAACAATTTGATAGCATTCTGGCTGGTGTGCTTGTTCAGTTGTGATTTTATCAATTGGTTTTTGTTTTGTTTTAATACAGTATTTGGAAACCACACCAACAGCATTTGCCTCTTTGGTGGTACAAAAGTATTTTAAATGTTGGAATGACTTTAGAATAGGAAGTGCAAGATAGAGGGCAGTTTAGGAGATGACAAAACAAGTCTCATTGCTTTAAGGAACATGCTTGTGCTTTGGATTTTCTCATGCCTAAGAGTTCGTAATGCTGTACATTTGAGGTGATTGACCCCACCAAACAACCCATCTGTTTGTAAGGTTTTATAGTTGAGCAGACTGATGCCCAGTTGTCTTCTTGCTATGTTGAGAACCTACTTCTAGAGAGAGTTGGGGGCATGATACGACTACAGCAGCAGAAGAGGAAAGGAAAAATGCATTTCACAACTAGAAGTGTGCTCACACAGTATTAGATAACATCCCATGGTTGTGTGGTCGGAAGGCTTGGTTGGCATGTTTCAAGTTCATTTTGAAGCAATCTTCAGTTTAAAATATTGAGTAGACTAGTGTTTGATGTGAAAGTTCTTTGCCAAAGTCATAAAAAGCTGCTAAATGAGTAGACAATATTAGTTTCATTGAGATGAGAGAAATCTTTGAAGCTGTATCTGGCTGCATTCCCATGTGGTAGTCAGTCCAGAGCGAGATACCTGTGGCGGACAGGGCTGATACTGGTGGCAGGTGGAACCAGAACCAAGATTTGCAAACCCATTCTTTTTCAGTGTGCCTTCTCCTTTTCCCTTGCCTCGTGCTGGTGTGAGAAAAGCTTGTGGAAAAGACCAATAGATGAGTCATGGGTAGATGCTGGAACTGTTCAAATTAAACCAAGGACTGGTTGAGGTCAATCCTAAGAACCCTTAGCAACAGGAATGCTCTGAGACAGCCCTGCTCTCAAATCTCTTTTTGCTTCATTATTTGGTGTAGTTCAGGAGCAGTCCTACGTGCTCATTTTCATTACATATGAGGAGCTTCTGTGCAACAGATAGAAAAAGTTGTGTGCTCTGGTAGCAATGTTGGGCTCTGCATAGCAATGAGTGGGACTCATTACTGGGCTGTCAGCCATTCTATAGAGAACAGTGGCTTAAACGGCTGATGGCATCCAACATTATTCCTGCTGAACGGTATACTGATGAGTTAAACAAATGACTGACTTTGTGCTCGGAATGGTATATTCAGAATGCTGACCTGCTTTCATTAAGGCAGGCATCAACACATCCCAGTGTCTCTTGTGTGATTAATGCTTGGTTATGTTCACTGGGAACTGTAGGGGATGGCTTTGAAAAGAACTTGAGGCATTTTCTCTCTGTACCTGACATCCACATTTTGTTGTTGGAGGCATCATCCTTGCTCTCTGCCCATTTTCTTTTCCCTTGCCTTGGATGAGACTTGTGGTGCCATTTTTCAGGGAACACATTTGAACTTCTTAGTTTCCCCAAGGGCTGTTCATGTACAGTAAAACCTCAGTTTATGGGCGTAATTTGTTCCGGAAACATGCTTATAATCCAAAGCACTTGTATATCAAAGCAAATTTCCCCCAAAAGAGAATGCAGATGCAAATGACTGGTTCTGCGGCCCAAAAAATATTCATGTAAAATGATTACAAAACTGTAATGTAATGTAAAATAAAGAGAAAATACAAAATATAAAGAAAAATAAAACAAATTAAATATACAGTGGACGCCCAACTTACGTACCGCTTGACTTGCGTCATATTTGACTTGCGTCCACTAGGGGCCTGTTTGACTTACGTCCCAGGCTCCGACTTACGTCTCGGAGCCCTGGCGCAAGGCCCCAGGATCCAGCGGCAGCCAGGACCCAGCATCATGGCTGCCGCCTTCAAACTGCTCCCGCCTTCTTCCTCTCCTCCGGCGGAGAGGAAGAAGGGCCAGGAGCTTGGGTCTGGCCTCACTGAAGCCGCTGCTGCCGGAGGAAAGGAAGAAGGGTCGGGAGCTCCCGGCCCTTCTTCCTTTCCTCTGGCGGCGGCGCGGCAGCAGCAGGCTCTCAGGCGGGCATGCCCCCCACCTCTCTCTCTCACTCCCCTTCCCTCGCTTGCCCAGAACGAGAAGAGCGCTCTCTTGGATCCCTTGGCAGCCTCGGTGAGCAGGAAGAGCAGACGGGGAGCCCCAGCCGCCCGTCGAGGTAGCACCGGGATGGTGCCTCTTCCCCCACCGCCGCCGCCTCAGCCTCTCTTTCCCAGGCGTGCTGTCCAGCTATTGCCGAGCTTGCTGGCTCTGGTCTTGTGCCGCTCTCCGCCCTGAGAATAAGCGGCGGCGGTGGCGGCGGCGGCAGAAGAACAGGCAGCAGCAGCCGCGGCCCAGCCCCAGTCCGGCGGCACCGGCGAGGAGGAGGCAAGCGCCGGCGGGGCCGCCGTCTTCCAAGCATTCTGGCGCGCTAGCAGCGCCTGCCACTGGAACGCTGGCTGGTGCGCGCCATGGCGCCTGTCCGGCTATAGGGCTGGCTGCGCGGGGGCGTGCTCCTGCTGCAAGGCCCCGCCGCCCCGCTCCAGCTCCTACACGATGCCTGGCTGTGTCGGTCGTTGCGCCCGCCCCAGGGCTTCCTCATCCGAGCTGTGGGTGAGTGAGAGCGCAGGAATGAGAGCCTGCCTCCTCCCTACAGAGGATGTCCCCTGTCTCGCCGCCCGAAGGGGTTCTTCACCACCAGGGGGATGGTTGGGGGGGAGTTGCTAAGAAGGGGGACACCCCCCCATCCGCAGTCCTGCCTATCCCTGCCCCTCGCCCGCCCGTGTCTGCACCCTCGCCGACCCAACCCGGGCTCGTCTCCTCTCGGAAGCCAAGGTCCGCCGAGAAGTCCCACGCACGGGCGGCATGAGGTGCTTTGAAAACGGATGGTGCACCTGCGGGCACTGACTGGAGGCACCTGCCCAGGAGCAGCCAGCTTTTCGAGCCCTTTGGCGTTTTGAAAAGACGCCAGTGAACAAGAGGAGGGTGTAGGAACCCCCCTCCTCACACGCACGCTCTTGGGTCCTTGCTCTCTGGGCAGTGGCTTGAGTGCCTCTGAGGCGAGCAAGGAGGAGGCCTTTTCCTCCTTCCAGAGTTAGTGCCCTCTCCGCTGCAACATTAACAGACTGAATGCCCACCTGTGCCCTCCTTTTCCCAGCGTTTAAGTTACCCACTCCCTTCTGCAGTGCTGCACTGGCCGAATAAGACTTATGCCTGAGGAAAGAGCTCAGATAGTGTCCTTCATAGGTACCCACCCAGTGAAGAGGGTGGCAAAAAAAGGAGGTGGTGGGCATGGGCTTTTGTGCAGGATGCCCCCCACCCCATTTTTCTATGGAGGAAAGGGGTTTATTCCATCCAAATGAAGGTGGATGCTGAAATCCAAGGGAGCAAATAAAGTCAAGGGATAAAGAAAAGAGGAAGCTATATCTACTAGTAGTTAACAGTAAGAGACTGATAGCACATTAAGGCCTCACCGAAGCCGCCTCTCTCTCTCTCTGTGTGTGTGTGTGTGTGTGTTTGTGTGTGTGTGGGGGACAGTCAAATTTGTGTTAAATTGCTGTTTTCAGGGGGCTTTTTCATCATCTGGAACGGATTAATCCACTTTCCCATTACTTTCCATGGGAAAAGTTCGTTTGACTTAAGTCATGTTTGACTTAAGTCTAGACCTCCGGAACGGATTAATGACGTAAGTCAAGGTTCCACTGTAATTCTTTTTTTAAAAAACTGATCTGCAGTCACCTTTGAAAACCTTCATGGATGGTCTGAGGGAAACAAGAGGAGGCTGTGCCCCTGCCAGCACCCACCAACCAGCTGTCCTTCCTTCCTAGAGAGAACAAGCTGGCAGACAGCCTCATTGCCTTCCCTTCCTCTCTCTCCCTCTGCTTTGGAGGCTGCCTGAGACAGAATGTTCAAGTCAATCACCCACAATCCAGCGGGGTGGGGGAGAGAATCACTTATGATCATGTCACCTGCGCCAATGCTCACCTTGCAAGACATTGCTTGTTGATCAAGGCAAAATTTAGAAGAAATGTTTGCTCATCTTGCAAAACACTGCTAGACCAATATGTCTGTGAAGATTCTCAGTCATCCAGGTGAGTTTATCTGGAAGTTGAGTCATGGCTACTGGACTTCTTTTTTGAGAGATAGAAACGTTTCGCTGTTCATCCAAACAGCTTCATTGGTCTGAATACAGCTAGTGCAAGTCCTCCATCTTATAGTCAGCTTTGACCTTTTGTCACTCTGGTCTGAATTAGGCTCATAAGATGAGCAATGGCTTGAATAGGCTCGTTAGGGAGACAATAGTATCCATAGCCTTAAGGTGAACAATGGCCTAAGGTGCTGAAACCTATCAAGAATGGGTCGTTAGCTATGGCCTCCTTTAAAAAAAGCCTTCACCACCAAGGCCATGTGTTTGTGTGTGTTGTGTCGTTATAGTCGTGACCGACTCTTCATGAGTCCATGTCCATGGAGTTTTCTTGGCAGGAATACTGGAGTGGTTTGCCAGTCCCTACTCCAGGCGCCTACAGCACCTGGTATTCCCTGGTGGTCTCCCATCCAAGTACTAACCAGAGCCGACCCTGCTTAGCTTCCAAAATCAGGCGAGATCGGATATGCTTAGGGCATCTAGCTAGGCACCAAGGCCATAGGTAAAGTTTTACTGTAAACTATGCTACAGTCCATAATACCCAGTAGTTCAAATACACAGATAAAATTGCTTCTTTTTTAAATTGCTCAAGATGCAAGTCTTTGTGTATACTGCTATTTCTTTATATAAGCTGATTCACATTGCCCTGTAGCATGGGTAGATCTCAAACTTTATGAAGTCAGCTGTAATTCATAAAACCTCATGCCAAATAACTTGTTACTCTTACACCTGCCATAACACTCTGTAGTTTTTGCTGTGGTTAGATAATACAGCTATCCATCTATCCATATCAGACTGTAAGAGAGGAAAATATCATGGGTTGTTCCCATAAGTAGAATTCTGTTTGTGGAAAAACAACTCTCCAATTGAAGGGAAAGAGATTTGTCTGATTCTTCAGGTTGTGGGAACTGAGTGGTACAGAGGATTGGGAGACCAGTATGATAGGTAGCACTGGAAGCTGAAGGAAAAAGCAAGAGGGATGTAGAGGAAATGAGAATCAGCCAAAAATAAATAAATAAATAAATGATTTTCCTTTCTTTCCTTTAATGGGAACTTGCAGTAGATCTTACTCTATTCCCAAACCAGGGCACTCTTCTTCTATTCATGGAAAATCATCCCCATACGATACTTCTGAATCCTTACATAGTTCAAAACAGCAAAAAAATAAGAAATGTGTATCTTGGAAATTTGTCAGCATTCGTCCATCACTGCTTTCCAGGGGTGTTGAGTTCTTACTCCCACCAGCTTGGCATGTTGACTGAGAGTTATGGGAGCTGTAATTCAACACACCCAGAAGGAATTGGCTTGCTAGAGGCTAGCTTAGATGGTGCTTGGCATCTGACCCTTACTACAGTTTATAAATGTGGGTTTCCATTTGCAGTCCTGCATGTTGGTTGATCTAGCTGGCAATCACTGGCTGCAGCCTTTCTTTGGGATTGTAACAGACTGCATAGTCTATTTTCAGAATCCACCCTTTCTGTCCTCCTCTCCCCACTGCCCTTTTGAGATGAAGGGGGAAATTTCATTTCAGCAATGAGGGAGTGCACGCTAGAAATAGATTGAAATTTGAGCAAGCCAGTTTGAATCAATGCTTTCTCAAGTTGATTTCTTCCATGAATTTCAGGAACTAGTTTTCACGCTTATACGAAATCATTGGAGAAGTATTTTCAGAGAGAGGGAGAACATAAACAGATGGCATACCTGCATATATACTATTGAAACACCTTGAAGATATGTATTTTGATTGATGTAGGTAGCTCCCCACCTTCAGTACATAACACATCTATTTCATATCATTGTCTTCACACTTGTGATTTGTTTATTCTGAGACAACCTTAGTGATGAGACTCTCTGTAAGTTAGCTAGGCTGGTCCTCGGATGTTAAGCACACCGTCTGTCATCCAGGCTGTATTAGAGGCCATGCTTGCTTGGTAGAACCTGCCAGAAGATGCACCTTGTCACCTTTGGGAGCCCAGGGTTACTTCCACACCCCAGGGAGGTGGCAGAACCAGAGAAAGTGAGTATAGTACTGTACTTCTATCCTGCTCCCAAGTTTGAGTAGATGAAAGGGTTTTGTTAGTAGGTTATATAGAATTACCCAAAGCGAACAAAGGTTATGAAGTTACCTTGGAGCGGCTTTGTATGTATTTGTGAACCCGGGCTTTTGGAATTTAACAAATAAGCCTTTTAGTAAAGCTGGATTCAGGGATCAAGCATTTGCCTGATCAAGTAGCTGCTAGATGTTGGAGGACAAACTAAAATCTCTTAACTTGCAGAAAAATAAAATAATATCAAATCCAGGAAGCCCAAGATACATGGAACTGTTTTGTTATTGACTTACATCTACAAATGCATTTTTAAACATACTGTATAATTGTTTGGATGTTTTACATAGACACATTATATATATATCAAGAATCAACAAATATCACACTAAAATGGTAAAATCAACACCAGAAAGAAATTCAAAGCAACAACACACAAACTCCCCATTTAAGAACCTTTCTCAGGCAATTACTAGAGCAGTTTGACAGACTGGGAATAGCCACTATGAGAATGTGTGGCTAGACCTCATGGACATGGGTTCTGATTTGGTTAGGGGGTTTGGGGGGAAAACCTAGTCACACTGTAGCAATAGTTTCAAGGCAAGAGATTGCTAGATCTTGGGCTTTAGAGGTTAAAATTTTAGGGATTGGATAGATTCCTGGAGGAAAAGTCCATCAAAGGTACAAACCATAATGGAGATGTGTCATCTCCAGGCTTAAAACGGGGGTACTTCAAGGACCAGATCCAGGGGAGTAGTATCAGGAGACAGATATCTAGTCTCGTGCGCTCCCAGACACATTTGGGGGGCCCACTGTGAGATACAGGAAGCTGGACTAGATGGGCCTTTGGCCTGATCCAGCATGGTTCTTCTTATGTGCGCTGGTCTAGGCACAGAACAGCTTCCTAGGAATCAAATAGGAAAGAGAGAAAGAGAGAGCTGGGTGTCACCATTATGCCCAAGAGGTGTCAAAAAAACATTAGGATTCACAAGTCTACTTGGGGGGGGGGACCATTTTGCTTGGCTCCTGACTGTAGAGGTTCAGAGTTCCAATATGCCTAAACCCTACCAGGTAGTGATCTGTCCATGACAATGGAACTACTAAGAGTTCCCCAACACTAAGATCATCATCATCTTGCCCAACACAGTATGCCAGGTTAAGAATGTTTGCTGTAAAATGTGTGGTGCCACATACCACTGGGACAGCCTCATGGTGCTCATGGTAGAAATTTCTTATTATTCCACCATCTGACCAATGAAATCCTGAGATGTCCCTCACTGGTCTCCACATGGATGTTGAAGTCCCCCAGGAAAATATGCCTAGGTAATGGCAGCACCATACCTGAGATCAGATCAGCCAGCTCAGGCAGGGAGACTGCTGTGCACTGGGGTGGGCAGTACATCAACAGACTCCCTGTTCTGTCCTAGGCACTCAGTCTCAAATGCATGCACCCAGACCTAGCAGTCTTTGTGACAAGAGTACCTGGTAAAGGTGTCTGAGTCTCAGTAAACTGTAGAAACTCCTTCACCCCACTTCCCAAGTTCTGGCGTGCTGCTGCACAAAGAACCCAGATGGACAAAGCTAAGAAAGACTAATTCTTGCAGCTTCGTTCAACCAGGTCTCTGTAATGCAAGCCAGGCCAGCATATTCATCCGTGATCAAATCATCTTTCAAACTCTAGAATATTCATCCACTGGGTCAAGTAGCATCATCAGCAGGGCACTCTGCCAGTTAATGTGTTTTTTCACCTGTTTAAATGTTAAGCAGTTTCCACTTAACTGAAGGTTCAGCTTGAGGTGCTTCGTGGGTGTTTTTGAAGATTTCTTGAAATCACTACAAACTGGAGGTGTGTGTGGGGGTTAGAAAAAAAAAGACAACATTTAATGAGTTACAGAGCTTCTGGAGTCCCTTTAAAGCTAAGTTCAAATAAGGGAGTGGCAGGTGGTATATTAACAGTTCTTTGCCTGTGCCAAAATAAATATTGTCCTGTATAGTTAGTGGCGGTCTGAGTCACTGGCCCCTTTTGAGATCGCCAGTATTTATTTATTTATTTATTCATTTATTTTATATACCGCAGCCATCTAGCAGAAAAGCTACTCTGGGCGGTTTACAAACATATACAAAATACAAAAACAGATTAAACAACTTAAAATAGTAAATAAAAACTAATGAATCAAGCCAAATAATCAAATCATAATAATAAAAAGAACAAATAAGCACAAATACAATAAATCAAAATGGTTTGACAATTCAAAATAAGAAATGGAAAAAAATAACTAGTAGAAAATTATCATAAGGCGGGGGGAAATGACAGCATCCTATTTATGTAAGTTGGTTGAAACAGAATGATCAGGGAAGGCCAGCCTAGTATAAAGCCAGGTTTTCAGTAGTTTCCTGAAGGCTTGTAGTGAGGGTGCCAGGCAAATCTCTTGGGGAACCTCGTTCCACAGGTGAGGTACGACCACTGAGAAGGCTCGTTTCCTTGTTGACGCTTTCCGGGTGTCCCTTGGGGTTGGTACCTGCAGATAACCCGCCTGGCTTGAACGAGTGATTCTGGCAGTTCTTTTTGGGAGGAGCCGTTCTGTCAGATTTACCTTTCTTGTCTGCATCTAAGTAATTTTGCTATTTAGGAAAGATGCTTCTTGACTGTTCTGTGTGATATCAGAGATCAGGCAGCAACTCGGAGCATGTTTTGAAAATGTGCTGTAAATATATGTGACATTGTGCTTGTAAATATTAACATATTTATATAGTTCCATGTTATTTTGTTCCACATTTAATGAAGAAAGTTAAACCTTCATGCAGTGGCATGCTTGATTGTTTTTTGAGATGATAGTTTTTTAGTACTTTATTCTAGTTTAGCCTCATAATAATTGTTCTGAAGCACTTTACAATTTAAAGGATAAAGTAAAAAGTTCCTATTTCTGATGGTCTTCTACTGTTCATATACTTTGGAAATACATTGGCACAGCAGAAGTTGAAGTTACATGCGACCACTTGACTGTAGATTCTTATCACAAGTATTTTCCCCTCACTTGTTACTGCTCCTGACTTGTCCGGACCACAGCAGCTGCAGAGCCTGTCAGATACGGCTCAGAGGGGATGCTGTTGGGGGTGGAAGTGTAGAAGGGTTACAAAAGGCTCTGATTAGACCATCTGTATAAAGGCACAGCCAGAACTTCTGTCATCCAGGCTCTGCCACTTGTCTTCTGGTGCTATGCTTGTAATGACATTAGCATTACAAAAAGGGAATTAACATAGACCCAGGTTTCAAGAGGTAGATGGATTTGCTTCTTAATTAAAAGGTTGCTTTGTGGCTGATCAACATGCATATCAGATCTAAAAGTGAAAGTTACAGATGTGTTTTAGTGGCTTATTTTGTTGTTCTTAAGTTACTACAGATGTACCATTTGAGACCATTAATTGGCTGTATCTATGTCTAGTTTAGAATGAACAAGGAATTTTGCAGTAGGGATTTTGCCCTCGAAATATTAGCAAGCAACTTTTTGTTATTTTTCTAGTAGCCTAAAGGTATCACCCGTTCTACTTATTTATTAGGTTTTTGTAATGACTATACGGCTCCTCAACTTGTGTTGCTGCAATAGTTTATATAACTGCTAAAATGAGGCTGAAAGAATTAGCATAAATAACATACATGTTCAGTTAACACACTGTTGAAATAGTGTTTTTCTTTTGGTTTTACTTTATGTTAAACTTTCTAAACTTCTAAAGTACTGAAATACCAACTTCCTAAATATTACAGTACATGGCTTGCAGTGCAGCCTTTTCCTTTCATTGATGTAGTTTAGTACTGACTAGAGTCATGTTAAACAGGAATGGTTCCCCCCCCCAAGGAATTGGTAGGTTGAAATGGGGTTTCCTGCTGCATAATTATTTAGATTCACCTTTTTGTTAGTTACAAATGTTTTGTTTAACAAAGGACAGATTTTCTGACCCAGCTGGAATTTCTCTTACATTGTAAAAGAGCACAGATAGTAAATTCTATTAATAAATATGCCATGTTATGCAAAGGTTTGCACAAGCTCATTGTTTTTCAGTTTATGATGTGCAGCGGGTTTTTAAAAGGCAACTGCCCACCAGTAAATTGAATAATAAAGTCAGACAGGTCATCAACTTAAAGAGTAAGTTAAATGTAATGTGAAGCAAAATTAATTCTCTATAACAAGTGCTCCATCCAACATTTTAAGTGCTGGAGGGCAAGAGGCAGATACTGAGAAGAATGTGATTTGTATTACTGTCACTAAATGTGCGTGCTGTGGACTTGAGGAAACCACTTTATTTCAAAAAGCAATTTTTCAGATGAATTCATTTCTTCTTTGTCTACTATTCTATAACTCCCCTGGATATGCAAGTTTGAATCAAAATCTGAATTTTGTTTTATGGAACAAAGAGATTTAAACACAGATGTAATCTGAAAGGACTTGTATTTAATAAATATTTCCCTCAGTGTTTATGAGAAGAAACTAGAATGGTTCTCAAATGATCTTTTTAATCACAGTACTATATGAGATTGTTACAAAGGTATATAAAGGTGAGTGGGATGTTAATATTGGAAGCACTTTTTCTCATTTGGAATGGAATAAGGTACTCTCTTCAGTTCAGATTTCGAGTACAGCAAGGTGAGTTTTGAATGATAAATGTTACTGTGTTTGAATTGATTCATCACCATATTGATTGTTTTGATATATTGTGTGTGTGTGTGTGTGTGTGTGTGTGTGTGTGTGTGTGTGTCAAAAACAACCAACATTATAATGCCATTGTACAAAACGATGGTAAGGCCGCACTTGGAGTATTGTGTACAATTCTGGTCACCACATCTCAAAAAAGACAAAGTGGAAGTGGAAAAGGTGCAAAAGAGAGGGACTAAAATGATTACTGGGCTAGGGCACCTCGTTTATGAGGAAAGGCTAAAACATTTGGGGCTCTTTAGTCTGGAAAAAAGGCGCCTGAGGGGGGATATCATTGAGATGTACAAAATAATGCAGGGCATGAGTAAAGTGAATAGAGGGACACTATTCTCCCTCTCACAAAATACCAGAACTAGGAGACATCTACTCAAATTGAGGGTTGGGAGAGTGAGAACAGACGAAAGAATTTTTTTTTACCCAGAGTGTTGTTAGTCTGTGGAACTCCCTGCCACAAGATGTGCTGATGGCATCTAGCCTGGATGCCTTCAAAAGGGGATTGGACAGATTCCTGGAGGAAAAGTCCATCACAGGTTACAACCCATGATGGAGATGTGTAATCTCCAGGCTTAAAACCAGGGTACTTCAAGGGCCAGATGCAGGGGAGTGGTAGCAGGAGACAGATACCGGTATCTAGTCTCATGCATTCCCAGACGCATTTGGTGGGGCCACTGTGAGGTACAGGAAGCTGGACTAGATGGGCCTTTGGTCTGATCCAGCATGGATTTCGAAGGCATCCAGGCCAGATGCCATCACCACCTCCTGTGGCAGGGAGTTCCACAGACTAACAACGCGCTGGGTGAAAAAATATTTTCTTTTGTCTGTTCTTACTCTCCCAGCCCTCAACTTGAGTGTATGTCCCTAGTTCTGTCATTTTGTGAAAGGGAGAAGAGCTTTCCTCTATCCACTTTACTCATGCCCTGCATTATTTTGTACATCTCAGTCATATCCCCCATCAGGTGTCTTTTTTCCAGACTAAAGAGCCCCAAATGTTTTAGCCTTTCCTCATAAGCGAGGTGCCCTAGCCCAGTAATCATTTTAGTCCCTCTCAATTGCAGTTGCTCCCTGAGCCTTAGAAAGTGGGAAAATGAGGAGCACGGCAGCTCCTATCTGTTATGTGCTGATGTGCTTTGAAAAGTTGCTGCAGTGTTCTCTCTCTCTCTCTCTCTCTCTCTCTCTCTCTCTCTCTCTCTCTCTCTCTCTCTGGGTTGGTGTCCTGGTTGGGTATGACCTCAGTTTGTCACATCAGTCTGCTGTTCCAGCTGTTTTCATGGAGAAACTTCTGTTTCCCAAAGTGAGGGAGGAGTTAGGGAAGGAAACTGCCTCGTTGGGGGGGTGTTGGAAGACATTGCAGGAAGGGTGTTAGGAAATGGAAGAAAATGTGGAGGGATGTGAAAATATTCCAAGGAGACAGCAGAAACTATGTAGAGGAAGGCAAAGATTACTAGTAATGGTGTCTCTGGCCACCTGCTGCTCACATACTCATACATGCACTACCTGCTGACCACTGTCACTACATATTATCTCATAAAACAGGTGCCTTAGCCCTAAAAAGCAGAGGAAGAAGTGTGTGGCTTTCTCTATCCAGAGGGGGAGATTGTGCATGCGTATGAGAGAGCAGGTCATGTCTGCTGATTGCCTTCGACCCTCCACTGCTACTTGTCTTCATCATCCAGTACTTTTGTTAGTTCTGTTCCTCTCCTCACTGAATTTTTCCATTACTTAAATATCTCAAACCTGAATCTTCAGTTCAGACCGTTATGATGGCCATACCAGAATGCAAACAACTCTTCAAGTAATACAAATAACTGTTAAAATTAAACATAATAAGACCAGGTTTACTCTCCACTTAATATAATCTGGCTTACTATAGGTTCACATAATATATATGAGTTTTGGTCTCATGTGTTCCCCTTTTCTTCTCCCATCACTCTGCAGAACTTGTAAGAAAGTTCATAGAGTCATCAACTACCATGGTCTACTAACTCATGGTTAATTTTAATTGTGTTTTTTCAGAGCAAGTCAACTTGAGACTGTTATGACTGCAATTAATAATACTGCACTATTCAAAAGTGAAGCCATTTCTCTGCTGGTTTATATCCCCTATAAAATTACTTTCATTAGGAGAATTTTCATAACAATCAGTTTACCTGTGCTCTTTAAAGCTTGACTGAGGCTATAGGAGAAAATTAACATAATGGAGGAGGGACAGAATAATTTCTTCCTTCTGTAATGATTTACACTAACTTAGTCCTGCAAGTTATTCTTGAGAGTAGGGAAACATCAGCACTGTCTTGTATTTTTTTTCTTGAGATACAACACTTGGTTGTTTTAAGGACACGTTTTGTTCTTCATTAATTGTATACCCTCTCTAGCAGCAGCAGAAGTCTCAGTGAAGATGATCTACCGATATATTTCATTGTTCTTTCAACTTGTTATGTTTAAATGATACTTCCCCATACCAAAGATAGTGTGTACTCAGTTTTGCTTAATTTGTACATAGAATTCCCCAGGTGGAGGGGGAATGTATGTTTCTTAACATTTATTCAGAACATTTGTAGGCCACGTTATATCATAGTATCTCAGGAGATTTTACAGAACCATATAATTTTTTTAAAAAGCATGAAATATTTAAAACAATTAAAAGTTAAGCAGCATGAAGCACATTAAAATGTTAAAACCACTGCATTTAAATATTTACAGGCCACAATCCTCAGCAGTATATGTTCTTGTACTGTAGTAGTTTATTCATGTGTGTACATGACAGGGTTCATCATGATGAATTAGCCTGAGTTTACCATTGAAACTTCCAAGTAGAGAACAACATGCACAATGCCTTCTGCTGTATGACCAGCACCATTGGCTTTGCTGGTACACAGGTTGCCTATTTGGGAGAGATGGGGGACTTAATCTAGCATATGCACCCCATTTCTGCTCTGCAACCAAAGTAAGAAGGGTAAGAATGGTAAAGGTATAATTATTATTTTTAAAGGAACCCATATGGGATTAAATATTTAACTAAGGTAGTGGCAGTCCCAGGTAATAATTTAGTTAAAGATGAGGTAGAGATATTCTTTTGAAAACAATGTTTTGAAAATCATGACATTATTTTGCTCTGCATATGAAGCTGTCTTTTTCAAACAGTTTGGCTAATTAGCCCTGTGTTATTTATTCCATGGAGACTTCAGGTTTGTAGGATCTACCATTGTTATCTATGTTGCTTGTTAGACCAGCTAGATCCAGATGGAAAAAAATAGTGGCTTAGAAATCTGCTAGACTCATACAATTAAGGAATTAGGATGCCTTTGAGTATGAATGTAGTCCAGAACTCAACTTCCCATTCTTTTCTCTCACAAACCGATTCTTGGTTTCCTCTCAGGTATCTTTTTCACTTCAACAGCCTCGTGGGGGACACACACACACTTTTTTCCTGTTCATTACTTTGAGTCAGAGATCCCTAGTGGTCAAGTATGTATCACTCAAAGATCCCCTACTAGATCTTCACCTACTGTATTCCCATAATGTTCTTGGGTTGACAACAGTTAACAACAGTTAATTAGAATCTTTTATTCTAATATATTATTATGTAAATAAAATACTTGGAAAGCCAACAGATCATACTACTGATGGCTAGCTGATCAACTGCAGACTACAAATATGTTGAATTTCTTTGCTTTCAGTTGAAAGAAAGCAGATCCAGTAGAGCATTGTTAATGAGAAACAGGCTTGGTTTTCTTTTTCTGTAAAAGATTATGCTAAACTCGCTCTATTGTACATTATTTCCTTGTTGCAATTTGATTTTGTGTTGTTTCGTTAGATGGATTCAGAAAAATAAATCTGTGGTATAAATATCTCTGGTGTCTCGAAACAAAAACAAAGCATTTCCTGTGAAATAACTGGAGAGTTTTGGTGTTTGTGGATTTTTGAAGGCCTTCAAAAGCAGTGAATAGATTATATTTATATGAAATATATAGGGTTTCCTTTCTGAATATAGCTTGTATGTCTTACCTATGGAAAATTCTTTTCAGGCTTTGGGCAGGCTACTAGTCTTTTACTCCACTTCTGCCAGGGAAGTTGATGGCATACAGTACAGTATTTTTCATATTTTCTATGGGCTTATGTGAAGCAGTCAAAATCTGAAGCGAATTGATGTAACATTATTTGTCTTGTTGACAAATAGATATGATCAGCAATTATTACATGCTACAAAACAATATTTTTAACAGAAAGTTCTTGAATGTTGGTAATCTTGATGGAACTGACATTCGTCTTCTGTAGCTTGTTAATCATGGCAGATGCTTAATAAGCATGTGATATTTCTAGTGTTGATGCATATTAATTAAGTTAATTCAAATTTGTGCTGTTTATGGTTTACCAGCTGGAGACTGTGTTAGTGGAAGGCTGTAATTAGTTTTTATTCCCCATTTTGGTTTCTTTTATTTAGAAAGCTTTCAGGAAATCTGAAATGGCTTGGCATACTTTACACTGTAAGTGCTTGCATCTAATTACATAATGCAAAACTATGATTATCTAGACAAATTCCTTTCTTGACTATGATCCTTTTTACTTTATAAAAAGTACTGCCATCTTCAAAATGCATACATGACAGAGAAATAGTAATTAACCAATAATGACTACATAATGTTTCTTTAAAAAGCCAGAAAAGAGCTCTCTCTGTGTGTGTGTTTGTGTGTTCTTGTTTCTTTACTGTGAATTCATTAACATTCAGAATTAAGTGAATCATTTTAAGCAAAACATTCCTTTAAGGGTGCTATCACACACGCGAAAAATACTCTTTTTTTAAATATAAACATGTGTTTTTAGTCTAAAGTCATCACGTGATTGAAGATTCAGTTGCAGCGTACTCATGGTTGTGGTATTAGTAAACAAATCTTAATGTTCCCACTTCCTAAAACCGCATATTAATTTCCCAAGCTGTGTTCACCTTTTTTTGAATAAATTTATTATTTTTGCTGCACAAAGGAGCAATTTTTAAACTTTTTTTGCCAGCTGATCAGCACTTGAGGTTCAGCAAAAAAAAAAAAGGTTTAAAATCACTCCTTTTCCCCAACTTTTCTTGGCGCTGTAGCGTGAGCTTGGGGCTGGCAAAAAAAAAGTTACAAAATAGCTGCTTCCCCTCCCACCACATCATTGGGGGGGGGGAGTGATATTAAAACTTTTTTTTTCTTGTGGCGGGAAAGGAGCCATTTTTAAACTTTTTTTTTTGCCAGCCCCAAGCCTGATGGTCTTATAGGCCCTTTCCAACGTCACTATTCTATTATTCTATGATCCTCTTTCTCCTTCTGCAGTGTTTGTATTACAGAGTCTGTTATTTCTTTCAGTTTGTCCGCAACCACCTGAGCCAGAGAATGGAGGTTACAGATGCCATCCGGCTCCCTGTAAAGACCCGCTGACATCTGACAGTGTCATAGAATATTTATGCGCAGAAGGCTACCTGCTCAAGGGAGACTACAAATATTTGACCTGCAAGAATGGGAAATGGAATCCAGACATGGAGGTTACCTGTAGGCTCAGCCAAGGTTAGTTATGCCTTGACATGAATATGCTCATTGTGTTTTCCCCCACCCAGCAGTCCTTACGTGCTGCTATTCAGTACTAGTATATAAACTATTGCATGGTTAGACTTCAGCAAGTATGTTGGTTAATCTTCTTTAAGCAAAGAAAAAAGAACTGATACATCCACTGAAGTCAAAATAAAGTGGGAGACGAAGTCTCAGGATGTATAAAAATAGAAAACCATTTTTATTCCCTGTTAAATCATTTTTTTAAAAGCTCTGGCTCAACGTGTTTTGGCAGGGCCTTCTTCAGGAGCAAGTTTTTTTCTTTCCTCCTTTGGTCTGTAACAGCTCCAGACCGATTAAACCCTAAAATAATGTAACAGGGAATGAAAACTGTTTTCTCTTTTTATACATCCTGAGACTCCGTCTAACCACTTGTATTTTAATCTTCTCTAAGGACACATCTTTTCAATGAAAACTTTTCTAACACTAAATCTTAAATCATAGCTTTTTACTAAATCACCCCATCCAGGGAAATTTTGCTTGAGATCTCATGTTTGTTTGCACACACACACATCACAGCTACTACAACTGCTTCTGAAGAAGACTTATTATTTCCATCAGTGTAATATTGAAAAGGGATATTAAGTATAACTCCACGTACTTCCATTTGATCTTTTTTTTTTTATTAACCAAGGCCCTTGACTTTGCTGTATATGGTGTATGTAATGGTTCTCCAGATGTTTCACTTTCCATTTTTAAAATAATGAGACAACAAGATCTGTGAATGTTATGGTTTGAAGGAGTTTTAAGAATCCTTAATTGTACCTTGCCATTGCATGAGGGTTCTCTGCCCTTCTTGAAAAGAACTTTTCCAAAAGCTGCTCAATAGTTGTATCCTGCAAAGCTTTCGGTTAAGAATTCCTTTCCCATGAAAGAAGGCCAAAAAGTCTGCAGGAAATGGTTTGTCATGTAGTTTTAATTGACCATGATGTATTGGAGCAGGAAGAGAAAGTATGTGTAATTGAACAGAAATATGTGTGGAGAAAAAAACACCCGAAAACTGGAAGGAATGGCACATTTAATGTGTGTAGTTTAAAATGTCCGGGGGGGGAGAGGAGGGTGTAGATGTTTCTTTTATCCTGGAAAAGAAACACATTAATTGTATAGGGAATATAGGAATGTCCCTACTTTTCATGTTCTGGCTTGATGCTTGGTATCTACTTTTAAGAGTTCCAAAACATTTTGCCAATATGTTCCATGAGATGGTGACTCATTCATACAAACATAGACAAAATAAGAAACTCAGCTCCTTGTTTCCCTGGGATAAAATGAACTTCAGAGCTGTTCCTTTGTAATTTTGGCTTGCATTCAACAGACTGAATTGGCTCAGCACAGAAAAAGGGCCCTGGTGGCCAGATGACAACCAAGGTTGTCTGGGAATTGTGTTGGAATGAGTGCACTTGACTGCCAGATGCAGTTTTGTCACATGTGTATGAGTGCATTTGGAGCTGGCTTCACCCAGTAAAATTCCCCACAGTGCCGATGGGAATGAAGTTGACCGGGTGAAGATGGTTCTGTCCTAGTAGTTCTGTTTGTTTTGCAGCCTCAGTTTATTAAGGAGCCTGATTTGATAATAGGGGGAAAGGTGATTCCTGAGCAGAAACAATTTTAAATATATATTTTTGCTTTGGCTTTACAGATAAAGATTCTCCTCCAAGTGTGGGAGTGCCCACCCTATCAATAGTAGCTTCCACAGCAAGTTCAGTAGCTCTTGTCCTTCTGCTAGTTGTACTGTTCGTTTTGCTGCAGCCAAAGCTGAAGTCCTTTCATCACAGCAGGTGAGCTTGTGGACATTCCAAGGATCACCTTCAACTGGAGGGCAAATGCTTGTGCACATAAAAATGGGAGATCTGGCAGGTCTCTTGCTTGTTGTTTGCAGCCATTGCCTTTTTTTATTTCTTTTCACTCCTTGTTCATGTCTCAGACTGTTTTTCCTCCATTCCTCTGGAACTTATCTTCGTTCTATTAACCAAATAATCAATGTATGTTTCTTGGCAAAAAGCAGGGAAGTAGGTCTGCACCGCTGAGACTAAATATGAAGCCTAGTGCAGCCTCTGTGCTATGGCCTGACTAGGCCATATTAATAAGCCTCCTGTTTTCATTGCCTCTAAGGCAATGGTTCTCAACCTGGGGGGGTCCCCAGATGTTCCTGGACAGC
The DNA here is from genome assembly GCA_029282475.1 of Phrynocephalus forsythii. Taxonomy (NCBI): domain Eukaryota; kingdom Metazoa; phylum Chordata; class Lepidosauria; order Squamata; family Agamidae; genus Phrynocephalus; species Phrynocephalus forsythii. Next base: position 141,821,870 of record JAPFRF010000001.1, read on the forward strand.
AACTCCCAGAAATCCTGGCCAGCTCAGCTAGTGATGAAGACTTCTGGGAGTTGCAGTCCAGGCACATCTGGGGACCCCCAGGTTGAGAACCACTGCTCTAAAGGGTTGCAAAAACAGTGGTGTCGAAATTGAATAAGGTTTCATGTATTTCAGGTGGCAAAAGCCTCTCCAAGTGTGTGGGCAAGATTCAACCTTGATTGTTCTCAATGAATGTTTCTTCTTGATGAATTTTGTCAAGGGTCCAACATAGCCAAGTTAGGAATGATGGTTGTCAGCAACTTCTCTTTCCATTGTGCGTGCTGTATAATCACAGGAAGCTCCTTCTCACCCTTTCCCATAGGAAAGGCCATATCATGTCCAGCATTTGACCCCGTCCTCCTGGATACGAAGGACAGAAAATCCCTCACAGCCTTCACATCTTTAGTTCCGAGGCTGTGACAAAGTGAGGTCTGCTTGTGGCGCTGGTGTATTTCTGATCATGGGCAAAATGCACACAGTGCCTGGAAGGGTGAAAAGGTTTAATATACACAGGGTTGGTTAATCTTTGAAGTCTTCAGGGCTGGCTTTTTAAAGGAATAGTTGGCCATCATGAAGTAGCTCCTCAGTAATGCTTGTGTTAGTGTATGGGATTCTGAGTTAGTTTTGCATGGACACATTACTCACTGAAAGGGAAGAAGGGAATGTTTACTTCAATTAGTCTATATTGGAACAGCAACAAGCTCAAATAGTAAAAATGGGTACAAATTACTCTGCATACAGCCCACTGCTAAACTTATATCTGAAGCAGGGGAAGGCCTGGTGGTGTAGGAAAAGGTGCCTGCTTCTTAACAAGGTAGTAAACCCAAGCAGCGATGCCTTATACCACATAGAAATTATTCAGTGAGGAGAGTGCTGGCAAAATCTTTTGGAATATATGTGGGCAGGCGGGGGCTCCTATTAACAAGGCATTGCTTTGTTTCTTCATACCTAATCCCTGTGTAGCAGTCCCGATCCATATGCTGTTCTACCTTTTACACTCTCCAGTCTTACATGTACACAGAGTTTCTGGAAGTTGCATTCAAACCATCTCTCTCTCTCTCTCTCTCTCTCTCTCTCTCTCTCTCTCTGAATAGTGAAACAAAAAAGAAAAAGGGAGGCAAAAGAAAGGAATGGGCATGTATGCCTTTATCATATCAGCATCTGGCTTTCCCCAAATAATTCCGACGTTGCTATCCCAAACAGTGAATGGCAGTCTCATAAATGCTGATGTCCCTGCTTCAATCTGGCATTTAAAAATCCTGCTTGGTTCTCAAGCCTTGTTGCTGTTGTTGGTTTTTCAAATGTGAATCTGGTGGGAGGAGGGCGAGACAAGTGTCTGGGGAGGCTGAGAACTCTTCCTTGTCTGCTGCTGTCTGCCAGTAGCTGTGGGCTTGGCTGAGTCATGCCATGCCCACTCAGTTCACATCAAAAGTAGGAGAAGTTACTGTTTCATTTCCAAAGCACCCAAGCCAGCACACCTGCTGCTAGCCATGTTGGCCTGGAGTATTTTGAGAGTTGTAAACTCAAAAAAGTAAGTTTGTCCACCATCATCCTTGGCCAAAGGTACAGAAACTTTGGCTCTCCGAATAGTCTGGTCATCAACTTCCAGAAGCCTTATCCTTTATGGACAACAGCAAGGCCTTAAAGGGCTTTGTTGAGAAGTGTCAGAAGTGTCAGCCACTGCCAGCCAAAAAACAAAATTGATTTAAAACAAGGTTTCTTTGTGATGTAAATGGAATCTTTGGCTGGTTGGTTGGTTTGCCTAGGAAGCATTTTCACTTCCTTTCCTTTATTGGCTGCAAGGCGAAGCAAAATACTCCTCTGCTAGAGGGTTGTTTGTTTTAAATCACATGCCAATCCATATTATTTCAGGGGGTTTTTTTGACATATGCAAATCCTCTGTCAGAATAAATCACATCTTGCCAGCAAAAAGGGAGAATTGAGAGTGCAGAAGAGGAGGACCCACTATGGCAGAGGCAGGAGCACTGGGTCTAGGCCAGTGTTGGCGAACCTATGGCATGGGTGCCAAAGGTGGCACTCGGACCCCTTTCTGTGGGCACCCAACATCGCCCCTTCACAGCCACCTGTATTCAAATTAAATTGCTGTATGGGCACTTTGCGAAAAATTAGTGGGTTTTTAATCACAGTTTGGGCACCCGGTCTCTAAAAGGTTCGCCACCACTGGTCTAGGCCATGAGCTTTGTCTAGGAATGGCACCTCCACCTCACAGCTTCTTGGCAATCACCCCTTTGAGAAAGGCAATCTTGCTACCCATTAGACTCTGTAGAGCAAGCATGTCCAAACTTCAGCCCTCCAGATCCCACAGTCCTTTGCCATTGGCAAGCATGTCCAAACTTCAGCCCTCCAGATGTTTTGGACCACAACTCCCACAGTCCTTTGCCATTGGCAATCTAAGCTTAGAATTCTGGGAGTTGTGGTCCAAAACACAAGGAGGGCCAAAGTTTGGACACGCCTGCTATAGAGGAAGCAGACAATGGCTGTAAAAGGGCATCTCTTTTGCCTTCTGGTTTCTCCTCTCTCAGTACCAGAGGTCAACCTGGGGATTGTAGGTGATCCTTGGGACAGGAAGTCCTAGAATTCCCAAGTCCCATCCCTGGTAATATGCATCTGTATATTGAGAAGGAGATATGCATGCATGAGGGTTTCTCTGTTGTTGATATGAAACAGTCAGTCTACTGCAACCGCTCACAGATATACAAGTATATCTTCTTGATTTACCGTAGTGCTGCTGAAAGAGAATTGAAGTCACATAGTTGAGTAGCAGTACGTTGTCAGTATAACTGTAATGATGTGGTGGCTAGTGACTGAGATAATTGAGTGTTTGAAGGTGCCATTGGACCTACAAAATGCTTTAGTGTATACCTCATTATGCTGTGTTCCCCCCCCCTTCTTTAAAATCTAATCACAGGCGTGATCAAGGTGTTTCTGGGGACCCGGTTTCCATCATGGTTGATGGCGTCCAGGTGGCTTTGCCATCTTACGAAGAAGCTGTCTATGGTAGTGCCGGGAACTGCATACCTCCCTCGGATTCACGGGTACAGATTGTCCTTTCAGAAGGAGCGGAGCAGAGCGGAGCAGGGGAGGTGCAACAGCTGCCGCCGGACCACATGGGGCCTCGTAACTGTTTCGCTGGGGAAGATGAAGTCCCTGGACACTCTGGACTGTGTGGAGCTGGCAGCTCTCACCACTCTGAGGCTATTTTAGTGCATCAAGCCACCACATCCTCCTGGGTGGCTGGGAGGTCAAATACCCAGCCCAGACACAAAGAAGCTCCAGACTCAGAAAGCAGTGATGTACAAAGCCTTCTGTCCCTAGCTTCCTCGGAGGAGTACACTGATGGTAGGCAAAATAATTGTCACACTTAACCTCCTGCAAATTACAATTAAAGTATCAGTAAATGTAAATTCCCTTATGATCTTCCAGTGGAAAACCCGCAAGGGGCAACAGCATACATAAGATAAAAGTATTCTAATATTCTCCTCTCCCTTCTTTCTACAGCACAGGCATACTCAGTGTCCTATACAATGGGGAATGGATAGCTCTGTCTTCCCCAATCCAGTGCCTTCTAGCTGTGTTAGAGAATTTTTATTTATTTATTTATTTGATTTATATACCACACCATCTGACCAAAGGTCACTCTGGGTGTTACAGGACTGAATCTTGTTATATAGCTATGATTGTGTAATACTAGAAGCATGATATTTGGAGGCATATTGCCTTAAGCCTAGATGCCCTAAGCACATCCGAGCTGATTTGATTGTGTAATACTAGAAGCAAACCACTCCAGTATGCCAAGAAAACTTCATTTGGAGTCACGAAGAGGCATAACGACACAACACATTGCCTTAAGTTAAAAAAACAACATAGATGTCACCTCATGTATTGTGTTGGGCAACTCTAAATGGAACAGGTAATATATGTGGTGATTACTTAACTTGAGGCAGTTTGCCTTCAAAAGTTACACCTTTAGCATTATGCTGGTGTAAACATATACTACTTAACATCTACATGAAACCACTGGGAGGGGTTGTCTGTAGTTTTGGAGTTTGGGGTCAGCAGTATGTGGATGACACCCAACTTTCTCCTTTTGATCTAAATCCAGTGAAGCTGTTACAGCTCTAGATCAGTGTCTGATGTCAGTAATGGACAGGATGAGAGCTAATAAACTGAACTTCAGTCCAGACAAGAGAAGTGCTCCTGGTCAGGCAGAGGGTAGAATAAGGAATAACAATACATCCTGTGCTGGATGGGGCTGTATGCCCACCGAAAACACAGTTGTACAGCTCGGGTTGCTTCTGGATTAATCTCTGAACCTGGATGCCCAGGTTTCAGCACTGGCCAAGAGAGCCTTTGCACAATTAAAACTAGTGCGATAGTAGCACCCATTCTTTCCCCAAACTTCAGCGGATCCAAAACACTGCAAAAAAGTACAGTGTGCTGTTATATACTACCCTGTAGCACTTCAAAGTGCTGTATGGGTGGTTTACAATTTAATTATGCAGGGTACACATTGCGCCCTCATAACCCCCTTGTTACAGCAGCTTCACTGTTACTACTCTGTTTCCTGGCACAATTCAAATGTCAGATTTTAATCCCTAAAGTGCTAAATGGTTTGAGTCCAAGCTATCTAAAGAACCATATATGTGCCTAGCCAGGTGTTGAGATCATTGAGGGAGGCCTTTCTGTCACTCCCACCACCTTCACATATCCATTTGGAGGGGACAAGGGAAAGAACCTTCTCTGTCTCTGCTTCCAAATTCTGAAACTCTCTACCACAGGAGACCAGGGTGGCTCCATCTTTGCATCCTTTCAGACAGGCTTTTCCTTAGTGACTGACCAGAAGAGTTTGTTTTTAAATGGGAGGGTTTGTTTGTTTGTTTGTTTGTTTGCTTCTAAATCTGTTTTAGTAATGCTTTTACCTAATATTTTTAATATGTTAATGATTATTTTAAACATTTGAATAATGTTTTTACCTTTTAATATTGTAGTTTTAATGATGTGAGGCACATTGAGTCTATTCTTAGGAAGACAACAGGGTAAAATATTTTTTAAAAATAAACTAGCCATGCAAGATAATTTTGACCATAACTGGATGTTTCTGGAGAGCAATTATGGCAGTGTAATATTATGTAAATTATGGCATTTCAGCTTTGAGGCCTCTGACAAGAAAATGCAATACAAAAAAGTTCTACACCCTCAGTTTTAAATAAGAAATCCATCAAAATGTTCAAGTACATGAAAGTTTTAAAAATTGCTTTATTTATGGAACTTGTATTATATTTTAATGTAGATGGTAAGTTCAGAATTTTGCATGGGTGAGAAAGAATATTGATCCTTTCTTGTTTGACACTGCATTCACACACACACACACACACACACACACACACACACACACACACACACACACACTTCAAAAATTGGCTTAATATTGCATGGGGCAAAATACAAAAACTGAAACACTTCCAAGGATGAGTAAGCTTTACAATCTTCTTCAAGTCAATACAAAAAAGTCCTTGACAAAGATGTAGGTTTTACTTAGGGAAAAGGTGGGGAAAGCACCACTAATTCAGGTTTTCTAGAGTATCCACCTTTTGTGGGAAATTCATCTCGCTCGTTAAAAAACAGAGAAGTGACACAAAGTGCTTTACACTTTGGAAAGTGAACATGAATGTGTAATTCTTCCTTTTCTTTTCTCTCTCTCTCCCTCCCAACCCAGATATTCCACTGCTGAAAGAAGCATGAGGCTCCACGCTTTGTCCTGGCCTTCTCTCCAATTTCGTCGTCTTTCTTGGGATGGTGAGCGCTCTGGGCGGGCTTCTCCCCCGGCCCCTGTGCACGGTGCCCTGCGTACCTCCAAGCAAGCAAATACACCCTGTAGCTGAAGATCCAAAGGATTCTGCTGGGATGCCTCCTTGATGCATCAGCGGGGGCGTTACAGGGTGCCAGACCCCCCTCCCGATTCTTTCTACATTTATGGGTGGCATTCGGTGATGTTAATGGACTTGAGTTCCTTTCCTTTTCCTCCTCCTCCTCCTCCTCCTCCTCCTCCTCCTCCAGCCAGATGTTGGAGTGTGGTCTCCGGAGAGCTGCTCTTTACTTGTGCCTTGCTCCTCTTCACACTGGCTTGTTGCAGCTTCTCATGGGCCTTACTAGCTTCTGGACCTCTGCTCGGAAAGCAGGGACAAAACGGCTGGCTTTGTTAAATGCAGGTAGTTTCCTTCCATTTATTCGCCCTGTTACGAAGGCAAGACAGACTTCCTGTGGAGGGTGGACTTGGGGAGTGGGGAGTCCTCTGGGAGTTGTACGCACCTACTGCAGCCCTCATGCCTTTTGAAACTGTAGACTCCATCACGTAGCAGCACACGAACACACTTAGGCAACACTGGCAGTGTTTTCAGGCATTTGCATCTGGCTGACTTAAAAGCAAACATTCAATGGCAATCGTAGGCTGCTATTCGCTTTGTGTCCCAAAGAAGGGGTGAAGGGGAAGTACCTCGGTTGGGATGAAGTGTCTGTACCTCAGCAAGCTTCCACTTTTTTTTGTTCAGCAAACACATTCTTTCCTGAACATGCTATGGAATAAATCTAGAGCTGTCTTGAAGCTTTGAGCAATTCAGTCAGGTTTAAGACAACCTGCTTGGACAACCCACGTGGAAAATGAGTGTCCTTCCTGTTAAAGGAGCTGTTCTGTCAGCAATACTGTGGCTGTGCCGTAGTTGATCCAAAGCCTTCCATCTTCCAGACTGAGTTCCTTCACTTTGGAATGGCTTTACAGTGTGTAGAGATCATCACGCATAATCGCGCCTTTGCTCTGATCTCCCGTAACAAAAAAAAAAAAGGTTATTTTGGAATTGCTGCTTCATGTTGCAGCTTCTGTCAGTTCCCATTCTTGTACAGGCAGTGCCAGGGCTTTTTGTAACTAGTGGGCGTTTGTTATGTCTTCCTTGTTCTCTTAGAATGCTAGTTATTTAAAAATGGGTCACTATTAGTAATCCCCTAGCTTTTTGTAAGTGGCATGCCCAGTTTGCCTTTAATGAATTATGGTGATAGCCTGCCTTAATGTTTTTGAATGGAAAGAGCCATGCTGCTGATTTGTTCTGACAAAAGTTTCCTCTACCCTCTATTTTTATTTTTATATATGCTTTTCATTGCTTCCACTTGAAAACTTCTTACTATGCAGGGAACACATTCGCTTACCTCCATCTCTTCTCACATGTTTGCTTTTTGCTTATCCAGCACTCTGCAAGCAAAGCGTATAATTTCTTGATGGCATTAAGGAACTACAGATTCTTAGAGGTGTCTTTCCTAATGAGCATCCCAATGTAATCTCCCCCCCACCCAAAGATTTCTACAAGAAAAACACGGCAAATTAGTTGCTACCTCCTATCCTTGCGCCAGCCCTAAGGATAGTCAAATCAAGGAGAAATTAAGAGGTGCATCCATGCTGAGTCATATTTGTAGATGTAATGCAAGAAGTCAATGATGGTAAAAGTCAGTGGTAAAAGTACAGTACAATGGTAAGTAGTACAGTGGTAAAAGTCAGCACAGTGACTGCTGCTTCATAGAGGGCATTCCATTCTTTGTCTTTTGTTCAAATTGCACACTACCAAAATTTGATCAGGGAACAGTGTGTGCTTTACTGTAGATGGGCATTGAATTGTACACAAGCTCATGCATGGCGTACACAGGTAGTGAGCCCACACAGTTTTCTGGAGAAAACAGGAATAATAAGCACCCCCCCCCAAAAAAAAACCCAACAACAACCCACATCTTGAATCTTAAAAGAATAAAGTCAAGGTATATGTCTGTCTCCTTTGCGAGGATATCTTGCAAGCTTTCCAGATGTGTGGAGTATGCATCCTGTAAGACCTTAGAAGCCCAAAGGGCATAGACTAATTGGAGCAGGAATTCAGAACTCTGCAAAGCTTGTTGCATTACACCAAGTTAAGGCAGTAGATGCCAATATGCATGCTTTTACTAGCAGCATGACTTGGGCACAGCAGTGGAATTGCTTTGATGCTTTGTATCAGTAGCTCTTCTTAGAGAATTTCCACATGGCCCTTAACTTTATTCATATTTTAAGAGTCCTAGTAACAACAGAGCATCTACATGCCTAGCTGAATATATGTTGTGGTGTAATTCTGAGCAAAACTGCTCAGAGTGGTATTTTAAGTAAGCCAACACAGGCAAGCACACTTTGAAGCCATATACACTGTATGTTTGCAGCCTAATTGCACAGGAATTACACACCAAAAGATGGACCACAGTTCATGAAGAACGAAATAGCTGGAGCAATATCTGTCCCTCTTGAGACACAGTAGAAGTTTGTAGTGCTTAAAATCTTGAACAGTTTGAAAATGTGTCAGGTGTCACTCTTTTTTTTTTTGATGGACCATTGATTGCACCATTCTTAATTCCTGTTCCTCCTTCCAATAGTAAAATTGTATCCCATGAAGCAGATACTACATCCAGCTATTAGTATGCAGTGAGCAAGCATTTTGTTTTGTTAAGTCCCTGGCAGCATCAGCATTGAGCAGTTATTTGAAGAGTCACTTAACCTTAGGTAATTCTGGAACTGACATTTTATTTGAATAGTCAAAATAAGGGATGCTGTAGAAACTTGATTGCTATAATCTTGCCCATTTGGGGTTAACTATAAAGTGGTTTTCCTTTCTAGTAAAACAGGATTTTTGGAGGAAAAAAACATAGGGTGTTTATACATGACCCCTAAGCTCCGCCGCAAATAGCTGCAAGGTCCGGACCTTAAAAATGTTTACCCACCAGCCTCGGACTTTGCAGACAATTAAGTGCAACCCCGCCCACTTTAGCGTGACCCAGAGCAGTTTTCTTGTACCTGCTTTTTGGATGTGACAAATATTTGATCCGGTGTAAGGATAGTGAGTGCGGGGCTCTCCTGGCTTCTGTTTGTTCTTTTTTTGCGCCCACTCCTTTAAGAGATCTGAATTTTGCCGGGAACAAAAGGGAGGTAAACCGGCATTCTTTCTCCTTCCTCCCTCAGGCAGCCAGCAACCAGGAAGTGCAAGGGGGTGAGCGACCAACCCCTAAGATCTCTGGTCCGAATTTAAGTGGCCAGCGGATCTTTTCCATAGAATTTATCTCCTTCTTAGAATGTAGGCTTCTTTCCCTTTTATAATTGCACATCCTCAGGTTTTAATCTCACAAGCATATTTGTGGAAGGCAGTGGCTATGAGGTAAAATGCTCAGCTTTCAAAGCTAGGAAAGGGTAAGATGGTTGAGTAGATACATCTCTTAAACAAAACATTTTTAATTGGAAGCACCATAGGATAGTTAGGTGCCTGATACTGGAGTTAACTGCTTCATATGAAAAACATATGAAGCTGCCTTATAATGCTTTAGTCTGTTGGACCATTAGTAGAGTGATACAGTACTTGTTCAGATTGACAGAGGCCTTTCCTGACTCTGATGTTTGTGTGTGGATGTTTGCATAGATGTGTGGATGCTAGGCGCCCAACATGAACCTCACTGCATACCCAGTGTGCTCTATCATTGAGAAGGAGCTCTTTTCTTATTGTTTTGCACATGTCATGATAATTTGAAGATCCAATTGCTTTGCCTTTCTCTGTCTCGCGCAGGGTTAAAATCCAGTGAGGAAGCACACTGCAACATCATCTTTCCAGCTTCGTGCTGCTGGCCAATCAGAGAGGGAGGCAGGATGATGCCTGTCCCTGCACATCTCCTGATTGGCCAGTATCACAGATCTAGCACAGATGACATAGCAGCATGCTTCCTCTTTGGATTTTAACCCTGTGCAAGACAGAGAACGGTAAAGCAGTTGGATCTGCGTGTATCCGCTGGTTCAGAGGACAGCCTGGGCTTGCGTGGTTCATTTCATAACCTCCTGGTTCCGAAATGAAATGCCCATACCTAAAACACAGTGTGTGCTCACTGCACTTTCTGTAGCTTTATACAGATTGTGAGGCGCTCACCCTGGTGACTTCCCAGTTAGTCAAGTCTGATCATGTTCAGTATTCTCTTTTGTCTATAATGATTTTTTAATCACTGCCCAAGATTCTGTTGAGGTAAACTGTGCACATAAAGGTGGTTCTCCCCTTTTGGTTGCCATCTGTCACGTGACTGGGCACATGATAATTCCCTCAAGGGGATGACTACGCAAATGGCTGATAGTCTTCCGACGAGGTAGAATTGCTTGTGCAGTTGGTTGCTCTTACATGATCAAATAAGACACTGGTTCTCAACCTTGAATTACCCATGTGTCCTTGGACTGGAACTCCCAGAAACCCCAGCCAGCATAGCTAGTAGTTCAGGCTTCTGGGAATTGCAGTCCAAGAACCTCTGGATTGGGAACCAGTGATATAAAGCAAGGGGCTTCTGCCCCGTGTGATTCAAGATCGCTGTTCCCACCACTGCCATCATATACACTGGGGAATTGCTAGAAGAGACAAGGTGGAATCTGAGACACTTTTCATGAGATTAGTGGAGTAGGCTTTGGATAATCTTTCAAGACTGGAAAAAAGATACAAAATAGTGGACAGAATGGAAACGGATACTAGATGCTCAGGTGCAGGCTTCACTTGTTGTGCTGCGTTCTGTGTTCATTTTCCACAACTCGTTTTTCATACCGGAGAAGTTTTTTTATGCTCTGTGGACCCAGCTTTCCCTTGCTCTTTATAGGTAAATATAGTCTACCGTAATCCCTCCACACTCCTCTAAATTGTTTGGGGGTTCAGTCCCATTAACCTCTAGGCCTGGCAGCCCATTATAAGGGCTGCCAGGCCTAGAAGTTTAAAAACAACAAACCTCTTGTACACTCCATGATTATTCTTTGCTATTTTCTTGGTGATTTTTTTTTTCAGGCACCACACATCACTGTAGTTACACAAGTGACTAATCCCCCCCCCCCCCAGTAATTTGTTGCCACCGTTTGTGTGCACTCATGTCAGGGGTACAAACACAGGACTAAATATCACAGTACTTTTAAAGGTAGTTTAAACTACTCTTGTGTTTTCCAGAACCAAAGATGTTAATTGTGCTAGAGTAGTAGCACATACCCAAGTTGGTAAATGTTATACTGTCTCTACATTCTTGCAAGGAAGAATTTCAGTAACAAAGACATTAGTTTTAATCTTACTGCTATATGGTCAAGTAGAATTCACACTTTTCTCTACTTGATGCATTTTGTTAAAACTCTTTCATAGCTTCAAATACGTCTGTCCATAAAGCACTGTTGTATTGAGGCTAGCCAAGAGCCAAGGGTGGTATACTCATTGTGTAACAGTCTTTAAGGTGATCACTGGGTAATGCCCTTATAAGCATAATGATGTCCATCAGGGATCCTTGATCGGCAGCAAGGTCTAGAACTTTTTGTGCTATATGCCCCCTAAGTAGAGAGGCATGCAGTTTCTTCATTCTTTACAGTGTTTACTGGATCTGCAGTAAGCCTTGAAGTGTACAAAGAAGCAATGACTTCTTTGTGAAAGTGTGAATCACCCTTCTGTTTCTTTTATTATTGCTTTCATAATGGCATAACATATACAGACACACGTCCACAAAGCAGAAAATATATATATATTGACTGGATTGATTTGTATGGTGTGGTATTAATGATCTCTTAATTTTAAATGCCTCAGTCCTTTGTGCCCCATTTGTTCTGAGATAGTTATTTGATTCTTTTGAATTTTGAACACCTTTGTCACTTATTTCAAGTTTCCAGTGCATTCACCAGAGGAGATCCATGTTGAATGATGAGACACGTGTGTTATTAGATATCTTGAGACGCTGACTTCAACTTCTTTTCAGTTGTTCAGCCAATAAAGGTGGCTGCCCATTTTTACTAGAAGTGCACTGCTAAAATTTGCTTTACATCGGATTTCACAAAAATCAGGACAGATGTCCTTTCAGAACACATGCAGACAAAGTAACACGGAGACACATCCTCTGTTACCCAGTGGGCAGGCTGCAGGTAGTTAGAGATATAGACAAATGGGGAGAACTTGGTTGCCTTCAAGTGCTTTTTATTTGTTTGTAATCTGAGTTGCACCACTATGAAATTTATTTGCAGAACGGTACTCTTATATATGTGGAATTTTAAGATACCATAATTAATGCTGTCCAGGAAGTCAATCAGTTTTATTTTGCTTTATTCTGGAATCCTGTGCGCTGCAGTGGGTGTGAAGATGGTATTTTAATATTTGTACAAAGTTTAATTTAATTTCAATTGTTCTATGTATATAACTGCATTTCTAAATTAAAAAAATCTTTTGAAGTGAATCAATTTGAGCTTTTATCTTGCTGGAGTACAAATTTATATTTTGATAATCATGTTGGGTTCCTTCCTAAACAGTGACTATTTGATTGAGTTCCTAAACTAGAAGTCCTGTTCTTCTACTTAGCAAAAACCACTTGTTTCTACAGATATCTGGAAGGTCAAGGAAGAGCCAATGATACCACCCCTAGTAATCCTCTGAGCCTGCTGTTAATAATCTGCTGTCAGTCTTTGTCATCCACCTGTACAAGGTCAAATAATGAACTTGGTAGAGCAGAATCCAATGGAACTGAGGAAATGAGACTTGGTACCCCAGTGAATTCCCCCCAAACCAGCTGTGAATGCCTTGGACACTCTCTGGAATTGGATTTGGATGGAACCAAGCACTACATGAGGAAGAGAAAGTTGATTTCCAGCCATCCTAGTGACATGGTGGCTGTGCTGACAGATGGGCAATATAGAAATTAAATAAACAAGCAGACACTGGATTTAACTGAAAATCACAATGTGTTAGGAGCTGAACCCCCAAGCATGTTTATGTTCAAGGAAATTTAAAAGGTCAGCCTAGCAACACAAAGCACATATGAAACTGTTGATCTTGGCCGTTCACGGCTGTCCTTGATTTAACAGACCTTCTCCAAAGTGATCTATGCATCTTCTAATCCATGGCATACATACAGGTTGGAGAACAGGTGCAGTGACCCTCAAAAATGGTTGATGTAAATATTGTTAATCCAAACAGATTGTGGAATTTGGAAGCAGTTACAGAATGCATCTTGTCTTTTTCATCCCTTATCTTTGTAGAGACACTTCGGAACATGTCTGGTTGATCAGTTTGGAAACATGTCTGGTTGATCATGGTGTAAAACCCAAAAGCTGATAACAGAATTGCTTCAAAATGTGTTTTAAATGAGAAAGTTTGATAATCCGACCAGGCATCATCTTAATTTACTGAGTAAATTATCTGTAGGTGGGGGGGGGAGGAAATAATATCTTCTTAGGCCTCTAGGCTAGAAAGAGGACAACTCAATAGATAGACATATTAGAGATTTCTGGTAAATGTGTATTTTTATGCCTGGTTAGTTCATATATTCTGGGGAATGACTGCATTGACAAATATACAAGAATTGCTCAAAGACTGGGACAGTCAGATTAGTATTATTTTCCATGGACTGCATGATATACAAGTAAATGCTAATCCGTCTGGAGCCTCGCACCCCCCCCCCTTTGTTCCTTCACTGCTGGTGCTTTCTCTCTCTCTCGTTTTAGGTAGTTAGTTTGTTTGTTTTTGCAGTAGATGCATTAATTTTGACTTGGGTAGTGTGATTGCTTGTGCTGATGCTTATGTTTCAGATCCTTTGGAGGGTTTATACTTCTTTGGAGGGTTTATAACCATTCCCACAGCCACAAAAGCAGTGAGATAGGGAAGCAGGCTCATTCAAATGGAACATTGGTTGCTCTTTCTTTCCTCTACTCTCAAAAACCTGGGAGTGCCTAGGTCTGTTTTCCCTTTTCCTTCCCATTCCATTCTTTGAAAACTTTTTATGCTGTTGTGCTTGAATATCTAGTAGTCTAAAGGGAAGAGGGGTGAAGTCAGTAGATTGCAAGGAGGAACATGCTCATCAGCAGTTCTTTACAGCTTGTTAAGGTAGCTCTGCTATAGGCATGGCCTCTGTAAATTTGGACAGTGAGAACAAAGCTACCAAGCTACAAACAAGGCTGACTGCCAATTTCCTTCTCTCTCTCTCTCTCTCTCTCTCTCTCTCTCTCTCTCTCTCTCTCTCTCTGTGTGTGTGTGCTGACTCCCATGTGGTTGGCAAAAGGGACTTCACCCAGGGAAACCTGACTTTCCAGATACAACCTCACAGTGTATTTATTCATTTGCATATTTTCTGTTGTGTAATCACATTCATAATCCATAATGCTCAATGAAACTCTTAAGACAGGAGAGAGATTTCTGGGTTCAACTTCTAGTTCTACTGTTGAGATGGTGACAATACACCAAAAAGCCTTAATATACTAAAAAGATAGATTGTTTTTAAAGTTCAAGCAGGAGGCAAGACACTGAAAATCTAGCCCAGTGGACATTATTGCAGAAATAGCATGAAAAACAAGGAAGAAAAACATGAAACTACAGCAAATCCAGAATCTCTGTTCTCATGAAGTCACGTGGCACAGGGGTTAAACTGCTGCACTGTAGCAATAACTGTGCTCACAATCTGGGGTTCAATTCCAAGTAGCAGGCTCAAGGTTCACGCAGCCTTCCATCCTTCCGAGGCCAGTAAAATTAGTACTCAACTTGCGGGGGAGGGGATTGTAGCCTGCATAATTGAATTGTAAACAGCCCAGAAAGTGCTTTAAGCACTGTGGGGTAGTATATAAGTAGAACACTTTGGTTTTGCTCTGTTCTTTTTGCACCCACCCTCATGCATAAACACACCCATATCCTTATCACATATTATTGATTTGGACTGTAAGTCATTGTGAGAACTAACCTTAACTGAATTTGTCAAATAAATACAACACAGTGTGAAAAAAAAATCTAATACTGTACCTTGAATCCAAACTAGGTTTATTGGGCATACCCTTTATACCCTCCCAAGCCATTTTCTTTGGATGCAGAGATCGGGAAAAGTGAGTTGGACTGCATAAAACTTTATGCCAAATAAAACATGCTAGTTTTCAAGGTATTGCATGACTTATTTTTCCAGTGACAAATTAGCAGCCATGCATAAGTAAATAGAACCCTATATTTTTATTTCTCTATTTAATAGGGCAGTTCAGTCTACAGTTATTGCCATAGTCAAGAAAGTTTCTTGTTGTTTTACATAGATTTGTACTTCACTATTTTTTTGCAGAAGAGTGCTCAATCATAGATCGATAAATTTGCAGAGAGTTAGAAATATAATAACATGCTTTAAATACCTGCAATGTCATCATAGAGAAGAGGACAAATGCTTGTTCTTTGCCTTGCTCATGGGCAGGATTAGAAAGCTGGAGCTACAATAGGTCAGTGTTCAGCTGCACTTTAGAAGAACCTTCTTGATGCCATTTTGTTTTGCCTTCCCAAAAGTAGTGTATAGTGGTTAGAGCAGTGGACTGGTGGGATGTCGGAGACCCAGATTCTGGTCCCTTCAACTCAAAATTATTTATGTATTTATTTATTGGTTTTTTTTATACCACCCCACTGGCAGCAAGGCCACTCTGGGCGGCTAATCACTGAGTGGTCTTGGGCCAGTCACTGTCTCTCAGTCCGACAGGTTGGTGGGAGGAAAGACAGGATGTCTACGCTGTCTGGAGCTCATTGGAAGAAAAGCAGATACAGTATATGTATGCAAATATAATGCATAAATAATAAAACATTTGAAAAGGTTGAGCAATAACAAAAAAATTTTCTGGTGCTAAAAAATTAGCATAGATACAAAGCAAGCTTCCTTGGAGAGGAATGTTCAGGAGGAGAGAGATGTCCGCACGAAGAAGGCTTTCACATTGGCTGCCATCCCACCCGAATCTCAGAAAGTAATGTTGCTGTCAAACAAACCAGTAAATCAAAACCTGTGACTTCATAGCCTATATATAGCTCAACTATTAAAGAATGGAATCTTACGAGGTGGGTATCTTGCTTTCTCCACTTCATCCCCAGAAAAATCTTACCCTTCTGTAACTTTGTGTCTTTTAATTAAGTTTGAAAGCCAAAGCACACCAGAGGCTTTCAGGTCCTTTTTCCTATGTAAGCTAGTTTCATGGCAGGTATGTGGCTGTGATAGCAGCTTTGGAAAAATGGCTGTCTTTTATTGCCCTTTCTTTTATCCATGTTCAGGCTTTCCTGCCTCACTGGCAACTAGAAATATGTTTTTCCTCAGGCATTATATCTGCCAAATAATGTACTGGGAATAATTTGTCACTTGGGTTTCATGTCTGTAACAGGAAGGTGAAACACCACATGAAGGATCTGAGTCTCAGCTGTAACAAGAACTTGCTGGTTAGTTAATAAAGAATCACATGTTTCTGCCTACTAATGTTCCAATATATAAAAATGTTTTATTTAAAAATGAATGAACCAGTTTTGTTGTCCAATACAGACAGACATTCAGACAAAAGATGAAACCACACTGGTTTGTCCTTTGGGATTCTCATGAGAGATGAAACAATTGTGAAAGATTTCACTCTGGGAGGTCCTGGGCTAGAGAGAAAGCTCAGACATTGAATATCAAAATAATGTCTGTCACCAATAAATTATGCCCCTGGTATGACAACCTAGTCATCCAAAAAAATTTTGGGTGACAGTTGGAAAACCAGCAATGTCATGCCTTCAGCTATGCTAGAGGGTCGCTTTAAAGGAACACCTCTACAAAACCGCACATGTCCATGTGGTGAAGGTGTTGAAACACTTGCCCATGTGTTACTGTTTTGTTCCTTTTATAGAGAGGCAAGAATTACTTTTTCCCATGTTAGCAAAGAAGCCAGGTCGTTCATCTGACTTTTATATATCATTACTCCTTGGAGACCGAGACAATCAGGTGACACTGCTGACAGCTAAATTTTTAGCAGCAGCAATTAAAATGAGGCCAGCCATGATTTTAAACTAACAATCATTTACAGATTATTTGTTCAGATTCTGTACAGGAATGTTGCAAGTATATGTATTTACTTCTATGTATTTACTTTTATGATTTGGTATGCCAATTTTATATCTATTTAAATGTTGTTCTTTTTTGCTAAGGCCATGGCTAATGCAAATAATTAAATAAACTAAACTAAACTATAAAAATGTTTTATTTAAAAATGAATGAACCAGTTTTGTTGTCCAATACAGACAGACATTCAGAAAAAGATGAAACCACACTGGTGTCCTTTGGGTGAAACAATTGTTTTCACTTGAGGTCCTGCTATAGAGAAAGCTCAGCTGATGTATTCCCCAACCTAGCATTTTGGGTGACTGGAAAACCAGCAAGTCTTCTGTTGAAGGTTCCCCGTTACATGATGGCTCATATGGCAGGGCAGTTATCTTGCCCATCAGCAGTTACAGAGCCATTCATTGTGGAAATTAAAAGGGGGCTCAGAAATAGGACTTGTTTGTCCTCCCCACTCACTGGGAGAGTGAAGGAGGCGAAGGAGAAGACAAGGCCTCCTGTCCATCACCTGGCACTTGGCCAAGCAAGCAGCCGCCGTTACCGTAGCCGTTGCTTCCAGGCCGCTGAAGCATGCCGAGGTTTGCATTAATGATCCAGTCAGCGCTCATTATCAGCATCCTTGGCTGCTGTAAACAACCTCTAATGATGATGCGTGGTGCCTTTGCTTCGTGCGTGTACACTCCCGTTTCGCCTGCCTTTCTTTAGAAACTGTGTGTTACGCAGTTTTTTCAAAACTCTCATGAGGTTTAGGCTCAACGTGCGAAAGACAGATTGTTAAACTACTTGCATCTAGGCACTGGAAATCAAGAATATATTTTGTTTTAATTGCATAACAAAATCCAAAGCTGGGAAATAACAAGGAGCAAGGGGGGGGAGGGCTTTCTCTGTATTTTGCCTTCTTTTTTTCTATACAGTGCCATTAGGAAAGGGACTCTCCTCATCAAGGTTGTTTCAGGTTAGCAGTTTCTTGTTGCATGCTTCATTTCACATTACCCTTTCGTATTGTAGCTTGTGTCTCTTTTAAAAAAATAATTTTTATAACGTGCCTTGAGCCCCTGCATTGGGAGTAGGTGGGGAATAAATAAATAATGAACAAATCATACTCCTGCCTTTTGTTACATGCCCTGGGGCTGCAGCGGTTTTGATAGAGTTGATGCTGATATTATTTCATTGACAGAAATCGTATCAAAATGGCTGGAAGTGGGAAAAGGCATAGTGCATGCCTCTAGATGTTGAACTGCAACTCCAGTCAGCCTTAGCCATCAAAGTCAGTGGTGAAGGATGATGTGATTTACAGTCAAATAACATCTGGAAGGCTGTACCCTGGTTTAAAGGAAACATAGAAGGATCTCTTACAGATCAGTGGGATGGAGGATTCTAATTCTCATACTCTGCTTGTTGATCTCTAATGCTGGCCAATTTGGAGAGCCTGAGAAACGTACTTTTTTGGACTACAACTCCCAGAATACTCCAGCCAAAATGAGCACCAGCCAAAAGTGGCAGGGAAAACAGGGAGTTGTAGTCCAAAACAATACCTTTCCCAAGCTCTGTTAGTGTGTCTTCTGGTGCCTCCATTTGCTGTTCTTTTGCCTCCTTGGTACTTCAGTCTGCTGTGCCACATTTAATGTGACAAATAAAAGTGCCAGAGAGAAAATGAGGCAGGGACCCCAAGATCATTCCCGACACATGAGGTCTGTATAGGACATTTGGGCCTGTCATGGGGCCAAGTAACCAGCAGCTGCATCACAGAGGAGAGCAGACATGACTTCACCACCGCCTCGTGCAAGTATGAAAATGACTGGGTTGTTTCTGCGCCACTGTGTGCTACAACAAAACAAACAAGGCCTTTTCTGATTCATGAAGGAGCCATATATTCTGCCTAAACAAAGGGACATGATGCATAAATAATGCATTTGGTTATTGCAGGGATGGGCAGAATATAGGCCTCTGGATGACTTGCATTAGATTGGATCCCAGTAGTGCAACAATAACAGCCACAATATATTTTCTCTGTATTCACACACTATTGCTTATATAAGGCAAGGTTTAGGGAAATGGGAATAGGTTTTTGTTGGTAAGGATTCGAAGCTCTGTTCAGTTGTGGCACACAGAATAAAACCCCAGGCCCAGAATTCTTTACTTCTAATAAACCGTAAAGCAACTAAACATGTCACATACTAAAATAATAACAATACAATGTCAAAGTGATGCCCCACTTATAGGGTGACCCTTCTAGGGTTTTCAACATACAAAGCAGTCAGAATGGTGGGCCTGTCCCTCCTTCCAATGGAACTTGGATCGCTCTGCGGCATACCCAAGGCTGCATAAGTAGCATGACATGTCACATGTTTTGGCTGCTCTCCATTGGTCCCTCTCCTGAGAATTATGCAGGGGCCCTTTGTGTCCTGCCATCTTTCGGTGCTTAAGGCAAGCTGGATGGTCCAACATGACACAAGAAGAAAGGACTTGTAAACTACTTTTGAGTACTTTATATTTAGAAAACGCTGGGAGGGTAGTCCTAATAAGCCTGTTTCACCGACCAGATCGGGCACCGGCCACTATTACTTTATGACTAAAGGTCAGTTGTCACTGAGACCAAAGGTTTAAGGTATTTTGAAATCACTGCTTTGTACAGGATAGAAGCACTGACTCACCTTGGCTTTCAGCAACCTATTGTGTGTCTTAACGTCACAAATGTTTTCTCTACATTACAACAAACACTTGTAAATCATGAAGTGACTTCCTCAGTTGCAAGGAAATCTAACCCATGTTAAGAACATTCAGCCATGTGAAGCTGAGGATATCCAGACATAACACATTTCTCAGCAGAAGCTGCATAATGACTATGAAACACAGGAGTTACTATAATTGTACCATTGTAGAATTTGGAAATTCAGATATAAATTCATCAGGTGTCTGACAATGTAGGAAGAGAAGTCAGACAGCCTAAAAAGCATGGGATTTTGCCTCAAATATGCCATCTGAACTTTACAAGTTCAAGACTAGGCATTTAGCTTACCATGCTTAGATTCTCTTTTTTGTAAGCATCATTCCGATTTGCATTATTTCAATCTGTATGATTCTGAAGTAACATAGTTTATTAAAGTAAGGGATTCCTTTGAAAACAGTTAAATTCATGTCTGTACTGTAAAATATTTTGGAATGTTAAATACTTTGAAATATAACAGTGCTCAAAACAAATTAGAAGACAGAGATACAAACACCACATGGCAAAAAGAAAGGTTTTCACATGAGTCCAGCAAACTCTGTTTAGCAAAACTGTAACATCAGACCCTTGAGAGATTTCATATGTGATACCTACACATGCTGTCTTTGGATGTTTATATACCTTTTTGCCAGCAGTACAAAAAGGTTCCCTTTGAGCAGCCTACCATTTGGCGCCCTTAATTAGGTCACAGTCACCTACAAGTATTGATTTGTACATATGACCTATCAAGCACAGTGCCAAATTGATGCAACAAGTTTCCCTGGTCAGTTCAAAGGTAGAATGGAGGCTTGTTGTTGTTGTTGTTCAGTCGTTCAGTCGTGTCCGACTCTTCGTGACCCCATGGACCAGAGCTCGCCAGGCCTTCCTATCCTCCACTGCCTCCCGGAGTTTGGTCAAATTCATTTTGGTTGCATCGATGACACCGTCCAACCATCTCATTCTCTGTCGTCCTCTTTTCCTTTTGCCTTCGATTTTTCCCAGCATCAGGGACTTTTCCAGGGAGTCCTCTCTTCTCATGAGGTGGCCAAAGTACTGGAGCCTCAGCTTCAAAATCTGTCCTTCCAGTGAACATTCGGGGTTGATTTCTTTCAGAATGGATAGGTTTGATCTCCTTGCAGTCCAGGGAACTCTCAAGACTCTCCTCCAGCACCACAGCTCAAAAGCATCAATTCTGCGGCGATCAGCCTTCTTTATAGTCCAGCTCTCACTTCCATACATCACTACTGGAAAAACCATAGCTTTAACCATCCTGACCTTAGTTGGCAAAGTGATGTCTCTGCTCTTTAGGATGCTATCTAGGTTTGCCATTGCTTTCTTCCCAAGAAGCAGGCGTCTTTATTATTTCGTTGCTGCAGTCGCCATCTGCAGTGATCAAGGAGCCCAAGAAAATAAACTCTGTCATTGCCTCCATTTCTTCCCCTTCTATTTGCCAGGAGGTGATGGGACCAGTGGCCATGATCTTAGTTTTTTTGATGTTGAGCTTCAGCCCATTTTTTTCACTCTCCTCTTTCACCCTCATTAAGAGGTTTTTTAATTCTTCCTCACTCTCTGCTATTAGAGTAGTGTCATCTGCGTATCTGAGGTTGTTGATATTTCTTCCGGCAATCATAATTCCGGCTTGTGATTCATCCAGACCGGCCTTTCTCATGATGTACTCTGCATATAAGTTAAATAGGCAAGGTGACAGTATACAGCCTTGTCGTACTCCTTTCCCAATTCTAAACCAGTCAGTTGTTCCATATCCAGTTCTGACGGTTGCTGCTTGTCCCACATATAGATTTCTTAGGAGACAGATAAGGTGGTCAGGCACTCCCATTCCTTTAAGGACTTGCCATAGTTTGTTGTGGTCTACACAGTCGAAGGCTTTGGCATAGTCAATGAAGCAGAAGTAGATGTTTTTCTGGAACTCTCTGGCTTTCTCCATAATCCAGCGCATGTTGGCGATTTGATCTCTAGTTCCTCTGCCCCTTCGAAATCCAGCTTGTAGTTCTGGAAGTTCTCTTTCCACATACTGCTGAAGCCTGCCTTGTAGAATTTTGAGCATAACCTTGCTAGCATGGAGGCTACCTGCTGCAAAACTGTGCCTTGGGTGACATCCAGCAAGGTAAAATTAATGTTTGCAGTATTGAACCTTCCCTATCTTGTGTCAATGGCTTCCTAGAAGCTCATTCATTCTTACACCTTAATCCATATTGGCTTCAGATACAAGCCTTTACTTTGGACTCCTTGGGTATCCAGTGCAGTGCCAGTTGGCTGTTCAACACAGAACATTCTGATTCTGTGTTTAATCCAGTAAAATAATAAATGAATCCTTAACACTACCTCTTCAACACAAAATTGTGGGAGTGTGATTGTTTGCAAATTCCTAGCTACATCAGTTCAGTTATTTTTCTTACGAACAATTTCTATTGTTCCACTCTGAATAATGAAGTAATGTGCGCATATTGCAGGCGAGTTTCTAGTCACAGCTGTGGGCAGGATGTTCTCCAGTCTGTAGTCCAAGCAGCATCCTTGCTAAAAGATAGGCCCGGAGGACTAAGTGACACCACCACTAGTTGTCACTTACAGTCTATAACTGAGACCACTCACATGCATCCTAAGTGATCTCCACATCATCCTTTATAAGAACATCTCACTTTCCAAAGTCTTGGGTGGGAGACTTATACATGTCTACTGATACCCCTCCCTCCAACCTCAAGAAATAATACAAAACAGCGACACAGGCAGGAGGACTAAAGCTCACAGACCCAAATGCCTACTCTGGCAACACATCTACTCTGGCAATACAATCACAGGACCTAACAATGCCATATACAATATCAAAGGCAGATTCACTTGCCCCTCGACCAATGTGTTCCATGCCATCTTTTGCCAACAATGCCCCTCTGTATTCTACAGTGGACAAGCAGGACAATCTTGACAGAAATGGGTCAGTGGTCACCAGAGCTGTCAAGTGTCCGGTTTTAGCCAGGACACTACCTGTTTTCAAGCTTTGGCCCACCGACGCCCCAGAACATTTATTTTCCTGGGATGGCAACGGTTGTCAGCAGTAGAGGGGGAAAAGGTGGCACGACTGTGGCTTGACAGGGTGGGAGGGGGGAAATGAGCGGTGTGGGCGTATGCGCGCATGAGCGGTGTGGGCGGGCATGCTTACAAGTGTGCTTGCGCATGCGTGTGGGTGGCCAGTGGCTTGTCTGTGTTTGCGGGTGCACATTACACCTCTCTCCTCCCGTCCCGGCAGGCGCTGGGACGAACTTGACAGGTACGATGGTCACAAATCTGACATCAGAAATCACAATACACAGAAACCTGTGTCCAACCATTTCAGTCTCCCAGGACACTCCATAAAAGATCTGAAGGTCACCACTAGAGAATAGAATCATTACAAATCAAGAATTCAGAGAGAAACAGCCAAGATAAAATTCATATGAATAATGGGCACCCATAAAATGGACTGAATATAACTTAGGGGTAATAGATTACTTCTGTACTGCCACTGTTGTTTTCTTCACCACTTCCAAGCCCAACTTTCACCACAAGGCTCAAAGGTGAAAACTGTCAATATTCCCTAAATGAACTAGATGGATTTCTCTTGGCCTCTTTCATTTCTATGGCTTTTCTTTTCTCTCAATCTTAAGTTTTCTTATTACAGTCTTCAACTGCCACTGTTGTTTTCTTCACCACTTTCAAGCCCAACTTTCACCACAAGGCTCAAAGGTGAAAACTGTTAATATTCCCTAAATGAACACAAGGGATTTCTCTGCCATCCTCTTTCATTTCTATGTTAAATATTTTTCTTTTCTCTCATTCTTAAGTTTTAAGTTATTCCCCAGTCTTCTTTGGATGTTGCCTGGTACAGTATAGGCATGCAAGGGACACACTGAGGCTAATGTATGGTTAAATATCACCATCTAGTGTTACAAATGGATATTACCTATGGCCAGAGAGAAGAAAATAAAGATGGATTTGGTTGGCCAGGAAGGTGGTGGTGACAGCTTTTGGCCTTTTCACATGACCCCTAAGATCCGCTGGCCACTTAAATTCGGACCAGAGATCTTAGGGGTTCGTTGCTCTTCCTTCCTCCCCACCACTCCGCACCTGTCTGCTGAGGGGAGGGAGGAAGAAAGTGTGGGGGGGAAATGCAGACTCACCTTGGAGAAGCTGCTGGAGCTCTGTGGTGCTCATTCCTTCTCTTTTGTTTGCTTTTTTTCCCTCCCACCCCTTCTCTTAAAGGGGCGGGAGGCAAAAAAAAAACCAAACAGAAGCCAGGAGAGCCCCGCACTGACCAGATTAAATCCGGACCTGGCGATTTTCACCCTCCTCGAGCAGGTACAAGAAAAGTGCGCTGGGACGCGCTTAGGTGGGCGTGGTCGCACTTAATTTCCTGCAAACTCCGGAGCTGGTGGGGAAGTCATTGTAAGCTCCGGAGCTGGGAGCCATTTGCCCTGGAGTTTAGGGGTCGTGTACAAAGGCTCTTTGTCAGCCCAGGAAATGGTCAAGTTGAGATTCCCCAGAGAGGAGGAAAAGCTGAACAAATAGAGGGCAAAGTGAGAGAAAAGGAGGCTAGGACTGGGTCAAGATCTGCGGAAGACATGGTTGCTTGAGAAAGGCAACACACACGAAATCAGAGCCTGGCATACAAACTCCTCGGGAGAAGACACTCCCACGGGAGTGCTCGGAGTTACGGTATAATGTGAAAGGCAAAGCTGTGCACAAAAGTATGGGTGGTGCCATGAGATATTTCCCGCCCTTCCTAAGGAACAACCTTATGAAATTGTAGGCACACATCACTTTCATTCACTAAAAACAGAGCTAAAATACTCAACATTTGCACACAATGGCATAGGTTCATGTTATACACAAATAACCAGAGAGTTAGTGCAGTGGTATTGATCAAGCCCTCTTCAGCTTATGGGAAAGAGATAAAGCCTCAATTCTAAAGAAGTGGGAAGAAAATATTCCAGATTGCCCATAGTTTTACTCTATAAAAATTGACAAAGCAGAGGGGGAAAAGGTAGTTTAAATGTGTTTGTCAATAATTCATCACAACAATGATATATCTATCTTTTGTCTATCTTTTCTTCTTTATTTCTTGTTCTTTCTTTTTGTTTGCCATTATTTCTGGATCCTGTAACATTTATCACACATTGATTTAAAAAGTATATAGTTCTTTTATGACAGCTATGGGAGGTATCATATAGTACTGGTAAATATTAAATGAGGGTAATGTAGGCTTTCCATAAATGTTAAGACTTATTGCACTTTGAACAAAAAAACTTGATTTAACCCCATGAGCCCTGTAGTAAAGTAGCAAAAGCTTACGCAGTGTAGAGTGCTAACCTCAGAAAACCTACACCACATATCATTATTGTTGGTGTTCCATGCTATCAAGTCAGAATCGACTTCTAGCAAACCTAATGAGGCTTTCAAGGTAAATGAAATATGTAAGGACTAATTTTACCAATTCTATTACCCCAGTGAGTTTTCATAGCTGAGCAGAGATTCAAACCTAGGCCTCCTGAGTCCTAGACTAGTCCCTCACTCTTATCCACTCCATCATGCTGAGTATGGCACATGAAATTAGTTATTTTGCATTAAGAGCTATAGGAAAATATGGTGATTATTTTTCAAAGGGCTAAAATATTGCCCTGTTCAGAATTACAAGAATTTTCAAGACAAGGGCAAGATGGGGACAGTGGGGAAAAAAATTCAGATCATTGCACCATTGGGGCTGGGTGGACGGTCCTGTTTTGCTAGGTTCAAACCAGTAGTATTAACATTAACATACTCAAATCAATGGCTCCAGGATTTGTAATGTATTGGGATTCAAAAATGAGTCCCAGTGAGTTCAATGGGGCTCATGCCATGAAACTGAAGATAGAATTGCTAACTAAAGTATGTATGGGCTGAAATCCTATTGCATGGTATACATGTATTAAGTTGATAGTAGAGTAGGTCCATTGTATCAGTGAAGATTGGATGAGCCAACGTCTCTGTAGGGTCCATTGATTCAGTGGGCTGAAACGACTTTTGACTTATTCTGCTAAGCAACAAGATTTCAGCTGTAGGATCCTATATCAATATAACTTAGGATGAGGAAGTCCAAATGAGATGTGTGGGAATTTAGGTATTGCTTCAGCTCAGACTCTTGGATCAAATTCTTCAATGTTTGCTTCCGTTTATTTCTTATTTTTGCCTTTCCATGCATATTTACCAGCACATTCTGTTTGGGTGTGTTTAGGTGCGTGATCAGTCTCTTCCTAAGTACCTGCAGACAAGCTTTTGATTTCTTCTTAATCACTACCAGTAGCTGGAGCACAGACTTTAATGATGTTTATGTTGATAGATTTTTCAGTTGTATTCTCAATATTATTTTGTCACACTTTAGGGCCCATAACTGCTTTCTTCTGCCTTTATTCTTTCCAGAGCAAACTTGTTGCAGTTATCTGATTGAAATTATTGTGTTCTATAGCCCTTTTAGTTCATTCAATGTTACAATATTTAAGCCTACCATTTTGTGGTTTTGACCTGATCTTTATTATTCATAATTCAGTTCTTCAAGAAACCTTCTGTACCCATGATTCAGAAAACCAGGAAATGGCCCAACATTGCTGCACAATATTGTGCACACAATGCCAGCAGGAAAAAGGATGCCAAGTTTTACCTAGCCAAGGGCAGCCTGAATAACAACACCAACAGAAACCAAGAGAAACCTGGATAATATATTGACATACATGCTGCAAAAAGCAGTTATCCAGGGGTTTTAAACAAACTGGCAGAATGACAAAGGTCCTTTATCATTATACATAAACTACATAAGACACTCTTAATTTAGCAGAATTAAATCTCATAATCAATGAAAGAAAGAAAATGTTATATCCTCAGATTTTGAAAGTTGTTCAGTCACAAGTGAATTGCTGGCATTTGACTTCTCTATATTTAAAATTACTCTGCCTTCTTCTAGAGGTGGCAGTTACATTTTCTTCACTATATTATTGTTGCTTCTTTTGCTTTGTATTATATTTTCCTACTAGTTTCAATAAACTGCCCTGCGTGATGTATACATACCCGAAGGTTAAGCCTGAGGTTCTTCAGTCAATCAATCCAATGCCACAAGGAAGACCCAGAAATCGCTGGCAAAATAAAGAAGATACTTTGTTAGATAGCTGATGGTTCTTTTATTTGAAATTGAGGAAAGGGGCCAACATTCTCCAAGTACCGTACATCTTCTATTGATATACCCCAGAGAGCTTTTGCAGTGTTAATAATTCTCCCACAAATTACAGTATATTCAGTCTTGCTAACAGGATGTCAGCTGGAATCAGGGTCCTTACAGATGATTTTTTAAAAGTTTTTGCTTATGGTGAGGGGAAAAGAGGACAGTCCTTTGAGGCTCATGGATATGTCCAGTGCTGAACTTCTGGAGGCCCTCCATCCTCCACCAGCCATCAGGTGTAGAATACCCAATACCATGTGTGTAGGCGCGGAGGGAGGGTGGGGCGGGGCAGCAAGTGGGCGGCGGATGGCGGGGGACGGCGACGGGCGTGGGGGCGGACGGCGACGGGCAGGGGGAGTGGCAATGGGCGCA
This sequence comes from Phrynocephalus forsythii, assembly GCA_029282475.1. Classification (NCBI taxonomy): domain Eukaryota; kingdom Metazoa; phylum Chordata; class Lepidosauria; order Squamata; family Agamidae; genus Phrynocephalus; species Phrynocephalus forsythii. The sequence goes on from JAPFRF010000001.1 coordinate 141,849,124, forward strand.
GGGGTGGCGGGCGGATGGCAGCGGGTGGGGGGACGGGCGGCGGGGGACAGCGGCAGAGGGACAGGGGGGCAGCAGGCTGCCCAGTGCCCTCTGTTCATTTTGGCGCCCTAGGCAACTGCCTAGTTCGCCTTAATGGACGCGCCGGCCCTGCTTGTAATCAAAGAGCATAGAGTTGTTTTTCAGGACTCTTGCAGCTGCTGTTCACTTATCACTTATCATATGAGGCTGGCAGAGAGAATTCAGAAAGACGCCACAAGTTGGAAGCCAGAAGAGCTCCGTGAGAAAGGAAGGTGTGTCAAGAAGTACAGAGATGTTTTAATATGCAGATTAATGGGCATGCATTGGGTGATATTGAAGGATCAAGAATGTAGGAGGAGGCTAGATAGACAGTGAAGAAGAATGCTTTCTGGGAAAGAGGGAGAGGAGCCATAATTAAGCTAGCAATGTAATTTTATGCAGTTTATTAGATTTTAGAAATGGATTCCAGACATCTGTTTGTTAGAGCTATAGATCATTGTTAATTTTTTTGCAAGTATTCTTGGCATATAAGTTCTCCACATTCTTTTAAGATTTTTGCTTTTCCTTATTTTTATATTTTAATAAACATCATTATATTTTTTAAGACTGCCTCTATGTTTTTGATTAAGATGAGTCAGAGTGAGCAACAAAGTAAAGAGATTTTAAAAGAACCCACAAAGGTGTGAACAGGTTTTCTGATCCCAAGGAGGTGGGAAAAGAACAGAGACTGTTCACAGGGCTGAGAGTTTTAGCACCTCAGCTTCCAAGTTCTTTTTTACAGCCTGCCCCTGCCCTGGCTGGAGCACTGCCCTGCTGATCTAGTGGAGATCCTAGCATCCTACTGGAGAAACAAACAGCTACCATGGGCTAGGTCAAAGTACACACCCTCACTGCACTTAATGAAACTTGGATGATTTCCCTGTGTGCCAAAGTGTTGCAGCAGGAATGCTGGGGGCGGGGTAGACTATCATGTAAGTGTTGCCAAAGCCAGCTTTGAGAAGGAAAAGCAAGATTCTATAAACATTTAGCATTTCTTGTATTATAAATTGACTTTATGGAAAGTCCTTAAGGTGCCCTTCTATCAGCTGTACCTTGAAGACTAATCAGTTCATTCTGACTTAAGTCACTTATCAGATGAATGGAGTGTTGCAACTTGCTATGACACTCTTCCATGAATAAGATGGGAGGGGGGTTGTAATTAGTGGGATCAGAGTAAACTAGAATAGAAATGGTAAAAACTGTAACAGTTAATGGAGGAATGTTTACACTACTGCTCAACTGCAGGTTATTCAAAAGCCACATCTAAGGGCCATTGCCTTTAACAGGCCAGTGAATTCAACTGTCAGTCTTAGTAAGTCACCCTCTCTAGGAGTTTCTACAGCATCTGTACTCCAGCCATTGTGTGTGTGTGTGTGTGTGTGTGTGTGTGTGTGTGTGTGTGTGTGTGTGTGTGTGTGTGTGTGTGTGTGTGTGTGTTCATCACACACAATCCAATGTTATACACGACCCCTAAACTCCGGGGCAAATGGCTCCCAGCTTTGGAGCTTAAAAATGTTTACCCACCAGCTCCGGAGTTAACAGGAAATTAAGTGCGACCCCGCCCACTTTAGTGCGTCCCAGCGCAGCTTTCAGGTACCTGCTCTTTGGAGGTGAAAATTATTTGATCCGGTGTAAGGATAGTGAGTGCGGGGCTCTCCTTGCTTCTGTTTGTTGTTTTTTTGGCTCCCACCCCTTTAAGAGCTACTTTTACAGAGACAAGAGGCAGAATGAGGTGAGCGGCATGCTTTTCTTTCACTTTTTCTCCCTCCCCTCACGCAGCCAGCAGCCAGGAAGTGCGGAGGGGGGTGGGGACACAGGAAGAGCGACGAACCCATAAGATCTCTGGTCCGAATTTAAGTGGCCCGCAGATCTTAGGGGTCATGTAAAAAGGCCCAAAAGCAATGCACTGGAAGAAGAGGACCTGTTGTATACTTGGAAGCCCTCCATGAGAACCAGAAGAACTATGATTCTTCTGCACTCTGGCTCTTGTGGAGGGCCCCCACGGAAAGAGCAGGCTGATTTCTCCAGACAAGCTGCTTTGGAGTGTCTAGTGCCACCAACACATGTGGAAGCTTGATCATAATGTAATGTCTTAAGCTACCAAGTCACTTGAGATTCCATCAGGAATAATTGCAGAATGGATAAAAGAAAACAACTGTAGGATAGTGGTTCCCAACCTTGTTTCTAAGGGCTTTCCTTCTTCCATGTGAATAGGTTGTAGAAGAAATTCTGTGCCACCAAAAAGCACTCTGTCCATGGATATCTGAATGTGCAAAGTCACCCTTTGCCTTTTAGATAAAAGACTTCTCTAAGAAAGAGTGGAAGGGAATATGTATTTATTTATTTATTTTTATATTTGTATACCACAACTGATTTTCCCAAAAGGGAATGGACACCAAATATGATGGTGTCCTTCAGGGAAATGTAAATATGGGAACCGATAACCTCAACATGCCAGCAGATTTCTCAGGGTGATCGCATGCTTAATGTTTACAGCTTGTAAAGAGGCTGTACATTTATTTAATCAAATGATCTGAACAAGGGAGGTATGCAAGCACTTTCCCTGGACTCAGTTATGGTTTATTATGTTTGTTGTATGTTCAATATTGTATAAGTTATTATTTATCTCAAAACTTTTGTAAACCACCCAGAGTGGCACTGGTGCCAGATGGTGTAGTACTGCATATATATCAAATAAGTGAATAAATAAATATTGTCCAACTGTTCGTGACCCAATGGACCAGAGCATGCCAACGCCTTCTGTCTTCCACTGCCTCACGGAGTTTGGTCAAATCCATGTTGGCTGCATTGATGACACCATCCAACCATCTCATTCTCTCCTGTCCCCTTTTCTTTTGCCCTCAATCTTTCCCAGCATCAGGGACTTTTCCAAGGACTCCCCTCTCCTCATGAGGTGGCCAAAGTACTGAAACCTCAGCTTCAAAATCTGTCCTTCCAATGAACATTCGGGGTTGATTTCTTTCAGGATGGATAGGTTTGATCTCCTTGCAGTCCAGGGGACTCTCAAGACTCTCCTCCAGCACCACAGCTCAAAAGCGTCAATTCTGTGGCAATCAGCCTTCTTTGTAGTCCAGCTCTCACTTCCATACATCACTACTGGAAAAACCATACCTTTGACTATTCGAACCTTTGTCAGCAAAGTGATGTTTCTGCTCTTTAAGATGCAGCCTAGGTTTGTCATCACCTTCCTCCCAAGAAGGAGGTGTCTTTTAATTTCATTGCTGCAATCACCATCTGCAGTGATCAAGGAGCCTAAGAAAATAAACTCTGTCATTGCCTCCATTTCTTTCCCTTCTATTTGCCATGAGGTGATAGGACTGGTGGCCATGATCTTAGTTTTTTTATGTTGAGCTTCAGCCCATTTTTTTCATTCTCCTCTGTCACCATCATTAAGATGTTCTTTAATTCCTCCTCACTTTCTGCTATATAGTATCATCTGCATATCTGAGGTTGAAATTTCTTCCTGCAATCTTAATTCTGTCTTGTGATTCATGCAGTCCTGCCTTTTCGCATGATGTGTTCTGAATATAAGTTAAAAAGGCAAGGTGACAGTATACAGCCTTGTTGTACTCCTTTCCCAATTTTAAACCAGTCAGTTGTTCCATATCCAGTTCTGACTGTTGCTGCTTGTCCCATATATAGATTTATTAGGAGACAGATAAGGTGGTTAGGCACTCCCATTTCTTTGCCATGGCCCTGGTCTCACTACCGTTATCTGTGCATCTTAATATGATGCATACTATTTTTTCAGGCAGTCACATGACATTTGATGCACAGTTAGCACCCTGATGACAGGGGAGTATTTTACTTTTCTGTGTCCGTCCCGACTTGCTTACTGTGTTTCTTTTCCCTGATTTTCCCCTCATGGCAAATACCTGCTTTGCAACCAGGTAGGTTTTTTTCCTTAAAATCGATTGTAATTGCAGGCAGAAAGTCAGTAAAAATTGTGCCGGCATGCCAGTATGCCACCAATTTAGTAGCAGAAATGATTACCAAGGCAGAACTACAGGAAGTGGCAGAAAAAGGGGTATGAATGTAATTGGTGTGAATTTTCTGGGGTCACACCTCGTTTGAGGCGTTAAAAAGTGAGCATCAATAACAGAAGTATTTTAACACAACCCCTAGCAGTGGTACAAAATGCTGCTGTTAAAGTGCGCTTCTGGGGGCGTGGTCGGCCGGGGTACCAAAATACTGCTCTTTGGAGTGAAGGCATGATCTTTTGCTGCACAGTCTTTTGCAGCAAAAAGAACAGCAAAATTGTTGTGAGACCGGGGCCAGTTTTTGTGGTCCACACAATCAAAGGCTTTGGCATAGTAAATGAAGCGACGTAGATGTTTTTCTGGAACTCTAGCTTTCTCCATAATTCAGCGCATGTTGGCAATTTAATCTCTAGTTCCTCTGCCCCTTCAAAATCCAGCTTGCACTTCTGGGAGTTCTCTGTCCACATACTGCTGAAGCCTCCCTTGTAGAATTTTGAGCATAACCTTGCTAGCGTGTGAAATGAGTGCAATTGTCCAATCGTTGGAGCATTCTTTGGCACTGCGCTTCTTTGGGATTGGGATGTTGACCAATCTTTTCCAGTCCTCTGGCCACTGCTGAGTTTTCCAAATTTGCTGGTATATTGCATGTAGCACATTTACAGCATCCTCCTTTAAGATTTTAAATAGTTCAACTGGAATGCCATCACCTCCACTGGCCTTGTTGTTTGCAATACTTTCTAAGGCCCACTTGACTTCACTTTCCAGGATGTCTGGCTCCAGGTCAGCAACTACGTTATCTTGGTTATCAGGGACATCCAGATTTTTCTGATATAATTCCTCTGTGTATTCTTGCCATCTCTTCTTGATATCTTCTGCTTGTGTTAAGTCCCTACCATTTTTGTCCTTTATCATATCCAACATATCAATAATTATGGGGCGGTATCAAAACAACACACTAGAAACAGCAAGCAGCAAAGTTGAACATTATCTGAGAGCCCTATTGGGTTTATGGCCTACTAACAGCTGATTTCTGATTAAAGTCTGCTTACTGAGAATAAAGAAAAACAATGGTCCTTCTACCCCATTAGTATAAGCATTAGTATTATTCAGATAACATACTACTATTAATGAACAGGCCTTTCTATTGAAACTAGGGATAAAAAAATATCTAAACAAGGGATAAAATACATCTAAACACTGTCCTGTGTTTAAAGGGAGACATTATTTTCCAGCTTTGAACTGGATGCCTGTGAATTTAAGGCATCAATGATGCCAGCTTGGAGCTACCCCCTTTTGGTGTTCTGCTTCTCTCTTGAAGAGTTCTAGGAAGCCAATCTGAATAGACCTCTTGTGCCAGACAACAGTCACTTCATGCTATAGCACATATGTGAGATCACAAAGAAAACACGTGGGACTATATTGCGTTAATGGATGGCTAATTTGCACAACACTACACATTCTTGAGTCCCTGCTCTGCTCTTTCATATTTGGGGCAGGAGGTGGGAGAAATTTTGCCCCACTTGCCTTCCCCACCCTTACATTACTAACAGATCAGAAGAAGCTGGCATATGGTATTCTTATCATATGACAAGTCATTCTATATTTGGCTCCATCAGCAAGTCAGCCTAGTCTGGCAACGGAGACTGCTGAGTGTCCTAAATCAATGAGTGCACTTCTTACAGTTCTGAGTGCAAAAGACATATGACTGGGATCAGTTGTGAATGATGCCAGGGCATATTTAAACTGTCAGATTTCTTTTCCAAATGGAGAGAAGACAGGCTTTAATCCACAAAGTAGAGGGAAAATTATCCAGGTTTTTGTAACCAATTATAAACCTTTTTCTTACTTACCTGGGAGTATGTCCCAGAGAGCTCAATGGAATTTACTGTAGTTCTGAATAAAAAGTTTCATATGAGGCTCAAAGCTGCACTTGTTGCACCTAAATTGTAATGTAAAACCTACATTGGTCAAAATCCTCAGTTTGCATTATAACTCTGTCACACAGAAACATTTTTGAAGTCCAGGTACCCCTCATGTTGATCACACTTGTGCAAGGAAATTTCAAAAGCATGCAGCTGTATTGAACTATACCAACATAAGGTTATAGATACACAAAGACCTTCCTCCAAAGAGCAGCAATAGAAAAAATAATATGTAATTTATCAACTTTGATGACAGCAATAAAGCATTAAGCTAGCAAAGGATAGTATAGTGATTAGTATATTGGATTTTAGCTGGAGATGCCAGAGATTGGATGAAGAAGGTAAGGAGAGGAATATAGCACATCTCATTATTGATGGAGTTTGTGTAGAGCGGGTGACGGACAGTAGGTTCTTAGGAGTTATTCTACAGGAGGGTTTGACCTGGAGTGCCAACACTGAAGCACTGGTTAAGAAGGCCCAACAGCAATTATATCTTCTGAGACTTCTCAGGAGGGAACAACTGTCTAAGAAACTGTTGGTAACCTTCTACTGGGGCTTTATAGAAAGCACTATCACTTACTGCCTCTGTGTCTGGTTCGCCAGTTGCACAGTAGCAGATAGAAGGGCGTTCCAGAGGGTCATAAACACTGCCCAGAGGATAGTGGGCTGTCCTCTTCCTCCTTTGGAAGAATTATACAACTCCAGATGCTCAAGGAAGACATCTAGAATTTTGAGAGACCCTTCGCATCCTGGCCACCAATTTTTTGAACTGTTGCCATCTGGCAGGAGATACAGGACTCTTAGGTCAAGGATAAATAGACTAAAGAACAGTTTTTTTAATCACAGAGCGGTATCCAAGTTAAATGTGACAGTTTTAGCACCATCTTAATCAGATTTTAAGTAGTGTTTTAAATTTTGTAAGCAATTTTAAGAGTTTTTAATATTTTATATGGTGTTTTATGTGTTTTATGTGTTTTGTATGTTTAGAGTGTGTAGTGGAGCAGCACTCTAACTTCGTTGTTCATATCTTGTGTATGCATAATGACAATAAAACTCTATTCTATTCTATTTTAACAGCATAATAGTTGCTGCTGAAGATTTCCCAAGGATTTGCCCAATCTGAGGAGGAAACACTGTGTATATTTAAGGGCAATAAACCAATGTGGAATAGGCGCCCTCCTGAGATCCATCTACCTCTTCATTGATTTTGTTTTAAAAGATGTTCAAGACAGACTTTCATAAGGAAGCATTCAGTGATCTTCTTCCCTGAGGTGATTGGAGGATGGGGTTTCATCCATCCTTACTGCCATCTTTAATGCTTTGGGGTAGCTTTTGGGTTTTCAATTTTTACATTTAATTTGGTTTGATTGATGCTATTGGGGTGTGTTGGGTTTTGGGTGGGGTTAAGTTGTTGTTAACCACCTACTACAATATTTTGTTGCAGGGAAAATATGTCCCACCGCACAACTGTGAGGACTGCAGCTTCACTGAGAAGAAATAAGGTGTCTTAAAAGAGAGGAGGGAACAATGATGCCCATGGTGGCCAAAACATGATAATCCTTGGACGCTGTGAGGCTTTATTCATCAATGAGAACAAAAGAAGATCCCTGTTTGATCACGCCAAAGGCCTATACAGTCTAACTTCCTGTATCTCATAGTGGCCCACCGGATGTCTCTGGAAGCACAGGAGACCACTACGAGTAGATCTCTATCCCCTGATACCACTCTCATGCATCAGGCATTTTTAGGTACCTTCCTTTCAATCCTGGAGATAACATGTATCCCCATCATGGCTTGCAACATGCGATGGACTTTTCTTCCAGAAATTTCTCCAATCTCCTTTTAAAGGCATCCAGGCCAGATGCCATTGCCAGAGCTGGTATCAAGATGTTATTTAGCCTACCAACATGCTGAGTAAAGAAATATTTTCTTTTTTCTGTTCTCACTCTCCCAATTCTCAATTTGAGTGGATGAGCCCTGGTTCTATTATTGCATGAGAGGGAAAAGAGCTTCCCTCAACCCACTTTATCCATTCCCTGCATAATTTTGTACATCTCAATCATGTCCCCACTCAAGTGCCTTTTTTCTAGACTAAAGAGACCCAAATACAGTATGTAGTCTTTCCTCATAACGGAGGTGTCCAAGCCAAGTAATAATTTTAGTTACTCTCTTTTGCACCTCTTCCAATTCCACTGTGTCTTTTTTACACAATACTCCAGGTGGGTCCTGACCATTGTTTTTTTTACAATGCCATTATAATATTAGCTCTTTTATATTCAATCCCCCTTTTGATTATTCTTAGCATGGAATTGGCCTTCTTCACAGCCACCACTGACTGGTTTGAAACTTTCTCTGAGCTGCCGGCCAGCACATCAAGATCTATTTCCTGATCCATCATGGACCGCCCAGAACCCATTATCTGATAAGTCAAGTTTTGAAAAAAAATTGCATCAATATGCATTAGTTTATATTTTCTTACATTGAAACACACTGCCCATTTTGCTGGCCATTCTCTAAATCTGGCGAGATCCTTCTGGAGCTCTTCACAATCCCTTCTGGGCTTGCAGAAGCATTACATGTCATCTGCAAACTTGGTCACCTCACTGCTTATGCTGGTCTCCAGATCATTTATAAATAAGTTGAAAAGCACCAGTCCCAGGACAGATCCCTGAGGCACCAATGCTTTCAGTTAACAACTATAATAGTTTCTTATAAAATAACTAGAAATCTGAGATGTTTAAATATAGACATATATCTCAAGGCAAATAGAGTACAAGAGTTTGTTTCCCTGGATTGCTTCTCAATATTAACCCATAAGCCATAGGGGAATATGGTGCTGCATGCAGAGTTTTGGATTTCTGGTAAAATTCCTTATGCTATGCAGGAGAAGCATAGAGGTCCACAGAGGAGAATAACTACAAGTTCCCCAAAGTTTTAAAAAAGTGTTTTACTTGTGTAATGTGTGTTAATTAAATGTATAAATAATAAATTTTACCAAAGTGAAAAAAAACAGTCTCCCCAAGTCCATGCTTTTCTCATTAACTGGTACTTAAAGGATAAATAACACACTATGAGACATTTGTAGGAGAATTAAAAAAATCTTTACTTACAGTTGCTTGAACTTGCAGGCTTTTGTTTGCTGCTTTCTTCACTGCACACATACTGAGCAAGCAAATGAACAGATCAACAGAAAACAAACACCTACTTCTAACACAGGAAAAAGAGTAAAAGATATACTCAGCAGAAAGGAAGGGTTTGAAGAAACAATTGGTTAGTGCTGGATACAATCACCTCGGTCCTGAAAAAATCAAATAAACTACAAATAGCATTCAAGATTGTAAATAAATTTCCAATACATGAAAGGGACAGAAAAGAGGTGTAGGTTGATACTTAATCTTTTATTTATTTATTTATTTATTTATTTATTTATTTATTTATTTTTTACCAGATTTTTTAGCCGCCCCACTACCATGAGGTCTCTGGGCTGCCACTCTGCCCACTGTGCATTAATTTTACCCCACAAATACCCCTCTCCCCATTTTCCTTGTAGCTCACTCATGAGATACTAAAAAGAAATGAGGTAGGCAGTGGCAGGGAGAATTGTAAAGAAGAATCAGCAAAGGTTCAGGAATGGAATAAGAGTTAAGTTATTTATCTCCTATTCATTGCCCCCTGAAGATTTGCTCCACTATTGTTACCTGGCAGAAAAACATTCAGGAAATATCTGAGTTAATTTGTACCTAACCTAAGCCCACATGAAACGTTTAAATTGTAAACCTAGCCTAAACCCATATGAAATTTCTAAGTTTTAAATAAGCTGCACAGATGCTGAGGCCTTATTTAGAGAGACAATGCAAAAATACAGCTTCTAACAGTATGAACTACATCATCAAATGTACATTAAACATACTGACTATGGAATTTATTTAAATATTTCCAATACACATAGTATTTTTGCAATTCAGGATGGATTTAATCTTTTTTTGGAAGAGTACAGTATCAATAGTTCAGTAACCTAAATCTGATATGATCAAAATGTTTCATACAAATTAATACATTAAGAGCTACCTGTGGCACACTATGAACAAAATACTCACATATAAGGAAAGAAACCCAGGATGTTCTCCCCACTACCCAGCAATGAGATATTCTGGACAGCACGTGGATGTGACTATATACAGTAATCCAGAGACAGCCATCAATCATGCCAAGAGTATTTTAGTATATAGACCTTACCAGTCATGCTTGGGACATCACTATGACTGCTCCTCGAGGGTTCATTACAAGCTCTTCATTTATAGCTAGTGGGGATTTAAAACAGTTTTGAAGATGCATACTTCATTCCAATTGGCATAGATACAGATTAAAAATACAGTAGGACCCCAGTATCTGCTGGGGATTGGTTCCAAGCCTTCCCGTGGATAATGAAAACCGTGGATAAGAGAGAATGCCAAAATGTCCCCAAAACTGCTGTTTTGTGATAGTAACTTGCTATACAACTGCTGTTTTATGATAGTAACTTGCTATATACAGCTACTGTTGGTGACAGTAGCTTGCTTTGCGACTGCTGAATTATTTATTTATTTTTTCTTCTGTCAACCGTGGATAACTGAATCAGTGGATAATGAATCAGTGGATATGGGGGTCCTACTGTAATATCCAAATCTTGTATTTCTTTTCTTCTTTTCTAACATTGTTCTCTTTTGGATTTTCTAATGTGTTAGTCTTGCTGTGGGCAAGTATGTTGACTACAAGATGGGAAATGATTTGGGGGAAAGAAAGCAGGAAATCAAAACTTCAGAAGCGCAAATAGTGGTGCACTGCAAACCTCAGATTTTCTCACTAGCAGCTATTCTAATATGGGCTCATGGTTGTTACAGTCCTACACCATCTGGAGTGGTGCAATTTGCCTGTTCTATACTTCCATAAGGCAGGCATAGAAAAATCCAGGAGGCTGCTTTCTTGCTAATGTAATTTATCAACTTTGATGACAAGGATGGGCAAATTGGACGACTCCAGGTGCTGCTGGCCTGCAAGCAACATGAGCTGTTATAGCTTAACCATTAATGGGAATCCTAGGACCTGCTGTTCAGCAATATCCAGAGGGTTATGCCTTGTTCACATTTGGGTTTTAATATTAATTGGACTATGAGATGCTTGCCAGTGTGAAACCCTTTTCTTTTAGTATTAATTAATTAAACTCTATAAGATGCTTGCTGGTGTGAAGCCTTATTTGCCTAGCTATAGAATACAGTAGTGCTATTTATTGCACCTAGACATCAGATTTTTCTCACCCTAAAGGAGGACCTTGAAAATGCACAGTCCTCAAAAATCTGTTGTTTGGTGATGCATGTGTAAGGAAGAAAAGAAATCTTCCTCAGTAAAAACCAATCTCACAGAGCATTTCTGAGATTGACATTTGTGACTGAATAATTTAAAACAAAAAAGGTAACAAGGTTTTTCAAGTTGCCTGAGCTTATCAAGGTACCTGGGTAAAAAAGAGATGATAGGTTCGGTGTTGTCATGAAATTTGCCATTAAACTCCGATCAAAGATGGAAGCTGAAGAGCCGGTTGAGATTGCTTGTGTCAGAAATAGGAGTGCATACCGCGTGCAAACTAATCGCCAAATCTCCTTTTTATAAAACATAAAAATTGGCAACTCAAGAGACCTCGGAGCGTTCTAACAGCAATTAGAAAATACTGTATATGCCTTTTCGTTTAACTGCAAAGAAGGAACTCACTACTAAGTGTACTTTGCTATTTGGAACTGTGTAACCCTGACTTGTGTAACATCTCTACCTTTTCATTTATCCTTTAACTATACAGTACAAAGATTGTTACCCGGAAACGCGGTGGATATTAGCAAGAGCCTTGTTGCAACCTACAACTACTGACCATATATAATGTATAATATTTATATATCATAATTTACTGTTTTCAGCTCGAGATTCAGAAACTCACTTAATATTCTTTCGATTAATTACCATAAACTCTTTATAAAGCTTTAGGGAATTGCGCGGTGCAGATTTTCCAGAACAAGAAAAGCCTAAAATGGAAATGCAGGCCTTTCATCAGAACGGAGCTATAGACTGTAGTGTTAGGCGAGGTAGCCGCCTTAGTTTCTGCAAGAAAATCCAAAGAAACGAAACAAAAGAAAAGAAAAAAAGACAAAAACGTGGCACCCCTCCGTTCGCCACTTCAGAAGCGTCGCCCTCCCTTTACTCCCTTACTAGCCCTAGACCTCTGCCAATGTCGCTTAAAGAGTGACTTAAAACATGTAGGATATCAGAATTTCTCACGACCCTCTTTGGGTATGTTGGGAAATACTGAAATAAAAAATATCAAAGTAGCGACGGGGGGGGAGGGGAGGCCGGTTTGAACTGCGCACGCGCGTAGACTGGTTTAACCACTTTATTTTCCTCCCCTCCGTGACTCAGCGAGCCGAGCGCCCTTCCCCCCACACCTGACTTATTTTTTTTCTAGCCCCTTTCACCAATCGTTGAGCGGCATCGGCATCACGTGCCTTCTGGGTCACATGGTGACAGATTCCATTTTGTGGCGCTGTAAGAGCCGGATTTCGCCAGTCGCCAGTCGGACGTCGACGAGGGAAGTTCGGGGTCACTCGACCACCTTTTTTTTTTCTCAGTTGGTTTGTGTGCCGCCGGCGACAGTCAAAACGGACGATCGCAAGAGCAGGTTTGTGGAAGTTTAAGAAGGTTATTAGCCACGCGTGCGGTTTGTTAAATGACGGAGAGCGGGAGGGGAGACGAGACGAGACGGTAGAGATGTGAGACATTAAGATCCGGGGCGGCAACGTTTAAAATGTTTTGTTGTTGTTGTTTTGGCGAGAGGTGTGAGTTCAAGTTGGTTGTTGGCTGCTTGCCACGGGAAAAGGGGGGCACGCCTTTATTAACTTGTATGGAATTGGGCGGCTGTGAGTAATGGTGGTGAATCGGCGGGTGCGGTGCTGCCGCCATTTTGTGGAAATGATGGCGTCGGTTTAATTTTGCCGAGGGCCGAGTTCTTCTAATGCGCATGCGTCTTGTGTCGGCGGTACCCTTCCCTTCTCGGAGCCCTAAAGGTGGGGGGGGAGAGAGAGAACGAGAGGTGGCATGTTCTGATTGGGCGACCGTGAGCTGCCGCTCCATGGCCTCTGCCAATGAGCTGGGCGCCCAGGGGCGGGGTTTGCTTGGCGCGGGGCCGTGGCTGACGTCAGACTGCGGCAAGAGGGAGAGGGCGGGGCTGGGACTGCGGCACAGGCAGGGAGGCGGGGCGGCTCCTGACCTAGTTTCGCGGCCGCCATCTTCCCTTCCCAAGGACTCCGGGGAAGGGGTTGAAGGGCGTCCTGTGTAAACATCCTCTTTTTTCTCTCTCTCTCTCGACAGCTGGTCTATCCTGAAAGGCATCATGAGTGGTTGTCGGGTTTTCATAGGAAGGCTGAATCCAGCAGCCCGAGAAAAAGATGTGGAGAGGTTTTTCAAGGGATATGGACGCATCAGAGATATTGACTTAAAAAGAGGTTTTGGATTTGTGGTAAGTGGACCTGAACTGTTAACACTCAAGCACTATGTAAAAGGGTTAAAGTCACTTGTAAATATCGGGAACCTGCTTTGTACAGTATTGTTGGAACCAGTTCTCCACTAAATACAGTAAAAAAAGGTTCCCCCCTAATATGTAAATAAATAGTAGAAGGTATCTCTATTCTGTTTAGGCAGTTGTCTTGGAATAAGCACATAGCATTACAGTGTAGAAGTAACATTCTTACCTGTCTTGTGGGTATGGGTATAAGTTTTGTTACTTCTAATGCATCAGTTTCTTCTTTCTGCAGGAATTTGAGGACCCAAGGGATGCTGATGATGCAGTCTATGAGTTGGATGGAAAAGAGCTTTGCAGTGAGCGGTAAGTCTTTATGAACTTCAATTGTATTCTAAGTATTGTAAAAGCATTTATGAAGTGTAAGCTTGCACATCTTTTAACTGGAGACAACATAGCATCGGTTTCTTTTTCTGTGCAGAGTTACAATTGAACATGCTAGGGCTCGTTCAAGAGGTGGAAGAGGCAGAGGACGTTACTCTGACCGATTTAGCAGCCGCCGCCCGCGAAATGACAGAAGGTATCTTGCTGAAATAGTTGTAACTGAATTGGGTGGTACTTAGTTGAGGCATAGTTGCGTGATTAAATATTTTGTCTCCATTAGAAATGCTCCACCTGTCAGAACAGAAAATCGTCTCATTGTGGAAAATCTATCATCCCGTGTCAGCTGGCAGGTTTGTTAAAACATGATTATCTGTTTAGACTTCATTTAATGGGTATGTAATTAATGTTAAATATTTTGTAACTAAAATTAATTTATCTTAAACTTAAAATGTTATTTATTATTAATTATTATTAATGTTTAAATATGCTTTTCAAAAGTAGATTAATAATATTTAAATGTAATTTTATCTTGTTTTCAAAATCCATTTTAACCACTTTAAAAATCCATTTTATTTGCCAGCCTATCTGTGTCGTTGGCCTTATGACGAGGAGTGCCTGTGGGTTATCCTAATCGTTCTGTCTTGGTCACTCTTGGTTGGGCCTGGTTGACTTATCCAGTCAGCTCCTCCAGTGTATCACTTGGCCACCTCTAGATCTGTGTTTGCCGGTCTAGACGTAATCGATGCACTTCCTTAGAGTGCTGGGTTGCAGCGATCCCCGACAATTAAAGAGATCTGATTCCTAAGTTGAGAACTGTACCTCCTCTAAAGCTTCGAAATAAGAGATCGTGATCGAGAATTGAAAGATACGCATTAGGTGGTCGTTGGAATCCTGATCGCAGTAAAGTGGTCCTTGGTGTAACTTCACAAGAGTAGAGAAGGTCTGGATCCGCCAGTAGTCTGCTAATAGGGAGGGCTGTGCGATTAAAGGCTTCCACCGACTGGGTAGTCTTCAAATGGCGAAGAGCCAGTCGGGCATGTACCATGACGGTATCTTCGATCGCTTAATGCAGGTTGCTGCTTGGCTAGCCTAGGGAAATTTTAATAAAGGTAAAGTAAACTATATTTTTAATGAACTATGGGGCACAAAATAACTGGTGTTTTTAAATATATGTATTGTTTTTAATTATAAAAGATTTCAGAATGTTTTCATACAATTAACATGAATGCAAGAAAGTTAAAGTTTATAGACAATAAAAGTAATTTAAAATGTAGCATTTTGCTTCTAAAGCAGTATGCTGTTTTCATTTATTTCGTGCCCTGGTATATACTGTGAAAAATATTTATTTATATGTGTGGCATCTGCCACATTTTTCTTAACATCTTTCCTTGCAGTAGTATTTTTTTATATTCATAAATGTTGTCTGCTTCCTTCTCTAATATATTCAATCTTGTGTTAGGATCTCAAAGACTTCATGAGACAAGCTGGGGAAGTAACTTTTGCAGATGCTCACAGGCCCAAACTAAATGAAGGGTAAGTATATTGAAGTACAGTTGTCCCCCACCCTCTCGCGGTTCATGTACTGCAGTCCTGGTCTGTAGTATATGAAAAAAGGCCTCCTGAGTTAAGGAGGAAAGACCTTTCCAGGCCCGTCAGAGGCTCAAAAAGTGCTTCCCCACAAATCGGAAATGACTTTTGGTAAACCAGAAGTGATATCCGGATCACTAGAAAGCACCTTTGGGGCCTCTGAGGGCCCGGGAAGCCCCTTGCAGGTCTATTTGGTGCAGTGCCAGGCCGGGGGTAAGTACAAGAGCCCACAGAGAGCCCCCAGCCTCGACCCGATCCAGCATCTGCATATTGCGGATTTTCAATTATTGTGGGTCAGGTCGGGTCCCTAACCCCCACAATAGGTGGGGGTTTACTGTAACTACTATATTAAGGTGTGTGAATGTAATGTACCATGGAAGGAATGGAAATGTTTAAAAAGGTATAGAATTACCAAATTTGATTCCAGTTGTACACTTTCTTTTTATTAGGGTGGTTGAGTTTGCCTCTTACAGTGACCTTAAAAATGCAATTGAAAAGCTTTCTGGCAAAGAAATAAATGGACGGAAAATCAAACTAATTGAGGGCAGCAAAAGACATAGGTAAGATATCTGGCTAAAAGTAGTGGAACTAGATTTGTTTGCATGTGGTGTTATGTAATTTGCATGTTATGTTTTGTGTGGTGGCAATCTAAATTGGTCGTTTCACTTTATTAGTAGGTCCAGGAGCAGGTCACGCTCCAGGAGCAGGAGCTCCTCAAGGTCTCGCAGTCGTTCTCGCTCCAGGAGCCGCAAGTCTTATACCAGGAGTCGGAGCAGGAGCCGTAGCAAGTCACGTTCAGTTAGCAGGTCTCCTGCCCCTGAAAAGAGTCAGAAACGTGCTTCTTCAAGTAGATCCAAGTCTCCAGCTTCTGTTGATCGCCAGAGGTCGCGATCAAGGTCACGCTCTGTTGACAGTGGCAACTGAGTAAACAGTTTGCCTTTGGGGACTTTTAAAACCATACTTGCTAGTTGTGGTAAGTATGTGACTTCTAGGGAAGGGACTGAACTGGGAGGGAGGGGTTGAACAGCTTCCTACACGTGGACCACCAAGGAGTTATTGAACTAATTGTATTTGTCTTTTTGATAATCCTTTTCCTGCTCACTTCTGCCAGAAGTGCATAGCTTTATGTATATTGCTAGAGCTCTTTGAAAAAAACTTTTGTATTTAAAAGATCTACTTTTGAGCACCTGTTCTCAGTCTACTCTCATAATTGGCATTTCGTGGCGTCAAACAATTAAATTGGCTATGGAGCTCTGTACCAGCTGTAAATAAAGCTTTATTTCAGATTTTTAGTGCTCTGAAGTAATTATTTGTGTGCTTGGCCAGGATGTCTTAATTATACAGGTTAAATAGGTAATAAAACTGTTGAAAAATGGTGTGTCTTCAAGTTCTTTTGAGGACTCATCTTGTGCAAGGGATTAGAATGACTAAAGTGTGTGTCAATTTTAACATTTGCCATAGTGTTGATAATTGCATGCCATAAAGTCAATTCTGACTTGGAATAACTGTCTTCAGGGTTTTATAGTTAAAGAATATACAGAAGTAGTTTACCAATCAAGTCTTAGTAGATCCTGGGACTGCAGCTTGCCCATGGCTATACTGGCTGGTTTTTCCCCTGGTCTAGTCCCTAAACAGCTTATCCAGCCAGCCACTGGTTAGTTCCCTCCTATGGTCAAGTTTGTGACCAAATAATCTTATAAGGTCAATTGGAGGGCTTTCTTGCTTTGTGTATTCGAGTGAAAGGTGCTCATAATATATATTTGGCCTTTTCCAACATTGCCTAAGCAGTCTTGGATGTGCAACAGAAAAAACCAGCTAATCCTTAAGTCTCTCAACAAAGTGAAGTCAAGCACTTGAAGTCAAGCATTTCGTTTAGTTTTTCTAGCAAACACCAAACATTTTTTCATCCTATAAAATGAAAGGAGCCTAGCTACACTTTTTCTATTGGGCTGATGAAGTTGAACCTAGATTGGATTTAGGTCAATTGGAACCACACCATAACAAAGAACACTAACCATTCCATGTAAATAAATAGATGGAGATGTGTTCATATGCTTCACTCATACTTGTTGAAATAGTGAGGCATTTTTGTGTGGGGGCACATTTTAACACTTTTCATTAGATTATAAATGAAATAAAACGTGTGCATTCAAAGTTCAAATTGCATATGAACAATTGAATTTCATGTATTCTCAAAGGCTTTCACAGCCAGGATTTGATAGCTGTTGTGAGTTTCTTGGGTTGTTTGGCCATGTTTTGGAAGTTTTTCTTCCTGATATTTTGCCAGACTGGCTGGCATCTTCAGTGGGCATGGAGCCTGGTGAAACGTCAGGAAGAAAAAGTTCCAGAACACGGCCAAACAGCCCCAAAAAACTCAGAACAGCTAATTGAATTTGTTAGGGAAACCATTACTGAGACCAGCATTTAGGCCTTGTTCCAGTAATCCAAATCTGGAAACCAGGCTTCACATCATCATTTATTTCCAACAGAGGAAATGGAAGAAAAAGTCAAACCCAGTTTGAATACCAAGAATTGTAACAAGCATTAATCATATAGGCAAGTCACATGCTGAATCAGGAATGGTTAAAAGTGCAAACTAGTATTTTGCAGAATGGGTTGGGCCATGGATATGGATGGAAGTGGGATGAGACTACAGGAGTGGATCCAGTTTTTTGACAATTAGCTGTTAATGGAATGCCTGCTAGGAATGTCTAGGTTCTCCCAAAAGAGGACTTGGAATTGTTATAAAAATCTCAAATTAGTGTAAAGCCACTTTAATCTCAAGGTTTGTAGATGGCAAGGTCTATTGCAGGAGAAATTTCCCTTCAGTGGTGGCCATCATAATGTGTAACTACATTGGTGGTCAGTAATACTGGAGTAGCTTGAAACACTGAATTACAGGAAGTGCAGCAGCTCAAGACCAGACTCAGCAGTGCACCTCTATTGGAAGGACAATGGACACTCCTTCAAAGACATGGATGTACACAAGATTGATGGCTTGGGGGGCAGGAAGCCATGTGTGTATCCCTAAACAAGGGCAGGGGACTTAGGCACACTATGTTTCCCATTTATTATGCTGCCCTTTCAGCAGTCCCCAAACAAATCGGAACCACTTCACACCTCTACCAGGAAGGCCAATGCTAATCTGGGTTCATAAATGGGTGACTTTCACACACCTCAGACCATTGTACATCTAAAGAGCCTATTCAGGCCATCATCCACATCGTCTTACCACAGCAGTGTGAAACCCAAGGTGAAGTAGAAATTGGAGGCTTTACAAGAGCTTTTTCAGACAGATGAAGCTCATTGGATAAGTAGTGGAACATTTCGATCTCGCAAAAGTTCAGTTGCCATGATTCAACCTCTGGACCAGTCTGTTACCCCACACTTAGTGCAAAATACAAAAGACTTCTGTAGTTCTATTGGAGCAAAAATCAGTCTTGAAGTATTTTCAAGACTTAAAAATTAAGTGCCATAATGCTTCGTGGATAAAAATCCACTTTTATTCTACCGTTTGACACATCTGTAAAAGATTCTCCCTAAAAATTGTGGCTCGAGGAGGGCTTAATACAAGGTAGGAAAATAGGTTTTCAGCTCTATCAATTGGATTGCTGGCTTGTCTTATTAGCCACTTTTGCCTCTGTTTATAGCTTTACATTCAAATTTAAGAAAAGGATAATATTTTCATAGCATGAAAACTTCACTTGAAGTGGTTATTCAGGATGTGGGAGCAGCCAGTCCTCTGGGTGTACTTTGTTCATCTGTAGCTGGCAATTTTAGTTTCCGTCCTGAACCATGCTCGGCTGTAGCTATACAGTATTTGAACTGAAGTTCACACAGGCTGAATTCCTCCACCCCACTCCAACAACAACACAGGGGCCTAAATGGTGCCTACTGCATATAAAGGTCTGAAGGTTTCCATGGGAGTCAATACAACACAAGGAAGGAAGAGATGATGTTCTGGAGACTGTTTCTTGCCTTTCATCTTTTCACTTATCCTGAAGAGCAGAAGCAGGAGAAGCCCTTCACCCAAATGAAAAATCCGGTAGGTACAGAAGTGGGAAGAGAGAAAAAGCCCCCATAACCTCAGGGTCAAAGGCCATCTGGATGGTGGTGGTACACAGCCGCATGTTTTGGCAGCCGGTCTCAAAGCAGACAGTCTGCCTGCCTGCACATATTAATACAAAATACCCCCAAACATCTCCTTAATCCACTTGTGTGCCTGTTGTATTTAAAAAATAAAATGTTTATTGTAATATTTAAATAAATGTATGATTATATATTTATTTATACATTGCTATACCGCCCTTCTTCAAGAAGAACTTCCTCAGCTCTCATAGATTGCAAGTCACCAAGGCAGGCCTCGGTTTCTCCAGGCTTCCACTACTGAAGCCCATGAAGTTCATTTGAATTGCAGACTATAGCTGTGACTAAATGGCTTTTCTACACTATTCATGGGAATCGATATTGGGACAATTTCGGTACATATCTCCAACGGAACCTAAGATTATCCCTTCAATTTTTCAATTCCCCTTCCCCCACAACACCAGGGTTTTTTACACAGGCATAGTGAATAGGCAAGAAAGACGACTTACGTGGTCACCGTTTGGCTTCTTTCTCTGCACCGCCCATGTGTCAGGTGCATTGCAGTTGTTTCAGGCAGCCACAGAAAAGAGTAGAAAGAGAAATGTGGGATGGGTGGAGGTTAAAATCTGCTAAGTGACTTTTCCATGTTTTGGAGATTAGCAAAAAGTTTCAAAGAGCAAAATGTCTGATCAATTTGAGCTTGGCACCAGCTTTTGGTTAATCAGAGTTCAGTGGTTCCCCCCTCAGGCTTTCTGCAAGTTACAGTTGAGGGCACTTAACATAGATGTCGTTTCTACTGCAGACACTGCTTAAAATACAACTCCTTCCTGCATTATAAACCTCACAGAATAGGCACAAAAGAGCATTCTGTCCTGCTGCGGGAAATAAGTGACATTGTTGCTGTGCCAAATTTATTTTTCAGTTTCCTAAAACTATTATTTCCCCGGGAGGGGCGGGGGAAATGCTCCAGTTATTCTGCCTCGGTTTTTGGGCCGCTTACCATTTCTTCTGGATATATTATTGAGCTTATCATAACTATACAGGACGCCTATGGGTCCAGCATTTCTTTCTTCTTTGTATCATCTGCTAAGCACACTGCAGCGGGGTTAGTGGCACACCCTTCTGGATCTGATGAAGTCCTGTGGAACATGGTTTTTTGTGATGTCTTCCCTGTGGGAATCTGAGGTGGCTGCCAATGAAACGTAGGCCTTCTGCATTCATATTTAACAGCCTCAGATAAACAAAGCAAACAAATAAATAAAATCCAGAATCATCATCATCTTCTTCTTCCTAAGAAGGGAATGGTTGAAATTCTTACAAAAGCACCATTACAGATGTCACTCTTCAGGGCTACCTACAAGATTGTTACCAGTAGTAAACATGTAAGAACAAAAATGCACAAGAGAACCCTGCCAGTAAGGGGGGGCGGGGAAGGGATGGGTCTTGTTTAGACTTACCGACTGCTGCAGTGGAAGAATGCTGAAAGGATGCAGCCCAGAGAGAAGACATGAGAGTACACGTCCCCGGCAGCTGTGGAGAGAAGATGATTGGTAAGGTACTGTTTCCAAAGGTGATCACAGTCAGAGCAATGATCAGGATAGATGAGAGCAGCAATAAAATCACACCTGCCGGAGGGATGGGGTGGGTGGGATAGAATAACAAGGGAAGGAGTCATTGCCTGATAGAAGCCAAGACATTTGGGAGATAAATAGTACTGTATTGTAATCCATTAGCCTAGTGGTTCTCAACCTTGCTAATGCCACAACACTTTAATGCAGTTCCTCATGTTGTGGTGACCCCTTTGCCCTGCTTGGAAGAGGCCACAAGCCCCCTTTGGCAGGCCACTGCCGCAAGTGCCATAGAGCAGTGTTTTTCAACCTTTTTGGGGCAAAGGCACACTTGTTTCATGAAAAAAATCACGAGGCACACCACCATTAGAAAATGTTAAAAAATTTAACTCTGTGCCTATATTGACTATATATAAAGTAATTTTTCAATTTTTCCCACGGCACACCAGGCAACATCTTGCGGCACACTAGTGTGCCACGGAACAGTGGTTGAAAAACACTGCCATAGAGAACTTCCCTCTACAGCAGTGTTTTTCAACCTTTTTTGGGCAAAGGCACACTTGTTTCATGAAAAAAAATCACGAGGCACACCACCATTAGAAAATGTTAAAAAAAATTAACTCTGTGCCTATATTGACTATATATAAAGTAATTCTCTTGAATAGGAATCAAATAAACACAAAGAAAGTATTTTATAATTACTTTATTATGAAATAGTAAACTAAACAGAAATATGAAAAAATTATAAAATACTTTATTCAGTGCGCAACCTGGGCCTGTTTGGCTGAACACAAAGCTGATATTCTTTAGCTTTTCCAACGGCACACCAGGCAACATCTCGCGGCACACTAGTGTGCCACGGAACAGTGGTTGAAAAACACTGCTCTACAGGCACCCTCACCCAATTGCAGCCTCCAATACCATTGATTGACATCCCCTCCAACCTATCAAGCTGTAACTCACTCTTCTTCCCCTCCTCCCCCAGACCCAAGCCATTTCTGCCTTTTTCTTCACTGGCTCATGGAGACCTCTGTGAAATTGTCGTTCCACCCCCAAAGGGGTCCTGACCCCCAGGTTGAGAACCACTGCCTCAGCCTGATCATACCTCCTTGGCTACCAAAGGGTGTGACTGGCTCCCTTCATTTTATAGGACAACAAGATGATTCCTCCAGACCAACATTCCCTCTCTCTTTGGTCCAGTTGTCTGTTGGGATGCTGCTTCCTTTTACTCCTCTCTTAGATGGCATAGTTTAATCTAATCCTTGGAGGGACAGCCAGGTGCCACAACTTGACTGAGCTATACCAGCTCATTTCATTGGGACTTGAGGTTGCAGTATTTCAGGAGTAGAAGCTAGATTCTTAACAGTACTCTTGCACAGTAAATGTTTTGAAATAGTCAGGTGAGGTTTTACAGCCATTGGGAGATTCATCACAGGAAATTCTGTTTAGTTTTGCAAACAGAAACGGTGTAACTTGTTCACTTTGGGAGTAAAATTTCCATTCTGTGGAATTTATTTCAGAAGATTTATTTTTCTGAGTGATGAATAGATGTGCTCTGGTTCTCGGGCCCTGAATACAGTTGGTAATTCCAATTATCCTCTGATCACTGCACCATCTTCTGAATGATGGATCAACACCACTGTAAGTATTATTGATATGATAGGCCTACTTTAGTTGGACTGCCAGGTGGAATTAAGCCTAGAAACATCAAATGAGAAAAATGCTCTTTTTCCCCATTGCACCATTTCCTCCAAATGATTCTCCTGTGCCCCTTGCAGTGAGATTGCTGAGAGCCATTTAAAAACAGGAACACAGATATCACACAGGCATCTCTGGCCAGAGGTGGAGAAATGTAGGCTTCTTGAACAGAACTTCCAAAACACTTCAGCTGGCTGGGATAGCCTGGAAACTCTTGTCCAAATACAAAGGAATTGAGGGACATCTTAAAGTTACAAGGTCATAAATAGTTATAAACACATAGTCTATGTGAACCTATAGAATAGATTCATGTAAAAGACACATGATTGTACACCGTTATTCAGGGAAAGCTTGCCTGAAGAGAAAGGTCCTTGCCTGCTTCCGGAAGGACAACAGAGATGATAGTAGCGTGAAGGAACCTCCCCCACAAGTCACAAATAGAGTCCATCAGTAAAGTGGTGGGAAGCTTTGCTACTGGTATCAATCACTGAATCATAATTGTGATTACAGTCAGACCTTCACTTCAGTGGAAGGAAAAAATGACTTGATCACAAGCCATTAAAAAAACTATGCATGGGGAAGACAAGACTGGGAGGAAAAGGGGGCTGCTGTGGGGGCTTATATGAAGAGCACTCTGAGCAGAAACAGGAAGAGACATCAAGAGATGTGTGTGTGTGCATGCGTGCGTGTGCGTGTGCGTGTACCAGCAGACTAGGTTAGAATGGAGGGCAACAAAGTGGAGGGAGGCACGCAGCCTCCCTCCAATTTGAGGGGGCTATCTGTAGTAGTCTGGACAATGACACACAACATAAAACAAGAAAAGAAAGTATGCCATCTGGATGGATACCACACTTTGAATACCATTGTTAGGTGGCCAGGTATGACAACAGATACTGCAGGAAGAGTGGGTAACCTCGCCCTGTTCAATGGAGCACAATCCCAACAAGGTTTTGTCTTGCTCTCAGGTTCTGCTGGAAGAAGATTTACAAGTTCAAGGTCTTGGTTTTGGTTTTTAAAACCTTCCACGGCTTCGGACCTGAATACCTGGCGGAGCGGATCCCCCAGAGACCAACTGAGTCCAGACCCATTCGATCGTCGCGGGCGCGCTCACTCAGGGTGGCCACTCCGAGAGAGGCGCGGAAGTCGGCAACTCGTAACCGCGCCTTCTCGGTTGTAGGCCCCTCTCTATAGAATCAACTCCCGAGTGAGCTGCGCCTTGCAGAGTCCCTGGCCGCCTTCAAAAAGGCACTGAAAACGTTGCTTTTTAAGGAGGCATATGGTGACCTCATCTCTTTTTCTGTTTAATTTTTTTCTTTTTCTTTCTTCCTCCCCTTTTCTTCACTTGCTGCCCACCACTGAGGGTCTCCCTCATTGCTAAACATTTTTTATTCTTATCTTGCCTTTTCTACCTACCGTGCTTGTTGTTTTAATTGTTTGCTGTGTTTTTAGCCTTTTAACTAGTTAAGCTATGCTTTGTGAACCGCCATGAGTTCTGGTTTGGAAAATGGCAGCGGTATATAAATGCGTCAAATAAATAATAAATAAATAAATAAATAAGTTGTGAGAAACATGGGAAGCACAATAGGCTCCACCCTAGGCAGATTCAGTGGCAAACTGCTCTACTTCTGGTGGAACAATGATGACAGGGGAGAGGAGGAGGTGGTCCAAGGAAGAGAATGCTTGACTCAAATGTTTTGTAGTTCTGTTCTCTTATGCTAATGGCACAATTTTATGCTGGGGGAGAGCTTGTGGACATGGGAGGGCTACACTGGGCAAAGTTAAGGTTGAATCTTATTGTGAATTTAGGTGTTTACAAATTCTTTATCACCGTGTTCATTAACTGTGTTTAAAAGAAAAGTAGCCAGGTGATCCACAAATAATTGGGTTTTTTTTTTAAAAGCAGCACCAGAGAATACCTTTATTAGGTCCCTAAAATATCACTCATTCAGAACTCCCTTTCTGAGTGAGCAATTTAAAACTTGGATGGAGGAAAAGCAGAAAAGTTCAAATACCATACTGTTTACACACATGATATATTCATAGGACCTGTAATTATCAACCTTTCAAAAGGGAGACTAAGTGTGTGGAGTCAGCTTGAGGGTGTGTTTATATCAGGTTAGGCCTAGAGACATGTAGAATCTCATTTCTGTATCATCTCCATAGATAACTTAGCCTATGTGGAGAGGAAGGTGGTCATACAGAAGGTCTATCAAAGCTCCCATCCTAATAAGAGTTTAGAAGAACCTGAACATTCATGCTTTTAATGATACAGTATATCCATATAGCCATGGAGGCCAGGGTGGTGGAGTCTCCTTCTTTGGAGGTTTTTAAGCAGAGGCTGGATGGCTATCTGTCGGGAGCCCTGTGATGGGGGTTACTGCATGGCAGGGGGTTGGACTAGATGGCCCTTGAGGTCTCTTCCAACTCTATGATTCTATGATTCCCCAATAAAAACGTATTCTCTTGCTCATTACTTTCATTTTTAAAAGAAGCAGTGTTATTCATGAATAAAATTGAAAAGCCGTGTCAAGAGATACTTTTCATGGGCAACATAAACTGATTGTTCAAAGACAAAGTAGCCATGATGACATCCAACATTAGTAGGAGAGGAACAAGAAGAATGAAGGTATTGCTGAAATAATAATAATAATAATAATAATAATAATAATAATAATAATAATAATAATAATAATAATAATAATAATAATAATAATCTGATCCCCCAGCATCGCTTGCCAGGGCTGCTCCAAGTCTTTTTTTAAAGTCTTCCAACAGCCCAGGCAAGCGGCGGTGGCAGGTCAGTTCCACCACTGCCGCTTACATGGGCTGCTGCTCCCCCAGGCCCCACCCAATCGGCATCTGCATATCGCGGATTTTCAGTCATTGTGGGTCAGGTGGGTCCCTAACCCCCGTGATAGGCAGGGGGTTACTGTAATAAGAAAAGTTCCCTGATCTCCTTGCCCTCTGGAGATGCCAGCCACAGAGTCTGGCGAAACATCAGGAAGAAAAACTTTCAGAATACGGCCAAGCAGCCCAAAACACTCACCACCACTACTACCATACTGTCAAGTCAGTTCTGATGGGAATGGGAATCAAGCCCTGGGAGGAAAGAGTGAAAGAACTGGGGGAAAATAGGCATGTTAAGCCTTGAGAAAAGACTGAAAGGAGATATGATAGCACAGTACTTTTCAAATACTGTACTTGAAATGTAGTCATACAGAGGAGGGTCAGGATCTTTTCTTCATCATCCCAGAGTACAGGACACATCAAATGGGCTCAAGCTACAGGAAGCCAGATTTAGGCTAAATATCTAGAAAAAACTTCTCAACTGTTAGAGCAGTCCAACAATGGAACCAATTACCTTGGTTTGTGAGAAAGAGAGCAACCCAACACTGGAGACATTCAAGGGAAAATTGGACAGTCATTTGCCAAATATGCTTTGGTTCTGCTTCCTGCAATGAGCAGAAGGTTGGACCCAATTGTCCTACAGGTCCCTTCCAACTCAGTTATTCTATTATTCTAATATCCAGAGGCTTGGAGGTCTCTCTCTCTCACACACACTCACACACAAAGAGAGAAATCCCTGGGTCTCAAAGGGCACACACTCCTATAGTCTTATGCCATTAAAAAAAAAGAATACAGATTGTTAAATACTAAAAAAATCTGCTTTGAGCCTTCTTGTAGGAAAACCAGAGGTAGAATCTTATTAAAATGCATAGGCTGGTGGGATTTTTTTTACCTTTATTTGATTATTCTAGTTATCTCCTGCTTTCCTCACAGTATGTCATGGTCTTCTCTTTTCTGCTTTTGGTCCTCATGGCAACCATGTATGATGGGTAAGGCTGGGAGATAATGATGGGGTCAAGGTTACCCAGTGGAAGTTCCAATGGTGGAGGGGGGGGGGAACTGGGAGAAAATGCTAAGCTATTTTGCATTGGTTTCACATCATTTTTTTTTTTGCCACCAAATGCCTAATTATCCATCTTATTGCAGTGACCTGATATTAATCATCTGAGTCATGATCATCTGGCCTCTCGCTTCACCCCTCCCCCAGGTGTGTCACATCTTTCCTTGGCGTTTTGCCCGTTTATGTTATGTATTGTTTATTTGGTTTAGTAGATTGTTTTGTTACTGTTATTACTTTTTATTATTGCTATTGTTAATTAACTGATTTATTGTATAATTTGTACCCTTTATTGCTCTGTGTGTTGGGTTTTTCCTCCCCCCCCCCATCGCCAACATGTTTGCAGGGACTCACATACCAACTGTGACGGGCCGTGGGCGGTACGCTTGTAGTCGGGGGGTTCGTCAGACCAGAAGAACCCAGGTCAGGCATCTTATGCCTGTCCCACGTTCTGACCCCTCGGCTCGCTGCCACGTGTCCGGGAGTCATTTCCCCAGCGCCTCCAACCTTTCCTGCATCCTGTTGAATGCCAGGTCAGTCCACAATAAAATCCCCATTATATATGATTCCATCCAAGATGGGCGGGCTGACCTGGCTCTTATTACCGAGACCTGGGTGGGTGCAGAGGGGGGGGCTTCGCTCTCCCTTCTGTGCCCGCCCGGTTATCTAGTTCAGGGTGTGGGAAGGTTGGAGGGTCAGAAGGGAGGATGCTATCGTCCACCGGGACTCTTTTTATGTCTGCAGGGCCTCGACATTGGTTAGCCAGGGGTTAGAGTGCCTTCACCTGCTGGTGGGACAGCGGGACAGATTTGGCATTGTGCTGGGTTACCGTGCTCCCCGCAACCCAGCACAATCCCTTCCGGAGCTCTCCGAGTTCATCGCGGCTGCATTATTGAAGTCCCCGCGCCTTCTGGTTGCGGGTGACTTCAATGTGCATGCCAGCGGTGAGCTTTCTGGTGCAGCTCTGGAGTTCATGGAATCCATGGCTTCCATGGGTCTGTCCCAGCATGTTGTATGTCCCACCCACAGGTCCGGGCATACCCTGGATCTGGTATTTTCCTCCATGTCGGGGATATCGAGTCTGGAGGTTGGGGGCATTGTCTCCCTACCTGTGTCATGGTCAGACCATCACCTGCTTTCTTTCCCCTTGGCGATTCCGGCCCCTCCTTGCGGGGACCATCGGCCTCCTGTTTTGGCCCGCCCCCGGAGACTTATGGACCCTTCTCGGTTCCAGGAGGCCTTCGGGGCATTTCCTGGAGAACTGGCTGGCGCGCCGGCCGAGGTTGTGGCTAACCATTGGTTTGATACAGCTGCCCATACCATCGACCGGATCGGAGCGTCTTCTCGGTGCCGAGCTCGGCCCTCACCGTGGTTCACGTCTGAGCTCCGAGCAATGAAGCAGTTGAGGAGAAGACTAGAGCGCAGCTGGAGAAGAACCCGGACGGCTAATAATAAGGCTGCAGTTATTTCCCAGACTAGGCGCTATTCCAACGCGATCAGGGAGGCCCAAAGATCTTTTTTCTCCCTGAGAATTGGTGAGGCCTCGAACCGCCAGGCGGAGCTCTTCCGGGTGGTTCGGGACCTCACCAATCCTAGTATGGCAAGGCCTCCTCCTACTGATTTCAGTAGCGAGAATTTTGCAGCCTTCTTTCGAACAAAAATTGAGGCCATCCGGACCGGCTTCGACTCCGGTTGCAGTAGCACTACCCCGGCATCCCCAGTTGCTGGTCCGCCTTTGTTGCCTCGGTTGGGGGAGCTTGGGCCTGTTTCTGCTGTCGAGGCCTCCAAGGCTATGGCTCACTGCCGGCCGGCGTCTACTCCTTTCGATCCCTGCCCTGCCTGGCTTATAAAAGCTGCCAGTGGGACTATGGCCGAGTGGGCTTCGGTCATCGCCACCGCCTCCTTCAGCGAGGGGGTTTTTCCCTCCCGTCTGAAGGAGACGGTGGTAAAGCCCATTCTTAAAAAACCTGGCCTGTGTCCGGACAATTTGGCGAACTATCGTCCTATAGCCAACGTCCCGTTTCTGGATAAGGTGATCGAGAGGGTGGCGGCGGTTCGGTTGCAGTCGTACCTGGAGGATCGGCAGTGCCTCGATCCTTGCCAGTCCGGGTTCAACCGAAACAGCTTTGGTCGCGCTGCAAGATGACCTAATCCGGGCGGCCGACAGGGGTTGCTCTACCCTGTTGGTTCTCCTGGATTTGTCGGCGGCCTTTGATACCATCGACCACGGTATCCTGTTGGATCGGCTCTCTGAGGTTGGGATCGGGGGCACTGCTCGCAGTTGGCTCCGTTCCTTCCTGGAGGGCCGTCCTCAGTACGTTCAGCATGGGGGGGAGTTGTCGGCTCCTTGGATTCTCCCTTGTGGGGTTCCACA
Organism: Phrynocephalus forsythii; assembly: GCA_029282475.1. Taxonomy (NCBI): domain Eukaryota; kingdom Metazoa; phylum Chordata; class Lepidosauria; order Squamata; family Agamidae; genus Phrynocephalus; species Phrynocephalus forsythii. The sequence goes on from JAPFRF010000001.1 coordinate 141,878,239, forward strand.
GGGGTTGTCGCTGTCTCCTATGCTGTTTAACATCTACGTAAGGCCGCTGGCTGGGGTCATTAGGAGATTTGGAGTCTGCTGTCATCAGTACGCTGATGACACGCAGCTCTATCTCTCCTTTTCCACCTCTGCAGTGGAAGCTGTGAGGATCCTTGATGAGTGCCTGGAGGCCGTGCTGGCTTGGACCGGGGCGAACAGGCTTAAGCTCAACCCCGAGAAGACGGAGGTCATGTTCTTTGGGAGCTCACCATCTGGGTACGGTGGCCCTCTTCCCTGTCTGGGGGGGGTTTCCCTCCGGCCGGTGGAGAGGGTGCGGAATCTGGGCGTGGTCCTGGACCCGGCGCTGACCATGGAGGCCCAGGTGGCGTCGGTTACCAGGGCCGCTTATTACCATCTTCGTCAGGTCGCCCAGATCCGCCTGTACCTGGATGTTGACTCTCTGAGAACAGTGGTCCAAGCACTGGTGATCTCGAGGCTGGACTACTGCAACGCCCTCTACATGGGGTTGCCCTTGACTCTTCTCCGGCGCCTGCAGCGGGTACAGAATGCGGTGGCCAGGCTGGTGGTGGGTGCGCGCCGATATGACCGCATCACCCCAGTCCTGGTCCGCCTGCACTGGTTGCCCGTTGCGGCCCGGATTAGATTCAAGGTCTTGGTTTTAGTTTATAAAACCCTCCATGGCTTGGGACCGGACTACCTGACAGAGCGCATCGTCCAGCGATCCACCTCGGCCCGTCCTGTTCGGCAGGCGCGAGCGCACTCGCTGCGGGTTGCCACCCCACGAGAGGCCCGGAAGACGATTACTCGGAACCGGGCCTTCTCTGTGGCAGCCCCCTCCATATGGAACTCCATCCCTAGCGAAGTGCGCTCTGCAGAGTCCCTGCAGGCCTTTTGAAAAATGTTAAAAACCTTTTTATTTCACGAGGCCTTTAGCGATTCTTAGTTTTTTTTTTCCCGCCATCGTTTTTACATTTGCTGGTTTTCGATGCCTCCATTTTTAACTGTTAGGATCTACGTTTGGAGTGCTGGGATGCATCAGGAGGCATTAGGATCTTTATTTATATTGTTTATATTGTGTTTGATGTGGTTTTAATTTTTGTATTTCTATTTTGTATGTTAGCGTTTCTACGTTTTTGTTCGCCGCTTAGAGTCCTATTTTAGGAGATAAGCGGGATATAAATATAATAATAAAATAAATAAATAAATAAATGTTGTTAATGAAAAATATTGAGAAGCTGACCATTGTCGTCCCAGAGCATTTCCTAAATTGATGGTCAACATAGGGCGTTTATACACGACCCCTAAGCTCCGCCGCAAATGGCTGCAAGCTCCGGGCTTTAAAAATGTTTACCCACCAGCTCCGGACTTTGCGACCCCGCCCACTTTAGCGCGACCAAACAGCAGTTTTCTTCTACCTGCTCTTTTCTGGTGAAAAATTTTGATGTGGAGACTGTCTGAGCTCTCCTCGCTTCTTTCTGTTGTTTTTCTTTTGCCTCCGCCCCTTAAAGAGGAACCAGGAAGTAAACGGAGGTCGGAGCAACTTCCCCGAGCACCGGAGGTAAGCCTTTTATTATTTTGTCTCTGTCTAAGGATTTTTTTTCCCTCCCCCCCTCACGCAGACAGAACAAAGAAGTGCAGAGCGGGTGGGGACGGAGGAACAGCAACGAACCCTCAAGATCTCTGGTCCGAATTTAAGGGACCAGCGGATCTTAGGGGTCGTGTAAAAAGGCCCATAGTCACACTTTCAATCTTTTTCAGCAAGAGAGAAACCAGAAAGAAATCTGGTAGCACTTTTAAGACTTAGTTGTTATTTTTCATACACCTTTGTGTGTCCAAGCACGCTTCTTCAGATGCAAGGGACAACAAGAGAAGCAGAAAACACACCAAAGAATGATTGCTACCTGGCCCTAATTAAGTCTGTTTCCAACTGTAGGTACCCCATCATTTATACAAACATGGCAGTACATTTCTCCACTTGGAATAACTGGAAAAGATATTTATTTGACATTATCTTGATGGGTTTTGCACCTTGTGAGGGTTCACCCTTGAGGGTACCCCCATTCCTCCCTTTTTGTCCCTTGAAACTCAGTACAATAAAGATCCAGATTCAAGTGAAGCATCTCAACATTTATTTCTGGTAAATTCAAGAAACCATCAACTCCAACTTTAACAGATAACTTCTTTTCCCCACACAACAGAATGAGGAAAGAATTATTTTGTGCGTGTTCCCACAAGAAAGCCCCAAGGTTCTTGCCAATCCATAGTAAAACTATCTTGTCTCGCTTCTCCAGATGAAATCGACAACACGGGCATAGTCCTTCCACCTGGGTCCCTGGACTGTGTCTTCCCTCTCACAAGGGTACATTCTGGGTTTTCAAGGGGGCCAAAATCTCTCTTTGAGTTGGATTTCTCCATGTTCCTGGCTCTCTCTTTTTCTTTTGGCATTTTTCCTCCCTCAGTCTCCTGCCATATACACTCATTTCCTTCTTGCCCCAGTATGAGTTTCTCAGGTGTGTGTGTGTGTGTGTGTGTGTGTGTGTGTGTGTGTGTGTGTGTGTGTGTGTCTTTCTTTTGCCTTTTTTTCTAGGGACCATCATTATTCCCACTTGTTTGGCCAAGGGTTAATCCATTCTCACCTTGGGGGAATGGGTTTTTGTCTCCCCTTTTGTCTCAGCCAATGTGGACAGCCTCTTGAAATCCCTCATCCCCTAGCCTAGATGACTTCAAGACTCCTCCTTTCCTGCCTAATTTCCCTTCTGCTTCCCTCTCTTCTTTCACCTTTTCTTCCTTACCCATTTCCTCAATGGCTGTTCCTTCACCTTATCTACCTCAGAGCAGAGTATGTAAATCCAGGCCTTGAAGTGGTTCTTTAGGTGATGATTTGGGCAGACTCTTTCCTCCCATTCTCTTTTGGATAAGGGGTCTTTCATCCTTTCTCATTCTCTCTCAAGGATGATCTTGATTTCTCTCTTGTCTGAGAAAAGGGACAGGAAGACTCAGCAGCATGGGAGGAAAAGGGGACTCTTTCCTTCTTCTCTCCTCACACACCTCCACAGAAAGCAGCTTGAGAACCTTTCTGCTTTTTGACTCATGTGCACCACTCCATCTCCTGCTTTACTCTTGCAGAAGATCAGAATATTTCATGTCCAGTTTAAGCAAATCACATTTCCCTGTGACTTCTGAACTCAGGGAGCCATGGTCTGCCTGAACTTTGTTTATCAAAAACAAGCCACGATCAAGCAAAATACAGTTCTTTCCAGTTTAGACCACACAAGGTTTAGTTTGAAAAGTCAACCCCACCACTTCTGAATCCCTCTCCTGGCATGCCCTTGCACTTCTGCTCCCAATGGTGGCTACTCTCCCTCACTTTCCTTCTCTTGAGAAAACTTAAACGTTTTTAAAAAAAGCCTCATAAGGCTTAAAACCCATTCCATGCCAACTGTGCTATCCTGGCACCTGATGTCAGCTGCTTGGTGGTCTGAGCCTATATTTCTAGATTTCTCCAGAATTGTTGTGATTGGAGGACCTTCCCTTTCTGGCAGGGACAAAAAGCAAAAACAGAACCACCCCCACCACACAAACACACCACAGCCTTGATCTTGACCTCCAAGTTGGCTGTTTACTTAAAAATGAACAATAAACAATCAGGAAAAATGGATCCAAAGCAAACGAATATCATGTGTATCTTGGCTCTTGGGAAATCTCTATTTGTAACAACAAAGTTTGGGGGGGTTATGAATGAAGGATTGCTATGGGGAAATGAGAACCCTTGTGATCATACCCCCTTTTTCATGAAACCCATCCACTTTCTTTCTTTCTTTCTTTCTTTCTTTCTTTCTTTCTTTCTTTCTTTCTTTCTTTCTTTCTTTCTTTCTTTCTTTCTTTCTTTCTTTCTTTCTTTCAGCTTTTGTTTGCACGGAGATCATGGAAACCTGGCAAGGCTCAATTTAAAAATTAAAGTCCCAAGTTCAGGGTTGTAACTCTCTGGAAGTTGAGTCGTGGCAACTCAACTTTCAGAGAAACTCCCCTGGATGACTGAGAATCTTCACAGAGAAGATTGTAATACATTGTTTCTTCGGGTTTATCTCTGGGATTGCCAAAATATGCTGAACCCTTGATTCCAAGTGAATGCCACACAGGAACCACTAGATGGCACCATGGAATTTCTTTTCCCCCAGTTGGTCAGCGTTCCCTTCCAGCTTTGCTTGTTCGCCTTCCCTTGCTAGACTTCCTCCTCCTGTGCCCTCAGCCCTTGCATCATCCCTGGCAGAGGATCACTGCTGAGACTCTTCATACTAGACAGGGAACTGGCTGTCTTTTCCCCCTGGGTTGTGCTGAAACTGTTGTTTGGGAGCAGCATACAGCTGATGTGCTGTACCAGGCGATGGCGAGGCAGAGATGGGCAAAAGTTGTTTTTGGAGTTCAGTCCCCAGGCTCCTTAGCCAGAGGCCATGCTAACTGGGGGGAATGTTAGAAGTTGTAGTCCAAGAAAGCAGACTTTTCAGTATCTGTGAGAGGGAACTTTCGCTGCATCCCAAATGCAAATATTCTCACAATCCAAAGGTGGGTGCTGAATTCTGCTCTTCCAGGCCACCCACGTTCATCTCTGAATGAGCGAAGAGTTTTCTCTTGTGAAGCGGACCCTCTTGCAACTGCCCTGCCGTCTATTTGCTGATGGGTGCTAGAGGTCCCTCCTAAGGAATAACTCTGCCCCAACTGTGCCTTAATGATTCAGAGGCAGGGAAGGGTTGCCTTGCTTATGTCTGCCTTCATGCAGCTGTAACAAAGTCTCAGGAGCCTGAGAGAAAACATGGAGGCCATATATATTGAGAGGTGCCATGTATGTCGGTCCCGTTTCATTTTGTGTGTGTGTTTGGCTCACTGATGCCAACATGGTGGCAGAGATTTCACTTGACTAAGTAGCCCAGCAGGAGGTACATTTTTTCCACTCCAGCCAGACTCCTCTTCTGTAGACATGGGCACAACCAGAAAAAATGACGTTTCGAGTTTTCGTTTGTCGGAACGGGTCCGTTTCGGGTCGCTTCCGTTTGTCGCGAAATTTTTCAAAAATTTGTCGTTTTCATTTGTCGTTTGTCGTTTCCACCGCGATTTAGCTCGATATGACTTCCCAGAGCATAGGGGCGTCCCGCAATCAGGGCCGGCGTTAGGTGTTTTTGTGCCCTAGGCAGCGGGTGGGGCGGGGGGGGGCGGGGGGCGGTGGGCGGGCAAGTGGGGGGGGGCGCGTGGCCACAGGCGGGGCAAGTGGGCGGACGGGTGAGTGGGCAGTTAGGATATCACTAGGATAGAGGTTCTGTTCTTGGCTTGCACCCCAAATGTGTGTGTGTGCAAGCAAATTGAAGTTGGGAAAATAGAAAATAAATGGTAGTATATAATATATATTTAAAATAAATCCACACCTCCCACTCCCAGTCGAACCTCCCCCTTTATCTAATATCAGAAAAAAATCCTCACAAACTGCCAGAGAAGAAATAAAGAATAAACTGCTATTCCCTTCAGCAGACAAAGCTGCAGGGAATCAAAGAAATTATTTTCTAAATTCAATTCCCTCCCTGCCTGCCTAACTTAAATCCTAAAGCTGCCAGCCTCCCTCCTCAATCTCAATCGGATCACACCAGCACCAGCAGCCAGCCCTCCTCCCTCAACCACATCCATACACCCGGCTGCGATTTCTGGAAGGTGCCTCGGCTTTTTATGCCCTCCGAGACATCCAGAAGTGTCAGTCAAAAACCTGGCAATGCCATTGGTGGAATGGTTCAAACAATTTGCATGGTCCCATCCCATGCCCAGCCCAAATGGGCAGGTCTAAAAAAATAAAAAATAAAAAATAAAATAAAATAAAATAAAATAAAAAATAAGGTTTTAATAAAAACCCACTGCTGCTACTATAAAAATTCAGGCATTTAAAATAAATACATTTCACATGTTTCTGTGGTGATTTGGTGTGTTTTTTGACCACAATTTCAAAAAAAAAATTGTGGTTGCCATTTTGGATCCCCCCCACCGCATGGCATGGCGAGACGACGAGGATGACCCCCCCCAGCTTGGTGCAAGCAGCCCAGGACAGGAGAAGAGGGGGGGAAGGCCGGGGACCCCCCAGATATCACCCCTCTGGTAGGTGGCAAAGCCTCAGGCAGGCATATTTTCACCTGCTTTTGGCCGGGAGTCGGGTTTTTAAAAAAACTTTTAAAAACTTTTTCTGTGCTAAAATTGCGTGATCGCCGCGGCCACAAATTTTTTCAAATAAATAAATAACAGAAACGATAACCAAAAACGGAAACGACAATTTCACTGAGTCGTGCCCATGTCTACTCTTGTGTTATGCAGTCATGGAAAGGCTGCCATAGTGGTTAGAGATGGGCGTAAATATATATATATTTTTTATATATATGCATGTTAGGGTGGATTCGGGTTTCTTCCCGTGTAGAAATCTGGTTGTTTTGGCGACGTTTCGACGAGGTCTCACTCGTCATCTTCAGGCTGGTGTTCTGGCTTCTTTCTTCTTGAAGCAAAGCGTGGTCTCAGTTGAAGTCCTTCTATAAATACTGCTGGGGGTGTGTGGTTTGCTTGCTTTGTTGCTGATTGCAGGTTCCTTTGTTCCTTTGTTCTTTTGTGATCTGCTGTGTGGCTGAGGCGATCGTTAAGGGATTAACTGCTGGTGGCTGTTTAGATGGCTGTTTAGATGCTGGTGGGTTAGATGGCTGGTGGTTCTGGCAGTATCCTGGGCTTTGGTGGAGTGGGGTCCTGTGTCTTGTGAATTCATTTTGGTCTGGCACGTGTCTGTGGTCTCCCAATGTTTTTTGGGGTGTGTGAGTGTGCTCCATGTGGTGACTGGAGTGGGGTGCCGCAGTAGATGGTGCAGTCGTGGTTTTGTTATTGGATGGTGGTTTCGTTTCATCTGTGGGAAGGGTCTGGGTTTGTGTTTGGTGTGGATGGAAGGTGGTGGCATCTTGTGTCCTTTTGGACCTGGTGTCAGTCTTTGTGACAGAGGCTCGTCTGTTGACCAGGGCTAGTTTCCAGATGTCAGGCAAGCGGGAGGTGTCATCACGTTTATTCATGTTGTTTGGGTGTTTCTCTATTTCAATGGCTTCCATGATTATTCGACTGTTGAAGTGTTCAGTTTTGGAGATGAGTTTGGTTCTTTCAAAGTCAATTTCATGACCTGTTGTTTTTATGTGCTGGAAGAGAGAGGAAGATTTTTCTTCTTTTTGACTGCGTTCTTGTGTTCTGCGATGCGTGCGCTTATTCTCCTGTTTGTCTGTCCGATGTATGTGGCTGGACAGACTTTGCATGGTATTTCGTAGACTCCTTGGTTTTCTAGCTCAATCTTGTCTTTGGGGTTTCTTAAAATGTTGGCTATTTTTTGGTCGGTGCAAAAGGCTGTGTTGATATTGTGTTTGTGGAGCATTTTGCTGATTTTGTCTGTGGTGCCTTTGATGTAAGGGAGGAGGGCGGTGCCGTTGTTCTCTTCTGTTTCTTGGTTCTTGGGGGTGTTTCCTTTTGGATTAGTTTGGTGATGGTGTTTTTTTGGAATCCGTTTGCAATTAAAACATTCGAGAGAGTGTGTAATTCAGTTTTTAGGTGGTCTTTGTCAGCGAGGCGTTTGGTTCTGGAGATGAGGGTTTTTGCTACGGAGTTGATCTGCAGGGTGGTGGTGTGATTGTGCATTTAAGTAGCGGTTTGTATGTGTTTTTTTCTGGTAGATGGTATGTCCTAAGGAGCCGTCGGGTTTTTGTAGATTAGGACGTCCAGGAAGGGAAGTTGGTTGTTGGCTTCTATTTCCATAGTGAATTGTATTTTTGGGGTGTAGGCTGTTGAGATGTGTGAGGAAGTTGTTCAGTTTATCTTTCCCGTGTGGCCAGATAACAAAAATCAACATATCTGAGCCAGAGTTTGGGTTTATGTTCGGACTTCTGTAACGCGTTGGTTTCAAAGTGTTCCATATATAGGTTTGCGATGACCGGTGAGAGGGGTGATCCCATGGGTGCTCCTTCTATCTGTTTGTATCTTTGTCCATTGTGGATGAAGTATGTGTTGGTTAGGCAGTGGTTGGTCAGATCTAGGATGTGTTTGGGGGTTGTATTTGTTGTGGATAGCTGTCAAGGCTTCTTGAATGGGCACTTGTGTGAAGAGCGAAACAACATCGAAGCTCACGAGTAGGTCATTGGGTTGTAGGTCTTGTTTCTTTATAATTTCTATGAAGTGGAACGAGTTTTGTACGTATGAAGTGATGGATTCTGCATAGGGCTGGAGTTGTTTGGCAAGAAATTTGGCGAGGTTTTGTAGAGGTGAGCCTATGGAGCTGACTATGGGTCTGAGAGGTGTTCCTTCTTTGTGAATCTTGGGGAGGCCGTAGAGCTTGGGGCATCTGGATGATTTCTCTCTGGGGATGATGCCTGGCTTGATTTCTTCACTTAAGGGAGAGGCTTTTATTTTGGCTTTGGTGGTTTTTTCCAGGTAGGTGGTGGGGTCTGTGTTCAAAGGTATGTAAGCAGGGTCTTGTAGTAGGTTGGATAGTTTGGCTTGGTAGTCGGATGTGTTCATCACCACTGTGGCATTGCCTTTGTCTGCTGAGAGAATGATTATGTTGTTGTCTTTCCTCAGGTTGGAGAGGGCTTTTTGTTCTTCTTTGTGTAAATTGCTTCTGGGTGGTTTGCTGGAGCAGAGGACATTGGTGACTTCGAGTCTGATTTTGTTGGCTTCATCTGGGTTGATTTTGGTTAGGCTGGCTTCCACTCCGCATATGATGTTTTCGGTGGGGATGTGTCTGGGGGCGACTGTAAAGAAGTTGAATCCTTTGGAAAGGACTTTGGTCTCTGCGATGGTGAGTGTCCTGTCTGATATGTTGTGAACTGTTTGTTTCATGGGCTGTTGTGGGGGGGGTTGGGCTTCTGGCGTTTTTCCAGTTTGTGGAGTTTGTTGGTGTGTGTGTCTGTCTTGTGGGAGGTCTCTGTTTCAGCTCTCCAGGCGGCAAGTTGCTTGGATTTGTTCCAGAGTGTTGGGTGGATTTTGTTGCTGAGTTTGAGGTGGAGAGTGAGTAGGTCTCTGTTGGTTTGATCTAGTAGGTATCTTTTCCTGTGTAGTTCGCTTCTGATTAGGGCTAGTTCTGTTCTTTTCAGGATCCTTTCGCTGGATGGGGTTTTTGAGTGGAATTTCAGTTGGAAGCTTGTGGGGATCACATTTTTGTCTCGGCAGTTGCGTAGGAATGCAATGTCACATAAGATGGTGGCTCTTCGGACTTCTAGTTTCTCGTAGGTTCTGGTCAGCTGGAAGGTTTCCTCCCCGTAGAGGTCAGATATTTGTTTTCGTAGATTTTCACGGGTATAGGTATGCATGTTAGGGTGGATTCGGGTTTATATATATATTTGCAAAATTTGTCAAAAATTGCTAACTCATCGATTCATATTCATCCAAAGCAATGCCTCCAATGAAAAGGGTGAAGATTAATCAACACATCACAATACAGTATGCTGAAGTCATCCATAACTCAGCAGTAGCACAATGATGTTCTGGGACCCATCATATTATCTTATCTCTGTGTCAGTATTATGGCTTCAGCTGGTTGTTTACACTCAGGGGTAGCTCCTTCTCCCAGTTTGGGGGACATTGCATCCCCCAGTCATATGTTACTTTCATTCAATCATTTGCCTTCAATGTAACTTTACATTTAGACTATATTAAGACTGCCAGAAATAGGAAGTTACGTTTTGGAAACTGCAGTTCCCACACTACTTCAGTCAGCAATCTGGAAGTCGTAGTTTACAAAAATTAACTTATCCCATCCCTAATAAAGCTAATGCATTCTTTGTGATCTGCGCATGCAATCCATATTATTTATTTATTTATACTTTTTATATTTATACCTATTAACTTTGTATGTCCAGATACAAAACTGGCCACAGTTTTCAAAGAGGAAAGTAAATTATGTGGCTTGTATACAGCTCCACAGAACTTAAAGCATTTTCTGTGTGGTTTACAATTATGCAGGCCACACATTCCTCCCTCTGTCACGAGCAGGTACTCAATAGATCAAACTTGGAAGGATGGAAGGCTGAGCCAGCCTAGAGTTGGCTACCTGAATCCATCAAGTTCGAACTCAGGAGCAGAGTCTTGGCTGCAGTACTGCAGTTTAAGCACTGTGCCAAAAGGCTCTTATGAGGAAACTGGTTTTGTCAATGTCACCATGCATGAAGAAAAACTGAAAACAAAAGAGAATTGCTATAGCAGTTTGGAGTTAACTTTTTGTGAATTGCAATCCACTTCCTCAGTCAGGTGAAGTACAATATGGGTATATAGTGAGATACTAGCTCCAAATTAACAGTTAGCATGACTAACAGGTAGCCTGTGTGTGTTGTGTCATTACAGTCATGACCGACTCTTTGTGACCCCATGTCCATGGAGTTTTCTTGGCAGGAATACTGGAATGGTTTGCCAGTTCCTACTCCAGGCACCTAAAGCACCTGGTATTTCCTGGTGGTCTCCCATCCAAGTACTAACCAGGGCCGACCCTGCTTAGCTTCCGAAATCAGGCGAGATCGGATGTGCTTAGGGCATCTAGGCAGCTAACAGGTAGCCTAGTGCAGTATATGAAAGTGGCCTATAAGATGTGAGGGTGGAAAGAAAGAAGAAATTCTGGTTTAAATGTTGCTCAGCAAAATCAGCACCATCGAAGAGGCATGCCCTGAAATGGGAACTCAGTCTCTGCAGATTTCACTCCTGACCACACATAAAGGAAGGAGGGTGTATTTTTTAAAAAACAAAAATGTCTTGTTTTAATTACACTGGAAGACCATCATTGTTAGGAACATGTTTTAATTCCCATCTGTTCATTCTGACAGCAAACAAGGGACAGCCTGGAACAAAGGAAGTCATTATCTGTTCAAGGGGGTACTTTGGAAGTTTTACTGTAAACAGAACTAACTAGATTAGTGCAAAAGGGGGGAGGGGAGTGGTGCATTCTGTCAGTTGCAAGGATCAATAGGAAATGTAAACCAATTAAGGCCTTCAGAGTGCAATTATAGCAAGATTACATTTATAAAGAGCTTTTATCTTTTAATATACTGTATATATTTTTAAATGCATACAAAGACAGCAAGTTTTATGTATCTGGAGTACTTTAGTCTCCGGTAACAATAGCTAGGATTTGGCTACATGGAGCTTTTCCAAAGCATTTCAGTCCAGGATGAAATTTCAGATTTCAGTAAAATTGGGTTCAAACGTGTTCCGCTTAGTGTTTTCAAATTTACACTACAAGAAGGTTGTTTGAAGCACACTTCTGCAAGTTTTTTTTAAGTACATGATTCAACAACTAATATAGGGGAAATAATTTCATAATCTTCCGTCTTTTGAAAGATGGCAGCATACTCTGACCCCTTTAAATGGCACGGCCATCCAGCCATCTCTATATCAAGCAAGTATGAACAGTACATGAAATACTTCTGTTCTACTTACTAAAAACAGGCACTTATGATTGTACTGACTCTTAGCTCCATGAAAAATGCACTGTGTTGCCACTTTAATAGTCTCCTTCTCTCATATCCAAACATGGAAAGTTACCATTTAATTATAGTTAAGATTTCAAATCCCTAAATAGTTGCTGTTACAGTTGCCATTGCAATTCTTAAAGCAACTTTTAACCTGACTTCTGAAAAGTAACTAGTTGTCTTTAGTTATTTTGACAGTTAAATATTGTTTATTCAACAGTATGAGCTAGCACTGCTGCCAAGATGCCCTAAGCACATCCGATCTTGCCTGATTTCGGAAGCTAAGCAGGGTTGGCCCTGGTTAGTACTTGGATGGGAGACCATCATTGAATACCAGGTGCTGTAGGTGCCTGGAGTAGGAACTGGCAAACCACTCCAGTATTCCTGCCAAGAAAACTCCATGGATATGGGGTCACGAAGAGTCGGTCACGACTGTAACGACACAACACACACACACACATGAAGCTAGCACTGGAACCATGTGGTATTCCTTTTTCACCACTGAAAGAGGCTACAGCTGGTAACTATAGAGATACTGTACTTTTCATTGCAAAAGGAGTGAAATTCTGATGAAGTCACAGTCATAATGTAATGTGACTGCAATGTAGTTATTATAATGCAGTTAAAACTTAGTTATTTAAAAAGGGAATTAATGATAAGTAACCAATTATTTGCAAATGCCTACTTGCAAGCTCTGCACCACACACATATACTATTATGTAATAACCAAGGTTCTTTCTAAGGGGTGTGTGTGTGTGTGTGTGTGTGCATGTGCGTGCATGTGCGTGTGTGCATGCACTCTGTTCTGCCCCTTCCATGCAGAGATTTTCCTCCATCGCACATCCACAGCAAAAGTTCTTGTTCCGGTTGTAACAGATCCCTCACGACAAGGGAGCCACACACACATGGAGGGAGTGAAGTCATGCGCGCAAGGGACAGAACCCTGTCCAGTAAGGCTGAAAATTAGAGGGGACGTTGGTAGTAACAATGTGTGGAGTGCTGTGAGGCTGCTCTGATGGTTTGCTAAAGGAGGCCTCTTCAACAACATGTAAGGGAGAGGCATTGGAAGTCATCTCTTGGCAAAATGCTAAGGATGAGGTTTGGATCTTAAAAACAGGCTGACATATTCACGGCTAATAATTTCTGTTTCTTCAAACATTCCACCCTGAGCTTTATTTATTTAAAATATTTTTGCCCTAGCTTTCTTTGAAAAATGGACCCATGGCAGATTACATCATACAAAACACAATATTAAAACAGACAAATAATCAGTTATTCAAGTCTGACAGAAGAATTAACAATCTTAGATTTAAAATGTTAAGCAAAAACGTAACTAAAGCATTGTCTCCTCCCTGTTTTGAACAAGAGCGGCCTGCTAAATTCTAAAAAGGTAAGTTACTTCCTCTTCGCTTTACCTCTCCATTTGCCTCATGGGATTTGCCAACCAGCAACAAAGGTCATGGAGCACCTTACCCCGCCACATATTAAAGGAGCCCAAAGCACAACTGGATTTCCTAAGGAAGATCCACCCCTCACAGGCGCGCTCATTGAGAGTGGCCACTCCCAGAGAGGCGCGGAAAATGCGTACGCGGAACCGCGCCTTCTCTGTGGTGGGGCCCTCGCTCTGGAACCATCTGCCTTCTGAGCTGCGCCTGCTGGAGTCCCTGCCCGCCTTTAAGAGGGCTCTAAAGACCTTCCTCTTTAAAGAAGCATACAGTGACCTTATTAGTTAGTTCCTCTCCCTATTTCCCTGGCCCAGTGCCATCTTGACCTCCGCTGCCCTTGCCTGGTGGCTCTCATCTTTTTGCCTTTTATTCTTTTTCAGCAGAGTTCCCGCTGGGAAGAAATGTACTTAAATAAATAAATAAATAAATAAATAAATAAATAAATAAATAAATAAAAAACCACACCCTCTCCAGTCATCACCCCTCATCTGTTTCTCAGCATGAGAGAGAAATGACCCCCAGAGATCTCATGGCTGTTAGAGGAATCATCAGAAGAGAATGCTGCTGTTCTGAGAGGATTTTAGAACCATAAAAAAGGATGGCTGGAAGGAAGAGAAGGTATGCACGTAACTGCAAGGGTATTGTTTAAAAACCACTGTTTTTGACGCTGACATTTAGTACAGCAGAACATCAAGACCACAGAACATCAAGACAGAGGCAGCCTGGAGATATGGCCAGCAATTTCCTGTCCAGATTTGATTTGCATGGAACTAGCTTTGCCTGTACTGTACTGAATTCCTTTCTGTGTTTTGGGGCCCTATCACACAGAGGAAAAGAGGCGGTTAATAATAAAAGCTGTGTTTCTTTCTGAAGTCATCACGTGACTGAAAATGCAGTTGCTGCGTTCCCATGGATGTGGTTTAAGTAGCACAATTTTAATGTCCCTGTGTCCTTAATCTGCATCTAGAAGTTCTGAGGGGGAGTGGCAGCAGCATGGCGTGGGTTTAGAGGAGCGCCCGAGGAGGGGAAGGAGGTGGCATGAGGTGGTGGCAGCAGCAAATGCTAATTGCCACTAGGGAGAAGGCAGAGAGGCCGTAGGCTTTCCCAGTGAGAGATCGGGGAAGGGGTGGGGATGGGGTGGGGGGTGGGAGCAAGGCTGCCTCAGAAACAAGGCAGGCAGGCAGGCAGGCGAGAATGTGTGTGTGTGTGTGTGTGAGAGAGCCAGTGCAAGTTGCCCTACCCTTCGCTTCTGTGCCAGCACTCAACCTGGTGGCATTGCCGCTGAGCCCTCCTCAGCCTCACCTGAGGCAGGCACCAATGAGGGGCTTCCTTGTTGACAGCCCTCAAGGGAAAGTCCGCCAATGCTGGGCTTTTGCTGCTCCAGGCTGCCTATCAATCAGTTGCTCGCCAGCCTCAGGATTCCCTTTTGCTCCTTTGCTGAGAAGGAAGTTCCCTCTTCTTTTGTCACGGCTGGATCCCCCCCACCGTGCACGTGCCCCCCCTCCTGGGTACCTTAGGGAAGGGAGGCCCACACAGGGCCTGACCCACACCGTTGCTGGGAGCCCTTGGCTGCTTTCAGTTGGCCTCCTGAAGAGGTGACTTGTCCTTTTCATCCTTGTCCCACAAGTGAGCCTCCTCCTTCTTCTTGCCCTGACTTGGCTGGCTGTCTGCCGAGCAAAATATCGAAGAGATAGCAGTCAGGTGTGGGGGGAAGCAAGATAAAATGTTGCTGACCCACATAACTGGTAAACTGACAACAAAAAGGGGGAACAGGTTTTCTGCACCCCCACTAACGTTTTGAACCAGATCAAAAATACCCACCCTCTGCCTTGGGTCTTGGAAAACTCACTGGAACCCGGTTAAGTGGGCGTTACTGTTTTTTTAAAACCCTGTTGATCGTGGGGGCACAATTTTTGAGCCAGTTTATCTGTAAATTAGATCCAGATTTTAAAGACCGTGGGATAGAGTCCTTTTGTGATCTTGACGGGGAGTGGGGTCATGATAGAATTTCTCTGACTTCTTGTTCTTTCTCATTTACCTATGCTTTTACTGGATCTTTCAGCAGCTTTAGATACTATTGGCCATACAGTAGATAGTATCCTCCTGAACCACCTCTCTGGAATGGGACTTGGGGATACTTTTATTATGGTGGGTCAAATCCTTCCTGGAGAAGAGGATGCAGAATGTGTTGCTAGGAGATTTCTGTCCGGCACCCCAATCCTGACTGGTGTGTCCCCTAGGATTCTGTTTTGTTTCCTATGTTAATTAACATCTACATGAATCCATTGGGAGATTTTATCCAGAGTTTTAGGGGTTGGTGTCACCAGAATGAGGATGACACCCAACTCTATCTCTCCTTGCCACTTGAATCCAAGGAAGCTCCTTCAGCTTCAGATCAATGTTTGATATCAGTAATGGACTGGATGAAGGTGAACATGTTGAAACTTTAGTCCAAACAAGACAGAGGTGTTTTTAGTCAGCCAAAAGGAAGATCAAGGAATAAGGAAGCAGTCTGTATTGGATGGGATTACTCTACTTTCCAAATACTGTTTTAAGATGCTATTAGATCTATCTCTTATAATGGATTCCTAACCAGTTGCTATTGGTAGAATGAAGCATGTAGGTTTTGGCCTTTCTGAATATGGAAGCCTGGTCATTCATACACTCATAGAGAGGCTTTTTTAAAGCATCCCAATTCATGTTCTTACTCAGCCAGATTTGACTACTGCAATACATTCTGCATGGGGTGTGTGTTGAAAGGTAATAGACAACAGTTGACTATAAACATACCTAGATACATACCAAGTGTGGTGTAACAGATAAAACAGTGGACTGTGACTCAGGAGACCTGGATTTGAATCCCTGCTCAGTCATGGAAACTCATTTGCGGGGAGTGGAGCTGGTAAAATTGCTCCTTATCTAGCCCACTTACTTAGAAACCTCTATTATGATTTAGCTAGTCCACATGATACTTTGACATAGGTAAATGGCTCTATTGGTTTGCCCCACCGCCATCCTTTCTTTTTATAGCTCCATCACCAAAAAGGAGCAATGCCATGAGATGCGTTGCTTTGTGGCATGTACAGTAATTGCCCATCAGATTTGTCAGCCTCTCGAACGCACAACAGGAAAAGAGACCCCTGCTGTTGCGGAGCTCAAACCAAGGAACTCATTCTTATATGTATGGTAAATGCTGGCAAGCAGGTTCTTTTCTTTCCTGGTGGATCCGTGCTGCAGTCGGCTCCTGCCAAGAAAATTCCATGCCATAGTGATCATCCAAGAGACCAGATGGGAATGCAGATGGCAATGTTTATTCAATACAGTGCAACCTTGATTTATGTCATTAATCCGTTCCAGTGGTCTAGACTTAAGTCAAACATGACTTAAGTCAAACGAACGTTTCCCATAGAAAGTAATGGGAAAGCGGATTAATCCGTTCCAGATGATGAAAAAGACCCCCCGAAAACAGCAATTTAACACAAATTTGACTGGGATAGGAGATTCCTTCTGGGGATGTAAATGAAATGTCTCTTCAAAGAGAGGAGGAGGCAGTGGAATTATAGTCCACAAGTTATATGCCTCCACTTTTTAAGGTTCATAGCAACAATGTCTAACATTTAAATTTTACTGATTTTTAACCTGACGTTCCAAGTTCTGAACAACGCTATGCTTACCATAAGAGTCCCACAACTTTACAGCTCCCCAACTAAAATGCTTCCATTGTGGACCAGACTTCTGCAGCCAGATTTTTTACAAGACTGAGCCAACTGTCTAACCAGCGAGGCCAGCCCTGAGCTCCCGGCCCTTCTTGTCCTCCGGCAGCAGCAGCGGCTTCGGTGAGGCCGAGGACCAGCTCCAGGTGCTCTGAGCTGGCCTCGCCGAAGCCGCCGCTGCCAGAGGAGGGGAAGAAGGCAGGAGCAGTTTGGAGGCGGCAGCCGCGATGCTGGGTTGTGGCTACCGCCCGATTCCGGTGCCTTGCGCCGGGGCTCCGAGATTTAAGTCAAAGCCTGCGACTCAAGTCAAACAGGCCCCTTCTTGCTGCAAGTCAAATATGATGCAAGTCAAGCAGTATGTAAGTCAAGGTTCCACTGTAGTCAGTTCTTTGTGTGCCAAGAGGAGAGTAGCCAGACCTTTTTCAGAAACTTCAGAAGGTTCCAGGCTTTCTGAGTTTCAGAGGTGGCCATCAGTCTTCTCAGGAAGCCTCCATTTTTGAAAGTCCCAGGTGTATTTCGAGACGATGGGTGGGGGTGGGGGGAGAGATGGCAGAAATTATGGAGGGAGATCTTAGCAATTATTGAAGGGGTGGATTGCAACCTGTATCCTCAACATGATGTTAAAAAGCTGCAAGCAACCAGCTAGACCAGGCCTGCCCTACAGATAGACCGTGGGCTACTGGTAGCCTGTGAATGGTTCAAAAGTAGCCCGCCGGCCAGCAATAAAAAAAAAGTGAGGGGATAAGTTCTCCACCCCTCCCTCCCCCATCCCAAGGACCACCGCTGCCCCAGCGAAGCTCTGGGTCTGCCAGCCCACTGTCTCAGCCGAGCGGGGCCATGGTGCATTCAAATCTGTTCCCTCCAGAACAGATTAATTGGATTTCAATGTATTCCTATGGGAAACCACTGCTCTACTTACAAAAGTTTTTACTTATCAGCATGTGCTCAGAACGGATAAAATTCATAAGTAGAGGCTTTAGTGTAGTAGCCCTCAGGCACTTTGGGCCGGAAAAAGTAGACCTTGGCCTGTTCAAAGTTGAACAGCCATGAGCTAGACCACTGTATTCTAATATTTGATGAGCAAAATAGGGAGGACAGCACACATCTAGATCCATGGTACTCATTTCTGTGCTTTCTTTAACTTTGCAATGAGGTGGATCCATGAGGCTCCAGAGTTCATTTCGGTTTAGTCAGGTATTTATTGGTTAATCACCTAAACTGAAGTTACATCTTGTGTTTTTACCATGCAGGCAATATGGCACTCAGGGAAGAACACAATGGAAATGAAACACTGGTCAGAATACAGTTAATAGCCCAATTATAAGAATAAACAACAGTCTTGTTTGGTTGAATGCCGGATACTGTAGATGTCATTACCTTAGCTGCTCAAATATGGGGCGTGTGGGGTGAGGGCAAGGGAAGCAATATACAAGAAGGTGCCTCCTTTACGGTGTTTGGCTTCAGGTCCATCAGACCCATGCCTTGAAAGCTGCTGCAACTGTTTCCAGTCCAGGTTGTTCTTGACCAGGCATTCTGTGGTCACTCCACCTTTTAGGGTGGCAAATATATTCTAATCCATGTTTAAATGGCTACTGAAGTTGAACGCTGGAGATTTCCCCAGCATTCTTAATACAGTCAAAATGCAATGAAAGCTCACTACCATGTGCCACTATGTTCTTCCTAACCAACAGTAATTCATTTCCAGTACAACATATAATTCTGTCAACTATTGTTTCAATCATGGCGGGTGGCATTAGCCTCTTCCTTAAGAACAGCTGTAAGTTACCATATCTGTTTAATAAGAACACATCTCTGTTTCCCTCACTAGAATGTCAAAATTCCTCTTTTTCTTCTCTCTCTCTCTCTCTCTCTCTCTCTCTCTCTCCCTCCCCCCTCTCTCTCTCTCACACACACGGTGCCCTCTTGCATTAGTTTTACTGGGGCATCCTGGCTTTTTCTGCCTCATTCCTAAAAAAACCAAAAAACAAACAAACAAACAAAAAACTTGTTGGTTTCCACCATCAGCCTCCCACTTTTCCCATTGCCACCCATCCTCCCCTTTCAATAAAGTGTTCTGCTTATATACCACCTCATACCACTTCAAGTAGTCTCTGGGCAGTTTACAGTTTTAATTACAGTATGCAGGCTATGCATTGCCCCCTCCCCCAGCAAGCCGGGTACTCATTTTACCGACCTTGGAAGGATGGAAGGCTGAGTCAACCATGAGGCGGCTACCTGGGATTGAACCCCAGGTGGTGAGCACAGCTTTACCTGCAGTACAGGCATTTAACCACTGCGCTGCACTGCGCTTCATCTTCTTGCATGTTCACCTCTCCTGTTTTCACCCGCCACATGATATGAGATCTGAGAGCTTCCTCTTCCTCTCCCTGTTGTATCTTGATGAGCTCTGGGGTATAACTATTCAGAATACTCTAGGGAGGGCAGGGCTCATTCAAGATGTTTTGCTGCCTGAGGCAAAGGACAGAATAGTGACACTTCCCTTTCTGTACAGATCGACAAACTGGACCAGAGGCTGGAGGCTACCTTTATGCCAAGTATCCTCCATTGCACTGGAGGGCAAAAGGCCAGTTTTGGGAATCTGTTCCCCCAGATTCTCCAGCAATCCTTCCTGCACTTCTTTTCCCAGTAATCTTACTTTGTTCAGCTGAAACAGCCTGTACTTTTTATTTCTCATTAGGTTACAAAAGAAGTCCAACTTTCTGCATTTTAGGTCTTACAAGTGATTGGTTTTTAATCATTTATTTAAACTACAGTGGTACCTTGTATAAAGGAATTAATTCATTCCAAATGCAATTATGGGCGTTTATACACAACCCCTAAGCTCCGCCGCAAATGGCTGCAAGGTCCGGAGCTTAAAAATGTTTACCCACCAGCTCCGGACTTTGCAGACAATTAAGTGTGACCCCGCCCACTTTAGCAAGACCAAACAGCAGTTTTCTTGTACCTGCTTTTTGGATGTGACAAATTTTTGATCCGGTGTAAGGATAGTGAGTGCGGGGCTCTCCTGGCTTCTGTTTGTTCTTTTTTTTGCCCCGCTCCTTTAAGAGATCTGAATGCTGCCCGGAACATAATCGGCATGCTTTTCTTTCTTTTTTCTCCCTCCCTTGGGCAGCCAGAAACCAGGAAGTGCGGAGGGGGGTGGGAACAGAGGAAGACTGAGGAACCCCTAAGATCTCTGGTCCGAATTTAAGTGGCCAGCGGATCTTAGGGGTCGTGTAAAAAGGCCCTGTGTTAAGCAAATTTTCCTTTATACACATTTCCCATAGGATTGCATGGAAAACAGAGTAATCCCTAATCACGACCTTTTTCATGTTGTATGGATTTGCCCCATAGGTGATTCTGTTAAGTAAATTTCCCCTGTCTCCGGAATGTTTTATGTTGTACAGATTTTATATTATACAAACCCTTTGTTATAGGATGGTCCACTGTACTTATTTATGTGTCACCTTTCAGTCCAAAAAGTTGTTAGCATTTTGTGATGAATCCCCATTTCAAATGTTTCAGTCTTAGTGGACTGTTAAATTACACAACACCATGACACACAATAGAACTGTGAATGCCTAGCAATGTATTCTTCTTTTTCTCTGTCCATCTATTCATCTACAGTATCTGATGAAAAATGCAACAAAGCAAATGTTAAAAACAACAGAGAGAACAATATATACTGATATAAAATGTGACATTAAGCGTGCTGTCGTACCAGTTATTTCATGTGAAGTTTAAAGCATACAAAGACAGAAGCATTAATATGACCACATTCCATTCTAAAACACAGTAATCAACAAAGGGGTCATGCAGTTGCTGTCCCCTGGTGTTGCAGGTGCCATGCCAGCTGTTGAGGATGGAATTTGATAGGTATCTTTTAACATCCAGACACAATGGGATACCAATTTAATTAGTGGAGAGCTATTCAAAGGAAAATTGATTGAGTCATTCTTTCACTTGCAGAATATTTTAAAGGGTGTGCAAAGCAGGCCATGGATGGGAGACAGAACTGAGTTTAAAAGTCTCTCCTTCCTTGTTAGCGAAAATCATCTCATGATCTTCTGGCAAAACATACACACACACACCTTCTTGTTGCAACCTCCCACTGAGTCATCTCTTATCACCTCTATATAGAGAGCAGGGATTGAAAGGCACTAGGAAATCTACACGGAAGCATTAGTATAAGAAGGAAGGCATAGGAAAGGGATCCAGCTGGGTCTCTATCACTTTCACTTCCTTCAGACATCTTTGCGGGACAATAAATTCATAGAGGAAAGTCTCAGATGGATTGTAAGAAACCAGTTCTCCATGCTATGCAATGTTTCATGTATTAGCTTTGGACTAGCTAAATGCAAAGGCTGATTTTTTAAATGAATGAAATATCAAGGGATAGACTCTTGGGTCAGCACAGATCTGACACCCCAGACAGAGCCTTTGTACTATTTCACCTTGCCCCAAACGCAAAGCTTTTGGGTGGAGTTCACAAACATACTCAGTTGTCAGTTAACTACTGCACTGGAAGCCCACTGCATGCCTCGGCCACTGTTAATCTTGTCCCCTGGAAGGTCTTGGATGGTGGAATGCTGTCAATGTTTGATGAAGAACGATTCACACACCTGGGGCTTCCTCCATATTTGTAGTTATTTGAGTGGTGGCCCAAATTATGGCAACCTGGATTTAGTTTCCTGTTATTAAAGCTGGAGCAAATCATTGTTCTTTCCATTATTCAGGGGGGGGAAAACAGTGTCTTTGCGAGTTCTCTTATCCTCCTGCACCAGGCGGTTTGACCTGTGGTACCTGGGACATGTGGAAGCACTTGAGGGGGGGGTCTAACATCACCCTGCCCCTTGCCCCTTGTAGATAAGACAAGGCTGCCATTCACCCCACTTTTGCTGTTGCTCTAAGGGAGGTGAAGGCAACACAAACCAAAGAGTCTCTTCTGTTTCCTTTTACTAATGATGTATCATGCAAGCCTGAGTTTACGTCTTACTGTTGTAAAATTCTGAAATGTGTCATGTACTGGGGTGTGAGTTTCATTTCAGTACAAAGGTTTAATGGTTTTTTTTTTTTTGAAAAGTTATGTTTACTTTCATAAATAATAGCTACATACCATCAAGTATGTGTACAATTGTGTACAATTCTGGTCACCGCATCTCAAGAAAGACATAGTGGAACTGGAAAAGGTGCAGAAGAGAGCGACCAAAATGATTACTGGGCTGGGGCACCTCCCTTATGAGGAAAGGCTAAAACATTTGGGGCTCTTTAATCTGGAAAAAAGGCGCCTGAGGGGGGATATGATTGAGACGTACAAAATAATGCAGGGCATGAGTAAAGTGGATAGAGGGAAGCTCTTTTCCCTCTCACAAAATACCAGAACTAAGGGACATGCACTCAAATTGAGGGCTGGGAGAGTAAGAACAGACAAAATAAAATATTTTTTCACCCAGCGCGTTGTTAGTCTATGGAACTCCCTGCCACAGGATGTGGTGATGGCATCTGGCCTGGATGCCTTCAAAAGGAGATTGGACAGATTCCTGGAGGAAAAGTTCATCACAGGTTACAAACCATGAGGAAGATGTGTAATCTCCAGGCTTAAAACCAGGGTACTTCAAGGGCCAGATGCAGGGGAGTGGTATCAGGAGACAGATATCTAGTCTCGTGCGCTTCCAAAAGCATCTGGTGGGGCCACTGTGAGATACAGGAAGCTGGACTAGATGGGCCTTTGGCCTGATCCAGCATGGCTCTTCTTATGTTCTTATGTTCTTAAGTCCAGTTGGTTTTTAACATCATTTAGTGAGATGATGCGATATTGCCAGGAAGTCTTCTAACCACAACAAGACAGCAAAAAATCCTCCACTTTCTGACTGCTATCATCTTGCTCAGGAAAGCAAATCCAGCTTCAGAATGGAATTCATCAAATGTCTTTGTTAGTTAAGATGGAATAAACTGTAATTATTTGACATTGAGTAGTGAGTAGTGAGGAGGATGCAAAAGTTACAGGGCAGAGTGGGGAGCTAGTCACCAGCACTCCAGCAGAAGGATGCAAGAGGCAGTCTAATGATGCAACTGGACTCAAAAGACTGCATCAGAAAAGTATCTATAAATGCTTGTATGCTTGTACGCAAGTGTCAGAAGCCTCCGGAACAAAATAGGGAACTGGAATACTTAGCAATAGATAAAAATATTAGAGATGGGCATGAAACACTACAATAGTGTTTTGTTTCATTTTTCGTTTCCGTTCCCTTCTGTTTTGTTTTGTTTTAAACAAATTTTTAAAAGATCATTTTGTTTTTCATTTTCTTTCATTTATTGTTTTTCGTGTGTGTGTGTGTGTGTGTGTGTGTGTGTGTGTGTGTGTGTGTGTGTGTGTGTGTGTGTGTGTGTGTGTGTGTGTGTGTGTAGTGCTGGTGTAAAAAGCCCACCATTTCACATGCCCAATCAGTTTCCCATACAAATGCATTGCCTCAATGCATTCCTATGGGAAAATGGAAAATGAAATGGAACGAAATGAAAAATTTCCATTTCCTTTCATTTCCTTTTTCTTTGATGGGTCACTTCATTTTTTGTTTTGATAGGGAGCAAAACAAAAAATGAAACAAAAAATTGTTTCGTGTCCATCTCTAAAAATATTGATATTACTGGCATCACTGAAATCTGGTGGACAGATAATAACTAATAGGATACAGTTATCCCAGACTATAAGCTGTACAGGGAGGACAGGGAGGGGCAAACAGGAGGTGGTGTAGCCTTGTATGACAAAGAAGTGATAAAATTTTACGAATTGGAATATCTAGGTGATTCGTAGTCACCATTAGAAACCCTGTGGGTAAGAGTAGCAGGCCACAAGGATGGTCTAACACAGTGGTTCCCAGCCTGGGGGTTGAGACCACTTTGGGAGTCGAACAACCATTTCATAGGGGTCGCCATTAGCCAGTAAAAAAAAGGCACAAATGGTTTGGGTCTGGGGGAGGAAGGAGGGAAAGAGTGATTTACAGCTTGATAGGTTGGAGGGGATGTCAGTCAATGGCACTGGAGGCTGTGATTGGCTGAGGGTGCCTGTAGAGGGAAGTTCTCTTTGGCCTGCCAAAGGGGGCTTGTGGCCTCTTCCAAACAGGGCAAGGGGTCACCACAACATGAGGAACAGTATTAAAGGGTCGCGGCATTAGGAAGGTTGGGAACCACTGGTCTAACAGATGGTCTAAATTGCTCTCTTTTTTGGAACTATCCTTGGTGCTGTAACTTCTGGCTTTCCTTCACTGAGCTTTGTACCCCTTGGAATCAGTCATAGTTCAAGTCATTCTTTGCCTATGTTGCTTCTACAGTAAGACCACTTTAACCTCCCCATCTGGATGTGCCCTTAGTTCCTTGAATTTTTCTACATACACTAGTATCTTTCCCAGCTCTTCTGCAACCAGATGATGGGTTGAAACAGTATAGATGAGAGTCAATATGGATTTTCTTACTGTACAGGTCCCAGACCTATGATGTTTGTGCGAAGCAGATACTGATAGAGGCCTGGCCCACCATTTGTCCATAGAAGTGCTTGTATGAGTGGATGGCGTGAATATTATGCACAGTTTCCCAAGTGGGTTAAATAGAAGAGATGCATCTGAAACAGCATCTCTTTGATGACTTAAAGAGACAAGGACTCTTCTTTACCGACACTCCCTTGCTCAGTCATACTGATGGGCATTTGACAAGTAAATATATAGTTCAAGTATGAAGTCACATTCATAATATCTTGTCATTTCTCAGTGAAGTACATGGCCTTTAGGGTCCATTGCTGGGCACATTTCAAAGTGTTGGTTTGACTTTAAAAATCTTAAAGGACTTCTATGATTACTTGCTTCCATGTGTAGCCCTTAGATAACCTCTGAAGACCCCTTTGGGGGGTCACTCTGCCCTCTAGGAGCATGGCAGGTAGTGATCCAAGACAGGAGGTGCTCCTTCTTTGGAAATTTATCCTCTGAGAAATTAAGCTGCCACTGATTATCTTTTCTAACTCAGATATCCATGCTGCATGTTTCACCACTTAACTAACCCAAGCTTTCCCTGGTTTTAACATCTGCAATCTTCATTATGTTCTACTCTTTCTATACAGTACTTGGTCACTAAAGATCAGATGTCTTCCACATGAACAACTGGCTGGTCTGAGGACCCCTTTGGGTTAAAGAAAAGACAGAACATAACTGTGTATCTGTCTGTTATTGTTGCTCCGTCCTGTCAAGCCATTTCAAAATTAGGGTGACCCTAATAGTTTTCATTTGAACTGTGTACTTCATTGCTGATACTCTGGAAAGGTAGGGTATAAACAATGGCTGATAAATAAAGTAAAATGAAGAGATCAGACTCTGGATGCAATATCAACAGCCTCCTTGAGAAATAGGACAGATTGTTGTGCCAATCAAGGATCCTGGCAATAACAGAATTTCTTGCTTTTGTAACAGCCTCATCTGGAGACACCTGAGCTTTCTGATGATGAATGCTTCAGTTTCCAGAGGCCTCTGGCACAATAAGGCCCAGAGGCTGGAAATGGCTCTGGGAGCAAATGAACTGAACCGTTTTCCAGCTGGCTAGCTGCAGTGGTTCCCATTTCTAATCAGAGGTCAATTAAGAGATGTTGAAATGCTCAGCTCTCTAAAAGTATCTGGTTGCAATGTTTCACTACCAGGAAAGCAGAGGTGTGTGGAGGATGGGGTAGCGAAGAATTCACTTAGCACATAAACACATGCAAAGCGTGGCATTATCTTTTTTGGAACTGCTCTTCTCCCTCTTCTGTTCTGACCTTTCTTCTACTTTTCCCATTTATTCTGTCACTGAATTTTGGTTTTGTCCTTGAATTCACAGCCATCCATCCAGGGATGCTATCTTTGTCCCCATGCACTTCCCCCTCCCTCCCACCCACCCATCCCACTGCCACACCAGTGGTTGTTGTGGTTCAAACTTCAAAACGCAAACATTCCTTCTCCACACATGGAGTGTCTGTAATTACCTTTGTCCTCCAGTGCCAGTCAACTTCAAACCAGCATCATTACTGAACAGAAGGGGGAGAAAAAGGGGAGAGGAAGGAGAAAAGAAGAGAGGGAGGGAGAGCACCACAAAACTTAATTTAATCACGGTGCCCCATGCTCAATTTAACAGCCACAACAGCTCAGAATGGGGTCCCTGTGCAATGGGAGGGCAATCAGCGGAGCGTCTGGGGAAAGAATTAATTGTGGATGACAATATGTAAACAGTGCGGATGAATAGGACGTGCAGGTGTGAGCCACCGGAGCCATCCCAGAGAGTTTTTCACACGAATTTCAGTTCCTTCACTGCTGACCTGCTCCCTAAAATGTGATGAATGTCGGCACTGGGGAGCTATCGAGGGTGTCAGGAGTTTGCACATATTAATAGCAAGGTGGCAGCGGCGGGGGCGGCGGCGGGGACCAGGGGCTGGGTGGGAGATGGCCATGGAAAGAGCAAGTCTTGTTAAAGGGAAAGAGCCCAAGCAAAATATGGCAGAAGCATTTGGTGGAGGGTGGCCTCGCTGCAAGGAACCGTGCCTATTCTGAACACTGAAGACACTACATGTCTTGAATATGCTGAGAATGGGTGAGGCTCCAGAAATGAGTCTATGGCTGCAAGTCCTAAGCTCCATTATTAGGCATCCAGGCTTCCTTAAATAAATGGGAACATCTTCCTGCTGGGCAAAGGACGCAGCAGACATATCCACATGACCAGTTTGAAATCTCCCCACCCCAAGACTCTACAAGGTGGAACTGGGTTTATGGGAAAGAGTCCAAGTAGTTATGAGCCTTCAAGGAGCCAATGCAAATAGGAGTGAGATGGATTTTGTTTTGATCAAGGGTTGGACTAGATGGTCCTTCAGGTCTCTTCCAACTCTATGATTCTATGATTCTATGGGCGTTTATACATGACCCCTAAATTCCAGGGCAAATGGCTCCCAGCTCCGGAGCTTAAAAATGTTTACCCACCAGCTACGGGGTTTACAGGATATTAGGTGCGACCACGCCCACTTTAGCGCATCCCAGCACACCTTTCAAGTACCTGCTCTTCCATCCTGAAAATTCCTTGATGCGGTGTAAAGATAGTGAGTGCGGGGCTCTCCTCCCTTCTGTTTGTTGTTTTCTTGGCTCCCGCCCCTTTAAGAGCTACTTTTACAGAGACAGGAATCTTGCTGGCAAGAGCGAGAGCCAGAAGGAGAGCCAGAAGGGAGGTGAGGCACGATCTTTTCTTCCTTTTTTTCTCCCTCCCCTCACGCAGCCAGCAGCCAGGAAGTGCAGAGGGGGGTGGGGAAGCAGGAAGAGCGACAAACCCCTAAAATCTCTGGTCCGAATTTAAGTGGCCAGTGGATCTTAGGGGTCGTGTAAAAGCGCCCTATGACTCTTGCTCCTGCCACAGCTCTTAGTTGGGTCTTAATGTTTGGTGTCCGCATGACACTGGATGATATTGGTTTACTTTGAAGTGGCTGACGGGGAGTTTTAGCCCAACAGCCTCTGAGGAAGCCAAGGTTGGGGATTACTGGCTTACACCATGGCATCCTCATATCAGAGCCCTTTTAAGAGGTAATTTTAATAGGGGAACCCTCCAGGAAAATATGCTCTAGTTATCCTTCTCACAGTACTAAATAATTTTGTTGGGGAGATTTACTTTAGAACACTGGGAAAAATATAAATGTCCATTACATATTAGGACTGGAGCACCTGGGAGCATCTCAAATGCAAAGCTGTTTTATTATGACATAACCTGTATATGGCCTTTGGTCTCAGCAAAGAGGAATTTCAACCCCAGATTTTGGTTGAGTCAAACAAACACACCCTAGGCTCAGACCAGGATCAGGGCCGTACACTCATGCACACACATATGCACAAGACGGGGAATTTTATTCCCTGTTGTACCTCCTGGAAGAAGAGACAGCTTCACCCTAAGTTGTAATCAACTTGATGACACATAATTATAATAAAGGGAAAAGTAAAAGAAAACGTTGACTTAAATAGCAATGGAATGCCCATGGTGCAGTCTAGGACAATGTAATCAGAGCCCCAGTATATTGAAAATGAATCATCTCATTAGCAATAGTCAGTGAGAGCAGAGTCATCCTAGCATTGTAAAGTAAATCTGCCCCAATGAAAAAGCTGTTGTCCTTGTTCAGACCTAAGCGAATAGAACCGAACATTTTAATAAGCTGTGATTATTAAAGTGGAGTACGCAAACCAAAAGTATTAACACAGTTGCCCATATGGACAATTTAGTCCTAACATGTAATATTCAGGAGTCGTATATACTACACATACACGTAGGAGTGAGAGAATAGATGTGAATCTGGCAGGCATTCATTAGCATAAAAGAAACTGAGAGGAATAAAAAGAATCAGAAGGCTGTTTAAAAATGGAAAACAGATGAGTAGTTCAAAAGGCAGAGAATTCTTCATGGTTCTTCTTTTGTTATTTCTTCTGGAGCTGCCATTGGGCTGCCTTTTTTCCACCTTCGTGAACACTTTGACCCTCAACGCAGCTGCATCCAAGAGCTCACTCAAGTCTCTTGGGTTTAGTCTGCGGGGAGGGGGAATTCTATAGGACTTCCTGTGGGGAAAATGTACATTTATTGTGCAGTACTTGGATACAGCGACAGCGTTCAAATAGTTACAATGGCATGTTTTGCCCAGAGAACCAACGGAGAGAAGATTTTTCGTATTTAAATAACCCTAACTGTCTACCAGCAATTTCTAAACTTGGGTCCTCATATGCTGATGGACATCAGTCGGTCCTTAGAAATGCCAGCCAGCATGGCCAGGGATAAACGCTTCTGGGAGCAGTAATTTAACAACTTCTGATGGGGATTGGGAATCCCTGCGATTAAACGGCAGGATCAAATGGAGCTCACCAAAGGCACAGCACCATTTTGGGTATGCAGGCTAAAACTCACCAAAAAAAAAAAAAAAAACCCTTATACCATCAAAACCTGTTAAACTGCTAAAACTTAAATACCCCCCTCAAAGTAGTACTTTTGGAGGGATGTGGAAACGAGTAACTTTTGTTTGGAATTATATAGGAAGAATTCTACTTATTTAAAAAGTCATCCAGAAATGGTAGCTCACTTTAGTTTTGTTGGAACGCGGATGTGTTGTTGCTGTTGTGAGTCCAAGAGTGGTCTAGGATCTACAAAGTCCCCTGGGCTGAATTTTGACTAATCTTTCTATCCACTCTGCATTTGCCTGTCACACTTAAATTCACTTCACTTGTTTCCTAAGTGTTCACTTCAATCAATACTTGGAATTGAGCCTCCCCGCCCCCCCCTCCCCGATACCCGATACGCCATCACAAGGGACTCATGGTGCAATGGTTCAACTGCAGTACTGCAGCCAAAACTGTGTTCATGACCTGAATTTGAATTTGATCCTAACAGATTCAGGTAGCCGGCTCAAAGTTGACTCATCCTTCCATCTTTCTGAGTTTGGTAAACTACGTACCTAGGTCACTGGGGAAGGGAACAATGTGTAGCCTTCATAAACTGGCCAGAGAGTGCTTTAAGCCTTATGGTGTGGTCTATAACCAGTACACTTTGTTTTGCTTTTAGCTCTTAGGTATTAATTGCTTTGGATTTAAAATCTTAGGGGATTGGATCTTGTTGATCTGATAGTCTTACCAGCAACAGTCTTGCTGTGATGTAACCAAAACAGAGTTAACTGTTGCTGGATCAAATGGAATCAAGGATGACCACAGTGGAACATCAAGCACAGTTGTGCAAAAACTTTCCTTGACGTTGGTGTCATCTGAAAATCCACGAACAGCATCAAAAAGCAAAGTGTTCTGCTTTTATACCGCCCCATACCACTTCAAGTAGTCTCTGGGTGGTTTATGCCCCCCACCAGCAAGCTGGGTACTCATTTTACTGACCTTGGAAAAATGGAAGGCTGAGTCAACCATGAGCCTATTACCTGGGATTGAACCCCAGGTCATGAGCACAGTTTTACCTGCACTACAGGCATTTAGCCACTGTGCCACGGGGCTCCTGGTTATAATGAATACAGTATAGCCAACTATCAGTCTGATCTTTCCGGAGGAGAGCTGCATCCTAATCCTTGAGTCAGGACTTTACACAAACAAACAAACACACACACCAAAACCAAAACCCAGCATGCATGTCTCATTTGGATTTAATATCAGCTTTTCCACACTAATCCAGTGCATTAATGAACCCATTCCAAACTAAAGGATATCAACGTATTTCATGTAATGATGATGATAATGACGATAACAATGATCATAGAATGAGGAAACATTCAGATAATTGAAACTGCAATTCCAGGGGATGTCAGCGTTGAAGATAAAATATTGGAAACATTAATAAAACACAGTGACCTGGCAGTTGGAAAAACCCACTACTGGAAGAAACATATTTCAGTGCTCTCTATAGTCATTGGGATATTGGGAACAATGCCAAGCCATTTTATGAAATATTATAATCCAGTAAAAATCTCTAAAATAATACCATCAATGTGTTTTTAAGTGGCAATTAGACTGGGAAGAATATAAAAAAAAACATTACAATATTCAACAAATATCAATGATTTGTTTGCTATTCATCCCTTCGTATTCATCAGGTCCAGAGACCCTGAGGAATATGAAGGGACAAATATTTTCTCCTTTTATTCATCCCCACCCCTTTATAGGCAGCCTGTGTCCTAATAAGTGGGCTGTTACTCCCACCCCCATCCGTGTTCTGTGGCTTGTCAAATATGTGCTAATTCTAATGTCTTCTTACTGCCAAGACTTCTCAAGAGAGGTAGGTTGGATGGGATTCACTGTATTACTGATGGACTGCATTTGCGTCACAGATGGTGCACTGGGGAATAAGTTTGCTTTAACTAAAGGGGCTGAGAGTGTTAAAAGAAAGCAATGCTTCTTCTGGATCCTGCCCATGACTCTGCTATTTTTCAATCCTTTACTTCTCTCAGGGTGCGGTTCCACTGCTGATTTGCATCAGTTTCAGCTCCGATGTACAGTGGTACCTTGTATAAAGGAATTAATTCGTTCCAAATGAAAGTATGTTAAGCAAATTTTCCTTTATACAAATTTCCCATAGGAATGCATTGAAAACAGAGTGATCCCATTTTATGTTGTACAGATTCGCCCCATAGACGATTCTGTTAAGCAAATTTTCCCTATCTCCGGAATTTTTTATGTTTTACAAATTTTATGTTATACAAACTGTTTGTTATACAAGGGTCCACTGTATTTCAAATTGGCCTTCATGGTTTTTGTATCACCAGCCATGCTCCCTTTGAAAATTATTACTTTGAAAATGATAAAGTAGAAGCATAAAACTGCTTCAGGAAAAGACGTGTGCAGTTTTAAGTCCTTTCATTAACCAACATGTTTGACGACAGGTTTCCCCCCATAGTTGCTGATCCTGATGCATCTCCAGTGATGGCAATCTTCTCTTTCCCATTTGTTGCTAATGTTGTGCAGTATTTCTTTGCTTTGCAAGCATCCCTTGGAATGCAAGCCTTTCTTTCTTTCTTTTTAAATTATTTAAGTGACATATTGATATTACTTCAGAAACCCACAAAAGCAGTATTTAATATAACAGGGGTATTCATATTGCCCAAAGCAATTCATAAATAATTGATTTTAAAAAGCCTCCACTGGCCTCTTCAAAAAAAAATCTTGTTTTTTTTTTTAAACCATAAAATATAATGACCAAAAATAAAACAAAACACAAATAAACACTTCACCCGGGTTCAACATGCATTGTGAAGTTGGGAGTTTTCAAATCAATTTTAATTAATCCAAGCCGGATTCAAAAACAATTCTTACTGTCAGTGTGCCTTCAGTGTGTGCCATACAGGACTTGTCCTCCCAAATAATTTGCCCTTTCCTATTTTGTTAGCTGGTACCTTTTTTCTGGCCTTCTTCTCTGTTACAGCAATAAGAACAATAAGAGAAAATGCCTCACTGTTAAAAAAAAGAAAAGAAAAGGGGGAAAAAAACTATATGTAGGAGGAAGAGCCGAGGCAGACCCGAATTGCACCAATTCAGTCCACTTAGGAGTTCTAACGATCACAATGCCTCGCTCAGGAAGGGCATTGAAAAGTTAAACAAACAGATTGTCATTCTGAACCGTTAAATTATGGCATTGTGATCGGGGCTTTATTTTATTGCCTCTTTCTGTTGCTTATGCCTAAAAGGGCCATTGACGGAGTGTTAGGCGAGGTTGCCATGAGCTGTGGAGGGGCAGCATCTACCAAATATAAACCACATTGTTCGGCCACTGCCTAAAGCTGGGAGGCCTTTTTGCTCCTGCCTCTCCTCCTCCCTGCTGTTCTTGCCTCGCCTGACCTTCAGACAAAGAGTAACACCTGCAGACAAAAGTGCACATGCTCCTCTGTTGATGTGACACATGGACACCACCAACCAACATCTGCAAAAGGAGAAGGGGGGAATGTTCCCCATCTCTTCAGTATTATTTTCTCGGGGTCCTTGGCTAAACTTTTCTAGGTACCATAAATAACACAGCAATTACATTAATTGGTTGCATATTTGTTGACACTGGAGTAAGTGGGGAAAGGGTTATGGGTTTTCTCCCCCAGCTTGTCCCTCAGTGCAATTTTTATACTGCTTTCCTCAGATGTGCCCTAATCCCCAAACTCCCCTTCCCACAGCTATTAGATTCACACATCTTTTTAGAAATAGCTTTGTAAGTAAGGGGTTCAAGGGAGGGAGGAGAGCATTAAAATTCCTTTGACAGCACCCATACACACACATCTGTTCTGTTAAGTTTCCTTGGCAGTCTCTATCAATCATATGATAAAGGTTAATATGTACCACAGTAGGATATTCCAGAAAGCTGGCTATAAACAATTTCTGCTTCGTGAATGGTTTTTCTCTGGATATTGTTAGTGGCAGGGGGTCAAAGGGGGAGAAGATTTTTTTCTCCCCAAAAATATTTTCAAAATGACTGCAAAGCTAAAGGTGTGACTCGATTTGTTCACATTCTCTCTCTCTCTCTCTCTCTCTCTCTCTCTCCTTTTTTAAAAAAAGTCCCAGTTTATTTATTTTAAAGATTGGCTTGCAAAGAAAAGAAAAAAAAGTGAAAGGTTCAAAACCTCCAGTATGTTTATATCTGTAGTTTTTGTTCATCCATTGTAAACACAAGTTCAAAACACAATACATGGTTCAAAGACTTGTGTGTCCTGTATGCAAACACCTGGTGAAATTTTCGCTTAGTATTTAGTTTTGAGGTAGGGCTTGCTTATGTTAGCAAAGCAAAAGGAACTGGTACATCCACAGAAGTCAATATACAGTCAATATATAATCAGTCTGTTACAGACCAAAGAAGAAAAGAAGCTCACTCCTGAAGAAGGCCCCGCTGAAATGTGTTGAGCCAGAGCTTTTTAAAACAATTTAACAGATAATAAAGATTGTTTTCTACTTTTATACATCCCGAGACTCTGTCTCCCATCCATATAGTGACTTGTTTATGTTAGACCATTAGATATGTTTCAGGAACCAGTCTTTTTGTTTGGGGAAGAGAACACTTCTGAACTTACAAAGATGGTCTCCTCTTGCCATATATGTAGATCAACAAAGTAAGGACCAGCCCAAGAGATGGAGGGAAAGGTGGTCACTCTTGGAAATAGGTATGGAACCATGGAATCACTTTTTCTTTTTCTCAGTTAGACATGGATTTCACTGTTTAAGCAATATCTGATTAGAAAAATTGCCATGGGTAGAATAAAGATAGTGTATATCACCTACAGGTGCACAAAGTAGAAAGAGAAGAAAAGATCTGTGAAAAACACCTGGACAGGAATTACCACTGCTAGCAAACATCCCATGCCAAATTGGTCACCAACTCCGTGATGGAATGCCAGATTTCCAAGCTTTTAAACAGTTATGGCAGCATACTTACTTACAGTATAACAAACAAACAAACAAACAAACAAACAAACCCTACAACCCCCCACTTGTCACTTGTTCTGCCTCACCCCTTATACAAGTGGTTCCCAACCTTGGGTAACCCAAGTATTCGTGGACTGCAACTCCCAGAAACCGCAGCCAGCACCATTAATACTGATTGCTTCTGGGAGTTGTAGTCCAAGAGCACCTGGGCTATCCAAGGTCAGAAACTACTGCCTTAAACCAGTGGTCCCCAACCCCCGGGCCGCAGACCGGTGCCGGTCCGTGGACCGGTTGGCACCGGGCCGCCTGGGGAGGCCGGGGAGGCTCCTCCCCTTTTCCTCCGCCGCCCTCCTCCTCCTCCTCTCTCTCTCCCGGGCAGCCGGAGGAGGAGTCGCCGCCGCCGCCGGGCACGGCGCACGGACGGGGTGGGGGGAGCCGGGGCTCCTGGGCGGGCGGGCCCCGCCTCCTCCTCTTGTCGGCGGCCGCGGCGGCCACGGCAGCCGCCCGGGTTCGGCCGCGACTCCGCGGCCGGCTCGGTGGTCCGGTGGCGCCCTCGGGCCGGAGACACCACCCCCACCGGCCTCCTCCCCTCCCCCTCCCGCTCGCCCGCCCGAAGGCCGCAGCTGGAGGCAAGCGGCGGCGCAGAGGTGCCCCACCGAGGCGGGCGGCGGCGCCGGCCGCGGGCACCCCGCCGCCGGCCGCGGAGCCACAGCTGAACCCGGGCGGCTGCCGTGGCT
Organism: Phrynocephalus forsythii; assembly: GCA_029282475.1. Lineage (NCBI taxonomy): Eukaryota > Metazoa > Chordata > Lepidosauria > Squamata > Agamidae > Phrynocephalus > Phrynocephalus forsythii. The sequence continues at coordinate 141,912,548 of JAPFRF010000001.1, forward strand.
GCGGCTGCGGCCGCCGCGGCCCGCCTCGGTTGGGGCACCTCTGCGCCGCCGCTTGCCTCCGGCCGCCGACAGGAGGAGGAGGCGGGGGCCCGCCCGCCCAGGAGCCCCGGGCTCCCCCCGCCCGTGCGCGCGGGGAGCGCACGCCCGACGCCCCCAGCCGGCAAGCGCCGCCGCCGCCGCCTCCCGTGGCCCCCAAGGTACACACACCAAGCCCCCGCACCTCCTCCTCCCCCTCCTCCCTCCCCCATCCCCGCCCCACACACTCCCCTGCCCCCCCACCCCCATCTCCCCCCCTCCCCACCCCCACCCCCGGGCCACGGGAAAATAATCAAACAAATACCGGTCCGTGGAGACAAAAAGGTTGGGGAGCACCGCCTTAAACCATGACCATTTGTGTATAAAATGTGGATTGAACACTGCACTCCATGCATCTCAAACTGGAGATCATTATCCATGAAAGCACAAACATGTTGGTCTTAAGGCTGTTAGAAGAGTTTGTTTCCTTGTTTGTTTGTTTGTGATGCATACTGGAACAGACTACAATGGATATCCTCTTTTAAAATTAGGAATACTGCTTGTAGATGGGCATTTATTTTCATGCATCTGTGTCTTCATTGTCAAAATCTTACTAGAGTCAGTCAAGGACACAGTAAAGAAGCCCTCTACATCAACATTAAACACAAAAATGGACTACAGGTTATCAGGAATATATTTTGAATGAAGGCACAGTCAACCTAGCCAACATGTGCTGTGACTTTGTGATCAGACACAACTACTTTGTCTTTGACAACAACATCCATCTCCAAATTAACAGGACAGCCATGGGTACTCATATGGCAGCACAGTATATATATATTCCAGTTATATATATATATATATATATATATATATATATATATATATATATATATATATATATATATATATATATATATATATATATATATATATATATATATATATATATATATATATATATATATATATATATATATGCATGTTAGGTGGATTCGGGTTTCTTCCGTGTAGAAATCTGGTTGTTTTGGCGACGTTTCGACGAGGTCTCACTCGTCATCTTCAGGCTGGTGTTCTGGCTTCTTTCTTCTTGAAGCAAAGTGTGGTCTCAGTTGAAGTCCTTCTATAAATACTGCTGGGGGTGTGGTTTGCTTGCTCTGTTGCTGATTGTAGGTTCCTTTGTTCCTTTGTTCTTTTGTGATCTGCTGTGTGGCTGAGGCGATCGTTAAGGGATTAACTGCTGATGGCTGTTTAGATGGCTGTTTACATGCTGGTGGGTTAGATGGCTGGTAGGTTCTGGCAGTATCCTGGGCTTTGGTGGAGTGGGGTCCTGTGTCTTGTGAATTCATTTTGGTCTGGCTACGTGTCTGTGGTCTCCCAATGTTTTTTTGGGGTGTGTGAGTGTGCTCCATGTGGTGACTGGAGTGGGGTGCCGCAGTAGATGGTGCAGTCGTGGTTTTGTTATTGGATGGTGGTTTCGTTTCATCTGTGGGAAGGGTCTGGGTTTGTGTTTGGTGTGGATGGAAGGTGGTGGCATCTTGTGTCCTTTTGGACCTGGTGTCAGTCTTTGTGACAGAGGCTCGTCTGTTGACCAGGGCTAGTTTCCAGATGTCAGGCAAGCGGGAGGTGTCATCTCGTTTATTCATGTTGTTTGGGTGTTTCTCTATTTCAATGGCTTCCATGATTATTCGACTGTTGAAGTGTTCAGTTTTGGAGATGAGTTTGGTTCTTTCAAAGTCAATTTCATGACCTGTTGTTTTTATGTGCTGGAAGAGAGAGGAAGATTTTTCTTCTTTTTTGACTGCGTTCTTGTGTTCTGCGATGCGTGCGCTTATTCTCCTGTTTGTTTGTCCGATGTATGTGGCTAGACAGACTTTGCATGGTATTTCGTAGACTCCTTGGTTTTCTAGCTCGATCTTGTCTTTGGGGTTTCTTAAGATGTTGGCTATTTTTTGGTCGGTGCAAAAGGCTGTCTTGATATTGTGTTTGTGGAGAATTTTGCTGATTTTGTCTGTGGTGCCTTTGATGTAAGGGAGGAGGGCGGTGCCGTTGTTCTCTTCTGTTTCTTGGTTCTTGGGGGGTGTTTCCTTTTGGATTAGTTTGGTGATGGTGTTTTTTTGGAATCCGTTCGCAATTAAAACATTCGAGAGAGTGTGTAATTCAGTTTTTAGGTGGTCTTTGTCAGCGAGGCGTTTGGTTCTGGAGATGAGGGTTTTGCTACGGAGTTGATCTGTGCAGGGTGGTGGTGTGATTGTGCATTTAAGTAGCGGTTTGTATGTGTTTTTTTCTGGTAGATGGTATGTCCTAAGGAGCCGTCGGGTTTTTTGTAGATTAGGACGTCCAGGAAGGGAAGTTGGTTGTTGGCTTCTATTTCCATAGTGAATTGTATTTTGGGGTGTAGGCTGTTGAGATGTGTGAGGAAGTTGTTCAGTTTATCTTTCCCGTGTGGCCAGATAACAAAGGTGTCGTCAACATATCTGAGCCAGAGTTTGGGTTTATGTTCGGACTTCTGTAACGCGTTGGTTTCAAAGTGTTCCATATATAGGTTTGCGATGACCGGTGAGAGGGGTGATCCCATGGGTGCTCCTTCTATCTGTTTGTATCTTTGTCCATTGTGGATGAAGTATGTGTTGGTTAGGCAGTGGTTGGTCAGATCTAGGATGTGTTTGGGGGGGTTGTATTTGTTGTGGATAGCTGTCAAGGCTTCTTGAATGGGCACTTGTGTGAAGAGCGAAACAACATCGAAGCTCACGAGTAGGTCATTGGGTTGTAGGTCTTGTTTCTTTATAATTTCTATGAAGTGGAACGAGTTTTGTACGTATGAAGTGATGGATTCTGCATAGGGCTGGAGTTGTTTGGCAAGAAATTTGGCGAGGTTTTGTAGAGGTGAGCCTATGGAGCTGACTATGGGTCTGAGAGGTGTTCCTTCTTTGTGAATCTCCAGAACCAAACGCCTCGCTGACAAAGACCACCTAAAAACTGAATTACAAACTCTCTCGAATGTTTTAATTGCGAACGGATTCCAAAAAAACACCATCACCAAACTAATCCAAAAGGAAACACCCCCCAAGAACCAAGAAACAGAAGAGAACAACGGCACCGCCCTCCTCCCTTACATCAAAGGCACCACAGACAAAATCAGCAAAATTCTCCACAAACACAATATCAAGACAGCCTTTTGCACCGACCAAAAAATAGCCAACATCTTAAGAAACCCCAAAGACAAGATCAAGCTAGAAAACCAAGGAGTCTACGAAATACCACGCAAAGTCTGTCCAGCCACATACATCGGACAAACAAACAGGAGAATAAGCGCACGCATCGCAGAACACAAGAACGCAGTCAAAAAAGAAGAAAAATCTTCCTCTCTCTTCCAGCACATAAAAACAACAGGTCATGAAATTGACTTTGAAAGAACCAAACTCATCTCCAAAACTGAACACTTCAACAGTCGAATAATCATGGAAGCCATTGAAATAGAGAAACACTCAAACAACATGAATAAACGAGATGACACCTCCCGCTTGCCTGACATCTGGAAACTAGCCCTGGTCAACAGACGAGCCTCTGTCACAAAGACTGACACCAGGTCCAAAAGGACACAAGATGCCACCACCTTCCATCCACACCAAACACAAACCCAGACCCTTCCCACAGATGAAACGAAACCACCATCCAATAACAAAACCACGACTGCACCATCTACTGCGGCACCCCACTCCAGTCACCACATGGAGCACACTCACACACCCCAAAAAAACATTGGGAGACCACAGACACGTAGCCAGACCAAAATGAATTCACAAGACACAGGACCCCACTCCACCAAAGCCCAGGATACTGCCAGAACCCACCAGCCATCTAACCCACCAGCATGTAAACAGCCATCTAAACAGCCATCAGCAGTTAATCCCTTAACGATCGCCTCAGCCACACAGCAGATCACAAAAGAACAAAGGAACAAAGGAACCTGCAATCAGCAACAGAGCAAGCAAACCACACACCCCCAGCAGTATTTATAGAAGGACTTCAACTGAGACCACGCTTTGCTTCAAGAAGAAAGAAGCCAGAACACCAGCCTGAAGATGACGAGTGAGACCTCGTCGAAACGTCCGCCAAAACAACCAGATTTCTACACGGAAGAAACCCGAACCCACCTAACATGCATACCTATACCCGTGAAAATCTACGAAACATATATATATATATGTTTTCGTAGATTTTCACGGGTATAGGTATGCATGTTAGGTGGGTTCGGGTTTCTTCCGTGTAGAAATCTGGTTGTTCTGGCGACGTTTCGACGAGGTCTCACTCGTCATCTTCAGGCTGGTGTTCTGGCTTCTTTCTTCTTGAAGCAAAGCGTGGTCTCAGTTGAAGTCCTTCTATAAATACTGCTGGGGGTGTGTGGTTTGCTTGCTCTGTTGCTGATTGCAGGTTCCTTTGTTCCTTTGTTCTTTTGTGATCTGCTGTGTGGCTGAGGCGATCGTTAAGGGATTAACTGCTGATGGCTGTTTAGATGGCTGTTTACATGCTGGTGGGTTAGATGGCTGGTAGGTTCTGGCAGTATCCTGGGCTTTGGTGGAGTGGGGTCCTGTGTCTTGTGAATTCATTTTGGTCTGGCTACGTGTCTGTGGTCTCCCAATGTTTTTTTGGGGTGTGTGAGTGTGCTCCATGTGGTGACTGGAGTGGGGTGCCGCAGTAGATGGTGCAGTCGTGGTTTTGTTATTGGATGGTGGTTTCGTTTCATCTGTGGGAAGGGTCTGGGTTTGTGTTTGGTGTGGATGGAAGGTGGTGGCATCTTGTGTCCTTTTGGACCTGGTGTCAGTCTTTGTGACAGAGGCTCGTCTGTTGACCAGGGCTAGTTTCCAGATGTCAGGCAAGCGGGAGGTGTCATCACGTTTATTCATGTTGTTTGGGTGTTTCTCTATTTCAATGGCTTCCATGATTATTCGACTGTTGAAGTGTTCAGTTTTGGAGATGAGTTTGGTTCTTTCAAAGTCAATTTCATGACCTGTTGTTTTTATGTGCTGGAAGAGAGAGGAAGATTTTTCTTCTTTTTTGACTGCGTTCTTGTGTTCTGCGATGCGTGCGCTTATTCTCCTGTTTGTCTGTCCGATGTATGTGGCTGGACAGACTTTGCATGGTATTTCGTAGACTCCTTGGTTTTCTAGCTCAATCTTGTCTTTGGGGTTTCTTAAAATGTTGGCTATTTTTTGGTCGGTGCAAAAGGCTGTCTTGATATTGTGTTTGTGGAGAATTTTGCTGATTTTGTCTGTGGTGCCTTTGATGTAAGGGAGGAGGGCGGTGCCGTTGTTCTCTTCTGTTTCTTGGTTCTTGGGGGTGTTTCCTTTTGGATTAGTTTGGTGATGGTGTTTTTTTGGAATCCGTTCGCAATTAAAACATTCGAGAGAGTGTGTAATTCAGTTTTTAGGTGGTCTTTGTCAGCGAGGCGTTTGGTTCTGGAGATGAGGGTTTTGCTACGGAGTTGATCTGTGCAGGGTGGTGGTGTGATTGTGCATTTAAGTAGCGGTTAGTATGTGTTTTTTTCTGGTAGATGGTATGTCCTAAGGAGCCGTCGGGTTTTTTGTAGATTAGGACGTCCAGGAAGGGAAGTTGGTTGTTGGCTTCTATTTCCATAGTGAATTGTATTTTGGGGTGTAGGCTGTTGAGATGTGTGAGGAAGTTGTTCAGTTTATCTTTCCCGTGTGGCCAGATAACAAAGGTGTCGTCAACATATCTGAGCCAGAGTTTGGGTTTATGTTCGGACTTCTGTAACGCGTTGGTTTCAAAGTGTTCCATATATAGGTTTGCGATGACCGGTGAGAGGGGTGATCCCATGGGTGCTCCTTCTATCTGTTTGTATCTTTGTCCATTGTGGATGAAGTATGTGTTGGTTAGGCAGTGGTTGGTCAGATCTAGGATGTGTTTGGGGGGGTTGTATTTGTTGTGGATAGCTGTCAAGGCTTCTTGAATGGGCACTTGTGTGAAGAGCGAAACAACATCGAAGCTCACGAGTAGGTCATTGGGTTGTAGGTCTTGTTTCTTTATAATTTCTATGAAGTGGAACGAGTTTTGTACGTATGAAGTGATGGATTCTGCATAGGGCTGGAGTTGTTTGGCAAGAAATTTGGCGAGGTTTTGTAGAGGTGAGCCTATGGAGCTGACTATGGGTCTGAGAGGTGTTCCTTCTTTGTGAATCTTGGGGAGGCCGTAGAGCTTGGGGCATCTGGATGATTTCTCTCTGGGGATGATGCTTGGCTTGATTTCTTCACTTAAGGGAGAGGCTTTTATTTTGGCTTTGGTGGTTTTTTCCAGGTAGGTGGTGGGGTCTGTGTTCAAAGGTATGTAAGCAGGGTCTTGTAGTAGGTTGGATAATTTGGCTTGGTAGTCGGATGTGTTCATCACCACTGTGGCATTGCCTTTGTCTGCTGGGAGAATGATTATGTTGTGGTCTTTCCTCAGGTTGTTGAGGGCTTTTTGTTCTTCTTTGTGTAAATTGCTTCTGGGTGGTTTGCTGGAGCAGAGGACATTGGTGACTTCGAGTCTGATTTTGTTGGCTTCATCTGGGTTGATTTTGGTTAGGCTGGCTTCCACTCCGCATATGATGTTTTCGGTGGGGATGTGTCTGGGGGCGACTGCAAAGTTGAATCCTTTGGAAAGGACTTTGGTCTCTGCGATGGTGAGTGTCCTGTCTGATATGTTGTGAACTGTTTGTTTCATGGGTTGTTGTGTGGGGGGGTTGGGCTTCTGGCGTTTTTACGCCAGAAGCAATTTACACAAAGAAGAACAAAAAGCCCTCACCAACCTGAGGAAAGACCACAACATAATCATTCTCCCAACATAATCATTCTCCCAGCAGACAAAGGCAATGCCACAGTGGTGATGAACACATCCGACTACCAAGCCAAATTATCCAACTTACTACAAGACCCTGCTTACATACCTTTGAACACAGACCCCACCACCTACCTGGAAAAAACCACCAAAGCCAAAATAAAAGCCTCTCCCTTAAGTGAAGAAATCAAGCCAAGCATCATCCCCAGAGAGAAATCATCCAGATGCCCCAAGCTCTACGGCCTCCCCAAGATTCACAAAGAAGGAACACCTCTCAGACCCATAGTCAGCTCCATAGGCTCACCTCTACAAAACCTCGCCAAATTTCTTGCCAAACAACTCCAGCCCTATGCAGAATCCATCACTTCATACGTACAAAACTCGTTCCACTTCATAGAAATTATAAAGAAACAAGACCTACAACCCAATGACCTACTCGTGAGCTTCGATGTTGTTTCGCTCTTCACACAAGTGCCCATTCAAGAAGCCTTGACAGCTATCCACAACAAATACAACCCCCCCAAACACATCCTAGATCTGACCAACCACTGCCTAACCAACACATACTTCATCCACAATGGACAAAGATACAAACAGATAGAAGGAGCACCCATGGATCACCCCTCTCACCGGTCATCGCAAACCTATATATGGAACACTTTGAAACCAACGCGTTACAGAAGTCCGAACATAAACCCAAACTCTGGCTCAGATATGTTGACGACACCTTTGTTATCTGGCCACACGGGAAAGATAAACTGAACAACTTCCTCACACATCTCAACAGCCTACACCCCAAAATACAATTCACTATGGAAATAGAAGCCAACAACCAACTTCCCTTCCTGGACGTCCTAATCTACAAAAAACCCGACGGCTCCTTAGGACATACCATCTACCAGAAAAAAACACATACTAACCGCTACTTAAATGCACAATCACACCACCACCCTGCACAGATCAACTCCGTAGCAAAAACCCTCATCTCCAGAACCAAACGCCTCGCTGACAAAGACCACCTAAAAACTGAATTACACACTCTCTCGAATGTTTTAATTGCGAACGGATTCCAAAAAAACACCATCACCAAACTAATCCAAAAGGAAACACCCCCAAGAACCAAGAAACAGAAGAGAACAACGGCACCGCCCTCCTCCCTTACATCAAAGGCACCACAGACAAAATCAGCAAAATTCTCCACAAACACAATATCAAGACAGCCTTTTGCACCGACCAAAAATAGCCAACATTTTAAGAAACCCCAAAGACAAGATTGAGCTAGAAAACCAAGGAGTCTACGAAATACCATGCAAAGTCTGTCCAGCCACATACATCGGACAGACAAACAGGAGAATAAGCGCACGCATCGCAGAACACAAGAACGCAGTCAAAAAAGAAGAAAATCTTCCTCTCTCTTCCAGCACATAAAAACAACAGGTCATGAAATTGACTTTGAAAGAACCAAACTCATCTCCAAAACTGAACACTTCAACAGTCGAATAATCATGGAAGCCATTGAAATAGAGAAACACCCAAACAACATGAATAAACGTGATGACACCTCCCGCTTGCCTGACATCTGGAAACTAGCCCTGGTCAACAGACGAGCCTCTGTCACAAAGACTGACACCAGGTCCAAAAGGACACAAGATGCCACCACCTTCCATCCACACCAAACACAAACCCAGACCCTTCCCACAGATGAAACGAAACCACCATCCAATAACAAAACCACGACTGCACCATCTACTGCGGCACCCCACTCCAGTCACCACATGGAGCACACTCACACACCCCAAAAAAACATTGGGAGACCACAGACACGTAGCCAGACCAAAATGAATTCACAAGACACAGGACCCCACTCCACCAAAGCCCAGGATACTGCCAGAACCTACCAGCCATCTAACCCACCAGCATGTAAACAGCCATCTAAACAGCCATCAGCAGTTAATCCCTTAACGATCGCCTCAGCCACACAGCAGATCACAAAAGAACAAAGGAACAAAGCAACCTGCAATCAGCAACAGAGCAAGCAAACCACACCCCCAGCAGTATTTATAGAAGGACTTCAACTGAGACCACACTTTGCTTCAAGAAGAAAGAAGCCAGAACACCAGCCTGAAGATGACGAGTGAGACCTCGTCGAAACGTCGCCAGAACAACCAGATTTCTACACGGGAAGAAACCCGAATCCACCTAACATGCATACCTATACCCGTGAAAATCTATATAAAAATATATATATATATATATATATATATATATATATATATATATATATATATATATATATATATATATATATATATATATATATATATATATATATATATATATATATATATATATATATATATATATAACTGGAACAAAGGTTTCATAGTGGGTATTCCAAAAATCATACTATCTAGGCTAAACTGAAGACATTGTTTTTTAAAAATGCTGACCTGTGGAAAAGAAATAATGGTGAAATATGCCACAACTTTTACCCGTATGATCATCTTTGCTTGGACCAATCTGCACAGAAGGTGAACTTTCCAGACAGCAAGATGGATGTCATAGCACAGCACTGTATAAAAAATCCACGGACCATTACACCTAATTGCAGGCCTCCAGATTCCACCCTGAACACATCACTAAATCTATTGCCTAGAGCAGGGATGGTGAACCTTTTAGAGACTGAGTGCCCAAGCTGCTATTCAAAGCCCACTAATTAATCACAAAGTGCCAGTACAGCAATTTAACCTGCATACAGGTGGCTGTGAAGGGGCAATGTCGGGTGCCCACAGAAAGGGCTCTGAGTGCCACCTTTGGCACCCATGCCATAGGTTTGCCAACACTGGCCTAGAGTCAAACCTGGGATATAATTCCATCTGTTCAGGGATCTACAAAAAGTGTATGTGCTTGCTTACCTGCTAATATGATCTACACTATCCTCTGCCAACAATGCCTGTCGACACTGTATATTGGACAAACTAGACAATCTCTATGCAAGAGAATGAACCAACATAAATCTGGCATGAGAAATGGCAACACATCTCTTTCAGAACATTTCAGCCTTACTAGACAGTTTGTAAGTGACCTGCAAGTGACTGTGGTAGAGATTCCAAAATGAGACTAGAAAGGGAGATAACTGAGATAAGATCCATATGCATGTTCCACGACATATCAAAAGGATTAAGTATTGAACAGGGTTGCTTAGACCACTATGTCCAAAATCCTGTTGCCCAGTGCTGTAAATCACACAGACGAGGCTCAGTGAATCAATAGGGATTTAATGAGTCAACTCCTCTGCAAGTTCAATTGATTCAGCCAGTCACAGTCAGGTCAGGCCCATTTCAATCAATGGGACTTACAGAGGAGCTGATTTATCAAATCCCTATAGATTCAGTGGGCCTACTCTAGTGTGATTTATAATACTAAGCAACAGGACTTTGGCCTACATATATTAATTCAGTTGTCCCTACGGGAACTGATCAATTGCTACTTGATTGTACTTTCTCAGAGTTGACACTTGAAATGAGGCTTCTGCTGTTTTTACTCTGCATCTCATAGGAAGCATAGGGTTATAAAAATGTCATTCATTTATTTATTTTACAGTTATATAACAATTTAAATAAACAAAGCCTGACACAAACAAACAATGTCATAACCCAAGGATATACAATAAAACTAATTAAAACATAAAATGTCTAAAGATTACTATCAAATAATAACAATGAGGATGGGGGAATCACAGAGGGAGTAGAAAAAGAAAAGTAGCATCATTACGAGATGGTTAAAGAATCAGGGAAAGCCAACCCACATGACCATGTTTTTAGTTGTCTCTTAAACATTTGGTGTGATGATGCCAGGCAAATCTCCTGGGGAATCTGGTTCATAGATTGGGGTGGTGGTGGTGGTGGGGGAATGACGAACAAGAAGGCTTGGCTCCTCATTGCCACCTTCTGGGGCCCCCTTGGGATGAGCACCCCCAAATACCCTGCCTGGATTGAGTATGTGACCCAAGTGGTTCTTTTTGGGAGTAGCCACTCTGACAGATGCTGAGGTCCTAAACCATTTAGGGCTTTGAATTTTAGCCTTATAACCCTGGAGTCAATGCAGTGGTGTATTGGAACTCAGCGTACAATGGCCAGTACAGGGATAATATGATGGCACCTTTTTGCCCCTGTTAATAATTTTTGTGCCTGTATTCTGCACTAGCTGAAGTCTCCACATTAACCTCATAGGCAGCCCAGTGTAGAGAGCTAAACTCTACAGTAGCCTAACCTCGAGATTACAAGCACATGAACCAGCATGGTGAGAGCCTCAACACCAAGGAAGGCCCATAGTTGGACAGTCCTCCATAGTTGGTAATGAGCGGAATGGACCACTGATGCCACCTGGGATTCTATGGTAAGTGTTGCCAGGTCCAAAAGGGCGCCCAGATTGTGGACCTCATCCTTCATGGAGAGAGTCACTCCCCCAAATGAGAGAGAGTTCCCCAAACAGCAGACATCAGGTGCCCCACTCAGACGATCTCCATCTTGTCCGGGTTCAACCTCAATCTTTCAGTCCCCATTCAGTCCAGTACAGCCATCAGGCAGCACTCAAGGTATTACAATAAAACATTAATATTAGCACAGTGGTAAATCTTTGTAACAACTGTGCTATTGCCATCTGGTTTATCCTGTGCCTTCCCACCTGAAGTTCTGCTTCACTCTCTAATATGTCTGAAGAAGTGAACTTATCCATGAAAGTTCACAGTAAAATATAAGAGTCTTTAAGGTGCCAGGACATGTTGGTTTTTAAATGTTTCTATTTCTATTTGGATATAGTTTAAGAAGATAAAAAGATACATTCTGAATAATACATAATGGCCTTGGCCACATTCTCGAGAAAGCAGTTGTGTAGTTAAAATTAGAAAGTTTACTTTGAGGCAGAGAGAAAGAGAGGGAGAGGCAGAATGAGAGGAAAAAACTGTGATAATACTTAGGTGTGTTGTTCTCCAGAACAGTGGAAGCCAGTATTGCTGGTATGTTTTATAGACTCAAGACATATATAAATGTCTAGTTCAGACCCATGCCTACACATTCTATAAGCACAAGTTACATGCCTATAAATGGGACTCTGTTGTATATATGGGGATCAGCTGATGCTCCTCATTCAATATGGGCCCAAAATTATGCTCAGTTTTGTGTAGATTTTAGACAGCCATGAAGACAAAACAAACATGAGGATCTTTGTAGCAGAGTTTGGGGTATAAATCCAGGAAGATTTGGAGGGCTGTAAGATCTGGTTCAATAAGATCTTGGAGAGAGATGGGGGAATGCCTCCTGCAGCCAACAGTTATCACAAGGACTTGTGAGTTTGCAAACAGTTCCTTTTAAACTGCTCTCTGGTTTAATTGATGATGACGCTTCCCCATTCTCATTCTTGTCCTCCTGGAAGCTGGAAAGCATAATAGCTATTCTTCTACAGGAATGCCAAATAATGATACTGTGTTAAATTTAAACCAATCTCTACGGGTTTTTCAGACAAGACGTTTTCCTTCCTACACTCCCCTGCCCTCATTAATCTGATCTTGAATGGCCACCTGTAACAATCTCTACTTTTGGTTTCTCATCATCTAACTTGTATTCTAGCTTTCTCTGTTTTATTTGTTTGTGATTCTTTTCAGTCTTTACTCATTTAACCTAATGCTTCTGTTGGCTACTGTCTCATTGCAACACATTTCTGAACCCCCTGTGATAAATTCACATTTCAAATGGCTCTGTCTTTTTTTACAGTAGAAAAATCCCACGTCACTAAGTAGAACCAAGAAATACATGGATTCATATAACAAACAGCCTCAAAGCCACTTTTTTCATTCCAAATTACTTTCTTAATTTTCAAGGTGCTCCAAGCCATTTCCATTCTGATTTTCTTTGCATGGGCATAAACAAATAGCAGCAAAAAAACATTTGATTAATTAATCTAATTGTGTTACTAAACATTTGATTTATAATCTGTAACTTCAATCATTCATCACATGAGAAGAACTAGATGTGGTGATATTTCTACTGAGAAAATGATACAGAAATCGAGTAGATGGAAACTCCAAGCTATTTAACTGGTGGTTTAGTAGGGGCCTTTCTGCAAGCTAGTGCCCTAAAGATATGCTGGTCTACAACACCCATTACCCCAGCCAGCACCTGAATGAGGACTTGGAGATGCCATCTAGCCATATACTGGCTATGATTGTAGGAGTAAGAATCCAACATGTGAGGCACCATTTGGGAATATTTAGGCAAGTGAAATATCTGAGATTATTTAAAATCATTGTTTTATGTAAATACATTTTTGAAGGGCATCAACCAGTGGAAAAAATATAGTGATTGCTGGAAACACCCATTAGATATTCTGCCTCTCCCATCATATCATGTTTCATTTAAACATGCATTTAGAAAAAAAAACTGTGCAGTTTGAAAGTAGACAAATGTGCAGTTGGATAAATGAAGAAGCATTTAGAAGGACAGATTATGCATGGGAGATCGGGTGTGAAGATGGAAATTTATGACGGCATGAACAGCAGAAGCTATAATAGTGCTTAAGGGTTATCTATGACCCTGGTAAGGCAGAAGGGGAAACAGAAATTTAGAAGCACTAATTTTGTCAATACAAGTCTGAGGAGGCAGCAGGGATAGATAGGTCACTTTATTAGATTCATGACTGAATACTTATTTACTTTTAAATGTTGCTAAATTTATTAGGATTTTAATCCCGAAGCAGTGTATTTTGGACTACCATCTTAGGATATATCATCCTTAAGAAATTAATTGTTTTGGACTGGAGACTGACCTCATCACCTGTTGGCATTTGGTAGGTGTCAGCTAACTTAAAATAAAATAAAATAAAATGAATGATAGGGTGTTGCATCTGAGGATGTTAGTTCATCCTAGGAATTCATTTCAAGCATCTCCCAGTAAACTGTGACTATGGAACCCTGAACATACTTTGGCAGAAGCATTTGCTTTGATCATAACCACGGTACAAGTTGAGTAACTGAATTATTTATTTGCCAATAATGCTTCAAACATTCATTTACTGGACACCAGGAAAACACTGGCTGTGGTCTATCCCTTCAATGTTAATCTTCATGGGTAATAACTTTTGCAGGCAAGTTCAACCCACCTTTACGCTCATGAAACACCTTGATCAGGGGAAGTCAAAGGCTAGTTAGCATCCTGGTAAGAAATTCTCAAATTTTCCCATAGACACAATCCTAGAGCCATTTCTGTTGACATGGCTCCTCCAGGTGAATTGTATTATAACTTTGTATGTCTCAGCCATGCTGGCTCAGGATGAAGGGATATGCAATCCACTCTAGCTGGAATTTGCCTGGTTGGGTAAGGCTGGGCTAAGGCTCTGGTTCCTAATCCTGGTTCCCCAAACATGGTTCGATTATAACTCCCAGTCTTCTGTTAAACTTCAGTGAACAGCTCTCCCTTCTCCCTGGCTGTTATCAATCATTAAAATAACCATTGGCCACCCTTTCAAGATATCTAAAACCAGCTGTTAGAGACATCAATATCATTTTGCTTGTCAATAAAAACAATGTACTGTACAATGATAAATACAATAGTCCTTAAAAATACAGTGGCTATGTTAATTGTGAGTGGGAATCTGAGGCCTCCTTTGTTTCATCTTAACTACTGTATATATTTTTATTTGTTTACTATTAAGTTGTGGCTTTCCAGCAATGGACTGGGTGAAAATCTAGACAGGAAGCTTTTTTGTGACATACTGATTGAATGCTGGAGCAGCCTTGGTCTATTAAATATCCACCCCACAGTAATTGAATGGACAGGAGTCATTCTAGGACAAAATATTGAAATCCTAATTCCAAATACAGGATGAAGCCACCGGTTAGTAAATCATTGCCTGTCAAATATCTGTCACAAAGTTGTTCAAGTGCAGAGAGACGAAGGCACTTCGAATCCCAATATATTGTATTGAATGCAGGATGAAGTCACTGACTGGTATCTGGCAAATAGGGAGTTAAGTCCCAAGCCACCGGAGCTGGAGACTGCACAACCAATCAGGATCTTAATTAAAGGGGTGGCAAGCAGAAATACTATAATAGCCATAAGGAACAGAGAAACTAAAGCCTTCATTTCTTAATGTTGGGGTCTGTTGTGGTATTGTAGAGGTTGTTTTTAAAATGCTTTTTATGATTAGTCTATAAAAAGCCTCAAGAATGTGAATGTTGGTGAAGAAACTAGTGGCTTAAGGCCTTTTAAACAGCTCAAAGATTTTATTAGTTTCTGTGTGGATTTAAAAGAAAAATGAGTAAATTAAAACCAAGACTAGGCAAGGAGAAGAAGGCCTTTACCTTACTGCCTTTCACTGGTGGTGGTAATGCAGCATTTGAGATAGCAAGTGACAAATGGATAGTAAATGATGTTTATAGTCAGAAGTCCTGCTTGTTGATATATTCTCAAGTGGATTTCAGCTGCAGAAAAGTTAAGTGAAAATCAACAGTAGTGTAACTACTTGAGAGAAGGGTACTAGCTCTACTATTGAGGCCACTGACACCCTTTCCCTCTCTTTGGGCCTTTTTACACGACCCCTAGGATCCGCTGGCCACTTAAATTCGGACCAGAGATCTTAGGGGTTCTTCGCTCTTCCTCTGTCTTCCTCTGTCCCCACCCCCTCCACACTTCCTGGTTGCTGGCTGCCTGAGGGAGGGAGAAAAAAGAAAGAAAAGACTGCCCGGCAGCATTCAGATCTCTTAAAGGGGCAGGGCGCAAAAAAGAACAAACGGAAGCCAGGAGAGTCCCGCACTCACTATCCTTACACCAGATCAAATATTTGTCACCATCAAAGACCAGGTACAAGAAAACTGCTGTTTGGTCGTGCTAAAGTGGGCGGGGTCGCTCTTAATTGTCTGCAAAGTCCGGAGCTGGTGGGTAAACATTTTTAAGGTCCAGACCTTGTAGCCATTTGCGGCGGAGCTTAGGGGTCGTGTATAAACGCCTTTGTGTGTTCCATTAAATTCCAGAAGTGGATGAGGCAAGAATTTGCTAATTTGTCAACTTCCATTCATACTAATCCAGGCGTGTCCAAACTTCAGCCCTCTTGATGTTTTGGACCACAACTCCCAGAATTTCAAGCCTGTACTGCCAATGACAAAGGACTGTGGGAGTTGTGGTCTAAAACATCTTGAAGGCCAAAGTTTGGACACGCCTAACTAATCGATAATCACTGACAAATATGAATTGATGCATTTTAATAGTTTTTGATTCATTGATCCATTGGGTTATACAATGCCCCCCCAATGCCTCAAGAGACCAAATGTGTTATGTATCCCCAAAGAGGAACCCTTTAGAAAATGTCCCCTAGAGACCCCAAAAGGCACTTAGAGATACCCATCTTGCAGAGAAGCTTTCCTTGCCTCTCCTCTATAATATTTCCAGTTTAATGAAAATTGGGTTTCCCTATGCCAGCTTCTAAATAGCACTTTCCTTGAGGGGAATCCATGTTGCGGGTGTATAACTTGGATTTCTGAAACCCAACCTTCACTACACTTGGAAGGATTGTAGAGGAGCATCAGAGGAAGCATTTTTGCAAATTTGATACCTCTAGATCAGTGGTTCTCGACCTGTGGGTCCCCAGATGTTCCTGGACTGCAATTCCCAGAAGCCTCCACCACTCACTGTGCTGGAAGGGTTTCTGGGAGTTGCAGTCCAGAAACATCTGGGGACCCACAGGTTGAGAACCACTGCTCTAGATGATGACATGAGTGAGCCATATTTGGGGGAACATAACACAGGAATTCTGAACCCAAACTTGACCAAACTTGCTAGGCTTATAGAGTGTGTGTATTGTGTTGTTACAGTCGTGACCCCATGTCCATGGAGTTTTCTTGGCAGGAATACTGGAGTGGTTTGCCAGTTCCTACTCCAGGTGCCTACAGCACCTGGTATTCCCTGGTGGTCACCCATCCAAGTACTAACCAGGGCTGACCCTGCTTGGCTTCCAAAGTCAGGCAAGATCAGATGTGCTCAGGGCATCTAGATAGGTCAGGTTTGTAGAGCAGAAGCAGACAAATCATCTATGAAATGTTGGTGTCTCCAGGTGCCTTGGGGGGGCATTTTATAGGGTTTTAAATAAAAAATGAATTAACAAATTGATTCATTGATTTGTAAAAACTTGTAAATGCATTATTTGTGACTGATCAAACTTGATGAATCACAAATTAAAATGAATCATCACTTTTCTGGTTTGTGCCCACCTCTTCCACAACGCTGCTAATCTCTGCTAGTGGTTTATATATTTCCTTCAACATAACAAATCCCTATCTGCATAATAGGGTTATATACCACCTCTAATTGTTACCACTCCTATACAACATGATTTCCAAAGGATTCCAGTAATAGTTGTGGGTATTCAGTGAGCAAATCTTAGTGGCATCAATGAACCTACTACTTACTAATCGTTATTTGATTATTTGGTTTAATTATGTTTGTTACATAATTTTGTAAAATTTTATATTCTATTATCATTTATTCATGTTATTCGTGTTATTTCTACATTTTCTCTTTGCTGCAAACTGTCCAGAGTAGACTTTGGGCTAGATGGTGCAGTATAATAAACAAACAAACAAACCTTCTTCAGACAGGAAAGTTAATGGCTTCCCCAAAGCCTTGCTCTGAATCTGTGACAGAAGGAAGAGAAATAAGAGGAGAGAGGCTTCCAGGGAAGGCTGTAATTGTGCCGTCTCCTTGCCTCATCCAAGGAATTTCACAGAGAGCTCAGACACTGTCAATTTCCATTTATAACCTTCCCACATTTCTTCATTTCACCTTCTGTGTTTCATTTCACCTTCTATGCTTGACTTCAGTTGTTCAAGCCTAGTTCAAATTCCTCCTCTCAATGTACTTGAATAATGTTGGCTTTAGGATCTTCTGGTCAAACCCATTCTTACTTGTTGAAGCATTTACTGTGGTTCATCCTCCATATGTTCTTGATGCCTGAGGTAAATATGTTGTCTTTTCTTGTACAGTTCATCCTAGTGAGCTGTAGAAGGCTAACCATTTTCAACATATCCCAATTTATAAGGCAGAGTCAAGATGAGTAATGTCTTGAATAGAAAATCACCTCACCTTGAGTTGCTGTATATACTTTTTGTGGTCTCTATTTTGAGTCTTATAAAATTCTTGTATCACTTGATCTGCCTTTTGACTGACCAGGAATGCCTCTGTGTTGTCTGGATAACGTGTCAAATTATTCATTCTCATCTGGTCCACTAGTGACATCAGACACCAATATAGATCTTAGAAATGGCAAATGCATTTCTAGCAACAGAAATAAAATATACAGTATAATCAGTTCAGTATCTAAGGCCTCCTGCTCTGTCAGGACACCCTAAATTTGAAACATGGCCCACCACTTTGCCCAGAGGAAGTGCAATCCCATCCAGCACAGACTGCATCCATAATCCCTTGACCTTGCTTTAGAGGGGGAAGTCATGGGCTGCTTTGCCTCAGGAAAATGTCTAGGGCCAGCCCTGGTAATGCAGCAGGAGTTTCCTGGAGATGGTGGTCATAGGCAGGACCAAAAAAAGGGGGCCATGCCACTTCCTTCTCTCTCTCTATTCCAGCCATTTCAGTTTGCTCTCCTGCTTCTCTCTCTCTCTTTGGCCAAGCCGACTTCTTCTCCGTCCATCTCCGGAATCCAGAAGAGGGTTTTTTTGCTGTCGAAATAGTAGCAACTTTTTGTTATTTATTTTTCTAGTAGCCTAAAGGTATCACCTGTTCTACTTTTGTATTTGGTTTTTGTGACGGCTATAGGGCTCCTCAGCTTGTCCAGACTCCTATCCAATCCGTTCCCTCCCGCCCCGTCGATCCTGCTCCCTCTCCCAGGCCTGCCACCTTCCACTTCTCCCTCAGGTCTTTCATGAGCCCCCACCCCCACCCCATTTTTTTTTAAATAATGTCAAACAGCGGCGCGGTCTCTCCCTGCTTCGCGCACCCTTGTGTGTTCCTGCGGCGCGCGCGCATACACTGGTCCGGGTGCCTCCGCCTGTCAGTCAAGCAGCCCCCCCCCCCAATCTCTGCGCCTGGCCCCGCCCCATCCCGGCGCTGGGCTTTATAATAGGAATCGTCCCTCCTAATGGCCAAGGCTGAGCCATTTAACCTGTTGCAGCTGGAGAGGGCAGAGCGCGCCCGCCCGCCCGCCCGCCCGCCCCTGTGCAAAGAAAGAGGCGCGAGGGAAGAAGCGGAGGGGAGAAAAGCTCCGTTCCGCTGGGTTGTCTTTATTCTTATTCTTAAAATATCTATAGAGAGAGCGAGAGAGAGCGAGCGGGCAAGCTGCAGCGACTCCGACGTCAGCATCTTTTTCACCAGCCGCAGCAGCAGCAGCATCAGCAGCAGCGACGGACGCAGGGTGGTTGCTTTGAGGCTCGACGGTGGTACACCCTCCCACTCCAGCTCCGCTTCTCTCTCAAAAGTGACCATGTCGCCGGGACTCGAGAGTGCCGTGACGAGTCGCGCGGTCTGGGTGCTGCTGCTGGTGGTGGTGGTGGTCCTTCTTCTCCCTCAGGTTCATCCCCACCGGGCGACGGACCCCCGCGTGAGTGAAGCCGCCGCCTCAGCCGCTCCGACGGTGGGGAGGAGGAAGAGGAGGAGGAGGAGGGAGCGGGATGCTTGCAGGCGCGAGCCGCTTCCCTGGAAAAGGGCTCCAACCACTGCTCTCTCTCTCTCTCTCTCTCTCTCTCTCTCTCTCTCTCTCTCTCTCTCTCTCTCTCTCTCTCTCTCTCTGAGGGGCAAGCCGGCCGATGATGGAAGGTCTTCAACTTCTTCCTTGTTTTCTTAGCTGAAGGGCCTCCCCCTGCGCGCACGCACGCACACACGCACACACACACACACACACACACACACACACACACACACACACACACACACACACACACACACACACACACACACACACACACACACACACACACACACACACACACACACACACACACCACCTAAAAAAGAAAGCAAGAAAGCGCTTTTTTCTGATGTTTGGCTCTGTGGCGACGGCGGAGGTGCGCGCACGACCTGTGCGTTTTGCTCCCGTTTGGCAGCGACCTGCTTGCTCAACGTGCCGTTCAGACCCAGTGCTGGGGGAGGGAGGGAGGAGAGAGAGAGAGAGAGAGAGAGAGAGAGAGAGAGAGAGAGAGATGGACTTTAACCACTTGGGGGAGAGATTGTGTTGACCAAGTGGCGTTTGTGGATGTGTGTGTGTGCGCGCGCGCTTGTGGGGCAGAAGGATTTTTTTGAGCGTCACCTTTAGTTGTTGCGGTTTGGTCTCTCTCTAGGATCAAAAGTCAGGCACAACTGGAGGGACTAAAATTGTGGTGTAGGGACCATGTGGCCAGGGAGTAATTGAGCATTCTCGCGTTGATTTTGCATTGAACAAAATTGCTATGCTGTCTAAAAGTAGCTTTTGGCTTTCCCTTTCATATTCCACATGTGAATTAAATGGCTCTGTTTAAAAAGGCCTGAATTCTCTGTAACGCTTTGAGTCCAGGTTGTTTGACCAGAAGCTGTGTTTTAATTCATAACTGAAATGGGAATATGCTACATTGAATTTACAGTTCCTACTTTTTCTTGTGGGAAAATGAGTATTAATTTTATCTCAAGTATTTATGTCTAACAGTAAACCTTAAGCCAATGTAATAACTTTGTTTTTTAATGATGTAAGCCTGCACTCCTGTGCTGTGCTGTTTGATGGTAGTAGATTTCATTAAATATAGTTGTGGTTCCTCCTGTGTAAATATGAATAAAACTAGGCACCCTAAATTAACCATGCACTACCTCTCCTGTTGCCTACTCTATTGAAATGCAAATAGAAGCATTACAGAAAAAAAGAAAATGCCAGAGAGTTCTTTAGGTGGTATGTGACTCTGGTGATGGGAAAGCATATTTGCGTACTCAGTGCAATGCTAAGTCTATTTTTGGGACATTTTCTTGCATAGCAATTGTTGTCAAAGGATAAGTGGAGGTAGAAGAACCCAGATGTTGGTGAACATCACAGCCTGGCTATTAGATGACTATAGGAAAAAACACTCTCCAGTTTTGAAGGACACTGTACAACACTGATGTGTTGAGAAAAAATGTTCTTCTGTGTGTGCCTTTTTATGAGCAGATGTGTAACAGGAGCACCTAAAATGTGGCAGATTGGATCCAGCATGTGTCTTAAATCTTTGAAGGACAACAAAGACTGCAAAAATTAGGGTTATGCTTAAACCCATGCAATACTGCTTTTCCCCTAAAGTGCCATTGGATACAAAAAAACCCCACCCTTTTCTCCAGCTGTGTTGCTTGGTATGATAATGGCAGCTCTGTTTGGACAGTCATATATTGGAACTATGTAAGTAGTCACATGGGCCCCTGTGTTGCAGTATCTGAGGGTTTTAATTAAGAACAGTCAAGCTGAAAAAAGGTACATGCAGATGCCAGCCTATATAAACTGAACAAGCTTGTCTATCAAACCAAATTCATGTAGACCATTTTTATATACTTGCCTTTACAAGCCTCTCTAATTGCTCCCTATGCTGTATCTTTTTGGGGAATAAAAACTATTTCAAGAACACACACCTCTCCCAGGTCAATGAAAAGCAGCTGCTTATTTGCCACCTTCTTGCCACATGGATCCAACCAACTTCATTTTCAGGCGCTCAAATTAAAGCATCTTTTTAATGCTGCAGGCTTGTAGGAAACCTTATGTCTCCTATCTTTCTTGAGGAAGATCTATGCCCTTACTTGTTTCCTCTTGTTCAAGACTGTGGATGTAATGGGTGTTAAACTTGTAAATCCCCTCCTCTCCCCTTTTCAATGTGATTGAAAAGTATACGGCTTTTATTTTTGCCCACTAGTTTGTTAGCATGTTGAAAAATCAAAGGAAGGTTATCCTGTCTCATCTCCTCCCCTGACAATTGGGCGCTGCCAGTAAAGCTGTCACTTGTAAACAGATGCTGTGCTTTATGCTGTTATCTACATAACAAAACACTATTTGAATAATTCATTGTGGTAATTTTTTTTCAGTGGTTAGCTCAGGCTGCCTACAATTCCCTCTGATCCTGGTTACAAGTTCTGCTAGGAAGGATGAAAATTTCTGGCTTGCTGAATTAGATCCTCTTTAGGAGTCACTTTCCATCTGTTAAAGGGAGAGGGAGTCCCTATAGTCAATGTTAGAGCACAAAGCCTACAACTTGGAGGTTTGAGCCCATAGATGTTTGAACAACTTGTAATTTGGATTGGAAATAATGACATCGACCCATTTCTGAGTTCCACAAATTTTACTGGCCTCCTTTTTATTTTTTGTTTAAAGCTAGACAAAGGTTTGACAGGAGAAACTGCTGAGTAAAGGACCTGATGGAAGATCCTGTGTTTAAAACTCCCCAATGCTGTTCAAATAAATTACTCCTACTCACATATAAGATACAGTACTTACTTATGCATACTGTATTATGTTATGCTCTCTTTAAGAAGCTGAGAAGCATGGTTAAAGATGCTGAATAAGAAGGACAATTGTAGACCAAGTGTGTTAATGAGTCCTCTGCCTGTAATATGCAATGGAAACTGACCATGACTGAACCTCTCTTTGCCTTGAGTAACGTTCTGCGAATAAGCTGGGTACATACCTGAAAAAAGGTACCCCATATACTGTACTTTTGGAAGTCTGCCTTGTCTCAATAATCTGGAAGTATCTGTATGGTACACTGGATAGGGTGTCAGATTAGGAATTAGGAGGCTTGGCTTCAAATCTTTATTTGGAAACTTGTGGGGCTTCCCAAATCACTCCTTGTACTTCTTGTTTCTTCTTGCTCCCCCCCGCTCCTCCTCCTTGCTGCTGCTGTTGTATGCTAACAAGTCACCTCCATCCTATTGTGATCCTATGAATGAGCAATCTTCAAAATGTCCCATCCCCAGCACCCCTGCTTGGACGTTGCAATTTCAAATCTGTGGTTTCTTCGAGGGAGTCAATTGATCATGTATTTTATCTTCCTCTTTTCCTGCTGCCTTCAGTGTTTCTCAACATTGTCATTTCCAAAGAATCTTACCTTCTCATGATCTGTCCAAAATAGGACAGCCTCAGCTTCAACATTTTGGCCTCCAGAAATCAGGGTGGATTTATCACTAAAGCTCGATTTAAATCATGTTTTTCTACATAAAGACTCATTTTTTGCTGGAGTTGTTTTGATCTTAATATTTGCAACCAAATGAACTTTTCATGTTTAGAATAATAACTTTTCAGATTAGTTTTACAGTTATATCAGAAAATTACTGATTTGATGGTTATATACCATTAGAAATACTTTGATATTTATTTTATTTATTTTAGAGTACTTTTACCCCACCTTTCTCCTTGGAAAAGGACCCAAGGCAGCTTACAGTAGTAGTGATGGATAATATACAATCCAGTACAATTAAGACATGTTCAACTATTTGAGAACAAGGAATTGAGGTACATCTTACTGCATTAATAGACAATATTACATTAAAGCTACAAGGTTATAAGTAGTTATAAACACAAAGTCTATGTGAACCTGTAGATTCATATAAAATACACATGGTAGTCCATCAATCAGGGAAAGCTTGCCTGAAGAGAAAGGTCTTTGCCTGTTTCTGGAAGGACAACAAAGATGAGGCAGTCCTGGCCTTTAGTGGGAGGGAGTTCCAGAGTCTGGGCGCAGCAGTTGAGAAGCCCCTTTCATGGGTCCCCACGAGACGTACCTGTGAGGGTGGCGGGATGGAGAGAAGGACCTCTCCTGATGATCGTAACACCCGAGTTGGTTTATACTGTGAGATTCGATCCTTGAGGTATCTGCACAGCGCTTTGTAGGTCAAGGTCAGTACCTTGAATTGTGCTCGATAGCTGATTGGCAGCCATGGAGCTGTTTTAATAGGGGTGTAATGTGATAACTGTACCCCACCCCAGTCAGCAGTCTGGCTGCTGCATTTTGGACCCGTTGCAGTTTCCTGAGACTTTTCATTGGTAGCCCCACATAGAGCGCATTACAGTAGTCTAGCCGGGATGTCACTAGGGCATGTGTCACTGTGGCCAGACCTGGTTTCTCAAGAAAGGGACTTGCATACTAGCCTTAATTGTACAAATGCGCTCCTGGCCACAGCCATGACCTGGGCATCCAAGCTCAAGGATGTGTCCAAGAGCACCCCAAAGCTGCGTACCTCTTTTTTCAATTGGAGGGTGACCCCCTCCAGTACAGGTTGCATCCCTATCCCTTGTTCTCCCTTTCGACTGACCAGGAGCACCTCTGTCTTGTCTGGGTTTAGTTTAATTTTGTTCATCCTCATCCAGTTCATTAATGCAGCTAAACACTCATGTAAAGTTGAGATAGTAGCTCCCTTTGAGTCTGGAGGTGATGAGAAGTAGAGCTATGGATCATCGGCATACTAGTGGCACCTAATCCCCAAAGATCTGATAATCTCCCCCAGTGGTTTCATATAGATGTTAAATAACATAGCAGACAGAATAGAACTCTGGGGAACTCCATAGGTCAGTGAGCATGAATAACCTAGCACCACTTTCTGCATTCTATCCTGAAGGAAGGTGAACAATCTCAAGTTTAATAGGTTAATCATTCTATTTGGACAACTGTTCTGTTGTACTTTATTGGAAGGAGACAAATAATCATTACCTTAATAACAATTTAAATAGTTTTATTTAACCAAAACATTATATAGCATTATGTATGCTTGTATTTGCTTAAACACCCATGTTTGTTAACTGATATGGTTAAAATATCTTTTAAAAAACTTAGACTGAGAGTCAAGATATTCCCAGACTGGGTCTCTTTTACAGCCTGCTACCATTACAGGTTTTTCTCCACAAGGGAGAGAGTGAGAATAATATGATAACCCTCAGGCCGCTATACACATCAAGATATCAAGATGGGTGTGGAGTATTGTGCTCAAAAGGTTTCACTTTCATTTTATTGCTTGCCCCTCCCTCCTCAAACTTTGCTCCTTGTGCAGACCTATTCCATTCCACGCAACCTTCTATTCATTGAACTTCTTGAAACGTAGCACTTAAGAGGTAAGGGGGTTGATTCTGTGTACATAGATTGGCAGAGGAACAATGGGATTAAGGTATATTCCTCAATTCTGATGTTTATTTTATAACATTTTTGCTATGAAGGATGGATGTTATTGTTGCAGTCCCGAATACACAATATTGAAAACAGCAAAACCAAACATCTTTGAGAATATCTTCTAGATACAAAAATTGCCCCAAATAATCAGAAACCTCTGGGAGATCATGACATGGTGGATTAATACAGCTTTAAAAACTAATTTCATGATGAATAACCTTTGGACTATAATGTAGGTTAACTAGAACACAATTTTTAGAGAGATTTTTCCTCAAAAAAATCATTTTAAATAAAAAATCAATTTAAATAAAAAAAATCTGATTTTTTATTTTAAAAATGATTTTTATCCACCCTGTCAGAAATAGTTCAGGCTTGATTTGATCTAGAAGCCACTTGTTTGTTTTCTTTTCAGTCAAGGGTATCCACAAAGCTCTCTTCTAGCATCACAGGTTACAAACCATAACGGAGATGTGTCATCTTCAGGCTTAAAACTGGGGTACTTCAAGAGCCAGCTGCAGGGGAGTGGTAGCAGGGGACAGATATCTAGTCTCATGCGCTCCCAGAGGCATTTGATGGGGCCAATGTGAGATACTGTACAGGAAGCTGGACTAGATGGGCCTTTGGCCTAATCCAGCATGGCTCCTCTTATGTTGACTATATTTCAAACAAATCAGGTTTTTCTTCTTTTCAGTATTCTTTCCAATCCAGCTTTCATACCCAGATAGATAGATAAATAAATAAATTATTGCTGTTGTCTTATACAGAACAGTGAAATTGAAAGAATCTACATCAGCTCAAAAACATTGATATACTGTAGAAGGTATACTACAACATACCCCACCCCACGTTTAACCCATTTAATCAAATACAGAAGCTCCCTCAGAACCTGCATTCCCCTGCATTCACCCATACATGGTGATTGGGAATACAAGAGCATGGATGGTCTTGGAGTCGAGTGACACATTGTTACACTTGGCAATCTTTTCCAATTCTTCCTTTGCTGCCCTTCCATGTTTTACATCTTGTATTACAGTACTACAAACCCTATAGGAGTGATGGCGAACCTTTTAGAGACAGAGTGCCCAAACTGCGATTCAAAACCCACTTATTTTTTGCAAATTGCCAATACGGCAATTTAACCTGAATGCAGTGGTACACTGGGTTACTAGCGCTTCAGGTGCTACCCTTCGGGAAAGCAAGAATTGAAGGGCAGGCTTTTGAATTTTCTATGGCCACAGCCACAGGACACCTGTGGAAAGTAAACTGGGTTACAAATGAACCCACAAACCACTGCCTCCCTTTCACCCGGCTCTCCTCACAGAGCAATTTTGGTGGTCTTTTAATGGCTTGTGCAGAGAGCCAGGTGAAGGAGGGCAGCCGTTTGTGGGCTCTTAGCCCCAGTTTAATCTCCAGCGACACCGCTTTTGGGATGCCCAGAGGGGAATGGCTGGAGAGTAAATGGGGGCTACGAACGAGCCCATAAGCCACTGCCTCCCCTTCGCCTAGCGCTCTGCATGGAACACAGTGGCATGCCGTGGCTGTGAAGGTGCATTGTCAGCGGAGCCCCACCAGATGGAGTCTCAGTCCCAAACGCATCGTGGCTGTGAAGGACTAGATGGGCCTTTGGCCTGATCCAGCATGGCTCTTCTTATGCCAACAGAAAGGGCTCCGTATGCCACCTTTGGCACCCATACCATAGATTCTCCAACACTGCCCTATAGTGAGTGAGTGATGTGATGTGCCATAAAGGCAGTACTGACTTATGGTGGTAAGTGGAGTTTCAGAGATATGTGAGATATTTAAGGGGTGATCTTACCAGTGCCACATCCCAGTGTGTTTCCATGACTGAACAGGGGTTTTCTGTATCTTAGTCCAACACTAGTATCCATTAGATCAGTGCTCCACAACCTTTTTATCCCCGCGGACCGGTAAATGTTTGATAATTTTTCTGTGGCCCGCTTGTTTTGATTTAATAATTTTGATTTAACCTCCGTTCCCCCCGCCTCCTTCATCTCCGAAACCGCCTTCGCCTTCCGAGTCCCAACCACCCACCTCACCCTCTGCTCCTCCTCTTGTGGGCCTGCCTCGATGGGCCCAACCGGCCCCCGCCCACCACCAGCCTCACGCGGTAGCCTCCCCACCAGCAGAGGACAAATCCTCCCCCCCACCCCACCCCCACACATCCACCAACCCCCGCTGGGAGAGGCCGTTTCCCCGCTTCTCCTCCTCTTCGAGCCTCCGTGTCCACCGGGCTCCACCTCTTGAGGGCTGGGACTGGGGTGGGGTCGGGGGTCGCTGTCCCTCTGCCGGGAGAAAGTGGGGCTGGCTTGTGCTGCCCTCCCTACCTACCTACCTACCTGCTGCTGCTGCTGCTGCTGCTGCTGGGCGGCAGGATCCCAGCAGGGTGGTGCCTCCTCCTCCTCCATCGCGCGCGTGGCCAGCAAGAGAGGCAGGCGGGCAGGAGGGCGGGCGTGGCGGTCCGGGGGCGCGCGCGCGCGATCCACATCCCTCTGCACATGTTCGGAGACCTTGCGCCTGGCCACTCGCTGCCGGCCAAGCTGGAATCCCCTTTCACGGGGCCGCCTCCCACCCGCCCACCCTCCAAAAGTGCTCCTTGCCTGCCCAGGGGCCGAGAAGGGAGGCGGCGCCGGTTGTTTGTCCTCCCGGAGTTCCAGGCGGCCTCCGGGGCTCCACCCCCACCCCCCGCGCACCTCCCCCATCGGGAGATTTCAGGCGCTCCCCTTGAAAAGGCACCTGATGGAGATGGAGGGGGGGGGGGAAGAAGGAAAAGAGGAAGATAGGAGATGGACTGCCCCCATGAGGGCAGCCCCAGCCTGACCTCTGCAGAGCTGAGTCTCCGGTTTGAAGAGTCATAGAACAGGAAGTTGGAAGGGATCCTTAATCATTTCCGGGAGCTGGGTCGCCGCCGCCAGTGAAATGATTTGAAGTTCCTCGGGCGGCGGCCCGGTGCGGATTGATCCACGGACCGGCACCGGTCCGCGGCCCGGGGGTTGGGGAACACCGCATTAGATGTCACTGGCTCTTCAAACTCTATTAGGGTTGCTCTAATTTGGGAGTGATTTGATGGCATGGCCAGTAACACATACATTCCATATTAGTAAACAGGATGCATGACATTCTTTGGCAGGAACGACAGCTGTCTGCCTGCTTCAGTTGGACCCTAATAAAATCCATTGACAAAATGCAAAGATTAGTATCTTTTTCTTCTCCAAGAAAACTCCATGGACAAGGGGTCACAAAAAGTCGGTCACAACTGTAACGACACCCACACCCACACCCATAATGCTTTAGTAGCAGTCTTTTAAAGTATGATGCATATTGTTCTAAAGAGAAATCTGATCTCTGCAGTGTCAAAATGGAATATGGGATCTACTTGAGAATGGTAAATATATGTATCTAAACTGGACAGAAATAGTGGATGGAAAACCCAGATGTACACTATATGTCTCAAAGTTTTAAGAGTTTTTGGAAAGAAGAATATGAGGAACCTCTGGCTGTGAGTCAATCAGCAGGTCAAAATGAAAGCCTGAGGTAAATAATCATACCTCAGTTATTTTTTTCTTCCCCATCATTCTGATCCCACAACTTGGCTTATCTACTGTATCGGATGGTTCATTCATATCTTCAAGAATTCTTTCATGCTTTCTATCAGGCTGTTCTTCATTTGCATTTTCCCACAGTGCCGTGAAAGCTTTTAAAGGGAATCTGAGTATAAAGTGGAAGTGGTAGATAGACCCCAGCATGGGATGGATGAGTGCTCTTGGCACTGGTTCTATAGAGCTTCTTTGTGTGCTTGTTTATGGTGATGGAGGGCTAGGGAATGATACTTATTTAGTTTGGAAGGCTTATATCAGTTATGTTGATTATGTTGATTACCAACAGGCATTTGATTCTGTGTCCCACTCATGGCTTCTTGAAATTTTGAGGGTTTGTAAAATTGATAATGGAATTATTACTTTACTATATAAAAACACATGACGAAGGGGACAAAATTAAAGTGCAGAGACCTCCTCTCTGATAATGTCCTTATTAGAAGAGGTGCTTTTCAGGGTGATTACTTGAGCCCTTTATGGTTCTCCTTGGCTCTAATTCCACTGTCTAGACAGCAGAGAAATGGCATAAAAGACTACAAGCCTGACAGAGAAATGACATCAGTGTTTCACACTTATTGTATGTGGACAATGTTAAGTCACTTGCAAGCTCTCTACGTAAACCGAATGGCTTTTAAACACTGCTGAATCTTACAATGCAGATATCAGCATGAATGTTGGTGATGATAAATGTGTCACTACCCACATCAAAAGATCCAGATTCTTAGAGGGTAGTAACTATGCACTTGCCAGTGAACAATTTTTTTTCAGTGTTTAGAACTGAAGAATCTATAAAGATCTAGGCAACTATAAAAATTGCTATAAGAACCACATAGGGCTCAAGCCAGTAGTAAGGAACAAGTAATTTTATAGAGTGACTGAACAGAGTTGCAAAAGGCACCCCTCCACCTGGATGTATAGTGACCTTGATTAATTAAATAGGAGTCCCTCAGTCCCTTTATCAAAACAGTGGTGCCATCGTCCAGAAGCATATGTGGAGTGGAATGTCTTTATGGGCCGGGTGTGGGCTCGTAAACCTCAATAATTTCTGTATAGGTCAAATAGTCAAACTGTGAAACTTGTTGCACAGGAGCTCAGTTCCAATGAAAATGATAAATTACTAGTGATATTGCAGCTTGAAAAGAAGTTCTGCAGTACAAGGATATATGGCATGAAAAACCACACCTAGACAGTGACCCAGTTACCTCCCAGATGCTGATCAAAACTGTCGTTTGAATTAGGTTGTCTTCAGGCTGAATCCAGGACCAAGTTTTTTTGAACTAGAGACTACCAGAAAATAATTATGAAGCAAAGTGCAAGTGATATACTGTACATGGGGCCTTTCATAAATCTAAAGAGATAATTCATTATATCATAACTGTATGTACCAGACTAGCATCAGTAGATTATGTGTGTAACCCAAGTTAGAATTTTCATTTTTCAGAGCTTTGTAAATCTTATGGATTACTCACATCTTTTTCTTTTTGTGAATTCCAGGCACATCCAGTTTTAGAAAATTATACTACAGCGCTATACTTGGAGAAGTAACTTACAAGTACCATGGATAAAATAATTGACATAACCGTCAGGATATAATTCTGTATAAGTAACAAGAAAAACCCTAAAAGTTGCAAGCAACCTGGAAAGTATAGAAAGTGCTGTACAAGAATTGAGAAATACCAAACATTCAGCAGTGGAATATGCTGCCACAAAGGGTGATGGAGTCTCCTTCTTTGGAGGTTTTTAAGCAGAGACTGGATGGCCATCTGTTGAGAGTAGACATGGGCATGACTTGGCGAAATTCTCGTTTCCGTTTCCGTTCCTCGTTTCCGTTACGCAACGGAAACAGTAACGACAATTAAGCTGTCAGAACTCGAACTCGAACCGATAAAAGAAAAAATGGGTCTGATTTGTCATTGTCGTTCATGGCATCGCGGTGATTGCGCAATGCCAAGCGGCACAGAAAAAAAGTTTTTTAAAAAACCCCGATTCCCGGGCAAAAAAGCAGGCGAAAATATGCCTGCCTGAGTGAGGGCACCTACCAGAGGGGTGGTTTCTGGGAGGGGGGATCCCTGGCCTCCCCCCCTCTCCTGTCCTGGGCTGCTCTGGTGGGGGGCATCCTCGTCGTTTCGCCATGCCATGCGGTGCGGGGGGATCCAAAATAGCGACCGCAATATTTTTTTTGAAATTGTGGTCCAAAAACCCACCAAAGCACCAAACAGAAACATGCGAAAATTAGGTATTTTAACTGCCTGAATTTTTACAGTAGCAGCAGTGGGTTTTTCTTGCAATAAACGTCTGTCTCCAATCCCATTGATTTTTTTTTATTTTTTTATTTTTTTTTACCCCTGCGCAATGATGGGCTGGCCATGGGATGGGACCATGCACATTTTTGGAGCCATTCCACCAATCGCATGGCCACTTGGCCAGGTTTTGACTGAGACTTCTGGGATGTGCCATTCGGGCATAAAAAGCCCACTATAACCCTAGCCCTAACTCTAACCCTAACCCTAACCCTAACCCATACGCCAGTACACTGTCCTTCTTAGTGGGTCAGAGGCACCCAGAGGTGCAGGCCACTAACTCACCCTAACCTTACCCGTAATAACCCTAAGCCTAGCCCTTGCCCTAACCTCAACCCTAAGCCAGATCTGTACTCGCATTGCACTACATGCAAGTACACTTCCCTTCTTAGTGAGCCAGAGGGCGCCCAGCAGAGGCATTCTTCTCTCACCTCGCTCACCAGTCCAAAGTTCCAAAAAACTCTGTACGCCAGTATGCTGTCCTTCTTAGTGAGCTAGAGGCACCCAAAAGAGAGGTGCCTCTGCCAGTGCCACTTGGCATGCAATGGCTACATGGTCATGTACCCTTCCTTTTTCCTTTTTAGGGGGCCAGAGGAGGCATCCACCCCAGAGAGGTGCCTCCAGGAGCCTGCTAAATGCCTTCCCTTCGTAGCGGGCCAGAGGAGGCACCCACCCCAGAGAGGTGCCTCCAGGAGCCCGCTACCTTACCCCCCTAAACCAGTACTAATGACAGACGACAAACGAAACGACAAATTTTTGAAAAATTTCGCGACAAACAGAAACGAGCCGAAACGGGCCGGCTCCGACACACGACAACTCGAAACGTCATTTTTCCTGGTCGTGCCCATCTCTAGTTGGGAGCATTGTGATAGGGGTTGCTGCATGGCAGGGGATTGGAATGGATAGCCCTTGAGGTCTCTTCCAACTCTATGATTCTATGATTCTACAAAGGCAAGAAAGTAAAATAGGGAAGCAAAATCAGGTTACCTCCTCCATATTAATTTCAGCAAGTAGAGTCATTCTAAAATGTTTGGCTACCAGTTTAAAACACTTGCCAATAGTTGCTCATTTGCTTCCTGAAATTCAAACTAGTGATTTTACAAACATGTCATCTTACAGACAAATTTTTAGGACTTGACTCCTAATTTTTAATATTTTTGATCCCTGCACCAGCAGTTCTGGGTAACAAGATCAATACAGTACTACTTATTTTTTTCTTCTTTCAGGCTATTAGGAATAGAGATTGCAAAAAGATAGAAAACATTATGTTGTCTGTTACGCTGTAAGATGTCCTTCAATTCCCTATTCTCAATACTTGAACATGTCTTAGTTGTACTGTACTGCACTGTATATTATCCCTCATTACTATAAGCCACCTTGGGTCCTTTTCCAAGGAGAAAGGCAGGGTAAAAATACTCTAAAATAAATAAAGAAATAAATTATGCTCCTGTATAATATTTTACTATGGGAGCTGCCAAATAACAGATGTATTGTATGGGATAAGAGCCTTGTTCTCTGACCCTTCCCTGATGTCTTTTCCTCAGCAATAGCTGAAAATGTTTTACATTAAGGATGGGAAAGTGTGCCAATCTAGATTTTATTGGATTATAAAACCTGAATAGAATAGCCAGTGGTAAGGTTAGGGTCACGTTTTGGTAACAAATGTATTATTAGCTCCTTCTCATTTGCAAGTTGCAGTGTTGTTACTACTTTATCGTTCTCTTTATGAGTCTGGATTGCTGCTAGTGAAAAGGAAGTACATGTAGCATCTCATATGTGTTTTGCCATTCTTCTGTCCTCTAAAAATCCTTGTGCACATTTAAATTGTGTGCCTTCAATAAAGAACTGGACTGCTTTGCACAGCTGGTGTTACTGGGAGCCTCGAGTGACTGACAGAGGCTGCAGAGGGCACGGGCATATCTCCCCTTCTTTTCCAGAAAGAACTGCAGGGCTCTGGTGACCACAAGCAGTCAAACTCAATTTTTGTCTCAACTACAAAGCAATAAATATTCTGTTGGTGGTCCCCCATGGAAAATGTAAAACATGTGCAGCACTGTTACCTTTGTGTGAGCTGGAATAGGCAGTGATTAGTTAGCATTGGTACAGCTCAGTGAGCAAACTATGTAGCATTTCAAAATATTTCTTTAACTAGAAGGGGACATATGGCCTTCTAAATCAACTTCAGAGACACTGTACCCATTGCTGCAACGCAACCATGTAATACCTTTAATTCAGGAAAAGCCCATAGTACCTCAAAGAAGCAGCTGGTGCAGGTAAAATATAGTTGTTCCATAGCATAAGAAAACAAATCTCACCCATCTGTTTGTAAAGGTCCACCAATGCTTTTCTCAGAGGCAGAATCTATTAGAGTCCACCAGAAGCAGCCAGCTGCCTGTCAATTGGGAGACTCCAGAAATTGAGCCGCTTGAATTAAGTTCTTCCTCCTAATTAGGAACCCTGTCATGTAGAGCAGGGGTCCTCAAACTTTTTAAACAGGGGGCTGGTTCACTGTCCCTCAGACACTGTTGGGGGCCTAACTATAGTTTGAAAAAAATATATGAACAGATCTGTGTGGATCCGTGCCTTGCATCCATGCTTTTGCGCCACTGTGGACCCATGCACTGCCGGACCCCTGCTTTTTGGTGTGCAATCTGTGTGCAGAGATGGGGCCTAGGATGTGAGATTGGTTGGAGGGTGTTCCTGAATAAAAATCAGGTAGATCCATGTGGATCCATGCCTTGCATCCATGTTTTTTCTGCCACTGTGGAGCCATGAGCTGGCTGACCCCTAATTTCTGGTGTGTATTCTGTGGGCAGAGATGGGGCCTAGGATGGGAGAGTGGTTTCGGGTTGATCTTGAATAAAAATCAGGTAGATTTGTGAGGATCCGTGCCTTGGAGCCATGTTTTTGCACCACTATGGAGCCATACCCTGGAGGATGCATGATTATTATTACGTAATATTTGAAGATGAATGAGATGTGTAATTTGATGTTGATTTGGGAAAGATCTCATGCAAAAATGATATGAAATCAAGAGGATCCATCAAGATCCACCTTTTACCCAGACCCTAAGAACCATTAATATCCAAGGGGAGGAACGATGGAAAGATATAGGGGGCTTGAAAAGCAACAAATTCATTCAAGACGGGCAGGAGAGTTCAAAGAAGGTGCTGAAAAAATTCTGATGGGCAGAAAAGGAACCACCACCTTCTCCCCCCCCCCAACATCCCTTGGGAGAAAGAGGAGGCACTGAGATTAAGGGGGGAGGACAAGGCTTCCCTGCCGCTAGTTTTCCAGGATGTCATTCTCCTGCCCCAACACACTGCTTCTGCCACCACGGGAAACAGCTCAAGTCCACCCAGGGCTGGAAGCTATCCATAAATCCTTCGTGATCCCTTGGCCGCTGCCGCCATTACCCCGGCCCAGCCAGTCTTGAAACAGACTCCCAAAATCTCTCTAAGACGGCGGGTGGGCGGCGTTGTCGGCCTCCCCTCCAGTGTAGGGCAATGACATCTGCAGCGGCATTGGCATGAGGACAAGCAGTGGCGGTGGCCATCTTCTCTCGGTTCCAGTCGGTCCTTCTCCCACCCTCCTGCCACATCCCCCCCACCCCAAAGACTTGGGTGCCGCCCGCTGAGAGGCCTCCTTTGCCGCCGTTGCCTCCGTTGCCTACTCCTCCTGCCATGGCTGCCTTCTCTCACATTCCCCGCAAGTCAGCCTTGGGGATGGAGGGGCGCCGGGCGATCAAGCAGACTGCCTGTGGGGTGCATTAGTGAGGAGGAGGAGGAGGAGGAGGAGGAGGAGAAAGAAGAAATGACGATGGAGGTGGCGGTGGTAGTAGCAGCCTTCCTTTCTGGTTTCAGCAGCTCTCGCTGTTTCCTATTGTCAGTCAGTCACGGAGCGCTGGCCATGGCTCACTTGCTCTCCTGTGTTCTCTGGCACATACACACACCTGCTCTCAGCTCCCCCACTCCCCTCCTTTCTTTCTCTGGCGCTTGCAATTACACCATCACTCAGTCTCCTGCACCACCGTTGGTTCTCACAGCTAAGCTGAGTGTGCCGCCTCCTCACAGCCCCGCCCACAAGATGGAGGCAGGGGGAGAGAGATTGAGTGCACCCTCCTCCCTCCCTCAGATTCCCCCCATCCTTTGTTTTCTTGAACGATGTATTAAACTTTGCAGCCACATCTCAAAGTGGGGGTGGGTGGGCTCTGCAGTCGCCGGCGGGCTGGGTTCAGGACCCTGGCAGGCCGGATCTGCCCCCTGGGCCATAGTTTGAGGACCCCTGATATAGAGTAATGTCAACTAAAGTAGGCCCATTCAATCAGTGGAACATATGGATGAGCTGACTTATCAAATCTTCCCTGAATCAGTGGGCCTGCTCTAGTTGCAATTTATCATATTAAGCAGCAGGATTTCAGCCTCTGTATTCAATTGTAATAAGTCAAATGGAACTTTTAAAGATTAATGGATACATTTTAAATGTAACATAATGAATGATAGTATCATTATGGTTTTAATAGTATTTTTGTAAAAATAATAATAAATAACTAAAGTATAGATTGTTACTACACATTATTGCTCACACATTATTCCCAAAGTAATCAGCAAAGCCTAATATGTTACCACTGAAAAATAATATTCTAAGGTCTATTTGGCTTACCCTTTGAGCCCAAGAACCTTTAAAAAAAGGGATTTAGCAGTTATGTGCATAAAGGTAGATTGGTTGTGATTGTGAAGCTGAATTACTCAACACTGAACTCAGCCACCTGAACTGGGCCCTACAGGCAAATTAGCTATTCCAAGAATGAAATCAAAAGAACCATCAAACCAAAAACAACAACAAACTGAAGAAAGACAGCCTCCAACAAACAAAATATTTCTGCCATGCATAAATGGAGTCACAGACTGCAACAAAACCTACAAACAGTATTTAGACCCACCACAAAAATACAACAGATGCTACGGCCAACAAAGGACAAAAGGAACCCACTCTCCACTGCAGGAGTATACCGGATAACTGACAGCTGTGGCCAGGTGTATATTGGGACCACAAAGTGCAGCATCCAGATCAGAATTAAAGAGTATGAAAGACACTGCAGACTGAAATAGCCTGAAAAATCAGCAGTAGCTGAACACACCCTGAAACAAACCAGATATGAAATCCTCTTCCAGAACACAGAGGTGTACTGGACAACACTACCAATCACTATCTGGAAATTGAGTCATGGCAACTGGACTTCTTTTTTTTTTGAGAGAGAAAAGTTTCGCTGCTCATCCAAACAGAGGGGTCAGGGAAGTCATTCATGTGAGCATTGAAAACCCCCCTCTCAACAGAGGTGGGGGCCTCAGACACAGTTTATCTGCTACTTATCAGGCTGTGCTTTCAATAATACCCAGATAAATTTTAAAAAGCCTTCACCACCAAGGCCATAGCTAATGACCCATACTTTATGGGTTTCAGCACCTTAGAGCATTGTTCACCTTAAGGCTATTAATACTTTTGTCTACCTAACAGGCATATTCAGGCCATTGTCCATCTTATGAGCCCATTTCAGACCAGGGTGACAAGAAATCAAAGCATTCTATAAGATGGAGGACTCACAACTAGCTTTCTTCAGACTGATGAAGCTGTTTGGATGAACAGCGAAACGTTTCTATCTCTCAAGAAAAATAAGTCTATTTGCCATGACTCAACTTCCAGAGAAACTCACTTGGACGGCTGAGAATCTTCACAGATATACCAATCACTATGTCAGACTACACAGGGAAGCCATTCAAATCCACAAAAACAAGCACAGTTTAAAAAAAAAAAAAAAAAAAAAGAAAACCTAAAAATCAACCAAGCCTGGCTTCCAGTATTAAAATCTGCAGAGTGCAAAAGGTCAAAGCTCAATGATTCCCCACCCAGCCACAAGCAAAAGTGATCAGTTCACACACAATAGAACACCTAACGACATCCATCAAGGATCTTTGCTATGCCTGATTGCATTGAAACTTCTTAATCCCTTCATCACAATGCAATGACTAACACCCATTTTCCTACATAGGACAAGTTTCCTCAACTTGAAAAACCACAGTCTCATTCACTTTATAACCCAGAGCACAGAGAGAACTCCTAGTTCCCAGAGCTCCTTGCCCTCTGAAGATGCCAGCCACAGAGTCTTGCAAAATGTCAGGGGAAAAAACGTCCACAACATGGCCAAACAGCCCGAAAAACTCACAACAATTATGCAGAATGGCTATGTTCATCTCACCCAGCAGCACTGACATAATAGTTCCTTGACAAGGTATAAACCAGTGGCTTTCTCTGTAATTTTCTTTGTACAGACAGACATGGAATAGAACCTCTTCCATGAAGACTTGAAAATTGTAGGCATTGAAATACTACTTTTTAGATAGAAATGGCAGAAAATAATTTATGTAAAAACTATGGGACAATAACATGTGGAGCAGACCCCTCTCCTAATCCTGTCTAATCCGAATAATCACAGCAAAAGTCATTTATAAAAAGGCCTTTGCCACTTTGCCAGTAAAACAAACTTTCATGATTTGCACTGTTCCCCAGGTAAACAGAAACATTTCATTTCAAAGGAAAGCCCTGTGAATAATGCATAATTCTCGAGCTTCTTCATTTGAAGAGCTGGGACATGATATCCAACCAGTAGCTTCCTGACTTGAAGACCAGAGCTCACATGCCTTTTCAAAGTTACATCTAAGAAACTGGCCTGGCACATCATCTGCCGTGAACTTTTGGGTCTCTAAAATCTCTCACTAAGATCAAAATTTATTTATGTATTTATGTATTTATTTATTCTTATATTTCTATATCACCCATCTTCCAGTGGAACTCTGGGCGGTTCACAAAAATATAATGCTACAATAGCATCAAGTCAGAGTAAAAACATTTAAAAAAAACAGCAAACCCCCCCCCCAGCAAAGATGGTGGCAAATATTTATCAAGGGGAAAAAGACTACAAAATAAGATACCAGTGCATGCTTGGAGAGCTGGGCTTTGATTGACAAAAGCTAGCAGATGGTACAATATTATAGTGGTCTAATGTTCTGAGTGGTGGACCGCATCCTTCTAAGGCTGGCGATAGAGGGTGAAACACTGGATCTAGTGCAAGAGAGATGGTTACCAGAGTACCAGGGAAGAACTGGCTCTTTCCCACGAGGTTTCTTTATTTTATGGGATATCTTTACTACACAGTTTCTGACTCTGCTAGAGAATGGAACCAGGAACTACTTTCATTTGTTATATTTATATGAAATCAAGGTAGTGGCCATTGTTTTCCTTCTCCTCACTTCATTATCACAACAGCACTAACAAGGTAGGTCAGGCTGAGACAAGGTAAATGACCAACGGTCATTTCATTGAGTTTCAGAGCTCCGCCAAGTCTCAAGCTGACACTGATTGCTATACCGCAAAACCTTTGCCTCTCAGCACAGTGTGGAATGGGAAGAAGGGGGTAATTATAGAAGTTTATTTATTTTATTTATTTTTATATTTATATACAGCCCAATTTTCCCAACGGGAACTCAGGGCGGTTAACAAACTACAACAATACCAGAGAAATACACAGGTTCCACCACAGAGCGTATAAAAATAACTACAATCCAACAGAAACAAAATTAAAAATATTTAAAAAATACTAAGGCAAGATGGTGAAAAAACAGGCAGACAGACAAACACATTACACCTAAAACAAGTCAACCTCCATGATCGCAGAAAGCAGCCATATAGAGCCATGTTTTTAACAGGTTCTTAAATGCCGAGCGGGACTCTGCAGTCCTAATTTTGCTTGGAAGATGGTTCCAAAGTTGTACTTCTTTTTTCTGTGCTTACTAGGCAAATAGCTTGAATTCCTAGACTAATCCGTCACTACAGAGCTGGAATTTTGTTTCTCACCTCTCTTGTATGTTAGGAGGTAAGGAGTGTGGGTTCCCTGATATAGCAGTCCTAGTAGTAGTAGGTAGAGTGATAGATTAGGACTCTGGAGATCTGAGTTTGAATCCCCACTCAGCCATGGAAACGCACTGGAGGAATGGAAGTAGTAAAAACCACTCCTTAAATACTTCATTTACCTTGAAAACCAGATTAGGGTTGCTATTATTTATTTATTTATTATTTATTTACCACCCCGTCTTCCAGAGGAACTCTGGCTGGTTTACAGCAGTCAAAATGGTATCAATTAAAAAACAAAAAAAATAAAATATCAAGCATACTGTATATAATAAGAAGAAACAAATATAATAAAGTAATTGGCTAAGATGGCGGCTTATGTTTCACAGACAGACAGACAGACAGACACACACACACAGAGACACACACACACACACACACACACAATGACTTGAAAGGACATACCAACAACAGGGTGTGCATATTCCTGATATATCAGTCTCTGTCAGTCTGTTTTTTGAAGGGTTTGAAGAATTTGTTAATAGTCTGTTTCCCCACAGTTCCCAGGAGACTGTCTTTTCTAAAAGGTATTCCTCAAAAATGTAGGGATCCAGATGAAGTTTTGTATTGTACCTTTCTCAGGGCTTGGCTAGATGTCTAATTTGGATTAGGCTAAGTAGGGCTGTTTAAGGTCACACAGAGGTTGCAGTAGGCAATTTGGTGTATTCCTTGGGTCTTCATGTCATTTATACCTCAAGCAATCCTATTTGGCCTATCTCCCTTTAAAAGGAAAGATGAAAAGTCAACAAACAAACAAAATCCCTCTCCTTGTCCCTTCCTGTCTCCTCCTCTTTCTGGGAAGAAACTTTCAGTGTTAGACATTCTTTTCTAAAAGGTACAACACATCATCACGCCCTAATAAACTTTTTTTAAAAAGCCCTTTGCTTCCTTTCCTCCTCCATGGAGCAGCACAGGGAAATTTAATTTCCCAATATCATAAGCTGCCTGCTTAAGTCACCTCCCTTGAGCCAGGCCCAGCTCAGCTAAGAGTGGAAAGATGCTGTGGCAGCGGTCACATGTCTGTCTGTCACCAACCGCCCTGACTCCAACTACACTGGACTGAAAGTCCAGACTTCATGTATGCACTAAGTATCCATATTGATCAAGCATCACTGCTATGGTACCACTCCTGCTCACCTCTAAGGTATTCTTGAACTGATTGAGAAGAGAGACTTGTATCTTCCAACCCTGGACATTCCTTGAATCCAAGAAGGGCAGAGACAACCGTATTTTTCCATCTAATAAGGTGTTCCCATGTATAAGATGACCCTCACCCCCAGCTTACTTCCATGTATAAGATGCCCCTCAAGTTTTAGTCTAACAATTTTAGTCAAAAATATAGCCATATACAGGGAAAATACTGTGTGTTGGAATTTTGTGTCTTGTTGATGCATAGAGCAACTAGGCCACCTTGGCTAAAACTCTTACTGTTGAGTTGTTTAAAATGCCAATTGTGTTAAGCAGTTG
The DNA here is from genome assembly GCA_029282475.1 of Phrynocephalus forsythii. NCBI lineage: Eukaryota > Metazoa > Chordata > Lepidosauria > Squamata > Agamidae > Phrynocephalus > Phrynocephalus forsythii. The sequence continues at coordinate 141,952,876 of JAPFRF010000001.1, forward strand.
GGGGAAGCTCACAGTTCCTAAATCATCATTCTGTGGGGCCTAATTGGTAACGAGGTGTGTTCTGTGAAACAAGCCCAGTCCTTGTGTGCCACAAAATCAAACAACAGTTTTTCAGATATGAGTGACATTCAAGAAGTGGTTGACCATTGCCAACACCCAAGGAGTTTCCATGGCCAAGTGGGGATTAGAATCAAGGTCTCTTGAGCCCTAGTCCAACGTTCTGTCCATTATACCATACCATACCTCATCTTTTAAATCTTTTAAGTGGCCAAGATTTAAGAGAATTTTGACTTAGTAATGATGAACCCGCATGCTGGTAAATGCTACGTAATCACTTCAGCTTAGAGTAGGAGTAGTTCAACATGCAACTGAACTTAGAGCTGTAGTTTAGTGAGCTACAAACTCTGCAAGAGATTAAGGTTAATTCTGTGGCTTGTCAGAAGGAGAGCAAACCAGAGCTGGTTCCATGGCAGATTTCTGTATCGAAACACTCATAAATGGAAGGTACAGAGATCATTTACTTGCTTTTGCTGCTAGTGAGACACACTGGTCACTACTTGCAAGCATGCTTCTCCACAGTAAGATACTCATAGGTCCTCAGAAGTCTCTGGTTTACAATGATACAATGAATAATTTGCCATTAGATGGGTTTGATGGTGATTCCTTTCCTATGAGAAGGAAAGGAATTATTTACATACTAAAAGATATTTTTTGCTCCAGTGTGTATGTTGATGGCACAAGAAGTTGTTTTTACTTTGCTTCGGGGAACAATGGTTTTGCATTCCTGTTATATAATGTTCAATGGTAGATTGTGGAAGGGACTAGGCTAGGGACTTCTCCAGAAGACAGTAGTTACTGTTATTTTTTCTTTAAAAAAACCCAACAACTTAAAATACCGTATTTGACCAAATTCCCCTCCTTTTTAAAAAAAAACGATCAGGTTGGTGCCAGTCCTATAAAGAAAGGACCTTTCTTCTATTTGAATTTTGGTGATGAGAGAACCATCTGATACACTGGAGGGATTTTTGTTAGGCACCCATTTATATCTGTCTGGAGTGGAAATTGAATGCAGCTTAGAAATTATTTTTGTAAATGTAAATGTATTTCCAATGACAGGAGGAAGTCTTAATTTAGAATGAGCTCTTCTAGCAACAAGCATGCCACATTTTCCAGAAAATTCCCACCAAGAGTGTAAAATATGACCCTACAGTTTTATGACTAACCTCTTGTGATTTAGTATAAACCAGGGCTTGTCTGACCCTTGTCAAATGGAGCCTTCCTAAGCCAAGCAAACAACTGACTAAGTCTTCCATATGAGAGGAGACATCAGTCTAGTAGGGACTTGTCTTGAGCAAGCACGTTGCGGGAGAGGAGGAGGAAAGGGCCTGGCTGAAGCCTTTCTTATGGCTGATGTCTTCCATCCCACTAGTGATCATTTACTCTCAGATGTCATCATGTGCTCATGAAGTGTTTTCCAGTATCTGATTCCAAATGAATAGATTCAAAATCTGGGATATTACTAAATGTTTATTTTCAGAAGGAAGATCTGAAATTTATAAGATCTGTACATTGAACAAGGCGATCAGAGCTTTGATCCATGCCACCAAAATTTGCTGCTGGAAGAATGCAAACATTCCCAGTGGGGTGTCCTGCTAGAAGGGGGCAAACCCATATACCCCATATAGGTGGAATAAATAAGACCAACCAATATATGCCCTGTTCCAGTGGTGGTGAACCTTCAGCACTCCAGATGTTTTGGACTACAACTCCCACAATCCTTTGTCATTGGCAATCTAGGTTTTGAATTCTGGAAGTTGTGGTCCTAAACAACTCGCATGCCAAAGGTTTGTCACCATTGCCCAATCCCAAGGGTTGTCTGCTATTCCTCCATCCTCTGTGTGCATGTGCCACTTGTGCGTGACTCAAGACAGTATTAAAGAACAAGACAGCAAAACTGCAGGCACTAAATTTGTTACTTATAGTTTTGCCATTAGAGATGGGCACGAAACGAACAATTTTTTGTTTCTGTTTTCATTTTTTTCATTTCGTTACGCAACAAAATGACAAACGAATTTTCTCCAAAATGAAACGAAACAAACAGAAACACCAGAAATTTTGTCATGTGTTTCGTTTTTGTTACTGCAATACAGTGAACTGCTCTAAATGCTAAAAAAAAATCACAAAAATTTGAAATAAATTGAAATGGTAACGGAACGGTAACAAAATGAACGAAAATGAAAACAAATTTTTTGCAAAAATTCACGAAAAACTGAAACAAACCGAAACGGACCCTCCAAACGACAAACGAAACGTCATTTTTTTAATTTGTGCCCATCTCCATTTGCCATTTATTATTTCTTACTGCCTTTCCTTTCCTCATGTACCCTATTTGCCATGCAGGTAAAATTGAATAGCTGATGAACTCTATTTAAGAATCCAGAACTACTTCCTCCCTTAAATGCACAGAGAGAGAACTTGGTTTTAAAATCTTTTAAATCTTTTGTTTTTAATTGAAAATCAAAAGAAAGAAAAGAGAGGATAGGGAAGAGAAAGTAAGGGAAAAAAGGGAAAAACAACATAATAATAATATAACAATAAGAGGTTTGGATTGACATGTAACAAGAGCTTTTGTCAAAAAAAATCCATCTGGAAGTAGCATTGATAGAACTGATGTTTCTATTTGGATAAACAGTAAGATATTCTGAATTATGAACTCTAGCCTTAGAGTAAGAACAAACCTTTTGGCAATAAGCATTCATATGATTTAGCTGCACTGACCACCAGTTACCATAGCTTCCGAATGTCAGGAATTTAGTTTAAAATTGAACATATATCCATAAACTTAATGTGTTTAAACACAAACTGGGTTTGCTGTTATAATCTTTAAAAAGTAGCCACCACTGGATACACCCGCATCATATGCCTCAACAAATATTAGTTTTGTTTCACTGCTGGAAGCGGCCAGTTTTCTTTGAAATAAACAAGTGAAACACTGATATTACTGATTTTAAATCAGATCACTAAACAAAAAGTGTAGTTTGATCTTAGGATTTACAGTATATGGGTTGGCTTTTCATTATTAAATAATGCTTTAGAGTCACAGTTGTTGTTGTTCAGTCGTTCAGTAGTGTCTGACTCTTCGTGACCCCATGGACCAGAGCTCGCCAGGCCTTCCTATCTTCCACTGCCTCCTGGAGTTTGGTCAAATCCATATTGGTTGCATCCATGACACCATCCAACCATCTCATTCTCTGCCGTCCTCTTTTCCTTTTGCTTTCAATCTTTCCCAACATCAGGGACTTTTCCAAGGAGTCCTCTCTCCTCAGGAGGTGGCCAATGTACTGGAGCCTCAGCTTCAAAATCTGTCCTTCCAGTGAACATTCTGGGTTGATTTTTTTCAGGATGGATAGGTTTGATCTCCTTGCAGTCCAGGGACTCTCAAGACTCTCCTCCAGCACCACAGCTCAAAAGCATCAATTCTGCGGCGATCAGCCTTCTTTATAGTCCAGCTCTCACAGTTACTATGTATTTAATATTTTTGATGACATGTATGGGGAGAAGAGGTTTTTGAGTCTTGAGGAGGTTGTGATGCTGTATATTGTTCTTTAAAATGAGGTTTGAGCACCAGTTTACAATTAAGCTTATAGTTAAGAACAACACATGCCTATCTATATTTTTTCAAAGGAATGTTTCACACAATTTCATGATGCTGAAACCTCCTTAAGGTATTAGGGAGTCCTAAAAATGGGTATTAAAAAACTTTAATGAGAGATGATGATGCAGAAGTTATAAATATTGTTGACGTATTTACATCTTTTGATTTACATAATAGCTTAAGAAAGACTGGAACAGATATTTTGGAATATTAAGATGAATGATCAACCAAACTCACACTGAAATATGAACCAAAAATTACCAATAATTGCTGCGTGCACAGACCTTTTCAGTTTTCTCTTTAGTTCTGGTTTTATTTTAACCAAAGATGATTGAGAAACTCTGTTTACACTTTAGACAATAGTAACTGAACAAGAAAGGCAAATAAGTGCTAACATGGTATTCATGGCTTGGAGGAAGGTTGTCTGCTGCTTATTTATTGGGGTGCTGTGTTATCGGTATAATATACAGTTGGTTATGCTTGGGTAACCCCACTGGACATCCAAAGGCACAAATCCCTTCACGTTAGAACTGGTGCAATAGAGTGTTTGAACTGGAATAGAGTTCATTGTTCTGTGGGGTATAGTAAAAATGCAAACACAAGAGTTGCTTTAAAATATACTGCATGGTTTGAAATTTAATCTTTAATCTTAGAAAGCCCAGAGTGGCTTTCTGCCAGATGGGCAGTATATAAATCAAATAAATAAATGAATGAATAAACAAACTATAGATTTTCCTCCCTGTCTGTCAGTTTGAAAGGATATCTGTGACTTCTCTAGTCCCTCAGTATCAGGGCAGATTCTGAAAGAGATTTTTTTTAATAAAAGAGAGAGGTAAATACCCAGAGTCTCTGGTCAGGATGGCCCTGGCACTCCAGGAGCTGTAGTCCAAACAAAGTAGTTGTTCTAGCCCAGAGGTTCCCAAACCTTTTTGCCCCATAGACCACTTGCCAATTTTTTTGTTTTCTGCCTGCCTATTATTGAATTTTCCTAAATTTATTAACATCAAATGTTTTTGACAGCTGACACAGTCCTGCTCACTTTAATAGGGTTTTTTTTTATAGCATGGGCAATTGTAAAAAAGAAAAGTATAGGATATTCATTTGGGATGAAGATTGTATGTGTGGGGCACACCTGATATGACTTAAGCTGCATACTTTTCTAGGGGGAATAGACTAGAAATGGGCACAAAACAGAAATATAGTGTTTCAGTTTAAATTGTTACTTTAGTAGTTTCATTTCATTTAATTTGTAACAAATTTTATATTAGTTTCATTACAAAATGAAACAAAATGAAATGAAACATTATGCTCCTCTGGGTCCTAGAGGCACCAAAATGGTAGGGTATCTTCCTCAAGGGATTCTAGGTTAGCCCCTGAAATTTGGAGAGGTTTGGGGATCAGAGGGGTGAGTTATTAAGCTCCAAAGGGGGTGCCCTAGGAAAAATATTTCTAATTGAATCTGGAAACCACAATGGGCGAGCAAGCACCACTGCAGCTTGGCTTCTGAATCCCAATTCAATCAATTAGAAATCTGTTCTTTCTTTTTCCAGTTCTGGCATGTTTCTTGCAAATATGAACCTACTGAGTGCCAGTTGATTTGGGTAATTATTTTTTTACACACAGAGATGTGAAACTTATTTAGAATTCTGTCCCCCCTTAAGACACATGCTTCCTGTCAAGCATTTCACTAAAAGTCAGTGTGAATCCTTAGCAAAAGAAGGAAAAGATATACAGTAACCCCACCTGCGATGCACGAAAATCCGCGATATGCGGAAGGGGGTGGGGTGGGGGGGGGGCGCTTGTGCGGTGCGCCGACGGCACAGGGGGATCTTACCTCCCGCCGCCACCGCCCACCTGCGCAGCCCCGAGGCTTCTCGGGAGTGCGTGGGAGGGCTGCATGGAGCGACCGGATCACCCGCCACTGCCCGCCCGTTCGGCCCCGAGGCTTCTCAGGGGTACGTGGGAGGGCTGCGTGGAGCGACTGGATCACCTGCCGCCGCCCTCCTGCCCGTGCAGCCCCGAGGCTTCTCGGGAGTGCGTGGGAGGGCCGCGCGCAGTGACCGGATCACCCGCCGCCACCCACCTGCACACCCCGGAGGCTTCTCGGGGTTGCATGGGAGAGCTGGGTGGAGCGACCAGATCACCCACCGCCGCCCGCCCGTGCACCCCAGAGGCTTCTCAGGGTGCGTGGGAGGGCCACGCAGAGTGACCGGATCACCCGCTGCCACCCGACCACGCTCCCTGGAGGCTTCTCGGAGGTGCGGGAGCGGCAGCGCGGAGCAGCCCGGCTGCCCCGCCCCCCTCATGGTGCAGGTACTGCGGTCCCACGATGTAGTGGGACCGCAATACCTGAACCGCGAAATGGCGGGGGGGTGTCACTGTATATTCAAATCAGCAGATTGGAAAGGGAGTCTTTAGTTAACATGAGAATACACAAAGAACACTTGTCTTACACCAGAGGTCTGTTGAATCCAGCATTCTGTTTCCACATTGATCAAAAAGATGCCTATAGACAGAGCTGGATATGTTACTTTTAATAAGAACAAGTATACTGATGTGTTGAATCGAGACATAACAAGCAGTGGTGGGAGGATGCTCTGGGATTATCAAGGAGGCCCCCAAGTAGAACTGCATTCTCCTTGCCCTGTGCCCCATTCATTCATGAGAAGGATATTGGCTCTCATGTAATATATGGTATTTTTCCATCTATAAAATCCCCCCATGTATAAGATGACACCCACTTTTCCAATCCAAAATTACAATTTTGCAACTGCATATTTCTCTCCTCAGCTTATTTCCGTGTATAAGATGACCCTCAATTTTTGGTCTAACAATTTTAGACAAAATATAGTATTATACATGGAAAAATACTGTGTGTAGTGTCATTCTTCATGAATTTACCTAATATACACTTTATGTATTATTTATTTATTTTTATATTTGTATACCGCACCAATTAAAACTGTAAACATTAACAGCAGTCCATATTGTCCTGTAGTAGTGAATTCATACATTCAGACCTTTACCACTCACTGCGAAGAGACAATATTACATTTGAAGGGTGTGTCCAGAACTTAGTGTAGCTAACACCTTTTGCACTTATGCATGTGAAAAGAAGTTGTTTTAAATGAGCAGTTTTACATCTCATCAGCTAGGAACAGGAGCTATGTGGACTATTTTCTTCAGCAAGATAGATGCTTCTGTATGGTTTTTTTGCCTTTAGTAATTACTCCCGGGACAGTTGTTAAGCCATCTAGCTTGTGATTTCCTGAACCTGTTTTTAAAATAAAGTTTTGAGTTATTTTAGTCATGTTACTTGTGCAAAGGCTTGATTATAGGGGCACGCTGAATGTCTTCTTAGGCGGTCAATTTCACATTTTGAGTCAATTTCACATTTTGAGCCAGTCAATTAAAAGCAAGAAAATCAATGTTCATATTGCCAGGACCTGTTTTTGGAGATCTTGAAGGACATTCCCTCCCCCAATTGTGATATAATTTTGTAATCTTAATAAGCTGGGGATCCTAAATGCTGCTTGCCACTGGAGGCATCTAGAATTTAGTACAGGGATCTCGTTTTGCTATAACACACTCAAAATGTGAGTGGCTTTAAATAAACTGGTTTAAATATTTGAAAGGATGTCATATTGAAGAGGGAACAGGTTTGTTTTCCATGGCTTCAGAAACTAGGATGCGGGACAATGGTTTCAAACTACAGGAAAAAGAGATTCCATTTGAACATTAGGAAGAACTTCCTGACAGTTAGAGCTGTCCAGCAGTGGAATCTGCTGCCATGGAGGTTGGTGGAGTCTCCTTCTTTGGAGGTTTTTAAGCAGAGGCTGGATGGCCATCTTTTGGAAATACTGTGATTGGGGTTCCTGCATGGCAGGGGGTTGGACTGGATGATGGCCCTTGAGGTCTCTTCCAACTCTATGATTCTATGATTCTATGATTCTATGATTCTAGGTTTATATTCCATCACCTGGGAGTAATTTGGGTTACAATTGATACTGAACAACTAGATAGTGTTAAATCAGCTATCTGCTGTGGTGATTGCTAGAAGAAAGAGTTTAATGATGTTCCCTTAAAATGCAAAATATAAGCTGCACAAGTTAAATTGACTGTTTATAAGACATTCAAGATTTTCCCTCCTATTTACTTTGTGCCCATGCATGCCTGTTTGTGTACATACTCACAGTATACTGTGTGCTGAAACTTCACACCCTGCACTGTTCCTGCTGAGCCAAGAGTCCAGTGCCATCTGCCGCTCCCTCTGCCCCTGGGTGAGAGACAGGGGACCTTTCTGTGGCTTCTCTGGGGGAGTTTGGCCTCTTGGACTCCTGAGGCAAGTCAGGACTGGGCCCCTTGCTCTGTTGCTCAAGCTGCCTTCCACCTCAACACTCACCACCTGCCTGCCTGGGACCTAGAAGACCGGAGAGCTGCCTGGGGAAGCCAAGCAGCCAGCCCCTGGGTGAGAGACAGGGGACCTTTCTGTGGCTTCTCTGGGGAGTTTGGCTGACTCCTGAGGCAAGTCAGGACTGGGTTTTAGCTGCCTTTTATTAACATTCACCACCGCCTGCTGCCATGTTTTAATTTTCTTTTTTAATTTGTTTTTTAATTCGCTTTGGCTGTTGAAGGGGGCTTTAAGGGGGCTTTAAGGGGGCTCGCCGAGGCCGAATACGAAGATGTCTACCGCCTTTCTTCGGCTTCCCTAACCGGTATGAGCGTCCCCCCCCTCCCCTACCTCCATCTTGATGCTTCTCGGGCCGTCCTCTGCCTGTCTGCCTGAGGTCGGAGTTGTCATTGGAGGCATGGAGGGCTGTTGGCACTGTGTCCCTGAGGCCGGGAGACCCTCGCGCTTGCCGCTCGGTCGGCTGGCTGGGGCGCGCTCGCGGAGGGAGGTCGGCCCTTCGCTGATGCCGCTGCCGTTTCGGCTGCCTCGAGACTCGCTGTTCCTGTTTCTTGGCGGCTTGTTGTTCTTTGCGGCCGAGCAGCGGCCCCGTTCAGACGCTGTGGACCATCGCCGTCACCGCCGCCATGCCACGTCCCGGCTGCTTGTCCAACTCGGCTGTGGGTGTTGCTGCGTCGTGGAACGCTGTGGACTGTTGTCGCCGCCGCCGCCATGTAAGATCCTGCAGCTGCCTGGTGCGGTTCCAGCGGACTTGACCGCCATCCCCGTTGTCGCCGCAACGCCTCGGTCCGGCTGCTTCTCGCCCCCCCCAGCGATGCTGTCTATCTGCGACTTATCCAGCCCCCGCAATCTGGGAGTCGCTGCCGCTGCCTCTATCCCACCTTGTGCGGAGGTCTGCTTGTGAGTTGCCACTGTTGCCTGGCTTCCCTCATTGGCACCCCCTGCGGGATATTGCCTTTTCTCCGGTTGGGGACCCCACTCTGGGAACTGCCACTGCCACGGCCGTTCTGTGGCCCTGTCGGACCTCCACCGGTTGGGGACCCCACTCTGGGAACTGCCACTGCCACGGCCGTTCTGCGGCCCCGTTGGACCTCCACTGGTTGGGGACCCCACTCTGGGAACTGTCACTGCCGCGGCCGTTCTGCGGCCCTGTCGGACTTCCATCTCCCTTGATGTGGGGCTATTATCCCGGGAGCCGACGCAGTTGCACCCCTCCCCTCCCCCGCCGTGCACTGCCATCCATCTCGGCGTGGAGGTTTGTCCCGGGAGCCGCTGCTGTTGCCTGCGGCCCCATACCGGATGTTGCCATTCCCGGTATGGAGAGCCCGTTCTGGGAGTCCCCGCCACAGCAGTCGCTCGACGCCTTGCCGGATGGTTCTATCTTTCCCGGACTGGAGCTCTCCCCGTCGAACATTGCCATCTCGCCCTAGGAGCTGCTGCTGATGCAGCTTGCTTCTGACATGCCATACGAGTCCTGCCATTGCCAGTTTTTGCCAGGGGACTAGTCCTAGAAGCTGCCGTTGACGCAGCTTGCTCCGTCATGCCATCTGAGCCCTGCCACCACCACTGTTCCTGGTGCTTCCGGTCGGACGTTGTCATCTTTTTCGCTTTAGTCTCTTGCGGACCTGCGGACTCCGACGGACATAGCCTCTTCTGCGGTGTGAAGGCAGGATGTTGAATTGTCATCTCCTGTGGCCTTTTCCCCTGGCCCATTACTACTATCATCACCATTACCATCACCATCAAGCGGACTGACGTTGACCATTATCATCTAGTTTGTGGGCTTTTCATGACTCTGATTGGTGGGAGGGAAACCATTTTGTTTTGGTTCCTTTGCTCTTACCGAATACTGCCAATTCCATCAACATTCTGGCGCTAGTCTTTACCCGCCTTGGCGTCTCTTTTCCAACAGAGAGGGGGTCCGGGCCGCCTCTTTGCCTGGCTGGGAGGCCCCGACAGCCTTCGTAGGCTGCGGATCTGCCCCGCTGTCAGTCGCTGTTGTCGGCTGGTTTCCCCTCTCTCCCCCCTTCTCTTTTTCCTTCTCTTTCTCTTCCTTCCTTTTTCTTCCCCCCTACTTTCCATCAGCAGCCTACATGAGCCCAACATCTCTTACTTTTTATTTCATCATTGTTATTTTATATTTTATTCGCCAGTGTATTGTATTACGCCACTGTATATTGTATTGTGCATTGTGTATTTTGCTGTATTCTGAATTTGATTATTGTTTAGCTCTACTTTTTTTTCCCATCATGCAGGCAGGGACCACCATACCAGTTGTGTCGGATCGTGGTCAGTACGCTAGGGGCTGGCGGGTTAGTCGGATAAGAAGAACTCGGGCCAGGCATCTTGCGCCTGTCCCCCGTTCTGACCCCTCAGCTCACTGTCACGGGCCTCGGAGCCACTACGCCAGCGCCTCCGATCTTTCCTGCCTCCTGTTGAACGCCAGGTCGGTTCATAATAAAATACCCATCATCTGTGACACCATTGCTGATGGGAGGACCAACTTGGCCTATGTCACCGAGACCTGGGTGGGTGCAGAGGAGGGGGCGTCCCTCGCCCTGCTGTGCCCCCCTGGGTTTCTGGTACAGGGGGTGGGAAGATTGGGAGGGTCGTAAGGGGGTGGGGTGGCCATTGTTTACAGAGATACCATTCAAATCAGCAGGGCCTCGACGTTGGTGATTCCAGGTTTGGAATGTGTCCATCTGTTGGTTGGGCAGCGGGACAGGTTTGGCATTGTGCTCGGTTACCGCGCTCCCCGCAACCCAGCACAATCCCTACCAGAGCTCACCGAGTTCATCGCCGCAGCTCTGTTGAGAACCCCCCCGCCTTTTGGTGGTGGGTGATCTCAACGTGCATGCTGGCGGTGACCTGTCTGGTGCTGCTCTGGATTTCATGGAGTCCATGACCTCCATGAATCTGTCCCAGCATGTTTTATGCCCAACTCACAGATCTGGACACACCCTGGATCTGGTATTTTCCTCCACGTCTGAGGATTCGTGTCTGAGCGTCTGGGACATTGTTCCCACCCCCGTGTCATGGTCAGACCATCACCTGCTGCCTTTCTCTGTATCAATCGCCGCCCCACCCCGCAGGGACCCCCAGCCAACTGTTTGGGCCCGCCCCCGAATACTCCTTAACCCTGATCGGTTTCGTGAAGTCTTTGGAGGCCCCCCTGGCGGACTGGCTGACGACCTGGTTGACTCCATGGTAGACCAATGGTTTGACGAAACATCCTGGGTTGTCGACCAGATCGCCCCTAGGCGCCTCATCCGCTGCCAAGCTCGTTCCTCACCGTGGTTCACGGAAGAGCTTCGAGCGATGAAGCAAGAACGGAAGAGGCTGGAACGCAGCTGGAGGAAGAACCGGTCGGCGACTAAGAAGGCTGCTGTCATTGCACAGTCCAGGTGCTATGTTCACGCAATCAGGGTGGCCAGAAGATCTCACAACACCCTGAGAATTAGTGAGGCCTCGAACCATCAAGCGGAGCTATTCCGTGTGGTTCGTGACCTCACTAATCCTGGACTGTCCAGGCCTCCTCCTCCTGATTTCAGTAGTGAGCATTTCGCAGCCTTTTTTCGATCGAAAATTGAGGCCATCCGCACCGGTTTTGAATCCTGTTGCTCTAGCCCACTCTCGGCACCCCCGACGGCTGCGCCCCCTCGGTCTCCTCGCATGGTTGAGTTTGGGCCTGTTACCTCACTTGAGGCCTCCAGGGCAATTGCCCACTGCTGGCCCGCGTCCACCCCCTTCGACCCTTGCCCATCATGGCTCTTGAAAGCCGTTGGAGGGAGCATATCAGAATGGGCATCTATCATCGCCACAGCCTCCTTCAGGGAAGGGATTTTTCCCTCTCGCCTGAAGGAGACTGTGGTAAAGCCCATTCTGAAGAAACCCAACCTAGCATCGGGTGATTTATCCAACTATCGCCCGATTGCTAATGTTCCTTTCATGGGCAAGGTGATCGAGAGGGTGGCCGCGATCCGGCTTCAAACACATCTGGAGGGTGAGCATATCCTGGGTCCATTCCAGTCTGGGTTCAGGCCCGGCCGGGGGACCGAGACAGTCTTGGTCGCTCTGCAAGATGACCTCCTCCGGGGGGCCGACAGGGGGTGTTCCTCCTTGTTGGTCCTTCTGGACTTGTCAGCGGCCTTTGATACCGTCGACCACGGTATCCTGCTGGATCGGCTCTCCGGGGCTGGGATCGGAGGCACTGTTCACAGTTGGTTCCAATCCTTCCTCGGAGACCGCCCCCAGCAGGTACAGCATGGGGGCGGGATGTCGGCTCCTTGGATACTCCCTTGTGGGGTTCCACAGGGGTCGTCTCTCTCTCCCATGCTGTTCAACATTTACATCAGGCCACTGGCAGAGGTCATTAGGGGACATGGAGTCTGCTGTCATCAGTACGCTGATGACACGCAGCTCTATGTCTCCTTTTCCACCGCTGCAGATGAGGCTGTCCGGACCCTCGATCGGTGCTTGGGTGCAGTTATGGAATGGACCAGGATTAACAGACTCAAACTCAACCCCGATAAGACCGAGGTTATGTTCTTCGGGGCTACCCCATCCAGCTACGGTGGCCCGTTTCCCACCTTGGAGGGTGTTTCCCTCAGGCCATCGGACTCAGTCTGGAATCTGGGAGTAGTCCTGGACCTGGCGCTCACCATGGAGGCCCAGGTGTCCGCCGTGTCCAGGGCTGCCTTTTTCCACCTTCGTAGAATTGCCCAGATTCGTCCGTACCTGGATGGGGACTCCCTTAGAACAGTGGTCCAGGCGTTGGTGATCTTGAGACTGGACTATTGCAACGCGCTCTACATGGGGTTGCCCTTGAATCTGATTCGGCGTCTGCAGCGGGTCCAAAATGCGGCGACCAGACTGGTGGTGGGTGTGCGTCGATTCGAGCACATCACCCCAGTTCTGGCTCTCCTGCATTGGTTACCTGTTGCGGCCCGAATCAGATTCAAGGTCCTGGTTTTGGTTTACAAAACACTCCATGGCCTAGGACCTGGCTACCTAACAGAGCGGATCGACCAGCGGTCAACTTCGGCCCATCCAACTAGGTTGTCGTGGGCGCACATGCTGCGCATGGCCACGCCCAGGGAGGCTCGGAGAACTTCCACCCGCTCCCGAGCCTTCTCTGTGGCTGGCCCGACGCTGTGGAACCACCTACCAGCAGAAGTGCGCCTAGCAGAGTCCCTGCCTGCCTTCCGGAAGGCTCTTAAAACCCTTCTCTTCCGTGAGGCATTTGGTTGATTTTTTTTTCTCCCTCTCCCGCCATTGGCATCTCCTGCACTTTGCTGTTTTATCTGTTTAGTTTTTTTTATTACATTGTGGTATCTGTTGTTTTTTAATATGCTGTAAACCGCCCGGAGTTCCCCACCAGGAAGACGGGCGGTATATAAGTCCCACAATAAATAAATAATAAATAAATCAGAGTGTTTCCACGCTAGGGACAGCCAATGATTTGGGGAGCTAAGTGCCTCACCTCAGGGTGTCAGAACTCAGTTACAGTTAAAGTTTTTGAAAAGGTAGCAATGTTAGTCTGTGCAAGAATTTCAGTCAAAAATCAAAGAAACAAAACAAAACAAAAGATAAAAACCTGGCACCATAAAGACTAATGATTTTAATGTAAATTTCTGTGGACACATTCACTTCTTCGGGCATACTGTATGGTAGCAGTTAGTTAGTCAGCGAGAAGGGATCAGCCTACATCACCTTCAAAAATTGATCAATCCCTTTACATTGAAGACATTTTTTTTTGCTTGCTTCCTTGCTGCAAAAATTACTTTGTGTAATCATTAATTACAATGTATTTACAGAAACATATCAGAGAGGGTAGCCGTGTTAGTCTTTTCAAGAATTTCAGGCAAAAATCAAAGAAAAACAAAACAAAACAAAACAAAACAAAACAAAACAAAAGGCACAAACATGTGGCACCTTAAAGACTAACTTTTATATTTTAATGTAACGTTTCGTGCACATGTGCACTTCTTCAGACACATAGCAGCAGAATGAGGTGTGAACTATATAATATGAGATGGGATACATTTCATACCAGATATTCATTGGCTGTAGTCTAGATATTAATTGGCTGTAGTATATAGAGTTGGGGGGTGGATAGGGGAGGGAGGGGGAGGAAGGGGGGAGAAGAGGAGGGAGAGAAAATTATCAGTAAGGTCAGACCATGTATGTATTTCAAAAGGGAACCTATAATGGAATTTGGACTTAGAGTACAATCATTGTAGTGCAACATTTACAGTATTTATTTACCAATATGCAACCTCATTTCACTTAGAAATTCCTGTAATGGCAGTATCCTAAAAACTGTAGTTTGTGCCTCTGAATAAACATGTGCTATCTACAGAAGTGAAAGGTTGTGCCAGGATACATAAAATTCTGGAAACTTTGGGGAAAAAACAGGAAAACTTTAATTTTTCCATTTTTTTCAATAGTTTTTTCCCTCCATTGCTTCAGTTGGGGTTGGGTTGGGGGGTTCTTGTGTTGAAATTTGGGCCACCAAATGTTAGTCAATGGCATCCCAGGTGGATGACATGATCACATCCAAACATCATCTTTCTTTGCGGGCCTGCCCCTCATCTTGGTTTACAGATGGGCTGCAGGCCATGAAACAAGAGAGAAAGCTAGAAAAGTTCCCTTGGATATGAATTTGGCTACCACAACAACAAAAAAAGATCTCCCACTGATAATGTAACACGATCCAATCTGTGAAAAAAGCCTACAGCACTGGGCTGATTGGTGAGGCAGTTAATCATCAGGTGGCAGTCTATTGCTTGTTGTTTGATCTCGTGGTGGGTACTGGACTGATGTGATGAGTAGAGATGGGGTACCAACCTCCAAAATGGCCATCCATCCCAATTTGTGGTTCGTCAGCGGTGACATACCCCAAACTTTACCCCTGCCAATTGACAAACCACAAATTGGTTCATTGATTTGTGGGATCTTTAATTACTGTCAACTGTGGCATTCTCCTGGGGTAGCTGGCAAGGTTGGGGATTGGGGAGCTAGTGCTCTACTGTCTTGAGGTCCTGTCTCCAGATGGTACAGCTTGAAGAGGCTGTTTCAACCCTGTGAATCCTATAAATGTGGAACCCGCAGGGGTTGATCATCTCCCCAATGCTGTCTAGCACCTATAAGAAGCTGCTGAGGGAGGCCATACAGAGATTTTGAGTTCATTGTCCTTAATATGCTGATGTTGCACGGCTCTATTTCTCCTTTCCCTCTTCAGGGGCGGAAGCTGTGCAGACCCTAGAGTGCTGCAGGGCCTTGGTGATGGACTGGATGAGGGCAAAGAGGTAGAGGTTGAATCTTGACATGACAGATAACTTGTTGTTAAGGAGACACCCCTAGTTTTCTGCAGAGGAGCATTCAGACTGCTCTACACTGGATTACACTCTCCTTGAAAGGTCAGATTCATAATTTGGGAGCGTTTCTGGACCTGTCCTTCTTGATAGAGAAATCTTGGCCGCGGCTACACCTGACTTTTTTTTACCTTTGGCAGATTGCACACTTTCAACTCTACCTAGACAAGAAGTCCCTGACAATGCTGATTCATGTACTGGTAATCTTGAGGACCGACTACTGTCATGCTTTCTATGTAGGGCTGTAGTTAAAGGCAGTATGGAAGTTGGAGCAAGTACGAAATGAAGTGGACAGGCTGATCTCAGGGACTTTGAGATATGATCTCATTTTCCCCTGTCATGATTTGCCTGCATTGCCTCCAGGTTTGCTTCCAGGCCAAATTCATCCTTGACTTATAAACATTGTGTGGGACCTCACTACCTATCAAAGCACTTATCCATAAGATCCACCACCTGTGCCACTCAGTCTGTAACTGGTGGACACCCCAATTTGTAATAATCTCTTTACAGAGGTACCCCAAGAGTGGGGTACTCATTTTAGTGACCTCTGAAGGATGGAAGGCTGAGTCACCCATGAGCCTGCTACCTGGGATTGAACCCCAGGTCATGAGCACAGTTTTACATGCAGTACAGGCATTTAACCACTGTGCCACTGGGTTCCTAACTGCTATTCAGTTTCATTTGCTGTTATTGTATTTGGTAGTCTGTATTTTTGTCCATTGCTGCCATCTTGAGTTGTTGCCCTCCTTTTTATATGTTTGTGGGGATGAGGTATTTGCTTGTATACTTGTGTGTGTGTACTGCGTCATTACAGTTGTGACCGACCCTTCGTGACCCCATGTCCATGAAGTTTTCTTGGCAGGAATACTGGAGTGGCTTGCCAGTTCCTACTCCAGGCGCCTACAGCACCTGGTATTCCCTGGTGGTCTCCCATCCAAGTACTAACCAGGGCCGACCCTGCTTAGCTTCCGAAATCAGGTGAGATCGGATGTGCTTAGGGCATCTTTACCGGTATCTTTATTGTTGGAAACGGCACACATAATAGTAGGATACTATTAGATGGTGCAGTAGGGAAATGAAATCAGTCAGTCAATCAATCAATCAATCAGTTTGATGTCTGCAGTTATATTTCATAGAATCATAGAATCATAGAATTGGAAGAGACCTCAAGGGCCATCCAGTCCAACCCCCTGCCATGCAGGAAACCCCATCACAATATTTCCGACAGATGGCCATCCAGCCTCTGCTTAAAAACATCCAAAGAAGGAGACTCCACCATCCTTTGTGGCAGCATATGCCACTGCCGAACAGCTCTGTCATGAAGTTCTTCCTAATGTTTAAATTTCATGATAGGAAATAAAGCTTTTCTTTCTGCTCTCTTTAGTGAAAGGATGGACAGCCAGCCACTCAGTGAACTCTTCATTGCCTTCTATAGTAGGATGCTTGCTGCTAGGATCAGAAGTATCCTGAAATGTATAATCAACTCCTTGTCAGAATAGCTGGATGCTAAAATTAGATAGCACATTGGGCAAAAACTTAGTACAAACATTCCTTAGCAGATAAGGTCATCTGGAAATTTAAAAGAATGTTGACTTACATTCCACAGGTGTATGCTGCATTAAGAAGAGTAAGTGCTTTATACCAGTGTTCCCCAACCCCCGGGCCGCGGACCGGTGCCGGTCCGTGGATGAATCGGCACCAGGCCGCCGCCGCGCCACCCCCCCCACACAATTGCCCCGCCGCCGCCACGCCCCATAAGCCGCCACGCCCGCCCCCGCCCGCGCCGCCCTGTTGTTGTTGTTTAGACCCCGCATCGACCCCCGCGCTGCCGCGCGCGACCCCCGCATCGTCCCGCCCGCCCGTCGCCGCAATCGCCCCCATCCCGCCGCGCCACCGTCATCTGTCATCGCCGCCGCCGCCGCGACCCCGCAATCACCCCCCCCGCCAGAAAGAAAGAAAGAAAGTAAGGAGAAAGAAAGAAAGAAAGAAAGGAGGGAGGGAGGGAGGGGGGAAGAGAAAGAAAGAAAGAAGGGAGGGAGGGAGAAAGAAAGAAAGAAAGAATGAAAGAAAGAAAGAAAGAAAGGGGGAGAAGGAGGAAGGGAGAGAGAGAGAGAAAGAAAAAGAAAGAAGGGAGAAAGGAAGGAAGGGAGGGAGGAAGGAGAGGAAGAGGAAGGAAGAAAGAAAGAAAGAAGGAGGGAGAAGGAGGAAGGGAGGAAGAAAGTAAGTAAGTAAAGGAAGGAGGGAGGGAAAGAAAAAGAAAGAGAGAAAGAGTGAGGGAGAGAGAGGAAGAACGAAAGGAGGAGGAGGAAGGAAGAAAGAAAGAAAATGAGGAAGCCCATGGGGGAAAAATGCGAGGAAGTAAAAACAGGGTTTCCTTGCAGCGATGCCAAGGACTCATCGCACAACACTGGCTCTTCGGCTTGAGTACGGAGATGAGCACCGCCCCCTAGAGTGGGAAACGACTAGCACGCATGTGCGTCAGCGGCCGGGGGGGCATTTACATTTTTTATCTTATTAAACCAAAACAAGCGGGCCAGGGAAAAATTATCAAGCATTTACCGGTCCATGGTGATAAAAAGGTTGGGGAGCACTGCTTTATACTTTTCATATTTTGGAAGTGTTGTTGTTGTTCAGTCGTTCAGTCATGTCCGACTCTTCGTGACCCCATGGACCAGAGCTCGCCAAGCCTTCCTATCCTCCACTTCCTCCCGGAGTTTTGTCAAATTCATTTTGGTTGCATGGATGACACCGTCCAACCATCTTATTCTCTGTCGTCCTCTTTTCCTTTTGCCTTCGATTTTTCTCAGCATCAGGGACTTTTCCAGGGAGTCCTCTCTTCTCATGAGGTGGCCAAAGTACTGGAGCCTCAGCTTCAAAATCTGTCCTTCCAGTGAACATTTGGGGTTGATTTCTTTCAGAATGGATAGGTTTGATCTCTTTGCAGTCCAGGGGACTCTCAAGACTCTCCTCCAGCACCACAGCTCAAAAGCATCAATTCTGCGGCGATCAGCCTTCTTTATAGTCCAGCTCTCACTTCCATACATCACTACTGGAAAAACCATAGCTTTAATTTTGGAAGTACCCTTCAGCATTCTTTAAGAAATCATGGCTTGAAATCTGGAAGGGTCTCCTTTGCTTTTCTCTCTCTCAATACCACTCAATGAACGACAGTAATTGGCCCAAATTTGTTCTCATTCCTGCAAGGATGGTTTTTGGGGTCTGATTGCAATTTCACAAAGGCTTGCATAAAACTGTTTGGTTATGTTATGATTGCACAGATGGGATCTGGGAATGAGTGACCACTAAGCTTTTTTTTAAAAAAAAAACTTTTTTGGGGGGGCAGACCTTTCTCAAGGCAAATTCCAAAAGTGGTTCCAGCTGCTGAGCAGCTGCAAGTGATCTGTTTTTTCTCACAGAGCTTAAAAGTTCTTTAATCAGTATTTGTTGTTTTTTGTCAGCAGTGGTGCTGAGGTGTGGAGAGACAGAGCAGATGCACTGGGTTGGCAAATTTAGCTTTATGTTGACCTCTCTTATCTCACCTCTGCTGTCTTCCTCCAGGGTGGAGGAGGTTGGAATTAGTCTGGGAAGTGGCTATAAACATGCACCTGTGTAAATGCTTGTTCAAAAGGAAGTGGGTTGAAGCAACTGCTGTGCTGAGCTACTTCTGCAAGACATATCCTCTCTAGTGATCTCACAAGGGTTTGTGCATTTGGAACAGAAAACAGGTTTCTGTAAAAAGCAACATTAGGCTCATATTTGAAAACTGGTGCTGTATTATGGGGATTGCTAAAGACACCCCTATTCAGGGTTCTAGTTTCTTCCCTTTATTTATTTATTTATTTATTTATTTATTTATTTATTTATTTATTTATTTATTTATTTATTTATTAAGTCAGTACTCTGGAGTGGACTTGTTGTTGGCTAACAAAAATAAACACAACCCCCCATGTACCCACCCACCAACAGAAAACACTCAAATCATAAAAAGGACAAGAAACTAAGAGAAAGAAATCCCTGTAGGCAACAGCAAACTACATTTGAATATAAGCACGCAGGATAGCAAGAAAATCATAGGGAAAAATTACCATTAAAGCAAAAAAGCAAAAAGTGTTCTGCTTATATACCGCCCCATACCACTTCAAGTAGTCTCTGGGCGGTTTACTATTTTAATTACAGTGTCCAGGCTACACATTGCCCCCACCCCCCGCAAGCTGGGTACTCATTTTACCCACCTCGGAAGGATGGAAGGCTGAGTGAACCCTGAGCCTGCTACCTGGGATTGAACCCCAGGTCGTGAAAACAATTTTAGCTGCAGTACAGGCATTTAAGCACTTTGTCATGACGTAAATAAAAAAGTTATCATTTAAACAGGGGGTTCCAGACTTTGGCCCTCCACATGTTTTGGACCACAAGGATTCCAAGCCTAGATTGCCAATGACAAAGGACTCTGTGAATCTGCAACAGGGTGAAGGGATAGCAGTGGCCTTCCAGATGTTGTTGGAATGTAAATTCCATCATTCCTACCCAGCCTAGGTGACGTCCTTCAACAACATTTGGAGAACTAAACATTTTCAATCCTTGCTTTAAGGATTACAGTTCTCTTATTTATTTACTGGCCTGCTGTTGCCAAGGTCTACTAATAATGATACTAGACCCCAAGGAATTAAAAGATAGTCTTAAGGACAAATTTAATCAAAAGTTAGGAGCTGATGGAAAATTCATTGTAGATTAGTAGGTAAAACCATTAAACCATACACTTCAGTTACTGTCACACACATGGGGGAGGCAAAGAATTAAACAGTCATTCAGGCCCTTGTTGTCTCCCACATAGATTACTGCAATGCGCTCTACATGGGGCTGCCCTTGAAGAGTATTCAGAAGTTACAGCTGGCCCAGAATGCAGCAGCGCGGGTTTTTCTTGGTTCCCCAAGATTGGCACATGTTCTGCTTTTGCTGTGCGAACTGCACTGGTTGCCAATTTGCTTCCAGGTTCAATTCAAGGTGTTGGTTATCACCTTTAAAGCCCTACATGGCATGGGGCCAGGTTACCTGAGGAACGACCACACCCCCATTACATCACCCAACCGTGCAGGGAGGGCATGCTGCAGACCTCGTCAACAAGAGAATTTCACCTAATGGGGTCTGGGAGATGAGTTTTCTCTGCAGTGGCCCCAGGCCTCTGGAGCATCATGCCCCCGGAGGTGAGACACCCCCTCCCCTTGTTCCTGGCCTTCTGGAAGAGGCCGAAGACGTGGTTCTGTCAGCTTGCCTGGGGTGGAGCAAGTAGCCATTATTTGTGGAGATGGCTAATATCATAGAATCCATCACTTTTAAAGCCCCGCTGTTTGTCCCAATACTTTTTAAAAATGTTCTACTAATGTACTGTATATTGTCTGTTTTAGTTGTTTTTTAGATTTTAAAAATATTTATTGTTTTATTGTGTTTTATCTTGCAAATCACCCAGGGTCCCCTCCGGGGAGGTGGGCGGTAACAAATCCAAGAAAGAAAAAAGAAACAAAGAATAGTTAAACCTCATTTTATAGCCATATTTTACATATACAGTGGTACCTCTACTTATGAGCGGCTCTACTTACGAGCAATTTGAATTAAGAGTGGGAAACTTGCCATTTGAACTGCTGCCTTACAAATTTTAGAAGCGGTCTGCTCTACTTAGGATTTTTTTTTAAAAAAATCTTCTTCTTCTTCTTCTTCTTCTTCTTCTTCTTCTTCTTCTTCTTCTTCTTCTTCTTCTTCTTCTTGATATGGCTGCTCTACGTACGAGTTGTTTGACTTATGAACATGCATTCGGAATGGATTAAACACGTAAATAGAGGTACCACTGTATTGATATGTGTTAAATTGCTTCTGAGGTAATTGCAACTCTTTGACTTAGAAACCTACTTAAGATTCTGTCATCCTTAACAGCTTGCTCAAAATAAAGGCTGTGAGTTTCTTTATTACGGCAGTCTATTTCAGGTTAGATCTTCCCCATTTTCTGCTGCATTCCAGCTTTCCCAGTGTTACTGTCTTTTTGTTATACATACACACACTTCTGTAGGCATTTGGAACTGCCTATCTGCTGGAAACTGGATGCATGGTTTAAATCAAACAGGCTGCATTGGCAGTCTTAATCTGACAAAAAGTGATAGTTTTGCTTTTTAAAGCAGTATAGAGCTATCAAACACTTCCAGTGTGGTATGCAGCTAATTTATAGGGAATTTTATTTACAGAAAATGTCCAAAACAGGCAAGTGTGTGGAGTGTTTGCCTAGACCGCTGGCAAATGCTCAGCTCAAATGAAGAATGGAAACAGACATAAAAACAAGGTCTAAATTGGATGAAACATAGTATCTCGGCTTTTCCCACTGAGTATTTCTGCAAGGGAGTTTGTTGACATACAGAATAATTTGATTTTAATTATCTGGGGCATACTTTTAAAAATGGTTTAAGTGGAGAAAGCTTACTTAGTCTAAGCTGCCAAGAAGCATATTTCATATATATATTTCAGGATGTTAAAAACCAGACCTGAGATGCTGGGATTATTGTCAGATTTTAGGCAACTGTTCCACCAAGAAGAATTACAGGGAGTGGTTGAAGTTTTTCCTGTAGAGCATGAAGTTTGTTTGGTCCCTGAGAAACGTGACTGTGTAGTTGAAGAAGATGCTCCTACTTTCCTGAGAATGTGCATTTATGTACATGCAGACAGCATGCCTTCTGGTATGTTGCCCAACATAGTGGATGGCTTTGACAGATCTGAAGGATCACCTGCAATTCCCTGTTGGCTACTCAGTGAGACAGAATTGCCCTTGAGCTATAGGAAAGAAGGAAAGACAGAAAATGCTGATAGAGCCATAGCAGTAGAATATATGACACATAAAAAGCATTGAAAAATATATTCTGCTCCTCTTTAAAATTTATTAATAATACTAATATTATATACAGTGGTACCTAACTTTACGAAATTAATCTGTCATCCGGGACATTACGTAGTGTGGAAATTATGTAATGCAGAATTGCATGGGGCACAATGCATCCTGGGAAATGAAGTCCTTTGGGAAAAATGCGCACACCAGGGGGTTTGTACGTATATAATAAAAGTGTAAACGGATGCATTATTCCTGAAGGATTTCCTTTCGTCATCCGAAAATTATCTTAACTGAAGCCTTTGCAAAGTGGGGTACCACTGTACGTTCCTCAGACTGGCGAAGCTGCTTGGATTAGTAGAGAAACATTTTGATCTCTAAAGAAAAGTCCAGTTGCCATGACTCATCATCATCATCATCATCATCATCATCATCATCATCAACAACAACAACAACAACAACAAATAATAATAATAATAATAATAATAATAATAATAATAATAATAATAATAATAATAATAATAATAATAATAATAATGTGCCATCAAGTCAGTTGAGATTTATGGGGATCCTTTTCAAGGTTTTCAGATAGAAATACTCAGTAGTGGTTTAAAATACTAAGAAATGGTTTACCATTTCCTCCTCCTTGGGGGTACCATGGAACTGTGCAGCTTTCCCAAGGCTGCATAGGCTGGCTCTGCTAGCAGGAGGCGCAGCAGGGAGCTGAAAATGTCAAGACAAAGGCAAATAACTGCATTTATTTTTCTTCTCATTTCTTGCCTTTAGTTTCTCATAAGTGACCGTGACAGAGACCCACAGTGTAACCTCCATTGCTCCAGATCCCCAACCAAGCCCCTCTGTGCTTCTGATGGCAG
The DNA here is from genome assembly GCA_029282475.1 of Phrynocephalus forsythii. Taxonomy (NCBI): domain Eukaryota; kingdom Metazoa; phylum Chordata; class Lepidosauria; order Squamata; family Agamidae; genus Phrynocephalus; species Phrynocephalus forsythii. Next base: position 141,976,052 of record JAPFRF010000001.1, read on the forward strand.
GACCTACGAATCAACGTGCGACTATCAAAGAGCAAAGTGCAGGGATGGAAGCCTGAGTGTCTCTCATCGAGGCAGGTGCAAAGGTGAGAAAACAAAAGGTAGTTTTCTTGGCATGGGATGGAAATGCATTTTGGAGGTTTTCTAGTAATAATCAGATCCGGTCATTAAATAATGCCTTTGAAATACCCACTTAGGCCAAGGATTGTGTTTTTTCTGGTAAATAAAGACCCCCTTGGGAACGTTGATAGATAGTAATTTGTACATTTTTCCCCTCTGAGGGAGTTGAGTGAGACAAATAGCTTTAAAAACAAATGTATTTCCTCACTGTATTGCTTCAGTGTACTAATACAGGAGAAAAAGCAAAATAATTTTAAGATTAAGCAAAATAATTTTAAGAATCTCTAACTATGTTAGAGATTCCTACAGGTCACAGCATAAGAAATGCAAATACAATTTCTGAGCTTATTTTTGAAAATGCTAATAGAATTTGTCACGGTATAGTTTTTGGCAGTTACTGAAAGCTACACTATCTAGATTTTAAATGCAACACAAATGGGTCACTGTTTTGTTCTCCTATTATCTTCGCAGGGATGTGTTTGGGCTAGTTACTGATGATTCATATTTACATTTTTGATATTTAGAACTTTTCATAATACCTCTACAAAGCAGTTCACAGAATAAAACTACTAAAGGAAATTAAGAATAAACTTCACATTAGCTGCCTGATAAAAAACAGGTCTTTCCAGCCACTCCTTTAAACTTTGGTTTATATTTCAGTCAGCATTCTTTAATTTGGAAGCTGGATAAAGTAATAGAATTACGCACCTTAAACACATATTTATGGTGGTGAAGCCATGAGTCTCTAATACACTTCTGTTAGTGAACGGGAGGCCATTATAGATTATTTTGGGTCATTCCTGTTTTTTTTAAAAAGATGACCATTTAAGAGTAGCCATGCTCCTTATAGTTATGGTTGTTTTTGCTTGTCTACTTGATTGAATGGCTTCCTGTTCATCTTGAATGTGTTCTCAGTTAAATCACAACTTACCATTTCTCCAGGAATTTAGAATTGTGTTGGGTAATATCCTTGTTGCTGCTGGCTCGTCATAAGACAAGAAGTGCTTTAAAAGAAACTGTGCAATTTTCGTCCTATGATCTGAAATGATGCTGTCCCAGAAGGGTCATACAAAACCCTTTTCTATGTTGAAGCTTCAATGTCCACTTTAAGTCAGTTTTGGTGAACCTATGGCATGGGTGCCAAAGGTGGCACTCAGACCCCTTTCTGTGGGCACCCGACATCGCCCCTTCACAGCCACCTGTATTCAGGTTAAATTGCTGTATTAGCACTTTGTGAAAAAATAGTGGGTTCTTCTGAATCGCAGTTTGGGCACTGGGTCTCTAAAAGGTTTGCCATCACTGCTTTAAGTAGACTGCTTCTCCAGCTGTTTTTCACTCATGGTTGTGCTAGAATTGGTGAGAATGGCGCAGTGGTTAAACTGCTGTACTGCAGCCACGGCTGTGTTCTAGAGATGGGCACGAAACAGAAAAATTGTGTTTCTTTTTTTGTTTGTCGTTGAGAGGTCTGTTTCGGTTCGTTTCCGTTTGTCGGGAAGTTTTGGAAAAATTTTGTTACCGTTTTTTTTTTTCGTTTGTCGTTTCTACCCGCTTTTTGCGTGGTTTTTAAAGCATTTCCATGCGCACGCAGGCATCCCCCAACGCCCCAGACCAGAGGGAAAACACTAAAAAAAATGGATGCTGGCAGAGACACAGTATAGACTAGGTTCGCAGGGAGGCTGCAAAGGCAGCGGCGGTCTTTGCCCAGGGTGCAAGGCAGCCGCAGAGTGACTGCACTGCGGGGCAGGGGAGGGTACTCACCGAGAGGTACGCAGCACGCACGCACACAGGGAAGCTGCAGGACTGAAGCTAGAGTCGCAGAGACAGGAATCCCACCCTAACTCCCACCAGAGACTGCAAGGAGGACGGGGCTGCCAGAGCTTTTTATGCCCTCTGTGGCTGCCAGACCTGCCCACCCAGTCTGCAACCTGGGCATGCTATTGGTTGAACATGATCCCACATCACATGGCTTGCCTCCATTTTGTGGCTGGTGGCGTCATCCATTTTAAAGGGAAAAGAAAAATACATCGCCATGGGAGAAGACAAAAACAAACGTTTTAAGGACCCCAACCCCCCTGGTAGGTATTATCAGACAATATAAATAATTATTGCTGCGTTTTTACGGATGTCCAGGGCATTTTTTTAACATTTAAAACAGCTCATTTCATTGCGCGTCACCATTAACGGAAACGAAACGTAATGACCACAATTTTCGTGGTTCTGTTCGGTTTGTTGCATTTTCATCGCAATTTTTGTTTGTCGTTTCGTTACGTAACGGAAACGACAAACGGTAATGGAAACGAAAAAATGTTCGTTCCGTGCCCATCTCTGTGTTCATGACCCGGGGTTCGATCCCAGGTAGATGGCTCAAGGTTCATGCAGCCTTTCATCCTACCAAGTTTGGCAAATTGAGTACCCAGCTCACAGGTGTGTGTGTGTGTGTAACTTGTATAATTAAATTGTAAACTGTCCCGAGAGTGCTTTTAGGACTATGGGGATGTGGGGTGGTATATAAGCAGCACACACTGCTTTGCTTTTACCAACATCTTGATAGCTACATGTTTCCTATTTCTGGCACAAAAGATGCCGCACCTTACTTGGCTTTCCCTACCCTGCCTCTCAAGTTTGCATTTGCACCTTTACTAACTACGGTTGTACTGTGCCTCGGTAGTACCCTGGCACAGCAGTGACTGCCTTCTAGTCACACTGAACATTGAGCTTTAAGTCATGGCTATTGCGCTTAGGCTCTCCATGCTGGAAAAAGAAGTCATCCCTTTTTAAGAGGGGTGATTCATCTTACAAAACCATTAAAGCAAGAAGAACAAGCCGGTATGGAGTGGTCTGCAATAATGTACTTTGAGTAAAATGTTTATCCTAGAGGCAGCATCTGTCTTACGCAGAGGGAAGCTATGTGTAATCCTCAGAAGACAGAAAACTAGGATACAAGATAGTACTCTAGGTTTACAGCTTTAAAAGATGCTTATCGTGGGCATACTCCTGATCAATATGACTATTAGATTGTTATTTGACCATAATACAGTATGTGATAAAAAGAACAACTTTCATGCAGTAACACATTTATTCTTACATTAGAACAAGGGAGTGAAATGTCTGTGGAGATTCTCAGTCATCCAGGTGTGGTTTTTCTGGGCATTGAGTCATGCAACTGGACTTCTTTTCTTATGGGAGCAAAACATTTCAGTCCCACAAGAAAAGAAGTCCAGTTGTCATGACTCAACTCCTAGATAAGGGAGAGGAATATTTTGTTCCCTAAATGGTGCAGATGAACCTTTATTCTCTGTATACCTCACCACTGATAAAACTAGTGAGTGGCACTTGAGGTTCACTATCTATTTTATTTCAATTTTATTTGTTTTTCTATGTTGCCTTTCTCCTGGTGAAGGGAGACAAGATGGGGATGACCATCTAGAGGGCCCCAAGTTTATTCAGCTAGCATTAGAACTTATTGGCTGAAATTCTCTTGGATAAATGTATGTGTAGGCCAGATGGCATCATCTGGAGCAGTAGGAATATTTAATTTAAATAAATTGAAAGCTTCCTATTTCCACCCCCTTCAGGTTCTTCCCATGGCTCCCATTTAAACTGGGGAACCCTTTGGGATCCTTAGGAGAGGGGTCAGCCTTTCACAACTAAAATTCGCTGCCCAACTGTGAAGTCTTCCACCTTGTCCTAAGGCTTCCCCTTGGAACCTGAAAGTGAGGATAGAAAGGTTTCAATTTAAATTACAGTGGTATATTGTATAAAGGAATTAATTTGTTCCAAATGAAATTCTGTTAAGCAAATTTTCATTTATACAAATTTCCCATAGGAATGCATTGAAAACAGAGTAATCCCTAATCACGACAAGAGATGGGCATGAAATACCAAAATGGCGTTTCATGGTCATTATTTGAGCCCTGGGCTCCGCTTCATTCTGTTTCCGTTTTTCAGGGTCCTGGGGCCCGCTTCGTTTCCCTTCGTTTTTGGGGTGCGGCAAGCTGCGGCCGCAGGGAGCCCTCCCAGGGCCGGGCGCCACCGGAGCCGGCAGCATGCAGGCTGGGAGAGCGTTCCCGCGGCCACGGGGAGCCCTCCTGGGGCCGGGGCAAGCCTCCTGGGAGAGCCGTCCTACAGCCACGGGGAGCCCTCCCGGGACCGGGCGCCACCGGAGCCGGTGGCAAGCCTGCCGGGAGAGCGATCCCGTGGCCACGGGGAGTCCTCCCGGTGCCAGGCACTGCTCCGATCACCACCCCCAATAGGCCGCCACCCCGGAGCACCGCCGAGCACCGCCCTCCTTTGGGCCCCCTCCCCAAGGACCGATCCACCGTGTCGTCCAACACCCCCGTCGGGTCGCTACCCCCGGAGCTCTGTGCAGCGCCGCCCTAACTGGGGCCCTTCTCCCCGGGAACCACTCCGCCCCGTGAGCCACCGCCCCGGCAGACCGCCGCCCCGCACCCCCCCGAGCCTAGACCTGGGAAACCTGTGGGGGGTGCCGCTGCACTCCCCCCATGTGCTCCAACGACGCCCTCTGCTCCAGCTTCTGAGCTGGCTGTATCATCACCGCTTCACCATGTGGCCAAGATCCCAGAGCCCAGCCCAAAGTCTCGCATCGGCTCTGGCGGGGAGGAGGCAAAGAGGCTCCACCAGGCCCAAGCCCCTCTCACCGCCCTCCGCTGCTCCATTTTTCATCAGAACCGAAGAAAATTTTCTTGGTTCTGTTCGGTTTGAGCCTGCCCCATCGCAACAGTCGTTATTTGTACCGTTACATAACAGAAGGAATAACGGAGAATGGTAATGAAAAAATGGTCATTTCATGCCCATCTCTAATCACGACAATTTTATGTTGTACGGATTTGCCCCATAGGCAATTCTGTTAAACAAATTTCCCCTATCTCCGGAATATTTTACGTTGTACAGGTTCTATGTTATACACACTGTTTGTTGTACGAGGGTCCACTGTAAATATTCCAGGCACCAGATGATGATGATGTTATCCAGTTTACGTGGCATAAAGAGGGATTTTAGCCCTTGTGTCAAATGTTGGTGTTGAACGACTATTCCTCAGAAATGGACAAATGATGGGGTGGTGTTGAGGGTAGAATCCAATCAGGTGTAATTTCAGCAGGATTGAATGTTGAGCTAACAGTTCCTTTCATCCCTTAAATGTCTTATGTAGCATGGCATTATCTATGGTGACAAATAATACCATACCGTAAAATACTTCTTCATGGGCCTTTTCCCTGGGACCTCTCACAGTGATTGGAAAGCCATAACCATGTGTTGATCCTTGCTCTGCTTACCTTTCTGTTAAAATCCTCAAGTAGATTTTGTTCCCTTTCACAGATGCTGGTCAAAGCAAGTGCAGATTAGAAAGAGCTCAAGCACTGGATCAAGCCAAGAAACCACAAGAAGCAGTCTTTATTCCAGAGTGCAGTGAGGATGGATCATTCACCCAGGTAAGATTTACGTTGCATTGTTTTTATTATCTGCCACCAAGGCACCTCCGACATATGGTGACCCTATGAATGAGGGGTATCCAAAATCTCCTGTCCTCAACAGCCCTGCTCCGCTCTTGTAAATTCAAAGCTCTTGCAAATTAATTCCATCACCATACAGTAGTACCTTGAGTTACGTCCCGCTTGACTTGCGTCATATTTGACTTACGTCCACTAGGGGTCTGTTTGACTTGCGTCCCAGGCTCCGAGTTACGTCTCGGAGTCCCAGCATAACGCCTGGAATTGGGCGGCCAGGCTAAATTTCTATGCTTATCCGTTCCGGAGGTCCAGGAGAAAAGGCAAAAAAAAAAAAAGCCTTTTTTCCCTGAGACCTCTTTACAAAGTGCACTTTCACCTCCTCGCCCACTCCAATCCTCCCCAGGGCCCCACCTCTCCTCCTTTGCCACTGCACACGGGCAACGGACACACCCAGTGGAAGCCGTGCACCTCTGGCGCTTCCTCTGCCCGCCCCTGCCTCTCTTCCTTTGCCGGTGCCTGCAGGCACCAAGCACCCGGGAGGCGGGCAAGCCGGGAGAAGCCGCTTGCATGGCCTTCCCCCCACCCCCAGCTCTCTTTTGAAGCTGGCGCCGCTGGCGCTGAAGATCCAGGAGGCGGGCAAGCCGGGGGAAGCCCCGTGCCTCTCATGTGGGCTTCCCCTCCATCCCCTGGTTCCCACTTTTTTCCCTTTGCCGGCGTTGCCGGCACAAAACACCCAGAAGGCAGGTGAGCCGGGAGACGCCCCACGCACTCGTGCGGGCTTCCCCCCACCCCCTTCCCTCCTGGCCCCGATCTCCCAGGCTCGTCGCTGCTCTTCGCCCGGGCGCGCGGGGCTCCCCTCTCCCACCCCCCTTCCCTCCCGCCCCAATCTCCCAGGCTCGTTGCTGTTCTTCACCCTGGCGCGCAGGGCTCCCTTCTCCCACCCCCTTCCCTCCCGGCCCCAACCTCCCAGGCTTGTCGCCGCTCTTCGCCCGGGCGCGCCGGGCTCCCATCCCCTTCCCTCCTACCCGCAACGGTGAGTCCATGATGCCAGGCAGCTGCAAGGGGGACCAGTGGGGAAGGGCAGGTGGGCACTGCCACCGCCGCAGAGGGCCCCTGGGAGGGCGGCCTCGGGAATCCCACAGCCCCCCACCTCCTCCGCTTCTGTCCCCTCCTCCTCCTGCTGCTTCTGCTGAGGGTGTCGCTGCACGTGCATAGGGCAGTTTGCTGCTGGAGGGAAGGCAAGAGTGGGTCTTGGAGTGTGCGCCCCCCTCTCCAAGCAGGCAGGGAAACTGGGCCATGGAGAGGAGCCCCCCTCACCACCCCCAGCCCATTTGGCAAGGGAAGTGTTTGTGTGTGTGTGTGTGTGTGTGTGTGTGTGTGTGTGTGTGTGTGTGTGTGTGTGTGTTCTGAATGGGGGAGGTCCTCCTGTCTCCTTGCAAACCTTAAAGGGAGAGGAGGGCAGGGACTTAGAAAGGGTGTGTGGGGCTTTCATACACCCTCAAGGCTGGCTGTGGCAGGACGATGGGTGCGTGGGTGGGTTCATGCTGGAGGAGGTAAATCCACAATGCTGTCTTATTTCTTTTATAGTACAGCATGAATTATTGCTGTCTGCTTAGATAGTCAAATTGCTGTTTTGGGGGGTCTTTTTCATCGTCTGGAACGGATTAATCCACTTTCCCATTACTTTCTATGGGAAAAGTTTGTTTGACTTAAGTCATGTTTGACTTAAGTCTAGACCTCTGGAACGGATTAATGACGTAAGTCAAGGTTCCACTGTACTGGCTCTATTTCCTATACAGACATTTCTTCTCAAAATATTCAGAAGTGCACTAAAGGGAGGGGGAGAGAGACTGTGTGTGTGTGTGTGTGTGCGCGCGCGCATGAACATGTAGTGCCTGCCCTTTATGAGATTAAGGATTTCTCACCCACTTAGATTGGTATACCAACCTGCAACCCATCCTGGACAGAGATAACCTGGCTCATTATCCATACACTGGTAATTTCTCATCTATTTTTTTTTTTGCGATGAATAGAAAGTGGAGATCTTTTTGGGGACAATTTGGTAACTTCAGCCAGTGCAAAACACAGCAAGATATTGATTAAATGTACCGGTAATGTGAAACATGCTTAACTAAAAGAAGACTTTCAGTTTTCCCTTCTTATTGCATATTTTTTTCAAACATATGAGCTCTTCATTTATTTAAAAAAGTAGGAGTTTTGTTAAGTTCTTATAAAAACCAAACCAAATAATATCTACTGGAGAGAAAATGACCTTGTTAAGCATAAAACAAAGTGATTTCTTTCCAATGTTTCCAGTGAAAACATATTTATGCCTCTTAATTATCATATTCCTCCAATTAGAATGATCCTAACGTAGCTTTCTAGGTAGAAAGTATGGACAAAGTCCTTTGGGTGGTGCTCTGGGACTGTGCAACTTGCTCAAGGCTGCACAGGTAGCAGGGCATGTAATCTTTTCAGGGGGTCCCCTCTGGCTCTTCGGTCCAAGGAGAGCTGACTATACTCTGATACCCTTTTATCCCCTTGTTCCATCCAATTCATTTGTTACAATTTAAACATGTTTAAACTAACAGCTTATACACGCCAGCAAACATGGTAGCATGGCTATTTAAAGATGGACAGTGGGCCTTTTCACACGACCCCCTAAGATCCGCTGGTCCCTTAAATTCGGACCAGAGATCTTGGGGGTTCGTTTTGTTCCTGCGTCTCCACCCCTCAGCACTTCCTGCTCCTGTCGGCGTGAGGGGGGGGGAGGCAAAAAAAAAGGACAAAAGCAGCCTTTACTAACCTGCTGGTGCCGGTCGAACTTGCCACGAGCCCCGTTACTTCCTGCTTCCGTCTCAAGGAGCTCTTAAAGGGGCGGGAGGCAAAACAACAACAGACAAGCCAGGAGAGCCCGGCACTCTTATCCGCATCTAATTTTTTATCACCTCCAAAGAGAAGGTACAAGGAAAGTGCGCTGGGTCGCGCTAAAGTGGGCGGGGTCGCACTTAATTGTCTCCAAACTCCGGAGCTGGTGGGAAAACATTTCTAAGTTCCGGAGCTGGGAGCCATTTGCAGCGCAGCTTAGGGGTCGTGTATAAACGCCCAGTGAGATTTTGATAACTGGAGGAACAAGATGGCCGCGATCAGCAGAGACGCTAGCTGAAGCAGTCCCAGCTAACGTCAATGTACCCCAGGTCCCAAGAGGGTTATATTCCATTCAAGACGACCCGCTGGGAGCAGAATCCATCCCAGAACCGATCCGGGGCACCCAGGCGTGGTTCCTTCTCCATCGGGAGAGGTTTGAAACCCCTGGTGCAATTCCTGTGCGGCTGAGACCTTGGGAGGTCCCGACGGAGTCCGAGCTGCCTCTATTCCTCCAGAAATCGTGAGTGGCTTTTTCCCATCCGAAAGCCCCTTCAAATATATTAATCAAGCAACTTACCTAAAGAATTTGCCTCTATTCAATCATCTTTCCTGTTTTATCTGTTACCATCTGCCTCTCGGAGGACTGCAACTATTGGTTTCACTTTCATATTCATCTAACGGCAGATTTAACCCTAAAGCTCCCGATTTCACCATCCACTATATTCCTCGGACTCTGTTGGCAAAAGTGGGTATAGCACGCCATCTACTGGCTTTTTCCATGTTTGCGACTCCACATATATTTCTTGAAAGCAGCAAACCAACTAGAATAAGATTAACCCCTTCAACATGAGTAAAACCCCAATTATACAAAAGAAATCTGTTTTTGTTCCTTTGGCCCACCCAGCAGCTATGACCCAGCAATCAAGTCAATTAAGCCAATCTAGTCAGATCCTAGATGCGCTTAATCAATTGAATCTCACTCAAGTTAAAATGATTTCAGACCAAAGCACTGGGTTTTCCAACTTAAGAGCAGAAATGAAAGAGGGTTTCTCAAATGTGGACGCCAAACTAGAAACTTTTGGTGGTCGTTTACAAGCGTTGGAAGAGAACATGAATGTCACTGATTTTCGTCTTGGAGAAATTGAAGCCACAATGGAATCAACAAGTAGACTGGTACTTACACAGGAAATCGAAGCCTCTTCCAAAATTCTAAGAATTCAAAACCTTACTGTGGACAAAGATGAAAACCTCTACACCACAGTTGGAAATAGCCTGGCCACCCTACTAGAGGCACCTGTTGAAGATTTTCTTCGTGAGGTAGACTTGATCTACCGTCAACCAACGGCTTATACCAGAAGAAACAAACTTCCCCCTGAGGTAATAGTCAAATTGGTTAGAAGATACACTCGTGATTGCATCCTCAAGGCTACTCAGGATAAGGAGGTGGAAATCAATAAATCCAAAGTGACAATACTAAAAGATGTCCCTTGGGAGGTTCGTCAACTGCGGAAAGAATATACATTTCTTACCAAACTTCTGCTCAAGCATGACATAAGATATAAGTGGCTCTACCCCCAAGGCTTGTCCTTCCAATGGGAAGGTAAACTACAGAAAATTGAATCCCATCAGAAAGCTAGAGCCTTCGTTGAAAAAAATGCAAGGAAGTTGGGTTACTCCCCCTCTTCTTCCTCATCATCCTCCACTGAAAGTGAGGACATGACCGGAACTCAAACCACTACCAAAGAAGACAACCGTGACAATCAGACTTCGAAACAAGAGATTTCAAAGCATGACCAAGATTCTTGTGGCGTAGTGGGAGGCGCCAGGCCGAAGCACTATCTCAGGCCAAAATCAGGGAAGAAGAAATATCGCTGGAAGTAGTAAGATGGCTCAAAAAATTCTAACATGGAATATCAATGGTTTGAACACTCCGCAGAAACGTCGGAAAACTTTCAATTTCCTCCAAAAACAACAATGTTCAATCATCTGCCTACAGGAAACCCACATATTGAGAAAACATGAACATTATTTAATACAAAATAAATTGGGAAAGCTATTTTCCACATCAAACAAAGAAAAGAAGCAAAATGGGGTGGCACTGTATATTAAACCAGAGCTTTCTCCAACCCTTCTGGAAAAGGATGAATCAGGCAGATGGATTCTTATCCAAGTTAAAATTCAATCTAAAGAAACAACTATCGCTGGTATATATGCCCCCAACGATAAACACGGAAGACAAACCCTTTTTGAACAACTGACTCAGAAACTGTTGCAATATGGGAATCATCAGCTTATAATATTGGGAGATTTTAATGCTGTACATATTCCCTCAGTAGACAGGAAAACACCAAAAGGAAAAAATTCAAGACTTCATCTTCCACACTGCCCAAATCGTTCTTGGACATGTCCGATATTTTAGAACTTCATGATATCTGGAGAAGGAAAAATCCACTAAAAGATGGTTACACCTTTTACTCAAGACAACATGCTTCCTTCTCCCGTACAGATATGTGTTGGGCCACATCTGATCTTCTACTAAATACAAGGGATATAGAAACCTTACCTCGAATGCTATCTGACCACAATGCTATTTTATGGACATTGAAATCTTCAGGTATGCCCAGGCACTGGAAAATTAACTCAACACTTTGGACCGATAAAGAATTCATTTCAGAGGCTGCTAGAGATCTGAACTTGTATTTTGAAACTAATCTAAATAAGGGTACACCACTCAAAACGGTATGGGATGCCTTTAAACCATATTTCAGAGGATTTGTTATCCAATATATGGCAAAACGGAATAAAGAGAGGAAAAAGAAATATGAATCAATCCTTAATATGATGAAAAAGCTTGAAATGGACTTAACACAAGACCCCGTAATGACAAGCTGAACAAAGACCTGGCCTCTTGTAGACATGAACTCAACCTGATCCTGACTGCAGATATAGCTCACAAAATTAAGCTGGCCAAACTGAATTTTGTGGAAAATGCAAACAAACCAGGTAGATGGTTAGCGTATAGGTTAAAAAAGGTACAATCACAAAAATTTATATATTCACTTAAAGACAAAACTGGGGAAAATCAGACAGAGCAACTACCAATCCAAAAAATCATAGAGGAATATTACCAAAGATTATTCAAGCCGGAGATGATTGACAAAGATGCCATCTTCCAATATCTTAAACAAGCCAACTTTCCAAAACTTACTGAAGAACAGAGAGCCCAGACGAATGCTCCTATCACAATGATGGAAATAACAGAGGCTATTAATCATCAAAAGTTGAATAAAGCACCTGGATCTGACCAAATACCAGCCATATTTTACCAAAAATTTTCGGAGACAATTTCTGGAAATATGAAAATCTCTTTACATCTATATTTGAAGGCGAAGATATACCAGATTCCTGGAAATCATCACATACGACACTGATTCCCAAAGAAGGGAAATCCAAAGATTTGATACAGAATTACAGGCCAATTGCCCTCCTAAATGTGGATTACAAATTTTTTGCAACCATTCTGGCTAATAGATGGCGGATGATTTTACCTTCTCTGATATCACGCGACCAGACTGGCTTCCTTCCGAAAAGGAATCTCCAATCCAATATTAGAACTTTTCTTAATGTGTTGGAATATTACGAATCTCACCCCGAGAAGCAAGTAGCTTTTGCATTCATCGACGCTGAGAAAGCCTTCGACAATGTATCCTGGTCTTTACTCAAAACTCAATTAGATTACCTCCAGTGTGGCCATAGAATGTTGCGAGCTATTGAACAAATCTATTCTACTCAAAATACCAGGATTTTAGTCAACGGTCACCTTACAGACAAAGTTAATATACACAAAGGTACTAGGCAAGGATGTCCCCTTTCCCCTCTTTTGTTTATAACCACCCTGGAAGTTCTTCTTCACGTTATAAGGGGAAACCCTGACATTCAAGGCCTACAAAACAAGGGAGAAATTTACAAGGTACAAGCCTTTGCAGATGACCTGATGGTTATCATGGAGAACCCTCAGACATCCTCTGTAGAACTTCTAAAGACCCTGGAGGCATATTCTAAAATCTCTGGATTAAAGGTGAATAGAGAAAAAACATTGATTTTAACCAAAAATATGACTCCATCCATGATTCAAAAATTGGTAAATCAATCTGGTTTTCAACATTCAAATAGGGTAAAATACTTGGGTATTACTATATCTAACCGATGTAACTCTTTACTCAAAGACAATTATGTCAATGTTATAAAAACAATCAAAGCTGACCTCGAAACTTGGTCAAGACTTCAGCTATCCCTAATGGGCAGGATCACTGCAGTTAAAATGAATGTCTTACCTAAACTGCTTTTTTTGTTTCAATCTCTGCCTATATTGCCAAACTTTAAGATCATTTCAGATCTGGAAAAAAGTATACGTATATTTATATGGCAAAAGAAAAAAGCAAGGATTAAAAATATTTATTTGCAGGATAGAACCAAATATGGTGGTTTTGCCCTTCCTAATTTGGTACTATACTACAAGGCTGCTGCCTTGACTTGGATTAAGGATTGGATCTTGATGACAAATAAAAGAATATTGCAGCTTGAGAGTTATGGTCTTGATAAGGGCTGGCATCACTGTTTGTGGCATAGGGGAAATTTACCTACCCTCTTTAAAAAGCACTGGATAAGGAATGCCTTACTCAAAATATGGCTAATGATTAAAAAACAATTTTACCTCAAAGCACCTATGTGGTTATCCCCACTGGGAGCAATTTACAGCTCCCAGGCAAGTGAAATCTCAAATGTTATAACCTACAGACACCTTCTGAATGATGACTTCTCATTGAAACCACTAGGGAAATTAGTATCAGAAGGCTATAATCTGGATTGGTGGAAATATCAACAAATACATTCACACTTCAAAGAGCTTTCCAAAGAGGGTGGTTTTATGACTACTGATACCTCACTTGATAAAATACTTTCCTCTGGTGACTCCAAGCTTCTTAGTAAATTCTATAGCATGTTGATAAATGAAAAAATGATTGATACACTGGTTAAAGACTGTATGATAAGATGAGCAGAAAACTTAGGCTATACTATTCATTTAAACAAATGGGACTCTCTGTGGAACACAGTTAAAATCTTTAAATCTATTTCGTTCAAGGAAAATTGTTATAAGATGTTTTATAGATGGCATTTCGCGCCTCATCGTTTATCCAAGATGTATAACTGTTCACCTAAATGTTAGAAATGTAATTATGACTGTGGAACCTTTTATCATATGTGGTGGACTTGTAAAGAAGCTAAGGCGTATTGGAACATGGTAAAACTTTTCTTAGAAAGATCTTTGAAAATTAAAATAGAGTCTAGACCAGAACTATTTCTGTTAAATATAGTAGATATGAATATTTCTTATGATCAGAGATATGTACTTCATCATGTAATTGTTGCTGCAAGAATACTGTACGCGAAACTTTGGAAACAACCAATCACGCCAACAGAGAAGGATCTTCATGGAAAGATAAGAGAATGCATCGAAATTGATAAACTCTCTGGTTATTTAAAGGGGAGACTACGACGAGATCTTTCGGGAAAGATGGCAAGAAGTAACAAATTTATTAGTATTGTGACAACATTTGGCAATTTTAGCAATATGTTTAATTACTATTTCTATTTTGCTTGATACACTCAATGTAAATTTTAAAAACTGTATCCCCCCCTTTCTTTCCTTTTTTTCTTTTTCCTCTTACCCATACTCCTTCCCTTTGTTCCCCTCTTAAAAATCCAATAAAAATTTATTAATAAAAAAAGAGATTTTGATAACTAAGGTTGAGCTAAGAATGCTCAGTTTTTTGCAGTGACGGCTGCCTGCTGGAAAATATTTGATCGGTTGTGACTATCTCTAAAGGAATGTAGTTAAATTACCTGAATAAATTAAATTTAGCAAATATTGAAATACTAATAACTTGATACAGAAGTTAATGTCTTCATAATTCCTGAATAATGACAAGTTTACATATTTTTGTACTTGAAGTAAATTGTAAACACTGGATCCGATTCAATTCTATTCTGTAAGGTACAGAAAAGCAAATTAAAACGAAAAGCAGCGGGACTTGTTTTATAAATACAGTATGTTGTTCTCTGGCTGTAGAAATCTATTTGTGCCATGATTCATACAGTGACCTATTTCTATTTAAAAAAACACTGAAATTTTGTCTTGTGTGTCAGTGTGTTGACATACGTGTGCCCATGGGACTCTGTTACTCAGTGTTTTTGCCTGTGTGTGCTCTTGGATGCCACTGCTATGCAGTAGCCCTGCTGAGACCTCCTTATCTAAAGTCCCCCCCCAAGACAGGATGTGTTTTTCCATTTTTTGTTGAAAATGTTTCCCCCCCAATGCAAAAAGAGTCAAGGCAGATGTTTGTCTTTCATTTCTTATCTGCCATTGGATAGATCCCTTATCAAAAAATCTTGCTTGAATGAAGGTTAAGCACCCCGGGGGCTTAAATGTTTTCTTTCAAGTGTATTTTAGACTTTTTGTTTGCAACACACCCCCACACAGAGAAAACTTCCAGTTTGCAACTCAAAGCTCTCTAAACTCAATATCAAGCATTTTTAGTATCTTCTAAAAATGAAAATGATGGTTATACATATTGTGGCATAATACCTAATGGGCACGAAATCTTGTAAGGAAAAGCAAATTAAGCTAACCATCATGGAAATGTATGGGGTTAGGGTTCTTTCGTGGTTTTAGACTGCAGTTCCCAGATTTCTCCTGGAATTTTTAAAGCAGAATTTTAGGAGTTGCAACCCACAAACACTTGTCTGCCTAACAGTTTGCCTAGAATGGCTTTGGAGTTATTTATGCCCAATGCTGACACATTTCCACAATCTAAAAAGAAAGCTCTTGTGGATTCTTCTGAGAGTTGTAGTTCTTTGAGAAGCACCTTTCTCCTTTTTTAAAGCTGTAATGATTCAAACTGATACTCGGTTCATTCTCCAGAAGTACAAGAAGAGCAACTGGACATGGTGTTGTAGTGACATATGCTGGGTATGATCTTTGAGACAGACAATACATCCGCCTGCGTAATCTTTCTCTCTACTTGTCATGAAGTATTTGTTTGTTTTTAAAAACACTGACTGAGTTTAATGCTGTACTATTTAACTGCTAGTTCATTTCTGCACAAACAAAATGAAGATAAACTCATTTGAAACTTAAATGACTCCCACAAACTACAGCAAACTAATGTGTTTGTGTTGTATGTACATATGTATGTGTTTCGATCTCTTCAAGAATGTTGGAGAACTTTGTACCTTTTCCCTTAGAGCAGAATAGCACTTTAAACAGCTTGCCAGCTTTACAATGGACCATAAAAGGAAAGCTGGAGAATGGGCCGAAGGCATGATCTTAAAAGAAGAGGGGGCTGTGGGCTGTGGTGCAGATCAGAGGGCAACAGATTGAGGGGCTAGTGTGGACAGTGACACTGAAATGACCCGCAGTCTCCATGCAATCACCTAATCTGAACGGATATGTAAAATAGGCAGTAAAATGTAACATTTAGTTGCAGCCTAAATCCCCTTGAAATTAGTCCTTGAATTAATATGCTGCTGCTATACTGTGTCCACTTCTACCCCCATCTGGGAGCATCACCTAAATTGGTCTGGCTCCTTATCTGCTTTTCCTAATTTCCTCAGCTGACCATAGGTCTTGACCCTTTGGTCACCTAGGCCCTGGCTCGTCAAATTCCCCTTCACTGAGGTCTTTCCCCTCAGAGATCCTCTTATCTCCATAGCTTTCTTCCATTTCTTTCATCTGATCTCGCCCGATCTCAGAATCTAAGCAGGGTCGGGCCTGGCTAGTCCTTGGATGGGAGACCACCAGGGAATACCAGGTACTATAGGTGCCTGGAGTAGGAACTGACAAGCCATTCCAATATTCCTGCCAA
The DNA here is from genome assembly GCA_029282475.1 of Phrynocephalus forsythii. NCBI lineage: Eukaryota > Metazoa > Chordata > Lepidosauria > Squamata > Agamidae > Phrynocephalus > Phrynocephalus forsythii. The sequence goes on from JAPFRF010000001.1 coordinate 141,992,430, forward strand.
GAAAACTCCATGAACATGGGGTCATGAAGAGTCGGTCACAACAACAACAACAACAACAACAACAACAACAACAGCAACAGCAACAGCAACAAGCCCACCATCCTATTTTCAGACATTTGAAGGTCCTGGCCCCTGACTCTTCAGTTTCTCCCTCCTCTTTCTAACTAGGCACAGGCATGATTGTGGAGTGTCAGGAGTCCTGATGACATACTGCTCATGCTGATAATATATCCCCCCCCCCCCAATCAGTGTGTGACGCTTTCAGAATGGCAGTGCTGACAATATGGGCATCAGAGAAATAAAACTCTGACTTAGGGATCATTGTGCTTCATAATCCTGCAGTGAGGGTGATGGGCAGCTTTATACCAATGATACCACTGAAACATGTAAATATGGCCAAAGCTTCTTTGCTTTGTAGCAAGATGGTAATAGTCATCATATTCTGAGCTGTGAAAAACTGAATAGGAATCCAGTGCAGGGAAGCAAGGGAAGAGACAGGCGGCACTGTAGCATAGACTTGTCAGTGTCCTATGGAGCTAGATGATTAATCCAGGCCAATTCCTGTGTTTCCCATATATACACACTCAGTTCTGTTTTCCTTTCTCAAGAAGATGGAGGGAAAACAAATCGCCTCTTGATTTGCCTCTGTCAACTCAAGTTATAATGGATGATCTTGCCAGCTTGTTAAAATGTTTATGTCGTCCTTTGAAACCTCATTCTGGCATCTTCAGTGAGGAATTGAGCAGGCTTTGACAAAGGCACCATTCTCTCAGAGGAGCACGTCAGTGGCTACAGTTTTAATGTTTTCATATTCTAATGATTTTTATGGGTGCAGGAATTTATTTAAGGGCCCAGTGTCTGAAGTGTTGGCTTTTGTTCTGTTTCACACACTGTAATTGATGTGTCTGACATAGGGAAGAGGGACGCAACAGCATTTCTAATTAATTAGAAGAGGGTGACAGAGCAGTTCTGTTGTGCAATTCTTTCCTGCTATTTTGTCAGTCTGAACAGGAAGCTTTGATGTGTTTTCATCCAGATTTGACAAAATAAAAGGACAAGACTTTTCATTGGACGGAATGGTTGTATCTGGCTTGCCGCACTGTGCATGGAGATCAGGGTAGACACTAGAGAGTTTGTGTAACAGTGGTAATGGCTATGAGCTGTGGTTCTTCACTCTTGATTTAACCCCAAGCCTGTTTAATGGTTTTAAACAAGGTACTTTCAATCAGCTTCCCATTTCTAATATAATAATTACAATCATGCACTGTCATGTCAATTTTGACTTGTGATGAAAAGCAAAGCAAAGTGTTCTGCTTATATACCACACCATCGCACTTTAGGTACTCCCTGGACAGTTTACAATTTAATTATGCAGGCTACACATTGCCGCCTCCCCCTCCTCCCCAGCAAGCTGGGTACTCATTTTACCAACCTCAGATGGATAGAAGGCTGAGTCAACCATGAGCCAGCTCCGTGGGATTGAACCCCAGGTCATGAGCACAGTTTTAGCTGCAGTACAGGCATTTAACCACTGTGCCGTGAGGCTCGCCATGAGACCTTTTTTAAGGGTACATTTTCCTTCATCTGGTGAGTGCCCTGGGACTGTGCTGTTTGCCCAAGGACTGGCTGTACAGAGTGGCTGTACTCACAGGAGATACAGTGGGGAATGAACTCCACCCACAGTTAGATACTTGAACTAGAGATGGGCACAAAATGCCAAAATGGCATTTTTGTTGCATTTTTTTATTTTGTTTCATTTGGTATGAAATGAATTTTCTTTAAAAATTAATTTTGTTTTTCATTTTATTTCGCTTTTTTATTTTTAAATGTTTTTATACAGCTGACCAGCCCAGCTGCTCGGTGCTCTTTTTTTTAAAAAAAAGTTCATGCTGACCAGCTCGCATGTGGTCCCAACTGGTCAGCAGTCAGCTATAGTGCGGGCCGATTTTTTTTTTTTTAATACTTGCGCCGACTAGCCTGTGTGCGGGCCCGGCCGGTTGGTACTTTTAAAAATTATTTATTGTGATAAGTGCTAAGATCGGAGCATGTCAAAATAAATAATAAATGAAAACAAAAATGAACGAAATGAAAATTTCTCTTTCATTTTGTTTCTTTCTTACTTGAACTACTGAGCTATCTAGTTCAGCTGAGATTTCCAATATAGAGATACTTATTTCTGGTTAAAGTTTGCTTATCAGCTTTTGTCCCTTGGCACAATGTTCTGGTTGTTATTTTTAAAAAGTAGCATATTTAGAAAATGTGCTATACTCTGCCTTTCTCCAGGAAACTCAAAGTGGTGTTGCTCTCTACCTCCTCATTTTATCCTCACAACTTAGTGAGTGTCAATTTCCCAAGGTCACTCAGGGCCTTTTGTGGCTGAGAGGAGGCTTGAGCTTAAGATCTTGAAGTCTTATTCTAATACTGTAACACTGAATAAATAGGCATTTCCCCACAACCCCAGCCCTGCCCCTGCTGAGAAACCAATATTCTATAGATGAAGTCCATGTTTATATCCAAGAGACCAAGTACAAAACAAATCAAATTAACTCACAGACCACCGGAAATGTGAAAAGTTGCTAATGTGACAAATCAGACACTTCCAGCACTTAAGAAATTCCCTCTCTGAATGACGTGGTCTCTCTGATGTTAATTTGATGCTTAGTAATACCTGCTCAGGTATGCAATACCTGCTCAGTGCTGTTTTGACTGCCCTGACTGGAATCTTATCCTAACAGAAGATGGCTATGAATAACTGAAGGACAGAGCTATTCTCTAATTAAAAAAAAAAAAAACGTGCCATAGGATTTTGATGTACTGTACTACCATTGCACACGTCTGCGATGAAATAATGAAATTTAAATAGAATGTGAACTGCTTGTAATATGTTGAGCAGTTCCTTAACATTTTATGAAGGGTGGCGTCTGTGTTTGTGTGTGAGTGATGAACAGATCTCAGAATGAGAGATTCTGAGACAAAAAGGCTTGGTCCCACCCGAGGCAACCAGCAGCAGTTCCCTTTACCAGCACTTTGGGTGAATGCCTAGCTTTCCCCTTGTAGGAATTTGTGGTAATTATGTTAGCAGAGTACACAAATGAAGTGATCTTATGGCTCTGAAGAGCAGGATGCCATTTTTCATTCTGAGAAATCATACAACATGAAAACTAAACAAAAGCACAGAAGATTTTAGAACTGTGTCCATGCGTGCTGGGCACCAACATGAAGGAATCCATTACAGATGAAGGTGAACAAAGAAGCTGAAATACTTCATTGAAAACGGGGGAAAGTGATCTAGAAGAAAGTGCCCCAATGATCAACCAGTGTTCAGTTTCAAAAAAAAAGAGTTCACAATACCTGTTGGAACTTAGCTCTCTACTTGACTAGTGTCACTCCTCCAAGGTAGGTTATTGAGCCAAAATATCAATAAACTTTGTATATTAGTCTAAATTATTCCAACCTTTCCCCCCTTTAGATTTTCATTTTCATTGCTTTAGTTACTTTGATTATAGTCAAGGAACCTGCATTCTGTTTTCCTTTAGTACTTCATTATTTTAATCAAATATTTGACAAAACACTGTTTGTTTGTTGCATGTCTGATCAATACTCAACTATTTGCTCTTCTGTGTGGGTTTCTTATGGTGTCCCCACCAGCCCTGTGAGGATTCCCTGCCATACTGGCAAGGCTGGGAAGCTGTTCAATAGATCTGGGACAATGCTCATAGTACAGCCCAGGAGCTATCCATCCCAAAACTCAAGCAGAACTTAGCCAAAGGTGGTATAATGGCAGCAACATTGGGATAGCAGTCCATCAGTTTATAGCTCTATTTGCTAGCCACCTCTTCCTAAAGCTTCTGCCAGGTTCCAACCTAAAGCATTTGTCTCTTCTTGATCTTTCCTCCTGGGTTAGGCTCACATGGGAAGTTCCATGCTGCCATATTTATACTGCTGCTTCTTCATCTGGAATGTATAACTTTTCTGCTGCGGAAATCCTCTGGGCATTGAACTCTGCCATGATTCACGAATCTTATAAATCTGGGTGGTAATGCTGGAGGACCTGTTGGGGTCTCCTAACCTATCTTAGCCCCTGCTGCTATATGTCTGAAGAAGTGGATGTGTCCAGGAAATATTACATTAAAATACGAAAGTTAGTCTTTAAGGTGCCACATGTTTTGTGTCTTTTGTTTTGTTTTGTTTTGGTTTGGTTTTTCTTTGATTTTTGCCTTAAATCATGTTGAAATCCAGAAATAAAAAAGTTTATAGTCTAAAATAACAATAATCATGTGCCATCAAATCAGTTATCTTTTATGATGTCCCTTTTAATTATTTCCCTGATAGGGAGGACTCAGAAATTATTTACCATAGCTTTTTCTGGAGGCACCCTGGGACAGGCTGGCTCTATTTACTGGAGGCACAGTGGGGAATCAAACTCTGAATCTCTGGCTCTTCAGCCAGATACCTAAACCACTGAGCTATCTAGGCAGCTTATAGTCCCTCCCCCCCCCAAAAAAAAAGCTAATTCAAAGAAATCAGAGAATACATCTCTAAAATACTAAAGCTCTTAATAATAAAAGAACGTTACTTTTTCTACACTCCACGTACTCATTTTATTAGCACTCTATTTTTCACAAACTTTCACATCTTGACACTCTTGTATAACGTAGTAGGCCCTCAAAGTGTTACCAGGGAGCATTATAATTGTATGCCCAAGATGCTCTTCAAGTATCAGCCAGTAAGCACTGGGGTCAGCAATGCTGCCAGAGCTCAAAGGGTAGTCTTTTGTCCCTCTCTCATTTGAACTATAAGACACAGGTTATGTCAGGGACAGGGTGTGGATGACAAGATGGAACAGGCAAGATGCCTGGACTCCAGAGGGTTGGAGTTAGATTGCAGCTCAAGGATCAGTAACAGTGGAGGTAGCAACAGGAAGACAACAGTCTTCGAGTGGAACAGGGTGGTAGACAACTCACAAGAGAGCATAGCCCAGGACAGTTCCACAATTTGTAGCTAGGGAGACTGCCTTGCACACTGAGTCATATACGTGAAGGAACCACAGGGATGGGTTGAAGTCTATCTATGAAGCAAGGATTAACTAGAGCAAGGGAGGAGCAACTGGAGCATGGTGAGTCAGGAACATACACAAGCAAGGCCGGCACCACTGGAGCACACAAGGATCTTCAGGAACAAGGCTCTTAGGGTGGAGGGCCAAAGCACTGAGCCACTAGAAGAACTTGGGTTGCTGTGTCCAAAAGCAGGAAGCCTGCCAATACTGATCTCCAGGGCCTCCAGGTACACTACATAATTACACTTCAGCTATGCCCTGCAAGCCTTGGCAATAGGCTGTCCCCAATTCTGCAGGAACTGGCATGGTTTCTCCCATCCTGTCCCTGACATGTTACACTTCACTCTCCGTGGACATAGGGCTTTAAAATCCGAATGACTGTATTTCACTTTGCTTGGCTGCAAGATCCAGTTCCTCTCCTTCCCAAATAAACTAGGCTTGATGGGGAGTTTGCCCTGTCTTCCCTTTCTTTCCATTTGTGTCCTTTCTTCAGATTGTCATCTCAGCCAATACTGGCTACCATTAACTTTGCTCCAGTTAGCATTATTTAGTCTACTATTTCAAGCACATTTGTTTTGGAAACAAGTTTTATCAGAAGTCCAGGATTTACAGGAACTTTTTAAAGAAATAAACCAGAAGTCTGCATGCAGGCAGGTTTGGTAGTTTCTTTCCCTATAAAAACAAAGTCAAACAGAAATAAAAAAATAAAATAAAATTGCAAGGTATGGCTTAGGATTGTTGTTACTTGGCTGTTACTTTGCTACTGTAGAGCAGTAAAACTGCCTTGATTATTTTGTTTTATAATACAGAGATGGGCACGACCAGGAAAAATGACATTTCGAATTTTCGATTGTCGGGACGGGTCCGTTTCGGCTCGTTTCCGTTTGTCGAGGAAATTTTCAAAAATTTGTCGTTTCTGTTTGTAGTTTGTCATTTGTGTTGGGGTTGGGGTTGGGGTAAGTGGGCTCTGGGAGGCACCTCTCTGGGTGCCTCTCTGACGTCTGACCCACTAAGAAGGGAAGCAAGGGAAGCGTTTCACGGAGCCGCCGCGTACCATACATTTACATTACATTATGTTAGGGTGGGGTGGCAGAGGCACCTCTCTGGGTGCCTCTGACTCAGTAAGAAGGGAAGCATAGTAGCGTACTGCCGTACAGGTTAGGGAATGGGATAGGGGATAGTGGGCTCTGCGAGGCACCTCTCTGGGGGCCTCACTTTGACTCACTAAGAAGGGGAGCATACTAGCGTACTGACGTACATGTTAGGGAATGGGTTAGGGGTAGGGGATAGTGGGCTGTGGGAGGCATCTCTCTGGGTGCCTGGGACCCATTAAGAAGGAAAGTGTACTTGCGTACAGATCTGGGTTAGGGTTGGGGTTAGGGTAAGGGCTAGGCTTAGGGTTACGGTTAAGGTTAGGGTGGGTTAGTGGGCTGCACCTCTGGGTGCCTCTGACCCACTAAGAAGGACAGTGTACTGGCGTATGGGTTAGGGTTGGGTTAGGGTTAGGGTTAGGGTTAGGGTTAGGGTTAGGGTTTGTGGGCTTTTAATGCCCTCTCTAGCACACCCAGAAGTCTCAGTCAAAACCTGGCCATGCAATTGGTGAAATGGGTCCAAAAATTTGCATGGTCCCATCCCATGGCCAGCCCATCATTGCACATGCGCAGGTGTAAAAAAATAAAAATAAAATAAAATAAAATAAAATCAATGGAGACGTTTTATTGCAAGAAAAACCCACTGCTGCTACTATAAAAAATCAGACATTTACTGTTTCTGTGGTGCTTTGGTGGGTTTTTGGACCACGATTTAAAAATAAATATTGCGGTCGCCATTTTGGATCCCCCCTACCGCATGGCAAATGGAGACAATGAGGATGCCCCCCCCAGCCTGGTACCAGCAGCCCAGGACAGGAGAGGGGGGGAGGCCGGGGACCCCCCCCAGAAACCACCCCTCTCTGGTAGGTGCCCTCACTGAGGCAGGCATATTTTCGCCTGCTTTTATGGCTGGGAATCGGGTTTTTTTAATTTTTAAAACTTTTTTTCTGTGCTGCTTGCTTGGCATTGCGCGATCGCCGCAATGCCATGAACGACAACGACAAATCAGACCCAATTTATCTTTATCGGTTCGGGTTCGAGCTGGAGCGGAGTAATTGTCGTTACTGTTCCTCGCTAGGTAACGGAAACGACAAACGGAAACGAGGATTTCGCCGGGTCGTGCCCATGTCTACTGCTAATAACTAATGCAGTATTCTTGTAGCAATGCTTAGAAGTACCCATATGTTTAAATTTTTAATGCTGATCCTGGTAGACAAAAGAAGTCAAGCATCTTGAATTTTTCATTTTTTGGAAAAAAATTAAATATTCCCAAATGTGCATATAATTTGGCATGCTGCTATCATACCTTGATCTTCTTGGATATTCAATCACGGTTGTGTTCTTTGGCATGTGATCTGTGGAGTTTTACAAAACATTCTGAATGACCATCTGACGGGAGTACTTTGATGGGTTTTTTTTTGCGTGGCAGTGGGTTGGATGGGGTAGCCCTTGAGGTCTCTTCCAACTCTATGATTCTATGATTCTATGGCTTGCTGGTTTAATGACTTTTAAAGCTGACAGAATTGGGTTAGTAAGACTGTGAATTATGTTTTGTGACATGCAATTTGTTAAGAATAAAAGTGATTTATTTTACAAATGGAAAATATAAAGTGCAGTGTCAGTATGAGAAAGCATAGGTCAGTTTTGGCGAACCTATGGCACGGGTGCCAAAGGTGGCACTTGGAGCCCTTTTTGTGGGCATCCGACATTGCCCCTTCACAGCCACCTGTCTTCAGGTTAAATTGCTATATTGGCACTTTGCAAACAAATTAGTGGGTTTTAAATCGCAGTTTGGGCACTCAGTCCGTAAAAGGTTTGCCATCACTGGCATAAGGTAACATACATTTTTGAGTAAATTACAGTGCTGAGTACCTCAGCTCTGATTTCAGAACTGAGGCAGATGGATGAAGCAGTTCTATTAACATGAATTCTTTTTTCTCCAGAAGATACTCTGTTTACTATATGATCTCTCACTTAGCTGATAGATATGCACATGTGTGAATGAAGACTGAAAAGCCCTCTTTTTCCTCAACCAGGTGCAGTGCCATACCTACACTGGATATTGCTGGTGTGTTACTCCAGATGGCAAACCCATCAGTGGTTCTTCTGTACAGAACAAAACTCCTGTATGTTCAGGTACTGAGGGATGAAAATTGTTTGCTCGTCTTGATGCTAATAAAGAAGGAACAAGCTCCTTGATTTGTAATTACTAATCAAGGCTCTGTTCATAGAACTCAAGATTAGCTCTGTTCTCAGAATTTGTCAGATGGACATGATTGCTTCATTTAGTGACTGTCAGTCCATTGGTTGCTTTGTTTAATCAGTATGTTGCAAATGAATATGACTGGCAAATGGAAACGCAGAACAGTGTAATACAGTGGCTGAGATCCTATTGCATATTTATTAAAATTATATAACCTTTGCATAACTCAGAATGCAACATATAATATCCATGGGGATTTCTTAACTCACAGCACTTTACTTATAAAAAGCAACACTGTTTAATTGTGCAACAGGATTTCAGTCATTTTGAACTTGGTGGGCTTGTTCATTTGTTGTCTAGGATAGCAGTATAGAACAATAGCAGTGCTAATTTGGTACATAGCTCAGTGCAGGTTTAAATATGAAAGTGGAGATATTTTCAAAACAGTCTTTTCATTTTGTCCTAGTAGTATTATTCCTTACAGAAAATGTGAAATAAAGAGAAGAATCTTTCTAATTAGATACAGTGGAACCTTGACTTACATGCTGCTTGACTTGCAGCATATTTGACTTGCAGCAAGAAGGGGGCCTGTTTGACTTGCACCGCAGGCTCTGACTTACAGCTCGGAGCCCCGGCGCAAGGCCCCGGAATCGGGCAGCAGCCACGACCCAGCATCGCGGCTGCCACCTCCAAACTGCTCCTGCCTTCTTCCTCTCCTCCGGTAGCGGTGGCTTCGGCGAGCCCAGCTCCGAGCACCTGGAGCTGGTCTTCAGCCTTGCCGAAGCCGCCGCTGCCGCCGGAGGAGAAGAAGGGCCAGGAGCTTGGGGCTGGCCTCGCTGGTCAGACAGTCGGCTCGATCTTGTAAAAAATCTGGCTGCAGAATTCTGGTCCAGAATGGAAGCATTTTAGTTGGGGAGCTGTACAGTTGTGGGACTCTAATGGTAAGCATAGAGTTGTTCAGAACTTGGAACGTCAGGTTAAAAATCAGTAAAACTTAAATGTTAGACATTGTTGCTATGATCATTAAAAAGTGGAGGCGTATAACTTGTGGACTATAACTCCACTGCCTCCTCCTCTCTTTGAAGAGACATTTCATTTACATCCCTGGAAGGAATCTCCTATCCCAGTCAAATTTGTGTTAAATTGCTGTTTTCGGGGGGTCTTTTTCATCATCTGGAATGGATTAATCCATTTTCCCATTACTTTGTATGGGAAAAGTTTGTTTGACTTAAGGCATGTTTGACTTATGTCTAGACCTCTGGAATGGATTAATGATGTAAGTCAAGGTTCCACTGTACTTGTTACATATTGGTTAGGACATTGTTTTCTATTATATTTTTCAAAGAAGCATCTGGGAATGTTAAATGATGTATATCATCTAAAGCTAAAGATGGGAATAAATCGCCAGTTCCAGGGGTTGGTCCAGTTCATTTACTACTACAATAGGTGTTTGGTGGTTCAGTGCCCCCACCCCCACCCCACCGACAGTCACCCACTTGGAAGCAGTATCTTGGCTTCCCTACCCCGCCGCCTGCTTCTGAGTTGGTGCCTGCTGGAGGGTACTGGGTGCTGAACTGCCAAACACACGTTGCAGTGCTAAACAAAACAGGACGAAGTACTGAACTGGCAGTTTGTGCCTATCTTTACCTAAAATTTAATAATTTCCAATATATATTTTTTCTGCGGCACAAGCTAAACAGGATATTACCTTCTAGATGAATACATACCATTTTTTTCTTCTGCTGCTGCTTGTCCGTGGTTGATTGTGTAACAAGATTCCACAAAGGAGGAATTAAGTAGCCTGGACAAGTGTTCTGCTTATATACCGCCCCACACCACTTCAAGTAGTCTATGGGCAGTTTACAGTTTAATTACAGTATGCAGGCTACACTAGCTGCCAACTCTTCATCTTCTATTCTGCAGTCTATGCACCTCCCTGTCTCTGCATCAAATGCTTGTGTCTAGCCATTTTCTCAAATAACCCAGTTCCATATATTTATTTATTTTATTTATTTTATATAGCTTGTATGCCGCCCACTACCCAAAGGTCTCTGGGCGGCTCACAATCGCATATAGTGGTGTATGTTGTAACTAGTTCCTCAAGGCACACTAATAGCTTCCTCCATGTACCCCATTTCCCTCTAACTTCTCCTTAAACAGTAATTAGTAAATTAATTTACTTCTAGTTGGCTGTATTAAAATGACTGGCTGAATTAGGGGCAGTCTGGGTGCCTTTTAGGGCATAGTATTTGAGGGTCTTTAATAGATCGGTCTGACTTTGAGACGAAGCCTTTGAACACTTTGCTTCTGCAGACACATCTGTTTGTCTCTTTTTCTTTAAGGTTCAGTAACTGACAGACCATCAGGACAGGGTAATTCTGGGAGAAAAGGTGAGTGGAGTTCTGTGCTCCTATAAAGCTGGGGTTCATTTAGGGTTTCCTCGTTGCCCTTTCTGAGACATGTTGGAATATTCCCAATAGCAGAAACATGGGGATGATAATGCAGAGGATTCTGTGATAGTAAGTTTTTGAGTCACAAAAATTGCCTTCATGAGATGAATGTTCTACATCTGATAATGGCATATAAAAAGTGATACAGTAGTAGGAATTGTAGGGCAATCCTCTTGAATTGTACTAATCTTGAGGACCATCAGTACATTTCAAGAGCGAAATAATAGACAGGCCTGAACAAATGAACCTGAGTGATTCTGAATAGGCTTTTTTGTTGTTGGCCATCTGTTCCAGATGTGGGATTTTCAATGGTGCTGTGTGTTGTTGGCCTGAGCTGGTTTCTTTCTGAGGTTAATGACATCATTGCCTTGTGAGTATTATGACTACCCCCCTTAAACTGAACAGGGGACAAATGAGGTCAAATAAAATGCTTCTTTTACATTTTCCATGAGTAATTTTGCACCAACCAGGAGAACAATTTGAATACTTCTGCAGGCTGTGGTCTTAGTTCAGTTTGCTTTGCTATAAAATACAGTACTTAGAGAAAAATCACAAATTGGACAAAATACCTGGGCAACTTTAATTTTTAAAATAACTTTGCGTAGGTCTCTCGAAGAGGGCAATCTGAAAAATTACATTTATGTTTGTTTTGCATTTTGATAGCACTTGAAATATGGTCATACAGAGGAGGGGAGGGATCTGTTTTTGATCATCCCAGAGTACAAGCTGTAATGGGTCCAATTTATAGGAAGCCAGATTTAACCTGAATATCAAGAAAAACTTCTTAATTGTTAGAGCACTACAACGATGGAACCAATTACCTCAGGAGGTGGTGAATAGGGATGAGTTATTCGTTTCAGAAGATACTGGTTCCGAAACGACATGCGTGAGCCCAACTGGTGTTCAGACCATTCAGACAGGGAGGCCGGATGATGCCCTTCCCTGTACAGCTCCTGATTGGCTAGCACCAGGAAGAAGGAACTATGATGTTGGAGGTTTCTTCCTCATTGGAGCTCAGCCCCGTGTGGGCACAGAGCAAAGTGAGGGATAGGCTGGTTGCATTTCAGAGGCTTCCGAACACTCACTGGGCTAGCACATGTCATTTTGGAACCAGTAGCTTCTGAAATGCATAGACTGTCTCTAGTGGTGAGTGCTCAAGAGAAAGTTGGACAAGCATTTGTTAGTTCTCCTTTAATTTGTTTTCCTGCATTGAGCATTAGGTTGAACTTGATGGCCTTATAGGCCTCTTCCAATTCAATTTTTCTATGAGTCTATGAATATGTATTCTGTGGAGCTATATAGAAGTTTTCACACTTCAGGTGTAAGAGTAAATAACTAGTAACTGACTGTTAAAAAGGGCAGTAAAACAAAGAATCCTAATTTGTACTTCAGCACATCTATCTGCTTTGTATTTAACTGGTTATATGGAATGTTATGTCTTAAGCAAATGACATTTCACAAAAGCTGTGTAAAATTTCAGTGCATTTTTCCACTGTTTCAATCTTTTAATGATTCCATAAATTAGAAAGGTGTTTGCAACATAGCTGAAGAGTTACCATCATGTGATGATAGTGATGGAAGGCTGCTGGCATTTTTCCCCACAATGATATGCTAACTATAATAGTTATCACCTGTAACTATTTAACAGGTGCATCCATGGCAGAGGACCTGTGACCCTCCCAGAGATTACTTGGATGGTCACCATAGGAGATAAAGTTGTGGTCAGGATGCAACCTTGGTTGGAATGATCAAATCAACTCCCCCCCCCCATTTTGCTAAAGGTTATTTACTTTCATTACCAGACCAATGTTTCATTGCTTTCAATCTTTTGAATTAATCTCTCCTAATTATTTGTTACATATGTATAAAGTGGAATGATTGTGATTTTGGGCCTTCACTGAATCTGCCATGAATTGTTTCCAACTGTGCATGAAAGATAAAAGATTCTAATCTCAGTTGATTTAAGGAATGATTCTTGATGGGTTCTTGCGGAAAAAACGACGACAACAACGGTTGCTGTTACATGTCCTCAAGTTGCAATACTGGTTTTAAAACTCCTTTCTGTGATACTTTGTAATTTCCTTTTCCATCCTTCAGCAAGAATTGTACTCTTCACCCCTCTTCTCCTATCTATTCCAAAGCCAGTGATGTCAAATTGCCTCAAGTTTATGGAGACCCTATGAGTGATCGCCAGAATATCTTGTCCTCAACAGCCCTGCTCAGCTAGTCACTCAAGGCTGTGACTTTTTTTTAAAAAAAAGAAAGTCAATCAATTGCATATTTGGTCTTCCTCTTTTCCTTCTCATGATATGAACAACTGATTAAACCCACTGCATTTTGAACCTGCTGAATTTCCTGTACTGTTTTCAAGGGCAATTCTATGTAGAGATCACTACAGTACAGTGGTATCTTGTATAAAGGAATTAATTTGTTCCAAATGAAATTATGCTAAGCAAATTTTCCTTTGTACTAATTTCCCATAGGAATGCACTGAAAACAGAGTGATCCCATTTTTATGTTGTACGGATTCGCCCCATAGGCGATTATGTTAAGCAAATTTCCCCTATCTCTGGAATTTTTTATGTTGTACACATTTTATGTTATACAAACCATTTGTTATACAAGGGTCCACTGTAGTTTATTTTTGAAATTACCAATGTTGAAATTACCACTGTTGCCAGGCATTTCTTATTCTGATCAGAACACAACTCAGTAATCAACTGAAATTGTTACATGACACTCTTGGTGATGGTAGATATTCTCTGTGGAGAATACTAGGTTAAAGAGTACTCCAAAGCCATGGGCCCAATCCTTGGGAGTGTAAATCCACTGAGACTATGTGTCCCTCTGACTTGTCTGATGACCCTCCTAATACATGAATCTCCATTTTATCCTGATTAACTTTTAATTCATTGCCCCTTATCCATTCCATTATCAACATTTGGCAGTGCAAAAGGACCTGTACAGTGTCACATTCTAGGTTGGCAAATTCTCTTGTAATCGTCATTTTTATCTTTCAAGTTCAACTGCAGTCGTGCTTTGGCACTTTCTTTTTTCATTTTCATCAGAAATTGTTTTCAATTCATTGCTGCTCTCTGTCAGTAAGATGGTGTCATCTGCTTATATTAATTTGCTGATGTTTCACCAATTTTCAGTCTTTTGCTTTTCCCCATTGCGAACCTGTACTCCTAACAGGGCCATCCAAGGTGGAGTGGTCTCTACTAAGGCACCAGACTTAAATACATCCATCTGCTTCAAGAGTAATAGCTGTATCAACAGAACATAATGGATAGTTCCTATGGTGATGTAGTAGAGAAACTTCTAGAGATCAGCTACTGGGCGGCAGCAGTAGCTGAAGGTGGTGCTGGAGGAAGATGTGCTACAGACAACAGCAATGAGACGCAAGTTAACTTTTGTTAGTACTGCGCAGAAGGCAGTGGAAAACCACTGCTAGACCTTTCTTACCTTGAAAACCCCATGACGAGACAGTACAAAGCCAATTAGTGAAGTGATAAACTATTTGCATCCTTTTAAAACTGCTTTTTTTGTTATCTTTTTACTGGAGTGAGGACAAGAAAACTGTCCACTGCATGGGTGAACTTTTTGCAATTTGCTGTGTGTTTGAGCATGTGTGCGTCTGTACCTATGTCGTTGTCTATTGTTTATGTGTCCCCTCCCCCTCCTCTGTGTATGAGAGTTTAGCCTGCCTTGTCAGCAGGATTTGCTCAACTCTGTGATTCCGTGTCCATCACTTGGGAAGTGAGAACAGCATTTGGGGTTTGCAGGTCCTCTCGCTCATTCATCTGCAGTCTTGAATTAACCACTTATGACCTTTAATCCTTCTCGTATGTGGTTGATGCAAAGCAGAACAGTTCAGCTTTTTTTCTGCCATGTGCTGAATGGTGAATTGACTGAAACTTGACAGTATTTTTATGTCTGCTTCTATCCTTTTGGCACTGGCCTTTCATTGAACTTTGCCATTTGTTTGCCATGCTATCTGCCCTCAAAGTAAATTCTTTGTGTGTGTGTGTTTTTTTAAACATTCCTGTGATTTCTCAACTACCTTTTCCATTTGCCTACATCTGTGCTTTTTGCAGTTTTGGAATGAAGGCAACAAGGGTTCCCCCTGCCCTATTTTATAACCCTCCCAGAATAACTATACTTTCATTCTGCAGATTATTGCAGACATTGCCTTTAGGTGTTTTGATTCCTACCATCCAAATCTTAAATTTGGATGCTGAAACATCCATAGTCCATTTTTAGAAATTTGTTTTTTGTCTGCTGTTGGCTGCTCTCTTAGACTTTGTCCTCGTGACCTGTACTGAACCTGAGTTTGCTTTCAGGATTTTTAATTGCACCCTTTTCATTCCCATTTTATACTTTCTTGTCTGTTTAACTATTCAGCTTTCATAGTGTAGTTTGAGAAGTTATAATTTCTCTGCTTTACCTAGATTTTATCCTGTCTTAATATCTATATGTCTGTCTACCTCTCAGTTCCCCTTACATTAAGACAATAATACAGTGGTAACTTGTATAAAGGAATTAATTCATTCCCAATGAAATTATGTTAAGCAGATTTTCCTTTATACAAATTTCCCATAGGAATGCGTTGAAAACAGAGTAATCCCTAATTGTGACCATTTTTATGTTGTATGGATTCGCCTCATAGACAATGCTGTTAAGCAAATTTCCCCTATCTCTGGAGTTTTTTATATTGTACAGATTTTATGTTATGCAAACTGTTTGTTATACAAGGGTCCACTATAGAAGGAAAACTACAGAAGAATAAACCAGAGGGAAACAGTTGAATTAAAATGCACATAGTAGATACCCATAGCACGGGATTAAATAACTGCAAAGGTTATTAAGTAATTACTACATGCATAATGTTAATGTATATTGATAAGTCCTTCACAACTACCAGACCCATATTTTCAGAACAAGGTTCCAAAGTGAACTCTGCCACTCTCTACATTAACAGCATGTTGTTGTTCCTCTGTTGCTTCCTTTGACCATGTTGCTATTTACAGAACCCGGCAGGCTCCAAAAGAACTGAATATCAAACGAGTCATAAATCATGGCCAGGTGTGAAATACAACCAGCATCACTGTCTCTTAGTGCCCTGCACTAATGGTTTACCCTGCAGCTTCCATATTCTAGCAGCTAGAATCTAGCTGAAATGTATGTCTGAAGAAGTGGACAATATTCCACAAAAGCTTGTATTAAAATACTGTACAGTATAGTATAACAATTTTTAAAGTGCCACAATATCTTTTTAAAATTATGTTTGGTTTTTTTTTTTTTTTTTTTTACTTTTTGTTGGATATCATTGTAACAGCACCACCTGAACTGAAGTACAGGTTGCATCTGGCTTTTCCAGGATGGCTGCAGAGGAAAATGACAGCAAAGGGAAGTCTAAATGACCTGTGAGAACTCAGTTTGCTAGCTTTATTTAATGCAAAACAAAACTCTTGATTAGAATATAAAGTTAGTATTAAAACAGCCAAAAACATTTTACCAGCATCAGTATCAGGTGTGTAACTAACCTGCTAGGAGAAGAGACCTTTAGGGCTTGTGTCTTTGATCAGGTCAGTAAGGAAAACCCAATGAAATTATTTGAATGCATGCAACTACACAACAGTGTGTATGTGCAAAGATAGCAAAGAGTTTGATAATGGCTTGCTCCTTCTATACAAATTTATTTATTTATTTATTTATTTATTTATTTATTTATTTATTTATTTATTTATTTATTTCTGAAATACTTGCAACAGAGGTGTTTCTGGTGATGAGATGTTTCATCTTTTTGAGTTCCTGGGCTTCTCTTCCTTAATCTGTTCTCTTCACGTCTGTAACTCCAAACCTAGTTTTTGCATCCATTTAAAAATGTGTACAATTCCTTTCTTACTCACTCCACTTAGAGCAGGGGTGCCCAAACTTTTTGAAAGGAGGGCCAGATTTGGTGGCTGAGAATGTGTCAGGGGCCGGTTGCTCTCTGATCCTGCCACCCCACTGCAAGCCCCACCCACTGACCCCTTGCAACCCCGAAGGAAGGTGGGGACCAAGGGAGGGAGGAATGAAGGTGGAAACCAAGAGAGGAAGGAAGGAAGGTGGGGACCAAGGAAGGGAGGGAGGGAGGTGGGGACCAAAGGAAGGATGGAGGAAGGAAGGAAGGTGGGGACCAAGGGAGGGAGGAAAGAAGGAAGGTGGGGACCAAGGGAGGGATGGAGGAAGGAAGGAAGGTGGGGACCAAGGTGGGGAGGGAGGGAGGGAGGAGAAGGAAGGTGGGGACCAAAGGAAGGATGGAGGAAGGAAGGATGGAGGAAAGAAGGAAGGTGGGGACCAAGGGAGGGAGGGAGGAAAGAAGGAAGGTGGGGACCAAGGGAGGGATGGAGGAAGGAAGGAAGGTGGGGACCAAGGGAGGGAGGAAATAAGGAAGGTGGGGACCAAAGGAAGTGCAGGGAGCCGTGGCCACAGGTCACCCCTTGGAAGAGGCGATCTATGCAACCTTGCACACACCCCCAAAGCTCCCCAGCGGTGGCGATGGCTCGCCCGCCAGCCCACCCCAAAGCTCCTCGGCGGTGGCAGAGGCCTGCTGTCCACCCCACACACATTCCCCTGCGGTGCTGGTGGTGGCAGACCACCCAGCCGCCCAAGCTTCCCAGCGGTGCCGGTGGCGTGGCCCGCCCGATCACTGCCCCTGCGCGTGCGCCCAACCTCACAATGTTCCCGGCTATGCTGGTGGCGGCGGCCCACCCGTGCACCACCCTGTGCGGGCGTGCCGAGCTTCACAAGGTTCCCAGCGGTGCCGGTGGTGGCGGCCTGCCCATGCGCACGCCTAGCTTCACAAGGTTCCCGGTGATGCCGGTGGCAGCAGCCCGCCCGCGCGCCATTCCCCCGCGCACGCCCAGCCTCACATGGTTGCCGGCGGTGCCGGTGGCAGCAGCCCGCGTGATGGCTGGCTGGCCGGGCCCCCTCCGGCCCGCCCAGCCCCACAAGCTTCCCAGCGGTGGTGGTGGTGGTGGCCCACCCCCTCACCCGCCCACCCAGCCCCACAAGCTTCTGCTCACCAGACAGACGGCCCGCCCAGCCCCTCAAGCTTCCCGGCGTTGTCAGTGTTGGCGGAAGATTATTTTTAAAAAAAAACATGGGGCGAAGGAGGGGGAGGGAGGGGCAGGCCAGCCAGCCGCCGGCCACTCAGAATGGCCTGATGGGCCGGATTTGGCCCCTGGGCCGGACTTTGGGCAGGCCTGACTTAGAGGAATATGACTGCGGCTTTTCTCTGTGTATGCAGATTTGCTTTTCAGTTTGTTGCTCTTCCGTCCCTTTATTTATTTTTTTGCTTCCTATTACTTTCTGTTTCCCTCAGACACAGTACAGGCATAGTTGACAACGAGGTGTCCATTCTGTTCTGGGAGGAAATGAAAGGGCATATTGTAAGCCTCCTCCCAACTCAGTCTGGTTGTCAGCCAGAAATTAGTCCTCTAGAGGAGAAAAAAAGAGAGAGGAAAGAGGGCTGGGAAGAGAAAGTACACTTTGCAAAAGTTTTGCCTAGGTTCGCTGCACATGGCCGGAGATGTAAAGCGGGTATTTATGGGTCCTAAGCACGCAGGTGTCAGAGAGAAGGCAGATTGTGCGTCTGGGAGGAATTAAGCAAAAAAAAAAAAAAAAAATGGATTATTTATTTAATCCTCTGGAACCAGTCCTTTTTCTCTTTTCTTTCTCTTTATTGTATTGAGCAGACTGCTTTACAGGGGGCACACGTGTGGTAATTAACACATGCAGCTGTAGGGCTTTAACCATATGGTTGAATTTCAAATAGCCATTGATCTGGGAAGCTTGCTGGTCTCCCCCCCCCCCACCCCCCACTCTGCCACCAGAGGCCTTGAAGATGTGAGGCAGGTTTTATAGAGACTTTACATGAGAGATTGTGAGCTGTGTTGACAGGAAAGTCGCTTAAAGGCACCGAGTGTTCTCTATAGTGACCTTTGGTGTATTTTATCCACTAAAAATCTACAATAAATGTAGGGACATGGGATTTAAAAAGAAAAGAGGAAAGTATTAGTCATGAACCTTGTCCTAATAGGCAGATAGAGTTTGATTACATAAAAATAATGTCTACCTGCCCTGCAATCCACACTATTTTTTTAAAGGAGAAGGATTCACTGTTCTTTGGTGGGTATTTTTTAGCTTCCAGCTAAACTGGACATGGGGTCACAAAGAGTCGGTCACGACTGTAACGACGCAACACACATACAAACTAGACACTAGACTAATGTCTAGTATTGGTTTACAAAGGTAAGCCAGTTTAGTTTTGTAATGGTGCATGTCTTATATTAGAATAATCAGTGAAGGGCCGAGTGTATAGAAGTTATTTTGGCTCCGGAAGAGGTCACCTGTTGTCCAATAAAAAGAAGAAGTCATTTTAAGGGCATATATGCATTGAACCCTTCTTGCTTTTTGTTTTTAGCTAAATCTGGAAGTTAATTTAGGGAACGATTTTAGAAAAACACTAATTGTGCTATGGGAGGACCCATTGATGATTGGTGACAGATAAGCTAGGTTTAGCTAATTTTGGGGTAAACCTAACCTTCCTTGCATTTATTTCTGCTTTTCATAAAAGACAGAAGAAAATTTCCGCTTTTCCTAGTGCTCTAAGTAAAGGAGCCAAAGTTAGCTTCCAATGTTCTGTGATAGTTCTGAAATAAAGATAGTTGTGGTTGTTCTGACAAAGAGACATTGGGAAACCCACACACTACATTACACAAAAGCTATGTGAGACTTCTCTTGATAGCAGGAGCCTGGCTGTAAAGTTTTGTGGTCTCTCTTGGTACTAAGAATTCAGAGACCTGCCTCTTCAACTTTAAAAAAAATAAATAAATAAATAGCTTTAAAAGGTTACCGGTGTAGTAATATGCCTAAATAGAGATTTCTTCTTTCAAGTGCCATGTCCTTGTAGAACGTTAGTGATCAGTAGCCTCAACTGTTTTCTAACTAAAGCTATTTTAAATAAGCAGCTGTGCTCACTGTGGACCATTGGTTTAAGTTCTTAAACCAGAGTGTTCTTCTACACCCCAGGCCACACTTCCCGTCTATTTTTCCTTGAAGGATAACCAGAAGCAGATGGTATTTCTTATTGCGTATTATGTGTCCAAAATACTGCAATTGTCTTCTCTTTATGGTACTGAGGATTTCTAGCTTTTTATTCATGTGCTGTAATACAGCCACATTAGTGACTCGGGCTGTCCTATACATCTACATTTCAAATGCTTCCAGCTTCCTGCATGATGTGTCTGTAAGGGTCCAAGTTTGAACACCATAGAGGAGTATACTAAATACACAGGATTGAAATATTTGTGTACAAAGTCTGATAGATAAGTTCCAGTTTGTCAAGACTTTCCTCATTTTCTGGAAGGAATTTCTAACTTGTTCAATTCTACTGTGGATTTTGCATGAAATATCCCAGTTATCCTTGACATAGCATACCAAGTATTTATAAGTTGATACTCTTTCAATTATATATATCACTGCCGGTCTTGAGAAGGTTCTGTGAACCATTTTGTTTTTTTACCGATAACCATCAATTTTGTCTTCATGTTAACTCACAATCCCATCTTTAGCATGAATAGATATAGTAGCCTCCGCCCTTTCGCAGTGTCCCGGTATGAAAAAAGCCCCCTGGGGTAAGTGGAAAGGCTCCAGGCCTTGCGCTGCCCCAAACGGACCTCCAACGGCCTTCACAGGCCATCAGAGGCTCCAAAAGTGCTTCTCACCAAACTGGAAGTGACTTCCAGAAAACTGGAAGTGACCTCTGGATCACTAGATTTTGGGGCCTCCAAGGGCCTTTCTGCGCATGTCGGAGGACTCAGAAATGCTTTTCTGTGAACCGGAAGTGAACTGGAGGTAGGGGGTTACTGTACATCTACTTTAAATGTTTTTTTCCATTTTTATAACATGAAGAATATTTGGGCGTTCTGGGTGGTGGATGAACCGGATGACGGATGGAATGAGTGCAAGATGGGGAGATCAGTGGTGCATGAGGGGGGAAAGGAGAGTGGCAGTTAGGAACGACAGTTACTAAGTGTGGGGACTCAGACGGAGGAAGAAGAGTACAGGAGGAGGGCAGAATTTCCTAAGGGCAAGAGAGATGAGGAGTTTGCCTGGACTGTTCACGTAAGACCCTTGAGATGGCCTGAGACTTCTGAGAAATTCCAGAGGGAATGGGGAAGGGAGAGACCAGCCGTTCCGGTAGCTCAATGGGCCAAACACCCTTGCTGTGGAACTCAGTGTTTGGGCAGGGGGACGGCTTTTCCCCTATGTTTATAGATGAAGAGAATGCCAGTTATGATCCAATTAATGTCGTTTCTGAAAACCCTGTTATTGAGAAAAATGTTATGCATTGAGAAAAATGTTATGCATCTGTAGAAGAGCCTCGTGGCGCAGTGGTTTAATGCCTGTACTGCAAGTAAAACTGTGCTCACGACCTGGGTTCAATCCCCGGTAGCACGCTCAAGGTTCACTCAGCCTTCCATCCTTCTGAGGTCGGTAAAATGAGTACCCAGCTTGCTGGGGGGGGGCAATGTGTAGCCTGCACTCTGTAATTAAAATTGTAAACCGCCCAGAGACTACTTGTAGTAGTATGGGGTGGTATATAAGCAGAACACTTTGCTTTGCTTTGCTTTGTTGCCAAAGTTATC
The DNA here is from genome assembly GCA_029282475.1 of Phrynocephalus forsythii. Taxonomy (NCBI): domain Eukaryota; kingdom Metazoa; phylum Chordata; class Lepidosauria; order Squamata; family Agamidae; genus Phrynocephalus; species Phrynocephalus forsythii. The sequence goes on from JAPFRF010000001.1 coordinate 142,013,927, forward strand.
ACCTGTTGTTCAAGAAAATGCCCACAGTGGTTTTGATCCTGTGAGAAATAAAAATCCTTTTGAAGTTCAGTTAGAAAGAGACTCTGGCCTCGTTTATAACTCGGAACCGCCGAAGATCAGAACCGAACCCTCACAGCCAGTTTGCCCTATATGTATAGATTACATCATTTACATACAGTACATTTACAGCAATTAAAATGCCTAGAAAAGGTCCTCACAACAGGTGGTGGTAGGCAATGCAGGTGCATTTCTATCCACTTCTGGTTTTTGCAACCTGCCACCTGTGGTGGGCCCTAACAGAAAAGATTTCCCCCTCAGACTCTCAAAAAGAATCCACCACTGTTTGGATTCTTCTAGGTCTGCCTGACATTGCCTGCTATGCTGAATACTTGGTTTTATTTCATTTCTTGGATTAGACTATAAGGCTACAAGTTTTACCAGTTGTGGTCCTTGTTCACTTCTTCTTGTTCTCAAAAAGAAAGAAAGAAGTCAAAGCTAAGCTAACCTCTACCCTCCCTTTGCTGAGTCAGAGTTGATACCGCTGAGCTATTCTGAAAAAAGGTGCAAGAGCAAAATAAGGTAGTCTGATGTAGACTGGTCTCTTTGTATCTAGTGGCAAGACATACACATGCTCTAGAATCAAACAAAATTTGCAGACATGTGTTTAACAATTTCTTTTGAAATCTGTGCCAGAAGGGAAGGGGCTGCCAGGTACACTTCCTTACAGCCAGCATCTCACTGATTAAGCAGTATGGCAGCAATGGTGTGTTGTGCAATTGAATTAATGTAACTTAGTGGAAAGTTTGCAGTTGGGCATCAGTGGGATGTGGTTCCTAGTAGCCTTGGTGATGAAGAACCACAATTTCAAGAGTCAACATTTTCAAAGCAATGCCAGAGTAAAAAAAAAAAAAAAACCTTTGCAGCTATGGGTCCTTTTTACATATCCCTTTTAAAGCACAGCTACTAAGAAGACAGGATGCTTTGTCCTTTGTGAGAATAAACTCTTTGTACACCCAGACAATTAACTCTTCAAATGACTTGTGAGCCTCTCTAAAGCCACTGTGCTGCTCTCCGTCCATCTTTGAGCTCTATTCAAGCACTTAAGCACATCATTTTTGTTTTGTTTATTATGGGGGTTGGAGGGGTAGAGAGAGAGAGAGAGAGAGAGATTGTTCACAGGGATAGCTGAAGCGGATGGACATTTTGAGGACAATGACACCTCCAGCCAGCAGTGAATGTGTCAATCAGGAATCAAAAAGCCAAACAGAAGAGGCTTTGAAATGTGTCATCAGGGGTCAAAGTGACTTACAGCTGCCTTTCAAGCCATTAGAGAACTGTGCTGCTGGTTGCAGAGGTTCACTCACCAGCTTTACTGGATCATAAACGCTGTTTCCCTACCTCTTTCGTATTCACACACCTGGAAGTGAAATGTTTGGGGAGTGAGGGAAAGGGAGCATGAGGCTAATATATTCCAGAAACTCTCATTTCTAGTTGGGTGATGATTAATACAGCATATTGTTTTAATTAGCCCTGGCGGTGTTTGTAAAAAGAACAGGCACGGTTTGTTTCAGAAAGGTGCAGTTTTCTCGTGGTTGGAGCACATGCCAACTTTGAATGTTGAATCATTTGAATTCTAACCAAAACCTTTCATGTTTATCATCTTCCTCAGACTCTCTTCTCCTGGACTGAAATCCTACAGGCCTGGTATTAGTGGAGTGAGGTGATATAAATCATAAAGCAGATCCCCCTTTATCAAAATGGTTAATTTTTTATTGAATTTCAATCTTATTAGCAATCATTTTTAGCTGAATCATTATTAAATTATGCTATTGTAACTATCAGTCAAGAAATCTATATCATGTTTATTCAGAGTCTGGCATTTGAGGTAAAATGGGTATAGGTAGGAATGTATCCAACTTAAATATAATATGGATATATTTCGGACTGGTTCTACATCCGTTGTTCTAGTGTGAGCCTATTCTCTCCAATGTGGAAAAGATGAATTATTAGGGAATTACAGTATATTATTTCAAGAGATGCACCTTTTGACATATGTTAGTGGGAGCTGTCACTAATAGTCCCAGATTGAAAAACATTTGATATAGCTAAAATGTAAAATGTTTAATATTACACCCAGTCTTGAATCTTAACAGAGTCCTTTGCTCAACTATTTTTTTATAAATGACCCATAGCAGGCTACAGTTTTGAACATCTTTAATCTGATACAGTAGCATTTAAAAACAATAAAAAACAATTAATTGATCAACTGATCAGTTATTGTTACAGGGAAATGAGGCTTGTTGGTATGCCACAACAGAGGAAAAGAATGTACTTCAGATTTAAGACGGTATATCTGTATCCCATGCATTCCCCATCTATCTGCAGATACTGTATATACGTAAGACCAGTGTTGTCCCTGGATGTTTGGGATTGCTTTGGGTATGTATGTATGTATGTATGTATGTATGTATGTATGTATGTATGTATGTATGTATGTATGTATGTATGTATGTATGTATGTATGCATGTATGTCTCTCAGAACAACTCTGTGAGACAGGGCAAGCTGAGAATAAGTTCTTCATCCTTTTTGAATGCTATATTTAAAAACAACAGAAATCCAAAGGAAACAGCAGTTCTAATCTTTAGTGCTGATCTTGTTAGAATGTTTAGTTTTTCAGACCTATATTTGTCTCCAGTTTGGGCACTCCTATTGCTACTGCTGTGTTTTTACTAAAGGTCCAAGTACCCTAAATGGCTTAGGGCCTGGTTACCTAAAGACCGCCTTCATAGGAGCCTGGATGTACCCTAAGATCAGGCCAGCAGGCCCGCCTGAAGGTGCCATACCTTAAAGAGGTGAGGGCAATGGCATGTTGAAACAGGGTCTTCTTGGTCGTTGCCCCTCAACTTTGGAATGCCCTCCCAAAAGAGACCTGCCAGGCACTACCCCCCCTTTTTTTTTTTTTGCTTTTTGGTGCCAGGCAAAGACCTTCCTGTTTAGCCAGTATTTTAATTAACTAATGTTCTTTTAGTTGGGCACATGAGCAGCAGGATTTTATTATTTGTATATTAATTTTTTAAACTGCTTGTTATTTTGATGGTTTTAATATGTTGTTATGGTTTTTAATATAATGCTGTATGCTGCCCAGAGACCATTTGGTAGTGGGGCAGCTAAAAAATTCTGTTTTATATATATATGTACATTGTACATTGTACATTGTAACAGTACTCTTAAAACAGCCTGGGGGTAGAGTTAAAAGCTTCACTTACAACGAGAACCTAGGGACAAAGGGCTTGCATCCTCTTAATGCAGAATAAGATGTATGTCTAGATTGTTTTCAAAGTTGTGAAATGGACAATCTCATATGAGTCTGAATGTCAGGATTATGGTTGAGTTCCTCTAGTTATCATTAGTTCTCAAATACCCAGGGCTGGCGCTTCCATTAAGGCGAACTAGGCAGTTGCCTAGGGTGCCAAAATAGAGACAGGGCACTGGCCAGCGTGCCGCCCCCCAACACCGCCCCCTCCCACCGCTGGCCACTGCTGTCTGTCCCCCCGCCCGCCAGCCGCCCTTCGCCGTCCGCCCATCACTGCCCGCCCGCGCCCATCGCCGCCCCCCACGCCCATCCCCATCCCCACTGCCCCGCCCCTGCCCCACCCTGCCCCTGCCCCCACCTCCCCACCCCCTGCCCCACCCTGCCCCTGCCCCCACCTGCCCACCCCCTGTCCCCCACCCCACCCCCTACCCCACCACCCGCCCCACCACCCGCCCCACCACCGCCCTGACCACCCACCACCCCTGCCCCACCCCTGCCCCACCCACCCACCGCCCGCTGCCCACCCCACCCCTCGCCTAGGGCGCAAAAAAACCTAGCACCAGCCCTGCACATACTTTATATACTTGAATATAAGGTGCATTTTCAGCCCTTATTTTTGCTTGAAAAAAAAACACCATCGGCTTATATTTGAGTGAATATAAAGTTACTGCTGTTCTGCCACCTCTTGAGTGCTCGTCCGGCTTGGGGAAGGAAGTGGAGGGCAAGTCCTGCCCTTTCCTCTGAGCGCTCGTCTGGCTTGGTGAAGGATTGTGGAAGTTGTAGTCCACAACTCGATGGCCAGCTAGTAGCTGCTGCATTTCCCACCCTAGGTTTATACTCAAGTCAATAAGTTTTCCCAGTTTTTTGTGGTAAAATTAGGTGCCTCAGCTTATATTCGGGTTGTCTTATATTCGAGTATATACGGTATATCAAACCTATTATGAAGAAGGCAGTATTAAAAGGGATAGAAATCTGGACAACACTTTAATGAGTGATGAAAACCACTCATCACATCACTCGTTAAAATCAGAGATCTAAGATTGATGCCTTGTCAATCATTATAGTTGGCTTTTACCTCAAAAGTATTGATTAGGTTCAGTCTCCCTGAATTCAAGAGGGCGTATGCTCAATTAATTTCTTTTTATTTGTGCACTTCATTGTCTGAATTAATTAGTTAATCATTTCAGTTTCTTATAGGTGTCTGAGTTTTTGTTTTAAATACACAATTAAACTTTGATTTTTAAAAATTTGACTGTATATAATTTGTGACCTTGAATTTTATAGATGTGGGGGTATATCTGTTAGTAACATTGATTTGATTTGATTTGATTTGTATACCATTCCTATTAGTGCCAGGGCACTACTCTGTGCAGTTTACAGTTTTAAAAAGCACAGCATAGAAGAGAAATACTGTAAAAATAAGTCTCTGGGTCAGTCTCAGTGGAAGCCCCACGTAGAAAGCACTGCAGTAGTCAATCTGTGGGATGACCAATGCTAGCAGAAGGTTCTGGGGGAGCGCTCGTCTAGGTAATATATTTCAGCCAAATTTCTTGTTTTTTTTTCCTAAGGAGAGTTCTGAATTGAACAAGGGTGTTATTTCCTCTCTCTTTAAATTTAATGTGATATGAAAGCTCGCCTTTTAGAACTGCTACAGGTAAAAATTCAACATTGCTATTTTCCCACTGAGGAAAACTGGATGAGGTTTCTATTGTAAATATTGGATGGCATTTCGATGTACTATTCTACTGTGCTTTTGTAACTCAGATTTTCTTTCTGTATATCTTGTGTCAGGGCATGAGGACACAGAACATGTGACAAGGTATTTAAAGCCTGAGTGTCCCAAAATTCCCAATGTGACACTGGTTATGTATATTTGCATGACCTACCTAGCCAAACCAAGATTACTTTTTTAATATTGTTTTTGCCTTATGGTACTTCTTCCATTCTTTCAGCATACGAAGAAGGGCAAAAGTGGTTTGCATTGTCAGCATGCATGTTTGGAGTGGAAAATTCTGGAAAGCATAGATCTGAATGCTTTTGACCTGGACCCCTCTGAACACTGAGCTAACTGAGTTTTACTTCTTGGCGTTAATGGAATAAAAGCATGACTTTGCATCTATTGGCTTTATCCTATGGCTAAATTTCAACACAGTCTATATTTCTTGACAGTTTTAATTTGTTTAGGATTTTGCATGGTCCAAGGTTTTATTAGAAATGTTTCATTTGTTATCTTTTGGGCTTGGGAAAAATTCTGAATGTGGGAAGGCAATTAAAGATCACATATCTTCTATACACTCTCCTGTTACAATTGTATTGATACTAGAGATTTGCCAGTGTAAGCATCAGAAATAATATATTGTAGTGTTGATTTTGTAATTTCTCTGCAACTCATTGTGACACCACATCCCCTGTTGACAGGTTGTTGCTTTTTTTAAAAAATGAGGATTTTAACAATGAGGAAAGGAAATACTTGGAATGCCAATGTGGCGGTCTAACTCCTAGGCCCCGTTCTCATATCCAATATTTATATAGGTTGAACTTTCCCACTTTGTGAAGCAGTGGGAGAGAGAGCTGAGCCTAGGAGCAGACCAGCACATCTGATGATTGTAACATTATATCCACCCATTCTTTCAGAATATGAATTGTACCCCTATTTGTATGGTAACCACATCCCAAATTGGATAAAAGAAGACACCAAGGGCGTTCTTTGAAAACAGCTATATTATGTGAGAGGTCAAATTGTCATTTCTCCTAGCCACTCCCTTCATGTATCAGCAGTACATCATGGAGAGGTAGATGTTTTGGGGTTATGGTCAATGCATTCATTCTGACAGGTGACAAAAATGTTCTCAGTTTAAACATAATGGTTTTTTTAAAAAATAAATTGCTGATCTTTATGCAAACGTCACAAAATACTTTATGTTCTGATTCTCATCTATCTGTTCCTCTTATACTCCCTCTTTTTATCTTCCTTTTCTCTTCCTTCTGAAGGACTTGGCCGGGCCATGTAAAAATCCCAATCATTCAACAGTACTGGAGAGTAGATAGTATTTACCTCAATAATGGTAGTTTCTTTTCGATTCTTTTTAACTCTCAATTCAGATGATGGCTCAAAACCAACACCCACCATGGAGACCCAACCAGTTTTTGATGGAGAAGGTAAGAAAAACCAACAATTTTTTTCCTTCTTTCTTTTTCTTTTAATAGGTATGGATCCAGTTCTTTTATTATTTGAGAAAGAAAATGCATACTCTTATGTTGGGCAGAATTATATTTCAGGCTATCCTGGGTGTTCCACTTTATGTTTTTGTACACATTATTTTCATGGGTGTGGGGTTGCTTAGAATAAAGTTTTGATGCACAGATGTTTTTCAACACAATCCTGTAGTGATGTCTCAAGAAAAAAAGAAAGTGATAATTAGAACACTTGAAACTGCGTGTGGTTGTGTAGATATTAAGAAAACATTTGTGTTTGTTTTTGTTCCCCGTTAAACTATGCAGTGGAGAAGTAAAACATAATTTCCTGAAAATATGGCAAGCTCTACTGACCACATATTTTGTACCAAAAACAAAATTGGATAAAATGGAATGCAGATTGGACTGTTGGATAGTTTAAGAACATTTAATTTGTTGTGTTTCTTTCTATTATATGTATAAGTTATATTAAGTGGTATGGGTTATTTTAAATGGATTGTCAAAAATTTAAAAGAAAAAAAGAAAACAGTTCTTAACTCCTCCTTCCATCTCGGAAAACATGAACAAACAGTATAGTTTTGGCCTACAGGCTCTTACACATTATTTTTAAGATGTATAGAATTATCAACCATTTCAGTACTGCATTTCAGTACTGCTGAAGTAGTTTTAAACGGACTCATATTGCAAATTTAAGGTGTTCTCGAGTCAACCCACAGAAACAGAATTAGTGGGTAGAATTGCTGAACTAAACTAGTTCTCTGGCATCATAGATCTATGCTACCAATTATTACTAACAGAATTATTATTATCTCATCTCAGGGCTTTTTGCCTTTTTACCTTAAATGCCTACTGAACTCCAAAGCACTTGCTGAGAGCATAAATTCTTGAGAGACCAAGCCAGTGTGACTTGTTTGTTGCGCTACCAATTAGAATGTCTGTGTTAGGAAACAAATCCAAATGGCACGATTTGCTATGTTTTAATAATAGCTCTCTGCTTTCATCTAATTCATGTTTTACCAAGCTGGTACAGTGGATCCTTGTATAACAAACAGCTTGTATAACATAAAATTTGTACAACATAAAATATTCTGGAGATAGGGGAAATTTTTATGTTGCCAAATCCAGACAACATAAAAATGGGATTACTTCATTTTCAATGCATTCCTATGGGAAATTTGTATCAAGGAAAATTTGCTTCACATAATATCATTTGGAACAGATTAATTCCTTTATACAAGGTACCACTGTATCCTCAAATGTAGCTTCCTTATCTTCAGTTAAGAGGGCCCTGGCCATGCTAGCCAGGGGGTGATGGCGGTTATAATCCAGCATATTTGAAGGGCACCTGCTTGGGCAAGTCTCTTCTGAATAATGCTTTATATTTCACCATGCAAAGTAGTTCCATAGAGTTTTGATGTTAAGGTTGTATCCCAATTGACTTCTTTAACTCCCAAGCAAATTCTTCCATTCATATTTATTGTGCTCAATTGTACAGAAAAGGACTGTGCCTGTTTTGCCAATAGGTCTTATCTCAGATTGCAAAATCACCTGAGGCACTGACAGTCACAAACAATGCCTAGGTGTAGGAGCCAACATGTCAGGTTTTCAGTGCTTGGACCATGCTATGGATTTCCATACTGCACTTGCATATGAACTAGGCTACCAGCTCAAATGTTTGGTCACTTAATCTACAAAGTAGACTAAGAACTTTTAGTGTGATTTAAAAAAAGAAGACAAATCTTTGTGAGATAAATACACAATTGTTTGCTTTGCAAAGCTACCATAATTCCCATGCCTTATGCCAGATGAAAAATAAAGTATTCAGGGCATCCTTTTGTATCTGCAATGACTAGGACGCCACTTGTGCAAAATGATTTTTGCATTTGTTCGTGATTTCGAACTTCTTTATGAAGACTTCATTTCATGATCTTAAATTGTCAGTCTGTTTAACCTGTGTGTTAAATACATTCACCAAAAGCAACAAAGTGTCTTGTGTCACTTTAAAGACATATTTTTATTTTATTTGATGTAAGTGTTCATGGGCTGTAGTTCATGTCATCATATGCATTGTTTTTCTTGTAATGAAAGCTTATGGCAAACAAAATTTATTAGTCTTTAAGATGTTAACAACACTTTTCATTTTGCTACAAGAGACTAGAGCCAAGAACATCTGTGGACACAAGTTAGATAAAGTTAAAGTTTCCCCCCCACACATGCGTGCTAGTTGTGTCCAACTCTAGGGGTGGGGCTCATCTAAGCCAAAGAGCCAGTGTTGTGCAAGTCCATGGCCATGTAACTGGCATGGCCGAATACATTTATGCGCATGGAACACTGTTTATCTTCCTGCTTGTTGTGGCGGTACCTATTTATCTACTTGCGTTTACATGCTTTCAAACTGCTAGGTTGGCAGAAGCTGGGGTTAACAGCAGGAACTCACTCCGCTGTGTGGCACATGGGATTTGCCAACTTTGCAACAGACAGTTTTCAGTGCTCTGGCCTGCTGAGCCACCATACCCAAGGTTGTCCCCAGATCTTCTTGGACTAAAACTCCCAGAAGCCCATGCCATGAGCTGTTTTTCCAAGGAATTACAGTAGGAGCCCTGTATCCACTGATTCATTATCCACTGATTCAGTTATCCACGGCTGGCAGAGGAAAATAAATAAATATATAATTCAGCAGCTGCAAAGCAAGCTACTGTCACAAAGAGCAGCTGTAAAGCAAGCTACTATCATAAAACAGCAGCTGTAAAGCAAGCTACTGTCACAAACAGCAGCTGTAAAGCAAGCTACTGTTGAAAAACAGCAGCTGTAAAGCAAATTACTATCACAAAACAGCAGTTTTGGGGACATTTTGGCGGTCTCTCTTATCCACGGTTTTCATTATTAACGGAAAAGCTTTGAACCAATCCCCAGCAGATACTGGGGTCCTACTATATTGCTATAGACTGAAGATGAAACCAGATGACAAGAATGGGTCATATCTGATTGCACTAGGAAAAGTTTAGTGCAATCTCCCTTAGAATCACTCTTCCATATGTCAGGGAATTTCTCTAGCTCAGACCCCAAAAAGAGCAGCCCTGCTGCTGGCCCAAAAAGATTAACCTTTGGCACCGATCATGGTTGGGCTGGAATGCTGAAGTTGTGTGAGTGCTGCTAAATAACCCAAACTGAACTGGGCCACAGGTGGTCTAATATGCAACCCATTTCTTAGAATGATATCATCTTCACATAGCCAATTTCCTCTGTTAATATGTATTATTTGAAAGATACATTTTCTTGTTTTCAGAAATCACAGCTCCCACACTTTGGATTAAGCACTTGGTCATCAAAGATTCCAAACTGAACAGTTCTAGCATGAAAACCTCAGGTAATTCTTGATTTTTAGGAGGCAGAATGGGTTTATGCTATATCTCCCTATCCTTTACATTACTTTAGGGAAACTGTTATTTTCTCCCATGAATTGTTATTTTTGTTATTGCACTGAATTGTCTAGCATCAAGTGCATCAATTGAGCCTCTTTTTTTTTTTTTTTTTGCAAAAGGCTGGGTATAAATACATTAAAATGTATCTTCCATTATTTTCACATAAGCATTTATCTTATTTCCATAGCTTTTTTTTCTTCCTTTCTGATGACGGAATGATAGTGCTAGGTGTCATGGGGCAGACTCACAGCCAGTTTTTTACAGTGAGCTCTGGAATGCTGTTCGAAGGGATTTATAGATCAAAATACTTAAAAACCAATATTTTAAAATGTAGAAACCAAGTCTTCATTTTCTTCGAGGAACATGATCTGTGCGACTTAATTTTACAGCTAAATTGTCTATGATTCTGCTAAGCTGAGGTAAGGGGATAAGAAACTTCACTGTAGAGTTTGATTCAGCTTAAAGATTTATTTCCATGTACTCTCAGAAAGGCAGCCAGGGTACACATATTGGTCAGTTTGCTGAGCTAAACAAAATACATGTTGAACAAGTTCAAACTATACTCTGTAAACTTCACTTCTTTATTAGATAAGGTCATGTTCCATCGCTCAACACATTATTGTGTGACTTCATTCCTAACTTGTATAGTATAGTGGTTCCTGGATTTTAAACTGAAAGAAGCTTGAATGTTAAGATTAATTCAGAATAAAATTTGTATAAACATTTGGTTTGAAAATTACCCTGCTTTTGGCAGCTTCAGTTTCTTGATAGATTTCATGTTTTCTATTGTAGGTAGTGTAGTCAGTTTTGTACCTGGAACTACTCACTTCTGTTACTATTTTGGAGAAGAAAGCTTCCAAATTTTGGAAGGTACAAATTTATTTTGCTATTCTCTTTATGTGGCTTAATAGAATCATAGAAGCTTTAGCTGTCAAATTAATTCACATGGACCATGTTCCTCAAAGAAAAAGGTGCCTGGATTTAATCACATGGATATATAAATACTGGTCCTTTCCCTTAGAAAATCATTCCACAGCATGTTATAGCATTTTCAGTTCTTCAAAACCCTCTGGTTTATGAATGTGGGATATTGTGTTTTTGTATCCATGATTCAAAACACCAAGAAATGGCCCTAGACTACTGTACACTATCATGCCAGCACCGTCATCAGAAAAAGGATGCCACGTTTTACATAGCAAACAATAGCCTGAGCATTGACAACAACAATGGTAGCAGTCAAGATGGTGTAATGGATGCCCTCTTGTGCCCAGTACCATTCACAAAATTATACTAAGCAAAGGAAAATCCCAGAAGAGAAATCCTCTTTTAATCAGTTAACCACCTCGACAAAACACAAACCAATTGTTGATCTGTTTTTTTAACAAGTGTGAATGGGTGCCCTCATTTTTAGAATTGTCTTGTAGAAATGTTGTTTTGGTGTGTTGCACAATAATAACACTATACTGCCATGTAATGATAAGTGGCCACGAGTTTGCACCCTGACATCCCACACTGTCATTTGAGGGCAAGCAAGCCTCACAGGTCATCTGAGAAACACATGGCCAAATGTGTATGATATGTTCCAGAAGCTGAAATGTAGTCCTGGCAGAACTTCCTGCATATTTCCAGATGAACCTTGCATCTACCTCCTGATGAGCAATCAGAAAACAAAGCAAGCTACCATAGTTTGCAGTCTGTTAGAAGTGCAAAAATCTTTTGGCAGTCAGTCATATTTAGTACTTTATTTAAGAAATTCCCTCTTTTAATAATAGGCTATCTGTAGTATATAGATTGTTCCTCAATAATTTTGGCTGAATAAACTTTGTGACTGTGTGAAAAATATCCACTTTTATTCAGGTCCCCCCCAATGTTATTTTTCAAAACTCTTTCAAAACTGTTATCTGAAGAAACATCCGCCATGGCAGGCATGTCCAAACTTCGTCCCTCTTGATGTTTTGGACCACAACTCCCCAGAATCCCAAGCCTGCATTTCCAATGGCAAAGGACATAGTGACTATGGTATTGCTCAAACTCTTTGATCACATGAATAAAAATTTAAGGAGAAAAACCGATGGAATAAAATTAAGGGCAGTAGTCTTAGATTTATGGGAATCTGCTTAGTTTGCATTCATTCATTCATTCATTCATTCATTCTTATACCACCCATCTAGCAAATGGGAGGAAAAGCACAATGTCATCAATCAGAATAATTTATTTTAAATTAGTCATACCTTTCTTTTTAGGTTTTAGGACTCCCTTTTGTCCTGGTGAAGTATTTGGGAACCACAGGATGTGCTGCTGGTGGTGGGGAACTTTTTATAGCAAAGAACTGTGAGGAGATCACCAGCTCTGGGCTGTTGGAGCGGGAGGAACCATTGGAGGCTATCACTCCTACATCAGCATTCCCAAAGGCTTCCCCGGGGCAAAAGAACTTAAGAGGAAGGGGTAGGGAATTACTTTAAATGAAATGCTTCCAGCACCTGATCTAGGTAAAACTGCACAAAGCTATGCCAATGGAATTTTGACCAACAAAATCTATCTATCTATCTATCTATCTATCTATCTATCTATCTATCTATCTATCTATCTATCTATCTATCTATCTATCTATCTATCTAATCTATCTACCATTACATCTAGCTACACAGCTACTCTGGGCGGTTTAGAAAACTGAACAGAAATCAGACCCACAAACAATGCAATATAATACAATAGATAAGCAATCAAATAAGTAAAAACATAATAACTTAAATAAACAATATATATCAAAACATCGAACAGGAGCAAGATAGTCTGCGTAAGAACACCATTGACTTCCTTTATTCTGATGATGCAGGGGAGGTACACTGACAATAAGAATAAAAAAATAATTTGATACATACTGTATATACTCGCGTATAAGCCTAGTTTTTCAGCCCTGATTTTGGGCTGAAAAAAGGGGTCCTCGGCTTATATGTGGGTCAATACTTTTAGCCACTGAGGCAAGTTTGGGTCAGTGGCTAAAAGTCATTTTAAACATTGTGTGCCACTTCTCCTGATCCCCCCCATGTTTAAAATGACTTTTTAAATAGTCATTTTAAAACAATGTTTAAAATGACTTTTAGCCACTAACTCAAGCACTTTCCTCGGTGGCTAAAAGTCATTTTAAACATCACACACACACCCAGCTCACAAAGGAGGAGTTGCCAGGCCCTGCTGCATTTCCCACCCTAGGCTTATACTTGAGTCAATAAATTTTCCCAGTTTTGGGGTTTAAATTAGGGCCCCCGACTTATACTCGGGTCGACCTATACTCGAGTATATACGGTAGTTCCTGTTTCCTCATGAGAGTACAGGTCACCGGTGCATTAAGGCATTCTGAATCCAAGAATCTGTTCTGAGTACTGTAGCCGAATAGAATTCAGTCTTTGAACAACAACAAAACCAATTCCTGCTTATAACAAGCTTTTTCTCAGCTGTGTAGTATCATTGCAAGTCACGTAGGGAATAATTTTGCAGCTCTTGTTAGAAGACTAGAAGTCAGGGACATTCCTGTTCTATAAACTGTAAATCATTCTGAGACCTGCTGCTAGATCCAAATCTGTTTTGTACCGATTCCTGATGTAAGTGCTAGCCTGTTCCTGTCAATCTTTTCTTTTGCCAAACCCCATATCTTAAAAACTCAGTTCTACCTAATAGTTTATTTAATCACATCCATGCTGCTTTCAACTGTGATCCGGGCCTAGAATGCCTTTTTTCAGCAAGGAACTAGGTGACGGCTTCTTCACTGCAAGGCTTGGCATTCCCTGTCTACTACAAAGTTGTTTGGTTTGGGGTAAAGACATACTCCAGCCATGTGGTCATTCTAAACCTTTTAAAGAGAACCACACGATGATGTAATGAACAGATAAAGAGAAATATAAACATATTTCTTGGATATCCAGCAGTAGCAGTGAAGCAAATGCAGCAACTGATTATTTGTGCATGACGTTATTTGAAAGGAAGAATGAGTAATCTATTAAAGTTAGGAGCTGAAGACAAGTTTGTGTTTGTCTTTTTCAACAAGAAACCGTTAACCTAGTTTTAGAAATGAGTTGTCCTTGGGTGTAAGCAAACACTCTGTCACATGTCCTAGTGCCAGAAATCTTATCGGGGACTTCAACCATTAACATGTGAGACAAGCATTAAAAAATTCATCTACTACTTTTAAGATAGAAGTTACTTTTCTCAGAACTTTGTTCCATGGCATCTCATGTAGACGTCCTCAGCATTCAGCCATTTTGGGATTCCTTTGCTATCATGTGGCCATGCCTAAGACATTGGAAGATAGAACCATTGTTTTCATTTTCAACATCTTCTATGTGTGCTGAAACTGTCTTGACACTCTGACCAGTAGGGAAGGTAATGGTACCTCACTTCCAGTCCCAACTTAATGAACAGGAATTTATAATTAATCTGAAGTCCCTGGGCATACCAAGTATTGAATAAGAGGGGTGAACCTAAACCTGAAGTTCCTATGTATATGAAAGCTTTATCATCCAAATTGCTTTCTAGTTAATTCCTTTATTGTTTGTGATTAAAAGGGCGAAGAATAGAAATGAACTCATTAACTTTCCAGACCCCCAACTCTGTGAATTTCATTCTAATCAGAGCTACACACTCACCACCAACAGGCTAGAGTTATTTGCCATACGCAAAGAACTTCACCCTTCTTAACATGAGTTATGTGCATGGAACCCAGTGTCACGAGACAAACACAGTGCATGAGTAGCAATGATAGATAGAGAGTAATGGCAAAAAGGCAGTTATGTTTTCATTATAACATACTATATTTTAGTTGCTAATCTGATGAACTGAGCATAAGTTCTTTTCCATGCTTTACTTCTGTTTTTTTTTTCCAGTTTCCAGTTTAAAAGGTGGCTATTTATCTGGTCTGTTCCTTTCTGAGTGCAAGTACAGTAGTCTTCTCAATTTCTTTGTAGAAAACTCACAGGTGAAATCCCATTTTCCAAACAGCAGTTCATCTGTTTGCTCAGCTGCCATTCAAACAACCATGTCTTTTGTTATAAATAATAGCTGGTTCTTTCATATGTGCTTTATTTATAAACCCACTGATTCATCATTTTCTCAATATTCACATGGACAGTCATTTAACTGTTACTCATTCATGTTTTGGTTGTAACAAAGATGTGGTTTGTTGCAGCCAGATTATTAACAGAACAGTGCAAATGGTTTTTACATATGTAGTGCAGGGATGCATTTGGTTTGCAGAGAATTTAATTTTGATGGAAGAGAAAGAATATTGTATTTCAAGTAGAAACAGTATTTGTCCTGAAGAAATTAAAATATATATTTAATGTCGAAAGTCTTCATTAATGTTGAAAGTCTTCATAAATGCACATGCTACTAATTTATATAAGCATTACTCACAAGTCTCTTTATTGGAAGCATGACAAATTTTGGAATTATTGCCAGCCTTTTTATTAGAAGTGATTCGGGGGGAAGCATTTGATCCATTTTTTAAAAACTAAAAGTAGTAAATCTTTTTCCAAGTTAGAAATTGTGTGGTTTATCACTGGTGACTATAAGCTTTAATTCTCTGGAAGCAGGTACAGTTGAAGTAACGGAAGGAGTAATGGAAGATCTAAGCTCCCCCCAGACAGCTAGCAAACAGAGTAATGAATAATATGCCACTGGGAACCAGTTAATCCAACCTAAGGAAAAGGTGCAAAGTATACAACTGGGAAATAATAATCAATGTGCAATAGTGGGTTCTAAAACCATATGCAGCTAGACAAATAAATGAGGTTCACGCCTGCTGCCCTGCGATAAATCATTCACAAAGAATCCAGTCTCTCTCAATCCACTTTCGAAGAAGGAAAACAAATGACTCCAAACTCAAAGTCATAGCAGCATCCTCCCCCACATGCACAGACACACTCACACACACACACCTCCATATCCGTTGTTAAGGCACATGGGGGCAGAAGCAGGGATAGAGATGGAGAAAGACGTAAGGTACCAGAGGAGTCAGGTGTTATGAAACATTAAAATAAATTGCCAAAGCACTTCACTGGGAACCCATGAACATAAACATAAGAACATAAGAAGAGCCATGCTGGATCAGGCCAAAGGCCCATCTAGTCCAGCTTCCTGTATCTCACAGCGGCCCCACCAGATGCGTTTGGGAGCGCATGAGACTAGATATCTGTCTCCTGATACCACTCCCCTGCATCTGGCCCTTGAAGTACCCTGGTTTAAAGCCTAGAGATTACACATCTCCATCATGGTTTGTAACCCGTGATAGACTTTTCCTCTAGGAATCTGTCCAATCCCCTTTTGAAGGCATACAGGCCAGATGCCATCACCACATCCTGTGGCAGGGAGTTCCATAGACTTACAACGCGCTGGGTGAAAAAATATTTTCTTTTGTCAGTTCTTACTCTCCCAGCACTCAATTTGAGTGGATGTCCCCTAGTTCTGGTATTTTGAGAGAGGGAGAAGAGTTTCCCTCTATCCACTTTACTCATACCCTGCATTATTTTGTATGTCTCAATCATATCCCCCCTCAAGCGCCTTTTTTCCAGACTAAAGAGGCCCAATTGTTTTAGCCTTTCTTCATAAGGGAGGTTCCCTAGCCCAGTAATCATTTTAGTCGCTCTCTTCTGCACCTTTTCCAGTTCCACTATGTCTTTCTTGAGATGCGGTGACCAGAATTGTACACAATACTCCAGGTGGGGCCTTACTATTGTTTTGTATAACGGCATTATAATGTTGGCTGTTTTATTTTCAATCCCCTTTTTGATAATCCCTAGCATGGAATTGGCCTTCTTCACTGCTGCCACACATTGGATTACCATTGGGGCTTAGGATACAAACTAAAAGAGCAGAATTCCTCAGCCACTCTGCCTAGTGTTGGTCAATTAGCTTGCTGTTAATGCTCTGCAAGTAGGGTTCTGGGGATCAAGCCTGGTTAGAAACCGTGCCTTCTGATGTGTGGGTGGGCTGTGTCAGTATGTGGCAAGACAAATGCATTCCTCTTACCTGCAGGCACGGTTTTGTAAAACTTCATACATTTTTTTGAGAAGAGATTTGAATGAAGCTAAGCCATGCAGTTAATCATCTAGATCTGTCAGGATGGTAGTGCTAGGCTTTCATTTGTGAAGGATATTGCATATTGGAATTGTTTAGAGAAGTTTGACTTAGGAGCCCAGCTGTAGAGCCACAAGTCAGGGCTTCAATTCCTTCTGTGTCTCTTGGGAGAAGAGCTGGCCTGGGTAGCCTTGGGCAAGCTGCCCTGTCCCAGAATATTCCCAGAAGAAGGGAATGCTAAATCTAGCTGTTGTGAGATTTTAGGGCTGTTTGGCCATGTTCCAGGACATGGCCAAACAGCCTGAAAAACTCAACAACAGCCATCAGATCCCAGTCGTGAAAGCTTTTGAGAATCCATTGAACACCTCTACAGGGAGGAAACAGTCAGACCTGGAGACTGGAAACACTCTGAGGAAAAAGAGCACACCTACTATGTTCCTTCACATTTCTACTACGCTGCAGGGACTCAAATACCATACCAGCCTTCCTCAAGACAAAAAGGAGCTTTTTCTCCCCACAAGCTACCTGTATCTATGACCGCCTGGAACACGCCCTCCTACGGGAAAGAATTCATACAACCCACCAAAAAAACTGGACACCACAGACAGAGTAGGAAGAAAAACTTCCAGAACACGGCCAAACAGCCCGAAAAACTCACAAGAGCTATTGGATCACAGCCGTGAAAGCCTTCGAGAATACAATGTTAAACTTCTTTGGAATACCAAATGCTTATAAAGCCCAAGCAACAGTCACCATAAGGCTGGGCTGAGATGAATATTGGAAGTCTGAGTGGATTTTTGCTGTTTGGGGAAGGGCCACAGGAAGAATTATCCAGAGTTCAAAGAGAGAGAGAGACTGAATTAGAATATGAGGTGGATGGAGAGAGATGCCCTCCTCCTTTTTCACTTTGAAGTGTTGTTGAAAGTGTTGTTGTTGTTGTTGTTGTTGTTGTTGTTGTTGTTGTTGTTGTTGCAACCACTCATATAGCAACAAGGGGAAGGCTTTGGGTCCCTTTGGGGAGAAAGGTGACATAAAAATAAAGTTTATTATTATTATTATTATTATTATTATTATTATTATTATTATTATTATTATTATTATTATTATTATTATTATTATTATTATTATTATTATCTTGCCTCCAATTGCACTTCAGGGCAAGCAGGCAAAGATAATATATGCAATATTGTTCCTATTATGTTCTGGTCTAGGACACGTGGCCAGAGGGTAAATATTAGGATCTTTGTTGAAAATCCATGCAAGCTGTTTTTTAAAAAAGAAACAAAAAAGGCAAGTCTCTGAGCCCCCACCCACCACCCCAATACTCATCTTCAGGCTGAAGTAAGCAATTCCTTTGAAAACATGAAAAAAGTTTGAACTGTAGAATGTTTCTCTTGTGTCTTACCCACTTCTCCATCTCAAAGAGGTCATGCAGTAGATATGTTTGAGCCCACAAAAGTACACAAGAAAAATTAATAAATGTCTGTGATTACCAGACCTCAGTCATACCCACCCTCTCCAAGTCAGCCGATTGCTCAGGTACCTGTTGCCCTATAATATTTTGTGCCCATAATATACTGTATATACTCGAGTATAAGCCTAGTTTTTCAGCCCTAATTTTGGGCTGAAAAAAGGGGTCCTCGGCTTATATGCGGGTCAATACTTTTAGCCACTGAGGCAAGTTTGGGCCAGTGGCTAAAAGTCATTTTAAACATTGTGCGCCACTTCTCCTGACCCCCCCATGTTTAAAATGACTTTTTAAATAGTCATTTTAAAACAATGTTTAAAATGACTTTTAGCCACCAACTCAAGCACTTGCCTCGGTGGCTAAAAGTCATTTTAAACATCACACACACACCCAGCTCACAAAGGAGGAGTTGCCAGGCCCTGCTGCATTTCCCACCCTAGGCTTATACTTGAGTCAATAAATTTTCCCAGTTTTGGGGGTTTAAATTAGGGCCCCCGGGTTATACTCGGGTCAATTTATACTCGAGTATATATGGTATATGAAAAAGGAAGCAACTTAAAATAAGGAAATAGTGAAAAGGATGGATCACATATGAAATATTATATTCTTTGCAGGGACATTGTTCCCAAGCAGTTGTGAGACTTTGTATTGCACTTATTTCAGCTTCATGCTGACTTGTCTCAATAGGCTGTGAAAGCTGGATTTTACAGTTTGGCTTGGTGGTATGTGTTTATTTGTAGGTCAGATAATAAGTAATAGACCAGGGTGAAATTTGTTAGAGGGCAATCACTATCTATTGCCCTAGCCACAAACTGAAAATAAAATAAAATAAAACAAATACCACTATATTGTACTGACTTAGCTTACAAATAATGGTTTCTTTTCTCCTGGCTTTTGTAAACCTTAAGTGGAAGGCAAAGTATTTAGCTGGGGGGGATTGGAATGCCAGATAGGTTTTTTAAAACCACATATTTATCTTTCTTTAAAGGAAAATATTTTAGTTATTGCTTTGTAATTGTAGATGGTTATGTTGTGAGAAATGCAGGTGTTCTTGAATAAGAGCAGTGAGGATAGACAGATGCTTAAGCGTATACTCCTCCCGGTGTTTGCTCAGCTGGGGTGCTGAGGAATTTTTGTTCTATCTTCATTTCCTACTTCCATAGTTTGTATGCATAGGGGGGAAATACCTCCTTCTCCCACTAAATAGAAGTTCTATCAGTTAATATGGCAGTTTGGGGGTAGAGAACAAGACATGTTTATATCAATATAAAATATTAATATAAATATTAAACTACTTCCAAGTGATACAAGATCTGTCTTGGTTTTAATGCCCTAGTTTTACCATTTTCAGACCAGATCTGCTACATGAAGACAATTTAGCCTGTGAAATGAAAAAAACCAACCATAATATGGTCAGAAATTGATAACAGTAAAAATGAACCAAATTGTGGCCCAAATCCTGTTATTTAGTGTATTAAGTCCTATTAGAGTAGGCCCACTGAGTCAATTGGAATTTAGTAAGTTAACTCCTCTGTAAGTTCCATTGATTCAGTGAGCTTTATATAAGTTATCTTTGAAGATTCTCAGTTGTCCAGGTTAGTTTATCTGGAAGTTAAGTCGTGGCAACTGGACTTTTCTTGAGAGATTGAAATGTTTCGCTGCTCATCCAAAGAGCTTTGTCAGTCTGAGGAAAGCTAGTTGCGAGTCCTCCAGCAAATCCCGAAGGACTTGACACCAAAACACAAAAGGTGCAATATAGTATACGCGGTCCAAAGCAGTAAGGGAGGAGTGTGTAGACCTCTGCAATGGAGAAACTAAACAGTCATTAAACAGGAGGATGGCCCAACATAGTAGGGGCAACAGCTCAGGACCAGAATCAGCAGTACACCTCCATTAAAAGGGAAAAGGGCACTCATTAAAATATGAGGATGTACACTTACTAGACAGAGAAGATAGGTGGCTTGAGAGAGGGGTCAGGGAAGCCATTCATGTGAGTATTAAGAACCCCAGTCTCAATACTCACATGAGCAGGGAAGCGTTTCAATATCTCAATAAAAGAAGTCCAGTTGCCATGACACAACTTCCAAACTTATGTAATGTGATTTACTGTATTGTGCTAAGCAATTGGATTTTGGACATTGTATACATTTCACTTCCATAGTATTCACAGACCTCCTGTCTGAGATTGTTTATCTTACTCTTTCTAATTATAATATTTTAGGTCAGTCTCAGATATAACCATGAGTCACGTCGCCATGCTACTGTTGAAAAACTATTTCTTTTAAAGCTACAATGACTAATAATTGTGCACCAGAAAATTGGAATGGGTGTTGCCCATGGAATGCTGCAGGCTTAGGATAAAAAACAATGTTTTTATATGTATAGGAAACCATTGGGAAGTACTTGGGGATTTGGGATATAGTGCCATGAATATGTTGGGGAAACAACACAAAGTCATTCCTGTCCCTCCTTCAAGGGGAAGAGTGGAGATCCTGTGTTGATGCCTAAATTCAGCAATGAATTATTTAATGAAGCTTCATCAGGACAAGGAGGGAGAACTGGTTAGCAGTATATACAGCATATATACAGTGGTACCTCAACTTACGAGCGGCTCTATCTACAAGCAATTCGACTTAAGAGCGGAAAACCATTGGCGTTTTAACTGCTGCCTTACAAATTTTAGATGCGGTCTGCTCTATTTACAATTTTTTTATTTTTTCAATTTTTCAATTTTCAATTTTATTTTTAGATACAGCTGCTCTACTTACAAGTTACTCGACTTATAAGCATGCATTCGGAATGGATTAAACTCATAAGTACAGGTACCACTGTATAAAGGTTCAACCTGTGCTGGACTTGGTGGAATTACATTTTCTCTGACAACTGTAGCATTGCTCTTGGGTGTACTGGTGGTAGTGATAGTCAAGGATGTACGGTATGTTTTACTCTCTTAGTTGATTTGTTGTGCACTGTCATGGAGAAGAATGACCAAATGCAGTGAATTATGCCTTTAGATGATGGAGAAGCAGACTACAGTCTACAAAACTTAAGACAAATGAACCATTATAGACTGTTGTTTTTCTTATGATAGAACTTGGGAGAACACACTGCTCCTCTAGAAATGCCTTCAGCTATATCAGTTACATCAACATTTTACTGCTGTTAATGCAGTCTACACTGACATGCCTTTGAAGATGTCCGGAAATTTCAGCTGGTTCAAAAAAATGCAGCTGTCAAGAGTGCTTATTGGTGTAGCCAATATAAATTTCAGAATGCCTAGCTTGCAAAATGTATATTGGAATTCAGTTAATTTCCAAGCTAAGTTTAAAGAACTGCCCATATCTGAAGGCATTTCCAAAGGGGTAGCATGTTCACCTATAGCACAAGAACATTATGCTATATACCCTTTAAAAAGCTTTTTAAAAATTCACTACTCAAGAATAGCTTGTTGAAATAAGTGATAGGCAGTGGGAACTTGGTGAAGGTAAACTGGTGGAAATACAAGCATTTCCACTCTTTTGCTTGCCCTGGGTGTTGAGGACAAGGGGTTGTTGTCTTTGTCTTTCCTTTCTCAAAAGCTACTTTAGATTCACTGTCTTAGCATTTTAACTCTAGACTAAAGATGTGGGACCTTGCTTAGATTTAAAAAAAAAAAAACACCTGCCCAGTGTCGTAGTCCTTCTAGATGAGTCCTCCACCCTGGATGAGTTGGAACATCACCACCCCAAATCTGACAAGGGGGATAAACTGCTGGATATTTCAGATCCTGAGTCTCATTACCTTCTCTGATGTAAGTGTGAACCAGAACTGGGGCTCAGCAGTTTGCTTTGAATCGCTGGTTGTAACTACCTTGTAGGGTTAAAAGTAAATATGCTTAGAATGCCCTTCGTTTCAGCAGATTTTTTTGCCTCCTTACATAAAGCAAATGAATGGAAAACCTGAGCAGAACATAGAGGGGATTCATTGGCTGCTTATTCTCGCATCTGAGTAAATGAATGACCTACCTTACCTTGACAGGTGTGAATTGCTGTCAAGCAAAGAGTTAGAGTACAGTAGTTTAGCAGCTTGTGATGTAATTGATTTGTAGAGGCCCCTTAATGAATGACTGTTCTGTTTATATCCAAGACCAAAACCAGCCACTGTTTTTTTTTGGTGGGTGGGAGGAGCCCAGTCAGCAAAATGAAGTGGGCTGAAAGATCAGTTGAGCTTTTCAAATGTTCCTGTTTTTAAAATCACCACCATCATCTTCATCTCTCCACCTGGCTTTGATAAACATACATTCTAGTTATGTCACAACTGTGTACATTTTTGAAGTTCTTTTGAAATCTGGGAGTTGAGTCATGGCAACTGGACGTCTTTTCATGTGAGACTGAAACTGAAACATTTCTTCAATCTGAAGAAGCTACTTGGATGAATAGTGAAAGTTTTGATCTCACACAAAAAGTCCAGTTTTCATGACTCAACCATCTGGCATCTCCACAGACTTCTTTTTAAATCATTTAAATGAGTCTCTCTGTAGTAATCTTCTTTATTTTGATTGAAGTATCTGGGCTGTGTTTTCAGACTCCACAAGGAATCCTTTCTACCTCCAATTTATTGGCCATGAACGTCTACAGCTCTGTCGTGCAGTCTCCAAGCAGGTTTTGGGTTTGGTGTGATTCCACCTTAGGAGGATTTGAATTAACGGACTGCGTTGCACCTTTGCATATGTGTTTCCTAGCATTCCTCCAAGGTGGTATATATGCATCTTTCCTTCTTCTCACGTTATCCTCACCGCAGCCTTGTGAGGGCAGTCAACCTGAGAGAGGGCAACTGGGCCAAGATCCCCTGAGTTTCATGGCTCTCGGGGGTTAAAACCTAGAATTCGTAAGTCCCAGTTCATGTACTGTACAAACCTAGTTCTGTAATAATGACGGAAATGATCAGGGAACTTTGTACATCATGAATAATGTTTTTCACATTGAGAATGTCCTAGGATGTTTCTAAGGAATATTTTTTTTAAAAAAAAATTGGCAATGGAAGCACTTCTGGTCTCAGTGGGAAACCAATTCCACATGGTGGGTGCTGCAACAGAGAGGTTTCTTTCCCTGCTGTTGGTACTGATTTTCCTGTGCCTTCTTTTCCAGAGAAAGTTAATTCCTGTGACCAAGAAAGGCAAAGTGCTCTAGAAGAGGCCAGGCAGAACCCACGAGAAGGTATTGTCATCCCCGAATGTGCTGCTGGAGGCCTATATAAGCCAGTACAGTGTCATCAGTCTACTGGATATTGCTGGTGCGTTCTGGTAGACACAGGTCGTCCCCTCCCTGGCACTTCCACACGGTAAGAACCATCTGCTTCGAACTTGCATTTACTTACTTATTTGTTTTATTTATAGGCCTCCTTTCTCCTGATAAAGATGAATTGAATTTCTATAGTAAGAAGGATGTCACATTGAAGACGGGACTGGTTTATTTTCCATGGCTTCAGAGACTAGGATGCCGGACAATGGTCTCAAACTATAGGAAAAGAGATTCAATTTAAACATTAGGAAGAACTTCATGACAGTTGTTCGGCCGTGGAATATGCTGCCGCGGAGGGTGGTGGAGTCTCCTTCTTTGGAGGTTTTTAAGCAAAGGCTGGATGGCCATCTGTCATTAGTCCTGTGATGGGGGTTCCTACATGGGGGTTGGACTGGATTGCCCTTGAGATCTCTTCCAACTCTATATTCTATGATTCTATGACTATGATTCTATGATTCTAAGGCAATGCTCTGGAATGGCATAGTCATAGTGTATTGAAGCATGTAGCTGCAGAGCCAGGGGTGTGAATTCAAATCTACACTCTGCTTCTCTGGAAGTGGCACTAACCAACATCCCCAAAAGAGGAAAGGGCTGGCCAAGAGTCTATGTGGCTGATGGGCTTACATGCCTTACCACCAGTCCGACCTTGGAGAAGCTGCACAGTCACAGTGACTTGAAAAGTGTGACTTAGTACTTGGAAAATATTGAGCAGGCCAACGTAAGGGATAAATTATTTGATGGGATATATGAAATTTCATAATATAAATTACCACAAATCATGGCATGGAAATATGACAACATTTCATGCTCTATTTCAAGCCCCCCACAACTTAAAATACACAGTTATCTTTCTAGTTGAGAGGATATTATCCTGCTGGTAAATCATGTAAAAGTTTATTCAATTTTAAATTGGCATATACCTAAATGCTGAAGTGATATGTGATTTTAAAAGCCCTTGAGGTTCATTTCTTCCCCACCTGAAACTCTAGTATAACTAGTTTAAAATGTGTTGTTTAAACCCATCCTGGTGATAAAGTGATGATGCATGTTTTATAAATGCTTTGGGGAAAATAAACATATTATTTTTGAAAGATTGTAATCTTTTCCTGTGTTCAGGCAGGAAAAATATGAATGATAGGGATTAGAACTTGCAGCACACAAAATCTGTATTGTTCAGTTTCTTTAATTACTGATCTCTTGGGTTTGATTACTAGAATAATTGTGTGTTGATTTTATATATGGGACAGAATCATTTTTAACCATGTACCATAAATGGGCAATCATACAAGTAATTCTACCTGCAGAGCTGACCATCAGTGATGCTTTCCTGCATTCTATGGCTGAGAAAATGCTTGTGTGCCCAGATACATTCCTGGTGACAAGATGGAAAGAGAGTAAGGGCCTTTTCACATGACCCCTAAGATCCGCTGGCCACTTAAATTCGGACCAGAGATCTTGGGGGTTTGTCGCTGTTCCTGTGTTCCCACCCCTCCGCACTCCTGGCTGCTGGCTGCGTGAGGGGAGGGGGGAAAAAAGAAAGAATGCCGGATTACCTCCATTCTGCCGGTCTCGCTCTGTTCCCCGCAGCATTCAGATCTCTTAAAGGGGCGGGTGGCAAAACAACAACAAACAGAAGCCAGGAGAGCCCGGCACTCTCTACGTTAGATCCGCATCAGGGATTTTTCACCCCCGGAGAGCAGGTACCTGAAAAGTGCGCTGGGACGCGCTTAGGTGGGCGTGGTCACACTTAATTTTCTGTAAACTCCGGAGCTGGTGGGGAAACAATTTTAAGCTCCGGAGCTGGGAGCCATTTGCCGCGGAGTTTAGAGGTCATGTGAAAAGGCTCTTAGAGGAACAAGCCTTGTATCCGATTGCCCTTAAGTGGCAATCTTATATACAGGATTTTGGCCATAATGACGAACTACACAGTTTCTTTATGCTACTTCTAATGTATTACTAAGTACAGTACATTGACGGGTTGTAAGGGACCGTAGAATCTCTGCCAAAAGGGAGTCTTACTTACTAGTTCTACTCCCACCTGAGACGTCGTCCCTGCCCATGCTGTAGGTATTGAGGTGATCCCTTTGTTCAGGCTTTCCCATAATAGTTTACAAAGCATATTTCGAGAAGTGATTTCTTCTATGTATTGTTGCCTTGACGTGGGAGACTATTTAGATCAGATAGCTAAAAAAGGAGTTTCAGTTTACTAGTTTTGGAGGGGAGAACTGGGTGGGAAATGTTGAGAATCATAAAACAAAAATCACAGGCACACCTATATTCTGCACCACCACCACCACCCTTCTTGTTCTCTCCCAGTTGCTCAAAGTGAGGCCTGAGGGACAGTTATAGAGGGTGACTATGCAGCATTTCATTTGGCCCTTTGTGAGGATGGGCTGGTTTGCTGTTATTGCCGGTAACCAGATGATGTAAGTGCCAGCATCAACCAGCCCATCCCTAGAGCATTCCTACTCTCACCTTGTCTGGGTCCCTGTCAGGGGCTACTTTTAAAAAGTGTAAGTAAGATCACCCTGTTTTGAGTTTGTTCCTAGCACACATGCAGTCTCTGGGAATACACTCCAGCAGAGTTTGTTGCTTGAAATTTCCCAGTACTGTTAAGTGGCTACAAAGACGGTTTAGTCATTTCATGATATTACTCTACTTGTCCATGGAAGAAGAATGAAGCAAAAATGTTTTCTTTTCTTTTTAAAAGCATATTAGCACAGTGCTTATGCACTCGACCAGGGGTTCTCAACCTGTGGGTCCCCAGATGTTCCTGGACTGCAACTCCCAGAAATCCCTTTCAGCACAGCGAATGGTGGAGGCTTCTGGGAGTTGCAGTCCAGGAACATCTGGGGACCCACAGGTTGAGAACCACTGCACTAGACCTTTTTGGTAAAAAATATTTTTAAAATTGAAGGCATCTTCCCAGAAGGAGGAGGAGGAGAGGAGGGGGCAAGGAAGGGGAATTTTGTTTGTTTGTTTATTTTGTGTTTTTTGTTTTCTTCAGGGAGCTGGGCCAAATACAGTTGATTGAGGTGTGCATGTCATGTGGATGCAAGGATAACTCCAAATGGCATATTGAACCTCTACACGACCACAAATGACCCTATTTAGACCACTCCAGCCTCTTCCAATTGAGCTGTGTAGCCAAGCCCATAGATAAATGGTGTTGGGTCTAATTTCTCTTCCAGCATACTCAAAATACAGAGAAATGTGAAAGCCATTGAGAACCATCTTTTAAGAAGGTGCTATCTTTTGATCTCTCCATTCTCCAGATATGAGACTCCAGTCTGTGAAAGTGATGCCAGATCAAAGAGCCCAGAGATTGATGATCCATTTAAAGA
Source organism: Phrynocephalus forsythii (assembly GCA_029282475.1). NCBI lineage: Eukaryota > Metazoa > Chordata > Lepidosauria > Squamata > Agamidae > Phrynocephalus > Phrynocephalus forsythii. The sequence continues at coordinate 142,041,021 of JAPFRF010000001.1, forward strand.
CCGAGAACTTCCAGGTCAGAATGGAGGACCATTCTGTTGTTCCCTACTCTCTCGTGTTTGTCCCTGCCTGCATTCAGGAATAAAATGCTCAAGAAGTTAGGATGGCTCACAGGAGAATTAATCAGCGAGCATTAGAACTGGACTTTTGTGTTGGGTTTTATAATCTGTGTTAATTGTTTCTTTCACATGACTATAGTCTTTCCTAAGGACACTCAGAACACGTATGGAAGAATATTATGACTGCATTCCCTTGCTCTTATGTTAATTTGAATGCAGGCTTTGAGCCAAGAGTGGATACACCTTATTTTGCTATTCCTAGTTTCCCATTGCCTCTCATAAGTGCGCTAACACCTTATCTTATACAAAATCACATGTGAAATAAATTATGGAAATGTTAGGATATGTACCTTGCCCAGTGTAGCTAGGTGATTACTTAAAGATAATCTACAAAACATTTTAGCTACATGCTATATAATACTATCTTACTGTAAAATTATGAATGATCAGAGTTACCACTGCTGACCAAGAACAGTTCTAAGTAAAGATTTCCAAGGTGTCTGATTAGTGTTGATGCCACCAGAAGCTGTTTTTGTATAAATCCATCTGACCTTCTTTAGAAAAAGCTAAACAAATATAAAACATCTCTATGGACTATAATCAATGTTAACACAGACTTGGCTGTCATTATATGGGGTTGACTATTTGGTTCCTTCAGTTCTGTGTATTTTTCCCCATCTTGCCCAGAGGACATTTGATCTGTTTATTTGCAGTTACTGTTCAAAGTCTGTAGTAAGCCTTTAGGCAAGAATTTGCCTTTTTGTATCTGGATAATCTGAATTTGGAGGATATGTATTAATATAATTGTAAAGAAGATGGAGAACACGCCATGGGATGGATGGATGGATGGATGGATGGATGGATGGATGGATGGATCTATCTATCTATCTATCTATCTATCTATCTATCTATCTATCTATCTATCTATCTGAGTGGTCTCCACATTCTTGATAATCATATTAATATATATAATATAATATTGTTTATAGTATAAAAGAGAAAAATGCTGCTGTGTGTGAGAGAGTGAGGGAGTGAGTGTATTGGATGATGTTTATGCACGTACAAATGTGCAGTACAAAGGCAACAGTAATTTAAAATGACCCCCCCAATGGGGTCACGTAAGTGTAGTATATAGATGACCTGAGAGTGAGAAAAGGGGAAACCAATTATGCATGTCATTGTTCCAAATAAGCATCTCTCCATTTCTTTTAGGATGCCCAGAAGGAAAGAAAGTGGAATTTCTCACCAGTCTATTGGATGCTCTCACCACAGACATGGTACAGGCCATTAATTCAGCAGCACCTGCTGGAGGCGGGAGGTGAGTTTGAAAAGAAGTCATGCTGAACAGAAGCAAGACAGGAAAAGATTTTGAGCACTGGACTATTCCAGTAGACTCTTAATCAAGGAGGCTGAGGGTGGGAATCACCATTTAAACTCTGTCACAGAATTCCTAAACAGTCACCTTGTCCTTCTAAGAGGATGAAAGTATCTGTTTGTTTTCTGCCATTTCAGACCAAATTAGGGCAGCCACATGTATTTTACTCATTCAGATATGGAATCTGCTTTTTTTTCCCCAAATCTCTCAGAGCAAGTCAATAAATAAATCATACAAAATATGCACCTGCTAAAATTAATGAAATACCAAACAAGAGACAGAAACACAGTTTGAAGTGATGGAGGCTAAAATATCAGAGATATTGCTAAGAAAAAAAATAGAAATTTTATAATATAATAGATGTTCAACTAAAAACAGTCTGAAATGCATTTTTAAGCTAAACTTGAGCAAAAAAGAGTACAGTAAAGTAGAAGGCTGGAAGGAATAGAAAATGTCTATCCTGGTGCTGAAAAAAGTTGGGAGTTTGATTCTGACCCTTTATATACTATGGTCCTTCTGGTGCTATGGTATTCATGGGACTTCTGCATGTGTAGTCTATTTCTTGATTCAATGACTGACTGCACTTTCACATTGCTCACTATCAGTTTTTCTGGGCAATGCTGTACTATGGACTCAAGATATAAATGAAAATAATGGACTAAAACAATAACAAAAGAAATCAGAACATATACATATCAGCAACATAGAATAAAATGTTAGATTATATATGAGCCAATTAAACACACCAATACAGTAGTTAGAAGTGCAAGGTGCAAAAGCACTAGAACAGTCCCCAAAATGTCTAATGGGGATGCCATCCACATACTGTACATATAAAGCAATGGTCTGCTCCTTAAGCAGAACGGCAGGCAGAAAATGCTTCCCATTGTACTGTGCAGAGTTATGCAGTTGTATTTGGCTTACTTCCGCCATCAGAGTTGGAGCTTAAGGCAGTAAAGTGCAGTGACCTAAGCTATGGGAAGGAAGCCTTTCTGTCTTCTTTATGAATTTTTTCAGGTATGTTTTATGCTCTTTCTTTCACTTTATATGTAAATAGGAGCAGCCAAGGGCATAAGATGCCTGGCTACACACCCATTTTAGATCTTGCTGTAGATGAAGATGAGGGTTATACCATGGATGAATTTTCTGATGATGGTGATACCCTCCACTCAAGTTTTTGCCCCTTCCCTCACATTTTCCCACCACATTTTTCCTCACTGTGGAAAAATCTCCCAAGAAGAAAAAGATGAAATAGCCGTAGTGTAAAGGGCCTTCTATACAGAAAACCTTGGCCTGAAGATGAAATGTCATGACTCATGACTAATTATTAGTATCTAGGGACAGATGGTGATAAGGTGCACATTTACGTATCTCCTCCATTCTCAGATTGTCTGGAGGGTAGGAGCTGGTTGATGCTTGCCTGATTCTTCCCCCTTTGCCCAGGTCCATGCTAAGACTCGCACAGGACTGGATCACCCCACTCATGTATGCCTTGATTTCCCCTCACTGACTTGATTACTGAGTTACTGAGGCTCTCGCTGTAGAATGTGTAAACATGGTGCTGGCTAGGGAACTACAGTACTTGGTTCTGGCACCTCCTCAAAAACCACAAGATTAAGTGCTTAAGACTATGACACCAACCCTGCAAGTTAGAACTGCCACCCCACCCACAAAAATACATACTCCTGGTCATATTCCTGGTTTTAAGTACCACAAACTCTCTGAGCCAAAAAAAAACCCCAGACAATTGAATGGATATATTTTTTATTTTTTATAAAGTACTGAAGATAAGACAAATGTTTCAAAAAGGTTTAAAAAGACATACAAATATTTGAAACAAGCAATGAAATTGTAAGGCTGAAAGAATACTGAGAAACACATCAGAAAATAAGAAAGCTAGCTAAGCTTCTCATTGCTTACAAACTAGTGCATCAGGATGGTCTTGGAGAATGGCATCACAGGACAGCAACTGAGCTTAGCATCTCCTAAGACACTGGTCCTCAACCATGGGTAAGAAGTCAGGTGTTGCTGGACTGCAGTTCCCAGAAGCCTTCACCACCAACTCTGCTGGCTGGAGTTTCTGCGAGTTGCAGTCTAAGGACACCTGCCTTTACCCAAGTTTGGGAATCACTGTCCTGAGAGAGAGACTACTACACCAACTAAACTAAAGGAAGTTCTGAAGCCCTTTACATACCTTAAACATCACATTCTACACCTCAGGCTTTGTATTCCTAGGAATGTTCATTAAAGCGAGAGCATTTTCTTCCCCTTTCTCTTCATACAGCTGAAGCCATTTTTCCAATTCACATAAGAAACTAATTCACACTAAGAAAGAAGTCATTTCCCAATTCACACACAGTACTAAGAAACAAGTCAACTTGGTCTTCAAGTCTTTGCTCAAACAATAAACTCCCATTTCATTAATGGCAAAGACTGCCCCCACCCCCCTCTTTCTTCCAGGCAACTCTTCCCAGACACTGAAAGACAAGCCTAAATTATTCAGAAAGAACCATAATCCATGCTTCCCATTTTCTCAGTTTCTTCACAATCACGGGCACATAAGCCACTAAGAGGTCTCATCTGGTCCTAACTGAGAATGGGAAGTGTGCAACAGCTCCCAAGCTATGTGTGCATGTGATCTTCCCACCCCTGCTTCATGAAGTGGTACCTCTTGCCATGTTCCTAGTGCTAGAGCCATCACTGCTGAAAGGTGTACCCCATGGGTGTTTCTGAGGATGGCATTTTATGTCATGTTTTATACTCTGTTGGTACTTTAAGTGATCTCTATTTAATATCTGTTTAATGGTGACTAGATATTTAGCAAATGGAATATTCTGCAGTCCAATGATAAACTACAATGTTGAACGTGAAAAGCTAGCATGTATTTCTATGCAGATAATACTAAAGAATCTTCTTAGGTTTAAGAAATAACAACACACAATTTATGTACAGTATTATAAAATGCCTTTCTTTAGATTAATATGATGTTTCAGCATATTATAACCTTATCAAAGCAAACATAGCAAGCCTGACGTGAAAGAAAATTCTAGTGAATGACATCCTTTGTTATTTCCATTTCAGTCTCCCAAGAAGAGATGGGCACGAATTGAAAAAATGACATTTTGGTTTTTCGTTTTTCGTTGCAGGTCCCGTTTTGGTTCGTTTTTGTTTTTTGTGATTTTTTTGAAAAAAATTGTTTTGTTGGTTTTTTTGTTTTTTGTTTTTACCCACTTTTTGCGCGATTTAAAGCATTTCTTGCCGTGGGCATCCCCCAACGCCCCAGACCAGAGGAAAACACACAAAAAATGATGCTGGCAGAGACACAGTATAGACTAGGTACACAGGGAGACTGCAAAGGCAGCGGCGGGCGTTGCTCAGGGCGTAAGGCAGCCGCATAGTGACTGCACTGCGGGGCAGGGGAGGGTACTCACCGAGAGGTACGCATGCACACAGGGAGGCTGCAAGAGAAATCTCTTCTTTCTCTCCCCTAAGAGCCAGGCTGCAGCCAGCAGGGACACACAGAGACACACACCTGCCTGGCTGGCCTAAAGTAACGAGTTGCAGAGACAGCAATCCTACCCTAACTCCCACTGCAGACTGCAAGGAGGACGGGGGCTGCCAGAGCTTTTTATGCACTATGTGGCTGCCACACCTACCCAGTCTGCAACCTGGGCATGCTATTGGTTGAAACTGTCCAAGAATTTACATGATCCCATCACATGGCTTGCATCCATTTTGCGGCTGGAATCCATTTTGTGTCATCCTTAAAGGGAAAAGAAAAATACATCGCAATGGGAGAAAGACAAAAACAAACATTTTAAGGACCCCAACCCCGTGGTAGGTAATAATTTCAAATAATTATCGCTGCATTTTTACGGATGTCCAGGGCGTTTTAATACCCAAGAAATGAATATTAGGCATCTGGGAGCCATTTTGGGTCAATGTCCCCTAACTCCCCATAAAGGAAAAAAATACAGCGATCTGAGAAGACATAAATGCACGTTTTAAGGACCCCAATCCCCCCCCGGTAGGTATTATCAGGCAGAATAAATAATTATCGCTGGGTTTTTATGGATATTCAGGACATTTTTTAACATTTAAAACAGCTCATTTCATTTGCGCGTTGCCATTAACGAAAACAAAACATAATGAACCTAATTTTCGTGGTTCTGTTTGGTTCGTTCCAATTTCATTGCCATTTTCATTATTCGTTTCGTTACGTAACGGAATGAATAACGGAACGAAAATATTTTTCGTTTTGTGCCCATCTCTACGCCCAAGTCAATGTAAACTTTTTTTAAAAAAAGTTTAAAATGGGAGATTTTACAGTATGTTTTTTTTTTTTAAAAAATGAATAGACAATGTGTAGTTCCAGTTTGTGTATTTATTTTTTTACCCCCCACCTTCTCAGTTACTAAGTCTACTAAAGGCCCAGGTCATCCTACATATATGTCTGTATGGAAAGATGGCTCTTCAAGTTTAAAGCTGTCAGGATGATGCATGCCTTGTAGGGTTCAGGTGTTTACTTTTATGAGTTACTTTATCACTAGACAGTGAAAATGAAGTGGCATAGTAGTAGAATCCTTTTTAATACTCTGCATCTAAGGCACACACCTTTTACAGTCCAGAGACTGTCAGCCATCTGCTTGTGCTCAACCATGATTTTACATTATGGAACAGCTATGATGCATAAACATCTGGGAGCATCATGTAGCATGCACATTCTCCAAACAGTGTGGACTGAACATTCCTTTCTTTCTGAATAACAGAAACAGAGATAATTAAGTCTGTTATATGGAAATAATTTATTGCACTTAAGGGCCCCTTCATATAATTCAGAAAATAGGGGGGGGTCATTGTTTTCCTTTAGACTGTCAGGTTGACTATCTCTACTCTCTAATGTTTGAAAATCATTGACATGCCAGGAACCCTTGCCACTTGCACTCCAGCTGGGTGTTTACATGTTCTCTGGCATGGATGCTCTTTAAACATAACAAAAATGCACAATTGTTTGTAAGTAGAAACCAGGAGGGCAGATTTGGATTTCTGAAACCAGGCCCTCAGATCCACGGGAGCTCACTTGGCTGTTCATAGAATCACAGCATAATTGAATTGTAAAGGGCCTATGAAACCATTGAGTACAACTTCCTGCTTGGTGCAGGAATCCAAATCAAACCATATCTGTTGGGAAAAGTTGTCCAATTTTAGAATAATATATCCAGGGCTTGTTGTGCCATCTTGAAACATAATGCATTTCCTAGACAGACAGTCTTGACAGAAATAATGTGATAGAAAAACAGAATAAAATGCATTAATCTGTAGTTTGATTGTGCTTAATATCCTGCTAAAAACTGTTTCCTTTGAAATGAATTTCATTGACACAAGACATCTTTGAAAGTAATGTGGCCAAGATGAAAAGAGAAGGTTAAAAAGAGAAATGTATGGTCCAGTTCAGTATCGCTCCTTTTTTCATTTTCTAAATCAAGATTGTACTATTGTTACTGTTGTCTCTTTAACAATTGCTTGAGAAAAGGCCCTGGCAGAAAATTCTAACTATGACTGATACCTCCTTCTCTTTGGGGCATTTGTGCTAAGGTGCCTGTGTTGCCAGCTTGAGATATGTCTAACTTTATGGACAATATGTGCATTAATTGGTAGTCTTTCTTCAGATGTTTGCATTGCTCACAGTACAGTAATCTTGCATTGCCTACAGTATTTTAATTCATTTATCTGCTGATTATATGGCATGATAAACTGAAACGTATTCATCACATTTTGTGAGTAGTACAACATTTCTTTCCAATATCATCTCTCTTTCCTAAAATAGTAGCAAACTTTCACCGTTATTACTTAAGACCAAGAATGGGCCCTTCGTTGGTTGATGTCAGAGAGCTCTAATATTTTGTGTGACTTGCACTTCTCCATACCGGAAAACTAAATAACTATTTTGTCTCTACTTCCAATGCAAAGGTTGGATCTCCTTTAGTCTCCACAAGCGATATCCAAATCTGTCTTAGCTGCAATCAGACTAGCCTATGATCTCGCTAAGCCCGCATTATCAACCACTGTAGATGTGATGTCCGTCCTCAAATGGATTCAGCCTATGACCATGCTACACTTCCATAAATCTTATTTTGAGGACCCACCTCCTGTAACTTAGCTTTTTAATCACCCAATGTGTGCAATCACAGAAGACCATGAAGAAGAAAAAGAAGTTGCTTACCTGTAAACTCTGGTGCTTCAAGTGGTTATTCAGTGATACCACACATACTCTCCCAGCCTTCCCCTCTATCTGTCACGTCAGTTCTGTCATTTTTGTCAGCGGCAGATACCTGGGGAACTGTGAAGGGACGGAGCTGGGTTTATATAGGGGAGGGAGGTCCTTGTGTCGCTTTTAGCTCTATAAGATTTTTAGAAGTTACTGCGCATGTGCACATTAACCCAATGTGTGTAATCACAGAATGACCACTCGAAGAATCAGAGTTTATAGGTAAGTAACTTTTTTTTAAAAAATCAGCACTTCATGCAAAGGGAAAGGAGTAAAATAAATAAATGTAATCTAAGTGATTCAAGTGATTCAAGCAGAAGTATTCAATTTGCTGATATCCTGAAGTAGCTGATTATTAAGCCACTTCATGATACCAGAAATTGACAGGAGAAGGAATTGTAAGGCTTGATTTTGGACCATTCCCACAATTGCATGTGCTGAGAACTAGAATGTACCATCCCACACCAAAAAAAGAGGTCTCTGATAGGGGCTTTAAAAGCTGTGGGTTCGTGTGCTCTGGGGTCAGATTGGTCTGCTCCAGTGACTACATCATGTGGTTGTTGGAAAAAAGAGTGAACCAATTGGTCCCCTGCAATGCCTATCTAAAAGAGCCCTGAAGTAGTTATTATGTGTTTTTGATAGTAGACTTCAACAGGACTAGGTGCTTGAAACAATTCTGTAAGTCCAAACAAATTAAGCTAATGTGAAAAATACTGGAGGTGAGAGAAGCTTGCGTTATGACATTCAGAGACTCACATTAGCTAAGAATTTCTCTTTCCCAGGCACAAGCTATCTCTGACCACTGTTCCTGGCCAGATAATCACTATTTAAGTATAGAGGACTGTAAAGCTAGGGAGGAAAGAAGAGGTCAAAATGGCAGTTGCTTTGAGCCATTCAGCTATTATAACATGTCTTTCATGTACCATTCTTTCCTCTGTCTTGTTGATGCCTCTGTCTTATTGTTTGCGACAGTCAGCCAGCCAACCAACAGAAGTAGATTCTATTCCTGTTCTTCTGATACACACATACACACACACGCATGCACACACACACAGAGAGAGAGACAGAGACAGAGAGAGAGAGAGAGACTTGCACTGTCTGTCAGTGTAAATCTATTGTCTGTACAGTAATACAGTACCTTGGTTTATGGGCATAATCCATTTCAGAAACATGCTTGTAAACCAAAACACTCTTGTATCAAAGCAAATTTCCCCATAAAATAATGGAAACATAGATGATTTGTTCTGGGAGCTCATAGACCACCTACTGTACACACAAAATGCCAAAACTGACAAAAGAAATTAGCTAGAAGTCCACGTCCACACAATGGTTTAGGTACCTGGCAGTGAAATCTGCTCTGCTTGGGACTAGCAACAGGATTTTGCTCTGTGTTTTTAATGTGGCAATAATAAAAAGCAACTTGTAGCCATATATACACTCGACTAGTTGCCCCATGACTACATATGCTTTGAAAAACAAGAAAGGATGTTGAAAGCAAAATAAAGAAAAATATAAAGAAAAATAAAACAAACAGCTAACCTGCACTCACATTTGAAAACATTCCTCTGCTTTTGAAGCTTGCCTGAGAAGGAAAGTTCCAGACAATCATCCAATATCCAGCATGGGGGGGACCATTGACTCACTTGTGATCATGTGACCTGCTCCAGTGCTCGTATTGCAAGACATTGCTTGTTGAGCAAGGCAAAATTTAGAAGAAATGTTTGCTTGTCTTGCAAAACACTCATAAACCAAGGTATTACTGTACTTAATTGCAGAAAGGGTCCCATTCAAGGTTTCGTTTTTTAGTCCCTCTGTCACATATAAGTGGGTTTATGTAATTTGATACATTTTAAAAAAAGTATTTCGTTTTAAGGCTGGTTTTATTTCAAGGCATGCACTTTCAAAACTTTCAGCTGCATTATATAATATGCTTTACAGTTACAAAATAAATCCACACTGAACCTTTTTTGTGGGAGCTCAGTTAGTATTTACCATATTCTACCTTGCTTTATGTGCACTTACAGTTTTAGATGTGAATTTTAATATTCCATGAAACACATGGTCATAAATCAAGATTTTAATCCTAATTAGAAAGAACCGACTGAATCAATGAGCTCTTTGTTCATCAGCACTTTTCCTTGGCTGTTTTCCCATTATACTTGAACTGTTTTAAATGTTTTTTTTTAATCTAACATACTTTTGCACATTTCCTGTTTTAATCTACAGATTCTTCTTCCATATTCATGCATTTCGCAGCATCTTGCATTCCTTTCTCATCTCTCCCTTAACTTTTTTAAATAGTCCCCAAACAGACATTATAAGCCATTATGATCATGGAAGAGATAGGTTCAGGTTTTCCACATTTTTTGTCCGCAAGTTAAGTTCAATTTGGTCTGAAATTGTATATCTGATACTTTAGGTTTTGTAGAACAAAGGCCTTTTTGTCAGCAAGGTGGCTATAAATTTAATAATAAAATAAACATTGCAACCCATCAATATCTGCCTTGTGAAACTGTCTAGAGTTGCAGTCCATTGAGTCTTCCCCTTCCTGTTTGCAAGGTTTTCTGAGCCAGATCCCAGCCACACATTGGAGGAGCGAGTGGTTCATTGGTACTTCAGTCAGCTCGACAACAACAATAGCAGTGATATCAACAAAAGAGAGATGAAGCCCTTCAAGCGCTACGTGAAGAAGAAAGCCAAACCCAAGAAATGTACACGCCGGTTCACTGACTACTGCGATCTCAACAAGGACAAGTCTATCTCACTCCAGGAATTGAAGGGCTGTTTGGGTGTTGGGAAGGAAGGAGGTGAGGAGTGCTTCTATTTACAAAGCTAAAAAGTATACATATAGCAGCCAGTCCTGTTCAAGTGCTATCACTCCTTAGTTCTTTTTTTCCCTTTTTTATTTCCATCTAAAAAGGAGGTGTGTATTAACAATATTTATATTTGCATACAGTGCATGATAGGTTAATATTTTCTAGCCATCTATATAACAATACAGAATTATATCTCCTCTTCCGCTATCCTATTTCTTATATGTAACCATTCATAGAAAACATTCCAGGATTCAAAAAAAAATACAGTCCACTTTCTCTTCTAATCTGTAGGTTAGTCCTTCCATTTCTGCGCAGTCAAGTATTTTATTTATTATCATTTCTTCTGAATATATCACTCCTTAGTTCTTATGCTCCCTAACTATCTGTAGTTAGGGCTGGGAGCCGGGTGTTTGGGTGGGTGGGGTGGGGAAATGTTTATTTCCAAAACTTACAGGTAGTTCATACTGGTTAGTAAAGGTGGCAGCACAGGTGGCACTGTTCCCTCTTCAGCTGTTCAGCCATTCACCAGGCCCAACTTGCTTGTTATTCCCACCTCCCCAGCTAATCTCCCAGTCATGAGTGAGAACACAGACTTCCCTGCCCTGCCCTGTTGTTTGAGTGGGAGATCAGCCAAGAGGGAGGGTCAGAGTAGCCTGAACTGTTTCTGGGACTTATTAATGTATTTATTTATTTATACAACTTATATACTACACACTACCCAAAGGCCTCTTGGTGGCTTCAAAATTAAAACGAACAATTAAAAGCAATTAAAAACCTTTAAATACAATACAGTAACCCCCGGTCTATTGCGGGGGTTAGGGACCTGACCCAACCCACGATCATTTAAAATCTGCGATATGCGGATGCAGTTCGGATCAGGCCAAGGGGGGTTGATATTTAAAATGTCTTTAAGCAACGGAGCCAGCTTGGCTCCGTTGCTTAAACACATTTTAAACATCTCTCGCCGCTCCCCCGTGCCCTGGGGGTGGGGTGGGGACAAGCGGTTAGCGATGTTTAAAATGACTTTAAGCAACGGAGCCAAGCGCTTGGCTCTGTTGCTTACAGTCATTTGAAACATAGTGTGCTGCTTCTCCCGACCACCCCCAGGTGCGGGGTAGTGGCGCGTGATGCCTCCACGGAGGCAAGCCCCGGGCTCCAGCTGATTGGCGCTGGGGGGAAAAGCCTTTCGTTTCCCCACGCCAGCGCCAATCAGCTGGAGCACAGGGCTTGAGGAAGGGGGAAGGTTTAAAAAGCCCCAGCTTTTAAAACCTTTCCCCCCTTCCTCAAGCCCTTTTGGCGTACTGCGGTCCCGCGATATAGCAAGACCGCAGTATATGAACCGTGAAAGGGTGGGGGACCACTGTACACTAAAATTGCCATCAGGACCTACAGTCTATGTTATATCAGTTAAAAAAACTGGAACAGGAAGGTTTTTACCTGATGCTGAAACATCATCAATGTTGGTGCCAGGTGGATCTCAGGAGGGGAGGATGTTCCATAGTCTGCGGGTAGCTGCCAAAAAGGCTCCATACCTACAAGCCATCCCTCTCACCTCCTTGAGGGATGGCTCTTTCAAAAGGATCCCCTGGCTAGATCTTAATTGCTAGGTAGGTTCATATGGAAGAAGATACCCTTCAGGTATCTAGGGCCTAAACTGTTAAGGGCTTTATATGTTAAAAGAAGCACTTTAAATTGGGCTTAGGCAGCAATTGGTAACCATTGTAGCTTGCATAGAATCAGCATGATGTTATCCCTGGAGGCTGCACCACTCACTAGCATTGCTGCATGATTCTGAACTAGTTGCAATCTCTGGACCATCTTCAAAGGCTACCCCACATATAGCACATTGCAGTAATCAATAAAGAATGTTACCAGTGCTCGCGTAACTGTCATGAGGCTTCACTCATCCAGGTAGGGGCACAGCAACTGTCCCCCAGCACCACCTTCTGGACACATTCAGCCAGGAAGGAGTGGAACCACCACTAAATGGTGCCTCCAACTCCCAACCTGGTCAGCCTATCCATAAGGACACCATGGTTGATGGTGTTGAAAGACACCAAGAGGTCCAGGGGTATCAACAGGGTTGCACTCCCCCCTTCTCTCGCAGCAGAGGTCATTGTACAGGGCAACCAAGGCAGTCTCCATACCAAAACCAGGCCTGAAGCCTGATTGAAATGGATCCAGATCAGTTGAAGAGATACAGGAAACTAGCATGCTAGGCTTGATGAGTGGCTGAATGAGCCAGAGGAGAGGGGAGCACACCCACCTGTGCTGCTGCCTTTACAGATTGGGATGAACTGGTTTGCACCTGTCATTACAAGGATTAAAGCACAGGGTTGTTGATACAAATATATTGTTTCAGTCTTACCTTGGATTAAATAGAATTTGAGGTGTTTTGAAACAATATAAAACTTTGCTGTGGCAAATATGGTAGGTTTAGTGTTTAAATTATGAATAGCAATCCTCTTTCAAACCACACTGAATTCTAGAAAAAAAATCTGTTCCATTTTTTTATTTTTATTTTTTTGGTTTTGTTTTGATTTGATTTCTATACCACCCATCTAGTCGAAGGGCTCCTCTACCTTTTTACAGTGAAAAGAGCACTTACAGTCATGTGATCACAGCAGTAAAGCTCAGGGGGGTTGCCTCCACAATTTTCCTTTATAGGAGCAGCCCACTGCACTGAGTATCAAAGCCACCCCATACCTTTTGGGATCTGTGTTTTCACAAGAAAGCTGAAAGAGGTAAAGCAACATTCAGCATTCAGAAGGCTTCTCATAGGCTCTAACCCATTGCTTTTTCCTAAACCCTACTGGAACTCCCCGCCACAGGATGTGGTGATGGCATCTGGCCTGGATGCCTTCAAAAGGGAACTGGACAGATTTCTGGAGGAAAAGTCCATCACAGGTTACAAACCATGATGGAGATGTGTAGTCTCCAGGCTTAAAACCAGGGTACTTCAAGGGCCAGATGCAGGGGAGTGGTAGCAGGAGACAGATATCTAGTCTCATGCGCTCCCAAATGCATCTGGTGGGGCCACTGTGAGATACAGGAAGCTGGACTAGATGGGCCTTTGGCCTGATCCAGCATGGCTCTTCTTATGATCTTATGTTTATCCAAGGGAAATAAATAATACTTCTCTGTTGAGTTTGCACACACATGACCAAATGCCATTGGTGGCAATGGTTCAACAACTGCTGCTGTGGGGATTCCTGTGTGTTCACCTTTGGAGTCCCTGCAGCCTTTCTTTCAGAAAAAAGGATCTGGCCACTGACCTTCCTATTTCCCTGGGTTGTGGGCTTAGCTCTACAGGAGGCAACTGAAGACTTGTAAAATCAAGAAAGCAGACAATTGCTTTTGTCAACACTATTTTTTTAAGCATTGGGAATCAAAGAAGAGATGCAGAGGCTCTGCAGTACCCTCTGGTGGTCCCTGAGGGAAGAGTCAGAACCTAGGGTGGGAACAGAAGTCCCTTGTTAATAGGAAAATGTGTTTTGAAATTTCAGAACTCCCTAGATATAGCTCATTTATATCTCCATGAACAGTTTAAATTTCTGTGAAATTTCTTGCAACTCTTACCTTACAATTTACTTTCGAGTTCACTTCAGCAAGAGGTTAACGGTGGTCTTGTATTGGTCATCAAGATCAATCTCCTGAAAGTGGCACTCTAAAATTCTTCAAATAACTCAGTTATCTATAATGTTGATCTTTAAAAACATCAAATCCCCACACTGTACATAGAAGATTGTTTTGGGGATCATGTTTCCCCCCACATTCATGTTGTAAGTAAAGTATTTCTTGAATAAACAGCGCTCAGGTTAATCTGGCCCAGGCTAGTGTAACCTTTTAACCCTCTGCTGTGGTTTCATCCTGTGGGACTTTATCACAGACAGATCAGTTTTGCTGGTTTCTTCAGTTCATAAGACATGGAATCAAGTAGACAAAATAACCATCTCTGTCTTCTGCAGGTAGCAGTGGCGGTTTCCCCCATGGAAAAAGACAAGGTGCCAATCCTTTCAGTAAGTACTTTCTGATATTCCATGTCTCTTTGCTGCTCTCTAGTCCTTGCCTTAATCTTGGTCAGCTGTCTTAGGGGTCAAACTATACAATACACTTAATACAAATTTAGAAGAGGTGTTCCTCAAAGTAGCAAAGGACATCTCTTTGTCATAGCATAATTTATCTACATCTTTGTACTTCCCATTTAGTGTGCTTTGTTTTGTGAGCAATCACTGGAAGTTATATAAAAGCTTAATTTGAAAGTCTGATTGTGGAGGCTTGTATCTCTGAGGAAATTATGTAGAGATGAAATTTGTCTTTGTTTTCCACCTAATCACAATACAAACCATGCCAAATGTAAATATGCAGATCAGGAAAAATTCTATGACAAACCCAAGCTTTTTAGTACTTGAGGGATGTCTTCTCTAACAAAAGCCATGGATGTTTGCAATTCTTAGCAAAGAAAAGTCCCTGCACAAGCAGAAAAAACTAACCTAAGGGCGTTTATACACGACCCCTAAACTCCGGGGCAAATGGCTCCCAGCTCCAGAGCTTAAAAATGTTTGCCCACCAGCTCCGGAGTTTACCGGAAATTAGGTGCGACCACGCCCACTTTAGCGCGTCCCAGCGCACCTTTCAAGTACCTGCTCTTCCGTCCTGAAAATTCCTTGATGCGGTGTAAAGATAGTGAGTGCGGGGCTCTCCTCGCTTCTGTTTGTTGTTTTTTTGGCTCCCGCCCCTTTAAGAGCTACTTTACAGAGAGCGAGAGACAGAACGAGGTGAGCCACCATCTTTTCTTCCTTTTTTTCTCCCTCCCCTCACGCAGCCAGCAGCCAGGAAGTGCGGAGGGGTGGGGACACAGGAAGAGCGACAAGCCCCTAAGATCTCCGGTCCGAATTTAAGTGGCCAGCGGATCTTAGGGTCATGTAAAAGCGCCCCTATCAGAATTCTCAGCAATCCAAGGTCTTCTAAAGTAAGAGTGACACTGTATTGTTCTAGAACAGTGTTTTTCAACCACTGTTCCGCAGCACACTAGTGTGCCGCGAGATGTTGCCTGGTGTGTCGTTGGAAAAATTGAAAAATTCGAAAGATTGTTTCGCCCACTAGGTGGGCGCTGGACTGTGTCCTGGGTATGAAGGAGTGGGTTTTTGACCCCACCATCGGCCAGCAATCCTCAGGGGACACCCTCCACCTTCTGATGTCCGGGCTGTGATTGGTCAAGACTCCAGCCTGGATCACTAGGACATCATCTTGACTTCCTTTCTAGCACAGCAAAGCGCAGCAGCGAGAGAAGATAATCGAGTCACCAAAAGGCACAGAGTTAAATTTTTAACATAATGGTGGTGTGCCTCGTGATTTTTTTCATGAAACAAGTGTGCCTTTGCCCAAAAAAGGTTGAAAAACACTGTTCTAGAAGATAATGAGCTTGATAATGTGGTTGCTGTTCTGTAGTGTATTATTTTTGCAGTAGTTTGATGATTATGCAATAAATATTCTATTCTAGACAAGCAGTTCTGCACATTCACTGGAAGGACAATTTAGCCCATAGGCTTTTTAAAAAACAGCCTTATTACTCATTATGAAACTACTGTCTTCTTGAGTATCATTAGTTGTTTTAATGGGATAATGTTCAACTCTGGTAATTACTTACAAAATATTTTAACCATATTGTATTTATTCTTAACCTTCAAACTGACTTAACCTTCAAACTATCAATGTTTTCCCCCTATTATCCTGCAATTTTAGTTGGCCGTCTTGTCTAACAGCTGATGGGAACACTTGAGATGAATGGAAGACTGGAAAAGACAGACAGGACGCATTGCCATCTGAAATCACTTGTGTGGAACTGGTGGCATCCATCGTAACAAGAGTGGCAGCCACAACACTTGCACTTTTTAATTAAAAATAATTGAAGAGGGTGGAAATTGGTCTACTTTTAATGCCATTATCTAGTATCTTGGAAAAGTAAAAGAAGAAAACGAACACTACATCTTGGGGAAAGTAATGGAATGGCTACTGATGAATTAAATATGGGAGCTGGCTTGGACTTGAAGAAAGAGGTTTAATATACTGTATATAAATGTAAATTGTACAGTGGTCATGTACTGGCCTTAGTGTAACTATTCTAAACCCTGTGCATTACTTCTTCTAATATGGTTCCCAGTGGACTCTGGAATCCAGAAACACATTGATTTATGAAACCATTCCATAATCTATCCTTCAAACAATTTTATTTTCTGACAGCGAGCATCATGACTGAGCTAAAACAATGGAGCTGGTTGCACTCACACATTTGTTTGATTATGCATAAATCCATGCACTGTGCATATACAACAGCGTCAACGTATGCATGTATGCACACAGAAAAGAAGAGCAGAAAAAATCTTTACTAAACAGTTATCCAAAACACATCTATCAATGCGCTGGAATTAGTCCTAGATTAAAATCAATGTAGATAGCTACACTTTTGGTTTATTGCACATCTAAACATGAGTAAGCAAAATGTTTTGTTGTGTGAGATTATTATATCACTAAAGATAGATTTTGGGCAGATTCAGGATGCATGTGTCCAGTAATATCTCTGCCCAACAAGGCGTTCCTGTGAGAGCTAATATGATGTAATCTAGAGTAAGAGAACTCCCAGATGTTGAAGTCCACCTATCAGCAATAATTATGGGCAAGGATGATGGTTTTAAATTATGGCTTTAAATGTGTTGTTGGTCTACAGGTCACCATTCCTAAGATAGTGGACGAAAGCAAAACAAAGTGTCCTGCTTATATACCGTCCCATACCACTTCAAGTAGTCTCTGGTTGGTTTCCAGTTTCATTACAGTATGCAGGCTACACATTGAAGCACCAGACTTAAGATGATAGAGCTCTCGGTTCAGTTTCTTCTAAATCGTGAACCGGATGGATAAAGCTCTTGCCATCCCTTGAGGCAGTTCAGAACAGTTGTTGGTTTTCGGTGGTTGTTCAAGACAGTGGTCAAGGCCATCATCAGCAGCAGTAGTGCATTTTTATGTGTTCTGAAACAAGAACATTCTCGGGGGTTTTCTGTTCTAAACACTATAGGGTTGGTTTGTTTTTTGCCCTTTCCAGGAGGCTGCTGTTGTGCTTTGGACACCTCTGTCTTCAATGTGGTTTGTACATTCATATTAATTCTCCTTTTCAGTCCTCTGTAGTGGGCTCTTTTGTAAGCTGAAAAATAGGAATGGTTTGGAAATGCAACATCATCATTTACAGGCTCTTAACAATGTAATGGTTCTTACAGGAGGGTCTTTACAGTGATTTTACAGAATAGGACCTTCTTCCAAGCCTGTTTTCTATTAGCTTCAGTTAATGGCAGATATAGGTTGTTGGCTAAACTAAAATGACTGCTCCAAGACTGTCATAATTTTGATGTATCCTAAGAAGACAAGACTCAATGGACAAAGCAGTAATGCTACAAAAAATTGAAGACAGAAGAATGAAAAGAAGATCTACCACGAGACAGACGGACTCAATAAAGAGTTGTTTTAATTTGCAAGACCTGAGCTGGCTTGTTAATGACAGGACCTTTTGGAGGTGATTACTTCACAGGATCAACATGTCTGAAATGATTTGATGGCACTTCAGAATGAAATAGCCAATGCTTGATCAAAGGGGTGCTGTCACTTTTGTAGTGCAGTTGCATATCAAATGAATTCAATTCTTAAAAATAAACTGATTTATGAAGGCGCTCCACAATATCATGCCCATGCTGCTAGCAAGAAAAAAGGATGGCAAACTACATAGCAGCTTGGTAACTCACGGATATCAGTTCATGACATACAGAGTGTTGTGACTTTGGTCCTCGGCAGAAGTATCTCACGTTTTCTTGATTTTGGCTCCATAAATCTTGAGGAAAAAAGAGGCTGGGTTGTCAAAAATAAATGCTTCGTTGGATTCTGGGTCTTTTGGGAGGGGATTTAAGTATTAGTTTTGAACTGGCAAAAAAAATGAGTTTCTCTTTTTCATATCTGTGCTGAATTATTTTGCAAGTACTGTATCTTGTAAAGGGAATGTTTGTCTGATGGAACAGCAGCACCCACTGCTGGTTTCTCCAGCATAGAGCATGCAATGTATGTGCCTTTTCCTAAAACCATTCTGTGCATATTCCTTCTCCGTTTTATACAGAAGACCTAATGTGTATGTATACCAATTACAGGATTTTGTTTTAATATACAGTGTAAAAAAGTGTGCCTTGTCCCTCTGAACTCTGTTGTAGGAATGAAGAATAAATAACCTATAAAGAACTTCTTACATACTCTGTTCATTCATGTGTTTTATTTCCTCCACAACCAGAAAGAGAGAAACTCTGGCAAATTCTGCTACTTATTGATTTTCTTAGTCCTGTTTGCCCTATCAAAGGGAGAACCAGCTATTCACTGACAGAGCTAGACCTCCTGCATGCAGTTATCTCCCCTAAAGAACATGCAGCATCTGATCAGTCATCCTTTTAGTTGATCCTTTACTGTCTCTAGCGGACATCCTCTTTCAGAGAACTTGGATCAGAAGAAAGCCTTGAACAAAGAATTTACCCAAGCTATTGTCTCTTGGTTTCCAGTGATTTAATGTATTAGGAAGATGTTTGATTATTAGCACGAATGTCCCTAGCATAGAAACACAAAAAATGACTTTGCTGGTAATTGTTGATGAAAGTATATCTATCACATAATTCATTTTAGAACAGTATTAATCCGACATTTCTGGGAGTTCTCTCTAGGAGGGCACTGAGCTCCCCCCTCTGTTTTTTTTTTTGTTGTCCCTGCATCTTATCCATAAAGATACAAGATTTCTACATGCCAGAATAGGAACCTAGAAAGCTGCCCTTTATTGATTCAGACCATTGCTTCACTTAGCCCAGTCCTGGGGCCATAGAAGTCTAGGAGAGCTCTTGCTGGCTGGAAACCTAGTTCTCATGGTGTAGTGGCTAAACTGCAGTACTGAAGTCAGGACTAGGCTCCTGTCCTGAGTTCAATCCTAGGCTGAAGAAGATGGCTTGAGGTTGACTTATCTTTCCATCCCTCTAAGGCAGGCATGTCCAAAGTCAGGCCCAGGGCCCAAATGTGGCCCGTTTTCAAATTTCAAACAGCCCACAGCCTCTTCTCCCCACCGGCTCAGCCTGTCATGCATCCCTGAAAGCTGGCCTCTCTCCATACCGGATGGAGATGTCAGCTTGCAGTTTCACAGTTTGCCTGCCCTCCCTTGCCTCCATCTGCCCCCCCCCCAGCCACCTGTTCAGCCTACCTGCCCCCGACTCCATTATTGCATCGTCCTCCCCACCTCCTTGCATGTCCTAGAGGCTTTTCCAAAGTCCAGCCCGGAGGCCAAATGTAGATGAATGGTCGGCTCCCCACACATTTTCACCTCACCAAATCTGGCGCTCCTTGCAAAAAGTTTGGACTCCCCTGCTCTAAGGTCAGTAAATTGAGTACCAGGCTGTCTGGGAGGGTGCCATGTGTAGACTGCATAATTAAATTGTAAACATGCCCACAGAGCTCTTTCAACACTACAGGATACTATGTATATAAGCAGCACACTTTTTCTCTGTCTAAAGAAGCTGGGGATTGAACTGTGATATCCTGCATGTGGAGCATGAGTGGTACCACTGAGCCATGACCCTTCTTCAATATTTGATTTCAAACTGTAACCAACTTTCTCCTCTCTGTTGACCTTTTGTTCAACATTTGGAAGGCAGTGCAGTTCATTTTGTAGGAGCATTGAGTTGGCATGCACCCCTGGCTTTTGCACATTTTATTCCCGTTTGCTATCCCCCCCCCCCCATGGTAGATTAACTAGATGATTTTTTCTCTGCTCCATTTTGGCCATTGGTGGTATTTTGATCTACGTTGTTCATATCAGGCTTCCATTTTAATTAATTTTTTCACACCTCACTTTTTTTTTCTTAACCCGAGGGAAAAAGAATACCATATCCATGGTTAGGTTTGAAAACTGTGAGTTACCTGCCTAAAGTATGTGTGTGTGTGTGATTTTTTTATTGTGTAGTGAAGGTCTGATTCAGGCAGGCTATGATGAGAAATAGCAATCAGAAATCTCTGCTTCAGGCTTAGCATTCTGGTCTTGGTCAGTGGCTCACCTCTTGAATTAGTCAGTCTCATAGGTTCAGGAGGCTGGGTTTTGCTTAATAAGAATTAATGCAGAATCTCTGACAACAGCCTGTCAACAGAGACAAAGCTAACCATTTTAGCGCCTGGGGCAAAGCAGCACAAAATGCCCCCATCCCTGGCCAGTTATGTAATTCATGGTGTGAAAATACAAGAAGTACTTACAACACCGATCACCTTGCTAGTATCTCCCCTCATGCACAAGGAATCAGAGCCACCATCAGAGCTGGGGGGGGGGAATCAATTACTACTCAAGAACAGGAAATGTCCACACACATACACACAAGAGAGAGAAAGAGAGAGAGAGAGTTTACGATAACATGTATTAAGGGGGAGTGGTGGCTCAGTGGGCTAGAGCACTGAAAACTGTCGGCTACAAAATCAGCAGCTCAACAGTTTGAATCCCGAGTGCCATGCAGCGGAGTGAGCTCCCGGTGTTAATCCCAGCTCCTGCCAACCTAGCAGTTTGAAAGCAGGAAAATGCAAGTAGATAAATAGGTACCGCGCCGTAAAAAGCGGGAAGGTAAAACTGTTTCCTTGCAGCCATGCCGGCCATGTGGCCATGGACTTCCACAACACTGGCTCTTCGGCTTGAATACGGAGATGAGCACCGCCCCTAGAGTCGGACACGACTAGCATGCATGTGTGGGGAGAACCTTTACCTTTACCCTTATGTATTAATGAGTGGCTTTCTGTATTGTCCAGCCCAGAGGAGTGGTCTATTGAATCCAATGTGATCCAGATAAATCAGCTGTTCCTTTGGATGCCACCACCTCTTCATTATCCATGCCAGATAAATGGTTTACCAAGCCTCAGATAGACCTCCCTTCTGATGGGGGCAGGGGCTAGTCTGCCTGTCGTCTCCATAGACTTCCATTTATAGTGTCATTGCCACTTGTCTGGGGACAGGCCTGGTCTACTGAGCTCAAAGTAGACCTGTCTGACAGGGAGGCCTAGTCCATCCGTGGTCCAGGTAGGCTAGCTTTCCATTCAGGCCAGTGCTCTGGTATATCAAGCCTTAGGGAGATCTGTCTTCCACTGCCTCAGTGAGGCCTGGTCGATTGATTATCTGTCTCTCCTCATCCCACAGCCTGGCGATCTCTGCTCTAGACTCTTGTCTTTTCTAGCACAGTGGACCAGGCCACAGTCTGGTGAAGAAGCCTATCTTCTCCATTTGGCAGCTGAAGCAAAGCTCCTGTTGCCCCATCCTAGTCACAGCTTTTGCCACGAGTAATCAAACGGAGATGAACAGGTTGTAACAGATGACTGGCAATCAAATACTACAGGGAACTGAAGTCAAAACAGGAGGGCTTTGTTCCATGTTTCAAGGAAGCAGCCAGTTTGGGTTTGGATCCCAAGGGATCCTATCTATCCAGAACATGACAGCCAAGCAGTAAATAAACTTCTTCCATCAACGTAGTACAGCTCTACTGAAGTCCAAGGGACAGCCGTCAGAACCCTGTAGTTTCTCTTATATTTCTTTTCAGATATATTCCCAAGGCATGGGGTGGACTGGCACATTATTGATGAGGTGAATGACACACTTCACAGGATGGAGTTTATGACTTTTGGTACTGCAGAGCAGATGCTTCTCATCAGCAAATTGAGACATAACCAGCATCTACAGAACAGTAAATGTCTCTGTGGAAATAATAAGAAAATAACATTGTTGCCTTTAGGTGGCACTCTTTGCTCTACTCTTGTATTACATATTGTGGTGGTGGTTTTATGTGCAAATAAAAAAGGAACAAAATCTGTGCAAGTCTTCAAGATTTTTTTTTATGTTAAAGGAAGCAAAAGCTGCCTAGATTGCCCTAACCACATCCAATCTCTCCTGATTTTGGAAGCTAAGCAGGGTCGACCCTGGTTAGTACTTGGATGGGAGACCACCAGGGAATACCAGGTGCTGTAGGTGCCTGCCTGGAGTAGGAACTGGTAAACCACTCCAATATTCCTACCAAGAAAACTCCATGGACATGGGGTCATGACTATAATGACACAACACAACACACACACACACACACACAAAGGAAGCAGGCGGGGGATATGGGGTGACTATGGTGAGTCACAAAACCAAGTTATTTGTACATTGTTTCAAGATGCAATGATTTAAAAAGGTCTGCAGATTCTTAAATTTGGGTCATTTTGCATTAGGATTCACTCTGAGTGGACCTAGTCTTTCTGGGAAAAGAGAAAACTATACAAAGCAAATAAACTTTGACATGCCATTTTAAACCCCCCCCAACTTAAAATTGTCTCTGTTCAGTGGGAAGCTCACAGTAAAAAGAAAATTCTACCAGAAAGGGAAATTTGGTACATAGTTGTTGGTTGTGTTTGCATTTAGGAGAGCTTCAAAGCATGTGGTCTATGCCTCCTCTCCCCAATAGTAACAAAGCCCCATTTTCCTTAGTCAATTAGAGAATTAAAGTGTAAGTAACACATTCCATTGGTTTCAATGTGACACAGCCATTGCTTTGCTAATATTAGCTGGATAGTGTGGAACTAGAGCTAATTAGCAGTCCAACTCCCTGTAAAATGAATCACTAGATGAGCTTTTGAGATATTGTGCACAGCCCTTCAGACAGCATGATATGCCAAATATTAAAGGTTAATATTCATGTTTCTTTTGCCCTAGTAGTTCCATGCACAGGTTTTCCTGCCAAGGCTTAGTATGTCCTCCTATGGTGAAATAGAGTTTTTAGCCCAGCCTGATTAGTCCAAATGTAAATGTCTATCAAGATGTGAAACGTATGTCACTAGACTTTTCTAGAAAAGGTATTTGTACCCATAAGTTTCCTTTGTAACACAAAGATTGCCATCACAATCCAGATGGCATGCTCTTTATCCCAGTGTACATAGGGTACAAACCAAGCTGGTGGTGGTTTGCACAAGTTCCTGCATCTTTGGGTCCCTCCCCAACTCCTTGTCTTATTTTGTGCCACTTTGTCACGCTTCGTTCACAGTCTAGTTGTGCCCCTTTTCTTCTTCCTAAAATAACTCCAGACCCTGCGGAAAGAGTGTCTTGCACTGTAGCATTCTCCCAATCCAAAGGACAAAATAATTTGGGACTATGGGGAAGTCAGAAGAGGTGAAGACACAGCAATAATAGTGGCTAGAAGCTTTAGATAATAACTGATCTGGACTGAACTACAAACCAGTAGTTTACTTTAGTTGTCCTTACAGTATCAGGAACAAATAATAACTGCACAGAGAAAGCACAAAATATTAGCTTAACTCTCAGCTGCCCACATTTCCTGTAACTAGCACTATATGTTAAAAAATTCTTACATTTTCCAAGTGATGTCCTCAGTTTTAACTAGCTGGTTATTGCTTGGTAAATTGTTATATGAGGCTGTTTATCAGCTGCAATGCTTTAAAAATGCATAGCATTCCTATGCAACATCGTCAAAACTGATCAGGACCAAATTGCAAACCCACAAGAAATAGGAAAGAGTAAGGAAGCAATGAAGGGCCTATATGTTTAAAAGGACAATACTGTGAGACCTGAACTGTTGTTTAAAGGCTGTAATTCTGCAAATATCAAGTACCAGGCAGAGTGCTATCCATGATGCCCAGATATCCACAGGCCTTAAATTGCCTGCTTGCTTGGGTCTTAAGTCTCAAAAAAAAAAACCACCAACAAACAAATAAAAAAATCCTAGATACCACCTGTATCTATTGATTGTTGGTGCGTTATACTTATATATTCAGACTCTTGACTATTCGGAAAAGCTCCGCCAGGCGATTCTGTGCCTTAGCAATTGTGGTAGAGAAAAATGATTTCATTGCTGCTTCCATTGCCTTGGAATAAGCTTTCCAATGGCCTTTCACTGTTTCTTTACCTGTTTCACTCTGGGTTTTCCGCCAATGCCTTTCAGCAATACCGACTACCCTTTTCACATGTGCCAGTTCCCCAGTAAACCAGGCAGCCAGTTGGTCTGTACTTTGAGAAAGGAGATGTTCAGGGGCAATCAGGTCAATGGCTTTGCTTGTTTCCCAATTCCAGAGATCAACTAAGGATTCAATGGAGTCATCCGTCAAAGAGGTGGGAAACTCCCTTAGGGCAGCTGCAAAACCATCTGGATCCATCAACCTTCTTGGACGAATTGCCTTTGTCTGACTTCCACGTGGAGGCTCTGAGTTCCAGTGAGCCTAAAGCACACCAGATAATAGTCTGTCCATGACAATGGCACTACAGAAAGTTATTTTACCCCTAGGTTCCCAATATCCATACCAGGACAGAAGACCAGGTCCAAGATGTGGCCTGCAGGATGAGTAGGGGCAGACACGATTTGAGATAGAGATAATGGAGGTCATGAAATCTTTGGAAACCCCTGAGAGAGCTGCCTCAGCATGGATGTTAAATACCGCTAAAACAAATTTGTTGGTTTCCAAGATGCCACAAGACTCCTTTTCCCCTCTCTGTGGTGACAGTGAAGGAGCTTTTTGATCTACAAACATGTAAGTGTGTAAATATTTAAAGTCCAATAATAACATTAAAATTGTTGCTATAAAAATGTGCTGTCTCTTCACGCAATCATTGTGTGCCAAGCTACATATCTCTTGGGATTAATTTCTTAGGTGACATCCTGTATCAGATTTTAATTATTTTGACTCTGAGGGTATAGCGCTGACTGGATCAGACAAAGGCCTCTCAAACTTCACTTTGGATCCACACCAAAGTGGGCATGACATTTCCCTCTGTGTGTAGGGCTTCAAGATTTACTGTGTGTGCAGATTAGGAAGGCCATTTCGTGGTGAGATTCGGATGAAGAGAGTGCAGTCTTTAAAATTCATTTTTCTTGGCATAATAAATGCAGGAGCATGAGTCTCAAATAAAGTCTTTCGCTGCCAGACATTTACATCTCCTCAACTGACAGTGGATGTTTTTCCTCGTCGACCTGGTCATCGTGTCCTCTGTATGATATTTAAAGAAGCAAGAAAAATATTGACATTTAAATGATATTCTCAGTGGTGCTCTGCAGCTTCTAATATAGTCTGATAGCCTCTTGTATTACCCCCTCCCCCTCATAAGGGAACTCAGGCCTTTGCAAATGAAGGCCCAGAATCCAGCCTGGAGTTCCAGTAATGATGTGGCAAGGCAAAAGAATAATGAAGGCGCTTCCAAGCTTCTAATGCCACCATTACAAGGGCAGTGGATTACTTTTTTTTTATCCTTCCCTCTCCAGTGGGTTTTCTGTAGTAAGGAAACAGATGAAAAATACAAGAACAGTGGGAAAGCTCAGGAGAGTAACAAAAGCTCAAGCTGGGACTGTGCCAAAAATTAAGAGTGTGGGGCATTCATGCAAAAAAGAAAAAGAAAAAAGTCTAATTTGGAAATAATGAACAAGACAAAAGTATGAGCACACCTTAAGTCAGGTGAGTAAAAATGAGTTCATTTCACTACAGTGTGTTTAGCAAGCTTTTTCCTGCCAAGAAAACTCCATGGACATGGAGTCATGAAGGGTCGGTCACAACAGTACACATACACACACACTAGCCTCTTAGCCTTAAAAATGGAACACAACAAAATAGAAACACACCACCAAAACTAGTCTTTGAAACTAAAAACAGTCAACAAGAATGTACCGATATCATGCACTGGATGCCACCTCATTGTTATTAACTACATTGCCACTGAGGAGTAATTCTCTGACTTCAAGCACTGTATTTTCTCTTTCAGAAAATAATCACTGTTTGCAGTATAATTTTTCAATCCAGTCTGTTCTGATTGCATCAGGCCTTTTTTAAAAAAAACTATGGATGCTCTTTCTGCTGAGTAATGTGGTTCTACTTTTAAGAGTGTTTTTAAAATGTAGTCTTTTTGACAGACCTCTGAGGTTTATTGCTTTGCAGGTAAATTCCTTCTGGGTCAAGTTTGTTCACCGTTTAATTTTACATGGGTTTTAACACCTGCCTTGGATCAAGTTACTCCCTGTCACAGATGTGAGAGCACACTAGAGAATATGAGAGAGGAACATTGTTCTCGGAGGGCTTGGCATCTTACCCTTTCTACAATAGAAAATTTATTTGAGCTATTAATTGGCTTTGTTACTTATTCCTTTTGTCCCCTCCATTTCTCACTTAAGAATCCAGATTCCAAAAGCAAGGCAAAGCTATAGGCAATACCTTTATAGGCCACTAATAAGAATTTAAAGGAGATGGACTTGGAGATAAAGGGAGACAGATTCCTCAACGAAGCTAAGGGGCTAGCTTAAAAGTAGGTTGCTGCTTTGGGGAGAAAAGAAAGCAAAACAAAAGCTGAAATATACAGGCCCACAGGGTTTGCTCTTAGCTGTTATGACGACAAGCAAAAGCATTCTTTCTAAGTCCTTGCTGCTATCATTGAAGAAAGCAGCACTGAAGATTTGCCATGATGGTGTTCATCAAAACAACAGCACATCATCCAGGGAAATTAATAATATTGGTTTTATAGTTTGAAAAAAAGTTTGTCCATGCATACACAGGGGTTAGGTGAGGATACAGTTCTGCCAGTCTTGAAATGCCTGCAGGATTCATTAACATTATTGGCTAAATACTGTATGTGTTGATCATTACCAAGTCACTATAAACAAGGCAACCAGTATTTGCCACCATACACTGCACCAGCCCCCTTTGGGGGATTTGCAAATCCCAGTGACTGGGCAAAGCATGAATAAATATCTTTTTTGGATTGTAGCCCCCACAATTGCTGGGAGGGGGGGGGGCAGTGGTTTTATTTGCTACGTCCCCGTAACCACACATGATGCTTTTTCTAGACACCAGGATTGTGGCACATGTTGGGTTTCAAGCTGAAAGTGGTTGGCAGAAATGAAGCAGAGCAAAATGACCCTTAGAGAGCTTTGTAGCACAGTGGTTAAATGCTTGTACTGCAGGTTAAACTGTGCTCACGACCTAGGCTCATGGTTGATTCGGCCTTCCATCCTTCTAAGGTCAGTAAAATGAGTACCCAGCTTCCTGGGGAGGGGAGGGGAGCAAGGTGTAGCCTGCATACTGTAATTAAGCTGTAAACCACCCAGAGACTACTTGAAGTGGTATGGGGCGGTATATAAGCAGAGCACGTTTTAGCAGACCATTAAGCAACATGACCTTTCATAGGGCCTGTCAGAGGGGTCTTGTGCTTTGGCTGAGTGAGGAGGAGGAACAGGAAAACAGGAATGGTTAAACATGAGAAGAAACTGTTTGTGGCATTTTCTCTCAGGTGAGGTGTTAGATGTTCATCAGTAGAATGACATTTGAAGAATGTTACCACAGAGCTGCTTTCATCCTTCTCATCTGTTTCATAGCTTTCCCTGTGGTATGGTATCACTGGTGGTCATGATGGGACATTTGAAATGGCAGTCTCCAGCCACTCAGTAGGCTTGAAGGCTTCTTTCTACAGTATGTTATATTATTACCAGGCAAGCCTGCCAGGAGAAGGAGAGTTAGTATTTTGGGCTACAATTCCCAGAAAGCTCCAGCCACTGAAGTAGTATTCCAGAGGTAGACTTCCCTGAGTTCTGGGATGGACCCCAAGGGTGTGTATGTTATCCATGAATGAACAACTATACAAATTTTTGTATATTCTCCACTCATATCCACACTGGTAAAAGTTAAAAGTTACTTCTAACATCAAAGCTTTGAAAAATCACTTTCTTGGATTTCCAGGATCTCCTGGCCAGCTTGGCTAGCTAATCCTGGTGGTGGTGGTCCACGGAAGTGACTTTTTCAGCTGTGCATCTAAAATGGGCTTCTCTTGGATCTGAGCTGCCATTGTCATAGAAGCATTTCTTTGTGGAAAACTAGCTGGCCCTGATGACTGGTGCAGAAATGACAATGGTAATTGAAAAGTTCCCTGTCTACCTGGTAATTTACAGTAGTTTCCCATGTATAAAACTGTATTTTTCTCTAAAATTTTAGACTGACAATTTAGGGTCATCTTATACACAGTAGTAAACTGCTGAGAGAACCATGCAGTTGCGAAACTGTAATTGTGGGTTGGAAAAATGGAGGTAGTCTTATACATGGAGGCGTCTTATAGACAGATAAATACTGTGTGTGTGTGTGTGTGTGTGTGTGTGTGTGTGTGTGTGTGTGTGTGTGTGTGTGTGTGTGTGTGTGTGTGTGTGTGTGTGTGTGTGTGTGTGTAGGTTGTGACAAGTGGCTCTCAGCAGGTGTGCCTTCCTGAGGGGGGGGTTGGGCTCATACAGGCTGAAAGAGGGAGCTGCTGTTCCCCGCCCCGCCCCCCCGCCCCAAGCTGGTTGATACACACAAAAAGGTTAGTTCTGTTACAGTGAACTGCACTATACCATATCCTAATTAAATTAATTCAAGGAAGCTCTTCACATACTGGAGGAAAGGGCATAACTACCGTATTTCAGCTGAAGAACAAAACTGAAGTAACGCTGCTGGCTAGACTCATGCTGAGAAAGGATTAACAAGAAAAGGTGAGAGCTGCATCACACTGAGTCCGCCTTTATCAAGTGCTCCACAAGGACAATTCTGTTGATCTTTCATGGGCTTGGTTGATCTTCTCAAGGACATAAAATTGCACCTTGGAATTTCATTGATATATAGTGTTTAGTGATGCTTGACTGGTTAAACTGCATTTTTTTTCTTAGAGAAGTAGCATCAAAGGATTACATGCGGTTTTCATTGCTGTTCCCAAAATAGGCTGATCTCAGAATTCTTTGTAACTTTGCCAGTTGTGCAGTCTTAATTTTAAAGTGCAGATGCTGATAATGATGGCTGTCATAGCCCACTTCATCACAGAGGGTCAAAATGCAGGCAACTCTCTTAATTGACATCAACAAATCTTCTAGCCGTTTTCATCTCTGCCAGGAACAAGTGTCTTGTAAAGTTAATGGGTCATAAGGCCCATTCGTGATCAAGCTATTCAAAATTATAATACCTCACAGCAGGTCTGTTAACACAACCTCATGCTTCAGTATCTAATATAATAGAAATGATGTCGTCCAATGGAAGATAAAACATGCAGTTCTCTTTTGGATGCACATTTTAACTTGTCCAGGAGGTTACAGTGTGTCAATAGCCACCCAGAACAGCTTTTTGGCCAGTTGGGTGAGATAAAAATGCAATAATTAAGAAAAACCAATACATTAAAAAGCAGACAATACAACCAGGAGGCTAGACTTTGTTATAAATCTAGACTTCTAGCAGAGGCATCCAACATAGAATGATCCAAGTTGAGACAGTTGACTAAACAGTGCACCATTCAGGAATTAACAGTTATGTCAGCAAAAGATAATTGGTAGATCCAGTTGTGATGATGGTGGAGGGAGAGAATTCTTGAAGGACAGCAGCAGTAGGGGAAGGCATCACTGGAAAATATCCTAGTCAATAGTAATGACAATCATAGATTATCAGAGTGTCAATGCAGGAAACAAATATTATTAAATAATTTGACCAAGGATCACAAAATCAATAAGAAGAAAAACATAGTATTTTAATGAAGTCAACAAATGTTTTATTGGGAATACATGCTTCAGGTAATAAATCAGACAATTGTACATATGGATATCAGCAAATGGCTACTATTGAAATCAAATAGAATGTGTAATTGGAAGCAGAAAATGAAGATGTTCTATTTATTCTGCAAAAAACAAGATCATGAATGGATAGTGATGCAGATAATTAAATATATATACAGTGGTACCTCGTAAGACAAATTTAATTTGTTCTACAGGTTGATTTGTCTTACGAAAAATTCATCTTACGAGGCAGGAACGGATTAATAGGTTTTCAGTGCATTCCTGTGGGAAGGCGGTCACAATCCCCCCCCCAATCAAAGGCTGCTGAAAGCTGCTTTCCGCAGCCCCGCCAGACAGCTGACTTTGACAGATTGGACCTTTCAAAATCAGCTCTGGGGGAGGCCTGCGGACAGCAGCCTTCAGTTGCCCTTGATTGAGGGAGCAGCCCTCCACCGATCTCCTTCTCAGCCAGGCAAGCGTCTGACGACCACCGACACTTGCCTGGCTGAGGAGGAGATTGGTGGAGGGCTGGATCCTTTTGAATTCCCCCCTGCACCAGAGAGGGTGCTTGTGTGGTGGAAAATTCAAAAGGATTCAGCCCTCCTTCTCCTCCTCCTCTTCACCTGGGCACCGAGACTCCAGTGAAGAGGAGGAGGACCGGACGGGTGCATATTCACGCAGCCCACCCAAGCTGCCCGAACATGCACACGTCCCTGGGATTGGAGGGGTCCAAGCCGAGCACAGACCCACTGATCTTCTCCTAGTCTGGGAGGGTTGCAAGGCAAGCGGCAGCAGCAATGGGACCTTGTTTTGCCTACCAATTTGCTGGGCAAAGCAGGGACCCATTGATCCTCACCTAGCCTGGACTGTTCCCTTGCAAACAGCCCAGGATGGGCGAGGATCGATGGTACCTCATAAGACAAATGTAAATGGGGAGGAAAAATTCGTCTTACAGTATGAGTTTTCCCTATCCCCGGATATTACATTCGTCTTACAAATTTTTCGTCTTAAGAGGCATTCATCGTACGAGGCATTACTGTATTTTTTTAAAAAAGAATAAAGTTGAAGATAAACACTATGATAGTGCCAAAATATAATTTAAATGACATTCCTGAATAATTTAGAACATAAAGAACAGTTTTGCATTACTAAACTCAGTCATTTGTGAACCAGAATATCTATGGATTCAAAATAAAGATACTTTCAGGGAAGAAATGCAAAATGATTACGTAGTCAAAAAATAGATAGTTAGCTGATTAAACTCTTATAATTGTTAGCAACAGTTGAGAGGTAAAAGTTACACAGGACAGAAATAGAATCAAAATCCTAAATGCAGCTTCTCAGCAACTAGCAGGGATGGACAAAGAGAACAGTCACAGTAATGATTGAAAATTGAAGAGGATAACTAAAAAGGGAAAC
The DNA here is from genome assembly GCA_029282475.1 of Phrynocephalus forsythii. Taxonomy (NCBI): domain Eukaryota; kingdom Metazoa; phylum Chordata; class Lepidosauria; order Squamata; family Agamidae; genus Phrynocephalus; species Phrynocephalus forsythii. The sequence continues at coordinate 142,072,572 of JAPFRF010000001.1, forward strand.
ACGACCTCTTTTCTGTTAAATTAAATAAAGGAAAGGGAAACTTAAACCAAGATTGCAGTGCTGAAAGATAAACCTGGGAAATATATTATACCTGAACATGATAGATGACGGAAACAATATGTGACACAATGATACAGAAGAAATGCACATATGAAAGATTTCTTCAGACAAGAATCTTGTGATAAAGAATGTGCAGATTTAGAAATTGAAATGAAAGCACTTGCAATAAATAAATCACCAGGAGTGACTGGCATGATATTAGAACTACTGCAAACTAGAGATTGAAATCCTAAGAAGAATATGGGAACAAATGTAAAATCATAAAATCATTGACTTGGAAGGGACTTAGAATGCCACTTTGTTCAACCCCTGCTCAATGAAGGAATCCAAATCAATACACTATATCTAAATAGTTAGAAGAATATGGAAAGAAATATAGAATCATAGAATCGTAGAATGATTGAATTGGAAGGGACCATATAAGACCATTGATTTCAACCCCTCCTCGATTAAGGAATCCAAATCTAAGTATGTAGCTCTGACAGATGTTTGCCCAATTTTTCTTGAATTTTCTATTAAATGTCCCCAGCATTGGAGAGCGCACTACTTCCCAAGATAATTGATTCCATTGTCATACTGCTCTAACAGTTAGGACATTTCCCCCTGATATTCAGCTGGACTGGCTTTCTATAATTTAAGCCCATTTTTATCTATCCTGCATCCTGGGATGATTGGAAACAAAGCTTGCTCCTGCTCTGTATAACAATCTTTCAAGTACAGTATTTGAAATGTGATATCATATCACACCCCATTCTTCTTTTCTCATCCTACCCTCCTTGGAACCTGTTCTATTTTGTTGGCATTGTTTTAAAAGTATAGTGTCCAGAACTGGAAACAATACTAAAGATGAGGCATAACCAGTGCCAGATAGAGGGGGGACTAGTATTTAATGAGATTTAGAGATTATACTTCTGTTAATGCATTCTAAAATAGCATTTACTTTTTCTGAAGCCACATTACACTCTTGGCTCATATTCACTTGTGAGTTACAACAATTCCAATATCATTCTCATTCACAGTATGAGAATCTCCCATCTTATATCTGTGCATTTGTTTTTGTTTTTCCCCTCCTAGGTGAAGAACTTTGCACTTGTCCCTGTTAAATTTCATTCTGGCAGTTACTTCACGTCCTTTCTTGTTCCATGATTAGTTTTGTACCGAGACAGGATTGGTCGCAATCATGTGGTTTTGTCCCTGTTTAGTCCCTGTTTCCATTTTCTCACGGTCATGATAACTTGTCTTGTGACAACTGTTACTTTATGGTAGAGATGGGCACGACCAGAAAAAATTACGTTTCGAGTTGTCGTTTGTCGGGGCAGCCCGTTTCGGGTCATTTCCGTTTGTTGCAAAAAATTTCAAAAATTTGTCGTTTCCATTTGTCGTCTGTCATTTGTACAGTGGTTTAGGGAGCGTAACGTGTAGCCGCCGTTATACATTATGTTGGGGTTGTTAGTGTGACAGGAAACCTCGTCGGCACTTCTCTGTCTCACTAAGAACATTATGTTAGGGTGGGGGTTAGTGTGTCAGAGGAACCTCGTTGGCGCTTCTCTGACTCACTAAGAAGGAAAGCATACTGGCATACTGCTGTACAGGTTATGCTTAGGGAGGGAGGGAGTGGGTCTCTGGAGTTGAAGGCACCTCTCTGGGTGCATCATTCTGACCCACTAAGAAGGGAAGTGTACTTGCGTACGAATCTGGGTTAGGGTTGGGGTTAGGGTAAGGGCTAGGCTTAGGGTAACGGTTCAGGTTAGGGTTAGGGTTAGGGTTAGGGTTAGGGTTAGGGTTGGTGGGCTTTTTATGCCCTCTCTGGCACATCCAGAAGTCTCAGCAAAACCTGGCCATGCGATTGGTGGAATGGCTCCAAAATTTGCATGGTCCCATCCCATGGCCAGCCCATCATTGCGCGTGTGCAGGTGTAAAAAAAAAAATAAAATAAAATAAAATAAAATAAAATAAAATAAAATAAAATAAAATAAATACGACGTTTTATTGCTATAAAAAACCCACTGCTGCTACTATAAAAATTCAGGCATTTAAAATACCTAATTTTCACATGTTTCTGTGGTGCTTTGGTGGGTTTTTGGACCACGATTTCAAAAGAAAAATTGCGGCCGCCATTTTGGATCCCCCCACCGCGTGGCAAATGGAGACGACGAGGATGACCCCTCCCAGCCTGGTGCAAGCAGTCCAGGACAGGAGGGGGGGGGACCCCCGCCCCTCGGTAGGTGCCCTCACTGAGGCAGGCATATTTTCGCCTGCTTTTATGGCCGGGAATCGCGTTTTTTTCAATTTTTAAAACTTTTTTTCTGTGCTGCTTGGCATTGCGCAAACGCCGCGATGCCATGAACGACAACGAAAAATCAGACCCAATTTTTCTTTTTCGGTTCGGGTTCGAGCTGGAGCGGAGTAATTCTCGTTACCGGTACCCGTTACGTAATGATAACGAGAACCGAAAACGGAAACGACAATTTCGCATAGTCATGCCCATGTCTGCTTTATGGTCTTGTTCCATGACAAATTCTGAATTTGTCTTGCTTTCTTAACCCCCTTTTAATATCCTAAATAAAACTTTTTTGATATTTCGATTTACACATCAATGCTACAGAATTTTCAGTAGTTTCTTTAATAAACATTTGTACTGGATGGTGTTTCCCAAAGGGAAACTAATGTCGAATGCTGCTTCAGCTGCTGACCACTAGGTGGACACTGGTTGTTGCATGACAGTTGTTACCACACAGTCCCTTGTCTCAGAACAGGAACCGGGAACAAACCGTGACAAGAGAATACCCCAACCTAGCGCCAGGTACAGTATTGTCATGCTCTGATCCCGCTCTGGGGGTGTGGTCGAGACAAATTTCAGCTCTTGCGTGACGGACGTGAAGTAAGATTTTTTTTGTACTGGTCCGAAGCGCAACACTTACAGACACAAAACGGACATGAAGTAGCCCCGCCTCTGTTGTTTTTCAGCCCAGTGCTAGAGCCTATTAAGATCTCTTTGAATCATGTTTCTTTGTTCCAAGGTATTAGCTACTCCACACAATTTTGTATCATCTGCAAATTTAATAAGAATTCCCTGCACTCCCTCATCCATAATTAGTAAGAATGTTGAAGAGTACTGGCCCCAGGATTTAGCCTTGTGGTAACCCACTTGTTACCTCCTCCCAGTTTGAAAAGGAGCCATTGATAAGCACTCTGAGCATGATTCTATAACCACCAGATAGTCGTTTTATCCTATACAGCTTCCTAAGCAGAATATCATGGGACAGTTTGTCAAAGGCTTTGCTGAAGTGACGATACACTCTGTCTACAGCATTCCCTCTGCCTATCAGGGAATTATAAAAAATGAGAAAATATTAGTCTGACAGTATTTGTTCTTGACAAATCCATGATGGCTTCTAGTTATTAGCAGTCACTTGCAGATCTTGACTGCTGTAGGATCTGCTCCAGAATTTTCCCTGGGATTGGTTTCAAGCTGACTGGTTTGGAGTTTCCCAGTTCTTCCTTTCAGTCCTTTTCAAGATAGGGACAATGTTAACTCTCCTCTAATCATCTGGTGCTTCATCCATCCTCCCTGATTTCAAGAACATAATAAACAGTAGTTCTGAGATCTCTTCAGCCAGTTTCTTCAACGTTCTTGGATGCAGTTTATCCAATCTTGGGAAGTTGAACTCATTCAAAGTACTACGGTATCGCTTGGCTATTTGTTTATACGTCTCAAGCTGCAACCCCCCCCTCCACCTTTCTCCTTCACCTTTCCCTGGGGTGTCATAGATTATTTTTTGAGAAAAGACTGAGTGGAAGAAGGAACTGAGCCGTTTTGCCTTTTCTTTGCCATCTGTTATCCTTTCCCAATCCCCATTGATTAACTGAGCCATTTTCTTTTTAATGCCTTTTGCTACATGAGTATCTGAAGAATGTTTTTGTTGTTGTTGCTCTTACCATTTCTTGCCTCAGCTCATTCTCAGCTTTTGCCCTCTGATTACCATCCCCACATTTCCTTGCTACTTGTCTTTGCTTCTCTTTTGTGGCTTGACCTTTCTCCCATTTCTTTCATGCGTCCTTTAGTTCTTCTCTGAACTTTTTGGGAAGCCACGTTAGTCTGTTTTCTGTTTCCTACATTTTTTTTGTTGAAATTGTATATTTAGAATTTCATTTTAAGAATCTCCCACCCATTCTTGAACTTTGTTTCCTGTTAGGATTTCCTGCCATGGGACCTTTGCTATCCTTATTTTGAGTTTATTAAAATTGTCTTTCCTATATGTGCTGCTGCACTTGGTGGACCCCACCACCAAGTAGGAGAAACACTAAGAAAAAGAAGATGTGTGCAGCTACACTCTGCATTTGTTTCATTTGATATTGAGAACTCAAGTGGAACATGGTCACTTTCCCCCAGAGTTCTCCTTACTGCCTCTTCTTCCACCAAGTCATTTTTATTGGTTAGAATCAAGTCAAGGATAGCTACTCCTCTAGTTTCTTCTTCTCCACTTTTTGAAGAAGAAACTTATCAGCCACACAACCCAGAAATTCCGTGGACATTCCATATTCCATATTTGGCAGATATGGAAGACAAAACAATGGTCCACAAATTGGAAGTGTTCAATACTGTATACAATTTTAAATGCAGTGATAGGAGATGCCAAAGACTCCAGCTGCTGCAACAATTTCCCACACACGCAAAATGATATTTAAGATTTTACACCAAAAGTTTTAACAAGATATGATGTGAGAAGTGCCAGACGTTTAAGCTGCAATCGGAAAAGGAAGAGGCACCGGAGATCATGCTGCAACTCTATATTTGCTACTGGATCATATAAAAACTTTTCAGAAGAAAATCAGTTTGTGCTTTATAGCATATAGATTTTGATTGTGCATCATGGAAATAATGTCAATTGGAATTTTGTGCTAAAGCATCTGGAATATATAGGAATTGGCCAAAGATTTAGAGGTTATATAACAGCTATATATATACACAGCAAAGAGCCAAGATAAAAATTAATACTGATCTTAGAGAAGAGATTACAACTGAAAAAGGAACTAGACAAGCCTGCCCCATCACCTTTGTTATTTATGTTGACATTAGAAGTGTTAAATTAAAAAAATAAGAGACCAAAAGGAGATACAAGGTTTGAAAATAAAGCAAAAGGAATATAAATTACAGACCTATGCCGAAGATGAAGTTTTTATATTGGAAGACCCAATCAACTCAGTAGAGTTATAGAAAAAAACTGGTACTGGAATTTGGAGATATGGCTGGTCTTAAAATAAATGAAGGAAAGACAAAAATACTAACTAAGAAGATGGGAACGGAGGAGAGAAGAATATTTGGAAAGTTCTAATTTTAAAGAAGACATGTCCATAACATATTTAGGTATTAAAATAACAAAAAGCAAGTACAGTATGTCAAGATAATTATTTGGAAACTATGAAGGGTTTACAATCAGATTTAGAAAAATGGAATGGGATGCATTTGTCATTAATGGGGGGAATTGCAGTCATTAAAATGAATGTGTTACCTAAAGTGTTGTTCCTATTCCAGATGATAATAGTAATATTGAAAAGATCATTTTTATTGAAATGGATAAACTGGTTTTGAAGTTTATTTGGCAAGGAAATAAATCGAGGATTGGTAAGAATGCTTCTGAACCGTTCACAGACTACTGGTAGCCCACAGTCTACTTGTTGTGGAGGCCTGGTATAGTGTTTCTAGGGAGTGAAGATAAATTTATTAAGAAAATGTATAAATACCTATTGGAGCACAAAACTGAGAATGAGATAATTAAAAACTGTATGATCAAATGGGATCAGAATATAGGACATAATATTGAGATAGATCACTGGAAACAATGATGGGAAATTGATATTAAGTATATAAAAGTGATACGTTTGAAAGAAAACGTATCTAAAATGTTCTATAGAATCATAGAATCATAGAGTCGGAAGATACCTCAAGGGCCATCTAGTCCAACCCCCTGCTATGCAGGAACTCCATCACAAGATTTCCGACAGATGGCCATCCAGCCTCTGCTTAAAAACCTCCAAAGAAGGAGACTCAACCACCCTCCGTGGCAGCGTATTCCACTGCCGAACAGCTCTAACTGTCATGAAGTTCTTCCTAATGTTCAAATGGAATCTCTTTTCCTGTAGTTTGAAACCATTGCCCCAAGTCCTAGTCTCTGGGCGTTTATACACGACCCCTAAGCTCCGCCGCAAATAGCTTCAAGGTCCGGACCTTAAAAATGTTTACCCACCAGCTCCGGACTTTGCAGACAATTAAGTGCGACTCCGCCCACTTTAGCAAGACCAAACAGCAGTTTTCTTGTACCTGCTTTTTGGAGGTGACAAATATTTGATCTGGTGTAAGGATAGTGAGTGCGGGGCAATCCTGGCTTCCGTTTGTTCTTTTTTTGCGCCCCGCCCCTTTAAGAGATCTGAATGCTGCCCGGAACAAAACGGAGGTAAGAAGGCATTCTTTTCTTTCTTTTTTCTCCGTCCCTCAGGCAGCCAGCAACCAGGAAGTGCCGAGGGGGGTGGGGACAGAGGAAGAGCGAGGAACCCCAAAGATCTCTGGTCCGAATTTAAGTGGCCAGCAGATCTTAGGGGTTGTGTAAAAAGGCCCTCTGAAGCCATGGAAAACAAACCTGTTCCCTCTTCAATATGACATCATTTCAAATATTTAAACATAGCTATCATATCCCCTCTCAATCTTCTTTTTGAAAGGCTAAACATTCCCAGTTCCCTAAGCCGTTCCTCATCAGACATTTCCTCCAGACCCTCAATCACCCTGGTCGCCCTCCTCTGCACCCGCTCGAGGTTGTCAACATCCTTTTTAAATTGAGGCGCACAGAACTGGACACAGTACTCCAGGTGGGGTCTGACCAGAGCAGAATAGAGTAGTACTATCACTTCCCTTGATCTAGTATATAATGTCACAAAATTAGTGAAAATGTTTGGAAATGGATCAGATAGATATTGGAAGTGCAAGAAGAAATAAGGAACTTTCTATCATATGTGGTGGACATGCATGGATTAAACTATTGAAAAAGAGTACATGAGATGTTACAGAAAATATTGTGTTGTACGATACTATTCAAGCCAGAAATATTTTTGTTAAATATTATGCCGGAAATCAAACACCATGACAAGAAACATTTATTAATGTATATGTTAACTATAGATCGGATTTTGTTGGAAAAATACTGTAAAACAAAGGAATTACCGGAATGAGAGGAGCTTTTGAACAGATATTTGGAAACAGCGGAAATGGATATTTTATCAGAAATACTCAAAGAGAATGACCTACAGAAGGCAAGAGAATGTTGGAGACCTCTATATGTTTTCTATGAGGAAGCCACCACTAATAGCCTTTGACCCATAGTAGATTGAATTTATATTTAGATTTGGTATCAAGATTGGTAATGAGGTGAATTTTTATGTAAGGTTTCCTTTATATTTATAATAATAATAAAAATTAAAAAAGAAAAGAAAAGAAAGAGGCACTGGAGATCATGCTGCAACTCTATACTTGCTACTGGATCATATTTAAAAAATTCAGAAGAAAATCAGTTTGTGCTTTATAGCATATAGATTTTGATTGTGCATCATGTAAATCTATAGATCATACCAAAAGAAATGGGTGTCCCACAACATTTGATCATTCTTCTGTGTAACTTACAATGTGAACATAAGATTACTGTTGGGGCAGAAAATGGAGAAACAGTGGTAAGGTATCAGACGGGGGATGTGATATTTCCCTCCCTATTCAATCTGCATGTGGAACATATCATATCTAAAAGAGATTAGTCCGAGTTGAAGGAGGAGTGGAAATTAGTGGAAGAAACATCAATAGTTTAAGATATAAAGATAACACCATATTACAGGGTGACAACAGTGATGACTTGAAATTACTCCAGATCAATGTGAAAGGAACATAAAAACCAAGGTCAAAATTATATATTAAAAAGTCAAAAATCATGACTACAGAGTATTGTTGTGTTCTTTAAAAAATGGAAAATATTAAGAATGTTCTATATCTTAGTTCAATTATCAGGCCAAAATGAGACTCTAGCCAAGAATTCACAAGACTGAGACTTGGCAGGTATTAAGTTACTGAAAAAGATTCTTAGAAGAGGTCTCTGACACTGAATTCTAAGTTCAATATAATTCAGTTTTTGATCTTCAACAATTACTATGTACTATGAGCTTCACAATTACTAATTTCAGAAACTCAAAGGATATACACCTGGAGATGAATCAATGTATTTTTGGAGAAAAATAGGTTGGTATGAAATGTAGCTTAAAATATAAATGTTGCCTAGTCACAAGAGTAGGAGGGATGATAATCATTGTTTAGTTTAGTTTGGAGTTTATTTGTAGTACTGAATATTTACTTTTTTGATGTTATTTTAATAAGTTACTATGTACAAGTGTGAATGATAGACAATGAAGGAAGCTGGCAGGAAAAAATAGACCTAGGGCACTACCGCACTTCCTTGAGCAGCTGCTTTTTATTTTGCATCACCTTATCTCCTCCCGCGATCACGTGGTCGCTATAGCGGCTCAGCAGGCCACACTTCAGCGGTTGCTTAGCAATCGGCTTCCCCGTTCGCACTTGGCTGAACTGCTTTTAACTACAACAGGGAAATGGCAGAAACCGGGGGGGGACACACACTGAAAAATGGTGGCGCAGTATGTCCGCAAATACAACCAAATTGCTTTAAAAGGGGGTGCAAGAACCAATTAAAAAAACCCACCACCCCCAGTGGTCATTGCAAGAAAAACTGACACAGTGGTCAAAAATGGGCGTGGCCAAGGGGGCTCTTCAGAAAAAGCTATTTGAAAAGCAGACGGTGATTTGTCTTTAAGGAAAAGGTGTTTCAAATCTAACAAGTGGTAGCCGTCCTATTTGAAATGTGATGTTGGAAGAAAGCTTTATTGATACCAACGACGGCTGGAAAGACAAATAAATGGGCCTGAACTCTCATTTGAAGCTAAATCAAGCCTGACTCTCATTAGAAGGTAAAATTAGGCAATCATGTTTTGGACAAGTGACAAAGAGATTAGACTTACTGGAAAGGACAATAATGGTAGGAGGGATGGGAGACAGTAGGAAAAAAAAGAAGTCTAAACAGGGACATGTGAGAAGTGACAAGGGCTGATGACAACAGGACCTTCTGGGGGGGGGTCATGTATTCTGGGGGGGTGGTCATGCATTCATGGGGTTACTGTAAGCTGAAAGTGACTCAGTGCAACAAAAATAACAGACTGACTCTCAAAACTGTATTGTTGGTTTGAATATCAGTTCCCACCCACTCAAGTACCTGCAGCAATTGCAGCTAATCTCATTGGGAGGAGGAAAAAGTAGCAATTGGTGGTACATGACATGGTTTTCCCTATTAATTATCAAGTCCCAGTGCATTGACCCTGGACTACATAACTGACCTCTAACACACATGTTAATCAAAGGTAGGAAAGAATGAAAGCCGTTGTTACGAGTCAATTGAGGCCATATTACAGCCCGCTCATTATTGCTCAGTGATCAATGGGAGTGAGACATAAAAAGGTGCACATTATGTGAGGCATGAGATGGGTTGTAAACCATGAGATCCTCCAGGAAGTTGGTAGGAATGTGCTGTGTTCTCTCAGCATAAGCAAGGAAGCACACTCATCGTTAATCACTCATTACCGTGGCCTAGGACAGCGTTTTCTTCTTAAAAGTGTAAACCATGTCTCAGTGAGGGTGATTAATTTTAATGGCTCTGAGATTACTTTTGTAACTCATTGAGATTCTTAGACACCCCCAAGGACTTCTGTCAGAAATGGTACTGCTGAAAGCAGCAATTTTAGCCTGCAAGTGTCCTCCATTAAAACCAATTGATGTTTCACCCTTGACCTAAGAAGAGAACAATTGCATGACTGGATTTTTTCCATTCAGGAAGAAAAACTGGAAGAAGAAGAGAAAATTGTGAAATTGAGGTTTTAATGTTTCTTCTGAAGGACTTCCCTTCTCACTTTCCAGTTTGGATAATAAAATAATATTCTGGATTTACTTTCTTTTTTTAAAAAAATGTGTTAACCAAATAATATTTGACAATAGGCAACATTAATCTTACAAATAATTTCAAGGTTTGATGTCCTGAGAGAATGTGTGCCTGAAAGAAGCCACACTCTAGAGGAGGGGCAGGTAACATCTCTGGGTCTGAGGGACAAATTAGTATCCTGGGCAGTCACCTCAAGCATCAGAAGGCTCAGAAAAGAACAAAATGGCTGAAAGGCAAAAATAAATAAGATAAACCCCAGAAAGGTTTGGACAACCACTTCCCATTTCGATTCTGTAACAAGTATGTGTGATGAAGCCTTGTCTTACCACCGCAGATTAAATGAAGAACTGCCATTCTTTGAGGCCTCCAATTAGTGAGGGAAATTTTTTTTTCCAAACCAGGGGAGTTACCACAGTTTGTCCCTGTCTGCTTCAGGTTTTGATGTTAGTTGAGGACCAAAAACCACTAAAAGACTGCATCCGCTGTCTCTTAAGAAATATATCATGGCATAATAAAGATCTGTTTTTCTCTCTGTGAGTCAGAATCACAGTACAATCAATAGTCAGCCATCTTGTGGATGATTGAATTGAAAGGTAGGTTATAAATCAAAATGCATACCAGTTAGAACTGAGAGGAAACACTTGTCCACATGGTGACAAAGAACGGAGTGGCCTGCTGTAATGTTGTATGATGCAAACAAGTGTTTGTTTTCATGGAGGTCACTGTTGATTGCAGCCAAAATTTTGGTGCAAGCAATTCAGTGGATGACTATTTGGTGGAGATTTCCACAGAGGCTTAGTAGGATTTTATAGAGGTCACAGGGCAACTGTTCCTCATTAATAAGCTCCAATGGCCCAGTTTGAACAAGTCTTTCATTTCCATGCAGAAAACAGAGGTGTAACATGGCGTGGTGGCTCAGTGGACTAAGGCTTCTGAAAACTGTCGGCTGCAAAGTCGGCAGCCCGGCGGTTCGAATCCCGGGTGCCACACAGTGGAGTGAGCTCCCGCTGATAACCCCTGCTCCTGCCAACCTAGCAGTTCAAAAGCATGTCAATGCAAGTAGATAAATAGGTACCGCCATAAAAAGCGGGAAGGTAAAAAAGGGTTTCCTTGCAGCCACGCCGGCCATGTGGCCATGGACTTGCACAACACTGGCTCTTCGGCTTGAATACAGAGATGAGCACCGCCCCTAGAGTCAGACATGACTAGCATGCACGTGCGGGGGGAAACTTTTTTTACATGGCTTTGGACTCAAAGGTCCTATGAGGACAATATCACTCATGGGATATTCTCAGTCATGTGGGTGGACAGGCAAGAAATGACTTTGGGCCTTTTCACACGACCCCTAAGATCCGCTGGCCACTTAAATTTGGACCAGAGATCTTAGGGGTTTGTCGCTGTTCCTGCGTTCCCACCCCCTCCGCACTCCTGGCTGCTGGCTGCGTGAGGGGAGGGAGAGAAAAAGGAAGAAAAGAATGCCGCTCACCTCCATTCTGCCGTCCCTGCACTGCATTCAGATCTCTTAAAGGGGCGGGGGGAGAACAAACAGGAGCAAGGAGAGCTGGGCAGTCACTATGTTATAGCCGCATCAGGAATTTTCACCTCCAGAGAGCAGGTACCTGAAAAGTGCGCTGGGACACGCTTAGGTGGGCGTGGTCGCACTTAATTATCTATAAACTCGGGAGCTGGTGGGGAAACAATTTTAAGCTCTGGAGCTGGGAGCCATTTGCGGTGGAGTTTAGGGGTCATGTACAAAGGGCCTTTGTTGCCTTTCCCTTGTAGCTGAATGCCTTCCTGGGAATCTACTCTGGAATATTATCTGGGATAGTGCAAAAAGATTGCATGGGATAGCAGGGGCTGATTGAAATTATGCCCTCTTCTGATTAATGGTAGATTCTACTGGGTTGAAAGTGCATACTTGGAATGGAATAAGCCATTCTTTTACTTAAGGAACAAACCATGGAGTTTTAAGTGTTTTCTTTTGTGTGTGTGTGTGTGTGTGTGTGTGTGTGTGTGTGTGTGTGTGTGTGTGTGTGTGTGTGTGTGTGTGTGTGTGTGTGTGTGTGTGTGTGTGTGTGAAGCAATGACCGTACAGGGCTGACTCTTGTTACCTGAGAGATTTCCCAGTCATTGACTGGGGTGGGTGGGGTGGGGTGGGGAGAATAGCTCACTGGGTCCTATTAGTGAAGTAGGAATTGATGTCCTAGGATATATATTCTTGTTCCAAACTCTGCAGCTGAAGGAAGTGCTCAGTTGGCCAAATCAAACCTTTGTTGAACAGCTTACAATCCTTCTGAAAGTCAAATCAGTAAACAAATATCTTTCAGTCGCATGCCTGATATTTGCTAAGGAAACCAATGTATGCCTTCTGATGATGAGCAGTCACAAAGAAAAACAAGTTAGTTGTTGGTGCAACAGGTTACTTGAGGTATGTTCTTATTAGATGCAACAGATCATTGTTACATCTTAAGGGAGCTCTGCTTCTAACGATGTAGGTTCTGCCTCAATATCAGCAGTTATCAGTCTTTGGGTCTCAAGCTGGCAAGGTCAATGATCAGGGATACTAGGAGATGAACTGCATCTAGAGGATCAAAATTTAAGACTCTCCCTTCGAGTCTCCACTGGGAGCTACCACTGACTCAGAGCTGCCTTGCCTGAGTGTGTGGAAGTTGGAAACAGGCTATTTCCTCATCAGAGTTGTGAAAAGGGTTGCCTCCTCTTGAACATTTATGTAGCACTTAGGCTCTTAATAAAATACAGTGGGCCCTCGTATAACAAACAGTTTGTATAACATAAAATCTGTACAACATAAAAAATTCCAAAGATAGGGGAAATTTACTTAACAGAATCGTCTATGGGACGAAGCCGTACAACATAAAGTGGTCGCGATTAGGGATTACTGTTTTCAATGCATTCCTATGGGAAATTTGTATAAAGGAAAATTAGGGATTACAGTAGGACCCCCATATCCACTGATTCATTATCCACTGATTCATTTATCCACAGTTAGCAGAGGAAAAAATTAAATAATTCAGCAGCCACAAAGCAAACTGTAAAGCAAGCTGTTGTCACAAAAAGCAGCTGTAAAGCAGGCTATTGTCACAAATAGCATCTGTAAAGCAAGCTACTAAAGCAAGCTACTGTCTCAAAACAGCAGTCATAAAGCAAGCTACTGTCAGGAAACAGCAGTTTGGGGGTGGGTGAGCAGGCATTCTCTCTTATCCACAGTTTTCGTTATCCACGGGAAGTACTGGAACCATTCCTCAGCGGATACCAGGGTCATACTGTACTCTGTTTTCAATACATTCTTATGGGAATGTATTGAAGGAAAATTTGCTTAACATAATTTCATTTGGCATTTAATACGTTTTTCTTTTGTTTCTAAAAGAATTCTGTCAAGGGGTGTATTCATATGATAGCCCGCAGCAAGATTAGTCATTGCCAGATACTGGAAGGAACCTGGAATACCATCTGAACAGGAATTAATGTTTAAAATTTTAGAAACAATAGAGATGGATAAATTATCAGAATGCTTAGATGTTTCCAGTAAGAATAATCACCATAAAGTCTGGGAAAAATACTATGCATGGATGAAGAAGAGAGGAAATAATAACAAAAGCTAGAGAACTAAGAAAAAGCATTATTGTACATACTTCATGATAAACATGAGTCAGTTTAGATGTGTAGAAAGATTTAAACTAGTGGCAATTAGATATAGGTGACTACTAACTCACACCTCTCTGTATTTTGTACTCCCCCCCCGTTTTTATGTTTCCCTATACCCTTTCCCTAATTTGTCTGTATCAGAAATAAAAAAAATGTGAAAAAAAAACATAATTTCATTTGGAATGAATTAATTCCTTTATACAAGGTACCAGTGTAATTATGTGCCATCAAGTCAATCCTGACAGCCCTTTTTAGGATTTTCAAAGTAAAGAACACGCAGCAGTGTATTAGCAGCCCTTTTCAGAATTTTCAAAGTAAAGTGCTTCCCTATTCCCTTCTTCTCGGGGCATGCTGTGACTTGTGAACTTACTCAAGGCCACACAGGCTGTCTCTTCCCTCTGGAGGCACAGTGGAGAATCAAACTCCCAACCATACCTAAACTACTGAGGTAGCCAGCCAGCTCTTTGAGGCTTACAAGAGAGTTTATAGAAGATTGTTCAATGTGATTTAAAAATCAATAAGAAACAGAGTGAATAAAAGCAGCAAAAGAGGTGAAAAGTAACAGTCCATGAAGGCGCTGCTTACAGCAAAATATAAAGGGGAATGGCACTTCCTACTTCCATATGTGCCTCCCATAAGCTCATTGGCACTTGAGGTACTCCTTCAATACCCCCTGCCTCATAAAATTATGAGCCAACCAGACCTGTGGTCTATGACACCAATCCTCAACCTGCGGCTCTCCTGACACACTGAACTGCCGCCCTTGTCATCCCTGGCAGGGCCAGTGGTTGTGCTGTGTGAGTGTAAAACTGTAATGGGCCTTGGAGTAAAATGTTGAGAAGGCACCAAGTCAGGAAATGGTGGGTTAGAGCACTGCACCGACGCTGTGGAATGTTTTAGTGATAAAAATGCTTCCACTCTCTATGCTGGCATGCAAAAAAGACAGCTCTTTCTGAAGTAGAAATACCCTTGAGAGCTTTTTTGGTGCTTGTGGGGTTTTATAGATGATTACCATCAATAAATTATTATTATTATTATTATTATTATTATTATTATTAATAATAATAATAAATAAATAAATAAATAAATAAATAAATAAATAAATAAATAAATAAATAAATAAATAAAATTATCTATTAGTTTGGGAATTCCGTGGTATTGCATTTGCCTTGAGTCTCCTTTTTTGGAATAGAGGTAAAACACGATCCTTAGAAAATATTTGTAATAACACCACCATGACAAATATTGTGTTTGCCACCTTCACAGACGCACTTGGTGGCGACACGTAAGGTGTTCCCAAACTTTGGAATTCCCTCCCACAAGAGGCCAGCCTGGCCCCATCTTTGCTGACTTTCCACAAACAGGTTATCTTTTCTTCAGACAGGCTGCCTGAGTGGGGTTTTAAAATGGAGTTTTGTGCCTTACTTCTTTGAATATGTTTTTGGTTTTGCTTTGCTCTACTATATTTTAGTGTGGTATTTTTTTCTTTTAGTCTTTGTATGCTTACTGTTTTTAGCTTTAAATGTGGTTATTTAATGATGTAAGCCACCTTGGGTCCTTTTAAAGAAGAAAGGCAGGGTAAAAATATAAACCAACTAACTAACTAACTGACTGACTAACTGACTGACTAACTAATTAACTGCAGTAAAACATCCAACATGTATTTTAGAAAAGTACAGGAAACAATCCATCAAAAAGGCGAGACATTGCTTTTAAATTTGCTTCTCTTGTATTTAATGACTGAAAAATAAAAGAAAATGAAGAAACACTCCACTGATATAGCTGGCCCCGAGCAATTGTTTCCAGTGTGTGTTAAGGGCAGCAAAGTAACCATGACATGGGCAACAGCACACAGCTCTTTATTCCCCTCCCCATCAAGGTGATTGTAAGAAAGAAGCATTATGGAAATAATGTGTTTGATACAGCACAAGCAAACATGATTAACAGTATTTGTCGTACCCAAGTTAGGTTTATATAGGCTCAGAATAGGGGAGATAGGTTGGATCTAATAAGAGCTCATCTGAGGACCTTGAACACCAAGGGCAGTATTTTTTAACAAAATCTAACAGAAATAAATATATGAATGATTACAAAGGTGAATCACCTGAAGTGAAAGCTGGAATTCTCAAAGCTGAAGAGGCAACCCTGGTGAAATAAAAGCAGAGCAGCTAATGCTCCAAGTTCAGAATCCTCCAACCCTGGCTTGGAGGGATTCTGAGCACGAATGTCTAGCAACTCCCAACTTCTGCTAGATACCTAAACCAACCACCTCTCAAGCAGTCATGATCCAGGACATTGACTTATCCAAGCTCTGCTTGGGGGGGGGCACGTTGCTCCGCTTGATCCCCCCACTTCACAAAGTTCTTGTGAGGAAAAAATGAAATCTTGTTTGCACTGTCCTTTGGGGACAGTTGGGATAAAAATGAGATGGATATACTGAAGTGTACATAGAGACAATCAAGATAGGATTGGCAATTATGAGGCAGTAGTTCTGCTGAAAAGGGTAAACTGTTAACAAGGCAATAGGACACCAAAGGGCTATGATTTAAATAGATAATAGATAGTACATGTACCTAGAGACATAGAGGGTTGACATAGCTCACCAACACTCTGATCTATTTTTAAATAAATTTTTAAAAACATATATCCAGAAATGTTGATAATCAGATCACCAGCTTCTCACTTTTGAAATCAATGTTTGGGGCAGGGCTTGCCATATGACAGACAGAAAAAAAAAGTTGTTTAATGAGATTTCTACTGCCTCTCCTCCGTGACTTCCTGGAGAGTTTGGGCAGGTCACTTAAAATACATTGCAAAAAGCATTGGGCAAATGGGAAAACTAGGACAGTTGTTTACAAAGGCCTGACCACTTGGATTGCAGAGGATTACCAGAACAGAATACGAAAGTGGTTCCATACAAAGGAGTCACCTATGTGGTATCAGTCATCATCATCCACCACTACTGTGCTGTCTTTATGCAACTCCTGTGAAACCCAGTGAAGTATGCACCGGAGATTTCCACATGCATTGCATTCGCCATCTCATTCACATCACCAAAGGGATGAGCCACTTTTCATGCAGCTTCAAAAATCAGAATGCTTGCTGGCTGGCATAACATTTTCTGGTACTGAATGATGCCAATGCTGGTTTCTAAGGTAGCCTCTCCCAACCTGGTGTGGTCCGGATCTATTGGATTCTGAGTCCCAGTATCCATTAGTTGGCTCACTGGAGGATTCTGGGAGTGGTAGTTCAAGACACTATGTTGGAGAAAGATGTTCTAAGACATGACACCTTTCCTCCAAAACACAAGTGACATGAGAAAATGAAGCATGCTCCTTTCTCAGCTATATCTGTTATATAAAATAAGGAGATGTGAGTACACCATGTATGAAAATAATGCAATTCTAGATGAAAATAAATATTTTTTCTTTCAATTCATTCTCATAATAACTCACTAAAATCACTTTGTATCTTTATTACTGTGGTCAGTCAAGCACTCTCTTTGGCCTTCACCATTTTCTTTTATGCCTGTGCATCTATTGGCTTTTAATCATACATGTACCCAGTCACATATGCTCATCTACATCTTTTCGGTTTTTAAAACGTCTTTGCCTTCACCAGTTTAGTCTTTTAAATCAATACACAATAAAAATACCTTTCATTTTCCTTACTGACTAGCCACCGGGTTCCCTGCATTCCCTTAACAAGCTTAGCATCTCTGAAGAAGACATTCCTTTAGAGCACCTAAGCTTTTTGGCAAAAGAAAATGTCTTACTCTTAAAATAAAGCAAACCCCCACACGTCTTCCACTTAAGAAATATATGTATATATTTCTATGCGTGTTACTGTCTATATAGTTACAAGGATAGTTTTTCATTGGCAGCTGTTAATACAATTCATATAATTATATTTATATATATTATAAAAATTACCATTTGAACTCAAAAGGATGCCTTTTTAAAAGAATGCTTGTCACATGATAATGCATGGTGGCAGTTAAGACCATCTACTTCAATCCAACGGAGGCCGGGAGACCCTGGCCTTTTTCAAGGGTATCAAGAGAACAAGAGGCCACTTGCAACACAGGCAATTAAGAGTGGAAAATGTCACACAAGCTGGAAAAATATTATTAGTGCTTTCTTTGGAGGAAAAAAAGCCCTTCAAATTCTCAAAGGGCTTGGTGACAGCTTTGTTCAATATACAAGTTACCAGTGAAGTAGTTGGATATGTAGCATCATCCACAAGGTTATATTCTGCCTTGAAAGAGGTATTGTTACAAGTTATTTAATTTCTGTCCTGCTTTTCTGCGGAAGATGGCACGCACGGTTGCCAGAACACCAAGAAAAGCGGGGAGGCAGGCTCCCCAAATTTTCAGATGCTTTGCACATGAGTTTAGCTGCTGGCGCTGTACAATTCCCTCCAAAGCACAAATCTTCCCAAAGCCTGATACATCACCAGGCGTCCAGGTCACATGGAGTTTATTGGGACGTAGCATGTAACGATATCGTGCGAGCCAGCCAGCACCCCCACCTCCTCTGGTGCAGCTGTAAGAGGCAGGATGTCTCCCCTCATTTTTAGCCGGATTGCAAAGTGCTGTTTTCTCTGAAATGGGAACTAGGTTAAATTTATGTAGGTACAGCCCAGCATCATAAACCCAAGTTTGTAGTAAGTTCACTTTGACAAATTATAGTTTAACTAACCATGGTTTGTCCTGCTTCAGAAGTGATGTTTTGCTCCAAGCAATAATGGGTATCTCCAAATCTCTTCCTTGTAGCTACATCAGCAGGACAAAAGTAGAAAGGTGTGAGCATATGCCTTGGGCGTATTCACATTACATTAAGTGGGAACATAGGGATAGGTCTGAATGCTTCTGCTGCAAGTCTGTTTTACAAATAGGATGCTCACACCCATGGCACAATCCAGCAATATTTGGCCACTTGCTTGAATATTGCTGAAAACAAAGGGCGCTTTTACACGACCCCTAAAATCCGAGGCAAAGGGCTCCCAGATCCGGAGCTTAAAATTGTTTTCCCACCAGCTCCAGATTTTAAAAAAAAATTAAGTAAGACCACACCCACCTAAGCGCGTCCCAGCGCATTTTCCAAGTACCTGGTCTCCAAAGGTGAAAAATTTCTGATGCGGATGTAAAGCAGAGAGTGCCGGGCTCTCCTCGCCTTGTGTTTTTTTGCCCCCCCGCCCCTTTAAGAGACGGGAAGAGATTGGAATGCTTCCCGGGGCAGCTCCCAAAGGCAGAGTGGAGGTGAGCCTGCATTTTTTTCTCCTTCCCCTCATGCAGACAGGAGCCAGGGGGTGTGGAGGGGTGGGAACACAGGAAGAGCGACAAACCCCCAAGATCTCTCGTTCGAATTTAAGTTGCCAGCTAATCTCAGGGGTCATGTAAAAGTGCCCAAAGTCAATCTACGAGGATAATGTTCCAAATAATTTTGAATAACTTAATACCTCAAAGGTTTGTCATATGCCCCCAAATACAAGGAAAATTTATCTTGAGAAGGAAGGAAGGAAGGAAGGAAGGAAGGAAGGAAGGAAGGAAGGAAGGAAGGAAGGAAGGACAGGACAGGAAGGACAGGACAGGACAGGACAGGACAAATCTTGTGCTGGTTTTCTTTCATTCTTATTTCTCACACTGCAGTTTCCGCCTGCCCTTCAGCTGGTTTGTTTACTGCTATAAATCACTATGTACATTTTTTGTTCTCTGCAGTGCCTAAAGTTGCATGTTAGTTACGCAAAAACAACTGCCATATTCAAAATATACAAGTTACATATAACATTGTCTTTCCGTTTGGTAGCCCAGGCAAGTGAATGGACTGTTATGTGCTCCAGCTTTGAAACCTATTTTCCCTGATTATGTGTCTGTGTACCGTGTTTGCAGTTCAAATACAACAGCCTAGCAATGCAATCTAAAAATAAGGTGACACGAGTGAGTCTTTTGATAAATATTGTTTATGCAATGTAAAAAATAAGTAAAATAAAATGTCGAGCAACTTTAGTTCCAGCGTTGGAGCTGCCATGAGGTTTGGATGTGTTGACTGTTTTTCAGCCCCTTTCTGAGTGTTTTCGGTTTTTTAAAAAGGAGAAGAGATCAAGTAAGATTCACCATCCCCAAATTAAAAACAAACCCAAACAATCCACCAAATTATTTATGAGATTTTCATCTGAATACATCACATTTTGCAAGGGTAGGAAGTAACAATGCTGAGATCAGCAGCAATGTTGAACAAATTGGTATTTCAAATGCTGCTGCTACTCCTGATTGACTGGCTATGAGACGCCTGGCTGGGTTGATGTGTTGGCTTTGTTTTATATCTCTCCCCCGCCCCCACACCCTTTCATGAGATGTTTTGCCCTTCTTAAAGCCCAGCTTTTCTTCACTTTGGGTAATGACGGAATCTTGATTGACAGATGTCACTCCTAGTTTGGCAACACTTTTGAGGACTTGTGTCCAATGAGGTAACAAAGGAGGAGGGCGCCTTCCCTTCTGGCGTGTTCCTCCCTCCGCATCTCAAAACCCTTTGATGTAGCAGTAGGCCTCCAGAGTGGCAAACAGAATGTACAATAACCACAAGCTCACAAAGAGCAAAGTTGTGGCCAGTCTGCACCCTTTGGGGCCTCCCAGTTCACCTCCGAGGTGAGGCCGTCTTCGGTACAACAGGACACTGATGCAGACGAAAGCAAAAATGGTGAACAGCGTCACAGAGAAGGCCAGGGTGCCTGCCGACACGTGGAACTCCTCTCCCTGATAAGCCCAGTAGATGGCGGCCACTGACCATGCCAGTCCGATGCCCAAGAAGACATTGACAGCGTTGCTGCCCGTGACGTTGCTGATGGAAGCATCTGCATAGACATCTTGGATGGCAGCAGCTTTGCTAGCAAAGGTGTCTGAAACAGAGAAGCCAGGAGTCCACGAATCACAGAAAAGCAATGCCTTCCCAACTAGGGAGCTAACCCAAAGCTTTGGCCCAGCCTGTTGGAACCCAGACCAGATGATGCACTGGACATTTTAGACTGAACTACTAAACTAAAAAAGGAGTTAAGGTCTCATTGGAGGGCTCCCATCTTAGACCTAAGCTCTAAACCGGTTAAACGTGGATATCATGAACAGAAGCATATTTGTCTGGCCAGCATTAGTCAGGCTGTGAACAAGTTGATAAGAGTTCAGCCTACTGGTTTTAAGGCTCAGCGGCAGGGAAGGTATTTGAATATTTATGATGCATTTGCAAACCCTTTGCATGTTGTTTTGCTTATAGAGATACAGGGGGAGAAAAGCCAGACACACCAGTGTTGGCCATTTTGTCATTTATGGAAATTCTGCCTTTTATCACCTGATACTGGCAGCTGGAACCTGCAGTGTACCATGAAAGGCAACTGTATTTGTGTAGTGGGATGTATTTATTTATTACATGCATAACCTGAATTTCCTTCAAGGCTGCTCATTGGGGAATACACAACTCTCTTCCCTAACTCCCACTTTTCCCCCTTAAGAACACAGTGAAGTAGATGCAACTGACAAAATCCACCCTGGGAGCTTCCTGTTTGAATAAGGATTTGAAGTTGGTCTCCCAGTCAGTCTTACATATGGACAAGAACGCCATGCTGATACCTATATGCTCCTTTGGCTGTATACAGATATACAAGAACAATATAAATAGCAACTACTTAGGACAGGCATGTCCAAACTTTGCCCCCCCCGATGTTTTGGACTACAACTCCCAGAATTCCAAGCCTGTACTTCCAATGGCAAAAGACTGTGGGAGTTGTGGTCCAAAACATCTGGAGGGCCAAAGTTTGGACATGCCTGACTTAGGAACTTACCTTGGGAATGTTCCCACACTAAGCAAAAAGTGTGGAAAAGATACTTTTATGGACTAAAATGTCTAGCATCTTGAGATCAAGAATAACCCAAAGCATGGTCCCTTCTTTTGGTCATCCTTGCTAAATGTTTATAGGATGCAAAATTATGTAGTCACGAAAATAATCATTCAAAATGTCACAAAAATAATCATTCAAAATGTTGCAGCCTTGATAATAATCGTCCAGTGTCTATAAGTACTGCAGCAGCTCGGTGCAGATTAGGAAAGGTAAAATTTTATGGACTGCACCAACCCTTTTCCTCTCTGTCTCCTCACCTGGAACTGAAGTGCCAAAGGCCACAAAGATGACAGCGGTCACCGAGTCCTTGAGGCCAATGGTGCAGCCAAAATGAGAGGCCAAGTCCCCAATGACGGCGGTGAGCATGCCGATGATCAGGATGGAGACAATGAAGCAAGCCCAGCCGTTGCAGTACTCGGTGGGCGGGACGCAGGCAAAGAGCACCTTCCAGAAGACGGTCAGGAAGTGCATGACGTAGTCAAAGCAGGAGGGCAGGCGCTCTTCACCAGACTCATCCTCATCCTCATCACCTGCTGTAGGAAAGAGACAAGAGGGATGCCTAGATTAACAGACCTTCCGAAACCCCCAAATGGAAACCCAAGATTTGCTGGACTGCAGATGTGGATGTTATACCACCATTCATTTTCAGGAAACCGTTGCAGGTAATTTATACCACCATGCTGGCCAGGCCAGGTTAGGTTAGTGCTGAGGTGAGAGACCACCCGAGAATGCTAGAGGTTCCCAGGCAAACGTTAGGGAAGAATCCTGCCTGAAACCCTGGAAAGCCAGTGCCACGCAATGCTGAGTATGGTGGATCAGTGGGTTGACTCTAGAATTAAGCAGCTGTCTATGTTCTTACAGTTCTGGTTCAAGATGGTTCATCTCAGTTTGGTTTTTTATCTGAATTTTTCTAGAATTCTCATCAAACCTGCAGTGGAAAGAAACTGAGAGAACAAAATCAAGCATGCATGAGAAACTGAAATTGATAGCCCATCAAAGCTCAGTCCTTTACATGCTCAACTCTTTATAAACCTGGCTTTTCATCTGAATTACCTCCTCCACCCCCTGGACAGGCTGCTTATTTCTTTTTCTCAGTCCCGCCACCTTCACAGGTGTATGTCATACGGACACAAGAGATGGCTTTCTCTTTTGCTGCTTGTAGACTGTGGAACTCCCTCCCACTGGAGGCCAGCCTGGCCCCATCTTTGCTGTCCTTCCACAAACAGGCCAAGACCTTTCTCTTCAGGCTAGCCTTTCCTCAGTAACCAGCTACCTGTTATGGCGATTTTTAAATTGATTGTTATGTATTACTCCTTGGACTGGATTTGTAGCACTATAGTACTTGTATTTTCCATTGTTCTATTTTTCCTCTCTCAGAGTGGCATTTTCTCCCTATACAGTGGACCCTTGTGCAACAAAGAGTTTGTATAACATAAAATATGTACAACATAAAAAATTCCAGAGATAGCGGAAATTTGCTTAACAAAATCACCTATGGAGAAAATCCGTACAAAATAAAAATGGTCGTGATTAGGGATTACTCTGCTTTCAATGCATTCCTATGGTAAATTTGTATATAGGTAAATTTGTATAAAAGACAATTTGCTGAACAGAATTTCATTTGGAACAAATTAATACCTTTATACAAAATACCACTGTATTTCACTTATTGTTTTAAGTTTAATATTGCCTTTTGATGTCAGATAACTCTTCACACTCCTTGTTCTTAATTTTAATCAGTTAACAACTGTTGTATAGTCATTGTCTGCAACTTTATATATTGTCCTTAAATTTCGTAAGTCGCCTTGGGTCCTTTTCACGGAGAATGGCAGGGTAAAAATATTATAAATAAATAATAAATGTATGAGGTACAGGCCTGCCAAGTATGGCATGGTGCTCTCCAGGCTTTGGAGAAAGAGGAGAAGGAAATACGACACATGCCCACCTATTGTGTTTGGAAGAACGGACTAAAATTCTCAAATCATAATATTTGGAAAGAGGAGGTCTTTCCCTGTGTAAGAGAAGCAGAAAAGAACTGATTTCCCCATGTCTGATTCTGGCATCTGAAAGGGAATAACGGGTGTATTCAGAAAGAGCAGCTCAAGCCATGCATGCCGTGATAATGAACACCCAGAGCTCAGAGACCTCTGGATCTGTTCGCATACGGCTCAGTGCAGAGAATGCCGGTCGCAGCCTTCTGGGAAGGCATGAGCTGTCAGGGCCTGGCTCTTGGTGACAGCTGCTAACAACGTGGAGGGACATGTCAATCAAATACCTATTGTCTACCACCCAGGGGACAAAGGGAAATCAATGATTCACTTCTCAGTGCTCCTCCTGTTGGAAAATGCACATTGGATGAACAGGCCATAAAGACACGTTTCTCCTTCTTTCCGTTTCTGATCCCTGCCACTGCCACGAACCTGCCAGGCCAACAGGCATCCATTACTTTTCTGCTTCAAAAAACCTCCCTGTGTAAACATGTTCAGCTGGCCAAGCAGGTGTTTCCTCCAGTGGCTGCCACACTGTCAATTCTGGAACATTTGGTCCCATCATCGGTTCAGGCTGAAACAAAGGCGATTTTATACAGTTGTCCCCCACCCTTTCGCGGTTCTTATACTGCATTCCCGGTATATCGCGGGACCGCAGTATATGAAAAAAAGGCCCCCTGGGGTAAGGAGGAAAGGCCTTCCCATGTCCGTTGGAGGCCCCAAAAGTGCTTCCCCACAAACTGGAAGTGACTTCTGGTAAGCCAGAAGTGACCTCTAGATCACTAGAAAGCACTTTTGGGGCCTCTGGGGGGGGGACTGGAAAGCCCCTTGCATGCCTGTGTGGGGCAGCACCAGGCCTGGGATAATTACAAGAGACCCCAGAGAGCCCACCCAGTCCTGACTTGACCCAGCATCTGCATATTGCGGATTTTCAATTATTGTGAGTCGGGTTGTGTCCCTAACCCCTGTGATAGGTGGGGGTTTACTTTATTTGGATATTCCGCCCGGGATGGTCTTCTTACTGGACAGCATAAAACAAGCCCCAAGAAGGATCCCAGAGACCACCTGAAGTTGTCTAGTACACTCTTCCTCATTCTGGTCCCTCCTGGATGGCAAACCTACAAGTCCCCTCATTCCCAACCGGGAAATGATGCCATTGGAAGCTGGCAAACTTGGGAAGGGCTAGCCAAGAACTGCATTGACCCCAAGGCACCTTCTGCTTCGGAAGAGCCCCTCTTGGCCAGAACATGGGGTTTCTATTAAGAAAAGCAACTTGTTGCATTCTTTGTTACTTAGAAGCTGCCAAGTTGCTCTTATATTTTTTCCTTTTCCTTTTCCTGTCTATGTTTACTGTTTGTCTTTTACTTAAAATAAAATAAAATTTAAAGAAAAAAGACTTTCCTGCTGTCATTTTAAAATAAAATAGGAAGTTCCTTCGCTGGGCAGAGGATATGTTAATATTTTCTATAACTTAATTTAATAGTTAAGGACTCTGAAAACACTGCAGAAAACAAGCTAGTTGCCTACAAAATAAATGGGCAGATTAGTGGCTGGACGTTTTGTATCATCTTGTCTTACATCAGAAATATTGCCTGGGAATTCGGGCATTACTGCTTCTGTAGGTTCCTAAAGAAAAGAAGGATACAGGAAAATGTTTGCAAGCTTGGGATGAGATTCAAAGGAGTGGTGCTGTTTCAGAGGTCAGAAACCATCCCTGACATATGTTCATTCTCTTGGACTTCTCATAAAACACCCTGTTTGTGACTTACCAAACTTACCACAGCAGCCACATTGTAAACAACAATACCTCATTGCAGCCTTTGGCTGTGGCACCTAGGACAGTATTCAGGATTCCAAATGTGCATAGCATCCCAAAGAGATTGAGGAGTTCTGTTGTATTCTCAGCCATTTTTTAACAAATCAAAATGCGATGTAGCTGTAGATTACCTGTTCATGGACTGATTTGCATCAGAGCCCCACTAGTCACCCACACCAGCATTTACCATATTTTTCTGTGTATATGATGCTATTTCCCCCCCTATAACCATGACACTAAAGATTAAGGGGGTGTTGTATACACAGAAGTAACCCTTTCAGGAAACAGTGGTGTGTGTGTGTGTGTGTGTGTGTGTGTGTGTGTGTGTGTGTGTGTGTGTGTGTGTGTGTGTGTGTGTGTGTGTGTAGGAGAACCTAAACTGGAAGGGAAGCCAGAGCAACTCATTCACTGGTGTCAGTTTGGGTTCTCCCCCCCACAACTAATCATCTTCGTTTCCACCAGGATTTGTTCATTTTCTTAATTTGGGATTCAAAAAGTGGGGGGTCTTGTACACGACAGAGTCTTATAGATGGAAAATATGATAATCACTACTACCACCACCACCTTTGAACTTCACAACTGGAGGGAGTCTGTTGATCATTGACGCCAGCCCCTTTCAAGGAGAGACAGCAGCGAATTGAACTCTTAACCGCTGGTTCCGCTCCTCTTTGAGAGTGGACAAGATCCCCATGTCCATTGTTTGCAGAGGGTGGCATCTTTTAAACCAAATTTAATATATCGTCTGCTAGGATATCACTAAGGGGGAAGAAAATAAACAAGGAAGGTGACAGGGAGAAGTGTCGGAAGAATGAACCAGCTGCCTGCCCTAAAGGTCCCTTTGGAAGCAAAGTCTTCAATGGTGCTTAATATCCACTGAAGGATGCATGCCTGGGCTACCGCCAAGGAGTATGCCCTAAAAGAGTGTTCAACTGGGAAAGGAAACAGAGCAAGGAGGAAGAAGCAGGTGTTGAAACGAAAACAGCCCCAAGCAAAGTGTGACTGCTCCTGACTTCTATTAGAGCTGATATGGCTGCAGGTCTTGAAAAGGACTGAAGCTAAGAAGAAGATAGGATACGAACAGTCCTCTGCACAAACAGCAGAGCCCTAGGCATGATTGGCCCTCCTCCTCCTATCTCACATGCTGGTCACTAGCAAGCACAAAAATAACTCTAGCAGAAATAATTCATGACTGTTCCAGTCTGCAGACTAATCCATTATCTCCAGAATGAATCAATGGTACCTAGAAAATTAGAGTATACGCCTTGTGGCAGAATAAAAAGTTTCAACAGGGAACCTGTTGTTTGTTATTACTATTATTTTACATGCCATCTTTGTCATATTATGCTATGTGCAATATGCGCAAGGTCTTGAAAAAAAATCCAAAGAAACAGACGTGCTGAATTAGGGGCCCGATTTGTCACATCCTCAATCATAAACCTAAATGGTTTTAAAACACTACCAATGGTTGAAAACCAAAGGGGAGATTTCGGTAGTACACTGAAAAGTGAACTGCCAACATTTGTCTGAAATGTATAAGAATTAAATGTTTTAATCAACTTGTTTTAATCAAGTTGATAGATGATTAATCAACATGGGACAAATGTAATTACTGGTGGCTAGATTTAATTACTGACTCTGAGCATTAAAAGAAGAAATTGTCTAATATTTTTGAGATTATTTTGGCAAGCTAATGTAATTAGACATGAAACCCTCCCCACAAAAAGCATTTAAAGAAAACATTTAAAACAGACTTTACCAATGACTGATAGCTTTTCTTTGTTAAATTGTAAGTTTTTTCACAATTCCTTCAGTATCTAAAAAAATCCCCTATACAGTTTTGATAATGTGTACATTCATCTAAGAAGAACAAATCTGTTAATTAAAATGCAAATGATTAACAGCTGATAAACAGTGCTTTAATATCCAACATTGGGGTGAAAAAAAGCAAAGCAAAATGCAATTCAGAAAAACAAACAGAAAAGCCCTTGCCCTTTGGTAAAGCTGCAGCACTCCAAACAGACAGAGAGGTAAATGAGAATATGCGGGTGTAATATGTGGAGGTAAATGAGAATAATGGCTATATGGGGGGTGTATCTCTCAAACACGTCGAATGACAGCCACCTCAGCTGAGTCTCAGCATTAGGTTTCTCTCACCTGCACTGACAGTAATGGCTTCCATGAACTGCTCCCGCCATGAATGTGTTCCAACAACCAAGGCTAGGTTTGTTTTCTTGATGAGCTTGTCCACAGTACTCTGTAAATAACAGAAACACACAAAGAAATGAGATTTAGAGTATGCTCTTCCTGGACAAAACCTTGGAACAGAGCTTTCTTGATGGCTTCAGCCATGGGTATGAAAACATTGGTCCCCCACCCTCAAGCATTTGTAAGACTTTAGGCCTCAAGTGCCACAACCAGCATGGCCAGTCGTCAGGGTAAAAGGCACATCCCAGGAGCTCCATGGGTTCCATACCCCTAGCTCAAGCGGTGGAGGTCCATTAACGACAGTTGAAACATGTACAACGTCCACTAAATTGTAAGAACAATGAATTTCAACCTAAAGAGTTGTAGCCTTAAAGACATAAGGCCATCTGGTCTATTAACAACAGTAACTTCTTTTTTTTTTATCATTCATACAAAATTCTTCCTTTCTTAGTCAGCCTCACCCTAACCCCCACCCCAGCACTTTCTCAGAGGATTTGCTTGCTGTTACCCAGGTCAGCTTCACCAAAGGACTTGCCCCTTTGTATGCATTAGATGAGTTGGGTTCCTATCTGACGCTTAACACATGCCTTCCCAGAATTGTTCTGGATTGAGACGGGCTCATTGGTAAGGTGACCACTAAACCAAAGAAGGCAGGCCATTGTGGGCCTTCTAAGGAGGACTCAGCTCTATTCTGATATAACTAAGCCTGAGTTTGAACTCGGTGCAAATGAAGCCAAGAAAGGCCTAAAATACAGATTTTATCTGCTCTTCTTTTGCATTAAATTACATCGAACACACAAAGGACTGAACATTGTTGGCAGAGATACCTGGCCTTTGTTTTTTTGCTTAGTTTTCAAACTGATTTGCTCATCTCTGATGTTTTCTTTCATTTAATTTAATGACTTGCAGCCAATTTGATGCTGAAATTTTCTACACACAAATAAATTATTTTTTTTTCAAAGTGTGCAGCTGTGAAACTTGGGTACCTCTGGCTGATTTGGATGACATCATATACTGTATCAGGATTAGCTGGCTTTTTCTAGAAATCACCTATCAGAGAATGTTATGGAATTGTATATAATCACAGAGCTTCTTATTCTACGTCCTCCTCCCTTCCTCAAATTTTGCCTGCTCTGCTTCCTCTTGCCCTCAGTCTTGACTTCTCTTTCTGCTATCACTGTCTTCTCTCCCCAATATTCCATGAGCCTGCATCTCTCTCCCTGCTGTGCTCTGGCTTTGTTTTCAATACACTGCTTTCTCCTTCCTCCACTCCTCCTTTCTGGGTCTCCCTTTGTGTATCCTTTCTCTTTCCCCAAGAGCCTTGGTACACAGTACTCACCTTGAATTCATAGGACTCTTCAATGATGACCTCCAGTTTGGGATGCTCGCCCAATATTGGCTTCCCCATTTCTGCAATACGTTTGGCTTCCTCCTCTTCCAGCGTCAGCTTCCTTTCTGCCACCTCTGTGGGGGGAAAGTGCCAACATGCAGAGAATGCCCTCCACACTTCTAACAGAAGGCAGAGGACACGGGACCTGCTAGATCTAGAGAGAGGGCTGTAGGGTGCTGGTCTCCTTTACAAGCTCAGCACAACAGGACCCTATCAAGGCAATGTAGAGGAACGGATGGCTTTTAAAATACCTTGAAGGAGAAACTAATCCTATTTGTCTCAAAGTCAGATTCTGGGAAAAATCTGAAGTGTATTCAAACATTTTTCCTTCTTCTCACTAAGGATTATTTTCAAGATGGGTGAGATAAAAAAGAAATGGTATTATTGGACGGATGAGTTCTCTCTGCTTGGGGCCAATTAAAAAATTGATGCTTCCATGGACCAGATCAAACGTGTGTGTGTGTGTGTGTGTGTGTGTGTGTGTGTGTGTGTGTGTGTGTGTGTGTGTGTG
This sequence comes from Phrynocephalus forsythii, assembly GCA_029282475.1. Lineage (NCBI taxonomy): Eukaryota > Metazoa > Chordata > Lepidosauria > Squamata > Agamidae > Phrynocephalus > Phrynocephalus forsythii. Next base: position 142,102,132 of record JAPFRF010000001.1, read on the forward strand.
TGTGTGTGTGTGTGTGTGTGTGTGTGTGTGAGAGAGAGAGAGAGAGAGAGAGAGAGAGAGAGAGAAGTTCTTGTTTCATCTCTCTCAAAAATGTGTATTTGTTTTAACTATTACAGATTGGCATGATCTAGCAAATAATTGCATGCATTTAACCCTTTGCAGTAAAAGGGTTAAACTGATGTGATTTTCAGACAGTTCAAAATAACTCTGATGAACAGCCAGCTGACTAACATATATTTTAAAGATATAGCCTTGATTCCAGATTGTGAAACCCATTCTATGTGCATCCTTCCTATTTCACACCATTAGTTGCTACTCTCAAGGAATGCCCAAAAATGCAATGTTCATATCAGCAGCCCTTTGTTGCACATAATGCAAGGTCTTTGTTCCAAGAAACCACCTTGCAAACAAATAACATACTTCCCAAATGTAAAATATTCAGAATAGCTTCTCCTCTGAAACACACTCAATCATAGATGAGTGTGCAAAAAAGATTCATGCTACGAAGCAATACCCAGTAGTTTTGTTAAGTAGCTGCCAAACCTTTGTGGAAAACAAGTCCTAATTCCGGTATGCAAATATAAAGACTCAACATGAACTGACCTGATGAAGGAGCAGAAATATCTGTGTCTTAGTAGGGGAAGAAGCACCACCAACTCAACTGGAGGGTGCAGATGTTATTTGTCTCTGCATTTTCAACAAAGGGGTTCAACCCCTTGGTTAAGCAACAATCCTTGGCAGTCTGCTTCAGACTGACTCATCTATACCAATATGTACATGGATCTCAGCATGTAGAATAATATGTACCGTATATATGAATGACAAGGATGTATTTTATCCTACACTTTATTTTAGTCTTTTATACTGCAGCTGTCCCGTGAGATTCTTCTCATTTGAATTTAGGAAATAAAGTACCTATCAGCGCCCCAAAAAGATGTTTATTCTCTCATTTTTAGGATCTCTCATTTTTAGGCTCTCTTGATTTTAGGACAAGGATAAACAACAAATCAAAATGCATGGATGCTTTAGAGACATTGGTACCTTGCACTGCAGTTCATAAATGGAAATAGGGCCCCTAGACCTGTCCAGAGTGAGAGGTGGTTGATATAATGAGGACTTTCAACAACATTGCTAGCAAATTGAGAAGCGAGGGGATGGTCGATATCCACATAATTTGGGAGAGTGAGTGTGAGGGGAGTCCACCTTCTCCAGACCTATTGTAACTTCTAGGTCAGGGATGTCCAACTTTGAACAGGCTGAAGTCTACTTTTTCTGACCCAAAGTGCCTAAGGGGTAATACACTATAATACCTCTACTTACGAATTTTATCCATTCCAAGCACATGCTTGTAAGTAAAAAAAAAAATTTAAGTAGAGCAGCGGTTTCCCACAGGAATGCATTGAAATCCATTCCCTCCGGAACAGATTGATTGATTTTCAATGCATTCCTATGGGAAGGCTGAACATGCATATGCTTCCCGATAGATCATCTGGCCAGCGGGGGGGAGGAGCAGGGGACCACGCTATTGCCCTTGAATTGTCCCGCTCGGCTGAGACACTGGGCTGGCAGACCCAGAACTTTGCTGGGGCAGTGGTGGTCCTTGGGATGGGGAAGGGAGGGGTGGAGAACTTATCCCCTTTTTATTGATGACCGGTGGGCTACTTTTGAACCCTTTGCGGGCTACCAGTAGCCTGCGGTCTACCTGTTGTGCAGGCCTGTTCTAGGTGAAGACTATACAATAGAAGGGCCCTTCCCTTAAATATTTTTCACAGACATGAGATATCAAACAGAGAATACACAAAGAAGAAAAAGAAGAAGCAAAGGATGAAGATGCTGAGTATAAATGAACAAAACCTTTCTGATGGGAACATGTCAAATCATATAATGGACTATTCCCCATCACTTGTACAGTCCATAGTGAACTTTCAAATGTGGCTTTTGCTACACAGAGAAGTTCAGTGTTAGAAATAAGTTTATAGACAACTGTCCTTGTCCATGGTGCTGATAACAATTCTCAGCTGTAGTAAACTGAGAACCAAGGGAGAAAAAAAACCCTTAAAGTTGGATTTGTACACAAACCTAAGTGGTGAAGTCACATAAATTAGTATTTCCAAATGTTTGTTGTTGTTCTTCTTGTTGTTGTTAAAGTGACATGTCCCATGAATAATAGTGTTCCAAAACTGCAGCCTTTTCCCATTGGGAAACGTCATAATTTGGCTTGTATGAGGAGATGGCAGGTACTGTATAAGCAGCTATGGTAGATTCACTATATACATGTGCTGGACCATTGGTGTCCTAAATGGGTCCTGCTGGGAAAGTCTTACTCCCACAACTTAACAAAGCTGCTGACCAGTATGTTCTCATCATTTATCCCCAAAGGACCTTTAAAAATGGTGGTTTTAGGGCTGTCCCTGCTGAAGAAACTTGAAGTATTTCACTTACAGGACCCTCAGCCCCATATTTCCAAGAGTTACTTAAAGAGCTGTTTTCCAAATGAGTGGCTGCTGAAACATTGAGCATCTAGGCATCATATATTTGAGGATGAATCCTTGAAACCTCTTTGAGATCTCTCAAGTTCTAGTTGCTATATTCTAGTAGCTGCAGTGAGCTAAAATGACCCATTGTATGTATTAAGAGAATCAAACCCACTGGACAAAATTGGGTCCCCCCCCTTTCAAGTAAAAATGCATAGGATTGTACTTTTGGAATGCAGATACCAGTACTGTGCATGGAAGCAGCTTCTAGATGTTATCAAAACTGAATCTCTTGTCATTATTCATTCATCAGTATTAGGCTGAGATCCTGCAACGAGCTCAAGAGGGCACATGTGGTTTTCCTCTTCCGAGATAGGCCAGGCTGACAGACTGGGACTGGTTCAAGATCACCCAGTGAGTTTCATGGCCAAATCAAGATTTGAACTCTGGTGCCTCGAGTCCTTGTCCTTGTCCTGTCCTTGTACAGAACACTGCCTTTCTATCAGATATATTAATGGGGTTTTGCAGCCATCCCATTTAGAAGTCCATCACTAAAATTACTCTTAGAATCACAGAACTAGCAGCATTTTAAAACAAAGAAGAAAAAGGCTAGAATGTTTAAAAAGCCTGTAGAGTTGCTAAAGTCTTGGCTGCTTGAGGAAGAGGAAGATAATTTATGTGGACCTCCCATGTGTGTGTATGTGTGCGTGTGTATGCACATGCATGTGATTGTGTGTGTGTGCATTGCAAATGCATCTACCTGGTGTTACACAATACATTACCTGCAATGGTGCTTAGCCAAAGCATGTGTGGTTTGTAGCCATGGTAACGGATGCTCTCTCCACTGAACCTTCTCCCTTTGCCTTTCTTATCTGAACCCTGACCTTGGAGCTGGTATGCAAAGGGAACAGGAGGGAAGATCCTGGAGGTCTGGTTAAACAGGACTCAGTTGGGATATTTAAGATTTCAGGCTACTTTGTGAGCACATGGTGTGGCATATGAAGGGCTTATAAATCCTGCATGGACTCCTGCAGGCCTCCTATGCTGCTCAAGAAATTATGCAGAGGCTAAAAACCTCTGCACAGACTCTATATATCATGAAAACTTTGCTTTAGCTCAGAAGTTCAGCCAGACCAGGAAGATGATTAACTTTGCAGAACCGGAGCCATTTACCAGCCATGCAAGGACTCTAGTTTTAAGAGATGTCACATTAATCTATCACTGCAGCAGGGACAAATCCATTCACCTCTTGAAGTTATTAATATATTGAAGAGCCACAACTACTTCTGCATGTCCCTACTGAGCGCACTCCACTGTAGGGAATCCTGTTTCTCTCCCTGCTGTGTCACTGGAGGAAGAAATATTTCCACAAAAGAACAGAATGATGGAATCATAATCCCATAGTCATCTTCTTTATGTTAGAAGGAGTCAATATGGAAGAAGAAATAGTGCTTGCTTATTGCTTCCAAAGTCAGGTCACTGCTAGGTAGAAAGCTGTTTTTCACTTATCTGCACCCTAAGAACCTCGATGTAAAGGAAGAGCCCCAGCCAAGGTGTTAAACTATTGTTTTTGTCGATGACTGTTGCTCTTTGACATGCTTTTCTTCTCCAGCATCACAACTTCCTAATGCATTGCCCATGGGACTCCTGTTACAAATGAAGTCACAGGCACAGCAATGATCGACTCTGTAAAGATTTTTCTGAGCCTTAACACAACATGGAGTACCAGGTAAGGATGTCAATTCTCTCTTGTCTTGTTCTTTTAGCATGGGAACAAGTAAGAGAGTAATTTTCTCCTTGCACATCTTTAGGTAAGCTATCTTCTGTCAGCCTCAATCTCATTTTCACATTAACAAGAACTTTTTTTTGGGGGGGGAGGGGCAAATCAGCCGTACGGCACAAAACTGAACATGTCTCTTTCCTGTTGCACAGACACCAGGACAGCAGCTAGCACCTTTTTGACTTTGTGGTTGCTGTATATTTCTGTGTGTTTCGCTCCATTAAGATAAAAGAGATCGGTTTTGCTCAGAGAGATTTTGCACAAACTGTAGACACCTCAAGAAAAACAGTGCTCACTTTCTCATTCTTAGCCTGAAGGCAAGAACACATGGCTTGAAAATTCTTTATTGAAGTGTCCCTTCATATAAGACAGCCTAAATTGATGGTTATGAAGAATACGACCAATAGTCTTCACATGATTAGTTCCAGGACTGCCTCAAGGTATTTTGTTTTCCTGAAGTGGAAAAGCAATCACCACCACAATCACCCCTGTTTATCCAAGCTAAATTTTGTTGTTCCTGCAAGGGGGCAATGACAATAAAGATTCCTATTCCTATTCCTAAATTACCACCGAATAGTTAAAGGATTCCGCAGAGGCCTCAAATCCCCTTCTTGTCTCTGAAACTATTTCATGGCCACCAAAATGCAATAAGGGAGGCAGCAGCAGAATTCTAGGGGACCTTTCTTGGAAGCCATTCAGACCTTCTTCCCAGGTCCTTGCCTCTGCCATTAAAACTCTCCTTGCTCCTGATAACAATGAAAATGTACAAATATATGAAGGTGACAAGGGCGATCGTACATACAGATTTCAGAGGTGGTGGGGTAGCAAGGAAAGGAATATATAAGAATACAAAAGCAATTTTGAGAGGATACTGGGAAGAAAGCCCTGATTTATTTATTTATTTATTTATTTATTTATTTATTTATTTATTTATGCATTTGTATATCACGACCAATTTTCCCCAAAGGGAACTCTGGGTGGTTTACATAAAGCACCCTAATAAAGAACAACAAAGAATAATAAAGATTTTTTAAAAAAACAATAATGCAAGGCAACCAAACAAACAAATACACAGCAAGAGGCAAGATTTCCAGGGAGTGGGCAAGGAGGCACAAAGATGAGTATCTAGAGGGAGAAAGATCCTCTCTCTGCTGATGTAAAAACCCAAATGCCCACGGGCTTAGCGCATCAAGAATTCCAACAGCAGGTAATGGTTGGGGGCAAAAAAGGAAAGGGGTGAAATGCCAACAATTTTTTTAATTTGACAGGTCAAGTCTGTCAAGGTGAATGCTGCCAAACTGCAGCTTAATTATTAACCAGTCCTGATTTGTTTGCATCAGCCTCCGTACTCGGCTTTCAACATGGATTGCACCCTTGGCTCCCCAGCTGTCAACTTCAATTAGACCTGATAAGGTCTGGAGATGCCAGGCATGGAAATAAACCTACCAGTTCCTCTGTTGATGTCTTCCAGAGATGGCAAAAAGGTTAGAGCGGAAAGCCCTCTTACTCTGGACCCAAGAAACTGATAATGGGCAGACAGATGCCCTTTTTCTTCACAAGGAGACAAGGATGATGCATAATCAACAAGGTGGGAAAAGCTCACCTGACTGCAACAACTGTGTGGATGATCAATGCTTCTGAACTCAATGAGCACCCTCCATTGTGCAAAAATGACCCTGCAATTAATTTTCAGAAGAACATCTTCCAAGGCACCTTCCTATGGCCAATTTCCTCTCTGACATTTCTCCAATTTTTCCAGCAGATATTTAGAACTATCATTGCCATTAATGCTATGTATCTTTAAACAGTGACCAGTTTTACTTTTTAAAAATCCAGTTAAATCCTACAACACACCCTCTCACAGGCCAGAACACAACCTGGCCTATCCCTTGTCCTCCCAAAAGCCACAACAGAGCACAGAGCAGTCTTAGGAGCCAATATTTGAACATGAGATATTCCTTCTCCATCATTTAGTGAAGTTACATTTTGCCAACTATAAAAGCAGATTTAAAGATTTACAGCTATGCTGCCAAACCCATGTTTCCCTCCTTAAGTTTTTTATTACCTTTTCATGTTACCATCATAGTATGACTCAGTTGTGCCTCAGTTCCTGATAAAAGGAATTAATTATAAGCATTTTGTTACATTTAAGCTCTGTCAAGATTCTTTTGGGCCACCTGTTAAAACTGGAATGCCAGAGGTTAGCTAGCTGATCATGAATGAAGAGAAACAATCGAAGACTCCCTGAGGGTATAACTCAATGCTAAAATATAGAATTAAAATACAGTGGTGCCTCGCATAATGATGGTAATTCGTTCTCCGAGGCTAGTTGTTATCCAAAACATGTCGTTATCCGAAATGCAGTTTCCCATAGGAATGAATGGGAAACCGTATAATCCATTCTGGAGCCTAGGAAAAAGGCACAGACACCTGTTTTTTTGCTCAAAACTCTTTAAAAAGTGCACTTTAAAGGTACAGATGCAATATCACCTGGGATAACTTTTTACTGATGCATGCTGGGAATTCATTATCTGAGGCAGTCCATAAGGAAAATTCGTTATCCGAGGCAGCCCATAGAGAAAATTCGTTCTCCAAGGCAGACCTATACCTAGGAATTGCAATTCGTTATCCGAGGCAGCCCATAGGGAAAATTCGTTAGCAGAGGCAGCCTTATACCCGGAAATTTGCAGTTGTTATCTGAATTATTTGTTATCCGGGGCAGTTGTTATCTGAGGTACCACTGTACACAGAAACTTTCACAGTTTCTTGCCATCTTTTTATTTCCAAATTTGTACCATTGTGAATTTTAATGGTTTTGGTTGGGGAGCCCTACACATAAGGAACAGTTTTTACACATTTGGACACTACTAAGCCATGCATCAGGTTGGATTTAGCAGAGTATTTTCTGCTTCTGCAGGGAGTTGGACTTGATGGCCTTTCGGGTCTCTTTCCAGCTTGACAATCCCATATGCCTCTACCACTGGGCGTGGGAAGAACAACAGCACAACTATTGTGACACACAGGGAAGCAGAAGGGAGAGAAAAGAGTATTCTGTGTGCTTCAAGAGAGGCCTTAAAACGCTACGTAAGACGCAGGTTTTGTAGGAGGGAAATGGCAGAAGCTAGAGGCACAGAGAGGAGATGACAAACTTCAATGTAATTTTCAGTTTAATTTTTTCCAACACTCTGGAAATGTTTTCATTTTCTAAATCTAACATGACATAGACTAAGTGAAAATGTCATCTCCATTCTTGACTTATTAGTCATGATTTGTCCTGAGTGGCACTCTTGTGTGTGCAGTGGCATATGCATTTTTTATGTTGCTCTGAATATCATCTGCCATAGAATTTACCAAGTTTGAAGCACGTTGTCCATGTGTCCAAGTGATGTAAAAGGCCCAACTGTAGAAGATAACCAAAATGGAAGTGTCCTTATATAAAGCTAGACCACTTGACAGCTCATCTAGCAGAGAGAGAGAAATGTCCTCTGGAGCAAATGTAGTGATGGTGAGAAAGCAGGCTGGGAGAATTAGTACTGTGTTCCGGGCACTCTTTTCGTCTCTAATAGAGCTGGAGACTCAGCTTCTCTCCTTATTAACTTAAGAACAACTTCCTACAGTGCCAAAACGAGTGAATTATCCCATGCTACCTGCCAGGAACAATCAAATCTGAGCACGAGAAAGGGTGGAAATTGTATTATTTTAATATATATTATTTGGTTTCAGAAGACCTGATTAGATTAGCACACTACTGAATTAGAGAAACACAATTACTATGGAACAGCTGTGACTGACTTCGTGAAACTGGAGAACTCATAGAATTCTAACAAGGAAAGAGCCTCTTCATTTCCCAATTATTCCCAAGGCTCGGCTGGCCTCTCTCCTTTCTATCTCTCCATCCATAGACAAAGAGCCTACACATAGTAATATGGAATTGACTGTGGAAGTGCACAGGGAAACACCAATCGATGTCGCTTCTTCAGTTCTGACCACATTGACATTTGTTTTTTCAATCCTGATCATGCTAGTAGTCTTGTTGGGAGCGAAATTTACATTTATGAAAAGATCATCCACATACATTTTTGTGCTATTCTCAAAATTGATTCTTTATCTATGTGCCTTCGTGTACACATTAATACACTTTGAAGAAACAATGTGAGAATTTCAGTGGATAGTGAGTCGTTGGCTGATTATACCATTGGTCCCACTGTGGTTTCACCAGAGCTCTGACAAGTTATGAGCTAATTAATTTCCATGCTAGTTGTTGTTAATACCAGTCCTATGAATTAATGAGCACCAATGGATTCATCATCAACAATCCTGTCAAAGTCTTGCAAACTAAAAACCATGGTTCCTTTGTAGGGTCCATTCATCTCATGTTTGTTATTCCACCTTTCCTACTTCCTTCCCCTTTGCTAAGTGTTGTTGCTTCTTCCAGAAAGTCTTGCCTTGCTTTCATAGGAGTGCTTATTTGCCACATAAACAATACTGTTTAATGTTTGGCAGGATAATAGCATTTAAGGAGTCTGAGGGTGGTGTGATAGGGGCATTGTTGCCGAACACTACCTTTGTGTGGAAGCTGGCTGCCTGGAATTGGTAACGGGCAAATATCTAGGAAGAAAATATTGGGTGGGGTGGGGTGAGGGAATCTAGCATGTCTGATAGTTAGAAGAAACAGGATGTCTCATGACAGCCCCACTATTAAGACAAAGATAGCTGAAGAAAAGGGTTAACGGGAGTGAAATCTGAATTGAGAAACCTGGCTTCTAGGCAAGGAAACTAAAGATCAAACGGTAAGAGAAGATGAACACCCATTACCTGCCTAACTCTGTTGCCCCTGTAGGCACATCTTTGCTTGTGCAACTAGTCCTTTTAAGGGACCTTTTCTGTTGGTAGCTACTTCTGCCTGCTCTTATTCCGTACAAAACAAATTTCTCCAACAAATGCAAAACCTGTTTGCTAGGGTACAATGGGGCAATGTTGTCTCTATCATATCACCCTCTCATTAGGCAGATCCGGTTCACAGCTTCAAGTGCCTGGAGTATGGAGAGGATCATGCAGCTGTTTGAGGAAGAGCAGCCTGTCTTGCACCCTCTGCATTGCCTTGCTGCCCTCAGACACAGTGGGAAAGTGCTGTCCAATCGCAGGTACTGCCAATGCAATTGGTTACTGCACGTGGAATCAAAGGGATGCACCTTGTTCAATACTGGCACCGGTCCACTGGCTCAGTATCTCCATAACCCCTGGATGCTGAGCACAGCTTTGTTTCAAGTGTTTTTATAGAACAAAGCACTCTCAGACAATTTGATGCTGGTTGGCAGGGGACTTCCAGCTCCTCCATGGAGCGGCTTCTGTCACATCAGAGAAGTTATATCTTTTCTGAGAGATGCAACCTCAAAGGCATGTGCTATTTCAGGAAAGCGCAAGGTGATGGTGGTGCAAGTATATCTGAACACTGAAACACCAGCCTCCATGTCTATCCGGTGTGACAGATTCTTTGCATGACTCAGCTCTTGTTTATAGGTGAAACTCAACCAGAATCAAGTGTGCAGCCAGCCCAACAGGATTTGCAGGAAGGCAGAGAAGATACAACCACCACCACCACCCTATAGTATAATATATTGGGTTGGCAAGAATCTCAAAGGTTATTTAGGGAGGTCCACGCGTTTGTGCAGAGATGGAGCAAAAGAGTGAGCACAAGAAAGCAGAAGATCAACAGCACCACTGGGGAAGGAGCAGGCAAAAAGCAACAGCAGAGAGGACTGCTTCCCAAGAGGGGTGTTGACATCCTGTTTGGTTCACACCAAAGCCGCCCAGTAAACTGAGAGAAGTGTGAACTCTCTTTACCTCATGATGGCAGGTGACCATTAAAATCCAACAGGCTTCTTATGTCTATCAGTAACAGTCACCACTTGTCTGTTCACTCCTCTTCTGAAACCAGAATTGAACCCTCAAGCAGAAATACCTATTTCAGCCTCATAATGAACCTACGTAAATGAGTCAGTTTGAACCAGGGAACTGATTCTGGGAGCTGTGGTTTGAAATATAACTATCCCATACTCTGGAAGTGAAGGGTGTGGGCTCAAGAAACAAAACCACCCAAATATTCTACTTTGTAACATCCAGCTTAGTGTAAAAAAAGAAAAAGAACTCAAGAACATCTACTTTGGCGGTTATGTCACGTCTTTCTTTGTTCCGCGACTAGTTTTGTACTGTGACAGCGTTAGCTGCGATCACGTGGTTTTGTCCCTGTTTCAGTGTTCTTATGTTCGTGATAACTTGTCTCATGACAAGTGATACCTCACAGTCTTGTACCATGACAAACACTGATTTTTTCTAGCTTCCATTCCCCCTCCCCTTTTTTTGAGGGGGGGGCTTAAGAATTCTTTTTTGATATTTCACTTCTGAAAACTTCAAAAAAAAGGAAACAGTTTTCTGAGAGAACCAAATGTTTTGTTGCGTGACAGCCGTTACTACACGGTGTCTTGTCTTGGATCAGAAAGCGGGAACAAAGAGTGACAAGGGAAAACCCTACCCCAGCACCAGGTACAGTATTGTCACGCTTAGCACCCGTTCTGGGGGCAGGGTTGAGACAAATTTCAGTAGTTGCATGACGGACGTGAAGTAACATTTTTTGTACTGCTGCTAAGCGTAACTCTAACAGAGACAAAATGGATGTGAAGTAACTGCCTTTGTTTCAAGTGTAGACAATATGTTTTTTCAGAGGCACGTTTCCTTCCAAAATCTGCCTCACACCAGATTTGACAATTTGCCTCTATCGCCTGCTGCTTCCTAAGGCAGCATCTCTTCAGGGTCTTGGACAAAGTAGGCACTTTTACAATGCCTCCTGCCTTGCTCTTGAAGTAGACCTGTGACGGTGTGGGTCTTTCTGTTTACAAACCATGGTTCCTCTCTATAAGTGGAGATTTTTTCAGCTGATCTGTGAGTGGGGCTACTGAGTGCCACTGCCCTGTGGATGGATAGTGAGTTAATGGCTTTGATAGTGAAACATTTTGGCCCTTTCAACACTCTACCAGCTCCAGCAAGAGAAAGGCTTAGCACTATGAGAAAGCCATAAATATACCCCGGTTCAAACACTGTGCCTGGATAGAATAATTTTAAAAAACATGTAAGAAAATCCAGGCCCAATGCCCCCAGTTCATTTACTTGAAATCCTTACCATCCTGGATACAAACTTTAAAAAGAAAATTAGAATCTATGGGGCTCTCAATAGATGACCTATTGGTTCAGAGTACTACACAGGCCAAAGCACTTATTAAACAAAGGATCCAAGACATTGAGCGCCAACGAGATATAGCACAATCCCCTTTGTTTAGGGCTCCTATGGAGACCAGATATGTTATGAGAATGGCCAACTATATCTTACAACTGGAAGAGCCTGCTTATCGGAGAGCCTTCACTTTAGCCCTCTGTTCAGTTATTCCTTCAATGGTTTTAGAAGGGAGATATAAGAAAATTCCCTATGAAGATAGACGCTGCATGTGCTCCCAAAGGGAGGTGGAATCTATGGTACATATATTTTTTTGTTGTCCTCTTCACAATCTTTATAGAGAGAGATTCATTCACCCATGCTTAGATAGACTTACAGTAGACCCAAACAAGATGGGCCTGGAAAGACTTTTAAGTGATGAAAACTCTTTTATTACCAAACAAATAGCCAAATTCTGCTTATACCTGATTAAATTCCATTCTAAGAAGGCGGGCTAGTTTTAACTAGAAAATTATCTATTTTCTTTTACTGGTTTAGTTTCTTTTTTCGTTTTAATATTTCTATGTATATTGTTATATCTACACTGTTTTTGTAACTCTACAATTTTGTAATCATGTTTTAATGACTTTTAATGACTTTTATGGTTTTATACCGCAATAAAAACCTGACCTGACCTTCAACCATCCTCTCTTGATTAAAAAGAAAAAGAATGGAAAGTACCCTGTGTAAGATCAGGAACACAGAAAGCAATGTTTTTAGTTGAGCAGGTGCTTCTACAAATGTTGCAGCAAATGTGAAAAACATGACCCCTGTCTGTGATGTGCTAAGGTCCAAAAAGAGGCAAAAAGAACAAGGAATAGCTTGATGCCACCAGCTCACCTTGAATATCCTCAATTTTACCTGCTTCCAGGAGCTTAGCAGGAACAGGCCAGGCTAGTACTGGAGCATCAGGGATTCCCAGACAGTGCTAGGGAGCCACTGCTGGCCAATGAGTTGGCAAAGCTGGCTACATCAGAGGCGTGCAAAGTGTGGTCTTCTATGAATGGTATGACTTCTGCTCCCATCAGCTGTTGTCAATGACATCTGTGGTGAGGAATTCTGGGAGCTATGTGTATTGTGTGTACTGTGTCGTTACAGTCGTGACAGAGTCTTCGAGTTTTCTTGGCAGGAGTACTGGAGTGGTTTGCCAGTTCCTACTCCAGGCACCTAAAGCGCCTGGTATTTCCTGGTGGTCTCCCATCCAAATACTAACCAGGGCTGACCCTGCTAAGCTTCTGAAATCAGGCGAGATCGGATGTGCTTAGGGCATCTAGGCAGCTCTGGGAGCTATAGCCCAGCAAGATCTGGAGGCTGCAGAATGTCAATCTCTGGGCAACACAGGCCCCTAGTCTTCCTTGGTATAAGGCAGTTTCCTATGTTCAAGATATACAGCTTTATTTTAAAGACACTTCAAGCCCTCCCAGCCTTTTGGAAATGCCCATCCTGTGTCTCTAGGCCAAGTCCTCAAAAGCAACAACTCAATACAAAAAGAGTAACACTGTCATTACGCTTCTGATCACTCTGCTCAGCAAAGGAGCCCATGGGATTTGAGAGGAGAGAATGCACATCCAAGGTTGCTGGCTGCTCCTGCATCCTTGCATATGCCTCCTCTCCCCTCTTGAACCCAGACAGGAAGTAATTTCCTGACAGGAGCAGACAGGGAGGTATATGGATTTATATAATATTCGTGGTAGATGACAACTGATACTAGTAGTGCTTGAAATGTTACTTTGGGCATATTTTTGTAGTTCAAAAACATAAGAAAAAGAAAGCAAAATTCCAAGGCACTAAGTACAGTATACAAAAGATCAAGCAGTTCCAATTAAAGGAAACAAATTAAAAATCTAGTCCACAGTAAAGGGAACAGAATAAACATTACACAATAAAGGGAAATAAAGAAAAAGACTCACCTTGAGTCAGAAGGAGTGCTAGATAAAGAGAAATATAAAAAGAAGGGGGAGGGGGGAGGAAAGGAACAGTGTTAGAACCTTATATGCAGCATAGTCTCAAAGGCATTTTGCAGGTAACTGTATCAAATGATCAATGAAGTTGGCTTGATGTAGCTGTGATTTTTTTTTGTAGCCACATGCTAGATGTAGGTTTGTGAACATGCCTGGTAGCACAAGGATGAGAATGAAGATGGAGCAAACAGGTGTGCACCAAAGGTCTGGTTTTTAGAGATAGCCTTCTTTTCCTTGTGTCTAAAGGGAGGGGGGGCAGAATTCAAAGGGGTGGGTTGGGGCCTGGGACACCAACACTTGCAACACATCTTCAGATTTTGAGATCAGACAAAGCTCCCTCAAAATAAACCGCCTCTTCCATGAGATACTTCAACAATTTTGAAGTCCATCAAGAAGGACTGAGGTTGGCAACTGGATTTGATCAAGAAAATTAAAATAAAATGAAAGTCAGAGATACATGATTCATTCTTTTGAAATGAACTTTTTGCCACTTTAATCCTTGACAGAAGTACTGCTATCACCATGGGAAATGAAATGTCACTTCACCCCGTCTGCACACTTGCTCTGGCAATGCCTTCAGCAACTGTGATCACACATCTTATGTCATGTGTATCAGTTCCAAGATGTAAGCACTGTCCATGCCACAGCTATAGTCCCTATTTAATATCTAGGCTCCCTAAATTTTAAGTGAGTAAGTTGTACATAATTTCAGATATATTTGCAAAGGAACTGAATGAAGTTTGGCTTATTTTGGATGAAAATCTGTCTATTAACAATACAGCTCCATACATATATTTTCAGAAATAATGGCTGTCAAGTTCCATGAGGTTTATAATTGGGCATAGCAGCCTTGATTCAGCTGCAAATCTCTTTTGACACCAATCAGTCCTCTTCCTTCTACTTGCTAATTGGCACAGGTTAATACTGACAACAATATTGAAGATAAACAATAGTTAATTTAGGTTTAGACCATAAGTGGTTGTTTAAGTACTAAGTCTTCTCATGCATTTCTTTATTTCTTTCAACTTATGATAAATATCTATGACTTAATGGACTGAACCCAACTGTCATAGCTACACGACACAACTTAAAATCACCTTAAAGGCAGCGAGACTGGAGGTGACAATTTTGGGGCTGTTTTTTTTTCGGGAGGGGGGGTTAGGTGAAACGTCAGCTGTTGACATCATTGAAGTTGCGCAGCAAAACATGTGCAAAAGTATTCTGGTCAATAAGTCCTAGTTATTCTGATCTGTAATAAGAATTGCTTTCTTAAACCTAGCAGCGCCACCATTCTTTCTGTATGTTACTATATCTTTAAACTCAGTCTGTTTTTAAAAATGCATGTTTTGGAATTGATTAAAAGATTCTCAAGGTCTGATTTATGACTGAAGTCCGTAGAGCATGAACCTGGAGGTGGGCAACAAGTGGCGGCACCTGGATATGAACAGCTCTGCCCATTTTTCATGCCTGCTTCCAAGAGAGAAAGCAGAGAAGATGAAATATTCTCTCAATCTTCAGATAAGGCTATATCTGAACAGAACCTGGAAAATTAATGCCTCTGGAATAAAAATGTGCTTGGATGAAAATGAGGGTGAAATGGTGATAGTGAGGTCTTTGGGCCTTGCCATTTCGTTGCCACTGATCTTTTTTTTTTTCAGATCTATTCAGTATCTCATCATCTTATTGCGATGGCCAGGGAAATCCCTTATGTATCTACTAATGGCATCGTGGCTTGCCAAGTACATCATGATGGCGGGGCTATTTATTATGTGCTGCCAGATGTGACTCTTTTAGATGCTGATACATACAGCCTGTCTGAAAGGCTGCATGATTTAATTGCCCAAATTTTATGTCATCAAGTCAATTCTGACTTATAGCGCCCCTCTTCAAGGTTTTCTAGGTATACAGGATAGTACTCAGAAGTAGTTGACCCTTCACTCCTCCTGGGGGGCATCCCGGGACTGTGCAGCTTGCCCAAGGCCACACAGGCTGGCTATTCTGGGGTGCAGAGCATGGAACCAATTTCCCAATCAATTTCAGAATCTGACTTTGCCAAGATCATTCATGAGATGGCTCTGCAGAAAAGTACCATAAATAAATACAGCACAGTGTTTTACTACAGAGTAATAGAAGGGATTTAAAGACTGCTTTGTTGCTATTGACGCTGAACCTCTGACATATTTTATCAGCTATCCCATATGGTTTTCAAAGACACACACACACATAAAAGTATGTTAAAGAAATGCCAAATGTTTAAAATAAATCTATCTCAACCAAAAGCATTAGACTCTGGAATTCCCTACTGAAGAAGGCTCGGTCAATTCCCACCCTGTTGTCCTGCTGCTGCCAGGGAAAGATGCTTACATTCTGGAGAGCCCTTGGAAATTGACCTTACTTATTGCAGAAGGGGATGCTAATTGAATGTATGCCGATTCTGTCCCCCCATTGATCTTTTAAATGATGTTTCATACACTTTGTGTTTTTATTCATTTTATGTTTTAATTGTATTGTTATACCTAATTGCAAGATGCCTTCCCTTCCCTCCCATGCATGGGGGGGGGAACAATGATATGCAATAGTGACTAAATAAATAAATAAAGTGTTGGGCCAGTGTCCTTCATCTTGTTTCCATGACTTAACCCCAACCCATCATTCTCTGTAGAATGAGCGGTGCCCCTACAGTAGGAGGAGGCCTACTTTGTACATGCAGACTTTCCATGAGATTTAGAACTTTGATCACATGTGGTTTTAAACTGCATGGCAAGTGACACAAGGATAGGGTGCTTGCTGCAAATATTTACTAATCAATGCATGGAGGAGAGTGGCCACATGGGTGAGGGCAGCAAGGCCTTTCCAAAAAAAAAAACAAAAAACAGGGAGGTATCTTCGGCCTCAGTCATAAGCCATTTATGTTTGCAATACACGTCCCACTTTGGGCTGGAATGTAAGTGGACATCCCAGCATGGAGGGCAATGGAGTCAATGAGCGTGAATGAGACAGAGAGACATGGTGATGAATGTGAGTGACAAGGACATCATGGAGAGGGTGGATGGAGGAAAGGATCACAGACCCTCTCATGGTATTTTGATCACATGGTGTTGGGATGTCTGATGGCCTAAACTGAACTCAGGCCTATTTTAAACATTTCTTTCTATACCTGAATAGCACTAGCTTCTATGAACCTCTTCATGTCGTTACAGCAAAATCTAGATATGTGCTTGCAAGCAATGTTTGTGTTGGAACCTTGAAGATCTGAATAAATTGCATAGAACTGCATTACAAACTACCTGACTGGGATGCACATAGAAGTTGGCACATGTTAGCTTTTAGCATTATCACCCAAATATACTCTTCCAACTATACTGTACTACAGCTTGTTCCTAGCTGTTTTAATTAGTTGCCATCTAGTTGATTCGGACTTGTGGTGATCCCAGTTGGGTTTTCTGGATTATTTAAGATGTTTAAGGAGTAATTTACCATTGACATCAAATCCAAGTATGGATTTGAACTCAGGTGGCCTGAGACTAGTCTAACCTACACCACACCAGCTCTCATTCACAGTTACAACTGTTGAAATATGCATTGCAACCACTTTCCCTATTTGCTTATCTTTGTTTGCAGTGGATTGCCACCATAAAAAGCTAGCCATTGTCAATTGCTGAAATCTTATTTTGTCAGTGATCTAGACTACCCAGAGGAAATCTTTTTTCTAGTTCTGAGACTGAATACTGCTATAAATATAATGGAACATTTTCTCCCACAGAACTTTGTATTGTAAAAAAGTGCCAAAGAAATATATTTCAAAAATATATATGAATGTGATTTTAGCAGTGATACTTTGACTCTCCAAATGAATCCAATTTATTATAAGAAAAACAATCAATATTTCAAGTGTGATTTGAAGTTTCAGTTTTTTAAAATATCCAACTGCTTATTAAAAAAAACCCAATATCAAAATTTCTGATTTCAAAGTGAGGTTTAATGTGTTACCCCAGTTAAATGAAACATTCTTGAATTAGACTGATTTCAATGTAACAATTCAGGGTGGGCTTAATCTTTTTTTCCTGAAAACCAGGACTGAAATATTGCTAACTAGGGTTCGATTACACTCTCTCATTTTGATATAAATGTGGAATGCAAGTCTAAATTTCAAATAATGAAAGTACAGCACAGACGATAAAACCAAATTGTTTAAATTCAGGGATGATTGTAATTTTGGAATCATTGCTAGGCTCTTTATAGTGATACTTTTAGGCTCAATATGGCTCTTAGAATTTGAGGGACATACAAGGTTTGCCATAGTCATTCATAAATGTCTCCATTTGACTCCATTTATTCAGCAAAAAGGGGGACATCTTTATTTTAACAAAATACAGAATGAGTGGGTTGCACGGAGTTTATTTTTGTTATATTTTTGTCAAATTGGTCTGTGTTTTGATTAATATTTTCCTTTCCTTTATGGTATTTTGTTGTTTTATGTTTTTGTATTGTAATTTTATAATTCTTAATAAAATTTATATAAAAAAGAATTAACAATCAAATGAGCAGAAGAGAACTGTTTTTAATAATAATAAACAAAACAAAATACAGAATGCATAGGACAGACTTCACCCATCTTCCCAGCTTATAGCACTTATTTGGGGGAATTTCTCTTTCATAGCTCTGACAGTGGACAAAAACTGGGAATGGGGAACAGTGGTTGGAGCAGCAGGCTAAAGGGAGCAGGGAGGGTTTGGCATTCTTTTTGCACAGCTCCTGCTGTTTATACGGATGGGAGGTATAGTTGAAAAGGCAAACTACTACTGCCCTCAAGTTGTACTTGTTGTTTCAAAAAAAAAAAAAACTTTTAGGTCTCTTAAAACATTCATATTCTGAGGATCTCACATCTCTTTGTTCCATTTGCACTTCAGCTTAGTAAAGAAGTGTGTTTTCTCTCTTTCACTTCTAATGCGATACATGAATATTTGAAGAATGCTATGAACGAAACTTCAGGACTACAGAGCGGGACGCTTGGGGATTATTTTAGCTTCCCATTTATGAGCAAACATGGCATGCGGAAGCAGGAAAATGGTTTCACTGATCACAGTTTCTCTTTAACAAAAAGACACCACTCAATGCACCTTCGTTTTGACTTGTAAAAGGCCTAATGGGTTTGATTTGGGGAGCCATTAAAAGATGGAACATTTTTTCTCAGCACTCATTACTGCCAACAAAAGCACTTCACCGTCACATGAGCTGTAAGAAACGCCTGAAACAGCTAGAAATATATATTGCTTTAGCTTGAATAAGGGCATTTCTGAATCTTGACAGCTTATAAGCCTTGTCTTCCATGGTTTGGGCTCTTTTTTTACATAGTGATCTGACCCTCACTGTACTGGGAAAACAAGTCCACCATTGCAGAACCTACTGTCGCAGATGTGTACGTCAGTGGCAAACACTACAGTGTCCTTTCAAATCTCCTGGGGATTTGAGTGCAACAACAATTCACCCTCATCTTTCTTGCTTGCCCATTCAGATATGCCCAGAATACCTAAGAGCTATTTTGCATGGTTCAAGAGGCAGAGAATGGGGAAGAACAGAGTGGCCATCGGGAAATCCATGGACACCAACTGCTCACTTTAAAGGCTGCAGTACTGTTCTCTCACCCAGAAATACAACCAAGAGGACAGGTGTGAAAGTCAGGATACCTGCAAAACACCTGGGAAGAATCTGGAGTGGAGTTTGTTTCTAGTAACAGATTGTGAATTGAGTTGGAGAAATGAGGATCGGGCCCAGTTAAAGAAAACAGACAGAGACTGAGGTAGTGGTGAGTAAGGAAATATTTTTTCCTTGTTTAAGTGAGGAAAACCAATAACTGTGGAGGGGAAAGTGGGGAAGATGAAAGCCCCTGTCTAGGGACAGGGCATCTGGGCACCTCTTGAAGCTGGTGACAGTCATAGTTATCTCCTGCTACTTCCTCTCTTGGAATTCAGAAGCATGCAAGACAGGAATTAAAGATGGGGATGAAGTGCGATGATGTGCTTCATGCCAACTCTCTAGAGTGGCTTCACAGGTGCCACATTTAATCTTGCCCTCTTCCCCCCACAGCTGAGGGGCCCACCCATTGTTACGATGCACCACTGGGGTCCTCCTGTGCCAGTGATGTTATAGTTCAGGAAGGAGTTGGGACTGCTCTCCCCCACCTCCTTAGACAGCCAGTCAATTTGAAGAGGAAGTGGGACAGGGAGAATCCTCACAGAGCCAGCAACTGGCCAGCTGCCCAAGGAGGCAGGGAAGGGCAGCCCCAGCTCCTTCCCAAATTGGCACACCGCTGATGAAGGAGACCCCGGTGGCTCACTGATGAAGGTGAGTGGGCCTCTTGGCTGTGGGAACGAGGGAAGGTGCTGTGCTAAATATTCGGCAAAAGGGGCTTCATCAAGCTTCATGCCCATCTCTAATCAGGATACAGAAGCTTACATTTGCTATTGTGGTCAATGCTGGACTCCAGGATGGAACTGAAGTGGGGCAGCAAGAATGAGTGGTAGGCATGTCAAGATGGACAAGACTTTTAGCTCACTAACGTTTTAGTAGCAGCATCTGTTTTACATCAGTATCAATGCTTAAATATTAGGCCTACCCATGCTTGAATAATACCTATTCTTATAATTTGTATTTGAATATTTGTATCAGGTCTGCTCAGAATCAGATGGGAGAAAGGCTGTGTATGGCAACCCTCTCCTCAACTCCTGGCCCCTGATCCTTATATTCCCACTTGTTGCATGCTTCCTAAGCAAGTCTGAAGGGAGATTGAGCCTATCCAATCCTTATGGCAATTGGGAACTTTATAACTCAACAAAGTACAGAATCCTCTTGCAAACCTTTGAACCAAGAATGGAAGAGGAGGACGAAGGCACAGATGGTTTATTAACATGTTCACAACAAAGGGCTGTAGAGGGATTCTGTGTGACAGAGACTGATAACACCAATGTGCAGGGGTGGGGATGGGGGTGATGCCAATCAGACGAGCATCCAGCTCGCAATTTGGTTCATCTTGGATGTAGTTTGGTCTACTCTATTTTACAGTGACCATATTTGTTTTAAGTAAGAACGATCCATCCTGCCCCTTTTGTGCACTTTCCCACTATTTTCTGACACAGTGCTAGGGCTGTCTTTTATTAAATGTGATTGACAGTACTCCTTATTATCCCATTCTGCAATTTGTGTATTAGCTTAATTGCGCCCCGGACAGAGGCATGGGCGGTGTTCTCTTTGGCGAAAACCCTGTGAAGTATGCAGTGTGACAGTAGAAAGGCGAGTGGAAAAATCCTCTCCTCTCTTTTCCTTTTCTCCCAATCTGTTAAGACATTCTTGTAAGTGATGAAGCACGGTTTCAAATATAAGGGAATATAATGTGTTTTGAAATGTATTGTTGTGCTCTCTTGTTTTAAACTTGTTTTAGTATTGATTTTATTTCCTACATTAATATATTCATATACTTTTTTAAATATTTGTAAACGTATTGCTTTTTGATATTGTATTTTTGATGATAAAAGTTGCCTTGAGTCCTTTTAAGTGGAAAGGCATGAGAAAAATATTTGAATAAATAATGAATATCCATGCTAGGTTGGTTTATAGCTGTAGTGAGGTGCCACTTACTAAAGTAAAACAAAATACAGTGGACCCACTTAACAAAATTAAAACAACATAAAAAATCCGGAGATTGGGAAATTTGCTTAACATAATCGCCTAAGGGGAGAATCCGTACAACATAAAAATGGGATCACTCTGTTTTCAATGCATTCCTTGGGAATTTGACAAAAGGAAAATTTGCTTAACATAATTTCATTTGGGCAATTAAATTTATAAAAGGGGTAAGAAATTGGAGTGCAAATTTGACAAAAGGGGGCCAACAATAATTAAAAGAGGAAGAAATTGGAGTGATCTGAAGGACTGTCTGGGTCTTTCTTACAGAAGAGATGTTTCTTGTGTAAATGGAACAATTACTCAAGTGCAAGATAAAACACATTACACATCTCATCCAATCTAGTCACACCCTGGGACTGAACTGGAAGAGATGGAAAAGGCATGTTAGTGGAGGAGCCTTCTCCTCCAGGGTGCAAAGGTTCTATCAACTTCAGCCAGCATGGCCTTAGGGAAACCTTGACCAAAGGCAATACTTCTTTGGTGAAACTATATCAGGGGTTGATATTAATGCTTTGACATTGAATGTTACCTCCTTTCTGAATGGCATCAGTGCTCCGCCACTTAAGGATGTAAGAAACACCACTGGACATACAAGGGTCAGGTAAAATATTCCAAGCACCTTCAGTAAGAAAGGTACAGTAGCTCAGAACTCTGGCATACTTAAAGGTTAAAAAAAAAAGGGGGGACATCTGATAATGAAGGAAGTGTCATTACAGCAACATAAGAGTGAATGTGCTGGAAGGCCTGTGTGCTTCTGTCAGTTCAGGCCCTGCCAGAGATATTATGAAAGAATGTTTTCTCAGTTACAGGGGTGTTTGGCTGGAATGCAGAAGGGCCTGGAGACATGCTTGAGTTCCCATGGGGAAGCATCTGGCAATATGGCTTTCCCTACTCTTTTGCTCATCCTAGCTCCTCGTTAGTTTGCCTCGCAGCCTGTAAAAGTCGGTGTTTGATCCGCGGTTCCCCCAGTCCTTAGCCATGCTCTGTCAGAGGGTTTCTGGATTCATAGTCCAAAACTCATGTTGCCCCAAAATCCAGTTCTGTGTTCTGTTTTCAGTGAACTAGAATAAATATTCCAGCTCACATTCTAATTACAGAATGAGGAACAGTTTAGCTCTTCAGAATGAATGAGCAATGGTGTATTTAATTATGCACCAGATCACGATCCTGGATTCAAGCGCACAACAGTATGTAAATTGGTGAGTGGCGTGGGTTAGGTGGTCTTCTTCCTACCAGAGCTCTTTGTGACCCGTGTGCCACACGGGACATGCAGGTTAGAGAAGGCAGACATTGATCCACCTTCTTCTTCAGCTTCAGGCACCTGTGGCAGTAGTCTCCCAAAGGCTGAATTGTGGCCTCTTCCAAGCAGGGCAAGGGGGTCAGCACAACATGAGGATCTGTATTAAAGGGTTGTGGCATTAGGAAGGATGAGAACCACTGATCTAGGTGGATCCAGATTTATAAAATGCACCAGGCTGGCAGAAGTAGAAACATGGAAAAGAGATAAACATTCTAATAAAAGCTCTTATTTATATATTTAAATGTTGAGAATTATATTTCGATCATTAAATAGTTCATAATGGTTCATTACCCCTTAATTTGTTATTTGGCCGAAATAAAATTCTCAACATTTAAATATATTGGAATGTGGAATGGTGCATTTCATAAATCTGGTTTGTGGTTCCAAAAGGATCTCAACCCCCAGGTTGGGAACCACTGACCTAGATTCAACCCATCTGAGAATGAATATGCAGATCCACCCCTCCTCCAGACCCACGTCCCTTGTGCCTTTTTCTTCACTGGCTCATGGCAAACCCTGTGGAATGGCCGTTTGACCCCCAAAAGGATCTCAACCCCCAGGTTGGGAACCACTGACCTAGATTCAACCCATCTGAGAATGAATATGCAGTGTCATGCCATGCAGTCCTTGGATGCTCAAAGGAAGCCCCCGAGGCCTTTATTGCTTAAATTGAAAGTCTCTTTGTACCCTAGGGGGATTTGGAGACAATACTTGATTGGGGTAGAATAAGAGCAATGGCACGGGTTCAATTCCCTCAATGTCCAGGCTGTCTTTGTCGCATGTGGACATCTAGGGGATCCTGATCCCAGTGTAGACTGATGTCTTCTTTTTCACATGTCTGCATCTTTTGCTCTATTGATTCATTGGTTCATTCATTCCTTTATTAAATTTATTTTTTATCAACAAGGACACGAATGGCAGCTAAGCTTGAGGATTTTTTTTGGCAGTGCATAAGTGCCTTCTACAGTCTAAAATCTCTCATGCTGTTTGTGTGTGCTTCCATCCACTATTCCTTCTTGATATTAAGGAAAACTATATGGGTACTCTGGTGCCAAACTATTATGTACAATATGTGAAAAGAATACAAATAGGCTCAATTTCTTTGATGGTTTTATGACTTAAGGGAAAACCTAGATCCTAATTATCAATTAAAGTGACATTGAAACCACCAAGTGAATAACTGCTAAGATGAAAGCTAAGGAATAATATTTCAAAATGAAAACATGGGGTTCACTGGGGGAATATTCAAACAGTAATGACAGTAGGATGGCCAGAAAGGGGCCACCATCAGCTGAAAGCCTTGGATATTCTGGTGAGCTCAGTGTTTTAGGTCTCTGGCTGTCAAGTCAGAGCTTGAGAACATAAGGTTTGTGGGGGGCAGGGGGGCGGGGGGCTCTCGCAGCAAAAAAAAAAAAAAAGGTTGGTGTTGATCCCTAGGTTTTCTCACTGCACTAGGAATGGAAGGGGTAGAAAATATTCATTCTCAGGCAGAACATTTGCAGGTTTTACCTGCTGTACAGAGAATGAAGCAATCAAAAAGGAAACACTGGATAAAGTGATAAAATCCAGGATTATGAGGGCTGAATGTGATAGAGCCAGAGTGGAAACAGAATGCTGAGAAACTAAATTTAATTCAATTTTGCTAACACGCTAGAGCTGAGAGGGGAACCGAGACTGAACAACGTACAAGATGAATTTATCGAAATACAATGGGAAGTTAATCTGGGGGAAGGGGCATAAAGAGGACTCCACTGCTCATTTCTCTACTTGATGAATTGGATGATACAATCAGCAAGATTGTTTTTGAAACTCCACAGAAAAGCTGATAACATTAGCAACAAACAGTCTCATTCCTATATAGTCTCTTATCGAGACACACCTCCTCACTGACTTTCCTCCTCTGTGATCCAAGTGCCATTACTCTCTTCTGGAATTAGACCCCAGCTGTAGGAGCACACTAGTATAAAGTTAAGAAAGCTTACTTTTTTGGATTGTGTGTGTGGTGTGGTTACAGTCGTGACTGACTCTTCATGACCCCATGTCCATGGAGTTTTCTTGGCAGGAATACTGGAGTGGCTTGCCAGTTCCTACTCCAGGCGCCTACTGCACCTGCTGTTCCCTGGTGGTCTCCCATCCAAGTACTAACCAGGGCTGACCCTGCTTAGCTTCTGAAACAGGCGAGAACAGATGTGCTTACAACTTCCCAAACTCTCTAGCCAACATGGCCACTGTTTGGAGAAATTGGGAACATTTAGTTCGAAAAATTGATTTACCCAAATTGCAATATTTTATGTCAGAGTTGGAAACGGGGGGGGGGGGAGAGCATAGGCATGGGTGCAATTTTCAGACCTCTTTCTTTCTTTCTTTCTTTCTTTCTTTCTTTCTTTCTTTCTTTCTTTCTTTCTTTCTTTCTTTCTTTCTTTGTCAATGTCAATATAAAAAGGAGCCATGGGAACTATAAACACCAGGGCATTTCTTTTGAAAAACAAGTTGACGTTTCTGAGATGTGACTCCGGTTGGGCTCATAGCAGTGGATGTGAAATTTCTCTATCCCTCCTTACAGAGTGTTGAGACTCCTGAGATTTCCTTGCTCAGTTAATGGCTTCTCCTGTGGGACCTACAACACATACAACTGTATTCTTTGAAGTTAAAACCTCATCTAGTCTGACCCTAAGAACCACTTCCAGATTACAGTGGCACCTCTACTTACGAGCAGCTCTACTTCCAAGCAATTCGACTTAAGAGCTGAAAATGGTTGCTGTTTTAACTGCTGCCTTACAAATTTTAGATGTGGCCTGCTCTACTTACAATTTTTTATTTTACTTTTCCCAATTTATATCCAATTTATTTCCAATTTATTTATTTTTATTTTTTAGATATGGCTGCTCTACTTACAAGCTGTTCAATTTATGAGTATGCACTCAGAATGGATTAAACTCGCAAATAGAGGTACCATTGTACTCATTTTTGTAATCTGAGTGGACAATTGAATTACACATCTGACGTGGTGAACAACCACTGAAAAATCTGACAACTTGGTCTGAATAGTGGTAGGGCACTTCATTTCACCATTCTGGAGTGGTGTGAAAGGAGAAATGTTCATTTTCTTGGACTATAATCCCCAGAATATCCAAACCAGCAACATGATCAGGGTGGCCAGTGTATTCTGAGAGTTTTAGTCTGAAAGCATCCCTCCTTAGCAGTGCTTCTTCCAGTAATCTAGTCAGTTTTCCCCCCATGGTGTTATTGAATGGAAGTTCTGCTTAGCCGTTACGAGCTGGTTTGAAGCAAGCTTGTACTTCTCTGTTCTGCCAAAGTGCAAGCTATTTGTGTCTTTCATGGGGCCATATAATTTGCAAGGGTTTTAGAGCGGAACGGGCTCTTTCAGACAGCAAGAATTATGGATGGTTCTCACTTTTGCAGCAATGATTATGCATGGTCTACTGGGCACCTGGTGGCGAAATGGGAGGGGATACCCTGCACTGTATGTAGAACCTGTATGTGTGAGCCTGGGAATAGCTGGATTATACCTTCATGGCTCTATTCCAGTGGTGGTAAACCTTCAGCACGCCAGATGTTTTGGACCACAACTCCCAGAATTTCAAGCCTGTATTGCCAATGACAAAGGACTGTGGGAGTTGTGGTCCAAAGCATCTGGAGTGCCAAAGGTTTGCCACCACTCCTCTATTCTATTGAGGAGGAAACGGAAATGTGTAAAAAATAATCAAGGTCAAGCTGAAGTGTTAGGGCTTAACTCCACTAGCCCTTTCCAGCTATGATTGCTGGCAGTTTCAGGCTCTGGGTGATCTAAGAGTCACTCCACTCTCACTGCCATCAATGATGCTAATCCTTTGCCGTGGTCTGGATGAGTACAGGGTGGGTTCACACAAGAGGATAAGTAAGGTTTTAGACTACTATACTTGTGGAGTGGGTCCGGTGCTGTCTCTCAGTGATCTGGAACACAAACTGCATTTTATGGCCTTACTTTTCCCTATAATTCTGTACCAACCTAAGTGGGTGTAAATCCCCTTAACACCAATGGGCCTTTTTTTCTGGATAGACAACTAGAACAGTGCATTGCACGAGTGCTTAACAACTGTGTCTAGATGGTGCATGTCTACACAAATAAAACAGTCATCATCATCTCTCCGTTGTTCACTGTCTGTACTATAAATACCATAAACAATATGCAGTACTGTATACTTGAGGAGAGTCATGCCATATAAAACCACTCAAGGAAGGTGGAAGCTATTTGGGGGCAGAGTTCAAAAATGGCATTTTGGCCTACACCTCTTCCAGAATCCCCTGATGGACAGGCTGGTTTCTAATGTCACAGTCCAAAGATAAACCATTAGATACGGTGGCCTAGGAGGAGGCAAGCTGCAGTCCAGGATGTTCTGGATAGCACCAGGATAGAAGAGGCTGGGTCAAGCTGACCAAATGCAAGTTATGAGCTATATGGGGCTCTTCAAACAGCGTTATAATACCATATATACTGAGTATAAGTCGACCCAAGTATAAGTCGAGGCCCCTAATTTAACCCCCCAAAACTGGGAAAATATACTCGAGTATTATAAGTCTAGGGTGGGAAATGCAGCAGGGCCTGGCAGCTCCTCTCTTGTGAGCTGGGGGAATGGTGTGTGATGTTTAAAATGACTTTTAGCCACTGATGCAAGTGCTTGGGTCAGTGGATAAAAGTCATTTTAAACATCATGCGCCACTCCCCTGTGATGCAGAGGGGGGTCATGAGAAGTGGCACACAATGTTTAAAATGACTTTTGGCCACCGACCCAAGCACTTGCCTCAGTGGCTAAAAGTATTGACCCGAATATAAGTCGGGGGGCCTTTTTTCAGCCCAAAATTAGGGATGAAAAACTAGGCTTATATTCGAGTATATACAGCATATCCACTGAAAATAACATTTTTAAAACACAGCATATTATGCACTCATCCCCCCCACCTGTGTCTTTTTCTTATCTTGAAGGAAAAGGGGGAGTTTGTGGAGAAGAGAAAATACTTCCTTATAGAATATATATTTTACTCCCCCCCCATGTTTTCAAGTGTTTATTATATTTACATGATAAGCATCCATCAATAAAAATAAAGGCAGGGGGAGAGATAATGGTACATTGTTACGATTACAGTTAATGTCTTCACATTTGAAAGTTTTCAAAGGAAAAAGGAAACTATATTTCACTTCAAAAGTCAGCCAGTGTCTATATGGTTACGCCCCACCTAGTCTAACTTTGTGCATTTTTTATGATCTATTGCTACCTCCTCTTTTACACAGTCTTTAGTATCTCATGGCTTGTTTTATTGTTTATTTTGATCACAATTCTCCCTCGAATTTCACTTGTCTAGTCTCTTATTGTACCACTCATAAAATAGTTGCCACGTTTGTGCGTAAACGTTTTCTTCTTTGTTATGTATTGCATTTGTCAATTTATTCATCTCTGCACAGTCTAAAATTTTGGAGATTATTTCTTCATCCTTGGGAGATGTTTTCAATTTCCACTTTTGGGCCCAAGCTAATCTTGCTGCTGTTAATATATGTATTATTAGGTAATTTATTTCTTTAGATTGTTCACCAGTAGTCAGTCCTAATAGAAAATATTGTGGCTTAAAGCTTATTGTTCTTTTTGTTATTTCTTGTAACCATTTATATATTTTGATCCAATATTTTTTTGCTTTTTTACAAGTCCACCAGCAGTGGAAGAAGGTTCCCTTCTTTTGTTTACATTTCCAGCACTTGTCAGATATTTGTCAACTGATTTTGTGTAGCCGCTCAGGAGTTATGAACCATCTATGGAACATCTTCAATAGATTTTCTTTATAAGATGTAGCTATGGTTGCTTTGTAGTTAATCTTCCATAACCTTCCCCACTGCTCTAGATTTATTTCCTGATGGATGTTTCTCACCCATTTAATCATAACATCTTTTACTTCCTCATCCTTTAACTCCCAATCTAACATAAATGTATATAGTTTGCTAATGATTTTAGCCTCCGTGCCCAATCGTAATTTATCTAGTTCTGATTCATGATTTTCTATCCCAATTTCCTTTCTATCTAGTTTATATCTCACATTGATTTGGTGATACGGCAACCATGATTTAATAGTTCCTAATGTGTATAGCTGGTCATATGATTTTAACTGTCCTTTACCATCTAATAGGTGTTTATATGTGGGTAGTGTTCCTTGTTCTATTAAGTTAGAATGCATTGTTGCCTCTAGCGGCTAAAACCATCTAGGTATTTTCCTATAGTATTTCCTTTTAATCCCTTTCCAACTTTGAGCAAGGGAACTCCTAATAAAGTGACTTTTAAAGATCTTATTTTCGACTCCTCTATGCCATAAATAAAAATGCCAACCCCTCTGAAGGTTAAAACCCTCTAGAGTTAATAATCTATTGTCTCTCAGCAAGATCCAGGCCTTTAGCCAAGTCAATACACATGCTTGGTGGTAAAGGTGCCAGTTAGGTACTCCCCAGCCTCCTCTGTCCTTTGACTCCTGCATTAATTTGAGTTTGATCCTTGTTTTCTTCCCCGCCCAAATAAATTTATTTGTCATTTTGTTCAATTCTTCAAAAAAATTCCGCCCTAAATTAATAGGGAGAGTTTGAAATAAGAAAAGTAATTTTGGAAGCACATTCATCTTTACTGTGGCTATTCTTCCTAAAGTTGACAAGTGTAGTCTATCCCATTTTTTAAAATCCTCTTTTATTTGATTTACCAGGCTATTATAATTGTCCTCTTTTAAAGATATACATCTCACCGTCAATTGGATTCCTAAATATCTAATTTTCTTTATTATCTTTATTCCTGTTCTTTCTTCCAGTTGATATTTACGTTGGCTTATAATGTTTTTTGTAATAAATTTAGTCTTATCTCTGTTTATCCTCAAACCCGCCACCATTCTAAATTTTTCAATTTCTTCAATCACTTTAGGTGCTGATTCAATTGGATTTTCTAGAATAAATGCCAAATCGTCAGCAAATGCTTGGAACTTATATTCCTCCTTAATTTTTAACCCTCTTATTTCTTTATTCCCCCTTATTTGTCTATTTAAAATTTCTATAACCAATATAAATAATAACGAGGATAAAGGGCATCCCTGTCTTGTTCCCTGGCATATCTGGATTTCCCTTGTAAGCTCTCCATTAATTACTATTCTTGCCCTTTGCTTAGAATATATTGCCCGAACTAATCTTGTAAATTTCTCTCCAAATTCCATCATTTGTAGTTGGTTAAGCAAAAAATCCCAATTTACGTTGTCGAAAGCTTTTTGCGCATCCAGAAAAAGTATTGCCATCTCTTTATCTGAGCGGGCTTCATAATACTCCAAGACATCTAAAATCAACCGTATATTGTTTCTTATTTGTCTTCCAGGTAGGAAACCATTCTGGTCTTGATTTATAAAGTCAATTAGAAATTTTCTAAACCGGTTTGCTAAGATAGTTACAAATATCTTATAATCACAGTTTAGCAAAGAAATCGGCCTATAGTTCTCTATCAAGGAGGTATCTGGATTTTCTTTAGGAATAATAGTTATCGTTGCTTCTTCCCATGAGCGGGGTATTTTAGCTTTATTCAGGATTTCATTATAAGTTCTCAACATTGGACCTAATATTACTTCTCTAACACATTTGTAGATTTCAGCTGGGAGACCATCTGGGCCAGGTGCCTTAACTATCTTTTGTTTATTCAATGCTTCTTGTAACTCTTCAATTGTTATTTCACGATATAAGATTTCCATTACATATGCTTCCAGTATATGTATTTGGTGTTTTACTAGATTTAATTCCTTTTTTATTCTTGATCTCTGTTCACATTTTCCTATTAACTGTTTTTCTAACTTACCAAGTTTTAATTTTAGTTCTCTAAATCTTGCTTTCTTGTCTTTTTTTTTTTGCCGCATAGGCAATTATGTTACCCCTGAGGACTGCTTTAGCTGTGTCCCATATCGTTTGCAGTTCTATGTCTGCAGTGTTGTTCTCCTTAAAAAAATATTCCATCTCTTTACTTAATTTATGTTCAAACTCTTTATCTGTCAATATTTCCCTATCAAAGAACCATCTGCCCGGCCTCTTTTTCTGTGTTGTCCAAGATATTGTTATTGGGTTGTGGTCAGCATAGGTATTGGGTTCAATGTTAACCTCCAAGATTTCTTTCCTTAAGTCCGTCATTGCCCACACCATATCAATCCTAGACCACGATTTCTGTGCCATCGAGTAAAAAGTATATTTTTTTCCTCAGCATGTTTTTCCCTTCAAACATCAGCTAAGCATAGCTCATCTGCCCATTGGAAAACATTTTTGGCAACGTCCTTTTATTACCTTTCTTTTTATTTTTCCCAGCCATATAATCTCTTTGTTTACATACCACTGCATTAAAATCACCCAGGAGGAGAATATGTTCATATTTTCTTATTACTTCCTCATTATATAAATGTTGAAAGAAAGTTCTTTGATTTATATTCGGTGCATATATTGCCACTAAGAGGATTACTCTAGATTCTTTTTTAAGTTCCACCATTAAAATTCTTCCTTCTGAATCTGCCTTAATAAATTTTGCCTCTATTCTTGGTTGAACATACAATGCCACTCCCCTTTTTTTCTTATCTGAGTCCACAGAGTAGAATAGATTCCCTAGCTTCGGACATTCCAGTAATTTGTAGTCTTCCTTTTTAATGTGTGTCTCCTGGATACAGATGATGTCGGCATTTTCCTCTTTTAATTTATTAAATATTTTCCTTCTCTTCTCCGGTATATTCAATCCTTTAACATTTATTGAAAGTATGTTAGTTTTCATTGTATATGAATACCTCTTTCCCTAAGATCGTCAAGGGTTCTTCGCTCATTATCCTCATCACCTTTTCTTTCATTTCTTGCCTTACAAATGTTACTCTTACATCTCTGCAAACCTTGAATTAATCCTATGTATGAATTCTATCTCATTTTCAAGTTCTTTCACTTCCAAACCCATTCTTTCGGCTATTTTACTTTTTGTATTCATGACCTTGGGATGTGGTGATGACTGTCAGGTTCATACCTACCACAGAACAAGGTGGCGGCGTTTTGTACCGTACCGATTCAGGCTGGGTTGGTTGAGCATTGCATTGTTGAATGCTTCCTAACAATTATATAAAAACCTATTTGTTGTATATGCTAATTTAGTATACAAGGGAAAATGGTTTGAAGTAACTCTCAGTCCAACGTAATAGTTTCCTACAAACAGGCAACACTGTATGGGTGGGTGTGTCTTCTTTTTCTAAAAAATGAACTTCATTACTGTTTGGAATGGAACAATCCATAATTCTACTTTCTATTTTTTTAACATGAAGCAGATTATCTTTTAGATTCCTTGCCAGTATTATGTTGAACAAAGCCCACAATCTTACTAAAAGCAGAACCATGGAAATGAAAGGGATATTTGTGGCAACAAAATAAGCCCTAGTGATCATTACTATTTAGAGATCCTGCTTTAGAAAAGCTGAGTGTTAGAGCCAGCCTACGGTAGCAGCCTCTGAACTATAGCTCCTTCTTGGACAGCTAGGATAACAAAATATGGCCATGGACATCTGGGAAGAGTGTTGCAATACCTGCCCACTCCAGCACTCTTTCCATCTTGGAAGGAGGATACTGGTTCAACGTGGATATGTAGCGTAGCTCCTCCCACATGATCCAGAGTTTCTCAGATAACTTCAGAAGGGACTTTGCTATACAAGTCACATGCTACCCATGTAAGATGAGGACCTTCCATGGTTATTTGTGGAGAACAACTCCATCATCAATTCTACAGATCCCAAGAGCACAGCCATGAGTAGCAGCCCCATCATACCTTGTTTTAAGTCTTCTAGGGATACCTGGGTGGTCATTACAAGAAACTATACTTGTAAGATGTTGATCAGGCCTAGCACTGTGAAGCTATGAATCTATCCCCTGCCAGAAAAGATTAGGAACTACCTTTGTAGCAAAGTAGGAATGGTTAAAGAAAGGGCGTATGTGGCATGTGTAGGGCAAGGCACTTCTGAGGATCTATACTGAGAGTAGAACCAAGGATGCAGAAAGAGTAGAACCAATGAGGATGTAGGGGGCAGGCCTAATGCAAATTGCCAAAGCCCAGCGGAGGGGAAACAATCTGTAGGTATGGCTTTGCGCCAGAAGCTAACAGTAACTCTTCCGTGAGGGAGAAGATGAGCAAGGTGAATGCATTGTAGGGAGCGGGAGCAAAGAAGTGGATTAGAAAGTTTGGGGCTTGGGATTTAGGCAATCAAAATTATGAAAACACAAAGGGTTTTAACTAGGTATGTGGCTTAAATTTTTAATTTTAATTGCTGGTTAATTTGCATGGTATGGTTTGTGCATGTGCATGTTTTTGTTTTTATACTGAATACATATTCCAGGTGGGTCAATAAGTACAATTATTAGCATCACAGATTCATAGGATCATGAAGTTGGAAGGTGCCTACAAAGCCATTGAATCCCACCTCCTGTTCAAGGCAGGTAGAGGTGCACTTCTCCAATTAATCACTGGAAGTATTTATTATTATTATTATTATTATTATTATTATTATTATTATTATTATTATTATTATTATTATTATTATTATTATTATTATTATTATTATTATTATTATTATTATTATGTCCGCCTTGGGATGGCATGGAAGTTGCTGCCTGGCCTGTGACTCAGTGGGTGAGATTTGGCATCTCTATGGGACCTTTGCGTTCATCATTCCCCACTGGGAGACTATCCCTCCATTGCACATAGCTGGCCCCTGGGGCCCGTGCTGAGCTCAGGTCTGGATCGATGACTTCATCAGCCATCGCGTTTGCAGACTTAGGTGACGCCCTGATAGCCTTTGATCTTCTATACAAACTATGAAGATGGCCAATTGGACCAGTACTCCCGAACCCCCTGAAGAGGAGTCCCTGCTCTTCATGTTGGACTGAGGTTGTCCTCACTGCCTGGCACACAGCCCTTTTTGGCTGGTTCTGGGTGTGCCCATGATGGGGTGCCCGAAAGTTAAATCTGGGGCTTATCTTTGGGGGGAGCCTGGCCTGGGCTCTTGGTGGCGGAAGAAGCTGGTGTTTCCTGTGCTCTGTTTGTTACATCTCTACCCTGGTTCTGGAGCCCTTTAATATTTTTAACATCTTGCCCTGATGGTTGGTGTGGAAGGCAAACTATTTATTTTATTACTGTTTCTATTATTTTTGTTTATATTGTGTTTATTGTTGTTGGTTATTGTTATTATTATTATTGTTGTACACTACTCAATTTTTGGCCTTGTTATTAATTGTTTGTTTTGGTTTTGTGTGGTTTTGTGTTGTTTTATTTACAGGGTTTGTTTTTTTCCTCCTTTTGTGGTCCTCCCATGCAATCACCGGAGCCTATAGGATGCTCCATCCCGGTGTTGTTGAGCCGTGGGAGGTACACAAGGGGCCGTCGGGTCGATCAGGTAAAGAGAACTCGGGTCAGGCATTTGTTGCCTGTCCCCTGCTCTGATCCACCGGCCCTCTGCCACATGTCAGGGAATCATTCCATCCGCGCCTCCGACCTGTCCTGTTTGCTGATAAATACCAGGTCGGTGCACAACAAGATTCTTATCATTCATGATTTGATCGTGGATGAGCGTGCCTACCTGGCTTTCCTTACAGAGACCTGGGTGGGCGAGGGAGGGGGAGCTTCTCTCTCTCTGCTTCGCCCGCAAGGGTTCTGTGTTCAGTACTTGGGCAGGTCGGAGGGTCGGGGGTCGGGGGTGCCATTGTGTATAGGGAATCCCTTCATGTCAGCAGATCCGCAATGTTGGTGTGTCCAGGGTTGGAGTGTCTACACCTTATGGTGGGTCAGAGGGACAGGTTTGGGATTGTGCTGGTGTACTGTGCTCCCTGCGACCCTGCACACTCCCTCCCAGAGCTCTCTGAGTTAGTCTCGGCGGCACTTCTGAGGTCCCCCCGCCTTTTGGTGGTTGGGGACTTCAATGTGCATGCCGGGCCTGGGCTGTCAGCAGTGGCTCTGGAGTTCATGGAGTCCATGGCCTCCATCAACCTGGCCCAGGTTGTCATCGGTCCCACTCATAGGGGTGGACATACCCTGGACCTGGTTTTTTGCCTCCACTTCTGCGGGTTCCGATCTGGGGGTCGGGAACTTGTGTTCCCAACCTGTGTCATGGTCAGATCACTATCTGCTGACCTTTTCCCTATCAATCGCTGCCCCGCCCTGTGGGGAGCTGGGCCCATCCATCTGGGCCCACCCCTGAAGGCTCCTGGACCCAGTGCGGTTTTCGGAGTCCTTTGGGGGCCTTCCGGACGGTCTGGTTGACGATCCGGTCAACTCCCTGGTGGACAGGTGGTATGAGGATGTCATTGGGGTTGTTGACCCGATTGCCCCCAAGCGCCTCATCTGATGCCGAGCCCACTCCTTCCCGTGGTTCATAGTAGAGCTCCGGGTGATGAAGCAAGAGCAGAGGGGGCTAGAAAGCAGATGGCTGAAGGATCGGACAGCTTTGAATCGGGCTGCAGTTAGGGCATTGACCTGTCGCTATTCTCGGGCGATCAGGGACGCAAGGAGATCCTTTGCCTCCCTGAGAATTGATGAGGCCTTGAACCGCCAGGCAGAATTCTTCCGGGTGGTTCAGGACACCACCAATCCTGGTCCGCCTAGGTCTCCTAGTGATTTCACTAGTGAGTCATTCGCAGTCTTCTTTAAATCGAAAATAGAGGCCATCCGTTCCGATCTGGACGCCAGTTGCACTGATCTACCCTCGTGTATGGCTAGTGCTGCACCGCCTCGGTCTCCCCGGTTTGTTGAGTTTGGGCCTGTTTCTCCATCTGAGGCCTCCAGGGCCCTGGGGCACTGCAGGCCAGTGGCTTCTCCGTTCGAGCCTTGCCCTTCTTGGCTCATTAAGACTGCCGGAGGGAGCATGCTGGAATGGGCTTCATTAATCGCCACTGTGTCCTTCAGGGACGGGATTTTTCCCTGTTGTCTGAAGGAGGTGGTAGTGAAGACCATTCTCAAAAGACCAGGTCTGGCTGCAGACGATATGTCCAATTATCATCCTATAGCCAATGTTCCCTTTATGGGCAAGGTTGTCGAGCGGGTTGCCGCCCTGCGTCTCCAGTCATTCCTGGAGGAGAACCATGTCTTGGATCCTTTCCAATCTGGGTTTAGGCCGCATCATAGGACTGAGACTGCCCTGGTCGCACTGCAGGATGACCTGCTGAGGAGGGCTGACAGGGGTTGCTCTACCTTGTTGGTCCTTCTCGACCTGTCTGTGGCCTTTGATACTGTCAACCACGGTATCCTCCTGGGTCGGCTCTCCAAGGTGGGGATTGGGGGTCTGGCCTTTGGCTGGCTCCGTTCCTTCCTGGAGGATCGTACTCAGCGTGTGAGCTTGGGGGGTGTCTTGTCCCCCTGGACACTCTCCTGTAGGGTGCCTCAGGGGTTGGCTTTCTCTCCAATGCTCTTTAACATCTATATGAGGCCGCTGGCTGAGGTCATCCAGAGTTTTGGAGCTTGCTGTCACCAGTACGCTGATGACACGCAGCTCTATCTCTCCTTTTCCACCTCTGCAGTGGAGGCCGTCCAGACCCTTGATCGCTGTCTGGCTGCAGTGTTGGACTGGACCAGGACTAACAGGGTCAGGCTTAACCCTGGGAAGACTGAGGTTCTGTTCTTCCGGGGTGGCCCGGACGGGCACTGTGGCCCTCTTCCCAGCTTGGGTGGGTCCGCCCTCCAGCTGGTGGAATGAGTGAGGAGTCTGGGCATCGTCCTGGATCCAGATCTGTCCCTGGAATCCCAGGTGGCAGCCGTGACTAGGTCGGCCTTTTACCATTTCCCTGAGGACAGTGGTGCAGGCGCTGGTCATGTCGAGGATAGACTATTGTAATGCTCTCTACATGGGACTCCCCTTGAACCTTGTTCGGTGACTGCAGCGGGTACAGAATGCGGCAGCCAGGTTGGTGGTTGGTGAGGGCAGGTTTGACCACATCACCCCCATTCTGGCTCGCCTGCATTGGCTGCCCTTTGCCTCCCGTATAAGATTGAAGGTGTTGGTTTTGGTTTACAAAACCCTCCATGGCCTGGGTCCTGATTATCTGGAAGAGCGTATCTACCTACGATCAGAGCTGGCCCGACCCACCCGTTCCTCTATGGCTCTCTCATTCCAGGTGGCCACCCCCAGGGAGGCCTGCAGGGTAGTAACTCGAAAACGGGCCTTCTCAGTGGCCGGTCCATCGCTTTGGAACAAGCTACCCAGTGAGATACGCCAAGCTCCCTCATTGGCATCCTTCAGGAAAGCCCTTAAAACCTGGGTGTTAGGGATGCCTTTGGCAACTTGTGGTACCAAGTTGGGTTTTTTTTCCCCTTCTCTTTTTTCATGGTTATTAAGTTTTTGCCTCTTGCCCAGCACTATTTTACTATTTTATATTGTTTTATTGATGTCTGTTTTTAAGCCTATTGTGTGAACCGCCCAGAGTTCCTTTGGGAAATGGGAGCGGTATACAAATGCAAAAATAAATAAATAAATAAATAAATAAATAAATAAATAAATAAATAATGTATCTTCAATTATGAATCAGTTCTGTAGAGCTGGAAAAACTGGATTCTCCCCGCTGCCTCCCCTGTTTTTATTTGTATGATAATTGCAATAAACTGCTTAATGTTTTAAGTATTTTTAATTCAGTGGTACAGGATACAGCCCATTTTTGTCTGTGCGTTGACTGACATGAGTCATTCTCTACTGGGACCTTCCTGAGGGGACTGATATAAATAAAGTCAGGTTGTTGTTGTTTTAAATGCTTGAAACATCAAAGTGTCCAGATCTTTTTGAGAACGGTGGGACTTCCGTGCATGTCAATGGATTGAAGACTGAGGCTTTTAAATGGTGTTTTGCTTTCAAAACTGACAGATGTCATTTTTATTCATTCTTCATGTCCCTTCAATAAAACTCTGAAAGTGTCATGTTTTGGTTGCCTGTTTTTCTTGTAGAAATAAGGACACTAGAGCTAGAAGGAAGCTACATCAATTTTTGCAAAGCACTGAGGGATTTTGGTACCAAAGAAGGAAACAATATATTCTAACCATGGTCTGTTGCTATGGGGGGGGAAACCTTGTTAATTGTGCTTCAAGGTATAGGTGCTAAAAATAAAATTCATCAGAACTCCACGCTGTTCCGTGCAATGCCACAGAAAGGGAGCAAGAGAAAGGCAGGAAGGCTGCGCAAGATACAGTACTGGGGGCGGGGGCGGGGGGCAGGGGAGCAAACTGAAGAGATGGCCATGCAGTCACACTCTTCTAAATGAGGAGTACATTCCGTTCCAGCAGGAGCAAGGGGATGCAGGAGAAAGGCCAAGGTATCGCCAAAGGGAAGAAGAAAAACAAAAGAGAGAAGAAGGTAGCAGGGGAACGATCCAAACACATACAGGTCGTGAGTTATAGGGCCTGCGAGGCACAAGCGTGGCACAGACAGAGGATCTTGTAAAGGGCTAGGCTCAAAAATGCAGAAATGGGACCGAAACAGAGCGAGAGCGAGAATACAGGAGGGAAAAAGAATAAAATTTGTTTTGTGTAAAAAAAAAATGAAAGAGGAAAAAAGGTGGAAAAAAGGAAGGCGGGAGAGCAAAAATGTTAACTTTTAAAAATCTGGGTTCATTTTGATTGTGTTCCCAAAAGAATCTCACACCTGATATTCCTCGTTCCATCCATTTCGGTTCACCAAGGACAATGAAGAAATTCTCCTGCCTTTCGTATTCCTCCTCATCTATTATCTTAACCCTTATGGTCTTCCTGTAGGGACAACAAGAAAGACATGTGTGTACAGTGGGTTGCCCCGGTTGGGAGTGGATGCAATAGCAGCATTAGCACCACCACCACCACACCATCCTCATGTGCAGTCCATTCCTGCCACGGGTGGCATTTCACTCGCTTTCTATGGCACGTTGGTCATTGCTGATCTTTCAGTGAGTCAAGAGAATATCAGAGAAGGAAGGAAGGGGAAGGAGGAGGAGGCAAGGGCAAAAGCTGAGGAACCTGGTCCCCTTTGAGGGTTAGCAGAGGGGACTTCTGCGGCACATTTAGTCAAGTGTCACATGGTAATAAGAGCTCATCAGCTGACTGAAAAAGAACCAATCAAATATATTTGCGAGCACACAGCAGCCCTTGGCAGACAGGGAACAAAGGTGTTCTAGCTGAAGAACCAATTTACTCTTTCTCACACACCTAGTTTACTTTTTGAATTTTTTCTCTTTTTATTATATGAATAAGACAGCATGAATACAACACACACACACACACACACACACACACACACACACACACACACACACACACACACACACACACACACACACACACACACACACACACGGACACACACACACACACACACACACACACACACACACACACACACACACACACACACTGATACATACGTACACACTCAGATCCACAAGTCCAGTACCATTCCATCTACGACAGACTTCTTGCTCTGCATCATCCGTCCGTCCGTCCGTCCATCCATCCATCCATTGTCATACAAATCCACACCTCTATTTGTGTTCATGAAATTCGGCATTACAGGGTGATTGGGAAGAATGAAGCACAAAGAGCTGAACATCTCAACATCCTGCAGATGCTGGCAAGGAGATGTTTCAATAGCATTTACAGACTTCATGGTCTGGATTCTTTTCTTCCTTAATGGTTCACCATGCCCAAAAATACAGTTCTGGACAAGCTGGCAAAGAGACAGTTGTCCCATCTGTCCCCTTCCCCTTAGGGCTCCTGGGGTAGTTCTAACATCAAGTGCAAGCCCCTACTTAGTCACATTGGCAGCCATTAGATGAGACAGGTGGGGATGTTATTGCTCATCCTAACCTGCCTCTACCCAACAGCATTTTAACAGGAGTGGATATATCCACTTCCTTTGTGGTTGGATGGAATCAGCAGAGGGTACACATATGTGTACTGATTTTTTCTTTTTCTTTCTTTTTTCTTTTATGTATATCCTTTCTATGTTTTTTTAATTGAAAAATAAAATTATATACATAAAAAGGAATAAACAGAGGGATTGACGTGAAAAATGTAGACAGCAAATGGGAGTTAGGGTTTCATAAGCTATGGAAGTGCCATTGGCATAGGATTAAGCAGGCAAGATTGGTGCGTTATAACACTGATGCGGTGCAAAATGTAGACACAATTCTGGCAGGCAGAAGGAAAGTAAATCTCAGTTTGTTCATGCTTACTATTGGCTGCAATTTTGTTCAATGTAGCAAAAATTTAGGAAGTAGAAAAACACATATTAGTTTTTTTAAAAAAAATCTAGCTAGTTTATTACAAAACTCTTTTCCTAAAAAAAAGATAAAAAAAAAAAAAAAAAGAAAGGGAAGGGAGGAGAGGGGAGGGGATCTGGATGTGACGGTGACAGAAGCACAGGGGAGAAAGGGCACCTCTTTCCATAATGTTGGGGTGGGGTGCTCTTCCGTCCAAGTCAACCAGTTACCACTAGTTAAATGTGTATTTATGAAAAGTAGGCAAATAGGGTTGGTGTGCAGATCACTGCATCACATAGAATCATGGGGTTGCCAGTTAGTGTGCCAACATCAGAATGCTGTATCTGAACTTAAGTGAACACTTCAAGATACAAACTGACATCGTGCTAGCGTGCCGAGCTTCATAGCCTATGACTGTGGTGTCAGTGAAAGGACTCAAAAATAATTGTTTGCTTGTTTCAAGAACATACAGTGATTGCCATCAGCCACTCATACTTCACAGAAAAGCACAAGCACATGTGTGTGTGTGCGAGCACACACATGGGCACACACCTGCAC
This sequence comes from Phrynocephalus forsythii, assembly GCA_029282475.1. Taxonomy (NCBI): domain Eukaryota; kingdom Metazoa; phylum Chordata; class Lepidosauria; order Squamata; family Agamidae; genus Phrynocephalus; species Phrynocephalus forsythii. Next base: position 142,142,427 of record JAPFRF010000001.1, read on the forward strand.
ACTCTCACACCCACTTTCCAGATCTATATTGCCTTGTCTTGATAGCACCCATCAGTACCATGTGACATGTTGTGCATATGCAGCAGTGTTAAGGATAGAGTGGTTGGCAAAAAAAAGAGAAACTATAGATAGTGAGGAAAGAAAGGCAGGAGAAGAAAGAAAAAGGAAAGAAGAGTATTAATGTTAGTTGGGAGAACCAGTACTACACCTTTCTGTAAACTCATATCCACCATGCGGGGGGCATCAGCTCAATGAAGAAAGTCTTGTTTTTCTCATACTCCTCATCATCAATTACCTTGATGTGAATAGTTTTGCTGTGAATGGAAAAATAATAAGTGTCATAATGGGGAGAAGGGGACAGGAGGGTGGGCAAGCAGGGGCGAGAGAAGGAGCAAGAAGAGAGGATTCAGATGGTCAAAGCTTACTCACCCATTACAATAGACAAAACACAGTAAGGCTGCAAACCTAGGCACATTTGACTAGGCCCAAAGTTCCACAGAAGTCTGAGGGGACTGATTCTGAGTAGACGTGTATAGGAGTGCTCTGACAAGCTCTAACTTTTCACTAATACTTAATCTGGCAGAAAATTTGCACCAGATAAGATATACGCATATAAAATATTATGTTCTTATTAGTGAACCAATTCAGATTTTCATTATATTTGCATCCAAAATTCCACCAGCCCTTTGCAGAGACCACTAAAATTAGAAGGCTTTTAGACATTTCTGCATTTATGAAAACTCTGGCTCTTACACCTCAGTCCTTATATTTCAAGATATATAAACCACTGTCTTTTTCAAACTGAAAAGTTCTGGAATGTATGCCTCGATTCATCTAGTTATAAAATCTGAGATTTTATTTTGCACTGTAATACTTCCCCCCCCCTTTCTCCAAAGACTTTCAAAATTTCTTAATAGGAAGACACTGGAAACTAGTATGTCTATAAAAAGAAGACAGTATGAAAAATGTTAAATTCTGTTTGCACTAAAAAAACAAACGAAAGCATTAAAACGTGGAAACTTTGCCTGTTCCTTGACACAGAGATCCTTTTATTTAATTTCTAAAACACAACCTTATTTTAAAAAGAGAACACCCATATTCTGGTAAAGCACAGCTTTGTGTGGAGGCAAAGGTGGCAGACAGAATTGTTTCCTTAACTGCATTTATTGACTATGACTCAGTTGTAAATTAGACATGGTATTAATTGTGTGAACGCAATTAAGGAGGGCATTTTTCTCATGTAAATAACAGGCAGGGCTGGCCCTGGTTGTGTCATGGTATGAGAGAAAGAACAACTGATGTGCCTCCCATTTGATGGAGAGAAAGACAAGAACAGGCAGCTGGATGCTCCATTAGTGCTGACAAGGAAGTGGAAACCTCTGGGCACCTGAAGGCTCAGGGGGTACAGGGCAGGCTAGGGAACACAGCTTACTGCCACTCCAACATCTGCTGTCTGAGTCAACCATCTGACTCTACCTTAGCACCAGCCTTGAAAGCAGTCATTAGGAACCCTGAGCAGGGCAGAACCACAGGAACAGACAAAGCAGAGGCTTTATGTCCCTACCACAATCCCATAAGATTCCACTCCTCCCAAGCTACCACCTGTCTTTTAAGGGAACCTTCCAGTGGCACCGAATGGACACTTCCCTCCAAGTGATTCTTGATAGGTTTCAGCACCTTAGGCCATTGTTCACCTTAAGGCTATGGATACTATTGTCTCCCTAACGAGCCTATTCAGGGCATTGTTCATCTTATGAGCCTAATTCAGACTAGGGTGACAAGAGGTCAAAGCTGACTATAAGGGCCTTTTTACACGACCCCTAAACTCCGCCGCAAATGGCTCCCGACTCCGGAGCTTAAAATTGTTTACCCACCAGCTCCGGAGTTTATTGAAAATTAAGTGCGACCACGCCCACCTAAGCGCGTCCCAGCGCACTTTTCATGTACCTGCTCTCCGAGGGTGAAAAATCTTGATGCGGATGTGCCGGGCTCTCCTCGCTTCTTTTTGTTGTGTTTTTTTGCCTCCCGCCCCTTTAAGAGAAGGAATCACAACGACGGGGTGGCGTCCACCGGCACCGGAGGTAAGCCTGCATTCTTTTGTCCCTTTTTTTTCTCCCTCCCCTCATGCAGCCAGCAGCCAGGAAGTGCGGAGGGGTGGGGACGGAGGAAGAGCGACAAACCCCTAAGATCTCTGGTCCGAATTTAAGGGACCAGCGGATCTTAGGGGTCGTGTAAAAGCGCCCTAAGATGGAGCTGTATTCAGACTGATGAAGCTGTTTGGATGAGCAGCGAAATGTTTCTATCTCTCAAAAAAGAAGTCCAGTAGGCATGACTCAACTTTCAGATGAAGTCTAAGTTGTTATTTCAGAGAACTAATTTGTACTAATAGAAAGAGTTACACCTCTTTCTGAAGTCCAAGTAAGTGAATTCCAAGCGAGAGAGAAAAAAGAAGATTCAGAAAAATTAGTAAAATTCCTTCAGAAACATGATCAGAGAAGTACAGTATTTTTCCATCTATAAGAATTTATTTTTTTCTGATATGCTTAGACTAAAAGCTGAGAGGTGTCTTTTACATAGAAATAAGCTGAGGAGAGAACTGTGCGGTTGTGAAAATGTGATTCTGGGTTGGGAAAGTGGGGGTCATCTCATATATGGAGACATCTGATAGACGGAAAAATATAGGTAGATCTAAATTCCTAGGCCATCTTTGCAGAATAGTGCATGTTCAAGCTTTGCTTCTCAAGGCTCCCCCCCAAAAAGTCTTTAAAGTAAATAACAACTCCAGAAATGTAATGGCTTTCCTCCTTGCTATAAATCACCCCTAAAACTACAGTAATCTCTCGCCTATCGTGGGGGTTAGGGACCCGACCTGCAATAATGGAAAATCCATGATATGTGGATGCTGGGTCAGGTTGGGACTGGGGGGGGGGTAATCTGGGGCCTCCTACATTTACCAGAGGCCTGGTGCTGCACTGAATGGGTCTCCAATGGGCTTCTGGTTTTCTGGGAGCCATTTTTGGTTTACTGGAAACCACTTCTGGGACCTCCAACAGGCCCAGGAAACCTGTTGGAGGCCTGTTTGGGGCAGCACCAGGCCTGGGGTAGGTGCAGCAGGCCCCGGATAAGCCCATGCAGTCTACCCCAGGGGGGCTTACCTTTCATATTCTGCGGTCCCGGGATATACCAGGACCGCAGTATATGAACCACGAAATGGCGGGGGACCACTATAGTATCCTTCCAAAAGAAAGCTTTAACATATTAAGATATATTCACATATTTTAACACCAGTCTTTGTGAAGAAGTGACATTTCCAAGGATTTGGTAATTTTCTTAGAGTAATCATCCTACAGTACATGTTAACATGAATACTCAAAGACTAAATATGATTCAAAATGTGTCCGGGGGGGGGGGAGGAGGTGAGGATGGACAGACGGTGGCATACTACCAGCTCACTAAGCCACTTTATTTAGCTTACTCACCCCTTCTATTTTATCTTGGTAAAATATTAAAATATTTATTTAAAAATACTTTAAACAGTATAAAGGTACAAGAAGTCAGTTTACAGTTCAAATCAATGCAACCACAAGGCAAGGTATATTCAGCTTAATATCTGAAGTAACTAGGAAAGGAATCTTTAAAACAATAAAGCTAATTAATGATTCAAAATAATTCTCTCTAATAACTACAGAATCAATAATGCCAAATACTGCTTTCTAATTCTACCAAAGTGCTCTCTCTCTATCGTTACAAAAACATGTTAGATACTGTAGTTGCATGCTAAGTCTTGTGTCACCAGTAGAGATGAACACGGAATGAATTTTTGTCATTCCGTTATTCGTTATTCATTTCGTTACGTAACAAAACGAATAACGAACCTGGCGATGTAATTGGAACGAACTGAACAGAATCACAAAAAGTAGGTTTGTTATGTTTCGTTTTCATTAATGGTGACGCGCAATGAAATGAGCTGTTTTAAATGTTAAAAAACCGTCCCGAATATCCGTAAAAACCCAGCAATAATTATTTATTTTGCCTGATAATTCCTACCGGGGGGTTTGGGGTGCTTAAAACTTGCATTTATGTCTTTTCTCAGATCACAGTATTTTTTTCTTTTAAGGGGAGTTAGGGGACATCGAACCAAAATGGCTGCCAGATGCCTAATATTGATTTCTTGGGTATAAAACACCCTGGACATCCGTAAAAACGCAGCAATAATTATTTATTCTGCCTGAACAGAACAGAACAGAACAGAACAGAACAGAACAGAACAGAACATTTATTTACAGTCCTTAGACCAGTTACACATAAATATAAAACCATGGATTAAAAATACAGTTAAAACATGTTAGCATACAGCTGGTTGGCATTTAACTTCCATAATCGAAGTATCCTCACACAGAATCTAGCCACTTGACAGGAGATCTTTGTGTCTGCATCTGAAAGGAGGAACTCAAGTCTTTTTCCCTCTGAGCATCCAGGGATTCTTTCCAATAATGGGATAATGATCTCTTTGCGTGCTGCTTCATACAATGGACAGGTGAAAAACATATGCTCAATGGTCTCAATCTCCCTCAGGGGGCAGGAACAGAGTCTTTCTGCAAAAGGGGTATTTTTATATTTCCCTTTCAGTACAGCAGAGGGGAGGGCCAAACACCTTGCCAGCGTAAAGGCTCTTCTAGATCCTTTAGCTTCCAGAGCTGTTAAATATTTGGCTGGTTGCATAAGGTTTTTAATGTAACTCCTAACTGCCATATTTTGGATACTAGTGAGGTCTGTTTGGTACTCAATATCCTCTATTCTTTGCTTGACTATCTGTTTTGCTTTCTCTATTCCTGAGGACAGAAGTGCTTGGGGGGAGAGGCCAATTTTCATTAGAAAACCCTGTACAGATTTGACCCACTTACATTGATAATTGTCAGTAAATATCAGGAGAAGTAGGCCTTTTGGGTTTATGTGTCCCAATATGTGTCCTTTTAACCACACATATATAGATTGAATGCTGATCCAGGCTGCTACTTTTAAGCATCCTGTCTCTAGCCTTATCCTTGCATTTGACACACATCTTGGGACCTGGAGTATTGTTCTTAGGAATTTAGATTGGACTATTTCTTGTACTGCAAAGTGGGAGCTAGGAGGCCCGAGTAATGAACCCATACAAAAGTTGGGCTAGAGTCTTTGCTTTATAAAGTTTGAGGGCTGCTGGTACTATTCTGCCTGATAATACCTACTGGGGAGGTTGGGGTCCTTAAAACGTTTGTTTTTGTCTTTCTCCCATCGCGATGTATTTTTCTTTTCTCTTTAAGGATGACACGAAATGGATGCCAGCCACAAAATGAATGCAAGCCATGTGATGGGATCATGTAAATTCTTGGAAAACTTCAACCAATAGCATGCTCGGGTTGCAGACTGGGCGGGCAGGTCTAGCAGCAGAGGGCATAAAAAGCTCTGGCAGCCCCGTCCTCCTTGCAGTCTGCAGTGGGAGTTAGGTGGGATTGCTGTCTCTGCGACTTGTTATTTTCACTTTAGGCCAGGCAGGCAGGTGTGTGTCTCTGTGTTCCTGCCGGCTGCAGCCTGGCTCTTAGGGGAGAGAAATAAGAGATTTCTCTCTAGCTTCAGTCTTGCAGCCTCCCTGTGTGCATGCATACGTACCTCTTGGTGAGTACCCTCCCCTGCCCCGCAGTGCAGTCACTCTGCGCTCGCCTTGCGCCCTGGGCAACGCCCACCGCTGCCTTTGCAGGCTCCCTGCGTACCTAGTCTATATTACTCTGTCTCTGCCAGCATCAATTTTTTTAGTGTTTTCCCTCTTTTCTGGGGCGTTGGAGGACGCCCGCACGCGGAAATGCTTTAAATCGCTCAAAAAGCGGGTAAAAATGAAAAATGAACCAACGAAATGATTTTTTTGAAAATTCATGAAAAACAAAAACGAACCGAAATGAGACCCGCAATGAAAAATGAAAAACTGAAATGTCATTTTTTCGATTTGTGCCCATCTCTAGTCATCAGCCATCTTCCAAGGTGTCACCCAATCAGCATTTAGTCCTTTGTTCATCTCTAAGACAGTAACACTCCTTAGCTCCTCCCAATAGTTCTCATGAGAAGTTCCATCCCTGCCAGCTAAGCTGGACTGACAAAGCTACTTGGATGAGCAGTGAAACACTTCAGTCTCTCAAGAAAAGAAGTTCAGTTGCCATCACTCAACTTCCAGATAACCTCACCTGGATGACTGAGAATCTTCACAGACAAGTTGGAATATGTTCCTTCAGTTGGCCTTGTCTAGCTCAGCAGGCCTGGTCTCGTGTCAATAAGACACACTTGTGTAAACATTGAGAGAAGTCTGGGAATACACTACATAGCCCATCTAATTCCTTGACACCCCCATGCTGGAAAGAGGTTAGGCAGGGAGAGGGTTACAAGGGATCACTAGCAATAAATGTTATGATATGCTTCATTCCTAAAATACTGGGCTTAATACAAAAATCATGGTAAAATCACTTAAGCTATTTAACCAAAAAGAATAAAAATGTTTTTCTTGCAATTTTCAGGCTTTTTGCAGCTTAACCGCCTGATCAGATACGAGGTTATGAGCTGGAGATTTGATTGAAGGAGGCAGTTTAATGTGTTCAAACTGTCAAGAGATACCTATCATTACAAGGAAAAATCAACGAGTTTTGTGTGTGTGTGTGTGTGTGTGTGTGTGTCAGCCTCTGCAGTATAAAACTTTAATTCAGGCAATTGATAGTAAAAAATAAAATCAACTCACACACCACAAACCTCCTCACCGCCTCCAATCTTTGACAGCTAGGAAGCTGTCGGAGATTGCATTGGGAGATAAAAGTAGAGAATCCGGAGCATGGAACAGCTGACTCTTTCCTCCAGCTAACTGACCTATCTGAGAAGCAGCTGAGTAAACAGCATGGAGAGAATGAATTCCCCTCCCTCATAATCTGCCTCGCATAGCCATCTTGGATGGTGAGTGATGGCACGAACACAGAGCCAAAAGGGAGACACAAGGATCCAGGAAGGAGGTACCTGAGAGAACCCAGAAGTTTGCAAAAGAACAAAACAGAACCTGAAACAAAACAATATTTAAGGAGAGGGGTGAGCATGCTCAGTAGCCCCAGAGGAGTGTGTTGTGGTCAGAAAAGAGCACCAGAAAGCCAGAAGTGGGGAATAGGAGAGCCTGCTGGAGGAGGCCATGAATGGAGGACATCTTGAACATGAGCCCTTTGGTTATCAACAAAGAATCCCTGGCAATATTTTGGCCCAGGATCCACTTGCCGATCCCGCACTTTCAAAAGCTGTTTGACACCACTGAGAAGAAACAAGTTCTCCTTGCACCCTATTATTATCATGTGAAATTCCCTTTTAGGAGGGCCAAAATCATGTTGGGGAAAAACGATGCACATACCAATAACGGTGCAGAGAGGTTTCTCCGTCCTTGTTTGCTATACTGTACATTGCATGACTGAGTCTATGCGGGAGGGCTTTCCTGACCAAAGAAAGTAATGGAGCACAACAGCTAGTCAGCACTCACTGGCTTGCTTGCACCAATGCCTGCTTATGCTGCACGGGACCAACAGGATTTGGAGCAAAGTGTGGTAGCAGCCACTAACTCAGAAGCCTTTTAACAAGTACAAAATAAAGTTATGGTGGATAGCCATTGGCTGCTATAGATAAAGGGAAGCTCCCCATATTAAATGCCATTATTTCTGAATACTGTATCATGAACAAGTAGCACGAAAGGCACCTCAATTGTTTGCTGGCAGCTACTGGTCTGAAAGACTCTTTTGAGTGACCCAGAAAGGTATCTCTCAATGAGCTATATCCAAAGTCAGTTTTGGAGAATGCTATATGGAGAACAAGGGTATTAATGGCTATCATTATGGATGCCTAAGGACAACCTCCAGGTTGGAGAGAGAGGCAGGATATCTCTCAATGCCATTTGCAGGGAATCTTAAGCAGGTGAAGACATCTGCTTGGGGAAGCAAATGGTGAGCCACTGTGTGAGACAGAATGCTGGACTGGATGAGCTGTAGCCAGTTCCAACAAGGCTGTTCTTATGTTCTTATGATCTTAGGTAACGGTGGTGGTATTCATGGGGACTGTGTTTTTGCCACCCTGGCTCCGGGCTCGGAGGGGTGTGTCCATGTGGGGGAGTTGGAGTCCCCCAACACCAGGGCCTGCCCTCTCCTTATGACAGTTGTTTAAGTGCCAGCCAAGCACTTCAAGTAGTGCAAATTACATCTAGCATAATGAAATTATAATGAATTCCTAAAGTACAGTCCCTGCAAAATAGATTACACAATACTGTACCTTGTGCCAGCATACTCAAACTACTGGATTTTATAGTTGCATAAAGATTAAATTAGGGTTTCCACAAACAGTATAAGCTTTATTCTACTATGAAGCCAGCTCTGATTGTAGTCACTCAGCATTTAGGTGCACAGCATTCAGTCCTGAGGACAATGTCTCGTCCTTAAGCACAAATAAATACAAGGAAATTCTGTTCTGATAACTATGAAAAGGCACACACTGCTCCCTTGTAGTTTAGCATCAAGCAACTCCCATACAGAGATATAAAGAGAACCAGCAGGAGCAACACCAATCCGGGAAGGCCACATGTTAATAAGAACGATGTGACAAGAAGACACAGAGAGAAAAATAGAGGGAACCTCTGTCATGGAAGCGTTATGAGTCTTTTGAAATCAATTCAATGGTTTTTTTTTAAATCAATCACCATAAGACTTAAACTGACACCAAAAAGCATTCATTTTTACCAAAACGATGTACAGAAGCAAATGTCCTGACATCATGATTAGGTGTGGGCAATCAAACAGGATAGCAGGTGAGTATTGTGTCCATTTTAACCCCTTTCACCTATTATATATGGCCTGAACATCTCTCACTGCACCTTTTCCTTCTTTCCTCCACCTTAGCATAAAAGTTTACATACAGAAACATGGCAGCTATATTATATTACCCCATTTGTTCTAAATTTTCTGATCCCTACTTTCTTTGGTGAGTACCAGGCTTTTTGTAAAGCGAATCTTTTGCTTTCAATCTTAGGGGGTCTCTTCCGTATTCCTAAAACTTGTTACAGTACCAGCAGCCTAGTAACATGTCATAAAGCTTTGGCAAGCTACTAATAGTTGTCAGCCCATCATGTGAAAATCAGTATCACTTGTGTAATAAGCTAGGATAGAGGTAGTGGATCATTTTTGTTTACTGTCATTTGGATTGTTGTGGCAAGTGAGTGTGATGATTGTAAATAAGTTAAAATGAAAGGTGTTGCCTTTTGTTCCTCATTGTTTAAACAAATCTGAAAGCCTGTGGGGGCATTTTTTTTGTCTCTGTATAGGTTGGCAGTGGATTGTAGCATGCCCAGTTCAATATCAGCACGAACCTGGGGGTTCAAAATGGCATCCTGAAGATTTTTTTTCATGTTATGTGTATATACCCACTCTTTGAGGCTTCAAGAAACTCCAGATATTTCTTGGTTTTTGGTCTCTCCTTTGACAGGCTCTGGATTAACATTATCCTGACTATCCTACTACAGGGTTATTACTTTTTCCATTGTTTAAATCCATGCTCAGATCATCCTTCACCTTATGTCCCTTTCTCTCCAGAATTCCCTTCTTTGCCTTCTTGACCACTTGTTATCTCAGCTATAGCTATGTTTTCTTGACCCTTCTGTCAACATGGCATCTCAATATGATCATGTCATTCCTGAGCTGTAGGGAATGGTTTTGGAATGCCGAGTTAGTTTAAGTACACCAGGCTTATCCTGGCACCGTAGTTCAAGGCCCAGGTTTTGTTATGGGTTCTACAGACTATCTGACCTGATAGATTGCAATTAAGACGGGGAAATGTTTGGTTATTTTCAGGCACGCAGCCCAGAATTCAAGAGTTCCAGTCAAAAACAAATAAACAACCGTTTCCCATATCTGAGAATGATCCGACTTTGTTCTGTGTGGATGATGCCTCTTCCCATGAGAGGAACTGTAGCACTGAGCCTTGCTCTTCCAAACATGGTGCCAAATACCGTATCATTCTCAGTGGGAAGAAAAAGAAAGGAGTATTGACACAAAAAGCAATTTCTTTTTGTGTATTCCCCTTGTACCCTCAAGCTAATTAGTAAATTGGCTTGTGTTTCAATTAGGGCAGTTGGGAAATGCTTCCGTGCTTGATGCATGGTAATTAATAGGGCATAGTCAAGACCAAGCTATACATGTAAAATAAAGATCTTCGTTTCTGTTCAAATATTAATAGTGAAAGATTTGTAATGACTTTAATGTATTATTCACCGCTAGTACCACTGCAGTAATTTCTGTCAGCCGCTTGGGGTAAGAGAACTTTCTGTTCTCACTCAGCGCTCACTCCCCTGCTTAAGATATTGGAAGCCACAAAACGGAAGTGGTGAAAGAGTTTGACAGCCCATAAGGAGTTGATTTCTGATATGCCTGGAGCGAGTTTCTAAAAGACTCGCACAAGAGGATCTCGTCAATCCCCTTTCAAAGCCTTCTTTCAAAACCAGATCCTTGCTTAATTTGCTCTCGTGTAAAAATCCCTTCCCTTGTGGTTTCTGTCAGTATTGGTGCAAACTTTTGCACTTGCCAGAATTATATTTGTGCATTTTGTATAACACGAGATTGGTTGGTGCCTTGTGGCCAAGACTTTTAGAAGTTGAGAGGACCGGATAAGGTCGTTGGCATCTTTCAAAACAATCTGCCAGTTTCTCTGTGTTTCCTCTGTGATTGTGTGGGGAAAGTGGGGGTACACACTTTGCTTTACAAAGACACAACACACTACTTTTGTGCAGAGATGTTGGTGCAAATTGTGGAAACATCAATGTCTCGTTCTTTCTCTGGAGACATGTAAGATGGTGGAGGGGAAGTAATTTCTTGATAGTTAAGACAGCTATCTTATTATGAAAAAGTGATCTTAGGAAAATTCTTCAGAAACACATTTTTTTCTGTGACTTCTTTGATCACATATTCTTCTGACTTCCATGTGGTCCAGCCTGAACACACGTCATCCATTGTGATTTGTGTTCTGTTAATTGTACCTGATTGATTCCCCAAATTCCTGCATTTCCTCTGGCTCTTTAGAAGATGCTGCCTAGCGTAAAGCAACAGTCTTGCTTATATATTCCCCCATAACGCTTAAAGCACTCTCTGGGTTGTTAGCAATTTAATTATGCAGGCTACATATTGCCACCCCTCCCAAGCCAGCTGACCACAGAAGTGTAGAAGGCTGAGTGAACCTTGAGACAGCTACCTGGGATTGAACCCTGGGTCGTGAGCACAGTTTGTTCTGCAAATAAATAAATAAATAAATAAATAAATAAATAAATAAATAAATAAATAAATAAATAGTACAGCAGTTTAACCACTGAGCCTTGAGGTTCCACAGTACAGTATCCTGATCTCTACAGAAAGAGATGCCATGTTGATTCTTCTGTATGCCTTGTATCTGTGTCTTATTGTGCTTTGTGAGCTGTCTGAAAACCTGTTTCAACTTTACTGGAATATGTGCCTCAGCGAGAGTGAAAGAAGAAGAGCCTGTGTTAAATGTTCAAGGACATCAATGGGGTGGGAGTGGGGGTGGTTGCAAGGAGGATGGAATAGGAATGGCTAACAAAGAGTTACAACTTGCCCAAAAATGTTGTTGAATGGTGAGGGGTGTTACATGCTTCCTTCTGTAATTAAATGTGTACCTTGCCTTTTGCTTCAGGGGGTAAGATCGCCCCCCCTTCCTTTATCCAGCTGAGTAAATAAATGGTGATTTGGAACTCTGCTTGTCTCAGAAGCTTATTGGCTAAGTTATTATGATACAAGTTTGAGATTAGCTGGGACTCAACAAGAGCATTCAGGAGGAAGTGTTTAGGTCACGGTGTACAACCATGACCACTGCCACCAATTGCCACTCGCTTCATGCATATAAACAAACAAGCAAGAAAGCAAAAACAAACAAACAAAACAAAAAACCAGAAGATTCCATGGTCAATTATGACAAAGGACAACTGATGGAAGGCAGGGGGAGAAAATATTTCCTCTTTTAGAATGCCCTCAGTAGAGTGCATAAGGTACAGTGACCCTGAATACAAAGTGTGGATAACCTGTAAAGAAAAGGAACGAATAGGGACCCAAGGAATACCCGTGGAGCACATGCTCCTGCAGCCACCAAGCCCATCCAATCCTGATCGGTATTTTGGATGAAGGCCACTACTGCCCTCAGGAAGAATGCATATACTAAACTCATATACTGATCTCGTATTTTTAAAAGTTAATTAAAGCACTTTTAAATCAGTAAACGTGTTCTTGCTCTCCCTCTCTGCCCCCCCTCTAGAATATGTCATCTTGATTTGCCCTTGACAGAAACTGGGTGGGTGGGAGGCTTATGAGTGACAGCATCAGAGTACTGTTCTGCATTCCTTTTTTTTTTTACTAGTGTGGATTATTAAGAAACAGGATGTTTAAATTTACTACATATGTAATTTAACAGATGCCAATTAGCAAATGAAGCAATGGTGTTGAAGACTGAGCACATAATCTCCATTTCATTCTCTTTTTTTAATTTTCAGTTCTTCACATTCTTAATTTCAGATATATGTATAAATACTATCTCCTCTATCGTCATCATCATGAATTAACAGCAGCATCAGTGGCATCAGCAGCAGCAGCAGCAGCAGCAGCAGCAGCAGCAGCAGCAACAACAACAACAACAACAACAACAACATTACCAGGGATAGTCAATCAAAATTATAAATGCAATAACTACTATGACGACTAATGATTACAGTATTAGTATTTGGCAGCCCAGTACAATCCTTTCATCAACATATTTTACGAAAAGAGAAATCCTCAGAGCATTCTGGGAAAGCTCCCACCCACCATAGATTATTGACTGTGGAGCTCCAAGGAAACACAGAAGCTGAGTTTGAGCAAGTTACTTTGTTTTTGCTCTGTCTGTCTTTTAAATTGTAATTTTCTTGTTCATTTCTAGAACAGAAACTAGTATCAAGCCATATCATTAAACATTCAATATCCTGTAGTTCTCTTTTAAAAAAACTGAGGGCGCTTTTACACGACCCCTAAGATCCGCTGGCAACTTAAATTCGGACCAGAGATCTTGGGGGTTTGCTCCTCTTGCTGTGTTCCCACCCCTCGGCACGCCATTGTTCCTGTCTGCGTGAGGGGAGGGAGAAAAAAAGGGAGAAAAGAACGCAGGCTCACCTCCGCTCTGCCATAGGGAGCAGCCCCGGAAGCATCCCAGTCTCCTAAATGGGCGGGGGGCAAAAAAAAACAAACAGAAGGCGAGGACAGCCCGGCACTCACGGCTTTACAATCCGCATCAGAATTTTTTTACCTCTGGAGACCAGGTACTTTTAAAATGCTCTGGGGCGCACTTAGGTGGGCGTGGTTGTACTTTTTTTTTAAGTGTACAGCTGGTAGGAAAACAATTTTAAGCTCCGCATCTGGGAACCCTATGCCTCGGATTTTAGGGGTCGTATAAAAGCGCCCTGAGTGCTGAAATAGAGTAGGGAAATGTAGAGGTAGGACAAAATATCTTTAGATTCATTTCTGCCACTTGCTGAAAAGGTTAAATCAGCAGGAAATGAAAGCAAGGTATCCAAGCAACTCCTCCTGATTTCCTGACCATGGAATTGTGCTCTATGCCATTAGCCTCCTTGAGTGTTTTAGATAGATAGATAGATAGATAGATAGATAGATAGATAGATAGATAGATAGATAGATAGATACACACACACACACACACACACACACACACACACACACACACACACACACACACACACACACACACACATAGAGGGAGAGGAGAGAGAGAGAGAGAGAGAGAGAGAGAGAGAGAGAGATTTTTTGGCAGCCGTGTGTTGTTGTCACCGAGATGGTGGCAAAGATGGAAGCTTTGGAAGATGTGGAAGATAAGATGGCTATATGTGAGGAGCTCTAGAAAGTTCTAACTGCCTGTGTGTCAGAGGGCCAACACATCTAATAAAACAGTTGAGGCTTGTGAGGTGGGATTGGCAATTGAAAAAGACTACAGGTACCGAATCGTGCTGGTTGTTATTCTCCCTATTTAGTTGTTGCTCAGTAGCAGCAACCTCTTACTGCTGGAAGCTCCACCTGACCTACCTCCACTTATATTACCACTTTCGCTTTTTCCTCATATGTCAGCAAGGCTAGCCCGAAATATTTTGCTGCCTGTGGCATAAAACATTTTGCTCTTCCTCTTTTATTAGAGTTCAGATGTCATCATGGCTATTTTGACTTTGCTGTGTGTTGCATCCAAACAAGTCCCTCAGGTTCTTTGGCCAAGTCTCTCTTCCACATCCTCTACTTCTTTTTCCACCTATTTTGTCATGGATGATTAGCTATAACACCTAGAGATGGGGGTGAATAAAAACAATTTGTGATTGTCATCAGAATAATATTTGTCACTTGGTATTCATCAAGTCCTTCGAATAAGAAGCGATGATTTTTAATGTGTTTTATCCGTTCTTCATATGCAAGCTAGGCTGCCAAAACAGCTGCTTTAAACAATTAAAAAAATCTACTAAGGCTCTGCCTTGCTCTGCCTTTACAACAGCGTTTTTTGCTCTGCCCTGGGAAAAATTGAAAAATTCTAAAGAAATTCAACCCAGCTGCCCACAGCTGGGAGGTGCATAAATGTCCAAGGGCCAGCTTGGCTCCTCCCCCTGAGGCCTGCGGCGCTGGTCACTTCCTCCGGTCATTCTTAGTGTTTGCCCTGTGCCTGCTTACTCGCTTCCCTCTCCCCCTCCTTTTTTACCCTGGACCACCACCACCCCTTTCCTTGGAGCTACCAATGGACTGAGCCGCCCGACAGCCCGCCCGCCCACCAGGTGAGGGGAAGGGGAGGAGGGCGCCCGGCTGCCCCACGAGCACCGCGGCAGGGCTGCGAGGAAAGGGGATGGAGGAGGCCTCCGCCGGGCCTGGGCTGAGGAGGCGGGTTGGCACGGCTGGACGGCCGGCCGGCCGGCCTTTAGAGTCCGGGAGGGGAAGAGCCGTCTCTACCTTGAAGTCTTGCCCCTTTCTGTCTTGAGTCGCCCTCTTCTCTCTCTGTGTCTTTTCTTTCTCCCCCCACCTCTCTTCCCATTCGTACCCTTTCCCTCTTTTTATATATGTCTAGCAGCCTGCCTACTGTAATTAAAACTGTAAACCGCCCAGAGACACAGGTAAGTGGGAACTGGGTGCTAGAGAGAGGGCTGCCTCAATCTGTGGCCCCTCTGTCCTGCTTCTCCCTACACCAGCAATGGCGAACCTTTTAGAGACTGATATAGGCACAGAGTTAAATTTTTTAACATTTTCTAATGGTGGTGTGCCTCGTGATTTTTTTCATGAAACAAGTGTGCCTTTGCCCAAAAAAGGTTGAAAAACACTGCTTTACAATACAGCTGACAGTGCATGTCGCCCTTTCCTGGCTTCTCCATCATTTTTTATGTTATTTTGCTGAACTTCCTCTGAATTATTCTCCAGATTTTATCACCACCTAGTGAAATTACACTGCCATGAAGAGCTATGCCAATATCACCCACTGCATACTTCTAAGCACAGTTTGCAAAGCAGCAGAAACAAAACACATCTGTTGCAAGTTATGTCATGCACTTGTGTTTGACAAGTGCATGAAATTGAAAAAGAATGTATTTTCCAGATGTCAAGGGGATGAAATGTGTTGACAAACCTGCAAAGCACTGGTATTCCAGAGATGAAAGACATTTTCTTCAGAATGTTTTCCTACGAATATTAGATATCACACTGCAACTAGAAAGTTTCTGAACACATTTGTATTTTCTAATTATTCTCTGAATAAATTCTTTGATTAATGTGCTTATTTATTAGTCTTATACCTTACTTTTCACCCCAGATATCGGTATTTGACATTGGACTATATTTTGTTGATTGAGTGAAGGTATGTTTTAGCATTTGCCATCTGAACCTTTATATGATCTTATATCTGACATGAGTGAAACAATCAAGAAAAAAAAATTAACATCCAACAAAGCTCTTACTTCACTTTAAAAGCTAAATATTTTCTGGACCACAACTCCCAAAATGGGACTGACTGGAACTCTGGGAATTGAGATCCACCCCATCCAACCAAGAACAACAACAACAACAACAACAACAACAACAACAACAACAACAGTTGTCTCTTCCTTTCTGGGTCCCCATGAAGTGTTGGAGTAGCCATTCTGGTGAGAAGCAGGGACCTTGACTCTTCCTTTGCCCAGCACTTTCTTCTGAACGCCAGACTCAGTGTTGCTAGCTTATGTGGCAGAGGGGAGGCTGGGGAAGTGATAAGGAGAGGCCTCAGAAAAGTCCCAAGGGCTGCAGTTGCCATCTTCATTTATCTCATGCAGGTTGGGATGGATGAGGACAACGTGCTAAAAGCCCAGTCACCTTCATACTGGGCTGTGGTATGCCTCTTTAGGATAGCACGTTTGCCAGAATTCTTGAAATAGTATAACATATTAGATCAGCCTAGTGACATTTCCAGCTATGTCTATCTACAGTCAATATCATCAGCATTTTGCAGAATTTGGTATCGCAAATCACATACAGTTCAGTACTAGAAATGGGCTTATGAATGGTTTCATTTCGTTTCATTTGAAATGAATGTTTTTAAAAAAGTTTCATTTTCTGTTTTGTTTTGTTTTCCATTTGTGTACTCTCTCTCTCTCTCTCTCTCTCTCTCTCTCTCTCTCTCTCTGTGTGTGTGTGTGTGTGTGTGTGTGTGTGTGTGTGTGTGTGTAACTTTTCGCAGGAAAAGGCAGGATTTGTAAACTTTTTTTGCCACCACAAGCTTGGGGCTGGCAAAAAAAAAAAAGTTTTAAAATCGCTCCTTTTCCTCCACCCCATTGGGTGGGGGGAACGGAGCAATTTTTAAACTTTTTTTTTTTTGCTGCCCCAAGCCTGCGCTACAGCTGATCGGCACTTGGGTCTCAGCAAAAAATAAACAAATAAAAATAAAAATCCCGCCTCCCCCTCCCAATCGGATGGGGGAAAAGGCGGGATTTTTTTTTGGCCAAACCCCAAGTGCCAATCAGCTGTAGTGCGGGCTGGCCCAGGCTGAAACAAGCGCCAGCCACGCTACTACTGATTGGCACTTTTTTTTTTAAAACGGGAGGCCTCCCCGCCACTTTGGAAGCCCTCTCTGCAGGGGCTGGTCAGCAGCAGCGGTGGCACCAGACAACCAGGAGGCCTCCCTGGAATAAGGCAGGAGAAGACGAATGGGGGGAAAAAACGAAATGAAACAAAAAAATTATTTTGTTTTGTTTTGTTTTCCTTTCAGGGGTCAGTTCATTATTAGTTTTGTTATGTAACAAAATGAAAAATGAAACAAATAAAAATTGGTTTCATGCCCATCTCTATTCAGTATAGTACTTTTCTGATCAGCTAGGTGTTTACATGGCGTCATGGGGCTTTCTGTTTGTTCTATCCCAGTGATCCCTTATCATTTTTTTCTCTGTTTACAAACAAAAAGGCAGCTTTTATTAGAGCCCAGAGTTATTGGTTTAGAGCCAAGCTGTTTCTCCCTCCCACTTTGCTCTCACTGCAACACAAGTAATAAACACTGCAGAGCAAAAGAGGCCCTGTGGTGATCAGACTAGAACCCAACTGGAGGCACACGGGCCACTCGGTTACAACATAGGGCAGAGTCTGGCTTGCAGAACATTTACTGCTGTTAACAATTGGGGGAGGGAGGGTGTCTGTCAAAGCTGCATCGCTACCGGCAAATCTTTTTGAAGTTACATTCTTGGTTGTGCACATGTTTGATTGGGATCCACAAGGTACCAGTGCCTAATTAAAACATGGAATGCTTCTGCTCAGAGGCTGCATTGTAAAAGAAGCCGGTTAGCAGAGTGAGCTCCAGCTGCAGTGGATCCACCCTCTTAATAATAGCTTAGTTTGGAGAACAACATCCTTCACCTCTAAGAAGGTAATCACATCCAAGCTTCTTATGGGGGAAAAAAGAAGGTTGGCTGAGGCAGGAAAGACGATAAGAATCCTACATTTAACTAGCTAAAGTAGAGATGGAGACAGCCTGGCTGACTTGGCCCCTTTGCAAGCCAAAGCATGATTACTCTTCCATGAGACAGTTACAGGGAATATGAGATAGAAGGGAAATGACACCAGCAGCTCTAAGAATATTGACAAAAGGTCAGCATAGGTCAAAGCAGGGAGAAGGCAATTTAGGAAACCTAAAGTTGCTCTCTCTCTCTCTCTCTCTCTCTCTCCTCCTTTCCCCATGCAAATATGTCTATCTTCAGCTCAAGGTGAGTCATACCAACAAAGTCAATGCACCTCATTGTCATTCTAGTGAGTTTCTCTACACCACCCCAATAATCTTATCTGCTTAACCCATGGTATGTAGGAGAACACTCAAACTCCCAGAGCATAGGGAAGTTGAGTGTTCAAGCCACACCCTACACCCACACCCCCGTTTACAGAAGTGTAGGTGACAATGTCAGCAGCCATGCGATGTAATGTGTACCAAACAAAAACCATTTGCTGGACTGATTTGTTTAACCACTTGGTGCACACTAATGCACAAGCAACCTCTGCCAAGTACACCACAGTGTTAGGTTGGCTGCTTGCTGACTGAAAGTCAAGCAGACCAGTGTTATTTGTGGTGTTCCCATCTGGGTAGGAAAACACAACTGAGAAAGCTGCCTGGTCAGACTACCAGCCCAGACTACCAGTCCATCTAGCTCAATATTGTCCACACTGATTGGCAGTGGCCCTCTAGAGTTTAAGAGTCCAAGCTCAACCTAGAGATGATGATTATCAACCTCTTGTGCAGAGAACTCACATGTTCTCCCTCTGTGCCAGAGCCCCTTCTCCTTGTGGGCTAGATTGGGATATTTATGCTGCATCCTCCTTATGTTTAGAAGAACAGGATGCCCCTATGACCTTCCCTGCCAAACTGATGAGAATACTGAGTTGCTGAGTGGGAGAACATTTGTCAGTTATAAGAAATTCCTGATTAGCAATTGTTTTGCTAGATGGAAGGAGAAATAAGATGGTGGCTCAAGTTTTGATGGCAATGGGGTGGGATCAGTGAAGCCCCCTCACCCCAATCCAGGCCCTTGTCTACCCTTGCTATAGGTTGTAAGGACAGCATTGGCCATATATTTCATATGCCTAACTTGTCTGCTGTAAGTTGAAGCAAAGCATGTCACTTGGCAGCTCAGAGACAGGTTTTAGGGTCTGGGTGCATCACGGGCAGGATATCAGATTCCACAGCAGCCAACAGATGTTCAAGGAGGGTACTACACAGCATCAAAGGAGTGTGCTTAATAACTGCTCACAGTGCCATGATGCTCACACTGAACAAGCTGTTTTAGACCACATGCTATAAATGGCTGGTGGATCCTGGTTGAATTTGCTGTATCCACTGTTTGTACCTCCTGAGACTTCACTATGGACATCCCAAATACACCTGGGCCTCCAAAATTTGCACATTTGCAAGCCTTCAGTGCATTTTCAGAGATACACAATACAAGTAACATTGTATTTCTATTTAAAAATGTAAACATTTTAAAAAAAAATAAAACATGAGACAGAGGCTCTTTACTCGATGCAGAAAAAGGTCTACAGAACTGATATTCTGAGAAATAAATACAAAAATATATCATACAATTTAATTTATATACAGTATATGCATTTATTTATATATATATAAGAAATGCATATGAATTACCATCATAGAATAAACAGCCAAGTGCTGCAACCTGATCTAGCTTGTGGAACCTGCGGAAACTACTCGGCAGCAACTCCACAAGCACAGATAATCAAAATCCCTGGACATTAGGCTCAGGTCAAGAACAAATAAAGACCATAATAATGACACTGTGGGAGAAATCCATCACGTCCAGCCTCCACTCATTGTGTAAGTGCCACAGAAACAAACATAGTTTACACTGCAGTGAATGCACTTGATGGATTATGTACCATGGGAGATGCTTTCGTACTTCCATGTTCTACTTTCTTGAACACAGACAGCAGCTGCCTACCTGCTTGTAGAGAATAGAAGAGAGTGGCAGATCCAGCATGGCTCTTCTTATGTTCTTATGAGATAACAGAGATGGTAACAGTGGGCTGTTTCCTCTTGTGGAGTTCCACTTGAGCTGCTGGAATGATATCACCAGGATTTTTTCATATGCACCCCAAAAATTAAAAATTGACATTTTAATTAGCGGCAATCTGCCACTCTCAGTGATGTCACTCCTGCCGGACATGAGGATACTGGTGGCTAATATAGCCTCCCATACTGCTAGTAAAAAGGAACTAGCAAAAGGATCACTATACCTCTTTTGTGTCCCATACATGTTTTAGGGAAAGCATAACATGATTTCACAAATTTCAAGCAAGGACCCCTTATGATCTGTGCACCAGGGATGCACTGGGACTCAAATAGATTAAATGAAACCGGTCCATTTAAACAACTATTAAGAACATCCCTCAAACTGCTGAGAAATTGCTGCGTGCCTATAGGCATATAGGCCATTTTTATAGCATATTGCTATAACCATGGTTATTGATTTGCTGTGATTTGTAATTACGGTTAGTTAACCCTTAGCTTATTAACCATCCAGAAACTGCAATCTTGATGCAAACTTTGTTATGAACACTGACTTTGCTTTGTTTGAACCATAGCTTGTTATTCTGTTTAAATCCCAGAACCTGGCTTACTCTCCCAGCTACACACCCTGAAAGAGGAGCCAACAAAAGGGACAGGGCAGATTACAAATCAGAAAGGGAGAATACAAATATTTGTTTTGTAATCTGCCATGCAGATCATGGCTTAAGTAAAGAATCATAGTTACTGCATTCCATGGCTTATCATAACATGTAACTATATCAACTTATCCTCAAACCAGATATCTCCTGGTTTGTAATTTAGGCTTTTGGGTATAGTGCCATAATATTACAAGTGAGTTGTACATTGAAAGCTATTCACCATCGAAGCCAGACTCAGGTAGAAGATATATTAGTGGCAGGCATTTCAGAAGTCTGACCTGATTGCACTGACTGAAGTCACATAAAAAAAACCTCTTCAACCCTTTAGGAAAAGTCTGTGAGAGAATGTCCACATTTTGACTATTGTTCACCTTAGTTCTGAAACGGGTAGTGCCAGAAGATCTGTCATGCTCTTTCCAGATGTTTGCTGTGGGAAAGAGCCTAACGGTGCAATCCTGGACAGAAATGCCCCAAAACTAATTTCAATATTACACTGGTGTCACTAATGTAAATATTATGGGCAGATTTGCCACAAATTAAGGAATTAGTGTAGATATTTGCTTCTGCATGTGGAATCAAATGACTGGCATGCTAAGTAAAATGGCTACACTAACTTCTTGTGGCATTTCATAGCTAGGTTTTATACCAATTGGAGTTATGGCAGCAGATATAATAATGAGACAGTGTGGTTACACATGAAAAAAATTGTATCAAGTTCAGTATGTTTGAAATTGATTTTAGAAAAGGTCTACATGACATACCTGGAAGTGTGGGCTTTTTTTGCCTGCAAAGCATATATTTTGGGTTGGAAAGTGAGGTATTTTACTTGGCTTCTACATATTAAATCACTTGTGAAATCGATTTATTTTGAATCATTTTGAAATATGTTAACACCTCTGTCAATGTAAATTATGTTTGTGGAGTTTGCCACTCGCTGGTGTACCTTTCCTTTCTGAATGGTGGTTCCATGCTCCATGTCCTCCTTCATCCAGTGTGTGTGTATGTTTGTCCATGCTTCACAACTGTGGAAGTGCCAATCTATTCAATGTCCGTGGTCCATTTCAGCCCTGACTCTCTTGTTCTATCTCCTTTCCCTCTCTCTCTCTCTCTCTCTCTCTCTCTCTCTCTCTCTCTGTGTGTGTGTGTGTGTGTGTGTGTGTGTGTGTGTGTGTGTGTGTGTGTGTGTGTGTGTGTGTGTGTGTGCCTGCCTGCCTGCCTGCGTGCCCGCCTGTTTGTCTCTGTGCATGTGTGTTGGGCTACAGGGAAAAAATCTCTTTTTGTTTTTCTTCTGTCTGTCATACTGAGATAGCACTATGCCAGACTACATGAAATAATAATAAAAAATAAAATTATTTAAAATAACATGACAGCAGCAGCTAAAGCATTTGGTACCTGTAGTTTATGGTGGGCAGGTGCAGGACAAAGCCTCAAATGCAATTATTCTAAAAGCCTATATAGATGCCTTGATATACAGTTTAAAAAGGAACTATTTTTTTACCAAGAGAATGCACACACTGACCAAAAAAGCCATGCAACTACTACAAGAATTTAAACTGATTTTAAAAAACACAGACCCTCTCACAATTTATTTCTAGACCATAGACTGTTACAGAATAGACAGGGATCTAGAAGTAAAATGGAAAGAATTAGCTGCTGGGGGAGATGTGCAACATATCCTTCTTTCCTCATTGTGTACCCTCAGCCATCCAGGTGCCTTCCATGCTTCCATTTATTTATTTATTTATTTATTATTAAATTTATACCCCGCCCATCTTCCCAAAGGAACTCTGGGCGGCTTACAAGCTGAGGATTCAACAGCGATCAAAATACAAACACAAAAAACACATAGACAGTTATCATAAAAATAAGAAACAAAATATAAAAACATAAGGCACCCTTGTAACACCTCATCTCATTCAAAGAGATCTTAGCAGTGGAAGTAATCACAACAGATGGCGGGGAGAAAGGAAAAAAACCCCAATTTAGACTAGGTCACCAAAGGCCTCGCGGAATAAGATGGTCTTCACCGCTCTGCAAAAGGCCAGCAGGGACTCTGCAGAGTGCACCTCGCTGGGGAGGCTGTTCCACAATGATGGGGCAGCCACCGAGAAGGCCTGATTACGGGTGGAAGTTCATCGGGCCTCTCGGGGGGTGGCAACCCGTAGCGAGTGTGCTCGCGACTGCCGAACTGGTCGGGCCGAGGTTGGTCGCTGGGCGATCCGCTCCGCCAGGTAGTCCGGGCCCAAACCATGGAGGGTTTTATAAACTAAAACCAGGACCGTGAATCTGATCCGGGACGCAACGGGCAACCAGTGCAGCTGGGCTAGAACTGGGGTGATGCAGTCAAAATGACGCGCACCGTCCGCCAGTCTGGCTGCTGCATTTTGTACCTGCTGCAGTCGCCGGAGGAGAGTCAAGGGCAACCCCATGTAGAGGGTGTTGCAATAGTCCAGCCTCGAGATCACCAGCGCCTGTACCACTGTTCTCAGAGAGTCGCCATCTAGATACAGGCGGATCTGGGCAATTTGTCGTAGATGGTAAAATGCGGTCCGGGTCACAGCGGCCACCTGGGGCTCTAGGGACAAGGCTGGGTCCAGGACCACGCCCAGATTCCTAACCCTGTCTGCCAACTGGAGAGAAACTCCCTCCAAGTTGGGGAGAGGGCCTCCGTACCCAGATGGCGAGCTCCCAAAGAACATAAGCTCGGTCTTCCCGGGATTGAGCCTGAGCCTGTTGGCCCTGGTCCAGGCCATGACCGCCTCCAGGCACTGGTCGAGGGTCCGGACAGCTTCCACTGCAGAGGTGGAAAAGGAGAGATAGAGCTGTGTGTCATCAGCGTACTGCTGACAGCAGACTCCAAATCTCCGAATGACCCCAGCCAGCGGCCTTACGTAGATGTTAAACAGCATGGGGGAGAGAGACGACCCCTGTGGAACTCCACAAGGGAGTGTCCACGGGGCCGACAACTCCCCGCCATGCTGCACATACTGGAGCCGACCCTCCAAGAAGGACCGGAGCCAACTGCCAACAGTGCCTCCGATACCTACCTCGGAGAGCCGGTCCAGCAAGATACTGTGGTTGACGGTAATGAAGGCCGCTGACAAATCCAGGAGAACCAACAGGGTAGAGCAACCCCTGTCGGCCGCCCGGATTAGGTCATCTTGCAGGGCGACCAAAGCTGTCTCGTTCCCCCAGCCAGGCCTGAAACCGGACTGGCAAGGATCAAGGCACCGCTGTTCCTCCAAGAATGACTGTATCCGAATCGTGGCCACCCTCTCGATGACCTTGCCCATGAAGGGAACATTGGCAATCGGATGATAGTTGGCCAATTGGTCCAATGCCAGGCCCAGTTTTTTCAAGATGGGCTTTACCACCATCTCCTTCAGGCGAGAGGGGAAGACCCCCTCGCTGAAGGATACGGTGGCGATGACAGAAGCCCACTCGGGCATGCTCCCCCTGGCAGTTTTTATAAGCCAAGATGGGCAAGGATCGAAGGGGGTGGACGTGGGTCAGCAGTGGGCAATCACCCTGGAGGCCTCGGAAAGGGAGACAGGCCCAAACTCAACCAGATGGGGAGACCCGGGGGGTGAGGCGATTGGGGGTGGCAAGGGAAGGCTAGTGCAACCGGATTTGAAGCCGGCCCGGATGGCCTCTATCTTAGTTCTAAAATAGACTGCGAAATTCTCACTACTGAAATCAGTAGGAGGAGGCCTAGCCAGACTAGGATTGGTGAGGTCTCGAACCACGCGGAAAAGTTCCGCCTGGCGTGTATTTCAGAGATGAGGAAGGGGATTCCAATGTCTGAAGCATCCTTCTAGGCCTGAGAGCTGCCTTTTTAGACATCCAGTTCAATCTAAGGGAATGTTTATGTCACTGGGAGAGGGCAGCTATACAGCCTCCGCAAATGGTTTAAGGCAGTGGCTCTCAACCTGTGGGTCCCCAGATGTTCCTGGACTGCAACTTCCAGAAGCCTCTGCCACTCGCTGTGCTGGAAGGATTTCTGGGAGTTGCAGTTCATGAACATCTGGGGACCCACAGATTGAGAACCACTGGTTTAAGGCTTGTAGACATGCCTCCACTAGAGCTTGGAAAAAGCCCCCAGCTTTTGTTCCTGTCTTGGTCATGCCTCACTCTGCAGAACAAATACAAAAGTGGAACAGGTGACACCTTTAGGCTACTATAAAAATAACAAAACATTGCTAATATTTCGAGGGTGAAACCCTCTTCCTCAGAGCAGTACCAATAGGTGATAACGTGGCAAAAGATGGATTTGCCAGGAGTTGTTTCTTAGGTGTAGAATCCATGGCAAGCTGTAAAAAAGCCAGGCAGTTTACTTGAGGCAGGGAGCTTGGATGTTCTTAGGCTGCATCCAAATTGAATGGAGGGAGGTGTTTTAATTATCCCAGTCCTTCCAAAGACATGTCACAGCTCTCACGTACACACATTCACACCTCTCCTCAATGTGACTTGCCGAGGCCAAAAGCCCCTGCTTTGTCAGCGACGGGGGAGGGCGGTTGGTGCAGAAGGGCCATGCATTTCATTTGAGGATTGGGATAAAATTTGGAAAAGTCCACTGAGTGTAGCCAATTGGATCAAATAAAAGGAAAGAGATTACCCAGTGTTGCATTCTTGTTGAAGATCCATTTGCCTCTTTCTTGGTACGTAGTGGGGGGGGGCAGCTCATTCCTAGTATCTCACTATTTCCAATTGAAGCAAAACAAGTTGAGGAGCCATGTAGCCATCACAAAAGATAAACAAAAAAGTGGAACAGGTGATACTTTTAGGCTACTATAAAAATAACAAAACATTGCTAATATTTCGAGGGTGAAACCCCCTTCCTCAGAGCAGTACCAATAGGTAATAACATGGCAAAAGATGGATTTGCCAGGAGTTGTTTCTTAGGTGTAGAGTCCATAGCAAGCTGGGAAAAAAGCCACACAGTTTCAAGGTTTTTGGCATTCACTGGAGACTGGCAGCTGTCAGTCATCCTTCCTGGATTAAATGACATCCATCAACTGCTTGGCTAAGCTCAATGAAAAAAGAAGGAGGTGGTTCCCCAAGCCAGAGGTGAGAGAAAAGTTCTCTGTGTCTACTGTATGGGAAAGTTTTGGAGGATTCTCTACAGCAGTGTTGGCAAACCTATGGCATCGGTGCCAAAGGTGGCACTTGGGAGCGCTTTCTGTGGGCACCGACATTGCCCTTTCACAGCCATCTGTATTCAGGTTAAATTACTGTATTGGGACTTTGCGAA
The DNA here is from genome assembly GCA_029282475.1 of Phrynocephalus forsythii. NCBI lineage: Eukaryota > Metazoa > Chordata > Lepidosauria > Squamata > Agamidae > Phrynocephalus > Phrynocephalus forsythii. The sequence continues at coordinate 142,168,467 of JAPFRF010000001.1, forward strand.
AAATTAGTGGGTTTTGAATCGAGTTTGGGCATGCGGTCTCTAAAAAGTTTCGCCATCGCTGCTCTACAGGAACCACCACCACAACCATGTCACTATTTCTCCCTAGAACCTCCCTCCCTTCCCTTCCCTCTCTCATTATGTAACGGCCATGGGCTAAAAATACGACTTGCAGCCCTGGTGATGCAGCCCAAGCTGAACAAGATGCAAATTTAATGAGGCTACCATGGAAACAAGCTTCACTTAGCCAGGGAAGGGGGGGGGGGAGGGGGGGTTTGTTTGTGGGGAGCCTAGCAGGGATGTGCTCCTTGGTCAGAGCAGGAACGGCAAGAAACTGGCCCAATTAAAACATAAAATAAAAGTCTCTTTTTATTATAAAATATTGTAGCATTCCTGCAATGGGCAGCCAAACCACCCAACTGTATATAGGCTTTATGAGAAGAGAAAGTGAATATTTGTCACTTTATTTTTGGTGCAAGACTAAATATTTACTAGTTTGGCTTAAATTAAATATAAGCACACACCACGAATGATAAATGAAGGAGGAGGGAATGAGTTTCCATTGAGGTAGCAATATTATAAATATCTCTTCTCGGAAGAACGGCATCCGGTCAGATTTTTGTGTGCCTGCCAGTCCTGAGCTGGGAGTTTCCAAGGAATGCCAAGCTCCCGGCTGGCAATTTCACGGTGAGGTAATTTCTGCCAAGACAACTGCCGCTACCACCCTGGAGCCAAGCAAAACAGCAAGGCGCCAAGGTCCCAAGCGACTGCTAACAGGGGCTGTGCTCCCGTAGGTGTCACCATGCCAAGTTGAAGCATCTACTGGGGTCGTTTCATTGTCCTCTTGACAAGAACTTTGAGGATAGCCCTAGGACAGTGGTGGCAAACCTTTGGCACTCCAGATGTTTTGGACCACAACTCCCAGAATTCCAAGCCTGTACTGCCAATGACAAAGGATTGTGGGAGTTGTGGTCCAAAACATCTGCAGTGCTGAAGGTTCACCACCACTGCCCTAGGATCTTAGTTAATCCCCTGCCTGGCAGAGTAAGGACCTCCAAGTTTTCTGACCCTTGATCAGAGCTTGGGAAAGTTACTTCTGAGAATTAGATCAACCACAATCCCCAAGCCATGACCCAGCTGGCTGGTGGACTCTAGGAGCTGTGATTGAAAATGAACTGAACGAACCATTTTTCACATCCTTTGTAACTGGATTTGAGAGGCAGTATGTAAACTGTTGTACTCTGAGAACCCACCAGATTATCAGCTTACTTCATGTCCCTCTCATCGCTGTTCGCCGTCCCGCTTGGGATCAGTACAAACAAATGTTACCGAATGTCCATTGCATGACGACGGGAGTTCGTCCCGACCACGCCCCCTGAACTGGGATTTAAGCTTTATGGGCCATACCTCTCCCTGGCCTCGGGAATCAGCTTGTCTCTGTTCTCGTCCTGAGACGAGAGCCTGTGAAGCAAGAGTCGTTGCAGAACGAATGCATTCTCCATCTAGTGGCAGGAATGCGAAGTGCCATTCACCATTACATTCCCTATGGGTTAGCAATGTAATGCAGAGAGAGAAAAAGACATAAAACCTCGAATTTTGCTTTTTAACGCATGGAAGGCAAAGTTATGGAGATTCGAAATATCGAAAACCAGAAGGTCGGACCAAAAAAAAAAAAAAGCAAACGAAGGCAGGGAAGTACAGATGCTATCACAAAACAAGTATGTGCAGTAACAGTCGTCAGGATACCATCAATCACGCTTGTCGGTACACAGAAACAGGGACAGAACTGGAACAAGACCACGTGACCGGGAACAATGTTATCATGCAACAAACGTCATCTTGGAACGAGGAAGGACGTGAAGTAACCGTCTCAGTCATGGGAGATGCTGTTGCTGTCAACTAACTGATCAAAGTGTCCGTCACAGCCTACAAGTGCATGGGGTGAACTGGGACCCTTCCTCTTCAAATCCTAATCAAAGCAGCAATCTTCTCTATTTTTCCTTAAAAAAAACAAGAGCTCAAGGTGAGCAGGGGTGAGGAACAAAGGCCATGGCCATAACTGCTGTGTCATGACCATGTGAGGAGATAAAAATGGGTAATGCCAATTCATTTGTTGTCCCTGAAGAACAATTGATCCATCTGGCATTCCCAAAGTGAGTTATTACCCCTGCTTGAAATACTTTGAATGTCCCTATGATCAGAGCCGCCACCTTAAAAAACAAGCAAGGAGGAGGGCTTCAGTGGAAAAGAGCGGCAATTTCACCTGTTTCTCTCCAGTGTTTGTGCCTTTTATCTCCATACATGTTGCAACTGACATTCTCATTTCTCTTTAGCGAGCTCTGTAAACTGGGATGGTCCAGGCCTCAGATTTAATCCACTCAGAAATGGGTTCTGGATCACCTCTCTAGAATGGGGTGAGGAGAATGAGGGAGCCATGTCCCCACTGTTACAGCTGATCAGTGATCAGAAATAACTAGGTGATGCTGGAAGTTGAGTCATGGCAACTGGACTTCTTTTCTTGAGAGATTGAAACGTTTCGCTGCCTATCCAAACAGCTTCGTCAGTCTGAGGAAAGCTAGTTTTCCTCAGACTGATGAAGTTAGCTTTCCTCAGACTAGCTTTCCTCAGACTGATGAAGCTGTTTGGATGAGCAGTGAAACGTTTCAATCTCTCAAGTAAAGAAGTTTAGTTGCCATGACTCAACTTCCAGATAAACTCACCTGGGTGACAGAGAATCTTCACAGACAAGGTGATGGACTACATCACCGCCCACAAAAAGCAGAACAATGTTTCAACCCTAAAAATAACTATGATGATTCACTGACATACTCCTCTCTGTCCTATTCAGGACGGAAGCTGACTGTTCTCTCCTGGCATCTGCAGGCATCCTCTTTGATTCCATTCATCAGGATGAAAGGAGAAACATGGAGCAGGCCACTCTTTGCTGTCTTGTTATGTTTCTGATGAGACTTCTTCCTTCCTTTTCCCATTTCCATGTGCAAAGAAAGGAGGACAAATAGCAATGCTGGGCTCTGGGTCAAAGAATTGTTTCATTCAGTGCTTTTGTTGGGGATCCAATAATGTCATTGGGTCCACAGAGAGCTTTGGGGGAGGGATTTTGGTTTCCTGCACAAATAAGCTTCTCCTCCTCTGCTTCCCAGGTGGTTTGAAGGATGTGCCTCCCAATGTGGAATCTGGAGAATAAGCTAAATGAGAACCTTAACTTCTAACAGATGGTGCTGTGCCTCTGGGTTGTCTGGGTTCTCTTTTTCCCATCAGCCCCACAGCCCAAAATAAACTTCGTCTTTCGGAAGCAGGTAATGTGATGGGGACAGCAGCTTTTCTACATTAGGAATGTGTCAAGGGGCACATGGCTCTCTCTGTTGTGGATTTTTTTTATTATTTATTTTTGAGACCTAGAAAAGCTGCCCCAGCAACACCAAGGATTACTGTCTGGACTGATGGACTTGAGATATCAATCATTCTAGATTTCAACCATCAATAACATCTACTTGCAAAACTTGCAATAGAACATAATAATTTGGAAGTATTTGAGGTTGATTGTCTACCTACTACCTGTTGAGTTAACAAAAAATTATCCAAGCTTTACAATGTGAATGGATGAGTTTTTGTATGGCCTTTCTCTCCTCCACCCCCACCCCACACCAAATAAGGAAACTTGATGTCCAAAAAAACAGTCTGGGGGTGGGTTACATTCAGAGACTATTTTCTATCCTGGAGGCTGAGTGGAAAATTCCAACCAAATACCACCAGGGTGAGGTTCTTAAAAACAAATGTACAGTGACCCCCCGCCTATTGCGAGGGTTAGGGACCCAATCCGACCTGCAAGAATTAAAAATCCGCGATATGCAGATGCAGGTTGGGTCGGGCCTGGGGAGCCTAGCTGGGGGCTCTTGTACTTATCCCCAGCCTGGCGCTGCCCCAAAAGGGTCTGCGAGGGCCTTCCCGGACCTTTGGGGGCCTCCAGAAGGCTCAGGAAGGCCCTCACAGGCCCGTTTGGGGCAGCGCCAGTCCTGGGATAAGTAAGGGAGGCCTGAAACAGGCCTTTCCCCCCCTTACCCCGGGGGGGGGGCTTTTTTCATATACTGTGGTCCCGCGATATAGCAGGACCACAGTATATGAACCGTGAATGGGCGGGGGACCACTGTATCCCAAACTAGTACCAGTAGCAACTCTCAGCTCACATCAAACACATAAGCCTGGCAGATTTCTGCCATGATGATTTTGGGACATTCATTTCATTTTTTTTCTACTCTGTATGATGTTCAATTTTATTCATGAGAGCTTCCACTGAATGCTTGATCTTTAGTGGTATAAAAATTAAGGTATCACCTACATTTTGAATCTGCCTAGCCCTTCTCCATGAAAGCTTGGAATTAGTTTGATTTTTAAAGTGGTTCAATAAACCTCTCAGCCTACTCTTGCATTTGGATATCATTCAGAATCCTTCAGGAGCTTATTTCTGAGTATTTAACAAGTGTTAGCAAGGCACCAAGTAGTCTGCTGGCCAAAACAACTGTATGATTATTACAGACATTAAAAGTGGTGTGCGCGTGTGCGCGCACGCACGCACGCACCCACACACAAATGTGCATTTCTCTCTTTTTGTAAGAAAGTCTTGTCCTCTGCTGAAGAAGAGGCTACTTAAGATATTGGTATTGGAGCACTGCATCATCAAGGGTCTTTAATGATCAAAAGTTTAATCAGTTTATAGCTCAGTGGTTTAGGTATCAGGCTGTAGAGACAAGAAGTTGGGAGACAGGGGCTGGACTCCATGATCCAGAGGGTCCTTTCCAGCTTTTGCAGTTCTAAGATTACAATCAAGATGTTTTGTCCAACTCAGCAATGAGAGATGGCCAGCCATTCTATACTGTACTTCTTTTGGCTACATTACATGAATCACTCAATGTTGGCTAGGAAGGAAGGCTAGTGTATTATAGCCATTCAGCATTCATGTGAGCTGATTTCTGTGGGATACATGTAGTATCCAACACACACCTAAGAAGGCCAGGTGAGGTCAAAATCTGCCTGAAACTTGATGCAAGCCAAAATCCTTTTAACAGCTATTACCAGAATCTTCCACCATTTAAATGTGCTTAAACCATTTCATCTCGAGTAAGCTGTAATTTTTAACACAAACATAACCCAGATTGAGTGGCATTCAGTACAGCCACATGAAATAACAGGATGTAAGATAAAAAATGTACCTATACTTCTTTCCTTGCTGAAAAGGAAGGAAGGAAGGAAGGAAGGAAGGAAGGAAGGAAGGAAGGCAGGCAGGCAGGCAAATAAACAGTTTATGGAGTATCTGTGAACATAAGACTAGATTAGGATTCAAACCTACAACTGTCTCCTCATGGGGTGTTTGCTACAGCTGATCCTTAGCCATCCATAACATGTTTATGGATTGGTCAATTTCATGCATGTCACAACTGTTTTATAAATTTGCAGGCAATCTGTGAAATCTTGATTTGCACAGCTGCCAATGTTACAGACATTTTGCACAGGCCCCTTCTGAGGCAAGATCGGTGGCAGAAAAAAGAGCAAGTGCAAACACCCCTGTTTCTCTGCAACTATGCTGTATGAAGTAACCAAAATGTCTGTTTCCGTGCACAGGAGATGTACAAGGTTTCTGACAAGACGGTAGCGTGCACCATTCCCTCCCATACTGGGATGATGTCACACATGCTGTTGTTGCGAAGGGACACAAAGTGGGGGGAAGTTTGCCCACAGCCTGGAAAAAGTGCTGTCCTTCAGGTTTTGGTCATTGCAAGTCAACATCAAACCATTCTGAGGAAATTACTTGGGAAGTTCCCTACAGCACCAGTGTTGCCGAGTCAGGGTGTCCCTGACGGCTCAGGGAGAATGGAAATGGGAAGCCAAGAAGATCAACTTAAGTTCTGTAATTTGCATTCCTTATTTTTGCACAGCAATAGACACTCTGAATTAACACTGCATGATCTGGTTGCTGTAGGTGAGCAGGATGGCCTTTGGCCAGGTCAATCACAACTGCTCATTTATTCAATCCCTTTAAACACCTCTGGTTTATGAATGTGATACATTGCTTCGTGCACACCATTCAAAATGCCACCTTATGGTTTGATGTTGACTTGCAGTGACAAAGACCTTTCTCTTCAGACTGGCTTTCCTGTAGTGACTGGCTCTCTAAAGAGGGGTATAAATGGAGTGTAATGCCTTGTTGTTTTGATTCTGCTTTTGGTGTTCATTCTGTTTACCATTTTTAGTGCAGTATTTGTTTGATTCTTTTAAAATATTTGCATACTTACTATTTCTAGCTTGTAAACATTGTCTTTTAATGATGCAAGTCATCTTAGGTCCTTTTTCAGGAGAAAGGATGGGTATACCGATATATAAGTAAGTAAGTAAGTAAGTAAGTAAGTAAGTAAGTAAGTAAGTAAGTAAGTAAGTAAGTAAGTAAGTAAATTTCTCTCCCCTGCTTTCATGATGTTTCCTCAACTTCAAAAACAGGGCTGTGGAGTCGGAGTCGAGGAGTCGGAGGAAATTTTTGGTACCTGGAGTCGGAGTCGGAGTCGGCAAACAATGCACCGACTCCGACTCTGACTCCTACTAAATTTAGATTGCTATTTTTAAAAAAGCAAGTTTAAATGTCCCAATTCACAAAAAGTTATAATTAATGACATCTCTACTATAAGAATAGTATTGAGGCCTCCGGGGCCCTGGCTTATTGCAGGCCGACAGCCTCCCCCTTCGACCCTTGCCCTGCATGGCTTATTAAATCTGCGGGAGGGAGTATGACTGAGTGGGCTTCCATTATTTCCACTGCCTCCTTCAGGGAAGGGGTCTTTCCCTCTCACCTGAAGGAGACGGTGGTGAAGCCCACCCTAAAGAAATCTGCCCAGGTGTTGGACAAATTGGCCAACTACTGTGTGATTGCCAACGTCCCCTTCCTGGGCAAGGTCATTGAGAGGGTGGCCGCCGTCCAGATCTAGTAGTTCCTGGAGGAAGAACAAGTCCTTGACCCATTCCAGTCCGGGTTCAGGCTGTATCGGGGGACTGAGACAGTCTTGGTTGCACTGCAAGATGACCTCCTCCGGGAGGCTGACAGGGGTTGCTCTACCCTGTTGGTCCTCCTGGATTTGTCAGCGGCCTGTGATACCGTCGACCACGGTATCCTGCTGGACCGACTAGGGATCGGGGGCACAGCATTCAGCTGGATCTGGTCCTTCCTGGAAGACCGGCCCCAGCGTGTGCAGCTTGGGGGGGGGAGCTGTCAGCTCCCTGGGTGCTCCCTTGTGGGGTCCCACAGGGGTCGGCTCTTTCCCCCAAGGAATGTATAAAATACAATAGCATATTAATACAGAGGAGTCGGAGTCAGAGTTGGAAGTCGGAACATGTATCTACCAACTCCACAGCCCTGTTCAAAAAGTAGCCATAAGATATTAATTCACTTAGATAACTGTACCCATAAGCACATGATGAATTAAGATGAGAAAGGAGGCCATGACCTTCAAGAAAAGAAATTGTAATCCACTGTTTATCTAGTTTGTTGGCCACAGATAATTCTTTTCCCAGGGCCAATAATCCTTCATCCACCCACCCCTTGTACATATTCCACAGGTTTAATTTCCCATGTGTCTATTCTAGGAGGTGAAGAATAAGAGAGCTGCATCTTGGAATTTCTAAAGGAGGCTCTTGGGAATCTCACCCATGACTCTAGTTACATGGAAGTGTAATATTGGAACCGGATTTCATTCTGCATCTATATTGGAAAGATGATGTGTAGACCTTGGAGTCCTTCCCATAACCTTGTTCTACATGTTTGTAGAACAAGCCAGACTGATTCACACATGCCACTTGATCCTTTATCACTTCAACATGTAATTACTTGTGATCATTTTGAATGGTAGACTTGTTCTATCAAAGAAGTGTTGAACTGCCATGACAGCCATGATGGATCCAGCCAAAGGCCTCTTTACTTCAACATTTTCCTCTGAGTGGTCAACCAGATTTATTTATTTATTTATTTATTTATTTATTTATTTATTTATTTATTTATTTATTTATTTATTTATTTATTTATGCATTTCTAGACCACCCGATTTCCAAGCAGGGACTCTGGGTGGTTCACGTGAAAGCCAACTAAATAGAAGACAATTAAGAACAAATGAAACAATAAACAGCCAGGACATAACGCCAAACACACAATGGAATAAAAAGCCCGGCAAGAGGCAAAACTAAAAGGTGGCGAGAAAGGTACAACAAAACAGGGCAAAACAACATTACATTACCAATCCCAAAATGCTTCCCCCAAAAGCAAGGACTTTAATGTGGCGTAGTGGTTAAATGCCTGTCCTGCAGGTAAAAGTGTTCTCACGACCTGGGGTTCAATCCCAGGTAGCAGACTCATGGCTGACTCAGTCTTCCACCCTTCTGAGGTCAGTAAAATGAGTACCCAGTTTGCTGGGAGTGGGGCAATGGGTAGCCTGCATACTGTAATTAAAACTGTAAACCACCCAGAGACTACTTGAAGTGGTATGGGGCGGTATATAAGCAGAACACTTTGCTTTGATTTTGGTTTAAAAGGCTGTTAGGGACTCTATTTGGTGCATTTCAGAAGGTAGCTTGTTGCACATTACGGGACCATCCACCGAGAAGGCTGGTTAAGAGTAACAAACATACAGGCCTCCTGGGGGTAGCCAAGCAGAGAGAAAGCACCAAGGATGCTCTGATGAGTCAGGTCATTGCTGACCTTTGGGAGATCCGCTCTGCCAGATACTCAGGCCCCAAGCCATGGAGGGTTTGATAAACCAAAACCAGTACCTTGAACCTTATCTGGAAGTCAACAGGTAGCCAGTGCAGGCAGGCCACAATTGCTGTGATGTGGTCAAAGCGACCTTCACTAACCACCAATCTGGCTGCCACATTCTGCACCTGTTACAGTCAATGGACAACGGTAAAGGGAAGCCCCATGTAGAGAGCATTTCAGTAATCAATCCTTGGGAAGACCAGCACTTGCACAATTGTCTGCAGGGAGTTGCCATCAAGGTATGGGCGAATCTGGGCAATAAGCCTAAGCTAGTACAAGGCCAACTTGGACACGGCAGCCACCTGGGACTCCAGGGACAATGCCGGGTCCAAGACAACGCCCAGACTCCTAGCTCTATCAACCAGCTGGAGGGCAGAACCCCTCAAATGGAAAGTGCATGGATATATCAACCGTTGAACAACATCAATTACATACTGTATATGTGCACTCGCTCACATCCACGTGCGTGCGCATGCACAGAGGAAAAAGAGAGTGAGTGAGTTATGATCTCCCAGCAGTTTTCAGAGATCTGTAGTTGTGGAACTTTCTTCTTTTGGTATTAGACTGTACATGTTTATCATGACTGACAGCCGCTGTTAACCCTTTCCCGCCATGAAATTTGTCCAAGCTGCGTTCAAACTTCCCCAAAATGGAAGCCATCACTATGCCCTGTACTAACAATGCCACAGGTTATCTATGCATGCTGTGAGGAAATGTTCCCTTTGGTCTGAGCTTAATATTTCATAATTCCATTTCAATGAGTGATTATGGACTCTAGTATTATGCGAGAGGAAGAAGGCTTTCTTCTTATCTGTTTTCTTTATGTTGTCCAGGATTTTTCTTTACCATACTTAGCTATAATGACAAGTATAACAAACATTCACAAGCTTTTCAATTCTTCACTGAAAGAAATGTTTTGAAATATTAAGGCACTCCATCTTTAAAGCTGCCAAATACTAGATATTCCACTGCTTTAACAACAATAAAAATGATCAATCCCTGTTTTTTAATTAGTAGCAACATTTATCAAGCACACACACCTTTTTAGTCCAAAACATTGTCCAAAACAGAGTGCAAGGTTTTAAATTCAATGTTGGTGTAAAATACACTTTTGTGTAAAAAAAAACACCCCATATACATTACTGTATGTACAAAAATATACAAAGGTGAAATGTGATGAAATGGGTCTTCATGCCCCATGTGGAACATGAGGATTTTTTTTAATTATGGAGGAAAAATAGAGTGGTACATTTATCTGTACTCTCCCCAACCCCTGGGTCACATAAATCCTACATCGAGCCAGCAGCCAAACTCCAATATCGGATTTGGGACCATGGAACCAACGGAGTCATCTTTTCTTGCAGTCTCCAGAGTGGTTGGAAACCTAGTATCTGAGGACTTCCATGTCCACCACAGAAGTGGTAGGCTTGGTCCTCTAAATGTGGTGAGCTGTTGCGGGGAAAGGAGTCTAAACTGCCTTGCATAAGCTGGATTCTGCTGTCCTGACAGGGGAAGTCCAGTGTTGAATCCTCTCTGTACAGGCTTACTGCTAATCAATGTAGCAGGCAGCATAAAAACTGTAATTCCTCAACATAGTCCTTCTGGTTCTATCTGAGCATTGGAGCCTTCAGGGCCACCTGTTTTGCTTTCTTTCCTTTTGCTCCTGAGAAGTTATCTGGAGTCCTATTCAAGCACTCAGTAAAAGGACTAATCCTAACCTTTGAGCAGAGGAAACAGCTTAGCTCAGGCATGTCCAAGTTTTGGCCCTCCAGATGTTTTGGACCGCAACTCCCACAATACTTTGCCATTGGCAATCTAAGCATAGAATTCTGGGAGTTGTGGTCCAAAACATCAGGAGGGCCAAAGTTTGGACATGCCCGGCTTAGCTCATCTGTACCAGGTCCCTGGAGAGCTAAATCTGAAAGTGCTGTCCACATTGAAGGCTCTCTGTGTGTTCAGAAAATCTGGGGGATGTGGGGAATTGGGGTTCCTCATTCCATGGAGAGACATATCTTCTTAAAACATAGCTCCCAACATGCAACAGCTAGGACTGAGCAGTGAGGCTAACCTGCACCCTCATGAATAAAAATTAGCCCTTTTACTGAATGCTTTGGTCCTTTAACTCACTGGTTCTCAACCTGTGGGTCCCCAGATGTTCCTGGACTGCAACTCCCAGAAACCCATTCCAGCACAGCGAGTGGTGGAGGCTTCTGGGAGTTGCAGTCCAGGAACATCTGGGGACCCACAGGTTGAGAACCACTGCTTTAACTGACTCAAGGAATAATGTCTGCCCTTCGGTTCTCTTTTTGTTGCGAAGCTGCTCACCTGAATAAAAATGTCTAACATCCTCCAGCCCATCTCCACTGTCATGAGGAATGCCTGTTTTTGCTAAAAGTGGATAACTTCATTCCTAACTTTGAGTCCCCAGATGTTCTTGAACTGCAACGCCCTGAAATCCTGGCCGGCACAGATCTAGGAGTTATAGTCCAAGAACATCTGGGGACCTCGTTCCATGGAGAACCACTACTCTTCACAATCAGTTTATAAGGAAAATAGAAGGTTGGGAACCACTGCTCTTCATGATCAGTTTAGAAGGGAAAGAGACAACCGGTGGCCAGCTGTGTATCGTGATATCAACTTCTCTTGGTTCCCATATAGCCACTGAGCAACAATGTACTGCATTAGGAGAAACAGAAGCCATGTACTATGCACAACAATCCTGACCAATGGTGATAAGAATGAGAAACAGTTTCTTTGTTCCACTGTTCTAACCACTCTTGGGTCTTGGGTCTACATCTTTTGAAATGTCATCTTGCTGTTTCTGTCAAGGGAAAAACATGGAGCCAGCAGATCTAAAATTTCCAAAATAATTCTGTCAACACAACACTGACCTACCTAACACCTTGCTCTTCCTGCCTTGATCCTAGCATGTGGTCCTGTTCATGTATCTCTATCAATCCGTCAAGCAAGGCTCAGCTGCAGCCCTTCAGCAATGCCATTCAGTTCTGGCTTGCCATAGTTATGTACCCTAGAGAAGATGAAGCCAACAGGGTCAGATGCAGGATTCTCTATTCTACCCCTGATGGCTGGGTACACACAAAGCTATGGTCAACTCCTTGTCCCTATTGAAACAGACCCATGGAATCAAAGTGATTTATATAAGTATCATTGTCCAATTGATTCAGGAGGTCTACTCTTGTTTGAAATAATCAGATTTCAATGTCCTTGGGAAGATATTTTGAGTCAGGTATGTAAGGGAAAACCTCAAGAGTTGCCACGGATCCTGGCTGAGTATTCTCAGCTGAATCCCCTTTACCGTTGCTGAGCCCTGGCACCCTTAACTGTAACATGTTTTGATAGCTGAAATATGTAACTTGCACCATAAATAGTCCATGTTTATATTTTTCTGAGGGTGGTAGCATTCAATTACAAGGAATGTATCCAACATTCCCTCTAATTTTCAGCCCCGCTGGGCAGGGCTCTCTTTCTCTTATGTCCGGCTTCACCCATGGGCATGAGCACAACGGCCTGGCCCCTCACGGGTGCTGTCACAAAGAGAACAAAGATTACAGTATCACTATGGGTGTGTTGGGGAGGAGGAGCCCAAAACAGAGAAGGGCGTCTAAGGGCCTTTTTACACGACCCCTAAACTCCGCCGCAAATGGCTCCCAGCTCCGGAGCTTAAAATTGTTTACCCACCGGCTCCGGAGTTTACTGAAAATTAAGTGCGACCACGCCCACCTAAGCGGGTCCCAGCGCACTTTTCATGTACCTGCTCTCCAAGCGTGAAAAATCTTGATGCGGATGTGCCGGGCTCTCCTCGCTTCTTTTTGTTGTTGTTTTTTGCCTCCCGCCCCTTTAAGAGAAGGAACCAGGAAGTGACGGGGCTCCCGGCAGCTTCCACCGGCACCGGGAGGTAAGCCTTTATTCTTTTGTCCCTTTTTTTCTCCCTCCCCTCACGCAGCCAGCAGCCAGGAAGTGCAGAGGGGTGGGGATGCACGAAGAGCGACTAACCCCTAGGATCTCTGGTCCGAATTTAAGAGACCAGCGGATCTTAGGGGTTGTGGAAAAGCACCCTAAGAGGGAACCTTGAATCCATCCCACAGTTGATTGCTCTAGTTTTCTTTCTTCCAGGACAATCCCCCCCAAATTATTAGTAGCTATTAAAAATAACATTTACCTTCTGTTTATCTCTATTTTTAGCCACCTATCTTCATGTGTCAGAAAAGCTCTGTATACTCATTATCTGAGTATCTTTGTCACACTTCCACTGTTAAGATTATGTCCTATTTGGTAGTCCTCTTGCTATCTTGTTATAGCATGTATGTTACTTGCAATATTGCCTAGAGCCTTGTGTATGTGGCGTGTTTCAGTAATGGCCAATACTACTGCCACTTCTCTTTTTAAAATTTAATTTCAGGTTTCTTTGGGTATCAGGGTCAAGTAGATGGTAAGTGTTTTCCACTTGGGTATTTTTCAGGGTGGATAAAAATCATTGATTTCAAATATCAAATTGATTTAAATCATGATTTTAATTTAAAAACCCATATTTGATTTAAATTGTCAAAAAATCAATTTTAAAACACATGCATCCTGGTATTTTCTGACTCATCTTCAAGACAGGGTGTGACTCAAGGATGGCCAATACATTCATGATCTTGTAAACTCTTCAAAAACCTTGAATCTTTAGCATTAAACCAACATTCAATTTATCTTGAGTGAGAGGCATCAACTCAACCTTTCTTTTTTACTTTGAGCTATGGGCATTAATATACAAACAAGATGTCCAGCCCATCTTGTTTGTCATCCCTTGCTCATGAATTTTTATGCATTCTCCATTACATGCGCACACACACACACACACACACACACACACACACACACACACACACACACACACACACACACACACACACACACATTTCTAGAAAATCTCACCAACATTTTCCAGTATAAATTAGGCATTATCCAAGACCCACACTTGTGGGGGGGTAGGGGGTAGGGACTGGAAGCAAGGGGTGAGGGAGAGGGCTGCTGAGCCAGGAAGAAAGATGCTAGAGCTCATAAACCAAGACAATAGATGCTACACGGAAATATGGGGAAATCAACACAAGGAAGGCCACAAAGCAATACTGGAATTCAAAATGTGATGCCTGTAGTCACAATAGTGCTTATGATTATTTCCCAGGTTCTTGCCCTGAAATGTACCCTTTGGGGTGGGGGTGGGGGCTTAATTCTCCAGTTCTCAAGCTTTCTCCCCATATCCTGAAATCTTGGAATATGGGGTGCTGTAGATCTGACCCCCATGTGGTTGAAGATTTATCTTGATATACTGCAGAACACTGAGAGTTCTACCAGCAGATCCAAATTCACTCTTGTCTCACCTATGCTTTGGAAACTATTACTTTTTTAGTGATACAGTTGCTTCCCACTGTATGTAACAGCTAAGATCATCCCAACATACTGAGAGGCACATTCTGTTTCCTTGACTTTTAAAGTCACCATGCTCCCGCCTGCATTGTCTTGCTGTCTGTCACAAAAAAGGCATTGTTGCTGAAGGGTCTGCCCCTTGACTCCATAAGGACACTAGAACTCAGGTGTTGGGCTTGACATTCTCTGGAATGAGATGCTGATAACTGGACCTGGGATCTCTACTTGTCACCTGCCAAAGTTCACTGGCTCTTCTAATCAGTGCTGGCATATTAACCTTGGGTGTTAACCACATAGTAATAATAACAACCTGGGGTGCTAACACTTGACTGTGTCCTCCACCCATTCCATGTGGTGGACTGGCTGCAGGAATCTGAGGGATACAAGGGATGATGGTGTGAGTACTTGGGAACAATCAGGGATGGGGGGATTGAGAGGGGGTTGGGCACTTGAGTTTAGTTATGTGTGGAGAACTACAGAACAACCAGAGAGGTAGCAGGGACCATTGAAGATCAATGTTGGGAAAGCCCATCTGCTCTGGTTATCCTTCAAGGAAAAATAGATGGGAAGCATAGCCCGGGGCGTAGAAGATCATTCTGGATTAAGAACTAAACCATTGGATTGTGTTACTGATTGCCACAGTTCTATGAGGACGTGGCACTTAAAGAAGAAGAAGAAGAAGAAGAAGAAGAAGAAGAAGAAGAAGAAGAAGAAGAAGAAGAAGAAGAAGAAGAAGAAGAAAGCCCATGGACTCTGGAGTGTAGAAAGGAACAGAGAGAGGAGTGAAGTATGTACTGTATGTGTGTCTGATAGATAAATAGGGTATGTGGCTACATGTTGTGACAGTCCCTGTGTGCATTATAAAAGAGAGGAGATAAAGACAGAGGGTGACCTTATGTGCATGTGGAAAGAGGGGAGAATAATAACCATGTTGACTGAGGGCTTATGGGTGATGTAGTCCCAAAACTGTAGCTTTTTCAAGCCATGCAGAGGGTAGTGCCATGAATGGGTACAGGATGAGAGACAGCACCCCTCTGAAAATCAGTCATTGGGGAATGGCAGCCAAAGGGGACTACTCTTTTCCTGTCTTGCTTCCGGCCTTTTTATAGACATCTGTTTGGCTGCTGGGGGAAATGGAACTCTGGGCTGAGCAGGCTTTTGATCTGATTAAGCAGGGATGCTCTGCTTATATCTTACAGTTCTTTAAATCTCATTTCCCAAAGCCACAGAAGCCCAATGAGAGAGATCATTAATACATATTCTTATCATCTCCTCCAGCCCATGCATTTTCCTTCTGGCTGCTAATTTACCCTAGTGTCTGCTCTAATAGTGGGAGGACCTTGACCTATACTCCAGTATCTCACTGATTCATATTGTATTGCACCTCAAAATGGGAAGAAACAGGCTGTTCTCTTGATTATAGGGCAGGCAATGTACTTATTTTTCTCCAGTTGATCTGCTCCACTAATACATGAATGAAGAAGGAATGACAATCAGTTGTCCTCTAACTGCTATAATAAATAATTTGAATTTTATTTTATTTAAGAATATATCTTTGCTGGTCTAACATAGTGCAAGACAGGAAATTGATTAAGATGGTACAATAACAATAACCTTTGAACTGCAGAGCTGGAAGAAAACATGGGTCATTATATATCCTTTACTGGACCCAACTGAAATGCTGTGGCTTTATCTATGACAACATAATTATTAATAACAGATAGTTCTAATATACTGTATATAAAAAGTATTTTGCCAACAAAAGGATGCCATGAAGTAAGCCATTATTATCCCCATTTTATAAAGAATGACAATACAGTAATACCTTGGTTTAAGAGTAACTTGGTTTAAGAGCGTTTTGCAAGACAAGCAAAAACTTCTTGTAAATTTTGCTTTGATCAACAAGCAATGTCTTGATATATAAGCACTAGACCAAGTCACATGATCACATGAGCTAATGGTGGCTCTCCCTCCCTCCCTCCCACTGCTGGATTGTGGGTGATTGTCTGGAACATTCCATCTCAGGCAGCCTCCAAAACAGAGGGAGGAAAGAGGAAAGGAGGTCTCTCTTTTGCTAGCAGGGAACCTTTTCAAAGGGGAGTGCAGGTTAGGGTTTTATTTTTCTTTATATTTATTTTTCTTATTTTTTTCAAACCATTTCCAGTCATGGTGCCGCTAGTCAAGTGCGCATATGGCTACAAATTGCACTACATTTTGTCACATTAAAAACACAGAGTAAAATCCAGTTGTTAGTCCCAAGCAGAGCAGATTCCGCAGCCAGGTACCTAAACCATGGTGGGAACATGGTATGTGTCAGCACCAGATGTGCAATTGGTCTGTTGCATGGTAGAGATATGTGCAGGCTCGGATTTCTAAATTCTAAATAAACATGTTAGTTCAACCCATCTGTGCTTTCACTCGCTGTTTGTTTTAACTGCTCAAAGCCATTCTCTGAAGAAAACAGGTAAGTGTTTTGTTGGAGAAGGGTTAATTCAAGGGAATTGGTCCACTGCAGAAAGTTGAGGGGATCAGTCCACCATAGAGAGCCGAAATCTCTCTGTAGGCAGCTGAAGTCTGTCTGATGTCAAGTAGGAAAACATTTACAGAACGAACACAAGTTCTGTTCTCCAGAGATCCTGAGCTAAAATCACCAATGCTGAATGGCAAAAAGCCACTAAATAATTTAGTGATTTAAAGGATACAAAGAAGAGCACAGGTGGCCTTCAGGGTATTTCCACATGGTCTACAAAGCTGCTTCTGCCACAACGCAGAAGCATCTGTCAAGCTTTATACCTACAAACCGTTGCTCAGTGTAGCCAGGGCCAAGGTTAAGAAGGGTTCCAGAGACTTTGTTTCACCAACTATGTTTAACAAATAAGCCCATTACCATGTTACTCATGGATTCTTCTATACTAAACCAACTAGGGTCACGCTCGTTAGAAGGGCCAAGATACAAGGGGCTACAACTCAACATCAGAGCTATATAAACAGAATCCAGCCATCTTTAAATACCAGTATCTGCTGACATTAAAGAAAAATCCCTGTGGGTGGGAAACTGGACTGGTAAAAGCAACATGCATGTTACCAAAGCAGAAATGCTGTGTATTTGGATCTGTTTATTTCAGTTTTACCTTTCCGAATGCTCTTGCTTTCAAAGAAGTAGTCTAGAGTACTACTGTTAATCTGCTGCAACACAAACAACAGAGTGCAGTGAGATCTTAGAACAGGCACGTCCAAACTTCAGCCCTTCAGATGTTTTGGACCGCAACTCGCACAGTCTTTTGCCATTGGAAATACAGGCTTGGGATTCTGGGAGTTGTGGCCCGAAACATCAGGAGGGCCGAAGTTTGGACGTGCCTGTCTTAGAAAATGACAACTCCCTTCATCTCTCTAGATACAGATATAGATGCAGTTGATATAGAAACAGTATAACCAAACACGCCCTACACATGGTTGGAGTGTTGGTCTTTCTGCACTTGAGTTCCATGTGACATCAACTGTCTACAATCCCACTTCCAAACACATGCACCCCAGATGCAAAGAATACCCATGGAGTTCTTTGTTCTTGTAGATGTAGACTATCTCAATTTGACAAGACATCTGTGAGAGTCCCTTCCTCCAGGGGAGGAGGAGACCAAAGAAAGTTCTTTTTTCTTGTTATTGAGTCTGCCACTTGCCTAAGCTGTTTCACTACAACGTGTGGCCCTTGCACTTGGAGAACCCCAGTGCACACACAGAGCAAGCAAAATAGGAAATGGTGATTGCAAAGAAAAGGAAGAGGTCAACAACCTCAATGATGCTTCTTGGCCTGAAAAGTCCATGCCATTATGCAACATCATTGTCCCTTCCCACAATTGGCATTTCTTCTGTTAAAAGTATTATTTTA
Organism: Phrynocephalus forsythii; assembly: GCA_029282475.1. Lineage (NCBI taxonomy): Eukaryota > Metazoa > Chordata > Lepidosauria > Squamata > Agamidae > Phrynocephalus > Phrynocephalus forsythii. Next base: position 142,186,589 of record JAPFRF010000001.1, read on the forward strand.
CATTAATCTTTATTTCTAGTTCTGCTTGCTTTGTACAAAAGAACTGTTCTCCTCCTATTCTCTTCATGCCCTTCTCCTAGTCTCTCTCTTCTCCTGTGCCACAAAATATCTATTGCAGGGGATGAGGAATAACCATGTGCTTCCCCATCCTTGGACATAAGGCAAAGACAAGCAAAGATTTCCATTGCCAATATAAATTGTACATATATCTGACATTCTGGATGTTTCGTGTGTCTGATGGGGAGTGGACTATAGCAGACAAAATCGCTGGTTACATTAAACGAGCTAATCTGTAAAGAGCCACATTCCCTCTGTTGGCCCTTTTAATTTGGCTTGGGTGAAGAGATGTCACCAACTTCACGCCCAAGACAGACACTGAGACATATAAGTCTATCAAACATCAAGCTGGTGTTACTGTTCAATTATATGTTGATGTCTATTGATTCAGGCTGCAATTCTATGCATATTTACTGAGTTAAAGCAACTGAGAGGGTGAGAGGTATCTCCTAATAACTGTATATCATTTTTATAATGTCAAAATGGACATCTTAAGCAGGTATATGGTTTATAGATTTGACTTAATGTGTACTTTATACAACCTGGCCTTTAAAAATTGATGCTAGTTTCAAAATACCAGAATTTTTAAAATGTTTTAAAACTGGTGCTTTAAAAATGGATGCCACAGATTTCAAAATATTTCTAATGTGCTTTCCCCAATATTACCTGAGGTTTTAAGAGAGATTTGATTAACACAGTGGATGTGTTTTAATCTCTTTCTATGTGTGTGTTTTAATCCCCATGCCCAGCCACCCAGGTCACATCAAATTAGTACAACTATGGCAGAGGCACGTGAATTTATATTTCTATCTTATCTTCCTATCTCTCCCCTTCTGAGTTTGTTTGGGTGCACTTCCTGCTGGACCAGAATCAGCCAAAATATCTCCTGACAAAATGTTGATTTCAAAAGCTGGTAACTAAGATGCATCCAAGTATAAACCAGGCAAAATCTGGCTCAGCTTACAAAGTCAGTCAAACAGTGTGTGTTCTGAGTGGCACGTTGGCTCCATCAAAGTAGCTCTGTACAATAGGGATTACAAGCCCCACAGTGCAATCTAATACACGCTAATTCAGAATCTGGAGAATTTAGTCTGATGTGGAGTTTGCATAGGATTGCAGTTTTAGTGTTACATCTGAAAGAGCAATGCACAATTGTATGATGCATTGAAAATGCACCTCCAGGCAATGGTGCAAAGAAAAAAAGTGGCATTTGTACTTATCTGAAGACAAAGTCAAGAATGGATAATGTTGAGGTCATGAATATGATGCACTAGAATCATAGATTGTGACATTTTTGTACCTGAATTAGGAAAAGGTCAAGGTCAAGTGCATTATACAGCATCCTAACAGCATCTTCTTCCAACCAGTATGTAATTGTTTTAATTTGGGTGCAACTGGCTTACTCAGTGTGCAAACTAAATTTTATCCCATTTCCCCCGATACTGATTTTATTTATTTTATATTTATTTATTTATTTTTGCATTTCTATACCGCTCCCATTTCCCGGAGGGAACTCTGGGCAGTTCACACAAAAGGTTAAAAACATATACATCAGTAAAAAAGAGGTATTAGGCAAGAGGCGTATAATTGACAATAAAGGGGGAAAAAACAGAAACACTTTGGTACATCCTAGCAATCGCCAAAGGCATCCCTGAACAGCCAGGTTTTAAGTGCTTTCTTGAAGGCTGCCAATGAGGGAGCCTGGCGAATCTCGCTGGGGAGTTTGTTCCACAGTTCTGGGCCAGCCACCAAAAAGGCCCGCTTGCGGGTTGCTACCCTATGGGCCTCTCTAGGTGTGGCCACCCGAAGCGAGAGAGCCACAGAGGATTGGGTTGGTCGGGCCAGCTCTGATCGTAGGGAGATACACTCTGCCAGATAGTCAGGACCCAGGCCATGGAAGGTTTTGTAAACCAAAACCAATACCCTGAACCTTATTCGGGAGGCAACGGGCAACCAGTGCATATTTTGCTAATATTTTTGTGTGTCTTTATTCCCAGCCAAAAAGAAACCATATATTTTGATATGAGGCAAAGAGAAGGGGCAGTGAATGACTGGCATCACTTTTTTCTAACAGGTTTGTGAGAGACATTCTCATCTGCATCCCTGGAGATGATACCTGAGGCCTGCCCGCTTTGAAGTGACCCTGTACCCTCCCTTTTGGAACTTACTTTAAACATAGAAACTTGGGGGATACATCTAGTCTTAATGTTTCAAACATCTACGGTATATTACTTCTGCACCACCCCCACCTGTCTAATACCAAGCCTAATAAAGACTTCCTGCATGAGCTGAAAGCTAGATTCTGTCTGTGATATTTTAATGGTCTAAGAAAGGCATTGTCTATCTTCATCTTTAGTGTAGAAAAGTACATTCCTGACACCTGCAGGGATAAGACGACAGGGCAGAGTGTCCCAGATGTCCTTGCTCAGTGGCCTTTTGCTCTGAATACATAAAACCTCTTTACTTCCATGTGTCACGGCAGCAGACAGAACCAGAGCTGTGCCCTACTTGCTAAAGCAACATGGGCACTGCTTACACATCCCAACAACTAACACATAATTATAGGACTGAGCTCTTAGGCATCCCAGATGGTTTGGATAAATTGAACTGAACATTTAAAAAAAAGAATTTCTTATTTGTGCCTAGTTATTAAGACTTGACATGAATGTTTTTGTCAGGAGATATTTTGGCAGTTTTTGCCCCAGTAGAAAGTGAGGACAAAGCAAAGTGGGGAGGGGTGTGTGTGTGTGTGTGTGTGTGTGTGTGTGTGTGTGTGTGTGTGTGTGTGTGTGTGTGTGTGAGAGAGAGAGAGAGAGAGAGAGAGAGAGAGAGAGAGAGAGAGAGAGAGAGAAGAACATATAAATATAAACTCACGTGTCTCTGCCATGGTTGTGCCAGTTAAGTGCTACTTGAGAGGCTGGCAAGGGGGGGACTGGAAGATTAAAACACACTCTCAAAGAGACCGACATTAAAACACACCCACTATATTATTAGTCAAACCCTTCTGAAAACCTCAGATAATATGAAAGAAAATCAAACCAGAACTACCCAGTGACTATTTTGAAATAAAATATAGGATCAATTTAAAGAATGCCAGTGCATACATATACAATATGAATGAAGCCAGAGCCTCATGTGAAGGGTGCTGTTATTTTTGGTCTGCGTGGAGCCATGACAGGAGTGAAACATCCCAGAGAATTTCATTTGGTGACTTGAGGCATTGGGTGACCTTATCTATCAACCAATCTTTGCTGCGCTCATTCCTTCCCCCATCCCTTCGACCCCATCACATACCAAGGATCAGAGCATGTTGCCTCCAGCATGTACAATGAATCGGCTGCCCTAATGTCCTCAGAAGCATGTAAATGCTCCCACACTCAGTTACACTCACATGCATCCCCACTCACTCACTCACTCACTGAATCCTCATTAGTGGCTTGTGGATAGACAAATGTGGTGAAGGTATATCAATTAGAAGAGGCAAAAAAGATAATCCCTCCTTCATAAATGGTTGATTTGAGACAAGTGGTGTGATATAACACATGCTCTTCTCTGGGCAGACGAGCACAGCAAGTGTTTATCCTTATTAGTTACATTGATATCCTGTCTTTCCTTAACCGAGTTCAAGATGGTGATCTTCCTTGTTTTGTTCTCACAACAATCCTGGGATGTAGCTAAAGCTACCTGTAATGGCCCAAAGTCCAGATTCATGGCTCTATAAGGATAGAATCAATTCCTAGTCCAGAGATTCCTGAAGACAGAGTCTAGATTTTTTTTTGCACTGGAACTTCCAGAATCACTGACCGCTGGTCGCGGGGGTGTGAATTCTAGTCCAAAAATATTTGAGGACCCAAGTTTGGAAACACGTGCTCCAGTGCAACACCCTATCCATTATACCACACTAGATTTATCAGATAAAGGCACGTGATAATTTTCTTTGATTAGATATCTCATGACCATACCCGTGGGGCAGAGGGCTCCTCCTGACAGATCTTGCCCCTTCCAGGGAGGACACATGCTTGGGTATGGGATTAAATGTGGTATTGGCAATCTCCTAAATACCAACCATAGACATGAACAATAAACAATTCAAATTTAATTTCAAAAATTCTCAGAATTGAGTTTTTCACATGGCTTCTAGGTTGCAAAACAGCTTGGTTTGTTTTGTGACGGACAACTATGAACAATGTTCTGTTTTTTGTATGATAGCTCAGAAGCAAATGTACATTTAAATCACCTGTCTGGAGAGCTAACACATTTAAGGTTTGAGAGGCAGACTGTCTCTAAGATGCCTGTAGTGTTCAAGGAGATTATTTTATCCAGCCCTCGAAAGTAACTCAGCATCTATGAAACAGGGGTAGCCATCAGCACAGAGCTTAATCTGATCTTCTCACTCCCCATGGTAACTGCTGCTGTGTTAATTCACGACACACTTGTCTTGCTACATACTGCAGTTTCTGTTACATGATGATGACACAAGATTAAGTATGCACTAGAAAGCAAAAGAGACATTCCAAAGGTCACTGGTAACAGAGGTTTGCTTGAAGAAACCACCTAGAAAACAGCAGGAAAGTGCGGCAGCAGAGAATTTGTTATACAATGGTACCTTGTATAAAGGAATTTATTTGTTCCAAATGAAATTATGTTAAGCAAATTTTCCTTTATACAAATTTCCCATAGAAATGCATTGAAAATGGAGATCCCATTTTTATGTTGTACGGATTTGCCCCATAGGCAATTCTGTTAAGCAAATTTCCCCTATCTCTGGAATATTTTATGTTGTACAAATTTTATGTTATACAAACCGTTTGTTATATAAGGGTCCACTGTACCTACTTTCCAAAATGGCGGTTGGTTGGGAGAGAAACACAAATGCAATGGGTGTGAATGAGTTATTAGATGAGTTTCACCATACTTCTACAGAGCAATGAATGCATTCATCAGGGACAGGAGTATGTGTGACCTGTGCTTTCTGTGATTAAAGCTGGAGCCACCTGGACTTGACTGTTAAGAGGAACAGAGATAAAATGGATAAAAAGCACTGCTGGAAGGTAAATCCCTGTCTGAAATCACACCTGCAACTCCATTTGTCAAAGGCTAGGCTCCTATGTTGCATCCTTTATGCCAAATTGTCCCAATGGACTCTTGAGTCATTATCATGTCAATGGTGGACATATTTCATTGAGAAAGCAACCCTCCATTACTCAGTTATAAAACCACACCCAATGTTTACTTCCTTTCCTTTCATTTCATTTAAACATTTACAGCCTGTACCCCAGAATTTCAGGAAGGGGTAACAAAAGTGTATGAAACAAATTTAAAACATAGTATTTTTAAAATAATTTAAAATTAAACAAGATCAAAACATCTAACCACTTAAGATCAAAACATCTAACCACTTAAAAACAATTAAAATATTGCACTACGGTCCTCAACCTCCAAAGGGTCTAATAAATAGTTATACCTTGACTCAGCATCAAAATGGTGCAATTGTTGGTGCCAACTAGGCCTCCAAAGGGAGTGCTTTCCCATATGCTGCTAAGGTAGAAAAAGCACCCGACGTCTCCAGATAATGAACTGTTCCCAATGCTGGGACACAGAGGAGGGCTTCCCCAGCAGATCTTAGAGTTTAGATAGGGTTGTACAGGCAGAGGTGCTCCTTCAAATATCCAGGTTCCAAGTCATTTCAAGCTTTGTAAGTCTTTGTCAACATGTTCAACTCCAACCAGAAGCATATCGGCAGCTAATGCAAATCCTCCAGAACTGGTCTCATGTGAGTTCTGAAGGATGTCCCTGCTGGCAATCTAGCTGCGGCACACTGCACACTGCACTTGCCTTAGCTTCTGTGTAGAGTGCATTGTAGTAGAAGTCTAACCAAGATGTTACCAGGGCATGAACTGCTGTGGCCAGGGTATCCCTGTCTAGGAATGCTCATCAGCTAAAGCTGGCCACAAGTACTCCAAGCCACTGAACTCACATGAGCTCGCAATGACAAGCATGAATCTAGGAGTACCCCCCCAATTATACAACTGTTCCTTTGGAGGTGTGTGATTCCAGGTCTGTCACCCAACTCCCGGACCTGGGAACCACTGAACCACAGAGCCTCCATCTTGTTGGGATTCAGCTTCCATTTACTAGCCTTCATCCAGACCAATACAGCCTGCAGATATTGGCCCAGAACCTGCAGAGCCTCAGCCAAGCCCAATGATAAGGATAGGTAAAGCTGAGAGCCCTCAGCCTATTGAGGGCATCCAGTCCTAAACGTCCTAATGAGCTTCCCTGGCAGCTGTATATTGATAGAGTTAGGAGATAGGATGGAAATGGAAAAGATAGGAATGGAATACAGTGTCTTCCACTCCCATTCCATGGGGGTTGTCCAAGAGGACGCCATGCCCAAGGTCCAGGAAAACCAACTGGTCCATCCTCCCCCTGTCTTAACCCAGAGCTAGTACATCAGTCAGGGCAACAAAGCCTGTTTTGGTACCAAGCACTGGCCTAAGACTAGACTCAAATGTGTCCAGATAATCTAATGTTTTATCATGGCATATTAAACATGAAGAAAGCCAGCTCTGTAAGCAAGGAAAACAACTCCTCAAGAGATGGCAACCAATTATGTGTTGAAAATGGCAAAAATAACCTTGGTGGAGGGACTGCCAATGAGAAATCTGCAATACATGGTAGAAAATACAGATTCAAAATGGAGAGAAGTGTTGCCCTGCTCCATAAGGAAAGGCTAAAGATGAGACAGTAAACCACACTCAATATTGATGAAAATAAATTGAGGAACACCTGTTGAGTAACTCATACACCACACCCTGGAAGTAGAGACAGGTAGCCACGTATACAATGTCTTATAAAAAGAGACAAAAAGAGTTGCAGTTAGATAATGAGATTCACAGTGAAGCAGCATCCTGCTGGAATGAGTGAAACTATATTTATTTTTATCCCTTTACTACACCCTTGAAAGAGAGAATGAGATTAACTACAAATGTGTATTATTTCTGCCAGCAGAAAATAAGATTTTACAGGAACTACTTGAACTCATGGATATCTCAATGAGTGGGAGATTTCCAAAGTATCTAAAGCTCTGCCATGAAGATTAAAAGATTTTAGAGAAGAAGAAGGATTTTGTTGGGTGGGTGGGTGGGAGGGTAAAGGTAGATAACTAGCCAAGGGTTCTTTCCTCCATTGAAATAAGTGAACACTGTTGGTCTTAGCCACAAAATGGCTGAGACGCATTTGAACTCCCTTCGGAAGTTATTCTCAGCAGAACAGGGTCAGTGGATGGGTGCTTTTCTCTGAAAGCGTTCCCTGCAGCATTTTCTGTAATCAATGCAACCTAGAGGTCTGGGCAATTCAGAGAAACAATGCAGCTAAGTAGCTTGATCAGGAGGGGTAAAGTAACCATTCTCCAGCAATTAATTCTCAGTTAATTCTCAACTGAGGAGCAGATTAATGCTACTAATGATAAAAAGTTAACTTTGCAGTTAGAAGCAGAGCTTTTCATTCAAATGTAATCAATGTTTGATTATCCAAGCAGGTTTCCTTGCAGGTCTGCAAGCTGCAAACAGGCTTGCTTTTTGTCATCAGAAGAAAAGCACTGGGCTCCATAAAGGTAAAGGTGACCCCTTTATAGGCCACTATAAAGGTATCGCCTGTATCCTATTTTTGCAGTTGTGTTTTGTGATGGCCACACGGCTCCACCCCCTTTTTGCTTTGATCTAAAGGTAAAGGTTCCCCCGCACATGCATGCTAGTCATGTCCGACTCTAGGGGCGATGGTCATTTCCATTTTCAAGCCAAAGAGCCAGTGTTGTGCAAGTCCTTGGCTATGTGGCCGGCATGGCTGCAAGGAAACATTGTTTCACCTTCCCGCTTTTTATGGCGGTACCTATTTATCGACTTGCATTTACATGCTCTCGAACTGCTAGGACCTGGGGTTAACAGCAGGAGCTTATCTAAAAGCTGATGACATAAATGTGGCAGATGTCAAGAGATGTGGTCTTTGGATTTCTTGAAGTAGAAAGGTGAAGTTATGTGGAAGTTGAGTCATGGCAACTGGACTTCTTTTTTCTTTAGAGATAGAAATGTTTTGCTGGTCATCCGAGCAGCTTCGTCAGTCTAGAGGTCTCGCCACTAACTTCCCTCAGACTGATGAAGCTGCTTGGATGACCAGCAAAACATTTCTATCTTTCAAGAAAAAAGAAGTCCAGTTGCCATGACTCAACTTCCAGCTCTTCTATGTTGAGTTTTTCTGTCGCAGGTAAATGGCAAGTTAGCTGTATCTGTCTGTGCATGTGTGTGCGCACACACAGGTATGTGTGTCTACCCTGCAGTGGGACTATTTGGCTCATGTTGTATATAGCAATAATAATTGCCTGCACTAGGAGATCACTATTTTTCCTTCTTCCTCATCCCAATGACTGTTCTTTGTTTCTTGCTTTTGGGATTGTCACACCCACTTCCAGGTATCCTCTTCCCCTACATCTTCCATGTTCTGTTCCCTCGCTGGCCCGCATTCTCTTTACACTCTTCCCTTCTGTTGCTTGCTGCCTCCTTCAACATATATTTTTAATTTTAATGATTTTTTAAAGTTCATCTGTGCATCTAACAAAAAAAAACAGCAACACAAAACTCAGGCACAAATTGTACCCCAAACCTGTAGACAGTGATGTTCCCTGTGATACTGCTAGAAATGATGCCTGATGACCAAGACACACGAGATAAGGTCACACAAACCCACTCCCAATGCTTGTACGGCTTCCTTGTGTATTTGAAAATCACCACTCATGGAAATGGACACTATATGAGCACTTACAGATGCTAATGCGGTAGAAAGAAAGCTGGAATTGAGTTGATATGATCACAGGGTGCTAATTTGCATGCAACAGCTTACCCCACAGACCTTTTATTTTCTTGTCTCCCCCCCCCCCCCCAGTCTTCATTTTTGCTACTTTGCAGATGAATGGCAGGAACTGTGTGGTGATAGCAGCAAACCCAGCTCCTAAACAAGTTGCCATATACAGTATGAAGGTCACCGGACGAATATAGATTTAACCTAGAGAGCCATCTCTTCTGAAATGGATATAGGGCCTGATCACAAAGCCCATCTGTAAAGCAAAAGCAAAGTTTTCTGCTTATATAACAACCCATACCACTTCAAGTAGTCTCTGGGCAGTTTACAGTTTCATTACAGTATGCAGGCCAAACATTGCCCCCCTGCCACCCAGCAAACTGGGTACTCATTTTACCGACCTCAGAAGAATGGAAGGCGGAGTGAACCTTGAGCCAGCTACCTGGGATTGAACCCCAGGTCGTGAGCACAGTTTAACTTGAAGTAAAGGCATTTAACCACTGCGCCACAAGGCTCATTCAATGCAAATAAAGAGAAGAGACAACAAAATAAAACAAAACACCCCCAAAAAAACAGGCAAAAAAACTCCTCTCATCCATACATTCCAAAAATCAAAGGGGAATTTACACCGAAAATCTTTAGGGGTACCTAAAGATCAATAGCTGAATATATTACCTGATCAGGATAAATTAAAGAGAAAATCGAAACAACCTACTAAAGAGCTCTGCAGAAGTGATGATTGTATGGCAGATTCCTTCAGAGAAAACTCTTAAAGCAAAGAGCATGCTATTCTAGGAAGCAAATCAAAGCTGCTCTCAAAGCATTTGCAAGAAATAGATCACCAGGAATAGATGGGATTCGAATTGAACTCCAGCTACAGAGGTGCAATCTATCAAAATCCTAATAAGAACATGCGAGTAAACATTGAGACAAATTGGAAACTTCCACTGTACATTCCAATTCCAAAAGAAGCAGACATCCAGCAAAGTGATTCTCAAGATTGATCAAACTGTAGCGCTGGAATGGACACCAAAGGTCACTGAGCCTAACCCCCGCTAAAGCAAGAAATCCAAAGATTCTGCAGCAGACTTTAATCATACATCAGTGATGGTGAACGTTTTAGAGACCGAGTGCCCAAACTGCAATTCAAAACCCACTAATTTTTTTGCAAAGTGCCAATGCAGTAATTTAACCTGTATACAGGTGGCTATGAAGGGGCGATGTTGGGTGCCCACAGAAAGGGCTCCAAGTGCCACATTTGGCACCCGTGCCATAGGTTCGCCATCACTGTCATAGATAGACCAAGGAATGCCTAGTGTTCAAGCTATAGTCAGAAAATGAGGAGGCACTGGCAGTCATAACACAGATATACATTGACTACTGGAACACAATAAAGAATTTCAAAAGAAGAATCAGCCTTTGGTTGAGAGACCATATTTCCCCACTGATTTATATGCAGAACATATAACATGAAAACCTCAGTTAGATTTAGATTAGATGTATGGAAATTAAAATCAGTAATTTAAGGTATACTGATGATACCATATTATTGGCAGAAAGAAGTAGTGAGGGAAGTAAAGAAGGTAATATAAATGCAGGATTACACCTTAACATTAAGACAAAAATAATGACTACAGAAAAGTGCTTATCCTTAATGTTGACAATGAAGTAACTGGACCTGTTAAAAGGTTTGTATATTTTGGTTCAAATATCAATTCAAATGGAGACTGCAGACTTGGAAAGACCGTTCTGAAGGAAATAGATAACATCCACAAGTGTAAGCAAATGTGACGTTGGAGAACTTCACAGAACAAAAAGACAAATAAGTGGATGCTACACCATATTCCATTTGAACTCTCTCTCTAAAAGTGAAAATGGCTCAATTGAGCACAACTTTCTTTGGGGATAATATGAGCAGATCAGATTCACTGCGAAAGAGACATTGGCAATGAAGCTGAATGGTGAACTACAACTCCCATCATTCCCCACCACTGGTTATGCAGTCCAACAACATCTGGAAAACTGCCCATTCCCCACCTGTGATTTAGGGCAGCCATTCTCATTTGGAGACATATAAGAACATATAAAGAACAGCCTTGCTGGAACAGGCCACACAGCCTCCCAGTCCAGCATTCTGTCTCACACAGTGGCTCACCATTTGCTTCAGAGTATTCCCAAGCAGATATCTTCACCTGCTCATAAATGGCATTGAGAGATATCCTACCTATCTCTCCAACTCAGAGGTTGTCGTTAGGCATCCATAATGATAGGCATTGATACCCTTGTTCTCCATGAACTTGTCCAATCCTTTCTTAAAGCTGTCAAGGCTGACAGCTGTCACCACTTCTTCTGGCACAGAGTTCCACAGACCAGTGATTCAGTGGGTGAAAAAGTACTTTCTCTTATTTGTTTAAAATATAGCACCCCAAAGTTTCATGGAGTGCCCCCTAGTTCTACTGTTGTGTGATAGGGAAAACAGTTTTTCCGTCGTTCAAGACTAAAGAGGCCCAGCCGTTGCATCCTCAGATGGTAAGGAAGGTGTCCCAGTCCCCTAATCATTCTGGTTGCCCTCCTCTGCACTTTTTCCATTTCCATAATATCCTTCTGGAGGTACGGTGACCAGAACTGTACACAATACTCCAGATGGGGCTTCACCATAGATTTATAAAGAGGCAAAATGATACGTTGACTTATTTTCTATACCCTTCCTAATGATCCCTAGCATTGAGTTTGCTTTTTTCACTGCTGCGGCACACTGGGTCAACACCTTCATTGAGCTATCCACCAGGATACCAAGGTCCCTTTCCTGATTTGTTCCATAGACTTCAGACCCCATCAGTTTATAAATGTAATTGGATTTTTTCCCCCAACGTGCATATACTCTGTACTTGCTAATGTTTATACTCATTTGCCACTGGTTTGCCCACTCCCCCAGTGTCAAGAGATCCCTCTGGAGCTCCTCACAATCTCTCTCAGATTTTACTATCCTATATAATTTAGTGTTGTCGGCAAATTTGGCTACCTTGCTATTTACTCTACATCATTTATGAAGAGGTTGAAAAGCAGGAGTCCCAGTACTGAACCTTGGGGAACCCCAATCTTGACCTCCCTCCAAAGCAAAGCAAAATGGTTTGCTTATATACTGCCCCATAACAGTTCAAGTAGACTCTGGGCAGTTTACAGTTTTAATTACAGTATGCAGGCTACACATTGCACCCCCAGCAAGCTGGGTACATATTTTACGACCTCGGAAGGATGGAAGGCTGAGCCAAACATGAGCCTGCTACCTGGGATTGAACCCCAGGTCGTGAGCACAGTTTTAGCTGCAGTACAGGCATTTAACCACTGTGCCACGAGGCTCCTCTACAAATTGACACTTATCTAAATGGAGAAGTGTCCATCTAGTGCACTGGTGTCCAAACTCCGGCCCTCCAGATGTTTTGGACCACAGCTTCCACAGTCCTTTGTCAGTGGCAATAAAGCCTTAGAATTCTGGGAGTTGTGGTCCAAAACATCTGGAGGGCTGAAGTTTGGACACCCCTGAACTAGTGCTACCCTCTGTTTCCTGTTCCTTAGCCAGTTGCTGATCCAGGACAACACCTGGCCCTTTATTCCATGATGGGCAAGTTTATTCAAGAGCCTTAGGTGCAGGACCTTGTCAAAAGCCTTCTGAAAGTCCAGATAGATAATATCAACTGGATCTCCCTTATCCACATGCTTGTTGACATGCTCAAAAAATTCCAAAATTCCAACAGATTAGTGAGGCATGATTAGCCCTTGCAAAACCCATGTTGGCTCTCCCTCAGCAGCACCTTGTCTTCTATGTGCCTATTAATTTTATCTCTTAGGATGGTTTCCATCACTTTACCTGGGACACATGTCAAACTGACTGGTCGGTAATTTCCTGGATCACCTCTGGATCCTTTTTTGAAGGTTGGTGTTACGGGCTGACTCATCTGAAGGGGCCCACAGATTCGTCTACACATGCCACCTCATCAGGTTTATGTGATTTACATCATCCTAATTTAGCCTCTATTTTTTCCTATTGTGTTTAGAGCTGCGGTCAAATAAAAAGGTCGAGATTGGTGGGTTTAAGGGAATCATTCTTTGTGTTACTCTGAAGTGAAGCATGGTCCCTAAACCTTGCCTTCAGAGCCCTTGGGATCTGCAGTATCACTCCCACCATCGGGATTCACCATATCACTTGTCTGCCCCTGTGACAGATTTGCCCTTCTGCTCCCCCCCCCACGTTCTCATTAGAGCTCACTAGTGCAGTGATGTTAAAAGCCACAAAGACAGACAGAGGAAGGTGTCTGTGGCATAACCCAGAAGGAAGAGAAGCTGCCAAAGGCTGTTTCCGAGGTCCCTTGTGGGAGAGGCCTTTTACCTTACAGTGGGCCAGCCTCTCAACTGACACTTTGAATGTACTCTTCCAACACATTACATCCCACCCACAGTTCAAAGCTCGCCCGAAACATGTGAGGATCACCTGTGTGGTGTTCCGTTACACAGCCAATTCCCCTCAGGGGTTGGGACACGTGCCGCCAGCTTGTTCTATATTCTGGGTTTGCTCAGCAAAGATCTCCGACACATATCCACACACACGTGGGCCTTCCCCTTCAGCGAATCCTCCCACGTTCTCCCATTGAGGCAAAACAATGCTTTCTCAAGCAAGCCACATGTCTCGGAGCTAAAAATAGCCTCCCCCTCCCGCCAAACACTTCAAAACAATCTCTTCTGCTCAGCGTTCATTCTTAATGTTTAAAGGGTGGCGGTGGTATGTATCCAGGGGTTCTGCATTTTTTAATTTCACAGCTGGAACCAAGGTTCCACATATATCCTCAACACAGCACCCAAGAGATATCACGTGGCCAGAAGACAGAAGGAACAAGCACTTCATGATTTAGGAAAGCCATCCCTTTTGCAGTTTAAAGGGCAGCGAATTCAACAGTAGTGTCTCAACAGAAATCGACTCAGTGTAAGGAAGAGAACCAGTTCTTCCCTGTGCATTACACCTTTCACGCATGCATGCATGCACTTCACATCAATAGTATTGTCTTAGGAGGCCTTGCATATTTCAGTATCTTTCTCTTAAAAGCAAGCACCAATGGCAGATGTTTCTATGCAAGTATTCAAGATGTGAACTGATATCAAAGTACCGTATATACTCAAGTATAAGTCGACCCGAGTATAAGTCGAGGCCGCTAATTTAGTCCCCCAAAACTGGGGAAATGTATTGACTCGACTATAAGTCTAGGGTGGGAAATGCAGTAGGGCCTGGCAGCTCCTCCTTTGTGGACTGGTGTGTGATGTTTAAAATAACTTTTAGCCACTGATGCAAGTGCTTGGGTCAGTGGCTAAAAGTCATTTTAAACATTGTGTGCCACTCCCCTGTGATGCAGAGGGGGGTCATGAGAAGTGGCATGCAATGTTTAAAATGACTTTTAGCCACAGATGACTTGCCTCAGTGGCTAAAAGTATTGACCCGAATATAAGCCGAGGGCCCCTTTTTTCAGCCCAAAATTAGGGCTGAAAAACTAGGCTTATATTCGAGTATATACAGTATGTATCTGAAATAGAGTCAAGCTGTTGGCTGTGTCACTTCTGGAATTCTGGCAGTTGTTGTGCAAAAAAGTAATTTTTAAGTTCACTGCTGCTTTCCTGGAACTGGATCATTTGTGACTGCAAGTGGGGAAAATTATACGTTTGAAGGTCTCCCCGACAATGCTTAAAGACAAGTCAGAGAAGTTTAGCCTCATATTTCTCCTGACTTGCTACATTTCTACATGCCAAGGAAATTTTCACTGGAGAAACTTGTAGGCACATGACCTGAAGAGTTTCATCAAACTGTTCTGTATCCCTTTTCTGGCTTCCATCCTCCCCATCCATAATAGCACGGAATATGAGTGGATAATTTTCCTCCTAATGAGGAAGGGATGGGGGCGGGGGGGGAGGAAGAAGCACAGACACAATAAGACAGTTACTTCACATCCCTCTCATTGCGGTTTGCGGTCATGCTTGGGACTGGTACAAGAAAATGTTACTCCACATCCATTGCGTGATGGCGGAATCTTGTCCCGACCACGCTCCCTGAACTGGGATTTAAGCGTGATGAACCATGCCTCTTCTTGACCTCGGGAATTCTTTTGTCTCAGTTCCTGTTTCGAGACAAGTGCCCATGAAGTAAGGCTCATCACACAACATGCACATTCTCCATCTAGTGTCAGGTACAATCCCAATGACGTAAACAATGCATTGCAGAGAGCTAAGTAGGCATAAAACCTCGAACTTTGCTGCTTAACACATGAAAGGCAAAGTTACGGAGAATTGAAATATCGAAAAACAGAAGGTCGGACCAAAAAAAGGGAAAACGAAGGTGGGGAAGTACTGATATTGTCACGAAACAAGATGTGAAGTAACAGTCGTCACGATACCATCAATCACGCCCGTGGGTAAACAGAAACAGGGACAGAACCATGACAAGACCACGTGACTGCGAAACAAATGTAATCTCGGAATGAGGAAGGACGTGAAGTAACCGCCTAAGTTAAGAAAACAAGAGAGAACGAGAGAGAGAGCAATGTGTTTGTTGTCCTTCTGAAACACAAACAGGAGATCCTTCCAAGATCCGTATGTCCTAAATGTCTGCTAGGTTCACCTCATCTTTGTGTTTCTTTCTAACCCATATTGTTGGATTCAGAGCAGTGGAATGGGTTTAGGGCTTCCTCACCTCTTGTTTCTGTCCACCCTTATGTGTGCTCATGTATTGGAGTCTGTGCCTCATGGGGTGATGACACTGGAAACTGTGGAACAGAGAGGGAGATAAACACTGCACCCCTCCCAGGCTTCTCCAACCCTTTCCTTTGCCTCTTGCTAGACTCTTATTTTTTTCATGCGGTGCCATCTTTACTCCATGCTTCTCCTCCCTTTCATCCTCAAACCCAGATCGGCCTGTTCTTTCCCATCCCACCGACCCCCTCTTTTTTCATTGCCTTCTTGCTGAATGCCATCATAACACATTTTCCTGGCTGTGGGAGAGCAGTACATGGCAGCTCCCACTCATGTTCAAGTTGCATTAGTATCCAAAGCCAGCCAAGCTATTCTGGCACATGACAAGAGTTAATCCTACACCTCGCCCCATCCCAGGCACCAAATGTGTAATGGCCAGCATCCTACTGTTGGTCCTAACTAAAAGCAGACCCACCAAATCAATTGCTGAACACTAAATTGACATTTACATAAACACCACTGAGTCAACAAGTGCACTCTAGTTAGGACTAGCAATAAGATACAGTCACCCCCCGCCGATCGCGGGGGTTAGGGACCCACCCCACCCGCAATGCATGAAAATCCGCGATATGCGGAAGTGGGGGGGGGGGGGCCTGGGGGGTGGGGGTGGGGGATCGCGTGCCTGTCCGAGGGTTCTCGGAGGAGCACGGGGGGGCAGCGGCGTGGAGCGACCCAATCGCCCCCCGCATCTCCAAGGCTTCTCGGAGGAGTGCGGGGGGCAGTACGGAATGACATGATCGCCCCCCGCCGTGGCTCCAAGGCTTCTCGGAGGAGCGTGGAGGGCGGCACGGAGCGGCCCGATCCCCCCTGCGCGGCTCCGAGGTGCAGATACTGCGATCCCGCGATGTAGTGGGACCGCAGTACCTGAACCACGAAATGGCGGGGGCGTGACTGTACTGGCTAAAAATAACAAATCGCCTAACGGCTCTGGATACTAAGCAGATTCTGGCCCCGGCCCTTTTCCTCCACCTGCCCATTCTCCCCGCTTCAATCCGACCATCTACCTCTTATTTTTGATTACCAGAACAACTCAAAATAAGACCCCATCATCTCATTCTCAATTTCCTTTAAGAAGCTAAGGATGGTTATCAATGCCTGGAAGGTTTCACTGAAAGGAGACCAAGCTTTAGAGCAAGAACGGAGCAGGAACACATTTGTCCTTGGCTGAGTAAAGGATGAAAATTCATTTTTGGATGAATGTTTTCAGGTGGCATTTTGGGGGCAGTTGGCTTTTACCCTCACGTGTTGGGAAATCCAGGGCAAAAGACAAGATCTGTGGATTTCCGATCTTGTCCATTTTGGGACATGAAACAAGCTGACGTGTTTAATCTGACTAAGAAAATAATTGGTTGACTAGGCTTTGTGTTATAAATATATCCTGGCTCTTCTTTCTAAATTAACATATATAATTATGAATTGACACATGCAACTTTTGCACACATCTATGTCCTTTGGAGCCAGTGTCTGGAATCTTTTAAACCCTGAGCAATGCGAGAAAGGACCGTCTGTATTACAGCTGGATTTTTTGAACCAGGCAAATCTTTTCTTAATTTCCCAAATGTTTGTTCCCTTTAAACACCTTCGTGATATCGTTAATGTTTCTAACTGTGCTGTGACAAATGTTTCTGCTACTATATTATGGGTTTTGATTTGTTTATGCAGGTTTGTACTCTAGTTGGTTTGATTTGCTTTGATTTTTTACCGTTTTATTGGCCTTTATGGTTTTAAACTTTTGGTTAATTGCCCAGTGGAGTTTGCTAATTGGGAGGCATGAACATGATGTAAATAAATAAATAAAAATGAAATGAAATGATGCATAAACAGATGCTGCTATTCCTCACCCAACATGCTCACCATTGCCAAAGGTTGCGAAAACATCTGTGAGCTGAGGCTCAGAGCCACATACTGTAAATCATGGATTCTATGAAAGACGTAGCACCTACTGTGCAGTTGTGAATATCTTTCTGCTAAGAATGCAGGTGAGGCGACTGTGTCTGTGCGGAAAGCCCCTGTAAAGAGGGTTAATTATATTTACTTTTTGAGCACTTGTAGCTATATAACAGTTTCATGGGTAGTGACAAAGACTGTTTTACTCCTTGTCTGAACTAGTACAGCAGAAAAATTGGACCTACTTAATACAGTGATAGCCGGGATTACCAAAGTCACAAACAAAAGAGTGATGGGAAGAATCAGAGAGAAAAGGTAGACACAGCGCAAGAAATATTGTTATACATGGTCTCACAGCAGTATATACTGTGCTTTCAGAGTCGGAGGTCAACTTGGCTTAATGCAGGTTCTGTGTTGTGTTGTTACAGTCGTGACCGGCTCTTCATGACCCCATGTCCATGGAGTTTTCTTGGCAGGAATACTGGAGTGGCTTGCCAGTTCCTACTCCAGGTGCCTACAGCACCTGGTATTCCCTGGTGGTCTCTCATCCAAATACTAACCAGGGCCGACCCTGCTTAGCTTCCGAAATCAGGTGAGATCGGATGTGCTTAGGGCATCTAGGCAGCATAAATGCAGGTTCTACATCAGATGAAATAAATACCCTCACTGAAGGAACATCCCATCACCTCCCGAGGCAGTCTTTTCAACTGTCCAACAGCTCATTTGGCTAGATGCTTTTCCTAATCTTTAGCTATAAATATCTGCAGATTCTATATGAGGCCACACACACCTTTTTCTTTTTTTGGCTAAACATACTTAGCTTTTCCATCTGATCCGGTCAGAGATTGGGTTTCCTGATGCTATACCATCCTGGTGGCCTTCTTATAAGGTACTAATACATTGTTGCAATTAAAATGGTACAATGTTGTGAAACACAGACTGCTTTTTTTGGACTGCAGCTCTTCATATCCTCTAGCCACTGTAGCTACGGAGACAGTAGTCCAGAAATACTTTCCCCAAGCTTCATAATTAGCATGGCATCACATGCTCTCAGGGGTATCTTCAGGAGAAAGAGGACTTGAATGTGACCCTGCCTACAGGCTACTGACCTGTTCTGAATGTACACACATAGCACTTTTATGTTATGTTATGCTATGCCAGTGTTGGTGAACCTGTGGCACGGGTGCCAAAGGTGGCACTCGGAGCCCTTTCTGTGGGCACCCGACATCGTCCCTTCACAGCCACCTGTATTCAGGTTACATTGGTGTATTGGCACTTTGCGGGGGAATAGTGGATTTCTAATCACAGTTTGGGCACTCAGTCTCTAAAAGGTTCGCCATCACTTTGCTATGCTATTTTATGTTATGTTACGTCAAGTTGAAAGCAAAGCAAAAGCAAAGTGTTCTGCTTATATACTGTGCCATAACACTTCAAGCATTCTCTGGGTGGTTTACAATTTAATTTTGCAGGCTACACATTGTTCCCCCTCCCCCAGGAATCTGGGTACTCATTTTACCGACCTCGGAAGGATGGAAGGCTGAGTCAACCATGAGCCGGCTACCTGGGATTGAACCCCAGTTCTTGAGCAGTTTTACCTGCACTACAGGCATTTAACTACTGTGCCACAAGGCTCCTTGGACTTACATGTAACCTAACAGCGCTTTCAAGGTATGTGAGATATTCAAGGGATGACTGTACCAGTTCTATGACCTCAGTGAGCTTCCATGGTTGTTTGAGTCCTCATCCATCACTCTATTCGCTACACCACACTGGGTATCCTATAGCTCTATTTAGCAAAGAATCACCAACAGGAGGATGGAGAATGCAGAAATAGCAGTGAGGGAATCGTATGCACAGGCATCTTGAGTGTGCGGGCATGGATGGATTGGAATAAAGAAAACATGACCTTCAACACTGGCCTGTTAACAAGTAAAATATTATCATGAGTACCTGAACAATTGCCATACTAAAATTAGATATTTGCTGAGGCCCTTTTCACTGTTGTCTTCTCTAGTTTCTCCAGCTATTTTTTCCTTAGCTTGACATGTGTGTATGGATGATTCATTCATGCATAAGCAAAAAGTGATCATCACCAGCTCCTTTCTGGAAAAAGAGCCCAGGAGCTGAACTGGGGTAGGATAATTGTTAATTTTATTTTAAATGTCTATAAGGATTTCAGCTACCAAGCCAGAAACCAAATATTAAGAAGAAAAGAGTAGGGGAGTGATGGTGGGGGGTGGGGGGAGAAGGTCCCTGCAGCCATTCTATGCTTTCTCTAGACTTCTTATAGCCCTTGGCTGGAGTACAGCCAAAAGCATCTAATTTCCAAGGACAGCTCCGTCCCTGTGAATCATAACTCTGTGAATAGGACCAGGCAAAAAATTCTGCCTTCATTCTGCCTTCAACCTGCCTACCATTCAAGGTAAAGTTGAATGGTAGGCAGGTTTTTAAAAATGGCAACTTCACCCAGACATCTGGAGAAAAGGCAAACATATATATGTGAATTCCATACAGAGTTTTGCAAGAACGTAATTTCTCAACCTAAAAAGACAAAATTCGGAAGATGAAAAACCAACTTCTCCTGCACGAGAGTCCCCTCATAAATGAAATACATTGGAAGCGTCTTTGTCTGGACCCACCGCAATCATGTTATCCTATCCCAAGGGTTAAAATGAACAAACTGTTGTTGTCCTTGAGATCACCCTTGTTGTCGTCTTCATCATCATCATCATCATCATCATCATCATCATCATCATCATCATCATCATCATCATCATCATCATCATCATCATCATCATCATCATGAGTCCATCTCCTGATGGAAGCACAGTGGGGAATCAGACTCAGATACCTAAACTACTGCGTTCTCCAGCAGTGCAAACCAAACATTTCGATTAGAAGCTCCACACCTCTGCTGCTTCATGGTGGGAAGCTCTTTTATGAGACAGGCCAGTCTTTAAGCAGCTTGGAGAGATACATTAGGATAGGAAGGAAGGAAGGCCTTATACCAGATTTGGAAGGAAACACCTTTTTCTTTGAGGCCTGCGATTTTGTAATGACAAAAAAGGAAGAAGGCATGGGGGGGGTAGTAAATCATATGCAAGAAAAAAATAACTTCAGAATACAATGAGTGTATTGACAAGAGTAGCTATAAAGACATGACATATGTTCAGCTTATGCAGCACCAGTGGCACAAGGAATGGCTACACCCTGCCCACCTTATCTGAGGACCGAGTTTGAGACCTCTGTAAATAAATAAATAAAATGCTTGCTGCCGTCTCGAAAGAACCTGGACTACAGCTTTCACAAGAAGAGGGTTTGGATTCAGTACCTTCTCAAGGACCCAGTGCTCTCAGAAGAAGAAAGGGTAGAGGACACCAATTGAATGGATAGTTGGGTAAGTAGGAGAACATGGATGCAGACCCTGGGGCAGGGGTTCAACTCTCTGCTGTTGCTCCTGGGAGAAGAGGCTGCTTGCATAGCCTTGGAGAAGCTGTACAACTGGACACTGCCTCTCCCCCACCCACCCACCCCCCGGCCAAGAAAGAAAGGAATGGTAAACCACTGTTGATTACTTTATACCTACTCCATTGTTCAGGGTATCTACTGAACAAGCTAAAAGCATAAATATTTGCTGAAGCATTCCATATATAATTCTTGCTAAGTACATTCTGCATCACATTTAAGCACTGACTAACGCTGCATACACCGAAAGCATGGTGGCTCAGTAAACTAAGGTTTCTGAAAACTGTCGGCTGCAAAGTCGGCAGCTCAGTGGTTTGAATCCCAGGTGCCATGCAGTGGAGTGAGCTCCTGCTGTTAACCCCAGCTCCTGCCAACCTAGCAGTTCGAGAGCATGTAAAGTTTTAATTGTAATAAAGAAGTTATAGAGATATTTACATGAAACTTTTTGTGCAAAATCAGTGTCATTGCCATGCATACTTGTGCAAATATCAAATCTTTATCTAAAGTAGTTTTCTTTCCAGAGGCTGTAGAAGACATCAACCTGCATGATGAACAAAACTGAAGCTTGAAGTGTCATAAAGTTCCTCCATTTGAAGGGCAACAACGCACGCCAAATCCACAGCAAAATGAAAGCTGTCTATGGGGATGAAAGCCCATCATATGACATGGTTGTGAGGTGGAAGAGGAACTTTCAAAGTGGTCACATGTCCCTGACAGACAAGCCACGAGCGGGTAGACTTTCAATCAAGGATGATCTTGCCATGGTGAAGAAAGTGGAGGCCGTTATCCTCGACAACAGAAGATCGACCATGGAAAGAGTGATGGCAGAGACTGGACTAAGTTACGGAACTGAGTGGAGGATTATTCATGAGGAACTGCACATGAATAAGGTGTCTGCACGCTGGGTACCTCGCTTGTTGATACCTCTTCAAAAGCAAACTCGCCATGACTTTTCCCAGCAGAATTTGACTCTGTTGGAGCAGAATGAAGACAATTTTTTTGCTTGTCTCATCACTATGGATGAGTGCTGGGTATACCTCTACGATCCGGAGACCAAAGAAATGAGCAAGGCGTGGAAACATCCATCCTCCCCCCCACTCCCAAGAAGGGGAAGGTCCAGAAATCTGCCAGGAAGGTGATGCTGTCTGTTTTTTGGGATAGCCGTGGGGTACTCTTAACTGACCTTCAGAAGGGTGAGACCCTCAACAGCAATTACTACTGCAACCTTCTGGAGAAACTGCGTGATGCATTGAAACAAAAACAGCATGGTATGATCAGCAAAGGCATCTGTCTCCTGGCCGACAATGCACCTATCCATACGGCCCAAGCATCCGTTGTCACCGCCCACCGCTTAGGCTATGAACTTTTGCAGCATCCACCTTATTCACCTGATCCTGCGCCAAGCGACTTCTTCCCCCTTCCCGAGATGAAGAAACCACTTCATGGGCGGCGATTTGATGACAGAGAGGATGTCATTTTCGAAGTGGAACAGTGTTTTTCGAGCAAAGCAGAGGCCTTCTACAAAGAGGGCTTGAAGCAGGTGAAGAAACGCTGGCAAAAATGTGTGACTCTGCAGGGAGACTACATGGAGAAGAACGAACTTTGACCACTGCAAGTGACTGTTGAATGTTTTTTATTTCACGGTGATAATTAAAACTTTTGGATACCCCCCTTGGAGACAAATAAGTACCACCGTGAAAAGCGGGAAGGTAAAACAGTGTTTCCTTGCAGCCATGCCGGCCACATGGCCTTGGACTTGCACAACAGTGGCTTTTCGGCTTGAATATGGAGATGAGCACCACCCCTAGAGCCAGACACGACTAGCTCACATGTGCGGGGGGAACCTTTGCCTTTACCTTTACCTTTACCACTGCATACACTGAAAGGGGCATTTCAACGTCTTTCCAAAATCTGATGAAACATAGCTACAGAAAGTTTGAGGATTCATTGACTGGACCAGTAACAATCACCTCTTAGTTGCACAAAGTGTTTTCCTGATTTCTGGCAACCTTCCCAGGCTCTGTACTGCTCATTCAATTCAGTCATGACCTCCATCGTAACCTGCTGTATCTCTCTTTCCTCTTGCCAACACACCCCACTTCCCTAAGCAAAACATGTTCCAGTTTGTGCCAACCTGGAAAAGAGTTCTGAATGAGAGACAAGTATTTGTAGGAAGGGACCTAGTTCCCGTGGACTAGAATCTTAATTGGCAAAAAACACTATGTGTAAGGTATCTGTGAAATACTTTCCCCTACTTCTGATTCTTCTTCATATTGAAAAACTCATTTTTTCTTTGATATTCCTCCCTTCCCAAATGCAGCAATCTAAGGGTCTAATATGAATTAACATTAATCCCCAAATCCCATTAATTATCCCATACAACTAAACTTTTAGAGGCAAACTGCCGCCAGCTATCGAGTCAGCGTAGAGTGCCTCTGTTTTATGCTGCGCTGCTCAATTTAGCACACAACAGACACTGACGATATTGACTTTGCCCCCTTATAGGGTTAATTGCACCATCAAAAGTTAAGTGGTTTGTGTTTCGCCAGTTTAAAACGACAACAGAACTTCTTAAAAGAGATGGGGGGGGAGTGTACTGCAGCCAGACAATTGTTCTGCCCATCAAGCCCATTTGCTTGTGCCTGATTAAAGTGTGTAGAAGTCATAGAGTTGTTGTCAGGGTCGAAACTGGGGGATGGGGAGGGCAAGCAGAGCATGTTTCCTGTGCACCACACTGGAAGGGGGGGCACACACTATACTCAGTTTTATAAATTTAATGTATAATAGAATAATACAACTTGCTAACAACTCCCATGGTGTGTGTGAAATCCATTTTTGCCTAGACTGTATTTCCAGGCCTGAGTGCTGTGGCTCACTTTCAGGTTGTGTAGGAATCTACAGCTTTCCCTGGGACGATATAGAGCTGCTACCAAAAATAAAATACACCAGTGATACTTTGTATAAAGGAATTAATTCATTCCAAATGAAATTCTGTTAAGCAAATTTCCCTTTATACAAATTCCCCTTAAGAATGCATTGAAAACAGAGTAATCCTTAATCGTGACCATTTTTATGTTATATGGATTTGCCCCATAGGCGATTCTGTTAAGCAAATTTCCCTATCTCTGGAATTTTTTATGTTGTATAGATTTTATGATATATAAACTGTTTGTTATATAAGGGTCCACTGTAATTGCATTAGACCAGAGATGACTTATGGGCGACTGGACTTTTTATTCCTTGGAAAGTGGACAGAAATTAATGGTTTTTGACCAAGAATAGGAAAGATTTCTCAGAGAACCAGAGGAGCAGTAGCCTGACATTACTGGGGTAATCCTTAGGTCACCAC
Organism: Phrynocephalus forsythii; assembly: GCA_029282475.1. NCBI lineage: Eukaryota > Metazoa > Chordata > Lepidosauria > Squamata > Agamidae > Phrynocephalus > Phrynocephalus forsythii. Next base: position 142,210,989 of record JAPFRF010000001.1, read on the forward strand.
CATTTTATAAATAACTGGCATATGGAAATATAGTTCTGATCTACATTCACAGCAATGGCTGGAGATGCCATAATCCATAGGGTTTCTTCCAGGTCTGCAGTTCTAACATGATGACAAATGTACGCCTAAACAAGGAGTTTAATACAGTTTAGAAGTGGACAACCTGCTGCCCTTCAGTTGTCATTTGACTACAACTCCCATAAGCCAGTGTCAGCTTTGCTAAAGGCGATGGAACATGGAAGGTGCTATCAAAAAGAAAACCATCTTATGGAGGGTTATATGTCACCCACTGCTAGGACGGATGGGGGCTCAGGAAGCAGCAAACGTAGAAGAACACTTAATCTAGCCCCAAACACAAAGTAGGACTGAGGAGGCATCAGGAACACACATAACTGGAAGATAGAGCAAGGAAGTCAGTATAGAGACATATATGTTACTGGGATACCTAGGGCAGTTGATAGGTTGCAGACACATCCATCTGCTCTCTGTAAGGGAACTGTTTCCTCCCCATCAGAAACACATTAACTTCCCTAGAAGAGGGTACAGTCAGGCAAGGGTGTGATCATCTGATCACACTAGAAAGGGCTGCTGTCCTGTGAGTGATTTCCCTTAAAGCAGGCATGTCCAAAGTCAGGCCCGGGGGGCCAAATGCGGCCCATTTACAAATTTTGAGTGGCCTGTGGCCTCTTCTCCCTGCTAGCTCAGCCTGTCATGCATCGCCACCAGCTGGCCCTTCCCCATACCGGATGGAGGCGTTAGCTTGCAGTTTTATGTTTTGCCTGCCCTCCCTGCCTCCGTCAACCCACCTTCTCAGCCTACCCGACCCCGGCTCTGTTGCCGCAGCACCCTCCCTACCTCCTTGCATGTTATATAGAGAGTTGTCCAATGTCTGGCTCGGGGGCCAAATGCGGCTGAATGGTTGGCCCACACACATTTTCACCTCACCAAATCTGGCCCTTCTTGCAAAAAGTTTGGACACCCCTGCCTTAAAGCAACTTGTTTTCTCCTTCACACCACCTCTCCAAAAAGAGTAGCCTGCTGATGGACCAACAAGAGCCACCTGCAGCATGGACCAGGGTCAGGCTGGAAGCTGTTGCCCACGTGCCATGGGATTGCCAGGAAATGGCAAACACCAGGCTTTTGGCATAATAAGTGATCCAAAATGCAAGCTATTTCCCCATCTGGTTGCACCCTAACTCCCCTCACAGTGTGGACTGGCAAAAAAGCATGCATAGAGTAGGCTGGTGACAATGACCAAAATCAAATAAAATGAATACGATTAAAACTCTTAAAACGCAAGTCAACATTTATCAATAAAAGAAAGAATAGCACCATTTAAAAGCAGCTCAGCTTAATTACCAACTTTCCCTCTGAATATAAATGGAAAGACTTTGCCTGTGGGCAACGCAGCAATGAGGGGGGGGCAGGGAGCCATATTTTGTCAAGTAAAGGGGCACATTTATCAGACAGAGGTTGGCATTATGGCTGCATTGACCTCAATGGGGCTGATGCCAGGACAGGCATATATTGGATTGTGCTCTTAGTCTGTAGGGACATAAGCAAGACCAATGCAAGAGATAAGATAGCTTGTGTTAAATATTTCATGCAGGTCTCATTGTGGTTCTACTAATATTGTACCTTCAGAGGCTCTGCTATTGCTAATGCTTAGGTGATGGTGGCGGTGTATTTCCCTGAAGAAAAGACAAGCACCTCCTACAATCCCCTTGCTACCTCTCTATTGTTCCCCAGAGGTCAACAACAGTGCATTGGAAAACAACATGCCTTACAAATAATCCAATCTCCACGCTGGGCAGCCTTCAGGTGAAACAGGCACTATCTAATAGCTAGAAAGACAGCAACAGAACCTGTTCCAGAACAGGGACCTAACTAGTATTATATATCCTTCTCGTAACAGCAAGTGTTCAAAAGCAAAGGTCAAAGCCAGGGGAGCTATTTATTTCAAAAGGAGCACGAAGTGATTCAGTGGACAGTTTTAATAAACCAGCGCTGGGTGAGTTTCAATAAAGTCCAAGGTGGATGACCTGAAGGCAACACTGACCAGAATCCAATTGTGTTCCATGATTGTGTGACAGCAATCATGCAGGCAGTATGAGGCGTCTCGTCAACTGTCATACATCCACTGTCTGTCCTCTTGTTTGTGGAATAGTGTGCGTGACCAGTGGCATAACTGGGCCCCTGAATGGCAACCAGAAAATTGCAAAGACTGTGCAATATTTCAGAATAGGAATTTTGCCCTGTTTGTTTGCGTGATTGATTTATATACTGCCCAAGTGCCCATCTATCTGCAAGCCACAACTGTGTACCCACCATTTTACAATCAGTTTGGAAAGACAAGAACCTTATTTTATTGATCTCAGAAAAGCCCTGGTGGTGGGGCCTGAGGCTATCAAGTCTGTTTCCTGCAGTGGTTTAAACCGGATGCACACGAGAAGCCCCCAAAAGCAGAACAAAGGTCCAACTGACCACCACCACCACCCCGTTGTTGCCCACAACTCAGAAGCACACTGTCCCTTAATCTGGAAGCTACACAGAGAGGTGCTAACTTGCAGCAAAATCGCTACCATCCTTTTGTACGGAAAGGATCTCTGGGCTCAAGACAGAGGCAGATGAACAATAGTCCCCACCGCCATCACTAGCACCACCATCATTTTCTTGGTCTACTCAGAATGGTGCTCTCCCCCCACCCTGTTCCTCCTGCCCAACTCCCTCAATTCACCGGGAACTGTTAATGAAAGCACAGTGAATGGTGGCCTGTGGAGAAGGAGAACTCAGAATGTCACAGCACATTTTGGGAAGGAGGAGATAAAGTACCCTGGAGCCCGATTTCGGAGGTTTGCATGTCACATCAGTGTCTACTAAGGACGTCACCTCAGAAATCTCAAAGGGAAAATGCTATACATGAAACGCAACGTGCTTGTGGGAAGCTGTCAGGGTGGGTGGGTGTAGGAGTGGAGTGCCAAAGAGTGTGTTAAGTCAGCTGAGATATTTTTGTTAGTTATGAAAGACTGTTTTCCAGCTACCTTGAAGACTAAAATAGTCTTGGACTACTGTGTTAGCTCTCAGCTCCAGACAGAGACCATTTCCCCTGTTATGCTTCTGACTCCACACTTTCTCCTTCCATTTTGTTACTTAATACATTCGCGCTGGAAAACCAATGAAAACAACAGGAGTTGAAGCAAGCCCAAAGTTCGGGAAATCAGTACTAAAGAGTCATTAGGCCTGACTCCCCAAAGAGGTGTCACCTACCACTAGAGCAGGGCTGTTCAACTTTGAACAGAACAAGGTCTACTTTTTCTGGCCCAAAGTACCTGAGGGCTACTACATTAAAACCTCTACTTACAAATTTTATCCGTTCCAAGCACATGTTCATAAGTGAAAACTTTTGTAAGTAGGAATGCATTGAAAACCAATTAATCTGTTCTGGAGGGAACAGATTTCAATGTGCAATGGCCCATTGGTTAAGACAGTGGGCTCGCAAACCCAGAACTTTGCTGGGGCAGTGGTTGTCCTTGGGATGGGGGAGGGAAGGGTGGAGAACTTATCCCCTCACTTTTTTAATTAATGGCCAGCGGGCAACTTTTGAATTCTTCGCGGGCTACCAGTAGCCCGCGGTCTACCTGTTGGGCAGGCCTGCACTAGAGCATCAGTCATAAATAGCAACCATTTAATTTCCTGTTTCTGAAAAGTAAGTACAATGGACCCTTGTATAACAAATGGTTTGCATAACATAAAATTTATTTATTTATTTATTTATTTATTTATTTATTTATTTATTTATTTATTTATTTTGAGCTTATATACCGCCCATCTTCCGGGTGGAACTCCAGGCGGTCTACAACAAAAGAAAACAAACAATACACAAAAATTATAAACAACAACACCATGAATCAATAAGTAGTTCACATAAAAATCAATAATAAAAAGGCAGAAAGGCAGATGGCAGACAAAAAAAAAAGAAATTAATTAATTAACTGTCACCAAACACCTCCCGAAAAAGCTAGGTCTTTAAAGCTTTTTTGGAGGCTGGCAGGGACTGTGCAAGGCACAACTCGGGCGGGAGATGATTCCATAGTGTAGGGCCAGCCACAGAAAAGGCTTGGCCACGGGTGACTGTCTTCTGAGCCTCCCTGGGCGTGGCCACCCGCAGTGAGTGTGTCCACGACATTCTAGTTGGTCGGGCAGAAGTTAACCACTGGGGGATTCGCTCTGCCAGGTATTCAGGTCCCAGGCCATGGAGGGTTTTATAAATTAAAACCAGGACCTTGAATCTTATTTGGGATGCAACGGGTAGCCAATGCAGGCGAGCCAGAACTGGGGTGATGTGGTCATGTCGACGCACACCCGCCATCAGTCTGGCTGCTGCATTTTGCAACCGCTGTAGTCGCGGAACAAGAGTCAAGGGCAACCCCATGTAGAGAGCATTGCAGTAATCTATTCTTGAGATCACCAGCACTTGCACAACTGCTCTCAAGGAGTCTCCATCAAGATATGGAAAATCTGGGTGATTTGACGAAGATGGAAAAAAGCAGTCCTGGACACGGCGGCCACCTGGGCCTCCATAGAAAGAGCTGGGTCCAGGACCACGCCCAGATTCCAGACACTATCAGCCAGCTGGAGGGAAACACCCTCCAAGCTAGGGAGAGGGCCGCCATAACTGGAAGGGGAAGTTCTGAAGAACATAACCTCAGTCTTCTCGGGGTTGAGTTTGAGTCTGTTGGTCCTGGTCCATTCCATGACTGCCTCCAAGCACTGGTCGGGGCCTGAACAGCCTCAACTGCAGAGGTGGAAAAGGAGAGATAGAGCTGTGTGTTATCAGTGTATTGATTACAGCAGACTCCAAATCTCCTAATGACGTCAGCCAGCGGCCTCATATAGATGTTAAACAGCATGGGGGAGAGAGCTGACCCCTGTGGAACCCCGCAAGGGAGTATCCACGGGGCAGACAACTCCCCCCCCCCAAGCTGCACACGCTGAGGGCGGTCCTCCAGGAAGGATCGGAACCACCTGAGCACAGTGCCTATCTCAGAAAGCCCTTCCAGCAGGATACCGTGGTCAACGGTATCGAAGGCCACTGACAGATCCAGAAGGACCAACAAGGTAGAGCTACCCCTGTCGGGCCCCCGGAGGAGGTCATCTTGCAGTGCGACCAAGACTGTACAAATCTGTACAACATAAAAAATTCCAGAGATAGGGGAAATCTGCTTAACAAAATTGCCTATGGGGCAAATCTGTACAACATAAAAATTGTTGTGATTAGGGATTACTCTGTTTTCAATGCATTCCTATGGGAAATTTGTATAAAGGAAAAATTGCTTAACAGAATTTCATTTGGAATGAATTAATTCCTTTATACAAGGTACGACTGTAATTACATTTAGTTACTTTTCTGTTTTAGAAAAGATCTCACTGCTGCAAGTGACTGGCTTATAGTACAGTGTAAAAACGCTCTCCTTCCTCCCATTTCACTGACAACAAAGCACGATGCACAGCCCGAACTAGAACCTGCATTATATGAGATCATTATTCCACCATTCAATGGGACCACATTTGTACACCCATACAAGCAGCTAACCATTGCAGTTATGGTGCAAAAAGGAGTCAGGTTGTTCATGTGTTACCTTTATAGTCTGCTTTCCATCCCATTAAATCTGGCCCATTAAATCCCATTGCTCTCCTCTTCCGTATTTTACCCCCACAGCACCAGTGAGGTAGGTCAGGCTAGCAGGGAGTTCATGGCTAAGTGGAGCTTCCAAGTCTCAATCACGCTAACTACTACGCTGGCTCTCTTCACAAGAAGGAAGTGTAGTTACGCCTTGGTTATTTGGGGGTTGGGGGGCAAGAAATGTGTTATTTGTAACTAACCACTGCCCAACTCTGAGGATGAGCCAGGTCTCATACGTGACAAAGGCCACATCCATGCCAGACAAAAGGCCATCCACCTGTATACTGCACTCCACACAAGAGACAAGTAAGTGGCCCTTGAATGTTGCAGTCATAGGATGCCTCTTCCCCCTCATCACCTTTAGGGAAGAGGGTTGGGATGTCCCCTGTCTTGAGAACAACTCAAGAGGGTAAAATTAGGGTGTCCCCCCCCTTATTGTTAGTAGCTGCATGAACCCAGGGCATTTTCACATTTTAGCTTCTTTGTTATACTAGCAGCCTCTTTCCATGATGCGTGGAGAAGGAGAAATTGCCAGTTCTATCCTATGCACTTCTATTCAGATATAAATCCTACCGGATTCAACAGTGTCAACTCATACCCTCTTCTAATGTGGCCCTTTCCTTCTGCATTTGGGTTAAGAGTCTTATTGCCTAGTTCACCTGCTATGATGGCTGGGGCTGCCAAGAGCTGAGGTCAAGGGGGGGGGGAGAAAAAACACCTGCAGATATCAGGGTACAGGATGCTGTTCTGCATGTCTGTTTCACATCTGACTCATACTACTGATCCCTTTTTATATTGCTTGAGTTAGGACGGAAAGTCTCTCTCTCTCTCTCTCTCTCTCTCTCTCTCACACACACACACACACACACACACACACACACACACACACACACACACACACACACACATTCACAGTGGTGCCTTAAACAGAATCCTGAAGGATGAAGAGAGGAGGAAGAGAGAGGTGGTGAACCCAATGGGTAGGCTTGTCCACCGTTTGGTGGACAAGTTCAGTGTCACCAGTATTCAACCCTCTTTCTTCTTTCTATCCAATTCCAAGGAAGCTGTGTTTCTAAAGCAGTGTTTGTATCTGTAATGGACTGGAGAAGGGCATACAACTTGAAGCTTAAACGAAACACAACACAGGTTCTTTTGGCTAGACAAAAGGCACATTTATTTATTTATTTATTTATTTATTTATTTATTTATTTATTTATTTATTTATTTTTACAGCATATAAGCCACCCACTGCCCAAAGGTCTCTGGGCGGCTTACAATTAGAATAAACAATTAAAACAATTAAACATTAAAAAGTCAGTAAACAATTACGGTAAAACAAAAACATTTAAATACAACAAACTAAAATTGCCACCAGGACCCACAATCTACGTTATGTCAGTTAAAAAACCTCTGGAACAGGAAGGTTTTTTCATGTCGCCGAAATGTCATCAATGTTAGTGCCAGGTGGATCTCATTTGGAAGGGCGTTCCATGGCCTTGAGGCAGCTGCAGAAAAGGCCCTATACCTACAACCCACCCCTCTCACCTCCTTCAGGGATGGCTCTTTTAAAAGGGCCCCCTGGCTCGATGTTAACTGCTGGGTAAGTTCATATGGAAGGAGGTGGTCCTTCAGGTATTAGAAAATTGTTAAGATACTTAAATGCACTAAAACTGGGTATCAGTGGAAAAGGCTTTATAGCTGGATGTAATTGTTCTTTGTGACTATCTTGAGTGGTAATTTTTTCCTGCTTCTTGCACTTGAGGGAAGACCCCCCCTTTCTGTTTGTTTTGTCTTGCATTGTTTTGTTGACAGCCCTCCCCCCCATGACCATCCTCCAAGCAGCAAAAACACATGGTGTCCTGCATTCTAGGTAATAATTCCCCACTTTTTCCTCTAACTGTAATTGCAGGTAGTAAATGAAAGTACATTAGATAGTTATTTCTCATTGAAATTATAGAATCATAGAATCACACAGTTGGAAGAGACCTCAAGGGCCATCTAGTCCAACCCCCTGCCATGCAGGAACCTCCATCAATGCACTCCTGACAGATGGCCATCCAGCCTGTGCTTAAAAACCTCCAAGGAAGGAGACTCTACCACCCTCCGTGGCAGCATATTCCACTGCCGAACACCTCTAACCATCATGAAGTTCTTCCTAATGTTCAAATGGAATAACTTTTCCTGTAGTTTGAAACCATTGCCCCGAGTCCTAGTCTCTGAAGCCATGGAGAACAAACCTGTTCCCTCTTCAATATGACATCCTTTCAAATATTTAAACATAGCTATCATATCCCCTCTCAGTCTTCTTTTTGAAAGGCTAAACATTCCAGTTCCCTAAACCATTCCTCATAAGACATTTCTTCCAGACCTTCAACCATCCTGGTCACCTCCTCTGTATCCACTCGAGGTTGTCAACATCCTTTTTAAATTGAGGTGCACAGAACTGGACACAGTATTCCAGATGGGGTCCTACTAGAGCAGAACAGAATGGTACTATCACTTCCCTTAATCTAGACCAGTGGTTCTCAACCTGTGGGTCCCCAGATGTTCCTGGACTGCAACTCCCAGAAGCCTTCATCACTCGCTCTGCTGGAAGGGGTTTCTGGGAGTTGCAGTCCAGAAACATCTGAGGATCCACAGGTTGAGAACCACTGATCTAGATGCTATGGTTCTGTTGTTGCAACCAATAATCGCATTGGCTTTCCTGGCTGCCGCATCACACTGCTGACTCATGTTCAATTTGTGGTCCACCAAGACTCCCAGATCCCTTTCACATGTACTATTGTCCAGCCAGGTGTCTCCCAATCCTAAATCTATGCAATTCATTCTTTTTACCTAGATGTAGCACCCGACATTTCCCTCTGTTGAAACCCATTCCATTAGCTTTGGCCCAGCACTCTAATCTATCAAGGTCATTTTGGATTTTCACCCTATCCTCTAGGGAATTAGCAACCCCTCCCAATTTGGTATCATCTGCAAATTTAATTAGCATACTCTCTATTCCTTTATCCAAGTCATTAATAAAGTTATTGAACAGCACTGGACCCAGAACAGATCCCTGGGGCACCCCACTGGTCATGTCTCTCCAAGCTGAAGAGAGGCCATTTATGATCACCCTTTGGGTGCGATCAGTCAACCAATTACAAATCCACCTAACAGTAGCACTATCTATCCCATTTTCTACTAACATCTTAGCAAGAATACCTTGGGGAACCTTATCAAAGGCCTTACTAAAGTCCAGGTAAGCAATAACCACAGCATTCCCCTCATCCACCAGGCCTGTAATTATATAAAAAAAAGAGATCAAATTGGTCTGGCATGACTTGTTTTTAAGAAACCTGTGTTGACTTCTTGTAATTATAGCATTGTTTGTTAAATAATTACAGACTGCCTGTTTAATAATCTGCTCTAAGATCTTTCCAAGAATTGAAGTCAAGCTGACTGGGTGGTAATTATTTGGATTGTCTTTTCTCCCCTTTTTGAAGATGGGGACAACATTAGCCCTCCTGTGATCAATGGTGACTTCCCCTGTTCTCCAGGACTTCCCTTATTTTTAATCATACAAAATACTCATTTTGTGTGCAAGCCAGAGAAAGTCTGATCTGATCTGTCCATGTATGTGTGTTTTTCTGTCTTATACTTTGTCAACTAAAGGAATAACGAAATTCCTAGAAAAGAATTTTACAAATGAAAATTCCAGTAAAAATAGGTATCCAACCTATATTAGGGCGTTTATACACGACCCCTAAGCTGCGCTGCAAATGGCTCCCAGCTCCGGAGCTTAGAAATGTTTTCCCACCAGCTCTGGAGTTTGGAGACAATTAAGTGCGACCCCGCCCACTTTAGCACGACCCAGCGCATTTTTCATGTACCTGCTCTCTGCAGGTGAAAAAAATTTGATGCAGATAAGAGTGCTGGGCTCTCCTGGCTTGTCTGTTGTTGTTTTGCCTCCCGCCCCTTTAAGAGCTCCTTGAGCCAGAACCAGGAAGTAACGGGGCTCGTGGCAAGTTCGACTGTCACCGGCAGGTTAGTAAAGGCTTCTTTTGTCCTTTTTTTCCCTCCCCCCCTCACGCCGACAGGAGCAGGAAGTGCTGAGGGGTGGGGATGGAGGAACAGAAACGAACCCCCAAGATCTCTGGTCTGAATTTAAGGGACCAGCGGATCTTAGGGGTCGTGTGAAAAGGCCCTTAGATGCATTAAACTCTGGTTCACAATTGGTGTGGGCTCCTGGATTCATCCCTGAGCCCAGATACCCGGATGTCAGGGATTTAAATAGGGAAATTTATTTTTATCTTTCAAAGTGATCTTTTAAACTTTGTGCTCCATAGTCTTAATTTGTAATAGTTTTGTTTTTCTAACAGTATAATGCATTGCATTTCTAGTTAGAATCATGTTTTATTTTCCTAATGTTTGCCTTGGGCTCCTATGTTAGGAGAAACACAGTGTGCAAAATAAATCAATAAATAATTAATGTTTACAAATCCAGTTAGGTTATTCATTTTATATGGTCCCGTCTTGGTCAGATTATATTTCTAGGATTCAAAACTATTTTTACTTGAGGACTACACAGAACCTGAACAGAAGGGCAGTCAGAAAGAATGAGGATAAACTCGGGATACGGAAAGCTAAATGAAAAGCTTAGCTATCTTGGCTGATGTTTAGCAGACACACAAGAAACAAGCACACATCTCCTAATAATTAGTAGCCAAGCTGGTTGCCAACAAACTGGCACCCTACAGGAGAACTGCACCCCACATAATTAGTGTACTCTCTCTGTTCATCCTCCTGTGAAAAGTCTAGTTTATAACTTGTAACTTACAAACAAGACACCCCTGGAGTCGGCTGAGACAGAGCTTGGAGAAGGGACAAGTTTTGGACGACGAGTCCCAGAACCTGCCAGCCAAAATCAACTTTGGCAAACTTTGGCAAGGGCTAGACTCAGGAAGTGGGCCTCCAGAACCAGACGAAGCAGGTCTGTGTACGTAGATGTCCGCCACGCCGCCTGCCAAGTTGTTGGCGGAGGCTGGAAGGATCCAGAATGGATGAGCATTGCAGACTCTCACCCTGGCCACCTGACAGAATTGGGTTTTCCTGGTTGGATCAGGCAAAAATGCTGGCTGGCTAGCAACCTTGCGCACAGTAGAGCAAGGCAGACTCGACATTCAAATTGCCCACAGAAAACACATTCTTCTTGGTGTGTGCAGGGAAAGCGCAGGCGTTTGCTGCTGCCTGCATGCTCCTTGTCCTGAAGCTAAGGAAAGGGCTTGAGCTGGCAGAACTGTCACTTCCGCACTCCACTCACGATAGAAATGTATTAACAAAAGTGAAGAGTCAAGAGACCTTTGAGCACACAAGGTTAGAGAAGGACACCGAAATGATCCGACCAAGGAAGAGATAAAAAGGGACCCAGAATGTATGCGTTGAATATGAGATGGATGCGAAAGAGACCAAGAACAAGCATCACTGCAGCTGTCAGCTTTCCAATGTTTAATTGGTGCCCAAAGGGTCTGCAGGCAGATAAAATAATAAACACTCCTCCCTCCCTCCCTCCCTCCCTCTCATACTGTTTCACATCTGACTCATACTAGTGATCCCTTTTTATATTGCTTTAGTTAAGAAGGAAAGAGTCTCTCTCTCTCTCTCTCTCTCTCTCTCTCTCTCTCTCTCTCTCTCTCTCACACACACACACACACACACACACACACACACACACACACACACACATGTTCAAATTGAAGCAAAACAAGTTCAGGAGCTGTGTAGCCATCACAAAAATTAAATACAAAAATAGACCAAATGATACCTTTAGGATACCAGTAAACTAACAAAAAGTTGCTAATATTTCGAGTGTGACACCCTCTTCCTAAAAGTAAACATAACAAAAGATGGAGATGTCAAGATTAAGTTCTTAGAAGTATAGTTCTTGGCAAGATGGAAAAAATACTAAGCCACTCATTTTACAGCAGATGTGGGCAATTTCCCGGGTTGAAGAAAAAAAAAAAAGAACTGTGAAGTTGACTCCCTGGTACAGTATCTCCAGATAGGGCTGTGAAAGACTCCTTTCTGTGGAGATCCACTGACAGTTAGACTAGTGATGGCGAACCTTTTAAAGACCGAGTGCCCAAACTATGATTCAAAACCCACTAATTCTTCGCGTAGTGCAATTTAACCTGAATAGAGGTGACTGTGAAGGGCAGTGTCACTGTCAGGTGCCCACAGAAAGGGCTCCGAGTGCCACCTTTGGCACCCGTGCCATAGATTTGCCAACACTGATACAGACCATCTTAAGTTTCATGAACCAGATGTCTAATGCTCTCTACAAGGCAGCTTCCTAATTTTTCTCCACCTCTCTCTTAGACACAGGCCAGTCCTGTGGAAAATCATGCTACAAGCAGTACAACATGAGTTTTGGCTCTATGAGACAGGCAGAGCTCAACAACTGCTGTGGGGTAGGGACGAGGTAAACATTTTGAGCTTGTTTGTTAATTTACATCCCCTAAAAGGAGATTTTTTTAAAAGAATGATTAATCATTATTTCTCATTCCTTCTTAGTGAAACAGTTTTTAGACTCTGTTTCCATGATATCCTCTGCAAACCACTTTGAGGTGCTAAGAGCCATAGGCTGAAAATCTGTCCATGCAGTTAGGCCCCTGTGAGAAGCAAGATACTCCCTCCTCTCCAAAGAAAACATCCGGGCTGGAAAGCGTGAAGGTTCAGCCCGGACAAGAGGAAAGGGAAGCTAGAGGCACAGAGGGGGTAGAAACAGGAGACAAAAACCAGGAGTTGGCACTAGTAAACTGGGCAGGGGAAGAAAGGAAGGTGGAGGAAGAGATTGTAGAGGTTGTTAAAGAGGATTCCTGGATGGGGGAATGGGTAACTTTCAAACTCCCGCGAGGAGTGGTGGAACGGGAGTGGCAGGAGAAAAAGGTGAGGAAGACTCCATTTTAGGGGCAGACGGCGATTAGGGAGCAAAGGAGAGAGGCGCGAGAGTACTTTGCACGCAAGGGGCGCCTTCGAGAGCAACAGAGAGCCCTGGCAGAGAAGTGGCAGAATATCCATGGAGCCGGGAAGGAGAAGAATTCAGGCGAGAAGATGAATTAGAGGAACCTGTCGTGGTGATGACGGGAGTTTTGGGTGAGAGCCCCTCAATGGCCGTTACTTCACGAACCTCTCGCTGCGCGGTGAGCTGTAATTTCCGTGCGAATCGATCACTTCAGTCCGCACGCTCCTCCTCTTTGGATTCGGCGCCACCCCGACCACGCCCCCTAAACCGTGAGCGGGCGAGAGATTCCCCTGCCGGAGGCCGGGAATCTTCTTCGCCGCATCCCGCTCGCATCCAAAGTCACGTGTGGCCAGTTAATATATATATTTATTTTTTTAACTTACTTTTCTCCGAAATGCCGATGCATAGATAGGTTAACCCCGTTCTTTTGATCTTGCCTTCTGTACACGGGGCAGGGGCAACAGAGGGGGCAAGCGTCCCGGGTGACGTGAGCAGAGCCCCTCCGCTGGCAAGGGATGGCGAAGGGCTGCGCAGAGGGAGGGGGAGGGGTGTCGGTGCCGCCGCTGCAAGACACCCCGCGCGCGCCCACCCAGAGAGCGGCGGGCACACAGGGCGATGAAGCTGAGAGAAGCCTCTCCCCGCCCGCCCCCAAAAAAACCAACCCAGCTGCTTGTGCGCCTCTGACCGCAAATGACAGCCGGGTATTGATGCATTGATACGCCGTGGTAATTTTTTTTAAAAAATAAAAGAAAGCAGAAACCGGACATTGCAAGTAAGCTTCCGAATGTGAAGGGAGCACGTGAGGTAGTAATGGATTCGATCCTAAAATTTCGCATGGTGAGGACAGAGAAAGAGGGGTGGGGGCGAAGGGAGACCACGTGACCGGCTTCGCATTCAAAGCGAAGGTTATCAAAGACAGTGAAGTAACGGCCAATGTTAAAGGGTTTAGCCGGACTTACAATCGCCCCGGGCCGTTCGATTATCAAAGACCCGCCGGTTTGGTGGTGGACTGTTGAACTCAGTTTAACACCCGGGTAAGTTGCTGAATTTCAGTCAGAGATGGAGCCATTGATTCCCAAGAAGGGACAGTGTGCCACTGAGGACCAATATGTTGATATAAACCTTGTTAATAAAAATTGGAAATCTGCAGGAGGCCTTGCACTGTCTTTATATGCACCGACCGGGAAAAAGAGGGAGGTAGAAGATGGGGGTGACCCTCACAGCCCATAAGGCTGAGTCTTCTGCCAAAGTGATTTTTTGGAAGTAAAAATGTATACCCCTTCCCAAAGGTCCCTAAGCTCCCATGGAACCCCTGGCATCATGGGGACATCATAGTGTGCCATAGGATGGGGACAAATCCTTAACTTCCATAAATTGTTGTTGCTCCTAGAGCAGGCCTGCCCAAACTTCGGCCCTCCAGATGTTTTGGACTGCAACTCCCACAGTCCTTTCCCATTGGCAATCTAAGCTTAGAATTCTGGGACCTGTAGTCCAAAACATCAGGAGGGCCGAAGTTTGGGCACGCCTGTCCTAGAGTCACCACTCCAGCCTTACACAGCATACTTATGGAACAGGATTTCTGTTTCTAACTAGATAAACCTAGTTTTCTAGTTTCTAACTAGATAAACACTAGTGTTTCTAGTGAGTACAAAAAAAAATCACTGTCCTGAAAGAAGGAAGGTGAAAGAGCAGCATTTTAGTGGTACAGTATCTGTTTGGCCACTGCCAGAAAGAGAATGCTGGACTGGGTCTACTCCTGTATTCTTACAATCCTATGTTGCAATACTATACAGTTTGTGCAATTTTTGTTTGCGACCTTTAAACCACTGGCTGCCTTCAAAATGAGTCACACGCCTCTCCTGAAAGAAACTCCTCAGAACACTCACTTAAACCCCCTGATAATACAAGAATCGATCTAGCAAGGCAACGAAACAAGGCATGAAGCATGCAACTGCATTTTCAGAGTCATCTGCAGCTGCTTCTCTGATAGATGCTTAATCTAGATCTTTCCCACGGCGCTACTGAATCCTGGGATGTAGGGGCCCTTGATCAGTGCGGCTGTGAATACCTACAATCTGCTGCTCCTAAATTGAAAACAACATGTTCACTGTTACAAGGCAGACAGTAAGTTTGAAAACATTTTTGCTAGATTTGCTGTGTAAACAGCATAACCATGATGGCTTAATTGCACAAGCTGTTGTTCAATTAAATTAAGTAGCATGGGGGATGCCATTTAACAGTGATTGAGATCTGCTGTACCTTGCTCTCATCTGTGTTCTGACCATGGAGAGTCATTGCAAAGCATAGCTGTTGTAGCTCACAGAATGCATGGCATGGGGGCCAAGGATTGGAACCTTCCAAAAGCCAGATATCTGATTTGGCAGAGAAATAAGTGTGCCACACACAACGCTCCTGTGCAAGAAGGAGCAGTATCTTCAGAAACATAAGCTGCCTGCTTTGCTGTCTCCTAGCATGGATTTCTTCCTGACCTCTACTGGTAAGAAATTCATGCCCTAAAGTGTGACAAGTCAAAGACACCCTAATTATGACTGCTGGCTTAATGCTCCTACAGATGCTATTCTTGCTCATAGAGATGTCTGATCCTAATGTCTAATTCATACAAATGCTGAGAGCAAAAAAGGAATCAAAGGACTTTGTGCAGGAGACAAGAAACAATTACCAAACCAAGAATAGTACAGCAAACACAGCCTGCATTCCATTCCCTGATGGATTTCCATCTGTTGATGACTGGCTGGCTTGTTTGCCTCCCGAGCTATCCATCAGCTCTAGAGAACTGAGCATTTTCATTCACATCCATTGAATGAAACAACAATCATTGTAGCAACTGAAGGGTTACAGAGAATGAAATAAAAATATGCCTGTTCTAAATGGCTCCTTGGTCTCATATGGAGAAGGCCCTACGTAATGCCTTCTCTTCCTATTTCCAGAAGGTGTTAATTCCAGAATTTGGATATTATTTTTCTAAAACCAATTAATTAGTTATCAAACATAATTTTAACCATTAATAGTTTCTCCTCCAAAAAAGAGGTTTCCTCCTCTTTATTTTACTAGTTCTTTTCTCTCTCTCTTTTTTACTTGTTAAACACTGCCGGTTTTATTCTTGATTGTAAACCGCCCAGAGTTCCTTCTGGAAGATGGGTGGTATAAAAATGCAATAAATAAATAAATAAATAAAAAGGCGGGTGGAGAGTCTGAATGGTGCCGACCTGTTCGCTTCCAGTCTATTTACCTTCACCCCCAAACACCTAGAACCGAATATGAGATCAGAGCAAGGCACAGTACAAGCTGATACTTAAACCATGTGAGATGTCTCCTCCATCATCTTCTGAGGCCACTAACGGGCCTCACTAAAACAAGGATGGAGGAGGTATGATTCTGGGCTACATATGGCCCCCAGGTCTGTGCTTGGACCCTCTAGACTTATCAAGCTCCTTTTCCCTGAACACACCTCCCCCCTCCCACCAAAAAAAGTGATCCATCACTCCCGGAAGCTTCCAAGGGTGGTGAGTCATCTTTTACATCGTTTCAAGCCCTCATAAAACCCAATTTAAGAAGGCAACTGAAACTCAGCTTCAATATTTTTTTTTAGTATTTTGGTGGTTTGTGCAGCCCCCTGGAGAATCTGAGGGACACGCTCTATACTGCCCATCTGGCAAAAAGGCTGCTCGTGATACTATTCATTAGCTATCTGAAAATCTCCTAATCCACAATACGATACAGAATCAAGAATGCAACCATATTTAAACCAACAGTCACAATGTTGTCACACTTGCCTGTGTGTGTACTCATACTCGGGTGTGTGGGTACTTGTGTGTGCTGGTACTTCAAACAATTAATCTTGGTACTGAAAATAATTGATTTTGTGTCACTATAATGCTTCGTCAGTTCAGAAGACCCTTTCATATTTTTTTCCCTTTTCCCAGGAGCAACGTGGGTGGCCACTGAAGTTACCTCCTGCTTCCTTCCCTGGTTTCAAGAACCCTGCCAGAGATTTAATTCTCTTATTTGAACTGCACAAAGCAGATACCTCTAAATATTTCATCCTTGCTTATTGTTTGTCTTGACAGGAGCTCTTAAACGAGTGGCTGAGTTTTCCTTTTCCCAAGGCAGAGTGGGTGCAGGAGGGTTGATTTAAGAGGATCTAGTGCTGCACAAAGCAACCACCCATTCCAGGTGTAACAAACAATAATTCACACCAAGCTCTTTTCTCATTAATCGTTTCAATGCACCTTTCCTGTCACTTCCTGCAAAAGATAAACAGATTGCAGATGCTTGCCAGTCCATTGTGTGTGCGTGTGTGCGTGCACACGCGTGCGTGCGTGCATGTAAAGAGTAGTAGGAAAGGAACAACTTTGCAAATCATGCCAGTAAGCAAGATCTATCTTATTTCAAGGCACATGGTGGTCTTTCCAAAAACATCTTAACGTTGCAGATTAGATGTTATATAAAGTGGCCATTACAAAATTCTGTTGCAATAGAAGCAAAAAATGGCTATACTACATCAGACCAAAGGGCCAAATCTTCACAAAGTCAGTCTTTTAAAACAATTTCAGGCAAAAATCAAAGAAAAACAAAACATAACATAACAAAGGATACAAACATGTGGCACCTTAAAGACTAACTTTCATATTTTAATGTGACATTTTGTGCACATGTGCACTTCTTCAGACATATTATATAGTGCACACGTGCACGAAACGTCACATTTTATGTGACGTTTATATGATACCACATATATGAAGAAGTGCACATGTGCACGAAATGTCACATTAAAATATGAAAGTTAGTCTTTAAGGTGCCACATGTTTGTGTCCTTTGTTTTTTTTTTTCTTTGATTTTTGCCTGAAATTCTTGAAAAGACTAACACGGCTACCCTCTCTGAATCTTTTAAAAGAGTAACACAGTAATAGTTACTTTTTTAAACAAATCTGGAAGTTGAGTCATGTCAACTGGACTTTTTTTTGAGAGAGGTTGAAACGTTTCGCTCATCCAAACAGCTTCATCAGTCTGAGGAATGCTAGTTATGACTCCTCCATTTTATAGCTCAATTTGACCTCATGTCACCCTGGTCTGAAATAGGCTCATAAGATGAACAATGGCCTGAATAGGCCCGTTAGGTGGACAACGGCCTAAGGTGTGTGAAAGTCCCACCTTTAACCTTGGCAGCATGGAACCTTGATGTCATGGATTTGGTAAAGTTTTGGTCCATTTGTACCTTACCATGAGTTTTTTTTAAAAAAAATCAATTTTTTTGCATTTTCATAATTGCAATTTTTTTTGGCCAAAATTCACTACCCACCATAACGTCAAATGTTATTTACTAGATACCTGTGATCGCTATAGACCTGGGACAGGTATCATTTTAGAGCTTATGAATAGGGCTTCCATTTGATATACAACATGATGCAAGTGAACATTTTCAAAAAATATATTGTTGTTGTTGTTCAGTCGTTCAGTCGTGTCCGACTCTTCGTGACCCCATGGACCAGAGCTCGCCAGGCCTTCCTATCCTCCACTGCCTCCCGGAGTTTTGTCAAATTCATTTTGGTTGCATCGATGACACCGTCCAACCATCTCATTCTCTGTCGTCCTCTTTTCCTTTTGCCTTCGATTTTTCCCAGCATCAGGGACTTTTCCAGGGAGTCGTCTCTTCTCATGAGGTGGCCAAAGTACTAGAGCCTCAGCTTCAAAATCTGTCCTTCCAGTGAACATTCGGGGTTGATTTCTTTCAGAGTGGATATGTTTGATCTCCTTGCAGTCCAGGGGACTCTCAAGACTCTCCTCCAGCACCACAGCTCAAAAGCATCAATTCTGCGGCGATCAGCCTTCTTTATAGTCCAGCTCTCACATATATACATTTAATTAAATATAAAATTTGATTTTTTTGAAAAACAGAATTTTTTAAAATTTTCAAAAAATTCACACTTAAAGATACATATCTTGTAGCCAGTCACTCCAAATTTCAGGACGGTATCTCAATGGTATCATATAAAATTTAAATTTTCTTGTTGGCAATGACAAGGAATTTATATTTATTTAAATGTGTAATTATATCTTAATGAGGGTGAAAGAGGAGAGTGAAAAAAATGGGCTGAAGCTCAACATCAAAAATACTAAGATCATGGCCACCAGTCCCATCTCCTCCTGGCAAATAGAAGGGGAAGAAATTGAGGCAATGACAGAGTTTATTTTCTTGGGCTCCTTGATCACTGCAGATGGCAACTGCAGCAATGAAATAAAAAGACGCCTGCTTCTTGGGAGGAAAGCAATGGCAAACCTAGATAGCATTCTAAAGAGCAGAGACATCACTTTGCCAACTAAGGTCAGGATAGTCAAAGCTATGGTTTTTCCAGTAGTGATGTATGGAAGTGAAAGCTGGACTACAAAGGAGGCTGATCGCCGCAGAATTGATGCTTTTGAGCTGTGGTGCTGGAGGAGAGTCTGGAGAGTCCCCTGGACTGCAAGGAGATCAAACCTATCCATTCTGAAAGAAATCAACCCCAAATGTTCACTTGAAGGGCAAATTTTGAAGCTGAAGCTCCAGTACTTTGGCCACCTCATGAGGAGAGAGGGCTCCTTGGAAAAGTCCCTGATGTTGGAAAAGATTGAAGGCAAAAGGAAAAGAGGGTGGCAGAGAATGAGATGGTTGGACGGTGTCATCGATGCAACCAATATGGATCTGACAAAACTCCGGGAGGCAGTGGAAGATAGGAAGGCCTGGTGAGCTCTAGTCCATGGGGTCACGAAGAGTCAGACACGACTGAACGACTGAACAACAATTATTATTAACTCTAAAAAGCAATGTGTGTGTGTGCGCGCGCATGTGTGCGCAAGTGTGTATGTGTGAGATATTTTGTTTTATATATATTATGTTTTGTTGTGTTGTGATACGTTTTGTTATGGGTCATCAAGTTGGAACCAACTTATAGCAATTCTAACAGGTGTTTCAAAGTAAGTGAGATATTTCAGGAGTTGTTTTACCAGTTCAACACCCTCAATGAGTTTCTATGGCTCGGCAGAGAGTCAACCCCAAGACTCCTGAATCCTAGTCTGTCACTCAGACCACTAGACCAAAAAAGTGGGTTGAGCCGTGTGACCAGAAAAACAAATGTAGAAGTATAATGCTTTGATAAAGATAGCTTGCTATCAAACGCCCAGTTTGCATTTTTTTTGTTTTAGTAGTGACCAATGAAGGTATCACCTAGCCTACTTTTACATTTGTATAAAAATATTTATGCAACTCAGTTTCGTATATTCACTCTGGTGACTGTCACGTCTGTCATAATTTGCATACCTCATATAGGTATGTATTCCCTAGTTGGGAATTCAATTCTGTACCGTGAATCCCTCCCCCACACACAAAAAAACCAACCAATATGACCTTGGACAAACTACACAGTTGCAGGATGCCTCCCGAAGAAAGGGAATGATAAACCACATCTGAGTATTCTCTACCTCCTAGATTATCCTGAAAAGCATCACCATAACTCTGAATTCACTTGATGGCACCCAATTTTTATTATATCATATTTATGATTTATTCATTACTAAGAGGTTCCGTTGCCTCGACCAGACTGTCATTTGCTTCTCTTTATCTTTAATTTCCTCCATTTGTTTTTGAGATAACAAGACAAGAAGTGCAGACGTGGACTCTGTATAGATGAATGACTTCTATTCTATTTTCGAATCTATTTATTCTACTATTTGAAATACTTAATTTCTCAAATTTCTTCTTCAAAATGGGCTACAGGCTGTGGAGATGCCCTAAGAATATATTCATTCCTGTTTTTTTTTTTAACTGTTGGTGCTACCATGGGAAATGCTCCTTTGCACCTGCCCAGTAGTAATTTGATATTCCATTTTACACAGTAATTACTACTACAGGTTTCCAATTATTCTGGGAATCCTAGGAGAAGCAGCATTAAATGGACACAGTTATTAAAAGTCTTGGGGCTAAACCAGAGAAATCCACCCTGCCTTCTTTTTCTTAAAGTAGCTTTTCACACAAAGCGTATAGTGTGTAGCTTCATAAGAATGAAGTTTAATCTTTATTGAATATACATTTGCAGTCATGTGACCCATTTGAAAACGGTACAGAAGAAAGGGAGACATAAAACTCGGGTCATAGGGAGAATGTGCAGTGATCAACCATGTGCTAGTAATGTGGCCCTTCTATGAATGGCAGCCAAAAGAAAGTTAGCAACCGAAGCTGTTATGTAGGGATTCTATCTGAAAGGTAATATGAGACCAGCCACTTGTCTGGGCAGCCTTGGGATCTGCAGATCAGAGGATGGATCAGATCTCTTCTGATCTGAAGTTTAATCCTCCTTGTGCCCCCCCAAAAAAAAAACCCCAAAATGATTGTCCTGATTTAAATGACCTGTAAATCTGTTACCAAGTCATGGAAAAAAAGAAATATAATTTGCTTCTCTTTCCCTTTGGGAAAGTCATTGTCTGGGTGTGTTGGGACATCATGATGAGCCAGTGTGCTATGCGTCTTCTCCCACTGCAAACAGAAGTGGCTCAACAAGCCATAGGTCTTGAACCTGTGCTCTCTGTAGCATGACATTTAGGGACAGCAGAAGAAACATCTTTCAGCTTGTTTCTTTTCCAACAAGGTAGAAAAAGAACTAAAAAACAACAACCCGTGATTCTCCCTCTGGATAGTTTGGAGAGAGGAAGAACACAATGCTAGCTTCTGCTACCTTGGCATGTCTCACTTTATTTATTTATTTATTTATTTATTTATTTATTTATTTATTTATTTATTTATTTTATATGGCTTGTGTGCCGCCCACTACCCAAAAGTCTCTGGGCGGCTCACAGTCACAGTAAACATTTCAGATAATTAAAACATCAAATTGCAATACAATTAAAACAATAAAACATTTAAATACAATAAATACAATATATTAAAATACAACACTAAAATTGCCATCAGGACCCACAATAATCAGTTAAAAGACTTCTGGAAAATGAATGTTTTTACCTGGCGCCGGAATGTTATCAATGTTGGCGCCAGGCGGGTCTCGCTTGGGAGGGCATTCCACAATCTGGGGGCAGCTGCCGAAAAGGCCCTGTTCCTACAAGCCATCCCTTTTACCTCCTAGAGCACCTCAACCTAAGGCCCGGGGCCGGATGCGGCCCCCTAGCAATCCCCCACCTACCCCTGGATGGCTCCGCAGCTTTCTGTTGCTGAGGCAGCCATCTGGCTAGACTTCTTCCCCCAACTACTGCCCAGATGATCAGCTTGCTGGCTAGTGGAAGTGGGAGGGACAAGGTCCTTCCCCCACCCACTGGTATCCCAGTGGTGCCTGGGGCATGGTGGACCGGCCCGCTGTTTGAAAACTTTGAGGACTTTATAAAGGGATGGCTCTTTCAGGAAAATCTTAAAGCACATTTTGGAAGGAGACGGTCCTTCAGGTATCAGGTCCTGACGTTTGGCTTTATATGTCAAAACAAGCACTTTGAATTGGGCTCGGGCAGCGACTGGTAACCAATGCAGATTACGCAGAATCGGCGTGATGTGTTCCTTGGCGGCCCTGCCGCTTACCAGCCGCGCAGCACGATTCTGAACCAGTTGCAATCGCCGGACCGTCTTCAAAGGCAGCCCCATGTAAAGCGCATTGCAGTAATCAATACGGGGTGTTACCAGTGCATGCGTAACTGTCATGAGGCTCTTCATCCAGGTAGGGGTGGAGCTGATATATTTTCTGCAGGTGGAGAAAGGCACCCCTGGCCACTTAACAAACTATGGAGTAAATGTTTGTTTCTGTGCTGCGGTCTGCAGTCAGAGAATTGCAGAATTGTAAAGGTTTTTGAGCCCAACTGCCTTCCAAAGGAAGGAAATCCAAAGCTGAGCGACTCTAATAAGTCCATTTATTATTTTAAACAGTCTCTGTTTAAAACTTCTCATTGAAGCAGTTTACTAGTCCACTTCACTATAACTGTTTCTCCTTACGATTGGTCAAAACCTCGTTTATTTATTTATTTATTTATTTATTTATTTATTTATTGCAATTTGGAGAATTTATTATGGACCCTTTTCTCTGGAACTTCAAGAAACAATCTTCCTCCATCTTCTATGTGATGGCCCTTCAAATATTTGAAGATGGTCATTTCTCAGTCTTTTTTGCAGGGTAAATACATTCAACAATTATACATGATATAGATTGGTTTCCTGGCTTTCTGCCAGCTTAGTTACCCTCCTTTAGACAGGTTGCATTTTATCAATAGCCTGCATAAAGTGTGGTGCCCAGAACTGGACACAGAGGGAGCCATTGGGCAGCAAGCCTGACAGAACATCCTGACAGCATGGAACCCTGACATGTTACAATGTGCAAACAAGGCGTATCACTTCCAAAAGGGAAAATGGTGGCCAGATCTGCTTTGGTTACTTGTATTGTACAAGCTGTCTTGAAAAGTTGTGCAATAATATGATTTTTAAAAGTAAATTAAATAAACAAATATCCGAATGTTGGGCCCTTTTTTGAGAAACAAGTCAGGGTGTTATGCGAAGGGAGTGCAGTCAGGGGCATCAGGTTTCTATGATCAGCAAACACAACCAACATTTCCACTTAAAAATGAAAGAAAGAAAGACAACCATAATGATCAACTTTGTGCTCCCGTCCACCCTCGGGAGGTGGACTGTTCATCTTTTTTAATCATTTTTTAAAATATTGTCCCATTTCTCTCTCTCTCTCTCTCTCTCTCTCTCTCTCTTTCTAAAAAAAGCCCCTAGTGATTCTTCTCCAAGGGTACTCTAAGGACCTAATCAAATCTTATTTATTCTCAACATTTGAGTGAAGGACCAAGTACAAACTGGTATAAAAAATACATTAAATAACTAGCCTCATGAACGTCTCTTCCAGTCAGATGGTGCAACCATTAGAGTAGAGAAGAGAAGAGAAGAGTAGAGTATTTGAATTCACAGATGATAAGTTTCCTGATTTCCCTTTAATAGCCTCTTCATCTTTAGACCAAACCTAAACCAGGGCAACTCTTCAAAGGGAGGACTGTAAGCTGTATATGGTCTCTGTAAAAGATTACTAGTGGTCAGGTTTCTCCCTACCTTGTCTCAAGCCCAAGGTAAATGAATGACAGAGGAAGAGGATTAATAGGTGTTGTGGATAATGACAATGAAACTCATTGAGAAACTGACATAGAAGATCTGAATGTATAACTAAGGATTTCTCCTTGAGTTTTCAGTAGCCTTGGACTCTTATGGGAAGGGGAGAAAATAGAATTTCAGGTTGATGCCAAAGCATTACATTTTTATTTCAGAATCACTTTGTATTGTTAGAGATGGCCATTATTCAAAATCAATAAGGCAGATTAAATTGAAGGAACCAAATCACTGGGCTGCGGTCTGCAGTTCTGCTCAAACAGAAACACTGGTGTTTAAAAATCAGACATCTCAGGCTACTATATAAAATGATTGCTGTAAAGAACCACAAGTGCAATTTTACAGCAAACAAAATAACTTGCTGAGGGATGCTAGCAGAAAGCATCTTCCATTCGGAGACTGATTCTGGAGCTACTGTAATCCAATAATAAAGGCTTGAAACACACAAAAAGCATGTACTGTGCACTTGTTGGTCTGGACAAAAGAACTGAACAGAAGAGGAAAAGAGAACAGGTAGAAAAGAGAAGAGAAGAACCCAGGTATGCTTCATTACCACCTATTTTGGGTGTCTTTCTGCTGCAAGAAGGACACTCCCAAAATAAGTATCTGATAGACCAGGCCTGCCCAACAGGTAGACCGGGGGCTACCAGTAGCCCCTGAAGAGTTCAAAAGTAGCCCGCCAGCCATCAATAAAAAAATGTGAGGGGATAACTTCTCCACCTCTACCTCCCCCACCCCAAGGACCACCACTGCCCCAGCAAAGCTCTAGGTCTGCCAGCCCACTGTCTCAGCCGAGCAGGGCAGTTCAAGGGCCATGGCACAGTCCCCTGCTCTCCCTACCAGCCAGATGATCAGCATGCCACTGTCTCGTGACCAATTGAGTTGTTGGTGCAGAGTGGAGGAAGGGGAGTGGAGGGGACAGCGAGGGGCAGGGTCATGGTCGTGCCCACCTCCTTTGCGTGCATAGTCAGCCTTACCACAGGAATGCATTGAAATGTGTTCCCTCCAGAAAGAATTAATTGATTTCCTATGGGAAACCGTTGTTCTACTTAAAATTTTTACTTATGAGCATATGCTCGGAACAGATAAAATTCATAAGTAGAGGTTTTAATGTAGTAGCCCTCAGGCACTTTCATCCGGAAAAAGTAGACCTTGGCCTGTTCAAAGTTGGACAGCCCTGTGATAGACAAAGTCACTTTATTGAACTACATCTGCCAGAATCCTCCCACCCGCAGGACCGTATTAGTTGAGGAAATTCTTGGAGCCATGGTTCAAAACAGGAAATCCAAGGCCTAAGTACAGTAGTCTGGTTGTAGAAGCTGCCTTACATTGAGTCATACCATTAGTCCACTTTACCCACTCACCTTGTTCACACACAGTGCTGAAATACGGTTTAGGTACTCTTTGTTGCCCCCCCCCAAAAGGCTGTTCTCCCCATTTCTGGACTGCTTCTTTCAGGGTAGGGACTAGGGAGTTGGCAAAATGAGTCAATAACAAGCCTGCTGTTGACATCCCATGTAAAAATTATGAACGTTAATCAGAATCAAGGACTTGGATCCATTCAGGCCTTACTAAGAGAGGTGAAGCCGGAGAATAGATTTCTTGTGCTCTAAAAATGTCTGCAAGCAAAAATCTGGTCATGTCCTATGAATGTGTTATGGTTAATGATCAAGATGATGATATTCTCTGTACCAATCTATGGATTATATTACTATAGGATATCAATTTCCACAGACCTTGGAATACAAGATTGGAGTTCATTACCTTTACAATTCATTCCAATTCCTTCAGGTAGATGTCCCCATTCTTCCCATTTACAAACACAGAGTAGACTTGTTAAAGTATATGCCTCCTCGGTGGAAGGTACCAACTGTGGCTTGCCTGAGGCAACAAAAGTGGTGGTTTATCAAGTACTTGGTAGGTTGCAATCACTGTTAACTAACACGTATGTCTTTGTGCAGTTTGTACAAGTTTGACAAGTCTGGGTTAGAGACAGCTTCCTAAGGAAATTAACTTCTGGGGGTTTGACGTACACTTTGATTGGAATGAAGAGGAGTAAACCTGGCATTTAGTGCCTTTTGTATAGGCCTCCTACAAACTGATGACCTCTGGATGTGTTGAGCTATAACATCCACAAAACCATAGCCAATAGAGCTGACTAAAGCTTGATGTTCACTCAACACCTGAGTGAAGGGTGAATACCTACACATCACCAAAAAGGAGGACACCCACCAATTACAAAGAAAACACTGGAAAACCATGATTTGAACACATATGCTTATTTTACATGCAAAGATGCAAACTTAAAAGATGTTTTTCCCCTATAACATAAACAGAATTACAATGCATCTCAGTTAATTGGGGAGAGCAGTGACCAGGGGAACACTGAGCCTGATCAGTCTGCATCTTCAGGGTTCTGAATTCCCTCCTTCCGTTCCTTAAACTTGAAATCAAACTTGGGCAGGGGAGCCCTTCAAAAGGAGGACTGTTACAGCCAACCTTTGAAATGGAGGCTTGGCTGCTGGGCAACTGACATGGAAATGTCCCAGAGCATTCTGGGAAGCTAACATGGGAGGTAGCTTCCAAAGCTTAGCCATAGCGCCCAAACAAGCCCCATAGTGAAAGGGAAGAGAGAAGTGGATGATGGGCGACTATGACCATGTGGAGCCACTTGCATGGGCAAGGGGGGCCACCAGAAAGCATTTTTCTTGTGGTTCCACCTAACATGGAACTAGCCATGTTGTGCTAGTCACACTGCTACCTTGGCAAGGCCTAAGTGATTGTGCCATCAAGAAATGCTGTTATGATGACACCCACACATCCCGCTGAGACTTGTAGAGTCTTCCAGGCGATGTCAAACTGGAACTCCCATCAGCCACAGCTGCAACAACCAATGGTGAAAGGTCAGTTGAAATATAGCAACCTCTGGAAAGATACGTGTTACACGGTCTAGTGATGTAAAATTTCTGGAAATTTTGAAGCTTGGAAAAAAACTAGCCCCCAAAAAAACTGGAAATTTTCAGGAAAAAAATGAAAATAATGCCACATGAGCACTCCCCACCCCACCCTTGTACAGCTTGAAAGTCATTCTGTTACTTTAGGAACATAAAATATGCCTATGGGCTATTTGACTTGGCATAAAATTATCACAACTAGCATATTAAAATATATAGTGTATCCAAACAATTATTAAAAACAGAATCTACTTTTTAATATTTACTTGTAATTGTAATAACAAATGGGGTAACAATCTCCTGAACTGTTTACTAGTTTATGTGGAACAAAAAAGAAACTACAAAACAATGTTTAAAAATCCAGAATTAGCCATTCATATTTCTTCTCCACAGTATTAAATAAAAATAATATAAAAACCTCATTTTCATAAAAAGAATTGAAGAGGGGGAAATGTATAGAAGGGAGTGGGACTAAGTTTCAATGAATGGGCATGAAATTTAATCAGAATCATTTTTGTTGCTCTGTATTTTCTTCTAGTGCTTTGAGGCCTAGCGAAGAGGACAGAACAGAACCAAACACACCCACCGACATGAAAAAACAAAAGTGAAACCTTTTTTCTCTTTTTTGTGACAATAGCAGCACCTCCTAAAGGAATAAATGCATCTTGTTCTTGCATTGGAGAGTTCAGTTTGTAACCTAGCACTTGTTTGTCCTCAGTGCACAGAAATTAGAATAATCTGATACTATGCATATTTGAAAAATATTAGAACACCCTGTCTTAGAACACCCTGTCTTAACATATTTTATTCATCATGTTAAAATAAAACATTCCATAATAATTTTTTCTTCTTTTAATATTTTAAATTTTTCAGAAAAATACCCCAAAAGGCTTCAGGAAAAAACCCCAGAAAAAATGGGGGGGGGTTCTGAATTTTTCGGGGGGGGGGGTCTAGGCCTTCACATCTCTAGTATACCCCTGGATTTATTCCTAAATAGATGTTTCGGGCACAAACTTCAAAGGAAGATAATTATATCCTAAGAAGCCCCTTTTGGTGAAAAGGGCAATGTTGACAGGACTCGTTTCATGCCTCAGCACCTCTGGCATGAGTTAGAGGGCACAACATGCAGTCAAGACAATACCCAGGCCAGCACTACAAGGAATTGGAGATTTCTGTTGGCAGGCAAGTACACCGCAATGCAACATGTCTGAGGAAAGAGCCTTGTTCCCTATTGATTGCCAATCAATAGTCACATCCCATCTCTGCCTTTCAGTTCCTGCAGCCCTGAGTGACAGTAATCAAAATTGGAGTAGCTGGTGCCTGATAAGATACCATTATCGGCGAAACAGCAAAATGGGACCTCAGATCTAAGCTGCCATGCCACGTTTCCAATCCTAAGAGCTGAAGCCTGACTTAACATCCTGATGCAATTTAAGTTTATTTCCCAGTAGGTTGTCCCCATTTCATTCCTCATCCCCTTGCCCTCAATTTTACTTTGCAAACAAGAAAAATAAAACCTGATAACAGAGACAGAAGAATCAACTCCAGCTCTCCAACAGATTTAGACTGAATATCTACTTTCAGCACACTACAAACAGTAATTTACACAGTTGGTCAACTAGGAGGTGCAAATGAAGAGATTATTTGTAAGAATATTATTTATCGTATTACTCAATTTCTCTGAATAAGGGTAACAACGGATGAAGATGAAATAACACTGATAGAACAATTCATAGTGCCCAGAGCCAAAAAAAAAAAAAGTGTGAGCCTTTTATAAACCTCTTTTTGAAATGCACCTCACTTTCAGCAAATTTTGTACCCTCATTTGAAAGCTTTTGCAAGGTGCAGGGAATAAAAGGGAATTGATTGTAGTGAAATCAATGCGAGGATGCTGTTGCACACGAGGAAGGCACATTTTGTGGGGGCAGGGGGGAGATAAAGAGGCAGAGAGAAAGAAAAATGGACCTCCGGAAGGATGCTGGAGAGTGGTGTGGGTATTTGCCACTGGTTAACCTTTTGGTTGTAATGTTTCCCTCTCCTTGCCTCAACATATTGCCTATTTAAAAGAGTTGTTTCTGGAATACCTGGCAATGGCAAAGACTGCCATATGGGCCAAGCCAAATTTAAAAAATGACTTTATACAGTTCATTACAACCTACATTTTGCAGAATCCATGGTTATATCTAAGCAAAAGGACCTATTCTTTGTCAGACAATTCCGAATGGGGGAGGATTATCATAAACAGGGGAACAGCTATGAAGAGGGCTGAGCAACAAAAAGAAGCTTGAAAGTAGTAGTGTCAACACACTGATCAGGTAATGACTGAACCACCATCAAGAAACCTGCTGGCAGATTAGCACATGGGTAGAACTGTGTTGTTTACTGTAATATTTTGGTGCATAAAAGGTAGAGGATGCGACTTTTCACTACAATCAATCCAGCAGGCTTGAAAAGTGCAAAACAGGCTCAAAAACAGTTATGAATGCTTTGTAGGATGGAAAATTTAAGGTAGAGGATGATGCATTGTGGGCTTTAAAATTCTGTTTAAAAGGGAATGCATTGGTTTCATATTTACATTTTTTGCAATATTTTAAATGGTTTCATATTTTTGTTATTGTTGTGCTGTCCTAAAATCTCAGGACAGTGGGATAAATATGAATATCTTCAAGAAATAAATAAATAAACATTACCTTTTGAATTGCATGCATGTTTGTCTGCAAGTGGAGATACAGATGGAAAATAATATCTTACATGAAAAGCCAGAGAAAGAGGTCGATACACAGTTCCATAGCTACAGAGGAGGTTTGTATCAGGCTGATGCTTTAAAAAGAAGAACTCTGTAAAGAAACCACAACCCCACAGCAGCCCTGAAGCAAGAGCTGACATTTAGATGTGCTTCATTTCCTGAGAGAGAATGTACCCCAGTCAGTGTATTATGGGTACTCAAAGGTGGCATGAGGTAGCTCCTCTACAATGTTCACCTATCTCCACAACACAGAAGGGTACACATGTTGAACACTCTCTACATTTATGGGGGGGAATAAATAGAATTGGCCCCGAGATGCTCTGTCCCACTTTTTCAAACCGTGGAGGCAACTAGGTTGGAACATTAATCAAAAAATTAGGTCTGTAGGTATCCCGCTTGACCATATCTTGACGTTAGGGCAGAAACAGGCTCTAAGAATTCTTACTCAGAGGCTAAATGACATAGAGAGGCAGGAACTTTTCTCCCTGGCACATAGAACCTGCTCCCCTTTGTCACAAGGTGTGTTTCCAACGTATAAGCCAGGATATTTAACCTCACTTAGTTCACCACAGGCTAGAGATGTTGGCCAGGATGAATGTATTGCCATCAGCACTCCTTCAGGGTAGGTTTACGGGGATTGCGCCAAGAAAGATTTTGCCCATGTGGAAACCAGTCCCCAGAATTTATCCAACACGTGCTTTTATTTTGCCCTTTTTATGTTCATATTAGAAACAACTTAATTGCCCCATTGCTGAAGAAGTTCCAAGGCCACCCTTCTAGATGGTTAGTCCAATACTGTTTAATAGACAAGAACTCTTATGTTACAGCCCAGGTAGCAAAGTTTTTTATGGCCGCTATACGCAAGAGAGCAGAGATTACCTCGACCATCCATCCATCTTCCTGATGTTTTTACCCATTCGCAGTTTTACTCTTTTTCACTGTTTTTATGATTCACTGTATATTTGCTTATACGGGTCATACGGCCGCAATAAACTAGGTTGGAACAAGCCAACATCTCGAGACTCCTCAATCACAGCTGCTGACACAAGCTACACTGTTGAACAAATCCCGTGTTTTTTACATCAAGGATCTCATATGGCTGTTCATATTTACTGACTGATTTGATATGATTGTAATCCCACCATTCCCCATGAACTGAAACGCAGGGCTGCTTACAATATAATTTTAAAACATTGCAGCTAAAAACATAACAAGGGATAGAAATTAAAATGTAATGATATTGATTATAATGTTAAAACAGAATTATGTTAAAAACCATTTCAAAACATCTTGATTAAAAATAGTAAATACAGTAAAAGTGATAACCATAAGATGGCCATTATCTAGTGTTAATGGCTAACGAAGCTGCTCATCTAAAACTAGATATGAGAAAACACAATGAGTCATTTTTCGAATACCAGGACCTTCTGTGGATGATACCAGGCCCTCCAAATCTAACTTAAATACATTATTTTGAAAACCCTTTGAAACTCTGGGTATTTTAATTTAAAACAAATCTTGGGGAGGAGGTTGTGCCTTGTTTTAGATGAGAACTTTACCTCTTAGAGGCATGGTCCTCCAATTTCAAAATAATCCCCACCTGGAGTACTGTGTCCAGTTCTGTGCGCCTCAATTTAAAAAGGATGTTGACAACCTCGAGCGGGTGCAGAGGAGGGCGACCAGGATGGCTGAAGTCTGGAAGAAATGTCTTATGAGGAACGGCTTAGGGAGATGGGAATGTCTAGTCTTTCAAAAAGAAGTCTGAGAGGGGATATGATAGCTATGCTTAAATATTTGAAAGGATGTCATACTGAAGAGGGAACAGGTTTGTTTTCCATGGCTTCAGAGACTAGGACTCGGGGCAATGGTTTCAAACTAAAGGAAAAGAGATTCCATTTGAACATCAGGAAGAACTTCATGACAGTTAGAGCTGTTTGGCAGCAGAATATGTTGCCACAAAGGGTGGTGGAGTCTCCTTCTTTGGAGGTTTTTAAGCAGAGGCTGGATGGCCATCTGTCAGAAATATTTTGATGGGGGTTCCTGCATGGCAGGGGGTTGGACTGCAGCTTAACACAAGCACTAGCACTGCTTTGCTGTACACAGCCAACAACTAGTGGAGAAATGCTGCCTTGCCCTCCTGTCACTTGCTTGATAAAATTAGCAAACCCACCCACTCAGCATCTATATTCAGTTTTCTAAAATAAAATTTTAAAAAATCATCCAGAGATGTTTCTGCATAAAGCGTAGCTCGGCCTTTAGTCATACTGAAGTCAGATCCCATGTTGTGTATGGGTTAAGTACTGTCATGTTGGAATCGTCTAAGGAGAGAGATATTTAAGGAGGAAATTTGCCAGATACAGGTAACTATCTCTGGAAAAGCTTCCTTTCTCAGAAAACATTCCTGGCCCTACAACTGTCCTGAGCATCTAACCCAGTCATGTCCAAACTTCGGCCCTCCAGATGTTTTGGACTACAACTCCCACAGTCCTTTGCAATTGGAAATACAGGCTTGGAATTCTGGGAGTTGTGGTCCAAAACATCTGGAGGGCCGAAATTTGAACATGCCTGATCTAACTGAACATTAAATACATATGAGCATATACCCTTTAGAGTGGCTAGTTCTTCTGCTTGATGTAGCAGCCATTTTCATTGCTCTGTTTTCTTTCTACCCTCCTTCTTATTTAAGCGATAGCTAACTACTCGACTTTGTCCCTGGAAGCCCAGGTGGCGGCGGTGTCCAGGGCGGCCTTTTACCAGCTCAGGCTAATTGCCCAGATTCGCCCGTACCTTGATGTGGACACTCTTCGGACAGTTGTGCAGGTGTTGGTGATCTCACGGATCGATTACTGCAACGCTCTCTACATGGGGTTGCCCTTGACCCTTGTCCGGCGTTTGCAGCGGGTGCAGAACATGGCAGCCAGGCTGGTGATGGGTGTGAGCAGGTATGCCCGTATCACCCCCATCCTGGCCCGCCTGCACTGGTTACCCTTTGGTTCCCGGATAAGGTTCAAGGTCATGGTTTTGGTTTACAAAACCTCCATGGCTTGGGACCTGCCCATCTGGCAGAGCGGATCTCCCAGAGGTCAATCTCGTCCCAACCCACTAGAGCTTCGTCCTCCCTTTCTCTCCGAGTGGCCACACCGAGAGAAGCCCGTAGGGCTTCAACCTGGAATCGGGCCTTCTCGGTGGTGGGACCGGCACAGTGGAATAAACTGCCTCCAGAGATTTGGCAGACCTAGTTGCTGGCGGCGTTCAGAAGGGCCTTAAAGACCTGGCTCTTCAGGCAATGCTTTGGGGACCTCTGAGCATCCTGTTATAGTGGCTTGTTTGTTTGTTGGTTGGTTGGTTGGTTGGTTGGTTGGTTGGCTGTTTTTTCTCTCTCTTTTGCCGGAGCTAACTATTTTTTATTTTATTTTTTGGTGGGTGGTGTTTGGTTTATTTCCCTGGCCATTTGGCTAGTATTTTATCATGTCTTGTATTTTATGATGTTTGATTGATTATGTTATGTTGGGTTTGTAGTTGGGTAGTCTCTTGCGACATGCTGTACACTGCCCAGAGTTCCCTATGGGAAAATCGGGCGGTTTATAAGTACAAAAATAAATATAAATAAATAAATAAATAAATAAATAAATAAATAAATAAATAAATAAATAAATAAATAAATAAATAAATAAATAAAGAAGAAGAAGAAGAAGAGAATTTATGAGTCATGGCTCCTATTTCAAGGTACTTGAGCAGCATGTGAATGGAAGGAAGAGTTTTAGGCTTCTGGGAGATGAATAAGCCAGACAACTGAAGGTGCCTTGTCATCTGTATGCACCAAACGCATTATCTGCCCCCCCCCGCCAGATCCTTCCACAATCAGCAGACTGTTAACTACCAACATCTGAAATATTTGCTAGTCCAAATATTCAGAATATTTCAATGTGGGTTCGGGCACCTCCTGAACAGGGCTGTACAGATGGCAGCCTTTTTTTCAAGGGTGGGTCAGCCCGGGCACCTGAATGAACAGGGCTGCCCAATGACAGTTGGCAAAACAGCCTTGTTTGCTTAAAGCTCCCTCTGGACAAGTAAACCTTCAGATCTTTCCAGCAGGAGAACATCAAAATGAAAAATCAAGTTTGAATTCAGGATGAGAGGCTGAGAGAGCCCAATGATGAGTGATATTCTACACCACTGCTTTACAAAGTCTTATTTTGCATCTTCATTGTTGTGTGAAGATGATCCTGTTATCCTGATAGCTATGCTCGCTGAGTACAACAAGCTCTGTCCGTTCTGTAAAACTGATCAGACTTTGAGTTTTGCTCCAGTGGCAGGCCAAGGTTCAGCTAAACTAAGTTTAGCAAGGCTTTTCATTAAAAGTTTGGGTAGAAGGCAACACATTGGCTGCAGCAGCTTTGGACTTGATGTTGATGGAGGAATTGCGGACATCTGTGTTAGCAGAGGAACCATCCCCATAGATGAAACCATAGATCTTACTTTCATGGTATGCAAGGTCTTTGCAACTTTCCAGCCAGACTGTGTCATACATATATCTCACATACATCTCACCAGCATTGGATATCCTGTTGGGAATTCACAGCTCATGAAATATTGAGTAGGAGTAAATTCAGAAGAGTTCTGTAACTAAAGATAAAGAACTGCACTTCTTGCTTACGAAAAATGTCCTAATCAACTATTGAGGGAAGCAAAAGTTAGTTTCAAAAAGAGCTGTCGATGCACTGCACCACTCTCATCCTAATATTTAAACTAGAATTGTCTGACCCTCAGGAGAGTCAAGCAATCTGAATTTATCAGGGTCTCCTCTAAACACACACACGAGAAAACAAACATCCTCAAAGAGGAAGAACTGTAAAACCTTTATTGTCCCATTCAAAAAGTGAAAATTAACCTTGGCTTCTTCTTTTTCTCAATATATTTACAAAGAAATATATCTGTGTCTGTCCAGATATTTTGGTCCAGTGCCTCTCCTCTCCCTGCAGCAGGTGCTTTCCAAGGCCATCAGCTATTTTTCCTGTACTGTAGGACCCCTGTATCCACGGATTCAGTTATCCACAGTTGGCAGATGAAAAAATAAATAAATAATTCAGCAGCCACAAAGCAAGCTACTGTCACAAAGAGCAGCTGTAAAGCAAGCTACTGTCATAAAATAGCAGCCGTAAAGCAAGCTACGGTCACAAAGAGCAGCTGTAAAGCAAGCTACTGTCATAAAACTGCAGCCGTAAAGCAAGTTACGGTCACAAAGAGCAGCTGTAAAGCAAGCTACTGTTGCAAAACAGCAGCTGTAAAGCAAGTTACTATCATGAAACAGCAGTTTTGGGGACATTTTGGCATTCTCTCTTATCCACTGTTTTCATTATCCACAGGAAGGCTTGGAACCAATCCCCAGCTGATACTGGGGTCCTACTGTACAGATTTACTCTTCAAGTGGCTCAGCCTACACTGATATTCTAATGAAGGGTCATATTGGAAGGAGTGTCTCTCCCATTATGAGCCTCCCAGTCCTTCAGAGTAGGACTTCCTCTCAGTCCCATTGCCATCACAGGCATGTTTGATGGGGACACAAGAGAGGGCCTTCTCTGTGGCTGCCCCTAGTTTGTGGAACGCTCTTCCTCAGGAGATTAACTTGGTCCCTCCCTTTTATCTTTCTACCAAGAGTTAAAGACCGAACTCTTCAGGCAGGCTTTTCATAACTATAACTGAGTCTTGGGATGCTGGGTTTTGTTTAGCTGTATTTTAATTTTACTAGTTTTAACATAGTGAGCTGCCTTGAGTCTTCTCATCAGGTGAAAGGTGGCCTTCAAATGAAACAAAAAAAGTAAATAAGTAAAATCTGGACCTAGATTCTGAGCAGTAACTTCCAAGCTCACTTCAGTCAGTATTCTCCTTTCAAAAAAGGAATCATATTTTACAGCCTGTGCTCCACTAGCATTCATCGTTTTCATAGAGTTTTTCACAGTTATCTATTGAGTCTTTCCCCCTCCTTAATCTCACATTCAAATAACATCTATTTCCCTCACAATAAAGCACATGCCATATTTTGGGCCTAAGAGCCAGTAAAGGGAACATATTCATTATAAACTGTTGGCAGCTACATTTATCCCAGTGTTATCTTTTCAGGAGAGCAAGAATTACCAAGCGGGGAGGAGGGAGAGAAGAAAATGCCTTCAGAGTTATTGGACCAATGGCTCCACAGAACAATTGAAATCAGAGAGATGAAGTGATGCTGGTAAGGAGCGTATCTTAAAATTACTGTAGGCATGAAGGGTCTACTTTGGGGTTTTTCATTCACTCTCTAGGGTGAAATCATGTGATTTTTCCATGTGGGTATTGTGCAGTCATTTAGAAACTTGCTGTAGCAGAGCAAATTGGTGCATTAAATTGGTTGGGTTTTGTTTGCTTGTTTTTTGGTTGGGTGTTTTTTTAAATGTACAATATGGGCACACACTAAAACTATGATATGAAGCGATCATATTTTTTATTTTTTATTTTAGTATTTTTTACCTCATCTTTCTCCTTGGAAAAGGACCCAAGGCGGCTTACATTAAGGAGTGTCAATATACAGTCCATTACGATTAAGACATATTCAGTTTGAGAAACAGAGAATTGAGGGGGTATCTAAGACAACATTAAAACTAAAAATTGACAACATAGTGTGAATACAATCGCACAAGGAGAGATATAAACGCAAAGTTATAAGTGGTTATAAACACAAAGTCTGTGTAGCCAGGTGTGGTAGATTCATATAAAGACACATCATTCGAGGAATTGAAAGCAGACAATTGAAAGCAGCCAAAGGACCTGGGGGTGGGGGAGAGGAGGAAAGGTGCATAGCAATGTCTGGAACTTGAGTCATGGCAACTGGACTTCTTTTCTTGAGAGACTGAAACGTTTCACTGCTTATCCAAATAGCTTTGGCAGTCTGAGGAAAGCTACTTGCGAGTACACCATTTTATAGTTCACTTTGTGCTGTCTCCAATCCTTTCTTGACAGCCAAGCCCAGAGAATAGAGATGGGGTGTGTTTTGTCAGCCCCATGGACACTCTCCTGTGGGGGTGCCCCAGGGGCTGGCGATATCCCTATGCTCTTCAACATCTACATGAGGCCGCTGGCTGAGGTCATTCAGAGTTATGGCGTCTGCTGTCATCAGTATGCTGATGACACACAGTTCTATCTCTCCTTTTCCAACTCTGCAACGGAGGCTGTGTAGACCCTAGACTGCTGCCTAGCTGCGATCATGGAATGGACCAGGACTAACAGGCTCAAATTCAACCCTGGGAAGACTGAGGTATGTTCCGGGGGGGGGAGCAGATGGGTACAGTGGCCCTCTCTCTAGTTTGGGAGGATTGACCCTCCAGTTGGCGGAGAGTGTGAGGATTCTGGGCATTGTCCTGGACCCACCTTTGTCCCTGGAGGCCCAGGTGGCAGCTGTTTTTTGGGAAGACTTTTATCAACTGAGGTTTATCGCCCAGATCCACTCTCTACATGGTGCTCCCTCTGACGCTTGTTTGGCGACTGAAGCGGGTGCAGAATGCAGCTGCCAGGCTGGTGGTTGGTGCAGGCAGGTTTGACCGTATCACCCCCATCTTGGCTGTTGCCTCCTGAATAAGGTTCAAGGTATTGGTTTTGGTTTATAAAACCCTCCATGGTCTGGGACCTAACTATCTGGCGAATGGATCTTTCAGAGGTCAACTTTGTCTCAACTGTCCAGAGCCTTGCTCTCCCTCTTGCTCCGGGGTGGCCACTCTGAGGGAGGCCCGAAGGGTTTTTACCCAGAGTCGGGCCTTGTCAGTGGCCACCCCGGCACTTTGGAATAAACTGCCGTTGGAGAATAGGTTGGCCGAGTCTCTGCCAGCCTTCAGGAGAGCTTTGAAGACCTGGCTATTTAGGGAAAGCTTTGATGATTGCTGAGTGTACGATGGTGTGTTTGTCTGTTGGTTTGTATTGTTTGTCCCAGCTCTTCCTTGCCGGACTTTTGTTTGTTGTATGGCTGTTTGTTATTTTGTTTTTTATCTTCCTATTTGATTTATTGTTGGGGTTATTTTCTTCGGGAAGTTGTTTATTTGGCAATTTGTTGTACACACTCCAGAGTTCCCGAGAGAAAGTCTGGTGGTCAACAAGTATACAAATAAATAAAATAAATAAAATAAGATGCTGAAACCTCTAAAGCAGGGGTGCCCAAACTTTTTCTAAGGAGGGCCAGATTTGGTGGCTGAGAATGTGTCAGGGGCCGGTTGCTCCCCGACCATGCCACCCCACTGTAAGTCCCACCCACTGACCCATAAGCCCCACCCACTGACCCATTGCAACCCCACCCACAGGAAGGAAGGCGGGGACCAAGGGAGGGAGGAAAGAAAGAAGGTGGGGACCAAAGGAAGCACAGGGAGCCGTGGCCACAGGTCGCCCATTGGAAGAGGCAATCTGTGCGACCTTGCACCACCCCGCAAGCTC
The DNA here is from genome assembly GCA_029282475.1 of Phrynocephalus forsythii. Lineage (NCBI taxonomy): Eukaryota > Metazoa > Chordata > Lepidosauria > Squamata > Agamidae > Phrynocephalus > Phrynocephalus forsythii. The sequence goes on from JAPFRF010000001.1 coordinate 142,248,972, forward strand.
CCCAGCAGTGGTGATGGCTCACCCACCAGCTCACCCCAAAGCTCCTTGGCAGTGGCAGAGGCCCGCTGGCCTGCCCACCCCCACACATTCCCCTGCGGTGGCGGCGGCGGCAAACCGCCACCGCCCAAGCTTCCCAGCAGTGTCAGTGTTGGCAGATTTTTTTAAAAAAAAATGGGGTGAAGGAGGGGGGAGGGGCAAGCCAGCCAGCCATGGGCCACTCAGAATGGCCTGACGGGCCAGATTTGGCCCCCGGACTTTGGGCAGGCCTGCTCTAAAGTATGGGTCGTTAGGTATGGCCTTGGTGGTGGAGGCATGAAGCATTTTTGATTTGTCTGGGTATATTTTTGATTTGTCTGGGTATATATATTTGTCTTCCCTGACCCCTCTCTCAAACCACAGAGAAAACAGAGAAGATAGTTGGTTTGAGAGAGGGGCCAGGGAAGCCAATCATGTGAATATTGAAAGCCCCTCTTTCAACAGAGGGGGGGGGCTCAGGCACAGTCTATCTGCTACTTATCAGACTGTGCTTTCAACAATACCCAGACAAATCAGAAATACTTCACACCTCCACCACCAAGGCCATAGCTAAGGACCAATACTTTATGGGTTTCAGCACCTTAGGCGATTTCCCACCTAATGGCCTATGGGGACTATTGTCCACCTAATGAGCCTATTCGGGTCATTGTTCATCTTATGAGCCTATTTCAGACCAGGATGACAGGAGGTCAAAGTGAATTATAAAATGGAGGATTCACAATTAGCTTTCCTCAGACTGACGAAGCTGTTGGATGAGTAGTGACACGCTTCAATCTCTCAAGAAAAGAAGTCCAGTTGCCATGACTCAACTTCCAGATAAACTCACTTGGATGACTGAGAATCTTCACAGATGTTCATAGCAATGTATTATGTACATGGCATGTGCCATTAAAACATAGTCCATCTCTTTGTAATTAAAACAGATACATAAAATTGGAATTTTGAGGAAGCATGTTCTTCCCTCAAACAATCAGAAATTCATGTTTCTCATTTCCTTCCTGCATTGGAAATATTTGTGTGACCATTAACTTGCCTCTGTTCCTGGAAGTTCAGAGGCTAGATATGGGAACTTGGTTTGACAACTCAGTCTTGTAAGAAGACCCCAGATATTCTTGTCTGGTGTAGATCCTGCAAACCACATTCTTGCCTTTGTAAGGTGGTGGTGGTGGGGATAATTTGCTTTGCACTGTAATACGAAACTGATCTAACTTGCCACTTTTGGTCCCATATTGATCCCATAGCATATACCCATATTGTCTGAACGGCTTCTGAATGCCTTCTGCCAGGTTTGACTGGCCAGCTAAGTCAGTGAATTTGTTTGAAGAAATTAGTTTTTATATAATCTATATGTTATATACATTTTGTTGTTGTTGTTTCTGTTATTCATCTGCCCAGGGGAGCAATTTGCTAGATGGGTGGTCTGTTAACTGACTAACTAACTAACTAAATAGCCAGGGCTTCTATCACACAACCACTTAAATACGCCTTTTTCTTTTACTGAATTTGCATCTAAAGATTGTGCCCCCACGACCAGTTGCATCTTCTGAACACCCCTCTCAACCACGCCCCCTGAAGCACATCTCAAGTGCAATTTCCTGCACCACCACTAGGGGTTTGATCAAATTAATTCGCTTGCTGATGAGCATTTTGATGCAAAGCAAAGGTCGTGTGAACTCCAAAAAGCCGCATCTTCTTCCAGTTTCACCCGTTTTGCAGCAAACAGCTTTTCAAAACAGCACTTTGATGTGCATTTGGCAAATAGGGACACACAAAAAAGGTTCAAAAATGCTACAGTGGGGGCAGTAACTCCACATATAACATCACATGACCACTCTCTGAGAAAGTGCATGTTTTATTATCTGCATTTAGTGGTCATGTGATAGAGGCTTAACTAAACAAACAAACAAACAAACAAACAAACAAAACAAACAGTTACAAAATGACTGCAGAGGCACAGAGAATATATCCCTAATTAAGGAAAGAAAAAGAAAGCAGGTAGCTTTTAGTTTTTGCATTTATCCGAATTTTACAATGCAATTCTCTCATTTAGAAATGAAAATAAACTATATACTGGGCTAGTTCCTTGGTTTTCATTTGACACCGATCCAAAAGCTAGTTTTAAAACTAGTAGCATAATCAAATATAATGCATAATAAAATCTGTACAAATGAAATAAAACATTGTAACAGGTTCCGCATTACCTCCTATCACCTATTTGCATTTTGCAATTTCAATAAATTTTTCCTACTTCTAACGTCCAACAAATAATACAACACAGAACTATTGTGTATTAAGAACCCATCACAGTGCTGCAACACTTCTTGCCTCGTGCTCTCTCAGAGTTTAATCATATTTCATAACCAACACAATGTCACCATAGTATCAGATTAATTAGGTAGGGACTGCCTTCTGTTTGCTTCTCATTATTTTATTTCTTTTTTTGGCAAGCTAATTTGTTCATCGAGAGAATTTGCAGTGTTTCTTCATTTCTCCCCAGTGGGAGCTGTTTTATTTTTCCAAGCCTGGCTTCTTTGCTATCAGCACAATGCCTAACAGCTCTCAGTGTTCAGGGTTAATACTATATTTCATAAAGTTCAATAAACCAATTAATTATAAAGTTGGAATAGTGTTCCTCCCTATTGCTTTCACACTATCCATTAACATCCTTCACACATTGCTTATCTTTGTACAAGGCCACCACACATACATAAACACTGCTTGGTCTCTTTACACTCCAGTATTCTCCCTAGGGCAACATTTGCAAAGATCTTTTTAATTCATTCTTATAGGAGCATAATACCATTGCCACATATATAAAAGAAAAATCATGTTTACACACTGCTGCATCTATAGATAATTGGGGTCAGTTTTATAAATATGCATTCTCCATTTATTGAGATGGGAACCACTAGAACACATGCGGGCAATTTCTAAGATTTGAGAGCATACTGATACCTCCTTGACCCATTAACAGTACCTATGCAGGGAAATGGATAGGGGATCTGTGTCCCTTTTGGGTTTACTAGACCTCTCAGCTGCCTTTGACACTGTAGACCACGGCATCCTGACTCATCTCTCTGATATGGGAATTGGGGGCACTGCATTTGAGATGTACAAAATAATGCAGGGCATGGGTAAAGTGGATAGAGGGATGCTCTTCTCCCTCTCACAAAATTCCAGAACTAGAGGACATCCACTCAAACTGAGGGGGTGGGAGAGTGAGAGCAGACAAAAGAAAATATTTTTTTACCCAGCGTGTTGTTAGTCTGTGGAACTCCCTGACACAAGATGTGGTGATGGCATCTAACCTGGATGCCTTCAAAAGGGGATTGGACAGATTCCTGGAAGAAAAGTCTATCACAGGTTACAAACCATGATGCAGATGCGTAATCTCCAGGCTTAAAACCAGGGTATTTCAAGGGCCAGATGCAGGGGAGTTGTATCAGGAGACAGATATCTAGTCTCGTGTGCTCCCAGACGCATATGGTGGGGCCACTGTGAGATACAGGAAGCTGGACTAGATGGGCCTCTGGCCTGATCCAGCACGGCTCTTCTTATGTTCTTATGTTAAAGTGGCTCTGGTCCTTCCTGCAGGATAAAATGCAGAAAGTAGTGTTGGGTGATTCAAGTACGACACCACGACCACCGACCTGTGGAGTCCCCCAGGATTCTCTTCTTTCACCTATGTCATTTAACATCTACCTGTATATGAAACCTCTAGGGGAGATTATCAGGAGTTTAGGGGTTAAGTGCCACCAGTATGACGATGACACCCAACTATAACTCTCATCACCTCCAGATTCTAAGGGAGCTGCTATTGTGACCTTACACGGTTGTTTAGCTTCAGATATGAAGTGGATGAGGATGAACAAATTGAAATTAAACCCAGACAAGACCGAGGTGCTGCTGACACTATGTTAACAATTGTTAGCCTTATAATAATTGATGTCCCTCAATTCCCTGCTTCTCAAACTGATTGTGTCTTAATTGTAATGGACTGTATTGTTGCTCCATACTGTAAGCCACCTTGGGTCCTTGTCCAAGGAGAAAGGCTGGGTAAAAATACTCAAAAAAATCTTTAATTTGCCACAGGGGCTTCATTGAACTGATGCTAAATAGTCTATTTTTTTGAGACACCAGTGTTCTGGTGGGGTTGGGGGTGGGGGATTAGGCCATAGCCTTAAAAAAACACCTTTGTGACAGAAACAGAGCATTTCACCTGCTGAGAGGAAGATCCAATTGTTTAAGCAGAGGGCTCAGGGTATATCTGGATAGGCCTGAGATCTTCTAAAATGGTGTACATGATAGAATCATAGAACCATAGAGATGGAAGTTGCCCATAAGGCCATCGTGTCCAATCCCTAGTTCAGTACAGGAATACCTCCTGGAGACATTTGTATCAACAGAATTTAGATCGAGGGTGGGCAACTCGGCAAGGCCAAACAAGCCTAATTTTAGATTCCCCCCTCCCCAGCCCCTTGGGGGCTGCACAGACTGCCAACAATGATTCCTGTTCCCACTACTGTGGCCTCCTCCAAGAAAAAATTCCACTCTAACCATGCCTGGACATGCAGTCAGTTCAATGGATCTAGTCTTGTTGGATCTACCAGTAGCAATTGGGCCCTCCTATTCTTACGTTTCCATCTGGATTTACCAGTATTGTAAGTTTCAGGTACCACAGTATTTTAAGAGTACAAGTACTGTGAATGACAAGTGCAAGGGTTTGCAATATACAACTACAAGATTTACAAGTAATGCAAAATCTCTGTAGATGAATAGGCTAGAAAGTCAGGATCTGAACAACTGAATATAGCGCTTTGTGGATAATGCCCAAAGCATCTAAATAGCATAATTTTTCCCAGATCTGCTTTTGAGGGCGGCAAAAGTTACCAAGTATCATTTCGTCTATGTCTCCTCCACCTCCTCCTCCTCCTCCTCCTGTAAGTGGGGAAAGGGCTTTAGTAGCAAGCTACCTCTGAGAAGCAGGAGGTGCTGGCCTCAGTAGATGGCAAACACATGCCTTTAACAGGTTTATTCCGCTGGCAGGGATTCCTTTCAGAAGCATTTGGGGGGTAAGTGCTGCACACCACAGAGTTCAATCTCTGCTAAGTAGATTAGTTCTATACTGGTGAAAGGTTCTGGGGAAGTATAGACTTACTCACCATGTGATCTGAGGAGTCTGTCATTAGGTTTCACAGATAGGATATACAGTAATTATATGTTCCCTGGAGGGTACTTCTAATTGAATTATAGGGTATCTCACAAGCGTTTCGGACAGAGTTTTAAGAAGTCTGAATTATTCCACTTGCCCAGAACAAGACAGAGATGCTCCATAATCCAATTAGAAGTACCCACCAGGAAGTGTGACTTTACCTCATGAAGCAGTCTTCTATAATAATGTTTCCTTATAGTCTGCCATTCTGAGAAGATTCTTAGACTCCAGTCCCCACCCTCCGTCTCTTCGCCTCTGCTTCAGCCTGATGCATCAACCAGCTGGCCATTGTTTAGCAGACTGTGCACCTCATCCTTTCACCCACTCTATCAATATTAGCAATTCTGTCAGGAAGCACAATACTAACAGAGGGGCTTTCTTCAAACAACAGAGAAATCACCTGCTCTGCCTGTAAATATTGGATGGTTGCTTGGAAGGTGGTCCTTTGACTGAACTCTAACTGAAGTGCAGTTAATTTCATACCTGTTACTCAAAATTCCCCCTTCACCTTCACCTGGCTATCAGGATGTCCTGCACTCTCTGTGACATAGTGGATATGCTGTGTTGCTTCGCACTCACAAATCCTTTAGGTCCTCTATATGGTGTGGTGGCAGCCCTCTGCTTTAGGTGGCAGGAGTGGTGCTCTTACTGCTGCTGCCACCATCACTGCCATCACCATCCATCATCACTTCTGCCCTTCTATCTCCCTTTAAGAGCAGGGCGAAAGGGCAGGTATGCTCCATATTGCTGCAGTTGGTACAGCTTTACAGAGCCCACCAACCTCTTCTTCTGAAGGGCTAGTCTGGTAATGTATCAGTGGTGGTATCTGCTGTAGGAAAATGAATCCACACATAGCACGTTTTTGGGTTCCACAAAGCCAGGCCTCCATGCTCCTCCTGCAATCTCCCTCTGCAACCAGGAGGCCTGACACTTTTATTAGCTGTAAAAGGCAGGATTTCAGATATGGCGTGATATCCTACATGTCAGCCAGCCATAGGCTGATGAACTCCTGGGAAGGGCTTATGTGACGTGGACGTGTCACCTAGCGAGGGCCTTAATGATGGATTACCAAGCAGCTTGTCATTTCCTTACATCCCATCCCATGATATAAGCAGTGTAGGAAGGGTCTTGTTTTTTCCTATGGCCATCTCATGGCCTTGTGGGAGGAAGAGATAACCAGCAGCCTGCTTCCTGAGTGTCAGGTCTCATGGAATCCATTGTCCTCTCATCCGGGGCATTCCCGCACAGGTGGGGGTCAATAATTCCCACAGGACCCTTTGCAGGAAGCTTGCTGGGTGCTTATTAATATGCTTATTAATATCTCTTAAGGGGACATTCCTATAATCTGCCACAGCTGTGGAATGGTTAGTGTGGCTCTTGACAGCATTAACAGGAATGGGATATAATCTGCCACATTTCGGATTCTGCTTCCTGAAGTGGGAACCTCACCCTGCACAATGGGAAGGCTGCCCTGCCTCTGCCTTATTGGTGACACAGGAGAGGGCCTTCTTTGTCACTGCCCTGAGACTTTGGAACTCCCCCCACAGGAAGCCAGGCTGGCTCCATCTCTGCTGTCCTCCCACAAGCAAAGACCTTTCTCTTCATGTAGGCCTTATTAATTTTCCTTAATAATTGACAAGCTAAGAGGGGTTTTGAAATGGGATGTATTTGTATCTTGTGACTCCCAAATCTGTTTTAGTAATACTTTTAACTAACATTTAATATAATAATAATAAATAATAATAATAATAAACTTTTTTTCTATGTTGCCTTTCTCCCCACAGGGACCCAAGGCATCTTACAGCAATAATCCAATACAATCAGAAAAATTAATTAACAAGACAGAAGTATTGAAACAGCTCACAACATGAAACATTAAAAGAAATAGCAAAAAACAAGGATTTAAAAACAATAATAAAGAGCACTATAACAACAGCAACAGAGTTTAAAAGGCTCCCTGCCAAAAAAACCTGAATATTGAGATGTTATTAATAATTTTCTTGTAAAAGTGTGGGAAGCAGTATAGAGAAGGTCCTATTTCTTGCTGCCACCCTGAGTTTTAAATCCTTTTTAAGATTTGACTAATTTACCTGTTTTAGCTTTTAATACTGTGTTTTAATTATGTAAGCCAGTGGTGCCCAAACTTCAGCCCTCCAGATGTTGTGGACCACAACTCTCATAGTCCTTTGGCATTGGCAATAGAGGCTTGGAATTCTGGGATTTGTGGTCCAAAACATCTGGAGGGCCAAAGTTTGGACACCCCTGATGTAAGCTGCCTTGGGTCCTTTTTGTGAGAGTGAGGACAAGACTACGCAAGTTGCAGAAAGTGAGCCATCTGAAACAATTGGTGTTGAGACACAAGAAATTTCTGAGACTGTGAATGAGTGCGCATGGGAGTTACAAAATATAAACATAAAATAAGTCAATAGAGAAATCAAAAGTGAGAATGTACAGGAGGCATATTGGGTATTAGATGAGGTGGAGGATGAGTGGGTTGAGCGCGAGACGGGACTGGCTCGAGAGTGGCAGGAGAAGACGGGCAGTTGGAAAAGGCAGTTAGTGAGCGTTGGGACACAGACGGTGGAGAATGAGCAGAAAAAACAAGCAGAACAGATTAAGATAAGAAGGAACGAAGAGTTCGTATGGTCTGTCCACGTAAAACCGCTAAGGTGGCCTGAAACATTAGAGAAATTTCAGAGAGAATGGAGGAAAGAGAGAGGGGCAGGACCGGTAGCTCAGTGGGCCAAACACCCCAGTTGCGGAACTCAATGTATGGGCCAGGGACTGAGTACTCCACCATTTTTCTAGATGAGGCTAATGTAGAATTTAACCCAGTTAATGTTATTTATGAAGAGCCAGTGTTGATAGAAGATGTTATGCAACCTTTGACACCGTTGTCACCCGTTATAAGAGAAAGAACCTACAGTTGTTTGCAAGCTGTAAGAAATAAAAATCCGTTTAATGTTAACCCAAAATTGGACTCTCGCCTCGTTTGTGGATCGGAACCGCAGGTGAATCGAACCGAACCTTCACACTTTTATTAGGAGCCAGCTGTGGTAAAAATATTTGAAATGAATATAAATAAATAAAACCAATATGATTTACTAATCAATTAAATTAAAAGAAGAGGTGTGACATCCTTTATATATCTTTGTGAACTTCTTGACCATAGTGAATATCCTGCTGTCATTTGTATTGCCATTTTATTTGCCTATATTACTGCCTGAGACCTTAGAGCCATACTGTTGTTATTCATTGTTTGCTTGCTTATAGAAGCACAGCGGCAGTTGCAATTTAATGAGCTAAAACATGTTCTGGCAGTCTAGGAGTCTTAGGGTCACTCCACTTCCTAGCCTTTTCCCACCTATCAGGACAGCACATTTTTAATGCCATGAATGTAATGATTGTATGAGACATATCAATTCTTATAGTAAAAACAAAGTCACTTTTGGGGCAAAACAACATTATCACTGCTCTCCATGGTACTAAATGCATTTTCTCCAGACTGTACATGGGCTACAGCACAAAGTTCTTCTCAGCACAACCATCCAAATTACCTGACCCATAGGAAAGCAACTGCTACTTTTCCATCTGAGAGCTACATTTAGTTAATGGCATAAAGCAGGGCTGTTCAACTTTGAACAGGCCAAGGTCTACTTTTTCTGGCCCAAAGTGCCTGAGGGCTACTACACTAAAGCCTCTACTTATGAATTTTATCTGTTCCGAGCACATGCTCGTAAGCAAAAACTTTTGTAAGTAGAGCAGCGGTTTCCCATAGGAATGCATTGAAAACCAATTAATCTGTTCTGGAGGGAACAGATTTCAATACCCCATGGCCCTTGAACTGCTCCACTTGGTAGAGAAAGTGGGCTGGCAGACCCAGAACTTTGCTGGGGCAGTGGTGGTCCTTGGGATGGGGGAGGGAGGGCTAGAGAACTTATCCCCTCACTTTTTTAATTGATGGCCAGCGGGCTACTTTTGAACTCTTCACGGGCTACCAGTAGCCCACGGTCTACCTGTTGGGCAGGCCTGGCATAAAGGAAATACAGAGCTATCATCACCCACAAGTGCCACAAGTCAAATCCCCTTATCAGCAAAGGTGTACAAGAATTCTATACTTGGAGCACTACAAGCAAGACCAGTTTAGGCAGCTTTGCATCTTCGTCTACAAAGCCTAGAACTCTCTGTTTCCCCCTTTCCCCTTGATAGCTGGCCACAGTGATCTGGGCTAATAATGAGAGCAGTTGGTCATCTCCTCAGACCAGAAACAGAGTGCTGGTATAGGATATGGACAACTGGGATATCAACTCTCCCTCAGGATAGAATGAAATGTGTCAGGAGGCATGGGTTATTGCTGGAAATATCACCTCAAGATCCAGTTTACCCCTCCCCCCTGCCGCCCAGAACATCTAGTGGAACTGAATAGAGCTCTGCATCGGTGTCACTTTGCTCTTTCCAATACAGCACCTCCTCCCGTTACTGCTTTCCTCTCTCTCTCTCTCTCTCTCTCTCTCTCTCTCTCTCTCTCTCTCTCTCTCTCTCTCTCTCTCTCTCTTTCTCTCTCTCTCTCTCTTTCACACACACACACACACAATGTGTTTGAAGAATAAAAGTTCCTCTTCTCATGGAGGGTCTCCATCCAAGGTACGTGATCAGAGGGAAAATCTCCACACAAACAGCAGCCTCCCCCTTCAGAGATATACTGTTTTTGTGTGTGAGAGGGATCAGGCTAAGGCACTCTCCTGCTTTCATGTTGAGGAAAACGAGGTGCACAACACCATGGATATTTAGCAAGTTCCAAAAATTAAGTTCCAAAATTCCCATTTTGGGTTGCAGTGGTACCTCGGTTTACAAGTACCTTGGATTGTGAGTATTTCACAAACTGAACAAATTTTTTAGTAAAATTTTGCCTCAGTTTGCAAGCATTGCTCAGATTTGCGAGACGCTTGTCCTGTCCGCAGCCTCCACAGTTCACTCTGGGCAGCACTGGGCCAATGATGAACTCCAGAGACCGTTGCAAATCCCAACCAAAGCAAACTTCCGATAGGAAATAATGGAATCTGGGACCCCAGAATGGATCAGGTAAGTTTCCATTATTTCCTGTGAGAAAATTTGCTTTGATATGCATACAAGTATTTTGGTTTACGAACATGCTTCTGGAATAGATTATGCTCATAAACCAAGGTACCACTGTATTTTAAAAAAATGAGTCAACAATGTTTTAGATTTGTGCTCTGAAATATTCTGTGCTTTAAATATGCAAACTGAGCTACTCTGGAGCAACCCCATTAACTTTCATTGCAATACAAGGATGAGTTCTGCCCTAAAGAATCCATGTTTTCTTTTCTAATTTGTTTATACACCCCATTTATGATCTGCACAACACACTCACATGCATAGTGCTTCAGATCATATGGCTTTCAGGAAATAATATAATTAGATTAGCAAAGTATTTTCAGGAAAACTGAGCTACATTTCCAAGGTAGATCTTTTTGACTTCAGACTCTACAGGGTTGTGCCAGATTGATTACATATAGTATATATATCATTAAAATTGATATAAGCATAAATGTTCATCCCCTCATGAAGAAGAGTCTTGTTAAGGGTTTACAAGGCTGTCCCCCTCCCTTTCCTCTCCCCCTTCCCTCTCCTCCCTCCCTGTCCCATGTCTTCTGTAACAAGCCAGGGTGATACAGATAATACCCTGGAATACAGAAACAAAATTCAAAATGATCTCAATAGACTGGAGCACTGGGCTGAAACCAACAGAATGAAATTTAACAGGGATAAGTGCAAAGTTCTGTGCCTAGGAAAAAAGAAACCTAATGCACAGCTACAAGATGGAGGACACCTAGCCCAGCAATAATATAAGAAGGAAGGAATTTAGAATTCTTGTAGATCATAAGCTGAATATGAGCCATCAATGTGATATGGCCACAAAAAGGGGCAAATGCTGTTTTAGACATGCATTAACAGAAGTGTGTGTGTGTGTTGTGTCATTACAGTCATGGCCGACTCTTTGTGACCCCATGTCCATGGAGTTTTCTTAGCAGGAATACTGGAGTGGCTTGCCAGTTCCTATTCCAGGCGCTTACAGCACCTGGTATTCCCTGGTGGTCTCCCATCCAAGTACTAACCAGGGCCGACCCTGCTTAGCTTCCGAAATCAGGCGAGATCGGATGTGCTTAGGGCATCTAGGCAGCAGTTAACAGAAGTATATTTTCCAAATCACATGAGGTGCTCATCCCCCTTTATTCGACACTGGTTAGGCCTCACCTTAAGTACCGTGTCCAGATCTGGACACCACACTTCAAGAAAGATGCTGACAAACTGGAACAAGTTCAGAGGAGGGTGACAAGGATGATCAAGGGGCTGGAAACCAAGCTCTGTGTGGAGAGAGTGAAAGAACTGGGCGTGTTTAGCTTGAAGAAAAGAAGACTGCCAGGGGAGGGTGGGGGGCTAAGATAGCACTTTTCAAGTATTTGTAGGACTGTCTACAGAGGAGGGGCAAGATCCGTTCTTGGTCATCCCAGAGTGTAGGATGTGCTCAGGGAAAGAGCAGAGGGCAACGATGGGATTAAGTTAGGAGAACTCGGGGGGGGGGGATTCCCAACTGTTAGAGCAGCGCAGCAATGGAATCAATTACCTCAAGAGGTGGTGAGCACTCCATCACGAGGCATTCAAGAGAAATTTGGACAACCCCCTGGCAGATCTCCATTGATTTGTATTTCTCCATCTAGTAGGGAGTTGGACTTGGTAGCCTTGTAGGCCCCTTCCAACGTCATGATTCTATGATTCTAAGTCAGCATGCCCATACCTTTGACTTGTGTCTTCTTGCTGCTGATGTCATTTTACAATATTTTATATATGGCATTCAGAGTATTTTCCAATAAGCAAGCACTGATTTAAAGCCAGCAATGAATGGCTATAAGATTATCAAGTACGTAAGTACTATATCATAGCTTCTAGCTTAAGGTAAAAGGTAAAGGGTCCCCGCCAGCAAATATGTGCTAGTCATGCCCGACTCTAGGGGTGGTGCTTATCTCCATATTCAAGCCGAAGAGCCAGTGTTGTGCAAGCCCATGGCCATGTGGCCGACATGGCTGCAAGGAAACACTGTTTTATCTTTTTATGGTGGTACCAATTTATCTACTTTGTTTACATGGTTTTGAACTGCTAGGTTGGCAGGAGTTGGGGTTAACAGCGGGAGCTTGCTCTGCTGTGTGGCACCCGGGATTCGAACCGCTGAGCTGCCAACCTTGCAGCCCACAGTTTTCAGTGCTCTAGCCCACTGAGCCTTACATGCTACAATAACATGACCAAACAGAGCAGATAGAAATTCCTTTTTGGGACTACAATCCCCAGAACTAGCATGGTGATTAGAATTCCCCCTTCCATTTGCGCAAACAAGCCTGTGTAAAACTAGAGACTGTAGATTTAAGGCACTGGTATATAGAATCCTTAGTATTCTAGTCAAACATCTTCATCCAAAGGCATTTTTTAAAGGAAAGGGTACAGTGGGCAAAGAAAGCCAATACAATCAATTAGATGAGGGGAAACAGATTAACGTTGAACCTAATCCTCCAGTTTGGGCCATAATCCAAGGTAGAAATTAATGCAACAAAGTTTCCCTGATCAATATTTGCTTTTCAGAAAAAAAGGGTTTAAAACAAACAAAAATGCACCTACAACTTCAAAACACTGGTATCATTTAAACGGGGATAGGTTAAAAATAGAGAAGGATGAACGTAAGTATGACTTATAGTTCACTACTTTAAATAATGTTTGTCAAAAAGCATTATGCTCCTTTATGCATTTTTAGAGGGGGGGAAAGAACATGGCATCCTTGGAAGACAGCCACAATGTCAGAGGAGGACTCAGGTGATCTGGGTTTGAAACCTGCTTAATTATAGAAGCTCAGCACATAGCAGTGGTATAGTAAAACCAAGGCCCACTTGTAATTTTCTGATGACCAGGTTTTATGACCAGGTTCTACCCCCTCAGCTGTCCCTCTTCTTTCTTAACTTAACTGCAAGCCTCACAGTAGCTGGGAGAGAAACTCGTTTTCTTAGAAGCAGGAAACGGTTGCATATTATTTTGTTATAGTATAAAGCATTCAAAGGAAATTTGGTCTGGAAGAGGCAATCAAGAGCCATCAGCTTCAGAGAAGAGTTGCTCCTCAATTGTTGATTAAGAACTGACCCTGCCACATGTCATTTTGAACTTTCCTTACAGTGGCTATGGTGGTTTTTGTCACTGGCATCTGCACTACTTTCAGGAGGCACCTATGATAAAGCACTCCATCAGCAACTGACATTCCCTGAAAGTCCTACAAGGATCACAATAAGTCAGAAGCCCTGAACACACATGTCCTTGGAAATTTAGGATATCATTGCAGCTGGTAGTGAAGCAGATGTATGGAGGTAGGAATCCTTTGAATTCTGTGTAACTCTCTCCTCTTTTATTAAGTGCATTCATATAGGCCTTCTCTCACTCTAGTACAGGGTCTTTTGACATGAATGGCATGTGTCTCATTTCTTCATCTAGCCCAGTGGTTCTCAACCTGTGAGTCCCCAGATGTTCCTGGATTGCAACTCCGAGAAACCCTTTCCAGCAGAGCGAGTGGTAGAGGCTTCTGGGAGTTGCAGCGCAGGAACATCTGGGGACGGGACCCACAGGTTGAGAACCACTGATTCTAGGCCTTCTCTTTGCCCAGCTGTGAGGGGATGCTGAATGAGATCCACACTGCTACACGATTTGGATTGGGGGGGGGGACAATGTGACTAAGGGTATTGACATCAGCATACTGATGGCACCTAATACTGTTTCCAGATTATCTCAGCTACGGGCTTCATGATAAAGCTGAAGGAAGATTATAAGCAATCACTCATCATCACTGTCCTCTGGATATTTTTCTGTCAAGAGTAAAGGGAACCATTCAGTCCTAAATAACCGACACATCCTGCAGGCGTATCACCAGCTACTGCTCAGCAGCGTGAGGAAGGAAAAAAAAAGATGCAACAGGACCAATAGGATGCAATCTGCCTTGCCAATCCCTAGAGGAAAATCTCAGCTCCACTGCCACCATGTTTAAAATCCATGTATAACTCTTATTATGACCCAAAATACATAACTACAAAGCATAAACAATGCTTTGGGAGGTGCAGCAAAAGGACGGGAAAAGCCTCTGTCAGGAGGAGAAAACAGAGGTGTAATCGCTCCGCCTCAGCTCCTCATGGAGCAGCACGTCACTATGACCTCTCCCACCCTACATCAACCCCCCCTGGCATGCCCCAGCACCTTCCCCAGCCACCACAGGGAGCTGCCGAGCCAGAAACAGTTCTGGTCACTGCATCTCAAAAAAGACCTAGTAGAACTGGAAAGGAGAGCGACTTAGGCCCTTTGTACACGACTCCTAAACTCCGCCGCAAATGGCTCCCAGCTCCGGAGCTTAAAATTGTTTCCCCACCAGCTCCGGAGTTTACAGATAATTAAGTGCGACCACGCTCACCTAAGCATGTCCCAGCGCACTTTTCAGGTACCTGCTCTCTGGAGGTAAAAATTCCTGATGCGGATATAACAGTAGTGACTGCCGGGCTATCCTTGCTTCTGTTTGTTCTTTTTTTGCCCCCCGCCCCTTTAAGAGATCTGAATGCCGTGCCGGGACGGCAGAATGGAAGTGAGCGGCATTCTTTTCTTCCTTTTTTTCTCCCTCCCCTCACGGAACCAGCAGCAAGGGGTGCAGAGGGGGTGGGAACGCAGGAACAGCGACAAACCCCTAAGATCTCTGGTCCGAATTTAAGTGGCCAGCGGATCTTAGGGGTCGTGTGAAAAGGCCCTAAAATGATTACTGGGCTGGGGCACCTCCCTTATGAAGAAAGCCTAAAGCATTTGGGGCTCTTTGGTCTGGAAAAAAAGCCGCCAGAGGGGGGGATATGATTGAGACGTACAAAATTATGTAGGGCATGAGTACAGTGGATAGAAGGACGCTCTTCTCCCTCTCACAAAATAGCAGAACTAAGGGACGTCCACTAAATTTGAGGGTTGGGAGAGTGAGAACAGACAAAAGAAAAATACTTCTCTACCCAGAGTGTTTTTAGTCTGTGGAACTCCCTGCCACAGGATGTGGTGATAGCATTTGGCCTAGGTGCCTTCAAAAAGGGACTGGACAGATTCCTGGAGAAAGAGTCTATCACAGGTTACAAGCCATGATGGGGATGTGTAATCTCCAGACTTAAAACCAGTGTACTTCAAGGTCCAGATGCAGGGAGATGGTATCAGGAGACAGATCTCTAATCTCATGCGCTCCCAGAGGAATTTGGCGGGGCCACTGTGAGATACAGGAAACTGGACAAGATGGGCCCTTGTCCTGATCCAGCATGGCTCTTCTTATGTTCTTATGATCAGGGACCACTGCACTGCCAACAAGGGCTGTGGTAAATCCAAGGCCCACCTTTATCAGGCTGGGTCCTGTAGATGAATAGTAGCCCGGTATTTATTGCATATTTATTTAGTGAATATTTATTTAATGAAATGTTTATTGACTAATGTTAAAAAAAATCCATGTATAGTATAACTAAAACCATACTGCTCAAACCCATACAATTCAAGGGAGAAATGTATTACAGTATATTCCATCTTACTATGCAAGGTCTTGGAAGCTGGATGGTGAAGGGGGGGGGGAAGCTAATGTCCACTCACTGGAAAGAGGGTACTGAAGGAGTGCTTTATGGATATCATAGACCCCCAGAAGGGCAAATAAGTGGGTGCCAGTTTGAACTGTTTCTTGTAGCAAAAATGACTAAAGACAGGCTATAATAGATGGGGCACAGCATGTAAATACAAGACACACTGGTGGTGGTGGGGAGATGATAATTCTGGGGAAAGCATAGGGCAGTAGGAAAGAAGGGGACCAAATATGAGATAGACTGGTTCAAAAAGAAAGCCATGGCTGTAAGTGTGCCAAGCCCATATAGGGCTTTAAACAATAGAATCTTTTGGAGTCACTAATTCACAAGGTCATCATCAGATTGGAAGAGGTCTGACAGCACATAAGAATAGCAACAAGTACAACAGGATAGATTTGGAAGTACTGGAAAGAAAAGAAAAGGGATACATAATTTTATCAGGTTAGAAATAATTCAGTTGGACCCACCCTTATGTTTTTATATAGTCTTAAAGGGGTTAAAAATAAAGGAGCAAAACCAACATTATGGAAGGCTAGAAGATATGTATTGTTTATGTCAATGTCAGGGAAATCTCCTTGAGTTCCAGACGACTTCACGGAAGTCCTCAGGGGCTATATTCAACAGAACGTAGGACCACATAAATGTTCAAACCTAAAATACCATCACATTTTAAAGCAAGCCTTTTACTGCCAGTAACTAAGCTATGGCATAGGCATTTCAACTTTTTAGAATGTGGAAAGCTTCATAAGCCAGGAAACCACCAGATGACCAAAGCCTTATCCATTCATTCTCTAATGGTGTGTATGTAGCATAAAAAAAATCAGAGTCCTGGTTTAAATGGGAAGCCTCAAAAGTAGCAGACCTTTTGTCCATTAGACCTGACCTCCTGTACAGGCAGGTGGGTGACAAAATCAGGAATGGAAAATTTCTGTAATCTACCCATAATGACCAGCTCAGAGGCATGGCCCTCTCTAGAGGACTAGATTTAGACCTGATGAATTCTTCCATAGGTCTTGGGTTTCCCCAGCCATTTTAAGCCAGTAATTACTATTCTGCCTTTCTTTTCACCACCACAAGGTAGATATTCTTCAAATGTTTCTGTTGTACGTCTGTAATAGACATTGTTTATTTTGGTTGTTTAAAAGTCTTATGTTTTGATGACAAAGGAATGGGACGAAAAAAATCACAACTTTGTGATACTGCATACTGTGTTAAAACATTGCAGGACAACAAAATTTTCTCCAAATGCCTCTTTTATTCACAAAATGTTGATCTATCCCATATGCTAGAGTGCTGTGCAAACAAAAATGAACATAAATATAAATATGTCCTTTCACTTGGGTGAACATTTATTTAAATGTGAGAACTGCACTGGAACTTAAGTATTAGAGCACTATCTAGTGCCAGCACAACCTTTGCAGTAGTGCAGTTGGTTGTTTGAGAAAGTTAGTTTTGTTGTTATTCCTGGCTGGCTGGGGGAATTCTGGAAGTTGTTATCCAAAAAGTAACCTTTGCAACTTCTGTTTCTTTGTATCCAGCCATTGGATCCTACTAGTACTAACCACCAGGTGTAGAATCTGTCCTTTCGGGACAACTGCACAGCAACTTGGCAGCATGTTGCAAACATTTCTTATGCTTCCATGGTACTGCGGCAATCTAAATGTTTTCAGTGTGCAGCACTTTAGAATTTGCTTAACAGAATTTCATTTGGAACAAATTAATTCCTTTATACACGGTACCACTGCAGTAGGAAATGTTTGTTGGACAAATATAAAAGTGAATCTGGCTCTCCTTTGGAGCTAATAAGTTGTGCTGAGTTTTGCTAAGCCTGGGACATAACAATAAAAGCTGATGTTTGCAGAATAATTCGGCAGGATAGTGAGATTTATGTAACTGCATGCATGAGTGGCAGGCAGGTCGCCTCTTCCTTTTCACCCCTTCTGCACTCGACATCCATTTCCTATAGAAGTCTCCCTGTCATCTGGAGCAGATCTGAGGTCATTTGGAGGGCTATACAGGGCAAAGTAAATTACCTTCCTCTCTTCTGTTAGTGGGAGGGGTGAAGGATATACCACCATCCTGCTCCTGCGTAGGCCAAGACGCTTAAGATACAGGCCCTCCTAAATTGGGGTTGAATATCCAAATGAAATCGTCTTCTGTCACTCTAACATCCACTGCATTGGCTAGTGTCCCATTCTGGCTACAATGTTCAGCTGGTGGATAATTTAATGAGAGTGATGATGTTTGCACTATCATCACCTGTGATGTTCTGGCAGGTTTTCTCACTGTATTAACGTGAGTACTAACCTTTTTGTTGGAGCATTATACCTGTCACCTGTCAGGCAGCAGGTAAAAAAAAGGTAAAGGTTCCCCCCGCACATGTGTGCTAGTCATGTCCGCCTCTAGGGGCGGTGCTCATCTCTGTATTCAAGCCAAAGAGCCAGTGTTGTCCAAGTCTGTAGCCATGTGGCTGGCATGGCTGCAAGAAAACACTTTTTTACCTTCCCACTTTTTATGGCAGTACCTATTGATCTACTTGCATTTACATGCTTTCAAACTGCTAGGTTGGCAGGAGCTGGGGATATCAGCAGGAGCTCGCTCCACTGTGTGGCACCCGGGATTCGAACCGCCAAGCTTCGACTTTGCAGCCGACAGTGTTCAGAAGCCTTAGTCCAGTGAGCACTGAGCCGGCATCATTTCCAGATCCAGCAGATGGAAAACTGGATCAATGGGTTGTATCCCTGCAGGTTATTAATATTTCTAGAGAATTAATTAGTGTCTAAAACAAACTGTATTAGATATTCCAATCTATATTGTAAATGTATTCTCCAAGTTTCCTGTTGTCAACCAATCTTTAGATCTCCACCCCCAACTGTGACAACCAGTAATACGGAAAGAAGACGATAGAGACAGAAAAAGTTCCTTTTCTTTTGCGCTGAGCAGTGTGGTTTTTAAAAAAGTAACTTTCCCCACTCCTGGATGGGAGCTGCTGTGGAACAACATTTGAAGGGCCGTAAGTTGGGCACCCCATTCTACTTCTGCCTTCCCACATATCTCAGACCATTACAAGGCAGAACAGGAGAACATTTTGGGACAAGCCAAACCTCTTCAGGAGGGATGGGTTGCACTTGAATCATGATGGGACCAGATTGCTGGCACTCAACCTCAAAAAGGCAGCAGAGCAGCTTTTAAACTGATAACTGGGGAAAACAGGAGCTGTGTGGCAATGAACACCTCATCCTCGGGGAATGAGGTTGGAGAGGGTAGAGAATCACATAGAGATGACATAGCAAGTATTAACACTGGCAGAATAGCGGAATGTGACAGTTCGTCTACTGAAAATAAAAGCTGTGGGGGGAGAAGAACAAGGCAGCAGCTGTTGCGGGACCCACTGTACAAGTGCTTCTACGCCAATGCTCGAAGCCTCCGAGCAAAGATGGGAGAACTTGAACATCTGGCAGCTAGGGATAACATTGATATAATAGCCATAACAGAAACCTGGTGGAATGTGGAGAACCAGTGGGACACAGCAATCCCAGGCTATAAACTCTATAGAAGGGATAGAGAGGGGCGGGTTGGAGGAGGAGTGGCCATCTATGTCAAAGAAGGCATAAAATCCAGCAGAATGGAGATTGACAGAGGGTCTGACTCCGCCAGAATCACTGTGGGTTAAACTACCAGGTCCAAAGAGTGATATGATAGTTGAGTATTCTATCGTCCACCAGATCAAAAACTTGAGGGGGACCTTGAAATGAGGAGAGAAATCATGGAGGTGGCTAAGAGGGATAGGATAGTAATCATGGGGGACTTTAATTATCCCCACATTGACTGGGCCAATCAGCTCCGGGCAAGAATGAGAAACTGGGTTTCTCGACTTGCTGAATGACTGTGCCTTAGAGCAACTTGTCATGGAGCCCACCCGAGAACAGGCAACTCTAGATCTAATATTGTGTGATACTCAGGACCTCGTCAGGGATGTGAATGTCACTGAGCCTCTGGGGAACAGTGACCATGCTGCAATTACCTTTGCCATGCATGTCGGAGGAAGAGTGTCAACCAAATCAGACATAAAAACCCTTGATTTTCGAAGGGCAAACTTCCCTCAGATGAGGAAACTAGTTAGAGAGAAACTGAAGGGGAGGGTTAGAAGAATCCAATCTCTTCAGAGTGCATGGAGCCTGTTTAAAACAACAATAATAGAGGCCCAGCACAAGTGCATACCACAAAGAAAGAAGAGCTCATTTAAGTCCAAGAGGACACCGGCATGGTTAACGACTGGAGTTAGAGAGGCTCTAAAGCACAAGGAGAGGTCCTTCTGTAAATGGAAATCCTCCCCAAATGAGGAAAATAAAAAGGAACACAAACTCTGCAAAAGAAATGTAAAAAGATGATAAGGGAGGCAAAGAAAGACTTTCCAACGCATGGCTAGCAATATAAAGGGTAATAATAAAAGCTTCTTTAAATATGTTAGAAGTAGAAAACCTGCCAGAGAACCAATTGGGCCTCTGGATGGTGAGGGAGGAAAAGGGGAGGTTAAGGAGGACTTGGACATTGCAGAGAAATTGAACAGTTCTTTGCGTCTGTCTTCACGACAGAGGACCTTGAGTGGATTCCGCTGCCTGGTTCTCTTGACTAAAGAATTAAATCAAATACAGGTTAAAAGAGAGGAGGTTTTAGGACTAATTGATAAATTGAGGATTAACAAGTCACCGGGTCCAGATGGCATCCACCCAAGGGTTATTAGGGAACTGAGAAATGAAATTGCAGATCTCTTAACGGTAATATGCAACTTGTCTCTTCAAACGGCCACAGTGCCGGAGGACTGGAGGATAGCGGATGTCACACCAATTTTTAAAAAAGGAAGGAGGGGGGACCCAGGACATCTGTCCCAGGGAAGATGGTGGAAGGCCTCATCCAAGAGAAAATCTTAAAACACATAAAAGAACAAACCTTGCTGAGAGAAAATCAGCATGGCTTCTGTAAGGGTAAATCTTGTCTTACAAACCTTTTAGAATTTTTTGAAAAGGTCAACAGGCACGTGGATTTGGGTGAACCGGTGGATATAGTCTATCTGGATTTTCAAAAGGCTTTTGACACAGTCCCTCACCAAAGGCTGCTGAGAAAATTGCATAGTCAGGGGATAAGAGGGCAGGTCCTCTTATGGATTGAGAACTGGTTGAGATCCCGGAAACAAAGAGTAGGTGTCAATGGGAAATTTTCACAATGGAGAGAAGTGAAAAGCGGTGTGCCCCAGGGCTCGGTCCTGGGACCGGTGCTTTTCAATCTGTTCATAAATGACCTGGAGACAGGGATAAACAGTGAGGTGGCCAAGTTTGCAGATGACACAAAACTTTTCCATGTGGTAAAAACCAGAGAAGATTGTGAAGAGCTCCAGAAGGATCTCTCCAAACTGGGGGAGTGGGCTGAGAAATGGCAAATGCGTTTTAATGTAACCAAATGTAAAGTAATGCATATTGGGGCAAAAATCCAAACTTCATCTATCAACTCATGGGCTCTGAGTTATCCGTGACGGATCAGTAAAGAGATCTTGGTGTGTTGGTGGACAGCTCCATGAAGGTGTCTCCCCAATATGTGGCAGCAGTGAAGAAGGCCAATTCCATGCTAGGGATTATCAAAAGGGGATTGAAAATAAAACAGCCAACATTATAATGCCGTTATACAAAACAATAGTAAGGCCCCACCTGGAGTATTGTGTACAATTCTGGTCACCGCATCTCAAGAAAGACATAGTGGAACTGGAAAAGGTGCAGAAGAGAGCGACTAAAATGATTACTGGGCTGGGGCACCTCCCTTATGAAGAAAGGCTAAAACAATTGGGCCTCTTTAGTCTGGAAAAAAAGGCGCTTGAGGGGGATATGATTGAGACATACAAAATAATGCAGGGTATGAGTAAAGTGGATAGAGGGAAGCTCTTCTCCCTCTCTCAAAATACCAGAACTAGGGGACATACACTCAAATTGAGTGCTGGGAGAGTAAGAACTGACAAAAGAAAATATTTTTTCACCCAGCGCGTTGTAAGTCTATGGAACTCCCTGCCACAGGATGTGGTGATGGCATCTGGCCTGGATGCCTTCAAAAGGGGATTGGACAGATTCCTAGAGGAAAAGTCCATCACGGGTTACAAACCATGATGGAGATGTGTAATCTCTAGGCTTTAAACCAGGGTACTTCAAGGGCCAGATGCAGGGGAGTGGTATCAGGAGACAGATATCTAGTCTCATGCACTCCCAAACGCATCTGGTGGGGCCGCTGTGAGATACATGAAGCTGGACTAGATGGGCCTTTGGCCTGATCCAGCATGGCTCTTCTTATGTTCTTATGTTCTTAAGGCAGTGTCTCAAAGCAGCATAGCTGGAAGCAGCTCTTAGGGTGAGATCCAGGACTTGGTCAATGCTGAGATCAAGAGTCTTGAATCCCTAGCTGCTCACTTTTGTCAGAAGTCAAGGACTGTGTCCGACAGAGATCAGAGATGGGAAACAATGCTTTTGGGACTGTTGCTTCCAGAGAACCCAAGCTACCAAATGCCATGAGAAGTTGGCAACTCATAATCCTTAAAAAAATCCCCATCTCTAACTGAAATTGCTAGTTTGAATTCATCTGAAAACAGGAACATGTCATGTGGTAACATCTTTTATATTTCCTGAAGAATGTAGATTTATCTATTAAAGCACATTTAAAATACAGTGAATCTAATTCTGAATAAACTAAAGTTAAATCAACTTCCTGGTTTTGTCTAAACTGTTATCTTTTCCACAACCATCCTGAGAGACAGGCCAATTTTAAATTCTTGGCTTTTAATTCCAATTTTAATTCCTCAGCTTTTTGTATGTAATTCCTGCAAAACACCTTAATGTGAAGTTCAAGATAACCTTCTGAATTATTCCATCTTTCAACAGATCTATGCATTTCCAAAACGAATGTTTTGTTGTATCTGCGTTTTAACTGGGGTGAAAATATTTAAGGAGTAGCACACATTGCAGGGGGGAACACAACTAAAAGCCAGGAATATAAAAATAGATTTACACCTTTTCCCATAAGTTCAGCCGTGATACTGATTTAATTTTGGATTGTGAGTGGACTACTCCCAAACTTGAGACAAAGTAGAATCTACATCAGAGATTTTTACCAGGGGCTTCTGGGTACTGTGCCAAAGTATAAATCCTGAGATTCCTAGAATGGAGCCAGGCAGTTGGAGTGATATCAAACTGGTATATCTGTGTTATGCGCCCACTCACAGAGGTAGACGAAGGCCATCAGCAGTCCCATTTGACCATCCTAGCTGGTCTGGACTCTCTTCCTTCCCACAGTGTACCAGGGCAGGGGCATTTTCCCAAAGGGTAAAGAAAAGGAAACCCTATGAATAACTGAACGGGCAATTCCAACTTCTTACAACCGTTAAGATCACAAAAGCAACCTCCATCTTTAAGCTCATCATCTGACGTGAGATGGACAATTTGATCTAGGCAAATTTATGGAGGAAGAAAGCAAGCAGAAACTGTTAGGAGAAGTTTTTTATTACATCTCAAAAGATTGCTTGTTAAAACTAGATCAGTGTTTCATGCTGTTGAGACACGGCCACGAAACAAAAATTATTTCCGTACCACAGTAAGCGGGGAGAGTAGAACTGGAAACTATAAATTATTTGCTTCACTTGAATCCCAGAAAACATTTTAATGCACTTTTAGCTTCTCGCTAAACTTATGCTCTGTGATTTAATCTCGCAGCCCTTCCACCAAGGACATTATAACTTGAGGAACTCTCCTCATTTTATTGCATCAACATAATTCACTCAAGCCAGGCATGATTTGAGACTAAGCGGCTTGTTTTCATTTGTAATTGTCACACAGAGTCCTCCACATGCCAATCTCCTTCATCTATCCAGGTCTCCTCAGTCACCCAGGAGAGGAGGCCATTTGTCTTTCTTGTGGACAGGTAAAATGGATTCCTAATCACGCCTGTCACCTAAGACTACAAGATGGCGGAAGACTGTCTCTGTTCATTGCTTGTTCAAGCTGCTGTAATGGTGTCCCATTGCAGCAGTCTGTTTTTAAGGTTGCAGCAGAGTGATTCTGCACCTTATGCAGTGTTCTGCTCTTTCTTATGTTTCTAACATAATAACATTTAGCAGGTTTTTTAAAAAAAAAAACCTAGTCACACACTAGAGGCAACATCCTCAACTAGTCTACAGGGTCAATTTGCTACACTCATTAGACTGGGAGTCCCAGGTTCAAATTTCCACTCAGCCATCAAGCCCACTGGGGTATCTTGGGAACTAATTCCACAGCAATTTTATGAAAATGAAAAGTAGGATGGACAAGGGAGAGAAACATGTGCGCAATCCTGAGCTATGTAGAAGTTTGAAAATATAAATAAAACAATGACACGGGCATGCAGTGACACCCAAATGATGGCAGCAGACTGTTCTCAGGTACAATAATCCTGAGACAATGAGAGAGCATATCAGATGTCCACCCCTGGTTTAAAAGAACAGCTTCCATCCACATGCTGTAGAGCCTTCCACTAGGTGTGTGTGGTTTGGGACCATTGTGATCCTAACAGGATTTCTATTAACAAGCAGTTCAACCAGTTCCACTCAATCAGTGAGTTTCTATGGCCAAGTGGGGATTCAAAACCTGTTCTTCTGGTTCCTAGTCCATAACTCTATCCACTACACACCAAACTGGGAATCCAGATCTTCAATCCTTGGCCCTGCCATTTAGGTCTTTCGTAAATAATAATGATCTTGTGCTGATCATCTACAGTAGTTATTTTAACCATTTGGTTGCACAACATAAACTTCTTGTCTCCAAATTATTACATTTGAAACCTAGTTGAAAAAGGCCATTCTGTTTAAAAGAAGGAACCATTTTATATAAATAGATAGATAGATAGATAGATAGATAGATAGATAGATAGATAGATAGATAGATAGATAGATAGATAGATAGATAGATAGATAGATAGATAGATAGATAGACAGACAGACAAGTGCCAGGAACTACATGATGGTTAAAACAGACCAAACTCATCATACTTTAGAGGAAGCTATTCACGTATTTGTTAGCCCATGACTGTCATCAAACAGCAGGCTAGAGAGGAAAATGTGTCACAACTTTATTAACTGAGGGCACTGCTGTGACAATCAGTAAGTTCCTGAAAAAGTTATGGGAAACAGTGCTTTAACAGCTCTGATGACAGTGGGTGTCCTAGAAAAACCTTACAATGTTGAAATTAGCTTCCTGGTCCAGGTCATTAGTAACTGGAAATTCTCATGCCAAGAAAAACAAATATATTCCTGAAACAAAGAAGTCATAAAACCATGCCACATCTGTCCAGATGTTCTTGTCAAAAATAGGACAACACCATGGTACTAACTCAAGGGAACTTACTGGGCACCGGAGCCCTTCCTACAGCACAGTGATGTTCTACTTCATAATGTCCCTACTCAATCACACAATATGCACTACTGCATTTTTTTTCCAGAAATCTCTGCTGAATTTTCCAAGTGAATAATGAAAATGGACCAAACACACTCTCACAAAGAAAGAACAGCACCAAAGTGGTCATTTGTCCATTGAGCTGGGGGCTGTTTCTTTTTCCCCAGATTAACTTTGCAGCTTTAGCTGAATCATGAACATTTTCATTTTCAATACCGAGGAACTACTGACTGCTCACCCAAAATGCTGAGGTAGAAAGCTATATAAAGCCTCACAATACTCAGGAGTCAGTGGGGTGCTCTGACTGAATGAGCCTCACTGTTTCTATCAGCATCAGCAATTCCATCCTGCCTCTCCAGCCTCCTGGACCCCCTAAAACCTGCTCTAAAGGCCCATAAAATGCTCTACATGGTGTTTTTGACATCACAGAGGACTGAAATAGAAGCTACATCCAGATTTTTCAAGGACTGGATACCAAAGTATGTTGTTAGATCTTGTCTAGACCAACACCATATTCATCAAAACCGTACCACAAGCAATATCACAAGACCAACACTGTCATTCCTCCTCATCATGTAAAGGCACTGCACAGATGCGCTAGTCGCATCAACATTTCAGATCCCAACACCTTCCCTATACTGCAGGATGAACATCTACAGAAGGAAGCCATTTACATTTGTGTAATTATTCTCACATAATTTAGAAATAAGCACAAACATGATTTTAGGTCATATAAGGAACTGACACAACTGATTGAAAACGTCTGCCCTCCAACACGTGAAGGGGAACCCCAAATGACTTGGAAGACCAAGGTCCAAAGCAAATGATCCATTTAGAACAACATTAGACACAGGGCTCCCTGATGAATCAAAATGAAAAAACAAAAATAAAGACTGGGGAAAAATTGGGGGTGGGGGTGGGGAATCCACACACATCCTGTTCCGATTCTTCCAGCAGGACTTTGGCATTATTCTTCTTAATGTAAGTTTGCAGCTCAGTTACAACATGTTTTCAACCTGCAGGTCACAGAGTCCTGCCCCAAAACACTCTACTGGAGAAGACCAGGAGCAATAAACTGGGTTGTCTTTCAGGAAGCCTATTTGTCTGCTGACCTTCTCAATAAGGAACCTCTGATAGACTCTGAAGGAAAAGCAGGGTGCAGTTAATGGCATTCTGAAAACCATTATCTTCACTTGATTTTCCAGATCAATCAAAATTATCAGCTTAAGTGCATTCAACAAGCGTTTTCCATCTAAGGATTCAGGGGGCAGGTGTGCAACTTGGAAAAGGCATGCTTAAAAATCCAGTTCCGTCTGCCCTATCTAAATCTTGTCTGTTCTGTGACTAAAGAGCTGACCTTGGGGGTGGAAAGAGGTGGGTTCCCTTCATTTGTGTTTGCTATGTTTGGAAAGCTGTCATAGAAGAATGATTCAAAGCAGGTACCCGACCAAACAGTAACCTGGATTTTTAAATGTTCGGGGAGAAACATGCAAACTTTCTCTAGTTCTTGGGAACCATTTCAACGTACACAAATCTCACCCCATATAGGGTAGCTCTAATATTTGCCCTAAATAAATAAATAATAGTGGGTCCTCTCAAGAGAGTCTTGGCCTTTCGTCAGTGACTCTTGAGCTGTTACACCAATTCCACTTTTGAGGGTTTTTTAAAGGGTTCAACTTCTAGTGTACTTTATCATTCTACTTCTTCAGAAAGTCCTTGAGGGCATTAACACAGCAGAATGCAGTGTGTTAGATGGATAGGGATTATGATCGGATTATGGGACAGGCTGTTTGAGGACCATCAAGAAGGAAAACAGCATGGGCAAAGGAGAAAGCTTTCATTGGGCTTAACACTTCAAGGCTGTGTGGAAGCCCTGCTATGCCAGACACTAAGGGGAGAAGCATGGTGAAGAAATGCAGAAGATAACACCCTGCAGGCATGACACTTCTGTTTCCAGTTGTGCGAACCTGTGATTGCCTTGTTCAAAAGAAATCAGACTTCTGTTTGTACACAGGGGGCAGTAAACACCGCTGTGCACAAATACAGTACCAGGGAAAGAGGAACCATGTGCGCAACAGGCCATAATAAATGCAGTGGAAATACCTTAACAGATTTTATTCAAGATCTTCAAGAACTCATGCTAAACAGAGCGTGTTTCAACCATGTTTCAACTCTCCAGATCATGCTGCACGGGAGAGTTCTGGGCGTCCCATCAAGCAACCTTCATCGTTCTTATCCAAAACTCAAAAAGAGTTCCACACTTTAGTCACAGGGAAGAGATGGGAAACATTGGCTTTTGGAATGCTAGTCCCAGATTCCTGAGAGTTGCTGGGGAAGTCACGTTTCCCATCTCTACCTGCTGAGGCAAGAGTCCAACTATGTAAGCACCCCTAGAGGAATTCAGAGGGCCAGCACTGGTGGCAGATACAAATGGCTTGAGATAAAACAGCTGAGGTGAGGTCTAGGCAGCTTGCAGGGTTATTTAGTATTTCGTAAACATCAGGCACTCAGATTCATACACCTCCAACCATAGGAGACTAACATTGCGGAGATTTTTACCTTTTCCACTCCTGACCAAGAAATTTTTCCTAGTCTGCCTCCCAAAATATGGGTGAGGAAACTTTGACCATATTGGAATTTCAGAAGCTACAAGCAAGACCCGGTGGCAGGATCTATCTGCTTCTCACAGAGATGAAGACTGACTTAGAGAGGTCCTTCTCCCCCACCTCCCACCCAACACCTCAGTGATTTTAAGGTCCCCTTTTCCTCCAAGGAGAAGCATGTTTTTGAACTGAGGATGGTTTGTTGTGTTTTGTAATGTTTTGAAGGAAAGCAATCTTTGGCCATTTGTAAATTAAAAGGAAAACAATACTCCCTGCAAACATCTCTGGTCACCAGATTTTTTAAAAGGTTTTCTGTTTTGTAGTGTCTCCTTATCATACAAAATGCCATTTGCTGACACTAAATCCCCCCCGCCGCCGCCGCCGCCGCCTACCTGCTTGTTAATGTGGTCCACACAGCAGCCCTAAGCAGTAGGCGTCCTGCCTACTGGTTTGAAGGCTAGAAGGCGGAGGTGAGGAAGAGCATACTTGTAAGACACAAACCTTGCTCCTAGACTGGTAGCCCCAGCCTCTCAGAGCCCAAATTTGCAATTATGGAGCTGGGAGTTTTAAAAGGAGCTTTGGCTTGCGTTTATTTGAACCAGCATAAAAGCTTCTGCATGATTCCCCCCCCTTGCTTTAGTGCAACGGGAAGCTCTTTACATCAGGGACTGGGAATGTGGCAACCACTGTGCGAAGCAGTTAAGGGAGGTGTCATGGCTCTCTCACATGCCATCTACTCCACCATTTTTAAGCCTTCAAATGCATGTTCATGGCTATTATTATTAACAAGGGAAGCAGCTATTTGGAATGACAAAGGAAAGCAGGATTCAAGACAGTAGGTGTGTTGATTTGACTGGTGTGTGGCCCAGGTGTTTCTAGACTAGTCATAAAGTTTGAGCTCCAGAAACTGACAGCTAGGCCATTCTTACTGGGAGATTCCTGGAGCAGCAGCCTCCCAACAAGTTACTATCCGAAGTGCTGCTCTTTACCACATTAGATTTAGGACGGCATCCACAATCTTTGCTTGAAGGAGTGGCTTTTTCCATGCAGGAGAAAAAGGGTAATTCTGAAGGAAGCATGGAGATGCATTTGAGACCTGGGCTCCCTGGAATGCCAAACACTGCTTTTGCACTGCAAAATTTTAGCAGGATGGGACCCATTTCAGTAGTTGATTTCAATAGCAAGTGGGGACTGGGAAGGCAGAAAAATCGGGGGGCTGGATGTAGCTCATGGGTCACAAATTCCCCATTCTCAAATCAAGTAGTCTAGTATAAGAGATGCAGGGTTTACTGGCCAAAGATCCATATGCTTCTTTCAATTGTGTATGTGACAGTTAATATATGGTATTATTATTATTATTATTATTATTATTATTATTATTATTATTATTATTATTATTATTATTATTATTATTATTATTATTATTATGCACTTGGACTTTAGCCCGCTTTGGACTTTATCTCCATAATAATGGGTATCAGTATCCCTATGCCAACTTCAGGCCATTTCAGAAAACATTTGCAACCCCATTTATTTAGTCCCAGGAGGAGAGGAAAAGAGACTAGATCCTGCTGTAGGGTTCTTGCCTGGAGGAAGTAAATGTAGAGACTACAGGAGAGGGAGAGGAGACAGTCCATTATATGTTGCCCAGGTTTACCTGTGATGGGGGAAAAACACTGCAATGTTAAAAGCGGTTGGTTCTGAAGACATTAAAGTGAAGTACTTACACAGTCTCATCATTCTTGAACTCCAGCTCCCCGTAGGCATCTTCAAAGTCCTCTCCACTCCCTTTTGCTGTCCCTTCAACTGTTCTGTAAGGGACTATGACTGTACCTCGAGCACCGGATGTCCTGAGAACTTTCACCTCCATTACCCCAATGCTTTCACTGACGTGTATCATGTCACACTCAAAGGTGAAGATCCCTGCATGGTCATCATCTAAAATAGTCACCGTAGCCACAAAGGGAGAGACCAGCATGGCCTTGGGATATGGCAAGTTGTTGAGCTCGGGAGGGGGTTCCTCGGCCTCAAGCACCCGCAGGTTGCTGAGCCGCACAAAGAAATGCTCATCTTCTTCAAAGATGTCATCGTCAATGATGCCTATGGAGAACTCCTTCTGGGTCTCCCCCGATTTCAGAACGACCGTCCCTTCTGTAAACTCATAGTCCGCTCCGGCGTTGGCAGAGCCATCCTCGGTTTTGTAGTCCACGTAAACCGTCTTGGAGACATCGCCTCCTTTCCGGACCACCGTCAGGAGGACAGCACCACAGTTCTCCAGGCACTGGTAGGAGCACGGGTCGAAATAGACTTTTGAGATGAACTCCTCCGGCTCCTCCGGCCGCACCTCATGCAAGCTAGTGCTCCTCTTGGCTTGCTCAGCAGCGTGCTTTTTCAAAATATTCCCTGCTCCTGTCATCATCCTGGTCGCCTGAATCCGATAGAACGCTCTGCTCTTCTGCTGATGAGATAAGGCATAGTAATTGGCCATCTCCACCAGTTGGTCTAAGTCTTTTTCTGGGTGCTTTTGCTTCAGGTCCTTCAGGATTCGGATCATCTCTTTGCGAGACTCATCTACCTCTTTCCCTTCCATAGGCATGAGGTGACCATCCAGAAAGTGGGAATTCATCATCTTACCATCCATTTCTATCCCCTTGGGGTGATCCCCCTCCGTCTCGATGATAATGCCCCTGTGCTTGTTGGTACGATACTTTTTGTGCACATATTTATTGAAAAACAGTCTCCTGTCTGCTATCCACGCCAGGATGACACACACAGGAAAGAAGATGAGGGTGAGAAGGCCCTCCCAGACCTGCACCACACCCGGGGAGAAGACTGCCAGGATCATGTACAACCAGATGTATGCAAAGATGCTCCATGCAGCAGTGACAAAGAAAACCCTCAAGTGCTTTATCTTCCTAGTCTCGCCATCGGGAATGACATAAACACAGATGGCTATGATGATAAACATGTTGAAAGCAGCACTGCCAACGATGGTAGATGGCCCCAGGTCCCCAGCAACGAATCCGTGACCACAGACCTCTATCAGGGACAAGAGGATCTCTGGAGCAGAGGAGCCCAGAGCCATGAGCGTGAGATTGGAAACAGTTTCATTCCACTGTCGGATGGTGGTGGTGGTGGTTTCTCCATTGGGTTTCTTGATGGTAATGGTCTTCTCCTGGGAGGTAATTACCTCTATGGATGCCATGAAGCGATCCGCAATGATAGACACTCCAAGGAACATGTAGATCAGTGCTACAAAATAAACAATAACCCTAGCAATTTTGTCCCCCATTGAGGGATTTTCTGGGTACCATATTGGCAAGATAACGCCTTCCTTGCACTCAGAGGAACCCGAGCAGGTCGCGTTATGGCCTATGCTGGGTGAATCGAACCCCATGCCAGTGTCCGCCGACAGACCACATAAAAATACCACAAACATAATAAGCCCAAACCGGAGGAAGGCGGAGGTGACAGGCTGCAACCTTAACCACGCCATATACAGGATGTAACTTCCACAGTGCAGAGGTCACTGTCTTCTTGCCAGGCTAGGCTAGGTATCTGAAATTAACAGAGAGGGATAAGAAATGTAAGACTGGAGGGAAATGAAAGGAAGCACAGACTTTCTACACATAAACAAATCTCCAGCTGATATTCTGCCCTCCTCACCTTTGCTTAAATACACGTGTAAATAGCAGCACCGTCTGGTTATGGTCACATCATGAGATCCAGGATTAAGCAACTGAAATTTCTATCTCCCATTATCAAACATATTAGGGCTGGTCCTGTTTCTGCGACCCAACAGGAAGAGTGCAACTTCTGCCCTTTGGTCCTTTCAGCGATAGAAATCCCCTCTCTTAATGTAAGCTAAATTGAATTTATTTATTGAATGTATTTAAAATATTTCTACCCTGCCTTTCCCCTCCAAAAGGAACCAAGGTGGTTTGCA
The DNA here is from genome assembly GCA_029282475.1 of Phrynocephalus forsythii. Taxonomy (NCBI): domain Eukaryota; kingdom Metazoa; phylum Chordata; class Lepidosauria; order Squamata; family Agamidae; genus Phrynocephalus; species Phrynocephalus forsythii. The sequence continues at coordinate 142,280,915 of JAPFRF010000001.1, forward strand.
TAATTAAAAAACAAGATTCGAAAGCTTGGGGCAGATAAACACAAGCTAGCATTCCCCAGAGTGGGCCAATAGTTACAATTTGGCTGACTTAAGCAACAGGATTTTGGCCAACATCTCTACTAAACATGGGGCAGGTTAGGAGAAATATAAGGTGTTTGTGCTTGGCTGGCAATTTTCTGGAGTTAAACTTCACATACAGTGTGGCTAGGAAGAGGAAATGATTGGGAGGAGGAGGAGGAGGAGGAGGAGGAGATACCAAGCTTACATAAAATGTGTAAATGGTAATTTCACATACAGTAGGACCCCCGTATCCACTGATTCATTATCCACTGATTCAGTTATCCATGGTTGGCAGAGGAAAAAAATTAAATAATTTAGCAGCCACAAAGCAAGCTGATGTCACAAACAGCAGCTGTAAAGCAAGCTATTGTCACTAATAGCATCTGTAAAGCAAGCTACTGTCACAAACAGTGGCCATAAAGCAAGCTACTGTCTCAAAACAGAAATCATAAAGCAAGTTACTGTCAGGAAACAGCAGTTTGGGGGTGGGGGCAGGCATTCCCTCTTATCCACGGTTTTCATTATCCACGGGAAGGCCTGGAACTAATTCCCAGCGGATACTGTATAAACACAATTTAAATGGTTGGCATTGTTTGCATAGAAATACATTCAACAGTGACACCATAGTAGAGGAGACTGTGGCCAGGTGATCTGTGGGCCCACTCAGGTTGCTGTCCAATGCCTACAAGTCCCCTGCCTGGCCTCTTTAAAGTTCTTGACATTTAAAATAGACTCTGACTGGATAGCCCTAGAGCAGACTCAAAGACCGATTCCTATTACTTCAAGTATTAACTACTGACCGCTGCAAGGCTCTGTCTATAATTTTTAGAAGACTGCATTTAAATTATCCATTTGCAGGCTCTGGTGGCTAGGCATTTCAGTCAGGCATTTCCATTTTTGGAAACGTGCAACCGTGCGGTTAAAAACGACCCTAGGATTTCCTTTGCACATCCCAAAGAGTTAAACAGATAATATTCATAATTATAGACTCAAATAGCTGAAGGGGTTTTTTGGGGGGGGAGGGCTAGCAGTGGAAGTATGCCAAGAATCATCTGAATGTTATCAGCATTCACAGGTGCAGTTTTATCTCCATGTTGTGTCACTCATGCTGTTCCCAAAGCACGCTCAACCTCTCCGGTATCAACGACAACCATTAAAAAAAAAATCCCCACCTTTTAAAAAGCTTTCCGATGCTCATATACAACGACAAGCAAAAAGAATGAAGAGCGACTGCAAAATGGACAAAGCCAAGCCTGACAAAGTGCAGGTAAGGGAAGAGAATTGATTTTGCGGTATCAGAATCACAAATCCATAATCAGACATCCTTGGCGCAGATGAGGAGAGAAGGAAATTACACGTCTCTTTGGCATTACACAGATTAATTCTGACATGACATATTCTTCCTGCCTTGCTCTCTGAAAGCCTAGTTATTTATTTCCTCCTCTAATTCAGACTCGGCTTTCAGAAGCAGAAAGAGTATAATGAGGATTCTGGGGGCCAAACCCTCGAACTCAGGCTCCGATAAATCACTGCACATAAACATTACTGGAAGATTCACACCAAACACCACTTTTTAGTACCAAGAGTCTTTTCTGTGTTCTCAATGAGTTTGCTTGGGGTTTCCAGCTCTAAAGAAAGGCCTGAAGAAATGTCCCTGTTGAAGTACATAAATAGGCATATTTCATGGACATTCCCTCCAGAGTTTTGGAAAATTTACTTCTTTGGACTACAAGTCACAGAACCCTCCAACAAGTGGGAAGCTAACTTTGACACTAGAAATGAATTCTGTTGCTGAGATTTGAATTATAGTTCAAAATTTGGCCTACAGAGGATTAAGCTTTCTGGTGTGTTAGAACAACAAAGATCATTCTAATTAAAAGTTATAATTAGCGTGTTAGGGATTTTAAAAAAACCCTTAATCAGGCATGACAATGGGGAGCTTGATGGCAGATTCTTTTCTTATGGTGGTATCCTAAGGTGTGCCCTTTAAAGTGTACTGTGGCCTAAAACAAAGCCCCTCTATCTCTTTGCCTGTCCAATGAGTTCATGTATTTGTCATATTTTCAACACAACTGTCTTATGGTGCCAGCCACTGTCAAATGCCACAGCACTAACTGTGTTAATGTGTTAAAGAAAACATGAAATATGGAGTCTTGTGGTCCCTTAACAACTATAATGAATATACTGGTCCCTAGTCAGAAAACTATGTATTGTATATATGTATTGATCAGTCAGTTAGTCAGTCAGTCTGCCTGCCCCCCCCCCCCGTGTGTGTGTGTGTGTGTGTGTGTGTGTGTGTGTGTGTGTGTGTGTGTGTGTGTGTGTGTGTGTGTGTGTGTGTGTGTGTGTGACGAGAGAGGGGGGGAGAGAGAGAGAGAGGAAGGGAGAGATCCTATCTTCCAACTTAAAAATAGTGAAAACAAAACCCAGTAAAATGCAGAACACACTGTCACTATTTGTTAGCTACCAATGAGCCATTCTTGAGGCCATCCGGCAAATTTTAGTGTGGTGACCCAAATAATTCACCACAAAGACATCTTATAATCAGAGGCTGAACTGAGCATTCCTCATCAGTTTTTAGAGCTTAGGAAAGTGGTTTTGTTGGACTAGAACACTCAAAATCCCCTTGTTTTCTTGGTGCTTTGGGAAAAGGAAAGTGAGATGACAATTCTGTCTCCTTTTCCTAATAGGATCCACAGGGTATTTCCAGTTACTTTTGGTTTTCTGCTTCCAGAAAATGCACGAGCTGTGTGATGCTCCATTTGTGTCAGCCAAAAAAATGCTAACAGGTCTTAAAGGTTCACATCGCCCAAAGTCTCTCTATCCTCAGTTTTGTCTCTCTGGAACTCCACTGCTAGAGGGTTTCCCCTTGCAGAAATCGACATAGTCCTAAGGGTGGCTGCTTGTCAGAAAAGCCAGGGCTTCTCTTTCTTTAAATCCTCTGAGAAAGATGAGATGAACATTCCATGAAGGCTTACACAAGCAACGTCATTTCACACACTACTCTTGGAATTTTTTTTCCAGTTCCATTAAGCATTCCCAGCTCAGGCACTACGGTTTATTATTAGCTTTGGGAATCCTAGCTGGAGCCAATAAGGGCTTGCTTCAAATCCTGATAGTTAAATCTCAGTTTACATTTCAAAAATCCGATTTTAATGATTTAAATAAAAAAAACACTGATTTTTATCCACCCTGGTTGGAAGCTTCCCAACCAGACTGCAATCCAATGAGCATATTATGAAACTGTAAAACTCAATTAACCAGGCGATAGTGGAGCTATCTAGGCACAAACAGACCTCATAGGGCAGACAACCTGGTATTCAAGAATGCAACCAATACACCATTTGCTACTATGATTCATGCAATTTCACTCACATAGACCTAAATCACCAATTGGATTTTGTCCATGGAATCTCAGATATCAACTATTTGGTGGTTCTGTTTCCCACGATCTAATGCGCTTCTAAGCCTCGACCAGAAGTACTGTATAAAGTTTTCACTTAACTCCTGGGAGCTGGAATGCTAGAAACAATTTCCTCTTCCAGTTTACACTACAAGTTCCAGCTCAATATAAGTCTTCATACTTCCTGCCCCATTTTATCCTCGTAGCTCCCTGCAAGCTATCTGAGGCTGAGAGGTCATAATCAGCTCAAGGTAACTCAGGGCGTTTATACACGACCCCTAAGCTCCGCCGCAAATGGCTGCAAGGTCCGGACCTTAAAAATGTTTACCCGCCAGCTCCGGACTTTGCAGACAATTAAGTGCGACCCCGCCCACTTTAGCAAGACCAAACAGCAGTTTTCTTGTACCTGGTCTTTGATGGTGACAAATATTTGATCCGGTGTAAGGATAGTGAGTGCGGGGCTCTCCTGGCTTCTGTTTGTTCTTTTTTTGTGCCCCGCTCCTTTAAGAGATCTGAATGCTGTCCGGAACAAAACGGAGGTAAACCGGCAGTCTTTACTTTCTTTTTTCTCCGTCCCTCAGGCAGTCAGCAACCAGGAAGTGCCGAGGGGGGTGGGGACAGAGGAAGACAGAGGAAGAGCGACCAACCCCTAAGATCTCTGGTCTGAATTTAAGTGGCCAGCGGATCTTAGGGGTCGTGTAAAAAGGCCCTCAGTGAGAGGTTTAAAGCTGCTTGGGAATTTGGCCATTGTAGTCCAGCAACTGACAGAAGGGTTATCAATGGATAGCTGTTGTGAGTTTTTTGGGCTGTTTGGCCTTGTTCTGGAAGTTTTTCTTCCTGACGTTTCATCAGCTTCAGATTATGTGGCCAGCATCTTCAGAGGGCAAGGTGCTCAGGGAACTGGGAGTTCTCTCTGTGCCCTGGGGAATATATCGGTTATTGAGAAGACATAGGTTATCAATTAAGTTTATTCACTGACAGTACTGGCTATTCCCCATTAAACAGGTGAGTAATAACTAATAACAGTCAAGAAATCATTATTATCATCGTCCTCTTTCAGATTAACATACTTGAATGTGTAATCTGAGTTTTTAAATAAGGACCTGGGGCACTGGTAGTTGAAGAGTCAAGAATGAGCCTTGTCCAATGAAGGACCACAGATTAATCTTTCACCCCAGACATAAATGGAGACTGTTCATGGCATATCCTTGAGCATCAACTTCTCAAGTTCCTTTTTACCTAATAATTCCATTTACATCCCACCTGTTCTACACACAGCTCAAGATGGCATACCCACATCTTCTCTTCTCCACATTTGGATCCCACAACACTTCTGACCAATCCTAGGAAGAGTGAAGTTTGAAGGGGCCTACAAGGCCATCAATCCAACCCCCTGCTCCATGCAGGAACACAAATCAAAGGAGATCTGCCAGGTGGTCAACCACACTTCTCTTCAATGCCTCCAGTGTTGGAGTACTCACCACCTCTTGTGGGTTAATGGTTCCATTCCTGTACTGCTCTACCAATGAGGAAGATTTTCCTGATATTCAGTCGAAAGCTGGGTTCTCTTGAGCCCATCCTGCTTTCTGGGATGATCAAGAACAGATCCTGCCCCTCCTCTGTACTAAAAGCCCTTCAAATATTGTAAAAGTGCCCTCATATTGCACCTCTGTCTTCTTTTCTCCAGGTTAAACATGCCCAGTTCTTTCAGTCTTTCCTCATAGGTCTTGGTTTCCAGCCCCTGGATCACCCTTGCCACCCTCCTCTGAACTTGTTCCAGTTTGTCACCAAATAACCTACGTTCAATCTATCCACGTCTCAGCGGTTACGTGAAGAAATAGCTCCCAGTCTCAGCACTCTTGGCACTAAATCATTTTCCACAGAAGTGCTTTTAATTGGTCAAGACCCTGTGATGGACACAGATTTGGGTAAAGAAAAGTTAAATGAGTGAGAGATGGCGGTTCATGTAGACGCCATGCCATCATTTCTGTTGCTGGTTAGAAAGGATCATTGGTTGCTCCGGCTTATTAATATCTGCTTATTAGAACAGGAATACTAACTTGATAGCCCCATCATAAATGTGATAATGTTCATTCTGGACCAGGGTGGGTGGGAAACATTTCCTTCTCTAAGAGTTACTGAGACGTCATTGCATTACCGAAATATCTAGAGATCCAATACAAACTTGTTTCTTAATTGGAAAAAAAAACCAGAAGCAGCCAACCTTCCTGCATTTCCAATGATTTTTAAAGGAATTTTTTTAAAAAAAAATGTTCAAGTTTTATATACCCTATGCAGAGAGACTAATCAGAAACCATTTTTTTCCAATAAAACACATTGGGAATATATTGCCAGCAGCTGAAAATAAATATGTAAATTAAATAAGAAAAGCTGCTTTCACACACTTCAGTTATTTTACTAAGAGTTTGCAGATATTAAAGCTCACATTAGGACTGCTAGTCTTACAACTAATTTGCACGTGCCATTATCTTGATCGTATTGCACAGTGCATGAACATACAGATGCATTTTATACCTGCTTCCCCTCAAATAAACCACTTTAGAACACTGGGCTTGAATTTTTGAACAATAATACCTGTTCTGTTCTGTGGCTGAATTAAGAAATATTTCTGGAGTTGGAGAGGGAGAGTTTTAAAGCACTGAATTAAATGGCACCACATTATCTTGCTGTTTGAAGTCCAAACCTTCACAAGGAATTTGTGGAGCAGTTGATCAGTAAAGAAAATACAGATGTAAAGAAACATGCTGGGAAATCTTTAACAAGGTGAGCTTTCCAGATATATGAACATTCAAGAAGTAGAAATTCATGAACAAGCTACAAGAATCTGTTTGGTTACAAGACTACTTGCAACTGGGGCAGTGCCAAGATACCCCAGTCGGGTACACACTCAATTCTGATTCAATCAAAAAAATATGGATCCCATCCAATTTGATCTACGGTCAGAATCCAGATGAGTTCAGAAATCCAAATCATCAGCCCTCTCATGGACACAAGTCAAAATGCCTATAACTACTTTGTTTTTTCATGGATACAGTACCATAGAGGCAAAATTTGGAGATTGCATGCAATCTCAAGAGGAGAGCAGATCTGTCAAATTTCAGACAACTAGCTAGCTTCAGGAGTTTGTGTACAAACCTCCATCAACATTTGCTAAACCAATGAACAATTCTTCAATTCTTAAAAGCATTGTGCTCAGTCTTGCCCATTCTGGGCTCTTCTATCGTCTCAATGTCTTGCTAGATTTTAGAAAATGCCTTAATAAACTGGTGAAAAACTGGAGAAAAAGATAGAGAGTTAAACAACCTATTTCTAAAACCATATTCCATGGAGGATGAGTTAAAGTACAGGAGGGCCCTCATATCCAGTGGAGATTGGTCCCAATCCCTACCGCAGGTACTGAAAACCATGAATAGAGAACATGAGAGAGACAGAGACAGAGACAGAGACAGAGAGAGCATGATAAAAGGAAAAATCAATAAAAATATTTTCACATGAATTACCAGAACTCAACACCAAAGGGTTATACTGTATAGACCAGCAAGCAGTCATTTCAAGGTATTTGGATGCCTCTATTGGCTGCTTCTGGTAACACATGTGAAACTAGTTTTTTTCTGGATTTTTCTTTTAATATTTTTAATATTTTCAGACTGTGGATAAGTTAAACCATGGCTACTGATCCAGTCCAACTGAACATAAACAGATATGGCCAGATTCTAAGTAAGCTGAAACAATCACTTTGGTGAAACAGAATCATTCTAAAATCTTGGATCTTTACTTAGAGGAGAGATTCTTCACCAATTAGTAACTGCAAGACATCAGAAAATATCCCTCGTACAGATTTCTCAATATAGTTGAAGGTATCTCATTCATAGGGTTGTCACAAGGCACAAGCAACCTCACAGTGTATATCAACAAAAGTCTTCCTTTATGTAACCAAAATGAAAAACAAAATGGTCAAGCACAATGACAATATAAAAATATAAACATAATTAGAGCCATGCTGGATCAGGCCAAAGGCCCATCTAGTCGAGCTTCCTGTATCTCACAGTGGCCCCACCAAATGTGTCTGGGAGCGCATGAGACTAGATATCTGTTTCCTGATACTACTCCCCTGCATCTGGTCCTTGAAGTACCCCAGTTTTAAGCCTGGAGATAACACATCTCCATCATGGTTTGTAACCTGTGGTGGACTTTTCCTCCAGGAATCTGTCCAATCCCCTTTTGAAGGCATCCAGGCCAGATGCCATCACCACATCCTGCGGCAGGGAGTTCCACAGACTAACAACACGCTGGGTAAAAAAAAAAATTCTTTTGTCTGTTCTCACTCTCCCAGCCCTCAATTTGAGTGGATGTCCCCTAGTTCTGGTATTTAGTGAGAGGGAGAAGAGCTTCCCTCCATCCACTTTATTCATGCCCTGCATTATTTTGTACGTCTCAATCATACCCCCCCTCAGGCGCTTTTTTTCCAGACTAAAGAGCCCCAAATGTTTTAGCCTTTCCTCATAAGGGAGGTGCCCAGCCCAGTAATCATTTTAGTCACTCTCCTTTGCACCTTTTCAAGTTCCACTATGTCTTTTTTGAGATGCGGTGACCATCTCATATGCAGCATCCAGAATGCTAAGTGAGGCTGGACACAGGGATCACACAACCCCCTTGTTGCAGGAACTTCACTTCTCTGTATTAGGAACCATCAAAGGGGGCTTTCAAGATAAATTCAAAATTTAAGGAGTAGTTTGGCTGGTTCCACTCCTGCCCAGTTGAGATTTCATTGCCAAGCAATGAATTTAAATCAATTCTCCTAAGTCCCTTGTACAAACCCATAAGATAAATTTGTGCCCCAAAATACCGCCTCGTGCCATGACAGCATTGGGAAGTGCAAGAGCGGTGGGTTTCACCCACATCCTAGCTGGTGAAAATGGCTGTGATCTGCAATTTGATGGCTGCTCTGAAGGAATGTAGGTGAGCCTCTTCCCTCACTCTGTACATTACCATGGAATCTCACATCATGAAGGGTGGAATTGAAACAATTTAAATGAATGTTTTAAAAATAATGCAGATTTAGGAGGATGTGGCCTCTGTATAGGCAGAGACAGTCATATATGTGGGGTGCTGTGAAAATACCGTGTTTGTTCAGCTCTTTATATTGCAGCAACGTCTCTACCCCATTGAGTCACTCACAATTGGCCTAATCATGGAACCTTTTTTACCTTCCACATCAACCAGAGCTCTGAGTGATAGTAAAGAAAATGACAGACTTCCTCCTGTCCTGGACTTCTTTAGGAATCAATTCAGGTAAGCGTCTGGCAGTTCTGTTTTGAAATTCATGTCCTGCTTCAAGCTTAAAATGACATAATCTCTTACTGAGCACTGTCCACAATCTGAGCCGTGTCCTTAAAATAAATTTTGTGTGTGTGCCTTTGCTGCAACCCCTCCCTTTCCCAAGTTGTTGAAAGCAATCTGCTGTCGAGACTTAAGCTGCACGCGTCCCTGGGGAGAACCACCCCTGGACTCATGTATAGAAGGTCACTGATGGATAACATGGCAGGAGGGAAAGCTGAGGAACAGCAGCTGCTCTCACAATTTCTCGTCACAGCCAAGGTAGCTGGGACTGTTAGAAATTATAGCCTAATAGTAACTGGTGGGCCACATTCCCTAATGTCCGGGATTGTGTTATTAGACTGCTATCCTGCCAATGCTTTCAAGACATTAATAAATCCCACTGAAGAAATTTAGTTCCACCCCTGGTAATGGGAATGGGGTTTGTTGCCATAATTACTCAATCTGGTATATTCATGTGAAAAGTAGGGGAGCGACTTTAAAAGAAATAATTATAGTGGCCATGACTTAACTTGGTAACAGTTCTGAAAAATAAAAATATAAGCCAAAATACTTACTTAAGAAACTTTAATGTGGATTAGAAATATAGCTGCTTTATACTTCTATCTCAGTACTTTCAACTCTGCTGGAATCAACAGCTCTCTAGGGTTCAGGAAGGATTCCCTGGTTGCCTACCATTTAACGTGGACAGGCCTGATCCTGCTTTGTTGAGAGCATTAGAGCCATGATTCCAAAAACACTCTTGCCTTGAGGCAAGTCATACTGATTTTGGCAGGAGTTGCTCCTGAGCAGACACTCCTAGGACACCGCTATTATTCACCTGTCCATGTTTCCAGACAACATTATTCAAGGCTTGATGTAACTGTCAGTCCTTCCAAAACACTCTCATAACAGAAACTGGATTTGCTAATCTTTTTCGTTATTTCAAGGGTGTATTAAACTGAAACACCTTCCTCACCACTACTCCATATACAACTGGCTCTCTAATCAGACAGCATTCATTTAAAAAAATCAATGTGACATGTCATTTGACCCTAAATGCTAGAGTGTGATCCTGCTTAATGGATGAATGTAGGTCAGTGTTGGCTAACCTATGACATGGGTGCCAAAGGTGGCACTCAGAGCCCCTTCTGTGGGCACCCAACATCGCCCCTTCACAGCCACATGTATTCAGGTTTAATTGCTGTATTGGCACTTTGTGAAAAATTAGTTGGTTTTGAATTGCAGTTTTGGCACTCAGTCTCTAAAAGGTTCGCCATCACTGATGTAGGTAATGCCAATGTTAATTGATGAGTTTCGGTTTCTGCATTCTGATGATGTGGGTACAATCCTTGGGGAGGTGAGGGCTGCCATGTGGCTGCTGGATCTTTGCCCTCCCAGTTCATAAAACCTGCCAGAAAGGGATTGGTCAATTGGGTAGGAGCAGAGGTGAACACCTCCTTGCGGGTAGGATCCCATCATACTTAAAGGAGGCAATAGCACTTTTTATTGCTACTTAAAGGAGGCAATAGCAAGGCCACTTTTAAAAAGCCCTCTTTGGACTCCAAAATACTGAATAATTACTGAGCAGAATCTAATACAGTAGGACCACCGTATCCAGGGGGGATTGGTTCCAAGACCCCCAGTAGATAGCAAAACCCGCACATAACAGCAAACACTCTTATTCGGGTTGATGGTGGTGAGAGGGGTGCTGGCGTGCCGGGGCAAAAGCCTTCACCTCCGATACCCCCCAAACACTGCGTAGTGTGGCATTGGTGGCAAGGAGGGAATCAAGTTTTTTTTTTAATTTTTCTTTCTCCTCTCCGGGCTCGGCAGCTGGCCTGTGGGGTGGTAGTGGCAGCAACTTACCACAGCAAGACCTTCCTTGCCGCCTCCATTGGCCAGTCGCCCTCCAGAGGGATGGGGTAGGGTGGGGACCTAAGAGGACCTGCCTGGCCAACCTGCCTTTGAACCTCCCAACCGGTATCAATGACAGTAAGTTTTCTTTCTTTTTCTCCCTCCTCACCACTGGGCTCGGACCTCCCCTGCACCTGCTGATCACCAACCGCGGATAACTGAATCTGCGGTTGATGAATCAGCAGATTTGAGGGTCGTACTGTATCTTATTCCCGGGGAAGTTGTTAGGGTTAAGTTATGGCCTCTCAGATCCAGAGGTTTCTGGATGAGAAGATTATCTGGCTTCAGGCCATATATGCGAAAGAGATGGCTTTGGTTGCCTTGGTAGATGACCTATGCCAGGAACAGGATAAGGGATCTGTGTCCCTGTTGGCTTTGCTGGACCTCTCAGCAACTTTTGATAGTATTGACCATAGTATTCTCCTGACATACCTCTCTAGAATGAGACTTGGGACCACTGTTATGGTAGCTCAAGAGCTTCCTGGAGGAGAATATGCAGTAGGGGGTACTACGGGATTCATGTTCAACACCACAGCCACTGACCTGTGGAGTCCTCAAGGTTCTGTTTTGTCTCCCATATTATTCAACATCTACCTGAAAACACTGGGGGAGATTATCCAAAGTTTAGGGGTTTAGTGTTACCAGTAAGCAGATCGGTGACACCCAAATCTACCTCATCTTACCAAATGAATCCAAGGAAACTATGTACTTCTGCTTTAGATAAGTGTTTGGTATCAGTAATGAACTGGATGGGGGTGAACAAATTGAAGCTTAATCCATACAAGACGGAGGTGCTTCTGGTAAATTGAAAGGGAGATCAAGGAATAGGGATGCAACCTGTACTGGATGGGATTACTCTCCCATTGAAAACAGTGCGCAGTTGGGGGTACTCCTGGATTCATCCTTGAACAGGGGCCAGGAATACTTTTCCACAATGAAAACTAGTGTGCCACACTAAAACTTCGGCAGGTCCAAAATGCTACAGCCAGATTACTGAGTGGATCTGGTTAGAGGGATCACTTAAAACCCTTGTTACAGCAGCTCTAATGGGTGCCAATCAGTTTCCTGACACAATTAGAAGTGATGGTTTCAACCAATAAAGCCCTAAACGGCCTGGGTCCAAATTACCTCAAAGACCATATCTCCCAGAATCAGATGGCACTTGTGTTAAGATAATCAGGAGAGGGTCGTTGGCGAAAAGAACTTGTTCACCACAGGCATATGGCATTATCCCAGTGTATCAAACATCTGCATCATACTTATCCACACTCAGAACTCCCCAAGCTTGCAGAGCATTCAACCTCACAAGATTTAATGTTCTCCCCTCTGCCTTACTTCATGTCAGGTTCCAGGGAATCCCCCGACAAGAACGACTTTGTCCGTGTGGAGCTGGGGTCCCAGAGTCCCTGTCACATGTCCTCCTACACTGCAACTTCTATGAGAAAATCAGGAGGGATCTGATTTATCCCTTGATCCATAGACTGCAAGGGAACTCAGATCAGTGGTTGGTTGCATATTGTCTAGCGGACCAGAACTCTCACATAACAACTCAGGTTGCTAAATTTTTCTTAGCTGCAATCCATAGAAGGGCCATGTTGATGGCAGAAGGCTGACCTATATGTACCTTTTGGGAGGTTGTAGTTTCTGTGCTGACATTTATGTTTTGTACTATCGCTGTTCCTGTTCTTTGTCCTGTTGTTTTACTGAATTGGGTCATATGACCGTAATAAACGATTTTTTAAAAAGATAATCAGGAGAGGGCTTTCTCTCCATCCCACCACCCTCACAGGCACATCTGAAGAAAACACAGGAGAGGATGTTTTCTGTTGCTGCTCCAAGAGTTCAGAACTTTTTTCCACAAGAGACTGGGCAGGCCTGGCCCCATCTTTGCTGTCCTTCCACAAGAAAATACCTCTTCCTTCAGGCAAGCATCCCCTGAATGACTTGACTACCTGTTATGTGACTTTTTAGATGGATTATTATGCATTTCTGCTTTGAATGAATTTGTAGTACTTGGGTTTTTCCATTTTTATTTTTCATCTCTCAGAGTGACGTTTCCCCCTACTTATTTGTTTGTGCGGTAAATAAATTAAATAAACAATCAAATGTCAAATCCCTCACATGCTGAGTAATCAAAATGGGAATTTTCGCTGGTATATACACACACAAAAAGATCAGTTTTATTTTGGGGTTTGTGTGTACACATATTTTTGTCTGCTTGTGTGTAGGCTTGATTACTGGCTCCCCTCCATCCTTTAAGAGCTACAGGCAGGTGGTAATTGCTAAGCAAGAGATGAAGTGATTTTCCCTCCCTTGTTCTAGGGCACCTTAATAAACAAAAGACAGGACCCCTGCAGAGTGACATTATCATGGTCCTTACTGAACAGATTCTTCCCAGAAAAGAGCCGTTCCTTTTACAAGCCAAATATTTACTTCAGCTTTAGACTAACTTATTCCTTTTAAACCCTGAGACTGGCTTACATTTTATGTAACAGCATCTCTGTTTTAAAATATCTATACCAATAAAGGTGAATTGAATTGAAAACAGAATCCATGGAATCAAACTCGGACATCATTGCAGTTTTCAGATGCTACCAACTGTAAACTCTGAGGTCCTTCTCTCACTACGCAGATCTATTTGATTATTCTTAAAAACAAGAGACGAAATAGAAACAGGTTTCTCTTCTATTTGTTTAAATATGTATATCCTGCCTTTGTGCAACTAAGCCTTCAAGGTGGCTTTAAAAAAATCAATATAAAACCTTTTATAAGCTAATCTAATGTAAAACAATCCAGCTAAATGCTGTAGCAGTAACTGAACAAAAATAAATTGTAATGTTTGCTAAACGCTCAGGGGGGGGGTTAAAATATATATATAGACACAAAGAAGTCAAAACAGTAGCTGTTGAACAGCAATCCAGAGAACATGGACAGGGCACCCTTTGGAGTACAAATTAATCAATATGAGCCCACTGTAAAAGAAAAAAATCTTGATTTGTGTTAGTTAGACGTTTTTGCAGGTAGTGCAGTAATTGAAACATTTCAAGCATATTTTACAGGGTTTCAAATCCAGTATCTTTTGCACCATTTCAAGCTGAAAATGGAAGTGCAGTGCTTGTTTTAATAAATGTATGAGATTGTCAATGGGTGTTGGCTATCAGTTCCTGCAGCTACTTTGAATGCCTCTTCCAAAGGACTTTCCCAAAAGCATCTGGCGTGGGAAAACAAGTGCCCGAAAGTTCACCCAGTACATCTTGGTCTCGGGCTATCAGTATGCAGTGGCGCAGCATGGGGGGTGCGAGCAGTACCGTTGCACCGGACAGGATTTTTTAGGGGGTGCACACTCATCAGAGGTGCCCCTTGGGTCCAGACACATGCCATCTTGAGCACGGCTGTGGGGTTGAGCAAGGCTGCACTTGCTGACTCTACCCCCATTCTCCTCCTCTCTCTGGATTTTGGAATGGAAGACTAAGCCTGACGCTTTTGTCCTTCCCCCCTCCCCCTCCCCCACCCCAAAAAGCCCCCAGACTGCACTGGCAGCTGTTTGGATCCATTGCAGAGACACTCTGGGATGCGTTCTTGCTCTGGGCTGCTGCCTACATCCCACTCACCACTCCCTCTTTCTCCCCTCCGCAATCCATGCCTTCCTCAGCCTCCCTGCCCCCCTGCCCCCTGTGCCAGGGCTCACAGTCACAGCCCTTCTACCTGGGCTGGAAAGGATAGGGAAGCACACAGAGACTCCACCTTTTTCCCCTGTTACCTTTTGTGATGGCTTGAAAGCCAGAGAGAGAGAGAGAAGAGAGAGAGAGAGAGAGAGAGAGAGAGAGAGAGAGAGAGAGAAGACACATGCATGCACACACACATGTGTGTGAGGGGAGGCAACAGCACATGCAAGTGCATGAGAGAGTACAAGCATGCACAAGAGAGCGAGCAATTCAGGCAGCATGCAAGACAGAATGAGAGAAAGAGAGAGAGAGAGAGAGAGAGAGAGAGAGAGAGAGAGAGAGAGAGAGAGAGAGGACAGTCCACAGTGCAAGGATGGAAAAGGGAAGACGTCTTGTGGTCCTCTAGTAATCACAAGTTACTGCTTAATTACTTGAGCATTTTCTCTCTCTGCTTTAATCAGTGGAGACAAAATGGAAGCTGAAAACAAGAAGGATGAAACCTAGTCCACATCTGAGACACTCTTCCTGCACACTCAAGATTAGTGGTCTTTTCTCTTTGAGAGCCAGTTTAAGAACTAGGGACTAGGGAGACAAGTCCTTTGGGTGTTCTTTTACCCGCCTGCCCCCTATGTATTTATTTTTTAAATCTGCTCCCTATTGTTGTTTCAGGGTAGAGATGTGGACATCCTGAAGTCTTAAAAAAACGCAACCAATACTCTTCAAAATGGTTAAAGATGTCTAGGTCTGACCATTGTTCTCAATGAATTTTGCACCAAGAAAGGCACAGTCCAGTGTAACAGGCGATACCTTCAAGTTTTACAAAGTTTAGATCAACCCAAAGATATCCGAGATCTGCAGTGAGCCAAAAAGACTGAGTCACCTAGCAATCCTGTCAATTGAGAGAGATTCCAATGTAGATGTCAATACTGGGATTCAAAAATTTGGACAGATTAAACCAGGTCATTTTAAATATATTTGAATATAAATCTGACTATACGTTTTACTTTAATACATCACATCAGTATTTTACATGTGCTTGAGGGGCATAAGGAGTCCAATACTGGACTGGTGGAAGGGTCACTCTCAGGGCATGCTAATGCTCCACAGGTTGGAGGGTGTGGTGCAGTCCATGCCATGCCCTGGAAAATGGCGACCCACACTCTGCCACTGTCAATATGAGCCTTCTTAGATCTCCAAGGAGGCACTCCTCTCAGTCCAACTGCCTCTCAGGCACGTTTGGTGGGGATACGATAGAATACTTTCTCTGTGGCTGTTCCAAGGTTGTGAAAACCCCCTTAAGAGGTTAGGTTGTCCTTCTTCTTGGTCTTTTTATCAACAGGTGAAGATGCTACTTTGTAAAGACTAAATGCACAATGAAAAGTTTTAATTTTGGTTGCTGCACAATTATTATTATTATTATTATTATTATTATTATTATTATTATTATTATTATTATTATTATTATTATTATTATTATTATTATTATTATTATTATTATTTACTTTTAAGATACTTAAATAGTTTTAAATAATTAGTTGAATACTATTACAGTGGTACCTCAACTTACAAATTTAATCCATTCCAAATGCATGCACTTAAATAGAACTACTCTTAAGTCAGGGTACCTATCTAAAAAATGAAAAATAAGTTTAATTTAAAAAAAAAACTAAAATAAAATTGTAAGTTGAACAGACCATATCTAAACTTTGTAAGGCAGCAGTTAGAACGGCAACAGTTTTCCGCTCTTAAGTTGAGCTGCTCTTAAGTCGGGGAACCACTGTATATTTTTAATGTAATAATGCATCATGTTTGTAACTGACTTGGTTTTTGATAATTCGTGAGCAGCCTTAGATCCTATAAATGGGGAAAAGGCTGCATAATTAATAAAGAAAAGAAAAGTTAACATAAAATAAAATAAAAGTTAAAAGCTTTTAACTGGAAGTAAAATATCACAAGACGAAAGGCGCATACAAAAATTAAAAACCAAGCACTTCTGAAGATTGATTTCAAGAAATCTATCAAAATTTGAAAGCAGGGCTTTTTTTGCAAAAATCAAGAAAAAAGGTAGCCTCTTCTCTCTTTCCAAAGAGAAAAGTGGACCCCAAAGAAATGATCCCTCAATATGGACATGCCCATTAATTGCTGTGCCAATTCTATCACCAGAGGTGACCTAGGGGAAATAGATTCACTTTAGAAACATTTAACAGGTAAGGATGCCTTAGTTTCTTTGGTTCAGCCATGCTCTTTAGGAAAGCAATTATTTACACTGAAAGTTTAGGCTGTGCCAAGTGAACACATATGCAGTCTAATCAAAATGCTGTATTTCAAGATTTGGCAGGCCTGTTCCAAAGCTGTTTGGGTGTGCTGGGTGGGAAAAAGCCTGGGCTCCCTATGTTATTCACTCAACAATGGGTGGCACTGATGATTTAAAGGAAAGGCAATGAACAGCGGTTATTTAAGATTGTCTGTGCAGTCTCTACAGTTTTACAGTACTGTCTATGCAAGTCACCTATGCATAGCTGGATTTCCACCTAAACACATTCTGTATATGTACAATGCAAAGCCAACTTCTTTAAATTCAGTTGATTGCTTCTGAATAAGGCACATATGGGACAAAGAATGGGGGCTGGTCTGTTGGGCTGAACATGGCACTGCCCAGCGCATGCTACCTCTTGGTCAGCCCACTCCTGTCTGCTTCCTTACCACAGACAGATGGCTAGCATTCGTCCTCTGTTCCTCTCCTGCTGAACTCCTAGCTGCATTACTCTCTGTGTTAGTGGAAGGGAGAAAATGACAAAATGGATCTGAGTGAATGAGATGGCCTTGCTCAGAAATTGGGCATAAGGCAAAGCAGAAGCTAGAAAGAACATTTCTAATACGGGAACAAGGTGTATTGCTCTGCCCTTACCTGAACTATGAATGAAACAAAGGGGAGGGGGGCAGTGAAGCAGGGTGTGAGTGAAGGTTTATTTATTTATTTATTTATTTATTTATTTATTTATTTATTTATTTCTGGTCTATGTATTGGTGGAGGGCAGAAAAATGGCAGAATGGATCTGACTGAACTAAAGTATATCACAGAAGTGAGTACACCCACTCACATTTTGTAAATATTATAGTATATCTTTTCATGTGACAACACTGAAGAAATGATATTTGGCTACAATTTATACAGCTTGTTGTTGTTGTTGTTGTTCAGTCGTATAACAGTGTAAATGTGCTGTCCCCTCAAAACAATGCAACACACAGCTATTGATGTCTAAACCGCTGGCAACAAAAGTGAGTACACCACTTCTAAGTGAAAATGTTCAAATTGGGCACAAGTGGCCATTTTCCCTCCATGGTGTCATGAGACCCATTAGTGTCACAAAGTCTCAGGTGTAATGAGTGAGCAGGTGTTATCACTCTCACTCTCACATTTGGTGTTATGACTCTCACTTTCTCATACTAGTCACTTGAAGTTCCACACAGCACCTCAGGGTAATGAACTATCTGAAGATCTGGAAAAATGAGTTGTTTCTCCACGTAAAGATGGCCTAGGCCAGTGTTGGCAAACCTATAGCACGGAGGCCAAAGGTGGCACTCGGAACCCTTTCTGTGGGCACCTGACATTGCCCCTTCACAGCCACCTGTCTTCAGGTTAAATTGTTGTATTGGCACTTTGCAAAAAAAAAAAGTGGTTTTTGAATCTCAGTTTGGGCACTTGGTCTCTAAAAGGTTCACCATCACTGGCCGAGGCTCTAAACCAGGCATGTTCAAACTTCTCCCTCCAGATGTTTTGGACCACAACTTTCAAGGTCCTTTGTCATTGGCAAGCTAAGCTTTGAATTCTGGGAGTTGTGGTCCAAAACATCAGAAGGGCCAAAGTTTGGACATGTCTGCTCTAAAGAGATTGCCAGGACCCTGAAAATGAGCTGCAGCACAGTGGCCAACACCATACAAGACAGGCTAAACTCAGAACAGGCCTTGCCATGGTCAACCCAAGGAGTTGAGTGCCCATGCTCAACGTCATATCCAGAGGTTGGCTTTGGGAAACAGACATATGAGTGCTGTCAGCACTGCTGCAGAGCTTGAAGGGTGGGGGCTCAGCCTGTCAGTGCTCAGACCATACCTCACAGGCTGCATCAAATTCGTCTGTAGGGCTGCCGTCCCAGAAGGAAGCCTCTTCTAAAGATGATGCACAAGAAAGCCCACATACATTTTGCTGCAGACAAGCAGACTAAGGACATGGGTTTCTGGAACCATGTCCTGTAGTCCGATGAGACCAAGATAAACTGATTTGGTTCAGATAGTGTCAAGCGTGTATGGCAGCAACCAGGCAAGGAGTACAAAGACAAGAGTGTGTGTCTACAGTCAAAGATGGTGGTGGGAATGTCACGGTCTAGGACTGGTTGAGTGCTGGCAGCACTGGGGAGCTACAGTTCATTGAGGGAACCATGAATGCCAACATGTAGTATGCCATACTGAAGTAGAGCCTGATCCCCTCCCTGCAGAGACAGGGCCAACATAATATTCCAACATGATAATGACCCCAAACATACCTCCAAAATGACCACTGCCTTACTAAAGAAGCTGAGGGTAAAGTTGATTGACTGGCCAAGCATGTCTCCAGACCTAAACCCTACTGAGCATCTGTGGGGCATCCTGAAATGGAAGGTGGAGGTGCGCAAGGTCTCTAAGATCCACCAGCTCTGTGATATCATCATGGAGGAGTGGAAGAGGACTCCAGTGGCAACCTGTGAAGCTCTGGTGAACTCTATGCCCAAGACAGTTAAGGCAGTGCTGCAAAATAATCATGGCCGTGCAAAATATTGACACTTTGAGCCCAATTTGGCTAGTGCCCAAACACAAGAGGGGCACTAGCCAACCAAGGCTCGTGTGTGACTATGTAAATGAAAGCAAGAAGGATGAAAAGATTCAGACAAAAGGAAGACCCTTTCATTCCGAAATGCAAATTAAAACTGCTTTAGATTTCCTTCTGAGGCAGACACAAGAGTTAGCCAACACATTAGTGGGGATTTTGTAAAATTACTGAAATTAGATACATTAGAGGGCTATTAAATTGCTTGCTGCCCTTTCTCTTCATGGCAGCCAAGACTGCTCTGTCCCATAACCACCCTGTTTTTCTAATACCTTTCCCTTTTTATATGTAAATTACCCAAGAGGGCAGTGTCATCACCCCTTCCAAAGCAGACAAATCTCACAATCTAATTCATCTCAGAGGTTTCCTTTCAGCCTTCAGAACAAAATTGCAGTTTTAGTCCATCTAATTGTATCATGCTTGGTACACAGCTGATTGCCTATTCACTATTTGGCGTGTACGGGTACAGAAATTTCTAGGTTATAATCACTATCAATAGGAAGAGGCAGCCTCGGATAAAAGTGCTCAATTTGTATCCATACATTGCATTACCCAGACTACGGTTCTCCTTCTGGATCTTTCTGACTTTAGCCTGCTATTTTGTCCCTCAGAAACGGAACATAAGCACAGTGGCTTTTCGAAAGCTCAAGTATGGCAGGATGAGAGAACTACAGCAACAGTGAAATATTTCATCTTTGTGTCCTGTCTTTTCCTGTTCAGGGAAATCTGGGTCCGATTTTTCAATAATTATGTCTTTTTGAGACTCTAATCCAGGGGTCCTCAACCTAAGGCCCCGGGGCCGGATGCGGCCCCCCCAAGGTCCTGAATCCGGCCCCTGGGACCAATTGCAACCCCCCCCACCTACCCCCTGTTTTGTGAGCAAGCCAACCTCTGCAACTGCTTTTGGACTGTGATCCGGCCCCCAGTGGTGTCTGGTTGGTGGTGGACCGGCCCGCTGGTTGAAAACTTTGAGGACCCCTGCTCTAATCCTTAGAAGACAATTGGCCACTGCAGTCCACAGCCACATGATCAACTGGTACAAAAATAAATTTCTCAGTTGAAGGAAAAGCATCATAAACTGGTTGAGTCATAGTCAGTATAGCCACGGTAGAAATTCCATTATTTCTTCAGGATTCCCTTCAGATAACACCTAAGAAAGGAGATCAAATTTAGACACTAATGAAGATCTGTTAATTAATTAATTAAAAATATTTGTAGCCTGCTCTATATCACAGGAACTCAGCACAGGGTACAAAGCTGCATAAAACAGTTTAAAAACATAGGATATATAAAGCAATTTCAAGTCAAACAATTTAAAATTAAAACCCTTAAACACTGAAGATATCAAAACCACTTCTCTGTAATGTGTGTGATCCTCAACCACCAAGGGATTCAATAAATAAGTACGACTTGACTTGGTGCCTAAATGATGCCAATGTTGGCAGCTCAGTAGCTTCAAGAACACATAAAATTTATGAACACCAAGTGTGGGAATATCATTGCCCATATTTCTGAGCCCCAAGATTGGTCAAGCACAAAGGAAACTGAAGGCCTAGGAGGGCTGATTGACATATATTTCCCAGCAGTCCCCAGGACCGAAGCAGATACCAGGATGTGCTGATGTAGGCAAGAAGGCCAGAGCAAACAGGATGGCAGATAAACAGGATATCAGGATACATCTGCTCAGGCCCAGGAGAGCCCCTTATCAATAATGCCTCACTAGCTAGGGAGCCTTCTCCCTCCCACCCATGGAATGTCTTTCCTCTGCCATTGAGTATGGTCTCACAGATAAGGCTTGCATTCTCCTCCCACCGAGGGATGTCTTCCTGTATCTATTGTTGTTCTCTCTTAATAAACACTGGTCGCTCAGGCAGCAGCGGTAGAGTAGGAAGAATCATCATCACACACTCACATACACGCATGCCTCCACACATTGATACATCACACAGACATCCATGGACCCTGACAGAGAGACGAACAGGAATGCTGCCTGAGCACCTGAGATTGCACCCCGAAACTCTGTGTCCATGTGATCCGTAACGCAACAACCAAGAAATAGCACCAGTTACAGGGTACTACTAAAGACCTTGCAAAGATGATGACTTACAATTATCTTTGCCATCAACTTTTCATATGCAAAGGGTTTCCCCAAAAACTTTTATCCATCCATTCCATTAAGACACTGACTCCCAACCTTGGATCCCCTGATGTTCTTGGACAAAAAAACCCCAAAAAACAACTCCCAGAAGCCTTCACCACTAGCTGTGCTGGGCAAGATTTCTTGGAGGTGCAGTTGAAGAACATCTGGGGCACCAAGGTTGGGAACCACTGCTTCAAGAGAATGGTAAGAAACGTTTGATGGGCAAATATAAAAGTCAGTGCTCCAGGCGACCAGCCAACAACTAAGAACAATTTAAATGGCCCATATCATTAACATCATAGCTACTTTAAAGGGAAGGTTGCACAAACATGTGTTGACACCCTTTCTAAATGCAGTATGGAGTAGCAACCCTGAGAGGCATGCATTCCACAGTCTTAAGACAACTCAGGAGAAAGGCCTCTCCCACATACCTGTCAAGCAAGTCTCCACAGGTCACAGGTGGTACAGTAATATACTCAAAATGGCATTTTTAGCAATAGGATCATTTATGAAGCAAGTGGTCCCTTAAGCAGATAGGTTCCAGGTTATTTAGAACTTCAAATATTTAAGCCAAGACCTTGAACTAGGCCTGGAAAATGACAGAGTACTTTATCTAAGGCAGGTCTTTCATTATCAGAAAAATACAATACTGTTATTGCACATCATGCTATAGTATAGCTGCTGCATTTTGTACCTATTTCAAGGTGCTTGCAATATCCTCTTTCAATGTCTATGTGAATACGGAATATGTTCAAGTAGCCTAGACAGAATGCAGTTAAGGAATGCATGGCCACTGCCAACCATACTTCTCAGGGTAGTCTGAACTATGACCTCATTCAATGTCTACTAAGTACTCCTCCCCACTGCTGCAATCTATAAATCCAGGGAAACAGATGATCAAGAGGTACTCCCAACACTATGATGTTTTAGGGGTAACACAACCCCTAGCAGATTAGACTGTTCCTGGACCAGATATTCTACTACAGTGTTTTTCAACCTTTTTTGGGCAAAGGCACACTTGTTTCATGAAAAAAATCACGAGGCACACCACCATTAGAGTCCTGGTCTCCGTCCGTCTCCTCCTGCATCGGTTCCTTTTGGTGACTCGAGTTGCGCACACTGTGCTCGGGCGGGAAGGAAGTTGGAAGATGATGTCCTCTGTGATAGGTTCAGGCTGGGTCTTGACCAATCACAGCCCGGAGATCAGAAAAGTGGAGGGTGTCCCCCTGAGGAGCGCCAATTGGCGCCCCTGCTGGCTGAGGGTGGGGTCAAAAACCCCACTCCTTCATACCCAGGACACAGTCCAGCGCCCCCCTAGTGGGCGACAGACATTTTTTTAAAAAAAGAATTTTTCTTTTCCAACGGCACACCAGGCAACATCTCGCGGCACACTAGTGTGCCGCGGAACAGTGGTTGAAAAACACTGTTCTACTACACAGTAGCACCTCCATCTTGTCACAGAGTGTTCAATTGGCTCCTTGGAGTTCAGTAACAAAAAGCCATAGAACTAAACATCCCCACTGCCAGCCTATTAGTGTGACTTCAATTCAAAGTTTGGAATGACTTCCCAGAGTGGCTTCATATAAATTTTGAATAACACGGAATACAGGACAGAATTCCTGTGGGAGACGATATGCCAAAAGTCATAGTATTGAGCCATCTGTTTTTTATCCCCCCATGTGACATTACAGTTAGGACATCTCCTGACTCTTCCAAAAGAAGAAAAACTTAAGAGCAATTGTTTCAAGTGCCCAGGCAATTCCTATATTTCCCTAATCAGGCACAGCTTTGGTACTAAAACTGGCAAATGAGGCAGAAAATGCCACCAACACTACCTAAGAAACCAGTCCTCCTGGCACCTGGGATGAACCATGTTAATCAACCTAGCATCCTGCAGTACACACTACAGCCATTCTACTAAGAACCAAATGCAAATTCTTCCATGACATCAAAGTCAGACAAATCCGTTCTACCTTCAAATCCTCATCTCCACCATCTTCAAATCAAGACTGTGCCCTGACATATGCATGGAACCATACACAAATCAGGACAGGTCCATGGTTTTCATGGTGGGCAGAAGATCTTGGATCACTTATGAATGAGCAACCTGACTCCACATGAATTCTGACATCCTCCAGAACAATGTTACACCAAAGCAGATTGCCTTGGATAGCTTGTGAAGAATGACAAAAAGAATCCCTTCAGTGTCTGCCTTGCAGCTTAAGCAGCATATGTTCTACACTGGCAGATTGGCTGGGTGGAGCACCTTGTGCAGTGGTTCCCAACCTTCCTAATGCTGCGACCCTTTAATACAGTTCCCCATGCTGTTGTGACCCCTTGCCCTGCTTGGAAGAGGCCACAAGCCCCCTTTGGCAGGCCACTAGCACAGGTGCCATATAGAGAACTTCGCCCTACAGGCACCCTCAGCCAATCGCGCCTCCGGTGCCACTGACTGACATCCCCTCCAACCTATCAGGCTGTAACTCACTCTTTCCCCCCTTCCTCCCCCTCCTCCTCCAGACCCAAGCTGTCTGTGCCTTTTTCTTCACTGGCTCTTGGAGACCCCTGTGAAATGGTCGTTCGACCCCCAAAGGGGTCCAGACCCCCAGGTTGGGAACCACTGACCTAGTGAGATATAGTTTTTCTAGACTTCTGCCTCCCAGCCTCTGCACCCTGCAGAGTCACAGACAGACCCACCAAGTAGCCTAATACATAAAGGTAAATTAAGCAAACTCCCCACCTCTTCTTGCAAAGTCTTCATAATACAAGTTATCCAGATGACAAGATATGCGGCTAACACCATAGACCTAAGTGCATGAAAGGCAGAGAACGTATATGATTGCCCTCATGTTCCAGGAGGCTCTCTGATGGTGAAACAAATAGAACTGCTGAGGTCTGACTGGAAACTGGTACAAAACAGCCAGTCCTTGTGAGTGAAGGAAGAATGAAAACATGAAGGAAGACATGGATCAGACCAGAGCTGATGTGTCATGTTTAGAAGTTTAAAGCAAGGCTGGCTTCCACCAAAATAAAATGTGAACATATAGTTTATTAATATGTCTTCATTTTTTTTTGCCACAATCAACGGTAGTTTACTACTAACAATGTACCTCTTCCACTGGGCTGTCCCTGAGCTGCGTTCTTCATACCTGGTACATTTCATTATGTTAAATTTTCAAAAAGTCAAAAATAAAAAGTATACCTGGTACATTTCTCTAGTTCAGTCTTTTTCAACTTGGCATCTTCCAGTTGCTTGTGCATTGTTTTCCCCTCTGCCATTGGGGATGACAGGAGTCTAAAGGCATCTAGAACCCACCCCATCTCCCACTCCTACCCTCTGCTTGGTAGGCTGCTCTCATCTAATACTGTTTTCCGGTCTCCCATTTAGGAACATACCTCATTCCTCTTGTTAGCTTCTGAGGCTTCACTGAAGCTTGCAACCCCTCCCGCATGATCTTCTCAATTAACTAATTGACCCTTTCTGCTCATAAATGGTAGCAGCAAAGCAAGCCATTGGCAGCTCTCGCCTCTGCTGCACCTCGCGGATTCCTCTCCAAAGCAGTGGCAAGGCAATGGCGGATGCAATGCAGCTCTTCACTCCATGTTTAGACCCTCTCCATATGCATATTGAGATACATTAGGATTAATATCTTAGGTAAGTCTTCATGGCATAGAGCAGCACACATTATCCACAAAGACGGTTTTATCAGAGCCAGTCAACTTCACCAATGTACTAAATTTGCAATTTTGTTTTCTTTCTTTTAATTTTTTTTTTAGTGCTTGGATAGCTCATTGAGTATGACAAATTTCTGGTGAGACCAGGCAGCTTGTGCTCACGGCTGTTATCCGCTATGTGCTTGTAGATTTCCTTTTCAATATGAGTTCCCATTATTTAACTGAAGGCAAGCGCATCATGTACGACTAGCAAAGAGAAGTCCTTTCAACAACAGTAAAAGAAAGATCCTCAGATAGGTGAAATTAGGGTTGCCACCTTTACTAGATATTCCTCCTCCCTCTGTTCATTTAGATGAGAGGAGTTGAAAATGGAATGTTATGCCTTGCTGCTTTGAATGTTCTGGATGTTGATTTTGTTTACTTTTTCAAATATGTATTATTAAGTTCTTTTTAAATATTCATACATTTACTATTTTTAGCTGTTACATATTGTCTTTTAATGATGGAAGCCACCTTTAAGGAAAAAGATGAGGCAAAACATTTAAATAATTTAAATAAATAAATAAATAAATAAATAAATAAATAAATAAATAAATAAATAAATGATGTTTGAATAGATCATTTTAGTCAATTGCAAGTTCATTAAAATTGTTGCCCTGGTTAGCTTTGGAGCTAATGGGGTAGCGTGGAGAGAACATACTGTATATGATGTTAAAATTAAGGTGATTAATGCTAGCAAGGAGACACTGCATGTTTCACAAGAAAAAATGGGCACCTAGACTGCTAAGCATTTAGTGTTAAACCAACCCATGTCCTCTGCTTTTAAAATTACAAATTGAGATTCCTTATAACCTCCCAGTTACCCAATGATGTTGAGGAAATCTTAAAACATCTTTTCAGCTTCACACAAACAATGTTATGTTTGGATTAAGCTTTCATCGCATCAATAAGCAGCCTTATTTCTAGGAATGAGTATTTGAATTGCTGATTTTAGCAGAGCAAGTCACACAAACGATTTTCTAAGTTTTCTAACTTTCAAACATGCAAGGTAAAGAAGGCTAACCACTCAGTGTGCTCCTATGCATATCCTGAAGAGTCTCCGCAAACCAAGCTAATCCCCACCATATACTGAATTTAAAAATCTAAACATTCCCATTTGCCACATGACCAATGGCAGAAACGCTGAGAGATCTATCCAAAAAATACCCCAAAGACTGAGGATGTCTAATTTAGATGTTAATCTAGTTGGCCAATCTGGTATTTTCCTAGGAAGAAAAAGATGAAAGAAGGATGTCTTTAAGCCACCTGCTGAATATGTATAGAAAATATATCTTGTTCAATAGGTCTTGGGGCTGTTTTGCTTTGAAGGTTAAGCCATGCCCTTGAGCGCGTACAGAAGTTCAGTGCTTCTAGGGGATAAATCTGCCTGACTATTCAAAAGTAAACTGTAGGGCTGCCAGAAGCAAAAAATAAATAAATGTATTTTTAGCTGGGATGCTAGTAGGGTGGCCGCTCATGCTGCATTCACCCGCAAAACCAGTTTTCCATGCAATAGGCTCTATGCGCTTGATGTCACCATAAGGGCAACATCTTGTCAGGATGCATTTGGAAAGATGGATGGTTTAAGGTAGAATGAGGGAAGAAAAGGTGGTAATGCTGAGATGTCCAATAAAGGCCAACATGCTGGACTCATCCTACAGATCAAATTAATATGACCAAGATGAAGAGATTTCTTTACCCATTGGGAGCTAAGATGTATTCTCATTTCACTCTAGTGAGCTAGGCCAGGATTTCTTGTTTTCAGTCTCTATCTAATATCTTTGATAAAAGTCTTTTTTTCTGATACTGATGTGACAGTACAGCCCTTCTGAATCAATATCAACAAAAGCAGAGAAGAAATGGAGAATCTGAAGCCCTTGGCCCAATGCTGATGCTTTTTGAAAGCTTCTGTTTGTATTTGCCCACATGCTTTTTAATGGACTAACATCGCACACTTCTTTTAGTACCAGGCACTGAAATGAAAAGAAACCCAGTGATCTAATCTACAGTAAATATGTATTTGAACCAACCCTTCATGCGCCTATACGTGGATTCATGCAGAGAAGAGCGGACACTGTCTTAAACTGATGTGGTGGTCCAGAATTTAGTGGAGCACATGCAGTTCAACATGCTTTAATCTACAACCGATCTTTAGAATGAAATTAATTATGATCTATTATTGTACAATAAAATAAAGATGATTTTAAGAAAACAATGCAAACCCATTTAAAGAGCCAATTCCCAAATGGTTTTTCAAGACCAAAAGACTAGCACCATCTGGCCACACATTGGAACCTCGGGAGGAATCAGGCAGCCTGGTATCCCCTGGGAAAGAATTTCACAGCTGAGGTGTTGCTACAAATAAAATCCCTACTTGGGTAATCACCAGCCTAGCCTCTTGTACAGTAGCAGTGGGACACACAACATGACTTCTCTGGAGGTCTTAGATCCCAACCCATGTTTTTGGCTGCCATCGGGCAAACTTGGAGGCAGATTTTTCTGCTTCTTTCATTTCTATTTCCTTGCTCGTCGTTTAGCCGTGCCCTCTGGCTGCTGACCAAGGGCTGCTTCCTGAGCAGAATGCAGGTTTACCCGGAGCAGATCACCCAGAGCTCTTTGGCTCTGACCATGTTTCAAGGCTGATCTGCTGACCTGCTCCCTGGCAGGCAAGAAGGGAAAGGAAGATGCAACCAAAAGGATGCTTTCTATATTCATCCAGCCGTGGAAATTACCCGATTCTGTTCTCGCATGTCACACTACCATCCTGAATCGATGGTGTCACATCCGATTTTACAACTTACCCAGGTCTAGCCCTGGTTAGCGCTTGGCTGATTCCTCTTGATTTGTGTTCCTGCGCTGAGCAAAGGGTTGGATTCAGTGGCCTTATAGCCCCCTTGTAACTTTCCCGCGTGGATGGCAACAAGACCTGTCTTGAACCACTGTTCTGATTTGGTATAAGACAGCTGATGTTCCAATGAAGTAAACCAAAGAGGAATCTGTGCACCTAACATGCAAAAGCTTTATTGTGAACAGAGAAGGGAAAGCGCTGTTCATAAATGTTTGATGGGTCAAGGTCAAGCAAGGAACGACGATGTATGTTACACTTATGTTCTTAATTATACACACAATGCCGTCTTTCTTTGCAATATTCTAACTACACATCTCTCACCTCCCTTGTGCTGGCTTTTTAATGGTACTCAAATCTTTCCTGGTAGATAAATCAGGCAGAGAGTGAACACAACAACCGTCTGGTTCTGTTTACAAGCTTGTAACAGAGGATTTTCTCAGCAGAGAAAGACCTGTATTTAGGCCTTTGGTATGGAATCAGCATTGGTCGCCCTGCAAGATGACCTGTTGAGGGAGGCTGACAGGGGCAAATCATCCTTGTTGGTCCTTCTCGACCTCTCAGCAGCTTTTAATACCATCAACCACAGTATCCTCCTGGGGAGGCTCTCCGACTTGGGGGTTGGAGGCACTGCTTTGGAGACCGTCCTCAGAGAGTGCAGCTGGGGGAGATGACTTCCACCCCTTGGTCCCTCAATTGTGGGGTGCATCAGGGGTCGATCATCTCCCCTATACTCGTTAACTTCTATATGAGGCCGCTGGGGGAGGCTGTTCGGAGGTATGGGGTTTTGTGTCATCAATGGATGCCATTTCGTCCCTAGATTGCTACCTGGGCACCGTTCTGGAGTGGATGTGAGCAAACAGACTGAGATTGAACCCAGGCAAGATGGAAGTCCTCTGGGTGGGGACGTCTGGTGTTGGCGAGTAGGGAAACCTTCTCAGTATTTTGGGTGCAACATTTCCCGCACGGGATAAGGTGCACAGTCTTGGTGTAATTCTGGACCTGGTGCTCACTATGGAGGCCCAGGTTGCATCAGTGTTCCATACTGCACATTACCACCTATGGCAGATTGTACAGAGACCTCGGCGCTCTCACTACGTTGGTCCTTGCTCTCTACGTAGGGCTGCCTTGGAAGTTAAGGTGGAGGTTCCAGCTGGTGCAGAATATTGCAGCCAGACTAGTATCAGGTACTAAAAGATTCCATCATATTACCCCAAATCTGGCCATACTGCACTGGCTGCCAATCTATTACCACATTGACTTCAAGGTCTTAATGTTGACATATAAAGCACTAAACCAGTGATGGTGAACCTTTTAGAAACCCAGTGCCCAAACTGCAATTCAAAACCCACTAATTTTTCACTAAGTGCCAATACAGCAACTTAACCTGAATACAGGTGGCTGTGAAGGGGCAATGTCGGGTGCCCACAGAAAGGGCTCCGAGTGCCACCTCTGGCACCCGTGCCATAGATTTGACAAAACTGCCCAAAACAGTTTGGGACTTTCCAATCTGTCAGAACAGCTCCTACCCAAAAGTCCGGCCCGTGTCACTCATTCATCACAAGTGGGTCATCTGAGGGTGCCAACACCGAGGCCCACAAGACAAGAATAAGGAATTGGACCTTCTCAGTGGTGGCTCCTAGGCTCTGGAAGCAACTCCCCTTGGAGATCTGCCAGGCCCCCTCATTGTTGATCTTCAAGAAAAGATTGAAGACTTGGTTATTTCAATCTGTTTTTCCTAGTTATTAACTGTTTCAAGACCTTATTGATTTAGTGATCTAAGCTCATCTGCCATTAGCTTATCTTATTTACCTTTGATTTTTATGAATGTTGTTGTTTAGTTACTTTCAGTTGTAATATTTTTGCTTTTTATTATATTTTGCATCTGTATTTTGTAATCAGTTTGTTTTATGTTGTAAACAGCCCAGAGTGGCTTTCTGCAAGATGGGAGGTATATAGAGATGGGCAAAAATCGAAAAAAATGACGTACGTTTCGGTTTTTCATTTTTCATTGTGGGTCCGTTTCGGTTTGTTTTCGTTTTTCGTGAATTTTGTGAAAAAATTTCATTTCGTTTTTTTTTTTTGTTTTTACCCACTTTTTGCGTGACTTAAAAGCATTTCCACGCACAGACATCCCCCAACGCCCCAGACCAGAGGGAAAACACTAAAAAAAATGATGCTGGCAAAGACAAAGTATAGACTAGGTATGCAGGGAGGCTGCAGAGTGACTTCACTGCGGGGCAGGGGAGGGTACTTACCGAGAGGTACGCACGCACACAGGGAGGCTGCAAGAGAAATCTCTTCTTTCTCTCCCCTAAGAGCCAGGCTGCAGCCAGCAGGAACACAGAGACTGCCTGGGTGGCCTAAAGTAACAAGTCGCAGAGACAGCAATCCCACCCTAACTCCCACCGCAGACTGCAAGAAGGACGGAGTCTGCTAAAGTTTTTTATGCCCTCTGTGGCTGCCAAACCTACCCAGTCTGCAACCTGGGCA
This sequence comes from Phrynocephalus forsythii, assembly GCA_029282475.1. Taxonomy (NCBI): domain Eukaryota; kingdom Metazoa; phylum Chordata; class Lepidosauria; order Squamata; family Agamidae; genus Phrynocephalus; species Phrynocephalus forsythii. Next base: position 142,311,350 of record JAPFRF010000001.1, read on the forward strand.
TGCTATTGGTTGAAATTGTCCAAGAATTGACATGATCCCATCACATGGCTTGCATCCATCTTGTGGCTGGAATCCATTTTGTGTCATCCTTAAAGGGAAAAGAAAAAATACATCGCGATGGAAGAAAGACAAAAACAAACATTTTAAGGACCGCAACCCCCTGGTAGGTAATAATTTCAAATAATTATCACTGTGTTTTTACGGATGTCCAGGGTGTTTTAATACCCAAGAAATCAATATTAGGCATCTGGGAGCAATTTTGGGTCGATGTCCCCTAACTCCCCTTAAAGGAAAAAAATATACGATCTGAGAAAAAACATAAATGCACGTTTTAAGGACCCCAACCCCCCGGTAGGTATTATCAGGCAGAATAAATAATTATCGCTGGGTTTTTACGGATAAAAACATTTTTAAATTTAAAAACAGCTCATTTCATTTTAAGGAATCTAATTTTCGTGGTTCTGTTGGTTCATTCCAATTTCATCACAATTTTCCGTTTCGTTCTGGAAACAAATAAGGAATTTTTTTCATTTTATCTCTCAGTAAATAAATAAATAAATAAATAAATAAATAAATAAATAAATAAATAAATAAATAAATGTTTCTATTTTCCAGAAACAGTTTTGTCCATCTGGATGGTCTTGTTTGATCAGACTCATCTTGGAGGGCTGTTCACAGAATATTTGATGGCAACAAGGTTTGTGTAAGTACCTTTTCCAGACTTCCAGGGAAGGATAGGCCTCTTTTCTCCACCACAGCACTGAGGTCACTTTTACACAAGGTATTTGGACAGGAAAACAGCTCAAATAATTTGAGGAAAGCCCAATGGTTGGTGGCTTTCTGTGGAACAGATGAAAAACCATTGACCTCCACAACTGATTTTGTAACTTTAATTTTACAGAGAGCTATCTGTGGTCCTAATTTCCCAAGATGGCTGAGGGCTGGTTGAACTAACATAACACCACCTGAGACTATGCTGGATCTAAATGCTTCCCCAGCCTAGCGATCTTGGCAATTACTTTGGGCTTCCCTGATCCTGGCCTAGCTTTGGATAGTAGCGGGGCTGAGGGTTTTGGATTTGGCATAACCCAGCTCTTCTCCAGCTACCCTCTCCTCCTCCTCCCATTTTTTGACTGAGATCCAGCACTGACATAATGGTAGCTGTGCTGCCCCAAAAGGCTTCTGCTTTACTGTAAGCACACATTTGAGTTAGGACTCCACTGGTGCCTATCTGAGAAACAACAAAACGTGTTGATAGAAGAAAAATGATTTGGATCCAAAAAACACAAATGGAAATGAACTTGTAAAGCCTCAAGATTGGTTCCTATTTATTATCCAGAGAGTTTCAATCAGTGACCACTGACGTCTATTTCAATGAAATTAATTTAAACCATAAGCCGCAGAATCAAAGAACCATGAAGTTGGAAGGGGCTGACCAGGCCATCGGGTCCAATCTCCTGCTCAAGGGAGGAATATAAATCATAGGATATCTACATAGGAAGCCATCTTACACCGTCAGATCATTCGTCCATCATCTACAGCCCACTTACTGGTATGTCATCTCTCCAAGGTTTTTAGGCAAAAGTGTTTTCCTATCCCTAACCAATAATCCTTGGCATTGCCCTAGTGCAGTGGTGTGGTGAACATTTGGCACTCCAGATGTTTTGGACCACAACTCCACAGTCCTTTGCCATTGGCAATACAGGCTTGGAATTCTGGGAGTTGCGGTCCAAAACACCTGGACTGCCAAAGGTTCGCCACCACTGCCCTAGTGGATTCCCAATGAAGCACTAACCACAGCTGCTTAGCTTTGCCAATCAGATGAGGTTTCATTATAGTGCAAGGGAATGCACAGCTGGGTAACATGTTTAATAGGAAAACATTTGAAATGCCATTCTGTTCTCAGTGTGCCTGAACCAGAAAGATTTTTTTAAAAAAAAATAATACTTGGCAGTATTTAACACTGATAAAAATGACACTTTTTACAGAAGGCTGGAAGATGACGTGACCTTCCCACTGTGCATAAACCCCACTGACTAGCTCTTGTTTGGGACATCCAAGAGATCCTCGTCTGAATGTCAAGAAATGAATTTAGGTAATGACAGCTGTCAGATGTCAGTTCCAGGGCACAGCCTGGTTGCCCTGGTTTTGCCTTTAACGGTTGAATGATAACTCCAGAGTAAGTTCTGTGAGGAGCAGGGATGTTGAGAGTGGCAAATCATCTCTGGACTGTGACAAACTGAAGGACCGGGTCACCCAAGTTCTTGGTGAACTGAATCCAGGGAGAATCAGATAAGACAAGGCATCTCAAAGGGATGAGTTGAGTGAGCAATACAGTGGACCCTTGTATAACAAACAGTTTGTATAACATAAAATCTGTATAACATAAAAAATCTGGAGACAGGGGAAATTTGCTTAACATAATAACCTATGGGGTGAATCCGTACAACATAAAAATGGAATTACTCCATTTTCAATGCATTCATATGGGAAATTTGTATAAAGGAAAATTTGCTTAACATAATTTCAATTGAAACAAATTCATTCCTTTATACAAGGTACCACTGTACTTCTCTTCTCCAGTAGGCCTCATCTGTTTGGCAGCCATATTTCATTTGGTGACTTTTCGCACAGTCGCTTTGTTGGATCCTAACTGTGCATTTGACTTTCCTTCGTGACATGTTCCCTCAAGTCACACTTCCAACGCAGTAGCATCATATCCTCTCAACGCTTAAATCACAGTAGCTGTACCTGGCAAAAAAAAATGCACTTCCCCCAGGTAGCCCACACACTGCCATTTTGACTGCTGCGTGGAGTATGACTATAATAGTGTCAGAGGCATGTGTAGATTTTTTTAAAAGAAATACATAATTAATAGTGCATGACATAATCCCCCCCCTACACTCACATGTCAGTTTGAAAAGCTTCTGAATTGTAAAAACAATTCTTTGGAGGATGCACACTCCCTCTGCATGTGATTTCACCATTTGATCATGAAGCATGGAGAGGGGGAGGTTGAGAACAAAAAAATAGATCTTTCCTCCATCCTCTGCCCCTGTCTCTTGGGATTACTCCCCATGTAATTCTTTCTCTGTCCCCCCCCTTTGGAGAACTTGCACACATCTCACTTCCCTCATAGGGGAAAGCATTTAGCCAGGCCATTTTATATTCTAGGGGATTGAGACAGTAATAGAGCTAGCTGTTCTCTGCATCAAAGCTACTCTATCTGTCTGGATTTCATTCCCTCACCTTTGGACATGATGATGCAACAGACAGGATGCTACAGAAGCAGCACCTGGTCTAAGGGCACGTGATCGTTCCTGAAGCGAAGCAATTCTGGGCATGGCTAGCATGTGGATGGGAGACCATATGGAAACCTCACAAATTCCACACTAAGTTCCAGGATGGAAATAAGGAATAGCACTTTAGAGATAAATAAGATGTCATGATGACAGGGACTCTTCATAGTAGTAAACAATTCTTCAACAGAATTGGAAGATACTGTGTCTGAAATCCTGTTAGGCAGGGTCTGCCTGTGCAGAGGAAATGACATCAATAGCAGTGATACATTGCTGCTGGTTAACAGCCTCCCATTATGATTCGGGGCACACGGGACTTGGTTCAATTGTGTGCAAGCTGTGTGCACCTGGGATTGCAAAGGGAAGACTTTAATTAGCAGCAATCTGCTGCTGCTGAGATCGTTCCTGCTGTGCAGACAAAACAATGCAACATGATTTCAACCACTGGCATACAATATACAATGGAGACTATGTTCTAACACAACTATAAATAGCCAACCGTATTGCATATTTTTTTAGTTCACATTGATATAGATTTTATCAATTCCGAAGATCATTGGTAAGAAAAGATAAGGGTGAACTGCAGCTGATATTTACATTTATATAAAGAGTTTACATTCACATTAGGAGCCAATTTACTACAATCTAAATATTTAAAGCCCCAGAGATAATTTATATTGTGTTCTTCAGATAGAGAATAAAATGCCTTGGTGCCTTAACAACAAGGTGTTGCCACATTTCCATACTTTCTGCCACCAACAAGTCTCTTACCTCGCCTGTGAAGTGTCCTTACCAGAGATGAATACCACTTGTTTGTTGCCCCAGGACAACTCCCTGTGGCCAGGCTGCCTGCAAGATTATGTGAGATGTAGTCCCAAATCTCAGACATTTCTCATTCCTGTACATTACTGTAGGGAACATAGGGTCGATGGGATGCAACCAGCCTTTCCAGGGCGGTTTTTGCAGCCCCAGCTCTCCCCCACGATCCCCCACGATTCTGTTTTTAAAATCATTAAAAATAATACGTTCACTTAACACATCTCCTTTGTACATCTAAAGAGCCTGCTGTGCACTTCTGCTGTCTTTTGAAGGGCCTCCAACATCCCAAGAGCTTACCATAACCTCTACCCATTTTAACTGTTTATATTTTCCAAGCTAAGCAGGGTCAGCCCTGGTTAGTACTTGGATGGGAGACCACCAGGGAATACCAGGTGTTGTAGGCGCCTGGAGTAGGAACTGGCAAACCAAACCAGTATTCCTGCCAAGAAAACTCCATGGACATGGGGTCATGAAGAGTCAGTCACAACTGTAATGACACAACACACACACACACACACACACACACACACACACACACACACACACACACACACACACACACACACACACACACACAGGGTACAAGGGTTACTTCTTTAACTCTGAGCCCTTTTTAAAATAAAAGGCCAAAATTACTTTTCAGCTAACAAGAACCCACTGCAACAGCTTTTACATTACAGGACCACTGCATCAACTATTTTTTTCAAAGATACCTTCAGAAATCGTGTGGGGAAACAGGCCTGTTCAGCACCCCACTATCTCTTAAGCCTCACTCAGCTTCTGAATGCAACCCTCAGCCTGTTGCCATGTGGGAAAAACAGCATTTGACCCCACAGACACTGGCCACCTCTGTTATGCATCATGAATGGATCCAGGCTGTTCTATACAGAAGACAGAAAAATGAAAACGTTTTACGAAGAAAATAAAAATTGTAGCACAGCTTTCTGTCTCCATCAAACCTCTACTTGTTAGACATGAATGGTTCTTAAATGTCAGCAAGCCAGAAGCAAATGCTCTCCAATAAGACCAATTAAACAAAGGAAGTACAGTATACAGTGGAACCTTGACTTACGTCATTAATCCGTTCCAGAGGTCTAGACTTAAGTCAAACATGACTTAAGTCAAACAAACTTTTCCCATAGAAAGTAATGGGAAAGTGGATTAATCCGTTCCAGATGATGAAAAAGACCCCCGAAAACAGCAATTTAACACAAATTTGACTGGGATAGGAGATTCCTTCCGGGGATGTAAATGAAATGTCTCTTCAAGGAGAGGAGGCAGTGAAATTATAGTCCACAAGTTATACACCTCCACTTTTTAATGTTCATAGCAACAATGTCTAACATTTAAGTTTTACTGATTTTTAACCTGACGTTCCAAGTTCTGAACAACTCTATGCTTACCATTAGAGTCCCACAACTGTACAGCTCCCCAACTAAAATGCTTCCATTGTGGACCAGACTTCTGCAGCCAGGTTTTTTACAAGACTGAGCCAACTGTCTAACCAGCGAGGAAGCTCCCGGTACTTCTTCTAGCAGCAGCGGGTGCTTCGGTGAGGCTGAGGACCAGCTCCAGGTGCTCTGAGCTGGCCTCGCTGCTGGCCGGAGGAGGGGAAGAAGGCAGGAGCAGTTTGGAGGCGGCAGCCGCGATGCTGGGTTGTGGCTGCCGCCCGATTCTGGTGCCTTGCGCCGGGGCTGCGAGATGTAAGTCAAAGCCTGCGACTCAAGTCAAACAGGCCCCTTCTTGATGCAAGTCAAATATGATGCAAGTCAAGCAGTATGTAAGTCAAGGTTCCACTGTATGGTGCTTTAGGACTCTTCCTGCATGCTGCTAGCAGCCTAGCAACCCTCCCCGATGTCTTCTTTGACTATTAGAATTTGAGAACGTGAAACATGATCTTGGATTATAGAATCATATAAAAATGAAGTTGGGAGGGGCCAACAAGGCCATCAACCCCCACGCCTGTGGATGCAGATCACAGGAGATCTACCAGGTGGTTGTCCACATTTCTCTTGACTACGTCCAATGTTGGAGCACTCACCATCTCTTGAGGTAACTGGTTCCACTGCCATGCTTCTCTAACACTTAAGAAGTTTTTCCTGATTGTCACCTGAAAGCTGGGCCCACTGTTACACATCCTGGCCTCTGGTATGATCAAGAACAAATCCTGCCCCTTCTCTGTATGACAGCCCTTCAAATATTTGAAAAGTGCTATCATATTGCTCCCCCAGTCTCCTGTTCCTCAGGCTAAACATGCCAGTTCTTTCACTCTCTCCTCACAGGGTTTGGTTTCCAGCCCTGATTATCTTTGCCGCCCTCCTCTGAACTTGAAGTGTGGTGTCCAGAACTAGACACAGTACTCAAAGTGAGGCCTAACCAGTACTGAATAGAGGGGTACTAGCACCTCGCCACATTTAGAAATTATACTTCTGTTCACACTGCCTTAAACAGCATTTGCCTTTTTTGTGGTCACTTCATACTGCTGGTTCATATTCAGCTTACGATCTACAGTACATCAATCCCAAGATTTTTCTTGCTTGTAGTGTTGCTAAGCCAGGTGTCCCTTCATCTTGTAACTGTGCATTGGTTTTTTTTTTCCTAGATGCAATACTTGGCACTTAGTCCGGTTAGATTTCATTCTGTTGGTTTCAGCCCTGTGCTCAAGCCCATCAAGATCATTTTGAATGTTGTTTCTGTCTTGCAGAGTATTAGCTATTCCACCCATTTTTGTGTTATCCACAAATTTGGCAAACATTTCCTGCACTCCCTTGTCCAAGTCATTAATAAAAATGTTGAAGAGCTTCAGATCCAGGATTGAACCTTGGGGTATCCCACTTGTTACCTCCTTCCGCTTAGAGGATATATTGATCATCACATTCTGAATACAATTCTGTAGCCAATTGTGTATCAATCTTACACTTGATTTATCCAGCACATACATACCAAGTTAGTTTGCTAATCAGGTTATCATTGGGAATTTTGTCAAAAGCTTTGCTGAAGTTGAGATGTATTTTACGGTACATCTACAGCGTTCCCTCTGTCTACCCATGCGTTACTTGATCAAAAATGAGATCAAGTTTGCCTAGCAGGATTTGTTATTGACAAAATCCACATTGCTTTCTAGTTATTGTTGCATTGTTTTCTAGGTGTGTGCATAGTGATCATCTTATAATTTGTTCCAGGATTTTTCCTGTGTTTGATGTCAGGTTGATTGCCCTGTTACTCCCAGGTTCCTCCTTTCTGAAGGCTGGGACAACATGAGCCTTCATCCAACCATCTGCCACCTCACTTGTTTCCCATGATTTCTTCTCAATCCCACGTTGCTCACAATTTGTTTTCTAAGCAGATATCAGAGGTACCTGTGTCTTCATTCATGGTCAGTTAAGTCACTGGCCTCTTTTTACTACAAAAGGATTCACCTGGCAGATACATTTCACTTCAGATCTGGATATTCAGGATATTCAGCTAAAAGGACACTGACAAACAGCAGTGAGTTGGACGGTGTAACAAATAGCGCACTGGGAAGAGACAGACATTTACCAGATGTCTCCTTCAGCCAAAGTGAATGGCTGAGAATCTTGGCATTGCCAATGCAGGGATTAAAGGTGTGACAAAATTGTACCCTGAGCTGTGTCAGATGAAACATCATGCCCCTGAAGTAATTCAGCATTCAAGTGATGACAGGAGTGATGCCTGTAACTCCAAAGCTCTTTAAAATGTTTCAGGAGAAAAAGCCCTTTGGAAATGACAGATATGAAGATTACTTGATTGCTGTGCCTCTGGCCTTTATTTTCATCTAGACATGGGAGGGGCAGTCTTCTGTAGAAAAGAAATTAAATGAGTACAAGTTCCTGCTCTTGAAAAATTTGGCAGTGTTTTGTTATTCATCTAGGTGATGCAGTTGATCTGTATCAAGATAAGGACTGGTGATACTCCGGGTTTAAATCTCTGCATGAAGCTATACCACCAGTGGGACAGGGAAGTACCCTGAGAGGGACACAGGAGCTTCACAACAATTATTCAGGACTTGCTCCCCTTCATGTCCCTGCATCCTGTCACAAATGTGACCCCTGGTCTCTCACCAATGTTGCCTGCCTCAGATATCCACCTGTGACAGGCTAGTGTTTGAAAGAGGTGGGACTAAGAAAATAGTAGGACTGAGTAAGAGATTTGAAACTCAGAAAGAGCAGAAGAGCTGCCCCTGCCACTTGGACTACTAAAGTCCTTGTTAACTTAGTCAAGGTATACTTTTTAAAAATGTTTTATATACAGTATTGTTATTCGAGGGATGAATCTATGGAGCAAATGCATTAATTCCATGCAACTGCATTGTATTTTAATTTAAGGTTCTGAAGATTATCCAGTGTTATGGATACCCAACCTAGTTGAGGAAGCTATCTTGGATTTTTGTCCGGCTTTGAAATCGAAGGGGCACTTGAACTTTACAATTTCTACTAGTCACTCCTGCATCAGTGCTGTTGCCAAAGCCTTGGGTGCACAAATATGTATCAGTTTGTTGTCATAGTTGCCAGGGTTGTTGTATAGATGCAAATAAGAAGAGACTCCCTTTGTGAAACTGTGTTTCCAAGATTCATCAATAGTACACAAACAGATCCATAGAACTTTAAAGTGTTATTTCCAAAGGAGTAACTTTGGAAACTGTCATAATAAGCTACTTCCTGCTGGGGGGCATCTGTGGTTCCTCTTCCTCTCCAGAAGTCCTACAACAGAATTATGGGTAATCAGACCAGGCTATGTGTGAAATCAAGGTGAACTATAAAATGGAGGTCTCACCACTAACTTTCCTCAGACTGACGAAGCTGCTTGGATGAGTAGTGAAACGTTTCAATCAACTGTACAAATTTCCTCAGGAGTGGCGGTAAAAAGATTTGTTGTTCCTATCATGGTGGGAGTTAAGTGTTCTGACAGAGAGACTGACAGCCAAGGCACTGAGGTTCAGTTTGGCCAACCATTGTATCTCAGCCTCCTCTACCTCTCAGAGACGGTATGAGGACAATGTTGAGCTTGAGTGTGAGGTATTGCAACTCATGATGTCCTTTGAAAAAATATAGGATACAAATGTAAACCAATGCAAATAAAAATGGCAAACTCTGACTAAGGGATAAATATGACATTTGGGTGATGAAAGAAAACTCCTTTAGCCATTTTTAACTGAAAAACATCACCTATGTGTGTTGAGCTAAATGACACATATTGGGAAGATCATGTGCACATCCTTTCAATACCACCGGTCACAAAAATATTTATTTCATACATGCCACCACATTCGGCATTAAGTTGGAAAGCAGAAAAGAGGTTCTGTTTTTCTTTTACAGAACAGATTACGTATTGTAGTTTTTGAAACACACAATAGGCTTACGTACAATGAAGTACAATGTGTGTTCCATCTGAAATGAGTCCCACTGAGTTCAAATTGATTCCTTTGCCCTGGAAATGAGTTGAATAATTACAACTTCATCGCAAGCTACAGCTGTATGCACAGTTGGGAGATAAATCCCAGTGACTCAGTGGGACATACAGACAGACACACACCATTGATTGGGCAGATAGGAATCTGATAAATAAAGCATATTTAAATCCCATTTGCTGTATTCCTATGGAGAAAGTATTCATTGTTTAACAGTTGCCTACTGAAAGTCAACCTGCTTAACTGCATATGGACAGTTAAACATATGTACAGAACAAAAGGGCTGCCTAGATGCCCTAAGCACATCCAATCTCGCTTGATTTTGGAAGCTAAGCAGGGTTGGCCTGGTTAGTACTTGGATGGGAGACCACCAGGGAATACCAGGTGCTGTAGGCGCCTGGAGTAGGAACTGGCAAACCACTCCAGTATTCCTGCCAAGAAAACTCCATGGACATGGGGTCACGAAGATTTGGACACAACTGTAACGACACAACACACACAGAACAAATGGAGATGGCCCAGAGATAACAATAACAGTCACTGCAGGAGCAGGGATGTTCTACCCCTATTTGGCTTTTACAAGGAGGACCGCTAGAATGCAGATATAATTATTATTTCACACTCTTTCATTAGGTCTTTCTGTAAAGCAAGGGTGAGGTGCCTCCTGCCTTCAAGTAGCTTACAATCCCTACACAGAAAGCAAAAGGAGAGAAGGGGCACTCAATTATTGCACTGCATAGCATAGTTATTTGGAGTGATAGGGGACACCAATATCCTCATCCTATGAGATGCAGTATCAGCAAAAGAATGTGTGGCATCAGGCAGAAGGACTGTAGCAATGGCTCATTGTCAGCACCCCTGATATAGAGCTGATCAGGGCAAACTGTACTGGACTACTAGCACACACTGAAGTCAGACATCTGACCTGATGTAAAGGCAGGGCCCATGAGAAGATATGGCCTTCTCAGGCTGGTGAACAAAGCCGTTAGAGGCAACACCAAGGTGAGTGGAGAAGGAAAGAAAGAGACAGAATGCAACAGCAGGAACTCTACCACTAAAACCCGCTTTGCTTCTAGCCACAACAAAGCCAAGTATGAACATCAGTGCAAACCTATTATGGCCATTACATAAGCTCATTAAAGGGTGCAAAAGCTGGGATTGTAAATAGATGGAAGAGGGCTACCTACGTTACACCACTAAGCTCTGTTGATCATCAACCGACAGGGCTAGTGGAACATCTTCTGAACCACCAAGATACACCCAATAAAACCTCTGGGAGCAGTTTTGGCGAGAACGACAACAAAAGTAATGCTTAAGACTACTTTCTGCTGTGGCTTAAATCACCCTCTGCTCTCCTCTATTTTGCTCTGTTCAGGAGGTTATGTACCATCATATCTTGACTAATCTTTACTGCCACCTCAACTCATCCTATCTAGGTACCAGCAGACAAAAAAAAACCAAAACAAAACCTGGAAGACATCCCATCACAATGCCATGCCACTCTTTGCCTAAAAAGGCTTCTCTTTTCCCTTCTGAAAATGAAATGCAAGACTGGTAGTGCTAGCAGATGTTCATTAGACAGCCCCAAAGGATCAGAGTATCAGTATATACTTGTCTAGCATGTATCTAATATGTAATTATCAACCACCATAAAAACCAGACAAGACCCAATATTAGAATTCCAATTAGCTACTTCAATTCTGGACATGGCATTGTTTATCATTTTGCCCTTTGCAAGACAACTGTGGATCTTGGCTGAATCTGCTTTCCTTCCTTCCTTTAACCTTGGCTCACAAAAGCCCTAGGTGCAGTATCCAAAGTGCTGGTTTTTTCTGGTGGGGTCTCTATAATCCAACCATAAGAACTGGCCGATTGCTATCTTATTCTGGGAGCCAAGTTCCAGAATAAGCAACGTTCCAAATATTAGCAAAGTTTTTGCTATTTTTCTAGTAGCCTAAAGGTATCACCTGTTCCACTTTTATATTTGGAAGCCAACTACTGAATCCATGTTGCTACAGATACTGGACTTTTCCAGGAAGCCTCTTGAATTGTCCCACAGAACACACACTATCCTGCCTGTCTGATTCCTACTGTTACTGAAGTGAAGGCCGGTCTACCCCCATAACCTTTTATTAGACTTTCTTCTCCTGAGCAGGCATTAAATGTTGTGAAGTGCTTTGTTCTGAACTTCTCCCTCCGCCCTCCCCCTGGAGGGCCATTCACCTTTGGCAGTGTGCTGCTAGGATCCTCCTTCACCAGAGGCACACCAGTCAGCTGCCTCTTCAGGCAGGCAGGCAGGCACTCATCATCTGTGCAAGGATTCTCTCCCTCCCTCCCACCACCTCGCCAGGCTGGCCGGACCACGGAGAGGCAGGGAAGGGCAGACTGAGTACCTTTCCGGAATGGTGCACTGCTATCAAGGGAGGACCCCAGGAGTGAGATATTGAAGGTGAGTGGACCTCTGGAATGGTGTGTGTGTGTGTAAAATGCAGCACCTGTGGTACAGCGCAGCTGATTTATCACAAAGCACTTTGCAACACCTCGTCCCCATCTCTAGCCACAGATACATGTCTTCCATGCCAACTTCCTCTTCAGGAATGCTCCTTCTATGGGATCAGTGATTCATTCACTGGGAGTACAGAAATTATTTTAACTCAAAACTGCAAAAGCACTGCCACCAGGGCACGAGTGGTGAGAACTAAGTGACCATGAAACAAAATCAATGTAACCAGAAGAACATGTTTCAAGATGATGATGAGCATCAAATGACTAATATAAGTATGTTTGGACAAGCAGTCTGGTTTGTGGGCTAGTAGTGCCAATTCCAAGAACTGCCTTGAAGCAGCCCAGGAGCAGAAATGACTCCTACATGCCCACCAGGTGCTTCATCACTATCAGAAAATTAGTAACTCTGTCAGTTACTATCGGTAAACTACATCAAAATGGTAGGGTTGGATTAGATGAGTTAATTAAAATGCCCTGTAAAATATGTAAAAAGGACAAAAAGCAAAAACATGGAGTCTCAGTTGGAAGATTGGTAGACGATTTCTTGACAAGAATATTTTTGAGTCATAACATGAAAACCTTCTGTGTGTTTACTTAATTTCTTCAAATATTAAATTAGATCATATTATTGCTTGACTGAAACGCAAATGAAATTTGGCAAGCAGTCAAAGTTCATTTTTAGCCCATATTTAAAGAAGTAAATACTTCATTGCAGCACTTATCCCAAAGCGGCTTTAGAAGTGCAGTTTTAGTCAGGATGCACCAAAACTGGCAAAGTCCACACACTGAGACTTCAACCTCCAGCATTCTAAGTCAGTAGCAGCTGTGCTGGATAAGAGTGATTAAGAGTTGTAGTTCAACAGTAATGGAGGGTGCCAGGATAAAGGAGGCAGGATTGGAATGTTGCTTGTAATTGATTTTGAGCTCAAGATAAAGTTGTCTCAAGGGGCAAATCCCATGACCTCTCCACACACAACTTAGTAGAGGCATGACCTCTAGCTACCTGAATCATGTTTCTATTGCACAAAATCAAAGGACATAATCAAGCAAAAAATCCTGTTGATCTCACCCACAGACTGGGAACCAACCACATGACCATTCTTCTAAGATCAATAGAATTCTGAACATGCTTAATAATGGCTGGGTTGTTTTCAACACCAAGAATCCCTACTCACCGAACCATTTTTAACAGTTATTTCTTACTTCCTTTCTTTAAAAATGTTTACCCCACCATTCTGCTTAAAAAAAAGACTCAACGCATCATTAAAGAGCAATATTTAGAAGCGAAAAACAATAAGTACATAAATGCATTTTTTAAAATTAAACAAGCACTATATTAAAGATGGTAAATAAACTGATACTAAAAACATATTTAAAAGTAACGAGACACAACAATCCATTTTAAAAACCTCTGTCAGACTAAGTTGCATTCATTCAAATCAGATTTACTCCCAGATAAGGCACGTGGAATTCCAGGAGTCAGTTGGCCATAATTTCTCCTTCTGAACAGAAAGAACAGAATATTTTATAATATATTATACCACTACGAACATTAAATAAGACAGCTTTTTTGTATCTTAAAATTGCTTGGTACTTACTTTGTCTTCAACAGAGCCCAGTCCATTTAAATGATTTATGTTGCCCAGAGAGAGAAGATATAACACTATTTAGAACACACATATCCTACTGAAATCTACCCTTTGAGTGCTCTATGGGAGCCTTAGGCAATAACGACAACTGGCCAACCCTCTGACCTTTTAATGGCTCAAATCCTCATGTTGTCCATTTGAATAGCGGGAAAGTGGTGAGCCACCATACATGTAAAATAGTCTGGCTGGCATATTCTGGGATTTGCCATAGAGAAAATGTAACTTTTCTCAACAGACTTTGGAACTCCCTGCCACAGGAGGCTTAGGCTGGCCCCATATATACTGTCCTTCCGTAAACAGGGAAAGAACTGTGTCTTCATGCACACTTTCCTCAAGTGACTGGTTACCTGAGTGCAGTATTTAAATGAATTATTTAAATGCATTATTTGAATACAGTAGGACCCCCGTATCCGCGGGGGATTGCTTCCCGGCCACCCCACAGATAATGAAATCTGCGGATAAGAGCAAACGCTCTTATTCAGGGGTGCCGGGGTCAAAACAGTGGGAGAGCCTGCCAACACCCCAAGAAACCCCGCCATGGTGCCAAGCCACCTCCACCACTGACCATGCGGGTGGGCGGGTGGGCTCTCCTGGCTGCACATTCTTCTCCTCTGTCGCCCAGCTGGTGGGCGGGCTAGCACTCTTGAGATGCTCAGCCACCTCCACCGAGCTTGCAGGTGGGCACCCGGTCTCCTCGCCGCTCTCGCTGGCTATGTTCATGGCGCTCCATCAGGTGGGGGGAGGAGCAGCAGCGAGAAAGACTGAGGCAGAGGCTCTCAGCCCAGCCTGATGGAGCAAGAGAAGGGCAAGGCCAAGGCTCAGCTCTGGACCCCACACTCCTCCTATCTCCCCCACACACTCTGTAGCCAGCGCTGCAGCCGGGCGGAGCAGGGCTGCATCTGCCCAGACCGCATGCTAGCTCCCCGCCGCTACCCCCATTGCTCCAATCCCTCCATGGCCACGCCGTCGCCTCCGCGCCCTGCCCTTGCCCAGGTCATTGGCAGGCGCGCTCTCCTGAGGCACGTGGCCACCTCTGCCGCCACCACCATCATGGAGGTGGGCAGGCACTCCATAGTTTGTTGTGGTCCACACAGTCCAAGGCCTTGGCATAGTCAATGAAGCAGAAGTAGATGTTTTTCTGGAACATTCTATCTATCTCCATAATCCAGCGCATGTTGGCAATTTGATCTCTACCGTAGTTCCTCTGCCCCTTAGAAATCCAGCTTGCACTTCTGAGAGTTCTCTGTCCACATACTGCTGCAGCCGTCCTTGTAGAATTTTGAGCATAACCCTGCTAGCATGTGAAATGAGTGACATTGTACGATAGTTGGAGCATTCTTTGGCGTTGCCCTTCTTTGGGATTGGGATGTAGACCAATCCTTTCCAGTCCTCCAGCCACTGCTAAATTTTCCAAATTTGAGGCATATTGGCTCCTTTACAGTATCCTCTTTTAAGATTTTAAATAGTTCAACTGGAATGCCATCACCTCCACTGGCCTTATTGTTTGCAATGCTTTCTAAGGCCCACTTGACTTCACTTTCCAGGATGTCTGGCTCCAGGTCAGCAACTAAACTATCTTGGTTATCAGGGACATCCAGAGCTTTCTGATATAATTCCTCTGTCTATTCTTGCCTTCTCTTCTTGATGTCTTCTGCTTCTGTTAGGTCCCTACCATTTTTGTCCTTTATCATATCTATCTTTGCATGAAAGACCCCTTTAATATCTCCAATTTTCTTAAACAGATCTCTGGTTTTTCCTTTTCTATTGTTTTCCTCTATTTATTTGCACTGTTCGTTCAAGAAGGCCATCCTGTTTCTCCTCACCAGTCTGCATTCAATTTTCTGTATCTTTCCCTTTCTTTCTTGCATTTTGTGTCCCTTCTCTCCTTCGCTATTTGTAGGGCCTCGTTGGACAGCCACTTTGCTTTCTTGCATTTTCTTTTCCTTGGAATGGTTTTCGTTGCAGCCTCCTGTACAATGTTAGAAGCCTCCATCCATAGTTCTTCATGTGTTCTGTCCACGAAATCCAGTTCCTTATATCTATTCTTCATCTCTGTCTATTCATAAGGGATTTGACTTAGCTTGTACCTGACTGGTCCAGTGATCTTCCCTAGCTCCTTTTAAATGAGAAAAATTGGGGTAGCAGTATTTCAAACAAACAAGTCTATTGTAAATGTTTGGGGCTGATATCTCATCTTACCCAACAAGAAATCCTGTTGGCTTCAGTGAGAATGTCTCAGCAGCTGCCATTCTTATGGATGCAATACTACATAGCAATCATATGCATTCCCCCTAACAGTAAGCCTTCCAGTGGTTCATTGGCATTTGCTCCCCAAATAAATACAGTAGTGGCCAAAATTGTGTAAATCTTTTGGGAAAAGTGTATTTTTGAGGTTTGGTGGCTAATAACATTCTTTTTTAAAAGTAGTACCATAAAATTATATATCAATGGAAAGATAATTTAATCAATAACATAATTCAACAAAACTTGTTCAACTATCTGTATTCTAAGAACAGTTATAGCCAAATAACCAGAAAAAGGAAGAACAACTTGCTTAGGTTGATATCACGTAGCTTTCCTTCATCTGATTGTAGCCAATCAGCATGAGTGTTTAGAGAGCCAATCAGGTGTAGGGATGGGCCCGAAACGGAAAAATTGTGTTTTGTTTAATTTACCCCTATGTTTTGTTTTGTTTCATTTTTAAATGAATTTTTACAAAATAAATCATAAAAAGAAACTTTAACAAAATTATTTGTTACTCTATAAAACAACTCCCGTGGATCCTAGAGGCACCAAATTTGGTGCCCCTAGGACTCAGGGGAGCTGTTTTACAAAGTAATGAAATTGTTTGTTTTAAAATGGAAAAAACGGTATTTCATTTCATTTCGTAACAAAATGCTGCCTGTCATGTCATTTTGTTACAAAACTATTCATAAGCTTACGAAATGACAAAATAGCATTTTGCTCTTTATAAGGTGCCCATCCCTAATCAGGTATAGAGATGTAAAAATTTATGGAAATTTTGAAGCTTGGACCCCCCCCCCGGGGTTTTCTTGTTTTTCCCTCCAGAAAAAAACAGAAATTCTCAGAGAAAAAAATTAAAAACTGCTACATAAGCACTCTTTTACAGCTTGAAAGTCATTCTGTTACTTTGGGAACCTAAAATATGACTATGGACAATTTGACTTGGCAAATTTATTGCTCTATATTTTCTTCCAGTGCTTTGAGGCCTAGTGAAGAGGACAGGACAGGACCAAACATATTCATCCACATGCAAAAACAAAAGTGAAACCTTTTTATTTTTCTTATGACAGTAGCAGCACCTCCTAAAGGAAGAAATGCATCTTGTTCTTGCACTGGAGAGTTCAGTTTGTAACCTCATCCTTAGTCCACAGAAATTAGAATAATGTGATACTATGCATATTTTTTAGAAATGATTTGGAAAATACTTGAACATCCTGTCTTAAAATATTTTATTCATCATGTTAAAATAAAACATTCCATAATCATTTTTTCTTTTTCATTTTTCAATTTTTCAATTTTTTTTGGGGGGGGGGGACCAAAAAGGCTTCGGGGGGAAACAGGAAAAATGGGGTTTTTCCCCATTTTTTCATTTGTTTTTTTTCCTGGGCCTTCACATCTCTAATCAGGTGTCATCTTATTTTGGCAATGGGCCAGTCAGATCACCGTAGGATTCAGTTCTTGAGGTCATGTTATATGTCAGTGTGTTGTGAAATCACTATCAACTTGGTTGGGGTTTTGTTGTTCTTTCATTTAGTGAGCTTGTAAAACGTAATAAAATTAAAATAATGGTGTAAAGAGTTGACTAGTCGCCCAGAAAGTGATGTAAAATAGTATTATTAAGTGAACAAGGCTACAGTTATAAAGAAATTAGAAGAAAAAATGGTGGAAACTTAACCAAAGGTGCCATTTCTAAGTTTTTGAAGAGGTATAAGGAGACTCAAGTCACTACAAAACCACACTGGTAAAGGCAGGAAAAGATGCACAACAGAAAGTGATGATAGAAGAATTAAGAGACTGTGCCTATGTGACAGAGGAAAATCATCTGGGGGTATACAAGATGAAATGGCGCAATGCAATGTGAAGTTGAGTGCAAGGACTGTTCAGCACAGACTGCAGGAATTTGGCCTAATATCTAGAATTCCACAAAAAAGCCACTTTTATCTCTCAAACAAAGGTTGAAAAGACTAAACTCAGCTAAAACCCATGTTAACTGGGCAGAGGAACAATGGGACAGTGTTATTTGGAGTGATGAGACCAAGGTCTCCCAGTTTGGTAGTGATGGCATAAAATGTGCAAGAAGAATCGGAGAAGATTTGCATCCTGATTGCATTAATGTACCATGAAACACCCAGTCAGTGTTATGATCAAAAGGTGTGGGCAGAATTTGTGTGATTAATGGAAATAAAAATGGCCAAAAATACATTAATGAAATACTTGAGCCCAAGCTGAAACCTTCCGCACATGATCTTTTCCTAGACAATGAAGCATTTTATATTCCAACAGAATTCAGCTCCATGTCGTGTTTTTACTGTGTGAAAAAAGTGGTTTCAGGATAATCATATTCCACTGCTGGAATGGCCTGAGAATACTGTAGCCCAGAACTTAACCCAAATGAAAAATCTATGGAGCCGACTAAACAAACTTGTTAGTCAGAAGCAACACAGCAATAAAACACCAGCACCTCATCAAACTGACCCTGGGCTGCTCAGCTGCTGTGTCCAAAGAGAAGTTTTTAACCCCTTCCTGACACCTCAGCAAACAGACCATGAGCTCCTGGCAGCAAGGTGTGCTGAGGTGTCAGGAGGGGGTTAAAAACCTCTCTTTGGAAGATGCCTCAGCAAAGGCTGCTTCTGCCAGCTCCGCTTGCAAAGAGAGGTTTTTAACCCCCTCTAGACACCTCAGCAAACAGAGCTGGGGCTGCTCCTGCCAGCTGCATTTGCTAAGAGAGTTTTTAGCCAACCCCTAACACCTCATCAAATTGACCTTGGGCTGCTTGGCTGCTGTGACCAAAGAGAAGTTTTTAACCCCCTCCTGATACGTCAGCAGACAGGCCTTGAGTTCCTGGCAGCAAGGTCTGCTGAAGTGTCAGGAAGGGGGTTAAAAACCTCTCTTTGGAAACGCAGCCGGCAGGAGCAGCCCAAGGTCGATTTATTCAGGCATCTGCATTCCGCGGATTTTCCTTTATTGTGGGGGGATCAAAAAAATAAACAAAAACAAACTAAAACAACTTATTAGCATATATCAGGGTTTATCAAAAGCTACATTAGAATGTATGTTTCTCACAGCAGCCATTAAGACTGCTGTCTCCAGGTTGGTGATCTGTAAAAGCTGGTAGATATGATTTATGAACTATAGGATTAACTCCAGTTGTAAATTATTTTTAAACATTCTAGTTAGAAGCTCCTGATATATTTTATACATCAAAAAGGATGCTATAAGGTTCAGAAATTATCAATCTGTACACCTATTTATCAAGCTCTACTCACAACAAACAAACATTGAGGGGCTCTTTGTATTGACTGATGGCCTAATTACACAGGCCATTTGAATCTATTCAATTCCCTACTTCATTTGTACCAATATATACTTATGTACAGTATAGTCATATGGTATATAAATCACTGGGTATGTTCATGCAGATGTCTTTCCTTTTGATACATTTCTTGAACTTTGAACAGATTTTGTAGGCTATGCGTGCCAACTCGTCAAAATCAAATTTTCCATTCTGTTTCAGAAGCACACCAAGGGGGCTTTGTTTCTCAAACAAACCTAGGTGGGGTGGTTCTCAGTGTTGGTAATGGAAGGATGAGTGCCTGATAAACAACAGAATAAGAAGGTGATACAGCAGTAACTCTGGGGGAGAATGCCCATATATCACTTACTGTTTGTATAGGTGAAACTCGAAAAATTAGAATATCATGCAAATATATAAGATAGACTGTATATGAGATAGACTCATTACATGCTAAGCAAGATATGTCAAGCCTTACTTTGGTATAATTGTGATTATTATGGTGTACAGTTTATGAAAACCCCAAATTCACAATCTCAGAAAATTAGAATATTACATGACATCAATAACACAAGGATTGAATATAGAACAATATCGGACCTCTCAAAAGTGTAAGTATACACATGTACAGTGGTACCTTGTACAAAGGAATTAATTCGTTCCAAATGAAATATGTTAAGCAAATGTTCCTTTATACAAATTTCCCATAGGAATGCATTGAAAGCAGAGTAATGCCTAATTGTGACCATTTTTATGTTGTACAGGTTTGCCCCATAGGTGATTCTGTTAAGCAAATTCCATCTATCTCTGGAATTTTTTATGTTGCACAGATTTTATGTTATACAAACCTTTTACTATATGAAGGTCCATTGTACCCAGTATTTGATTTGGACCCCTTTTGCATCAATTACTGCCTCAATGCGGTATGGCATGGATGCTATCAACCTGTGGCATTGCTGAGGTATTATGGAAGACCAGGATGCTTCAATAGCAGCCTTCAGCTCCGCTGCATTGTTCAGTCCCTCATGTTTCCCTTGGCAATGCCCCATAGATTCTCTATAGGGTTCAGGTCAGGCGAGTTTGCTGGCCAATCAAGCACAGTAATCCCATGGTCATTGAACCAGGTTTTGGTACTTTTGGAATTGTGGGCAGGTGCCATGTCCTGCTGGAAAATGAAGTCAGCATCCCCATAAAGCTTGTCTGAGGAAGGAAGCAGAATCCAAAATCTTCTGATAGACGGCTGTGTTGCCCTTGGACTTAATGAAGCACAATGGACCCACACCAGATGAAATGGCTCCCCAAAACAACACAGACTGCGGAACCTTCACATTGGACTTCAAGCATCATGCATTGTGTTCCTCTCCATTCTTCCTCCAGACTCTGGGTCCTTGGTTCCCAAATGAAATGCAAAAGTTGCTCTCATCAGAAAAGAGGACTTTGGACCACTGAGCAACAGTATTCAGGAGTGGCTTGACAAGAGGAATACAATATTTGAAGCCCATGTCCAGGATCTGTCTATGTGTGGTAGCTCATGATGCACTAACTTCAGCCTCAGTCCACTCCTTGTGAAAGTCCCCAACACTTTTGAATGGCCTTTTCCTGTCAATCCTCTCCAGGCTGCGGTCATCCCTGCTGATTGTGCACCTTTTCCTTCCACACTTTTTCCTTCCAAGTAACTTTCTATTGGTGTGATTTGATACAGCATTTTGGGAACATCCAACGTCTTTTTGCAATCTGTAGCTTTTGGGGCTTTCCTCCTTATGGAAGGTGTCAGTGATGGTTTTCTGCACAATTGTCAGGTCAGCAGTCTTTCCCATAATTGTGATTCCTACTGAACCAGCCTGAGACACCATTTAAAAACTCAGGAACCCTTTGCAGATGTTATATAGCCTTTTCACACGACCCCTAAGATCCGCTGGCCACTTAAATTCGGATCAGAGATCTTGGGGGTTCGTTGCTCTTCCTGTGTTCCCACCCCCTCCGCACTTCCTTGCTCCTGTCTGCGTGAGGGGAGGGAGAAAAAAAGAGAGGAAAAATGCAGGCTCACCTCCGTCTGCTGGTCGAAGCCGCCCTGAGCCCCGTCGTCGTCCTGATTCCTGTTTCTTAAAGGGGTGGGGGGCAAAGACAACAACAAACAGAAGCGAGGAGAGCCCGGCACTCACTCCTTTACATCCGCATCAGGGATTTTCACCCCCGGAGAGCAGGTACCTGAAAAGTGCGCTGGGACACGCTTAGGTGGGCGTGGTCGCACTTAATTTTCTGTAAACTCTGGAGCTGGTGGGGAAACAATTTTAAGCTCCGGAGCTGGGAGCCATTTGCCGCGGAGTTTAGGGGTCATGTGAAAAGGCCCATAGATTCATTAGCTGATTCGAGTAGAATATTGAACCTTTTCAAACTATTCTAATGCTCTGAGACTGTGAATTTGGGGTTATCATAAACTGTACACCATAATCATCACAATTATACCAAAGTAAGGCTTGACATATCTCGCTTTGCATGTAAAGTGTCTATCTCATATATTAGTTTTACCTTTTGAGCCTACTTACTGAAATAAATGAACATTTGCACAATATTCTAATTTTTAAGTTTCACCTATAACAACAACAACAACAACAACAACAACAACAACAACAACAACAATAATAATAATAATAATAATAATAATAATAATAATAATAATAATAATAATAATAATAATAATAATAATAATAATAATAATAGTGAAGTTGGAAGGGTCCAATAAGGCCATCAAATCCAATTCCCTGCTCCATCCAGGAAGATAAATTGAAGGATAGCTGCTAGGGGGTTGTCTAAATTTATCTTGAAGCCCCTCAGTGTCAGAGCACTCACCACCTCTTGAAGTAATTGGTTTTATTGCCATATTGTGCCTTAATGGAATAACATTCTGCTGAAGGATGGGGTTCTCTTAACTGAAAATTAAGAGAATCAATGAATATCAGGAAAAACTTCCTAATCGTTAGAGCAGTACGGGATAGAGAGGTGGGACAGCAATAAATAAATAAATAAATAAATAGATAAATAAATAAATAAATAAATAAAATAGGGATAGATATGGGGACAAATTAAAAATGATGATTTGTCATGATTTGTGATTCATTGGGGCTGATGAATCGACAACTCAATGAATGTCCCATTATGAATGGACAAATTGATTTGTCTCCCCTTTAAAATGCTATAAAAAGACCTGCCATATAGAGGCCACGAATTTGCAAGGACGCTTTATCTGAGAGTTTCAGACATCTGAGTTAAACATCTACAAACTCCCCTGCCCCCCCCCCCAGGAAAGTGCCCGTTAGCATATTGGTTGGGGAAACTAAATTTTCACCAAACTTGGGAGAGACTGTAGAGGAGCCAAAAGAAGCTTCTCTGGAAGTTTGGAGTCTCTGGGTACCTGGGGAGAACTTTCCGGGGAGGGGGGCATTATTTAGGTTACATAACTCAGACCTGAAAATTGCAATAAGCCACCAAACCTGTAGAGGAGAGTCGGGGAGGTGGGGGGCTTAACTCCAAATATGGTGTCTCTGGGTGCCTTTGGGAATTTGCTGAAAATTTATCAATTTATATTCGTTGGGAAACTCCACTGATTATTAATATGAATCAGCAAATTTTGACAAACTGGCCAAATGTGTCAGGAAAATGTTATTTGTTCTTCAAGCCATCCCCATCACTAAATAGGGAACAAGTGCAGTGGTCTTGGCACCAAGTGGATGCAAAGTAAATCAAGAGCAAATGCCAGACCAATGTGGACAGAAGTGCTTCATTTTTACAAGACCATGCAAACAAAGCTAAAAAAAAATAGTTCAGTTATCCAAATGAATTTAAATAATGGCAGAATCAATATAGCTGCAGTCCTTATGGTTTATGTGATTACAATCTGGTGTTCCACTAGTAGTATGCCATCCAGTTCTGAATACTCACTCAATTTTATTTTCTTATGGTTTGACAAATGCCAAAAAGACTGGGTAATCTCATACCTGTCTTATACATACAGATATAACCTCCACTGACTCAGTATTCCAAACTGGACATAGGTACAAATTAAAAAACAAATTACAAAATTCATTGAAAATTCTCTAATTTGTTAACTCGTATTTATGTAAATTGATCAATCCTTGACATAAATGAATTGATGAATTTTAGCGATTTTTGATTCATTGATTCTTCGGGCTATAAAGGGGCTCCGTGACACCTAGGGACACCAAAATGAATTTTAAAAATTAATTGAAAAATTGCTAATTAGTTTATTTGTATGAATTGATGCTCCCAACAAATATGAATTGATGAATATTTAGCTGTCCATCTATTTGTTGGGCTATAAAATGGCCTCCAAGCCAACTAGAGACAGCAAACTTTGCAGGCAAGCTTCCCTTGACTCTCTTCCACAATTCCTACAACTTTGGTGAATATTGGGTTTCTGATGTCTGAGTTACATATCCCTAATGAGCCCCCCCAAAAAAAAAGTTCTCCCCAGCTACCTAGAGACACCACCAAAGTTTCCTCTGGCTCTTTTCTATAATACCTCCAAGTTAAGTGAAGATTAGGCTTCCCAAACCAGTTGCTAAAAGGCACTTTTTTTTACCCACCCACCCCACTTAGCGGGTGTATAACCCAAATGTCTGAAAACCATTCTTCACCAAACTTGCAGGACCTGTAGAGGAGGCAGGGGAAACTTTCAGAAAATTTTGTTTCCTATGTTTGTTGGGTGTCACTTTACAGGATTGAATTGAATTGACAAAGCAATTCATAGATTTGAAAGAAAAAAATATATAATCTGTGATTCCTGATTTGTCAACTTTGATGAATCGCAAAACAAAACAAATCACCATTTTCCCTGTTGCAAGCCCATCTCTATTGCAGACTTAATTGCGTAACTCCTGTTCAGTCCACGCAGGCTTTGGAAGATGACTTCCTGCTGCCATCATTCAAAACCACAGGCCAGCTGCCTTCCCCTCCAGTACAGCAGTGTTATAATTTCCAATGTGAGAGGCAAGGTTGAGACAGTGATATGCCAAAGGCAGAGATAGCAAAATGTGCGGAGCTTCACATGTTAATGGACTGCAGTTCTTAAGAGGCTCTGCCACTGCTAGCTAGAATCTTTGGGGATTTCTGTCCCACAGCATGTGGGAGAGAGCTGCACAGCCTCCATCTCCCTCCTCACAGGAGTCTCAGGCATCTCCTATTTCATAGGCCATCTTTTAAATATTAAATGTATTTTAATATTGATCTTAGTTACCATTTTAATATAACAATTCTTTAATTCATATTTAATATTGCACACTTGCTATTTTTAGCTTTTAAAGACTATTTTAGGTTACGTAAGCCACTTTGGGTCCTTTTGGGGAGAAGGCCGAGATAGACATTAAACAAACCAAGTGTTGTAGCCTTTCTAGCAGACTGCCCACTCACAAACACCCAGCCACTCATTTGAAATGCACAATGAATATGAGGTTCAGGAGGGGTTAATGTGCTAACCTGCTGTCAATGGCAATACAGAAATTGCCTGGTAACAGGCCTTGTATTCTTCCATATTCTGTGTGATAAAAAAATTTGGAGTTATCAGAAACTTTTCCAACAAGCCATTATAAAGGAAAAAAGGGTTTACCAGAGCTCCCTTGCCTTCAGAACTGCTACGGCATTTGCGCTGAACATGTTCAGGGAAACAGCAAATGTGTCGTCGTCATCACATTTTTAAATTAAATCACATTATTTGCCGTTGCTGTTATGGGCTTGCTGTCAAGTCAACTCCAACATATGGTGGCCCTATGAATGAGTGATAATGCCATGTCCTCAACAACTCCCTGAGAAGTTGGTGAGGCCTCGAACCGCCAGGCAGAGTTGTTCCGGGTGGTTCGAGACCTCTCCAATCCTGGTCAGCCTGGGCCTCCTCCTAGTGAGTTCACTAGTGAGCAATTTGCAGCCTATTTTCGATCTAAAATGGAGGCCATCCGTTCTGATCTAGACTCCGGTTGTACTAACCCCTCCTCGTCTATCCCGGGGGCCTCACCTCCTCGGTCACCTTGCCTGGTTGAATTTTCCCTTCAGAAATCATTCAGGCTTAATTTGATCTAGGGCTTACCACTTGTTGACTTTCTGGCAGTGCAGGGTATCTATAAAGCTCTCCTCTAGAAGCAATGTTTCAAAAAAAAAATCAATTCTCTTTCTGCCAGCTAAATTATTTACCCAATATTAATAAAAGAACCAATGACAAAAGTAACTGACCCAGGTGTCCCTGATCGAAGTTTATTCACTATATTACATAAATAGCAACAGCTTTATTCAAGGCCCAGGACCAGCAAGTAGTGTCTGAGGGCAGCTACTAAGTCCCCCCAGCAAGGACCACCACAACTGATGCCAGATGCCTAGCTATGGAAGGCGATGTGAACATTTTCCAAAACAGGCAAGGGATGTGCTGTCAGTCCTTTCTTGCCTTGTTTTTGCAGTCTAGGGTGGAAGACTTCAAAATTTTTCTCCTTACCTTGCAAGAGGATCAGATCTTGTACTTTTGACTTCACGTTTGTGTGTGAAAATATAATTCTATTGGTAATGCACACCAACTGGTAAACCACAGCAGAAAATGGCTGCTTTCTCATCACATACCAAGTCATGCAACTAGAACACAACAAGGAAGACAAGCAGCAACTTGTAAAGTTGCAGCAATTTGCTGCTAATGTTTAGACCATTGCCCAACAGTAGCCTAACCAACCAATACGATTCTTGCAAGTATTTTCTGTGGAAATTGCAAAATTACCTCAATTTGGACAAAGCGAGTATATAGCTGCAATGGCTGCTATCTTGCTGTGGGGCTTTTTTTTTTTTTTAAAGTGGACATTTTAGATGGCCTATTTATGTCTTTCTTTAAAAATAGCCGGTCCTTCTGTGCTTACTGTGTGTGCACGCTCTGTTTCTGCAAGGGAAAGAACATGAATTTTCTAGAGTGCTGCAGAGACACCTTGCACAAATTGCAGAGATATGGATGGGGGGAGAGAGAGAGAGAGAAAAAAATCTTGCACAGCTTGGAAATTCCTTGTCCAGGTGTCTTGCTTTTTAGTAGAACCTTGAATTAATAAAGAGGAGGGATTTAATGAACATGCTTTACCTCCCAACCTAGGGATGATGCTTTGATTACTCACTGTGGATTTGTGAAAAAGTACAAAACAAAGCCTCTCCAAATTCCTACTGTTGCCACCTATGGCCGGAGCCATCAGCATGCGCTTTGCTCAGAGATGCCTCTACTGATGACAATCGTTTCTAACTGCTTAAAACTATCCTGACAAAAAATACATTTGATAAATTCCATACAGGCCTGCATTTTTCCTTCGCCACAATATTTAGCTGGACAAGAGATAAATATGAGACCTGCTAAACTTCTGTTGCACAGACTTCTTGCATTTCTAGCAAACAGACAAATCAAGGACTTGATTTATCAACCGTAAAACTTTGAAGCAGTGGCAAGCCTGAAACTAATGGGAGTGTATAATAACCATGCTGTATCCCTATTTGCTGTGCCCACTAGAGATGGGCACGACCAGAAAAATGACGTTTCGAGTCTTCGTTTGTCGGAACGGGTCCGTTTCGGGTCGTATCCGTTTGTCGCAAAAATTTTCAGAAATTTGTCGTTTCCGTTTGTCGTTTGTCGTTTCCACCACGATTTAGCGCGATTTGACTTCCCAGAGCATAGGGGCGTCCTGCAATGACCCAGAGCAGGCGGAAAACACTTTAAACTGGGTGATGAATAATATAAATAAATATATTGTTGCATAAGACTGCATCCTATGCAATAAAGCAAACAAAATGGGCAGAATGCAATATTCTTTTTTTTCTCTTGGTCAACGCTGACTGAACCGGCCACCCTACTTGGTCTGGCTGTCTGTTATACTTTTTTGTTGTTTTGTTTTGAAGCTTTTATCCATCCCATCTCCCCTCCACCTCTCAAAGGCAGCAGGAGACACAGTATTCCGTTCCTCCCCCAAATCTGGATGAGGGTCTACTACTCTACTCCTCTCAATGTCCTCCCCATCTCCAATGTCACTCCTTGTAAAGCCAAGCAATTAAGCAAATGCAACCCTGGTCATCTAGTGGTTAGAGATTCAGTCTGGTAGTGGCATCTGGTTTAGGGTTAGGGTTAGGGTTAGGGTTGGGGTTAGAGTTAGGGTTTGTGGGCTCTGGGCTGCACATCTGGGTGCCTCTGACCCACTAAGAAGGGAAGCCTACTGGCATACAGGTTAGGCTTAGGGGTAGGGGTAGGGGTGCCCACTAACAATGTGGCCATTAATCAACCATCCAGCACTTCGAAAGGTTTGGGTGAGCATGGAAAATGCACAACACCACGCACACACAACAAGAAACCACAAAACAAGCAAAGGTTTGTTTGCTCCTTGAATGTGATTACATATGGAGAAGTCGATGTGATTTCAAGTATGTGCAGGAGACTGTGAAGTTTTGTAGCACAAAGCAAAAGAGATTTGGTTTGGGGAATTTGGCTGTAGAAGCCAGGAGGAGCCCAGTGGCGCAGTGGTTAAATGCCTGTACTGCAGGTAAAATTGTGCTCACGACCTGGGGTTCAATCCCAGGTAGCAGGCTCAAGGTTCACTCAGCCTTCCATCCTTCCGAGGTCAGTAAAATGTGTCGCCTGCATACTGTAATTAAACTGTAAACCGCCCAGAGACTACTTGAAGTGGTATGGGGCGGTATATAAGCAGAACACTTTATTTTAAAGGAATCTGCAAAGGAGATTGGGGGGGTGCAAAATGGGACACTTTTATCACACCAAGGCCACACTTTCAAACACATATTTAGTAAATAAATGTTGTGATGTATGTATTTTAATATGAAGCATTATTTGCTGAAACTTAACTGTAGCCTAAAAATATCTAGTATTCCAAAATCTTAAACCTCTGATAGGCTTGTAAATTCAAGAGAAGTTATTTTCTCACATTCTTCCTGGCATTTCTTTCTGGCTGTACTATCAGAAACCACTCCCTCCCGTTCTTAATGCCATGCGTGGCTTCAACCTACTGATCAACACCTGCATGGAAACATGGAAACAGAATTCTGAGACTTGTAATTCTGGAGCTTCACTTCAAACCTGAATAAGTTGGGGTTCAAACTAATTGATCCTTCACTCTTTCTCTAGAAAATTAATCCTATTTAATTCAAAACAAAGCAAAGTGATCTGGACGAGAACATGAATTAATGGCTCAGTGGCAGTGAAAGCTGAGGTGGTTTTAAAATGATGGGACAAAATAGTATACTTCGTGACTTTTATCAAAATATTTTGGGTACATACCTACAGTATGTAGGCAGATTTGACTGCATCACCCCAATTCTGACCAGCCTGCACTGGCTGCCCTTTGCTTCCTGAATAAGGTTCAGGGTGCTGGCTCTTTAAAGAAGCATTTGGCAATCGCTAATGTTTTCCTGTGTTCCCCTGTGATTTGATGTTGTTGTCTTTATTCGGCTTTGTGCCTCTTGCCGGGTTATTTCTATTTATTTGTATCTAGTTGTTCCTCTATTGTATTATTGGGTTGATTTTTATTTTTATTTTTGTATTGGTTTTAACTGTTTACTTGATATCTTCTATGTAAACTGCCCAGAGTTCCTATTGGGAAAAATTGGTCATGGTAAATAAATAAATAAATAAAACATCAATGGTCTCAATGGGCTAAGTAACTCAAGTACTGTATACCATTTCCTCCTTATTTCCAGTTCAATTTTCCTCCTTTGATGGGTGGGGCCACTTTAGAGTTCTTCTAAAATCTTCTGGTTTTAAGGTAGAGAAGAGAAGGCCTCCTCCCTGGCATGTTCTCCCATTTCCCTGGCAACCAGCCACACTCAATCTCATTCTATCTCACACAAACACACACAATGTCTGGCCTCTTCCACATGAGTATCTAAGCACATGCTGAACACAGCTTATAAATTTGGTTTTAAAAAAGGCTTGCTTGGAAACCATGTTTTTAATTCCTCTTAAATAAATATATTGTATACATAAACACCTTGTTCTACTACCAGGCACACAGCACATAGCAGACTTTCTACTGTCCTAGCATAATAAACTTTTTCTCAAAAGACATGGCACACACAGAAGCCAGCCACAAAACCTTCCCATAATAACATTCATGAGAAAACAAATTCCCATGTCAGACTGCTGGAAATCACTCATTAAAACTGAAATCCCCACGGGTGCACACAAAAAACCATTCTGCCATATGGAAAGAAAGAAAGAAAGAAAGAAAGAAAGAAAGAAAGAAAGAAAGAAAAAGAAACTGTACTTGCACTGCAATCTTGCTAGTGAACTTCCCACAGAAACTGGGTACATATATATATGTCGCCGCCTGGAGAGCTGAAACAGAGACCTCCCACAAGACAGACACACACACCAACAAACTCCACAAACTGGAAAAACGCCAGAAGCCCAACTCCCCCACACAACAACCCATGAAACAAACAGTTCACAACATATCAGACAGGACACTCACCATCGCAGAGACCAAAGTCCTTTCCAAAGGATTCAACTTTGCAGTCGCCCCCAGACACATCCCCACCGAAAACATCATATGCGGAGTGGAAGCCAGCCTAACCAAAATCAACCCAGATGAAGCCAACAAAATCAGACTCGAAGTCACCAATGTCCTCTGCTCCAGCAAACCACCCAGAAGCAATTTACACAAAGAAGAACAAAAAGCCCTCACCAACCTGAGGAAAGACCACAACATAATCATTCTCCCAGCAGACAAAGGCAATGCCACAGTGGTGATGAACACATCCGACTACCAAGCCAAATTATCCAACCTACTACAAGACCCTGCTTACATACCTTTGAACACAGACCCCACCACCTACCTGGAAAAAACCACCAAAGCCAAAATAAAAGCCTCTCCCTTAAGTGAAGAAATCAAGCCAAGCATCATCCCCAGAGAGAAATCATCCAGATGCCCCAAGCTCTACGGCCTCCCCAAGATTCACAAAGAAGGAACACCTCTCAGACCCATAGTCAGCTCCATAGGCTCACCTCTACAAAACCTCGCCAAATTTCTTGCCAAACAACTCCAGCCCTATGCAGAATCCATCACTTCATACGTACAAAACTCGTTCCACTTCATAGAAATTATAAAGAAACAAGACCTACAACCCAATGACCTACTCGTGAGCTTCGATGTTGTTTCGCTCTTCACACAAGTGCCCATTCAAGAAGCCTTGACAGCTATCCACAACAAATACAACCCCCCCCCAAACACATCCTAGATCTGACCAACCACTGCCTAACCAACACATACTTCATCCACAATGGACAAAGATACAAACAGATAGAAGGAGCACCCATGGGATCACCCCTCTCACCGGTCATCGCAAACCTATATATGGAACACTTTGAAACCAACGCGTTACAGAAGTCCGAACATAAACCCAAACTCTGGCTCAGATATGTTGACGACACCTTTGTTATCTGGCCACACGGGAAAGATAAACTGAACAACTTCCTCACACATCTCAACAGCCTACACCCCAAAATACAATTCACTATGGAAATAGAAGCCAACAACCAACTTCCCTTCCTGGACGTCCTAATCTACAAAAAACCCGACGGCTCCTTAGGACATACCATCTACCGGAAAAAAACACATACTAACCGCTACTTAAATGCACAATCACACCACCACCCTGCACAGATCAACTCCGTAGCAAAAACCCTCATCTCCAGAACCAAACGCCTCGCTGACAAAGACCACCTAAAAACTGAATTACACACTCTCTCGAATGTTTTAATTGCGAACGGATTCCAAAAAACACCATCACCAAACTAATCCAAAAGGAAACACCCCCAAGAACCAAGAAACAGAAGAGAACAACGGCACCGCCCTCCTCCCTTACATCAAAGGCACCACAGACAAAATCAGCAAAATTCTCCACAAACACAATATCAAGACAGCCTTTTGCACCAACCAAAAAATAGCCAACATTTTAAGAAACCCCAAAGACAAGATTGAGCTAGAAAACCAAGGAGTCTACGAAATACCATGCAAAGTCTGTCCAGCCACATACATCGGACAGACAAACAGGAGAATAAGCGCACGCATCGCAGAACACAAGAACGCAGTCAAAAAGAAGAAAAATCTTCCTCTCTCTTCCAGCACATAAAAACAACAGGTCATGAAATTGACTTTGAAAGAACCAAACTCATCTCCAAAACTGAACACTTCAACAGTCGAATAATCATGGAAGCCATTGAAATAGAGAAACACCCAAACAACATGAATAAACGTGATGACACCTCCCGCTTGCCTGACATCTGGAAACTAGCCCTGGTCAACAGACGAGCCTCTGTCACAAAGACTGACACCAGGTCCAAAAGGACACAAGATGCCACCACCTTCCATCCACACCAAACACAAACCCAGACCCTTCCCACAGATGAAACGAAACCACCATCCAATAACAAAACCACGACTGCACCATCTACTGTGACACCCCACTCCAGTCACCACATGGAGCACACTCACACACCCCAAAAAAACATTGGGAGACCACAGACACGTAGCCAGACCAAAATGAATTCACAAGACACAGGACCCCACTCCACCAAAGCCCAGGATACTGCCAGAACCTACCAGCCATCTAACCCACCAGCATGTAAACAGCCATCTAAACAGCCATCAGCAGTTAATCCCTTAACGATCGCCTCAGCCACACAGCAGATCACAAAAGAACAAAGGAACAAAGCAACCTGCAATCAGCAACAGAGCAAGCAAACCACACACCCCCAGCAGTATTTATAGAAGGACTTCAACTGAGACCACGCTTTGCTTCAAGAAGAAAGAAGCCAGAACACCAGCCTGAAGATGACGAGTGAGACCTCGTCGAAACGTCGCCAAAACAACCAGATTTCTACACGGGAAGAAACCCGAATCCACCTAACATGCATATATATATATATATATATATATATATATATATATATAGATAGATAGATAGATAGATATATATATATATATATATATATATATATAGATAGATAGATAGATAGATAGATAGATAGATATATATATATATATATATATATATATATATATATATATATATATATATATATATATATATATATATATATATATATAGATATATAGATATATATATATATATAGATATATAGCGCGGGACTGTAGTATATGAAAAAAGTCCCCCTGAGTTAAGGGAGAAAAGTCCTGTTTCAAGCGTCCGGTTTCAAGCCTCCCAGGCCTGTGAGGGCCTTCCTGGGCCTTCTGGAGGCCCCAAAAGGGCCTCCCTGCGAACCAGAAGTGACTTCCGGATAACTGAAAATCCTTTCTGAGGCCTCCAAGAGCCTTTCTAGCCCTGTCGGAATTATTTCCGGTTTACTGGAAGTCACTTCCGGTTTGCAGGGAGGCCCTTTTGGGGCCTCCAGAAGGCCCAGGAAGGCTCTCACAGGCCCGTTTGGGGTAGGGCCAGGCTGGGGGTAAGTACAAGAGGCCCCAGCTAGCCCCCCCAGGCTTGACTCGACTTGCATCCGCATATTGCAAATTTTCAATTATCGCGGGTCAGGTCAGGTCCCTAACCCCCCCCCCCAATAGGCGAGGAATCACTGTACATGCAACATGGTTATTGTACCATATTACTTCCAAGATGAACACCCAGCACTCCATTCCTTCAAGTGCTCAATCAAAATACCCATGGAAATTATACCAGAGAAACCATAAGCTCAAACGTATACTCTAACATGGTCACCAGCAACTCATATTTGTTGCATGGGTCCTCTGGTATTCTCATTAATTCTTCTTTCTGTAAAAAGGCTTCTGTCAATCTATTTCTTATACTGACTCTTGAGGTCCAATGTATCAAGGTATTTCACATCTGTCATCATTGGCAAATCTCTACTATTTGATCCCTAAATTGTTACCTTTTTTCTTTTGTTATTAGTTGCTATTAAGTTGCTTCCACTGCCTAGATGCCCTAAGCATATCCGATCTCGCCTGATTTCAGAAGCTAAGCAGGGTCGGCCCTGGTTAGTACTTGGATGGGAGACCACCAGGGAATACCAGGTGCTGTAGGCGCCTGGAGAGGAACTGGCAAACCACTTCAGTATTCCTGCCAAGAAAACTCCATGGACAAGTCACGAAGAGTTGGTCACAACTATAACGACACAACACACACAAGTTGCTTCCAACCAATGGCAACCCTACTAAGTGTTTCAAGGTGGCCAGATGTTCAAGGAGTGATTTATCACTGCTACTCCTTCAGTGGGGATTCTTTTTGGCTTAGGAAAGATTTTCTGAGTCCTAGTTTGGAGCTCTATCCACTATACAACACTTCCTATGTAATTTTTACTGTTCATAATGTCAGCACACAGTTTATCTCATCCAATCTTCCCGAAGCCGCATAGTAAAAGAAAACTGACAGGCATGGCCAA
Source organism: Phrynocephalus forsythii (assembly GCA_029282475.1). Classification (NCBI taxonomy): domain Eukaryota; kingdom Metazoa; phylum Chordata; class Lepidosauria; order Squamata; family Agamidae; genus Phrynocephalus; species Phrynocephalus forsythii. The sequence continues at coordinate 142,345,029 of JAPFRF010000001.1, forward strand.
TGTCACATCACAAAGTATTGACAGCCATGTAAACAGAATGCAGAAAGCTCTGCTTCCACATGCACAGCTCCTAAATATCCTTCCACCTTAATTCAGAATTTGTCCTTTGCCATGGCAACACAATGAACTCATAACTGCCAACACACACATACCCTTCTCTTATCTAGCAATGTCTAATTGGCTAGCAGAGCATTCCCACAAGAATGAATGTCTTGTTATTATGGGGTACTGGCTCATGCCTGCCATGTGGAAGCAGATCCACTGAAATTATAGTCTTGTGCTTAGAAAACAAAATTACTTCCTTCAGTCAACCTGAAAAAAATGAAATGAATCTATACAGTCTAGACATTTTTTAAACCAAGCGTGATGGCTCTTCCCTTTCCTTGGTAGAATGGAATTTAGATCTCCTAATCTCAATCCATCCAACACTCCTCAATGGATTACAGTAAATAACAGCCAGCCAGTAAGTGTGGAGGACAGTAAAGCCAGTACAGCTCAGTGTCTAGGATGAAGTAAAGGGAATCTTATATAAATCCCAAAAGATGGTCTTGATCAATTTTCTTCGCCTGGTTTCCCATCTCTAAACTGAGAATGGCTGGCCTTCCATTACAGCCTAATTACGAAGATAGATGAAGATTTATGCTAGATGCAAAGGGATGGGTTCTATTTCCACTGCTTTGGAAAGTGTTGCTTCCAAATCAAACACCACAGCAAGTATGTTTGACCCAAGACACACATTCATTTGTGTGTGTTGAGGCTGAGGCTGAGCAATACCTGTAAGAATTTCCAAAATATAAGTTAAATAGGGATGTGTGGATTTGCAGTCTCATCACATGGGCACCAAAGCCATTTCTAAAATGTCATGCCAAAAGTCAGTTTGTGGATGCTTCACCACATAACCACACTGTCTAAAAATGACTATGTAAAATAGCCATTGGAATTAAAGCAGGACAAAAAGCCAAGATAACCCATCTGCTCTAATTCAGATTACCTCCAGCCTCCAGCCTCCAGCCATAAACATCAGAAAACCTTAATCTACCAGCAATCTAGGACCTCCCCCAATTATCCTTTTCAGGTACTACTATGTTGCCTGAGGATATGTAGCCTGAGATATCTCAAGATCTAATGTAGATCTTCCTGTGATTTGCAAGAGATTACCAAGGATTCCTGACTTCCTGCAGCTTAACAATACTAGCAACAAAATGATTCTGCTCTCCACCCACACACCTAAAATTATCCTGTTGAAGAAGAAAACATGGAATGACCCTGAAAGGATTATCAGTTCTCTGGCTCAAAGTAAATTCTGGGACACAGCATTCTTTCATTCTAGCCATGTGTATTTTGCACCAAGCTTTGGTCAAACAGAGTTTAGGACTGAAGTGAAGAACAAAGTACAGTGGTACCTCGACTTATGAATTTAATCTGTTCCGAATGCATGCTCTTAAACTGAACTACTCTTAAGTCGGGGTACTTATCTAAAAATTGAAAAAAGAAGTTAAAAAAGAAAAAAAGAAAAAATATTTGTAAGTTGAACAGACCATATATAAAATTTGTAAGGCGGCAATTAAAATGCCAAGTTTTCCACTCTTAAGTCGAATTGCTCTTAAGTTGAGCTGCTCTTAAATCAGGGTACCACTGTAAATCTTGCCCTCCAGACTGGAAATATGAGTACAGTGGACCCTCGTAAAACAAATGGCTTGTATAACATAAAATCTGTGCAACATAAGATAGGGGAAATTTGCTTAACAGAATCACCTATGGGGTGAATCCATAACAACATAAAATAGTCACGATTAGGGATTACTCCGTTTCAATGCATTCCTATGGGAAATTTGTATAAAGGAAAATTTGCTGAACAGTATTTCACCTGGAACGAATTAATTCCTTTATACAAGGTACCACTGTACTGCTTTCCTGCTTAAGAACAGCCCTTGCAGCACAATCACCTCCACCCAAACCGAATTCTCAGGTTTCTGTTCTGTTGAAGGGGAAACAGACTTGTCCATATTAGAAAAATCGGTCTTTTCATAATCAATTTCATAATTTATTGAAAATACAAAGCAATCCGTAATGTTTCAAAGCAGTGAACGTAATAAAAATATGTTCCTTCATGAGGGGAGCATCACTTGTGTGTATCCCCCCCCCATTTCTGCACTGCAGACCACTGCACCTCCGAAGAAGAACAGCATTAGATCCACAAGTGTCCCTTATTCTGAACTGGATGGGAGCCCGCTGAGGAAGAGTTAAGGAAAATACAACATATGCCCACCGACTGACCCCCAGTAGCCTTAAGTTCTGTTCCAGTTGAGATTCCACTCCACCCCGCTACAAATGCAGGCATCAGAAACCTCTCATCCACCAGCACCCTTTTAAAATATCCTCAGGAAAAGAGAGCAGGGCTTTGGTAGGCCGCAGAGAAGTCAAGAAGGGGCACGATGGGAAACAAGAGCTTTCCTCCATCTACAGCGGCTGCTGTTTGATGCGACTAGTGGTGCTGCTGCTGCTGCTACTACAAAGTCAACTGTCCTTCGTGTCTTATTTGGGAAGGCAGCTGGCGCAGGACCTGCACCTGAAATTAAACCCGAGGTAAACAAGAGCTCAGCAAGAGAGGATGGACCACAACAGCTGCGTGGGGTTAATCGCACCACGCGGCGGCGGGGGGGGGTTGAGGAAAAGGAAGGGAAGCCGCGCAGCTCCCTGGGAGGCGACAAGAGGTGCCGGGCGACTTTCCCGGTCGCCCGCCAAGCCCCGTCTACTCCCGCCGGGCACTCTTTCGGGCGAGGCATGCCCGCCCCTTCTGCGCCCAACGATCGCCTCCTCACTGGGGTCACAATACCCGGAGGCGGTTTGTGGAGACCTCATCGCCACCGTTACAAAACCTATACGAATATACCTACCGCTATACTATATTCGGATAATTATGTTCATATTTCTACGGGGGGGGGTTGTCAGCTGCTCCAGAGCCCATTGCAGCCACTTTGTGCCAAGCTGCACGTTTTCTCTGCCACCCCCTCTGCCCGGAAATGGGGCGTTTGGGAGGGAAAAGGAAATTTATAGCCACTGCATTAAAGACATTTATTGGGCCAATTTTTTACCTCCCGCTGATCGCGTTCTCTGACCCCCAAATCCTTTCTCTTCACCCGCCCCGCCCGCCCTTCAAAATAACGCAGCCTTTCGCCCCTTTCCTGCCTGCAGCTGTTCCCAAGGACCGCGGGCAAGTTCGACCAGCAATCGGGCGTGTGCGTGTGCGTGTGTGTGCGTGTGAGTGTGAAGCTGCGCTTCCTGCCTGTCCTCCGTCTGAGCCACCGCTGGCTTCTGATTATTTATTATTAAAAGCTCGCCGCCGCCGCCGCCGCCACCCCTTCTCTTGATCCCCGGTGGCGAGGGAGGAAAGCACAGGAAGACAGCATGCAGGAGCAACCTGGGGCGGAAAATCCTGCACCTTCTCTTGGAGCACCCCATAAAACCCGGCAGCTTCCCATCTTTCCCTTTCATTTCCTCCGGGTCCTTCCGACGATCCGAGTGCAGAAGTAGGATGTGAGCCTGCAGCACCCGGCTTATCTCCATATGTATGTGCAACACAGGCGCGCGCGCGCGCGCAGTCTCACACACAGGCAGGTTACAAGCTCCATCAAGGCGGGGGGAACAGCTCTCCCGTTTTGCATTTGCAACAAGGGATCCAGCAGTTTCCTGATGCATGCTTTTGCAACGCCATCGCATCTCGTCTTCTCGCCTCTCCTCCCAACCAACCCCCCCCTCGCCCCAGAAAAATAAACAAAACAAGCAGTACATATCTCCGAGTGCAAGCACTAAAGCTGACACTTCCAACCTGGTTTTCCATACACGGATGGAAAAAAAGGGATCGCCAGGATCACTTACCCTTTTGGAATCTTTTCCGCGGAGTGTGGGGAGGGGGGCTCTCTCCTTCTAACTACCCAGTTACAGATCCTTCCGGTTCTTTAAAGCGATCTCATTGCATTTCGTAGTAAATCATTGTCAGGACAAGGAGGGGAGGGAGGCGATGGACGAGGGGGGAATCTCCTTGGCATGTCAGCCCAACTTGTCCGGGTGGCTGGAAAAACTGAAGCTCTTGGCTGCTCCGAGCAGGGAGGCGCATTTGGCTAAAGGGGGAGTGGATAAAAGAAAATGCCACCGCGAATTCCACCCGCCTCGCGTTTCGGCCATGCACGCGGAGTAATTAATTTGGAGATGGGGAGAAAGGAGGGCGGGTGCGTGGGGGGGGGAGATGAAGCTCAGGTGGGGGGGAGGAGGAGGATGAAGGGCGGGGTACACAGAGAGAAATCACAGCGGCACCCCACCCCCACCCCCAGTGCGGAAGACCAGAGTGGGCTTTTCCCTCGTTCTTGGCCGCTCGCTCCCGCGCGATCACGGATCCAGGAGCGGAGAGCAGGCGGGCGAATCGCGGAGCCCGCTCACTTTCTGGCCGAGCGGCAGCCCCGGCTCGCCTGATGCTCAGCTGCAGCCGGGAAGCCGGATCCAAAAGCCAATCCTCCAAGCCGCTCCAAACTCCACGTCACCCTATCAGCTGGGAGCAAGAAACTGCAACCGAATTACAAGCCCTGCATATTTATCCCTCGCGACCGGGTCGGGAGAGCGGAGCGGAGCGGAGCGCGGGCCCCAGGGTTGGTCTTGGGGGCTTGGTGTTGTTTGTTTCACTGCGCGTGTCTCAGATCGTGGACTGTTGGAAGCAATGCACAAGGCAAGCCACCCGCCTAGCCGCGTGCCAGGGAAGTCCGCGAGGGGGGGCTGCCTCTCTTGGAGACCCCCGGGAGGGGGGGACCGAGGCGAAAGCCCGCGACGGGCGGCCAAGCGGGCGATCACAAGCCACCGCCACCCCGGTTCCTTGGACTTCGGTGGCTGTTTCGACTTTGCACGTTGTGGGTGGGTGTTTGTGGTTGGGGGAGTGAATACCGTAAGGAAAGGAAGGCGGCGAACCCAGCGGGATCGGAACGGTAGGCATTTAAAAGTAAAGCAAACAGACACGCGTGCTCCACGCACGCACGCATGCACGCACGCAAACGCACCCGGACGCATCCCACACACTAACCCCGAACGTTCTTCCGATTTGCCAAGGACGTCGGAGCGAGATTATATATAGCCCTGAAAATTGCTGAGAGCAGAAATCTGCCTTGGCTTTAGCGCCTCGGGAAGACGCTTGAACGGGTGGCGGTGGCGGTGGCGGTGGCGGTAACTGCACAGAGAACGAGAGTCGTCCGTCAGTCCATCCACCCAGTCATCTTCCTTAACCAAAGTCAAATAACTACTTGGGAGGCCGCGGCGATCATTTGGAGGCTAAAAATATGAGCCGCTACCTTGCAAATTGCTGCTTGACTTCGGTGACAAATGAGCAGGCTCGCCACTGTGGGTTCCATCAGCCTGGAGGAGAATGATAGCTTTTGAATGTTGAAAGGGAGGCCAGGCACAGATGTTTCCCGGCCTATAATTGCCGCTATATTTGTCCAGAACCAGCCCAGAGGGGTGGCAGGGGGAAGGCTGGAAGAGCTTTTGCCACTTGGCACCAGCGATCCCAGTCTTTCCAGGCCCTAAAAGAGGGAGCCTGCCCAACCCAGCACCTTCCCCTCTCCAATGTGCTGCAGCTGTACATGTCCCACAGCCCTGCACATTGCTGGCTGCAGCTGATGGGACTGTAGAGCCCAAGAGCTCTGGGAGGTGCTGGAGTGAGAAAAACTAGGAGCAATGGTCCCACCGAGACTAATGGATGGATGGACCCATCAGAACCAATAGGACCTGGCAAAGGATGCTCACGTTTTAAGTTGTGCTGATGCAGCCTGAGAATAATGGCATACTCCCATTTCATCCAAGGTGGCAAAATTTGCTTCTTCTTCTTTTTTTTTTTTGGACTATAGGTCCCAAAATCCCCAGTTAGGGGATTCTGAAAGCTACTGCCCCTCAAAACCTGAACTTTTTTCATCTGTACCGTTCTCCCACCATCTTTGTGGTGCTTGGTAAACACCATCAGCAGGAGGAGATGATGAGTGATGTGCATCATGCCCTCCAGCTGCTGGAGCTTGAAAGGCTTCCTCGCTGGCAATAAGTTGAGCCAGTCAAAACCATCTTGAGCTGCACCACTGTTTCCTTTCAGCTCCTCTGCACAAAACGAACACATCAGCCTTGTGCAAAGTGGCGTTAGGTGCATTTCTCTGTCCTTCGCCATACCCCATATATCTGCTAGAGACTGCCAAAATATTCTACAATGCAATGTAGCCCATTCTGTTTGGTGTCTCTGTCATCTCCCCGTTTTGACCATTTATGTTAGCAAAGATTTTCTGGCTTGAGTGATAAGTCTTGATAAACGGTCCTGCAAAGAATGGTCCTGCCTTGACTGCTTGATTTTGACCGTCTGCAGTAAGTGGCCATTTTCCTCTGTGAACTGAGTTTTCGGAATCGTGGGTGGTGGCTCTTTGCTGGTGCAGTGGAGCCGAGGGTTTAAAGCCTTGAGATGGTTTGATTAGCAGGGCAGGGGGCACATGGGTTGCTTTCCATTTCTGGAGGTTCCCCATTCATCCTGAGCTTAGTTGCAATCCACAGCATAGCTAGAAAGTCATTGCCCCAGAAACAGTGGGTTGCTACATCTTAAATCCCATCACTAGTCCTATCTAGACCTATCAGCTGCTGAATTTTAAGGCAACATTTACATCAATCCCATTGATCCTGTAGGGTTCCCTAAATGGAAGTAGCAACTGGGTCTAGACAGATGGCTAGTCATGGCCATGGTGGTCACATGGACTTCAACTGACTGAAGAGACAAAATTTCCTGGTGAAGATTGGTTTCAGAGCTGGTTTGCTGTTATGGATAAACACACTGTAGCTGGCTGTATTTTTGGACTTTCTTTGTGGATGTGGCTATAGGGGTTATCTTGGAAGCCTTGTGGCACAGTGCTTAAACTGCAGGACTGCAGTGAAGTTTCTACTTAGGACCTGAGTTTGATCCTGGGCTCAAGTAGCCAGCTCAAGGCAAACTCAACTTTCCATCCTTCAGAGGCCTGTAAATTGAGTAACCAGGTTGCTGGGAAGAATTGCTAATTGCACAGAGAGTGCTTTAAGCTCTGTGGGACATTATATAAGCAGCACACTTTGCTTTTTGTTTTGCTTTGGTGAGTGCCTGAACGTCAGAATTTAGCGCTACAAAATGTCTGCATATACCAAAGCTCACAAATTAGTTTTCTCACTGCAGAGCCAGAAGCTGGACTGTTGGACAGTGACTTTTTAAAAATGGAGATAGGCTTAGGTTCATATGGCATCAAGAAGACATCAAGGTGACTTTCCCCTAAGAATTTCCGTCCAAGGGATTTGCAATCTGCAATCTGAGAATAGGAAGAGGCAGGCAGGAGAAGAGGAGAATGGCAGACACCACGCCAAAGGGCAAAATAATATACATGGAAGGGGGGCATTGATGAAGAATTTGCACTGAAGTATGCTTGGATTCAGTTGTGGCTGGCATGCTTCATACATGTTGAACAGAATTACCCAACACATCAGAGGATGCTGCATCGGAGAAAGCTGTCCTGTGTCCTGGAGCCAAGGAGGTTGTGCCAATGGAAGAGACAGGGATTGAGAGGGACGTGAAGGCAGTAAGAGAAAGGATGTCATGCCAGAGCTGTGGGCATCTGTTTGAAGCATTAGTGGGGTGGAGGAGGCAGCTTGGAAGAAAGAACAAAAAGGAGACCCTCAGTGGATCTGTGTGTGGATTTTGCTTTCTCCCTTCACTTTCAATGAGAAAGCACACTTGAGAACACATGCTTTTAATTCCCATTACAATCAATGAGACTCCAGAAAGCTGTTGTGTGGAAGTTCAGGCTTTGCTTTAGTGTGTGGACAGGGTGTTCCCCACCCTCTAATGGCTTTTCTTGAGATAAACAGAGAGAGCAACATGGCTGCTCCTTTACCCATAATTTACTAGAGGGCCCACAGAGGGGCCACAGCCTGGAGCAGCATGTGCACACCTGAGTGCTGTGTGATGTTGACTGGAGATAGTTCATGATTGTCTTTCATTATTTGGGAGGAGGTTTGAGTGAAATGAAGTGAAACTAGTTCAGAAGTAATTCTCCTCACACCTCTGCATACTTTGGAAAGAGAGAGAAGATTGCAGTGGTCCCAGGGAAGGCCTTTGGTGTATATTCTCCCTGAGTGTCTGTTCATCCTTTGTCCTCTCAGTTTTTCCCTGCTCTTTTGCTTGGTTTTCTGACCCCACCGGTGCCAGTGGGAGCAAAAATATTATCTATGCTACCATTAGGTTTGCACAGTCCTCCTCCACCCCCCAATTCTGTTAGCATCTCTGGAAACCCACTGAGCTTTGGATCCATCAGTCCAGACATGGGGCAATGGTCTCAAACTACAGGAAAAGAGATTCAATTTAAACATTAGGGAGAATTTCATAAGAGTTAGAGCTGTTATGCAATAGAATATGCTGCCACGGAGGGTGGTGGAGTCTCCTTTTTAGGTTTTTAAGCAGAGGCTGGATGGACATCTGTCGGAAATACTCTGATGGGGGTTCCTGCATGGCAGGGGGTTGGACTGGATGGCCCTTGAGGTCTCTTCCAACTCTATGATTCTATTATTTCTATGGGTGCGTATACTCACATACTGGAGTGTCTCCTCTCTCCCCTTATTTCAAGAGGGGGTGGGGGTGGGGGTACAGTCATGATGGCAGAGCTTCTCACTACTGTGAAAATGGGATCTTTGGTATGCTTCTTTCTCTGCACTCTGCAGGACCTCAACCTCTTTTGATTCCTTGGACAGCCTCCCAGGAACTCCAGGGAGGTATCTTGAGACCCTTTCCCACTTATGCCAAGGGTTGAGAATCCCAGATGCTGTTGGGCTATCTTCTATCCCAGCTAACATAGGTGTGATGAGAGCTGCCGTTCAGCGAAATCTGACCTATCTTATTCATTGTCGAGCAAATCACTAATAATCCTTGACTTAAAGTGGGATTTCTTTATTGCTCCTGTTGTATCTGCACATCCTTTTCAAACAGAAATGATATACGCAGCCAGTAATAATTATGCTTTATTATATGCGGAGAAAAGGTAAAATAAAAAATATGTCCAAATATGCCAGTCAGCATATTGACATGCTGTAAGAGCCAGAAAGGGCGGTATTTACACAATAATATAAGAGTTCATATTATCATGATTTATGGCTTTACCTTCCTCTGTTTCTCAAAATCTCCAAATATTCATCAGTTGATAAATCCAGAGATAGGACACAATGTCATCAAGTGGATTCAGAATATCTCAAGAACTAAATTGATGGACATATGAAGGTTATGAAAGGGAAGGCAAATGAAAGTTAAATGCATGGGAATTGGTCTTCATCTTATTACAGACTTGAAGGACAGAAGTTAAGCGAAAATTTGCCAGTGTGCACCAGTGTCACCTACAGCAGTGCTCCCCAACCTTTTTGTCCCCACGGACCGGAAAATATTTGATGATTTTTCCGTGGCCCGGGGCTGGGGGTGGGGAGGGGGAGATGGGGGGTGCAGGGGGGTCGGGAGGGGGCAGGGGAGGGTGTGTGGGGGGCGGGGGATGGAGGGGAGGGAGGAGGGGGTGTGGGGGCTTGGCGTGTGTGCCTTGTGGGGGCACGGGAGCGGCGGCGCGGGCGGCGCCGCCGGCTGGGGACGTCGGGCGTGCCGCTCCGCCCCGCGTGAACGGGCGGGGTGGGGGGAGCCCGGGGCTCGCCTCCTCCTCCTGTCGGCCAGGACGAAGCGCGGCAGCGGGGGCGAAGGCGACGGAGGCGCCCGGGGCAGCAGCCGCATGACCGCGCTCTCTGTCCCTCGGGCGGCCGAGAAGGAGGAGGAGGCGCCCGGCCGGCTGGCCACGGGCTGTTGGGGGACTCGGGCCGCCCTCTCCGGCCGCGGGCTCACAGGTCGTCGGGGCTGGGCGCCGCTGGAGGACGCGAGAGAGGGAAGGCGAAGGAGAAGAAGGCGGCGGGCAGGAGGCAGCGGGCGGAGAAGAGCCTGGCCGAGGGGGGGAGGAGGAGGAGGAGGTGGGTCGAGGGAGGGGCGGGTAGGGGGGAGGCGTGAGCGGGGGAGAGAGAGCGAGGGAGCCAAAGGGGACCGTTAGCTGGCCAGGCACATCCTCATCCTCCACCTCCTCCGCCTGGACGCGGTCGAGCCTTCGCCCACCGCTGTGCAGTCCCACCCCCGCACGCCCCGCACGTGCCTCAGAAGCTCCACACACACACGCGCGCGCGCGCCCGCCCGCTTACTTCTGCCTCCCCCTCAGGAGAAAGGGCAGCCGGCGCTGAGGAGGAGGAAGAGGAGGAGGAGGAGGATGCCCTGGCGCGCACCACCAGCACCAGCAGCGTCAGTCGCCGCCGCCGCCCCCTCCGTTTTCCCTCCGTCCGCCGCCTGTCAAGGGCCGCCGGGCCGGGCGAGGCGAGAAGGAAGAGCCGGTGAAACCTCCGCCCGCGCGCGGGCGCGCCCCCTTCCTTCAGCGGGGCTGAAGAGGGCTGATGAGGAGGAGGAGGAGGCGCCCCCGGGGGGTGGAACGGGGTCTGGAGGGGAGGGGGCGTGCGCGCACGCGTGTGTGTGGAAGATGCTCTGCCTGCCCGGCTGCTTTCGGCCGCTCCGCCGCCCCCTCCCCTCTTATGAGGCGCCCCCTCCCTTTGCCCCCTGCCTCTCCCCCTCCCCTCCCGGCCCGCGGCTCCTTTCCTTCCCCCCCAACACCCACTTCGCCAAGTATCGTCCCGGGTCTCTCACGAGAGGGAAGGAGGCGCCGGAGGACCCGAAGCCCAGCCAAGAAGGGGGAAGGGGAGGGGGCTCTCCTTTCTCCGAACCCCAGCTCGCCCCTCCTCGCCTCCTCCCAACCCAACCCCCCACTGTCCTGCTCTAAGAACCGGGCGCGCAAAGGCCACCAGGGAGCATGATGACGGGGACGAGGAGGAGGCCAGGGCGAAGCGCAGCGGTGGCAGCGGGGGCGAAGGCGAAGGCGGCGGAGGTGCCCGGGGCAGCAGCCGCATGATCACGCTCTCTGTCCCTCGGGCGGCGGGCGGCTCCTCCTGCGCTCCTCCAGCCTTCTTCTTCCATTGGCTGCCCATGGGAGAGAAGAGGAGGAGGAGGAGGAGGAGGACGCGCCGCCACCGCCGTGGCTGCTGCTGCTGGTGGTGGTGGTGGAGGGCGAGGAGGAGGAGGGCGGCGGCGGAGGAGGAGGCACCGCCGGCGGCGGCGGGCAGAGGAGGGAGGCAAAGGCGGCGGCGGCTCCTCCTGTGCTCCTCCAGCCTTCCTCCTCCACCGGCCGCCCGCGGGAGAGAAGAGGAGGAGGAGGGCGGAGGAAAAAGGGAGGAGCCTCCCCGGCCTCCCCAGGCGGCCCGGTGCCGACCGGTCCACGGACCGGCACCGGTCCGCGGCCCGGGGGTTGGGGACCACCGACCTACAGGACTGTGTGATATTCTGTCTGATTTATTACTTCATTTTAGAATTGTGCTACTTTATATAATCTTTTTTTAAAAAAACAGTTCTTCAGAATTGTCCATAAGAAAACGATTCTTCTTTTCTGTCCTCAGAAGCTCTTGTCAAAACATGATTCTGGTATGGGAGTGTATGACTGAGGGGGAAAGCTCTGAAGCAGAACGCAGAATAACCACTGTATTCTGCGAGCATATTCCTTTGTAACCATGTGTGATTGCAGACATAGAAAATATATCTAAATAGTTGGATATTTCAATGTGGAGGTTTATTCCTTATATTAAGACCTTTGGGGTCAGGAATGGCTTTATGTAATAATAAAGTGTAAAGAGTGTAATAGCTGCCTAATTGTCCTGGTGGTTGGGGAGAGGGGAGGGGAAAGGTGGCCATCAATCTAACTTAAAAAACCCTCTCCATGAATTTACTTCAGATCCCTGGCAATGACAATCATGTGGTCCCACCAGCTTTCCCACCTACTGGCTTTGGCCGCACCCAGTAACCTCATGCTGCCCCTCCCCCCCAACATATTCCCCTGAAGGAATGCCTCCTTGAGCCAAAAGGAGGTGGCCCATAGAGACGTGCTGATTTGTGTTTTAAGAGTAGACCTTCCAACGGTGTCACCTGGAGTACTCTGGGAGTTGCTGTCTCACAAAACAAACCAACACTCCTCTCACTATTATGAATGCCTGCTGTCGCACATGGGTGGCATGAGTGGCATATAGAGTTTTCTTAACGTTTTTGTTTGTACACTTTCTCCTCTCAGGCACATGGAGGGTGCCACATTGTGCAGCCAGTTGCTATTCTGCGCTGGGACGTGTCCCATTTTTAACAAATCGCGTGACTGCTTGTCATGCAAAGGCTGGCTTTCATCCTTCACCCCACCTCCACCCCAGGCAACAAGCGGTCTCCAAATGCCTGGCAGGTCCAAACTCGTTGTCACAGAGCTTTGGGCTGCTGCCAATCTATGACCCTCCTGCTCCTCTATATCTGACCCTTCCCACCTTTTTTTCCATTTAGATTTCTTCAGGAAGCCACTGGCTTTTAAGACATGAAAAAGCAGCAAGGCTTCTTTGCTGTATACTGGCTAGGCCAGGGATGGCGAACCATTTAGAGACCGAGTGCCCAAACTGCGGTTCAAAACCCACTAATTATTCACAAAGTGCCAATACACCAATTTAAACTGAATACAGGTGGCTGTGAAGGGGGTGATCTCGGGTGCCCACAGAAAGGGCTCCCAAGTGCCACCTTTGGCACCCGTGCCATAGGTTTGCCAACAGTGGGCTAGGCTATACCTAGGTGCATGACAGGTAACTGTAATAACTGCTCCACTGCCTTGGTGGCTCAAGAGTCATGCTTTTTATGTTTAAATTCTATCCCTCTGTGTTAATCTTGGTGGGCAGACTCCTGCTTGCTCCTTCCACCCACACAGTAGTCTCTTGCACAAGCAGTTGAGCTGTTTGTGAGGGTGTGCAAGGAGGCCTCCAGGACAAGCTCCCTTCTACCAGCTCAGAAACTATCCAGCTGCTTTCACCGTGGACTGTGGCATGAAGCAGAATCAACAGACATCTGTTTGCCCTGTACACCTGCTATTGATCGATGAACATTATTGATGGATTTGACTCTGTGATAATTCATTTGGCACTGTAACGTGGCTTATTTTTCTTGTTTAAAAATAATCTTTAATAAATTGCTACAGAGGGGAGAAGTCTTTGTTCTTTGTTTTCTTCTGGGATGCCTCTCCAGAGTGGCACAGCAGTATCACGAGAGTTCTGCACACAAAATTGCTCCCCCCCCAATTAACAATGGATATTGCCATGCAGTGGAGAAATAACTCAAGGCTAGATTGTTATTAATACAGACATGTACAGTATATTGCTATTAATACAGATTCCTACAGTGCAGTGGACACTTTGCAATGCCTGTGTGAAGTTACTGCCTTTGTAATTCCACCTTCTGCACGAGCCTGTAGGCGATCCTTCTGATGATGGGTGGATTTCCATGTATGGCTGTCTTTAGCTTCTTGGCTACTCAGTAAGAGACATGCAGAATGGAATGGCCTGAGTTTTTCTGGCATCCATTAAAAATCTTTATTAAAAACACATCCAATGCAGTAAGGTGTAATAATCCATTTAAAAGTCCCACTCAAGCAGCCGGTCACTCAGGAAAGTCTTACTCAGAGACAAAGGTTTTTGCCTGCTTACAGAAGGACAGCAAAGGTGGGTCCTGTCTGGCCTCCTGTGGGAGGGAGTTCCAAAGTCTGGACGCAGCAACAAAGAAGGCCCTTCCCTGTGCCCCTACCAAATGTACCTGTGAAGATGGTAGGATCAAGAGACAGGCCTCTCCTGGTGGAATATTGGATACTTGTCAGTCATTATTCTGGGACCCAAAGGGGGGTTGTACTATTGCCTGTTTTTAAGTACCATATCCCATTGCAAGGAGGCCATTAACTCATTAACTCATCCATTAACACAGGTCACACAGGGGCCACAGTTACATTTACAGGACCTGAATCAGCTACACTACAGCATCCAAGCCAGAACCAGTCTGAGCAATGTTGTGATTGTGAAGTGTTGTGCAATTTCTTTCCAGCTAACTACAGTGTGGTCTGCATTTTCTTCCTATCTCTCAACTTTCTCAGATATGCTAAGCAACAATCTCACTAGCATTCTCTGTTCACAGTGTGTGGGGTGTTGGGGGGTGTTGGAACATGGAGATAGCCTTTACTTACTTACTTACTTACTTACTTACTTACTTACTTACTTACTTACTTACTTACTTACTTACTTACTTACTTACTTACAGGGTGCTATACAAAATATTGACAGTGGGCCATCCATCTTTTGTGGCAATTTTTGCAACAGGCCCTTGATCGCCTGAAATAGTTTTGCTGGACGGCTTTGTGCAGATGCAGTAGTGGCAGAGAAGAATACCTTCTTCAGTGCCACCACTGCCTCCCAAGAGGCTTTCCATTGGGCTCTAGCCTGTGTTTGATTGGGTCTGCTCTGAGTTTCCCACCATCATTGCTTTAGTCTCTGTCCCTTTCTTTTCATCATTCCCAGCTCCTCAGTAAACCAAGGAGCTGATTTGACTGCACTTCATGGGAGGAGATTGTGTCAACAACCCTGGCCACTTCTGCATTCCAGATATCCACCAAGGCCTTGACAGGATGGCCTGCCAAGACAGCTGGAAACTCATCAAGAGCTGTTAGGAAACCATTTGGCTCCATCGGCCTTCTAGGGTGGACCATCTTAATGCCACCCACCCTACCCATGCAGAATCTCGGATTTCCAATAACTATAGCTTGTGTTTCTTCTTCATCTTTTTCAGTAGCCAACCTTCTAACGACTCTTTTGATTCTTTTCATGTCCAGTGCTGCCCTTTTTTAACTCTTTATACCATATTTGTTTCTTATGTGAGTAAGTCTATCTGTTGCCTTGTGTGTTATTTTTAGAAGTGATTTTCTTCTCTTGTCTTCTTACCCACACTCAGCCACATTTTGGGCCTCATCTATGTTTGACTTGGAGTTCAGTTTGCATAGCTCAGTGTGTTTGCTCTGTCCTTACAGAATAGCTCCAAACAAGCATCACACATAAATCACAAGCACTCCCACAGTGTAGAATAGCAGTGCACATATTGAAGCAGATTTTGAAGGTGGACACCACTGGGACCTAGCGGTTGGTAGCCTGTCCAGTAGAATCAGCTTGGAAGGACCGTCATCTCTTTCAAATTGCACATACTTCTATGAGAGAACAAAAGAGTTTGATGATGATGATGATGATGATGATGATGATGATGATGATGATGATGATGATGAATCCCACGTGTAGACTCTGTAAAGAGGCAGATGAAACTATCAACCATATATTGAGTTGTTGCAAGTAAATTGCTCAGACTGATTACAAACAGCAGTATCATGTAGTTGCTCAAATGTTCCACTGGAATTTGTGTCAGAACTATCATCTACCCATAGCAAAGAACTGGTGGGATCATATAAGCCTGAAAAAGTGATTGAAAATGAGCATGCAAAATTACTTTGGGACTTCCAAATACAGATAGACAGAGTTTTGGAGCATAATACCCCAGATATTGTGATTGTGAAGAAGAAAAAAGTGTGGATCATTAATGTTGCTATACCTGGTGATAGTAGAGTCATCGAGAAACATCTTGAAAAAAATACCCGATACTGTATCAGGATCTGAAAATTGAACTTCAGAGACTCTGGCATAAACAGGTAGTCCCAGTGGTAACCGGCACGCTGGGTGCAGTGCCTAAAGAGCTAAGCAAGTATTTAGAAGAACTTGGAGTTGACAAAGTCACCATCAGTCAGCTGCAGAAGACCACCTTATTGGGATCTGCTTGCACAATTCGCCGATACATCACATAGTCCTAAACCTAAACGCTTGGGAAGCGTTCGGCTAGTGATTTGTAATACAAAATCTAGCATAGTTATCTTGTCTGCTGTGCGATAACGTAATGATGATGATGATGAGTTTATCTATGAACAAAACCCAAAAATGTTATAGCCATTTTAATTTATAAAAATTAATGGGAAGTGTGAATATTTTTATTTCTAAAATGTTACCTTTGATTGAGATCTGAATTCATTTGGACATTGGTCTCAACTGAACCAGGCTTAAATCTGAACCTCTCAGCTGGCTGCCAATAATGTGAATTGGGAGGACACTTGCCCAGCCCAATTTTTGTTTTTGAGCGGCAGCATGGCAACATTTGAAAGAGCGTCTAAGAGGAAGGCTCTTGATACCAAGCTTTACCCTAGTACCGAGTCCTACTAAAATTAAACCATAATTTCAGGTAGAATGAAAAGGAGTAGAAAAACACAAAAAAAGAACACATCCACCTAATTTAGAGACATAAGCACTTCATCCTGACCTACTCAGACATGAGTACCTGTTCAGCCTAAGCACTGTTCCTTCCGGTGGCTTTTCAGAGACTTGGGGTATGTGTGTCCTTCTCATCACCTTCTGGACCGTTCAAGTGGGGATACCATGAAAGCTGGACATGAAGCTTTCTATGTGCAGAGCATGTGGTTTCCCACTGAGCTATGGCTAATTCCTGGCATGTGAAGAAACCACTGACCCAAACACATAGTTTACAAATGATGCTCTAATTTTAGTTGCCTTTGGAAATGTTTGTCCATAGTGTTGGGAAATGTGGGGCCACATGATCTTTTAAAGAGCCAGACATGGTCTTTTAAAGATGCTCGCTGATTCCAGCTGGCCCAAATGGCAATGCATTCCTGCCAGTGAAACCAGTGGTTGGCCAGAATCTTGTGCAACATTGCAAAGGCTTCTGGGAAGAAAATCTGAACCATGTGGTGCCACTGCTTTACACAGCATGATGTCTCCAGACTACCATGGACACTATAAAGTAACAGGATTCTAAATGATAACTAAAACAGCAGCAGAAACAACAACGATGGAATGCACAAAACACTGATAATCACAGGCCAAGGGGAAGTAGTGCAGTTAATTAAGAAATGAAAACAACTTCTTGGCGTTTCCCATTAGGACCAATCATTTTCCTTTTCAAAGCAGCTGAGGCTCTGGGCCCCCTCAAAGATGTTTCCCTCATTAAAAATTATGTGACAAAAGACTTTCAAAGGAATATTTAATCCAAACAGCAAGAACTCTGCAAAAATATCTGAATTTCCTTCTGAGAAATGTCAGTAATTGCATTGTTCTGCCTCAGCAAGACCTTCTAGTTTTGCTCTGAAGTCTGCTTTTGGCAAAATTAGGTGATAAGTAGTGACTTCTCATCTATAGGAATTTCCCTCAGATTTTGCTTTGAGTAATGGGCTGGCAGCTTCCAAGGGTGGGCACTGGGCCTCATAGTTGACCCCAAACCCACCGATGGACACATTCTCCCTTGATGCTGCCCTACCACCCAATTTGCTGGCAAGCCATCAAATCTTAGCAGGGTCATCACATGTGACTCAAAGGAGAAGAGAAAATTATCCATTTTCCCCACAATGTGCCTTCCAAACAACCTGTGCAGTGAGCATTCATCTTGTTTTCAGGCAAACTAAAGCATATTTCTCAGTGTCTTCTGGAATGGATTCAGCTTGAAAATAAATGGTGTGTTCCTGTACACATGGTTTTGAGAGTCAATGGTTGGAAAATCTCACTTGTGACTACATTTGGTAGAATGGCTGAGACCACAAAAGACTTCAGCGCTCTGCATGGATGCCTGAATGGCCCAGCCTTGCTTTCAGTGAACTGAAGATGCAAATCTAAGTATTAAAAGTTGGAATTGCAGCATGGCAATTCCATTCGTGAACATGGTAGTTAAGGCCAAATTGTTTATATGCCACATGAGCCACAATTAATGGGCAGAAATGTTCCTCTTCCATGGAATATTCCATCACACAACAGTACATTTATCGCAGTGACCTGGTGGTCACTCAATACCATAATTAAAGACGAATGCTGCCCCTCCCCTCAAAAGGGCATAGCTTTGCACAAAATTTAGCTGTGCTAATTTTTACATACAGATGCAAATTTAGAAATCACTCTTCTACTGCTTGTAGTAGTCCTTCAAAGTCTATGCCTCACAATACATAGTAATGAAAATACTAGGTGACCTAAGTGCTCAAATGCTGCTGATGGGTGACTTAGGGCGTTTATACACAACCTCTAAACTCCGGGGCAAATGGCTCCCAGCTCCGGAGCTTAAAAATGTTTACCCACCAGCTCCGGAGTTAACAGGAAATTAAGTGCGACCCCGCCCACTTTAGCGCGTCCCAGCGCAGCTTTCAGGTACCTGCTCTTTGGAGGTGAAAATTATTTGATCCGGTGTAACGATAGTGAGTGCGGGGCTCTCCTTGCTTCTGTTTGTTGTTTTTTGGCTCCCGCCCCTTTAAGAGCTACTTTTACAGAGACGAGAGGGAGAAAGAGGTGAGCGGCATGCTTTTCTTTCTCTTTTTCTCCCTCCCCTCACGCAGCCAGCAGCCAAGAAGCGCGGAGGGGGTGGGAACAGAGGAAGAGCGACGAACCCCTAAGATCTCTGGTCCGAATTTAAGTGGCCAGCGGATCTTAGGGGTCGTGTAAAAAGGCCCTTAAAAGCATCTTCCTTCCCTTTTTGTTTTCTGTCTTTAATTACTATGTTGCTATGGAAACAGCAGCATACTGTAGTAAGACCAATATGTACAAAATGGGAATCCTAGTACTTTTCGAGTAACAGAGAGTATGACATCACCTGCCACCCCTCAGGTTTCCCTTTTCTCTCTAAGTTTAGATAACTCTTCCCAGTAGCTGGGAAATAAATGGATTTTCCAGAAACAGTCTGTTTTTGTGAGTGCTGTCCTTTCGCCAAGTATTTGAGGCGGCTTGGTCTTGAGTGTGCAGTTGAGAGCCAGTAGGTTTACAAAATATCTGTTCCTCATTTATTGATATGGACTGATCTAGCTGCCTCCTTTTTTTATTCACACTATGTAAGGCAACTGGCATGAGAACTGTCACAATGAGCCTCCTGCCTCCAAATTTAGCACCAGTCTGTTCATAGTGTCTATTCATAGTGGACACAGTCAAAGTAAAGAATGATTTATATCAAGGGGAACACATGGCCGGTGTGCCTTCAACTGGCCTCTTTTCTCTCTAAGTATTTTTATTTTGAATGACACCAACAAAAATAATTAAATGTCAAATCCATTTTGGGAGGGGACATGTTTGAAATATTTAATTGCTATCTGAGAATCACAGAATCATAGAGTTGGAAGAGACCTCAAGGGCCATCTAGTCCAACCCCCTGCCTTGCAGGAACCCCCATCACAGGATGCCCGACAAATGGCCATCCAGCCTCTGCTTAAAAACCTCCAAAGAAGGAGACTCCACCACCCTTTGTGGCAGCATATTCCACTGCCGAACAGCTGTCATGAAGTTCTTCCTAATGTTCAAATGGAATCTCTTATCCTGTAGTTTGAAACCATTGCCCCGAGTCCTAGTCTCTGAAGCCTTGAAAAACAAACCAGTCCCCTCTTCCATATGACATCCTTTCAAATATTTAAATGTGGCTATCATATCCCCTCTCAGCCTTCTTTTTTTTAAGGCTAAACATCCCTGGCTCCCTATAGACCAGGGGTCCTCAAAGTTTTCAAACAGCGGGCCGGTCCACCACCACTCAGACACCACTGGGGGCCGGATCACAGTCCAAAAGCAGCTGCAGAGGCTGGCTTGCTCACAAAACAGGGGGTAGGTGGGGGGTTGCAATTGGTCCCAGGGGCCGGATTCAGGACCTTGGGGGGGGCGCATCCGGCCCTGGGGCCTTAGGTTGAGGACCCCTGCTATAGACAGTTTCATGGTTATCTCGCTACAATAGGAGTAGCAATTCCAGAACTGAAAACAAAATTGAGAGGTTTTCTAGAAAAATCTTACTAGAAGATGACTTGGAAAAGTTTCTTTTCTGTACTACAGAATCTTCCAGATAGACAGATGAGACAGGCACACATCCTAAACTATCGATCCTATGCTAGCTTGAGTGTCCTCACTTCATTACTATTTGTATTACTCTCTCTTTTCAGTGTTACAGAGGTAGAATGGCTAGCTGAACACTGAAGGATCTGCTTGACTACCACAATGACACAAGGCTTTCTGGTACAGATTAATGCCACCTCTGGGCAGATAGACTTTCCGTCTGCAGGATTGGGCAATATCAGGTAAACAGTGAATTCATACAGAAAACAACATTATTCAAGGCAACCTGGTCATGGCAGGCTTCCTTCCCTCTCCCCCCCCCCGGCCCAGTGTGCTGCTGTTGCTAATCATTTTCAAGGTGCATCAAGATATGTGAAATTGCAGCTTAATGTTATAAGTGCAGTTTTCTCCATGAAAGGTGGAGCCCTAAAACTGCAACGCAGTCCATGTAATCACAGCTGCAAATTTGTTCTCATTTTGCTAAGGCACCCTTCTCACCTTCATTACAGAACCATGCAAAGAATGATGCCTCATACCTGGTGGGATGCTAAGCAAAGCACTGTATTACCATTACAATTTTTAGGGTATTCTGCTGGGTGGGAGTTCAAGACATCAAGGATAATAGCAGTAGGACTATCAGTACTGGTGATGATGATTATGCGCTCCCAGATGCATTTGGTGGGGCCACTATGAGATACAGGATGCTGGTCTAAATGGGCCTTTGGCCTGATCCAGCATGGCTCTTCTTATGTTCTTATGCTCTTATGTTGAGAGGAATTGAGTAGCATGTAACTCACGAGGCTTGACAACAACAGCACTCCTGAGAACTTGGAAAGCTTCTGCATGTCAAATTTGGGAAGCAAGCTTATATGATCAGGCATTTTCTCCATCCAGGCTTCTGTTGTTTGCCACTGGTACTTGCATTCCAGAGTCTCAGAGTCAAGTTACACAGTGCTGTTCGGATGCTGTTAGGAGTGGAACTCTTTTGAAAGGTGAACAAGATTCTCTTCATCTAACCAGGAGCTGGTTTCGCTCGACCTGCTGTCAATTACCTTGCTTTTGTTTTGTGATTAGATAAATTCAAGGTTCCTTCGCAAGTCTGATTGTAGAGGCATGAACCTTTGAAGAGAAACATTGTCTTGGCAGGAAATGCATTTTCCCTTCTAATGTGTAATTTGACCCTCAGTTGCCAGTTTTGCAACCCGAGATGTTTCAGTAGAGATGGCAGGCACTCAATCTGAGAGACATTGCCATACCAGCCTTATTCCCCTTTGTATCTGGGAGTGAGGTGAGCTACAACTTAACACATCTTGAAGCACTCAGAGTGAGCCTGAGCTATCTCTGCTATGCATACAAAATATATTTGTTACCATGGAACTGCACAGCCATGCCCATTTTCAAGGTTCATATCTCCAGCACCTGCAACCACCAATGGGTCCTCTCAAAATGCATCTTGAAGAACTACTGGTGCTACTTACAGGGGTGGAGGCAGAAGGGGCAAATAAAAGGGCCAATAATTTGTTTGCCGGAAACTCAGCATGTAAGAGCAATTGCACAAGTTGCTTGCTTGGCCTACATCACATGATCAGTTGGTAAATTAAGGGGTGACTGAAGATAGGAGTTACATCTCAGGAAACTCCTGGGTCTGTGTTGGGTTTAGTACAGTTCAAATAAATTTAAAAATACTCAGTTATTCAAATATTCAATATCAGATGAACCTATGAATGAGTGACCTCCAAAATGTCCTATCATTTACAGCCTTGGCAAACTCAAGAACATGCCTTCCTTGGTGGAGCCAATCCATGTCATATTTGGTGTTCTTTTCTTCTTCCCTGCCACTTTTCCTAGCATTAATATATTTTCCAGCAAATCTTGTGTTCTCGTGATGTGTCCAAAGTACAACAGCCTCAGTTTCATCGTTTATGATTCTATAGACAGCTTAGGCAAGGGATGTCAAAACTTTTTGCAAGGAGGGCCAGATTTGGTGAGGTGAAAATGTATGGGGGGCCGACCATTCAGCTGCATTAGGACGTGCAAGGAGGTGGGGCGGACACTGCAGCAAGGGAGCCAGGGATGGGTAGACTGGGCAGGTGGCTCGGGGGACGGATGGAGGCAGGGAAGGCAGGCAAACCATAAAACTGCAAGCTGATGCCTCCATCCAGTATGGGGAGGGTTCAGGGATGCGTAATAGGCTGAGCCAGAAGGGTGAAGAGGCTGTGGGCCACTCAAAATTCGAAAATGGGCCGCATTTGGCCCCCGGGCCTGATTTTGGACATGCCTGGCTTAGGCTTTATTTGATTCGGGACCCACTTTTTGTCTTTCTGGCAGTCCATCGTTTCCACAAAGCTCTCCTCCAGCACCATATTTCAAAATATAGTAACTGACTTTTATTTTCTGTTGCCTTCCTCACTGTCCAGCTTTCACATTTGAGCATAGTAAGTGGAAATGCAGTAGTAGTGATGATCTTGGCCTTGAACTCTAGTGACCCATCCTTACACTTCTTTATTTCTTCCAGTTCCTTCCTTGCTGCCCTTCCAGTTCTTAGGGCACAACTACTCTGGAAAGCGAAATTGGAGCTACTCAGCTTTGCTGCAACTTACTTTACAGTCTGTATTTCATTCATTCATTCATTCATTCATTCATTCATTCATTCATTCAGTTAGTTGTTACATTTAGTACATTTTTATTCTACTCATCTAGAGGCAGAGCACTGCTCTGTTCAGCTAACAGCGAAAAAATAATAACCCACCCGCCAAACACAAACACCCAATTAGTAAAAACCAATGGAAAAAATGTCAGCGGCAACAACAATCAAATTAAAAACACATGGGTCTGCAAAAATATCAGTGGGGGAGGATGTTACCAAAGGGCTCTTTGAAAAGCTCAGCTGTCACCCATTTCCAGATGGTCAGAAGAGTGAAAGCCTGGTGGTGAACACCAACAAGGAACACATTTCATAGGATTGTGGCCACCACCAAGAATACCCTGTTCTTGGGGATAGTTTTCCAGGTTTCTCCAGGGATAATCACCAGCAACCATGAAACCTGGATAACACTTTGACTTTCCTTAGTACTGTAGTTGATCTTACATTTAAGAAGTTCTCAAACCGTAAAGGGTTTTGTAAGTTAGTACTAACACTTTGAATTTGACCCTGAGATAAACAGGCATCCAATGCAGGCTAGCCAGGATCAGGGAGATGCAATCATACTTCCTTGCTCCCAGTACAAACCAGCAGCTGCATTTTGTACCTTCTGAAGCTTCTGTGTTGCCTTTGGATCCTTGGCCTGCAACAGTTAGCTGGGTTTTTTCCCCATCTATTTTGCAGCTAAAAAAATCAAATATTGTGCATTTTTGAAACTGCGTTTGATTCCAGCTTTTCTTAGATCCAGGGTAATAAAGAGTAAAGGAGCCATTTGGAGGGAGTCACGTGTACTGTAAAAGCCACCATTCCAACTAAGCGGCTGGAGATTATGGGAGCTGTGGTCGCCCGTCTAGAGAAGGAAAGCCCAAGACACTTTGTTCCACTCCAGGTAAGATACACAACAGGAAGAGTTAGGAAAGTTGCTTTGGCCTCTTCTGACAAATGGGCATGGATCTCTAGGAGAGGCTTATCTTGCCTTTTATGAACGGTGGCCATAGAACAGGGGTGAGCAGCTACAGCTCTTCAAACTTTCAAAATTCTTTTTGTTGTGTATTGATCTGTATTCCTATTGGTTTCTGTTCCTGTTCCAAAGGGAACAAGCCTATTGGTTTATTCAAGTTGCTGTATTGGGATCCTCAATCCTATTGGATTGGGATCCTCAATCCTATTGGTCTCTGCCAAAAGGCAGCTTTGTGATTGGTTGTAGTTGTTCCCTCCAAAATGTATCTTTTCCTAGCCAGTCCTGGCTCCTATAAAAGTAGCTCCCTCTCCCCAGTCCCCAGTCTTGTTCTCTCCCTGAATAAAGAGCTGTTACACTAGAAGCTGTCTCCAGCCTGCTATGTCTAAGAGCTGAAATCACTGCTGAAATCACTAAAACCCATGATACCACACTTTTTTTCACCCTGAGTCGAAAAGGAAGCCTGTTCAAGAACCATAGTTATTCCCAGCCTAGAGAGGCCCATTCCCACCCCTCCACTGCCTATCAAATGAGGAATCACTCA
Source organism: Phrynocephalus forsythii (assembly GCA_029282475.1). Lineage (NCBI taxonomy): Eukaryota > Metazoa > Chordata > Lepidosauria > Squamata > Agamidae > Phrynocephalus > Phrynocephalus forsythii. The sequence continues at coordinate 142,369,047 of JAPFRF010000001.1, forward strand.
AGGAGGGGAGGACTAGTAGCAACTCTAATAAATATAGGGATCCAAAATCTGGAGTTTTAAGGTTTGAGCTCTCAAATGCCTTTTCTTTTCCTCCAATTTTTATTTTATTTTATTTTTGAAGATCTTGTGTTCCTTCTGACCCAGTAATGGAAAATTGGAATATTAGTAAGTTCTTATGAAAAATTTAAATCACTGGACATTTTTATTGACCTCCCCGATAAACAGTTCTGGGCAGGTTGAGAGGGAGTTTAATACATCCCGAACTCTTTAGGGCCACCCCTTCTGAAATCACCCAGGCACCATGTGGCCATGCCAAGTGCAGGATTCTGGGAAGTACAGTTCTTAAAAGGTAACCTTAGCAAGTTTGTTCTCTTGTACAAAATATGATATAAGATACCAATATTAAGATGTTATGACTCATTCTTCTTTGGAAGGCTCCAGTAATTCAACCTCTCATTTTAAAATCAGAGAGGGGTACTTAAGTATTGTTTGCTTCTAATATGTCTCTTTGGCATATTAGAACCAAATTACTTCCTTCCATTTTAAAATACCGTCTAAGTACTACACTTATGCAAGTGTGAGAAGTGCATATGGGGAACCCATTGCAGTGTACATCTTAACAGTTGAACCAATATATTCCAGACTGGTATCTCTTGAATGCAGACTGCTGCTCATTTTCTATTTGATTACAAGACAGGAAATAGCACACAGGGAAGAACTGGCATGGGACTGTGTTCACATGGTGCAAACAAAATTGCTAAATTCTGTGGAAAATTGAAATTCTCTTTAATCAGCAGGATGGACCAAGCAATTGGGAGAATATTGATGCAACACCAGGCTCATAATTGGCATCTTTGAGGTGGATAAAGAAAAAGAGAGAGATCAGGATTACTTGGTAGTTTCAGTGCCGTGCATTGTTTCATAAACCAATCAATAACCTAATTGTACAATAATTAAAGCAACCTGAGAGAAGAACATCTTTAAGCAAAGGGGATCATTACATCTTTGGTTGGTTGATATAATTTTGCACCACACTTTGTCAAAACCAATTCTAGCCTGCTTTACAATGCCATAAAACAAGGGAAAGGAAATCTGAGGCTCTCCAGGAGCTGAAGAATGCCTGTTTTGCCACCCACCATCATTGAACTATCTGGCAGAGGCTGATGGAGACTGGATATACAGTATCACCATCTCAAGTGTGCAAGTGCCCAGGCTTCAAGCAGAAAGGAAAAGGACAAGATCAGAACAAGACATAGCAAAATAAACTCACAAGAAGACTCTGGTCCAGCAGGAGAGAAGGGAAGCATACTTTGCCATCAGCCAGAGGAATCCAGGAGCACTGGGAGCTTGCACCCCTAGCCTCTCAAAAAATTAGACAACAACAAAGGGAAGATCTATTTTCCTTCTCCATCACAATAGACTAGACTAAGAAGCTGCAAGGAGCTCACTTTCTCTTCTTGAGCAAAAAAAAACCCCACCCCTCTTAAAAGGTCATCAGAAGATGTTCTAGGAACGGGGAGACAACCAGTGGTCCTCCTAAGGGCAGATGAGAATTGCAGTCCAGAAATGTCTGGAATGCCATGTACAGTGGACCCTCATATAGCAAACGGTTTGTATAACATAAAAATTCCGGAGATAGGGGAAATTGGCTTAACAGAATCGCCTAATGGGTGAATCCGTACAACATAAAAATGGTCGTGATTAGGGATTACTCTGTTTCCAATGCATTCCTATGGGGAAATTGTATAAAGGAAAATTTGCTTAACATAATTCCATTGGGAATGAATTAATTCCTTTATACAAGGTACCACTGTACTTCCAACCCTGGTTCATGCACTAATCAAGCATTTATGAATTCCAGGCAAAAATCAAAGAAACAAAACAAAAACATGAGGCACCTTAAAGACTAGCTATTATATTTTAATATAAATATATTTTATATAAATCTAAATACATTTTATTATATTTGACTATTTACTGTATATACTCAAATATATATAAGTCTAGTTTTTCAGCCCTGATTTTGGGCTGAAAAAAGGGGCCCACAACTTATATTCAGGTCAATACTTTTAGCCACTGAGGCAAGTGCTTGGGTTGGTGGCTAAACGTCATTTTAAACATCACACACCACTCCCCCAACTCACAAAAGAGGAGCTGCCAGGCCCTGCTGCATTTCCCACCCTAGACTTATTCTTGAGTCAATAAGTTTCCCCAGTTTTGGGGGTTAAATTAGGGGCCTCGACTTACAGTATGTTCAGATCGACTTATACTTGTGTATATGTGATATATTTTAATGTAAGCTTCCGTGGATCAGGTCTACTGTGGGGTTTTAAAGTTATGGGAAAGGGGAAACTTGTCCTATGCAAACCTTGCCCTCTGAAGATGCCGGCCACAGAGTCTGGTGAAACATCAGGAAGAAAAACTTCCAGAATACGGCCAAACAGCCCAAAACACTCACAACAACTGTCAGAGCCCAGCTGTGAAAGCCTTCGAGAATACAATAAGCAGCACACTTTAGCTCTGTGGGCAGGTATCTAATCCATCCTTTTCATGTCATCCTCAAATCAGCTGCCTCGTGATAGGGCTGACTCTTATGCCAGTCATACCTACCCATGGTATGATTCCTAGGAATGTGACTTTATCTATTTGAAAACACTGATTCTTCAGTTCAACCCAAGAGGACAAGACTGTGTGACAGGATTTCGCAGTGATCTCATGATCATGAGGAGGCAGCAGAAGCCGAAGTAGTATTCTCTGAGGTGGAAGGCTAGAGCTGTTGTCATGTTGTTAGAAGAACTCAGAGGGAAGCAACCTAAAACAACCTCAGACAATGTCTTTATTTATTAATCTCAATTATGTTTAAGTAAATAATAGCTCCAACTGCATTATATATTCAGAGAGCATTTTAAAACAATTATTGTGCTAACCAATAAAATATAAATAAGCCTTCTCATTGCCTTGGTAAGTACACACATAAACAAAGATAGCACTTTTCCCATGAGACTGAGTTGCAAAAGGATACTGTTACTTCTTTTTTACACATGGGAGGAGTTTTTAAGGGATGTGTTCTGGCTGTTGGAATCCCAAGACAAACTGCATTGCCAGGCAGAGCATGCAGTGAGTGGAGACTTTATTTTCTATACAACAGTGTTACCTGTTCCAATTCTTCTTCTTTTTAGCATAGGCAGCTGCTGTCAAGTTTCTTGCCCTCCAACCACGCCCATCCTTACCAACCGGGCTCTTTCCTTGCCCTCTCCATGGTGCAAGCAACATGAAAGGGCATCCAAAGTGTGCCCCCTTTCATGATAAATGAAAGGAACTGTGCACTGAGGAAAGAGGCACCTCTGAAAGAAAACAAAATGGAACAGAAAGTTTTCACCCTGTGCATCTCTAAAAGACAGCGGTAAGAGCATGATTCTTCTAAAAGAAGAGTTCTGTGGGTTTTTTTAAAAAAATAGTTCTCATGACAGTCAGCAGATGTCAATCGATCTAGAGTGCATACAGGGCCGGCACTAGGTTTTTTTGCGCCCTAGGTGAGGGGGGGGGGGGGGGGGGCAGGGGGCAGGTGGGTGGCGATGGGCGGTGGGGGGACGGACGGCAGTGGCCAGCGGGGGGGGGTGGTGGGGGTCAGCAGGCTGGCCAGTGCCCTCTATCCATTTTGGCGCCCTAGGCAACTGCCTAGTTCGCCTTAATGGATGTGCCGGCCCTGAGTGCATATAGAATTAAACCAGATGCTTGGAAAAATAACTTTTTGGACTACAACTTCCAAAATCGCCCCAGCCAGCAGTGTTACTGGCCATCCTGTCTTGGAGATGCCATGATTGACATATGGTCCAAGAAGTATCCTTTCCCAGCCCTGCCTGAACAGGTTAATTCATAATATGCCAAGATTCTTCGGTCCTTTTAGGACTAGTATTCACCTGGAGACTAGTATTCACCTGATCTGCAACATGAAGTCCATTTTTAAAGATGTTTACTTCTTTCCCCAGTGCTCTCTCACTCTTTCTTCTTTCTGTCTCCCACAAAGCCTTGAACTGCAAAAGATATTGATCCACATATGATCCTGATCCAAATGAAGGAGAGACCAGGGAGGTTGGCAAATCTTTAGGTCTGAGTCCAAGAGCCTTTGGTACAAAGTCCTGAGTTCCAAGCCCCAAGTCCGAGTCCCTCTTAAAAATAAGTTTCCCCACCCTCAGGAAAAGGGATGGGGTGGGTGGGTTCTGAGTCACGAGTTGAGCCTGAGTCATTGATAAAGAAAACCTGAGTTGAATTACTGGTATTACTTATGTTCAATTTGATAGCAAGTCTTGTGACTTGAGTCACTGTCCCTGGCAAAGACATCATAGGGCCTTTTTACACGACCCCTAAACTCCACCGCAAATGGCTCCCAGCTCCGGAGTTTAAAATTGTTTACCCACCAGCTCCGGAGTTTACTGAAAATTAAGTGCGACCACGCCCACCTAAGCGGGTCCCAGCGCACTTTTCTTGTACCTGCTCTCCAAGCGTGAAAAATCTTGATGCGGATGTGCCGGGCTCTCCTCGGGCTCTCCTCGCTTCTTTTTGTTGTTGTTTTTTGCCTCCCGCCCCTTTAAGAGAAGGAACCAGGAAGTGACGGGGCTCCCAGAGGTAAGCCTTTATTCTTTTGTCCCTTTTTTTCTCCCTCCCCTCACAGAGCCAGCAGCCAGGAAGTGCAGAGGGGTGGGGACAAACAAAGAGCGACAAACCCCTAAGATCTCTGATCCGAATTTAAGTGACCAGAGGATCTTAGGGGTCGTGTAAAAGCGCCCATAGTGGATAGAATTTGGGTGTGAGTGCTCCATGGAAAGAAACATGGCAGCCATTGTATCAAAGGCTTCCTTGCCATTTGTGCTTTGCTGAGAATCAGTGTGCTTCTTCCATCAAGGCAAAAAGGAGTTGAGCCGCGTGGCCATCATAAACACAATTGCAAAAATAGGTTACAGGCGATACCTTCATAGGCCACTATTAAAAATAAAAAAGGAACATTGCAAGTTTTCGAGTGCAGTCAATCACCCTTCTTCAAAGCATGTCCCAGAAGTTCAGACATGGTGAAAGAAGTTCTTATTCCAGATACTCTTGTTCTTGTAAATACTGCAGTCTTCTCCATTTGCTCCATGACTATCTGGAAGAGACACACAGCAACCTGAGCTGTTTCCTACAAGAATACTATAGTCACTGTGGCTGCCAATCCTCAGGAAGTAGCTGTGAATTTGTGGGTCTTGAGGCAGGGATACACATCTCAAGCTGAGTGCTGCCGGTGGAGCTGGAAAGTCTGCACACCTGTTTCCACTGCTTCCTGCCTGATGCCAGGACTCCCCAGTTTAGTGCAAACATGCTTGTGTGGGCATTGTGCCTCCTTCCCTACCTACAATTGCTTGCCTAGCCTCTGTGACATTGCAGAGGTCCACTTCTGCTCTCAGCTTTTGGGTCTGAAAGTCTCAGGCAGCGTGTTGCCTACTGGTGACACCCCAAAGGAATGGCTGGGGAGAGAAGAAGGTGTGCTAGGGTGAGTTTCAGCCAGAAGCCCCCTCCTATGTGCAGAAGTCATCTGTTTTCCTCCCTCCCCTCTTCCTTCTCCTCCTTGCACAATACATTGTGTGCTTGTGTGTTCATTGGTGTTATCTGGCAAAGAAATGTTTTTTAAAAGGAAGCCATCTCTGCAGGGATCTGCCCACCAGCCATTGCTTTATTCCGCCAGCTGATGTGCACTGCACAGCAGGAGGTCACATAAAACATGAAAATCAGGGCTTGGAACACAGCAACATCACACCTCCAGCTCTGCCAACACAAGGAAGCCCAGCTTTGGCCTATTTTTCAGAGAAAAATGCCATCCGGGGAAACGCCAAGGACAACGGATCCCACAGGTGAACTCATTGTCACCTCTTTCTGCAGGAGCAAAAGACAGAGATGGATGCAGAGGAGTGTCTGATTAATTAGGCGAGGCACTGACCGGGTCCATCTGTCACGCAGACAGATGCAGGCAGTGTGTTGTCACTCACACAGTGCTGTGTGCAGCATCCAAGCCCAATCACAGGTAAATGAGTGCAGTGAGTGACAGATTCACAGAAGAGGGATTGAACAGAGACATTCCTATGCTCTAGCCTCCCATGCTCTTTTCTTGTGTCACAGGGTCAGCTGGCCATGTTGTGGTAGCGAGAACATCCTTTCTCACTAGTATGAAGCTGCCTTACGTTGGTTGACTCAAGGGTCAATGGCGGGTGAGAATTTCATTCAGTTCATTTCCCCGCCACCCAAAACCAGTGTTCATGTTTGCTAAATTCCAGCAGAAAGCAAACTCTCCAAAAACATAGATCTATGCCTTCCACTTAAAGAACAGAGGAGCAGAGAGAACGCTCTAAGTCAGCTGGGAAGGCAAGACCTTTGAGCATTACCGTCCACCCAAATATTTGAGCCTCACTCTGGATCAAACCTTGGCCTGCAACAAATATGGTCTAAACACTGAACAGAACGTTGTCACCAGAAATACTTAAGCAACTGGCTGGGTCAGACTGGGGTGCATATCCACAAACACAAAGAACAGCAGTTTGTTGCTGTGCTATTCCACACTAGAACAGGCTAGTACTATATGTTGTAAATCAGCACTTGCCAAACAAGTGGATGTAGCTCCATCCATTGAAACTTAACACCATTGAAAAAGTGTACTATTTGGCTGTCATTGCCCCCACAAGATGTATGTCAAGAGGGACTAACAAATAATGAACAAAATAAAGTATTACAGCACCAAACATCCACTTCGTGGACACTAACCCCTTAGAAGACAGCTAAAGCCAAGGAAAAATGTTCTGCAGACATCTCAAGCTCTAGATATTAAATTGGAAGAGGCTAAACATATGGAGAAGAACAACAAACTTGCTGAATGGATGAAGGCCAAAGAGTGTCTCTCACCAGGACAAGACTTTAGACGGACCATCTGGAAGGACCATATTTCCAGATTGACTCTCCCTCTGATGAGTTCCCACCCATTGGTTCTTGTCATACCCTCAGGTGCAACTGAGAATAAACCAATGCCCTCTTCCCTGTGTCAACCCTTCAGCTATTGGAAGACTCTTATCATGTCTCCCCTCAGTCTTCTCTTAGGCTAAACATGCCTAGTTCTTTTCATCGTTCTTCATATGAGCCTTTCTCCAGTCCGCTTATCATCTTAGTTGCTCTTATCTTCTGTTTGAACCTATCCTTGCTCAGTACAATTAATTTTACTAGCCACCTTTCCTCCAGTTTGCTGACAGAGTCAGAGCTTAACTTCTGGTGATCTGAGACTGTGGGAATCTGGTTTGCTCTGTTGTCAGCATGTTTACAAGAGTGCATGGCCCCTTGTAGTGGTTTGTTGGCCTGCACTCATATGGTTTCCCTCTAATTTTCTCTGCACTGGATAGCAGGGCATCAGTAGACATCAGTAGACATTTTAGACCAGGGGTGGGAACTGTGGGACTCTTTGGATGCTGCTGGAGGACACCTCCCACATTCCTCCATGTTGGCTATGCTGGTTGGGCTGATGGCAGCTACAACTCAGCCACATCTGGAAGGTCACATATGCCCCTACCTAGTTCTACAACAGGGATGGGCGGGGGAATAGATCCATTGCCACGTGTCCTGCTTTCTACTCCCCACTGCTTGTTCTGTTGGTCTCTGTCCTTGTGATTTCTATGATGATGCAGGAGGAAAACTTTCATATTACTTCCATCTTAAAGCCTTTCGGGAAGCTCCTTTTCCTATTTCTGGTTCTTTTGGGTACAGATCTTTTTGGTTAACTTTGTGACGTACCCACATCTTTTGGCTTCCCCATTCTGGCGTCTGGTGCTAGAGCCAACTAAGCCCGACAAGAACCTTTGAAACTGGTTCAAATGAAAAGAAGAAGAAAACGAGAGGCAAGGCAACAGACAATCATCCCCAGCAAAGTAAGCAGCAACAACAGTGCATTGGTGGAGTGGTGGGGAAGCATTCATCCACAGACCTATGCAGACACTCACAGTACCTTAGAGGTGGTTACTTCATGTCCATTTCGTCTCTGCTAGTGTTGCGCTTAGGAGAGGTACAAAAAATGTTACCTCACGCCCATCATGCAACTACTAAAATTTATGTCTTGACCACACCCCCAGAACGGGTGCTAAGCGCGACAATACTGTACCTGCTGCTGGGGTAGGGTTTTCCCTTGTCACTTTGTTCCCGCTTTCTGTTCTGAGAAAAGACACCGTGTAGTAACGACTGTCACGCAAACAAACAAACAAACCCACATTCGTTTCTCTCAGAAAACTGTGTCGGGGTTTTTTAATTATTATTTTGACTTTTCAGAAGCGAAATGTTGGAAAAGAATTTTTAAACCACCCACCCAAAAAGAGGAAAAAGGAAGCTAGACAAATTCAGTGTTTGTCATGGTACAAGACTGTGAGGTAGCACTTGTCATGAACCAGGTTATCACTACCATAGGAACAATGAAACAGGGACAAAACCATGTGGTCGTGACCAACACTGTCACAGTACAAAACTAGTTGTGGAACAAAGAAGGGTGTGATGTAACTGCCAGAGTTCACATTTCTGTTTTCTAACAGACCGCAGCAGAGTAATAAAACTGAGAGGGACCTCAGAAAGCAAATGACCAGAGCAAGCAAAAAGAGAGGGCAGGGGTTCCAATGAGAGGCTAAAGGGGAAGCCCCTAACAAAATGTTTAGTTTCTGGTGATACTGTAGTTATATCCTTGTGAACTTCCCAAGCACACTTCAAGGCAGAAAAGACAAAAGAAAAGTCACACATGGGCAAACAGGAGAACATTAAAAAAGGGATACAGGGATTATGAATGGAAGAGACACTGTAGTGGTGGCAGCCTGCAAAATATATGCAGTGTTTGTGCTGAGAATAGCAAAGCATACACATGGAGCAAGTGCAAACTGTTAGCACTGAAAAAGAGAGAGTACTGAAGCAGCGAGTGGCCCTGTTTAAGCCTATAAGAGAAGATGAAGAGTGCACAGTCACACAACTCTCAAGCCGCCGCCGCCAAGGGAGATCCTGAAGGTGGAAGAGCAGCAAGATGAAGCAGAGGAGGAGAATGCTAAACAGAGAACAAACATGGTGGAAGAAGCACTGTGGAAAACAGTCACAGTTGGGAGCAAAAGAAGGAGAAGGTCCTCTTTACCAATGGAATGGCAAAACTGCTTTCAGCTTCTTGAAGTGGAGCATGGTAGACCACATACAGGGGGAGACACAGAGGAGAACACGCAAGAGGATATGAGAGAAGCTGAAGCTCAGCCGAGCAGAGTCGCTGAACCCACACCCTACAAAAAAAGAAGAAAAGAGTGATTGTAGTTGGAGATTCCCTACTGTGTGAGACTGAAACTGAAAGATGTCCGGGAAGATCCATGCACCTGCCAGGTGTCCTGTCTCTCTGGAGAATGGATTAGGAATGTGATGGAACAATCCCCATTGCTCATAAACCCTACAGGTGCACATTCCTTTCTTCCCATCCACATAGAAGTGAATGGCCCAGCCAAGAGGAACTATGAAGAAACCACACCAAACTTTGAATCTCTGGGGAGGAAATTCAAGGACTTGGAATCCCAGGTAGTCTTCTTGTCCATCTTACTTGTACTCAGAAGATGACTAGAAAGGGAAAGAAAAAAATATTCCAGTTGAATGACTGGCTATGAAGGTGGTGCTAAGGTGAGTGATTTGGATTTGGGGACCAAGGGCTAGACTTCCTGGCAGATGGACTGCTAGCAAGTGATGGGTTGCACCTTACAAGGACTGGAAAGGATGTGTTTGGCCACAGCATGATGAACTCCACCAGGAAACCTCTCTAAATCAAATTGGAAAGGGGAGAAGGTTGTAAACTGAGAGGCAAATGAAACTTTATGCACAACAAGAGGAATGCACTAAGCAGCTCTAATGGGGCACAATAATAATAATAATCTCCATAATGTACGAAGGAAAGCAGGCCAGAGATCACATAATCTCTGATGTCTCTATAAGGATGCCTGGAGTAGGGAAATGGGCCAAGAAGTATCACCTGTTGGAGATAAAAGTATATAATCTGCTGGTTTGTGTCTGCTCATCACCTTTTGGCATTGGGACTTAACTGAACCCCATCACAGTGACCCCCATCATTTCTTCTCCCTTAGTATCCTGTGATTAAGATGAGGCAGCCCGTAACTGCCAGCCCAAGGTTAACATCCATAATGTTGACCAGGTATCCCAAATGCCACATTTTAATGTCCTGTGGAGGTGCAGAGGAATTCCACCCCACCACATTCCCCACTGCACACTATCATGTCCCAACCAATTTCCAAACAAACGGAGAGCAAGCACATAAAAAGTGAACAAAAGACGATTTTCTGCAGACAATGCTGGTTTAAACTGTCTGAGAAAAAACATCCATTTGTGGATGGATGGCTGGATGATGAAATTTTTAACCTGAGGCTGCTGAGACTCCTTTGTGTGCCCTTCCGCGGCTTGCAGAGAGGAAAAGGGGAGCAGCCACTGCCACTGCCTGAGGGATAAATAAACAGGAGCCCGGTAGATATGATACGATACATGAGGGGGGGGGAGAGAGAGAGGGAGAGAGAGAGAGAGAGAGAGAGAGAGAGAGAGAGAGAGAGAGCTGCTTCAGGTTAACTGCAGAGTGCAGACTCTTCAGAGGGCATCGAGAGGCAGGAAGGTGCAAGTTGAGATTTCACTTCTGGGGGTCACTGAAGATGAGCAGTCCCTGCTCAGGGACTGAAGAATGAAGGCCATTGCCCAAAGCCACACAGGGACAGTTTTGTACCTTGTGTGTCTACGATACAAGGGTTGTGAGGAGGAAAAAGGAAGAGAAGAAAGGGATTATTGGAATATATGAGCCAAGGAAATCAATTTCAGTCCCATAATGCGCAAGAGCAAATGCCATCTGCTGCAGGTGAGCCTTCATGGAAAAACAGAGGGGATGTGCGACCCAGGCAGTACTAGAACATTCTGACTTAAGAATTTAAGCCAATGGTTCACAGTGAGCACAGTTTATTTAAAATAGCTTTAGATTAAAACCAGATCATGCTACTGATAGCCAATGTTCTAGGAGGATATGGCACTTGAAGAAGAAGAAATCAACTTGGTTGTGGGGCCAGTGCATTTTCCTCCCATGTTTTATTTATTTATTTATTTATTTATTTATTTATTTATTTATTTATTTATTTATTTATTTATTTATGAGATTTATATACCGCAGCCATCTAGCCCAAAGGCTACTCTGGGCGGATTATCACAGGGTTTTCTTCTGAAGGAAGAATGTAAAAGAGCCAGTGTTTGATGGCTGCCATGGTGGCAGCATCTTCATCCTTCCAGGTACCCTTAGTGTCCCATTTGCAACTGATTTTTCCCCCACTCTGGAAAGGTGAAGCCTGTGTACATTGCTACGACAGTATGATGGCAGGATGCCTTCCCTCTCACCCAAGACAGCAGTAGAGCGTGCACAACCCCATGAACAGTAGTTAAGATTGAGTTCAGCACAAATTGTGCTTACTTACTGTTTCATGTCTACCACTGCTATAAATTATTTAATATTTTTAAAACAGCTGCTTATTGGGTGGTATATCAGAGCAAAAACAAAAAAAAACAAAAACAAAAAACTATGCATGGACATTCATTGGATTCCTGGAAAGATCCTAGAACAGATTATTAAACAGGCAGTTTGTAGTTATTTAACAAGCAATGCTGTCATTACAAGAAGTCAACACGGATTTCTTAAAAACAACTCATGCTAGACTAATTTGATCTCTTTCTTTGATAGAATTACAGGCCTGGTGGATGAGGGGAATGCTGTGGATACTGCTTATTTGGACTTCAGTAAGGCCTTTGATAAGGTTCCCCATAGTATCCTTGCTAAGAAGTTAGTAGAATGTGGTATAGATAGTGCTACTGTTAGGTGGATTTGTAATTGGTTGACTGATCGCACCCAAAGAGTGATCATAAATGGCCTCTCTTCAGCTTTCAGATACGTGACCAGTGGGGTGCCCCAGGGTTCTGTTCTGGGTCCAGTGATATTCAATATCTTTATAATGACTTGGAGGAAGAAATAGACAATATGCTAATTAAATTTGCAGATGATACCAAATTGGGAGGGGGTGCTAATTCCCTAGAGGATAGGATGAAAATCCAAAAGGACCTTGAGAGATTAGAGTGCTGGGCCAAAGCTAACAAAATGGATTTCAACAGAGGGAAATGTAGGGTGCTACATCTTGGTAAAAAGAATGAATTACACAGATATAGGATGGGAGATACTTGGCTGAAAAATAGTACCTGTGAAAGGGATCTGAAAGTCTTGGTGGACCACAAATTGAACATGAGTCAGCAGTGTGATGCGGCGGCCAGGAAAGCCAATGTGATTCTTGGTTGCATCAACAGAACCAGGCTGGTTCTCAGCCTGTGGGTCCCCAGATGTTCCGGGACTGCAAATCCCATAAATCCCTTCCAGCACAGCAAGTGGTGAAGGCTTCTGGGAGTTGCAGTCCAGGAGCATCTGGGGATCCACAGGTTGAGAACCACTGGTCTAGATCAAGGGAAGTGATAGTACCACTCTATTCTGCTCTGGTCAGACCCCACCTGGAGTACTGTGTCCAGTTCTGTCCGCCTCAATTTAAAAAGGATGTTGACAACCTCAAGCAGGTACAGAGGAGGGCGACCAGGATGGTTGAAGTTCTGGCAGAAATGTCTTATGAGGAACGGCTTAGGGAACTTGGAATGTTTAGCCTTTCAAAAAGAAAGCTGAGGAGGGATATGATAGCTATGTTTAAATATTTGAAAGGATGTCATATTGAAGAGGGAACAGGTTTGTTTTCCAAGGCTTCAGAGACTAGGACTCAGGGCAATGGTTTCAAACTACAGGAAAAGAGATTCCATTTGAACATTAGGAAGAACTTCATGACAGTTAGAGCTGTTCGGCAGTGGAATATGCTGCCGCGGAGGGTGGTGGAGTCTCCTTCTTTGGAGATTTTTAAGCAAAGGCTGGATGGCCATCTGTCAGAAATACAGTGGTACCTTGTATAAAGGAATTAATTTGTTCCAAATGAAATTATGTTAAGCAAATTTTCCTTTATACAAATTTTCCATAGGAATGCATTGAAAACAGAGCAATCCCTAATTGTGACCATTTTTATGTTGTACGGATTCGCCCCATAGACGATTCTGTTAAGCAAATTTCCCCTATCTCTGGAATTTTTTATGTTGTACAGATTTTATGTTATACAAACCGTTTGTTATACAAGGGTCCACTGTATTGTGATGGGGGTTCCTGCATGGCAGAGAGTTGGACTGGATGGCCCTTGAGGTCTCTTCCAACTATGATTCTATGATTCCTTATCCCACCTAGTATAAAATTTAGTACAATGGAACCTTGTATAACAAGCACTTTGTTTAATAGAAAATCAGCTTAAAGGAAAAAATTTCAAGAGAAAGGGAGAAATCGCTTAACAGAATTGCCTATGGGGCAAATCCATACAACAGAAAAATGGTCGTGATTAGGGATTAACCCGTTTTCAATGCATTCCTATGGGAAATTTGTACAAGGAAAATTTGTGGAACAGAATTTCATTTGGACCCAATTAATTCCTTTATACAAGGTACCACTGTACTCAGTATGAGCTCAGTTACACATGAGAAATGAACCCCAGTTATAGTGATGCTGTTCATACATCTGTTGTAACAATAATTTTTTGGGTGGTGACATGGCGTATCTACCAGCAGGGGTGTTCATATTGTTTTAACTGCATTGATTCATTTATTTTTATTTGAACCATAATAGCAGGGTACTTAATTTTGCTTTGAATTTTGTATCAATTTATTTTCTCTACTATTTGGGGGGGGGCAATCAGCCCCACTTGTCCTTTTAAAAAATAGCAAAAGTGATACAACACAGTGCAATAGAGAGGTCCAAACCTCCTCTTCTCCTCCCCTTTTCCTCTTCTTCCTTTAACCAACCTTTTTGCAAAGGAAATAATTAGCAGTATGATACTTTCCAAGTATTTTGCACAATGTCAGGAGAAGGAAATTGGTTTTTAAAGACTTGCGAAGTATTGCGAAGAGCAAAGTTAAAGAGAAAGAGAGAGAGAGAAGATGCAAGGCTCCTTTCTTTACAGTTCATAACAGGAAATGTCTCTCCCCTCTTTTATCCACAAGGGAGGGGGGCTGTATTCTTTGAGTTGTTTCCTTCTGTGCAATGCATTCATGTTGTTTTTGCTACCAGCAGTAGCTGTTACTACCAATTTGTCTATATACCTTTGAAAGAGATATAAAACTCGAGGACGTTGCAAGTCGAGTGTTCATGAAGTGGCAACAATGCACAGAAACCCAACCTTTTTGCAAAGGAAATGAATCAATAGCAGCATTCGCACAGGCTGAAGCAATAAGGAATGAAGTGATTTGGTACAAAATAAAACAAGGGAGAAATAAACTGGAAATAAACCACTGGCTGGGAAAAAGAGTCAATCATGGGTGTGCAACTGTGTGCTCGGAAATTTATTAAATTTATTAAATGATCTTTTAAAAACAGTCATATTGGTATATAACTGGTGTTCTTTGGCCAGGAGTTCTCGATCCTTTAAATCACATCATTGCATCCATTCACACACATATGTGCACATGCATACTTGCATCCTGATATCCATCCATCCATCTCCTACTGCTGGATGGTTAGCCCAAAAAAGAGGCATAAGGGAGACCACTTGTGCCTAGTGGGTTTCTGTGAGTGTCTCTCCAAATAAGGGCTGCACTCCTTTTATTGGTTTTTGCATCTTTGAGGGTCTCCACCGGAAGTTGCTTTCTCATCCTTTACAGGTAAGGTGTTCTAAGCTGTTTTCTTCCCATCCGTATGGACTTTGTTGTTGATCAGTTCTTCCTCTGGGGACTGATGAGCTCAAACACTTGTTAACAGTTTCTTCTCTGCAAGGAGCACTCCGTCTGTTCTACAGTATGCCATTCTTGCACAGGTCAGGAGCCTTTGTTGGCAAAACAATCTCCTTGCACCCAGGGTGTTCACTTGCTTAGCCTTATTCTAACTAACCCAATTATCATTCATTATTACTAATTATGTTACCTATTCATAATACCACCTCCTCCTGGCCAAGGCAGAATGGGGGGGGGAATGGAATGTGTATGAGGTCTGAGACATAAGCATCCTCTTTCATATAACACTAGCCCATGGTTTACTACAAGTTTACCAGAAGGCATTATTTATTTATTTATTTATTTATTTATTTATTTATTTATTTATTTAGTATACTGCCCATCTAGCCTGGGGCCACTCAGGACAGTGAACAACAAGAAAATAAACAAAACATAATACAATCACATAAAAATAACTTCAAACAATATTAAACATTAACAAAAATAAACGACATCAGTGACAAACCAACTCAAATGCATAGCAGAAAAGTAAACCAATAAAAACAATTCAAAGATCAGAACCAGAGGCGGGATAAGGAAGTGAGTCATTAAGCACCAACCGTTATCACCATGTTCAGGGAACCTGCCAGGCTCTGAAAATTGGAAAGGACAAAAGGCTGTCGAGATATGATTCTTAGTTTGCTTCAGGGCACTATACCTTTATAAGTACAGTTAATGGCATCGTCTCAACATATTAGGGAAACCGGACTATCATGTATCATTTCTTCTACTCCTGGCTAGGGCTGATGGATATTAAAAAGCTGTACATGTTTCTTTGCAAATCCTGTTCAGCCCTTCACTCCAGATACTTCCTTACCATTTCCACTTTTTCCCCGTTTGGAAGTTTAAGAGCTTCATTTAGTTCGCTGTACAGTACATGGCTTTGGGAGCTCCAGGATGCTAAAAAACAATTTGAGAGACAGACAGAAATACAGGCTGATAGACCTTTATTCTAAAAAGCCACCTAGACAAGATCTTCAGGGGACAATAAAGGCTTCTGGAACAGAAAACCACAAACAGTATTTAGACAATTTCTCAAACTCTGATTGTTATTTTCATTTTCTTTCTTCTCAAAACACTTTCTAATGAGATTTCCTAAGCTATTTTTCCTTGGATAGAAAATAGGCCATTAAATCACGGTGTTACTGTAGCACTGATTTCTCTCCAAACCAAGGTTATTAGATACTGATTGGCGGTGGCTCATAGCCGGGGTGGGTTAACCATTAACCACGATAAGCACGTGCTTAGGAGCATCAAGGGAAGAGGGGGCACCACGGAAATTTTCCATAGCCAAATTTACCAGGGTCCATGGGCGATATGGTGCAATAATGCAAATGGTGCAACTGAACCAGGATCCACAAAAAGGGGGCCACATTAAATAACACTTCCATAGATATATACAATAATGACAAGAGAACTCAGAGAGTGTAGACCACTGCCAAGGGTTCTGCAATCGAAAGGGGTGAATCCCTCCACATAAATGAAAGCAGGGGGAACTTTGTATAGGGTCATTTGTCCACTGAGAATGAGACTGTGCAGGGGGGCTAGTAGCTCACTCAGCGTCCAGTGTGCCAACAGGCAACAACACATGTGCTAACATTGTAACTTGTGTCGAGATCTAGCCCACATGGCCCTGGTAATTGCAGGATCAGGGCCAGTCTGACCCAGAAATTTTGCTTGGTGTTTGCAGACTCAGGCCCTGGCCTGAGCAACAGCTACTAGGCCACTCATGAGGCCCACCTGGAATCCTGGAGGGAAGGCCTATTTAAAGAGTGGTTAACCCTCCCAGACTTTGCCTTAGCAATGCAGGTGTCTAAAATACGGTAATTGCTGAAAATGAAAGTTTAGTGGATCATGGTGATGAAATTATTCTGTCTGCAAAAGATGAAATAAATCGCGATGTAGTAAAAGATCCAGGGTTGTGGCTTGATTTCTCTGCTGCTGATATGGATTATTGGCTTGCTTGTGGACCTAGTGACTGTCAATGCCACAATGGGCTATTTGACAAGTCTTATTGGCATTTCAGTAGTGGCAAACCAGTAAGGTATTGTTTGCAGAAACTTTTTGTTGGGACAAAAGTCAATGTTGATAAATATAAAAAAGAATTGTTATTGTATTCACCACAAGCAGGATCAGTTTATTGTCTTGTTTGCAAGCTGTTTCCTCCTAAAAATGTCTCAAGTTTTCTTTTGAGAGAAGGGTTCAGTGGCTGGTGAAATACTATTAAATCGATAATCATGGAAAAAGCACTATTCACTGAGACTCTATGGGCGTTTATACACAACCCCTAAGCTCCGCCGCAAATGGCTGCAAGCTCCGGAGATTTAAAATGTTTCCCCACCAGCTCTGGAGTTTGCAGATAATTAAGTGCGACCACGCCCACTTTAGCGCGACCCAGCGCACTTTTCTTGTACCTTGTCTCTGGAAGTGAAAAATATTTGATGCAGATAAGAGTGCCGGGCTCTCCTCGCTTGTCTGTTGTTGTTTTTGCCTCCCGCCCCTTTAAGAGCCCCTTGAGAAGGAACCAGGAAGTAACGGGGCTCCTGGCAAATTCGACCACACTGGCAGGTTAGTAAAGGCTTCTTTTGTCCTTTTTTCCCTCCCCCCCCCCACGCCTGACAGGAGCAGGAAGTGCTGAGGGGTGGGGACGCAGGAACAGAAACAAACCCCCAAGATCTCTGGTCCGAATTTAAGGGAACCAGGGATCTTAGGGGTCGTGTGAAAAGGCCCTATGCTAACATACTTAACTCACAGACAAGGTGTGGGGTTGGGGCAACAGCTGGACTATGTCTTGAGGCGTGTCATAGCTATCATAGCGGAACATGGCTTGACTCTTCAAGGAACAGAAGAAAGGTTTGGATCATGGCAAAATTGGGTTTTTAAAGGGCTGATTGAACTCATAAGCCAGTTTGACCTATTTTTAGCAGGCTTCATTTTGAAATATGGCAATTCTGACACAGGAAATCCTTCTTACCTGTCCAAAACCACCTGTGAGGAACTCATTCAGTTCAAGGCACAAAAGGTCCATGCACTCATTGTTGACAAAGTAAATTCTTAAATGTTGTATTGGAAATGTCTTAAAATCCCTCTCTGATACCAGATGGGAGTCACATGGTATGGCAACAAGCAACATTTGAAATCTTTCCTTAAAATTTAGAAGCATTAGAATATATAACCAAAGACCAGTCACAAAAGTAAGACGCCAGAAGAGAAGCAAATAACATTGCAGATAAGATGCAAGAGAAGCAAATAATATTTCAGATAAGATTTATTGTTATGTTGAATTTTTAGAATGTGATTTTGCAGAATTTTCAGAAGTCAAGTTCTACAAAATGAGGATGTTTATACAAAAATAGACATTATTTTCCACTTTACTGTAAGTATTATTTAATTAAATAAATAAAAGTTTATTTTATGGTTTGTTATCATTTACATTTTGAATTACATATCTTGGGGGGTGGGGCAAAAATATTTTAAGTGCTTTAGGGCCTCTAAGGGTCTTAATCTGGCCTTGCTCATAGCCTCCATCATTTAAAGCAAGGAGCACATTTGGTTCCCTTTGCCCATACAGAAGGGGATATAAATCTATGCATAAAAATATAATGAGGATCTATGGTGGGATGGATGATATAATTTAAGAGGTCGGTTGCTAAGCCACTGATTCTGGAAAATTGCTTAGATATTAAGGATGCCTTTATATTAATTTGGAGGGCTTCATCGCCCTTCGTTCAGGAGACAAGGATCCATGTTTCATAAAGGATGTTTTCCACATGAATTCTGCCCAGACTGTGAGGTGCTGCCTAGGAACTGCTTTGCTGAGAGATGCCCTTGTTTTTTAAGTACAAGAAATAAAAAGAAGGAGGTGTAGATGGCTCACACAAGCCATATTGATTCACTGAAAGTGAGTGTTCTTCATTATCTCTGCTTTGGTGTTCCCTCCCTGCTCCCCAAAAAATCAGCACCAGGACTTCACTTTTCAAAACAAAGTCAGTAGAAGAAAAAGAAAATCAAATCTGTTCTGTAACTAACCTACATTGCCCCTCAGTTTTAAATACAGCTTATCACCCCTCTTTAACTTTGGCTCTTTTAAAATCGAGTTTAGATATTTCACCATGAAATGTTCCCATGCCTAGCATGAGGTCTACCAAAAGCCTGGAGGCTTCCACTGGGAAAAGGTCAGTAATAGCCTTAGCATTATTTATTAGATTTGCAATCTGCTGATTGCAGAGCATGGGTCCAGACAGGGCTGAGTGGTGACCAGTCTCAGTTAATGTTAGGAATGGAAGACTGACTGCACAAGTTCTCGCGTCGTTCCCTGGACTAGAGGAACAGCAGTGCTGCGTCCTGCAGACGGTGAAAAGAACACAGGGCACCTCTCTAGCCCAACACAATGTTCTCACTTACAGGCTGTGGTGGGCAAACCTAGCTCCGCTCTGCATCTCAACATCTCCTCTGGGTGTGGTCCTCTTGACCTGCAAAGATGCTTATTTATTTATTTATTTATTTATTTATTTATTTATTTATTTATTTATTTATTTATTTATTATTGGATTTATACCCCGCCCATCTTCCCACGGGAACTCTGGGCGGCTTACAAGGCTGAAACAAGTCAGCAGGTACAATACAATGTAAATACAACAACAACATGCTTTTGCTTTCTAAAACACACACCACTCTTTCTCTGCTTCCCATACTGACATGTTTTGTAATCACAGCAATCTTTTCCTCCCCCACTCAGCCATTTTCACATTTTGCTGTGTTAGTTCAACAGTTTATTTCAGACTTGTATTGTTGACTTCATTATTATTCTGCTCAACCTCTTAGGACTTTGGTGTATTGCTTTTATAGTTTTGTTTGTTTCTGTTGTTTTTACTAGTTTTTACTAACTGCCCAGAGGACATTATTGATGGGGAAGTATAAAGAGAAGCAAAGAAAGCAAACATCTGTGAGTGTTGATCTTTATGTAGCAAAAACAGTACCATATGCACCCAATGGGCATGAATTGAGCAGTACAAACTCATACAAATTTGAATGGAGTAGGACAACTCAATTCATGCCCATCTCTACTTGCAAGCTATGGTGGCTCTGTGAATTGACAAGCTCTAAAAGTTGCGCTTGGCAACAGCCTTGCTCTTCTCTTGCAGTCCCAAGGCTGTGGCTTCCTTGACTGGGTCAAACCACCTAAGTAAAACGGTCCCGACTTACCGGGACCAGCATTGTGGGCGGTAGCAGCGCTGGATCTGCTGGTTGAGTGGTGGAAGGAAGATGGCACCAGCCACGTGCCGCCCGGGAGGCCAACATCCGGGTCCCCCAGTTCGTCCCTGGCCAATCCCAGACCACCACCCCTCACGTGGCATGGGCAGGCATCCGGATCCAGCCTGCCCGCGCATCGCCCAGGTCCGCCTGGGTGCAACCTTCAAAAGGGGGCAGGCCCGCCAGGCGGCATCATTTGTGGCCTGGCGGCAAGAGCGTCACCCACCCACCCACACCATGAGACTTCAAGGTTGTTGTTGCAGTGTTTTAATGTTTTAATAAATGTCTTTGTACTTGTCACAGCTCGGCATCTGGCGGTTTGGAGGCATTGGGTCCGGATCCAGGCTGATGTGGCAGTAGGATGGAGCCTGTGCAGCTGGGAAGCAACAGGTGGTGACTGCAGATCCAGGAGGGAGCACGGATGGTCCCAGCTCGGGTGGGACATCAGGCGGCTTCTCTGCCCAGCTTAGCAGAGGAAATCCCAAAGGAGTGTATGCCCACGGGGGTTTCCTGAAGCTGGGTAAAAGGGTGCTATTGGATGCATGGGGGGGGGCAGGCGGGTCCCCTGATGGAATGGATCCAACCCAATGCCTGTCCAGACTACTGCAGGTTCTTCCTTGTAATCCAATGTCAATAAAGCTGTGGCTGTTACATCTTCCCCAAGAGCTAATGAGTCAGGGCCTTTTCACACGACCCCCAAGATCTGCTGGTCCCTTAAATTCGGACCAGAGATCTTGGGGGTTCGTTTCTGTTCCTCCATCCCCACCCCTCAGCACTTCCTGCTCCTGTCGGCGTGAGGGGGGGGAGGGAAAAAAAGGACAAAAGAAGCCTTTACTAACCTGCCGGTGCGGTCGAATTTGCCACGAGCCCCGTTACTTCCTGGTTCCGTCTCAAGGAGCTCTTAAAGGGGCAGGAGGCAAAAAAACAACAGCCAAGCCAGGAGAGCCCGGCACTCTTATCCGCATCAAATTTTTTTCACCTGCAGAGAGCAGGTACATGAAAAATGTGCTGGGTCGCGCTAAAGTGGGCGGGGCCGCACTTAATTTTCTCCAAACTCCGGAGCTGGTGGGAAAACATTTCTAAGCTCTGGAGCTGGGAGCCATTTGCAGCGCAGCTTAGGGGTCATGTATAAACGCCCTCAGTGTGGTTTATGTTCCAGCAGAACCCAACCTCAGCATTAGCCCACAATAATATTTGGTCTTCTGCTTTCTCCACAGGAGCATCTGAAGGCTTAGGGCAAGGCCAAAATGCTTAAGGCAATTATGTAGCTCATGGACTAGATGTACCACCTCAAAATATGTGAAAATAATTTGACTTCAAGGAAGTAAACAAACAAATAATAATAATAACCATCGAGAATGCATTTTCAATTCATTTTAAAGGATTTTGTGATTTGCCACCATACATTGGCAGCAAATGGTGGAAAAAATTTTTAAAAGTGTGTCACATTGTTTTTTTCCCCATTTGTCATTTAGATGTAGTGATGTGATTTTGTACAGGATTTCAGCCCTTTGGTATAGTAAGGGTTCAGTTGGCAAGGTCCTAGGGAAGGTAAAATTTCCTCCTAGAGCTATAAAAGGTGTCCATTTTAGCTAAGGGGTGGTGGTGATTGCAGAATTACTCCCCACAGAGAATTATTATGGAGGAGAGCCTGGAATGTGTTTATAAAAGGAACTCATTGTGGGCCTTTATACACGACCCCTAAACTCCGCAGCAAATGGCTGCAAACTCCGGACCTTACAAGTGTTTTCCCACCAGCTCCGGAGTTTGCAGGAAATTAAGTGCGACCCCGCCCACCTAAGCGCGACCCAGCTGCACTTTCTTGTACCTGCTTGAGGTGGGTGAAAATCCCCAGGTCCGGATTTAATCTGATCAATGCGGGGCTCTCCTGGCTTCTGTTTGTGTTTTTTTTTCCTCTCGCCCCTTTAGGAGAAGGGGTGGGAGGAAAAAAAACAAGCAGAAGAGAAACGGAAGAGAAACAGAAGAGAAACGGAGCTCCGGGAAGCTCCTCCAGGTGAGCTGCATTTTTTCCTCTCTTTCTCTGGTGGGGAGGAAGAAGAGCAAAAAACCCCTAAGATCTTTGGTCCAAATTTAAGGGGCCAGCGGATCTTGGGGGTCGTGTGAAAAGGCCCTGTGTTACTTATTACCTACACATTAAAGTTATTTGTTGCATTGTGCGTTGTTTCTGCATTGGGTGTTTCCAGCAAGCCAGAAAACCACAGGCATATACTATATGTTGTCTCTTTCCTTCTGGTGACTGATTCCGACAGAACAGGAAACGCAAACATTATTTTCGTACCACTGAGGATTAATAAAATATTGGTAGAGAACTTTTAAAAATCCTCTCAAACTGTGTCCATCTATGCAATTAAATACCCCTTAAAACCAATCTTGAAAGGAAATAGAAACCATTAATCATTACAATGAAAAGTAATTGCAAATTCCTGCCTTACTTTTCAGAAACAAATTAGTTATACTGTCATTACCTTAAATGTAACTGGTTCCAGCAAACTCCATCATTCTACTTGCTATTTCTAAGTTAATGGGATGGGCTACCCTCAACCTGACAGGGACTATGTAATGCTCTGCAGGCATGGAAATGGTCTCTGACTGTTGGCGAGGAATGACAAAAAAAGGAAGCATCCTGAAAAAAGGATGTGGTTGGTTGGAACTCTTTAAAAGGAGCCTTTAGTGACTGCGATTCTGCCCCAAGCTCAGCCTCCCATCCTGATACACCCGTTTTTTTTTTTTTTTTTTTAAATGAGGCTTTAGCTTCTGGTCTAGGTCTGCCCTGTTACTTCTGCTCAAGATACAAACTCTTCTGCAAAGCCACAGCTCCTGCATCAGCCCTTCCTTTTAAAATGTACTGTACATTATAAAATCCGAGCAGCTCCTGGCCGACAATTGCTTGTAATCACATAGAATCAGACCTCTAAAAACAGTCATGGCAATTTTCTAATGCAGACACCCAGTCCTGAAAATTATGCAGGTGCAAATCCTTCAACAGTTATCCATTCATGCAGTGGAGGAAAGCTAAAGTTGCAATTGTTTAAAGCATGTCAGAAAAATAAATTTCAATTATGAGCTTATTGCTCTCAAAATTACAGGCAAGAACTTAAACCCTATTTCAATCCAAACATACAGGAGCTTATATCCTTAAAAAGGCAGAGAGAGTATGCAAAAGGAGAGAGAGAGCACACCTTGAAGATAAAGATTATATTTCTGAAAATGTTATAGTTTTAAATATCATAGCTTTGAGCAAACGATTATCACATTTACCTACCATATAGCCATAGACATATAGCAAGGCTTAGCCAGCCACACTAAACATTTTTCCCATTTATAGAATTACAGAATGAGTTGGAAGGCACCTCTAAGCCCATTGAGTCCAACCCCTCCCCCAACTCAATGCAAGAATCCAAACCAAAGAAGATCTGACAGAGGGTTGTCCAATTTTCTCTTGAACGGATCTTGAGGTAAATGGTTCCATTGTTGTACTGCTTTAACATTTAAGAAGTTTTTACTGATATTCAGCTGTACTCTGTAACCCAAGACACAAAACAGTGCCGGCATTGCAGTACTGCAACAGTTTTGTGATGCTGTGGCAGAAGGTGAGCGAGCTGATGACTGGCTGATGAAGACTATCATCATAACAACAAAGTGGTGCATCCACTTCTTCAGTGCACATGCACCACAGACTGGTTGCCCCGAGAGTGACAAAGGTTCTTCTGGAACCTTCTTGAGGAGAAATCTATTGCTGTCCCAGCTCAGGACTACCTCATAATCGCGTTTAAATGGCCACATTGGAGCAAGGGCAGATGGCTTCAGCTGCCATGGCAGGCATGGTTTCAACACTCGTAACAAAGATGATGAACGAATCCTTGACTTTGCTGATGCTCAAAACCTTGTCCTTGCCAACACATGGTTTTCCAAGCGCCCATCACACCTTATGACCTACTATAGTGGCAACACTTCATCCCAGCTTGACTCTGTACTTGTCTGGAGACAAGACCTTAAAACAGTACTCACACCAAAGTCATCCCATATGTGACAGACAATTGCTCCCCAGCACTATCCAGTTATTTGTGACCTCTGCCTTGACCCACCCAGGGAAAGCAGAGCAGGACATAATGGTCCAACAAGAATCAAGTGATGGAAACTACGGCAAAAGTGGCAAGAATCATCTCACAAATAAAACTACCTTCTATTACAACAGCAGACAGTACTGTACTTGGTGCAAAGCAAAACAGGCGATTAAAACAGCTGCCTGGGCTGAACTTCGTATGACAAAACCTGGTCATAAAAAGATGGACAAGCAAACATGGCTTTGGACAGATGAAGTCAAGGCAGTAGTCAATGAGAAAAAGCAGTTCTATTATGTTTTCCTAGCTGAAAATCCAGCTGACAACTGGCAAAAGTACTGCGACGCTTACTGCAGTGCAAAGAAAGCAGTAGCTAAAACAAAGTCCACGTACAGAAACTTTGATATATGAGAAGATGAATGTGACATCTACCAGCTAGTGAAAGCCCATCACAAAAGTATGGAGTGACCATCTGACAAGGTTTGGTCTGCGCCTGAATGTGAAGAAGATGGAATATCTCACGACCAATCCAAATTATTGTTACTGAACTACCAAGAACTGAGAAGTTCCAATACCTTGGTTCCATGATCATAGCTGATGGGAGCCTGGGTCACAAAGTGACATCAAGGATCAACAGTGCCTGGCTAAAATGGCGTACAACATCAAGCGTCATGTGTGACAAAAAATCAGTGAGCATTTAAAATCAAATCAACCTGTTATGCTCTATGGTGCAGAGTGCTGACCAGCAATTAAAGAAACTGAACGTCACCTTCGTCTCATGGAGACGAAGATGCTGCAATGGACCTCTGGCCTCAAACAAAAGGATCATGTGTACAATGATGACATCAGAGCAAAATACGCCATTGCATCTATTACCAACAAGATGCGTGAAGCCCGACTGCACTGGTTTTGACATGTCCTGTGTGCTGATGAGGAAACTCTGGCCAAAAAGGGTCTCAACGTGCAGGTCAGCAGATCCCAACTGAGGGGTCGTCCAAAACAGTGCTAGACAAAACCCCTTGAGAATGACTTGAAGTTGTCCCAAGTGGAGGGACAAAACAAAAACAGCGGACCCCACCATCAAGTGGGACAAACACGAAGGAGGAGGAGGAGGAGGAGGAGAAAAAGAAGAAGAAGAATGTGCTTCTATGGGTATAAAGTCCTCAGGTTTACAAGTCCCTCCTTATGGGACCATGCAGCATAATGGAAAATGTCCAAAGCTATATGTTCCAACCCACTGAGCTGCACTACTTCTGCTTGCCTATTTAACAAGCAAATGTGAAGAGACAACTGAAAATAAATAACAGTCATGATGACCTGCCTGCCAGTCTTCAGTTCCCTCAACACCTTAAAAATAGTGGTTAGGTTCTTGCTGACTCGAACTGTTCCATCAGCAATGCTGAGCTACAGCAGGGATTCCCTTCTCAGCTGACGTCAGAAAAACATGGGGATGAATTAAAATAGAACAGACACAAAGAAATGTGAAAAGAAATAGCTCAGAATAATAAAAGAAGGGACTGTATTATTTTGAAGGTGTGTGTAACTTTGGGCGCTTTTACACAACCTCTAAGATCCGCTGGCAACTTAAATTTGGACCAGAGATCTTGGGGGTTTGCTCCTCTTGCTGTGTTCCCACCCCTCCGCACTCCCTTGCTTCTGTCTGTGTGAGGGGAGGGAGAAAAAAAGGGAGAAAAGCATGCAGGCTCACCTCCGCTCTGCCTTTGGGAGCTGTCCCGGGAAGCATTCCAGTCTCTTAAAGGGGCGGGGGAGGCAAAAACAAAAAAGGGAGGAGAGCCGGGCACTCACTGCTTTGCAATCCGCACCAGAAATTTGTCACCTTCAGAGACCAGGTACTTTTAAAATGCGCTGGGGTGCGCTTAGGTGGGCGTGGTCTTACTTAATTTTTTTAAAGTCCAGAGCTGGTGGGAAAACAATTTTAAGCTCCGCATCTGGGAGCCCTTTGCCTCGGATTTTAGGGGTTGTGTAAAAGAGCTGAGAAACTGAGTTATTTATTTATTTATTTATTTATCTGCCTGCGCTCAAAGGGTTACTTTTGATTTATGTACTGTTGTCTTCTGTTCATTAAGGGAACATGTGATAATTTATTAGCATCCACTTTCAGTCTAAAAAACTTAATTTGTTTATTATTAATGAAAATATGATCTACTGTATCATCGTCAACAAGGCACTTTTTGATAGAACCTCAGAGTGGGAAGAATGAGCTAAACTAACTCCATCAGAAATGTCTATGCTGTTGCATGAAGTCTTCATCTGTGAAATCTAAACAAACAAACAAACAAACAAACAGGATGTATTTTATTTTATTTTATTTCTATAGTTTCAGATATCCAGAAGCAACAGCAAAAAGGATTTTTGTGGAATTGTTGCATCTTATAGTAGTGGAGCTATATGCTTAAATTAATTAGAATGGATCTCCAGGGCCATTACATGTTATCCTGTTGCACTAGAACAAACAATATGTTTTTTAACATATTGAATGTAATCCAGCAGAAAATCACACTAGAGTAGGTTCACTAAATCAGTGGGGATTTGGCAAGTTAAATTCCCTCACAAGTTTTATCTGTAAAGACTCTCAGTCATCCAGGTGAGTTTATCTGGAAGTTAAGTCATGGCAACTGGACTTGTATTCTTGAAGGCTTTCTCAGCCAGGATCTGATAGTTGTTGTGTTAGTTTTTCAGGCTGCTTGGACGTGTTCTGAAGTTTTTTCTCCTCACGTTTTTCTAGACTCTGTGGATGGCATCTTCAGAGGGCAAGGAGTTCAGGGAACTAGTAGTTCTCTCTGCGCTCTGAGGTATAAAGTGAGTGAGACTGTTTGTTTATTTTTTTAAGTTGTGGGAAAGAGGAAACTTGTCCTTTGCAGGAGAAAAGGTGTTAGTCATTGTAATGTGATGAAGGGATTAAGAAATTTCAGTGCAATCAGAGGTAGCAATGATCCTTCTGTGTAGTTGATGGGTGTCCTTAGCTGTTATATTGTGTTAACTGATCACTGTTGCTTGTGAGTGGGTGGAAAAAATTGAGCTTTGACCTTTTGCACTCTGCAGCTTTTAGTACTGGAAGCCAGGCTTTGTTGATCACAAAATCAGAAAACAAACAAACATGCTGGTCAGGAATTCCTCCCTCCACCCCAATGTCATTCCACGAATTTGCAAGATGGAAACTCTTCCACCAAAATTATACAGACCCCCAAAATCCACAAAGACTCAACCCCACTCAGGCCCATTGTTAGCACCATTGGCTCCCCAACATATGAATTAGCAAAACACTGAGCCACCCTCCTACAGGCTCACATTGGACAGACCTTATTCCACATAAAGGACGCAGGACATATCATAGACAAGATTAGCACCCTAAAACTCAACCCCAGGGACAGACTGATCAGCTTCGATGTAGCATATCTTTCTGTAGAGGAATCTGATTTGGAACTCATTACATAGTTGATCTAATTCATGTTTTTTTTAATATTGTTATGTAGTGAGGTACAGATAGCATTGCTGGGGAAGTGTGGGTTAATTGTTGGCGGACCAGCTGCAGATAATTGACCACTATCCTTCTGGCAGCATCTGTATAAATGCGCATGTGTGTTCTCTTTTGCTTTTGTTTTTATCTGTTTGTCCTCATCTTTGTGAAATAAAGCCACGCTGATGGATCTCCGGGTGTCGTGAACTCACTATTCAACACTGGTGATGAAGGTGGACAACAGCCGTGAGTTATTGCAAGGAAAGAATGAACTATGTCGGCTGAGGAGGCAGTGCCCGACCTGGGTAGCAACGTGACGGTGAGAATGACTGGCAGGGGTCATTTTGAGCCATTTGATGAGGCAGCAGAAGACTTCGAGTCTTATATCACACGTTTTGACTTTTATCTAGCAGCCCAAGAAATTACAGACTTGGCCTTGCAAAGGGCAACATTTTTTAGCCTGTGTGGGAGGGCCACCTTTGAAGTTGCTAGAGCCTTAATTGCACCAGCTCAGCTGCAAACAACACCTTTTAATGTTATCAAAGAGAAGCTGAGGAATCATTTTTCACCACAGCCTTCAGAGATAGCCTGCCAGCATGCATTTTACAAACGGGACCAGGCGGAGGGAGAGACAATTGCAGGATTTGTTACAGCATTGAGACAGGATGCAATGCATTGCAATTTCATGGACTTAGAGACAGCTTTAAGAGACTGGTTGGTCTGTGGACTGAGAGATGAGAAATTGCAAAGGCATTTGTTTGCTAAAAACTGACTTTCAGAGTGGCCTTTGAGGAGGCTTTAGCAGCAGAAACAGCAGAGCAATCAACGTGTGTGGTTCGCATGGCACGCAAACCTCCCCTGCCACAAAGGCTGGAGACTATCCATCAAGGGAGTATGGGGGAGGACGCTGAAGAGGAAGCCACTGGGCATCACGGTAGTGGGAGTCCATCAAGTGGAGGGGGTGAATGTTGAGGCAATCTATCAAGAGTACCTGAGTGTGTTTGATGAGTCATTGGGATTATATAAGGGGCCACCTGTATCATTTAATCTTGACCCAATGGTATTGCCTATTCGCTTGAAGCCCCGGAGGGTGCCTTTTGCATTAAAACCCCGAATAGATGAGGAATTAGATCGGTTGATTGCACAGGGAATATTAGAACCAGTACCGAATGCTCGGAGGGAAACCCCAATTGTGACCCCCCTGAAGGCAAACGGAGCAGTACGAATTTGTGCGGATTATAAGTGCACTATTAATAAGGCTTTACAACAACATTCATATCCCGTTCCAGCAGTAAGTCACCTATTGGCATCACTGGCGGGAGGAAGGGTTTTTGCAAAACTGGATTTAGCGCAGGCATATCAACAACTACCAGTAGATGATGCCACAGCAGAGGCTCAAACTATAGTGACTCATCGTGGTGCATTTAAGGTTAAGCGTTTGCAGTTTGGGGTAAGCGTGGCCCCAGGAATTTTTCAGAATCTAATGGAGAACCTGTTGAAGGGTATTCCTGGGGTCTTGTCATACTTTGATGACATACTTATGGCTGGTAGTTCTATGGAAGAACTGTTAAAGCGTCTCCACGAAGTGTTGGGCCGTCTGCAAAATGCAGGGTTGAAGGTTAAAAAAGAAAAGTGCCAGTTTGGGGTGTCACAGGTGGAATTCTTGGGATATTTGATAGATGCTGCCGGGATACATCCCACCAATGCTAAAGTAAAAGCTATACAGGATGCCCCAGCACCACAGTCAAAGAGGGAGCTTCAGTCATTCTTAGGGCTGTTAAACTTTTACCATGTGTTCCTACCCCATAAAGCCTCAGTGGCTGAGCCTTTACATAGATTATTGGATAGTAGGACCCCTTGGGTGTGGGGTCGGAAGCAGGGCAAGGCATTTAAGGCTGTTAAGAATCTGTTATCGTCAGATAGTGTGCTCATTCATTTTGATGAAAAGAAACCAATAGTGCTAGCATGTGATGCATCCCCATATGAAGTGGGTGCAGTGTTGAGTCATCGCATGCCAGATGGAAGAGAGGCTCCAACTGCATATTTCTCAAGAACCTTATCTGCAACTGAAAGGAATTATGCCCAAATCGATAAGGAAACCCTGGCCCTTGTAGCAGGGGTAAAGAAATTCCATGACTATGTTTATGGTCGTCCTTTTGAGATTGTCACAGATCATAAACCATTATTAGGATTTTTTGCCCCAGGCCGTCAGACC
Source organism: Phrynocephalus forsythii (assembly GCA_029282475.1). NCBI lineage: Eukaryota > Metazoa > Chordata > Lepidosauria > Squamata > Agamidae > Phrynocephalus > Phrynocephalus forsythii. Next base: position 142,399,012 of record JAPFRF010000001.1, read on the forward strand.
CTCCAAGTATTGTCCCCCCGAATGTTGCGCTGGTCTGTGTTTTTGGCAGCATATGGCTATGTGCTAGGTTATCATCCAGGAAAGGAAATGGGACATGCTGATGCCCTTAGCCAATTACCACTGAATAGTCTGGATGAGGATCCTGCCCCAGCATATGGTATTATGTTAATAGAAGACTTACCCAATCCCCCACTGCATGCATCAGATGTAGCAAGGGACCCTGTATTATCTCGAGTTTTAAATTGGGTATGGAAGGGTTGGCCTTCAAGGAAGCTGGAGAGTGAATTTAAGCCCTTTTGTTCACGCCAGCATGAACTGTCAGTGCATAAAGGATGCTTGTTGTGGGGAAATAGGGTCATCATCCCACCCATGTTGCAGGGGAGGGTCTTGGAGGCATTACATATAGGACACCCTGGAATTGTATGTATGAAGGCATTGGCCCGTAGCTATGTGTGGTGGCCAGGAATGGACAAAGCTATTGAGGAATGGGTCCAAGTGTGTCATCCATGTCAGGAGTCTCGTGCAGCCATGCCACAAGCACCCATCCAGAAATGGGAAACAACCAGAACACCATGGTTGAGATTGCATATTGATTTTGCTGGCCCCTTCCAAGGTCAAGTGTTCCTTATTGTAGTAGATTCATTTTGAAAATGGTTAGAAGTAGTCACTGTGTCATCAATGACATCTGCTGTGGTAGTTCGGGTATTGCGGTGGCTGTTCGCCACGCATGGATTGCCCGACACTATAGTGTCAGATAATGCCATACCATTTACTTCAGCTGAGTTCCAACGTTTTATGGCAGCGAATGTGATCCGCCATATTACAGCAGCACCTTTCCATCCGTCGACAAACGGGCAGGCGGAAAGGATGGTGAGGACGACTAAGGAGTCCTTGCGGAAGATAGTGCATGGGGATTGGCAATCATGGCTAGCTAATTTCTTATTACAGCAGCACATCACCCCACATACTGGTACGGGCAGGAGTCCTGCTGAGTTGCTAATGAATAGAAGGTTGACATCCTTATTAGACTACATTCAGATCTGACATCAGATCAGCCCCCGCAGGGTGAAGCCCCAGAGGCACCTAGGTCTTTTCAAGTGGGGGATTGGGTCTATGCCCGGAATTATAGTAGAGGACCAGAATGGGTTCTGGCAACTGTAGTAGAAATAAGGGGACCAGTATCATATGGGGTGTCCATTGGAAAAGGGAAGGTGTTACGCCGGCATGTGGAACAATTACGGCGTAGGTGGGCAGACCCTATAAGTGCTCCAGAGGCTGATCCAGTTGGAATGGAAAACTCGGGTGTGCCTGGGGAGCAGAGAGAGGGTACCCCGCTGATTGAGATGGGAACAACTGAGCCAGAAACATTGGAGCAGGAGATTATTCCCAAGGGAGAGTCAAATTCAGAAGAAGAGACAGTGGATAATCCAACAGAGGGTTGTGATCAGGAACAAGGGGAAACTGAGGAAGCTATAGAACTACGACGCTCACAACGGGTGAGGAGCTGACCAAAATATTTATAGGATTTTATTTGTGAATAGTTTTTAGCTAGGGGGAAGGGGTGTTATGTAGTGAGGTACAGATAGCATTGCCAGGGAAGTGTGGGTTAATTGTTGGCAGACCAGCTGCAGATAATTGACCACTATCCTTCTGGCAGCGTCTGTATAAATGTGCATGTGTGTTCTCTTTTGCTTTGCTTTTATCTGTATGTCCTCGTCTTTGTGAAATAAAGCCACACTGATGGATCTCCGGGTGTCGTGAACTCACTATTGAACAAATATGTTGTAGGGTCATGGAAGAACTGGATATATTGTGTGGCCATTCAGAACAGTATTATTTATTTATTTATTTATTTTAGAGTATTTTTACCCCACCTTTCTCCTTGGAAAAGGAACCAAGGCAAAAAGAGCTTTAAAAAGTGCCCATAAATTCTCTGAATCCTTGATTCAGCGTAGCCCCTGGTTTTTGCAGTACAGGAAAGCAGTTCTTCCAGGCTATAACCTAGATTGACCCTGTGATCAGTAGGAAATTCAGACCTGTATTAGAACTTAAGCACAGTCGAGCTATTTCGACCATACTGTAAACTTCAGTCCTTCAGTCAAAAATTATATCTATAAATACACCGTGGTGGTGAAATGCTTTTGCAACACAGGACAGCAGTACATAGATCTTGGAGTAGAAGCAAAAGGAAGAAAGCTGCAGAGTGCAAAAGGTCAAAGCTCAATGATTCCCACCCAGACACAAGCAACAGTTATCATTTCACAAAATAGAACAGCTAATGCCACCCATCAAGGATTGTTGCTATCCCGGAATGCATTGAAATTTCTTAATTCCCTCATCACAATTCAATGACTAACACATTTTCTCCTGCATAGGACAAGTTTCCTCTTTCCCACAACTTTTTTTTTAAAAAACCTAGTCTCACTCACTCTATACCCCAGAGTGCAGGGAGAATTCCTATTTCTCTGAGCTCCGTGCCCTCTGAAGATGCCAGTCATGTAGTCTGGCAAAACATCAGGAATAAAAACTTCCAGAAAACGGTCAAGCAGCCCAAAAAACTCACAACAACTAGCAACTGGACTTCTTTTCTTGAGAGATTAGAACGTTTTGCTGCTCATCCAAAGACTGACAAAGCTGTTGGGATGAGCAGCAAAACGTTTCAGTCTCTCAAGAAAAGAAGTCCAGTTGCCATGACTCAACTTTCAGATCCCCCATAAGTTCCAATTATTCAGTGGGCCTGCTCTAGATGCAACCAATTTCAGCCCTTAAATACTAACAGATGTTATTTCTGATAAACTACAACATATTGTAGCCCATCTCATCAGGCACATGATTCACTCTGCAAAAGCTTATGACAAATAATGGATGGGTTAAGAATAAGAAATGATATTTTGTGTGATGGCTGTATGAGGGTTCTCTGGCTCTACCCCTGTATTTGCTTTCTTCTTGTTCAGGTGAAGGTGAAAGACGATGAGAAGAAGATTATCTGGGATGCCATTGATCAGGTTACACTTCATGACCACAATGTGGATGGTTTCTTTTTTTAAAAGACGTCATAGCATGTGCTGCTTATTACTTTGGGGCAGCCAAGTGGCCTTTTTCATTATCATTGCCATGTCCCTAAACTCAGCTCACTGCTTTGCACGTTACTAGTACATTGTGTTCTCCTCAGTACAGTAATAACGGTGTGTCATCAAGCCTCCCAGGGTTCTCTAAGTATTACCTATTTAGAAGGGAAGTGCTCTGGGACTTTCAAAATGCATGTTTAAGCATTCAAATGATTGTGAGTATTTAAACATTTTAAGGTCACACTATTAAGTAATTTTGTAACTATTAATTGCCCAGATTCCTATTCTAGGTTTACAGTGAAGTAAAGTACAAAGGTAATATAAAATGAAACAATGAATTAATGCGTTGCCACTTGTATGCACAGGCATTTGGAAAACTAGGGATGCAAGAAGCAACTTGGACAGATTGGACAGACTTCTGGAGCAGGTGACAAGCCATGATGGGGACACATGTTATCTCCAGGCTTAAAAGGAGGGTACCTCAAAAGGCTAGATGCAGGGAAGTGGAATCAGGGGACAGGTATCTAGATGTTTCATGTGTTCCCAGAGGCATCCGGTGGGACCACTGGGATATACAGGAAGCTGGACTAGATGGGCCCTTGGCCTGATTCAGCAGGGCTTTTCTTATGTTTTTATGTTCTTTACTTATGAATCACCACTGCAATTGATACCGTTACTATGACACTGGAGTAACTTCACAATAGGGTTGTGGTAATTATGTTACTTTTGAAATGTTATTTTCTTACACTCTACTTGCACTCTCTAGGGATTATCAAAAAAGGGATTGAAAATAAAACAGCCAATATTATAATGCAATTGTACAAAACAATAGTAAGGCTGCACCTGGAGTATTGTGTACAATTCTGGTCACAATATCTCAAAGTCAGTCAGTCAGTCAGACACCTTTATTGGCATAAATAAATAAATAAATAAGTAAAATAGACAATGGACAATAGAGAATAAAATACACAATTGGGAAAGTGTACATGCCCGAACCAGTATCAATTAAAAACAGGGAAGAATGGAAGGAATATGGGAGTATTATAATAGAACGAGAGCAAGGGGGTGTTCCCATGTATCCTTATATTTGTCCAGCCAAAATTGACTGCAGACCATCCAGAATGAGCGGACTATATTTGGGGGTGTTGAACAAAAGGCCCGTTAAGTAACTGTGGCCTGCGTTGCTGGATTAACAGATAGATAAATGTGGCAATCTGCCTAGTGTGGGTTTTGTCTAAGCCTGAGAGAAGATTATGCAAAATGATCTCGTCCTGGTGACCAGGGAATCTAGCAAGATGTGGCTCTAGGTGGGAGGCGCGATGTCCTTATATAGAGGACAGTATAGGATCATATGCGCCAGAGACTCGATGGTCCCTGAATTACAGGGGCATAACCGAGTCTCTAGTGGTAGAGAGCCAAATCTCCCGTATAGGACATTAGAGGGGAGCACATTACATCTAGCTAGAGTGAAAGCACGTCGTTCCTGTGGATTCTCTAAAAGATGTAGGTAGCTGGCCGGCTTGCCAACAGGTAGTGGGAGTTGTAGACTGAGAGGAGAACATGCTTTAGAGGCTGCTGCAAAAGGTCTTGCCTTTCAATGTCTAGCAGTCTAAGCTTTAACAGCCTATAAGCCTGCATGAAAGGTAGTGCCCCCAGTTGATCAGGTGAAATGCCCAGCGCCATAATTCTTTGGAGAAACCGTTTAAGGCCAGGAGAGTAAAAATGGTCGGAGAGAATGCCCTCTATCAGAGGGTCATTATGTGAGGTAAAACAAATTCTCAGCCAGTATTTAAATTGTCTTAGCTGTGTCTGGGTGTTCAGTCTGCTGAGTCCAGCCTCCAGACAGAGGGCTGCATAAGGTACACAATGTGGAACTGCCAATATTTTATAAAGAAAAGTGGATTGAAGCCTTTCAACCAGTGGATCAATGGCATCCAGCCAAACTGGTACCCCATATAGCAGTTGGGAAATGACCTTGGCTTTGAAAACCTGCAGAGCACTGGGGATATGTTGATTGCCCCATATATAAAAAAACCGGTAGATAGCTTGAATGGTCAGTCTGGCTGAGTTGATAGTGATATGCCTATGTCTGGCCCAGGTGTTACGGTAAAAAAAATTTAGACCTAAGTACTTAAATTCTTTGACTTGTTGTATTGCTTTCCCGTGAAAAATCCAAGAATGGAGTTTCCATGTCTTACTGAAAACAACTATTTTGGACTTACTGTAATTGAGGGACAGTTTGTTGCAAGAAAGATATTTGATACATTCTAAGATTAATCGTCTTAAACCTATCTTGGTGCGGGAAAGTAGTACCATGTCGTCTGCGTACATAAGAATGGGCACTGCCAAATGGCCCAATCTTGGGCAGTGGCTGTTTACTCCTAGCAATAGAGGAGCGAGGTCATTGATGTACAGATTGAATAGAGTGGGGGCAAGAACACAGCCCTGTTTAACTCCTCTGTTGATGGGAACGCTGCTGGAAAGAGCACCATTGCTGGAAACTCAAATGCAGCAAGTGTTCTCTGTGTGTAACCTTTGGATTAAAAAAGCAGTCTTCTGTCTAAGCAGCCCGTAACTTGGCCCATAAAAGTTCCCGGTCTACAGAGTCAAATGCAGCTTTAAGATCTAAAAAGGCAGCATATAGTTGACTCTTCATATGGGCAGTTTGCTTGGCTATAAGATGAGATAATATTAAACAATGGTCCACTGTGGATTTATTCTCACGAAATCCTGCTTGCTCTGGCCCAAGTATGTTATTATCTTTTATCCAGGAGTTGAGTCGAATCAGGAGGTGGTTAGCATATACCTTGCCCACGACTGACAGCAGGCTGATTGGTCGATAATTGCCCGGCATTTCTCAAAAAAGACATAGTGGAACTGGAAAAGGTGTAGAAGAGAGTGACTAAAATGATTACTGGGCTGCAGGGACTTCCCTTATGAGGAAAGGCTAAAACATTTTGGGCTCTTTAGTCTGGAAAAAAGGCACCCGAGGGGGGATATGACTGAGATGTACAAAATAATGCAGGGCATGAGTAAAGTGGAGAGAAGAACACTCTTCTCCCTCTCACAAAATACCAGAACTAGGGGACATCCATGATGGCTGGGAGAGTGAGAACAGACAAAAGAAAATATTTGTTTACCTGACATGTTGTTAGTCTGTGGAACTCCCTGCCACAGGATGTGGTGATGGCATCTGGCCTGGATGCCTTCAAAAGGGGTTTGGACAAATTCCTGGAGGAAAAGTCCATCACAAGTTACAAACCATGATGGAGATGTGTAATCTCCAGGCTTAAAACCAGGGTACTTCAAGGGCCAGATGCAGGGGAGAGGTATGAGGAGACAAGATACCTAGTCTTGTGCGCTCCCAGAGGCATCTGGTGGGGCCACTGTGAGATACAGGAAGCTGGACTAGATGGGCCTTGGGCCTAATCCAGCATGGCTCTTCTTATGTTCTTATCCCCCCACAAGTAACTAGTAGCAGGAACCAATGTAATTCACATCTAGTTACCTCCAAGCTCTGGTTTAGTTATATTTGGGGAGTTCCAAGCCCTCCTTTCAGAATAGGTGTGTGTTTTGGCAGGAAATAAGAAGGAAGACACTTTTTAATCACTTGCCTGAAGTTCATAAGGCACAGAATTTAACGGGGGTAAACAGTGAAATAATCTGAGTAGCATAGCAACCATGCAGTCATGGGAAGTGTTCAGTGAAAAATTTCATTTAAAGCAATACAACCCGTGATTGAGATATACAGTAAAAAGAATACAGGCAAAGAGCTTTTTCTTCAGGCAAGCTTTCCCTCAATGATGGACTACCATTATGTGTCTTTTATATGAATCTATGGGTTCACATAGACTTTGTGTTTACAGCTACTTATAACCTTGTAGCTTTAATATAATGTTGTCTATTAATGCTGTAAGATGTCCCTCAATTCCTTGTTGTCAATACTTGAACATGTCTTAATTGTACTGGACTATATATTATCCCTCATTAGTGTAAGCCGCCTTCGGTCCTTTCCAAGGAGAAAGGTGGGGGTAAAAATACTCTTAAATAAATAAATAAATAAATTCTAAGGAGACAGTCTGGAAGTTGAGTCGTGGCAACTGGACTTCTTTTCTTGAGAGACTGAAATATTTCGCTGCTCATCCAAAGGAGACAGTGTTAAGGGAAGTACATAGATGGCATTTATGTCCTAACAAATTATATAGAATTAATAGAGAAATATCAGAATTATGTTGGAGAAAATGTGGACACAAAGAACATTAGAACATATGTAGCTAACCTGCCCCAAAGTCCAAAAATTCTGGTTTGAAGTGATCAATTGGTTGGAAAAAATAACAAAACAGAAAATAATCCCAAATGAAATGTTATTATTGTTTTCACTTTTTACTGGAGAGAATGAAAATCTATTAAACAAAGAATTGGTGGCAGCCCTCATAGGGGCAGCAAGGAGTGAAACAGCCCAGTGCTGGAAATCTGCATGAAACCTAAATATGGCAAAATATAGGAATAAAGTATGGGCAGTGGTATTAATGGAAAAATTGATTTATCAGGTCAGACTGCATAGAGGGGAAATTAAACAAGACCTTTTTATGAAAATATGCTACCTTCTGTGAAGCTCAAATATTGAAGTTAGCGATACATTAAGCAAGGTGGAAAAAGGGTTACATAGTGAGTTGTTATAAATTGTACTAGTATCATTTATAAGGAAAATACAGTAACCCCCTGTATAACGCGGGGGTTTGGGACCCACCCGACCCATGATCATTGAAAATCCGCAAAATGCGGATGCAGGTTGGGGGGGGGGCACAATTTTAAACATTGTGTGCCGCTTCCCAGCACCCTCGGGAGGGGTGCGAGGAGCAGCGTGTGATCTTTAAAAAGGGCTCTCTCAGCTGTGGAGCTGAGCGCTAGGCTCTGTGGCTGAAAGCCCTTTTAGCATTGTGCGCCACTCGCCAGCACCCCCAGGGGGGTGCAGGCGAGTGGCGGGCAATCTTTAAAAAGGGCTTTCAGCTGCGGACTCAAGTGCTCGGCTCCATGTCCAAGAGCCCTTTTTAAACATTGCACGCTGTTCGCCAGCACCCCCCGGGAGTGTGGGTGAGCAGCAGGTGATCTTTAAAAAGGACTTTCGGCAGTGGAGCCAAGCACTTGGCTTCGCAGCCGAAAGCTTTTTAAACATTGCACGCCACTTGCCAGCACCCTAAGGGTGTGGGGAGAAGCAGCATGTGATATCTCCAGGCTCCAGCTGATTGGTGCTGGGGTGTGGGGGGGAAACCTTTTGGTTCCCCACCCCAGCACCAATCAGCTAGAGCCTGGGGCTTGGGGAAAAGGGAAAGGTTTAAAAAGCCCCTAAACCTTCCCCCCCCCCAAGCCCTTTCAAGGTACTGCAGTCCCGCGATATAGTGGGACCGCAGTATATGAACCGTGAAAGGCCAGGGGACCACTGTAATGTACTATATTATGTTATAATATGGTTGTTAAATTGTTTTTGATAAACAATTAAATTTTTTAAAAAATTGTAATGCAAACACTCTTCCTAGCAAATACTCCATGCATAGGATGAATTTACAGTATCTTCCTGTGTATAAGACTATATTTTTCTCTAAAGTTGTTAGACTAAAAATTGAGGGTCATCTTATACATGGAAGTAAGCCAAGAAGAGAGTGGTTGTGAAACTGTAATTTTTGGTTGGGAAAGTTGGGGTTGTATTATACATGGGAGTGTCTTATAGACAAAAAATATGGTACACAAATTACATGTAAGATTTTAAGCAATGATCCATATGAATCTCTAATGAAACACTGAAGGAATTGCCCTCTTCTGTGCCTGAAGATATATGTCATGTGTGAAGCAAAATTCTCTTTTGCATAAGGGAACAGCAGCTAAGGTGAAGAGTGGAAGATTCCACATCCAGAATATTTCAGTGTGCAGCTCACAGACATATGTCTATGTAAGTCTTGCTGTGTTCAGTGGCATGCAGAACAGGTGGCTTAATCGGACAAACATCAACATACAACTACTGAGAACCATTTTACAATGCTCAGGCCAAATTAAGTGAGCAAGATGCTTGGAGCAAAACCAAGGCAAAACATGTGTGGCTGAGCATGAATTGCCATTTTAAAAAAGCAAATTCGGTTTTGAGATGTATTGAACCTGGCACGGGTGTATATATTCTAGATATTATCTGAAACCCAACTGCAATTAAACACATACATCAAAACATGTTCCTGGGAATCACTTCTCTCTCTCTCTCTCTCTCTCTCTCTCTCTCTCTCTCTCTCTCTCTCTCTCTCTCTCTGGGTGTGGGTGTGGGTGTGTGAGAGAGAGAAAAAGAGAGAACACATTAATGAGAGAAAGAATAGATACTGCAATTACATGGATAGAACCTATTGTGTGGATCTTACCAACTGGCAAGGAACAATTTGCAACTGGCCCTGCTGTTTGTTTCAAGCATCCATACAGATATTTCAGCTGTATGGGAGCATGTACGCATGAAAAGGAAACCTCATCCTTTGGGAAACCAGAATCAACTGACAGAACCTATGAAACACAAAATAGAAGCTTCACTCAAGTTAGGCAAGAGGTCATGCATGGATCCTGGGACAACTAACACCATCATTCTGAAATGCTAAACCTCTCAGTGGCAGCTGTCACTTTCCCCCCTATCTGTACTAATGTGAGGTAGGATGCAAATATTTTTAAAATGCATTCAATTAATGCTAATATAGAGAGATACAGAATATCAAAAATGCCACCGCTCAGTAGAAAGCCGCATTTGAGCTAGTCTGAGTCTTCTTCAGTCCATATACACATATAGCATGATGGGGGAAAATTGCACCTCTAAATGTTGAGTTGCATAACTTCACTTGATGACATATCACATGCTAAGGCCCTTAGCAGACATTGTGCAGGAAAAAGTGTCTAGTAGAAAACCGAGTAACAGACTATTGCAAAATCCATGTCTGCACCCTGCAGTCCCCACCAGGTATGGGGCTGGCGGGCAAACCCTCACCCATTACTGCATCTATAGATTCCAGACAGTCTTGCAGAGAGCAATGAGGTTTATTGCAGCAAAGGAATGGGGTACAACAGCCTTTGCATTGCAAATTCTCTCCACTCCTGGAAGCCTCCTAGAAGGTAGAGTTTTCGCACTTGCCTCTTGGGGGGCTCAGTCCTGTCTGCGCCCTACTAAGGCCCACAAGTCTTTAATCAGCCAGGGAAGGCTTTCAAGGAGGATCAAACATGGATACTCAGAGCAAGGAGGCTTTCAAGCCCTACTCCTGGCTACAGCCCATGCCTTCCTGGTGGTGGCAGCTGCTGCAGCAAGTGTGACTCTTGCTGCTGGAGATGGTGGTGATGGTCCTGCTGCCTTTTCTGCCTCCAGTGTCACCTCTGGCTAGGTGAGGGCCTGACTGCCCCTTTGGGAGTTCTGAATGCCAATAACTGTCTCGGAGTGAAGGGGTGGAATAGGGTATAGGTCACATACCCTATGCCTGTGTCATATCCATGGAGACGCTGGATCTGCACAAAGATATCTCTTGGTTACCAGAGTCACAGACCTCCTCTGTTCTCAGATGCTCTTCCACCTCTCTTCAGGCATCTTCCCAGCTCCTGAGGTCTTTGGCTCCTCCCATCTTGTCAATGCCAGATGTCCCTCACCTCCCTTAATCTCTTCCAAGGGCTCCAGTTGAGAGACTGCACCTCCCCCCCTCCCTTCTCCTGCTGCATCAGTCCATCTTGCTGAATGGCAGTCTGAGCCAAGGGGTCTGGTCACATGCCCGGAGAGGCCACTGACAGCAGACCAATGATGCATGACAGACAGATGTGGTTTCTTGGCCATGGTAACTCTGTACTTTCATGAGCTGGTACAGTATACAGTAGGACCTCCGTATCCAATGATTCATTATTCACTGATTCAGTTATCCACGGTTGGCAGAGTTTAAAAATTGAATAATTCAGCAGCCACAAAGCAAGCTATTCTCACAAACAGCAGTCATAAAGCAAGATACTGTCTCAAAACAGCAGTCACAAAGCAAGCTACTTTCAGGAAACAGCAGTTTGGGGGTGGATGGGCAGGCGTTCTCTCTTATCCACGGTTTTCATTATCCATGGGAAGGCCTGGAACCAATCCCCAGTGGATATCGGGGTCCTACTGTATAGCTATATATCGCAACAGAGATTAATGTGCAGATTATTTCACTTATGGCATTTTTGATAGAATAAGGAGGTGTTTGTGTATAAAGAGGCACCAAAGGAGAATTGAATCCTTGTGGGACTGAGCTGTGGCCTCAGCAAGTTATCTGTTCATTCTTTGGAATGTGTTCTAAGACATTGTTCACCTTTAGGCTACTGAGACTGTTGTCTACCTAACAAGCCTATTCAGGCCATTATTCATTTTATAAGCCTATTTCAGACCAGGGTGAAAAGAGGTAACAAAGTGAACTATAAAATGGAGGATTCCCAACTAGCTTACTTCAGACTGACGAAGAGGTTTGGATGAGCAGCAAAATGTTTCAATCTCTCAAGAAAAATAAGTCCAGTTGCCATGACTCAACTTCCAGATGCTCCTTAAATATCTCACTTACCTTGAAAGCCTCATTAGGATTACTATAAGTTGGTTTTGACCTGAGGGCACAGTACACACACACACACGTCACTAGGCATCTGGCTATATCACCTTTCACTATGCTGGCTAAGGTATGGCTGATGGGAGTTGCAGTCTGCCAACACATAGGGGACTGCAAGTTGTCCATCCCAATATTATGGGATCAAAAAGTGCATTATTCATAAGACAACTGTAAACATTTGCACAAAAGTGGGACTCAGGACATATTTGGTGGTGGCCCCTAATATTTGGAATAAACTTTCAATTGAAATATACCGGGCTCTTTTCCTCCAGATATTCAGGAAATTAGGAAAAACATAATTAAACAAAGCAGCCTTCAACAACTTATCCTCTGGATGCTGTTAAATGTTGAGTGGAAACATGGGAAATGACCTTCTCTGTGGCTGCTCCCAGACTTGGGTACACCCCCACACCAGGATGTCAGTCTTGCCCATCTTTGTTGTATATTGATTATCACTTAGAAACATATATCAGGTTCTTTATTTACAAGAAGTGTTTGGCTGTGATATTCGTTAAAACAATAATCCTCTTGAAGGTGGGAGGGAAGAGTGCAAAGTCACAATAAGTGAAGGAAGCCAAGTTGGGTTTCAGCCAAAAGATTGCTCCTATTATTGTCAGCGCTGTACGGCTTGGACAGACTTTGAATCTTCCCATGGACGGGGCCCTCTGATGTTCTTCCAGTCATCAAAGGTGTTATCCTTCATTTTCTGTAAAGGGAGGGACAGAAAAGTAATTATAATATACAAGTTCAAAAACTCTACTAGGTTCTACCAGATTTTATTTATTTATTTATTTTGGAATGGAATGGAATGGAATGCAATTTATTGTCATCGTATAAATACAATGAGATTAATTTGTATTTATACAATGACAATAAATTGCATTCCATTTTAAACCCCCTATCCATGATCTAAAGTATCTCTTCTACAACACTTGTCCAGGAACAATTTCTAAAAGAAGCCCTTAATAAAGTATAGCAATATCTTGGTTTAAGAGTACCTTGGTTTAAGAGCATTTTGCAAGACAAGCAAACATTTCTTCTAAATTTTGTCTTGATCAGCAAGTAGTGTCTTGCAATACAAGAACTGGAGCAGGTCACGTGATCAAAAGTGAGCCAATGGTGGCTCTCCCCCCTCCTGCTGCTGTATTGTGGATGATTGTTTGGAATGTTCTGTGTCAGGCAAAAGAAGAGGGAGGAGAGAGGAAGAAAGGTCTCCCTTGCACCAGCCAGGAACGTTTTCAAGTGGGAGGGCAGGGTAGGGTTACACAGTATTTTTCTTCATATTTATATTGTATTTAAGTTGTTTTCAATATCCTTTCTTATTTTTCAAACCATTACTAATCCTGGGGCAGCTAGTCAAGTATGTATAGGGCTACAAATTGGACAGAGTTTCCATTTCTTATGGGGGAATTTGCTTTCATATAAAAGTATTTATGGGGGAATTTGCTTTCATATAAGAGTATTTCACATAAGAGAAGAGATGTTCTTCTCATCAATGAATCACAAGCCGGAATTAAGATTGCCGGAAGAAATATCAACAACCTCAGATACACAGATGATACTACTCTAATAGCAGACAGTGAGGAGAAATTAAAGAATCTCTTAATGAGGGTGAGAGAGGAGAGTGAAAAAAATGGGCTGAAGCTCAACATCAAAAAAACTAAGATCATGGCCACCGGTCCCATCACCTCCTGGCAAATAGAAGGGGAAGAAATGGAGGCAATGACAGAGTTTATTTTCTTGGGCTCCTTGATCACTGCAAATGGCGACTGCAGCAACGAAATAAAAAGATGCCTGCTTCTTGGGAGGAAAGCAATGGCAAACCTAGATAGATAGCATCCTAAAGAGCAGAGACATCACTTTGCCAACTAAGGTCCAGATAGTCAAAGCTATGGTTTTTCCAGTAGTGATGTATGGAAGTGAAAGCTGGACTATAAAGAAGGCTGATCGCCGCAGAATTGATGCTTTTGAGCTGTGGTGCTGGAGGAGAGTCTTGAGAGTCCCCTGGACTGCAAGGAGATCAAACCTATCCATTCTGAAAGAAATCAACCCCAAATGTTCACTGGAAGGACAGATTTTGAAGCTGAGGCTCCAGTACTTTGGCCACCTCATGAGAAGAGAGGACTCCTTGGGAAAGTCCCTGATATTGGGAAAGATGGAAGGCAAAAGGAAAAGAGGACGGCAGAGAATGAGATGGTTGGACGGTGTCATCGATGCAACCAATAAGAGTTTGAAAAAACTCCGGGAGGCAGTGGAGGAGAGGAAGGCCTGGTGAGCTCTGGTCCATGGGGTCACGAAGAGTTGGACATGATTGAATGACTGAACAACAACAAGAGTATTTTGGTTTACAAGCATGTTCCTGGAACGAATAATGCTCGTAAACCAAGGTATTACTGTACCCAGGAATGAACATATATGGAAATTCAACATGACTGAAGGAAAGAGGGATTTTTTTCACTAAGGGAGTAAGGTTGATAGTGACCTCCCATTTCCATGTTTTTTAAAAGCTTGCTCCAGAGCACTGCTGACATTTTGCAGTCTCTTGTCTTTGGTTTCTCATTATCCCAACATGTGGGGAATAAGGAATTTAAATGGGAAACAAAAATAAGATTATTCTCTTAAATGAATCTGAATGATACAAATACAGAAGTGGTATTTTAGAAATGCATGTGGAGATGTAAAGGTTGCACATGTGTGACATATTGGTCAAATGAAAACTGTTTTTTTTTAACCTCAGACCAATAATAAGATAAGTTGCTCATTTCAAACTTGGAGAATTCCATCCCAAGAAAAGAAATAATAAGGGCACTGCTGAGTAGTTTACTAGACATGTATACTCATCAGTTTACCAGTGCTATTGCTGATAATGCAAAGCTTTCTGAGATTTAGGTCATAACCCATCAAATAACAGTCAAATTCGGCCACTCATTCTTTCTTTCCAGAAGCAAAGGACAGATAGTAGAATATTGGATTCTATGAGGAAGCAGGGAAAAAATGTAAGCCATTCCTAATCAAAGACAATAGTTTTTATTTACTATTTTTAAGTTGCTTAATCTGTTTTTTTTTATTTTCCTTATGTATGTAAGCCGCCCAGAGTAGCTTTTTGCTAGATGGTTGCGGTATATAAATCAAATCAAATCAAATCAAATCAAATCAATCAATAAACAGATAGATAAAGCAAAAACAAAAACTGGTTTACTATATTGCAAACTAACTGCTAGTATAACTGAATAAAGTATCATGCAGTAAGTCCAGCACAAGGGCAACAGCATTAAATCTATCTGTAGCAAGAGATAATATATTTTAATTCACAGATGAGGAACCCTTGGCTCTTCCAGTATTTTAAACTCCCAACTCTCAACATTCTTGACCACCAGCTAGGTTTGATGGGGATGACTGGTATTGTCCAATATATTCAGATCAAAGCTTCTCCATTCATTTCAAAGAACTCCTATTGTAAGACAGCTAAGTGCGGACACTAAAATGACCTAACGGTACCAGTTTCCTACTAGAGCTAAAATGACAGAACTCAGGCACAGCTTTACCCCAGGAATATTTAAACCTACTGATGCTACCGGACAAAAACACTCATTATTCCTCACCCGTGGTTACACTAATTGCAGGTTGCAGTTCAGCAAATTATCTGATGGGGATACATCTCCTTCTTTATTTAGTTATTTTATTTTAGATATTCACTTGTGCTCCACCCCTCAAATAATTCAGACCACAATATACTGCCCCGAAAAACCTCATCCCCTCCTTCTTTACAAGATGCATTCCAGAAGGAGAATTGCACTGCCAGCTGTTCCGGTAGCATACCTACAGAGAGGATGATTTATTAGGCAAATGAAACAGAAAGGTTTACCTGGCTGCATAAGAGAATGTGCATGTATGTGAGTGGAATGTTTAAAACATCGAGTGTTTGAAAAACTAATCTACTCCCTGAGCATAAGATAGATAGAAGGCATGACAGATTTGAAAGTGCAGCCATTTAGTGTACAAATATATGAACCAACTGGAGCTCTCACTTGAGACTTTGAAAGAACATTGATACCCAATACAATGCTATGCAAACAAACAGAACTTCATATATCTTGCACTCTGTAAACTGTCTTGTAACTGTTCAGTTACTCCTTGAAACAAACAACTGGGAGGCAGTGTGGTGTAACCTGGGTTCTACTCCCTATTTTACCATGGAAAGTAATTAGGGGTGGTACTGGTAAAAGAACATCTTAAATATCCCATATTCTTTGAAATCCCAATTAGGATCCTGTAAGTGAGATGTGAAGATGTTACACAACAAATACTGAACAGAAACTCTGATCAAAAACCTAAATGTCATTTTAAAAAAATATCACTCCATTTCCCGTTTCAGAAAGGAGGGGTGCTATTATAAAACGAGTTGGAAAGAGATACATATGAAGAAGGCTATGCTGTCAGCTTGTATAATATAGTAACTAAAGTATAAAGGGACGTTTTGACTGAGATTTCACCAAACGTGCGAGAGGTAGCTGCATAATTTGTGGACTACATATTGTCAGCTAGAATAGAAAGAAGGAGGACTACCCACTACATTGTGCTAAGGTTGTGAGTGACAGTGTTGTGGATGTTACTATCTAAAGCTCTCTGTGGCAAGGAGCTTGGAAAACATAAAAGGACTATTAGTCATTTCAAGACAGTAACATATTTTTGTCATTTGAAGACTTGCCTGAGAACCTTTTTGACCACTCTTCAGTCAGCAGCAT
The DNA here is from genome assembly GCA_029282475.1 of Phrynocephalus forsythii. NCBI lineage: Eukaryota > Metazoa > Chordata > Lepidosauria > Squamata > Agamidae > Phrynocephalus > Phrynocephalus forsythii. The sequence goes on from JAPFRF010000001.1 coordinate 142,415,449, forward strand.
TGCAGAAATGCCAATGACATATATAAGAGGTTCACCATGTGCCTACACGCTATGTTTGTCCAGCATCTCAGTAGATATCTAATTCATTCCTTTGCTCAGGGACTTTATGTGCAACTTTTTCCAGAATTGCACAACCCTTTCTCAGTGCAAATTTTGAGTTTGTTGTGCAACTTGAAAGCATTAATGAAAATATTCATATAATTTTCTCCTCCTAAGCCCATCCATGTTCCCAAACAATGGTAATGGGTCTGAATGAAGCGAATTAATTCTTTTTAACAGCTCCTGGTGGCTATTGGTAGCATTTACCTGCACATTCAGGGTGGAAATCAGACAATACAGTTAGCTTGCCATGAAAATGTGCTCACCAAGACCTGTGCTTCTCTCTAACTTTCCTATCTTCTATTCTACTGAACTTTATTTCCTGACTAGTAAAGGTGCCCTAAGCACATCTGATCTCGCCTGATTTTGGAAGCTAAGCAGGGTCGGCCCTGGTTAGTACTTGGATGAGAGACCACCAGGGAATACCAGGTGCTTGTAGGTGCCTGGAGTAGAAACTGGCAAGCCACTCCAGTATTCCTGCCAAGAAAACTCCATGGACATTGGGTCATGAAGAGTCGGTCACAACTTTAATGACACAACACACACACACACACACACAATGGGATGTAAATACTTGCTTAATCCATAAACATTTTGATTGTTTTTTCTCCATAAAAGTATGGGTTACAGAGATCCTTTTCCTGTTTTAATTTTAAAGCTATTTTTATTCACATTTGTAGTTGATATATCATGATGGTTGAAGCACGCATAAAACAACACACTCAATCTGACTGCCTAAACCAGTGTTGGTGAATCTATGGCATGGGTGCCAAAGGTGGCATGTGGAGCCCTTTCTGTGGGCATGAGATGTTGCCCCCCTCACAGCCATGGCACTTCCCCCTCTGCTCAGAGCACACAACTGTGTTCCGTGCAGAGAGCCAGGTGAAGGGGAGGCAGTGGCTTGTGGGCTTGTTCATAGCCCCAGTTTACTCATCCGGGGCATCCCAAAAGCAGCTTGGCTGGAGAGTAAACTGGGGCTACACAGGAGCCCATAAACCACTGCCCCCCCTTTGTCTGGCTCTCTGCACAGAGCTGTTTTGAGACTGAGAGGTGGATGGGGGGGTGCTACATTGTCAAGAAAGCCAGGAGGGAGTGGCAGCAGCTCGTAGGCTCATTGGTAACCCTAGTTTATTTTCCAGCCACACTGCTCTGGGCACCCCAAAAGTGGTGTGGCTGGAGAGTAAGCTGGGGCTGCAAAGAAGCCCACAAACCACTACCTCTCCTTCACCCGGCTCTCTGCATGGAGCCATTTCACCTGTTTTGAAATGGCACAGTGATGACAGCCAGGTGAAGGAGAGGCAGCCGTTTGTGGGCTCCTTTGTAGTGGAGAGAGGCGGATGGGGTGCTACACCGTTGGGAAAGCCAGGTGGGAGTGGCAGCAGCTTTTGGGTTTGTTCGTAGCCCCAGTTTACTCTCCAGCCACACTGCTTTTGGGATGCTCAGAGCGGTGATCAGAGAGTAAACTGGAGCTACAAACGAGCCCACAAGCAGCCACAACTTAACCTGGCTTCCCGATGGTGCAGCACTACATCCGCCTCTCTGCCCAGGGTTTTTCTTTTCAGCAAAGCGAGGATCGAAGAACAGGTATTTAAATTAACGGGGGCCACAGTGAGGGTGCTGTGGCCACAGGAAATTCAAAAGCCTGCTCTTTGATCCTTGCTTTCCCCAAGGGTAGCACCCGAAGCATTTGTAACCCGGGGTATCACTGTATTCAGGTTAAATTGCTGTATTGGCACTTTGCGAAAAATAAGGGGGTTTTGAATCGCAATTTGGGCACTCGGACTCTATAATGTTCGCCATCATTGGTCTAAACGCTTAGCTCAAAGGACTAAACAAACCTGTGGGAGAGAGCACAGGCTAGTAACAGTGAATATGATTTTTCTTGATACCAAGTTTAACCTCAAAACAAAGTGGAAACTCTCTAAATGAATAGGTTTTTGTTAGCAGAGATCCTGACTTGAACTCCATCAAAATCTGATTCAAGGGTGTTAAGAAACGATGAAGTTCCCATAATCCATAATCTATCATATCGCATGCAACTCCCAAGTGTCTTCTTCAGGCATATTGCAAGTAGACATATTGCAAAATACTACTTTCACTTTACAATTGCTGTTATACCTCTTTTATGCCATTGCAGGTTGCAGAGTGCTCAGAATAACAAAAATAACATCTAAAAGCAGACAATATGGCCCTCAAAATAATAGATCCTGAGTCCGTCCCCCCCCCCCCCGCTGTTAGCAAACAATGTCCACTATCACATGGCTTATTGAAATGTTCTAGCAACTGCACAGTCATGAGTATTTCAATCTGTGCTTCAGCCTCTCAGGTCTTTGTAGTGCTACAATTCCTCAAGGTGTGGTATACTGCATGCTAAATAAACTGAGAAAAGCCACAACTCCCATAATTCCCTGTGGCCACATCTGGGGATTCTGGGAAAACTCTTCCATACTCTGACCATTACCAGTTTTCATAGTTTAATAGTACCCAGGAATCTTCACCATGGAGACTAAAATCCAAGTTTTGTTATTTTCAATACACATTTTCAGGAAAAGCTGATTTTCTATAGCCTTTTAAAAAAAACCTTCACAGTCAACAGCCTTTGGCTTGACTGAAGTGTTACACAGGAAAAAACAGAGCATGTCCTGCTCAAAACAAAATCTCAAACTAATTTGAGATAAATCAACAGTCGGTATTAGTAAAAGCAGCAACGAGAGTGATGAAGAATTCATCAAATTCAAATTCTCTCTGTTCAGATTCACATAATTGGAGATGTACAAAATCTAGTGGGGTATAGTTAAACATGTCCAGCACCTGTATTCAAGGTTCCCTCTAAGGCTCATGGGTGTGCACACCTCTACCCCCGCCCCCATGTAGGGTTTTCCCTTCCCTGATCACCTGTCGTGACTGTTTTTGTTATAGTCATGATGGAACTGAGGGGGGGGCAAGGTTTAGAAGGGTACATTGTCTATATTTTTCAAAATGGTCTTGATAGGCTGGTGCACAGGGACAAGTGCAAAGCACTGCACCTAGCAAGAAGAAACCAAACGCACAGTTTCACAGTTGCACCTGGCTCAGCAATACTACATGTGAGAAGGATCTTGGAATTCTTTGTAGATCATACACTGAGGATGAGCCGTCAATGTGATGTGGCCACAAAAAAGGCAAAGGCTGTTTTAGACATGCCTTAACAGAAGTATATTTTCCAAATCACACGAGGTGCTCATCCCCCTCTGTTCAGCACAGGTTAATGACCAGTTCCGGACCCAACACTTCACGAAAGATGCTGACAAATTGGAACAAATTCAGAGATGGGCAACAAGGATGATCGGGAGCTGGCAACCAAGCCCTATAAGGAAAGAGTGAAAGAATGGGCATGTTTAGCTTGGGAAAAAGAAGACTGAGGGGTGATATGAGAACGCTTTTCAAACATTTGAAGGGCTGTCATACAGAGGAGGGGCAGGATCTGTGCTCAGTCATCCCAGAGTGCAAGATGCACAACAATGGGCTCAGGTTAAAAGAACCCAGCTTTCAGCTGAATATCAGGAAAAGCTTCTTAATTGTTAGAGCAGTACAGAAATGGAACCAATTACCTCAAGTGCGGGTAAATGCTCCAACAATGGAGTCATTCAAGGGAAATTTGGACAACCCCCTGGCAGATCTCCTTTGATTTGTATAATAATAATAATAATTTAATTTATTGTCATTGTGTGTATATACACAGTATACACATACAACGAAATTCAGACACCCAGAGACCAGATTCAACAGGCACACACACAAATCTCCAAACACTCTCACACACATTAAAAACAAAAAACAAAAAACCCTTCAACACACACAAAAATCCCTGAACACTCCCCCACCCACCAACCCCCTTAAAAACACCAACCCCCTTAAAAACACAAGCATCTACACAACAGGCTAGGTAATTCTGTCCAAGTGCTCACTACTGGTGGTTCTTGAGTTCATTATTAAGTGCAATTATAGCTCTGGGATAAAAACTGTTCAGAAGACGTGTGGTCCGAGTTTTAATTGTTCTGTATCTTCTGCCAGAAGGCAACAGTTCAAAGAAATTGTGAGCAGGATGCGTAGAGTCCCTCAGAATGTTGTGTGACTTCCTCAAACAGCGAGATGTGAAGATGTCATCCAGGGTTGGTAGCTGGAGCCCGGTAGCATTCTGGGCAATTTTAATTATTCTCTGTAGAGCTTTTTTGTCCGCTACAGAGCTGCTCCCATACCATGATAACATGCCATAAGTTAGGACACTCTCAATGGTGCTGTGATAGTAAGACAGAAGTAGATGCTGAGATAAATTCATCTTCCTGAGCATTCTCAGGAAATACAGCCTCTTCTGTGCCTTCTTCACAACCATATTGGTGTTTGCAGTCCATGAGAGGTCCTCTGAGATGTAAGTGCCCAGATATTTAAAGCTACCAACCCTCTCCACCTCCTCACCATTTATGTACAATGGTAAATGTACATCTTTCTTCCTCCTGAAATCAATTATAAGTTCTTTAGTTTTTTTGGTGTTAAGTACAAGATTGTTTTCTTTACACCACTGAGTCAACCCTTGTACTTCTTTCCTATAAGCAGACTCATCGTTCTTACTAATGAGCCCCACCACTGTTGTATCATCTGCAAATTTGATGATTGTGTTGGAGTTATACAGTGGGGTGCAATCATGTGTGTACAAGGAGTAGAGGAAGGGGCTTAGCACACAACCCTGAGGAGCTCCTGTACGTAATACAAGAGTAGAAGAATGGTGGGATCCCATCCTTACTGACTGTGGCCTATCAGTCAGAAAATTCCTTACCCACAAACAAATCTTCTGATGTATACCCAAATTGGCCATTTTGAAAAACAACCTATTAGGTAGAATTGTATTAAAAGCAGAGCTATAATCCACAAATAACAGCCTTGCATATGTTCCCTGTTGTTCTAAAAGGCTCAATACAGTATGGACAACAATGGATTGTATACCTGCATGGAGAAAGGGGTTGGAATTGGTGGCCTTGTAGGTTCCTTCGAACATCACTATTCTATGATTCTCTGATTTACTGACATTTGGCTGAGACCCACTGATTATGAAGCTCTTTCAGGACATAACAGTCGGCCTTTTCATCTACTGTGAACAATGCCTGCATACACCTTCATTGGGTTATAACAGAGTCTTACTTCTTTCCTCAGGTACAATCTTTGCAAAAAAAAATCTGAATAACTATTGATGGCTGTTGTGAATAAATATTGTTTGCTATGGCATTTTTGTGTTAAGACTCGAGATAACTGTAATTCTGGCAATTAAAATGCTGTCTTTCAAGTAATTACCTGAAATAGAATTGGAAGAAACTACTACACATCTAGGTATGTACAAAATTCTGAATATGTGTAGATTAGAATAAAGCACTCTTCTATTCATTACATGACAGCTTCTTCACGTAAACAAATAAGAGCAAAACTGCAATACAAACAGAGCATGGCAGAAGACAAAAGGATCCCCAAAAGCAAACACTTTAATGGAGTTTCACATTGTAGGACAGGCTTTTAGTAATGATTTATTCATAATAAAATACATTTCAAAGCATGGTAATGCCCCAACTGCTTCTAGCTATAATTTTTGTGTTCTTATTTTCCCTCAAACAAGTAAGTCAAAAGGGAAAAAAGTGAAATTAAATACTGTTGTACAGAAAAGGCAGCTGACGATTCCTGTTCATTTGTTTTGGAACCTTGGCTCTAGACTTTAGCCACACAAAAGACTGGGATGGAGGAAGGAGAACAGTGGATTCCACAGTTATGTGTGGTATGAAGGTTAAGAGGAAGCACTAAAACCTGGGGTCATATGATTATTAATTTTAATCTGGGCTGATTAGGGTTAATGCAATAATATTTGTATTATTGTATTATTGTTATTCCCAATTTAGGCTGTTGCTGTAATATTTGGGTCAAAGGCCGTAAACAAAGATTGAATGAAAACCTGGGGTCAGCCTTTCAAGTGAATAGTGGGAGATTCAGGGTGGATAGAAGGAAGGCTTTCTTCAAATAGAATTTGCTACCACATCATCATCATCATCATCATCATCATCATCATCATCATCATCATCATCATCATCATCATCATCATGGAACTTCTGGAAGGGACCCTATGGATCACTGAGTCCAGTCCCAGTTAAGGAGGCACAGTGGGGGAACCAAACTCCCACTGTGCTATCTAGCAGTTCAGATGTAGTAGTGAACGCCAACTCATGGCGAATAAGCTGTCTAAGCACAATGGCTACATTCAATTAAAACAAACAAACCAATATCTGATCTATGAATGTGGGATATTGTGCTTCTGTATCAAAATGCCAAGAAATGGCCTGATATTGCCATTCACACATTCACAGTCCTGGCAATTGCTTTGTGATTGGGTGGGAAGTGGCTAACTGATGAAAATACAAACGCATAATGGTGTTAGGCAAGGCTGCCTACTGGCAACAGCATTATTCATTTATATATATTTTTATATATATAAACAATTTATCAAGCTGGCTTAAAAACCCCGATCTCCATTCTCCTAAACTTAGGCATGGAACAATGTCAGTATTTCTCTATGCTGATGACACAGTAATCTTTTCCAGAACTCCTAGAGCAGTGTTGGCGAACCTATGGCATGGGTGCCAAAGTTGGCACTTGGAGCCCTTTCTGTGGGCACCCAGCATCGCCCCTTCACAGCCACCTGTATTCAGGTTAAATTGCTGTATTGGCAGTTTGCGAAAAATTAGTGGGTTTTGAATCACAGCTTGGGCAATCGGTCTCTGAAAGGATCAATAGTTTAGCTCCTGCAGGCTGGATTCTTCCTACATAAAAAGTGGCTGGGACCAACCATTCTCTTTCAAGATAAGCAAGACTGGTCTTTTCAATTTATTTGAACTCTTTTAAACTGAGCACATTACGGAGTCACTTGTTTCTGCATGGGTCAGTTTTTAAAATCTTGAAAACTCAAAACTCTTCCTTTCAAACTCCTAAAATTTGGCATAAGGCAAGAGCAGACTGTCTACATCTACACCAAATTTGATGATGAACCAAAACTCAGTTTCAGAGTTACAATTTGTTTTTTGGGCTGCTGCAATCTTTAGAATCGCCTTATAGAATGTTGATTTGCTCTACTGCACAATAACATCACTTCATGCTTGTGCTGTAATAATATTACCTATAGAAACAGCATGCCTCTGTGTAATAGTTGCTGGGGAATACAAGCAGAAGAACATTATTGTCTTTGTGACCAGCTTGTAGGCTTCCCATGAGTATATGGCTACCACTATGAAAAGAGAATTTGGACTTGACAGATATTTTAGTCTTACTATGACCCTCAGCAGCTTTTTTTCTTGCTATTCAAGTACCAAAAATATGAGAAAGAAAGCAAAACAAGGGAACTGCAGATACAGTCTGATGGAAATAAAATGGAACTCAATTCCTAGAGGGTAGTAATCATTGGGAAATATTTATCCTCCTAAATTCCATCCCTTCCATAGGTAGATGAAAAGGCTTCTTTACAAGGTGTTTGTGCATTTTAATTGTGACTATCAAATGAAGCCAGAAAACTAGGAAAATTACAAGTGATTCAGAAGACTGACAAACTAACAGACATTGTCACTAAAAATCATATGGATTAGCAATTAGCCATGTGTACCCCATCATAATGTTAGCAACATAAATGGAGACACATGCACATTCCAGTCAGACCTGCATTTTTATAGACTAACCACATGAGCAGTAAAACTGCATTTGCAGTGCTGTATTTGGCAGATGGACATCAAAGAAGGGTTGTGCCCAGAGGGCTTTGAAGTTTCAAAGGCTGTTTCTGCCACCAATAAAAAAAGTGCCTGCTCTTACTGAAAGTCTGAAATTAAAGCTAGGCCTTGTTTAATGTTAGTTGTGGGTAGAAAACACCATATCATCACAGCAGGGCAGGGTTCAAAATATACGCAAGTCTGCAGTGCCAGAAAATGCAGCGAACCATACCTCATACTCTTCTTCCAATGACATAATCTTCTTTCTGTGTTCTTCTTGCAAAGCTGGATCAACCTGCCAAGACAAAAGTCGATCTGGAAATGTTATTTCAACAACATTACATTTTGGAAGAAACCCTCAATGTTCATTCACTAGACTTTCAAATCAAGAACCTCTCCCTCAGATCTGCTACAATTGTACGGGTTCCCTATTTAGAAGATGAATGAAAAGAGAAGAAACAAGGTGAACTTATGTAGTACTTACAGCATAATTCATCAAAGACTGAATGGCACTGCAATTATGAGGGCTTTGGTTCTAGCAAGGATACTTGGCAAGGAATGTTTAACAGGAAATACTCAATTTTTCACATTGATCATTCCAATGGACATAATAAAAAAATCACAGAAAGATCTCATAAATGACTTAATTAAAGATGTGTTAAACAATTCTGTTTGTAAAATGTGAAGTTACAGCATGATGTTCTAGGAAAGTGCTGACCTATTTTCATGGTAAGATGTAACTTTTGTTAAATGTTAGTCTTTATTTGGACCATAACCCAGGTAAGACTGTAGGAGCCTAGCTCAAGTCTGGGGTCTCAGAACCGATTGTTCCAGGGCTATAGCTAAGCTCTGCACCCTTTCTAGCCTGAGTTGACTTCAGAAATCTGACTATATTCAACACTGGACTTCCTTCACCTAGTTCTCTTCAGAGGCAGGATGTTTTTATGAATGTTCTGAGTTTGGAAGTGTAATTTTAAACGAATGTTGTATTGTATCCAAACTAGTCTCCAAGGGTCTTCAGCCAGCAAATAATTGTCCTGCATTCCTTTTTACAACCATTTAATTATAAATGATCATCTGTAGGAATCTGCATTTTCAAAATTTGTCTTACTTGATTGAAGTATTTTAGCATTCTGCATTTCATGAGTGCAACAATTTCTTGAACTTTAGTCATTATCTTTGCTGGCCACCTTCTTGATTTAAGAACTTGCTACTTTCTTGTGAAAAATCCATATTTTCAAATGCTTCCATCTTTTCTCCAGTATCCCATGTTATGCTTTATGATGGTACACCCTACAGTTCAACAGAGAATACATAGCCTGTACAATGTCCATCTGTTTTATATTTTTATACTTTGTCCATCTGTTTTATATTTTGTATTCCCATTTTTTCTTACTTCCTTTCTTTGTATTGATTGTTGCATTGTTTTATCGGGTTTGATTTGCCCCCTCTGTTAACCGCCCGGAGTTCTTTCGGGAAGACGGGTGGTATAAAAATAAATAAATACATAATGTGAATCCTCAAATGCCAATTTCATGTTTTACTTCACTATATTCACTATATTTGTTCAGGGAAGCATTCTGAAACATTTGTATTCTGATATCTGTTGAATAGCTATGCTCCCGTTGTTCAATCAACCACACTACTCTAACAAACTAGAATTTCAAACTGAAGCAATGAACCAACAGTACATCCATATTTTTATGTGTTCTCATTTTCACTTGGTGAGTTCTAAGAATTCAGTGCTCAGTTTTGTTTCCTTTCGCAAAGTTCACTGCAGACTCACTGCATCTTGTAATGACTATGTGGGAGATGCACTGCTTGAACACTTCTACAAATAGCTGTGTCTACAGTCCCACATTAGATTTCCCCAAAAAAAGCCAGCAGCCCCTCAAGATACTATCAGTTTACCCAACTCACCTCTAAGATTCTGTTATCTCTTTCAATACACAGAAACACAAAGTACATCATCTTTAGCTAGGAGTGAGGTAGGGGAGAGAAAGAGCTGTTCACATTTTAAGTACAGCATTTCCTATTGTTCAACATTTTATACCTGCACTCAGAACAAATCACTCTATGTGAGACCATTACTATTCCTTTGTCAGTTTCAAGATTCTGGCCAGGTAAAGGCAATTCACAGCAATACCGGTACTCACAGAAATGTGAGACACTACTTATAAGAATATCAAAGTGAACACTTGGGAAAAGTGCAGCCTTTAACGCCCTTATATGACCCCTTAGTAGTTCTGCTCAAATGATTTCTTTTTTTTTGGGGGGGGGAAGCAATCCAAGAAGCTATCCCCTCTCCCAGGGAATTAGGGGACAATTTTGGCTGTGTTCCCCCTTCCAAGCCAGGTTCATGCACTTGTAATCTCGAGAATAGACTACTGTAGTGCTCTCTACGTGGGGCTGCCCTTGAGGTTAATGCGGAGATTGCAGCTAGTGCAGAATACAGCTGCCAGACTTCTAACGGGGCAAAGAAAGCACCAACATATTACCCCCGTGCTGGCAGCCCTGCACTGGCTGCCGGTACGCTACCGCATTGACTTCAAGGTTTTGACGTTAACATACAAAGCCCTAAACGGTTTGGGACCTCAGTATCTGACAGAGCGGCTCCTCCCAAGAAGAACTGCCAGGATCACCCGTGCCAGCCAGGCAGGACACCTGGGAGTCCCAACACCGAGGGAGGCCCGGAAAGCTGTCACAAGGAGTAGGGCCTTCTCGGTGGTTGCTCCCCAATTATGGAACCATCTACCCCCTGGGCTGGCACCCTCGCTTCAAATTTTTAAAAAACTATTGAAGACCTGGTTCTATAGAATGGCATTCCCTGATTCTTTAAACATTTAGTAAGGCACTATTTTTAAACCATTTTATCAAATCTCTTGCCATTTTTAGTTTCATTTTAGCTTCATTTTAGTTTTTGTTGTTGATTTATGTATATATTTTTATTTTGTACATTGTATTTTGGTTTTTAAAATGTATTCCTTTGTTTGTTGTTACATGTTGTAAACCGCCCAGAGTAGCCCTTGGTCTAGATGGGCGGTATAAAAGTCTAATAAATAAATAAATAAATAATTCCCTATAGTTCCCTTTAAAAAAATACCACCAAAGATACAAAAGTGCTTTTTCAGTACCAAAGGAAGGAAGGAAGGAAGGAAGGAAGGAAGGAAGGAATTATTATGAGGATCAAGGGAAATGAAATGAGTAGGAAAAGCACTCCTTGAACATATTGTGTGTGTGTGTGTTGTGTCATTACAGTTGTGACCGAGTCTTCGTGACCCCATGTCCATGAAGTTTTCTTGGCAGGAATACTGGAATGGTTTGTCAGTTCCTACCCTAGGCGCCTACAGCACCTGGTACTCCCTGGTGGTCTCCCTTCAAAGTACTAATCAAGGTCGACCCTGCTTAGCTACTGAACTCAGGTGAGATCAGTTGTGCTTAGGGCATTTAGGCAGGCCTTGAACATATTACATACAAACTATTAGAGTTTCCCAAATTTGGGAGCAACAAGGTGGGGCAAAACAATAAAAATTACCATGCGCCCTACAGCTCTGTGGTTTGAGACTGCTCTAGTTTAGAAGCACTGTCTGCACTAAATGAATGTAACCCTCTGCTCTCAAGTAGAATTGATACCTCACCAAACATGTAGGAGGATTGGATGCAGGAAGTAGCATAGAATGTTCTAAGAAAATCAGATTGGCACTGCTAGTTAAGTAACTAAAATATGATGAATTGTTTGATGAAAGAAGTCTTCTAAGTTTTCTTCTTTTTGTATTCTCGAAGGCTTTCACGGGCAGGATCTTAGTTGTTGTGAGTTTTTCAGGCTGCATGGCCATGTTCTGGAAGTTTTTCTTCCTGACATTTCACCAGACTCTGTGGCTGGCATCTTCAGAGAGCAAGGAGCTCAGGGAACTAGGAATTCTCTCTGTGCTCTGGGGTATAGAGTAAGTGAGATTAATTTTTTTTTGAAAGTTGTGGGAAAAAGGAAACTTGTCCTATGCAGGAGAAAAGGTGTTAGTCATTGTATTGTGATGAAGGGATAAAGAAGTTTCAATGCAACAATTGTTGATGGGTGTAGTTAGCTGTTCTATTGTGTGAACTGATCACTGTTGCTTGTGTCTGGGTGGGAATCATTGAGCTTTGACCTTTTCCACTCTGCAGCTTTCTTTTCTTCAGCTTCCTTTTGCCTCTACTGCAAGATCTACTGCAAGATACTGCAAGATACTGCTGTCCTGTGTTGCAAAAGAATTTCACCACCATGGTGTATTTATAGATATAGTTTTTGACTGAAGGACTGAAGTTTACAGTATGGTAGAAATAGCTCGACTGTGTTTAAGTTCTAATACAGGTCTGAATTTCCTACTGATCACAGGGTCAATCTAGGTTATATCCTGGAAGAATTGCTTTCCTGTACTGCAACAACCAGGGGCTATGCTGAATCAAGGATTCAGGGAATTTATGGGTGCTTTTTAAAGCACTTTCCAAAAACTGATCCAAATGGCCCATACAATATATCCAGTTCTTCCATGACCCTACAGCATATTAAAAAATAAATAATCATGAATTAGATCAACTGTGTACTGAGTTCCTAATCAGATTCCTCTACAGAGAAATATGCTTGGTGAGTTTTGGATTATGGGTAGATAAACGAGTCACATTCTACTGAGTTTGGCTATTGTTACTCAAATATTTGTACTTCAGAATATGATGGCCTACAAAACTAGTTTACAATGTCAGACATTTGCAGAACATTAAGTGCAGCTGTTTACCACAGAAAAAAATATTTATGGGTGCTGCTGGTTAAATGAAGCTCGCTTTCATGTTATATACCACATATCAAGTGAATTCAGCTGTCATCACAAGGAAAACGGCTATTTCTCTATCTTAATTTAAAGTATGAAAGGCAGCATAGACAAAAACCCCAAGATTTACCAATGGTTGCTATTACTTGGTGTATTTTCTTCAATATGTCGAGCTCTGTAGTATTACATAGCAGATTGAAATGACAGGAGAGAATGAAGCAAGGAGACTGTAAAGTGGATTGGTAAAGAATTATTTCTCAACTGACTTAAAAAAGAAATACCACCCTATTATCTGTGTAATACACAAGATAAAGCATGCTTAACTTTGCATTATTTTGCTGCTGCACGGGTGCTTCTGATCAGTCGAAAGACAGTTCAAGGAATAGAGCTGCAGGCTGAGTTGGATGAGTCTACACTCCCTTTGAAAACACAGGTGTGCAGCTTAGGGGTTTTCCTGGATTCATCTCTGAACTCAATGCCTAGGTTTCAGCAGTGTTCAGGAGTGCCTTTGCACAGTTTAAAATAGTGTGCCAGCTGTGCCTGTTTCTTGAGAGGTCTGATCTGGCCACAGTGACACATGCCATAGTTATATCAGGATTAGATTACTGTAACATGGTCTATGTGGGGCTGCCTTTGGAAAGTGTTCATAAACTTCAGAGGGTCCAAAATGCAGCAGCCAGATTGCTGACTGGGGCAGGTTATAGAGAACCTGTAACCCCCTGTTACAGCAGCTCACTGGCTGCCCATCTATTTCCAGGCACAATTCAGAATGCTGCTTTTAATCTTCTTCAAGTGTCATGTCCTCATAGAAGGCTGGCAATCAGTAGCCTGAACTGGTTTCTATCTAAAGCTATTCTAAATAGAGCAGCTGTGCTCATGGTGGACTGTTGGCTTAAGTTCTTAAGCCAGGATGTTCTTCTACGCCCTGGGCTATGCTTCCCATGTGTAAGGGTCCACGTTTCAACACCATAGAAAAGTACATTGAATACATAGGGTCAAAGTATTAAAGTATGATGTCTGATATATAACTTCTGGTTTGTCAAGACTCTCCTCATTTTCTGGAAGGAATTTCTACCTTGTTAAACTCTACAACAGATTTCGCATGAGAGATCCCAGTTTTTCTTGACATAGAGCCCAAAGTATTTATAAGACGATACTCTCTCAGTTATATCACTGCCAATCTTGAGAATGTTCTATGAACCATTTAGTTTTTTTAATGATAACCATCCATTTTGTCTTCACATTAAGTTGCAATCCCATGGCACTGCTTTCTGTAGTAACATTATTCAATAATCCTTGCAAATCTACCAGAGTAGTTGCAAGCAGGACAATGTCATCAGCATATCTTATGTTATTAACAAGAACTCCATTCACCTTCACACCTTGGTTCTTTCCTTCAAGAGCATCCCAAAAAAATTCTTTCTGAATAGTTATTAAAAAGTAGAGGTGAGAAAATACAACCTTGACAAACACCTTTCACAATTGATACCTCTTCTGATATCTGACCGTCTATCCAGACACCAGCACACTGATTCCAATGTAAATTCCCAATCAATCTGATATCATGATTGTCCATGCCACAAAAACATCAAAATTGATTGAGACATCGCTGAACTAGTATCTGAAGACTAAATAATGCCTCCCAGGTTCCAAAACCATTCCTGAATCCAAACTGGGTATCTCCAATGCTCTCTTCATACTTCCGATCTATTCTTAAATGCAGGACTTATAAAAATAACTTCACGATGTGACTCATCAAACTAATTATCCGGTATACATTACAACTTTTTGCATTAGGTTTCTTTGGAAGTGGTATAAAAGTGGATTTGAGACAGTCTTGTGGTATGGTTCTACTTCTATAGACGCTGTTGTATAAATTGACCAGAAGGGAAAGTGACTGTTCCCTTATGCAATTTCAAAACTTCCACATCTATTTCATCAGGGCCTGGGGTTTGCCACACTTTGCTAGTTTAGTGGCATGTTCTACCTCTTTCCTCATGATATCTACACCATCATCTAACTTGACACCATGGTCAATATTTCTGTTATCCTTAAAGAGATGTTCTATATATTCCTTCCACTCCTGTAGTTTCTCTTCAGTGCTTGTCAAGGTATTACTGTTCTTGCCAATAAAATATCTATTTTCTCTACTGTTATAGACACCTGCTGCTTGCCTTATTTTCTTGTACATGTTAAATGAATCAGGCTTAGCATCCAAATCTTCAATTTCACTACATTCCTTTGAAAGTTTTTCTTCCTTCGCCATTCTTATTTTCTGCCGTATTTCTTTCTGCAGTTGTTTATATATTACAGGATCTCTTTTTTTCTTCTATGATCTATGAGGTCTCATCCACAGTTTGATCTTTCTCTCGATGTTCTTTAATTTGCCAAGGCACAACCTCATTCACTGCAGCTTGAATTTTCCTCCAGGTGTTTTCAACTTCACCTACATCTGCTGTCTCTTTGATGGTTTTGAATTTTGTACTCAGGATCGATTGAACTTCAGTTCTTACTGATGGGTCCTGAAGCTTAGAAATCACAGTTCTACCATTTGTCACCTTTGATGTTTCTTCAACTTTTAATCTACAAACTCTAGAATGCCCTCTTACGGGAAGCTAGGCTGGCCCCACCTTTGTTGTCCTTCACTAAGCAGGCTAAGGCCTTTCTTTTCAAGCAGGCTTCTCCTTAATAACTGCTGGTCTGAGAGAGATTTTTAAATCAGTTGTTTTTTAAAAATATGTTTTAGTATTGATTTTCTTTACTGTTTTTAATGTAATACTAGTTTAATTCTTTTAAATACTTTTATATCGATTGTTTTTAGTTTTCAAATGTTTTTAAAATGATATAGCTCACTTCGGGTTCTTTTTAAGGAGATAAGCAGGACAAAAATATTTTAAATTAACATCTAGTAGATCTTTCACAAACTTGTCAAACTTACTTGATTTATAATTTTCCTTCACGGCATGCCAAGACCTATGCCAACATTTTGTTAGGAATATAGTAGTTTCTCTAAACTCTCAAAATGTCTCTTACATCAGTATGTGTTATTTTTATCATTCTCTCAGTTTCACTGATGAACTGCACTGACTAAATATTTGTCTGCAATAAACAAATTGCTGGTGTCACTAAATTCTATATCCCAGTCTTCTGCATTATGAAAAATCCTAGATAATTGTAGTCTGAATCCTACAGAGATGTTTGTAATAGAAATGCGGGGTTGCTGCTCTGCCAAGACCCATCTGCAATCAATCAACCACAGCTGCTTGACAGCTAGTGTCTGGAGAAGTCAAGCCCCAAACAGGTTCTTTAAGAATCTCCCAGCTTTACTCTGAAATCTTTCTCACTTACCGGAATAATTATTCAGCAAGGCACCTTCACTTGAATAATAAGTAAAAGCATTTATTTGACTAATAAGGATTTCATAGGAAAATTATTTTAATGGAAAATAAAGACATGATTTCCCTTCCTAACTTAAAGAAATCTAAAGCAAACTTCAGAGGCAAAAGCCTCACTAATTCTATTTTAAGACTACATTACTAAGCAATTGTCCATTAGTCCATATTGTAGAATCCATTCAGGAAAAATCTCTCTCTCTCTCTCTCTCTCTCTCTCCATCTCTGTTCACAGCCTGGAAAAAGTCACATGTCACCTCTTTGACCAATTAGGGTTCACTTGTTTCGTAGATGGAATGCATCTTCAGGCTTTGTTTACATTCATTTGATTTAGAAAATCTACAGCAGGCTAGGCATAGCACATTTATATTGGCAATGTTTACGTTCAGCCTTAGATAAAGGCCTCCCTAATTTGAAATTACGTTACAGTGTTCAATTCTGTCTTCTTTCCTATTTTTGCATTCAACTCACCTATGATGTGCAGCACTTGTATGGTGAATAACAATGTCACACCTCCCAGACATTTGCATAAAATGATTCATTTTTATAGTTGGAGCATAGACCTGAATTCTAGTTATACCAACAGGCTATCAACAAGAGCTGACTGATAATCTTCAACCACACTTTTCATTATGGTCCCTAACTGCTTGTGCAAAATCTCATCCCACAATTAGAACAGTACACTGTTTCTTCTAAGTTTGCTGTTTTCAGATAAAAACACTTTGCAACTGTCTGATTTAAAATGTCTATTTTAGGCCATTTTAGTTTGGTCACACTAAATACTGTGATTTTTATAAAAAGGTAAAGGTTCCCTCCGCACATGTGTGCTAATCATGTCCAACTCTAGGGGTGATGCTCATCTCCGTTTTCAAGCCAAAGAGCCAGTGTTGTGCAAGTCCGTGGACATGTGGCTGGCATAGCTGCATGGAACACTGTTCACCTTTCCGCTTTTTACAGCGGTACCTATTTATCTACTAGCATTTACATGCTTTGGAACTGCTAGGTTGGCAGGAGCTGGGGTTAACAGCAGGAGCTCACTCCGCTGCGTGGCATCTGGGATTTAAATCGCCGAGCTGCTGACTTTGCAGCCGACCATTTCAGCGGTTTTAAACAAGTTTCAAGTTCTCTTTGATTTGTATATCTCACATTACTTGTTCCAATTCCACATCTCATACAGCACTGGGCATTCTTTTCATATTTGGGTACATCAGTGGGGGTAATTATACAGCTATAATTCAATGATTTCATTGAAAATAGCACTACTGTACTGTACTTAATATTTTTTAAGATGAGGGAATACCAAGAGGAGAAAAAGTTCACTACAGGACTTTTATGATTCTGCTGGGGTACTTTTTCATATTAAAGCAATCTCCAGTTGAGAGGAATTTTTAAAAAAGTCATATTTAGAGCATTTACTTACCACCTTCCCAACTGAAATTGAGCACAGTGGCTTGAACTCTACTGAGGGCCAAACACACTGGACTACAGATGAAAAGCAAATGTGGGAAAAGGTGGTATATAGGTTCTCTTTTAGGAAATAAAACACTTCTGCTGAGCTGCAGGCTAACTCATCCTGAATGTAATGTAAGCAGATGGGGAGTAAAGCAAGTAAGGAACCTATGCTTAAAATATTAAAAGACAATTCCTGAAGGTGCCTTTGGAAAGCCTCTTTAATATGCTGTACCTGTACTTTTAGAAGCCACTTAAATAGCCTGAAGTGCAGGATTTAAAATGAAATGCCCTGGAGGCTTAGGCTGGGAAAGAGGAAGTCTTACATAGTGCAGTGCTTCAAAACATCCCTTCTTCCCTTTTGTTCTTTGAAAAAGGTGCAGTTAAAGCAAAATGCAATCATATGTTCTATATGGATTTGGACATCTTTAAACATTAAACATGCAACATAGACACATATTTACTGAAGTGCCTTCACAGAGAGAGGTGTCGGGTCACTGCAATCATCTCCATAGCAAGTGCTGCTAACTCTGCATTCACCACTCACTACTTCTGTACTACCATTGTCTCAAAACAGAGACTATACTGAAACAACTTGAAATTTCAGTTCATGTCCAACATTTCTCCCAATAAATTATAATGTGTTATCAAGATAAAAAAACATGTTATATACACAACAGTTACATGTGCACATAAATTATGGGATCTAATAACAATCCCTTGGCTCATATATCTACAGAAACATTTGTCACTGTTTCATTAAAGACATAAGCATCCTGGTTAAACTGCTCCACTTTTCCTCTGGGCTTGAGAAGAGTAAAATCAAGACTTACTTCAAGATCTTCTAAATATAAAAGTAGCTTATATACTGACATCTAGTGAGCTTGCACAGCAATAAGAAAAACCTGAATAATTTAAGTATTGAGACTGTGCTTTTAAGATAATCACTCACTTTTAAATCTCAGGTGAAGTCTATAAACTGAAAAATTGCATATTTTGTTGTGCTAAAAGTTTTATTTGAAAATAAATAAATTATTGCTCGAAAGCCATTCTGTTTTTGGAGGCATTATTTCAGTTGCTCTGATGTTGGCACTGGAACTATCTAGGAACCATCTAGGAAATTTACCTTTGTACCTTAGCAGGGAGTGATGGAGGCCAAGCCCTTGCTCTCTGTGCTTTGACCTAGTCTGTCCTCTCTTTCTGAGTAGTTCTGCAAAGAGGAGGAAGAGGTGAATTATGGAAGATTCCCTATTGGGGAAAGAAAAACCCAACCCAAAACAAAACAAGTGGACAGTGATTAAAATGTAGCTGCAAAAAAACTCAGTGCCTGGTCAGATTAACTAAGGCTTGACTCTCCCTAGGAATCAAACAGAATTTTATGGGTTTCCCATAAAAACAAAACAAAAATAAAACAGAAGCTTGTATTTGCCACAGCTGGCCATTGCTCCAAGAAAGGGTTAATTCTAGGATGAAACTAAACAGTCATATCAACATTCATCTGAATATTGAGAAGAAGTATATTCATTAGAGAAATAATTCCAGGTAACATCTACGTGTCTAATTCTACAAGTTTTATTCATCTACATTGCTTTTGTCTTCAATATATAGTAGGACCTCCGTATCTGTGGGGGGATCAGTTCTGGGCTACTATGCAGATACTGAAATCCATGGGTAACAGCAAACACTCTTATCCGGGGGTGACACTGGCAACAGGGTGGTGGGAGTGAAAGCTTTCACCACCGATACTCCCCAAACACTGGGCTGTGCGAAGGGCTGTTGACCTACCTGCCCAGTTGGAGTGGTGGGGTGCCAGGGGTGAAAGCCACGCCACATGGCTTTCGCCCCTGGCACTAACCTACTCCTGTTCGGCAGGATGGCAGAATGGGCGGCAGGAGAGCATGCCTTCAATCCACCTGGTCCCCTGCGCTGCTGCACCTTTGGGCAGACTGGGTGGCACAAAGGTGCTCTCTCCCGCCTCTTGGTCTGCCAACCTGCCCAGAGGGAGTGGTGGGGTGCTGGAGGCAAGTGTGCTACACAGTCCACTGCCCAGGCAGCACAGTGCAGCTTTTGCCCCCAACATCCCCCTCCCACTGCCAGCTGATCACCAACTGCGCAGAACTGAATCTGCAAATGGTGAATCAGCAGATATAGGGGTGGTACCCTACACCAAAATATCTGAGTTATTGTCTGTGAAGATTCTCAGTCATCCAGGTGAGGTTACCTGGAATTTGAGTCACGGCAACTGGACTTTTTTTTCTTGAAAGATCAAAATGTTCCATTACTCATCCAAGAAGCTTTGTCAGTCTGAGGAAAGTTTGAGTCTGAAGAAGGCCTCCAATTTATAGTTCACCTTGATTTCACATCATGCTGATCTGAATAGGCTTGTTAGGTAGACAATGGCCTGAATAGGCTCCTAAGGTGGACAATGGCCTGGGGATGCAAGAATGTTGCACCTATGCAACCTTTCCCAACACCCATTAAGTGTGAGTCATTAGCTGTGGCCTTGCTGGTGGAGGATTTATTTGGGGATTGATGAAAGGGCAGCTTGAAAAGCAGCAGACAGATTGATGACAAGGCACCTTCTCCTAAAACCACCTCCACCTCCACCCCCACCCCCCAAAACGCCATGCTACTTTCTTCTTACAGAGTCATGGCAACTGGACTTCTTTTTTTTGCCACAAACCTCTTTCATCTTGCCAAGAACTTTACATCTAAGAACTAATAATTCCTGGCATTTCCATCTTTGTCATGTTGGAACTTTTGATACAGCCCTGAGGAAGAGGATATTGCCCTCAAAATATTAGCAACTGTTTTGTTATTTTACTAGTAGCCTAAAAGGTATCACCTGGTCTATTTTTGTATTTGGTTTTTGTGATGGCTACAAGGCTCCCCTACTTGTTTTTCTTTTCTTGAGAAAACTTCCAGATATAGGAAACCTATATAATATTTGTCCACATAGAGATTTATCAGTAGCTCCCAGACTTAAACCTCCCACCTCTTCTCTGCCACCAACAAATCCATTTTGACAAAAATTATGCTAATAATTTTTAAAGGCAAGAAACTTGGCAAAAATTACATTGAACTAAAAATAAATGCGGATTTTTTTCTTGTCATAAAAATCATAAATAAAAATGAAATATACCTCAAGAAATAGAAACATGACAAGATTAATCTGAAAGAGGATGCCTCATCTCACTGTATCACACCAGCTTGAAATTTAATCATATTCTCCTAAAGGGGCCCACCTCTTATTTGAGAATCAGTGCCCTAAATGAATTACTGCCATAACACCGATGTGCAGCTGCAAGGAAGTTGAAAGCAAAATTAATTCAAGTTAAGCAAAGGGTTTTTGTTATTAAAACTTTGCTGAACAACAGGTTATCTGTGGATTGTGTTATGAATAAGACATAATTATGATATAATTCCTACATCCTGAACATACTGATTGGCAATGCTTATCAGATGCACATACTAATGAATTTATTATTTGACAATTAACTTGCACAGAGACAATAGCAAAGATTTATTTTCTTGAAACTCAAAGTTCAAGCCTACCTGATCTGCTCAAACAAAAAGGGAGGAGGTAAATGAGCAATGATTATCATCAATTCCCTGACATATGCAGTCACTGTGGTTAGTTTATTGAAAGCCAATTAACTGTAGGTAATCCAGCCAAACAAAGACAACTTAATTATTCTGTAAACTTCAGCAGCAGACTCTGACATATCTTCATCTGTCCTTGCTGGCGCACAACAACCGCTCTGTCTAGGAAGAACTGAGAAGACATTTCCTTGTGCACATGCAGGCTGACCAAGTCAGGGTCTGCTTCAAAAGATATTGTACAGTTTAAAACTTTTATAGATGGTCAAGAACCCTTCAAATGCCTGATTATTTCTCTGAATTCCACAGATGTTCTATTCCAAGAACCAGCAAGTAACAACGTGGGTACTAACATGTTACTTTTCTGGGTAACTGAAATGTTCTGAGGAGCAGCTGAAGTTCATAAAATTAGCTTGGGGGAAAAAGGGCAACCTGGAATTTTACACATTAGATTACAAACAATATATTTTCCGAAATGCCTGCTATTCTATGACTGAGAATACATTTTTGCCATATTATTTCATAAATGTTTGAAGTCTGGTCTTTGAACGAACTGATGAACCCATTTATTTCTTGTTCACTAACCTGATTTTACCTACAGAATGACACATAAACCATACATATGTGCATATATTTTATAAACCAAAATATTGTCATTCTGAGCAAACTGCAATCCTCACCTCAAAATTATAGTCACACATAGATCAGCAAAGTATAAAAAGTCTTAGCTATTAATATACTGGGATAATAGCAATCTTGCATGCACTATCAGTGAGAAGGGGTTTACAGTCTAATAATGTGACTTTCTTATGCCACCAACTTTTATTTTATTTATTATTTTTGAGTATTTTTATCTCGCCTTTCTCCTTGGAAATTGATAAGGCTCTTTTTCCGGTCTCTTACATTTCAGGCAAGTGCCCCCTCCCTGCACCATCTTCTTGTTTGTTTGCTTGTTTTCATTGTTGCTGTTTCTTCTTTTCTCTCTGTCCTTCCACCAAGCAACAAGAATGGACGGTCTTCCACATGGTGGAGGATCCATTTCTTCCCCCTTTCCCCCTTCAGACTCAATAACTCTACACTGTAACAACTATAACTGTCGTAAATATATATTTTTCTCTTTTAAATATTGTTAGACTGATTTTATCATATAATGTCCTACTTTGTATGCAAAAGAAATCAAGGCTGATGAGACTGAGCTGACTTCTCCATGTCTCTGTGTTGGTATTGTTTTTTCTGTCTTACACTCTGCTGACAAAAATGAACAACCAAAATTTATCAAATTCTGGGCTGGCTTCAACTTCAAGACACCTCTAATCAAAACGTTCTCATGTGAGTCTTCTTCAATGGTTGGCTATTGTGGGATTACTTTGCAGTGAAAGCCACCAGCTGCAGTGTAACCAATGCTAGGTAGCTTGTAGCTGTCACTTTAAAATTCTGATAATGCCCCCAGATTAGCACTCCCCTAGGGCATGGTGGAAATGGAGACATTAGTGCAGCTCAACATCCTGCTAAGATGCAAAGTAGCAGGAGCTACCTAAGAATGTCATGTGCTGTGAAGTCAGATGGATTCATATTCAGAAACTTAGGCACATAGACTCCTAAACACGCATCAGAATTGAATGCCAAAATAAGCAGAATTTTGTGCTAAAAATGAATGCAGATGACTAAATTACAGACACTCCTCACTTTAGGATGGAGTGCTGTTCCTATGACTAGGTCATTAAGCAAACTGGTTGTTAAGTGTGGAGCTTAATGTGTTCTGCTTATATACCACACCATACCACTTCAAGTAGTCTCTGGGCGGTTTACAGTTTAATTATGCAGGCTACACATTCCCCCCCCCCCAGCAAGCTGGGTACTCAATTTACCGACCTCGGAAGGATGGAAGGCTGAGTCAACCATGAGCTGGCTAGCAGGGATTGAACCCCAGGTCGTGAGCACAGTTTTACCTGCAGTACAGGCATTTAACCACTGTGCCACGAGGCAGATGTCTTGTGGTGTGTTGAGGCTGCTGTCCTTGCTGGTATGGGAGAGCCATGAGAGAAGGAGAACAAAAAGAAGGAAGAGAGAGATGGGGGTGGCAGACATTCTACCCCACAATGCAGAGGCATTGTGGCTCTTGCAGCAACACCCATCTTTTGAAAGCAGCAGAGGAGGAAGGCGGGGTGGTGCTGTAGCCCTTCTTCCTCTCCTCTAAGCTGCTTACAAGGTAGGTGCAGGCCAGCAGAACCAGGCTGGATGCTTTGGCCCAAGCTCTGTGGACTGGAACAGCAGGGTCTTCTGGAGGCAGCAAGTAGGCAGTGGCGGCAGCCGCTGCTGATTGTAAGTCTGAATGGTCATCTAAACAGGTAAGTTGTTGAGTGAGGAGTGGCTGTAGATGTTAGTAAAATTTCCACAGTTCCCTTTTTTTTTTTTGCTTTTTGCAGTTTCAGACAAAACTACATATATATTTCAAGTCTAAATCCAAAATCAGAAGGTTAGACATTTTCAGAATGAAAACTGACGTGAGCAACAAAAAGAAAGGGTACCTACCTGCAATTCTAGTTCAATTGTTCATCTGTGAATTTACAAAAATTGGTATGTTCTACGATGGTGCAGAGGCTCTCAGAACCTTCTAGAGTTTACACTCAGTTGCCAGGACCTCCTCCCTTTGGTGCACATGCTCTGCCCAATGTATCAAATCCCCAAGAACAGTTTGCATATGACATACATGACAGGCACAGGGGAGGATGGGCAGGATGTATGAATTCACAAATGACCACTCAAAGAATGAGAGTTATTGGTAGATAATCTTTCTTCTTCCTGGTCTCTGTGAATACACACAAATGGGTGATTAGCAAGATGACTTATCCAGTGATAAGTTGCCATGGCAAGACAGAAGCAAACGCAACATCTGTTCTGGAATGGATGTCCTATCTATAACGATTGGCAATCATGGAGGATGTAGACCACATAGCAGCCTTACAGATGGCCAGTAGATCGGTCCCTCTAAGAAATGTTGTTGAACCAACAGCTGCTCTGATAGAGTGGGCCAACAGTGCAGCAGGCAGGGAGCACTCTTGAGTATTTGGAGTACACTGAGCCAGTCTGCTAGAGAGTTGTCCTCTGTGGAAATGTAAACTGCAACTGGGTAAATATGTCTAGTATAACAGTACACCCACAGCTGAACCATGAGGTAAAGAGGATACAAAGAGTGAGTTCCTCCTTGTTTGTTGATGTAAAATAGGACAGTGGTGTTGTCTGTTGTTACCTGGACACCATGCCGTACTAGCATGCTCTCAAAGGCACAAAATGCCTTGCTAACTGCAAGACATTCAAGCTATGTATCTGCAGACCACCACTGGTCATGTATCTGAGTGTTGTTGCAATATGCCCACCCCCCACCCCGCCAGTGGGGTTGGTATTTGTGGCAATCTCAAAGGTGAGATGGAGAGCCTGAAATGGTCTGCCAATGCAGAGATTGTGTAAGTTGGTCTACCAGGTAAGTTGTGATGCAAATTCTTATGTCACCCTTAGTGCCTTGTTGGGATGATCTATAAATGGGTCACAAAGCGTGAGCTACCACACCTGAAGAGACTGAAGCAGGCATGCTGTTCACCGCAATAGTGGAGGCCATGAAGAAAAGTAGGTGCTGTGTTAAATGAGCTGCCATGATCAGCAGGAGTTGGAATAATTTTATGAGATTGTGGAGCTTCACATGCCTCTCTTCCAGGAGGAAGGTTGAGGCTTGGCGAGAGTCAAGACTCACTCCCATGTATGTGATGATCTGGGAAGGTTTTAGGGTTGATTTCATGAAATTAACTTAAAGTACCAGAAGCATCAGAAGGGACAAGGTGAGATGCATGTCTTCGGGGGCTTTGGCTCAATAGGATGCAACAAGTAACCAGTTGTTGAGATATGGGAGGATAGTGACTCCAAAGAGATGAAGATATGCTGTTACCAGTGCGAAGCATTTCATGAAGACTCTTGGAGTGGTAGACAGGCAGAAAGGGAGGTCCTTGAACTCAGACGTGAAATTGCAGAGTTGAAATCTGAGGTATTTGTGATGAGCTGGCCTGATATATGTGAAATTATGCATCTTTCAGATCTATAACTATAAGCCACTTGTTGTTGATTTGAAGGAGTGGAATGATGCTGTCTGGTAAACATAAATGTTTTGGTTGAGGTGAAAGAGATCAAAGACAGGACACAGATCACTGTCTTTGGGACCATGAAATCATGGGGAACAGAATCCAGGGGTATCATGCACTGATTGCAAAACTGCAATGACCTCAGCTGAGGTATCTCCCCTATCAGGTGACTGGCTGAAGTGTGGGGATGACACACTCCTGTGCAGAGGGAAAGGGAGAGGGACACCACCATTGGTTGAAGGTGAGTCCAAGATGACAGACTCCTGGCACTGGTTCTCTGGGGCTTGAGAAGTATGGCTGATCACAACCAGAGATCATGGAGAAAACAGCTGTTGAGGAAGTCTTTTTCTTGGAGCTATTGGATGAGTGAGTGGTGTTGCACTTTGACATCCACATCAACTTCAATCTTGAGGTTGGTTTGGATTTAGGTTTTGGCTGTTCAGTTCAGGTTGGTTACGGAGGTGCAGGCAAAGTTGAAAGGGGCCATAAGATGGTGGTGGAGTGGCAGGAGATGAAGAAGGAAAGGGAAAAGGAGGAGAAAGGTGAAGTCCTTTTTTATCTCTCTCTTCTTTTTGGAGTTTGAGAAAGTCTCTCTCTCTTTGTTTTTAGATGAACATTGCTCTGTTGTCAAGATGCAACTACAGTGGCAGCAAAAAAAAAAAAAAAGGAACTGAGGCCCTCGATACAACAGGTGGAGAATGTGAACCAGATGGAGGAGGTTCTGGCAAACAAGTTTAAACCTTTAGATGATTCAGAGGGCCTCTGTGCAGGCACAGAAGATACCCATTGTGTGTATTCGCAGAGACAAATTTTATAATGGATATCAAAGTTTATGCTCTGCCTCATGTTATCTCCCTCAGTAGATATTATATGACATACATTCATGGACATTTTAAAACAAACAATAAGGTTTCCAGATGAGTTGATGCCAGCAAAGCCAGCGGCCTGCTGCAGACATTTTGCTCCTGTGGAGGGAGCACAGTCATCATCATACATCCACAAAAATGGCCTTATCCAGAATATGGCATTTATACAGTACTGTGAGGCCTATCTTCTTTAAAAACAGGACAAAGGAGGGGGGGAATCAGTTTACCTGAGTGCGATACTTTTCAATATCTATTCGAATCTGAGTGAGCTCACGAATCCCCAGAGACCCAGCAATTGCAAGCACCTAAAATATAGTAAATAAAAGGGGGGGAAATTACCAGGATGGAAGCAGAGTAGAATTCAAACTTTCATTTCTTCTCTTAAGAAGCCACTAGCAGGGCATAAGGACATTCTGCTTTGACTAGACAAATACAGAAGCCATACCCAATCTGATCCATGCCCAAAGAAACAGCACACAGATCAGGCCAGCACCCTTTAGGAAACATTTGAACCCATTCCTTATCCAATCTATTACACTACAGTATTTGTATGTTTCCAGATCTCCATCTCTAAAAATTCCACAAATGAGTAGACGCAACTAGGAATAACTTGGAGTTAGGTGGACCTACACAACAATATTCGTTTCAGGAACATGATGTCTCAACTTAAGAAAAATTCAACTTAAGAACAGAAATTCGTGGGTATAGGGAAAATTCGATTTACGGGGAAAAAGCCTGGTTCTTTTTTGAGTTACAAAAGGGAAAAGGAAAGGAAAGATTCCTTTTCAAAATAGCTCCTGCTTGTTTGCAATAGCAATACTGCCATTTATAGCCACCCAACTCCAGTGCTGCAATTAGGAAGAAAAGGGAGCCATTTTGAACAGGAAAGCTGAGAACCAGGGCTTCATCTTTTTTATATAACCATTTCAAACTGCCTGTCTTGGATGTACAGTATTTGGCACAATTTTGGGGACTTTTGGGTGGATTTCTCAATCGGCTGAAAGGTAGGGAGCCGAGCTTCTGTCATCTGCATGCCTGTTAATGTGTTTTTTTCATGGGGGGTGATTTCTCACTTGGAACTGATTAATCCATTTTCAATGCATTTCTATGGCAAAATCTGTTTTGGCCTGACTGATGGAAGGTTGTCGGGGCAGGGGGAGAGAGACACACACACATCAGAAGAAGGCAAATAATTCCATCTAAGTTGTTACAGATAGGGGAGATATGCTATTGGTGGAAAAACTGGTCATTACAAGGGGGCACATCCTTATTGTGTCGTATTGATGTCAAACTCTAGCTTTCTCTCCATCCATTGTCTACAAGGCAATCAGTTTAGTCAACCCTCTGCTCTGACCCTCCTTCTGCTTAATGCCAAATCAATCAGAGACAAGAACCAATTGGCCTCTGATTTAATTGTGGATAAAAGGACTGACTTGGAATGTTTAACAGAGACCTGGATTGGCAGTGTGTGTGTGTCGGGGGGTCACCCTCTTCCAAATTTGTCCCCAAGGTAATTCCAACCAGCATCAGAGCAAATGATAGGGGTGGGCTGGAGGTGTTGCCATTATCCATGAAGACTCTATCAAGCTTAGCAGAGTCTTGACCTTGACTGGGCTAGGGTGCTTCCATCTAATTTATTATTTATTTATTTATTTATTTACAAAAAAAATTAGCCGCCCCACTACCAAGAGGTCTCTTGTGGACCAAGGTGGTAGGATGGAGGTTTTGCTGGTGTATCACTTCCCCCATACCCTAGCACCATCCCTGCCCAAGCTGACCAATTTCATTTCAGCAGTGCTGCTGAGGTGTTCCAGTCTTATATACTTCACTGTCTTCAATATTCAGGCAGAGATAGAGGTCTGTGAAGTAGCCCTGGTGTTCCTGGGTACCATGACATCCCTGGGCCTATCCCAACATGTAAGAGGCCCCACTCATATCCCAGGACATACTCTCGACCTCATACTTACAGGTGGTTGTGATAAGGGTGATCAGAAGGAAAGTAACTTAATATCTTCCACCTTGTCGTGGTCATATCACAATCTTCTAAAGTCTGGACTAGAGTAGATGACCCCCACACACATTATGTAGGGGAGGATTTGCCTATTAGGATGGTCCACTCCTGGAGGTTAATGGATCTGATCGTTTTCAGGAGGCCTTGAGGTTTTTTTCTGACTGATCTTATAGGCGTTCCTGTCAAAACCCAGGAAGTTAAATGGAACTCTGCAGTGTCCTGGGCAGTTGACAAGATTAGTCTAAAAACTCTCTCTGCTTGGGGACGCTCTCCTCACTGATTCACAGATGAATTGTGAGCCCTGAAACAACAGAAAAGAAGTCTAGAGAGCAACTGGAGGAAAGCTCCCTTGGATATTAACTTAGATCCAATAAAGAAACTGTCCCACAAATACCATAATGCTTTTCAATCGGCCAAGACAGCATATTACACCACATTTATTAGTGAGGTTTCTCATAATCAAATGGCACTCTATCAAGTACCTGTAGTTCAACACCTCATCTATGCTGGACAGCCAAATGGTCCTCAGTGTGATATTACCACCACTAACTGATTTGCAGCTTTATTCTGATCTAAGATTGAGATTTGGAGTTTGCGGTCATCAATATGCTGATGATGCACAGCTCTATCTCTCCTTTTCATCTTCAGCAGTGGAAGTTGAGCAGACCCTGGAGCAGTGCCTGGCCTTGGTTATGGACCAGACAAGGGCTAACAGACTGAAATTAAATCTTGATAAGATGGAGATAATACTGTTGCGTAGAGATCTTGCCCAGATAGGAAACATTTTTCCACGTCATCTGCTGGTATTGGTCCACTGTGCTTCAATAAATCCAGGGTCAACACAGCCGTCTACCAGGAGATTTTGGAGCACTGCATGCTTCCTTCCACAGATGAGCTATATGGGGATGCTGAGTACATATGCATGCTTAGACTTTTCAGAGGTCCAATATTGTTCTATTTCCAATCCTTGTGTTATTGATGTCATGTAATATTCTAATTTTCTGAGACTGTGAATTTAATGATTGTGAAATAAATGAACATTTGCACAACATTCTAATTTTTCGAGTTTCACCTCTGAGCTATCAATATCCTATGGAACAGCTCATTTTGATACTGTCTTCTACCGTGCCATGAAAATTCAGACCTAATGACAGTTTCAGCATTTTGCAGCCCAAGGGCACCTTTAACAAAGCATTTAGTGCCCCTCATTTAGATGGTGCTTTATAAACATTACTGGAAAAGGCCAACAGCATCCCTGCAAAGAGATTTGACATTCAAAAAGGGGATTTCATTGATGTTTCAGTGAGTTCACACATAGGCAAACACCAAAAGCACAATTTTAATGAAATTATATATGCACAGGATGCAAGGTAAGATGAAACATGGGATGTGACATGGAAACACCATCTGTCGCTTATGCTCAAGCACCTCACTTAGTGTATCATGCAGATATTTGACAGAAATTTCCCCTTAATACCATTTTGAAAAGCTACTTTCAGGTTTTTTTGCTGAAGAACAAATTAAAGAAACAGCTACAGATGGCACCGTGTAGACTACACTGCAGTGGACAATACTAATGTTCATCAACACATCAACACAATATATTAAGTCAGTCCCCGATACTAGAATTTGACATTTTATCACTGACTGTGACCTCATCAAATTATTCAGCAAAGCATTTACCTCCTTGCTTTGTAAAACAAACAGCAAATTGCAAGGCAGTTCCAGGGCCATTGCTATGTCAGATCACCACTGTTGCTAGAGAAATGCATTTTATGCTGGAGCACTGATTTTGGAAACCAGTTTATAAAATTATGTTCCCTTTGTTACAAATCCCTAAATTAATCACATCACAATATTCACTGCTGGCAACACAGATCAGCCCCTGGTGAAAATAATGAAGGAAAATATTATGAAATATTTTATTCCGTGGGGGAATATGATAATTTTCAAGCCTCTTCTTTAAGACGGCTGTTGCTGATGCCTCAAGCAATACATTGTGAAGCTGCAGAAATAGAACAGCCAAATGAAATATTCTGTTTTTACTTCACAGTGATGAGAATTATAGAGCTTTCAGGGTGTTTCTTTTTTAAAAGAAAAAGTGCTGTGTGTGCAGTTTGAAGCTGCTCAAAGGTCCCAGTCTGACAGTTCTGGAAAATACAGCCCTTTATGTATCTGCTATCCAAGTACAGTATAACAGAGCACTAACTTTTAAAACTTCCAGCTTACTAATACAACTTAAGCCCAGCCTAAGAAGGAAGCATTCCAAAGTATCATCTGTTTATTATTATTATTATTATTATTTTATTATTATTATTATTATTATTATTATTATTATTATTATTATTATTATTATTATTATTATTTCTCAAATTAAAATCAATTTCATAGGATCATAGAATCATAGAGTCGGAAGAGACCTCAAGGGCCATCCAGTCCAACCTCCTGCCATGCAGGAACCCCCATCACAGGACTCCCGACAGATGGTCATCCAGCCTATGCTTAAAAACCTCCAAAGAAGGAGACTCCACCACCATCTGTGGCAGCATATTCCACTGCCGAACAGCTCTAACCGTCATGAAGTTCCTTCTAATGTTTAAATTGAATCTCTTTTCCTGTAGTTTGAGACCACTGCCCCACATCCTAGTCTCTGAAGTCATGGGGGAAAAACAGTCCCCTTTTTAATGTGAGATCCTTTCAAATATTTAAACATAGCTATCATATCCCCTATCAAACCTATCCATTCTGAAAGAAATCAACCCCGAATGTTCACTGGAAGGACAGATTTTGAAGCTGAGGCTCCAGAACTTTGGCCATCTCATGAGAAGAGAGGACTCCTTGGAAAAGTCTCTGATGCTGGGAAAAATCAAGGGCAAAGGGAAAAGAGGACGACAGAAAATGAGATGTTTGGATGGTGTCATCGATGGGCAGTGGAGAATAGGAAAGCCTGGCGGGCTCTGGTCCATGGGGTCACAAAGAGTCGGACACGACTGAACGACGGAACAACAAATCATATCCCCTCCCAGTTTTCTTTTTGTAAGGCTAAACATTCCCAGCTCCCTAAGCCATTCCTCATACGACATTTCTTCCAGACCCTCAATCATCTTGATCACCCTCCTCTGGACCCGTTCAAGATTGTCAACATCATTTTTAAACTGAGGTGTACAGAACTGGACACTGTACTCCAAGTGGGAGTACTTATGTGTATCATATCATTTGCCTTCTTATGATCCATTCTCCTGCTCCAGCTAGAACATGCCAAAAAATTATATTGTTCTTGTGACCAGAGCATAGCATGCTATTTTGACCAGAGTATAGCAGAATTAGAATTTAGAAATATAACCATTTTCTTTTGCAGTTCTTCTTTATTAAACTGAAGTCAGTTAACTTTCATATTCTCAAGCATATGAGCAACCTGGGGATGCACTGTCCCACAATTTCATCACAGTGTGATGAAGAATACAACATACAGTAGTACAGTACCTCGTAAGACGAATGCCCCTTAATACATAAAACTCGTAAGACGAATGAAATTTCCAGGAATAGGAAAACTGCACAAGACACATTTTTCCTATCGGGTGTCTTGCAAAATGAATTCAATGTGTTCCTATGGGGACTGCGTTAAACTGCATTTCGTAGAACAATTTTTTTTGTAAAATGAATTGACCGGAAAAACGAATGAAATTAATCTTAAAAGGCACCACTGTAGTTTCCTGCAGATTCTATTCCCACCTACAGATCTGCTAAAATCACTGCCTATTTTGCCTTACAGCTGAGTTCTGTACAGGGCTGCTATATATCCTTACCCTCATAGTGACCCTAAGGATTCATCCTGTAACCTTGAGCCCAGGTAGGCTACTTAGAACACTGCCATATTCTCATCACATGGTTCACAGAAAGGCTCTTTTGACTGCAATCAACCATCTTGTAAGTTTAGAAGCATAGGGATCTACTTGACACCAAGGTGTCTTAGATTGGGGAAATGCCAAAGCATGGGAAACCCTGAGTTCCGTGACTATAGCCTTCCACCTGTGCTTACCCCCAGTTTAGCACTCCTTATATGAGCAATCCTAGTGTAGCCCCCAGTGTAGCGCGCCTTATATGAGCAATCCTAGCAACTAAATCCACCAGGGCCAAATAAATCTTGCACAGTAAAGACAGCCACAGCTGATGAAGAAGTCATGACTGCATTGCAGTCAAACCTAGCTCTCTCGCCTGAAGTGCCAATAAGCACACAATATGCAAAGAAGTTTTCATTTCATTAAAAGAATAGGAAGAAGATGCCTTAAAGAAAGAAAAGATATTTTTGAAAAATAAGCCACATTACAGAAAGTGAGTCGGAACAATTTGACAATAATCACAACTGGAAAAATAATGAAGACTACCTGAGCCATAAATTAAAAACTTAAAAAACAAGGACCCCACTGTAGCAGTAGAACAGTGGTTCTCAACCTGTGGGTCCCTAGATGTTCCTGGACAGAAATGTTCATTGCTAGCTGCGCTGGCCAGGATTTGTGGGAGTTGCAGTCCAGGAACATCTGGGGACCCACAGGTTGAGAACTAGTGCAGTAGACAGACCATTGAGCTTGCACAGTGCAGACTTACAACCAAATACAAAAACAGGCTGACATGGAAAAAAACAAGGTTCGTTCTTACTTCATAATGATTTTTTTTATTAGAGATGAGTACTTCATATTTTTATCTCCTGAGACACAAATCCAAACCACAGCACCACATGTGGTGGCCCAATCCTGCCTCCACAAAACTGGTCAGTCCATGGTAGCACAGGGGTCTATTCTAACTTTACTGAGAAGGCAGGACAAGATGTCTTCCCT
Organism: Phrynocephalus forsythii; assembly: GCA_029282475.1. Lineage (NCBI taxonomy): Eukaryota > Metazoa > Chordata > Lepidosauria > Squamata > Agamidae > Phrynocephalus > Phrynocephalus forsythii. The sequence continues at coordinate 142,448,399 of JAPFRF010000001.1, forward strand.
CAGGAAAGGGCTACCTGGATTGGTGGCGGTCCTGGACCCTTGTGCTGCCTGGAGTCAGGTAAGTGGACTGGCCAGTTCAGGGAGATGGGATCGGACCACCTGTGGTGCCATGGTTCATATACATATTCAGGATATATGAATACAAAGCATCTATCTCTACTTCTTCAATATTTACACATTAGTAACAGTGATCAGCCAGTCCAAATTCAGCTTCCCAAGAACCTTCCTAAACACTACCAAACACACATCTCTCTGACTAAGCACCTCAAATTGAATAACAATTCAGCTCAGGAGCAGACTGATCAAGGCCAGTACTTCATGAAAGAATGCAGGCATTTTTCTTATAGGAGCAACCTTTCTCTGGCTGACACAAACCCAGTCCCTCCCAACAGATGCAGTCTTTTTTCACATACAAGACTATCTTTTTGTTTAAAATGGTTTGACTAAAAATTGAGGATTTTTTAATACACGGAAATCAGCTGAGGAGAGAACTGTATACAATTGCAAAACTGTAATTTTGGGTTGGAAAAGTGGAAGGTGTCTTGTACATGGGGGCGTCTTACAGACGGAAAAATACAGTAGGTCTCAAAACCTAACGTGGATAATAGTCGGGCTCTGCATTTCTGTGGGACTCTTTAACAACCTTAATTCTGAGGAATTCTGAATACAAATCAGATATGGCAATTGATAGGGTATTCATTTACTGACCATGGAAGCCAAATGCAGAAGGAGAGTTGGTCCAAATTTGTGGTTGAAGCCTAGATTATTGCCACAGAAAAGCATGGACCTACTTAGCTTACTAAGTAGGTCAAACAAACTATAGTGGCTAATTTGAGGAACAGACAGCAATTCCTTCCTCTTAGAGCTATACAACTAGTATTGTGTTAGATAATAAGAGACTACTACTAAATGGAGTGTGCTCTGTTCACAAGCAGAAGAACCCTATGGCATAGTCAGTTCAGTTCATAATCTAAAAGGTTTCCAAGCAATTTTGCTCTAGTCTAGAAAAGGGTAAAACAGAGGCATAGTAATAGAATGCAGTGTGTTAGAGTTAACTCTTATTGATCAGCGAGTCAGTACACACCAAGAGTCACACAGACAAGGTACAATGAGTCCAATGTCAATGACCCAGCAGAACAGTTGTAAGCCATGGAGAATCCCATAGCTCACAAATAACCATAATAAGAACTAGCTACTTACCTATAAAGGTGGTTGTTTGAGTAGACCTTCGTGAAGCCACACAGGTGGGTTCTCTGATGCATTTACGCGAGGCTCCGGACTTTCCTAATAACAGGAAAGCTCATTAGTCTCCTCCCCCTCCTACTGTGCATGGGTAGGAGGCTTCCCGCCCAAACACCTCAGTTCCTCCCAGCCACAGTGTGTAAGGTAAGTACCAGACACAGTATGATGACTGGAGGGGAGGAGGGCGGGTGCTGTGTGGCTTCACAAAGGTCCACTCAAAGAACCACCTTTAGAGGTAAATAACTGGTTCTTCTCCATCGTGGCCTTCGTGAAACCACACAGATGGGTGACTGTTTTTATCCAATAGCAGTAACCATGCTAAATTCTGTTAAAAATTAAGTTGATGGGTAATATCAGTGTTGAATGTGTAACATATATATATATTGTATGGGGGGTTGTGTATGGCTGTTGTTTTTTAAATCATAGTTTTTATGTATTGGGTATGAATGCTGTCAGGTGAAAGAGTAGCGCTGTGTGTGTATGTTTGGTTTTTATCTCAGTTTTAAATGAGTACAAGTGATGTTTTGTGTGTGAATGTAGGAGTATGTGTATGGATTTTTTGTTCTTCAATGGTAGATTTTATGTCTTGGATTTTTATACTGGGGTGTGTGAATGAGGTGACTGGATGGCACTTTTTAATCTCATTGAATATTTATACCATGACAATAAATTCCATTCCATTCATTCAAGCAATACTCACAGGAAGGTGGGTAGTCATGCAGTTACAATGGAGAGAATAGCTCTTCCAAAAGACGTGGTAGACCTCATCCGGGCAGCCATCCCGAAGGTAAGAAGGTGAGGCCAGTTACCCAAATTGCAGATGTCCTCCAAAGGAGACACCTCTTTAAAAGGAAGCAGAGGAAGTCCTTTTTAGCAAGCTTGTAACACAATTCAATAGTTGAAACAACCCAATGAGAAAATCTTTGGGAAGAAACAGGGATCCTTTAGAACTAGGCTCATGACAAATAAATAATCTCTGAGTTGAACATAGAGGTGTAAAAAGCCAGAGCTCTATGTAAACTAACATGTGAAATTCTCTTTGAGCAGGAGTAGTAGGATTCGGAAAAAATGCTGGCAAAGTAAGAGGCTATGACACGTGGGACGTAGATACCACTTTAGGTAAAAATGAAATGTCTGGATAGGCTACGACCCTATCCTTATAAAATTGAAGATAGGGTGAGTCACATCTCAGTGTGCAGAGTTCACTAGCCCTTCTAGCTGAAGTAATGGTGACTAAAAAGCTATTTTGAAAGTCAGTAAATGCAGGTCACAAGTAGCCAATGGTTCAAAGGGTGGATGTATCAAGTGTCTCAAAGCGACCACTAAGGAGGAATGGGTTTCCTATTAGGAAAAGTATTCTGAAGGCCTTTTAGAATTTTTTTGAGTGTAGGATGGTGAAAGAAAGCTGCAGCAGATGAACCCTCTGGCTGATTAGCCACTATTGCCGACATGTGTACCTGTAAGGTAAGTCCAGTACCTTTAAGGTAAAGCAAATATTGCTGGACCACAGCTAATGGGGGAGAATGTGGGGAAAAACCCTTCTCTGCAACATAGGACATCAACTTATTCCACTACAAAGACTAGATGGCTTGCGGGCAGCAGAAAGAATGCTGTCAACTATCTCTCTATCGTCCATGCCACTAAATGAAGGGGGATGGAGAAGCTTGCCTCTGTTCTGGGAAAGCAGGGTGGGCCAGAGGGGAAGATGGAAATAATCCGACACCATGTTCAGCAGGGCTGAGAACCATGGTTGCCGTGGCCACCATGGTGCTATTAGAATAACATTGGCCCTGTCATGGTGAATCTTGGTGACGAACCGTAGAAGCAGAGGTATAGGTGGAAAGGCGTAAAGAAGGCGACAGCCTTATCAGAACATGAAGACATCCCCCAAAGAGTTTTGACCTTTCCCTACCCTTGAGCAGAACATGTTGCATTTCTTGTTCTCTGCCATGGCAAAGAGGTCTATTCTTGGGAGTCCCCAAAAGCAAACTACCGACTGAAAGACGGGATGGTGAAACTCCCACTCATGAGAGGTAGCTGTTGTCCTACTGAGACTATCTGCTATGATGTTTTCCTTTCCAGGAAGGTGCACAGCAATAGGGTAAATGTGATGCTGCATGCACCATTCCCACAAGTCAACAGCCAACAGCAAGAGACCTTGTGAGTGGATGCCACCCTGTTTGTTGATGTAGTGCATGGTGGTCATGTGACCACCCACACTACAATGCTAGAGAGGAGACGGAGATAAGTCTTGAACGCTTTGATGACAGCTAAGAAGTCTAGTTGGTTGATGTGGAGTGACTTCTCCGCCCGTGACCATGTGCCGTTGATGGTAAGACAGTTGCAGAGTGCTCCCCTAGCATCTAAGCTGGTGTCTGTAGTCACCTGTACAGTGGGGATGTCCCATGAGCAAAGTGTCTCTGTTCAGCCACCACTGGAGCTGTTGTGAGGGCTCTGGTGTGATCCGAAGTAGTTTTGATGGGTGATCTTGCAGAGGCAATGTCCAGGTTAGAAAAGAGGGATGAGGGATGCCATGTCCGCCAGACGAATTATTGGTGGAAACTCACATGCTAAAAAAGAATCAAGAATTGCCCCGATGTAGGTGAGTATCTGAACAGGATACAAACAGGACTATTCAGCATTGATTTGCAGCCCTAAGGTAACCAGGGTGTAGAGGATGAAATGAATGTATTTTGGGGCTTTCTCCTTTGAGGGAGACACTACAAGCCAGTCGAGATACAGGAAAATGCACACACTGCAAGTTTGTAGGTAAGCAGCCACCGGAGCCATGCATTTGGTGAAGACCCAGGGTGCTGTTGCTAACCCAAAGGGAAGGGCTCGGTACTTGTAAAGTTGGTCGCCATTGTGAAGCAAAGGTATCTTCTGTAGGATGGATGGATGGAAATACGAAAATATGTGCCCTTTAGGTTTGTCCATCCAGACCGGAGACAATTTTGGAACCAAAGCCAAAGATTTCCACTCCCAAAGAGGCAATTTCTTGGGCTCTTTATGAGCCGTTGACTTCGAATATTTTTTCGAGGCCTGAGAAGCAGGCGAGGAGAGGTGTGGAGATAAGGTTTTCTCCATCTGAGGACTTAATGCCTTCTCCAGAAGGTAAGCATTTGAACCAGTGTTTTTCAACCTTTTTTGGGCAAAGGCACACTTGTTTCATGAAAAAACTCACGAGGCACACCACCATTAGAAAATGTTAAAAATTTTAACTCTGTGCCTATATTGACTATATATAAAGTAATTCTCTTGAATAGGAATCAAATAAACACAAAGAAAGGCACTGACCTTCACGAAGCAATCTAGAATCGAGAGGGGGGGGAGGTTGGAAGGGTCCTTACCTCTCGCCGCCCCCCCCCCAGGGCTGTTTCGCACCCGCTACTTTGCACCCGTTTGCTTCCACTTTTTGGTGGCTCACCTGGGCGGCCATCACCCTCTTCCTCTCGGCGATCAAGCTGCATTTTTTGCACTGGCAATCCCTCCACATGCAGAACCGCTTGTGCCCTTTCAGGGGCGAGGAATAGCTGTGGTTCCGACACTGCATGCATTTGGGGAGCTGCGGGAACGTCTTCCCCGATGTGGTGGCGGCGGCACCGGAGGCACCAGCAGCCGCCGCCGCCGCCGGGCTTTGGGCTAAGCTGGCCGTGTGACTTCCCGCCCCTGCAGCAGCGGCCAGGCCGGCGGACTTTCCAAAAGGGCCCATCTTACCCCCTCCTTGGCCGTTAGGCTCCGAGGGAGCCGACAGCTTGTTGAAAGAGTACTCGTTAGGTATTGTGTCCCCGGGGGATCGGCTGCCTTAGCCAGGAAAGGAGGGAATTGGGTTAGCGTGGGGGAGGAAGGTGTATCTGGTCGAAGAGTGGGGCCGGAGGGTGGGAAAGTCAACTCCTCTTCAGGACCTCTTGTGAGGGGTCCCAAAGCAACGGTCCGCATCGCCGTCGGCCTGCAAGCAGTTGCTACGGGTTGCTGGAGTCGCAAGGAGCAGGTTGCAAGCGCCTCGGTGGCGAGGCTGTGCGGGGCGCTTTGCAAAAGGAGGTGCCGACGCCGTGCGCCCTTGGCACAACTTTTTTTGCAACTTCACCGCCATGCGGTCTGCTGGAAGGAACGTGCCCGGGGTCAGGGCAGAAAAGGGAGGGCAGGACCATGTGTGGCTCCGCCTCCCGACCTGCTCCACATGCAGTATATAAGCATATTTTATGATGTTATGTTCATCTCCCACCTCTCTCTTAACAATTTTTCAATTTTTTCAATTTTTCCAACGGCACACCAGGCAACATCTCGCGGCACACTAGTGTGCCACGGAACAGTGGTTGAAAAACACTGATTTAAACGGTTCCTTTGATTTTTTACAGCCTGCATACTAAACCGCTGACAAAACTCATGGTTATCGGAGATGTGGGGCTCTCCAAGACAAAAAAAAGGCACTCGGAATGCCTGTCTGTGTGCACCTCTTAAATGGTGGCAAAAATGCCATAAATAGAAGGAAAAATCCCACAAAGAGATCATAGAGAATAGAAAAAGAGGAGACTAACCAAAAGGGAACCTTCTAATGCTGTGGTTAGAGGGAACTGAGGTGTCTGGGCAGAAAGCCTCCTACTTTTGCGCAGTTGGAGGGGGAGGAGACTAACGAGCTTTCCTGTTGTACAAGCACATCGGAGAACCCATCTGTATGGTTTCACAAAGGCCACGATGGAGAACAGGAATAATTACAATGGTTACAGAAATTACAATATTGGCAGAGTTACAGTAAAAGCAAGACTGCATCAGTTTAGCCTTATCCAGCCTTCAGGTGCAACCACTCCTGAATTAGATTTCCTCAAGTAAAAGGCTTTGTGCTTGAGGACCCTAATTCAAATCAATCCTGCATTCTCTCTGGAAATGAAGGTGACCATATTTTAAGCACTTCATGAGAAGGCAAAACTCCCTGGAAAAGGCAATAATGTTAACAAAAGTTGAGAGCAGCAGGAAAAGAGGGTGAATCCATCGAGCAACACACAGACTCAAGTTACACGAGCTGAGCTGAGGGTCTGAGGACATTTTGGAGGTCATTCATTTACAGCAGTGTTCCCCAACCCCCGGTCCGTGGACTGGTGCCGGTCCGTGGAGCAATCCGCACTGGGCCGCCGCCTGAAGAACTTCAAATCATTTCACTGTGGTGGCGGCCCGGCTCCCGGAAATGATTAAGGGACCCACGGGCTTGAGATTGAGCAGGCGGGTTAAGGTGGGGAAGCTACCTTTTGGGCGCATGCGAAAAAGCAAGGCGAGCGAGGCGAGCGAGGCAGAAGAAGGGGAAACAACCCACCCACCCTCCACTTCGAACCATCGAGTGATGGAGAAGGGGTAGCCCAGAGCGCCTCACCAAACTGGGAGAAGACGACGAAGGCGGCAGTCAAGCGTTAACAGCTGCGAGCTCAGTTCTTCCCGCCCGCCTTGGGGTGAGTGGAGGGAGGGAGGGAGGGGGGGCGTCTCAGGCCGGGCCTGGTGTTGGGGATGGGGAAGAAGAAGAGAGGATGGGATGGGGCGGCCCTTTGGTTTGGACACCGGATTCCCTGGCTGGCTGGCGCGCATGCGCCCGCCCGCCCGCCCGCCCGCCCGTGTGTGTGTGTGTGTGTGTGTGTGTGTGTGTGTGTGTGTGTGTGTGTGTGTGTGTGGCTTTGATTTATTTATGTGTAAATTTAATTCGAAGCGCGGCCTGGGCTCTTTGGGAGCGGGAGCATGGCCGGCGCTTGAGGGGGGGCCTGCTGCTCGTGCTTTATTTCCCCCCCGCCCCCGCCCCAGTCCCAGACCTCAAGAGGGGGAGCCCGGTGGACGCAGAGGCTCGAAGAGGAGGAGAAGTGGGGAAACGGCCTCTCCCAGCGGGGGTTGGCAGGTGTGCGGGGGTGGGGGGGAAGGATTCATCCTCTGCCGGTGGGGAGGCTACGGGGTGAGGCTGGTGGCGGGTGGGGGCCGGTTGGGCCCATCGAGGCAGGCCTACAAGAGGAGGAGCGGGGGGTGGGTGAGGTGGGTGGTTGGGACCCGGAAGACGAAGGAGGCGGGGGGAACGGAGGTGCTCTCATCTGGTTTCTGCCGGTGCGGGATGAGGAGAGGAGCCCGACGGGAAGGCATGCGCAGCTGGGGGGAGAAAAAAAGGGGGGGATAACATTTATTTTATTTATTTTGAATATTTCCCCCCACCAACGTTGGCATCGGGAGCCCCCGGGGGATGGGAGGTTTGGTGGGTTGAATTTGGGCGGGAGGCGGTTTTCCTTGGGCAAACATGAAGGCATGTTTAAATACAATTAAATTAAAATTATTAAATCAAAACAAGTGGGCCACGGAAAAAGTATCAAACATTTACCGGTCCGCGGCGATAAAAAGGTTGGGCAGCACTGATTTACAGGGTCACCATGAGTCAGAAGCGACAGATAACAGCCACATGTACATATGAACTGTAACTCCACCATTCCTCACCACCAGCTCTACTGCTAATGCTGGTTAGAGTTGTCCTAGACCAGGGGTCTGCAACCCGTGGCTCCGGAGCCGCATGCGGCTCTTTGGAACCTTTGCCACGGCTCCGGGAGGTGACTGTGACAGGTTCGCCGCTCCGCTCCACACTGCCCGCCCGGTGATGTGACAATGGTTTTGCGGCTCCCATTTCCCCCCCCCATCGGAAACTGGTCCAAGTGGCTCTTTATGTCTTAAAGGTTGCAGACCCCTGTCCTAGACATCTAAGTAACTAAATGTCCCCCAATTTTGCCCTAACTATTCTCAACAGGCAATCTCAGAGAATTTCCTCTATTGCTTAAATCAGGATGGGGAATCAACAGACTTCAGATGTTAGACCACAACTCCCATGATCCCTCATCATTAGCTAGGGCTTCTGAGAGCTGCATTATTAGCAATATCTAGAGGACAACATGTTCCTCAACCTCTCAAGCTAGTTACAACCATCAGTTTTCCCCATGTGGACATAAACCTTAGTGGCAGATGAACAGTAAAAATAAGCTCCTTAGGCAGATTGCATTATTTCTTAATGGGAAGAAAGTTCTGTAGGTTGCAAAACCAGTCCCAACAAGGAGACAGCCCATATGTTTCAGAGTGCAAGCATGAGCAAAAATGGCTCCTTCACCAGACTGTTGTCATTTTGGATTACACACAGTACTTGACTAAGTCAGATAACAAGGGAATTAACACAGCTGCAGCTGTTTGAAGAATAAGTCCGTTATAGTAGGTCATAATCAGTTTCTTGCCCCCCCATGCCACAGGAAGATTTATTTCACTTTTAAGAGCTGAAAAATTGTCTCTCTTCTTCATTCCACCTCTAAATCCTACCAAAATCTGACTATTTGACTATTATTTGGTATTAAGTATTAAAGTTTAGAAACAATGCATTAGACTTAACATATCAATATTAAAATTGTTAATTTTCATTAAATAAGAGGGCTAATATGTTGATCCAAATCCTTTATAATGTTATGGAAGTAGATTAGATGTATCAGTTTCCCAATGTTTCTTGGAGAATTTCTTCTCACCTTGCAGATTATCCTGTTGAAGCTTTACATGACATCTAGAATGGAGAAATGACGAAAATAAAGGCCATAATTTTTTAAATAACCATTTCTGTGGAGAGGAACTAAACTGGCCAATTGGGTTACAAGGGAGCTGGTAATAATGAATGAATGAGACCCAAACTCAAGTGACACAGGCTGAAAAATCAAAACAAATTTTGACCACCGAAAGACCTACTCTATGACTGTGGTGGTGATCATTGTGCCTGTACAGGTAGCCTGGTATAGTTATCTCAAGCAGTAATGAGTCAGTTATGCTCCAACCTACAAGGCGAGCATGCACACCATGTGATCTTCTGTGATATTTTTCATGCAGAACTGCTTGTGTGTACTAATCAGGATGCTGTAGATGATATAGGTCTTGTAATTGTAACTTTGGCCTTGCTTGTCCAAATATGGATAAATCCTAATTACTGCAGCTAGAAGATACAGATAGGATTCCTGGAGAGGTGAGAGCTTGGGCCAATGCCCTTAATGGCTTACAAAACCCACCATGGCAAAATAAGTGTGTGTGTGTGGGGGGTGAATGTCTCCTTGCAGCAAGGCATTGTTCCAGCATGTCTAAAGAACTCAGTTATAAGACTGTTTCAGAAGCAGCCCATACACAGAAGTGTATGAGCATCTTTAATACTGGGTCTCTAGAAAAAAAATTGAAATTAGTTCTGATTAGGAGATTGAGCTAAAATAGACAGCTGATCTTAATGTACACACAAACACAACAGGATTTATGTAGGATAAATCTTTGGATATGCCAAATTCACAAAATATGATAAACACATCTACTGAAATCAGCTTGAATCAAGAGATTAAACCAGAAGAGAGGGCGGATCTCAATGTGAAGAAAATATGACAAGAATGGTGCAGACTAAGCCCTTAGATGTGCCAAGTCCACGGAATATGATAAGCACATCTGTCTTACTTAATATGTGTGCCAAAGAGAGAAAAATTTGGGCCATTTTCAGTAGCAGAGCAGCCATCAAGATTACTATCAAGATAATACAATAACCCATGAAGATAATGGATTTGACAAGGGGGAAACAACCTGTGAAGATAAGGGGCTTGGCAGGAAAAGAGAAAATTGGGGGGGGATTTCTGGCTTACTGAATTTATTACATAAAAATATTTTCTGTATTCTGATTGTCTAAGGCCACTAGTTAATTGGTATGATATGGGAAACGGAAAATGGAAATGTGAAGACAAACACATAGACCAGGAGGTAGCTCTCTTATAATAGCCAGCAATACATAATAATACATAAAGTATTAACTTGAATTAGAGATGATTGCTGAAATTAGGCACTCTTTGGAAGAATGGGTAAATATACTATGGATGATATATAGAATATATATAGTTAGCCAAATCTATCCTAAATTGCTTAATACTGAATAGCTAAACAGCAAGATTGAATAGATTGTTGAGATTAGATAACCTATATTCTTTGTATTAAAAACAAATGCAAGTAAAAAAGATAGAATAGGGATGAGATAGTAAAGAAACTATGAAAGTATGCTCTTCTAAGCTGGGAAAGGAGATATGAATTATATTTGGCTCAAATGTTGGTAAAAACTGTGATTGAATCGGTAACATGAAAGGAGACAAGCAATATATTTGTTTTATGTAATTTAGTGTAGAAAATAAATTTAAAATGTATATATATAAAAAGAAGTGTATGAGCATCCTCCAGAGGATGGAAAATATACATATGAGAAGTGCTGCTCTTAGTGCTACATTTTGAACTAATCATAACATCCCTAATACCATTAGGATCAGGTGTAGCATTCACCCTTGTCTTGGTTATGTGACTGTACAGGAGGGGGAATAAAGGGTTAATGCCTATGCCCAAATATGGAGTGTGGAGGTGGAGCCTTAGTGCTTAAATAGCTCTACCTGAGGTAGTTAGTTCAGACAGAGGAAAGATAGGGGAAAGATAGGCCAAGATAGGGAAACTGACAGGAACTGAAGAACAGACAGGGCAGTTAGGGAACTGTCAAGTTTGAGTGAGGGAATTAGAACATTATTTGAGTGAACTACTTTGAGAAACTAAGTAACGGAACACAAGTGAACTGTATCCAACATCTTATTATATTCAATAAGCTTTCATTTTATTTTCCCATGTTACATCTTGTCTGGGACTCTGTGAGGGTACTCTGACTAGTGGCAACGATACCCGAGACTAAATTGGTACAGGTCAATGGTCCGCGAGATGACTGGGGGCCTGTGCTAGAGTGAGGTTGTGCCTTTTACTGCTCTGTAGTGAGGGGAATGTGGTAACCTGTCCGCACTCTAAAGGCTGACCGATACATCAGGTTTCCTGGAATAAGGCAGTATGGGCTGTGAATCACGGGATGGGAAGATGATGGAAAGAGACATGTCACACACAATGGAAGAAACCAATGTTTTCCAAAGTTCATTTTCCTAGCCTTAGAGGAAAACACTTTACCTCAAAGTCAGCAAACTTAGTCTAAAACCTTCCCCCTCCTGTTAAACTAATGGCTCTTAACTACCAATCACCAATTCTGACTCTGACTCTTAGAAATCCTGTTCTATCACATCACTGTATTTCATCAAACTGGAAACTGGTATTTGTATGCATGATTGGTGTATGTATGCATATCATACATATGATGTAACCACTTTCCTTTTGTCTTTTGTATCTTTAAGATGAATTAATTGCTGAAAATAATTCTGCATGTTCTGAAGATACTTTATTGTAGAAATGCCAAAGAATCTTCCTGTCCCAATACAGCACGCAAAGTCACATGGGTAATGAGTCACTGCCAGCTGCAACCATTATCAGAAGCATGCTATCAACACTGGAATTTCAGTTGTCACATTCAAGAAACTGGAGCATCGTCTACTTTATTTGAAAGCCTGGTGCTACACTAAAAGCAGCTGCAAAAAGGAAAGAAGCAGGATGTTTTATGTTCTGAAATGAGTTAGGAAACAGTGTGGAGAAAAGGTAAAGAAACGTGACAATCCATGCAAGCATAAAAATCTCTTCTGAGACATGCAAGACATATCCATGAGGTCCCAAGAGTTCATTCCAACATCCAGACAGATGTTACTATCCCAGCGCTGCAGGACTTGATACCCTGGAGCACACAAGCTGTTAAGCAGCATTCAGTGCCAGCTTATATCACCCTCTTAGGTTTGTGCTGGCTTATGTGAGGAACTGATATGATCACACATATTGCCTGATTCACAGCTAGAACAAGCCAGGCTGGAAAGCACCACTGATGAAGGACTCCTTCAGGTTCATTTCCCTGGGATGATAGTTCCACCTTCAGATAAACTCACATTCATCATAAGTCAGTATCTTCCTTGGTGTAAAAATATATTAGATAATTTACAGACAATTCCAGCCTTCTGTAGTACAACGAACAATTTGTGGAATGAAATATAAATAAACACTATATTTCATGAATCATTAAAAGACACCTAACATATAGTAATATTTTAGTTATCACTAAAGAGCAAAAGAGATCAAAAGATACTATGACAAATTTTTATCTATACTTTTAAGGGAAAGAGACTGGCAAGAGGAGTATACAGTAGGATCCATGTATCCATGGAGACCAGTTCAACCACCACCATGCATGGTATGTGTCTCCATCTAGTGACCAGTTGTGGTAATAATATTGTGTAAATCTAGTTCTCTATAAAAGTCTATACATAGCATGGTCTCTGGCTCTCTCTAGTGTTCAGTTCTGGTAACTTCAGGAGATACTGTACTAGTGGATAATAGGGTCTTGCTATATACTGGAAAAAATAGAAGTTCAACCATACTGATAGGAAGGAAGGAAGGAAGGAAGGAAGGAAGGAAGGAAGGAAGGAAGGAAGGAAGGAAGGAAGGAAGGGGGTACAATTTATATTCCATGGAATTTTGCATAGAGCAGTCCACTAGTTAATTCAACGTAACATATACTGTATGTAAAATCTGAAAACAAAGACTCCTATAAATTACAATAATCCCATTAATTATTAACATCACTGCAGTGCTCAACTGTCACTAGTTAATAGCATGCACTTGTTTTGTATTATGCACCAAGTTACTCTAATGCCTTTCAACAATTTCCAAAAGAAAAACCAGAATAGCACAGCTATCCCTCTGAAAACTAGTATTTTGAAGGCATCTCTCCTGTAATCTGCATGGGGAAAGAAAAAAATCATGTATCAATCTAGTACTGCTACAACTACTACAGCTATGTTGCATACTTGAGACAAGCATGAACCACCAGTTTTTATTTTGGTTTTGCCCCATATGCTAGCACTATTTACTTACATACTTACTTACTTACTTGCTTACTTACTTACTTACTTACTTACTTACTTACTTACTTACTTACTTACTTACATTGGTATACCACCCAACTTTCCTGAAGAAACTCTGGGCAGTGAACAACCAGAAACAAAACCAACAACAAAAATAAGATTGGCAGAAACAAGATGGTGGCAGCAAACAATGGGCTAACAAACAGACAAAACAACAGTCTCAGCAGTCGCCAAAGGCAGTTTTAAACCAGTGCTCCCCAACCTTTTTATCACCGTGGACCGGTAAATGCTTGATAATTTTTCCCTGGCCCGCTTGTTTTGATTTAATAAGATAAAAAATGTAAATGCCCCCCGCCGCTGACGCACATGCCAGCAGGTCGTTTCCCACTCTAGGGGGCGGTGCTCATCTCCGTACTCAAGCCGAAGAGCTAGTGTTGTGCGATGAGTCCTTGGCATCGCTGCAAGGAAACACTGTTTTAACTTCCTTGCATTCCCCCCTGGGGAGGGCTACCCAGCCGCCCTTCCTTGACATGAGGCCTCCCTCCCTCCCTCCTTACTTTCTTTCTTTCTTTCCCTTTTCTTTCTCCCTCCCTCCCTTCTTTCTTTCTTTCTTTCTTTCTTTCTTTCTTTCTCTTTTCTTTCTCCCTCCCTCCCCCTCTCCCTTTCTTTTCTTTCTCTCTTTCCCTTCTTCCCTCTTTCTTTCTTTCCTCCCACTCTCCTTCCTTCCTTCCTTCCTCTTTCTCTCCCTTATTTCTTTCTTTCTCTCCCTCCCTCTCCCTTTTCTTTTTTATTTCTCTCCCTCTCCCTCTCTCTTTCCTTCCTTCCTTCCCTCCCACTCTACCTCCTTCCTTCCCTTCTTTCTTTCCTTCCTCATTTTTTTTTTTTTTTTTTTTTTTTTTTTTCTTTCTTTCTTTCTTTCTCCCTCCCTCCTCCTCTCCTTCCTTCCCTCCCACTCTCCTTTCTTCTTCTTTCCCTTTTTTTTTTTTCTTTCTTCCTCTCTCCTCTCCTCTCCCTTCTTTCTTTCTTTATTTCCTTCCTTCCCTCCCTCCATCCCTTTCTTTTTCTTCCTTTCTTCCTCATTTTCTTTCTTCCTTCCTTCCTCCCCCTTCTTTCGTTCTTCCTCTCTCTCCCTCACTCCTTCTCTCCATTTCTTTTTCTTTCCCTCCCTCCTTCCTTTACTTACGTACTTTCTTCCTCCCTTCCTCCTTCTCCCTCCTTCTTTCTTTCTTTCTTTCTTTCTTTCTTTCTTTCTTTCTTTCTTTCTTTGTTCCTTCCTCTTCCTCTCCTTCCTTCCTTCCTCCCTCCCTCCCTCCCTTCCTTCCTTCCTTCCTTTCTCCCTTCTTTCTTTTTCTTTCTCTCTCTCTCTCCCTTCCTCCTTCTCCCCCTTTCTTTCTTTCTTTCTTTCTTTCTTTCTTTCTTTCTTTCTTTCTTTCTTTCTTTCTTTCTTTCTTTCTTTCTTTCTTTCTTTCTTTCTTTCTTTCCCTTTTCTTCCCCCCCTCCTTTCTTTCTTTCTTTCTTTCTTTCTTTCTTTCTTTCTTTCTTTCTTTCTTTCTTTCTTCCTTTCTTTCTCCCTCCCTCCCTCCCTCCTTACTTTTTCTTTCTTTCTTTCTGGCTGGGGGCGATTGCGGTTCGAGCGGCGGCAGCGATGGTGAGATGGGGGCGATTGCGGGGGCGATGGTGGGGGTTGCGGCGGCGGGACGGGGCAATTGCGGGGGTTTGCGGTGGCGGCGGCGGGACAGGGGAGAAGGCGGCGGGGGACGGGGCTGGCAGCAGCGGCAGGAGGGCGCGGCGGGCGGCGTAACAACGGGGCGGTGGCGGGGGGACGGGGCGCATGCGGCGGCGGGGTGTCGAGCGGCGGCGGCAGGACGAGGGAGATTGTGGCGGCGGCGGCGGGACGGGGTAATTTTGCAGCAGCGGCGCGGACGGGGGCGATTGGGCGCGGGGGTCACGGGCGGGCGGCAGGGCGGGGTGATTCGGACGGGGCGATGGCGGCGGGCGGGGTGGTCGCGGCAGCGGCGGCGGACGGGAGCGATTGTGGCGGCGGTGATCGCGCGGGCGGCGGGCGGCAGGACGGGGGTGATTGCGGCAGCGGGCGGCAGGACGGGGCGATTGGGCGCGCGGGGGTCACGGCGGCGGCGGCAGGGCGGGGTGATTATGACGGCGGCGGCGGGACGGGAGCGATGCGCGCCCGGGGGGGTCGCGGCGGCGGCGGCAGGACGGGGTGATTGTGGCGGCGGCGGCGGGACGGGGGTAATTTGTCGCGGCGGCGGCAGGACGGGGCGATGCGGATGCGGCGGGGGGTCGGGCGGCGGCGGGCGGCAGGGCGGGGGTGATTGCGGCGCGCGCGGACGGGGCGGTGCGGCGGCGGCGGGGGTCGCGGCAGCGGCGGCGGGACGGAGCGATTGTGGCGGCAGTCGCGGCGGCGGCGGCAGGACGGGGTGACGGCAGCGGCTTGCGGCGGCGAGGGGGTCACGGCGGCGGCGGCAGGGCGGGGTGATTAGGCGGGCGGCGCGGACGACGGGAGCGATGCGCGGCGGTGGGAGTCGCGGCGGGGGCGGCAGGACGGGGTGATTGTGGCGGCGGCAGCGGAATGCGGGGGCGGCGGGGCGTGGACGACACGGGGTCACGGCGGCGGCGGCGGGGGCGGGTTGCTTGCGGGGGTCACGGCGGCGGGGGCAATTGCGGGGGGGGGTGGCGTGGTGGCGGCCCGGTGCCGATTCATCCACGGACCGGCACCGGTCCGCGGCCCGGGGGTTGGGGAACACTGTTTTAAACAACCAAGTCTTAAGGTGTTTTTTAAACACCAGCAGGAACTCTGCAAGCCTTATCTCACTGGGTTGGTGGTTCCAGAGGGTCGGACAATCTACCAAGAAGGCCCAACTCCAAGTAGAGGATTTTCAGGCCTCCCTCGGGGTGGTGACCTATAGCGAGAGGGCCTGTGATCCAGTGGGCCGGGCTGAAGCTGATCTTTGGATGATACGTTCCGTTAGATAATCTGGTCCCAAGCCATGGAGGGTTTCGTAAACCAAAACCAGTACCTTGAACCTTATTCAGAAGGCAACGGGTAGCCAATGCAGATGAGCCAGAATTGGGGTGATGCGATCGTACCTGTTCGCATCAACCCCCAATCTGGCCACCGCATTCTGCACCCGCTGCAACTGCCAAACAAGGGTCAAGGCAAGCCCCATGTAAAGAGTGTTACAGTAGTCTATCCTCAAGATAACTAGCACTTGCACAAATGTCCTCAGAGAGTCACCGTCAAGGCACAGGCGAATCTGGGTGATGAGTCTAAGTTGGTTGAAGGCCACCCTTGAAACAGTTGCCACCTGGATTCCAGGGAAAAAGACAGATCTAGGATGATGCCCAGACTCTTCACTTTGTGTACCAGCTTCCCTGAGCAGGGGGGAATTCTTTTCCGCTGAGGAAGGTCCTCAGCCATTTTGAGCATAGGTGTGATCCCAAGCAGAGCTGCTGCTGAGACAGCCAAACAAACAGGAGGAAGTGAATGCTGATAAGTTTTTGGGCTGCTAGCAGTTGGACTAGAGCTGCTTCAGAGGCCTCTGCTAATTTAAACTGCTAATTTAAATTGCAGAGCCAGCTTTATTCAAACAAAGGCAGCAGCTAGAACAGGCCTGTCCAACAGGTAGACCGGGGCCTACCAGTAGCCCGTGAAGGGTTCAAAAGTAGCCCGCCAGCCATCAATAAAAATGTGAGGAGATAAGTTCTCCACCTCTACCTCCCCCAACCCAAGGACCACCACTGCCCCAGCAAAGCTCTGGGTCTGCCAGCCCACTGTCTCAGCCAAACAGGGCAGTTCCAGGGCCATGGCACAGTCCCCTGCTCTCCCTACTGGCCAGATGCTCAGAACAGATAAAATTCATAAGTAGAGGTTTTAGTGTAGTAGCCCTCAGGCACTTTCGTCCAGAAAAAGTAGACCTCACCCGTTCAAAGTTGGACAGCCCTGAGCTAGAAGATTCCTCAAACAAAGGAAGCAGGGAGTGGTGCCAGACAAATCCTTTCTCCAGAGTTGCCTGTTCTCGGGTGGGCTCCGTGACAAGTTGCTCTAAGGCACAGTCATTCAGCATGTTGAGAAACCTGGTTATCCCTAACTACCAAATATCCAAGTTCTCCCATCTTTGCTCGGAGGCTTCGAGCATTTACATAGAAGCACCTGTACAATGGGTCCCCCAAGAACGCTGCTTCTTTCTCCTCACCCCCCAGAAGCTTTTAATTCCAGTAGACAAACTACCACATCCCGTTATTCTCCCAGTGTTAATACCTATTAGATATGGGCACGACTAGGCGAAATTGTTGTTTCCGTTTTCGGTTCTCATTATCGTTACGTAATGGGTAACGGTAACGAGAATTACTCCGCTCCAGCTCGAACCCAAACCGAAAAAGAAAAATTGGGTCTGATTTTTCGTTGTTGTTCATGGCATCGAGGTGATCGCGCGATGCCAAGCAGCACAGAAAAAAAGTTTTAAAAATAAAAAAACCCAGATTCCTGGCCATAAAAGCAGGCGAAAATATGCCTGCCTCAGTGAGGGCACCTACCGAGGAGTGGTTTCTGGGGGGGGCTCCCCCCCTCCTGTCCTGGGCTGCTTGCACCAGGCTGGGGGGGGTCATCCTCGTCGTCTCCATTTGCCATGCGGTGGGGGGGGATCCAAAATGGCGAGCGCAATTTTTCTTTTGAAATCCTGGTCCAAAAACCCACCAAAGCACCACAGAAACATGTGAAAATTAGGTATTTTAAATGCCTGAATTTTTATAGTAGCAGCAGTGGGTTTTTTTATAGCAATAAAATGTCGTATTTATTTTATTTTATTTTATTTTATTTTATTTTATTTTTATTTTTTTACACCTGCGCACGCGCAATGATGGGCTGGCCATGGGATGGGACCATGCAAATTTTTGGAGCCATTCCACCAATCGCATGGCCAGGTTTTGCTGAGACTTCTGGATGTGCCAGAGAGGGCATAAAAAGCCCACCAACCCTAACCCTAACCCTAACCCTAACCCTAACCCTAACCCTAACCTGAACCATTACCCTAAGCCTAGCCCTTACCCTAACCCCAACCCTAACCCAGATTCGTATGCAAGTACACTTCCCTTCTTAGTGGGTCAGAGTGATGCACCCAGAGAGGTGCCTTCAACTCCAGAGACCCACTCCCTTCCTCGCTGAGCGTAACCTGTACGGCAGTACGCCAGTATGCTTTCCTTCTTAGTGAGTCAGAGAAGCGCCAACGAGGTTCCTCTGACACACTAACCCCCACCCTAACATAATGTTCTTAGTGAGACAGAGACGTGCCGACGAGGTTTCCTGTCACACTAACAACCCCAACATAATGTATAACGGCGGCTACACGTTACGCTCCCTAAACCACTGTACAAACGACAGTCGACAAACGGAAACGACAAATTTTTGAAAAATTTCACGACAAACGGAAACGACCCGAAACGGGCCCGTCCCGACAAACGACAACTCGAAACGTCATTTTTTCTGGTCGTGCCCATCTCTAATACCTATTATGTCATCACTTTGTGGTTCTCTACCCTCCAAACTCGTTCCACAGGGATGAGGTGTTCCGAACCAGATGCCACTCAGCTCCTGTTGGCTTTCCCCCAGTTATCAGTTTAAAAGCTGCTCTGCAGCCTTTTTGATGTTGAGTGCCAGCAATCTGGTCCCATCATGGTTCAAGTGCAACCCGTCCCTCCTGAACAGGTTTGGCTTGTCCCAAAATGTTCTCCAGTTCTTGACAAATCTAAAGCCCTCCTCCGCACACCATCGCCTCATCCACGCAATAGGCACCTAAAGGCCTATTGAAACTATTGTCTACCTAAAGAGCCTATTCAGGCCATTGTTCATCGTATGAGCCTATTTCAGACCTGGGCCACATGAGGTCAAATTGAGCTATAAAAATGAAAGACTCACAACGAATTTTCCTCAGACTGACTGAGCTCTTTGGATGAGCAGCGAAACATTTCAATCTCTCAAGAAAAGTCCGGTCGCCATGACTCAAATCCAGACAAGATGTCAAAGGGTGTTTCCCGAACATCTCCCCCCTCAGCATGTCCAAACTTTGGCCCTCCAGATGTTTTGGACTGCAACTCCCACAATCCTTTGTCTCTGGCAATTTAAGCTTAGAATTCTGGGAGTTGCAGTCCAAAACATCAGGAGGGGCGAAGTTTGGACATGCCTGCCCTGGGCTTAGCAGGTGTTACCAGAACTGAGAAAAGTTACTTCTTGCACTGCAGCGCCCAGAATGCCACGACAAACGTGGCCATTGGTCACACTCGCTGAGGAGAATTCGGGAGATGCCTCCCCCAAAAAGTAACTTTTCTGCTTTACGTAGTGCCACTTTCTTTCCTTCCTTCCTTCCCGCCTCCACCGCCTCCCCGTCAGACTGAAGAGGAGCTCGAGAGATCGCCTCCCTCGACGGCTTTCTGAGGGGAGCGGGATTTGGGGTTTCGGGGGTGGGGGAGTGGGGGTGGCCCTGGGGCTGTCCTTTGGAGCCCCTCCGCCCTCCGCGAGGGTGGCCAGCGAGGCTACCGCAGGCAAGGAAGTCCCCCCCGCCTCCGGCCGAGCCTCGCCCTCCCGCCGCCACCGCTGCTCGTCCCCCCTCTCTGCCCTTCCTCACCACCATCGGGACTCCATATTTAAAGGACTTGTTTCTCTTCAGGGCTCGCCATCGGCCCGGGAGAAGAGGCATCGTTCGGCCTTCCGCCAGGAACCCAGAGAGGGGCCGCGGCTTCTCCGGACCCATCGTCCCACCCAAAACACGGTCCCCCTGGATCCCCAGGTCGGAAACACCAAGGTTCCGCCATGCGGGACCGCCTCGCCGGCAAGAAGTGCGTCGCGGGTGGCGAACGCCCCAGAGCCACGGGGTGGTCCCACGGGGTGGTCCCACGGGCCGGAAAGGGTGCCCTTGGCAGCCTCTCGGGGCAGCGTCCCTGGAGGAAAGGCGAGCGAGGCACCTTCCCCGGTTCGGAGGCGGGCAGATTGAAAGGACGTAGAAATAGGCGCCGGCAGTCATTTCTGTCTTTGACGTCAGGGTCGTCGCTCCTGATTTTGGCCCCCGGGGCAAAATGGCATTACCTTCCCCTGATTCTACCCTGAGTCATGTATACCAAGCCCTTGTGCCTCTGTTTACTTCCCGTTTCAGCTGAACACCCCCCTTGCGCAGACAGATAAGGCTCCTACACAGTGGAGAAAAAAATCAGAGGGAATTTTGGTCTGGAATGACAAATCCATATACTTGATGATTATTTTAATTCCTTGATTGCTGCGCTTTCAAGTCTCATTCTGCTTCTGATTTCTTGACTACATTCTCCATTTGGATCTATGGTTAAGAACATAAGAACAGCCTTGCTGCAAGAGGCCACAGCCCATCCAGTCCAGCATTCTGTCTTACACAGCGGCTCTCCATTTGCCTCAGGGTATTCCCAAGCAGATGTCTTCATCTGCTTATGATTCCCTGCAAATGGCATTGAGAGAGATCCTGCCTATTTCTCCAACCCAGAGGTTGTCCTTAGACATCCATAATGATCACCATTGATACCCTTGTTCTCCATGAACTTGTCCAATTCTTTCTTAAAGCTGTACACTACACAAAATCTTTCACTTTCGATTTTTTCATTCTCAAAATTAAAGTTGTGTAGTACTTCTTTAGTCATGACTTTTGTCTTCTGCAGTCCCTCTTTTACATTTCATAGAAGTCATTTCAAGCTCCCACCTCCTCTGACTCAATTAGATACAGATAACAATATGTGAGCTTCCTGCATCTCCTCAACTGATCTTCCAGTCCAGTCCCAGCAAAAGCTCAGGCTTCTCAGACCCTTCCTGCTGATGCAACAGTTACTTTTGAACAGGCTAGATGCCTCTTAATCTGGTTTCTCAGTTGGAACCATTCTGCCCTGGATTCCGGGCAAAAATCAAAGAAACAAAAAAAAAACCCTTTTGACACCTTAAAGACTATTACATTTTAATGCAAGCTTTCATGGACATGTCTACTTCTTCAGGCATTAAGTAGCAGTAGTACCATTTTGCCATGGGTTACCCTGTTAGGAGTCCAAACTTATAATGGAGTTTGGCCTCCTAACAGCATTGCTCTCACCTTCACCAAGACTCTGAAACTTCTTCACCATGTTAAAATGTTCATCCAAGAAGGGGAATATCAAATTAGTAAATATCAATATTGCAATTTGTTTGGCTATTTTTGTGGTCCAGTAAATGGTATAGCCCATTCTTACATCTGTGTTATTTTGGGGACCACATGGTCTTTTCCTTGTTCTTTCTGGAATATATAAAATATATTACTATTAATAGCGCAGAGAGCACAACCTACATGACAACATGGACTCTCAGTACTTGGGATCTTCAAATCGACCAGAGGTTACTACAAACTGAAAAAAAAAACCTCCTTATGTTCACCAGGTTTAAAACATTGTTTTGATTTAGTCTGGCACAATTGGGATTTCTGCTTGGTGAATAAACAAATTATAAACCCTAACTTGTGCTAGAGGCTGCTGCATCGTTGTGCTTTTTTCCACACCCCAACAGTGAAAAAGAACGTTTACATTTGGAAGCAAGCAATGTGAAGTGTGTATGTGTGTGTGTTTGGGAGGTGGGCATAATTACCAAATAGTTTGCAAGCTTTTTGTCTTGAAGAGTATAAAAATTCCAACCATGTTACAAGGCTGCTTGAGATTGCAGCCTCAATTTTTGGACTCTTGTCTACAGTTTTTCTACACTATCCATGAAGGAGATTGCTAATCATGATGATTTGGAGTTTTCTTAACAATTTCAATTTAAACTTTTAGTGGTCCAATAAAAGGTAGCATCCAGGCTCACATTATTGTACTGGCATTACTCCACTAGATGGCACATTCTCCATATCCAGTGTCAATGCTGTACCTTTTTATAACTGCATAGTTGATTTATAGAATAGAAAAGGTGGTAGTAAAACACTGTAAAATGGTAGATTATTACTGTATAATAGCCAGATAGAATTGATTTTATACAGATAACATTGATCTCTTACATGGGGATCGAGATATATTTGCCTAGGAAAAGAATCCATGCTGGCAGCCTTTTACATTAAAGTGCAACATGGACTGCCTATGGAAGCTAGCAGAAACTACTGTTTTATTTGGGTCAGAATTCACCAGGATTTAGCACCGGAAATCATTTCTCAAGACTTTGGCCACATCATGAAACATGTGAAGATGTTATTTTCTGAGCATGCAGAAAGTGTCTTTACATTGTCTTATTGTACCAGCAACCCACTTCCATGCCTGTGGTGCTGCAGTTATATTGTTTTGGTTTTGTGCTTCTTTTCTTTTGTTTGGATGGTGCCAGTCTTACAGGGAAGCACTAAGAAAGGGAGCAAAAGTAAAGGAGAAATGTCGGTAATTTTTCTTTGGCACTGAAACAGCAGGTCCAAAGAAATCACTGTGTTGTGACTGGAAAAGTGTCATTTTTACTTGATGCAGCTATGCTTCATGCCCACCCCCCTTACGCTGGCCCCTAAGAAATACCTTGCTAGTGAAGTAACCAATGAAATTCATAGCAATAGGTTTCGTTCTGCATTTAGGTTTCTATTCCTTCGTCTCACTTTTGTGAACCAATGAAATGCTTAACTATAAGTTTCGTTAACACTTTGCAATTATAAAAGCCCCCTCCTGAACATCTTTCTTTGTCTCACTCCTCGTGGCACCCATGGGTTCATGTTCTCTGAATAAAGTTACGTTATTCCACAAGAAACATCTTTGATCTGTTTTGTACTCCTATTTTGGGGATAGTTACCTCTCCGTTGAGGTACCAGTGTCAATATATCATAGCTTCTTGACAAAATAAAGTGGGGGTTGGGGAGAGGGAGGGGGGAAGGCAGAATATTGTGGCACTTTAAATGCTAACAGATCTATTTCAGTGTAAACTTTCCTGGATCAAAATCCACTGCTTCAGACAGAGAGACTGCAAATATATGTCTGTTATATATACAGACTGGTGGGTTAACACAGGAATGGGACCATCAAGCTACAAATTAACAGATCCTCACCAGGATGATAAATTGTGTGCCAGTGAACCTGCTGTAGTATTTTGCCTCTCCCCACTCTTCCATCATCTTTATTTTTATCAGCTTAATAGATCACTGAATCCTGTTCCACTGCCAAACCAACAACACCTAACCATCACCACTACATGTTATCAGGCTGCTTTGGGATTCAGAAAAGCTTTGTGGTATCCACTGAAGTCCTCCAAGAGAATGCCAGCGCAATCACGAAGAATGTCATAGCAAGCTGCCATCCCCTCACACCAATGCCTGAAGCTATTGCTTGACTCGGCCTAATTGAAGGGCTGCTCCTGGTTTTAAAAATGCTGTGCACTGTAGCACTTTTTAATTACTTGATGGAGCCTTTAATTGAATGGCTATGTACAAAGCCAGTCTATCTTGAAGTACTGGATACTAGACCAACAGAAGAAAGTGGATAGTGAGTGGATTTTAGAGAGTGAGACATTTCTTTGTGCATTCTAGTCTTAATTAGCCTGTGATCTTTCTTGAAAGGATGAGGATTAAGAAAACAATTTGATTTTTACAGGGTAATATTTCTTTGGCAGAATAATATACAAACTGCAACATTCCTCTGAAAGAACACAACCCCAAATAAATAAATAAATAAATAAATAAATAAATAAATAAATAAATAAATAAATAAATAAATAAATGTCTGGAAGTTGAGTCATGGCTACTGGACTTCTTTTTGAGAGATAGAAACGTTTCGCTGTTCATCCAAACAGCTTCATCGGTCTGAATACAGCTAGTGCAAATCCTACATCTTATAGTCAGCTTTGACCTCTCGTCACCCTGATCTGAATTAGGCTCATAAGATGAACAATGGCCTGAATAGGCTCGTTAGGGAGACAATAGTATCCATAGCCTTAAAGTGAACAATGGCCTAAGGTGCTGAAACCTATCAAGAATGGGTCGTTAGCTATGGCCTTGGTGGTGAAGGCTTTTTGATTTGTCTGGGTACTTTGGAAAGCACAGCCTGATAAGTAGCAGATAGACTATTCCTGAGCCCGCCACCTCTGTTGAGGGAGGGATTTTCAATGCTCACATGAATGGCTTCCCTTACTCCTCTCTCAAACCACCTCTCTTCTTTGTCTAATATGTGTACATCCTCATCTTTGAAAGAGTGCCCTTTGTCCTTCAAATGGAGGTGTACTGCTGATTCTGGTCCTGAGCTCTTACCCCTCCTATGTTGGGCCATCCTTCTGTTTAATGGCTGTTTAGTTTCTCCAATGTAGAGGTCTGAACACTCCTCACTGCATTGGACCACATATACTATATTGCTCCTTTTATGGTTTGGTATCGGATCCTTTGGGTGGACAAGTCTCTGCCTTAGTGTGTTAGTGGGTTTGAAATAAACAGGGATGTGGTGTTTGCCAAAAATCCTTTTAAGCTTCTCCGACACTCCATCCATGTAAGGAATGACCAGGTCCTTCCGTCGGGTCTGGGTCTCAGACTGATCCCTTGTTCTTCTGGGATGGCCCACTGCTTTGTTGAAGGCCCACTTTGGATATCCACAGGCCTTAAGTGCTGTCTTCAGGTGCCTGTTTTCCTTCTTCTTGGCTTCTGTAGAGCTGGGGATGCTCTCTGCTCTGTGGCTTAGGGTCCTGATGACTCCTAGTTTGTGCTGTAGTGGATGGTGGGAGTTAAACAGTAAGTATTGATCTGTGTGGGTGGGTTTCCTGTAAACGTCTACTCCCAGGCCATGGTCAGGTCTGATGATGACTGCACAATCCAGGAAAGCCAGCCTGTTGTCTTGGGTGTCTTCCCTAGTGAACCTAATATTAGGGTCCACCGCATTGATGTGGTCTGTAAAGGCCTGCACTTCCTGAGTCTTGATTTTCACCCAGATATCATCTACATACCTGAACCAGTGGGATGGTGTTGTCCCTGGGAAGGTGTTGAGTGCCTTCTTCTCCACTTCTTCCATGTATAGGTTTGCAACAATTGGTGACACTGGGGAACCCATGGCACAGCCATGCTTCTGTCTGTAGAAGTCCCCTCTGTACATGAAATATGTGGTGTTCAGACACAGGTCCAGGAGCAGGCATATCTGGTCTGGGTTGAGGCGGCTTCTGGAGGTGAGGGTGCTGTCTTCTCTTAGTTTTCTCTTAACATTGTTAGGGCATCAGTGGTGGGGATGCTGGTAAAGAGTGATGTAACATCAAAGGATACCATGGTTTCATCTGTATCCAGTTTCAGCTCCTTGACTTTAGAAACAAACTCCTCTGAATTGTGTACGTGGTGGTCCGTGAGTCCAACCAGTGGGGCTAGGATAGTCGCCAGGTATTTTGCGATGTTGTAAGTCACTGAATTTATACTGCTGACAATAGGTCTGAGGGGGATTCCTTGCTTGTGGATCTTGGGAAGTCCATAAAAGCAGGGGACGGTCTCTCTGGGATATAACTGGTGGTAGTTCACTCTGTCATTCTTGATAGGTTTCAGCACCTTAGGCCATTGTTCACCTTAAGGCTATGGATATTATTGTCTCCCTAACGAGCCTATTCAGGCCATTGTTCATCTTATGAGCCTAATTCAGACCAGGGTGACAAGAGGTCAAAGCCGACTATAAGATGGAGGACTCGCACTAGCTGTATTCAGACCGATGAAGCTGTTTGGATGAACAGCGAAACGTTTCTATCTCTTAAAAAAAAAAGAAGTCCAGTAGCCATGACTCAACTTCCAGATAAACTCACCTGGATGACTGAGAATCTTCACAGAAATAAATAAATGCCATAGTCAATCATACATTAAAATGTATTATCCACTACATTAGTCAGATATTCATATTTTTCTCAAGGGTACTCCAGAAGTCTTGGAGCGGCCCAGGCAAGCAGCAGTGGGGGATCTGATCACCCCTGTCCCCCCCAGGCCCCACCTGACCTGCATCCACATATTGCAGATTTTTAGTCATCGCGGGTCAGGTGGGTCACTAACCCCTGTGATAGGCGGGGGGGGGGTTACTATACTAAAATATGAAAATATTTTGAACCATCCTTGTGCTTATTATCTATTATTATCTCTTTTCCAATATGAAAACAACACATTGTTGTTTATGAAAATACAGATTTTAGAACAGTTTGCATTTTGTGACTATTTATATTACTGTTTGTGTTCTGCATAGTTAAAAAATAGGCACAAAAACTTTTCAATGACCTTGTACCTCTGTCAGCCCAACCCATGTGGGTGGTATTGGTAAAATAACATAAGTTGCATATATTTCTCAAAGCCCCATCACCTGTACAATCTATGGAAATCCTAGTGGTTTTCATATCTGGCGGTGAAGTCAGAGTTTGGGAATTCAGATCCCATTGTACTCCCTTCACAGGGGCTCAACTCAATGAGCTATATGGTCCTTTCAAGCTTTGCATTTCTAAGATGATGGTGATGATTTACACATAGTTAGGTTTAATTAGGATGTATGTGTGGGAATGAATGCCATCTAACTTACTTCTTGGCCAAAATCCTTCCTGTTTGTCCAGTAATATCCCAAAACTGCCTAATTGGCATATGTGATACTTCTGGCTGTCTGGTGTGCCTTCAGATCTACTGAGGTCACACCCTTGGTTCCACACCTGAAAAACACAAAACTGAAAAAACAACAACAACAACAACAACAAAATACTTGTGCATTTTCTCTTTCACTTTTAGATTGTGGCCATTGCTTTTTCCACACAGTCCAAATTCACAGATGACAAGGCAGCGATGGGGGGGAAAGGGGTTATCAGTATTTTTTTAAGTTCCTCAGTGATCTGCTCTACCTCTTAGTGGTACAGTGTAGAGTATTTAGTATTTAAATATATATTTGCAAACTATAAATAACATTTTTAAAAAGTCATATATTGTGAAAGCAGATTGACCTGTAATTTCACAAACACTGTTCATCTAACACAGTGACTTTTTACAGTAAACACATGTCATTTGCTACAGCAATAAAGCCATTTGCAGGGTAGGGATTAATCAGACTTTTTGCTCATTAAGTATGGCCATTTAAGCAGTGTTCTCAGTTTTGTAAGAGATTTCCAACATTGTCAAAATACACTGAATCCTGTGTAACAAAGAAAGAGAAACACACAAAAAGGTTTTAAAATGAGTTTGCTGTCCAGGACAGCCTGCCCTTCTACATGTCATATTTCCAGCTTATAGAACTGAAATAAATACATTCAGTTTAGCCAACACAACCAATAAAGACAACATAGACTGAAACCACAAATAAAATACCTATATATTAAAAAAACTGTTTTTGTTTGTTTGTTTGTTTACTATAAAATTGTTGAGATCTAACCTCCTTGGAAATTTCATTAAAACCTCTCATATAGTTCTGGAGATAACTATGTTTTGTCTGCCATACATTTCTGAAATAGCCAGAAGGAGTAAAGAATGCTTTCTGTGAAACGTTGGCCCAAAGTGTGTTTGAAGAAAAACAGCAGCAGCATTTTAACTAGAACAGGGGGCAGCTGCTTAGAATCAACCTTGCTATTTTGCTAACTCCTGGTTATGGCTTAGCTGCACTGCACCAAGAACAGCAAGACTGCAACCTGATAGGCATGCAGAAAACCCATTTCCAATACAGTACATTATATAATCCTTGCTTTGAATCTCTGCAGTCCTGTCCTAGTCCTGAACACATTGGGTTTAGTACAAGTCAGCTTGAGATCGGACCACATAAATATCTTCCTGATTGTTGCATTCCTTGAGTAAGAGTAGAAAAGACGTTATTCTAAAGATAGTGCAGGGATTGAGGTATCAGGCCAGAGCTTGGGAGTTCAATTCCCGACTGTGCCTCCTTGACAGGAGCTGGACTCAGTGATCCTTAGGGTCCCGGCTCTGCAGTACTAATATTATAAGCACAGAAACTCATCACTTTATTTAAAGCATTTTCTACCTAACAAGTTGTCAGATTGGTAAAATAGCCTCCATAATATTGTGGTGAAACATCTCCTTTTGGGGGACTGTACTGCCTGGTCCCAGCCTGTGAGTAGCCAGCCAATTAAACCTACGAGTAGAACCCTCTCTCTTCCTCATTCTCTACCAGAGGTGGGTTTGCTGGTGCCTTCCCCTTCTCCTCAGCCTTCTTATTTGGAAGATGATGACTCTCCCCACACCCTCGTATCTGCCAGCGAAAGACTAGCAGAGGATTTATTATCTACCCTGGCTCTGTTCTGCAAGGCGGTTGGTGACACGGTTCTTTACGTTTCTAAACAGCTGAATTCCATTCTCAAGCAATTGGACAGGAACCATTTAGTCCCCGATAGAGGACAGAGTGTTGATAAGGGGTCTCCTCTGTGATCACCCATGCCAAGTGACTGTTCTCCTAAGCCAGATCCTCTGAAAAGCTCCAGCTGTTGGGTCCCCAACCATCTGGCTTTGGAGATTGGCTTCTCTCCCATCAACAGGGGGAGGTGGTGCCATAAAGATTTGTGAATCCCTCTCCAAGCTGTTGGATCTCAACCCATCGAGTATTGATTTTAAAATGGCAGTGTATTTACCGCCTTTACCCTCTGCAACTAGAGTGCTTTTCGACTCCAGACGTATTCCCAGGTTACTTACCGAATGAAAGCAGCTGTTTTGGTCCTTAAATACGGTGGTCCCCAACCCCCGGTCCGCGGACCGGTGCCGGTCTGTGGACCGGTCAGCACCGGGCCGCCTGGGGAGGCCGGGGAGGCTCCTCCCCCTTTCCTCCGCCACCCTCCTCCTCCTCCTCTTCTCTCCCGCGGGCCGCCAGTGGAGGAGGAAGGCTGGAGGAGCGCAGGAGGAGCCGCCGCCGCCGCCTTTGCCTTTGCCTCCCTCCTCCCCTCCCCTCCCCTCCTCCCAGGCCGGCCAGTCGGCGACTCCGCCCCAAAACGCTGGCGCCCCGGCGGCGTTGGCGGCGGCCGCTTGGGCTCCGCCAGGAGGGACGCGGCGGCGTTGGCGGCAGCCCAGAAGACCGGGCTCTCCTCGGTCCGTTGCTCTCCTCTGGGGAAGAGGAGGCGGAGGCGCCCATCCTCCTCCTCCTCCCCCCGGGATCCCGCTGCTGGCGCCCAGCTCGCTTTCTCCGGCGGAGGAGGAGGCCCACAGCGGTGGCGGCAGCAGGAGCAGGAGCAAGCGCGGCGCCAGCAGCGAGACCCAAGCGTGGCACCCGCCCGGCCGCGCCGGGAAGCGCCCTCGCGGCACCGACGAGCCGCCTCCTCCTCCTCCTGCTCCTGCTCTGGTTCCTCCTCCTCCTCCCGCTGCCGCCGAAGGAGCAGCAGCGAGGGCAATTGCGGAGGGGTGGCGGCGGCGGCGGGGGGACGGGGGCGATTGCGGCGGCGGCGGGGGGCGATTGCGGGGGGATGGCTGCTGCTGCTCCTCCGGCGGCGGCGGCAGCGGGAGGAGGAGGAGGAGGAGGAGGAACAGGAGCAGGAGGAGGAGGCGGCGGCTCGTCGGTGCCGCGAGGGCGCTTCCCGGCACGGCCGGGCGGGTGCCGCGCGCGGGGCGCCGGGGCCAGGAGCCGCGCGTGGGTCTCGCGGCTGGCGCCCCACTCACTTTCCCGGGGCGGAGGAGGAGGGCCACGGCGGCGGCGGCAGCAGGAGCAAGCGGGGCGCCAGCAGCGAGACCCGCGCGTGGCTCCCGGCCCCGGAGGAGGAGGCAGGGGCCCGCCTGCCCAGGAGCCCCAGGTTCCCCCCACCCCACCCGTGTGTGTGTGGGGGGGAGTGGCACGCCCGACGCCCCAAGCCGGTGAGTGCCGCCGCCGCCGCTCTCGTGCCTCCCCCTCCTCCTTCCCTCCCATCCTTTGCTTTCACCCCCTTTTGCCTCCCGCCGGACCCCCTTTCGCATTCTCCCCCCCTCCCCACCCCCACCCCCAGCTTCGGGCCACAGAAAAATTTTCAAAAATTTCCCGGTCTGCGGGGACAAAAAGGTTGGGGAGCACTGCTTTAATATATTTACTAGAAGGGTCTTCCAGGAAGCCTCTATAATACCCTTGCTATCAAGGAGCCCTTATAGACCAAAGAAAGAAACCTCAACTCCTTTTCCTTCACACTCTGTTGAAGTGAAATCTGACCTTCAACCTACATGCTTACCCCAAGGCCATGTTTCTTGTGCCGGGATAATGCTGGACCAACTCCACTCTCCAGGATCCATGAAGGAAGAGAAGTGTTGTCCTCCCTGGGAAACTGTCTTTTGAAACTGAAATCTACCTTCTTCACAATGCCAACTTCCCCTCGCCATAAGAAACATAGACTTCCAGAGGAACCCTTGACAACTACATCTACTAATGATGTCTTGCCAGCTGCACTCTCCACCCCCACCCCCCCTCTGGACAATTTCTGTCTTTGGGCTATCCTGTGTCCCTGGTGACTCCTATGACTCCTGTGGTGGAAACAATGGAATGTGCTGTGACTGCCACTAAACAAAATGTCTATGCTGTCTCCCAGAGAAAGGAAAAGGAGCGGGAGAAATTTGTTCCGCTATAAAACTGATCTCATGGAACATAGGCCGTTACTTCACGAACCTCTCGCTGCGTGGCAAGCCGTAATTTCCGTGCGAATCGATCGCTTCAGTCCGCACGCTCCTCCTCTTTGGATTCGGCGCCACCCCGACCACGCCCCCTAAACCGTGCTCCAAGCGGGGCGAGAGATTCCCCTGCCGGAGGCCGGGAATCTTCTTCGCTTCGCATCCCGCTTCGCATCCAAAGTCACGTGTGGCCAGTTAATATATATATTTATTTATTTTTTAACTTACTTTTTCTCCGAAATGCCGATGCATAGATATTTCGGTTAACCCGTTCTTTTGATCTTGCCTTCTGTACACGGGGCAGGGGCAACAGAGGGGGCAAGCGTCCCGGGTGACGTGAGCAGAGCCCCTCTGCTGGCAAGGGATGGCGAAGGGCTGCGCAGAGGGAGGGGGAGGGGTGTCGGTGCCGCCGCTGCAAAGACACCCCGTGCGCGCCCACCCAGAGAGCGGCGGCGGGGCACACAGGGCGATGAAGCTGAGAGAAGCCTCTCCCAGCCCCCCCCCCAAAAAAACCAACCCAGCTGCTCTGCTTCAGGGAAACACGATGGCCGCCCACAAGTCCTCGGGACAACCGCAGGGGCCTTTGAGCGCCGGGCTTGACCACTGGCTTGTGCGCCTCTGACCGCAAATGACAGCCGGGTATTGATGCATCGATACGCCGTGGTAATTTTTTTTAAAAAATAAAAGAAAGCAGAAACCGGACGTTGCAAGTAAGCTTCCGAATGCGAAGGGAGCACGTGAGGTAGTAATGGATTTGATCCTAAAATTTCGCATGGTGAGGACAGAGAAAGAGGGGTGGGGGCGAAGGGAGACCACGTGACCGGCTTCGCATTCAAAGCGAAGGCAATCCCGCTGCGAAGCGAAGTACTTCGTGAAGTAACGGCCATAGTGGGTTGGGGGGGGGAAGTATGATCTTGATTTTATAGATTTCCTGTCTAGATATGATATGATTTTTCTGCAGGAAACCTGCTCTTTAAAGGAACCTAGTATTGCTGGTTTTGTTTCCTATCACCTTCCTTTTAAAACTAATAAGATGAGTCGCTACTGATCTGGCCTAAGTTGCCTGGTGAAGCCTTCCTCAAATATTGGTTTTCTCAAAATCCTGGAACCCTGTACCCTGGAATATTGATAACAGCCCAACTGAACAGGTTACATCATTTAAATATTTAGAGGTAATTTTCCACCATTGACTTGACTGGATAGAAATTCAGGTATATCTCTAACAGCACTTTATCTAAATGCAGTCACCTGCTTTCATTATAATAGCAGCAACCAGTTTATCTCTGCAGCTCTTAAAGTTTTACAGGTAAAGACTATGAGCCAATTCCTGTATGGTGTTCCAATTTGGATCAAAGCGGCCAATGAGAAAGTAGACCTGGTTATGGCCTCCTTTTTAAGACACATTTTAGGCATCCCTGATATGATTAAACTATCAACTATGACCCTTGAGTTGGGTATCCTCTTACCTTTGACCATGGCAAAGTCTTTGGCTTTCAAATACTGGTTAGGCCTTTACTATAATAGTCTCCCTGGCTCCTTACTCTTTGATCTCTTAAAAGACCCCTTTAATTCTACTTGGGACACCTTTTTTGTAACTAAACTTCAAAACTTAAATTTTACTCTCACATCTTTCACAGATATTGAACTTAACAGAGCTGATCTGATCATAAAGGCGGCTTCATGTCCGTCTTTGTTCCACAACTACTTTTGTACCATGATAATGTTTGTCGCAATCACGTGGTTTTGTCCCTGTAACGTGACAAATGTTACCTCACAGTCTAGTACCATGACAAAGAGTTGACTTTCTTGCATCGCTGTAGACAGATCAAATTTTTTTTTAAAAAAGGCAGCTAATGATTTCTGAGAATAAGAAGGGTTTTGTTGCGTTACAATAGTTACTACACGGTGTCTTGTACCGGTATAGGAAGCGGACAGAAGAGTGACAAGGGGAAACACCATCCCAGCACCAGGTACAAGATTGTGGCATTTAGACCCTGTTTAAGGGGCATGTTCGTGACAATTTTCTGTAGTTGCTCGACGGATGTGAAGTAACTTTTTTTGTACCGCTCCTAAGCGCAACATTTACAGAGACAAAACAGACATGAAGTAACTGCCAAAGACAAGATTACTGGAAGTAGAAACTCAGTCACTTTCTTCTAGTCTTAATTCAGTCTTCTCCCCACATTATTTTAATCTACCCCCTTCTTTTGGACATGATTTGTGCTATTTTCGTAAGTTAGTAAATCCAAATAAGAGCCGTGCCTTTATGTTAACTCAATTTAACATATTTCATTCTTCACTTCTGTCTGGAAGATACCATAATAAGTTACGCAAACTCTTCTTGGAGCAAATCCTTAGTCTCCCAGGCCCTCCTGAAGAATATATGAAATTTCTCCTTCGGGACAGTTCTGAACTAGTCACTGCCTGGGTAGCTGACTTTCTAACAGCTGTATTTTTAAAAAGAGAGAGAGAGAGAGAGAGAGAGAGAGAGAGAGAGAGAGAGAGAGAGAGAGCAGCGCTCTGTGAACTTTAGTTAGACCATTGATGAGAGTTATTTTATAATGTTCTGTTTAACCATTTAGTTTTTATTTCTGCACTTCCTTTGTTTTAATGCCATTAAAGGTTTATGGAATGGATGGAAATATTGTGTTTGTGTTAATAAATTAAACAGAGAGCCTAGCATCCCCCATAGCTGACAGGCTTTTGTAAAAAACATTTGAAGGGGAAGGGGAAACTGCTCCTACTTTTTGATTGTGAAGACCAGGCTTTTGGCAAGAATCCCTTTGAGATTCTTGTCAAAAGCTCCTCCTCATTTTTGTCAACCTCTTCTCCAACAAGAAACAAAGAGGAGGGGCATGAACAGGATTCCCTTTCCACTCTTGCTTGCTCAGAAGTGACAGATGGGTCCTCTTTGCCATCGACAGATGTTAAGGAGGAGTAAGTAGCAACAGCACATGGTGATCTGGTGATTCACAAGCCCTATTCGGGCCTTTACACATACCCAGTGTGGGGTAGTAAATGAAGGAAAAGACAAACTCAGGAATCTTGGGTCTGAATCTCTACTTGGCTATTGAAGCTCACTGGAGATGTAGAATTGGTAAAACCACTTTTTAAATATCTAGTAAAATATAAAATAAAAAACTGAAGGCTCTCTTAGGGTTGCTGTAAGTCGGTTCTGACTAGAAAGCACAGAACTCACAGAATGACAAGAGCAACATTCAGTCACGTGTAAACATGAAGGACTGTCGGGAGGGGGCAATGTGTATGTTTAAGCTTTGTCCCCATCTCATCTAAAAGTGAGGCAGAACTTCAGATATTCAGTGTGAAAGTTTGCAGGGTTATTATTTGTAAGCACATTCATCACATCTCCCATGATCAAAAAGTCTGTCTTATCAAAGTTCTAGAGCACTTCCCCACTACAAGAGCATTCGGGTGTATATATTTGTAAAGACCTCTGCAATCTTTGCATTGAACACACAAACACCTGCATTGCCTCTGGGCAGGATGCCGTTCAGTTGGTTCTCACCACTTTTAGGCATAATGTCAGTATAGGGCTACAGCCTGCCATCTGCTGGACAGCAGGCTTTGGTGAGTGCCTGACTGTTCATTCTACAGTGGCCACTTTCAAATCTCCAAAAAGGAGACCAATAGAGAACACTGATTTGCATAAAAAGCGCAATTACAGAACTGGCATAGGAATCCTAATAGGGATTTCAAGGTAAGTGACATAGTTGAGTGTTTTTGCCTGTTCCATTCCCTCATGAGTTTCTATTATTAAGTGGGGTTTTGAACCAATGTCTGCTGAATCCTATGTCGCTTGATCCACTACACCAGTGGTGGCGAACCTTCGGTCCTCCAGAAGTTTTGGACTACAACTCCCACAGTCCTTTGTCATTGGCAATACTGGATTGGCATTCTGAGAGTTGTGGTCCAAAATATCTGGTGTGCCCAAAGTTCACCACCACTGCATTACACCATACTTACTCATCTATATGTACAGGTGCAGAATTAAATTTTGATTTTTAAATTATAACAGAATTATTATGCAACTTTCCTGAGTGGAGGATACAGTGATCAGCTGTCTTCTTTGCCTGCTTAATCTATTAGCTGCTGACTGGCAACTTTAAGGGCCCTGATTCTTAGGTTTCTTTTTTTCTTTAAAACCAACTTGGGACTGTAGGACCTTTTAAAAGGAGGACACTATCAAAGGATCTATAGCAGTGATGGCGAACCTATGGCATGGGTGCCAAAGGTGCCACTCAGAGCCCTTTCTGTGGGCACCCAACATCACCCCTTCATAGCCACCTGTATTCAGGTTAAATTACTGTATTGGCACTTTGCAAAAAAAAATTGTGGGTTTTGAAGGTCTCTTAAAGGTTCGCCATCAATGAGCTATAGCATCTAGAGATGATCACAAAATGAAAATATAGCATTTTGGTTTGGTTTGGTTTGGTTTTCCTTTTGTTTCATTTCATTAACAATTTTAAAAGAATTTATGGAATGTACGAAAATAAAACAATACTATAAAATGGCTCCCCTGGGTTCTAGAGGCTCCAAATTTGGTGGGTAGCTTTCTTGAACTCTTCCCTTGGAGAGGTTTGGAGTTCAGGGGGATGAGTTATTAAACTCCAAAGTGGATCCCCCATGGAAAAAGAGGAAGAGGAGAAATGTGACAGTTAAAACTCAACCATCCTTCCCCAGCAAAGGAGGGGGGTTGAGGCGAGTGATAAAATGACTCTGTTCTGTTCTGTTCTATTTTCACTTGCTTTTCCCTAAAGGAAGGAAGCACAGGCTCAGGGCCATAAATTTTCTCTTGCTCTTTCAGACATTGAAACTGGGTTTTTATTGCTTTAACAGCTAGTAACCCTTCCAAGCAAGACCTATTCGCACTCACCTCACCCCCTCCTTCATATTCTACAGCACAGAGGGGAATGAGGCTTAAGTTTAAAACACCACATTTTCCCTCTTCCTCTTTTTCCATGGGGTATCCATTTTAGAATTTAATAACTCAGCCCCCTGAACCCCACACCTATCCAAATTTGGAGGGCTTACAGGGAAGAGTACAAGGAAGCTACCCGCCAAATTTGGTGCCTCTAGGACGAAATGTTTCATTTCTATAGCAAAAAAAATGGCAGTTCATTTCATTTCATCACAAAACGCATTCTGCCATTTTGTTTCATAATGAAACGATTCATTATGTAACAAATTAATGAAACAGTGTTTCATTTTTCATTTTGTGCCCATCTCTACTAGCATATCTTCAGACAGGGGACTGTCCTCTTTAAAAGAGGACATGTGCCCCATTCTATACCAGTCTTATATCCATTGCCGCTTCCCTTGTTCCATATTCAGTGAGGTTTGGAACAGAACCCACGTACAGCTATCCTGGAAGCGGGTTTTTGCTAGACAGGAGCATTTTGTGCTTTGAACAAATTAATGCAACTCATGTCCATAGCACCTGTGGTGGCACAGTGGCCCACCTCCCCACCCCCCAGGCTGGCTGGGCCTCTTACCAGGATCAGGGTACTTCTAGGGTCTTTTCTCAGTGCATATGCACCAATCCCACCAGACACCCCTTCCCTACCTCCTCAGGCAGCTGACACGTCTGGCAAGGAGGTGGGAGTACATTTCATTTGATAAGTCAATTTCCTCACTGACAGCAGTTAGAAATATGTGCAGCAGTAAGCAGATGTAGCTGCATATATGCCCTAAGCACATCCGATTTTGCCTGATTTCAGAAGCTAAGCAGGGTCGGCCCTGGTTAGTACTTGGATGGGAGACCACCCACCAGGTGCTATAGGTGCCTGGAGTAGGAACTGGCAAGCCACTCCAGTATTCCTGCCAAGAAAACTCCATGGACATGGGGTCACAAAGAGTCAGTCATGACTGCAATGACACCACACACACACACACACACACACACACACACACACACACACACAGCAGACTTGGAAAGTAAGGCTATGAATATACAATACTGTATTGAGCATATGAATATATTTTATTTTAGCACCCCATCTCTGGGTTCTTATTCTGTAAATTTTCTTCTCAAGAATCAGCTGTAAAATAAAGCACACTAAATAGAAGTTATATATAAAATATCCTGTGTCAGTCCTCTTTCACCGTTTGAAGGAATACCTTTTCTAAAAAACTGTGCTATGTCTATCATCGAGTTTGACATCAATACTTGAAAGCACAAGTGTTCCTGACATTGTATAGTGATCCTGGTGACACTGACAGCCAGGATCCTGTTTATTATGAAGATGATGTACATGGAAATTTTTCTACAAATTTCCTTTTGCCAAAGAATGAAAAAGGATGTTTTCCCAGTTGATTCTTCACTGTTAGCCAGGAAGGTCAAGGGGAAGTCTTCAGTGACTTTTTTTCCATAATAGAGCAGATGGTTTCTTCTCAAAAAGAAGCAGGATGTAGATATGAAAAGTGTTGTCCATTTCAAACTTCATTCAGATTTTATTTGCACAGCTTCTGGTCACTGTGTTGAATTTTCATAATGCGATCTCTCACATCACAGTGTGATGTCAAGGAGTATCTCATTCTTCAAAATCATCTCATGATGACAGATTTCTGATAATGGGTGGGAGATTTCTCGTGCACCAATCATTTCTAATTCTCAAATTTTAGTTCTAATTGTAATATTGTTACAGTGCAGAACCTGAAGCTACCACTACATTGTGTTACGCATAAATGTAGCACAATCTTTACAGTTGATACAGTATGTAATATCAGATCCTGGGAGGAGGTAAGAGAGATATATCATTGGATGGGGAACCAAAAGTGTACTTTGTATCAACAGAAGATGCCATCACATGCCAACTACTCCATACAATGTACAGTGGTATCTTGTATAAAGGAATTAATTCGTTCCAAATGAAATTATGTTAAGCAATTTTTCCTTTATACAAATTCCCATAGGAATGCATTGAAAACGGAGCGATCCCATTTTATGTTGTATGGATTCTCCCCATAGGTGATTATGTTAAGCAAATTTCCCCTATCTCCGGAATTTTTTATGTTGTACAAATTTTATGTTACACAAGCTGTTTGTTATACAAGGGTCCACTGTATTACTCACAGTTGGCCAGTAATTTAACTGTCAGCCAAATAACTGGCCTTATTGATTTATTTGGTGTGAGCCTTGGGGCACAGGGCTTTAAATTGAGGTACTGCAGCCAAAGCTGTGTTCATGACCTGGGGTTCAATCCCAGCCAGCCAGCTCAACCTTCACGCAGCCTTCCATCCTTCTGAATTTGGTAAATTGAGTCCCTGACTTGCTAAAGTAGGGTGGGCCAATGTATAGCCTGCATTATTAATTTGTAAACCTCCTAGAGAGTGCTTTAAGCACTATGGAGTGGTATATGAGCAGCATACTTTGCTTCTGCTTCTGGTATAGCAGAACAATTGTTAGAGGAGATCCAGCTGGGCTGTAGGACTTGCTTGGTGTCATTGGATAAGATTCCATTCCCCCCCCCTCCATAACCTACCTTACAGGGCTGTTGTGATGACAGAAGGGAGGAATCAGGTAACCGGTGGATTAGGAGGAGGATGGGCTAAAAGTAAAACTGATAAAATTTAAATGGTGCCGAGGTATCCACACATACCCAGTGCCACACAAATTCCTTGTGCAGTGCATCCCTGCATGGATGAATGGTAAGTGTAACAAATATTAGTGAAGCTACACAGGCATCCTTTCAGGGTTTGGGGAAGCTGCTTTTTTGGGG
Source organism: Phrynocephalus forsythii (assembly GCA_029282475.1). Classification (NCBI taxonomy): domain Eukaryota; kingdom Metazoa; phylum Chordata; class Lepidosauria; order Squamata; family Agamidae; genus Phrynocephalus; species Phrynocephalus forsythii. The sequence goes on from JAPFRF010000001.1 coordinate 142,486,748, forward strand.
AAGCAATTCCCAGAATCCCCCGGCTAGCATCACTTATGGAGAATTCTGGGAGGTGTAATTCCACAAAGTCATTTTCCCAATCTCTGGAGCCACCTGCTAACTGAACCCATGTGCAGCTCTATCTGGAAGTAGCTGGTGGAATATGTTTTCATTCTGAAAGAATCCACTCGGTTTCTAGCTGGAATCAGTGGCAGAGCTCCCAATCCTGTTACAAACCATAAGTCAAGAATGCATCACACTTTTATTTGCACTCATTTGGTGGTAATGGTAAGTTGTACTTCTTACTCCAAGGTTATGTGTGCAATAGAGCTGCCACATCTGGGCCTAACTGTATATTACAGACACCCCGCTACTGCTAAATGGTAGTTGTCACTACATTGGTGGCTTTATTCCACTTGTCATTCATTTCATTTCTTGATGTAATTACTATGCTCTTTTGCTCCTTTTCAAGTTCCACTCTTTTTGAGATGTGGTGACCAGAATTGTACACAATACTCCAGGTGCGGCCTTACTACAAAGAAGTTAGGGATGAGTTCTTTCTTAGCTGCCTCTTTCACTTCATTCTAAAAATCCTGGTAGCTGTTTCTCAGTTACCTCTCCTGTCGCTTACTGAAAACTCGCTGCTATCTTCTTGATTGAAGGATTGAAATTTATTTATTTATACAATTGAAATTGTAGCTTGTTCAGTTAAAGAACAGATACTGGAGACTGACAAAAGTTCAGGATCCTGTGGTAAAACCTATTCACAGAATTTATATTTCTTTTGGCTGGTGAGATTGAGGGCATGGCTTCAGTTTGCTAAACAGACCAAAACGAGAGAAACACATTTCAAGGAGTTGAAAAATGAAATGTGACTTTGCTCTAGAAATCAACCAATTATTCCAGAACTTTATGTCAGTGTGATGGTTGGCTGAAATGACTTGAAATATAAACACAATAGCAGAGAGGGGAAAAGAAATGTCAAAACAGGCCACTGAAGGGCACATCTGGAACAGGGATGGTGCCGAACTCACGAAGGTTTGCGCAGAAATGGAACTGCAGTCGGAGTGCTATTGTGTTGGATCAAGCAAAGAAATAATAGTCATCTCTACAGATTTTGTTTAGGCACTTGCTAAAAGGTTTCCTCTGTGTCCTGGTTACACGATTGCCTGGCAACAGAGCAGCCTGGCCTCTTAGATTTTGAGCCCAAAGCTCAAAATTAGCAGACCTTGATGCAATCCTGACACACTTATGGTATTCAAACACATTACTCATTCAAATCCAAATGAAAGAAGAGGCTTGAGTTTCCAGTGGGAATGGCACTTCTGGTCAATTAGAGCTGGCCTGGAGACATTTTGCCTGAGGCAATGAACAAGATAACTCCCTCTTTTAAATGTTGCCTTAGGGTTGCAGGACTCTGGCTGCAGTGGCAGCTTTACACAGTCCCTCCTCATTGGCCACGATGGATGGTGGCTGATGAGAATTGAAAGGTGGGTTTTTTAATAAGTAATGGGCAGTCAAGGAAAAGATTTTCAAGTGTGGTTGTTGTTTTTTAAAAATCCTTCTGAGGGTGCAATTCTAAATACCTAGGATGATGGACAGAGGCATAGCTAGGGCTTCCAGAGCCCGGGGCAACAGTCAGTTTCTGCACCCCCATTGCAAAATATAATCTGGATGGTGGGTGGGGAGGCAGCAGCAAGGGGTTCGGTAGGCAATTAGGCGCCCCCTAATTGCTGCGCCTGGGGCGCCCTACCCCCTTGCCCTCCCAAGCTACGCCCCTGATGATGGAGAGGTGGCTGAGCTGGCACTAAACCAGGCATGTCCAAACTTCGGCCCTCCTGATGTTTTGGGCCACCACTCCCAGAATTCTAAGCTTAGCTTGCCAATGGCAAAGGACTGTGGGAGTTGCGGTCCAAAACATCTGGAGGACCAAAGTTTGGACATGCCTGCACTAAACCATCTGAGGCCCTGGGGAAACCAAACCCCTCCCACCCTTTGATGCTAGAAATTATTTATGTACCTTGATCTCAGCCTACCTTGATGCCTATCAGCACAGGCGTGACATTGGGTTGAGAAGGTTCTGGAGATAGCATGACTCGGCTTCTGCTCATTTTAGACCCACTATAGCTAATTTGGCCTGCACTGTAGATCTTCCTTTAAATGGCTTTAAATTGTTTTAATTTAATTTTTTTAATATGAAATCTGTATTTTTTTATATTGCACTTTATCTTATTTTTATTTGTTTGGACACTTGCCTTTTAAATATTTTGTAAGCCCCTTTCAGCTCCCTTGATTGGGAGAAAGGAGAGATAGAAAGAAAACAAATAAAATGAATAAATATAGCAGGAACAAGATGTGAAACATTCCAGTTATATTTGCACCTGATATTCCAGATGCTTCCCTCGTGTGAGGTTCTGTATAAATCTTTATTTCAGATGCATTACTAGGAAACCAAGGCAAAATGTGACAGGTACCCCTCCTCATGAGATTCCTCAAGACATCTGGCTGGCCACAGGAACCAGAATGTTGCTCCAGCTCCTGGATGGAGCAACATGTGGGCTTCCAGATGTTGCTGGATGGCAATGCTTATTGTGAATCACCATTGACCCTATTGGTCAGGCTGATGGAACAACCTGCCTGCTCTGGCATAAACAAAACCATGGTCTGATCCGGTAAGGCCATTGCTAATGTTAGGATAAGCCTAGGCCAAAAAAGCCACCAAGCAGCAGCTTGGATAAAGCTGAAGGTACAATCGCAACATTTTCTGTTGACAAATCATGTCCACCCACTAGATTATTGATGGCGCATTCAAAATGGCAAGTTGATCCACTTGTGGATTTTGCCATGCCATTGTCCAGGCTCTTGTGCCTGTTGTCTGAGCCTTCGTGGTGAGGGACACTATTTTTTAAAGGTTTGTTACACTTTTCAGGTACTGATTTCTCATTTTATAGAGCCCTTCCCCAGCCCAGTAGTGCGGCCTGAAACCGGTCACTTCACCTGTGTGCCTAGCAGGCTAGCTTCTTCTCATATCTTTCATATAACAGAGAGAAATTCAAGAAGCTTCATGTTACCCATCATTAGTGATGGGAAGCTTTGCATCTTTTCTTTCATCCATGCTGTGACTGAAGCAGCAGGAACAAATATGTAGTCCTCCCTATGGTGTTATTGTTCAACCAATAGAACTCTCATCATTCTTCATCATCAGCTTTGCTGCCTGGTGCTGATGGGAACTGAACTTCAGCAATATCTGGGGAGCTCCATGTTCCCCATCCCTGAATTAAAGGCATGGGAACCTTAGTCCAAAAAGGATGTAAGAACCCAAGTTAGATCTCTCGTGCTTTCACTCCCTATATGTCAATAAAAGCCAGACCCACACATTTCATTTCTAGATTGTTTTTGCTATTGTATCTCAAGGACAAAGAGTCACCCAGTCTCTTATAGAGTATAGTATACTAATTCACCAAAAAAGAAAAGAAAAGAAAAGAAAGAAAAAAGAAAATATATGTAAGCAGAAGGGCAGCACCTTTCATTTATCCTTCAGATTACGTAAGAAACCAGTGGTTACAAAAAGCAACAGAAACGAGGAGAGAAAAACCAGTGTGAACTGAAGCTTGCTGCTGGTCTTAGGGATGAGAAAGCTGAGCTCTGCTTCCAGTCCCATTAATTTGGTACTCAAGGGAAGTGCCCTGTGGAGTAAGATGCCACCGAGGAGGGGCTGGAGAGAAGGCATTTTTGTGTATGTGTGAACAGCAGGAGGCGATGGTGGTGGTGGCAGCAGCAGCAGAGAATTAAAAGAGTACCCAGCAAGGAAGATTTTTCTCTTGGTATGGCTTCCCTTCAGGTCCCAGAGATTCCAGTGTTTTTGTTTTGTTCTGGACCGAGGAGGACATGGCGGCCTCAAGAATTTACTCCAGCACTCTTGGAGTAAGGCTAGAGGGATGGGTCAGTATTCTGAGGAATGGGAGAATCACTCAAAACAAGAGGCCAGGACTGCATCACCTTCTCAAAAGGACTAAAGTACAGCGTTCTCCCGAAAAGTGTTTCTCTGAGTGTCCTTGGGATTAAAATGAAGAGTTTACAAGACAGGGAAGGCGAGAGCCACAAACAAGGTAAGGAGGGGAAGAGAGAGAGGTTTCAGGGCAGCTCAGGTGTGGCTGAGTTCAGACCCGTGTATGTCTGCAGGTTCGTGACGGGCCTGAGGCTGACGCAGCAGCAGAGGTGGATGGGGACTCCTCGTCCGTGGTGTCACTCTGTTCCTCCTTGTGAAGGCCGAGGCTGATGTGGCTCTGGAGGGCGGCTGGGGTCAGCCATTCCTTGGGCAGGCAGCTCTGCAGGAAGGGAATACAGGAGCTGAAGTAGGCCAGGCGGTTCACCCAACGTGGGATCTCCTTCCCGCACAGGATCTGGGGAATTGACAGAAAAGAGAGTGTAAAACAATGACGCTTGCAAGAGGCAAAGGACTGGCAGCGAAGCACATAAACAAGCAGAGGTAGCAAATGCATTATAAAAATAAAGCAGGGTCAGGTGGGGTCTCAGCAGTTGGGCTTCAGCCCCAATAGATGCCAGGCCCTAGGTCTTTATAACGTAGAAATAAACTCCACTCCTGGTCGCCGCTTTAACACAACTGTCTCTATGCAGTGGGATCAGTCAGCAAGAAATGGTAGAGAGAAAGCCTCCAGGGTACCAACCAAACGTAACTAGACAGATGGCAACACGCCTCGCTGTTTGTTCCGCATGCAGGCTCTAGGGGTGAAGTAGCCTTCTTCCAGCAGCGCTGAGAGAGCGAAGCCGGGAATGGCAAACGAGCACTCACAAGCACAATCCCTGCATTGCATATTGTGGAATGATATCCCACAGCGAAGCATAATGCTTTTGAAAACAATCTGACTTCAGTTTGGGGAAAGCCCTCTGCAGCTGAACAGCTTTCTGCTTTGCAACAAGAGTTGACCCAACGATGATTGATAACATCTCTGCCTACGCAGTGCCTCTTATTTTATGGCATTGGTACAGGGCTGTCAGATTAGGCTTCAGTTTCTCTACAAAAGGCCTGTAAAACCTCTTTTCGAACTTTTTTTTTAAACAGAGCTACAGCCTTGTGGTGTGGTTGGCCTTGTGCAAATTGCCTTCTGCCCATCTTGATCATTGCTCCATCTCCTTCAGTACTGACTGCATTAACCAGGAGTGGCTCTCCAGCATTTCAGGAAGGGTTCTTCCTACACAACTAATAAATATGATACTGATTGGGCTTGGAACTTTTTCCATGCAAAGCATGGAATTAGGGCCTTTTCCCCTGGTGTGTTTTTTGGTGGCACACAACTGATGGAGGCCAGGACTAGAGTCTCCTTCACCTTCATTCCTTAGGTCAGTGGTTCTCAATCTGGGGGTCGGGACCCTTTTTTGGGGGTGGTGGTCAAATGACCATTTAACAAGGGTCACCATGAGCCAGTGAAGAAAAAGGCACAAAGGCTTGGGTCTGAAGGAGGAGGGGGAGGAAGGGGGAAGAGTGAGTTACAGCTTGATAGGTTGGAGGGGATGTCAGTCAATGGCACTGGATGCTATGATTGGCTGAGGGTGCTGTAGAGGGAAGTTCTCTATGGCATCTATGGCAGTGGCCTGCCAAAGGGGGCTTGTGGACTCTTCCAAGCAGAGCAAGGGGTCATTTGATTTGTTTGGTTAGGGAGTCATTTCTTTTTTGCACAACTTGTTTCCCAAGGGAAAGTCGGGCAATTAAGAAGTATAAAAATAAATAAATAAATAAATAAATAAATATAACTGTGTTAAATGGTCACAGCATTAGGAAGGTTGGGAGCCACTGCCTTAGTTAGAAGGTTCCCCTCAATCCCATAGATGGTGTTGCAATACCTGGAAGCTGCCTCCATTCCTTCTGAAAAAAGGAATGTTGGGGGAAAGAAGACCAGCTACTTCACTGCCAGCATAAAGACACACCACAGATATTTCCTTCTTTTACTGCAATTCCTGTTTGTAATTTTGAAAAGCAAGAAAAGTAAGGCCTCAAATGGCCAGGAATGAGGTACGGCTCAGAAGCAAAAGTGGCTTGCCTTCTCTTCTGCCCTGAAGTCTCACAAATGGTGAGCTAGCTAGCCTTGCTAGGCCTCCAGCCACAAACCAAAGTACAGTATCAGGGGACTCCTCTGCCATTCCAGACAGGATGGGCAGGGCTGGAGGAAGAGAGAAATTGGGTTTAGGTGTTGAGTTTTACAGCCCATCTTTACTATTTCCCAGGTGGCCCCAGGGCAGAATGGCTCGGCACAAAGGTTTCTCTCTGTGTTCTGCTTGTACAGTCGTCATGCCAAGGAGACCTCAGGCATGAGGGGAGGAGAGAAGAATGCAGATGGACTAGGGGTGCATCAGCTTGGACACATTGTGCCATTTGAAATGAGGAAGGAAGTGGGGGGCCACTGTCAGGACTTGTGCATCTTCTTATTGCTTATGTTCTGGCAGCAGCAATGCTGGGGAAAACAGGCTGCTGGGGAGGTTTCTGTAGCTCTTTTTTAAAAAACCCCTATGTGTCATATTTGATGTAGGTAAGGCTATGCATGCCTAGCCAGAATGATGACACCACTACAGGTGCCAGGTGCATTTTTCTGCCAGGCTGGACACCAAAAAGGGCTCCCTCTGGCTCTGGGTTGCTGTATTACTGTTTCATGTTTTGACGAGATCGGGCGTGTTCAGGGTGGTATGGCTGTAGGTCACTACTGTTTCATGTTTTACATAAATTCTGGATCTGTTTACCTGAATTCCTTTCCTGTCCATTTCTCATTTGGCTTTCCTCCCATCCCTTGCCTTTCCTACCTCTATGACATCACAAGATTCTCTCTTTGTCCCCTGAGTCCACTGGATGATATCGCCAGGGACCGCTGTCTTAGGAGAGCAAGGAAAATCATCAGGGATGACTCACACCCCGGTCAGCACTTCTTTACTCTGCTGCCCTCGGGTGGGAGATAGAGAAGTATAGCAAGCCGTACCAACAGGCTAAAAAACAGTTTTTATCCATGGGCTGTTCAACTGTTAAACGAGACGTGATAACTTGTGATAGACTCGTGGGGCTGGTGAGTTGTGCAGCAAGCACACAGTGTGATATCAGATTGAATGGCTTTTTAGTGGGATGGTGTTAGAGGGAGAGAGGGAGGCTCAGCCAGTTTCACTGTGCACTGGTTGTATAATGACAATAAAGGTTATTATTATTATTATTATTATTATTATTATTATTATTATTATTATTATTATTATTATTATTATTATTATTATTATTATTATTAACAACCACACAGCTAACTACGCTGGATTTTGTAATACAAATCACTAGTCGAATGCTTCCCAAGCAGCATTCGACTGCTATGTGATGTATCGGCAAATTATGCAAGCAGATCCCAGTAAGGCAGCTTTCTGCAATTAGATAATATCAAGCATGGTTAAGTGGAAAATGTGGTCAGTAATCCAAAGGGTTAGAAAAGTATTAAAAAGTAAGCTGAATGGTGGTAACACCATCAAGACCATTAATAGCTGGGCCATACCAGTCATCAGGTATACCACTGGCATTATAAACTGGACTCCGATGAAGCTAGATAGTCTGGATAGGAAAACAAGAAAACTTATGACCATTCACTATGCATTGTATCCATGCAGTGATGTTGACAGGGTGTATTTACCTAGAAAATTAGGTGGTAGAGGTCTTCTGCAAATGAAGCAGACAGTTGAAGAGGAGAAGCATGCATTGGTAGATTATGTAAAAAATAGTACAGAGCCAGCATTATTGGAGGTTAAGAACAGGGAGGTGTTTAAAGTAAAGCAAACAAAGGGTCAATACAGGAAAACAACAATGCAAATATGAGCTGATAGCTGGCATAATAAAACAATGCATGGGCAGTTCCTTGAAAAAGTCAAAGGAAAAGTAGATGAGGAAAAGACTTGGTTATGTCTCACCAATGGAACACTGAAAAAAGAGACAGAAGCCCTGATTTTTGCAGCTCAAGAACAAGCTATCAGAACAAATGCAGTTAAGGCTAGAATAGAAAAATCAGCTGAGTCCCCCACATGTATTATTATTATTATTATTATTATTATTATTATTATTATTATTATTATTATTATTATTATTATTATTATTATTATTATTATTATTATTATTGCCATCTAGTCATTCTAAAATAAAAGAATTGTGTTGTTCATGTTAAGGCAGATTTCCACAATCTGGAGCTTTCCAGATGTTTTAGACCAGCTGTTCTCCATAGGGGCCACATTGCCCCTGGGGGAGGGCTGGTACATTGGAAGCAGGATCACAGTTTGATCTCTTTGTTTTGTCTCCTTGTTTGGATCCAGCCAAAGGCTTCCTTTGTTTAACAGGGGTGGGCCCTGGAACCTGAGAAGACTTACTAAAGGGGCTGTGGCCAAAACCAAACCAAAACAACAACAAAAAAGTTGAGAATGGCTGTTTTTGATTGTAACTATCTCCATCACCCTGTGTGAGTTGGCGAACTAAAAAATTACTCATTACATTTTATGTATTAACATTAGAAGTAACATTTTAAAAAATCAGGATCTTCAGAAAAGAGAACTTTCGTTCCCCTCCCTTCCCTGCTGGCTGAATGATGGGAATAAATGCCCTCAGATTCGCAGGAGGCTGAGCAGCCCTCCTACCCCTGCTGTTTTTGTTGGATGGGAAGGAAAGCACTCTGCTGCAGTATGTGAATTGCAAGGATCCCCTGCAACTCTCAGACATTAATGGGAAGATGAGTTCCAAGAGAATCTTCTTCCACACACTCTATATATGGAGGCAACGAGATGGGGAAAGACATCTTTCATTATTTAAACCAGGCATGTCCAAACTTCAGCCCTCCTGATGTTTGGAACCACAACTCCCAGAATTCTAAGCTTAGATTGCCAATGGCAAAGGACTGTGGGAGTTGCTGTCCAAAACATCTGGAGGGCTAAAGTTTGGGCATGCCTGATTTAAACGCTCCCTCTACTGGTAAAGTAATCTAGCAGCAGCTATTTTCAGTAATGAAAAACCTCCTCTTCCCGTCCCATACCTCCCTTGGCTTCCACAGAGAGAAAGGGAGAAGAGCCATGAGAGAAAAGACAGAAGTCTTTCATCACTGAAGATCTACTCCTGATGGAGATGTCATCACCATTCCATAGGCACAGCTACACCAACAGGATTTTAGCTGATGCTCCTCAACCTTTAGACCTCAAAAATTATTATTTCCCCTTCTCTTGAACAGTGGAGTCCTTCAGTGTTAATGCTCAGTTATTAGGCAACAAGCTCGCCCATCAGGGCTTCCATACAAAGGCCTCAAAGTATCCAAAGTGATTTGCTTTCTTCCTGACAGAGAAACTCACACATGCCCCTATGCCCTCTTTGTTTTGAATAGTGCTATTGTTTGGTTCAAATGCAAGCCTGACTTGGAACACAGTTATGCTTTTTTATGCATGAAAAGTCCTTGAGATGAAGATTTTTAAGTACAAGCAGCAGCTGGAGGATGACAGGAAAGGTAACGAGGGGCCCTCTAGGGAAAGCTTGGGTATAATTAAGACTAAGATTGCTGGTGGCACTTCAAAATAATGGATTTCACTCTGCATGGATTAAGGCCTGCATGTCATCCAGGCTGCTTCACTGTAAAATAAAAAATCAGTTTTTCTGCTCCAGTAGATGCTGCCACAAAGCCACAGTCTTAAACCTACAGTGAATTGTCAAAGAGATATCAACGATTACAGTAATCTGTGCTAGATATAATGTGGTCCATATTAAAGCTTCATGTTATCCCTAAACAAAAACAAACCAAGATGGAAAGGCTGACCTGATCTATGGTTGTCATAAAAACACAACTCAAGGCTGTTTTTTATATTTGTACAACTTTGCTATTGAACAGTTTGCAGCAAAAGTTTGTCACTGCGCACAAGAGCTTTTCTTTCTTTCTTTCTTTCTTTCTTTCTTTCTTTCTTTCTTTCTTTCTTTCTTTTTGGACTATGACACCCAGAACTCCCTAGCTGGCTAAATGGAAGATTCAGGGATGTATTGTCTGAAAAATGAAATTTCCCAAGTTCTGAGGTAACATTTCCAGATAACTCTGAGCCAACCCTAAATTCCTTCAAATATTATGTTTGGCTCAGCAACAGCCCTTTCCACTTGCTGTTGACTCTTGCCTTTTTTTTAATGGCAGTACTAGTACCAACGGAAACAATTGTTTCTAAGATTCTGGTTAGACTACATGGACATTACAGGTTCAAGACTAGACTACAGTACCAGGAAATAGTATTTCTTGGGGGTTCTGAATCCTTTGAGCTAAGCCGTTGGAAGCTACCATCTCCACAGATCTTTGTGTCAAAGATTCTTCAGTCAACATGTCAGGCACAAAGTGCCAAAATCCCGGGGAATTATTGTTTTCCAAACTGCCTGAGACCACACTAGGGATCAAGCAAGACAATATGCTCAGAACATATTTAGCAGCAGCATGTGTTTCCCTAAAATGGCAAAATATACCCATTTTAGGAGCCTCATGGCATAGTGGTTACATGCCTGTACTGCAGCTAAAACTATGCTCACAACCTAGTGTTCAATCCCAGTAGCCAGCCCATGGTTGACTCAGCCTTCTATCCTTCTGAGGTTTGTAAAATGAGTATTCAGCTTGCTGGGGGTGGGGACAATGTGTAGCCTGCATAATTTAATTACAGTGGACCCTTGTAAAACAAACAGCTTGTATAACATAAAATCTGTACAACATAAAAATTCTGGAGGTAGGGGAAATTTGCTTAACCTAATTGCCTATGGGGAAATCTGTACAACATAAAAATGGGATTACTCCATTTTCAATGCATTCCTATGGGAATTTGTATAAAGGAAAATTTGCTTAACATAATTTCATTTGGAATGAATTAATTCCTTTATACAAGGTACCACAGTACAAACCACCCAGAGAGTGCTTGAAGTGCTATGGGGCGGTATATAAGCGGAACACTTTGCTTTGTTCTAGCACAAAGAAGTAAACTTGGAAGTTGGAAGTAAACTTGACCTTAGTCTGATTGCAGAGGTTTGGAAACCCTCTTCCTGCTTCCTAGTGGCCAACATCCCTTCCCCCTACCCCCCCATGGGGTGGGGAAAGGGTTCAAGGAGGTCTCAAACATAGCAAAATTACTACCATGGATCTAAAAACCACATAGGAAATTTTTAAGCAAACACAGATGTCAGGTTCAAGTGGTGTGCAAAGGTGATGCATTCTGGTCCTCTTCAACAGCCATTCTCAATCTTTTCCTTGGCCATGGCCATAAACAGAATATGAAAGAAATGCGGGCCAAATCAGAGATTGTGTAAGTGCATAACAAACCTTGTAAGGTGGTGTGTGAAGAATTGTTTCCAGTGTGTGACCTCCTTCGATTGTGCCAGGGATCCCCCCAGGGTCCATATGCCCCCTCTCCAATTGAGCATGGCTAGAGGACCACACATATACCACACCTGGACTGAATTCTGCAGGGGAAGCTGAACTTTGGAATGCCAGGAGCAGGACAGGGGTATCTTCGGAACTGGATGAATATTCTGTTGCATTGCAAGTGGCCCTCCATCTCAAAACACTTTCATTTAAATAGAAATTCACAGTAGTAAACTCCCCTGTTTACTGGAGATTGCTGATTTGGGAATGCTTGCTGTAACACAAACATGTTTGACATCTACAGATATGTCTCTCAGCACCATCTTTCTGTAAAGACACTTGCGTTTGTGGTCATATACATCTCTATTGATCAGTCGGTCCATCCATCCATCCATGAATCACTATTGATCAGTCTGTCCATCCATCATCCATCCATGAACACAACCAAAGAGACCCTGAAAAGATTAGGCCCGCCAGCCTTCAGTTAGGACCAATTTCCTATTTCTATTGCTGATTTGTCAAACAGTAGCTGTTAGCACTGTTAAAATGCAAGAGAGGAAACGGAGAACAAAAAGCCATCTTTTGGCACTTAATGAGCAGCGCTTCCAATGATGTGCAAATATCATCTAATGTGACCCTCATGCAGGCTGCAAAAGTGAATCTGTGGTGCTTTTTCAATGTTTTGATTATGCAGGACTTTCTGGCTTTTGTTTTAAAGAGGCAGTTGCAAATGAGACTAGTGAAAATTCAGTGCCTTAGACTGAATAAGTAACAGCTCCCTGCCTCACTGAAGGGGCTGTATGTAGCAGCAGCCATTTTGGAGGCTGTCAGCCATCTTGTTTCTGGGAGGCCTCAAGTGGGTCAGGGGAAAGTCCCACTAATGGTCCAGATCTGGATGGTTTGGATCTGGATCATCTCAAGGGTTTTTAAAAGGGAACATGGCAGCCTGGGAACTACTATCTGATTTGGGCCCTTGTCCCATTCACCCCTCCCTTTGTGCATTGGGTGTATTTGGTTAGCAGTAGAGATGGGCACGAAATGAAAAAAAAAATTGTTCCATTATTCATTATTTGTTTCGTTACATAACAAAATGAAACGAATAACGAAAATTGTGATGAAATTGGAACAAACCGAACAGAACCACGAAAATTAGGTTTGTTACATTTCATTTTCGTTAATGGCGACGCACAATGAAATGAGCTGTTTTTAAATGTTAAAAAACGTCCTGAATATCCATAAAAACCCAGTGATAATTATTTATTCTGCCTGATAATACCTACCAGGGGGTTTGGGGTCCTTAAAACGTGCATTTATGTCTTTTCTCAGATCACTGTATTTTTTTCCTTTAAGGGGAGTTAGGGCGTAGGGGACATCGACCCAAAATGGCTCCCAGATGCCTAATATTGATTTCTTGGGTATTAAAACACCCCGGACATCCGTAAAAACGCAGCAATAATTATTTGAAATTATTACCTACCAGGGGGTTGAGGTCCTTAAAATGTTTGCTTTTGTCTTTCTCCCATCGCAATGTATTTTTTCTTTTCCCTTTAAGGATGACACAAAATGGATTCCAGCCACAAAATGGAGCAAGCCATGTGATGGGAGCATGTAAATTCTTGGACAATTTCAACCAATAGTAAGCCCAGGTTGCAGACTGGGTAGGTGTGGCAGCCACAGAGGGCATAAAAAGCTTTGGCAGCCCCCATCCTCCTTACAGTCTGCGGTGGGAGTTAGGGCGGGATTGCTGTTTCTGTGACTCGTTACTTTAGGCTAGCCAGGCAGGTGTGTGTTTCTGTGTTCCTGCTGGCTGCAGCCTGGCTCTTAGGGGACAGAAAGAAGAGATTTCTCTTGCAGCCTCCCTGTGTGCGTGCGTACCTCTCGGTGAGTACCCATCCCCTGCCCCGCAGTGCAGTCACTCTACGGCTGCCTTACGCCCTGGGCAACGCCCGCCGCTGCCTTTGCAGCCTCCCTGTGTACTTAGTCTATACTATGTCTCTGCCAGCATCAGTTTTTTTAGTGTTTTCCCTCTGGTCTGGGGCGTTGGGGGACGTCCGCGCGTGGAAATGCTTTAAGTTGCACAAAAAACAGATAAAACGAAAAATGAAAATGAAAAAACAAAACGATTTTTTTCAAAAAATTCATGAAAAATGAAAGCGAATCGAAACGGACCCGCAATGAAAAATGAAAAACCGAAATGTAATTTTTTCGATTCATGCCCATCTCTAGTTAGCAGTAAAAGAGATTCTGGTTCTGGGTGTTTTCTCATAGCTTTGTTGGAGGTGGCTGGAAGCAGGAGGACAGATCTGGTTTGATGGGTAGCTGAATGTAGCTGAATTCCATAGCAGCCCTTCCCCCCCTCACCTCTCTTTAAGGGGGGGAGGGGGGGAGGCTGTGGAATTCTCCACTCTAGGGATGTTAGAAGGGGCCACAGAGTGGCAGGTGTCCACGTGGTTATCCCCATTTTCCAAGTTACCTTGGTTATAACATCAGTTGGCAGATGGACAGCTGATATTGACCCATCTGCCATGCTAGTGCCAGTGCTTGTGGCAGCCGTTACCAATAAAGGTGTGGTCTGGTTTAATTCCAGTACATGTACTTATGTTTTTCATTGTTTATTTCGTAAGCACCCGTGTCTGCTGCCTGCCAGCTTGGATGGGAAATGGAAAACCGTTGTATAATGCAATGTCCCAGATGGGCATCATTGTAACAGCACCAGAAGAGGTTTTTGTTCTTATTGCTAAGATGCTAACACTTGCCACAAGTCACTTCAGTTCAAGACAATATACAGCGGAGCAAGGAAGACTCCAACTTAATTACTGCACTTGAAAGATGTACTGAAATCTAATAACTCCCAAATTAAAATACCTCTATTTGGCTTTTTTTAAATAGAAAGGAAGAGAAGATGTGGCAATTTAGAAAATGCCTTGAGACACTTAACCGTCTCTCGACTTCCCACAGAGTTCTATAAGGGGGGGGGAATCGCACACCTACACAGCCCATTTCTCCTCTGAAGGATTTTGGAGGAGGTACATCTTAGGAGTACTCGAGTAATCCAACCTCTCCAAGTTCAGCTAAATTTCAGCCATACTCAGTGAAAGTCCCCTGTCCCTTGCCAAGGCCTCTTGGGTGGGGAGGATATGCATCTGGCAGGGAAGGGGAGTTCATAAAAGTGTCCTTAACCTGTTCCCTGTCCACTTGCTTTTCCCCTTCACACCATCTGTACATACCAGTATTCCAAAGACATTCATAAACATACAGTTGAAACTGCAAGGGGCAAGGTGGTAGGATGTCACCAGAAAACTGAGCAGCAGGTGTGGTTTCATCAGGCAAAGTGACAGTGTTGTGTGTCATAGGCATGCCCCACGTCCACCAATGGCCCTAGGAATTGCCAGGCATGTCAGCACTGACTGATTTGGCCTTTTCCTCTTTCCTATTCTCATTATGTTTTTAAAACATGGTAACGATTTCACGGCAACCCTGAGCCACATAAATAACTCAGGGAATGGAAGGCTGCTTTGAGGGAATAGTAATTTATGACCTTTTCTGTGACACTTCAAATAGATTGCATATACAGATCTGAAAGGTGCTACAGCTGAAAGACAAAAGGCATGTGTGTGTGTGTGTGTGTGTGTGTGTGTGTGTGTGTGTGTGAAGGGTTTTAAGAGGAATGCATCAACTCTTTAGCCCTGATCTGTGGTTTTGCCGTGGATGCTTGCCAAACAAAGACAGGAGATTTTACAATAAATCTGCATCCAAAATCAGCATCCTGTCACATATTCTGCTCACACTACAACAGGCATAGGGCAAATGTAGGCCATGAAGCTGTTTCAAGCTACCTGGATCATTCATAAATGTGCACCAGATTCAGCTTGAATATTGAAGGAGGTCCTATGAGAATCAACTAGTAGTTAACAATGGCTTAGTGGTACAAACCACTTTGGGGATTATGGAAGCGACAAGAGCTGAAGTTTGGGTTTGTATCAGAACTTGGGCAAGTTGGTTCTTTAGTACCCCACTGGCTCTGGGAACTACAGTCTGTACTTTCCCCAGTTGCAGTCAGCACATCATTGAAAAGCTGAGAGCAACAGTGGAAGACTGTCTTTTCATCTTTGAGTCTATCACACCAGGCTAAAAGACCTGTTGCCTTGGGAGCCCTCTTCTAATAATTTGTTATCAGTAAATTAATATATAGACTCTGGCCATGCTCCGATCACAGATTTATGAATGGCTGGAGATGCTTTGGTTCAAAATGTTACACAAGTATTGCTAGACAGTCCTAAAGTGTGCAGTCCTAAGCGTGAAGGGTGGTGGTGGGGAAGAATGGAAGTGAGCCAACCTCAGCCAGAGCAGCCGAGAAGTGGTTGCAGTTCTTGTGCATGAGGTGATAGGCGTTGCCTTTGTATTCCTTGCCCAGTTCTTCCATGATTTTGTCCACATCTTCTTCTGTGAAGTCCGTGGTGCCCAAGGCAATGGATTCTCTGTTTAGAAAGGGAGGAAAAGATAACAGTCAAGAACATAAGGCATACAAAAGGGTCAAAGGAAACAAACTGTGGCAACACAAATGCCGCAAAGGACTGAAATCATGTATATGTTCTTCCCAGGAGTGACCTGAAGATCAAGTCAGGGATGGGAGTAGAACTATATTTCAAAATAAATGAAATAAATAATAAATAACATCCCTAAATCTGGCCAGGATACAGCCTCCTCCGTCGCGATCCACTCACAAAAAAATGCCTGTGATTCTTCATGTGGCACACCATGCCAAGGAAGCAGTCCTCATGAAAAATCAGGGCACAGCAAGTCAACAGACTTTGAAGGAAAGCTAATGACATTTTCTCAACGTACTATTCAGAATTAGATCTTCAGAGGAGGCCCTCCTTTCAGTCCCATTGGCAGCACAGGCAAGGCTGAAGGGGACATGAGAGAGGGCCTTCTCTGTAGCTGCTCACAGATTATGGAATGCTCTTCCTCAGGAGATTAGGCTAGCCGTCTCCTTTTTATCTTTCTGCCAACACTGGAACACCTACCTCTTTGGGCCGGCTTTGAATAACTACAACTCAGCCCCCGGATGCTTGTTTTTAGCTAAGTAAGTTTGCTCTTAAACTATGAAATGTTTTAAATCACTTAACATATTTTACATTATTATTATTAACCACACAGCTCAATACACTGGATTTTGTATTACAAATCACTAGTCAAATGCTTCCCAAGTGTTTAGGTCTATGTGATGTATTGGCAAATTATGCGAGCAGATCCCAGTAAGGAGGCTTTCTGCAGCTGACTGATGGTGACTTTGTCAACTCCAATTTATTATTATTATTATTATTATTATTATTATTATTATTATTATTATTATTATTATTATTATTATTATTATTATTATTATTATTATTATTATTATTAAACAACACAGCTCAATATGCTGGATTTTGTATTACCAATCACTAGTCAAATGCTTCCCAAGCGTTTAAGACTCAGTGATGTATCAGCAAATTATGCAAGCAGATCCCAGTAAGGTAGCTTTCTGCATCTGATTGATGGTGACTTTGTCAACTTCAATTTCTTCTAAATACTTGCTTATCGACTCCAATTTCTTCTAAATATTGTTGTTGTTGTTGTTGTTGTTGTTGTTGTTGTTGAAGTTGAACTGCTTTTCAGTGTGTAGTCTATTGCTTTATTTGGCTTCACATTTTGGGTCCCCTAATCAGGAGAAAAACAGCCTATAAATGAGACAAAGGAATAGCCAACTAACTAAATAATTTAATGTTATCAATTATTATATTTGCCCTCTGTATCTGTTTATGCTACCTCTCCTACCATCCCATGCTAGGAGCTGGAGTGTAATATATGCAGTCCAGCACACCTAGAGGGCACAGGTTAGAAAAGACCGCTTCAAAACCAACATTAAGGGCGTTTATACACGACCCCTAAGCTCCGCTGCAAATGGCTCCCAGCTCCGGAGCTTAAAAATGTTTCCCCACCAGCTCCGGAGCTAACAGAAAATTAAGTGCGACCCCGCCCACCTAAGCGCGACCCAGCGCACCTTTCAGGTACCTGTTCTGGGAGAGTGAAAAATTTTGATGCGGAGAGTGCCGGGCTCTCCTCGCTTCTTTTTGTTGTTGTTTTTTTTGCCTCCCGCCCCTTTAAGAGGAACCAGGAAGTGACGGGGGGTCGGGGAAACTTCCACCGGCACTCCGGAGGTAAGAGTGCATTCTTTTCTCCCTTTTTTTCTCCCTTCCCTCACACAGACAGAACAAGGAAGAGGGAGAGCGACAAACCCTCAAGATCTCTGGACCGAATTTAAGGGACCAGCAGATCTTAGGGGTCGTGTAAAAAGGCCCTAAGTCTCATTTGCACTATTACTCAAATTTGGCATTTTAAACCTAAAAGTGTGTATATAACTGTTTAATAAGTCATACTATAGCTCTGTGTTGAAGGGCTATAGATCTGAAATGCAGCATTTCCATTGCCTTACCCTTCAGTCCTATATATATTTGCTTAAATGTACAACTCCTACTGTACCCAATGGGATGTACCCAAAGTAACTGTGGTGAGGATTGCGGCCTTCACATACATCAGCTGAAAAAGCGATTAAAAAAACAAACTTGATGTGTCTCCAATGTTTCTAGATTCTTAGTAGTTGAGATTTTTTAAAACAAAAACAAACATCTAAACATATTAAAAAACACAGCATAAAAACAACAAAGGCACTGACAGAAGAGAGACATGTTTTGCCTGAAACTAACCTACTCCACTTAGTAGTGTGCCTCCTTAAGTTTTAGACATTTTGTTGCCCGTCCTCAGCTTGTGGCCTGTTGGATTATCAATGTGGAGAGGAGAAGAAAAGGCCCTTACTTGAATTTAAAGGTCTCTCCAAGCTCAACAGCACTGCCTGGCGTGATTTCGAAAATCCCACTGAAAGGGTAGGGATGCCCTCCATAGGCAAACTCTGGCAAGGAAGAGAGAGAGAGAAAGAGAGAGATTGCACATAATGAAACAGAGCAGAGTTGGGGCCTCTGTATCTGGCAAAGCTCACAAGAGCCAGGAGTGAAAGAACCAGCAATGAGACATCATCACTTCATGACCTCATCCCCAGTAAATGACAAGGTTGTCTACTTGCTCATGAAAGTGATCAGGCTGCTTCTAAGCCCACTCACCTCCTATCATCAAACAGATGCTCTGCGCTGTCCATGGCTCATCATCACTAAGACCCAAGATGAACCAGCAAATGGATGGTAAAAATAAAAAATAAATCAGACACATTCTGGACCCTGCTTTCGTTTATTAAACAATGTGTATATACTTTTTTTTATTAAAATACAAATTTAAATCTTTTTGAATTTATTTATATATCTAAATATTTCTTATGCTTCCTTTGAATAACCAAGATGACATCCTAAATACCTTGACCAGAGGACCACAGTACTGTAGATAGACTGGTTGGGATCATACTTCAAAATGGGGCGGGCAAGTCACATCCTTCCAGATGTTGGACTGCAACTTCCATCTCCTCTATCACTGCTTAGGAATGAAAAGAGCTGTAGTCTGGAGGGTCAAGGGTTGTCTGTTCTCCTTGGACATCAGCAGAATTCTGAGAGACCCTTTGCATCCTGGCCACCAATTTTTTGAACTGTTGCTGTGTGGCAGGAGATATAGAACTCTTAGGTCAAGGACAAACAGACTAAAGAACAGTTTTTATTCCAGAGTGGTATCTAAGTTAAATGTGATGGTTTTAGCATCATCCTAAGCAGTTTTCAAGTGATGTTTTAAATTTTGTAAGTGGTTTTAAGATTTTTTAAAATATCTTGTATGGTGTTTTATGTGTTTTGTATGGTGCCTTGTTGTTTTGAGCACGCAGTGGAACAGCACTCTAATTTCGTTGTGCATACCTTGCATATGCATAATGACAATAAAAATCCTGTTCTATTTTATTCTATTTATTTATTTATTTATTTATTAGATTTATACCCCGCCCATCTTCCCAAGGGAACTCTGGGCGGCTTACAGAGCTGTTCAATACAGCACAATTTACAATAGAATAAAACAACATATACTAGATACTAGTATATGACAGCAGGATACTAGACAGCCTAGGCTCACTTCAAGGTGTTTCAGATTCCACACTTGATAACCTCTGCCTACCTGGCTAAACATCAGCATTTACGCCCAATCCCCTCAGATATGCTTGCATTTGGGTCTAACCCCTTGGCCTTCTTTGACCAGATATCGTCACAAACTAATTCCAGAGAAGTAAGAAGTTAGTCTGAGAGAGCAACAAAAAAGTATTGAGCCACCTTAGTGACTAACAAGTATGTGCGTAACAGCTCACAGCTCAAGCTGGTGTGTACCTTGCTTCCGAAGCCCTCGTAAGTGGTCAGCAATTCCCCAGCTATCAACCAGAGATAAATCCTGGACAGTCCGAGAATGTTAAACCAAGACATTGCACTGCTTGCAGAAAGGTGACTCCCCCTCTTTGCCTGCAATTTTCAAAATGCAAACAAAAGTGGGCTATTCAGCTCTACTTTTATTTTGTCCCCTTCCAATCCCCTTCATCAGAGCCAAACCCACCACTGGGTAGAGTGGGCAGATGCTGGGGAATGGATGCATCCTGTTGGAAGACAGAACTGAGTGCCTTGTGGCCTGCCCCGGACTTCCCAAGCTAGCCTGGTGGCTTCAGGCACAGTAGAAGTTGCTGCCTCGACATCAGTGTCGAAGAAATATTCAATTGGTTTCTGTGTGTGGAATGAAGGGGGCAGCCATCTTGTTAATTTCCTCAAGGAGCAAAATGTCTTAAGACAGCTTTACTCTTCATGGTCCCAATGGAATCAAGTCCCTTCCTTCAGCCAGAATACCTGGGGATGCTTAATATTAATGTAGAACAAATACTATAATAGCACATAAAGTTAGTGAGAATTCCCTCATGGTTAGGGCTTAAACACACACATGACAGGGAAATGTGTATCCCTTACTCTTATACTATTTTCCTTCCTTCAGCACAGTTTCCTTTTCATGCATTTCACAACTATCAGTGCTACCAGTGCTGCAAAGGTTACTTTGCAGTACTCATGGTTAATCATACATCTGCTTTTACCCTGCCATTCCAGTCAGATGGCTTTCATCACTTGAAGGAACACTGCATCTAGATATGGAATCCATGTCTATCCAGTTCTGCCCTTAATTGGGCTAACAAAGGATGTCATCGACCTACTATGTATAGGTCTGGTGCATCAAATCTAGGGGCCAGTTGTTGGCATTTACTTCCTGCTTAGAGTTCTTTGAGGTTGGGTCATGTTTTGGTTGAAGAGAAGGCCTAATATGCCAGTGGTCCAAATGGAGTTGTAGAATTATGAAGCCTGAAAGGGAAACCAGAAGTCATGGCATCCAAGCTCCTGACAAAGGAGGAAATGCAATGCTATAGCATTCCTGACAAGCAGCCATCTAACCTCTGTCTTTAGAAACTCCAGTGAAGGAGAAACCACCACCTTTCAAGGCAGTGACTGTCAGGAGAGACAAACAGAAGCCCTCTCTCTGATTAATTCAACACACCATCTTCCACCTTCAAACTCCTGAACTGCAAGTGATTCCAGGAATAATCCCAGCCTAATTAATCCTCGGCCCATGGCTTTGAGTGCTCTCTTCCTGCTGTCAATAGATCAAAAGTTGGCTTAGGGCGTTTATACACGACCCCTAAGCTGCGCTGCAAATGGCTCCCAGCTCTGGAGCTTAGAAATGTTTCCCCACCAGCTCCGGAGTTTGCAGACAATTAAGTGCGACCCCGTCCACTTTAGCACGACCCAGCGCACTTTTCTTGTACCTTCTCTCTGGAGGTGAAAAAAAATTGATGCGGATAAGAGTGCCGGGCTCTCCTGGCTTGTCTGTTGTTGTTTTTGCCTCCTGCCCCTTTAAGAGCTCCTTGAGACGGAACCAGGAAGTAACGGGGCTCGTGGCAAGTTCGACCGGCACCAGCAGGTTAGTAAAGGCTTCTTTTGTCCTTTTTTCCCCTCCCCCCCCTCACGCCGACAGGAGCAGGAAGTGCTGAGGGGTGGGGACGCAGGAACAGAAACGAACCCCCAAGATCTCTGGTCCGAATTTAAGGGACCAGCGGATCTTAGGGGTCATGTGAAAAGGCCCAAAGACTCACTGTGAATGAGAGTTCTCTTTTTATTCTCTCTCTCTCTCTCTCTCTCTCTCTCTCTCTCTCTCTCTCTCCCATTGCCACTAGTCTTCTTCCTCCCACTGAAGCTAAGCAATCCCCCGCCACAACACTCTCCACAGCTGATCACTGTCTCACTTTTCCTTTCCATTACTATCCAGAGCTCAGCTTCTAGGCCAGCCTCTAAGAGGTAATTGCTGATGACATTTTTTTAAAAGTAAGTGTTTATCAATGTTTGAATGTAAGTGGACAACAAAGAACATCATACCTGCATCAGCAGTGATTCTAAGTGTGTGTGTATATATATATTCTCTGGGTCAAATTTTCACTCCTAGCACCAACGATAGGCTACATCTGTCCTGCATGACCACTTCCAATTCTGGTTTTTTTAAAAAATTGGGAGTTTCAGGGGAGATACCTGTTTTACACCAAGAAAAGGCAGGGAAAACATATTTTTGACAATCAAAAGCACAGGTCCATTTTACTCAAGGAACCTTAGAGGCTGAAGAAATGGCCTTGCTCATCATATACTGCTCTTGGCATGTCCTTTGCCTGCTCCTGCACTTAGCTAACAGTTGCTTTCAAATGTTGTTTTCAATAAGGAAACATTTCATGAGCAGCCCCTACCTTGGGGTTGGGGCCTTTTCAGTGTCTTAGAGAGCCCTAGTCTAGCTTGACTACGCAATTCAAACGTATATATGGTGTACTGCTTGTGAGTACTGCATTTGGAAAGTATTGAGGCCAGCAATACCAGACAAACTACAGCCAGCATTCAGGCAAAACAGAGCACAACAGGTCAAAGCAGGGAGGTAGCGCATAGAAAGATGCGCTCTCAAATCACTTCTACTCCCTCTGAACCCTGCAAGGCAGAAGTTGGCAGAAATATCATTTGTTTGTTGGAAAATACAACATTGCATGGTTCTCCTTTTAACACTGGGAGTTAGCGGGTAACATGCTCTGAATCTGTTCCAAATGCTCCTTGAGGATTTTTCCTGTTGTGTTTTAGAGCCACTAAGCTCTTCCTTCCTTCCTTCCTTCCTCCCTCACTTCCTTCCTTCTTTCCTTCCTTCCTTCCTGTTGGTTCTTTGCTGGCTACCTTTCCTGTCCTTGTCATTTTCTCTCTCCAATGGCAGCTGTATCAAGATGTAACAAATACTATAACGTGAAAGAACCAAGCCATGAGGTGCTCAGTAAAAGGTTTGTTTGCTTTGTTTAATCAAGAGATACCCGTAAGGTCCATTTCCCCATTTTCAGAGGAGAGAGTAAGACTGGGCTGTGGTTTTCTCTCCCTAGAGAGAAATTAATCAAACTTTTTATCGCTTTGAACACTAAGCGAGTCTCCAGGAACTGGCCAGTGTCTCAGGACACTACTGTACTTCTCTGAAACATGGTAAACAGTGCCAGAGAAAAAGAAACATTTGATATTGTGTTGCATATGAATGGATTTTAAAGCCTGGGTGCCAATCTCCACCCATGCCCAGCTGGTGCTAGGGCTCAGCAGCTCAGCTTTGGATTTGGATTTCGTGTGTGTCGCACCTATGCAATGTCAGTGCCCCCAAAGGCAGGCACAAGATGAGGAAGCCTGAGGAGAGTGCCAGTGTGTGCAAGTACTTGTCCCATTATGGCATCTGGAGTAATGGAGGTCCAGCATCACAGCTCCCAGGACTTGGTCACAAAAGGCCCATCCTAAAGACCTCACAAGGCCCTGATGCCCAGGTTCAGTTTCTGGCACTGAAATCTCAGAGGATGGGATTCGACTGTCTTATTATATTGAAAAGATACTACTAGTTCTATTGGATCTGGATATTGTGTACTCATTTGGGGAAAATGTTCAGGCTCCCAATTGTTTTATAGCACTAACAAAATGACTCACTCTGCCTGTAACTATGCTACTGAAATAGCTCGGTGCAATGAGAGGCTGGGTTTTGCATGGAAGGACTGTGAATTGCATACTGTTTCTGTTACTTAACACAAACTTCCTGGGGTTCACATTCTTCAATTCCTTATGCATGCTTTTTGCGCTAGACAAAGGCTGGGGAGGGGGGGTCTCTATGTTCTAGTACAAAAACAATGAAGTACTTCCTACATAGAGTTTTGACCTCTTTATTACTTCCATTTCTACACTTCTATGTTGTTTTTTTTTTTTTCATTTTAAAAGATGGCAAAACCAACCTGTGTAGTAGAACAAAACTAGGGATATGTTGTTGTTGTTGTTGTTGTTGTTGTTCAGTCATTCAGTCATGTCCGACTCTTCGTGGCCCCATGGACCAGAGCTCACCAGGCCTTCCTAACTTCCACTGCCTCCCGGAGTTTGGTCAAATCCATTTTGGTTGCATCGATGACACCGTCCAACCATCTCATTCTCTGCTGTCCTCTTTTCATTTTGCCTTCAATCTTTCCCAACGTCAGGGACTTTTCCAAGGAGTCCTCTCTCCTCATGAGGTGGCCAAAGTACTGGAGCCTCAGCTTCAAAATCTGTCCTTCCAGTGAACAGGGATATGGTCTCCTCAAAGCAGGGATAATGTCCAGTCCAGCAAGGCACAATCCACAGCCTGCCTGTAACTTCCCATTACTTATTTTTGAGGCCTCACAGGCCTTTCTATAATCTTCAAACAAAGGCTTAAAGTAGTAGCAGTATTTGTAGCAGGAGAACACTACCCCCAAAATAAATTGAAAGTAGACATCTGGTCACTTCCTCTTTTGATTCTCTCTTCGCGTTTACAGTAAAAAGGGATTTAACTCTCTCCTGGCAAATTACATCCCTTGCCAGAGAGTTTGCTCTCGAAAGCTCAACAACCTTTTATAATTTTTTCTTCTAGCAGCCTTTAAAGCTATCACCCCTAGTCTAGTCTTCGCTTTTAGTGATTTCTAAGTTCTAAGCACATCCACTCTCGCCCGATTTTGGAAGCTTAGCAGGGTCGGCCCTGGTGAGTACTTGGATGGGTGACCACCAGGGAATACCAGGTGCTGTAGGCGCCTGGAATAGGAACTGGCAAACCACTCCAGTATTCCTGCCAAGAAAAGGACGTGGGATCACGAAGAGTTGGTCACAACTGTCACGACACAACACACACAAGTTCTTCAAGGGATGCTAGTGACAAGAATTTGCTCCCCATACTCACCCAAGTTGTCCACTCTTGCCTTAAAGGGAAACTTTCTACCTATCAGAAAGTAGCTGCACAAAAAATCAAACCCTTCCCCATTTCTTTTTAAAAACGTAACACAAGGACTCCACTCATTTCCCCATATAGCTATGAGAAACTCCTTACCTCTGCCATAGATCTCTATTCCAGAATGGAAGACTCCAATACCCAACGTGGAGGTGTATTCATTTATCCAATACTAGAGAAATAAGGGGGAAACAGTTTTAGAAGCATCAATGGAACAAACTGTGTTTGGAATGCAATATATTTATGTATAAGTTTATGTTGTTATTGTATCTCACTTTATTCTGAAGGCTGTGAGTGATCTTCATAGCAAAACACTTAAAACACAAAAACATTAAAAATTGCATATTGTAAAACATAGCCTATGAAAGGCTCAAAATAAAATTGCACAGAACCCAACAACAATAACTCATTAGTTTCTGCCTCTGCCAACTTAGAAGACGTTCTTTTAGAAGCACTATCTCCTAGGTTTTGAATGCTCCATGTGTTTTTTGGATCCTGGCTGATCCTGGTGGGTAGAAACTGAAGAATCAGATCAGAACAAAGGAACTTGGTTTTGTGTTAGAGCAATTAAAAATGGCTCTCTCTCTTGGTAGGTTCGTCATGTTGGAGGAGAGAGAAGGAAGGCTGTGCTTCCATAAGGATATTCATTCATAGAAGACCTTGAAGCAGTGGCCTGATACAGATCAATCAAGGGGTGTGTGCACCTATACAGTCCGTATCCACAGATATTTCATACCTCCATGTTTGGTCTAGGTTCTATTGCTTTCTTTAATGGAATGAGAACCATCATGTCACTTGTGCATTCATAGGCACATTATAAATCACAAGTTACTTTTATAATTTAGTAAATTTCTTCCATTTACTAATGTATGCTTAAATTTCAGTTTGTGCACCTTTGAAATGTATATTTTTTTTCTATCCACATTTTTCAAAGGTGTGCATTTGTTCCCCATCAAAAACCATCTATTGACCACTGAATTGTGGAGTGCAAGTTATAACTGCTCAATGGACAAATCTAAGTAGTGTGAAAATAACACGTGAACAAGACCCTGTCACTGTCCCAAAATTGATCATTATTGGTACTCAGATTTTTACCCAGCTAAGAATTTTCCTCTCATTTATAAAAGTCTCTAGATGTCAGTGTAGACTAAGGATACATCTTCACCTTCTATAATTCATTCTTCTAAGAATGGGAGACTGCTGGCAGGAGGGAGGGTGGGGGAGGTAATGGGTTGCTAAATCATTGTTCAACTTTTGAAAATCTGCTTTTGAAGATGTATGGATGAGAAAACTCATAAGAAAAACTGTCAACTGCAGTCTCTTCAGCAAGGAGCAAAATATAACGCTTGATATTCAAGCCTCGGTTCTCATCATTACGCAGAACTGAATTCTGGTATTTCCATTTAATATGCATCCGTTGTATTTGGGTGCTGTTGCACAGCACATCATGATATCAGTATAGAGTAAATGATATTTTTCCCCATGAAAAACATCCCACCTATTCTTTTAATTTTAAACTGTGGCATGAAATGAATGCCATGTGGTGGCCTCGAGATGTAATTGCTGGATATTGACAGATGAGAATGTGCTCTTGTTTAAGAGTACTAGTTTGAAGATCAGGAAAGGGTAGATTAAACTGCACTTTAGATTATGAGCATGCTCAAGTCTAACCATCCCTCCAAGAATCAACCTAGGACTAAAATATCCATGTTGGATACATGTGGTGGTTTCCTGGTGACCTCCAGATGTTCTGGGAGAAAACTCCCAGAATTTCCGATTGTTGGCTTGGCTGGAGCTGATGATAGTCGGAGGCTGAAATGTTTTGATTGTGCCAAACAGAGGAAGGGCAGCTTCAGGCTATAAACCTTAGGGGGGAAACCCAATAACATCAATGAGGTTTACTTTTGAACAAAAAATGCCTGAGGTTGAATAGTAATGTTTCCTCTCTGTGCTACACAACTAAAAGCTTTAGAACTTTTATTTTCACTATTTAGGAGGAGATGATTGATAGTCAGAATGCCCCTTGGGGGTCAGAGACCGTGATGTCAGCCTCGAGGAAGAAAAAGCAACTTTAAGTTTTTAAATAATAGTAAATAAAGCTAGGAAGTGTTGCCATTTATTTTCTCAATATTGCTTAGTAGAAGCTTCTCTAGATTTTTTGTTGTCCTCAAAATGTTGATGACCTGAGACAAAGTCCAGCTGCTCCTAACCTCATTATGGTTCTAGTTTAAACTGTGCCTTGCTACTCTAAATGGCCAGTTTCTGTGCAATCAAACTGTGCCTTTTAATTTAGGCTTTCATAATAAGAATAGAGTACAGGTTTTTGAAAGCAACTGCAATTTCCAAAACCTGGAAGGTGTTACTTTTAGGGAGTGTAAAGTTCAAGAAGGAAGGAAGTCTGTATTCTGTAGTGTACACTTCCATATTTGCAGATTTTTGCTAGATAAAACAAGTGCTGAAAAGCTGTGAGAACATTTTTGGGTTCTGCAATTAAATACTGTACTTTATTCACTAGGTGGCACTGGACTTAGTTATACCTGACAAGAGTGCAATGTTATACCTGACAAGAGTGCAATGCCCTTAGGGCCTTTTCACACGACCCCTAAACTCCGCGGCAAATGGCTCCCAGCTCCAGAGCTTAAAATTATTTCCCCACCAGCTCCGGAGTTTACAGATAATTAAGTGCGACCACGCCCACCTAAGCGCGTCCCAGCGCACTTTTCATGTACCTGCTCTCGGAGGGTGAAAATTCCTGATGTGGATATTGGATATAACAGTTGTAACTGCCGGGCTCTCCTTGCTTCTGTTTGTTCTTTTTTTGCCCCCCGCCCCTTTAAGAGATCTGAATGCAGTGCCGGGAGCAAAGTGAGATGGCAGAACAGAGGTGAGCGGCATTCTTTTCTTCCTTTTTTTCTCCCTCCCCTCACGCAGCCAGCAGCCAGGAGTGCGGAGGGGGTGGGAACGCAGGAACGGCAACAGACCCCTAAGATCTCTGGTCCGAATTTAAGTGGCCAGCGGATTTTAGGGGTCGTGTGAAAAGGCCCTCTAGTGAAATATTCTTGCTCAAGGGGGTTGTAGCTACCTGAAGCAGTGCATTCTCCCATAGGAGCCTGCCTGACCTCTAGGGTTATCCTTTTCATGGGGTTGTGAGAGACAGATTTCTTGATAGCAGCTCCAAAGTTGTACAATACCTTCCCATGGAGAAGCTAGGCTGGCCTCTTCCATGTTTTCATTCTACTGGCACAGATATTTTTATGCAGGGGGGCTCTGGGTATTTTACTGGTAGCCGAGAAAGGGATTTTAATTTTAAGTTATTGCTCTTTTATGTCAATTCATTTTGAAATTGCTTTAATTCAGTATTTTTTAAGATTAAGGTTTGTTTTGTTACAGTTTTATATTACTGTATAATCCTTTGTGCTTTTATCTGTAGCTATTTTAAGCTGCTTTGAATCTAAGTTTGGGGGCAAAGGCAGCATATTTTTCACATAAATAATAACAGTCTCACCTAGCTTCCAGACTGGTCCCTGTTTTAAATAAATTGTCAATGGTGCCACTGATGTGTTCTTCAGCCCAGCACAGTGTACACACATTGGGTGTTTATACATGACCCCTAAGCTGCGCTGCAAATGGCTCCCAGCTCCGGAGCTTAGAAATGTTTTCCCACCAGCTCCAGAGTTTGGAGACAATTAAGTGCGACCCCGTCCACTTTAGCGCGACCCAGCACACTTTCCTTGTACCTTCTCTTTGGAGGTGAAAAAAAATTGATGCGGATAAGAATGCCGGGCTCTCCTGGCTTGTCTGTTGTTGTTTTTGCCTCCCGCCCCTTTAAGAGCTTCTTGAGACGGAACCAGGAAGTAACGGGGCTCGTGGCAAGTTCGGCCGGCACCAGCAGGTTAGTAAAGGCTTCTTTTGTCTTTTTTTCCCCTCCCCCCTCATGCCGACAGGAGCAGGAAGTGCTGAGGGGTGGGGACGCAGGAACAGAAACGAACCCCCAAGATCTCTGGTCCGAATTTAAGGGACCAGCGGATCTTAGGGGTCGTGTGAAAAGGCCCTTAGAGAGCTCCTAGTCCTGCCTGCCTCCACTGTCACATTCTTCACAGTTATAGATCTGTAGCTATTTTAAGCTGCTTTGAATCTAAGTTTGGGGGCAAAGGCAGCATATTTTTCACATAAATAATAACAGTCTCACCTAGCTTCCAGACTGGTCCCTGTTTTAAATAAATTGTCAATGCGCCACTGAGGTGTTCTTCAGCCCAGCACAGTGCACATTGGGTGTTTATACATGACCCCTAAGCTGCGCTGCAAATGGCTCCCAGCTCTGGAGCTTAGAAATGTTTTCCCACCAGCTCCGGAGTTTGGAGACAATTAAGTGCGACCCCGTCCACTTTAGCGCGACCCAGCGTACTTTCCTTGTACCTTCTCTTTGGAGGTGAAAAAAAATTGATGCGGATAAGAGTGCCGGGCTCTCCTGGCTTGTCTGTTGTTGTTTTTGCCCCCCGCCCCTTTAAGAGCTCCTTGAGACGGAACCAGGAAGTAACGGGGCTCGTGGCAAGTTCGACTGGCACCGGCAGGTTAGTAAAGGCTTCTTTTGTCCTCCCCCCCCTCACACCGACAGGAGCAGGAAGTGCTGAGGGGTGGGGATGAAGGAACAGAAACGAACCCCCAAGATCTCTGGTCCGAATTTAAGGGACCAGCGGATCTTAGGGGTCGTGTGAAAAGGCCCTTAGAGAGCTCCTAGTCCTGCCTGCCTCCACTGTCACATTCTTCACAGTTATAGAATTGATATGGAAAAGGTGTGGTTTCTGCATGTAGGCTCCACATGCAAGGAAGAATCCTGGGTGAAAACAGGGCTTCTCCAGACCCAGTGCTAAAACCATGAAGAACACAATGGAGGCAGAGGGTCTATATCAGTGGTGGCGAACCTTTGACACTCCAGATGTTTTGGACCACAACTCCCATAGTCCTTTGTCATTGGCAGTACAGACCTGGAATTCTGGGAGTTGTGGTCCAAAACATCTGGAGTGCCAAAGGTTTACCCCCACTGGTCTATATACTCTGTCTTCTAACGTTGTTTACAACGTGGAAAAGTAGATGTGAATGGGATCCAGATAAGAAGTGAAGCACTTGATAAGGCATAGAAATTTGCTTTTTAAAAATAATTGTATGTGCCAGCATTACAGGGCATAACGTTTTTCTGGTGTTAATGTGTTGGTCCACATATACAGTATATCTTTTGCTTCTCTCAGCTAATCAGCTTTTTGTTTGTTTTACAAAAC
Source organism: Phrynocephalus forsythii (assembly GCA_029282475.1). Classification (NCBI taxonomy): domain Eukaryota; kingdom Metazoa; phylum Chordata; class Lepidosauria; order Squamata; family Agamidae; genus Phrynocephalus; species Phrynocephalus forsythii. The sequence continues at coordinate 142,516,710 of JAPFRF010000001.1, forward strand.
CTTCTGCTTTATTGTCCTCTTCTGTATGGTGTTTTATTTATTTATTTATTTATTTATTTATTTATTTATTTATTTATTTGGTCACCTGGACCGTATACAACCACCTGCCTCTGGGTGGCCCTGATATTTTGTAGTACCAACCAGTGTGTTCTAATGGATGTACTTAATCTACTCCCCTTGCTTTTCGACTTGCATTATTGATGATTCTGTCAAACGCATTAACTTCTTAAGTAGCTGGAGATGCATTTTGAATGAATAGCGCATATAAAATAAAGCAGAGTCGCCTTCTTATTCCACATAGGAATCCCAAAGGTGACAAGAAGGAGGCTGGCTCAACCCAAATAGCAGAAGCCCCTACGTTCAAAACGCCTCGCCAGCAATTTTCCTCTGCTTTACACATCTGTTCCCTTGCCAGAAAGCTCCCTTAATGACCTTGGTCTGGCTGGGAAATTAATGCTCCCATTTTAGGGGAAAGGCTGGCATATGACCTAAGCCACTTTAGTCCCTAGTCCATCTGTCACCTCTTTCCTACTAATCCAAATATGCCTCTTATTAGGCAGGCTTTATGTGAGCTGAACTTTGCACTCATCAGGTGACAATTTTTCAGGCTAAAAATAAAAATTTTCAGCAAAAGGGGGGGGGCACTGAGCAAAACCAGGGGCATGAAACCATTTTTACTTTGGGGCAGGCACACAGCACTTTACTCTGGACAGGTCCACTTGGTCCCACCACACTAATTACACACAATGCATATCTAAGTGCACATTTGTATGCATACACACAGAAGAAGATGTGAATGTCAGTGGAGTGGCTGACCTATCTTATACAGTGGTACCCTGGGTTAGAAACGCTTCGGATTACAAAGAAATTATTGGAAATGGGAATGCCTCGGGTTAAGAACATTTTCAATGGAATCATGCCCTGTGTTACATTTTTTTCCATTAGGCATTGTGGGGGGAAAAGTGTACCCAGGGTGCATTGTGCCCCCATAATTTGTGGAGGTGTGGGAGGTGGTGGAGCTGTTTTTTCATTGAGTTTTTTTCATTGAGTTTCATTGAATTGGAGCCATTCTGGACATTTTTGCAGCTGGTTTTGGACTTTTCGAACTTTTATGGCACATTTCTCAGGCAGTGGAAAGGTAGGAAGCTGATCCTCTGTTGCTTCCATGCCTGTTCTGTGCATTCTACATTGTGTGTATGTGTGTGTGTGTGGGGGGGGGGGTGCTTGACTTTTTAAAACTTTCTTTCTAACCTCTGAAACAGATTAATTGGTTTCAACACATTCCTATGGGAAACCACGCTTCGGTTTACAAATTTTCCAAGATATAAAACGTCCCAGATAACGCATTAGTTACTTAAACCAAGGTACCACTGTATCTAGATAGACTACAAGGGACATCAGAGTCTCTTTCTCTAAGAGGTGTAAGCTCTGAGGGCCATGACCTATGTAGCCAAAGTGACGGCACCCGTGCATGAGATGCAAGTAGCTGCAGGATCTGGAGAAAAGCTCAAGGTTTGAAAAAGTGCCAAAGAAAAATTTAAACTAAGGGAAGAAATCCCCAAACAGTCCTAATCTGGAAATAATTTCCCACTGATTTCACTGGGATTTAAGTCTACATTAAAATGCATAGGGCTTTAGCCTTAAAGCACTTCCCCAGCTTCTTGAACCAAAATTGAAGGCTGAAGTCCTTCTGCATAACTACATGGGCATAACTCAATATCATGCCTATGGTAGCTGCAATAGTGCCAAGGTAGAAGGGCTATCTATGAAGCATTTCTGCTGGCACATAGGGTCCTCAGTTCCTATGGAACAAGGCACTTCGTTGTGTAATCAGATTGTGCAATCTGCACCTTTATGTTACACAGCCAGAAACAGGATTCCAGTCCTAGAGCCACTAAACTATAGGACGGGAAGGGATCATTCAACCCTCAAGGCAACACAAGTGTAAGCTTAATGAGTCTTGCTCTGAGCTAAGCCGTTGTCTTGATTCTTCTAACACTTCACAGAACTTTTTTTTTATTATTTGGAAGTTTCCGGATAAATCATCACCATTGTCACTGTCATCGTACGGCACTGACATAATGTTCAGCAGTAGTAGCAACATCAGCAGTTAGTGTCAGAAAGACTCAACATCCACTTCAATTTTAAATCCTCTGCTGACATAAGGAGCTGATCACAACTAGCTCCAGACTTCAGCTTGCCAAGCAACCAGGCGATATTTTTTTTTCAGTGTTGCCATTTGTTATGAAAGAAAGGGAGCATGATGACCCAAATCCTCTTACTCAATTACACTAGCATTAACTCAAATGGTGTAACCTTTGAAGGCAAAATGCCTCAAATGAAGAAGTCACCATTAGACATGGTCTTTCTGTGCTGACTTGGGCAACTCAGTATGCAGCTGATAATAGCTGTGGTGATTTCTAGAGATGGGCACAAAGCAAAAAACAAAACACTGTTTCATCGTTTTGTTACATAATGAATTACTTTGTTACGTTAACAAAAAAATCCATTATGTCCTCGAAAATAGGGTTTGCAGCCATGTGTTGGCATGGAAATCACAGCATAGCTTCATCGGACTCTTCCCTGCAAACCCCCGAAATTTGGAGAGGTTTGGGACTCAAGGGGGCTGAGTTATTTAGCTCCAAAGGGGGTGTCCCTAGGGGGAAAAATCATTCTAAATTGTATTGGCATTTGGAAGCGAGGACGCTAATTGCTCGCCTGCAAGGGGGGGTGCTATTGCGGTTTCCCAATCCAATTTGGAGCTTAATAACTCAGCCCCTTGAGCCCCAAACCTCTCTAAATTTTAGGGGCTTATGGGGAAGAGCTTGAGGAAACTGCCCAACCATTTTGGTGCCTCTAGGACCCAGGGGAGCATTTTGTTTTATAACTAAATTTCTTTAAATATTTGTTACAAACTAAACAAAATGAAACTACTAAAGAAACCAAACCAAACAAAATGCTTTATTTCCATTTTGTGCCCGTCTCTAGAGATTTCTCAATCCGAGGCATGCTATTTCTTATGGGGGGGAAAACCCGTTGTTATTTTAAACTATAAATCTTTTCACAGGTGGCTTATTGGGCTTTTTTAGACAGTATAAAGAATAGTTATTTCTTTCTTTTATGCCTGTATCTTTACTTTATGTTAGAAAGTCTATTATAACATGTATTAATTTTTGTATTATGTTCATAGATATTTATTAGTTGTCCCTCTGTTTTATACAGTGAAATACAGCCCCTGAAGAAGGCTTTTTCAGTCAAAACGCATTGCGCATCTTTTAAAAATAAAAACATCTTTCTGCAATAGCATCCTGAGACTCAGTCTCTTCTGATTCACTAATTTGCATAACTATGCAAGAGGATTTTGGCCAATTGTGTCCTTTTTTTTGGGAGAGGGTGTTACAACTATAGCTAGAGTTAATTGCTTAAAAAAATCTTTCCAGGCTCTGGTGAAAAGTAACTCATAACTATTTATTCATCCATCCATCCATCCATCCATCCATCCATTCATTCAATTTATATACCGCTCCATCTAGCAACATGGCTACTCTAGGTAGTTAACCTAAGCCCCATTGATTTTAGTATCTAGGTGAAACAAACTCATAAATCTATCCCAAGGTGGTACTGTTCCCTAATGATGAAGATCTTAGGTGACATGAAGTTTCTGGATCCTGGAAAGGGCCTATTCTGTTACCGTTCCCATAAAAGCAGCTGGAAAACCATGAAGACATGCAAAAAAAAAAATATATTTCCCCAGGTGAGAATTAGAGAGTCAGTGTAGTAAAGAAGGTATAATATCATACTGGGATCCTGAATTCAAATACCTGCTTTGCCAGTGCAGGGTGGGAATAGTAAACTACTCCTTGAACCCTTGTGTATCCTAAAAACCATATTAAGACCACTGTAAGTCAGAAACAACTTTGCAGCACAGTACAATGACTGGTGGGGGCTATTGTGTCATGGCATGTTATAATGCCCTGCACAACCCATTAGAACATAAGAACATAAGAAGAGCCATGCTGGATCAGGCCAACGGCCCATCTAGTCCAGCTTCCTGTATCTCACAGTGGCTCCACCAGATGCGTCTGGGAGTGCATGAGACTAGATATCTGTCTCCTGATACCACTCCCCTGCATCTGGCCCTTGAAGTACCCCGGTTTTAGGCCTGGAGATTACACATCTCCATCATGGTTTGTAACCTGTGATGGACTTTTCCTCCAGGAATCTGTCCAATTCCCTTTTGAAGGCATCCAGGCCAGATGCCATCACCACATTCTGTGGCAGGAGTTCCACAGACTAACAACGTGCTGGGTGAAAAAAATATTTTCTTTTGTCTGTTCTTACTCTCCCAGCCCTCAATTTGAGTGGATGTCCCCTAGTTCTGGTATTTTGTGAGAGGGAGAAGAGCTTCCCTCTATCCAGTAAACCCTTACTGATTGGACAGGAAAAGATCAACCATAAATACGTACATGTGCCTCCATTCTTCTGAATGTTGCTGTTTTCCTAACATGGTCATTTCATCAATCCAGGCATTTCAACTTCCCTCTCCATTTTGTCTGGGATGGATCTGGGTCTTCTTAAAGAGCATGAAACTAAAGTACAGCCAAGACTTTTACCACAAGTCGGGAGAAAATCTCACCATTGCCTGTCAGTAGCACATTGGCTGAAATCCTACTGAAGTTGTCATAAAGTAAAGTTACATCTACAGAACTGCCTGGGCACCCTACATGGGATTGCTCAAAGTGATGGTACAATTTACAGCATGGCCATTGGTACAACTTTATCAGTGGAACCCCTGCACGAATATCATCGCTTCCACCCTTGATACAATTTCTCCAACCCCTTGCATTATTTTGAGTTACACAGGAAGAGTTGCCAGGCAGGATTTCAGGCAATCAGTACTTTCTGTAAACTCTTTAGCAGGGCGGCCTGTTTGCCACAAACAAACTGAGTGCGGGAATTGACGTACAGTAGTGCTCACACCCTCACAGGCACACTCACCTTCATCACCATGAAAGCATGCTAGAGTCCAGAATGGTGTATTCCTGAGCGTTGCCTGGCCGAAGGATGATCCAAGAACAACCAAGAGAACTGCCAACCGCAGTCTGAGTGGAGATAAGAGCGGCATTTCTGACACTGGTCACACAACAGGGTCAGGCCACTGAAAGAAGGGGGGTACGAGCAGTGAGAGAAACCAGTTGGGCTTTTCTCTACCTCAGTTGCCAGGCCTTCTTTTGAAGTTCATCAGGAAAGCAGTGGAAACAGAAGACAGGAATCCAGACGTGCTGCTTTATCCTCGCTTTCTCCAGTCTCCAGAAAGGTGAGGGAACAATGCAGCAGCAGGCATGACTAAACGGTAAAAACACCCCACTGCTCTTTGGCACAATTCTCAGGACATCTCTGGAGGGACCTGACTACTACTACCGTACACAGAGTGATTGAGTGAACTCAAAGTAGTACAGGGAATGCTTTATACTCTCTCTCTCTCTCTCTCTCTCTCTCTCTCTCTCTCTCTCTCTCTCTCTCTCTCTCTCTCTCTCTCTCTCTCTCTGTGTGTGTGTGTGTGTGTGTGTGTGTGTGTGTGTGTCCCCGCCTTCTAAACCTCTGTAACCCTTTCCCAAGTGTATTCTGCTGCTTCCTTCTTGCCTGTGGGAAGAGGAATTCACCTGCCACCCCAAAAACAAGAGGAAAAGTGAGGTGATTTCAAAATTAAAATGGCCCCGCTTCATGCTACCTCTCGACCTCAGCCCAGTCACACATGAAGGGAGTGATACATTGGGAAGAAGCTCTTGGCAGTCTGGAGCTTTGGCCCTGCTTTCACTGAAGCTATACAGAACCGCTCGAAAATGAGCAACGGATGTGGGAATTATCCCACTGGGCATCATTTGAAACCGTTCAAAAAACACAGACACATTTCATGTTTAAAACCCACACGTGGATCTGGGGCCCAGTACAGTGTTGTGACCGGAGCTCAAAGATGGGCATGTGTTCCTGCACTGAGCAGGGGGCTGGGCTCAATGGCCCTACAGGCTCTTTCCAATGTCACAGTTCTGAGATGCTAGGCAACAGCAGGCCATCTGAAGCAGATAATGCCCTCACACGCCAGTGATGCAGTCTCTCCAGATCTTTGTGGCTGGTCTGAGCAAACATGTTTCCTTACTGGTGAGCAATCACAATACTTAAAGGGAGCTCATTTGCAGTTAAAGCAGATGTATAAAGCTAGTGGTAAGAGAAAGTGGTGCCTCTAAAGACCTTTCTGCTGCTAATGATGTGCTATCTACATTTCTAGTTTGACCCGTGGCATTTTAGTCACCAGTGGATATGATGGAGACTTGAAATAAAATATGGATTCAAATTTATTTCCCAAGTGCTTCCAGCTGTTCTAGATCCCCTAAACAATATCTGGACCATTAGCAAAGGCTCTGGGTCCCGTGTGACTGCTCTTATTATTGATGTGGACCTAGCATGCTCATCTACACTTCCCAATGGCATTCTACGTCAGCAGGCTAGGTGGTAAGCCTAAGCTGGAGAGGTAGCAGCTGGCGCACCAGTTGCTGTCCAAAGAAATGTTATTGGTCTGAAATAATTATCCTGACACCAATGTGCATCTGATGTATTATTTGTGCTAATAATTAGAACCAGATTTATGGCAATGCATGCCTTTCTTGGGGGACTTGTACAAAGGGAGCATTCCTGCAAGCCCCCCAGGGAGATGCACACGTGGTCTGCAACGGGCATGCCTCCATCTGCCCAAGACAGAGAGATCTGCTTTGTTCCAGTGAACAGTCCTTTGGGGGAAATCCCCAATCCATGGGCAAAGCTCTGTCAAAAAAACCTCAGTAGAGCGTTATCATGAAAAGCGGATTTGGGAAAGAAGTGGAAGCAGATATGGCTGACTCTTTGCAACCCCATGTCCATGGACCTGGTATTCCCTGGTGGTCGCTCATCCAAGTACTGACCTGACCTTAGCTTCTGAAATCAGGCAAGATTGGACATGCTTAGGGCATCTATCTCAGCAAACAGGGAGGCAATTCTTAATGGGGCAAAATTGGTTAATATGGAGTGTGGGTGAACACTTCAGCCCATTCCTTCCCCATGCTCTCCCACTACAATCTTTTTCACTGAAGTGTTCCTTGTTGTTTTTAAATATACAGCTGAAGAGTGTCTGCCTTTGACTTGAAGCCATCCTCTCCTCTCCAGCATCTGCCCTCCTCCAGTTTTCTTGATAATCCTACAACTGCTTCTCTATCACCAGGTTTATTCATATTTACAGGCACGTAATGACATGCAAGAGCTGCTGTCAGGCATCGTTACAGGTGACATGTCACCTGCCAGCTAGAAATAGGGACTATGTGATGCGCTGCCTAGCAATTAGCATTTCAAGCGTGTAAAGCGGCAGAAGGGTCTGCAGGAAGATTCTGCACCGTGTTCTGAAATGTGATCTCCACAGTCCAGATTTCTGAGAGATTAAAAATCATTTTATGGACTGTGTACTGCTCAAGGTGACAGGGTTTCATCTACCGAAACAGACAAGAAAACTATCATATCATGGAGAACATTGAACTGGAACCCTTTCCATTGACACACAGTTTCCTGTGATCAGGGGAGGTAGCAGGCAGGGTTCATGTGTGAGTCTTCTTGGTGGTGGCTCCCCATGCAGTGGAGTTTGGTGGCTGTAATTTATTTACATATCACATTGTTTTCATAAATTGTAGTGGTAGGTGAAACCGGGTATTTCAACTAAAATGCATGTTTATAGCTAATATGGGGGCAGATTAAAAACCCATATGACTGAATGGAAATGTCTCCCTTAAATACTCCCTTGTTCTCATACATTTCTCTTAACAGGAAGGAAGTGATGGTATCACCTCATTTTGACAAAAATGATTAAAGTGACAGCAATGCTTCCTTTCCTGCTTGTAAGAAGTGCTAGGGGGAATGAATGGTGGCTTCTGTTGTGTTTGGGGGAACACCATCAACACAATGCAAAGCAAAGCAAAGCAAAGCATTCTGCTAATATACCACCCAATAGTGCTTAAAGCACTCTCTGGGAGGTTTAAAATTTAATTATGCAGCCCCCACCCCACCCCAGCAAGCTGGGTACTCATTTTACTGACCTTGGAAGGATGGAATTCTGAGTGAACCTTAAGCCTGTTACCTGGGATTGAACCTCAGGTTGTGAGCACAGTTACAGCTGCAGTATAGCAATTAACCACTGTGACATGAGGCTCTTACAAGGCCCTTGAAACAGATGTGACAGTGAAGCTGAGAAGCAAGCGAGGTGTGTAGATGAGTGAGTGGGTGGGTGGTGTCTTTGGAAAATGTTTGATCGTCTCCTACATAACCCCCCTCCCCCATTTTGAGCCCAAAATGGATTCATTGATTTATGAGCTGTTCTTGGCGATGTCTTGGCAACAGTTCAACCAAGTTGAAGTTATATTATTTAAGAACACATATGGTCCAGTGATTGGTTTTACCATGTGACTCACTGATTGGTTGGCATTACTTTTAAGTAAAACAGGCAAGCTGCTTTAAATTGGGTATCACGAATGTGCAGCACTGATAAAAAAATTTAATTGTAGTTTTTTTTACTCCCTGGGAGAGCTGCTTGAAGGACTTTTCTGTCTCATAAAAATCACTTGACTAACCCTGGGTACTTAAGCATATTGATGTGGCAGAGGGGTGTATGTGAAGACAATGGTGCCCCTTTTACTCCTATGTCTCGGGCAGCAAAATTCCCTAGGCTAGCTCTGTTCTGGATTGTCCAGGGTTTGAACTAGAGCCTGAAGGACTTTTCCCCTAGGGGCAGTTTATGGAAGTATTTACAAATAGGAATACTGTATTGCCCTAAGCACATCCGATCTCTGATTTTGGAAGCTAAGCAGGGTCAGCCCTGGCTAGTACTTGGATGGGAGACCACCAGGGAATACCAGGTGCTGTAGGCGCCGGGAGTAGGACTGGCAAACTACTCCAATATTCCTGCCAGGAAAACCCCATGGACATGGAGTCATGAAGAGTCGGTTATGACTGTAATGACACAACACACACACATACACATTGTTTTTGCTGTATTTGTTTAAAATGCCACCTGTCATTTAAAAAAAAGGATTCTTGTGTTTCGTCTTCAGGACATGTTTAACAATGCAAATGTAGCCAGAGACACATATAGATACATAATTCATGCAAGAAGAGGAGAGCCCATTCATGAGCAGCTGTGCTCATTAGCAGAGCCATCTACTGCATTGATTCCACGAGCCACCTCAGGGCAGGGAAGTAGGGTGGGAAAAACACAGCCCCGCCATTAGCATCTGGGGTTGCACCGATCCTGTTGTGGAAAATGAGGTCACGGGGGGGGGGAATAAAAGGAGGAGCATGCTATGGCAAAATGTACTTTTTAAAAAACCTTAAAAAGCACACACCCTGTTCTGATTCCTACTGGAAGCTCTAAAGCAGTGTTGGCGAACCTATGGCATGGGTGCCAAAGGTGGTACTCGGAGCCTTTTCTGTGGGCCCCCGACATCGCCCCTTCGCAGCCACCTGTATTCAGGTTAAATGGCTGCATTGGCACTTGGCGAAAACTGAGTGGGTTTTGAAGCGCAGTTTGGGCACTTGGTCTCTAAAAGGTTCACCATCGCTGCTCTAAAGAAAGGAAAGCCCAGCAACCTGGCAGTACTCTTGGTATCCTAGACAAGAGGTTAAGGTTGAGTACAGGCGCATGGGCTCTGCAACAAAATGTCCTGTGGAGAACTCCTGTGCGCCGCGGAGTTGGAGTCTAATGTCATCTCGGGGCCAACATACTTCCACTTTTGAAGTATTGATTACAGCTGTGGTGATGCAAGGCTACCACCTGGGTGTCCCAGTTATTCCCCACAATCAAAGAAATGAAGCTCCCTGCTTCCTCAGGAATGTGCTAAATGGCTCCCTTTCTTCTACCACTTTAGTGTCTCCAGTGAAATCGATTGAAGCTTTTATCTTCCACTAGCATCAGTTTAGAGTTGGAATGTAATAGTGTGTGTGCGCAGGGGGGGGTACACTTTATCCAAATACAGCTGGTTAAGAGCCTACGAATTAATTAATTTACATCTGTCAAGCCCGTGTGTGCGCCTGAAATCTAGTGGAAGTCAAAGTAAAAATGCAAAACGAGTAAAAAGTAAATCATTTCAGATTCTCTGATGAGCACATTGGCAAATATGTTGTCCTTATCCAAGAATGTCAGAGCAGTTAGGAAATTGACACCCCTAGATAGCCACACTTGGTCTTAAAAAAAAAAAGCAATCTGAGTGGTTCACTACGGAACGGTGGAAAGTTATTGACAAAATCCAGCTATTTACTTCTCACCATGAGAAATAATCCTTGAAAATGGGAGTTGATAACCATAAGTCACATTACTGGCTAAATGTTGTGCAGATAAGGAATTATCACAGCAGTGAGATAGCCGGGAAGGGGAAGCAACAACTGAAAAATGATTTATTGGAAAGTGCAGACATCTCCTGGTGTTTTTCAGATCTGTTATACTTGAGCTCACATCATTCCCAGCTAGAAAACGTATTAGTTAGGGATGGTGCAAACTGCAGGTGAGTTGGGAGGTAGGTAGATTGGGAAACAGAGGTATCCTTTTAGACCAGCCATTCTTAACCTTTGATGAGGGGGCATGGCCACAAACGCAGTAGGAAAGTAATACATAAGGTAAATAAGACCTGTATAACTTGCATAAAAACCTTGTATAAGGCAGTGTGCGGGGAACTGTTTCCAGTCTGTGGTCCCATATCTCCCCACTGCCCCAGATGAGAAGGGCTGCTTTAGAGTAAAACAGGCAAGTGTATTGTGGCTCCTTCTGAGGCACTGCCCAATACACTTGAAAAACCAGGCAAGTGTCCACAAAAACGTAGGCCAATTAAAACTTGCTGAGTATTAAGGTGCCACCAAACTCTGCCCATTTTCTCTTTTTAGCTACAGGTGTTGCTTTGTTATGTTTGCATTGCATCTGAAGTGACTTCCAAAGTCAGTTCACTGTATAGTCCAGCTTATCAGCAGCCACCTCTTCCAAACAAACCCATTTTTAAAAACATCTTTATTCATCAGATCCAAGTTGGCAATCCCACTTTCATGTTGAATTTCCAACACAACCAGTTTCCCATGTTTGTGCTCGACTTCTAGGCTTCCATCTGTATAGGTCAACTAGACGATGGGGGAAAAACACTACACCTCCAAGCTGCAAGGCCTACACCTTTCCCCTCACACCTACCCACACTTCCTGCCCTTCTCTACCCTGACCAAGATGATTGAGGGTCTGGAAGAAATGTCTTACCAGGAGCGGCTTAGGGAGCTGGGAATGTTTAGCCTTACAAAAAGAAGGCTGAGAGGGGATATGATAGCTATGTTTAAATATTTGAAAAGAGGTCACATTGAAGAAGGGACTGGTTTGTTTTCCATGGCTTCAGAGACTAGGACGCGGTGCAATGGTCTCAAACTACAGGAAAAGAGATTCCATTTGAAAATTAGGAAAAATTTCATGACAGTTAGAACTGTTCGGCAATGGAATATGCTGTCACGGAGGGTGGTGGAGTCTCCTTCTTTGGAGGTTTTTAACCAGAGGCTGGATGGCCATCTGTTGGGTGTCCTGTGATGGGAGTTCCTGCATGGCAGGGGGTTGGACTAGATGGCCCTTGAGGTCTCTTCCAACTCTATGATTCTATGATTCCCTTCAGACAGAAGGACTTTCTCTACCCACCTCTAGGTATTGTGGCTTTGCAGGACTGGGGCCACAGTGCTGCCTTGAGGCTGGCACTGCTCCTTTTCTCCTAGCTCTTCTAGCAGTGGGGCACAGAGGAACATCAGTCAGGCTTCAATTCTTCCTCCTCCCCCCCCCCCCAAAAAAAAAGCAGAGGGAAGGCAACTAAGACTCAAGCAGACAGGCAGCACAATCATGCCAAAGCAAAGAAAAACAACTTCCACCGCCTCACTGGGTTCCAACCAAATCTAGGGCTATTTAATAACCCACAACCCCCCTCCTGGACATTTTGATTGGCTGCTGCCAACACTATGGGCAACGCTATGGGCTGAAACATTTCCAGGGTGATTTTGACAGAGAAGAGATGAACAAAAGTGAATGAAAGAGAAGAAACATCCCAAAGCATGAGATTCTTGCATACTCCTCCTTTGTTAGTACCTATCACACATGTTTAAGAAGCTGGCTTTGGAGAATTTTTCAAAAGAAACAAACAAACAAACAAACAAACAAACAAACAAACAAACAAAGGAGCCTCTTTCATGATTTTCCTCTTCATCCTTAAACAAAAATCCCAACCTCACATCCAACCAGGCAGCCAATTAAGAAAAGACATGCTTTGGCCCCTTTTCAACTGGCTGTATCTAGTCAGCTACAGCAAGCTATAACAAACCTGACTCAAACACCCATTGGATTTTGGCCCTAAGCAGATCGCAGGAAACATGACTAGTTTTTAATGCCTCGTTTTTGTTTTTTCTTCTTTTGTTTCCATTTTTGCCAAAAATGAAATCTTATAAAGCCTCTACAGGACAGTCATGGTTTTATACATTTGTCTGCAACAATTTAAATTGTCTCCATTGGAGAAGGGGTGGATGGGCTCATTGCATAGAGCACCAGCCTCAGGTCACTTTCTAAACATCGAGGGAGGCTTTAGCAGAGGTATGGCACTCCTGCCGAACAAAGCAGTGTTGCCTCTGATCCTCTTCTTTCCTTCACATATGATTTGGTGCTTAAAAAACCCAGGGAAAAGCGGGGGGGGGTGTCTTTTCCCCCAACTTCCCAAACACCCCACCTAAGACTGGCCCCTGTAGCTTTTTAAAAATTATTCCTCTCATCTCTGCACAAAACTCACAAAATGATGTGTTAAGAGCCTCTTTATTTCCATAAGACATGGTTCGTGGAGTGAGGAGCTTGTAGCAGAGTGGAAATACATGCACTCTGAAGTAGTACTTGGTGTTACAAGAGAAGAGCCAGAGGCCTAAGGCTGCTGCATTTGATAGTAGTCATGTGGCTATAGTAACATATTTAGTAGGGATGAGGGGAGTTAATGATAAGTTTGAACTTTCCGGAAGTTCAAGACAGGGGCTCTGCCTATGAAAGATATAGGACTCCTGTGAGTTGGAATCTGACAGAACAGGTTTAGACTGGCTGGTCCCTGCTGGGTGAAGCTGATAGTGAATCTTATTGTTCTGTTACTGGAGGCCAAATGTCACCCTGGCTATTCTGAATTTGGATGCAGCAGCTCCTAAAAAAACAAACAAACAGAAATTCAATAGTAAATTGCAACTAGAGCAGGTTCATTGAATTAATGGAACTTATAAAGGGGATGATTCACCAAATCCCCACCAAATTAATGGGCCTATACTGACTGCAATTTAGCCAATGACTTTTGTTTTGCATGGGAAGCTTTCTTCATTTCTTCAGCCAATAAGTGCTTTACCTTCCACATATCTTTTCCATTCCCACTGATATTCACCTTGAAAGATCAGCTATAACAATCTGTACTTTCCATTTCTCATTACAGGCATATTTTGGCTTACAAAGTTAATGTGTTCTCCAGGAAGTTTTGTATACCGGAATATTCGTAAACCAGAAATGTGCAGGGGTGCAATGCATCCTGGGTATTTTTTCCACAATGCCTTATTTGGGGGGGGGGGATCATAAACCGGGATGTTGTGGAAAAAATTCTTGAAGTGAGGCATTATTTACAATGGATTTCCTTTCATGAACCAAAAATTATGTTAACGGAGACATTCATAAACTGAAGTACAGTGATCCCCCGCCCTTTCACGGTTCATAAAATGCTGTCCCACTATATCGCGGGACCACAGTACCCCGAAAGGGCTTGAGGGACAGGGGAGAAAAGTTTTAAAAGCCAGGGCTTTTAAAACCTTCCCTCCTTCCCCAAGCCCCAGGCTCCAGCTGATTGGCACTGGGGTGGGGAAACAAAAGGTTTTTCTCCCTCACCCCAGCACCAATCAGCTGGAGCCCAAGGCTTGCCTCCATGGAGGCATCGTGCACTGCTCCCCCACACCCGGGGGTAGTCAGGAGAAGCGGTGTGCGATGTTTAAACTGTCTTTAAGCATTTTAAACATTGCATGCCCCCAGGCCCGGCCCGACCTGCATCCGCATATCGCGGATTTTCAATTATCGCGGGTCGGGTTGGTCCTTAACCCCCGCGATAGATGGGGTTTTTTTTTTTTACTGTACCTGATTGGCATATTCTAGCTTCCTTTATTTTATAGATTTAATATGTTGAGCCTTACACTTGTTGAGCTTTGAGAAAAGGAGGCTGGCGGGAGATGCGGTAGCAGTTTTCATATCTTTGAAAGGCTGTCATACAGAGGGACGGGATCTGTTCTCAATCAATCCAGAATGCAGGACACACAACAATGGACTCAAGTTACAGGAAGCTAGATTTCAGTTGAATATCAGGAAAAACTTCCTAATTCTCAGGGCAGTTCAGCAGCGGAACCAGTTACCCTGAGAGCTGGTGAGTGCTCCACTGCTTAGGGCATTCCAGAGAAATTTAGACAACCACTTGGGAGACATCCTAGGAATTGTATTTCTGCCTTGAGCAAGGGGTTTGACTTGATGGCCTTATGAATCTGTGATTCTATGAGAATGATTTCTTGATTTTCATTCCTTTCAACATTTCTTTGTTAATCGTACTCAGTCCAAGAAATTCTTAGCATCCTGCAGAGAAATGACCATTTTAAATGGTTTTGCAGTAGCTTGTGTGAAAATTGGCAATTCAGGCAGTTCCAAAACTCTATTGGGAATCAAAATTGCAGATCCCCTGCCAGTTCTTCCCACTGTTTGTAAATTCTACTATGTATTATTCTTAAGAAATCATTCAGCAAATTGCTCATTAGGCTTATCATTATTTTAGTTATCTTAAAAGAGATGCTATGTTGGTTTGCTACCCTATTGCTTGAACTGCACTTTGTTTATACTCTGAATCTATGCCAAAGTTATGCTACTGTGTATGTATAAGTTTAGCTTACCTACCTTTCTTTTTATGTGTGTTTGCCCTGTATTGGAAAGTGCTTCAAACTTTTAATTGATTATTTGCACCACAATATTTCCAACAACTGTTTTCAACTGTTCAAGGGTTTTTTTTTAAAAAAAAAATTATCATCGTTAATAAAATATAAAATTTCCTTATATAGTTGGTCAATCTTTTGAGCTAAGAGGAGTTGTGGAACCTAAAATTAGGGCTTACCTTGACCACTTACAGGGAGCCTGTATGTTTTTGGGGTGTTTTGGCATTTCTGTCTTTCAGGGCTGGTGTAAGAATCCAAGTGCTTAATCTTGTGGGTTTTGGGGAACAACCTGGAAGCATTGCTTCCCACTAACTTTGGGCGTTTATACACGACCCCTAAGCTCCGCCGCAAATGGCTGCAAGCTCCGGACCTTAAAAATATTTACCCACCAGCTCTGGAGTTTGCAGACAATTAAGTGTGACCCCGCCCACCTAAGCGCGACCCAGCGCACTTTTCTTGTACCTGCTCTTTGATGGTGAAAAATATTTGATGCGGAGAGTGCCTGAGCTCTCCTCGCTTCTTTCTGTTGTTTTTCTTTTGCCTCCGCCCCTTAAAGAGGAACCAGGAAGTAAACAGAGGTCAGAGCAACTTCCACCGGCACCGGCACCGGAGGTAAGGCTTTATTCTTTTGTCCCTGTCTAAGGCTTTTTTTCCTCCCTCCCCTCACGCAGACAGAACAAAGAAGTGCGGAGCGGGTGGGGACGGAGGAACAGCAACGAACCCTCAAGATCTCTGGTCCGAATTTAAGGAACCAGCAGATCTTAGGGGTCGTGTAAAAAGGCCCTTTGAGCCACATATCGTACAAATACCATGTCATTAGAAGGGGGTAGCAGTTCGAGTGAGATTCATGCCTAAGCAATCAGCCTTGCACATGAAATCTATGCCAATGAACAATCACAAAAGAAAGCAAGCAAGAAAAATTGTTGGATGCAAATAAAATTATGCTAGGGCAACCAGACAACTCTTAGCGTTTAAAGAATTCTTGATTCTAATGCTCTCTGTTTTGTATAGTTCGAACCTCTAGTTGTACATGCCTTTGAAAGCAATGCAGTGAGGTTAGAGGAGAACCATATTCAGCACACAGTTGAAATCACCAGTTTCTGATCCAACAAACTCTTTCTGCAAGGAAAGCTCATTCCATTTACGGACCTGCTTTGTTAGATCAAGCAAGGAAAGTTGGGGGGTGGGGCGGGGCGGGGGTAATGGAAAGGAGGGGTAAGCCTCATATTATGAAATTGAATGTAATACAATGAAAGGCAGAAGCAAATGGTGTAAATTACACACTCCTGCTACTCTTGTACAATATATAAATAAACCTCTTCAAGGTGTTCTCCTGTGACTTGCATTTGCTTTTCAGCACACACCACTGACACTTGAAGTTCAAGTATACATTTCTAGAGTATTTAAGTCCATTACCAGCTGCCTATGGAAATTTTAATAGTGAATATAATGGCCAATTGCCCCGCTCTAGAGACATTAATGGCTTAAAGGAAGAAAAAGTTCCCCCTGCTTCTGTGCCTTTCATATGAAAATGTTAGCAGCCTCCATTGTTTCTCTTGAAGACTCATAGAGTTCTGTCATTGAAATAGAAATAATGACTAGAATTGCAGATAATTTTATATGCCCTGTTCCCAGGAGCAGGGCTTCAGATTGAAACAAATGGTCTTTAAGAGTTCGTGTGGACTATGAGCATAAACAAACTTCACGTAGAACAGAAATTTATTTAAGTGTGTGGGAAAGTACAGTATATAGAAAAGCCTCATCACATCATTTAATATTATGGCCACATTTTTGTGAAACAGGTAAATTCTGTCCTTACAAATAAAAGTTTCTGTCTGTCTGTTTGTAATCGTACCTTATGAAAATGGCTGAGTTGATTTTTTTGCCAAATTTGGAGGGTAGATTTGTGATGGTCCGACTATATAAAAATGGTTGTACAACATGATGCAAATTACTTTGGAGGCCCTGGGAGGTCTGGCACTCATTTAATGTTGCCTAGTGAACCATGTGGCAGATCCTTTTAAAGACTTCAATCCACTGAATTCAGAAAGATACATGCGTTGAATTATGCTGCAGTTTTATGGGGGTGGGGGTGGTTTCAAGTGTTTATTATTTTGGAGCTAAGTTGGGTGGACAGCTCGGTGACATGTCCCTGTCTGCAGAGCCAAAGGTGAAGAATTCAGTTCTTCACTGGGTCTCCTAGAAGTCCAAACAGCCTAGGTCACCTACACAGTCACACGATATCCCAAGAAGAAGGGAGTGGGGAGCCACTTCTCTGAGTACTCTGTAGCAGCAGAACCATGGAAAGGGTCACCCTAAGTAAAAACAGACGCTACCAATATTATCATCATTATTATTATTACTACGGTATATGCGGGATTTGAGGAATTGTGCTGCTTGGATTTGAGAGAGAGAAGTGGTCAAGCAGGGGTCTGGGGTGAGGCTGAGCTCTTTTCTGTGCATGGACAAACACACCTACTAGCTCATCACTTGATGACTGTGCCATGGAGTGAAGATTGGCCAAATAAACTATCAGGTGCAATTAAATCAGAGATCAAGCATGAGAAAAGATACATCATCATCATCATCATCATCATCAATCATCATCATCATGTGTGTGTGTGTGTGTGTGTGTGTGTGTGTGTGTGTCTCTCTCTCTCTCTCTCTCTCTCTCTGTGTGTGTGTGTGTGTGTGTGTGTGTGTGTGATAGCAGTGCTTTTTGACTGAGTGATTCCAGACATTCAATCTCTGGGGCATCAGCGCTAAGGAAGCACACAGTAGCCTAGGTTTAGAAGACCCAGTGCACAGTCTTCCCACATCTTAATCGGAGCTTGTGGGTAGAGATGGGTACGAATAGAAAAAATGATATTTCGGTTTTTCATTTTTCGTTGTGGGACCATTTTGGTTCATTTTCATTTTTTGTGAATTCTTTGAAAAAAATTGTTTCGTTTTTTCGTTTTTCAGGTTTTGTTTTGACCCACTTTTTGCACGATTTAAAGCATTTCCATGCGCAGACGTCCCCCAACGCCCCAGACCAGAGGGAAAACACTAAAAAAATGATGCTGGCAGAGACACAGTATAGACTAGGTACACAGGGAGGCTGCAAAGGCAGCGGCGGGTGTTTCCCAGGACGTAAGGCAGCCACAGAGTGGCTGCACTGCGGGGCAGGGGAGGGTACTCACCAAGAGGTACGCACGCACACAGGGAGGCTGCAAGAGAAATATCTTCTTTCTCTCCCCTAAGTGCCAGGTTGCAGCCAACAGGAACACAGAGACACACACCTTCCTGGCTGGCCTAAAGTAACAAGTCACAGAGACAGCAATCCCACCCTTTCTCCCACCGCAGACTGCAAAGAGGACTGGGGCTGCCAGAGCTTTTTATGCCCTCTGTGGCTGCCGCACCTACCCAGTCTGCAACCTGGGCATGCTATTGGTTGAAATTGTCCAAGAATTTACATCAGGCCTACCCAAAGTCTGGCCTGGGGGCCAAATCCAGCCCATCAGGCCATTCTGAGTGGCCTAAGGCTGGCTGGCCCGCCCCTCCCTCCCCCTCCTTCGCCCCATGTTTTTTTTAAAAAATAATCTTCCACCAGCACTGACACCGCCGGGAAGCTTGAGGGGCTGGACGGGCCGGCCGGCTGGTGAGCAGAAGCTTGTGGGGCTGGGTTGGTGGGGGAGGGGGTGGGCCACTACCACCAGCACCACCGGGAAGCTTGTGGGGCTGGGAGGGCCAGCTGGCCAGCCATCGTGCAGGCCGCCGCCACCGGCACTGCTGGGAACCTTGTGAAGCTCGGCACGCGTGCGCAGTTTGGTGCACGGGTGGGCCGCCACCACTGGCATAGCCGGGAATATTGTGAGGTTGGGCGCACGTGCAGGGCAGTGTTTGGGCGGGCCGCGCCACTGGCACCGCTGGGAAGCTTGGGCGGCTGGGTGGGCGGGCAGTCTGCCACCACCGGCACCGCAGGGGAATGTGTGGGGGTGGGCAGGCCAGTGGGCCTCTGCCACCACCAAGGAGCTTTGGGGTGGGCTGGCGAGCAAGCCATCACCACCGCTGGGGAGCTGGGGGGTGCAAGGTCGCACAGATCACCTCTTCCAAAGGGCAACCTGTGGCCACAGCTCCCTGTGCTTCCTTTGGTTCCCACCTTCCTTCTTTCCTCCCTCCCTTGTTCCCCACCTTCCTTCCTTCCTTCCTTCCTTCCTTCCTTCCTCCCTCCCTTGGTCCCCACCTCCCTCCCTCCCTCCCTCCCTTGTTCCCCACCTTCCTTCCTTCCTTTCTTGGTTTCCACCTTCCTCCCCCCTCCTTCCCTCCCTTGGTCCCCGCCTTCCTTCCTGCGGGTGGGGTTGCAAGGGGTCAGTGGGTGGGGCTTGCAGTGGGGTGGCAGGGTCAGGGAGCAACTGGCTCCTGACACATTCTCAGCCACCAAATCTGGCCCTCCTTACAAAAAGTTTGGGCACCCCTGATTTACATGATCCCATCACATGGCTTGCATCCATCTTGTGGCTGGAATCCATTTTGTGTCATCCTTAAAGGGAAAAGAAAAAATACATTACGATGGGAGAAAGACAAAAACAAACGTTTTAAGGACCGCAACCCCCTGGTAGGTAATAATTTCAAATAATTATCACTGCATTTTTACGGATGTCCAGGGCGTTTTAATACCCAAGAAATCAATATTAGGCATCTAGGAGCCATTTTGGGTCGATGACCCCTAACTCCCCTTAAAGGAAAAAAATACAGCGATCTGAGAAAAGACATAAATGCACGTTTTAAGGACCCCAACCCCCCTGGTAGGTATTATCAGGAAGAATAAATAATTATCGCTGGGTTTTTATGGATATTCAGGACGTTTTTTAACATTTAAAAACAGCTCATTTCATTGTGCATCACCATTAACGAAAACGAAACGTAACAAACCTAATTTTCATGGTTCTGTTCAGTTTGTTCCAATTTCATCACAATTTTCGTTATTCATTTCATTACGTAATGAAACGAATAACAGAACAATTTTTTTTCATTTCGTGCCCATCTCTACTTGTAGGATCTGATCAGCTTTCCAGGCATCACTGTGCCTTGGATACAGAAGGCTTTGTGTTGACATCCCCATAAAACAAAGTTCACTTGCTTCAAGAGACAAGTAGCTATGTCAATCTGGCCCAAAATAACTCACTAAGTCCAATGCCCCCTTGACAACTTAGCAAATGCCCTTGTGATGTGCTTTTTTTTGGTAGATTAGAGCTTTCTCCATCAAAGGCACAGTATTGCCTGAAATGTTGATGATGTTCCCTGCAGCTACAGAAGCAGATATTTTTACAGTAAGTTTCTGCCACAGTTCATTAGCCCTCAAAAGCATCACAAAACTCTGGGTTTTGCCTTTCAAACACTATTTCCAAATCTTGCCAGAATGACTGCCAAGATCCTACTCAGAAACAGCAAAATCAAGAATTCAAATATGACTATAAATGCTACTTTGGGTTATGAAGTTGTTTGGAGGACAAAAATATTTTAGTACAAGCTAAATAAAAGTTTTTATCTTTTTAAAACTGTCCATGTGCACTACACGACTAGACACATATTCAGACGGAAGCTCAAACGGTATGGGGAAAAGTCTCATTCAGATGTACCAACGTATTTCACAGATGCCTTCCTTAAAAGGGCAGGATCTGTTCTCTGTTAACTCAGAGAGCAGGACACGCAAAAATGGGCTCAAGGAAGCCAGATTTTGGTTGAATGTCTGGAAATACTTGAGTGGTGGCGAGTGCTCAAACACTGGAGTCATTCAAGAGAAATCTAGACAACCACCTGGCAAACATTCTACTATCTGTATTCCTGCCTTGAGCAGGGGTTGGATTCAGTGGACTTTATAGGCCTCTTCCAACTTCATTACTGGTGGTTACTTCACGTCCGTTTTGTCTCTGTTAGTACTGCGCTTAGGAGCGGTACAAAAAAATGTTACTTCACGTCCATTGCACAATTACCACGGTAACCTTCTGGCCCGGCTCGCTGAGGCGGGAATTGGTGGTCAGGCCTTGGCCTGGCTCCGTTCCTTCCTTGGCGGCCGGACTCAGCGGGTACAGCTGGGGGATGTCTTGTCGGCTCCTTGGACTCTCCCTTGTGGTGGGGCCTTCTCTCTGGAACCATCTCCCCTCTGAGCTGCGCCTGCTGGAGTCCCTGCCTGCCTTTAAGAGGGCCTTGAAGACCTTCCTCTTTAAAGAGGCTTATGGTGACCTTATCAGTTAGATTTTTTTTCTTTCCCCATCCCTATCTGCTGCCACCATCTTGCCCTCCGTTGCTTCTCGCTCGGAGGTTCCTTTACTTATTTTTGTGTTTTTAACATTGTTAGCCGCCCAGAGTTCCCGCCAGGGAAGATGGGCGGGATATAAGCCTTTAAATAAATAAATAAATAAATAAATTACTGAAATTTGTCTCGACCATGCCCCCGGAACGGGTGCTAAGCGTGACAATACTGTACCTGGTGCTGGGGTAGGGTTTTCCCTTGTCACTCTTTGTTCCCGCTTTCTGTTCCGAGACAAGACACCGTGTAGTAACGACTGTCACACAACAAAATATTCATTGCTCTCAGAAAACTGTGTCTGGATTTTTTTTGACTTTTCAGAAGTGAAATATTGAAAAAGAATTTTAAGCCCCCCAAAATACAGGTACTATAATTGGAATGTACAACAATCAGAAATTCCAAATATAGTATATACCGCATGTGCTTTCCATCGACTGTACTGCCTTGCCTTGCAATGTATTACACAGATACACTAAGGCAGAAAATAGTACAGTGGTACCTTGTATAAAGGAATTAATTCATTCAAAATGAAATTCTGTTAAGCAAATTTTCCTTTATACAAATTTCCCATAGGAATGCATTGAAAAAGAGTAATCCCTAATCACGACCATTTTTATGTTGTACGGATTAGCCCCATAGGCGATTCTGTTAAGCAAATTTCCCCTATCTCTGGAATTTTTTATGTTGTACAGATTTTATGTTATATAAACCGTTTGTTATACGAGGGTCCACTGTATCTCTTTTTCTGTCATATGCTAAGTTGGCAAGCAAAATATTGCACCTGGAATTCTGGAGCACTCTCAATCTCTTTTCCTTTTGCCAAGCCCTTTAAAACCAGCCTACTAAGGAGCTTAAGACTGGATCAGACCAAAAATCTGTTTAGTCATCGCTCTGTCTCCCACGCTTGCAACCTGATACTTGATGGAAGCCCCAAAGCAAAGCACAATGAAGGCAACAATGAATTTGCTTGCTGCTGTTTTTTCAGTGGTCAGGAAATTAAATATACCCAAAGTGACAAAACAGCCAAGAACTGTCCCTAGTCATATTGCTGACTTCAGCAAAACAACTCTAGTGACCTAATACCCCAAGCCAGCCAAATGATTCTGGCACATGTGACAGAAAACTCTCACAAGGATCTCTCCGAGACATAGGAGGGGAAATGTTGCTTTTTTGGGGACCTGAGCTCCCAGAATCACAGAGCCAGTATTGCGGCAACCAATGGAGCTCCGATTGCCTTGGAATGACAATCCAAATATGCAGTTTTCCCATTTCCGATCTCTTCATCGGTGGAAGTAGCAATGCCGTAATATGTTGACGAACAATTTGCTGTCCTTTCACGAGTTCTAAGTGTTGATGCCTGAAGAAGGCCACTTCCCTCTGCCTAATGACAGGGCTGGCCCTGGAAACAGCCCTGGTGTCCCTTCCATGAAATGTTGCTTATTTTGTTCACCAGTTTTCAAGAGCTTTACACGGCCACCCCCAGCAACGCTAACCCCGTTTCCTCTGCCCTTTTAGAATGTTTTAAGCTGGCCACTGCCCATCCTCACATCTTGAGGCAGCAATTAATTATGCATTATCTGTATAAAACAGAGACAGCGCACTCCCCCTCCTCACTGGGGGACAGAAGGCATAATGTGATTGCATAATAAACCTGCTGAAAGACAGAAGCATTATCTGTTATGTAAAAATAGCCGGATCATTTAACATACATTTCCTTAAGGGAGCAAATCCACGGGCTACTCTCATGCATGCACATGTTTCTGTCCTCTTCCGGCCCCATACGGAGAGCGTTGTGGTTCTCCAAGCTGTTCCATTCATATAGGAATGGCCAATGGGAGGAACATTTACCATGGCATGGGAGAGGGGCAAGGTTCACAGGGGCTTCCCACGTATTAGGGACTAATTGGCAACATTTGCTGCCTCCCCCCAACATTGCCTAGCTTCCTTGTTCCCTCTTGCTTAGCTGCAGTCTTCTGAATAATCAGGGCAGAGATGGGTTTCCCCCTCAGGCACATGATACTGCAGCAAACTAGTCAGCCTTAATGTTAATCCAGGACCTAGTATCCTGTGAGACTCCCGACTCTTCAATATGAGTTTTGCGTGCAAAGGACCTGCCCTTTAGAATCTCCTTCAGAGGCAACTGGAGGATCACCTGCCCTCTTTGAAGCCTTCTAGGCTGCCTCAGGGTGCTGAACAGGTCAAACCTGTAGGTATCTATGCCCAGGCCTTCTGTTGAAGTGTGTGTGTTCCTTTCTTCCTACTCCATGGTGAGGCAAGCTGTCTCTTTTGAAAGGGGAAAAACGGCTTACCCTAGAGGCTGGCCTGTGCACCTGCCCCTAGCCTTTGTTTCCGCTGCCCTTTCACCACGGATGGCCTCTTCTGCAGTACTGAAGCTTCCCCATCTTTCTCTTTTATGAGCACCAAGGGTCCCTGGGGCAGAAATGCTGGCTTTGTGACCATATAAATGTGGTGACAGCAGGCAAGGCTCCCCTCCCTCCCACCCACCCAACCATCCCCCGTGCTTTGCTCCCCATTCTGGCTTAACCACACGCAGGCACCCTTTTCGAAACGGGACCCTTTTCATTCACTTTTGATTCGTTGTTTCAAGGAGGCTTAATTTCCTTGAGAAACCCCAAGGCTGAAACATGAATACCTGCCAACGTAGAACAAGTGTTTAAATCTACACATAGCTTTCAAGGGATGCAACTGAAATGTCATTTATGACCTACATTTGCTCTCTCTCTTATCTTTCTAACAACTCAGTCCTGTGTAGAGCTTTGGAAAGATATGGATTTGGACTATGAATGCAGAATCGACCAGCTAGTGGAGCTGCTCCATGGTGCTTTGGGTTTTGGAGGGACTCTACTCCAAACCCCCAAATAAAATCTAAGATACGTATCACTCACCCCTGTTAAGCATTTGGATAGAAATCTGGATAAGAGTTAAAATGGAGATCAAAGAGTACAATTTATGCCAAGTTTTGCTCATTAGAATCAGGCTTAATCAGGCCATGATGCACACCTGCTGCTCATCATTTCACTGGTACATATTTAGGGTATGAAACTTAATTTTTAGGCATTGATTCTCAGGTTCACAGTCGGTTCCAGCAACACTGTGAAATAAGATATTTGTCAAAGAAGATGAAGAAGAATGCCATCAACATCTTCCAGGTTTTTCTAAGTATAAAGTATTGTACTCAAATGTGTACTGTACTCAAACTCCTACTGATGGCTCTGCCAATAGATATCTAACTCACTGAGGAGCAATAAACAGCAAGGGGACTACATTTTGTCTGATGGGGGTGTCGTCAGAAATGTCTTATAGCAACCCAAGAGAGCTTTCAAAGTAAATGAGGCATTTAAGGAATGGTTTTACTAGTTCTCCAGTGAGTTTCTATGGCTAAGTCAAGATTTAAACCCAGGTCTCATCCACTTCCAGGGGGGACTTCCACCCAGACTGGGAGTTGTATTCCAAGAACATCTTGAGAACCATAGTTGAGAAGCACTTATTTTAGGAGGTGCAATTTGTCTTTTAAGATGGGGGAGCTGGAAAAATAACAGTGTTAGGGGAAGGCTACAGGAGGCAAAAATAGGTTTGTGGGGACACCTTGAGGATTTATACCCCATAATCATCTGGAAGTTGAGTCATGGCAACTGGACTTGTTTTTCTTGAGAGACAGAAACATTTTGCTGCTCATCCAAACAGACTGATGAAGCTGTTTGGATGAGCAGTGAAACATTTCTATCTCTCAAGTCCAGTTGCCATGACTCAACTTCCAGATAAACTCACCTGGATGACTGAGAATCTTCATAGACATACCCCATAATCATAGAGTCATAGAATCATGAAGTTGGAAGGGGCCTACAAGGCCATCAGGTCAAACCCCCTGCTCAGTGCAGGAATACAAATCAAAGGATATCTGCCAGGTGGTTCTCCAAATTTCTCTTGAATGCCTCCAGTGTTGGAGTACCCACCACCTCTTGAGGTAGTTGGTTCCACTGCAATTGGTTCTGTGCTACATAATGGGAACCAGTTATTTCCTGGAAAGGAGGGCTTCCCAAACTCTGCTCTTTGATTCTAGGATCTAGGTCAGGCATGTCCAAACTTTGGCCCTCCAGATGTTTTGGACAACTCCCAGAATTCTAAGCTTAGACTACCAATGACAAAAAACTGTGGGAGCTTTGGTCCAAAACATCTGGAGAATTGAAGTTTGGACATGCCTGATCTAGGTCCTTGCCTCTACCATGGCCCCTGCTGACCTTGTCTTCAGCCTTCTGATTTACTTCCAGCCAGTGTTCCCTAGCCTCTTGTCCTGAAAACTGCCCTCAGCTTGCCTCCCACTGTGATGGCCATGGCGGCTCACAACCTGAACACCTGAACACCCCTCTGTCTGACTAGTTATTTTGTGCAGAGCGAGCTACTCATAGGGTGTACCCATCCATACTGCCTGAATTGCAGTGCTTATCTGGCAGCCTAACCTTACAGGGCTCTTGTGAAGATAATGGAAAGAGGTAAAGTTCGACAAGTGCTTAAATATAGCAGAATGAAATATAAAATGAAATACTGTATAGTCTAAAATTCTCGGTTTTAAAAAAAGGTAATTGAATGTTGGTATGGCAAGCCTCTGTTTGTACTGAAATTACAATGTAATTAGACTCAAGGAAAAGACCGTCAGCTCTAACAAGTGCTGGTGTGGGTGGGTGGGTGGTGATCCTTGCTGGTGAGGGAAACAATCATAAATTTGTTGACTATATTCTCGAAGGCTTTCGTGGTTGAGATCTGATAGTGGTTGTGAATTTTTTGAGCTGTTTGGCCGTGTTCTGGAAGTTTTTTCTTTCTGATGTTTTGCCAGACTCTGTGACTGGCATCTTCAGAGGGCAAGGAGCTCAAGGAACTAGGAGTTCTCTCTGTGCTCTGTTGTTGTTAGTTTAAATGGATTCTTTACAGATCAGACAGTTCCAAAGTGCCTTCTAGCTTCAAAATGTTATTCACCTAGTTGGACAAACACGCTCACACAACCTACTATTGATCATCTTGGGATGTACATGAACAGAGTGCACTATTAAGAGAAAGTAGGGCAAACTGGGGTGGGGGGATATTGACAAGAGGATAGGGAGCACTGGCTGGAAGGACACCCTCCCCCAAATAATCCTAACATACTGAAATTAAACTAATAAAATGAAGACGGATTTGAGGTTCTCCCACCACCACCACCACCACCACCAAAGAATTGCGTGAGTCAGGTACCTGGCTGCAGAGTTAGGGGGACTGATTTTCTACTCTGTCTCCTGGAACAAAAGCCAACCTGTGTAGCCTTGGGCAAAAGACGAACAGTCCTAGGGACCCTGAATAAAACAGTGGTAACTCTCTTCAGAATACTCTAATCTCTAGAGAACCTTAGTAAAACCAGAACCAACTTGAAGGCATATGATTATTTTTTGATTTCAGAGTGGAGGAGTGGGTAGAGCAGCAGACTCAGACTCGGGACACCTGGCTTTTGAATCTCTGCTCAGCCATAGAAACTCACTGGGGGAGTGGAACTGGTAAAGGTAAAGGTTCCCCCCGCACATGCATGCTAGTCATGTCTGACTCTAGGAGTGGTGCTCATCTCCGTAGTCAAGCCGAAGAGCCAGTGTTGTGCAAGTCCATGGCCACGTTGCCAGCATGGCTGCCAGCATGGCTGTTTTACCTTTCCACTTTTTACAGTGGTACCTATTTTTCTACTTGCATTTACATGCTTTCGAACTGCTAGGTTGGCAGGAGCTGGGGTCATCAGCAGAAGCTTGCTCCGCTGCATGGCACCTGGGATTCGAACCGTCGAGCTGCCATCTTTCCAGCTGACAATTTTTGGAAGCTTTAGTCCACAGAGCCACCACGTCCCTGGTAAAAACTGGTAAAAACCACTCCTTAAATAACTTCCTTTGAAAGCCCTCTTAGGGTCACTCTAAGTGATTTCCAACTGGACACCACATTAGACACACCCCAAAGGCTGTTCTCTTGTTGTTTACTCCCCTTAATCTTCTCAAGTGCAGGGCAAACGGAAGGATGCCTGAAGCTTTGGGAGCAACGATATATCTTGAGCAGACTAACACCCTCCCTTTTCTTCAGATACATGACAGGACTTCAAGACATACAGGCTTGCAAAGACTGTGACAGTTCTGGGTCCTGCATTCAGCCTAGCATAACACTGCTGTGTCTAATTGCCTTGACGGTGGGATCTAATAAAACTGGAGCACAATGCAGTCATGTTTGTTGTTATTGAAGTGCTGCACGCAAGCTATTTAAGTCAAAATGGTGGCATGGCCTGCTCCTCCTATAGAGTGTAACTGAACTTCTTAAATATGTGCAAAGCTTTAGGCCAATCTGTGGCCCTCCACAGGTGGGACTTTGAGACCCAAGATTCCTCATTAGAGATGGGCACGACCAGGAAAAATGACCGTTTCAAGTTGTCGTGTGTCGGACCTGGCCCGTTTCGGCTCGTTTCCGTTTGTTGCGAAATTTTTCAAAAATTTGTCGTTTCGTTTGTCGTTTGTCGTTAGTACTGGTTTAGGGGGGTAGAGTAGTGGGCTCCTAGAGGCACCTCTCTGGGGTGGGTGCCTCCTCTGGCCTGCTACAAAGGGAAAAGGAAGGGTACATGACCGTGTAGCCATTGTGTACCAAGTGGCACTGGCAGAGGCACCTCTCTTTTGGGTGCCTCTAGCTCACTAAGAAGGACAGCATACTGGCGTACAGGTTTGGAGTTTTTTGGAACTTTGGACTGGTGAGCGAGGTGAGAGAAGAATGCCTCTGCTGGGCGCCCTCTGGCTCACTAAGAAGGAAAATGTACTTGCGTGTAGTGCAATGCGAGTACAGATCTGGCTTAGGGTTGGGGTTAGGGCAAGGGCTAGGCTTAGGGTCATTACGGGTAAGGTTAGGGTGAGTTAGTGGGCTGCACCTCTGGGTGCCTCTGACCCACTAAGAAGGACAGTGTACTGGCGTATGGGTTAGGGTTAGGGTTAGGGCTAGGGCTAGGGCTAGGGTTATAGTGGGCTTTTTATGCCCGACTGGCACATCCCAGAAGTCTCAGTCAAAACCTGGCCAAGTGGCCATGCGATTGGTGGAATGGCTCCAAAAATTTGCATGGTCCCATCCCATGGCCAGCCCATCATTGCGCAGGTGTAAAAAAATAAAAATAAAAATAAAATAAAATAAAATCAATGGGATTGGAGACAGACGTTTATTGCAAGAAAAACCCACTGCTGCTACTGTAAAAATTCAGGCAGTTAAATACCTAATTTTCGCATGTTTCTGTGTGGTTCTTTGGTGGGTTTTTGGACCACGATTTCAAAAAAAATATTGCGGTCGCCATTTTGGATCCCCTTGCACCGCATGGCATGGCGAGACGACGAGGATGCCCCCCACCAGAGCAGCCCAGGACAGGAGAGGGGGAAAGGCCGGGGACCCCCCCCCCGAAACCACCCCTCTGGTAGGTGCCCTCACTCAGGCAAGCATATTTTCGCCTGCTTTTTTGGCCGGGAATCGGTTTTTTTTAAAAAAACATTTTTCTGTGCTGCTTGGGATCGCGCAATCACCGCGCGCGATGCCATGAACGACAATGACAAATCAGACCCAATTTTTCTTTTATCGGTTTGAGTTCGAGTTCTGACAGCTTAATTGTCGTTACCGTTTCCGTTGCATAACGGAAACGAGTAACGGAAACGGAAAAGAGAATTTCGCCAAGTCGTGCCCATGTCTATTCCTCATCATTGACTATTCAGGATAAGGCTGTTAGGGATTGCAGTTCAGGTGTAATTAAGAGGACTACCGTGACTTTACAGAAAGAAAGAAAGAAAGAAAGAAAGAAAGAAAGAAAGAAAGAAAGAAAGAAAGAAAGAAAGAAAGAAAGAAAAGAAAAATGGGCTGCTTATATACCACCAACCCATAGCTTTTAAAGCACTCTCTGGACATTTTACAATTTATTTATATAGGCTACACCTTGGCCTCTCTTGCTCCTGCAAACTGGTCCTCAATTTACCAACCTCAGAAGGATGGAAGGCCGAGTGAACCTTGAGCTGGCTACCTGGGATTGAACCCCAGGTTGTAAGTACAGTTTCAGCTGCAGTACAACAGTTCACCACTGCACCATAAGCTCCTGCCAGGGAGGATTATTTGAAATGTGTACTTGGTTCATACAACGCTGTCAGTATTTGCTTACTGCTGGTATTTGTTCGCAATAATAGTGCTTATGGCCTGCCCTTCTACAAGGTGAGTAGGTAGGATGCTTAGGTGCAGCTCTATTGTTGCCGTTCATTTCAGCTGCAAAGAGTGTAATGAACTTGTATTGAGGATATGTAAGTACTGTATCATTGCCTCTGTTAAGGCACTCAACATTAGTCATCAGCTCAATGCAATCATGCTGTTTTTCTTCAGAAAAACAAAGCACTAGGAGCATTCAAAGAAACTGCACTGATACTACACTTGATCTTAGCCAAAAGGCCCAGAAGCAAACTAAAATCATTCCCCACTGTACTCAATCTTCCTGTTCCCTTAAAGAAACCTCTCATAGAAGGGAGCACTCGGAGTTAACTGGAGACCCTATAAGTAATATCTCAAGCAGACAATACTCACAACAGCTAATAGTGACTCAAATCATCTTAGAGGTGGCCAACAACAACATAAATAAGGAGAATTGGTCCAGTAAACAGAGGATACTTACATCTTTAAGCAAACTGTTACAAACAGAGATCGGACAAATTGATTTAAACTTCATAAAATATCTTAGAGGCTCACGGAGGCTGACCAAAATAAAACTGGACTTCCATAAGCCAACCATTTCTCTCATGTTGTTCCGGATGAAAAAAGTTCTTAACAAATTCTCTATAGCCCCCAAAAGAGTATTTTCTACTCCAGAGCATGAGGCCATGCAAGAACCACTGAACTTAACTGAACCATTGCCTGCACAGGTACAGGCTGGTAGCTCCCTTCTTAAAGGGGAACATCCACAAAGAAACTGCACTGAAGTTCCAGTAGTGTGACACAGAACAGGCTTTCAGAAAGAATATCATAATTTGGAGGTGCTGGTCATATTTGTGGCATGTTCATGCATATCATTTTCTCTATACCACTTATTAATATGTTCCCATAACGGTAGAAAGGGAGAGAGGAATGTGATCACATGGCTGTGCCTGGAAACTATGGAGGGGCATAGGGAGGTGGGGCCACTTTGTAGTTAGAAACGGAGCTTCCTTAAAAGGAAAAAATGTTTGCTTTTCCTGTAGTCAGCTTCTGCAGTTGCAAAGGTTGTGCATTAATTCATTTTCTTTGGGTATTTCATTGGTTGTGAAGAGGAAACAACAAGCTCCCTTTCAATGTTGATTTTAATCACCTCCTAAATAGGAAGACCCCAGTTCCTCTCTTTCTACCCCAAGAAGGCAAAAGGTAAGCATGTCACCATCTTGGTAGCATAACTGAAGAGCTGAGGTGCCTCTTCTTTAAAATGTATAGGCTAAAATAAGTATGGCCTTTTCTCTTATTCCCAGATTTGTTGCTCCATCTTATATGTTAAATTCTATATGAATTTACACCCTTTGGATGACTAGGAAAGGAATAAAAAAATAACACCACTAATATAACCTGTGCCTATTATTTATATGCTAATTTGTCATTTTAAAATCCTGCTTCTCAAAGAACCTCCAGACAGCCCCATCCTCCAAACTGGTATGTGTCTTTGCAATAATCTTGGAAGGAAGGTTAAACTTAGAGGTAATTATGGGCCCAAATCAACCAGAGAGCTTCAATCAGTCATTGTGTAAGGTCTAGAAGGCTCTTTTATGTTAGGGTTGGGGTGAGCTGACTACAAATTTTCATGCAGTAATGGCTGTCACCTGTTATGCCTGGTAGGGCAGAAAGTATAGAAGCCAGTGGAATGGGATGGTGTAGGGGGCGGTGGTGAAAGAGCCAAGAGTGAAATTTGGGGCCAGGGAAAAGTGGATATGCATACACACATCTAGGTAGGTAGGCAGCCATTCCCTCAGATACTCCCACATTCCCACCATGTTTGTTCACTTAACACTGTTGCTTCCCTCTGTGCTTAGCTTAGGGTGCAGCTACATTGGTAAAAACATCAGGAAATGCTCTGGGATTTGGATTGGGCTGATTGATGTCTCCCGGTTAATCATATATTGCAAAAGGAAATGCCAATCAGCCCAGAGTCCAATCAGTTGTTTTTTGTAGGCCTTCTACTTTTTAATAGATTCATTTGCATTAGTTCAGGTGGTGTGATCACTTGAATCAATCCAGAAAAGCTGCTGTGCAAGCACACACACACTCATAGGAATGGCGAGCAAATCTAATCACCCATTCAAAGAAACAGAAAAGTAAAACATAGGCAAATAAAGTTGTAGTGAGTATATTTGTGAGATGCAAAATATTGGTGAGATCTGTGGGAATATGTTAGAGATCCTTTTTCTATTGGCAAGTTCTATCTCACACATGCACATACTTTTTGAAAAACGGCTTGGTGCCAGAGTGCCACACTAAGATATTTAGTCACATATAGACACCCAAAGAATAGCAATAAGAGGAAATCCCTGTTTACAGATTGTTAGGCAGTTCTCTAATAAGGCACACCTTCTGCAGGGCTGCAAGATAGCTGCAAACAAGACTTTCCATCCTTTCCCCTGTATGGTCACTTAATGTAAAGAAAGCTGATTTCCCTGTTGTGACCACAGTAAGTGAATGCATGTGAATGTGCACAGTTCCTGATATGCAGTGATACCTTTAATTACAAAATTAATCTGTTCCAAATTGATTTTTGTAACTCAAAAGTTTCATAACTCAAAACAGAGTTTCCCATAGAAATGCATTGGAAACAGATTAATCTGTTCCAAGTGGGAAATCAACCCCCACCCTGCGAAAGAAAAATGCACAGTAACAGGATAGCAGACAACAGAAGATGAACATTATAACCACTTGAGAAATCCACCAAAGAAGTCCCCAAAAGTCCCCAAATATTTCCAAAATGGCAGTTTCTCAAAGGTCATTAAAAAAAAGAAGAAGCCCTGGTTCTCAGCTTTCCTGTTCAAAATGGTTCCTTTTTCTTCCTAATTGCAGCACTGGAGTCGGGTGGCCACAAGATGGCAGTATTGCTATTGCAGTCAAGCAGGAGCCACTTTGAAAAGGAATCTTTTCTTTTTCTTTTCAAAACCCTGGCTTTTAAAAAATAATATAAATTATTCCTATACCCATGGATTTCTATTCATAACTTTATTTTATTTTATTGTAACTCGGGGCATCCATAACTCAAGGTACCACTGTATTTATAAAAGCAACTGTTCTTCCAGTTCTCAGAAGCAACTAAAATAAGTTTTAAAACACCCAACAAATTTGAAAGCTACAAGCCACTGGTAGGAATCAGCACACCTCCCTTCCTTCTCCCACCTTGCTGGAATGTGAACAAACTTCTGCTTACTTTAGAGGACAATTTGTTTATGTCAGTTGTTGGGCTCTTCCCCTGCCCTGCTTGCCTGATGGAAAGAGTCTATTTCAGCACCGCTGCAAAGCAGATACAGTGGACCCTCGTATAACAAACAGTTTGTATAACATAGAATCTGTACAACATAAAAATTTCCGGAGATAGGGGAAATTTGCTTAACAGAATCACCTATGGGGGCGAATCCATACAATATAAAAATGGTCGCGATTAGGCTTTACTCTGTTTTCAATGCATCCCTATGGGAAATTTGTATAAAGGAAAATTTGCTGAACATAATTTCATATGGAACAAATTAATTCCTTTATACAAGGTACCACTGTACAGGGAAAAGTAAAAGTAGGACAGGAGCAGAGAGAGGAACCACAGCTGTTTCATCTTCTGTTTCCTCCATGGATTTAAATAAGCAGTAGTACCTTGCTTTCCGAGCACAATCCATTCTGGAAAAACATGCTCATAAACCAAAATATTCATATATCAAAGCAAATTTCCCCATAGGATATAATAGAAACTTAGATGATTCATTCTGGGGGCCCAGTTTCCATTATTTCCTATGGGGAAATATGCTTTGGTTGGGAGCCGGCCCACGAGGGGCAGCGAGGGGCTGCAAAAGGGCTGATGGTGACAGATGCAGCCATGGCGGAGGAGGGTGCGACTGCATTGTGCAAGACATTGCTTGCAAAGCAAAGCAAAATACTTGTAAACCAAGTTGCTCATAAACCGAAAGTATTATTGTCACTGCAAATTTCTCTCTGATAATATGGCAATTTTAGGAACAGGTTGTAATTCTCTCTTTTAAAAACTATGCATTTACATATTTACAAAGATGCTGGGAGGACTGTATCTCCTGTAGAGAGAGAAAAATGTGACTTTCTTAGGGTTCTGCCATTCTTACTGGACTTGACTGAAAAATCCAAAGCTCACCAGTGGTTGGTGAGGCTGTGTCATCCTACCATCCTTTGCTCTGAACCTGAGACACTTCTGCTGAAACTGGGAATAAAACTACAGCTAATGGTAACCCCAGTGCCCAAGACTTACTCCATTGCCATAAGGGTGCATGAGTTAATTTACCTGGGAACTCTTCCCTGTTTGAATTGATGCTCTGCCAGAGAGAGATAATACTGAGTGCATATATAGCCTTTGTTATTCTTATGCCATGTCTAGTCAATTCCAGTGCAGGGCAACTACCTAGAAAACTATGG
Organism: Phrynocephalus forsythii; assembly: GCA_029282475.1. Lineage (NCBI taxonomy): Eukaryota > Metazoa > Chordata > Lepidosauria > Squamata > Agamidae > Phrynocephalus > Phrynocephalus forsythii. The sequence goes on from JAPFRF010000001.1 coordinate 142,550,725, forward strand.
AAGGGGTCATCATAAATTAGAATCAAATTGGTGTGCATCATTGTTATCATTAACAAGGATTTTGGGGTATGTGAAATGTTGAAGGAGTGATTTACCATTGCCACCACCACCCCACGGGGTTTCCGTAGCTGAGCAGGAATTTGAACCCAAATCTCTTGGATCCTGGTCCCACATCCTATCCACTGTACTACGCTGCCTCTCAACATGACTACTCACACTTGCAATGACATTGAACAACAGTCATATACAGTGTTTGCTTTATGCAAAGCGAATAGGAAACTTTGTGGGGGAGGATAATATACATACAAAAAGAATTTGCTGCTTGCAAGAAAGGGAGCCATTAAAGAATAGCACATTGTCCCTTATAACAATTCCACTGCCTCATGTATACAAATGTGTCTGGTCACATGTGTGTGCAAGCCTCGCCTGTGACAGCTATCCTGGGGCCCTCTGCTCGAAAGACTGCACCATACGCAACACTGGAAATGGTTGAAATATATTTAATTCTTGAAGTGGTATCCCTGCAACCTAAGAGGCTGTGACTGGTTGCCAAGCCCTGTTGCTAAGCATCCTCTCTCCATCAGTGATGGAATCGCTATTGAATCGTATTATGCGCAGCCACCCACGCCATGGAACTCATTAAAGCCAGTGAGGACTGAATGCAAATATGTCTTGATAACTTTGCATATATAATCTCCCACCGTTGAAAAATACATGGCAGCCACAAGTAGCGCCTTCAAAGAGAATTTTCCAATGCATTTCCATATTTGCTAATCACTTTGGAGGGTGGGGCAGAATTTCAGGGAGTTCTATCAATAGGCAAGCAGTGATTTATCAGCTAATAATTAGGGATGAACTGTGATGGAGGCTCCCCAATTGACTGTGATTAGCATTGACATCTCTTGTCTCAGGATGCACCCCCCGGTTGGTAGGAAGCAGCGAGGTCTTATTATATTACGTGAAAAATAACCAGAGGGGAAACTGCCAGCTGCCTAGATTAAGGGATGTCCATAACAATTACATTTCATGACCAATTAGTTAGAGGGCATTGAAGCCAAGAAGGCTCCACTGAGCAAAATCTTGCTTGACTTGTAGGAAGGTACCTGAGTCCTTGTTTTCAATCTCAGATATGTTGTGTCTGACCAAGGTTTTGTGGAAGGGTAGGTGGGCTAGAGCACTGAAACTGTCAGCTGCAAAGTCAGCAGCTTGGCGGTTCGAATCCCGGGTGCCACGCAGTGGAGCAAGCTCCCGCAGTTAACCCCAGCTCCTGTCAACCTAGCAGTTTGAAAGCATGTAAATGCAAGTAGATAAATAGGTACTGTCATAAAAAAAGCAGGAAAGGTAAACAGTGTTCTGTGTGCAGAAATGCATTCAGCCAATTCAGACTTGCACAACACGGGCTCTTTGGCTTGAAAACAGAGATGAGCACCGCCCCTAGAGTCAGACACAACTAGCACGCATGTGCGGGGGAACATTTGCCTTTACCTTTAGGTACTGAGCAACATTAGTGCTGGTGAAAACCAGCTGGTGGATCATTGGCAGCTTCTTATACTGAATCGGGTAATTGATCCAACTAGCTTCGTATCCTTAGCATTGGTGAGCATCAGTGTTGCAGGGCCTCAGGCAGGATTCTGTCCTAAGCCTAGATGGAGTGATCTTAGCACCCTTTTCCCAGGCAAAGTCTGCCACTGAGCGGTGGCCTCTCCCCTCAGTCATTGTTTCTTGTCTTGTAACTCAGAACTTGACCAGCACCTGGGAAGATGCCCAAGACACGGTGGCTGAAGTTCAATTGTACAGTATAATAATCTAGAATAGGCCCGTCAAATCAGTAGGGCTTTCAGAGGGGTTGACTCACCAGATCTTCACTGCTTTCACGAGCCTATTCTAGGGTGCAGCTTATCACCAGATTTCAGCCACTGTCAAAGGAAGACTTACAGAACATTTTTCGAATCCAAAAGGTGAGGCATAAATATATTATAAAGGTAAACAAATCAAGTAATCTTACTGTGAATTATAAATGATCTATGATGTTTGACTGTTGAAATAAGATTGGGGTATGTGTGTATACAGCTCTAGTCTGCCAGCCATCTCCCCGAGAGATTTTTCACCATGTTGTTTCTTTCTCAGCCTAGGCTGATACTTCATGTACATCTCATCGCTGTTCGCGGTCCCACTTGGGACCAGTATGAAGTAGTCTAACCGCACGTCCATTGCAGGACGAGGGGAGTTCATCCAAACCACACCCCATGAACTGCGATGTAAGCGGGATGAGAGATTCCCCTCCCTGGCCTCGGGAATCTGCTCATCACGCTTCTCGTTCTGAGATGAGTGGCTGTGAGGTAAGGCTCATCACACAACATGCCATTCTCCATCTAGTGGCAGGAGTGTGAAGTGCCATTCGCCAGTACATTCCCTATGGAGTCAGCAATGCAGTGCAGAGAGACTAAAAGACAAATGCCTCAAACTTAGCTCCGTAACACATTGAAGGCAAGGCTTTGGAGAATCGAAACATCAAAAAACGGAAGGTCGGGGCTGGAAAAAAAATGGAGAACAAAGGCATGGAATTTCACATCTCATCATGGAACAAGGGCGTGCGGTAACAGTCATGCTGGTATCATACATCAGGCCCATGCGTACACAGGGACAGGGACAGAACCAGAAGAAGACCACGTGACCGCGACCGACATCAATACACAACGAACTTCCTCCCGGGACGAGAATGGACGTGAAGTAACCGTCCTAGTCTGCTTAGGGAGCAGCAATTATAGAGGGGTGATTGGGCCTTCGACCCAGGGTGTTAACATTTAGAGAGGGCAAAACATTATTGAGAAAAGGGGCAGAAAACAGCCTGTATTTGCTGCTGGCAGGGCATGAATACATCGGTCCCCCAGTGCATGAGCTGAAGAAAATCCCAAACAGGAAAGATCAGCCCAGAACTTTTAGGGCCACTCTGCACTCAGACCCAGGCAGTCTTCCCTATTCCTCCATGTTGTCCCTGTTGTGTATTGATTCAGTTCACTCTGAGTGGAATAAGAACACAAGAACATAAGAACATAAGAAGAGCCATGCTGGATCAGGCCAAAGGCCCATCTAGTCCAGCTTCCTGTATCTCACAGTGGCCCCACCAGATGCATTTGGGAGCGCATGAGACTAGATATCTGTCTCCTGATACCACTGACCTGCATCTGGCCCTTGAAGTACCCCGGTTTAAAGCCTGGAGACTGCACATCTCCATCATGGTTTGTAACCTGTGATGGACTTTTCCTCCAGGAATCTGTCCAATCCCCTTTTGAAGGCATCCAGGCCAGATGCCATCACCACATCCTGTGGCAGGGAGTTCCATAGACGCGCTGGGTGAAAAAATATTTTCTTTTGTCAGTTCTTACTCTCCCAGCCCTCAATTTGAGTGTATGTCCCCTAGTTCTGGCATTTTGGGAGAGAGAGAAGAGCTTCCCTCTATCCACTTTACTCATACCCTGCATTATTTTGTATGTCTCAATCATATCCCCCCTCAAGCGCCTTTTTTTCAGACTAAAGAGGTCCAAATGTTTTAGCCTTTCTTCATAAGGGAGGTGCCCCAGAGTAATCATTTTAGTCGCTCTCTTCTGCACCTTTTCCAGTTCCACTATGTCTTTCTTGAGATGCGGTGACCAGAATTGTACACAATACTCCAGGTGCGGCCTTACTATTGCTTTGTATAATGGCATTATAATGTTGGCTGTTTTATTTTCAATCCCCTTTTTGATAATCCCTAGCATGGAATTGGCCTTTTTCACCGCTGCCACACATTGGGGAGACACCTTCATGGAGCTGTCCACCAACACACCAAGATCTCTTTCCTGATCCGTCACGGATAACTCAGAGCCCATGAGTTGATAGATGAAGCAATGCATTACTTTACATTTGGTTACTTTAAAACACATTTGCCATTTCTCAGCCCATTCCCCCAGTTTGGAGAGATCCTTCTGGAGCTCTTCACAATCTTCTCTGGTTTTTACCACACGGAAAAGTTTTGTGTCATCGGCGAACTTGGCCACCTCACTGTTTATCCCTGTATCCAGGTCATTTATGAACAGATTGAAAAGCATTGGTCCCAGGACAGAGCCCTGGGGCACACCGCTTTTCACTTCTCTCCATTGTGAAAATTTCCCTCCATTGACACCCCTCTTTGAGCCGGGAAGAAGTTCTCGATCCATAAGAGGACCTGCCCTCTTATCCCCTGACTGTGCAATTTTCTCAAGCCTTTGGTGAGGGACTGTGTCAAAAGCCTTTTGAAAATCCAGATAGACTATATCCACCGGTTCACCCAAATCCACATGCCTGTTGACCTTTTCAAAAAAATTCTAAAAAGGTTTGTCAGACAAGATTTCTTACAGAAGCCATGCTGATTTTCTCTCAAGGTTTGTTCATGTGTTTTAAGATTTTCTCTTGGATGAGGCTTTCCACCATCTTCCCTGGGACAGATGTAAGCCTAACTGGCCTGTAGTTTCCCGGGTCCCCCCTCCTTCCTTTTTTAAAAATTGGTGTGACATCTGCTATCCTCCAGTCCTCCAGCACTGTGGCCGATTTAAGAGACAAGTTGCATATAACCGTTAAGAGATCTGCAATTTCATTTCTCAGTTCCCTAATAACCCTTGGGTGGATGCTATCTGGGCCCGGTGACTTGTTAATCCTCAATTTGTCAATTGAATCATATCGTTATTATGGTTGTATGAATCCACTAGGGTAAAGTAACTGCCTTCCTGTCTAGAAGGAACAGTTACTATTGGTTCATTTAAGTTGCAGCATTTGGATCCTTAGTTTTATTGGTTCCTGCAAAAAGGCAGCTTTGTGATTGCTGGAAATTGTTCCCTCCAAAATGTATCCTTCTCTAGCTGGTTCTCTGTCCCTATAAATGTAGCTTCCCTCCCTTCAGTCTCCAGTTCTGCTCTGCCTTGAATAAAGAATGTTAGTTGAAGAAGATGCCTCCTGCCTGCTTGTTTAAGACCTGAAATCGCCGGGTTAAAATCCCATGCCATAACAGTCCCCACATACGCTAATATCATGTTACCAATAGGGGAGAGAAGCCCTGGATAACAACATGGATAGTTATAGCTCTGCTTGCTTCATGGGAGTGCTGAAGGGTTTTCCCCCTCAGCACTCCACTTCATCAGATGAAGTCCACTTCATCAGAGGAATCAGATCTCAATCCCTAATAACACTTGTACATCTTGAATGTGCTGCAACACGCTTTGCAGTTTGGGCTGCAATCAATTAACACAGGAAATTATAATTAAGCCACCTGAGAGCTTGTTCCCTTTTCTCTGTCATGTTTTGCTATGTGTCTGCTATGGGCGACCAAATCAGTGCTGGATGAACACCCTTAACAAAGACATGAAGATGTCCCAGGTTCACCTGGATCCAAGCCTGTGACCGTGCAAAGTAGAAGACAAAAACTAGAATAACCAACCTCACCACCAAATGGGACAGACAAGGAGGAGGAGGAGGAGGAGGAGGAGGAGTTTTGTTATGTCTTAGTTCTTTGTCTTAGTGTGGTAAGGATGCTCATGGATCTCACTTGTAAAACAGCAAAGACATCTGAGAGACTTTTGACATTGTGTGTGTGTGTGTGTGTGTGTGTGTGTGTGTGTGTGTGTGTGTGTGTGTGGACTCTAGCCCCACTCTTTTGGCTGTAGTCTCAGAAGACAGGGACTTAAACACACATAGCAGGGGAAAGGAATATGAAACATAATAGAAATGCAGAATACCCAGCTTGGCGATGGTCTTAAAAGTGGTCATTGAGGGTTGTCAGTTGTCCTTGGGAGCTGACAGATGCAGATCACCATGGTGATAGTTAAAAGTAATTCACCTGTCAATTGTTGGATGGATGAGTACGTCTAAGTGTAGATGGTGTGATTAATATTTGTAGGATCAAAAAAGGCCTTGTAGATGGACACCTAGAAATGCACATAAATGAATTCAAGATCAAATCAAGCCTGAACTGTCACTAAAAGCTATCTGCTAGGATATTTTATACCACTACTTTATAGCAGCATAAAAATCAAATAAATAAATAAATGCTGAATTGACTAAATTGAGGCTATAGCACTCTGGACATACCGTGAAAAGGTTAGAATTTTTGGCAAAGGCAGTAATGCTATGAATGCTCCTTTTTTGTTTTGGAATCGGATCCTTTGGGTGGACAAGTCTCTGCCTTAGCAATATAGTATATGCAGTCCAATGCAATGAGGAGTGTGCAGACCTCTACACTGGAGAAACTAAACAGCCATTAAATAGAAGGGTGGCCTGACATAGGATGAGTAACAGCTCCGGACCAGAATCAGCAGTAAACCTCCATTTGAAGGACAAAGGGCACCCATTCAAAGATGAGGATGCAAACATATTAGACAGAGAAGCCCGGTGGTTTGAGAGAGGGGTCAGGGAAGCCATTTTGAGCATTGAAACCCCCTCCCTCAACAGAGGTGGAGTCAGGCATAGTCTATCTGCTACTTATCAGGGTGTGCTTTCAATAGTACCCAGACAAATCAAAAAGCCTTCACCACCAAGGCCATAGCTAATGACCCATACTTTATAGGTTTCAGCACCTTAGGCCATTGTTCACCTTAAGGCTATGGATACTATTTCTGCTAGCCTATTCAGGCCATTGTTCATCTTATGAGCCTAATTCAGATCAGGGTGACAAGAGGTCAAAGCTGACTATGGCCGTTACTTCACGAACCTCTCGCCGCGGCAAGCCGTCATTTCTGTGCGAATCGATCGTTTCAGTCCGCACGCTCCTCCTTTTTGGCTGCGGCGCCACCCCCGACCACGCCCCTAAACCGTGCTCCAAGCGGGGCGAGATTCCCCTGCCGGAGGCCGGGAATCTTTTTCGCCGCATCCCCCAGACAAAGTCACGTGTGGCCACTAATTTTTATTTTTTTATTTTTTTAGTTACTTTTTCTCCACCGATGAACGTGAGGGAGGCATGATAGCTTTGTAATGGTACCCATAGTTGCTTGGTCACTGCTCTAGGGATTTAGGAAGGGCGAATGCCCTTGGAGGACCGATGGATCATAAACAACAAATGTTGTGTGCTGGTCCACCTAGTGACCTGACGGAGAACAGCAACACGTCGCCAATGGACAAAATAATATTGTCGAAGGATCATACAGTAATTTTGCTCAGCCGCAAATGACAGCCGGGTATTGATGCATCGATATTGTTCGAGGTAATTTTTAAAAAAATTAAAGAAAGCTGAAACCGGACGTTGCAAATAAGTTTCCCAATCGAAGGGAACACGTGAGGTAGTAATGGATTCGATCCTAAAACTTCGCCACGTGAGGACAGAGAAAGAGGTCAAAGCTGACGGCCTATAAGATGGAGGACTTGCACTAGCTGTATTCAGACTGATGAAGCTGTTTGGATGAGCAGCAAAATGTTTCTATCTCTCAAGAAAAAAAGAAGTCGAATAGCCATGACTCACCTTCCAGATCACATTAGTTAACTGTCAAGGATTTATCTATCCTTGAGGACTTCTAGGAAATTTATTTATTTATTTATTTATTTATTTATTTATTTATTTATTTATTTATTTATTTTCATATTTTCTGAACCATAGAATTACAATTCCCCAGATTTCTTTGGGTGAATTTGTAACTTTGGTGCGAATTTAAAAGTTTTTAGAGATTTATATTAGAATGTCTTTGTTCTTGATCCCACACATACCCAAATGTAAAGTTCAAGGGCTAGTTTCCTCAGGAAGAAAAGCAGTCTGTATCTGGATTGTTCTGCCAAACCACAGGTATAGGTTCCAAAGGCCAAATCCCTCTGCATATCAAACCCTCTCACCTGAGCAATCCTTGATAAACTGAATAAATTCTCAAGCACAGAAAACAAGCACCCTGGGTAAATTATAAACTCCCAGTGTTTTAAACTTTCAAGGAGCAGGACTGTTGTTGTTGTTGTTGTTGTTGTTGTTGTTGTTGGTGGTGGTGGTGGTGGTGGTGGTGGTGGTGGTGGTGGTGGTAGTGCTGCTGCTGCTGCTGCTGTTGTTGTTGAAGAAAGGTCTCAGGCATGGAGTCTGAACAGTCCCAAAACAGAGATTAAAGCTCAATCTTCCCCAGTTTGGCACTCTTCAAATGTATTGGACTACAGTTCCCATAATTCCAAGTGGTGTAGATAAAGGATTTGAGGTTATGAAAGGGTATCCTTGGATGTACCTGTTTGTTTGCTTGCTTGCATGCTTGTTTTTATTTAAAATATTTCTATCCGGTCTTTCTTCCGGAAAGGACACAAAGCAGCTTGTTACACCTGTTATAGACATACAAACTTCTCTCATGTCTACTGTTAGAAATATGCACATGTTTGTCCGTGAATGTAAAGTCTGAACTGACCCTTAGAAAACTAGATCCGTCAGCCTTCAGTCAGGAGCTGATTAACGGTTTGTGTTGCTGACTCATGAAACGCGTAGTGCAGATTCCTAATCAGGATTATTTAATCATACTTGAATTTAATTGCTAACTTGCTTAGAACTCCGGTTGTTAAATTGGCATCAGATTTTACTGAAATAGATTGAATGGTATGTCTGTATTTTAATGTTAATTATATGCTTTATTTTAATGTTAATTATAAACTTTATTGTTGCTTTTAATATTAAAACTTTGTAAAATTTTGTTCACATTCTGCTGTACATACTGAAAAGTATTTCAGTATGTACAGCAGAATGTAAACAAAACTATTTTTATCTTTGGAAAAAGTTTAGACTATTAGTTTTCCTTACGTAAGTATAAAATGAATGTGAATTGGAGGTAGTCTACTAATGTGGCCCCTATTCTATAATCAGAGCTCCATATTTTCCTGAATGGTGGTGTCCTCAGGTGAACATTCAAGGGCTCTGTTGGTAAAATCTGGCATCGGAATTATACTCAACTCTCTCTTCTTCCATTTTGCTGGAAGTATGCACATGTTGAAAGGTGGTCCTAACTTGGCTAAGGTGAACTGTTCTCCATTAGAACAGCTTTTTCTCCAGCATTGTTGTTAGAGGCCACTGAGGATGGCCACACCCAGAGAGGCGCAGAAATCGCGTGACCGCGCCTTTTCTGTGGTGGGACCCATGTTGTGGAACCATCTTCCCAGTGAGCTGCGCCTTGCAGTGTCCCTGCCTGCCTTCAGGAAAGCCCTGAAAACCCATCTATTCAGGGAGGCCTTTGGCGACCTTTTCAGTTAATTTTTAATTTCATTTATTTACTTTTATTTATTTTATTCTTTTTATTTTATTTTATTTTATTTTATTTTATTTTATTTTATTTTATTTTCCTCGCCACCAATGCCATCTCTTGTGGTTCCTCCCCACTTTTATTGCTCCCTGCTCATTTTTATGCTTTTCTTCCCTGTTCGTTTTTATTGTTCACCACCCCAAGTTCCTATAGGAAGATGCGGCGGTATATAAATGCAACAAACAAACAAACAAATAAATAAATAAAATACAAAAAATAAATAAATAAATAAATAAATAAATAATTAATGGTGAGACATAGAGTACCCTGAAGTGGTTTAAAAGATGGATTTTTAAAAGTGGCTCCACTACCCTCAGACAACACTGGGGGCCGGATCACAGGGGAGGGAGGGGCAAGTGGGGCCACCACCACCCCACGATCAGCCCATGATCAGTGCATGACAAATGCCTCCTTCGGGTTGTGCCACTGCTGGGATCCCTCTGCTGCGCCTCCTTCCTCCTCCTACATGGTGCTCTCCTTCCTTCCTTCCTTCCCTTCATTGCATCGGGAAGGAGGTGGCAACCCAGGCAGGCTCAGGAGGCAGCCACTCAGGATGAGTACCAAGGCTGCACACAGTCCAGGTTTATCTGCCCTTGCTGCGCCCGGGAGGGAAAGCTGCCCTCTTTTGCCACAAGGCACCACAAGTGAGGGAGGGAATGAGCAAGGGCTGGGAACTGCCTCAGCAATAGAAGCAGTTGTGGAGGCTGGCTTGCTTGCGAAAGGGGGACCAATTCAGGACCCTGAGGGGCCGCATCCGGCCCCCAGCCCTTAGGTTGAGGACCCCTGCCTTATAGCTTGCCTAAGACCAAACAGGCTGGTTTTCTTGTCAAGGCACTGTGGGGAATTGACTCCCCAACCCTTCTAGTTCGGTGATCAAGCCAGGAAGCATGCAATAGCTGTAGAAGAGGGGTTTTAGCAGCCTACTGAGATAACTCTTTTCTACCCAAACATCTTGTCCTATTTCACCTTTAGCCACCCCAGGAGGGAGGTTTGGGTTGTAAAGTTGCTGCCGTTTACTTTCCTATTGTTATTCTGCTGAAATATCTTCAATTGACAAATGCACAACCACTGTGTCTCCTGCCACTTTTCCATGACAAGCCTACACTTCAGCAGCCACGACAAATTAAAAGGTGTGTTCCTCATTTTCAAAGTCCTTCAAGTGATGCAAAAGCAGTGGCCTATTAAAAAATTATTAGCAGCTGATTGATGGAACTAGAGCTGTGCTGACAACCACGCACACTGGGATGGATGCCACACGGCTTATCGTCAACAACAATGGCAGCAAGAAAGCAATGGGCACAGAAGTTTCCACAAATGGCTACAATTCGCATTTGATGCAGGCTGCTCAAGAAGGCAGCAGAAGGGATGGCTTTTCACAAGCAACCCACAAATATGCAATGCATACCAGGGACAGCTTTTCCAGCAAGCTTTGGCTGCTGGCCACTGGGATGGCAGAAAATGGCAGATTAAAAGGCAGACAGCTGGGAAAATGCAGAGAAGCCAACAGCTAACAAAGTAAACCAATTATGTCCTGGCAACTATACAGAAGGAGGCAGGCATATGAAAAACAATGCAAGTGTTCTATTCCTTTGGACAAAGCTCACACCACTATTCACCACGCCTGCCTGAAGTTTAGGTAATGCCAGAAATAAGAGTTGGATTACACTAGTAAACAGCTGGTATTCCTGATTTGAGAGCTCTGTTTATGCCGACACTGCATGATCAAATGCTAGGTGGTCAAAGGGTGGTTGTCAGTGGTGTGTGTGTGTGTGTGTGTGTGTGTGTGTGTGTGTGTGTGTGTGTGTGTGTGTGTGTGTGTGTGTGTGTGTGTGTGTGTGTGTGTGTGTGTGTTAGGACAACACACACAAAATGGTCATTCGCTCACTCAAATGTTTATTGTGCATGGCTGCAGACTACCACACAGGGTTCAAACCCTTGCAGGTGTCTATGTGCTAAGATCCTAAAGCTTTCAAGGAGTGAGGAAGTGAAGTCAACAAACTTCTCTGTGGAACTAAAACACCTACAGCAGGCATGTTTAAAGTCAGGCCTGGGGGCCAAATGCAGCCTGTTTTCAAATTTTGAGTGGCCCACAGCCTCATCCCTGCCAGCTGGCCCCTCCATACCAGATAGAGATGTCAGCTTGCAGTTTTATGGTTTGCCTGCCCTCCCTGCCTCCATCCATCTTCCCAGCCACCCGGCCAGCCTACCTCCACCCCCACCGACCCCGCTGCTGCAGTGTCCTCCCTGTCTCCTTGCATGTCCTAGAGGCTTGTCCAAAGTCTGGCCTAGGGGCCAAATGTGGCTGAATGTTCGGTCCCCACACATTTTCACCTCACCAAATCTGGCCCTCCTTGCAAAAACTTTGGACACCCCTGATCTACAGTGTACAAGTAAGTTACATGTTTATTGTAGGCAGGTGACTGTACGAAGAGCTGGCAATTCCTATATGAACCTGCTTTCCAAGACCACCTTTGGCACTCCTTGTCAAGGTTAATATATGTTTTGGGGGGGGTTCAGTGGATGTCACTGAGATTGGGCTTTTCTGTGATCATGCCCTGGCACTAATTCAAGGATTTGCCTGGCACTAGACTAGATGAGGTTTAGACCACAGGTCAGGAGTACATTATTTGCCCGAGCACTGAATTATCATTGATGTCTTTTGCTGCTCTTTCTGAATGTTATATTGGTATGTTGTTTCGCAATAATGGTATTGCCATCTTCTGTTCTTGTATTGATCTCCTGTGATATTCCATAGGATTGTGCTTCTAAGATTACGGGGAGTACTTTTGGCATTTGGGTTGGCTTTTTAATGGAAAGGTAAAAGGTCATTCTCACCTGGTTAGGCAAGGGACTTTAGTTTTCTCAGCATCTCCATTCAGTTTGGAAGGCAAGAAAACTACGGTGCTTTCCTCCCTGGTAGGAAATGAAAACATGATGTGTGCTCAAGATTGTTGAGCTCTCTTAATGCAGGGCTTAAACTGCTGTACTGCAACCAAAACTGTGCTGATGACCTGGGGTTCAATTCCAGGTAGCTGGCTCAAGGTTAGCTCAGCCTTCCAGCCTTCCAAAGCTGGTAAAATAAGTGCCCAGCTTGCTTGCTTGCTTGCTTGTGTGTGTGTGTGTGTGTGTGTGTGTGTGTGTGTGTGTGTGTGTGTGTGTGTGTGTGTGTGTGTGTGTGTGTGTGTGTGTGTGCATGCATGTGCATTTGCACACACATTGTAGCCTGCATAATTAAATTGTAAACTGCCCAGACAGTGATTTAAGCACAATGGGGCAATATATAAATAGCAAACTTTGCTTTTTTTGCTTTTGTTTCCTATTATGACAAAGGACCTCTTCATTTCCATGGGTCCCCTCCCCCGATTTCTTAAAGAGAGATTTTTTTTAATGTTTGGGAAGGGTCAAGGAGAGATAGCTTGGGAAAATGAACCCACTGTCCATCCAGTTCCATATTAGATGAGTTTGAGCCTGACTCGGAATGAGCCGAGGTCGCTTGTCCTTGACGAGTTGGTATTTTGAATCCACCAAGTTGCAAATATGTCCCATTGGTGTCTCCAGTGACAGCGACTATCCCTGTCAGCAGGATCCCATTGCCTCCGGGTATTGTGGCTTTCTTCCAAGGAAACAACAGCCTCGCTCACTGCCTGATTGAAGTCTGGTTGCTGTTCTGCTGGAGTCCCCAAGTCCCCTACAATTATGCCTTCTTTTCAACCAGAGGGTATTCTGAACCAAATGCAAATCTCAGCTGAGCAGGAACACCTGGCACACAGAGCTTTCAAGCAAGGAAAGCCTGCTGGATTTCATTCCATGTGTTGGTTGGTTGGTTCGTTTCTTAAAGCAACAGCTATGCATTAACAAGTTCAAGAAATCCTTGGAGAATTTGGGGCTCAGGTGGATAGGCCACAGAAAGATGAGAATGAACCCTTTCCCCATCTCAGTTTTCAATAACTGCCCACTGAATCACTTGCTTTCTTCCAAACACTTTTCTGATTTGATCAGAACCTCTGTGTCCCTCTCCTTTCCTAGGCTCCTGCAAACAAATAGTGGGTCTTGAAAAATCTCATACCACTTCCAAGAGGATGGTTTCTTTTTCAGTAGAGGAAAAAGAACTCTTAGAACTGTCTTTCCTAACCTGGAGTCTTCCAGATGTGCTGAAGCCTAACACAGAGTCCTACCATCTTATCATACCACATTCAGAACTCCGACCATTCTATGATCATGCCAGCTGAGGGTAATAGGAGAGTCCAAGACATCTGGGAGACTGTGGGTTAGGGAATGGGGCAGTCTGTCTTTAAAGATGACACCGTCTAACTCATTGGTATCTTATATTTCTCCATAAGAACCAGTAAGTTGGAGGCTCAGAGATCTTTTGGAAAGGCCCATGTTTTGGTCCAGAGATCCTCACTGACATGTCAGGTGGTGGATGTGTTCCTAAGCTGGAATGACTGGGCTGTGGACTCTCATCTAAAATAAAAAAGTGTTCTGCTTATGTACCTCCCCATACTACCTCAAGTAGTCTCTGGGTGGTTTACAGTTTTAATTACAGTATGCAGACTACACATCCCCCCTCCCCAAGCAAGCTGGGTACTCATTTTACCGACCTCGGAAGGTTGGAAAGCCGAGTCAACCATGAGCCTGAAATCCCAGGTCGTGAGCACAGTTTTAGCTGCAGTACAGGCATTTAACCACTGTGCCAGAAGGCTCCTAAAATAAAATACACTAGACAGGTTTGGGGGCAATTGAGCTGAGGGGCTTTTTCTAGTTGTTTTTTTAAATAAGTTTTATTTTAATATTATACTTTGTTTTACAATTATATCTATCTGACTTTTAATCTTGTGATTTGCACTGGATCCCAATTTGGGGTGGTGGGGGAGAGATGTGACGTGAATATCAATAAATAAGCCTTAGTTTTATGCAGCAGAAAGATACATCTTTTACACGCAGCTCTCCCCTCTAGCTACTAACATTTTGTTAAAGACAAGGGATGTCTTTCCAGTACATGACCAACAGAGTGAAGATAAATGGCTGCAATCTTTAAATACACAAGACATCTAAGTTCACAAACCCAGTAATTTCATATCTGCACAGAAGCCCTTAATTGAACTTTCATCCTCAGGCTATGCTTTCCTTTGGCTGAAGTGCTCCCTTGGGCCGCTGGAGGGTCATATTCTCTGGCAGACAAAATCGGAACTTTAAATTCATGCAAATTGCTATCCGGACGATGGCCGGATCCCAAAAGATCTTCTATACGGAGAACTAGTGCATGGAAAGCGCCCCAGAGGGAGATCACAGCTGCGGTATAAGGATATCTGCAAGAGGGACCTGAAGGCCTTGGGAATGGACCTCAACAGATGGGAACCCTGACCTCCAATCACACTGTGTGGAGGCAAAAGATACTGCATGGTCTACATAAATTTGAAGAGGAATTTGTCCAACAGGCAGAGGAAAAGAGGCAGGCACAGAAAGAACAAAACTCGAGGACCGGGCAAGAAACAGAATACATCTGCCCCCAGTGCGGTAGAGACTGCCATTCCCAAACTGGCCTATTTAGTCACACTAGGTGTTGGTTTTAGGAAACAGAATACATCTGCTCCCAGTGCAGTAGAGACTGCCATTCCCGAACTGGCCTATTTAGTCACACTAGGTGTTGTTTTTAGGAAACAGAATACATCTGCCCCCAGTGCAGTAGAGACTGCCATTCCCGAACTGGCCTATTTAGTCACACTAGGTGTTGTTTTTAGGAAACAGAATACATCTGCCCCCAGTGCAGTAGAGACTGCCATTCCCGAACTGGCCTATTTAGTCACACTAGGTGTTGTTTTTAGGAAACAGAATACATCTGCCCCCAGTGTGGTAGAGACTGCCATTACTGAACTGGCCTATTTAGTCACACTAGGTGTTGTTTTTAGGATCTCTACTCCAGGCATGATACTATAGTCTTTCGAGACTGAAGGATGCCAATGATTATGAGATGCCAACCCTCCGCCAATTGCAACCATTGCACCAAATACACCTTTTGACTATTCTTGCCATGGATTCCCCCATTAAGGGCATCTCTATGGTAAGAGACCATCAGTGCATAAAGCACAAATGGCCAAGCAATATTCGAAGCTCCCATAATGTCAGATAGGTGAAACTTTACGGTGACCCATCAACACATGCACATCCAAACAATCCCTGTGCTCTTCTTAAAAAAGATGTGAGAAACATTCAGCACGGAAGAGATTGGGGTAAGGGTAGTGCAACCAGAGACCAAATGGGAAAGTAAAAAGATGTACATTTCCCTTCCTATTCAGCCTTGCTGGGTTTGCTTTTAATACAATCTGGACTTCAGTGGCTTTAGAATGCAGCTGTCAGATGGTTGTCAGATGCAAGAAGGAGTGATGATGCAGGCAGCCTCACTGAGAGCAGATTAATATTGCACTCAGGTTAGTGAGAGGATAGGCAGCCCTTGACCCTTGGGTAATACTTGGCCACTTGGCCCAATTTCAATAGTTCTTTGCAAGGGATCAGGGTGGATATGTGGCACCTGTTGGATGGAAGGGAAGGTAGAGAGAAGGTGAGGAAAAATGAGTAAAGGAGGGAAAGATTTTAAAGAGAATGTCTCAGTGTTTTCCCTTTTCGTTATTGGTTCTGTTCAAATTGACTTGAATGTGTATGGGTTACGCTGAGCCAGTATTCTTTAGAGGGGTTAGAATTCAAGTCTCCGCTGAGCTATAAAGGTCACAAGGCTAGGCACAGTCTCTCAGCTGGGCCTACCTCACAGGGTTTTTGTGAGGACAGTGTGGGGAGGAAAAAAAACTGCACAGGTCAGCTATGTCTGAAGACAAATATGACAAATCGGAAAAACAAATTACATTTGCTTAATGTTTACGCTGTGTGCTCCACCTTGAATGGGCAGTTACTCATTGATGGCACACAATTGTTAAATAACATTTTAATATTATTAATTAATTCTTCTTCTTCTTCTTCTTCTTCTTCATCATCATCATCATCATCATGTGCCATCAAGTCAATTCTGACTTACGGTGACCCTTCTCAGAGTTTTCCAGGTAGAGAGTACTCAGAAGTTGTTTGCCCTTCCCTCCTTCTAAGGGTGCCCATGGGACGTTGCAGCTTGCCCAAGGCTACAAAGGCTGGCTGTACTTGCAGGGGGTGCCGTGGAGAACTGAACTGCCAACCTCTGGCTTCACAGCTAGTATCTCACTGAGCTATCCAGACAACAATTTACTTTAAAACATAATACACTTCACTGAGAATGAATGCAAATAACACTAAACCATATTGGGTAGCAGCTTGCGACAGGAGCTTGCTCAGCCAGTTGAAGAACTCATGGTTGAAGGGAGCCTGCCTTGTGAGATAGGCAACTGCCCTGCTGGATAGGACAAAGATCCATCACCGTTCCCCACCCACTTCACTTGTAGCCAAATGCACAAAAGGTCATGGAGTCAACCTTTATTAAAATATCGGCATTCCTTTTGTTTCTGAAATAATATAATGCCTAGTACTTTATCTTAAATCCTAAACTGATTGCATGCAAATCCTAAGGTAATGAAAGCATTGACTGAAATCCAGGGAATGTGAGGTATGCTGTAACCTAGCTACATTCTGTTCAGTACAGAGCAGAAACTCTAAATTTGTCGGTAGGGGGAGGCAGTGTTTGGCCGTGGATCCTCTCATTGCAGATGGGTCCTCAGGCTGGTCCAAAAACAACTTTATGGGGTGGCGACCAATGCATTGTCCCCAACTTTAGTTGAGGGCCTCAGAATGGCAGGGGTTGACCATTAAAAAAAAGGTAGAGAGGAAGTGTCCACCCTTGGAGAATAATCCAATTATCCCTTGGAGAATTAACCCTCAGAGACAAAAACTGCCACCCCAGACAGCTATGAAGCACCATTTTTTACAATACTCATTTTTTAAAAAAAATCAAGCTTTTGTTGTTGTGTGGGGGGGGAGTCTTTAGGGTGGCTTTGAAAGTCACAATAATCCCCTTGAGGCTGCCAGTAGCCCAGCTCTAATATAGTGGGTCAGATGGAACCAGGCGACACCCAAGTGAAATTCAGCTCTTTATTCATAGCAAAGGCACATGTTGCAAAGGGATAAAAAGCACTGCTAAAAAGGCCCCAAGGGCCAGTTTATATATACACCCCGTGGCAGGCCATTGGATGGTTTAAACAACCTGCTGGCCCCCAATTGGACAAGCCAGAATCCTGCCCATTCAGTTATCCTTAAGCTCCCACATCCCACACCTGTCTCCCATTGCCTATGCTTGGGAGCTTGATCAGGCCCCGCCCAGCTGGGACCCAGCTAGAGCTTGGCTGGAGCTAAGGTAAGTTTGGAGCCTTCATTTCTATTTATTAATATACTCCAAACTCAGGCAGTTCACGGGTTACACTAAGAACACAACACCAGCCACTGACAGCCTTTTGTCTGTCTTTGCTTTAAAGGCTGGGGAGAGCCAGAGCCCAAGAAGAAATCCATTCTGGATCCTGCAGTCCCTTACAAAGCTTGGGCAGGTTGACAGCTCTTTGCTCTGATACTAGCAAATCTTTTTAAAAGCAAAACAAAGCATAGTGTTCTGCTGATATAGTGCCCCATACCACTTCAGGTGATCTCTGGGTGGTTTACAGGTTGTTGTTGTTTTTTAAATTACAGTATGCAGGCTACACATTGCCCCCCTTCACCCCATCAAGCTGGGTACTCATTTTACCGACCTCGGAAGGATGGAAGGCTGAGTCAACCATGAGCCGGCTACCTGGGATTGAACTCAGGTCGTGAGCACAGTTTTAACTGCAGTGCAGGCATTTAACCACTGCACCATGGGGCTTCTTAGGATCCATAACTCTTTCCACCTGTTCTTATTAAAACTTTTAAATAGGATTTCTGGAGACAGCAATGTGCTTAAAACTCATCAATGAAAAGTTAAAGAAAAAAAAAGAAAAAATGGGGTGGTGGTGTAGTGCTTGTAAAAAAAAAACCCAAACAAAAGAAATAGCAGATAATAAGTTTATTAGACCACCAATATTTTGAGAGAGAGAGAGAGGTGAGAGGTGAGATTTAGGGTCCTGAAGCAAGGCTGGTAGGATGGGAGAGAAAAGTGAATGTAACATTAAGTGCATCTAGCTTTCCTTCAGTTGCCTGCAATTTATTTAAGTTGCAACTTGATGAAGGGAAAGGAAAACCCAATTGTGGGTTGGAGCTGGGCTGAGGTAGCCCATAGATATTGCCTTCCCACTCATGGAAAAATGTAAGCAAAACTCTCCCCCCTCTTCCTCCTATGTGTCAAAAGAGTAGACAAGTAGAGTCAAGTTCCAGGTCAAAGCAGCAGACGGAAAAGTTTTCCCGGGGTCAATGGCACCACAGGTTTAACCATTCCTCCTGGCCAGAGCTTAGAAAAGCCTCTTTTTTGGGACTGTAACACCCTGCAGGTCCGGTGGCAATTTTATCTGTCAGAGCAACTGTGCCAAGCTTGCAGAGATCTGCATGGGGGTGGGGGGTGGATCTTCCTCTGTTGGGTGGAGGGAACCAGTCTTCAATCCCACCCCCAATCCCTTCCTCTCTTGCTTTAAACCCCAAGACCCCCATTCTATAAGAGCAGAGGAACTCACTGGAAACAAAAGCTCCCCAAAGCTAAGCATTTTTAAATTCCAGGGATTTTGATGGGAGAGCTTTAATTTGGTGCTTAGTTTTCACAGGAGTGCTTGTTTTCTAGCCAGTGATAGTTCTAGCCAGGTGATGCCGTTTATTCTTGGAAAAATATTTGTCAAGCAAGGGACATCAAAAGAAAGGGTATTGTCACTCACAGGAGAATGTTAGTTGGATTCTAGTGTACATACTTGTTATAGTCAACTGTTTTTCTTGATTTTGTGGGGTGGGGTGGGGAAGAGGTTTAATCAAAACATGGTGCCTCCATTTCTCTTACCTTACCCTACCCTACCCTACCCTATCTGTCAGACACCAAATGGGAAACTTAAACTGTGACCTGATCATCTGAATGTATGCAGAAATTGTAGATTTAAAAACAACATCAGGAAATTAGATGCAGAATGCATTTTCCATATAGACAAAGTAACAGAGGGGCACCGTAATTATTATAAAGCGGTTGAGTTTCCCTTGCTGCACTGCAGCCCTGCACCTTTGGATATAGACATTATAACTCCCATCTGGCATGACCAAGCTGGCTGGTGGGAACTGTAGTCCTGTATATCTGGGACATGCTGAGATGGGGAGACCATTGAAGAGATTAAAATGGGTGAGTTTGCAACCGGCCTCAGTCCATTTCTGACAGAGCTGCCATCACAAAACACAACTCTGCAGAGGTAGAGCCCCGTGGCACAATGGTTAAATGTTTGTACTGCAAGTAAAACTGTGCTCACGACCTGGGGTTCAATTCCAGGTAGCCGGTTCATGGTTGACTCAGCCTTCCATCCTTCTGAGGTTGGTAAAATGAGTACCCAGCTTGCTGGGGGGGGGTGCAATGTGTAGCCTGCGTACTGTAATTAAAAAACTGTAAACCGCCCTAGACTACTTGAAGTGGTATGGGGCGGTATATAAGCAGAACGCTTTGCTTTGCTTTGCTTTAGATCATTCTTCTCTATATGCCTCTACTGGCAACCACAGAGGGGGGGGGAGAAATATCAAGAGCCAAATAAGCCCCCAAACCTTTGAAGTTCAGTTTTGAGATGCATGGAAACGATTGGAGAGAGATGGAGGAAGGTGAGCCTCTAAAGCAGGCATGTCCAAACTTTGGCTCTCCAGATGTTTTGGACCACATCTCCAAGAATTCTAAACTTAGATTGCCAATGGCAAAGGACTGTGTGAGTTGTGGTCCAAAACATCTGGAGGGCCGAAGTTTGGACATGCCTGCTCTAAAGGTTTGGTGGCAGATGAATAAAGTAAGCCTCAGCCTTTAGGATTGCTAGAATCATCCTTTTATGAAAGAACCAATATTTTAAGGAAAACATGAAGAATCAACACAGTGTGGCAAGATGAACCTGTCTTAGAAAGATGTTTCTGTAACAGATCACTTTTGAAAAAAACTTGAAGTTAAAGTTGGTGGGGGACCTAACAGAGGAAAACCAATATTCCCGGCAATGTTTAATCCTTTGCTCTTAACAAGGCTATCTTTTAACAGGTCAGATCAGATTTATGTCCCATGGTGTTTAATGGAGTGAGGCACTGGGGGGTTGTATACACATGATGGCTGTGTAAGATTACAGTCTCCCTAAAAGACAAATGCCCAGTAGAGGTCCCCTTTAAACTCCTGGGCTTCCAGTTTCCCTGTACTGTATGTTGCAAAGAAATACATTTTAGGGAGATCTGATGTAGCTCCTTCCTAAGTACCCCAAAATAATTGGAGTTCAAATGCTCTGTGCTTCTGTTGAGATATGGAGGTGAGGGCTGCTCATTAACATGTATCATCCTGTGTTCTTCAGTATAAACAGCAACTTTTCTGGATGCATCTTCCTACCAGTACAACACAACCAGTTGAGGAGAATAGGGAATCTATCCAGTTTCAGAAGCTAAACTTTAAAGCCATGGATGGGCTCATTAAAGAGGCAAATGCTGCAATATCCTGTTCTGCCCTTGGCACCAGGCTACTCTGATGGGTGACCCAAGGCATACTCCTAAAAATGATTTTACATGAAAACAGTTCTTCCCAGCCTGGTGTCTTACAGATCAACTGGGCTGCAATTTCCCCAATAAATATGATAAATGGGTATTAACCCAATGTAGTATAGTAGATAGCGTGATGGACTAGGACTTGGGTTCTAATATCTATCCAGTCATGGAAACCCACTAAGGGGCAATAAGGACCAATACTTAAATAGCTGAAAGCATCTAGATTCCACAGGACATCACAACAGTGGATATTGTGGTCCAGTATGCCCAGAATGTAGCTGCCTAGATGTGTAGCTACCTAGATGTCATAAGCACATCCGATCTCACCTGATTTCGGAAGCTAAGCAGGGTCAGGCCTGGTTAGTACTTGGATGGGAGACCACCGGGGAATACCAGGTGCTGTAGGCGCCTGGAGTAGGAACTGGCAAGCCACTCCAGTATTCCTGCCAAGAAAACTCCATGGACATGGGGTCAAGGAGAGTGGGTCATGACTGAAAAGACACAACACGCACACTCATGCCCAGAATGTGCTAGGTTGGGGACAGCTGTACGAGATCTAATGAAACCCCTTACAGTGCAGAGTGATTCTTGTCAGAATCCTGGCTATTCTGTCCCACAGATCATCATACTGCAAACAAAAGTTGGGTAGCATTCTCTGCTTTATCTCCTTGGGGCTGGCTATCTGTTGGATAGAGCTCCAGAGGTGGCTAGTGTTGTCAGCAAGGTAGTGAATTTGCTCCAGATCAAAGCTTCAAGGAGCTATCTAAAATGATGACTACATTTTGGTAACAAGAATAAGAACCTCAGTAAAGTTTGGACTAAAATTTGGCTGGCATTCATAGCATCACTGACACTGAAGTCGCCAGCCTCCACCAGCCAGGTGTAGGCTGGCTACTTTTTTATATGTTATTGCTGCAAACATCAGGATCTCTCCGGGCCTGCTTTTATCTCTTTCTTGAGCATCTTGTGATGCTTTTCAGAGATGAAATCAGTTGCTTTTTGGATGACAACACCCAGAATAACGCAGCCCATGCAGACAACTGGTTATGCTGGCTGGACTTGTATGGGGTTTGTAGTCCAAATGTTTAAACTTTTCCCATGTCTAGTCATGCTTGGCTATCCAAGGGCAGGTGACTGGGAACAGAAATGATTATGTGTATATCAGTGGTATCCAACCTCAGATGTCCTTGGACTACAAGAATGCCAGCCAGTGGTGAAGGCTTCCAGGAATTTAGGTTCAAGAACATATGGGGACCCAGGGTTAGAAACCACTGGTGTAGATGATTCTTTCAACTGTTTTTCCCAAGTTCAGATTTTGGCCAGATTTTGTGTGTGTGTGTGTGTGTGTGTGTGTGTGTGTGTGTGTGTGTGTGTGTGTGTGTGTGTGTGTGTGTGTGTGTGTGTGTGTGTGTGTGTGTGTGTGTGTGTGCAAGGCATGCTTTTTTCAAAATCATGTTTACCCATTTCTCTACAAGAAGCAAGAACAGCTCAATGTCATGCAGTTGGCTCAGCACACTTATCTAAGGGTAAGGGCCATTTAAAATCTCACCCATCAATCTGGAAATTTTGAAAGCATGCTCTGACTATTAAAAATGTTCCCTAGAACAATTCAGAACAAAATACCATCTTAGAGCAGTGGATCTAGATCAATATACAAACTTTACAGCTTAAAAATGCTAATTAACAACAACAACCAGACATGGAAATGGCAACAAATGAAATGTAATATATAATGTATATAACTTATTCAAAATCAAATGAGGAGAGAAAGAGCTGATCCAGTACAGTTTCAGTTCAATGTTTAATTAAAGTAGTATCCTCAATAAATCCCTTAAGGGAAGATTAAGAGAAAACACCTCCCTTTCCCCAGTGAAATGCTGTTTCTGATCCCCCTTTCTCCTAATAATCAAATTACCTTTGATGCAGAGAGAGGCAGCTGCCTAAACCAGCAACAGCCCCTCCCGCTATATAAAAGGGATAGCAGGGTTTGTATTTGCACAGTAAGCTCTTTTAGGACCCCAAGGCTCTTCCTTCTTCTTTGCTTTAAGTCATCTTTCCAACCTTTGTACCCTCCAAATGTCTTGGGCAATATTTCCCATCCTTTCAGATACCATGTTCAATTGGAATGAGGGATGTTATCTCTCAGAACCCCGTGTAGTCCAGTATTGATTGATAAAGTTTGTCTTGGATCACTGCAACATACTAGGAACCATTAAACTTCAACTAATCTTTCAATGCACAATTACTTCCAGTGAAGCCCCCCCCCCAAAAAAAAATCATTGACCATCATTCACCAAAGAAGATGTCATGACTAATTTGGCAATAAAATGAGTTAATATCACAAATATTTGCTAAATCTTCCCTTTATGAATCATAAAATGCAAAGAAAACAGCTTATCACCCTAAAGACAATCTGGGCCAATTATTATAACACAGAGTTTTAATAAGTAATCTGTCTTAATCGTTCATGGGAAGCTATAAATTAGAATGAATGCTATTCTCTGCACTCTACCTTTCCTGGATGAACATAACAGATTTTTCACTATTTCAATATCCTGTTTTCTTTATTAGGTTTAAGCAAAAATTTGGTACTCACTA
Source organism: Phrynocephalus forsythii (assembly GCA_029282475.1). NCBI lineage: Eukaryota > Metazoa > Chordata > Lepidosauria > Squamata > Agamidae > Phrynocephalus > Phrynocephalus forsythii. Next base: position 142,574,199 of record JAPFRF010000001.1, read on the forward strand.
ACGAAACAGAACTAAACACTGATGTCATTAATACTAATCTAGAGGTGATTTTTCAGTGTCATACAGAAAGTGTAGACAGTTAAAATGTTCAGATATATCCAAATACCAATGACATACATACCTCCCTGTTGAGATCTTAGTGGGACAACATTAATAAGAGGATGGCCATATTATGCACATTTAGTTTGCAGGAAGCCTTCTGAAATTCAATTGTATTTTACCTCCAAGTAAACATAGCTACTATCAGGGGGTTCTTTCACATCCTCTCCCCTCTTGTCTCCCTTCCTTCTGAGTCTGAGGCATTTAATCCCTTTGAAAACCAAGGGCATCCAGGTGTGAGAACAAGCCATGCTGTCATACTGTCCTCTCCCTCCCTCCCTCTCCCTCTCCCTCTCCCTCTCCCTCTCCTTCTCTCCCTCCCTCTCCCCCCCCCCACTCTGTTCCTCTTTATCATGAGTTGATCTTTGGAGAAGGCAAATCTCTCTCTCTCTCTCTCTCTCTCTCTCTCTCTCTCTCTCTCTCTCTCTCTCTCTCTCTCTCTCTCTCTCTCTCTCTCTCAGAAATCTCCTACAAATCCTGCTCCATTTTACTTTTAGCCTGCACTGATGGGTTCCCCCCCCCCAAAAAAAAAGACAGTGATGGCCAGCAGTAGAAACTCTGTCAGGAGTGGCTGTGGCAATTTCTGCCTGGCCAGTGCCATTCGTGCTGCTTGACTCCTCATAATAGACTCTCTTGTCCAGTCACCTCTCTCTTATCCAATCACATCTCAGGAATCTCCTCCCTCACCTCCTCCCTGCCCCGAACAGAGTCATCAGATTGTTTCTTACTCACCATGTCATAAACATTCAAAATCACTGGTTCATTTGCCATTGTGGGTTGCAGTGACGGCTGGATTAAAGCCCTTAAATCCCTGCCAGATGTGACAATAACCAAGGGGAAAGATTTTTTCCTCTCTCCTTTAGCTAGATAGAAGAATTAAAAAAAAAAGCATAATAAGGAGAGTCCAGTGTGGTGGTGATGTCTTGAGAAGGGCTTCCCTTGCACTTTAATTTCAAAGTTTCTAAGTAAAGAAATTGTGCCTTGGCTGTCTTCGGGAAAAACATTCAAGTCTTTTTTAACCCTGGGGCTGATGGATCGAGCAGTCTTTGTACAGCTTGTTCCAGGCCAGTCATGGAGTCGCATTGCCTGCTTGAAATCACAAGGAGCAACACTCCACAGCTTGTTTGCTTTAGAAATCAGCCTTGGTTCTCAGTCTCTCAGAACAAAGAGAGAACACAGAGTGGAGAAGAAAGAATTGGAGAATGAGTGGGTGGAGGAATCCAGACAATACTTCCAGCCCTGGTGCATAAATTCCAAATGAACGTCAACATGTGGTAAATAACAAGGGACAACAGTGTGCTGAAGTAAGGGTGAGGGTGGGGGTGCTGGGGACCCTAAAGCAAAGATTAACACCACATTTCTAGGCTAGAACAGGCAGACTTCGTACACATATTCAGCTAGGAGAGTGGAGAAACTCCCGTAGAACTATCAAGTAAACTAGGACTTCCTTGATTTTCTTTTCTTACTGGGTCCCCAGAGTTTTGCAGTCGGAGGGGCAAGCTGGGTGCTGATGTTTATCCTTCAACACTTCATCTCTCCCAGTGATATTATGGCAAATAAAGCTACTGGTAAGGTTTATTAACCGAGTGGGGTGGCAATGGGGAAAGAAAGATGCGGTTCAGAGTTCGGAATAAATGTCCTGCTGATGAGCTGCCTCTAAGGGGGTCAACCGGAGGAGCATCCAACCAGTTAGTTGAAGCCCTGAGGCCACCCTTGTGGCGCTCTCCGTGGTGCTGAAACCTCCGTCCATCCCGCAGAAGTCGACGCTCGTTCTCGCTTCAGGAGAATTGCGCGCAGAGAGCTGTCCTGGTGCTGAAAGCAGAGGGGCAACGAGGCGGAAATCCGAGAAGGCAATGTCTTCGCTCTTCCCGGCGTTGTATACTGGCGGCGAGTCCTCTCTGTTTCTGGATCCGCTGTCCTTAAGAGAAACAGTCCCCGGTGGCTGGTGAGAACCGAAGAGTGCCACTCCATATTTTCCTGAGATGAGGCATCTCCGAGGAGAAACGTTTAAGCACAAGACCGCTAGCAAATGAGCGCAGCGACAGGAGGGTCTTACTGCTGACAGGCGGCTGCTGCAAGCTGCTGGCTGTGGTCTGGACTTGCTCCTATCCCGCTGCTAGTTAGGACTGTCTGGTCTGGCAGCGCTGCACGTTCTCCCTCCAGTCTTGCGAATCCCATTCGGATTGGACCTGGAGGCCAGAGTAAATCGTGAAATCCATTGCGGTATGCCTCCTCCTATGTTTGCTCCTCCCCCCTTCCAGCCCCCCAAAAACATAGTGGAGTGCCCATTAAAGAGAGTGAGAGGAGAGGAAAGTCTGGGAATTAGAAACGGGAGTGGGGGGGGAGGGGAGGGGGGAAATGCCTGTGTCTGGCGAATTTCAGGAAGGGAATCAAAAGCTGACCTGAAAGCTGGAAAAGCGCAGATCGTGGTGGAGTAGCCCTCCAAAAAGGGAACTGGGATTACCTCATCGGAGTTGGAGGCGTAGCTGAGCCTCTCTGCCAGCTTGCAGCCAACCACATCTGAATGAAAATTGCAGAGAGCCTGTTACATCAGCATCGCCCAGCATTCCCTGGTCTCCCTCTCTCTCCCTCTCTCTCACCCTCTCTCTCTCTCTCTCTCTCTCCCTCCCTCTCTCTGGCAACAGCTGAAAGCTTTTTTGTAGCTGCATGCAGTTCATTCAGCGGGAAAGTGATCCTTCCTACCCTATCTTTTCTGCAGTGACAAAATCCAACATGCACATTAATGTGGAGGAAGAAAAGCCTTATTCATTTGCTGGAGGTGGTGTGCGTGGATGTACGTGTGGATGCTTGCCCACTCTGAGCACTACTGAGTTCAGCAGATATGACACATTTTGGCTGATTTATTTAGAGCTTAGGTGATGCAATTTTATACATCACCACTATATCAAGAGAGGGAGGGGGATTAGAATTAGAATATGGGGTTGACTGTTGATACAACATGGGTTAATCAGTCTAAAAAGCATGTCTTAATATGCATGTGCATTACCAGGTCATGTTCCAGACCTTTGTGTCTGTATATACCTGCCCGAACATTTGTATACAGTCTTCATTCCATCTGCTAGACTACTTTTTAAATTCAAACATGTGGTCTCAGAAGGGCCAATGTTATGTAGTGAATAGACTGGGACTTGGGAGATATAGGTTCTTATCCCCATGTGGCAATGGGAGGGAGGACAATGGTAAATGCCCCCTGAATATTTCACCTATTTAGCTTTGCCATAAGGAAAATTCCGCCTACAGATTTTAAGTTGAGCAACATGGTTTTGTGGACCTCCAACTGCTAGCACTATGGCTTATAGTGTAACAACTTAAGCTTTCTTCCACTTTCTTCCTGCTTGCAATTCTGTTTCCCACTGAAGGAAAAGATGCTTTGTTATCATCTCCATGTGATAGCCCATGATCTTAGAGTTCAGTCTGAGAGTGAAATCTTAATGAAAGATGTGGGGAAATGGCTGATATATACATCCATTCTGGCCTCCTTAATATTTCAAAGGGAGCATCTGGTCTACTGCAGGCAATGCAGACACTTTCCTTAGCATCCTCTACAGACAATGCTGAAGGCAGCTACTGGGCAGCACTGGGAGCTGGAAATGACACTAGGAGAGGATGCAATGGCAGCAGACACTTAAGATAAATTTTTGTAGTACTGCGCAGGAGGTGGCAGTGGTAAACCACCACTGAACTTTCCCTGCCATGAAAACCCTATGATGAGAACCCTATAATGAGATCGGCCAACAAAAGATAGTGCTAGAAGATGAGTGCCAGCTTAGAAAGCTCAGTCAGCCATTGCGGAATACCATAGGCCAGCTATGAATGCCTCCGTCACCAAGGATGCAACTAGATCAAAGCCAAAAAGATGTCTAGCAGCTGAAGTGCACAGAAATAAAATGACAGTCTGATGCTGTATAACAGAAACAACTGGAACATGGAATGTGAAAAGCATGATTCAAGTTAAACTGGAAACTATAAAGCAAGAAATGGAACTAAAAATATTGCAGTGCTTGGTGTCATTAAACTGAAGTGAACTGGAATTGGATATTTTCAGTCAGGCAATTATCAAGTGGTCTACTCTGGAAATGAAAAACTCAGAAGAAATGGAGTGGCTGTATATTCAGGTCTGTGCTCCAACAGGTGATCCTGAAGGAAACGAAATTGAAAGCTTTTATACAAACACCCAAAAGGAAACTAATCAAAAACAAGATCAGCATATACTTATAAATGGTTGGAACACAAAAGTAGGGAACAGACATTGTCAAGATATTTGACCTTGGAGATAGAAATGAAGCCGAAGAAAGATCGATAGAGTTCTGTAAAGCAAACAAATGTTTCAAGAAACCAAACATGTGGCTCCACACAAAGGTATCACTAAATAGTCCATGTAGGAATGACTGAACTCAAGTTCTCATTGAGCACTTTTGTCTTGTCTTTGTTGTCTTTTATCATTTTCTCCCAACCTCACTGAATAACAGAACCACTGCTTCTTTTCTCTGCCTTTTGCTATGCACATATATGAAGAATTTGCGTGGTTTCTTTTAGCAATATTTATTACCCTAAGAACACTTTCAGCTTTTCCTTCCTATGAATTTTCTTTTCTTTTTAAGAAATTCCCATCCAGCTTTGATTTCCTTTCTTGTTAGGATCTCCTGCCATGGGACCTTACTGATCACTGTCCTGGGCTATTAAAACTGACTTTTCCAAAATTCAACACACACACACACACACACACACACACAAAAATCTACAGGATCACATAGACTTGTGTTTATAACTACTTATAACCTTATGGGTTTACATTGACACTATGTTTTCAATGTTAGTTTGATCTTCTTCTGGGTCTTTGGGTCAGGTGGGGGTTTGGGGTTTGGCAGGAATAGAAAAAGCCATGCTGTCCACATTCATGAAGAAGGATTGACTCCCAACATTGTAGATTACACTGGGTGTTACGTAGCTTCCTTTTCCTATGAACTGGAGGCACAAACGTATGATGTCCAGGTGTTCATTATTCACGTGGGTAACCTTGATTCCAAATCTATATTTCAGATTATGCTCAATCTACGTAGTACTATCACCATCACAGAAGCCTCAAATGCTCTATCCTTTGTAACTATGATTTTACCCTTTTGGCATGAAAAGATGCTGGGTGGGTGAGTGGGTGGGTGGGACAGATTGGATATAACTATTTTAGCATCTGGTGCATGTTGTTTTTATCTGTTTGTTTCATTTTTACAATTTCCTTTAACTGAATTAAAAATTTGCCCAGCATCACCACAAATCCCTTTCCTGAAAACAGACTGTTCCATTTAGTTTCCTCCAGTGACTGGCAATCTAATTGGCAACCACATTTCACATTATTATTTTGCAAAACTATGATAGCTGACCCTGCTAAGAGGCTGTGGAAAACAAAGTCAGCCCTCCATAGCCTGACAAATAATATAACTGGGAAAACCATTTTCTATATGAGCCTCACTTAAGCAGATGAGTACCAGGGGGTGGGGGGTGGACAGGGGCTAGTGCCAAGGCATGAATCCTCAATGATCTAATTCATTTTTATCCAGTATTACCTCCAAATCACATCCTAGGCCCCATCTCTGCACACAGATTGCTCACCAAAAATCAGGGGTCCATCAGCGCATGGCCCCGCAGTGGTGTATAAAACATGGATCCAACACACGGATCCACTTGATTTCATATGATTTTTACACTGGATCATAAAAAAAAAAAACACTGTCACATCATAGGCCCCATCTTTGCACACAGATTACTCACCAAAAATTGTAGGTCCATCAGTGCATGGCTCCACAGTGGTACAAAATCATGGATCCAAGGAACGTATCCACATGGATCTACCTGATTTTTCTACATGTTCACCCCCAAAACACTCTCCTATCATGGGCCCCATCTCTGCACACAGACTGCACACCAGGAATCATGGATCCGTCAGTGCATGACTCTGCAGTGATGCAAAAGCATGGATCCAAGGCATGGATCCACATGCGTCTACCTGTTTTTTTTCTGAAGGATTGCCCCCAAACCACTCTCCCATTGCCGGTCCCATCTCTGCCCACAGACTGCACACCAAAAATCATGGGTCTGTCATACCCTCAGGTGCAACTGAGAAAAAAATCATTGCCCTCTCCCTTGTGACAACCCTTCAGGTATTGGAAGACTGCTCTCATGTCTCCCCTCAGTCTTCTCTTTGTCAGGCGAATCATGCCTAGCTCTTAGAGTTGTTTTTCATACAATTTAACCTCCAGTTCCCTTATTATCTTTGTTGCTCTTCTCTGCACTTTTTCTAGGGTCTCTTTGTCTTGTTTGTACAGTATTGTGGTGACCAGAACTGGACAATCATAGAGTTTGAAGAGACCTCAAAGGCCATGTAGTCCAACCCCCTGCCATGCAGGAACCCCCATCACAGTGCCCTTGACATATGGCCTTACTAGGGCAGTATAGAGAGGTACTTTACTATCAGTGATCACTTCCCATGATCTTGATGCTATCCCCCTCTTGATGCAGTCTAGGACTGTGTTCACTCTTTTGGCAGCTGCAGAATACTGCTGCCTCATCCTTAGGAGGTGGTCCACCAAGACACCTAAATACCTCTCACTGGTACTACTGTTGACCCAGGTATCACCTATCCTGTATCTGTGCATGTGGTTTCTCTTGCCTAAGTGCTGCGTCTTAGTTTTCTCACTGTTGAAATGCATATTGTTGAACAAGGCCCAATGTACAAAGACTATCAAGAGCCTTCTGAATGTTGAATCTGTCTTCCAAAGTACTGGCAATTCACCCCAGCCAATTTGATGAGTTCTCCTTCAATTCCCTCATCAAGGTCATTTATGAAGATGTTGAAGAGCACTGGGCCCAAGACAGAACCTTGAGAGAAAGCAAAGCAAAAGTGGTCTGCTTATATACCGCCCCATACCACTACAAGTAGTCTCTGGGTGGTTTACAATTTTTTAATTACAGTGTGCAGGCTACATATGGCCTCCACCCCCCAGCAAGCTGGGTACTCATTTTACCGACCTTGGAAGGATGGAAGGCTGAGTGAACATTGAGCCTGCTACCAGGGATTGAACCCAGGTCGTGAGTACAGTTTTAGCTGCAGTATAGGCATTTAATCACTGCGCCACTGCACACTTCCCTCCATGTAAATGTGTTTTCATTGAGGACCACACCTCGGTTGCGATTGGTCAGCCAGCCGCAAATCCATCTGGTAGTTGCACTGTCTATCCCACTTTGTTCCATCTTATGCAGAAGTAGGTTGTGGTCTACCTTATTAAATGCAGAGCTATGTGTTGATGGACCCATGATTCCTGGTGTGCAGCCTGTGGGTTGAGATGCGGGCCTATGATATGAGAGTGGTTTGGGGGTGATTCTGGATAAAAATCAATTTTGTTTTTGCACCACTGCGGTGCCATGCACTGACGGGCCCATGATTCCTGGTGTGCAATCTGTGTGCAGAGATGGGGTCTATGGTGGGATACTGTTTTGGGGGCAATCCTGTCAAAAAAGTAGGTAGATCCATGCCTTGGACCCATATTTTTGTGCCACTGTGAAGTTATGCGCTGATGGACCTACAATTTATGGTGTGTAATCTGTTGGCAGAAATGGAGCCTATGATGTGCGAGTAGTTTGGGGGCAATCATGTAGAAAAATCAGGTAGATCCTTGAGGATTCATGCCTTGGATCCATGTTTCTGCGCCACTGCAAAGCCATGTGCTGATGGACCTACAATTTTTGGTGTGCAATCTGTGTGCAGAGATGAGGCCTATGATAGGAGAGTGATTTGGATAAAATGAGTAAGGTCCTTGAGGATTCATACCTTGGATCCATGTTTTTGAGCCACTGCACAGCCATGTGCTGGAGGGCCCATGATTATTACTGTGTAGTATTTGGACATTAATAAGGCATATGATTTGATGGTGATTTGGGTAGGATCCCATGCAAAAATCGTATGACATCAAAAGGATCCATAAAATTTCACCTTTTACTTTCTTCCCTTCCGGACTTGCATGGGTTGGTGCCGGAGCTGTGTGCTTGTCCCAGCACCCTTAAACGTTGCTGGACTTTCCACCGCAGGATGACCAGACCAATGCTGCAGGCTCTTGCCTCCTCAGGACCCTTTTGGGCAGTCTGGGACTGGTGGGTGGCCCCCTCACGGGAAAGGAGGGCATGTGTAGCCTTTGTGAGTTTTCTCTGGCGGCTGATGCAGGGGGTGGGGGAGTGGAAGGGAGAGTGTGGGCAACAGAAGCACCCACGTTTACGCCCAGCAGAAGTGCAGTTGGCATCCTTCCTGTTTTCACTGAGATCCTGTTTCCCAGAGAGGCTGGATGAGGCTGCAAATGTGCTATCTCTGGGAAGCAGAGAAGCCCCCACCTTCCCTGCTGTTACCTTCTCTTCCCAAGAGCTGTGGCTGGAGGGCAGGGTGCATCCTTTCCAGAAGGTCCAGGGGTGGTGGTGCGAAAACTGACTTTGTCCCCAGGCACTCAAAACCCTAGCTTTGCCTCTGCAGTTCAAGGGGAACCACATACCCTACAGCTTTGGATGAGTCATCCTGATGCTCCACTCATCATCTCCATCTGCTGGTAAACTAATCTCCAAGGGTCCTTGATTCTCTCATTGGACTGGTGGGTAGATGGCCAGTTTTAAAGCATCCTTTACTATCTTATAAGAACAGCCTGTCTTTCACTGCCTGTTTCTTAAACGTTAATGATAAAATAAAATTAGTAAATATTCACAGCTGAATGAAGTTACCTACAGTACAGTGTATCACAGATGTGAGTACACCCCCTCACATTTTGTAAATATTTTAGTATATCTTTTCATGTGATAACACTGAAGAAATGACACTTGGCTACAGTGTAAAGCCGTGAGTATACAGCTTGTATAGCAGTCTAAATGTGCTGTCCCCTCAAAACAACGCAACACACAGCCATTAATGTCTAAACTGCTGGCAACAAGAATGAGTACACCCCTAAATGACAATGTCCACATTGGGCACAAAGTGTCAATATTTTGTGTGGCCACCATTATTCTCCAGCACTGCCTTAACTCTCTTGTGCATAGAGTTCACCAGAGCTTCACAGATTGCCACTGGAGTCTTCTTCCTCCATGATGATATGACAGAGCTGATGGATGTTAGAGACCTTGCACACCTCCACCTTCCATTTCAGGATGCCTCACAGATGCTCAATAGGGTTTAGGTCAGGAGACATGCTTGGCCAGTCCAACACTTTTACCTTCAGCTTCTTTAATAAGGCAGTGATCATTTTGGAGGTGTGTTTGGGCTCTTTATCATGTTCGAATACTGCCCTGTGGCCCAGTCTCCAAAGGGAGGGGATCATGCTCTGCTTCAGTAGGTCACAGAACATGTTGGCATTCATGGTTCCCTCAACAAACTGTAGCTCCCCAGTGGTGGCAGCACTCATCCAGCCCCAGACCATGACACTCCCACCACCATCCTTGACTTTAGGCATGACACACTTGTCTTTGTACTCCTCGCCTGGTTGCCACCACACACACTTGACACCATCTGAACCAAATCAGTTTAGCTTGGTCTCAGTGGACCACAGGACATGATTCGAGAAATCCATGTCCTTGGTCTGCTTTTCTGCAGCAAACTGTAAGTGGGCTTTCTTGTGCATCATTTTTAGAAGAGGCCTCCTTCTGGGATGACAGCCCTGCTGATGAATTTGATGCAGTGTGTGGCGTATGGTCTGAGCACTTACAGGCTGACCCTCCAGCCCTTCAACCTCTGCAGCAATGCTGGTGGCACTCATACGTCTATTTCTCAAAGCCAACCTCTGTATATGATGCTGAGCATGGGCACTCAACTTCTTCGGTCGACCATGGCGAGGCGAGGCCTATTGAGTGGAACCTGTCCTGTTAAACCGTTGCATGGTCTTGGCCTCCGTGCTGCAGCTCAGTTTCAGGGTCTTGGCAACCTGCTTATAGCCTAGGGCAGGCCATCTTTATATAGAGCAACAATTCATTTTTTTCAGATCCTCAGATAGTTCATTACCATGAAGTGTCATCTGGAACTTCCAGTGACCAGTTTAAGAGAGTTTAAGAGAAAAGAACGATAACACCAAATGTAACACCAAATGTGAGAGTGAGTGTGATAACACCTGCTCCCCCTTCACACCTAAGACCTTGTGACATTAATGGATCTCATGACACCAGGGAGGGAAAGCAGATACTTGGGCCAAATTTGGACATTGTCACTTATGGGTGTACTCACTTTTGTTGCCAGCGGTTTAGACATTAATGGCTGTGTGTTGCTTTATTTTGAGGGGACAGCACATTTACACTGTTATGCAAGCTGTATACTCACTGCTTTACATTGTAGCCAAGTGTCATTTCTTCAGTGTTGTCACATGAAAAGATATACACTGGCCCTTAAGGCCTTGGAAGGGGCTGCCAATTGCCATTTTTGTGTACTCATTAATGCAATTATGTAAATGTTATATAATCATCTCCCATTGCCTGTTCTGAGCTTTTAAAAACTGTTGTTTTTTTTCCAATACAGGAAGCCACCAGAGGTTTAGTTGCAGACCATCCCTTCAAGAACAACATTTAGATAATTTGGTCTTCACCTGTTTTATTCTTTCAAAGAAAGTTCAGCATACTCACAATTTTTTAAAATAACTGAAAATAGTAGCCCAGATAGTAATTCATAGGAGGTGCTTGTGAAATGTTTCCTGGCAATTATTTTAAACATTTATAGCCTGCTTTTCTTAGGGCGTTTATACACGACCCCTAAGCTCCGCCGCAAATGGCTGCAAGGTCCGGACCTTAAAAATGTTTACCCGCCAGCTCCGGACTTTGCAGACAATTAAGTGCGACCCCGCCCACTTTAGCGCGACCAAACAGCAGTTTTCTTGTACCTGGTCTTTGATGGTGACAAATATTTGATCCGGTGTAAGGATAGTGAGTGCGGGGCTCTCCTGGCTTCCGTTTGTTCTTTTTTTGCGCCCTGCCCCTTTAAGAGATCTGAATGCTGCCGGGAACAAAACGGAGGTAAACCGAGGTAAACCGGCAGTCTTTTCTTTCTTTTTTCTCCCTCCCTCAGGCAGCCAGCAACCAGGAAGTGTGGAGGGGGGTGGGGACAGAGAAAGACAGAGGAAGAGCGACGAACCCCTAAGATCTCTGGTCCGAATTTAAGTGGCCAGCGGATCTTAGGGGTCGTGTAAAAAGGCCCCAAAAAGTTTAAGTCAAACTTTTCTTTACAGTTTAAGTTCCAAAAAAGCCACCAGAAAATAACATAGTAATGTTACTTAGTAATGGCAGCACAAATAAAATTGCCATTCAAATCAAAAACAGTAAATGCTTGTAAGACAAAGTATCAGAAAATAAAGATTAAAGAACCAAAAACAATCAGATCCATAAGGTTTGAGGAACAGCCTCCACATTTGTTTCTTTAAAGGCAAAAAGTTTGGTCCCCTCCCAACAGGAATCCCTGGGAGAACATGACACAACCATCGCCACAAAAGAAATGCCCAGCTCCTGCTATGAACGGCCAAAATCAAATCAGGAATGAGTCTAAGCAAGGTGCCTGGTGTCCAATAGAGTGGCCAACACGAGATCTCACAGGGGAAATCCTGGGCAGGTTGGGAAATAACCACTGGAGATCCTACTAGAACAGAGTAATATGCTTTAATCAATCCGGCCACACCAGTAGGAGTGTATCTAAGGGGGCAGAAGTGTATATCTGCCTTGGGTGCAGCAATCTGGGGGCACCGGGGGGGGAGCAGCAGGAGGAAGCTGTGCACCCTCCCGCTGCCCAGCAGTCCTCCTTTCCCCTAAGGCTTGCCGACGGCACCCCCTCTGCCACGAACAGCAAAGCAGGCAGGCAGGCAGGAGCGTGATGGCTGCGCCACCCTCCTTCTCCTCTTCCTGGCCTCGGTGGGAGAGGTGTAAGGTGCATGTGCTCCAAGCCCGCAGGGTCCTCCCCCCATTGCTGGGTGGATGCAATGTGGGGGGTGGGTGGCAGGAAGGGCACAAAAACCAACTTTATCCCCCAAATCCTGGCTATGCCTCTGCACACCAGCTTGTACTCACTGAAGATTCTGAACATGTTTCAAGGAACACAGCCCCTTTACGGCATATGGCAGCTGTAAAGTCTAACAACGCATGAGTTAATGTCGGTGCATGTGATTCTCTGGGAATGGGCATAGCTGACACATCTGCCAAGGATAGTAGTAGGCATCATACCTAATCATCTAAGAATAGAACCAGATCAAGGAACATTGCTCATGGGCACAACCCTTATTTTCTGAAGGGGACACAGGCTCCCTGATAAAATAGTTTTTGTCTTGCAATTCCTCTGTGTCATCTGGATTGAAACTCGTTGATCTCCTTCCAGCTAATTTCTTGCAGCATGAAGCCGTTGAGATTGTTCACAGCATCCCTGGAGTCAGATGAAAGGGGTTAGGCATGACTTGATGCTTTGCAGCCAATGGGCAGCTTCTCTGTTGATCATCAGCTGACAGCTTCATGAACATGTCAAACCGCATGAATGGTATGTCAAAAGCATTCCAATGGTCCTGTCCCCAAAGGTCAAGGGACAGAACCAGGGTCTAACAGCACCATCTCTTGGGATTAATCCTATGCAGGGACATGAAGAAAGCTCATCAGTGCCTCCTAAACACATTCATGAGAGTCAGGCCGGAAGAAATAGATTCTACGGTCAGTGGTCAATGTTGGGTTTCCAGGAGGAAGAAAATAGCTGGGTACCATTATCATACCCTCTCAGATATATGCTTTAGTATGGTGTGCCTAGATGCCCTAAGCACATCCGATCTCAACTGATTTCGGAAGCTAAGCAGGGTCTGCTCTGGTTACTACTTGGATGGGAGACCACCAGGGAATAATACCAGGTGCTGTAGGCACCTGGAGTAGGAACTGGCAAACCACTCCAGTATTCCTGCCAAGAAAACTCCATGGACATGGGGTCACAAAGAGTTGGTCACGACTGTAAGAACACAACACACATGGTGTGGGGAGTTGAGTGAGTCAGGGAAGCTGAATACAGTACTATTGGAAAGACAGATTCCATTCCAGATCCAGGTTCTTAGAAGAGTCACTCAAGGAGGAATGGTCAAAGCTGACTGAAAGTCACCCACCCTCATCTGGAAATAATGATTACATTGGCAGTAGAAATGTGATAGTTCCAATGGTGATGAGCCAGAGAAACTCCTTAAGGACAGCTACAGAGCAGCAGCAGCAGCAGCTGTGATGGTGGAAGGTGATACTCACACATTAAAAGTGAGAATATATTTAAAAATCTTATTTAAACCAGTGCAAAAACTGATCATCATTGAAATGCAAAGAAAGGAACAAAAGAGAACTAAATGTTGTCAGAGAGGAGTCAGAAATCAGAGGATTAATACATAAAACTGACAATTGGTTTATCGCAAATATATTCGGCAACTGAACAAATAATTGTGCACATGGCTGGCACACTGAATGACCAATATAGAAATCAAACAAACTATGTAACTAGAAGCAGAATTGTTTATTTTATGAAATAAAATGGATGAATAAATAAGATGAACACGTTTTGCTGTCTCTGTAAAAACAAGGACAGAATGAGAGGTGGGACAGACCATGCACTAAGAGTAAAAATTCAAGTAAAGATGAAGAAGAATGCTAAGAAAAATCATAGCGCCAATAAATACTTTATATACTTAATAAAATACTTTATATGCAGTACTTTAATAGCATTCTGGTTAGAATAAAAAAGATTATTCTAGTAATCAAAAGAAAAGAAAAGGTAGAATTGGTGACTGATAAACCTTATAAAACTGTTAATAGATGAGGAGCAAAAGTAAAAGTTGTCAGAAAATACTAAATCCACTAAATCCAACTTTTATGCAACTTGCATAAAGGGACAAAGAAAACAATTAGAATAAATGTTGAACAATAAATTGGCAAGAACAACCAAAAATGAACTGCCATCCATTCATTCCATAAATTTCACAAAAATGAAAATAAAAATAAAAAGTTGAGCTTATATTAGGGATTTCTTCCAAATAGAAAAGGGGGCTGGGACTAACCATTCTCTTTCAAGGTAAGCAAGTTTTGTCTTTTCAATGTATTTGATCTGTTTTAAATCTGTCAACATGAAAGGTCGCTGACATCTATACAAAGGGGTGAAAAACAGCATTATATTTTAAAAAATTAAAAAAATTAAAAAACCCTTTGCCCAAATGTCCCTAATTTTAAGAGAGAGAGAGTGAGAGAGAGATCTAGTTTGCTGTCTACTATATCATATCTATGCCAATTTGGTGTTCATCCAGTGTCCAGTTTCAAAATTTTGTCTGGAGTTCCCCTATTTTTTAATTTGGCTTATGGAATGCTAAATTCTGCAATCACACAATATATTGATGCATTCTAGTGCACCAATAATTCCTGCTCACTATGTGCAAATGAGACTGAACAAAGAAGAAACAAGGGCCAGGAGGTCCAACTGCTTCTGTCAACAGACATGGGGACAGAGATGATCTCCTCTCCTCTCATTTCTTTTAATTTCATTCACTCTGTTAGTCACATCCCACCTTTTGCCCAAAGAGGATCCATCTTCTAGAGTGCTAAGAAAACTTCTGGAGATGGTTGTCATGCCAAGGCCAACTAGATGAAGAAATGTCTTTGGTCTCCTTGCTGCAGAGCCAACATGACTTGAGATTTGGATCAAAGTTCCCAGTAGCTCTGAGTTCTTGCTAGTGATATTTCCAAGTGGCTTCTTTTGGAACATGTCCACAGTAACTAATTGAGATTCTGGGACTTTAAAGCAGCTAAAAGAGCTTTTCAAACCCACCTTCCTTTGTAATGAGGGGTTGGGTTTAACATTATTCAGGAATAAAAACACAGAGAGACAATCCCACCTATAAAAGGAAATGTTTGGTGGGTTTATCACTTTAATATAGTTAAGCCACTTTGAACAGAAGGATGCATTTTGAATTTAGTTTCAATGAAGTCTGAGTTTAAATTTTCATCATGCTATATATTTGCAGAGAGTAGGACAGTGGCTCATGGCCATGACTACAGAGCAGTGGGAGAGCATCAAAATAATAATTGTAAATATAATTGCTTTGAAACAAATGTAATACTAATAAGAAACAATGAGATTCCCCCCCCTGAACGTGAGATATGCCTCTATTTACAGATCAAGACATGGTTGCTGTAATTGTATTTAGCTTATATATGTATGTATTTATTTTTAAGATGAGCTGCTCTCCAGCTAATAGATCTCATGCACAATAAAAACAATCATAGGACATACCATAATGTTTTTTCAGCTACAGGAAGCAGACATAGCTGGAAGATAGTGCTGTGATAATGCAATTTGGCTGTCTTAACTTAGAAAACAGGGCTTTGCACTTTATGCTCAAATGAAGTGAATTAAGAGGAAATTATTTTATTATCTTTGCCTTGTCTTATTCACAGATTACAAATGTATCGAAAGAACTCAGCCCATGTGCACAAATAGGCATAACCATATAGCTTAAATATCACTAGATCCCACATTTCAGGATGTGGGTTGCTACGCAACTCTGTTGCTAGGCTGGATTTCTTCCATTCTGAACAGGGATAGATGGCTATTGAACACAAGGCCTTCTCTTGTTTTGGTCTGTCCTGGATCTCCTGTTCAGACCTTGCACACCGTCTACAGAAATAGATGGATCAAGGCAGGGCAGAAAGTCCGCAAAACTATAGTAACGATCAAATAACTGTGCAAAGATTACCTCAACGTCCTGACATTTGCTGCAGTGACATAAAATGCTTCCAGTAACACCTTCATTGGGAACGTGGGAGCTGCCACCTGAATGCTCTCTGGGTAGTCCCATACTAAGAACAGAGGTAACTAATAGATAATGAAAAACTGAGGTCCTATAGTGATTTTGGGCCAACACTTCCCATCATTCCAAGCCAGAATAATATATGGTGAGTGATTATGTGAGTTGTAGTCCAAAAACCTATCAAGGTCCCCCGGTCCCCCCCAGTATGCTGCCATTACATGCCATCAGGTGGCTTCTGAATTATGATCACCCTGTGAGTTAATGATCTCCAGATGGTCCTGTCATTAACAACCAAGCTCACCTTTTACAAACTCGGGGCAGGGTTTTTCTATGCAATCAATTGTCTCATAATTGGTCTTTCTCTGGTCCTGCTGCCTTCTGCTTTTCCATGCATCTTTCCCAGTGAGTCTCCTGCTTTCTCATGATGTGCCAAACATTATGGTGAATTCAATATAGTTTTTTTTCTTTTTGAGAGAATTCAAGCTTTGTTAGAGCAAACACCCACTTTTTTCTTTTCTTTTCTTTTCTTTCTATATCTATCTATCTATCATCTATCTATCTATCTATCTATCTATCTATCTATCTATCTATCTATCTATCTATCTATCTATCTATCTATCTATCTATCTATCTATCTATCTATCTATTTTGGTCTAATGAAGTGCTGTACTTCTGCATTACATATTGCTCTGCTAGTCTGGCACAACCAGTACTCAAGCATAAACTCTGCCTTTGTCACTGAACTCTGAACATTTCCACTCAATGTTCAAAGGTTGGCTTTAATGACTTTCACTAGTACTTACATAAGGAGTATACTGCAACAAGTGTTAATAGCATGTCATCAAGGGTTCTGACCCCTTGCTTTTAATGCTACAGCCAACACTTGTTAAAGCTGGAACAAGGCTTGCAATGTTTACTTTATTTATTTTTATTTATTTATTTATTTATATAGCTTGTATGCCGCCCACTACCCAAAGGTTTTTGGGCGGCTCACAATCAAAATAAACAATGAAAACATCAAAATTACAATAAAATTAAAACAATAAATACAATACATTACAACACAACACTAAAATTGCCATCAGGACCCACAATCATCAGTTTAAAAACTTCTGGAACAGGAAGGTTTTTACCTGGTGCTGAAATGTTATCAACGTCGGTGCCAGGCGGGTCTCACTTGGGAGGGTGTTCCATAGCGTTCCATACTTATAAGCAAACCTGCAGAAGATTATCTGGAAGTTGAGTCATGGCAACTGGACTTCTTTTCTCGAGAAAAGCATCTGTGAGTGGGTTCACAATTCTCATTATTGAGGTTTAATTCTTCTATGGAATTGACAACCGAAGGTGTCTCTTCTTTCAAAAAGTTTTATTAACGGAATTAACAATGAAAGGATTTTTACATTCACACTCCTGCCCAGTGTCATGAACGTTAAACAACATAGGATCTTCCTCCAACATAACTTGCGGATTGTGATTACAGACTGACGGGGTCTCCCATAATTCCCAAAATGTCCTGGCATGTGCTCATGGGAACTCCCGTTCCCATAACAAAGAGTCCCGCAGCACGGATGCCGTGCCCATCAGGGAGGTTCCTGATATTCCCTGAGGGGAAAATTTATCCTCAACGGCATTGGGCTTGGACCACTCCATCCAGGTGTCACCGTCACTCTCCACTCCCACGGTTCAACTGTCAGTCCCTCGTCCGTTTGTACCCCTACCGCACGCATCTCCTTCTCAGGTCCCTCCTCCTTCCAAATATCCTCGTCCCATTCGTCTTCCCCACTGACAGACAACCACATCCCTTCAGTCACCTCTTCAGTTGTTTACCCTTTATTTTCTGCACCCACACTTAGATTCTCTTTTCCCTTTGTGTCTTCCCTTTTCCCATCTTCTTTCCCTGACCTTTCATCTTCCGATCCCTGCCTCTCTTTTATCATTTGCCCTTCGGAAGACACACTGTCCTCATCCTTCTCACACTAGTGTTTACCTAAAGGAGTATACCACAACAAGTGTTAATAGTATGTCATCAAGGGTTCTGACCTCTTGCTTTTAATGCTACAGCCAACACTCGTTAAAGCTGGAACAAGGCTTGCAAAGTTTACTTATAAGCAAACCTGCGGAAGATTACCTGGAAGTTGAGTTGTGGCAACTGGACTTCTTTTCTCGAGAGAGTGATCTTTCAAGAAAAGAAGTCCAGTTGCTATGACTCAACTTCCAGATAAATCCACCTGGATGACTGAGAATCCTCACAGACATACTGCAGAAGATTACACTGCTGAAGGCAGTCTCAATTTGTGTGTCTTATAAGTGCTTTCTGACAAGTAAGAAATGCTCCTCTACACTGATCCCATGAGCTAAATCAGGCATATAAAGAGGCTTTTTGTTTTGCCCTGTTATATGCCATCAGGTCACTTCCAACTTAATGATGACCCTATTATTTAATGTCTTGCTTGAAGGTCCTGTGTTTGACAGCCCTGTTGAGGTCTTGCAAACTCAAGATT
This sequence comes from Phrynocephalus forsythii, assembly GCA_029282475.1. NCBI lineage: Eukaryota > Metazoa > Chordata > Lepidosauria > Squamata > Agamidae > Phrynocephalus > Phrynocephalus forsythii. The sequence goes on from JAPFRF010000001.1 coordinate 142,592,620, forward strand.
ATGGTTACCTTCACTTTGACAATCCACATTCAGTCTACCTGTTTCTCTACCATCTTCCACTTTTCCTAGTATTTTTTCTAATTTCTATTTTTCTTGTGCTCTCATCCTGTGTCCCAAAAAATATATCCCAATTTTGACATCATTTTTCATGAGATCAGACTTGATCTTATCTACCATATTTTTCTGTGTATACAACACTATTTTTTTTTTCTAAAATCATCGCACCAAAAAATAAGGGGCATCGTATACACAGAAGCCTTGCTGGGGGTGGGAGTGGGGTAGGAGGGAAGCCAAACTGATGTTGCTGCTTCCTTTCCATGTTCTGAAGACTCTTCTCTGCTTTGTTTTTGCAAGGACTGGAACTTTTGTTTTTGCAGGAAAATACTTGGGGGTGGAGCAACCCATTAAGAAGTTCATTTTCAGGCAAAAAAGAAGTGTCCGATCCTACAAGAAGAAAGCAAAAAGAGGACAATCAAATGCTCCTGGAAGGAAAAGAAAACAAAAGAGAAGGGGTGGGTGGAGGAGAAATGAAACATGACAATCCAAATGCACCTGGCTGTTTCATTTATCCTCCACCCCACCCTCTGCTGTTTCCCACCCCTGCTGTTTTCTTTTCTTTCCAGGAGCACTTGATTGCCCTCCTCTTTGCTTTGTTTTTGTAGGATTGGACCTTTCTTTTTTGAAAAACAAAGCAGAGAGGAGTCTTCAGAACACAGAAAGGAAAGGAAACATCATGCGGTGGGGTGGGGCAGGGCAGGGCAGAGGATGGCTCAAAGAGGATTTACTAATTTTCTTAATTTGGGGGTCTTAAAAGTAGGGGCGTCTAATATGCAGCTGTGTCTTATAGATGGAAAAATACAGTAACACTTCAATCTTTTTTTTGTTCAGGCAGTGCTTGGTATCCCTGAAGCAATAAAATCATGGCAAAAAATCCAAACTTCATCTATCAACTCATGGGCTCTGAGTTATCCGTGACGGCTCAGGAAAGAGATCTTGGTGCGTTGGTGGACAGCTCCATGAAGGTGTCTCCCCAGTGTGTGGCAGCGGTGAAGAAGGCCAATTCCATGCTAGGGATTATCAAAAAGGGGATTGAAAATAAAACAGCCAACATTATAATGCCTTTATACAAAACAATAGTAAGGCCCCACCTGGAGTATTGTGTATAATTCTGGTCACCGCATCTCAAGAAAGACATAGTGGAACTGAAAAAGGTGCAGAAGAGAGCGACTAAAATGATTACTGGGCTGGGGCACCTCCCTTATGAAGAAAGGCTAAAACATTTGGGCCTCTTTAGTCTGGAAAAAAGGCGCTTGAGGGGGGATATGATTGAGACATACAAAATAATGCAGGGTATGAGTAAAGTGGATAGAGGGAAGCTCTTCTCTCTCTCCCAAAATACCAGAACTAGGGGACATACACTCAAATTGAAGGCTGGGGGAGTAAGAACTGACAAAAGAAAATATTTTTCACCCAGCGCGTTGTAAGTCTTTGGAACTCCCTGCCACAGGATGTGGTGATGGCATCTGGCCTGGAAGCATTCAAATGGGGATTGGACAGATTCCTGGAGGAAACGTCCATCACAGGTTACAAACCATGATGGAGAAACCAGGGTACTTCAAGGGCCAGATGCAGGGGAGTGGTATCAGGAGACAGATATCTAGTCTCATGCGCTCCCAAACGCATCTGGTGGGGCTGCTGTGAGATACAGGAAGCTGGACTAGATGGGCCTTTGGCCTGATCTAGCATGGCTCTTCTTATGTTCTTATGTACTTAATATTTAAACAACACATTTTGAATAATTTTTTTCTATCAACCCCCCGCCCCCGGTCCAGTCTCCATCACTGTTATGCTAATGTGAAAATAATTTTTTTTATTTATTTGTTTATTTAATCAAATTGTTGGTAGCCTACTTTGCCTCTGTTTCCAAAATGGCTTGAAATGATGTTTTACACAATACAAGATCAGATTAAACATGCTATTTTTTTTTAAAAAAAATCCCTCCTATAATTTTGTTCTTACGTGCCCTCAAGTCACCTTCAGTCCCTCCTATAATTTTGTTGTTATGTACCCTCAGCAAAACCTTTGTTATGTGCCCTCAAGTTACCTTTTTTGTCTAATGAAATACTGTACTTTTGCATTACATATTTCTGCTACTCTGCAGTTGCTTGAGTACTCAACTGCCTTGAGTTGCTTGAGTACCTGTTCAGCATATAATGACTCTCTGAATGAGTGACAACAGCTTAACAAAGCAGTAGAGGTAGATCAAGATCATAGTACAGCTCTCCAAAAAATGCCATTCCAGCTGAACATCTTAAGAATGTTAAAGGTGCCCATTGGATAAACTCCCCAACAAAAACAACCTTGTAGTGCTGTAAAACACATTTTTAAATCAAGCGAGCTTTCCCATCATAGCATTTACTTCATCACATACTCTTTCCAGTATTATATAAAATAAATTATATTTACAGTCCTCTTCCAAGTTCACTCTTCTACAGTTACCCATTTGGATGTTTTTTAGGGGAATAAAGCTCTAGACTTTTGGTGCCACTGCATAGCAGGCTCTGTCCTTTGTTACCATCCACTGTCATGTCCTATGTTACCTAGCAGGGCTTCTGAGGAACAGATGGGATGGGAACACACAGCTTTCAGATCCTTTAGGTTGGGAGTGAAAAAGATACACTCCTCCAAATGTTGCTGCACTTCTGTGCCCATCAGGCCTAACTAGTATGGCCAATGCTACGGTCTGGTGGGAGTTACAGTCCAACATCCAAAGCATCCATTCCCTCACTCTGCTTTGGGTTTTTCATGATCAAAAACACCACGTAATATTGTCTAGCATCCTATGATAAACTCTATGTTGAATTCCTATGACTAGTCGGTTTCTTGGGAAACTATAACCCACGCTAGTTAGAGGCTTAAGATCAGTACTCTGTAAAAGGTGATCTCAGGACAAACCCAGCTGCTGTTCACAAGGAAAAACAACCTCAGTTAAGCTAAACAGATTGGGATCTCAATGTAGTTTTGGAGTATACCCCAAATGTTTCCGTCTCACAGTTGTTTAGCAACTAAAAGAAAAGGAAGGAAGCAAGGACATACATACATACATACATACATACATACATACATACATACATACATACATACATACATACATACATACATACATACATACATACAGAAAGAAAGAAAGAAAGAAAGAAAGAAAGAAAGAAAGAAAGAAAGAAAGAAAGAAAGAAAGAAAGAGAAAGAAAGAAAGAAAGAAAGAAAGAAAGAAAGAAAACCCATTTCCCTCTGCAGTTTGGTTGCTGAAACAAAGCAAGCTTTCAGGGAATCCAGAGGAAGTCAAAATGGATTTGTATGTCACAGCATCATACAGTTGATTCTGGTCCAAAGCACTGGTCTGAGTGCAATCTCTAGGTGTTTCATTTAACTGTGAAGGATCCTGGTAGAAAAAAGAGAGAGATTTTAGCATAAGATCTGCCTTCTTTTGAGTTACATGACAAGAAGCGTCATCTGCAAGAGTGCCCCACTGCCTGTTTTGACCACATCTGAATAGCAAAAAATGATAATGTCAATTGAATGACAGTTGGTCTCAAAAATCCTAACACTGATGTCGTGTCCACCCATCCCAAGAAAGGGACTGCAATTTAAAATTTGAATTATCACATTAGTTTCTATAGGACAAAATGCCAGTGTAACAGCTAGGGCATGGGCAGCAACTAGGATATCTGCAAGGGGGCCAGGATCAGGGTGTTCCTAGAAGCCAAGAGTGTGGTCAGCTAGTCCAAGTTCAGGATTCACAGAGACAATCGTCAGACAGTTCAAGTTCAAGATTCACAAACAGTCAAAGAAGGAGGGGGATGCCAAACAGGAAGACTTACATATAACAGGGCAAAAAAGATTATAGGGCCAAATCTTCAGGAGTCCAATGTCTGGTGTTGCTGAGGCAAGGAACAGGGAGTGCTGACTGCTAGCTTCATGCCAGTAGCAAGCCCACCAGCTACACTCCCTGATTGTCTCAGCCTGAGTGCGACTTGATTGTGCAAAAAGGCAGAGTCAAATGGCCCTGATCCTGAAAGTCAGAAAGCTGGGAACATGGGTAGGACAAAGAAAATACATTAATGTTTTTCACATTGGAAAACCAGAGTCCATTGTTTTGCTCTTGATGCCCACCAATCTGATGTTCACTTCTTATCCTAGCATGGGAATGGGAAATATTCAGCACTCCAATTGTTTCAGACAATATCTACCATGATCCCTGACAACATTGGGTGGAACCAATGGGAGTTATAAGCCAAAACCAGCTGAAGAGACAAAGCTTTCTCAGTCCCACCCCTCTGTCAGATATTGATCCTAAGATGAAAACATTTTCATGAGAAATTTTACAATGGGAAGCATTCATAAGAAACATAACTGTAAGTAACTTGTCCAGGATCATGTAACATAAAGTGAATATTGTCTTCTTACACAAAAGCTCTCTTGTGCTCCAAGCACCAAGTTGGCAGAGGAGAACTCTATATTACATAGGTGCCAAAATCCTTTAGCCCAAATTGTAGCTGGGTAAGAGTGAGGAGGTCACTGACAGGGGAAGACTGCCAGTAATTTTAAAATGTCCTCCTTCAATTTCTTCATGGCTGGAATGACTTAATCAGTCACATTGCATGTGAGTCAGTTGAGCCCCAGGACTGAAGGCAACTAAAGCATATATGAAAGAGGCCAAATTATTTGCCTCCCGTGGAGGAGTTGTACCCTGCCCTTGAATGCCATGTCTTCTTGGTTTTGCAGGACAGCTGAGATTCTTGCCCAGTCTTGCTTAATCGAAATATCCTGGCAGAGATGCTGAATTCTGCTTACCATGACTATGCCATCACAAATGCAGATTTCTTTGGTGATAACCATCATAGATATGTATCCCTGCTTTAATTATCCATTTTCAATCCTTGTTATCTCTGAGATAGATAGCAGGGCTATTAAGAAAGGTCTTCTATACAAATCCCCACTGCTGGTGAGAGTAAAAATGTTGGGCTAGACGGGTCAAAGGGCGTTTATACACGACCCCTAAACTCCGGGGCAAATGGCTCCCAGCTCCGGAGATTAAAAATGTTTACCCACCAGCTCCAGAGTTAACAGGAAATTAAGTGCGACCCCGCCCACTTTAGCGCGTCCCAGCGCAGCTTTCAGGTACCTGCTTTTTGGATGTGACAAATATTTGATCCGGTGTAAGGATAGTGAGTGCGGGGCTCTCCTGGCTTCTGTTTGTTCTTTTTTTTTTGCGCCCCACCCCTTTAAGAGATCTGAATGCTGCCGGGAACAAAACGGAGGTAAACCGGCAGTCTTTTCTTTCTTTTTTCTCCCTCCCTCATGCAGCCAGCAACCAGGAAGTGCGGAGGGGGGTGGGGACAGAGGAAGAGCGACGAACCCCTAAGATCTCTGGTCCGAATTTAAGTGGCCAGCGGATCTTAGGGGTCGTGTAAAAAGGCCCAAAGCTATGACTTTGCATGATCTTATGCTACAGAGGTGTGGTGGCTCAGTGGGCTAGAGCATTGAAACTGTTGGCTGCAAAGTTGACAGCTCAGTGGTTTGAATCCCAGGTGCCACACAGTGGAGCAGTTAACCCCAGCTCTGCCAACCTAGCAGTTCAAAAGCACATAAATGCAAGTAGATATATAGGTAGGCACTGCTGTAAAAAGTGGGAAGGTAAACAGTGCTCCGTGTGCAGAAATGCGTTCAGCCATGCCGGCCCCATGGCCGCGGACTTGTACAACACTGGCTCTTTGGCTTGAAAATGGAGATGAGTTGGACACAACTAGCACACATTTTGAGGGAAACCTTTACCTTTTATGCTTCAGGTTTTGGGCCCTAGTAATATATTTTTGAAATGTATTGAGAATAAAGAGAACCAAAAAAAGCTCCTTTGATCCATTTTTTTGCATTTAAACAGCCATTTTATGCCATTATATTTACAAGCTATTTTAAAATTATATATTTTTCCTTTTGCATTCCTTTTGCCTGCAGTTGTAGTGAAAGACCTGCACTGACTATATATTCAGCTTCTTAATGCCTTTTTTTGACCTCGTATCTCCCATTCATGACATTCAGAAATGCCTTCCTGGATTTACACCAGAGGAGCTGGCATGAGACTTCATTCATATTTCTGTTCTGTCTGCGTGCATGGGGTGGGTGTGTGTGTCAGGGATGCAAGAAGTAGAGGCTCCGGTGACTCATTCTTCTAATCTAGAGAGAGATTCAAGTCCTGATCTGAATGAAAAGGCCATATGCCAGCTCCCAGCCAAATACACTGACTGGTGAGCCACTTCCAGGGAGAGAACATTGCAGTTCATAGGCCTCTCTGGGAAGGGAGCCAGTCAGTGGAGGATTCATTCTTTGCCAACTCAGAAAGCAACACCTCAGCTAGAAGAGATAGCATTTATTTATTTATTTATTTATTTATTTATTTATTTATTTATTTATTTATTTTAAAGGAGATGCATGGCTGAACATTGGCAGCCTCTGCTTCCGTGCCTCCCCACCCCCTTTGTGTGCAGAAAACCCAACATGGATATCCACCTGCCTGCAGATAGAAGCAGCCTGTTTCTAAACCGGCTGACAGTGATTGCAAAAAAGAAGGCGGGAAGGGACCGCAAGGAGGGGAGAGGTATGTTGTGACCAAATGGACAGAAACCAAGTGACCTATTGCTAACACGCAACTCCAGAGGCTGCAGGGGCAACTTCCAGCTGTACGGCAGGCATGATCTCATCAAGCCCCACTGTTCTGAAGTGACTGAGGCTAGATAGCTCCTTGTCACTAACCAAGCCACACACCCACAGTGCTCTTGGCCACTGCTGGTGGGGAAAGACCTGAGTTTGATTCTACCAATATGATTTGAAGGGGTGGCGAAAAGGGGGGAAAGGAAAGTCTGAAAAATCGATTAAGGACTTGCTTTCAGGAACGAAAGGAAGGAAGGAAGGAAGGAAGGAAGGAAGGAAAGAAAAGAAAGCCATGTGAACAAATGCTTCCATTTAAACTTCTAGCCTGAGTCCTTCTTAAACAATTGCACCACCCAAACATTCTCTTAGAAGCCCTGCAGGGAGATATGAACTGTGAAATCGATCAAAATGGAGCTTTCTGCAGGGACGTGAAACTGACTGATCCCAGCAATTGGTAGTTCCTTAGCAACAACTCCACGCTCCTCTCCTCTGCCTTAGTGTGTGTGCGGGCGCATCCATAAGAGAATGTGACTTTTTAAAAAAATGGGTAGAAGATGGGCTGTAACCATTTGTATCACGAAGAATCTGCCCTAAGAATTGTGCAAATGAGGATGGAAGCAAATACTGGTACTCTTTCTTTCGCTTGAACAGCAATTGTATTTCAAGTCGACTGTGGCAAGACTGTGACTAAAATTACTTCTGTGGCCCAGTCCTCCGTGGCACATGTGCATGCTTACCTGTGCGTGGCAAAGATGCCTCACTACTCCATTGTCCCACTCATCAAATATGGCTGAGAGAGGGGGCAGGTCTGAAGTGGCTTTAGGACTGTGGCCATATTTTATATTTGTTACCAAACATTAACACATGGACCAAAAATAAGAATGACTGTAATGACTGTGCAGAGATAAAATAACAAAGCCTGACGAACATCTAGTATGCAAAGTGACTTTTCCAAATCAGACAATGGAGACGGGGAAAAGGTAGGCAGTATGAGTGGCTGTTTCAGATGAAAACCAGAAACCACTTCTGGTAAGAAGGAAATATCCGGGTAGAGTGTGACTTTGTTAGGGGGGAATTGCAGAAAAGGCGGGTCAACACAAGAGTGCCGAGAGCATTAAAGAATCATTAAAGTAGGGGGATACATGTGCCCTGTATTTTTAAAGCCTACAAAGCAATCTTCTCAATGGGTGGGCAAGATCCAGCCTATTGCCATTCCTCAATTTGGTCCCTTAGCTCACTGAGATTGCCTGCCCCTGATTAACAGGCTCTAATTAGCACTCATAAAAATATTATATGCAAACTTGGTTCTGTATGACACAAAAAGATTGGGTCATCTGTATAGTTCAGTGTGCTGAGCTGAGTTTGCTGAAGCTATTTGGAGCTGGAGACTGAATGATGCTCAGTTATGCTTATGCTGTTTTGTCTTGTCCATCTTTGGATTGTCCAGAAGTTAAGAATTCTGGGAATGTGACCCTTTCCTTGTTAAAGAGAGAACTTTCCCCATCTCCTCTTTTGCTGTGTGATAGTGTCCATTTTTTATCAGTCCCACAAAATATGAGCATATTTTGTGCATTTCTGTAGCGCAGGGTTCGAGAATAAGTCATTTAGGAGTTTCCTTGTAGCCTAAATCAAACAAATTAGAAGCCTAGAATTGGTTGTTTGTATCTTTGTGATCCATCCTTCTGTCCTATTATGCTTGCATGCCTGCTTCCTTAGCTGCAGAGAAGGAAACAATCATAGTTTTTTTCCAGAAAGCTTTGTGTAAGTTGTATTTTACAAATTGGGGCAAGAAGCATACAGTAGGGAAAGAAACTCTTCGCATCTCAATCTTTTGCTCATTTTGCTGGGACACTCTTATGCATCTGGATCTTCCAACAGCAAGGAGATTCCTTCAAAACCTGCCAGGATCCCCAAACATTTCACCTACTTATAAGGGAGAAATGCTTCCACTTGTCCTTTTCTGTGCATTTGCCAGGCCTTCCTCAACACAAACATTTAAAAAGGCACCACACGTTCTAAGCCTGATCAAGAGTATGGCAGCACTCACCACTGAGATCCTTATTGTTGTCTTTAATCCCTTTGCGGTCAACGTCCAACAAGGTATTTGCTTTCTCTCCTACCTGGCTATGCCTGCAGCATTTTTCAGAAGGGTTCTCTATGGAAGAGGAACCACTGGAGGTTCAGACCAACAAATTTGTTTTGTCAAAGATAACCCCTAGGAAGATGGACTTTCATAGGAAAATAAAAAATCATTACTTCCATTAAACATTCGAGGAATCATTTTGCTCTTGAGCCGCGCTTCACATGCCCCACTGCTGGCTCCTAGAGGGCCAATCAGAGACAGATTAATGATAACTGCTGCCCAAGGAAACTAAAGAAGAGAGCTCACCTGCTCACATCAAAAGGGTGGTAATTGGAAATGCCAGGACAGGCTGCAGCTTGTATTGGTGGGCCGCCTCTGCCATCAGGTGGACCTATCCTTAACCCAGCAGGAGAAAAAGCAATAACCAGCATCTGGTTGCAAGCGTTGCTTCAAGGTCTATTTGCAAGAGTGTACTAGTTACAACCATACTCCATGGTGTAGTCTCAGTGAGCCATCTTCTGTTAATATTTAGATTAAGGTTGCTATAATGCACTTGGTGGAGTTGCCTTTAAAGACAGTTGAGAAACAGCAGTTAGATTCCCTAAAATAAGGTTAAACTGGAATTGGAACTATGATCATATGATTCTGCTGCTACCCCAGCTGTCTTTGTGGCCCCATACAAATCCAGGCCCAATTCAAAGTGCTGGTTTTGATTCTTAATGTCTGCAAAGTTTACTTTTACAAATTGTCTGCAGCCACATACAATTCCCTATGCTCTACTGCTGGTCAACAATCTCTTCCTATGAGACAAGGGCAGGGGCATCAGGAAGAGGGGCTTCCAAGGGGAACACACCAATTATGGAATTGCTAAATTTCAGCCTGCTGATCAGTTTTAGTTTACTCTCTAAATTTTGCTGTTTTTTTAGTCTTTTTATTTTCACCTGCACAGTATTTTTGTGTTCCTTGCATAATCATCCCCGCAAATTTCTATTGAAGAAGAGTAGATAAATGCCTAAATAAACAAATGAAGAAATTCCCACCATGGAGTCCCTTTGTTGGTGTAGCCAGGCTACTCTGTTAGGGTTAGCCAACTCCAACAAATTACATAAAGCAACAGCAATGGCCTTTAGGTTGGAAATCCCTCTTTTAGATGCTTTTCCAAGACAGTGACACCCCCCCAAAAAAAGAAATAAAAAAAATTACCACATCAACGAGAAGGACTATGTCAGAGGTGTCCAAACCTTTTGCAAGGAGGGCCAGATTTGGTGAGGTGAAAATGTGTGGGGGCCAACCATTCAGCCACATTAGGCCCCCTGGCTGGCCTTTGGACACGTCTCTATAACATGCAAGGAGGCAGGGAGGATGCTGCAGCCATGGAGCCACGTGCTGCAGCCACGGAGCCGGGGGCAGGTAGGGTAGGCAGGTGACTGTGGGGGGTAGACAGAGGCAGGGAGGGCAGGCAAACCGTAAAACTGCAAGCTGATGTCTCCATCCAGTATGGGGAGGGGCCAGCTGGAGGGGATGAGTGACAGGCTGAGTCAGTGGGCAAAAGAGGCCGCGGGCCACTCAAAATTTGAAAGTGGGCCGCATTTGGCCCCCGGGCCTGACTTTGGACATGCCTGGACTATGTCCCCACTTTTTCTTCACCATATCCTTTCCCAACTTGGACAGCATAGCTCAAATTAATAGTCTGCTATGCCATCTTGTTTGGCTGAATTCTGGATCTAGCTTTAATGGGATCAACTTCTAGCAAATGCCCTGAGAAAACACCCATCGTTAGGAGAGATGAACGGTCTAGTTTTAAGGTCCTGTTACTGAAATAATGCCACGTTAAACAAACCAGTCCCTATGGAAAAGGAGCAGGACTAGAGGTGCTCAATATGTCCCTGGCATGTTCTGAATAAGGAAGGATTTTTTTGTCCCCCAGGTGTACTAAAAGCAAAACAGTATCTGGAAAGGCAAGGAAAAGGGGAACTGTGGTGGATAAGTGAAAAGTATCCAAACATTTTTTGAAAATCACCTTTAAAACCCTTAAAAGTTAGGAAAGAAAAAAAGTCTAGGCCACAATTTACAGTCTCCATACATATATTGCATACGTCATGTATTTTTGGCATTGTACAGATCTCACGCATCAAGATTCCTCTGCAAAACACAGAAACACATTCGCTTAAGAGAAGAGTGAAATGGACAGTATCCTGGTGAGCTCAAATCATTGAACAGAGTGGTACAATCAGTGTGGGAGAGACGGTGAAGTTGCCAGACCTTCTCCTTTGCATTCCTGCTCATCATCTTACACATTTTTACTCCCATAAAATGCACTTTATGGCCCATGGAAGTGTCTTTCAAGCAGCAAGCGTTTTATAGGCGGTCAATTCATGCTTTCCAGTCAAGGAATGTTTCACCGTGAAAGGTGACTTGATGTTTCAACAATCAAACTAAGAACAAGTTTGGCTCCTGAACCACAAACACACCTCCTTGTAAGGGGACCCCACTTAGACCCATGGAACCGACTTCTGAAAATTGCAACCTCTGCTTTGGAAAGAAGCATGAACTTCTGCGGCAATGACTCCAAAGGTAGCTACCAGTCACCTATTCCTTCAGAGGTGGGAAGAGGCAATCAAGGGTGAACTTCTGTTCTGTACAGACCTTACGGAGCAAGCCGATGTGCCACAGACACGCCGTGTCCACTGGGTCTGCACTAGGTTTAGATAATCTGGAAGATGCAACATCGGCCTGAATTTCCCACCCTTTCCTTCACCGGCTGTTCATACATCGCTCTTTGAAATGAGCCCAAATCATTCCCCATGTCTGCATCAGCACTCCGTTAAACGCTTCCCACTGCATCCTTCAGGGTGCTCTTCCTTGTAATTGATGCATTGACCTGGAAGCCCATCCCACTGATTTCAAGAGAACCTGCAGTCAAGGAAAGGCATGTGTTGTCCCCTTCCTTGTCAACAGGTCTCATTCCCTTTCTCTCCCCGTCCGCTTGATGCCTCCCTGCCTTTACTGAATCCAAGCCAGCATTTATGGCTTGTTTTGGGTCAGTGGACGGCCTGAAGCCAGAATAGGTGCATCACTGCTTGCATCTCTCCCCATTAACAGGGGTGCCTCCATGGGTTATGAAGGAACTCATCCAATATTTTCACTCTCCAGCTAGATGCCGTGCCTGCAACCCAAAGGTCCCCTTTCAGCAGGCAAGGGCTTTCTTGTAAGCTCCAGGCATCTCATTTCTCCCGCCCACCAGATCAAGCTATATTCATATTGGTGGAGGCTTCAGAAACATACCTCATGTTTCTGAAATGCTAAATGACCTGTGTTCAGAAGTCTCATCCTCAGTCAAAGATCAATATACCAGCCTTGTACTGCAACCTGCATTTTATGAACGCAGGGCCATAGAAACATCCATGGGGCAACAGGGGGGAAAAACAGATGCAGCTTAACCAAGCTTCTGCAGGATCAGTGAAGTGGGACCTCCTAATTCCTAGGCAATCATCTGACGTCCAGGTGCATGAAATTCACCACATAATAAGCAGCAGCAAATTTATGTTAGGCAATGATTCTCTCTTCCCTCAATGCCAATCGAATAAGACAGTCAAACATTTCTGTCTTGAATCATATCGCTGATCTGTAGGTCTTCCTCTGCGCAAGGTCTTCTAGAAGGGACGTGGGTCACAGCCGTTGTCGATATCTGAAATAGGCCCATATGGCAGCGACTGTGACTGCCAGCCCAGGCACCAAAATCATAGCCAAGGGAATGCCTCCCGCCTCTCTATCCCCTCGGTGGCTTGAAGGACCATTTTGGGGTACCAGCTGCAATTGGAAAAGAGGAGAGGTATTACAGGCAGTACAGCACAGCACAAAATGGCCGACATCTTGAAGGAATGTACTGTATATGTCTCAAATTGAGCATGGCCAACATCCTCCAGCTGGGAAGCTGGAGCTTTCTGTTCTAAGTCAATAAACAATGAAGATGCAGAATTCATTAACTCTCAATAGCCTGCACACACGTACACCTGTAAAGAGAATCCTCTAACCTGCATATTTTTAAACATACTCTACCTGTAGTCCATCACATGCCTTGATGTGTCCTTCAAAGAGAAACTCCAACCACTAGCGAATTACCTTTCTCCTTCCCTGACAACTATATAGACACCTTCCTTAATTCCCAGTTCTTCCATTAAGCATTCAATAACCATGTCCTAACATCTACCCCTCTGATCAAACAATTTAATCTACAAGGTCTGAGGACATGTGCCTTGTGGTTATCCTTGGCTATCAATCACATTTCCACTTTGCTTCTCTTCTCAACCTACTGTTAAGTTTCTTAAGGTGAGTGGTTTGGAACGGGATACTACATTTCATTTACCGCTAGCAAGTCTTTACCATATTAAAAATCATCATAATGTAGGTGATACCTTTGTTTATTTTTTTATTTTTATTTGCCCAATTCACATGGTGAAAATTACTTCACAAGCATTTATAGTTGTTGTTATGTCATTACAGTCATCACCGATTCTTTGTTACCCCATGTCCATGAAGTTTTGTTGAGCTGTACCCAAACCAGCAACCTCAATATGTGGTGGACTACAGTCCTCTTGTTCCCCATTAGCTAAAATGGCTCAAGGTTGTAGAAGATTTAGACCAGTGGTTCTCAACCCCAGATATTCCTGGACTGCAACTCCCAGAAGCCTCCACCACTCGCTGTGCTGGGAGGGGTTTCTGGGAGTTGCAGTCCAGGAATATCTAGGGACCCACAGGGTGAGAACCACTGATTTAGACCAACACACTTGGAAAGTGTTGGTTTGGGCAGAAGGCACTTTTGCCATCTTAAGTAACACAAGGGGGTTCTGTGGAGATGATCCATCACTTTCCAAAGGCAGCACTTCCTTAACTTTTTTCAACACCCATTTTCCCCCCTTCGAGTTGAAAAGACACCCACAACGTCACAAGAAAAATCATAACAGACTGAAAGCTGTTAATGTTTAACCAATCTGCAATCACAGCAAGAACCTCACATTTTTCTCAGTTTGATAAGACCAGTTGTCTACAAGGAGAAGTCCAAAGGTCACAGTCTTCCTGGCAATACAGTAGTGCCAAATCCCAGGGAGCAGAAAATACACACCCTATGCTGAACCTTCAAGGAAACGTTGTCGCCTGCATTCCTGAACAGATCCACCGCATGCTGGTGCAACATGTTCTTCAGCTCCTTGCCATTAACCTGTGGGGGGAAAGAACCACGGGATCGTTCAAGGCCGTATTAGGCTGAATAATTTTAGCCACAGGTGGACAAGACAGCGTATGCTGAGGAAAATCGCTCCCAGAAGGACGACAGCGTGGGTACCAAGATTAAGTTGGTTTCTCTTCTTTCATTAAGTTGGAGAGATAAAATGCAGCACATCCTACTGGAAACCCCCTCCCTCAACAGAGGTGGCGGCCTCAGGCATAGCCTATCTGCTACTTATCAGGGTGTGCTTTCCAAAGTAAAGTACCCAGACAAATCAAAAAGCCTTCACCACCAAGGCCATAGCTAAGGGCCCATTCTTGATAGGCCATTGTTCACCTTAAGGCTATGGATACTATTGTCTCCCTAACGAGCCTATTCAGGCCATTGTTCATCTTATGAGCCTAATTCAGACCACGGTGACAAGAGGTCAAAGCTGACTGACTATAAGATGGAGGACTCACACTAGCTTTTATTCAGACTGATGAAGCTGTTTGGATGAGCAGCGAAACGTTTCTATCTCTCAAAAAAGAAGTCTAGTAGCCATGACTCAACTTCCAGATAAACTCACCTGGATGACTGAGAATCAGTACAAATGCTTCCGATGCATGCAATGCAAAGCATTTGCATGTGTTCCGCAGCACGGAGCATTCTCTTTAAAAACTGAGCACAAGCATCGAAAAACATAAAATAAAATGAAGAACACCATCAACTCTGAAATGTGGTAGATGCTAAGAAGTGGAGAATAAGATTGTGATCCCAAATTCTAGAACTCTCTTTGCCAACTACAAGTCATGCCTGCTCTGTCCCTTTTATCCTTCTCCGCTGGCAGGCAAGGACATTTCTCTATGAACAGGATCTTGGCGGCTAAGCTGAGTTTCTGCTGAGGGTGGTTTTAATCCGGTGGGTGTAGACACTGGCTTTCGTTTGGTTTTTAACTGGATATTTGTTAATGTCTTTATTCTATCTTTTACATCTTCTGTATTTTATAACTAGCTGGAGGAAACACTATTTTAGTATAATATGATAAAAATACCAATCTATCACTTACCTGGGAATAAGCATCACCAAAAAAACCCAAGATTTGTTTCTGAATAATCAGGCATAACACAGGGGTAGACTAACTGTGCCCTTCCAAATGTTGCTGGAAATTGTACAGGGCTTTTCATCAACAGCAACATCAGGAAAACAAAATTACAAAATTATTATGCAATAGCCTTGTTTTGGGCACAAAAATGACATGTTTGGCATTAAAAATATTTTGCACAAAATACGAGCTTTGGGTGTGAAATGTAAGGTGCTACAGACAAAAGTGTAATGACGCTTTCACCAAAAAAAAGTTCCAAAAATATGAAAAATGCATGAACGGTCTCAGAATCTCACCCAATGGAGGGAAAACTTTGGCAATTGTTTATTCTTGTCTATGAGAACAAATAAACAGAGATTTTAAAACTTGAATCTAGATACAAACAGCACTGTTTACCCAAGTTCTAATAAATGGTAGCACTGAAATTATGCCAGTTTTAGTTAATTATTATTCTAGCATATCTACACTTATGTTTCAATAGAAACTATGATCTTAACATAAATTACTTAACTCTTAGGGGAAAAGCAATAAAGAGAATGGATTACAATTTCAGAGATGGGAAAATCTTAGAATGTCACTGGTTCAGATGAAATAAAGCAAGTAAGTGTGACATTACGACATCAAAATTCTTTATACTGCTTTGGTTTCCCTTAAATTATTGTAGTTACTGAATTAGTGGGCAGAATTCTATTACCTACACCAGCATTAGTCAAATGGCATAAACCACAATAGCAAATTTCTGATAGTTAAGGAATTCTTCTTCAAGTACCAAATCAAGCCTTGGAAAACAAGCTTCTACTTCTTAACTAACAAGAATCTGATTTATCCTGTATGGTAGGACCCCCATATCCACTAATTCATTTATCCACGGTTGGCAGAGGGAAAATTAAATAAATAATTCAGCAGCAGCAAAGCAAGCTACTGTCACAAACAGCAGCTGTAAAGCAAGCCACTATCACAAAACAGCAGTTTTGGGGGTGGGGTTCTGTCTTATCCACAGTTTTTGCTATCCACGGGAAGGCCTAGAACTGATCCCAGACGATACTGGGGCCCTACTGTACTACAATACTTGATTTATGCCAGCATATGTGAGTAAAAGAATTCTGATCAATGCTAATTTCACTGCTTTCCGCCTCATGTTTTCTGCTCCTTTATTTTTTTAAAAGTTTCATTGAATTTTAGGCTGCTCTAGAAGAATTTTACTTAAATAAATGACCAATAAACTAGGGTAAAATGATACTCAGAAAATTATGGGTAGCATAGTACACACCTACAGAAAAATGATAGTCAAATTCAACACATGTGTGTATAAAATATGTTATCAGAGTGTAAGAGAATTTGTAGTATGAGGATATGCTCACAGCCTTCATGGCAGAAAGCAAGACGAGTGACGTACCAGAAATGTTAAGTTTATTTCCCATTGGAGGCAAATAAATCCATACCTGCAAAAGGAAGAAAACCAATATGAACTCACCAGGGAATGTCCTCTCCTTTCCAGAGGCAGACAAAGTTATAAGCAGGATCGATTTGGTATGCCTTTGGATAGGGGGAGAAATTATTTCATGCACTTGTCACACAAAAAAGTCATATGAGGGAGGAGACAGATATTACAAAAGAAACATTTTTTTTTTTGCTGGACCATTGGGGGTAAAAAAAGTTGTGTTTCTCAAAAATCTAATATTGCGAATTGATGGCTAGCGGACATAATCTAGATCAGTGATGGCAAACCTTTTAGAGACCGAGTGCCCAAACTGCCATTCAGAACCTACTAATTTTTTCGCAAAGGGCCAATACAGCAATTTAACCTGAATACAGGTGGCTGTGAAGGAGCGATGTCGACTACCCACAGAAAGGGCTCCAAGTGCCACCTTTGTCACCCATGCCATAGGTTTGCCAACACTGATCTAGATCAACAGAGTTGTATGAAGTTGGAAAAAAATATTCTTCATCTTGAAACAACCCCAATGAACAGACTTGAACTACTCACTGTTAAAATTCTATCTCCTTCTTGCAAGCGTCCATCAAGGGCAGCAGCTCCGTTTTCCTTGATTCGACTAACAAAGAAGCCAGCGTCATTGGAGATGTGTTGTTGGTCTACCCCGCCGACTATATTAAACCCCAGGCCTAAGGAGCAGAGGAGATTATTGAGAAATGAGAATTTCCCAGTCTAGAAATAAAACATAACACATGTCATTCCTGTGTACCTTGTGCCAAAGTAGTAACTATGCAATTAACAACTCTGCCTGTTTTTTAAAGAATTAATGTGAGACACAAGAGGGTAACAACAATAACAACAACAACACCAGCAGTTCCCAGCAGCTGCAACAGACGCATTTCCCCCAGTATTAATTGTCAGGATGGACAATTGAAACTCCCTGTCACAGGATGTGGTGATGGCATCTGGCCTGGATGCCTTCAAAAGGGGATTGGACAGATTCCTGGAGGAGAAGTCCATCACAGGTTACAAACCATGATGGAGATGTGTAATCTCCAGGTTTAAAACCGGGGTACTTCAAGGGCCAGATGCAGGGGAGTGGTATCAGGAGACAGATATCTAGTCTCATGCACTCCCAAACGCATCTGGTGGGGCCACTGTGAGATACAGGACGTTGGACTAGATGGGCCTTTGGCCTGATCCAGCATGGCTCTTCTTATGTTCTTAGGATGGAATGAGATGTTCATTAGGATCACACTTTGTGAGAAAAGGTTTAAGTTATCCCTACCATTGGAGTCTTGATAAGAATTCCCTTTTTTTGCCTAGCTTTTTTTCTCCTTCAAAAATTCAAGAATGACTGCCGGTATCACAACTCAAGTACTGTAATATCATTGTGGCCATAAACTAATGATAAGAGGCTGAAATAAATGAGCATGCTGATCAGGGCTGGAAAATATCTAGGATTCTTTTAAAGTATAGGCAACAAAGGTACAAGAGAGATGTTCAAACCATCATGAAAGAAACAGTGAGCAAAGCCACAGACATCATCACCTGCAAGAAACTTGCAAAAGTAGAGCCAGACAGCAGTGAGATGCTGCATATTTTGTTCAGGTGGAGATGCTGCGGAATCTCCTTTGGCTGAAAGAAGGGGAGGAGAAATCCCAGTCTGCCCATCTGTTTTGCAAAATATACGCTAAAATTACTGAAGAACATCTTGATTCAGAAATGCTGCCTCTCTGTTCCAACTTGTATGTAGTCACTATCAAATACTTTCTCTCCCTGTCGACTCAGTGTCCACTCCACACTTCATAACCAATACAGTGGTACCCCAACTTAAGAGCAGCTTGACTTAAGAGCAATTGGACTTAAGAGCAAAAAAACTGTTGGCGTTTTAACTGCCACCTTACAAATTTTAGATATGGTCATATTTTTTTTCATTTTTTAACTTTTGTTTTTCAAAATGCGACTTAAGAGCACGCATTCGGAATGGATTAAATTCGTAAGTTGAGGTACCTCTGTATTTATGAGGCATTTTCTACCAGAAAAAAACCCATTTAAAAATATGCAACTTTTAAAGTCTTACAATAGAAACAACTATACATCCCCCTAAAAAATCTTGAGAACTGTAGACAGAAGGATGCATGTGAACACACACACACACACACACACACACACAGAGAGAGAGAGAGAGAGAGAGAGAGAGAGAGATGGCCATAATGCTGAGGAAAACTAGAACAGCAAGACCTGCCTCACATGCTCTGTCACCTGACTTCAGGTTCAGATTTATTTCTGTGTTTGCCAACTTTCAAAAAGAGAATACATAGCTGATTTCCAGACACTTGGCAATCAAAATACTATCACAGAATCCTAAAAGAGCGATGTTCCGAGGAATACAAATCAAAGGATAACTGCCTGTGGGGGTTGTCCAAATTTCTCTTGAATGCTGCCAGTGTTGGAGCACTCACCATCTCCTGAGGTAATCGTCTCCACTGCCGTACTGCTCTAACAGTTAGGAAGGCTTTCCTGATTGTCAGCCAAGAGCTGGGTTCTTGTGCGTTGAGCCCACTTGTTACACACCCTACACTCTGGGATGATCAAGAACAGATCCTGGCCCTCCTCTGGTATGACAGCCCTTCAAATATTTGAAAAGTCCTATCCAATCACCCTCAGTCTTCTTTTCTCCAGGCTAACTAGGCCCAGTTCTTTCAGTCTTTCCTTATAGGGCTTGGTTTATTACAGCCTGCTAATCATCCTTGGCGGTTACTTCACGTACCTCCGCGGGCTGCGTTGAGCTTGGCTCCGATCTGAATTCGGATGCAGTCATATGGTCTAATACCGGGGCGGCCCTCTTTTCTGTGTACTCACGTGCATGCTGGGTGAACGCGAACGCATTCCAGCCTCATGTCTTTGATACGCATTGAACCGATGGTTTCCTTTGCTTTCCACCGGTTCAGTATGCTGTTTCTTGCTTTCGTTTTTAGGTCTTTCGATGGAGGACTGGAAGTTTGTGGTTCTCCCGGGGGTGAGGAAAAGCAGAGATGGTTAGAAGAGGAAGGGAGGATATTTAGGAGGCAATTGCCTTTTACAGCAGCCAGCATGTCATGCCGGGCGGGGTGAGCTAGCTAAGATCAGAGTAATTGTTGTTTTTCCCCTTTGGTCCTTGAAGAGGTCAGAGAGTCAATTTGCAAAACAGAAGGGGCAGCGGTGTTCCTGTTTAAAAATCACGGAGTGAGAGTACCCACGAGAAGATTTCGATTTTCCGGTTTTCTGAAGGCAGCAAACGAAAGCAGGTACATCTAAAGGGAGGGAGTGGTTATGCATTTTGAATCAACAAGAAACACACGTCTCTTCGCTTCGCATCGAAAAGCGGATTGAGCAGATTCCCGAGGTCCAGGAAGTGAATCTGTCAGCCCGCTTGGAGCGCAGTTTAAGGGGCGTGGTCGGGGTGACCTCGCCTTGAATTCGCTGGAACGTGAAGTTCGATCGAAGCCTAACTGTTCCGCAGCAGGGCGGCACTGAGGTCAGAGAGGTATGTGAAGTAACCACCCTTGTTGCCCTCTTCTGAACTTGTTCTATGCTTCCAATCGGTCACTAGATGTCACTAGTAACAGAGAAATAACTTATTTCTCCTCCCCCCTTCCTTTGAAAAGTGGTTTTGTGCCTTATGCCTCTATGATACACTGCTCAGTACTTTAGTTTCAGAGTACAGTCAACCCTCGTATAACAAATGGTTTGTATAACATAAAATCTGTACAACATAAAAAAAATCCGGAGATAGGGGAAATTGGCTTAACAGAATCGCCTATGGGGCGAATCCGTACAACATAAATATGATTGCGATTAGAGAATGATTACTCTGTTTTCAATGCATTCCTATGGGAAATTTGTATAAAGGAAAATTTGCTGAACAGAACTTCATTTGGAATGAATTAATTCCTTTATACAAGGTACCACTGTAGTCCCGTGTCTTGGTTCATTGGAAATAGTTATGCGGTAGAAAGGTATTACAGTACATTAGTCAAATAAAAGCAGCACCCACCACCAGAAATATTGATCTTTAAAAACCCAATAAAAGCAATGCCATTCAGACAGTATTACACAAAAGCAGCAAATGTGCTAAACTAACAGGAATCAACGTGATCCAAAGCTGTCACAAGGTGTCCTAAACTTCATATTTCTTAGGATGAAAATGAGGACGGCACTAACTGCATTTAGAATGTGTTCTCTTAAATGAAAGACAAGGTTTGAATTATAACCAAGAAGACAGCTTACCAATGGTTCCCTTCTTTACCTGTTGTCCCAGAGTTTCCTCTTCCATTACATACTAATAACAGTGTGTGATCACATCCAATTCAGAGTCATGTCAACCTTTTTCAGAGTTTCCTAGTTACACAGCATTCACACTCAGGGGTGTGGGGGTGGGGGTGTGCTCTGAAGCTGTTTAGGTTGTGGAACACAACAGAGTTTGGCACTTCTAGAAAGCATAATAAGGTATCCTAAAGCCATCCTCTGGAGCCATCCTTTGGCTCCGGGAGTCCATCTCATTACTCTATCTATACCCAAGGTGTGTAATATTCCGCCCTGGCCAGTTTCCATCATTCTCACTGCTACCCCTGCCAAATTTGGTAGTCTAGTAAAAACTACCATCCCGTCTTTTTAATTAGTTCTTTCAATAAGAATGGCAATCCTGGAAGCTCCTTTCCCCACATGACTTACTTTAAAATAAAACTGTGAAATTCAGGACTTCAGGCCTGAGTTCTAAAATCAACAACAAAGCCTGTCAATGTCCTATGTTTTGTGACACAGAAACGTGCTTAGCAGAGTCTTCATTTGTCGGTCTATTGAGAACAAATGCATCGTGTGTAACTATGGTCCAGACCCAGCCAGAATCCAGCTGTACTGTGCACAGGAAGAGGTTGTCCAATGTTTTCTTTCAGTTCCACCATTGACAGATGAGGTTGTCAATATTCGTCTCCTTTTAAGAACAACTTGCAGAAGTTAACATCCCACAATGAGCCCATCTAACACAACTGTCCGCACTACAAGAACCGAGACAACTACCGTGTTGCCCAGAAAATAAAACAGTGTCTTATATTAATTTTTGCTCCCAAAGATATGCTAGGTCTTATTTTCAGGGGATGTCTTATTTTTCCATGAAGAAGAATATGGTACACATTTATTGTTATTATTATTGGGAAGGCCTTATTTTCAGGGGGATGCCTTATATTTCAGCAAGAGGCAAAACTGTAAGTAGATCTTATTTTCAGGGGATGTCTTATTTTTGGGGGATGTCTTATTTTCGGGAAAACAGGGTGCTGAACAGAGATATACAGGATCTGGAAAGTTCTGAATGGAAAAATGTTGCACTGAACAGTTGTCCCTTTCCTTCTTGTCTCTTCTCTTTCTCAGTTGATCCACACAACCCTCCTGTGAGAAAGATTCTTCCAATTCAGTGTCACTAAAGTTTTCTGTGCATCTTAATTTGATGCGTAGTTTTTTTCCCCAGGTGGTCACATGGTGTTTGATGCGCAGAGTGTCCTGTCGACAGGAAAGTATTTTACTGCTCTGTGCCTGTCTCTACTTGCTTACTGCCTATTTCCCCCGTTTTCTGGGTCGATTTTCTAAGTCTCCATTGCAGGAAATGGCAGGAAAAGGGGTACGAAGCTAATTCCTGCATATTTTCTGGGGTCGCACCTCGCTAGAGTAGCAAAGAACTGCACATCTTTAAGGGAAGTTTTTTTAAACCAACCCCTAGCAGTGGTTTAAAAAAACTTTGGTGAAAGTGCGCTTCCGGGGGGGGCATGGTCGGTTGGGGCACCAAATTACTTCCCTTTGTGGTTAAGACTTGATCTTTTACTGCGCAGTTTGCCGCAGCAAAAATGCGCAGAAAACCCTGGTGAGACCAGAGCCCAAGAATCTGAATCTCTCCAAGTCCCAGACCATCTTCCTGGCTCCCTCTCAGACACAATTGGTCATAAATAAGTCCCACTGTGCTCAGAAAGGCCTTGCTGGAAAACAAGGGTCTTTGGTTCTTATTCCTGTTCCACTTCACAACCCCAGTGAGCGCAGGGGCTTTCCGGAAGGTTGAGGGCGAAATCCATGTCAGGGTTTGCCTTCAAGTTCAGTCCAAGTCAAGCTCAACTCCCTGCTTGCCAATGGATTGGAGACTCAAGGAGGGACCGTCATGGAAAACACGCTCCTTTAAATCTCTCCTAGGTCTTCAAAACTCGGCTGGAGTAAAAGTTGGATGCGACTTGGTAGCACACAATCAATAAGAAACCTCCCACGCTGGGGGGCGGGGGAGAGAACCTTGAAAATCTAAAAAAAAAAAAAACCACAAACACTTTCCCAGATTGCGGGTGGGGGAGGAGGGCTTTGGCTCGGTCCCGGGAAAGAAGGCCGATCGCTTCCTCGGAGAGGCGGGGAGGCCACTGCTCCTTTCCCAGGGATGAGACCTCGGCTCCTTCTGCGCAACAACTTGAAACGACCTTGCCTTTGGGTGCAGAGGGATCGGATGCGAAAGGAGCGAGCGCGGCGCCGGCGAACCCCTGTCTTCCCCATCCCCGCCGCCCCGCCGCCGCCGCCAAGGCAGGGAGCGAACCGAGCGACGCGCGTTGGGAACGGTTCCCACGGTCCCGCGTCGCCCGCGCCTGCCCCCCCCCCGGGAGAAACCAAGCCCCTAGCCTAGCCCACGCACCGGAAACACCGGGACCACCGCAGCAGCACTGCCAAGCGCAGCATTTGGTCGGGACCGGGGATTTTGGGTAGGTAGGGACCACCCTGCAGGCCTTAGCCTGAACCCGAGTCGCTGGTGTGTGTGTGTGTGTGTGTGTGTGTGTGTGTGTGTGTGTGTGTGTGTGTGTGTGTGTGTGTGTGTGTGTGTGTGTGTGTGTGTGTGTGTGTGTGTGTGTGTGTGTGTGTGTGTGTGGCGGAGGCCACCCGATCCTCTCTGTTCGAGGCAGCGATCGACCCCCAGCCCACGCGGGACCTTCTCCCCAGTGCCTGCCTTTCAAAACCAACCCAAACTTTTTTTTTTAAATTGCCTTCCTACCTGAAGGTCCCCGGGTGAGATCGATCACTTCCTCGGAGAGAAGGCACTCCACGCCCCCGTTCATCCTTCGCCTGGCCTTTTAGGGAGATGAGGCTCTTTCCGGCTCCTTGGTTCCCACGGTGGAGCCCACCCACCCCCCCTCCGCCCCACCCCCGGCGGCGCTCCCACTCCCGGACACGCGTTGAAGGTGAAACCCCCCCCCGCTCCCAGCTCGAAGCGACTCCCGGTGCAGCACCAGCACTTTCAGTTTCATCCGCCGCCCCCACAGGAAGAAAGGAGGCGGCCGCGGAGGGCTCTGGGATGGGTAGTCCTTTGGCTGGCCTGGAACGACGCCTGCCTGGGCGCTCCGCATCCTTTGGGCGCTCCTCTTTTTTGCTTCTTTCCCTTTCCGTAGCAGCGCTGCCCGATTAAAATCCGCAAAGGGGCTTCGGGGACCCCCCGCCTCTCCAAGAGTTACCAGAACAACACTACGTGACCTTGAGAGGAAAGGGAAAAGCGCTCCTCAGTTCCTGTGTTTTCCATCTAATCTGATTTTTTTAACAATGCAAGGTTATGCCTCCTCGGGCCGTTGAGGACCCCCGTCTTGCTCTTGAGGCCCCTGTTCCCCAATCGATTGTAATGGACCTCTTTTGTACATTAACTTCCGAAGAAGAAACAACCATATCGAGAAAAATAGGTAGACTCCAGTGCCCGGTTTGGACCACAACTCCCAGAATTCCAAGCCAGTATTGCCAATGACAAAGGACTGTGGGAGTTGTGGTCCAAAACATCTACAGGGCCGAAGTTTGGTCACCACTGCGCTAAGGACTTCCTGTTAAAGAGTTTTCAATTTCTAGTGCTACAAAGGAGAAATGCAGGAACTCACAAAGAAGAATAGCTTCAGATTGCCCACACCTTTCTCATTAACCGGGTATCCACTTGCCTTCGACCATGGCATGGTAAATATTGGTTAAGGCTTTAAGCCTTTACTATAATATTCCTCCTGGTTCCTTACTGTATGATCTTTTAAAAGACCCTTTTACTTCCACTTGGGACAGTCTCTTTGTAATTAAACTTCAAAGTTTAGATTTGACTCTTGACTCTTTCACAGATATTGAACTTAACAGTGTTCATCTGATCATAAAAACAAGATTACTGGAAGTAGAAACTCACTTACCTCTAGGCTTAATTCAGTTTGCTCCCCCTCCCCCCGTTATTTCAATTTACCCCCCTCTTTTGGACAAGACTTGTGTTATTTTCACAAGTTAATAAACACAAATAAGAGGCATGCCTTTATGTTAACTAGACTTAACATATTTCCTTCAGTTTTGTCCGGAAGATACCACAATATCCCTCTTATTCAGAGGATTTGTAACTTTTGCCACTTAGAACCTGGCACAGTCTCCCACATTTTGTGTCATTGTCTGGCACACAATAAGACACAATATCTTCTTGGAGCAAATCATCCTTGATTTCCTAAGCCCCCCTGAAGGATAAGCTTTCTCCTTCAGGACAATTCTGAACTAGTCACTGCTCGGGTGCCTGAAATTCTAACAGCTGTATTAAAAAAAAAGATCAACCCTCTGTGAACTTAAGTTAGACCATTGGTGAGATTTATTCTGTGTAACTGTTTGGTCTTTTATGTGTATGTCCTTTGTTTTAGTGCCATTAAAGGCTTATGGAATGGAATGGAACTGGCACATACAGTCTCAGCAACTCACTCTGACACATCTGTAGTAGAAAGAATGAAAATGTTTCATTAATTAGAACTGTGAACAGATCAACAGCAAACAACCAACAGACAAAAGAGAGGGGGAAAGAGCAGGACCTATGACTTTAAAGTATTTTAGTATGGTTTCATCCGTGCATAATCTGACGCAAACTGTGCAGTTAATGGCCAATGAAATCACTTGAAAGATAGCAGCAAAACTTTCCACTGCCTATCCAGCTGGTAGGTGGGATTGCAGGCTCAGAAGCAGTGGCCAACTGCTAGGAATTGGCTGCTAATAATAGCACCAGCCACCAGGCAGAGGTGGATGCCGACAGCAGAGGCAAAGATGCCAGGGAGGGCTACCAGGCATGGATCAGAAAAACGGATCTGCACACCAGTTTGTCTTCTGGTTGGTCTGAGATGACCCATTCCCATCACTACTCAGATTTACACTTCCCTAATTACAGAGGTTGACGGGTTACTGTAGTTAGTATGAATACAGCTAAGGCAAACAAAAACAATTCTCTGATATCAGAATGATGTCACATTTGCCAGAAGTTGTGTTTCTCTGCAAACTAAGAGACAGTTAACAGGCTGAGCCTTAACATTGTCAGGATGGATCTTGATCATAAGTGAAGGAAGGTGGTTTATGTTAACCTTTAAGAGCCACCATGTTATATAGAATGTTGGGCAGGGACTCAGAAGACCCGGGTTCAAATCTCTTCTAGACCACCGAATCCATAAAGGCAAACCAGTCCTGGAACATTTGTACTTTGAAAACCCCATAAGGATTGCCAGAAGTCAGAGATGACTTGACGGCACAAGACAATGACCATTCTTTTATGAATAGGGAAAAGTTTCAGAAGGAATTCCTAAGAAGTTGCGCTTTTCTGCTTGTCTTGTCCAGTGCTCCCAAAATTTACATTTTTGGGGTGCTGTTCTAGAATTCTTGAGCCAGGATACATATCAGACATCATGACAACACAAGACCTTCTTGAACAGATGGCAATCAGCCACTGAGGTGACTTTGAGCCCTTTTACATGACCCCTAAAATCCGCTGCAAAACACTTGCAGATCCGGAGCATAAAATTGTTTTCCCACCAGCAGCAGACTTAAAAAAAATAAAGTACACACCCACCCACTTAAGCACACCCCAGTGCACTTTACCCAGTCTCTGGAGGTAAAAAAATTTCTGATGTGGATTGTAAAGCTGTGGATGCCGGGCTCTCCTCACCTTCTGTTTGTTTTTGTTGTCCCTGCTGTCCCTTTAACAGACAGGAATCCCTACGGGGCTGCTCGACTGCAGGCGGAGGTGAGCCTGCATTTTTTTCTCCCCTCACCGCAGACAGAAGCAACAGAGTGCAGAAGGGTCGGAACACAGGAAGAGGAACAAAACCCACATGATATCTGGCTGGGGGGATCGGAATTTAAGCTACCAGCGGATCTTAGGGGTCGAGAAAAAGGGCTCTTTAAGTCTGTGGTTTCCTTTTCTCTTTTGCTGTGAAACTAATGTCTTTCTTTTTGAAGATTCTTAATAATCCAGGTGAAGTTATCTGGAAGATGAGTCATGGCAACTGGATTTCCTGTGAGATCAAAACATTTCTCTACTCATCCAAGTGGCTTGGTCTGTCTTCTGTTGTTCTCATGTCACAGGTCTGGGGCAGCCTTGCCATTAGGCTGAGTAAAGCTGCCGAACTGAGGTCCCAAACAAAGACAAACCATTGTTTTGTATTAAATTTTGGTTCCCAGAGAGGTATGAGTAAGTAGGATTTTCTGCTTCAGGTGTCAAAATAGCTTGACCTGTTCTACATACCACACAGGATTACAGAAGCAGAAAAGGTTATGATTTGAAAGACTGCTTCATTTCGTAAACACTGATAAATATTGTTATCCACACACTTGATGAAGCAGTAAGACTATATACATGTCACCATGACTGAGGAAGAATCAATTGATGAAGAAATTGGATGTCTTCTTAACTGGAAGGAAAAAGCAGGGGTAAACTATAATCTTCAGGCTCCCTGCTCTAAAAACAAAAAGACTAAAAACCAAACAACCAAACACCCTCCCCCCAAAAAAAATATTCAAGCACAGTTTTATTTGGGAGGGCATCTTTTCCTTCCAGGGTACAAAGATACAGTAGTTGGAAGTATCTGTTTCATTAACAAATATTGGGATTTGACTCTCAGCCTTTTAAATTTTGCCCTCCTTTGCAACAAGCTGTAGCAAAGAGGACATTGTGTGACTCCAACCACAATCATATGATTGATTTGCATTCCAGTGTTGTCTTCTTTTTATATAGCTGTCCTCTAAACACTGATGCTGAGCAATGAGATGCCGCCAGACCAGCTTTTCATAAGGTGGACCACCAATCATTTGGTCAAGCCACAGATGACGTGAAGAAGCCTGACCTAAGAACTTTGGTACGGAAATGACTTTAGGCGTTTAATGTGCAGCCGTGCCAGTTTTTGGAAGTGCAAGAGGCAGTATCATGTAGTGGGCAGAGTGTTGGACCCAGACCCGGGACTTGGGTTTGATTCCCTGCTCATCCATGGAAACTCACTGGGAGATGGCATTGGGAAAACCACTTGCGGTTTGACATGATTTGATAGAAAAGGAGTCTTTGCTGATTTTTACCCTTGTTCCACCCTGTCTTATGGCTTCAGTTCCCAGCCCAATTCCTAATTAATTCGCACAGCTCCTCCCTTCAGTCCAACCTTGCCTGCATCCCTTGCCATCTGGCAAGGAGGCCACAACACTTCCTTTTTCCTCTGCCCTACAACTGAATTTCCAAGGCCATAGAGTAGATCCTTACCTGTTCAGATTTTCATAATCCCACCCATTGGGATCAGGGAGCCTCCGTGGACCACAAATTGAACCTCAGTCAGCAGTGTGATGCGGCGGCTAGGAAAACCAATGTGGTTCTTGGTTGCATCAATGGAAGCATCGTGTCTAGATCAAGAGACGTGATAGTACCACTCTATTGCTCTCTGGTCAGGCCCCACCTGAAGTACTGTGTCCAGTTCTGTGCACCTCAATTTAAAAAGGATGTTGACAATCTTGAACAGGTCCAGAGGAAGGCAACCAGGATGGTTGACGGTCTGGAAGAAATGTCTTACAAGGAGCGGCTTAGGGAGGTGGGAATGTTTAGCCTTTTAAAAAGAAGGTTGAGATGATACAATAACCATGGTTAAATATTTGAAAGGATGTCATGTGGAAGAGGGGACAGGTTTGTTTCCAATGGCTTCAGAGACTAGGACTCAGAGCATTGGTTTCAAGATACAGGAAAAGAGATTCCATTTGAACATTAGGAAAAACTTCCTGAAACTTCATGACAGTGAGAGCTGTTCGGCAGTGGGATATGGTGCCACGGAGGGTGGTGACGTCTCATTCTTTGGAGGTTTTTAAGCAGAGGCTGGATGGCCATCTGTCAGGGGTACTGTGATGGCAAGGGATTGGACTGGATTGCCCTTGGGGTCTTTTCCAACTCTATGATTCTATGATTCTTTCACAACTTCCACCCCCCCCCCCAAATAGATCTCTCAAAAGAATGTTGTTGTGAGTCTTCCTCAACCCCAACCAGACCGGAGCTGCTGGAAATATGGAAACAAAAACAGCAACTATTTGCGTTGAATGGTGTTTGTATCAGGATTGCATTGTGCCCCCTGCTTACTCCCTGTAAATTGATTGTTTTTAGGGTCGCTACCGCTATTTCATCCAAACTCAGGACCACAACAGGTCCAAGTGTATTTCCCTAGCTGTTTAGTTGTACCCTCACTGAGCTATTTAGCCAGAAAAACAGGATGGGGAAATACTGTGATTTTTGATGGTCTATTGTGCTATCTTGAAAGCATGATATATATTTATTTAGATTTGTTTCAGTGGTAGAGCTTATCGCTATTGTGTTTTCCCACTAAGGCAGGCATGTCCAAACTTTGGACCTTGAGATGTTTTGGACCACAACTCCCAGAATTCTAAGCTTAGACTGCCAATGACAAAGGACTGTGGGAGTTACTGTCCAAAACATCTGGAGGGCCAAAGTTTGGACATGCCTGCACTAAGGGAAACAGAAGGCAGACATGCTCAGACATCCCCCACTGATTCTTGACAGATAACACCACCATCTGCTGGTGAGTGGCAGGAAGGGAGATAGGACTGCATGTCATGAAACAAGATGACATCAATTTCCCGGTAGCACCTGGTGGCCATTGTCTGCTATTCACATATGCACATGGAGAACCTAACACTCTGCTATGGATGTTGTCTTGGGAGGGGGGGAGGGGGGTTGGCAAGGATGTCAGTATGTGAAATAATAATATGGAGGACCCAGTAATAATGTATATAGGGTGATCTAGCACTAATCTTGTGTATGTAAGAAATAAAAAAATGGAGGACAATCATGGGAGAGGAAAAGATTTGTGTGTGTGTGATGTGTGTGTGTTTCCCCAGTACTGAGCATCATGCCCCAGCTGCGTACATCACCAAAACACCACCTACACATATACTTAATAAAGATGTATCACATGGGAAAAACATGTTCAGATTGTTAAAAGGCAGAAGCCTCCACAGTAGCAGAGAAAGAAGGCTTTGGGTACAAAAAAGGCAGAACCAATTTGATTCAGGCTTTGTGTTATGCAGTCAGTAAAAAATACTTTGAATTCTCCCATTTCATAAGTGGAGCAAATTCCATGGTATTTGACTGTGTAGCAACACAGAGTTAGGTATCTGGTGTGGTAGTTCTTCCAAAGGCACAGTGTATAGAGCCATGGTTCCCAACCACGGGTCCCCAGACATTCATGGACTACAGTGGCCAAAAATCCTGGCGACCAGAGCTAGTGGTGAAGGCATCCGGGAGTTTTAGTCCAGACATATCTAAGAACTCAAGGATGGGAAGCGCTGCTATAGAATCTAAAGGGCAGTAAAACTACCATGCTCAGGAAGTATTGTAGCACTTCTTCCTAGGAAGCGTTACACCAGGAAATGAAGCCTCGATGGTTTAGCACAGCTCAGTCTGAATTCACGCAGTCTTGGAGGACTAGACCTGTTCCAGATAAAAGAAATGAAGGTACAGTATCTATAGATGTGAGTCTGTGCACTGGAACTTCTAGAATTCAGCCTGTAGGATTACTGATGAATTCAGGGAGATGGGAGTCCAAAAGATGGAAGGAAGGCACATCCTTAGCTTAAGCGTTTGAATTGCCACTATGCCTCCTGGGGTGGGGGTGGGGTGGGCAACTGAAAACACATGTGACTAGTGGAATGACATGCCCTCCAGTGTGTGCAGCTTTGGGCAAGCTGCATGATCTCGGAGGACTACCAGCAACAAGGCCTGATTCACCATTTCTGCCTACTTTTATGCCTAGAAATCTTGAGAGAATTGCCACAAAACAAAAGTGCCTTGATGGCTCATTATCATTATTAAGGGGAAACACCAACAGAATGATCAAGAAGAAGCTTTCTTTTCTTTTCTTGTGGGTATCTTTCTCGTAAACAAGTCCACTTATTCAGATGGAATCACTCTGGCTATTCAGGTGTACACTGATGGATGAGGGAGTTGTTGGACGACCATACCAGACTGTAGACTTCCAGTTATAACCTGTACAGTATTGTATAGTTCTTTGGTATTGAAGCTGTCTTCTGGTTGTCAGTTCTGTATTGCATCCCTGTAACATTAATATTTTGCGGTTACTTTTATCAGTATATATTACAATGACCATTATTTGCCTTAGCATAACTTTCTGATTCCTTGGTATTCGCGAATTTGCTTGTGATTGCCTCCTCTTACAGACAATGTAACATGAGGATAGCATCAAATATTTTTCTATGAGACAATTCCGTCAGAAGTAGTTTTTTAAAAGGATTAATGCATGCTTACAGAGTCAAATGTGTTTTTTACACATTGTCCTCCACCCCAAATTAGTTTCTGTCTACCCTTTGAGACATGGCACATTTTTCAGTTCCATAATCTATTGGGGGCTTCATGCCAAAACAGGTTGTGTCGGATAGATATTTGAACTCATTCTTCTGAAATGATGTCTCAGTGCATTCCTGTGATATATGCACAGACTAACAGTAGAAGTAAGGAGAAATAGTGTTCCTACAATAATTCCTGCAGTGACACCGCTCATATCTTGCACAGCTGGTCCACTGTCAATGCTGCCACCGTAGCCTTTCCCTAGACAGTCAGGAGGAGCCCAGCCATAATCACAATGGCAATGTTTGTGGCTGTTGCATATTCCATGATTGTGACACTTTTTAACATCACAGTCATAGTTCAAGATGGATACATTCTTGCATTGCCCATAAATACATAACATGCCAACGCCACAAGAGGTGCCATCTTTTACTGCTCCAATATCAGATGTCTCCATTCCAACATGGTAGTCTGTGCCCCAACAATGACTTCTGCCAATGAATGTTTGAATTATGGTGTTGTCCTCCTCCAGGGAAGGCAGTTTCTGGACATTATCACACTGAATCCGTCCGCACAGAATATGCTCAGGTTTGCATTTGCTATAGTCCCCAGGCACAAGTCCACAGTTGCCAAAGCGGTCACCTTGAGCATTGACAACTCTGAAACAATTCTCTGAAGCCACAGTTGCTCTCTTGCCAAAGATCAGTTTGCATTGCCCACTGTGAGTGGCACAATCCCCATGATAACAATGTGCACCATCTGTGCATGGGGCACCATCCTGTACATAAACATCTTCAGGGCACCATTCGGAAGTCCCATTGCAGTACTCGGGGAGATCACAGGCATTCCTCTTCTCTCTGCAGACCGTTCCAGCAGAAAGGTACTGGCATTTGTAACAGCACATCCCTACATTACAAGTTGCACCTGTGTTTAATTTGCAATCAGATTGGCAACATGGATCCAACTCACACTGGGCTTTGGAACCACAATCACATTGCTCTCCCTTTTCCACAATCTTATTGCCACAGTATTCAAGTTTAAATGTAGTGCCAGGATCTGCGGCTTTTAACAAGCAATGGGAATTCCGGAGTTTGAAATAAGAATTGTAGCTGCAGTTGCTGAACTTGTCAACGTTTTCGGGGAATTCCCCCATAATGCAGGATTTTTGCCTACAGCTACAGTATTCGGTATCATGGTTCATGCCAAGATTGTGCCCTAGTTCATGTGCAAACAGAACAGAAAAAAATGCTACACTGAAACCCATATAAACTTCAACAGCCGATGCCCGATGGTAGCTACAAATGGTTCCTCTGAATGCTAGTCCAACTGCATGTCCATACCGTTTGTGTACAAAGAGATGAGCAGCATCGTTTGGCAGATGTTTATTTAGTGTGTTTGTTCTCCAGCTGTTGAAATTGTTTAGCAGCACATTTATCTCATTAGGGATCACAATGAGGTTCCTTTCTGTCCAAATCTCAAGGCCAACTACAGAGAGAGCAATACCAAGAGGCTGATAGAATGTATTTGCATTATGGACAATCTCAAGAACACGTACACCAGTTAAAGTTTCATTTCGGCCAAACTTTTTATAACGTTCGTGGTCAACCACTATTGCTATATCTGCATACCTGGTGTGTGTCCACCAGTCTCCTTTAGATCCTCTGGATTCTAACTTCTCTCTGTTTTGGACCATGACCTCTTGATGACTTTGCTCTTCCTCGGTTAGTGCACATCTCATGGGGGCAGCATCCTCCTTTTCTTCCAACTGATACACCACATGCTGGAAGGCAGCAGATGCTGGGACAGGCTCAATTTCATAGGTCTCATTGCCGAATTGCAGCAGACCACTGAGTCCCCCAGAGCAAGTGCTGAGGGTGACCAGAGAATGAGGATGACCATGTACAAAGCCACTGTAGAAACAATCATTCCTGATGAATGGGTAGTCTATGTGGCGTGCTCCATCCTTGGCATACGTGAAGACCGGGAAGTGTTTAGAGACGAAGTCTCTCTTCTGTCTGAGATACACTATATTGCCCTTCTCTTTAATTTGCAACAGGTAACTGATGTGTCGGGGATCTTCTTGTCCATCTCTAGGAGTTAGTTTTCTTGGGATGATCACTTTGTAGGAGCCATATCTAAAACCCAGCGGCGGTTTCTGGCCAGCCATTTCCATGAGTAGACTCCACAACATCAGCAACTTGAGCTGGGCCCAATTCTCAGTCATTTTCCCTGTCCGGGAGAAGAATCCTCCAGATCACTCAGCTTTAGGCCTCCAGCTCCGTACAGGCTAGAAACAAAATGGGGAAGGGCCAGTAGACGAAGTCTAGGAGAGTTCTGTCTGTAGCAACTGTCAGTTGGGCTGCCTGTGGAATGGAGGCGGGGCTTGATCAGTGAAGCAAGGAGGGAAAAGAGCCAAGGTAGAGCAGGGAAGCAAAAACTGGGTCAGGGCTGGCAGGCAGGAAGAAGTCACACCTTTTTACAGGAGGATGTCTGTGAAGATTCCCAGTCATCCAGGTGAGATTATCCAGAATGTGTAAGTCATGGCAACTGGACTTTATTTTTCATGTGAGATTGAAATGTTTCACTACTCGTCCAAGTAGCTTTGTCAGCTTTCTTTACGGGAGGAAGAAGTGAGTTTGGTGGAAGCCTGAAGAACAGCGTTGAGGAGCAAATATATCTGGCATGCAACCATTGTTACTAACATGCTGGGAATGAAGGTTTGCATGGTACCACTGAAGATGCAGAATGTGGGCTATCTACAAGAGTTGCCTCCACTTAGGAGGCATAGAGATTTGAAACTGCAGGGAGTTGTCATTGGTAAAAGGTAAGTGATAAATTCCAACAGAAATTAGGCCTCAATAGGGTCGTTGAGAAGCAAGAAAATGTGCTTAGGAAAACAAGAGCTACAAACAACCCCCTGTCCCTTCTCTTTCTGGTTCAGAAAGGCTATAGGCACTGTTGTGATTTTGGCTTAAAAAGACATTTCAGCTATTTGAAAATAAACTTTATTTTCCCTACTTTTCATGTTGCTAGAAATGTACATACGTTTTTTATTTCACTCGGTGTGCTTAGTCAAGACATTGATAAAGGGTTTAAAATGTCTTATGGATGTTTCTTATATCCATCCCATTAATTTTACTGCATTTTAAAGCTGCAGAAAGTGGGTTTCACTCAATTGGGACTACGTGCAGGCTGCATCCTTCATCAACCTATTGCAAAAAAGGATAAAGGATTTGCTTGTTGTTCACTGCCAAGAATGGCCCCTGGACCAGACAGGCAGTATATGAATTGAATAAATTGAATGAATAAATAAATAATAAAAAGCCTAGTACATTACCAGAAACCCCATTTAAAGCAAGCATTCTGTGATATCAATTCTGCTACCTTTAAATGGGACTTTCCCAATTTTGAGGGCTTTAAATAGGGCTTTCCTGTTTTGTTGCAGCATTTTGGTGGCTAACTGTAATGAAGGGGCCACACAGGTTGTTGTTTTTTTTTACCTTATTTCTATGCCAAACTGTTCCTTCAGTTATTCACAAAGTCGCAGAAGTCAGAAACATATGCATTCCTAACAAAATAATTGCACAAATAATGACTGTACATTTTGTCTCGTTATCTGGGGTCCTTTTTTCAAGAGGAGGAGGAAGAAAAGAAAAGGAAGAGAGCTAAGAACATAAGAACATAAGAAGAGCCATGCTGGATCCGGCCAAAGGCCCATCTAGTCCAGCTTCTTGTATCTCACAGTGGCCCCACCAGATGCGTCTGGGAGCGCATGAGACTAGATATCTGTCTCTTCATACCACTCCCCTGCATCTGGTCCTTGAAGTACCCCGGTTTTAAGCCTGGAAATTACACGTCTCCATCATGGTTTGTAACCTGTGATGGACTTTTCCTCCAGGAATCTGTCCAATCCTCTTTTGAAGGCATCCAGGCCAGATGCCATCACCACATCCTGTGGCAGGGAGCTGGAATTCAGACAGCTGCGTAATGGAATCAGGCTTTCTTGGGGGGGGGGGGAGAGGCTGGTCTCTGGAATAGGTCACCAATGGAGATAGGACAGCTCCTTCTCTCCTTATGTTCAGGCAGCGGTGGGAGACAGGATTAATCAAAGCTGCCTTCAACAATTTGGCGACGTTTCGACGAGGTCTCACTCGTCATCTTCAGGCTGGTGTTCTGGCTTCTTTCTTCTTGAAGCAAAGTGTGGTCTCAGTTGAAGTCCTTCTATAAATACTGCTGGGGGGGTGTGGTTTGTTTGCTCTGTTGCTGATTGTAGGTTCCTTTGTTCCTTTGTTCTTTTGTGATCTGCTGTGTGGCTGAGGCCACTCCACCAAAGCCCAGGATACTGCCAGAACCTACCAGCCATCTAACCCACCAGCATGTAAACAGCCATCTAAACAGCCATCAGCAGTTAATCCCTTAACGATCGCCTCAGCCACACAGCAGATCACAAAAGAACAAAGGAACAAAGGAACCTACAATCAGCAACAGAGCAAGCAAACCACACACCCCCAGCAGTATTTATAGAAGGACTTCAACTGAGACCACACTTTGCTTCAAGAAGAAAGAAGCCAGAACACCAGCCTGAAGATGACGAGTGAGACCTCGTCGAAACGTCGCCAGAACAACCAGATTTCTACACGGGAAGAAACCCGAATCCACCCTAACATGCATACCTATACCCGTGAAAATCTACGAAAACAAATATCCGACCTCTACGGGGAGGAAACCTTCCAGCTGACCAGAACCTATGAGAAACTAGAAGTCCGAAGAGCCACCATCTTATGTGACATTGCATTCCTACGCAACTGCCGAGACAAAAATGTGATCCCCACAAGCTTCCAACTGAAATTCCACTCAAAACCCCATCCAGCGAAAGGATCCTGAAAAGAACAGAACTAGCCCTAATCAGAAGCGAACTACACAGGAAAAGATACCTACTAGATCAAACCAACAGAGACCTACTCACTCTCCACCTCAAACTCAGCAACAAAATCCACCCAACACTCTGGAACAAATCCAAGCAACTGGCCGCCTGGAGAGCTGAAACAGAGACCTCCCACAAGACAGACACACACACCAACAAACTCCACAAACTGAAAAACGCCAGAAGCCCAACCCCCACACAACAGCCCATGAAACAAACAGTTCACAACATATCAGACAGGACACTCACCATCGCAGAGACCAAAGTCCTTTCCAAAGAATTCAACTTTGCAATCGCCCCCAGACACATCCCCACCGAAAACATCATATGCGGAGTGGAAGCCAGCCTAACCAAAATCAACCCAGATGAAGCCAACAAAATCAGACTCGAAGTCACTCGAAGTCACCAATGTCCTCTGCTCCAGCAAACCACCCAGAAGCAATTTACACAAAGAAGAACAAAAGCCCTCTCCAACCTGAGGAAAGACAACAACATAATCATTCTCCCAGCAGACAAAGGCAATGCCACAGTGGTGATGAACACATCCGACTACCAAGCCAAATTATCCAACCTACTACAAGACCCTGCTTACATACCTTTGAACACAGACCCCACCACCTACCTGGAAAAAAACCACCAAAGCCAAAATAAAAGCCTCTCCCTTAAGTGAAGAAATCAAGCCAAGCATCATCCCCAGAGAGAAATCATCCAGATGCCCCAAGCTCTACGGCCTCCCCAAGATTCACAAAGAAGGAACACCTCTCAGACCCATAGTCAGCTCCATAGGCTCACCTCTACAAAACCTCGCCAAATTCCTTGCCAAACAACTCCAGCCCTATGCAGAATCCATCACTTCATACGTACAAAACTCGTTCCACTTCATAGAAATTATAAAGAAACAAGACCTACAACCCAATGACCTACTCGTGAGCTTCGATGTTGTTTCGCTCTTCACACAAGTGCCCATTCAAGAAGCCTTGACAGCTATCCACAACAAATACAACCCCCCCCCAAACACATCCTAGATCTGACCAACCACTGCCTAACCAACACATACTCCATCCACAATGGACAAAGATACAAACAGATAGAAGGAGCACCCATGGGATCACCCCTCTCACCGGTCATCGCAAACCTATATATGGAACACTTTGAAACCAACGCGTTACAGAAGTCCGAACATAAACCCAAACTCTGGCTCAGATATGTTGACGACACCTTTGTTATCTGGCCACACGGGAAAGATAAACTGAACAACTTCCTCACACATCTCAACAGCCTACACCCCAAAATACAATTCACTATGGAAATAGAAGCCAACAACCAACTTCCCTTCCTGGACGTCCTAATCTACAAAAAACCCGACGGCTCCTTAGGACATACCATCTACCAGAAAAAAAAACACATACAAACCGCTACTTAAATGCACAATCACACCACCACCCTGCACAGATCAACTCCGTAGCAAAACCCTCATCTCCAGAACCAAACGCCTCGCTGACAAAGACCACCTAAAAACTGAATTACACACTCTCTCGAATGTTTTAATTGCGAACGGATTCCAAAAAAACACCATCACCAAACTAATCCAAAAGGAAACACCCCCCAAGAACCAAGAAACAGAAGAGAACAACGGCACCGCCCTCCTCCCTTACATCAAAGGCACCACAGACAAAATCAGCAAAATTCTCCACAAACACAATATCAAGACAGCCTTTTGCACCGACCAAAAAATAGCCAACATCTTAAGAAACCCCAAAGACAAGATTGAGCTAGAAAACCAAGGAGTCTACGAAATACCATGCAAAGTCTGTCCAGCCACATACATCGGACAAACAAACAGGAGAATAAGCGCACGCATCGCAGAACACAAGAACGCAGTCAAAAAAGAAGAAAAATCTTCCTCTCTCTTCCAGCACATAAAAACAACAGGTCATGAAATTGACTTTGAAAGAACCAAACTCATCTCCAAAACTGAACACTTCAACAGTCGAATAATCATGGAAGCCATTGAAATAGAGAAACACCCAAACAACATGAATAAACGTGATGACACCTCCCGCTTGCCTGACATCTGGAAACTAGCCCTGGTCAACAGACGAGCCTCTGTCACAAAGACTGACACCAGGTCCAAAAGGACACAAGATGCCACCACCTTCCATCCACACCAAACACAAACCCAGACCCTTCCCACAGATGAAACGAAACCACCATCCAATAACAAAACCACGACTGCACCATCTACTGCGGCACCCCACTCCAGTCACCACATGGAGCACACTCACACACCCCAAAAAAACATTGGGAGACCACAGACACGTAGCCAGACCAAAATGAATTCACAAGACACAGGACCCCACTCCACCAAAGCCCAGGATACTGCCAGAACCCACCAGCCATCTAACCCACCAGCATGTAAACAGCCATCTAAACAGCCATCAGCAGTTAATCCCTTAACGATCGCCTCAGCCACACAGCAGATCACAAAAGAACAAAGGAACAAAGGAACCTACAATCAGCAACAGAGCAAACAAACCACACCCCCAGCAGTATTTATAGAAGGACTTCAACTGAGACCACACTTTGCTTCAAGAAGAAAGAAGCCAGAACACCAGCCTGAAGATGAGAGTGAGACCTCGTCGAAACGTCGCCAGAACAACCAGATTTCTACACGGGAAGAAACCCGAATCCACCTAACATGCATATATATATATATATATATATATATATATATATATATATATATATTTGTTTTCGTAGATTTTCACGGGTATAGGTATGCATGTTAGGGTGGATTCGGGTTTCTTCCGTGTAGAAATCTGGTTGTTTTGGCGACGTTTCGACGAGGTCTCACTCGTCATCTTCAGGCTGGTGTTCTGGCTTCTTTCTTCTTGAAGCAAAGTGTGGTCTCAGTTGAAGTCCTTCTATAAATACTGCTGGGGGTGGTTTGCTTGCTCTGTTGCTGATTGTAGGTTCCTTTGTTCCTTTGTTCTTTTGTGATCTGCTGTGTGGCTGAGGCGATCGTTAAGGGATTAACTGCTGATGGCTGTTTAGATGGCTGTTTACATGCTGGTGGGTTAGATGGCTGGTGGGTTCTGGCAGTATCCTGGGCTTTGGTGGAGTGGGGTCCTGTGTCTTGTGAATTCATTTTGGTCTGGCTACGTGTCTGTGGTCTCCCAATGTTTTTTTGGGGTGTGTGAGTGTGCTCCATGTGGTGACTGGAGTGGGGTGCCGCAGTAGATGGTGCAGTCGTGGTTTTGTTATTGGATGGTGGTTTCGTTTCATCTGTGGGAAGGGTCTGGGTTTGTGTTTGGTGTGGATGGAAGGTGGTGGCATCTTGTGTCCTTTTGGACCTGGTGTCAGTCTTTGTGACAGAGGCTCGTCTGTTGACCAGGGCTAGTTTCCAGATGTCAGGCAAGCGGGAGGTGTCATCACGTTTATTCATGTTGTTTGGGTGTTTCTCTATTTCAATGGCTTCCATGATTATTCGACTGTTGAAGTGTTCAGTTTTGGAGATGAGTTTGGTTCTTTCAAAGTCAATTTCATGACCTGTTGTTTTTATGTGCTGGAAGAGAGAGGAAGATTTTTCTTCTTTTTTGACTGCGTTCTTGTGTTCTGCGATGCGTGCGCTTATTCTCCTGTTTGTTTGTCCGATGTATGTGGCTGGACAGACTTTGCATGGTATTTCGTAGACTCCTTGGTTTTCTAGCTCAATCTTGTCTTTGGGGTTTCTTAAGATGTTGGCTATTTTTTGGTCGGTGCAAAAGGCTGTCTTGATATTGTGTTTGTGGAGAATTTTGCTGATTTTGTCTGTGGTGCCTTTGATGTAAGGGAGGAGGGCGGTGCCGTTGTTCTCTTCTGTTTCTTGGTTCTTGGGGGTGTTTCCTTTTGGATTAGTTGGTGATGGTGTGATTTTTTGGAATCCGTTCGCAATTAAAACATTCGAGAGAGTGTGTAATTCAGTTTTTAGGTGGTCTTTGTCAGCGAGGCGTTTGGTTCTGGAGATGAGGGTTTTTGCTACGGAGTTGATCTGTGCAGGGTGGTGGTGTGATTGTGCATTTAAGTAGCGGTTTGTATGTGTTTTTTTCTGGTAGATGGTATGTCCTAAGGAGCCGTCGGGTTTTTTTGTAGATTAGGACGTCCAGGAAGGGAAGTTGGTTGTTGGCTTCTATTTCCATAGTGAATTGTATTTTGGGGTGTAGGCTGTTGAGATGTGTGAGGAAGTTGTTCAGTTTATCTTTCCCGTGTGGCCAGATAACAAAGGTGTCGTCAACATATCTGAGCCAGAGTTCCAAAAAAACACCATCACCAAACTAATCCAAAAGGAAACACCCCCCAAGAACCAAGAAACAGAAGAGAACAACGGCACCGCCCTCCTCCCTTACATCAAAGGCACCACAATGACAAAATCAGCAAAATTCTCCACAAACACAATATCAAGACAGCCTTTTGCACCGACCAAAAAATAGCCAACATCTTAAGAAACCCCAAAGACAAGATTGAGCTAGAAAACCAAGGAGTCTACGAAATACCATGCAAAGTCTGTCCAGCCACATACATCGGACAAACAAACAGGAGAATAAGCGCACGCATCGCAGAACACAAGAACGCAGTCAAAAAAGAAGAAAAATCTTCCTCTCTCTTCCAGCACATAAAAACAACAGGTCATGAAATTGACTTTGAAAGAACCAAACTCATCTCCAAAACTGAACACTTCAACAGTCGAATAATCATGGAAGCCATTGAAATAGAGAAACACCCAAACAACATGAATAAACGAGATGACACCTCCCGCTTGCCTGACATCTGAAACTAGCCCTGGTCAACAGACGAGCCTCTGTCACAAAGACTGACACCAGGTCCAAAAGGACACAAGATGCCACCACCTTCCATCCACACCAAAACACAAACCCAGACCCTTCCCACAGATGAAACGAAACCACCATCCAATAACAAAACCACGACTGCACCATCTACTGCGGCACCCCACTCCAGTCACCACATGGAGCACACTCACACACCCCAAAAAAACATTGGGAGACCACAGACACGTAGCCAGACCAAAATGAATTCACAAGACACAGGACCCCACTCCACCAAAGCCCAGGATACTGCCAGAACCCACCAGCCATCTAACCCACCAGCATGTAAACAGCCATCTAAACAGCCATCAGCAGTTAATCCCTTAACGATCGCCTCAGCCACACAACAGATCACAAAAGAACAAAGGAACAAAGGAACCTACAATCAGCAACAGAGCAAGCAAACCACCCCCCCCAGCAGTATTTATAGAAGGACTTCAACTGAGACCACACTTTGCTTCAAGAAGAAAGAAGCCAGAACACCAGCCTGAAGATGACGAGTGAGACCTCGTCGAAACGTCGCCAAAACAACCAGATTTCTACAGAAGAAACCCGAATCGGGAAGAAACCCGAATCCACCCTAACATGCATATATATATATATATATATATATATATATATATATATATATATATATATATATATATATATATATATATAAACTGGTTGGTTATTGGATGAATTGTTATGTAGGATCTGTGAGGTTCTTAAGTTTTAACTTGTAAACCACCCAGACTAGTGCTTGCTTTAACTGGGTCATATATAAAGCAAGCAAGCAAGCAAGCAAGCAAAGGATGTAGGTGGCCTAGCTAGAATCTGCATAAAATTCTGCCCACCAGGCAATATTGCAATGCTACTTGTTACTGTTTTGATGCTTTCTATACAGGGCATGTCTGAATGTGTTCTTCTAGTCAGTCATTATTAGCTGAGGCCTCATCCCTAACTGTAGGGGAAACACACACTTTCCTTTCTCCCTATGCAAGCCTCGAAGTCTGGAATGTTGCTTTTCCAAATATACTTGTTCTGTTATTCATTAACTACCTCTACAGGCAACTCACCATCCTTGCCGGCATTTTATAAGCTGCATTGTCATGGTGCTAGCTGTTCTGTTGCCATTATCACTTCATAATTATATATTTCCAAGACAATTGCTATCTGTGGCAATTCTTGCTGAGTTTTCTAGGTAGAACGTACCGAGAAGTGGTTTATTAGTCTCTCTTTCTGATGCTGCTCAGGGACCATGCAGCCTGCTCAAAGCAAGGGTGAAGTAGTGGTAGCATATGTATCCCCATCAGCCACATGTGCCTGACTTGGCTGGCTCTGTTCTCAGGAGGCACAGGGGTGATCTGAATCTCAGCCAAGTACCCACGCCCAGTGAGCTATACCAACAGAAAACTTATCACTCACCTTGACCTGCTGAAGACAAGCATGATGTGTATTCTGTTTTATTTCTGTCTTAGAATCATAGAATCATTGAATCATAGAATCATAGAGTTGGAAGAGACCTCAAGGGCCATCTAGTCCAACCCCCTGCCATGGAGGAACCGCCATCACAGGACACCCGACTGATGGCCATCCAGCCTTTGCTTAAAAACCTCCAAAGAAGGAGACTCCACCACCCTCCGTGGCAGCATATTCCATTGCCAAACAGCTCTAACTGTCATGAAATTCTTTCTAATGTAGTTTGAGACCATTACCCCACATCCTAGTCTCTGAAGCCATGGAAAATAAACCTGTCCCTTCTTCAATGTAACATCCTTTCAAATATTTAAACATAGCTATTATATCCCCTCTCAGACTTATTTTTGTAAGACTAAACATTCCCAGCTTCCTAAGCCGCTCCTCGTAAGACATTTCTTCCAGACCCTCATTCATTCTGGTTGCCCTCCTCTGGACCCATTCAAGATTGTCAACATCCTTTTTAAATTGAGGTGCACAGAAGTGGACACATTACTCCAGATGGGGTCTGACCAGAGCAGAATAGAGTGATACTATCACTTCCCTTAATCTAGACACAATGCTTCTGTTGATGCAACCAAAAACGGAGGGTCCCACACCACGTAGTCTGAGACCCTGCCTCTTCCTTTCCAACCACTATACTGTCCAAGATGTCTGAGAAGGAGCTGCCAGCATGTTCCTGGAGTGTCCAAAGGATCCCATTGTAAGACAGATGACTCCTTTATACACTCTAGGAAGTGTGGGTGGCTGCTACCCACATTTTCTGAGCTATATAATTGCTAGCAAAGGAAGATATGGTGTCTTAATCCGCTCTGAATGCTCTAAAAGTAGAACATAACTTGCATATACACTGTCCAATTTAAATCCTGTAGTTAAAAATAATTTTTTGCCTTGTTAACTCTAACCTCTGCCTGTATTAATAAGATAAGTGATTGGATAGTTTACTTGGTCGGAGCACCCAGGATTCCAATTCCCCATTGAGCCTGCTGGCAGAAAAGTCATCCTATCTCACTTGGGCAACCTGCATGGTACCAGAACACCACCAGGAGGAGGGGACTGGCAGTTCACTTCAGAGTCCCCTATACGAATGGCATATTAATATCTTAGGTAAAAGGTAAAGGTTTCCCCCACACATGCATCCTAGTTGAGTCCGACTCTAGGGGCGGTACTCATCTCTCTTTCCATGCCAAAGAGCCAGTATTATGCAAGTCCGTGGCCATGTGGCTGGCATAGCTGAATGCATTTCTGTGCACGGAACACTGCTTATGGTTCCACTTTTTACAGTGGTACCTATTTATCTACTTGCATTTACAACCTTCGAACTGCTAGGTTGGCAGGAGCTGGGATTAACAGCGGGAGCTCACTCCACTGAGTGGCACCTGGGATTCGAACTGCTGAGATGTCAACTTTGCAGCCAACAGTTTCAGCATTCTATCTTAAGTCCTTATTATTTTATCTTCCCTCCTACTGAAGATTTGTGACCCATGTGAGGTTATGGGTATGTGTAAAACCAAATAAATTAGTTAACTTCATGCAGGATTCTTTGAGATCATATGATGGCATGATTGCTGAACTGAGAAAAGGTCTGGTGGCAACAGACCTATGGAAGAAGAACGTTGGAATGCTTCAACCCCAGAACCATAAAGTTTGCCAAAACCTCTTGAGGGTGACCCTAAATAATAAGCAGTCAAGGGTAAAATTATTCTTGTTGGAGCAGACCATCAGTTGCATCTTTGAGGAGCAGGCCTCTCCTTCAATACAAACACAATCTATTTGTCTGGCTTAATAAAAAAAATAGAACATACACTCTCTAGTTGGTGGACCACAAAAATCAGAAATTTAAATATGTCGAACCAACCCCAGCAAAACCTCATTCCAAGACTCCAGGGTCTGTTTCAAAAGAATGCACTGTACTTGCTGCAATCTCAGCAGACAGCTCCGAAATCATCAAAGTTATCAAGAGAGGCTTCTTCAATGTTGAAGAAAATAAAGAAGGTAACTGAGTCAGAACCCTGGAAGTACAAAAAGAGAATGAAGAAGAATAGGAGACAGTTGACACCAGTGGTAGTTCACCCTTAAAAACGGATATGTACTTCATGGTGATGAGAGCGTACAGACATTGCCTGTTTGGAATCTATGGGCCTTTTCACATGACCCCTAAGATCCGCTGGCCACTTAAGTTCGGACCAGAGATCTTAGGGGTTTGTTGCTGTTCCTGCGTTCCCACCCCCTCCACACTCCTGGCTGCTGGCTGTGTGAGGGGAGGGAGAAAAAAAGGAAGAAAGGAATGCCGCTCACCTCCCTTCTGCCGCATTCAGATCTCTTAAAGGGGCGGGGGGGGCAAAAAAAAAGAACAAACAGAAGCAAGGAGAGCCCGGCAGTCACTACTGTTATATCCGCATCAGGAATTTTCACCTCCAGAGAGCAGGTACCTGAAAAGTGCGCTGGGACGCGCTTAGGTGGGCG
Organism: Phrynocephalus forsythii; assembly: GCA_029282475.1. Classification (NCBI taxonomy): domain Eukaryota; kingdom Metazoa; phylum Chordata; class Lepidosauria; order Squamata; family Agamidae; genus Phrynocephalus; species Phrynocephalus forsythii. The sequence continues at coordinate 142,637,520 of JAPFRF010000001.1, forward strand.
TGGTCGCACTTAATTATCTGTAAACTCCAGAGCTGGTGGGGAAACAATTTTAAGCTCCGGAGCTGGGAGCCATTTGTGGCGGAGTTTAGGGGTCATGTACAAAGGGCTTATGTCAGATAATGGCAGTGGGAGCAAGTCTATACCAGGGGGTTGGTTGTAGATTATGCATCAGTTGCTGCTACTGCTGCTGCTTGCTTCTGCTGCTGCTTTATTCTAAGACTCTAGTTGTAAGAGATAATTTTCTCTGTGTAAGGAAATGATGGGGGTGGGTGGGGAGGTTAAATTGAAGACAAAGCAGAAAGAACACACCTTATTGTCTTCATTGATTGCAACAGTTGCTGCAGCCTTGGTAATGATTGCACTCCAGTTGTAGCTGCTTAGTAGATAACACCAACACCTTCTTTGGGCCAACCAGTGACTTGCCCCCCCCCTTTTCTGTCTTACAGAATGTGACAGTGGGAAGCACAAGGGCCATCTTTGGAGGAGGTGGTCTGTGGTGGGTTCTCCCCTGAGAGTGAGTTGTGCAATAATCCTCATTGTACTGCAGTGCATTCCTCTCCATGACGTTGAGCAGATACTCAAGCTTTACATACATACTCTCAAGAACCTCATTCCTACTGTTGGGCAGATCTGATGATTCTGCAAGAGCACCACACCAGCATCTACATTTCTCCAAAGCACTGTAAATTTCCCTCCATTTTCAATATTTACCTCACCCAGTTGCTACAGTGTTCTGCTTCTTGGTGTACTTGGAGGAGTCAGGTACCTGTCATACTTGGCTTCAAGTTACCTACCAGTGATTTCAGCACATCAACATACACTTCTGAGATGTTATTCTTTTTCAAATCCTTTGTGTGTTTCATTTTTATGCTGCTTTTCCCCTGAGGAAAGGACTCAAGAAGGGTTCCAACACTGGCAAAACAAGTAGGAATTTGATACAACATAAAACAACTTAAAAGCGATTAAACATAAAAGAAGTAAAAATGTTTATTTTAAAACATTGGAAAAAATGGAAAGGTCCCCCTACTTTGTGGGTGTATTACTCAGATGCCTGAAGTGCAATATTCACCAAAACTGGAGGGATTGTAGAGAAGAGTCGGGGCAAGCTTCTCTGCAATGTTGGTGTTGCAGAGTGGGGCATTTATTAGGGTTTTTCAAAAGGCAAAATCAATTGCCAAATTGATTCAGTTAATTGGAAAAAATGATACATTTGTTATTCATGAATTGTTGACCTTGATGAATCATGAATTGAAATGAATCTCCATTTTTCCAGTTTGTGCCCATCTCTTGTTTGTATGAATCAACTATATTTTGTATATCTGCAAACGACAATCTAAAAAAACATGAAAAAGAAACCCAAAATAGATTCAAGGTTTTAGCAAAGCTGTGATGTTGCAGAGGGATGCTCTAAACACTATTTCCAACTGACAGTGGCACATTTTGTGGCACATATTGTGGCACATATTGTGATGGGGGTTCCTGCATGGCAGGGGGTTGGACTAGATGGCCCTTGAGGTCTCTTCCAGCTCTATGATTCTATGATTCTATGATTTTAGTATGGAATATGTCAGCAGACTAATCAAAGACTTCTCCATGCAAAATTCATTTGATTCCGGCTGGGAGTACATTAGAACATCACAACCACAGTATTACCAAGATTTGGATGCCTATTTGATATGTATTACATGCATTTGATATTTATCCTTTTATAGTTTTAATTTTGCCTTTTGTATATTACATTGACAGCTAGCAACACTGTAAATTGTATATATTCGACATTTTAATGCCACTAAATTTTTATCATTAACTATGTTTGCTTCCACAGCTAGCCATGTCCTACTCACATTGCTGAGATGGCACAAATTTGTGTTGCTGGATTTGATTGCAAACTAATCTTGATGCAACCAGCATACCCTGCAAACGGGATTTCACTTAACCAGATAACCCATAGATGCTTAAAGCACTTTTGGCAGGAACGGGGTCCAATTTGGGAAATGAGCTTCTGCTCAGAGACTCCTGTGTTTCATTTTAGACATCAAATTCTTTTCCCAGGTAGGCTAGGAAGAGATCATTCCATGGGTTAAAAAACATCAGAGTGTATTCCCTGTTGTTGAACCCAACGTTTCAATTAATGATAGCTTGGGGTGGTGGTGGATGGAATTCCATAAAAAAGGAGCTATAAAAGAAACAGTGACAAGCTTGCACACTCCTGCATATTGTTATTCCCCATTATTCTCCCCGATCTCAAATTTATTCTTAATTTTCTTGCGTGATTTATTATAAGCTTTCTTCTTTTTTGGTTCTATTGGATGGGTGCTTGGGCTCATTTTTCTAAAGCTGTGCCAGAGTTCATGCCGGTAATGCACACAGGTGCCAACACAAACCAAAGCCACAGAAAGGCCACATACAACCCCTATAATAGTTCCAGTGGGAGTTCTCCGTGCCGGAGGTGGTCCACTTTCAATGCTACCACCAAAGCCTTTATGTAGACAGTAAGGAGGAGCCCATCCATAATCACAATGGCAATGTCTGTGGGTGTTGCATACCCCCCGATCATGGCACTTTGTGATATTACAGTCGTATTTCAAGAGGGACACATTCGTACACCCCCTATTAATACACAGCATGCCAGGGCCGCATGGGGTGCCATCTCTCACTGCTCCAATATCAGCTATGTCCATTCCACTATGGTAGTCTGTACCCCAACACTGCTTATTGCCAATGGTCGTATGAATTATGGTACTGTGTTCTTCTAGTGAAGGTATGTTATCGACATTTTCACACTGGACTCGACCACAAAGGATATGATCCACATCGCAGGTGTTATAAATTCCGTGCTGAAGCCCACAATTGCCAAAGCGATCAGCTCTGGTATTCATTATCCTGTAGCAGACCTCTGATGCTGAAGTGGCCTTTTTGCCAAAGATTACTTTACACTGTTCGTTGCGAGTAGTACAATTCCCATGATAGCAATACGCACCATCATTGCATGGGGCCCCATCTTGTACATAAACATCTTCAGGGCACCATTCGGAAGACCCATTGCAGTACTCAGGGAGATCACAAATGCCAGACTTCGGTCTGCAAACCATTCGAGCGGGAACATACTGGCACTCAGAGCAGCATTGGCCAAAGGCACACACAGCATCAGAATGCAACTTACAATCGGGCTGGCAACATGGATCCAATTCACACAGAGCTTCTGAACCACAATCACATTCCTCTCCCGTTTCCACTATTCTGTTGCCGCAGTGCTTGAGATTATATATTTTCTTGGGGTCTGGTGGAATGAGCAAGCAATGAGCATTCCTGTGGTTGATATACTCCATATAGCTGCAGTTGCTGAACTTATCAGTAGCTACAAGAAAACCGGACATGACACAGGCCTTTCGATCACATGCACAGTATTTTTCATCGTGTTTCATTCCAAGATTATGTCCCAGTTGATGGACAAATAAGACAGCAAACTCAAATAAATATGAAGTCATATATGATTCAACACCACATCCATATTGATCATTACATACTCCTCCTTGATAAGCTAATCCGGTTGAACTTCCTTCAAAGTCCTTGTATACAAACAAGTGGCCAACGTCATTCTCTAGATGCTTCAGCAGCGACTCTCGTCTCCAGATACTGAAAGAGCGCAGTGTGTCCTCAATGCTTTTAGATATTGGTATCAGGTTCTTCTCTGACCAGATCACCAGCCCCGCTATCGACAACTGAACATCAAGGGGGTCATAAAATGAATTTGCAATATGGAAGACACCCATAACATGCCTGACAACAAGCGTGTCATTTTTGCCAAAGTTCACAAATCGTTCATGGTCCACCACAACAGCAATCTTCACGTACCTGATGTGTGTCCACCAGACTCTTTTAGAGCTATTGTCCTCCGTTTCTTCCTCTGTCTTCTCCCTCATGGTCACTTGATGTTCTCCCTTTTTCCCTGTCAGCCCACACCGCATGTGGTGAGCACCTTCTTTGTTTTCCACTCGGTAGACCACATGTTGAAATGTAGCAGATGCCTCGACAGGTTCAATCTCATAGGTCTCATTTGCTAATAGCAAGAGACCCCTAAGCCCCCCTGAGCAAGTGCTGAGGGTCACTGAAGAGTGAGGGGTGCCCTGTATAAAGCCATTGTAGAAACAATCATTCTGGATGAATGGGTAATCCATATGGAGCTCCCCCGTCTTACTGTATGTGAAAAGAGGGAAGTGTGTAGAAATATCGTACCTCTTCTGCCTGAGGTGCATTATGTGACCCTGCCCTCCCATGTTTAGCAGGTAGCTGATATCCTGAGGTTCTTGTGCATATCTGGGGGTCAGTTTCCGTGGGATAGTGATTTCATAAAGGACGTATTTAAAGCCCTGACGTAGCATCTGCCCTGCGGTCTCACTTAGGACATTCTGTACCGTCAGGAACAGCACCCAAGCAGTAGTGCTACTCATATCTTCAGGAAAGGGACGTATTAGACTACTCCACTCGACCTTCTTCTTGAGAATAGAGAGGAAGGCCCCTCCAGCACTGTTCAGCCAGAAGCAGGGCAGCACATACAATTGCAAGGGGAGGGGCAGGGGTTCTGACCATAGCAACCGTCAGTAGAGTTGCCTTTGGAACAGGGGGCGGAGCTTGTTGGTGATAGAGAATGGGGAGCTATTCACTATGGAAGAATAAGGAGAAAAGATGCCGGAGGAATGGCTGGTGAAAGGGCTGCAGGAGCTAGAGGTAAGAACAGTGAGAACCATATTTCACAAAAACAAAAGGCAATGATGATAACTGATGATGCTACAGTAACTGAAAACTACAGTAGTAGCTCATAAGACAAATTCCCCTTAATATAAAAAAAACTCATTATAAGATTATTTTTTCTATGAGACACCTCGCAAGAAGAATTCAATGCATTCTTATTAGAACCACATTAAACTGTGTTTCGCAGGACTTTTTTTTTTTTTTGGTAAAACGAATTGGCCGGAAGAATGTATTAAATTTGTCTTAAGAGGCACCACCATATTAGGGTACGCATTTAGAAGACACTTCTCAAAATATGCTATTAATATTGTTAGAGAGAGTGAGTATTCCTGGTAACACTGATAAGCTACAAAAATGAAACACAAACAAGAGCAGCCTTCTGCTCTTCCTAGAAAGGGGTTTGAACAGCGGAATGGCAGAGGTAGTTTGTGACTGCTTGTATTGGGTAGCTGTATCATGAAGTACATGACTGAGTTCAGCCAAGCAACTTCTCTCTTTGGGTACCCTTGGATGAAATACAGTGGACCCTTGTATAACAAACAGTTTGTATAACATAAAATCTGTACAACATAAAAAATCCAGAGGTAGGGGAAATTTGCTTAACATAATTGCCTATGGGGCAAATCTGTACAACATAAAAATAAGATTACTCCATTTTCAATGCATTCCTATGGGAAATTTGTATAAAGGAAATTTTGCTTAACATAATTTCATTTGGAACGAATTAATTCCTTTATACAAGGTACCACTGTATTGTATTTCCCATGTTGTTGTGGCAAATACACCAAGAGCAAGGCTTCAGCAATGGACCTGAGTCAAACTTTCTGAACTAACGACTCCCAAAAACTGATTCAGATGAGTCAATAAGCCTGGGGTATGTGACATTTCATTTTGCACTGCCTCTGGTATTCCTGGTGGCAGATGGACTCACTCCCAGTGAGGGGGCCTGGCAGATTTCTGTGGGAACCGATTCCACAAGCGAGGGGTGACCCCCCCCAAGAAGGCTTAGTTCCTAATAGGACTCTCCAGACCTTTCTTGAGTTCAGGACCCTCAGGCGCCCCCACCTGGGAAGAACAGGTGATGATACAGGCAGTTCTTTGTGGGAGAAGCCATTCTACCAGATATGGAGGTTCGAAATTGTTTAGGGCTTTGTTTGTTATTATTAAAACCTTGAAGTCAGTGGGGAAGCAAATTGGCACCCAGTGCAGGGCAGCCAGTGTAGGAGTCAACTGATGGTGATGTTTCGCCGCAGTGAGTAGTCTGGCTGCTGTGTTCTGCATCAGCTGAAGTCTCCACCTTAACCCCAAAGGCAGCCCTGTATGGAGAGCACTGTAGTAGTCTAATCTTGAGATTACGAGCAAAACATGGTATATATAACCAGCATGGTGAAGGCCCTGATGTCCAGGGAGGCACATACCTGGGCAATCCATAGAAGTTGGAAGTGTGCAGAGCAAACCACAGGCATTACCTGGGATACCATGGTTCACGTTGGGTCCAGGAGAATGCCCCAGCTGCACACCCCAACCTTAGCAGGGAGAGTTACCTCCCCCCTCAAAATAAAGGGAGATTCTGTTGGGGATCTTTGTTGGTTTGGTTGTTGCACATGATTTTTAGTTGCTTTAATGAGATACACCTCTTGTGTTACTATATAAAAATATATTTATTTAACTTGAAGGGAAGGGTACACGGGAGGTTTTCTAACTATAACTATTCTAACAGCCATCATGCTAAGCCAGGAACATGCTTCACTTCTCTTAAGGCACACATTCACTAACTAGACTTCTACCAGAACATTCCAAGTGGTATGATCTCAACAACCTGTCGGCTTCGCTCTTCACATTAAATCCAGCCCATAATACTCTAAATTCACATTAACCCTGTAATGGCTGAAATGTAAATCTTATATTTATTTATTTATATTTATATTTATATAATCTTGCTAAATATACCAACAGATTCCCAACCCACAGACACTAGGGCCCCCGACCTGGAGGCCTGGGTTCAACCTCAGTCTCGAGGCTTTCATCCCATCCAGCATGGCAGCTAGGCAATGCTCCAAACACAGGTCCGCATCTTCTGCAGTTGGAGAAAAGTTGATGTAGAGCTGGGTGTCATCAGCGTACTTATATTACTTTATATTGAAAAAGTTAAAGACATCCCTCTGGCTATCGTATAACACTATGACTAAAATCCTGTTCCTTACCATAATTCAAATGTGTGGACACTCCAAGTATCTGAACGGGACCTGAGGACACTTTTTTTATATCACAGAGGAACAGTCCAAAAGTTATTACAGTAAGACCCCCATATCCACTGATTCATTATCAACTGATTCAGTTATCCACTATTGGCAAAGGAACAAATAAATACATAATCCAGCAGCTGTAAAGCAAGCTACTATCATAAAACAGCAGCCATAAAGCAAGCTACTGTCACAAAACAGCAGCCGTAAAGCAAGCTACTGTCATAAAACAGCAAATTTGGGGATTTTTGATGTTCTCTCTTATTCATGGTTTTCATTATCCATGGGAAGGGCTGGAACCAATTCCCATCAGATACCGGGGTCCTACTTATTTGACTTATGCTATGCAACAGGAAAGTGGCCTGTCGAGTCTTAGAAAGAAAAAATCCAACCTGCCCATCCACCTAGAAGTTGTAGAACATGTCTGTGGGCCCAAATGAATTCCTCGGACAAACCTGAAGACTCTTCTATGTTTGTTCTTTTGTATTGAGTGTGATTCCTTCTACATAGATGCCATCACAGTACTCGTGCCATTCTCCCTTTTCCTGAAAAGCAGAGCTCGCCTTGGAGTTGTTTGCTGACCAGAAAGAATGTAAATTCAACCTCCTCAGTCCCTGGGCCAGAAAGAAGGATGAAAAGGAGCATAGTGGGGCTTTCTCTTCTCTTTCCCATCCTCCATTTCCATTTACTCATCTCCCTTCTTCTGCTGGTGGAACCATAAGAGATGGAACAGCAGTCATGCAGCAAGGAAAGAGCACTGCCAGACCAAGGAAAGACAAGGGAGGGGAGAAAGTTGTTTGGGGATGGGGTGAATCATGACATTTTTGTTGTTCAGTCATTAAGTCATTAAGATTTTAGTGTAAGGTTTTTATTGATGATTTATTGATATTTTACTCTTAACTATTCTAAATTGTTTTATTCTTTGGATTGTAAGCCGCCCAGAGACCTTTGGGTAGTGGGCGGCATATAAGTTAAATAAATAAATAAATAAATAAATAAAATAAGTCATATCTGACTCTTTGTGACCCCCAACGGATCAGAGCACACCAGGCCCTCCTGTCTTCCACTGCCTCCCAGAGATTGGTCAAATCCATTTTGTTTGTATCAATGATACCATCCAACCATCTCACTATCTGTTATTGCCTTTTCCTTTTGCCTTCAATTTTTCCCAGCATCAGGGACTTTTCCAAGGAGTCCTCTCTCCTCATCAGGTGGCCAAAGTACTGGAGCCCCAGCTTCAAAGTCTGTCCTTCCAGCAAACATTCAGTGTAAATTTCTTTCAGGGTAGATAGGTTTTATCTCCCTTGCAGTCCAGGGGACTCTCACGACTCTCCTCCAGCACCACTGTATCCCCCCCCTTTGCTTCCCCCCCTTTTTTCCCATACCCCCTCCCTTTCTCCCCCCCCTTAAAAACCCAATAAAATTATTTAAAAAAAAGCATCAGTTCTGCTGCAATCAGCCTTCTTTATAGTCCAGCTTTCACTTCCATACATCACTACAGGAAAAACCATAGCTTTGACTATCCGGACCTTTATTGGCAAAGTGATGTCTCTGCTCTTTAATATGCTGCCTAGGTTTGCCATCACTTTCCTCCCAATAAGCAGGTGTCCTTTAATTTCATTGCTGCAATCACCATCTGCAGAGATCAAGGAGCCCAAGAAAATAAACTCTGTTATTGCCTCCATTTCTTTCCGTTCTATATGCCAGGAGGTGATGGGATTGGTGGCCATGATCTTAGTTTTTTGATGTTGAGTGTATCACCTTAATAGCATCATAGTTTAAGAATTTAAATAGTTCAACTGGAATGCCATCACCTCCACTGGCCTTGTTGTTTGCGGTGCTTTTTAAGGCCCACTTGACTTCTCTTTCCAGGATGTCTGGCTCGAGGTCAGCCACCACACTATCTTGCTGATATCCCATGACCACTAAAAACTGCTTCAAACTGCAAGAAAATGTGGCTTCTAAAATCATGTTCTCGCAGCCAGTGGGCTTTTATAAAAAATAAACTTTATCGCTCCATGAACTTTATCGCAAACCAGCGAGTTTTCCAAGTACCAGGTCAGGAGGTAGTAAAAAATTGTCTCAGTTCCAATACACCCTTTTAACCAGTACAAAGTCTGTGGGGACTCAGAAAAACTGCTTTTAAATCTTTTCGTCCCCATTACACTGTCTTTTGGAGGATTTTTTTTAATTGCCAATTTGGGATATCAGTAAGGCAGAAACCTTTTGTCATTTTCACAGCCCTGAAACAGCACATGTTTATTTTATTTCCGCTAATACCTAGTTTGTTAGCTTGTTCAGTTTGTTGTGGTTCCCGGTCATGGGGGACACAGAAGAGGGGGTTCTTGAAATTGCAGTCATGGGGACACAAGAACTGCCTCTTCAACCATGTGACCATTACTGGGGGGAAACCAGCTTTTATTTTGAGCCAGTTTTTCTGGCCATGGGATAGCAGCTTTGATTATCAGGGACATCCAGATATTTCTGACATAATTCCTCTGTGTATTCTTGCCACCTCTTCTTGATGTCTTCTGCTTCTGCTAGGTCCCTACCATTTTTGTCTTTTATCATATCCGTCTTTGCATGAAATGAAATGTTTTCCTCTATTTCTTTTCACTGTTTGTTCAAGGAAGCCTTCTTGTCTCTCCTCACTATTCTTTGGAAGTCTGCATTTAATTTCCTGTATCTTTTCCTTTCTCCCTTGCATTTTGCTTCCATTCTCTCCCCTACTATTTGTAGGGCCTTGTTGGTTCATGGACCACTGCCTTGTCATAGCGAAGGGGCTTGTGTAACTTGGAGAAGCTATGAGCTATGCCGTGCAGGGCCACTCAAGATGGACAGGTCATAGTGGAGAGTTCTGACTGCATGTGGGCCATGCGGAGTAGGAACTGGCAAGCCACTCCAGTTTCCCTGCCAAGCAAACTCCACGGAGAGTAACAAAAGGCTAAAAGAATGACATCAGGAGATGAACCCCTCAGGTTGGAAGGCATCCAACATACTACTTAGGAAGAGCCAGAGGACAGGTACAAGTAACTCCAGAGCTAATGTAGCATCTGGGCCAAAGCCGAAAGGATGTTCGGCTGCAGACATGCCTGGAAGAGAAAGGAAAGTCCAATGCTGCAAAGAAATATACTGCATAGGAACCTGGAATGTGAGATCTATGAACCAGGGTAAGCTGGATGTGTTCAGATGTAAGATGGCAAGAATAAACGTCAACATCTTAGTCATCGGCCGTTACTTCACGAAGTACTTCGCTTCGCAGCGGGATTGCCTTCGCTTTGAATGCGAAGGCGGTCACGTGGTCTCCCTTCGCCCCCACCCCTCTTTCTCTGTCCTCACCAAGCGAAATTTTCAGTTCGAATCCATTGCCACCTCACGTGCTCCCTTCGCATTCGGGTGCTTTCTTTCAACGTCCGGTTTTCGCTTTCTTTTATTTTTTTAAAAAAATTACCGCAGCGTATCGATGCATCGATACCCAGCTGTCATTTGCGGCAAAGCTGAATTACTGTATGATCCTTCGTTTTCCACTCCCGATTTGTATTGCTTCGTCCATTGGCGGCCATAAAAAAAATGCTGTTCCCCGTCAGGGCCACAAGGTGGACCAGCACACAACATTTGTTGTTTATGATCCATCGGTCCTCCAAGGGCATTCGAGTAATCCCTTCCTAAATCCCTAGAGCAGTGACCAAGCAACTTCCGCCTCAAACTACCATTACAAAGCTATCATGCCTCCCTCGCATTCATCAGTATTTCGGAGAAAAAGTAACTGAAAAAAATAAAAAAAGGAAAAATTAGTGGCCACACGTGACTTTGGATGCGAAGTGGGATGCGAAGCGAAAAAGATTCCCGGCCTCCGGCAGGGGAATCTCTCGCCCCGCTTGGAGCACGGTTTAGGGGGCGTGGTCGGGGTGGCGCCGAATCCAAAGAGGAGGAGCGTGCGGACAAAAGCGGTCGATTCGCACGGAAATTACGGCTCGCCGCGCAGCGAGAGGTTCGTGAAGTAACGGCCTTTATTGAACCTAAATGGATGGGAATGGGCAAATTCAGTTCAGATGACTATTACATCTATTACTGGGAAAAGCTGTGCTGGGACACAACCTCAAAAATGATAGAATGATTTTGGTGTGATTCCAGGGCAGACTTTTCAGTATCACAGTATAGTAACATACACACCCGGTCTATCATGGGAGTTAGGGACCGACCCAACCCGCAATCATTGAAAATCCGTGATATGTGGATGCAGGTTGGGAAGGTGTAAAATGCTTTCAGCAACCGAGGCAAATGTTTGCCTCCGTTGCTGAAGGCATTTTAAACCTCGCACGCTGCTTCCCCCCACCACCCCGGGGGGGGGGGAGTGGCACATCAGGTTTAAAGGGACATTCAGAAACAGAGGCAAGTGCTTGCCTCCCTTGCTGAAAGCATTTTAAACCATGCATGCCACTTCCCAGCACCCCAGGGGTGGTGGAAAGCAGCCCGTGAGGTTTAAAACATCCACCACTCAAGCACTTTTGGGTACCAAGCGGCTGAGATTGACCAATTCTATGAAGACTTACAATTCCTTCTAGAACTGACACCAAAGAAAGATGTTCTTCTCATCATAGGGGATTGAAATGCTAAAGTAGGGGTTGGAGTTCAAAACAAAACAGGGCAAAGGCCAATAGAATTTTGTCGGGCTTGGAGTTCAAAACAAAACAGTTCAAAACAAAACAGGGCAAAGGCCAATAGAATTTTGTCAAGAGAACAAGCTGGTCATTGCAAAAACCCATTTCCAACAACACAAAAGGCGAATCTACACATGGACATCACCAGATGGACAATACCGGAATCAGATTGATTATGTTCTCTGCAGCCAAAGATGGAGGAGCTTTATACTGTCAGCAAAAATAAGACCTGGTGCTGACTGTGGCTTAGATCATCAGCTTCTTATAGCAAAACTGAAGCTTAAACTGAAGAAAGTAGGGAAGACCACTGGGCCAGTCAGGTACAATCTAAGTCAAATCCCTTATGAATACACAGTGGAGATGAAGAATAGATTTAAGGAACTAGATTTGGCGAACAGAATGCATGAAGAACTATGGATGGAGGCTTGCAACGTTGTAAAGGAGGCAGCAATGAAAACCATCCCAAAGAATCAGGACATTAAGACAGTACAAAAATGAATCACAAGACGGCTTGTTTTAAACTTAAATTTAATACCACATTGTTATGTTCTCTCAAGTTGCACTGTCATACGGCGACCCTATGAATGAGTGACCTCCAAAATGTCCTTTCCTCAACAGCCCTGCTCAACTCTTATAAACATCAACCTGTGGCTTCTTTTAGGGAGTCAATCTACCTCATATTTGCTCCTCCACTTTCCCTGCTGCCTTCAACCTTTCCCAGCATCACTGTCTTTCCAGCAAGTCTTGCCTTTTTATGATGTACCCAAAGTACGACAGCCTCAGGTTCATCATTTTTGCTTCCAGAGATAGTTCCGGCTCAATTTGATCTAGGACCCCCCTTGTTCATTTTTATGTCCAGACCAAGGTGTCCACAAAGCTGTCCTTCAGCAGCATATTTGAAACAATTCTTCTTCTTCTTCTTCTTCTTCTTCTTCTTCTTCTTCTTCTTCTTCTTCTTCTTCTTCTTCTTCTTCTTCTTCTTCTTCTTCTTCTTCTTCTTCATTATCATCTGCTGTCCTGCTTCGGCGTTGCTTTTTCACTTTCATCAAAAGTCGTGTTAGGTCTCTCCCAGTAAGATAGTGTCATCTACATATCTTAAATTATTGATGTCTCATCTGTCAGTTTTCACTGTTCCTTCATGAGAATCTAGTCTGGTTACATACATCTGCATACAGATTGAACAGATAAGGAGATAAATTGCCCTGTTGTCTGCCATCTTTGCCTATAGGAATATGTCTGTGAAGATTCTCAGTCATCCAGGTGAGTTTATCTGGAAGTTGAGTCATGGCATCTGGAGAGATAGAAACGCTTCGCTTCTCATCTAAACAGCTTCATCAGTCTGAAGAAAGCTAGTTGCGAGTCCTCCATCTTAGAGTTCGCTTTGACCTTTTGTCACCCTCATCTGAAATAGGCTCATAAGATGTAGGAAACTGTCCTGTCTCTCCATATTCTGTCCCGATGGTAGCTCCTTCTCCACATTACTCATCAGGGTACTCAAGTGCCAAAGCACACCCATTTCTTTCAGAACAAGCCCCAAACTTTACTTGAACCACCCCAGCAAAGGCATTGTTGTAGTCTGTAAAGCTGAGACTGTTCTTCTGAAACTCTCTGGTGCAGTCCAATAACCAGCAGATACTTGTAACATGATCTCAAGGGCTTCTTCTTCTTCTTTTGAATCCTGCTTGAACCTCAGCCATTTCTCACTCCATGTAAGGTAAAGCCCTTTCTCACCTTGAGCATCAGTTTACTTGCATGAGAAATTAGAGCAATGATCCTACAGTTGCTGCACTCCTCATCATCTCCTTTCTTGGGGAATGGAATACTGCATATGTTGAACATTTCCAACCTGCAGGCCCTTGTTTTGGTTTTTTTGGTATTTGTTGGCATAGTCTTCTTAGACCTTTGAGCAAGACTAGGAGGTGATACCTTTATAGGCTACTAGAAAGATAACAAACACACACTGCAAGCTGAGCTTTTGAGGGCATGCCCTCATTTTCAAAGCAAATACCAAGAGTCCAAGCATGGCAAAGGATGGCATTGCCGGGAGTTCTTGGCAAGGTGGTCACCAGGTAGTCTTGTGTGTGCGTGTCATGTCGTTACAGTCGTGACCCCATGTCCATGGAGTTTTCTTGGCAGGAATACTGGAGTGGTTTGCCAGTTCCTACTCCAGGCGTCTACAGCACCTGGTATTCCCTGGTGGTCTCCCATCCAACTACTAACCAGGGCTGACCCTGCTTAGCTTCCGAAATCAGGCGAGATCGGATGTGCTTAGGGCATTAGTTGAGTCAAAAAGCAGCAAGGATGTGTTATACAGAGTCATTCTTTAAACCGTATTTTAATAAGCACATTGAGCATTACAACTGGTGTATTTATTATTGTATTTTAAAGTATGTTTTACTGGTTTTCTAAAATGCATTTAGATAACCACTTTTTATAGTAGAGCACATTTAATTGTTTTCAATGGAATAATTTATTGCATTATTAATCTTACTTATATTTTTTATTATTATGAGCCACTTTGCATGTTTTTATGGGATAAAAGCAGCACATACATTACTTGCCATTTAATTCTTAGTCTACATGTATATAAATTTGCATCGCAAATTTGACAAAATGTAATTATTCAAATCTCACTTTTGATATGCCTAAAATTGGTGGGTAAACATATTAGGTATTATGGAGTGAAACCATTATCTGGACTGGGGAGCCAACTGGTGGTACATATGGGTTAAATCAAACACTAAACCATAAACATCATTAGAAGTGTGTGACAATTCCACAAAGCTACATGGCTACTTGATCACAGTGGTAAACAAATCCCATGTTTCCCTGCTGTTGATCAGTCACCAAACAGAGCCATCTAATTTGCAAAACAGGAAAGTTAGAAAGCCCATGAATGAAAGTGGATAGCTGCATGAAGGTGTCTACCCAATGTGTGGCAGCAGTGAAGAAGGCCAATTCCATGCTAGGGATTATCAAAAAGGGGATTGAAAATAAAACAGCCAACATTATAATGCCATTGTACAAAATGATAGTAAGGCTGCACCTAGAGTATTATGTAAAATTCTGGTTACCGCATCTCAAAAAAGATATAGTAGAGCTGGAAAAGGTGCAGAAGAGAGTGACTAAAATGATTACTGGGCTGGGGGACCTCCCTTATGAGGAAAGGCTAAAACATTTGGGCCTCTTTAGTCTGGAAAAAAGGCGCTTGAGGGGGGATATGATTGAGACATACAAAATAATGCAGGGTATGAGTAAAGTGGATAGAGGGAAGCTCTTCTCTCTTTCCCAAAATACCAGAACTAGGGGACATACACTCAAATTGAAGGCTGGGAGAGTAAGAACTGACAAAAGAAAATATTTTTTCACCCAGCGCATTGTAAGTCTTTGGAACTCCCTGCCACAGGATGTGGTGATGGCATCTGGCCTGGGTGCCTTCAAAAGGGGATTGGACAGATTCCTGGAGGAAACGTCCATCACAGGTTACAAACCATGATGGAGAAACCAGGGTACTTCAAGGGCCAGATGCAGGGGAGTGGTATCAGGAGACAGATATCTAGTCTCGTGCACTCCCAGACGCAACTGGTGGGGCCACTGTGAGATACAGGAAGCTGGACTAGATGGGCCTTTGGCCTGATCCAGCATGGCTCTTCTTATGTTCTTATGTTAATGCATTGGGAAAGAAATATAATTCAAGCTCTTAAGAGGTCTGTACTTCTAATAATGTGCCAGCTGCTATTAGCCCCACCCACCTACCCATAGTTATACTACTTTGATTTGGAATGAAGATTACTGTGTTTTGTCTGGGTCTCTTTCTGGTCTATCAGCTGTAATGGATTGAATGATATGATGATCGTTACTCCACTAAAAAGCTCACAAAAGGCACAGCAGGAAAGAATTGGGAAAGGGACAGATTTTTTTAAAAAAGATTCCTTTAAAATAAAATACCTTTCAAGATCAACAGCATTACATATAGATTAGATTGTAGAGACTGGTTATACAAAATGATAACTTTATACTATTAAGCACTATATCTTTTTACTTGTGTGTACATATTGCTTTCAGTATTGCAGAATTATACAATTTTTGAACAATAGACATTATAACATTCATTGTACAGTGTTACTTCCATTGTATTTTGAACATAGTCATTGATTTACAGATGCAGGTAATTTATTTTTTTCCTTCCTGATACGTGTCCCATTACTAAACACAGTCCAAAATGGATTAATGCACTGGCCTTCCAGCAGGATATATTCAGAATGGGCTGAACCAGCATGTTTATATAAGAAATGGAACAGGGGCAGCTCCAACTCATCAAAGCAGCTGTAAAAGTCAAAATTAAAGCTTGCCCACTCTAGTGCATGCCTGTACAGTATTGTCCATAACTGCTTGCACATGCATTTTACATGTGCTGTGCGTGGCTCACTGTGGCAGGGTTCTATTGGGCACCTTCTCCCTGTATTAACTTTGTTTGGACTGGAAATCTTGTCCTCAGCCATCTACCCCATTGTCCATCAGCCCATCCCTATAATATGGATAAGGATGCCAAACCAAATAACAGCAACACAAAAGATATATATTAGCCGTACAATAAATCCTATGGTAGAAAAACTTAAGTGACGCTTCTGCGGCGGAGGGGGCCCACTGTCAATGCTGCCACCATAGCCTTTATATAAGCAGTCAGGAGGGGCCCAGCCATAATCACAATGGCAATGCTTGTGGCTGTTGCATATTCCACGGCGATGGCATTTTTTGACATCACATTCATGCATCGAACGGGAGATATTCACACACTGGCTATCAATACACACCCTCCCAGGGCCACAAGGAGTGCCGTCTCTCACTGCCCCAATGTCTGTAGCCCCCATTCTGTTGTAGCCGATACTCCAGCAGCGCCCATTGCCAATGTGCGACTGAATTATGGCGCTGCGCTCCTCTAAAGAAGGCACATTGTCCACGTTATCGCACTGGATTCGGCCACAGAGGATATCTGCCGCGCGGCACTTGCTATACGTTCCATTTTTCAATCCACAGTTGCCAAAGCGATCGCCTTGAGTATTCATCTCTCTGAAGCAGTCCCCTGAAGCCGCTCTGGCTTTGGTGCCAAAGATGGTTTTACATTGCTCACTATGACCAGTGCATGTCCCACGATAACAGTGTGCATCATCCTTGCACGGGGTACCATCTTGCACATAAACATCTTCAGGACACCGCGCTGAAGTACCTGTGCAGTACTCGGGAAGATCGCAGGCGCTTGTGTTCTCTCGGCAAATAGTTTGAGCTGGAAGATGCTGGCACTTGGCGCAGCATTGGCCAAAAGCACAGGCGGCCCCGGAACGAAACAGACAGCTTGGCAGGCAACATGGATCCAACTCACATTCAGCTTTTGAACCACAGTCACATTGCTCCCCACTTTCCACTACGTTGTTGCCACAGTATTTAAGTTTGTGCCTCTTATCGGCGCCTGGTGGAATGAGCAAGCAACTGGAATCCCTTAGTTTGAAATAATCGTTATAACTGCAGTCGCTAAACTTGTCAGCCGTTGCCTGGACTGCAGACATAATGCAGGCATGCCGATTGCAGCTACAATACTTGTCATCATGTTTCATCCCAAGAACATGCCCTAATTCATGAGCAAATGTGTTAGAAAAATGGAATAAACTGGAAGTTGTATACGATTCGACTGCAGATCCCCACTGATTATCACAGATTGTTCCCATGTATGCTAATCCAAGCGTCGTTCCAAAACTCTTATATACAAACAAGTGGCCAGCGTCATGCTGCAGTCGATTAACAAGGGAGTCCCTTCTCCAAAGTGTAAAAGACAAAAGTGTGTCGTTTATGGTGTCAGAAATCTGTATGAGGTTCTTGACTGACCAGATCTCTAGTCCAGCTACAGACAGCTGAACAGGAAGTGGTTCATACAATGAATTTGCAATGTGGACAACCTCTAGAACTTGCATAGCAATAAGAGTTTCATTTCTGCCAAACTTCACAAATCGTTCGTGGTCCACTACAATGGCAACCTTCACGTACCTGGTGGGAGCCCACCACACTCTTCTGGATTCACTTTTGATCGCTCCATTCTCTGTGTTCTGCCTCATGATCGCTTGACGTTTTTGCTCTTCCTCCGTCAGCCCACACTTCATGCGGATGGCATCTCCTTTCTCTTCCAACCGATACACCACATGTTGGAAAGTAGCCGATGTCTGGACAGGTTCAATTTCGTAGGTCTCATTTTCCAGTTGCAAGAGACCCCTGAGCCCTCCTGAGCAGGTGCTGAGCGTTACCAGAGAGGAAGACTTGCCTTGGACGAAACCATGGTAGAAGCAGTCATCCCTAATGAATGGATAATCCACCTGGAGATCCCCTTCCTTACTGTAGGTGAAGATAGGGAAGCGTTTAGGGGTCAGATTTCTCCTCTGCTTGAGATACAGAATGTATCCTTTCCCTCCAATCTGCAAAAAATAGGTGACATTCTGGTGCTCTCTTCCATATTTGGGAGCCAGTTTCCGCGGGATAGTCACCTCATAAGAGGCATATCTAAAGCCTTGAGGTGGCATCTGTCCTGCCGTCTCCATCAGGATGTTCCTCAAGAACACCATGAGCAGCCACGCCAGAGTGCTTGTGATTTTACCATAGAGAGGAAGGAATCCCCTGAAGTACATCCTCTGGCATCTCACTGCAGAACGGGAACACCTCCGCAGCTGTGGACGGTCTGCAAAGAAGATGGGAAGGGTCTGCATTTGAATGAGAAGAGGAAGAGGATTCTGTGCCTAGCAACAGTCAATGGAGGGTCCTTTGGAATGGAGGCGGAGCTTGAAGGTTCACGAATGGAACAGAATGGAACAGAGGAAGAAGTGGAATAAGAGGGTCCATCTCAACTATCCGTATATATATTAAAAAGTACATGACATCTTCAGGGCACAGTGGAATTCCAGTCCCTTATCCTTGCCTCACTTTTTAAGTCTGCTTTGAGAGCGAGTACTAAATTACTAGATGGATCACTGAAGATTCCTTGTCATTTCTAACAGCAATATACCTATTAATAACTAACAAAAAGTGTACTGATAAAGGATTTCCTCTTCAATTTTCTATTCCCCATCTCACTCCAGACCTATCATATATATACAGTATATAACCAGTAGAGATGGCCACGAAATGGAAATACAGTGTTTCATTTCATTTTGTTTCTTTAGTAGTTTCATTTCGTTTGTAACAAATTTTATAGTAGTTTTGTTACAAAATGAAACGAAACAAAATGCTATCTCTAGAGGTACCAAAATGGCAGGGGAGCTTCCTCAAGTTCCTCCCTGTAAGCCCCCCAAATTTGGAAAGGTTTGGGGACCAGGGGCTGAGTTATTAAACTCCAAAGGGGGTGCCCCTAGGGGAAAAATCATTCTAATTGAATCGGGAAGCTTCCCCCCACCCCCACAGGTGAGCGATTAGTGGCTTCGCTTTATATCCTGATTCAACTGGAATGATTTTTTTCCTAGGGGCACCCCATTTGGAGGTTAATAATTTAGCCCACTGACCCCCAAATCTTTCCAAATTTCAAGGGCTTACAGCAGGGGTGTCCAAACTTTTTGCAAGGAGGGCCAGATTTGGTGAGGTGAAAATGTGAGTGGGCTGACCATTCAACCGCATTTGGCTTCAGGCCGGACTTTGGACAAGCCTAGGACATGCAAGGAAGTGGGGAGGACATTGCAGCAATGGGGCCAGGGGGGTAGGCTGGCCAAGTGGCTGGGAGGAGGGGGGGTGGATAGAGGCAGGGAGGGCAAACAAACTGTAAAAATGTAAGCTGACGTCTCCGTCCAGTATGGGGAGGGGCCAGCTGGCAGGGATGCGTGACAGGCTGAGCCGGTGGGGAGAAGAGGCTGCGGGCCACTCAAAATTTGAAAACGGGCCGCATTTGGCCCCCGGGCCTGACTTTGGACATGTCTGGCTTATAGGGAAGAGCTTGAGGAAGCTCCCCTGCCATTTCCTCTAGGCCTAGAGAGAAAAAATGGTGTTTCATGTTGTGATGAAATGCAACCTACTGTTTTGTTATGTAACAAAGAAACAGTGCTTCAGTTTTCATTTTGTGCCCATCTCTAATAACTACAGTATAATTCCAAGTTAAACACTGAATTAGAAAAGTGCATGAGTACATCAATAATATTGTGTCCAAAACACCCCATAAACCATTAGTTATAGAAGGGAGCAATCCAAGCGAAAAGTCCTATCTTTTGAATAATTTTGTGAAGTAGAAATTACAGGCTTGCTCTGTGCTAAATTTTGAGGGGCTTGGACAACTACTTCTTACGCTTTTTGTTTTTGCCTTTTTTAAAAAATATGGTTCCCACCCTCACTTCCAGTGTAGTCATTTTCTTATCTCTTTTTATGGCACATGATAAATTCTGTATTTATTTTTCAATTGCTTACTGCTGCTACATTCTTTTTGAGAGAATTAAAGTTGATCCTGTTGGAATTTTATTTACAACCTCACATGCTGTCTGTAGTTAGAGTGACTGGAAGGGTATTTTCTGGGCTGAGGTGATTGTCTGTCTCTCTAGCACTAACCAATCTTTCCTTCCAGTTTTTGAATTCAAAGCAAGTCCCCTCCTTCTGCTGAGTATTCTATCCTTTCTTTTGTTGGTTGGTGACAGTTGTGCATTGCTGTTGAACTGTTTGGTTGGTTGCTAATGTTTGTGCAGTAAAGGAAGCAACATAGATAAGCCTGTAGTTTCAAGTAACTGCAAGTAAATAAATCTGTTTATATATATTCTTTCTCCTACAAATGTCTCAGAGTGAGTTAATTGAGACTTTAAGTTCAGTGAGAAAGAGGTGAACTCTGTGGAACTCTAAGGGAATTAGCTACAGCAGCTCCACTGTGAAGACAGATGAAATTCAAGGCTGTACAGAGGCCGCAGGACAAAGCAATTCAGATGTTTCCACAACAAGGAACTGCAGTTCATTTGTGTGGGTGGGGAGGTGGCTAGTGAAAGCATCTATTTCTCCTTCCTGTCTCTGAAGAATTCACTGGTATTTGAAGGACCGTGGTTGATTTTTCAGGTGAAAGAGGACTGGGCATGCAGGGCTTATCATATTCCAAAATGAAATCCTTCCTGCTCAGGGAGAACCAGACATGAACAATATTGCCTCACTGCACCACTGAGCTCCATCCCCTGTTCTCCACTCTCTTCTTTGTGTCCTTTGTGTTCTTTGCATCTCCCATGTTTAGGCCAACCTTCACTTCCAATATCGACATGGAACACTTGAATAGGGTGAGCAAGCGCTGCTCCCCTTCCTAAAGTCCTTTTTATAATGGTGCCACAGTCAGTCAAGCTAATTCACCTCAAAGAGCCACGTTCATCTAACAGGAGTTTATTGGATGGAAAAGTTGAAGTGGTGAATATGAACTCACTAAAAAAACAAAGACAAAAATCAAACACTACAAGTCACAGAGGAACATTTTAAAAAGATGCCTCCCATGATTTTCAGAGTCGGTTTCAAAGACAAATGATTTCTCAAGGAGATAATGGAATGTCCTTTGTCAAAGGCTGTGATACAAAGCTACCAAAATGCTAAAACCTCTTAATATATACAAATATTTAGTGTTGACAATAGTTGACTTCCAAATGCAATGGAGATTGAAGCCAGCTTATCTCAAGAGGTGAGTCTGTGTGTGACGGTGTTGATCTCTCTTGTGATCACAAGAGAGCCAAAAATCCAAGCCAACAAAAGCAAGAGAGATGAGACACTCTTACTTCATGATGATTCAGATTAAACAAACATACATCCCATGTAGGACCCTGTCCTCAACAGCAGCACAAATGCTGATATTGATTGGCTTTAAGTAATTTAGCTCATCCAGGTTTAGACCATAAGAAGAATTATAATAGGGTTATAGATTTCATATGTCCATGTATTTTAGCATTTGTACTTTCAGCATTTAAACTCTCTTTTGAATTTGAAAACTGTAATTTGTAATAGGCACCGTAACCATTTATTGTACATTTTGTCATTGTGAAACTAACATGTCCCCACAGCCTTTTTTGCAATGGATTTATTAGAGCCCAGAAGAGCAACTATAGCAGATCTTGGCATTCTGATCCAAGTTACAACTGCCCCAGCCTTCATCTCTTGTAGATGGGATATGAATTAGTAAAGCAACCCAACTGCTCATTTAGATTTTGGTGGAAATGCACTTTTTATTTCGGAATCAGGCTTTTCGCCTGGGTGTGTGTTCCATCATTTAAGAGCAGTTTTATTTTCCCCAAGTGGAGAACAGGGAAACATTACTGTCTAAAATATAGGACAGAGCACAGAGCTCAATGTTTCTTCCCTGCTCCAGAATCTAGTTCTTCATAAACCTTGGAGACAAATGTCATTAAAAAGTAGCTTCAAAGATAGTAGTATAGTATTCTAATTTTTACATATTCAAATGCACGACTGCACGATATACTCCACGATTTCCTGTACACAGGTTTTGTGCACTGAGTGTTCACATCCGTACATTGTCCAAATCTGTCACCTCGTAGGCACCTCCTTCCTGTTAAGGCTCTGCTGGATGAATCCTTTGCTGCTGTCTTCTACACTGGTACATCAGATTCTTCCTGAAAAACAAAACCAGGCCAACACACAACGAAACAGCAAAAAGGGCCAATGCAATTCCTGTTTTGGTCAATCCATCTGCTTTGGAAACATTCACATTACATTGAGGAGGAGGTCCACTGTCAATGCTGCCACCATACCCTTTATATAAACAGTCGGGAGGGGCCCATCCGCAATCACAGTGGCAATGTTTGTGAGTGTTGCATATTCCCCGATTATGGCACTTTGTGATATTACAGTCATACTCCAAAAGGGATACATTCACACAGTCTCCATTAATACACATCATGTCTTGGCCACAAGGAGTGCCATCGATCACTGCTCCAAAATCAGCAATCTTCACTCCACTATGGTAGTCCACACCCCAGCACTGACTACTGCCAATCTGTGACTGAACTATACTACTGTGCTCCTCTAAAGAAGGTAATTCTTTAATATTTTCACACTGGATACGGCCACACAGGATATTCTGAGCATGGCATCTCTTGTAAATTCCATGTTTGAGGCCGCAGTTGCCAAAACGATCACCACGAATGTTCATCTCTCTGAAACAATCTTCTGAAGCAGTGGTAGCTTCCTTGCCAAATATCATTTTGCAGTGGCTGTTGTGAGTGGTGCAATTCCCGTGATAGCAGTATGCACCATCATTGCATGGGGCACCATCTTGAACGTAAACATCTTCAGGGCATCTCTCTGAAGATCCATCACAGTACTCTGGAAGATCACAGATGCTTATGTTTTCTCTGCAAACAGATTGAGCTGGAAGGTACTTACAGCGGGCACAACACTTGCCAAAAGCACAGCTGGCACCAGAACGCAATTTACAGGTAGATTGGCAGCATGGATCCAACCTGCATTCGTCTTCTGACCCACAGTCACACTGTTCTCCATTCTCCACTATTTTGTTGCCACAGTATTTGACTTTATACAGTTTATCAGGGTTTGGTGGAATTAACAAGCAGTCAGAGTTCCTTAGTCTGAAATAATCTCTGTAACTGCAGTTGCTAAATTTATCAGTGTTGGCTTGAAATGCAGACATAACACAGGCATATCGATCACAGGTGCAATATCCATCATCGTGCATCATGCCAAGGTTATGTCCTTGTTCATGAACAAATGTGTTAGAAATTAAGAACAAACTCGAAGTCATATAAACTATAACAGCAGCACTATAATAAATGCTACAAATTGCTCCGACACGCGCTACTCCCAGCTTAACTCCATAAGTTTTATATACAAATAAATGGGCAACATCATTTGCCAGACGTCTGTTTAATGTGTCTTCCCTCCATCTAGTGAATGACTCAAGTGTTTCTATTAAGTTCCTGGTAACAGCTATGAGATTGTGTTCCGACCAGATCTCCAGTCCTGCCAGTGATATCTGAACAGAAAGTGGCTCATAGAATGAATTTGCGGTATGGAGGATATCCAGAATTTGTATAGCAGTCAGAGTTTCATTTCTGTTGAACCTCACGTATCGTTCATGTTCCACCACAATGGCAACTTTCACGTACCTTGTGTGCGTCCACCAGTCTCTTTCAGGAGCACTTTTTGCCTTCCAGTTCCTCACATTCTGAATCATGGCTTTTTGGTGATCTTGCTGTTCCTCTGTTAGCCCACACTCCATAGGAATGTCATCTTCTTTTTCTTCCAGTTGATAGACCACGTGTTGAAAGGTAGGTGACGCTTGGATGGGTTCAATCTCATAGGTCTTGTTTTCGAATGTCAAGAGACCCTTTAGACCCCCTAAACAAGTATTGAGGGTGACCAGAGAGGAGGGCTTTCCTTGTACAAATCCCTGGTAGAAGCAGTCGCTCCTAATAAATGGATAGTCTACCTGGAGGTGGCCCTCATTAGTGTAGGTAAAGACAGGAAGGTTTTTAGGGACAAAGTTTCTCTTCTGCCTGAGATGCACCAGGTGCCCCTTCTCTTCTATTTGCAAAAAATAGGTTGCATCTAGCAGTCCTTTTTCTCCGTACCTGGGCATTAACTTTCTTGGGATGGTCACCTCATATGAAGCGTACCTAAAACCCTGGGGTGGTTTCTCTGGTGCGGTTTCATCCAGGGCATTCCACAAGATCAGCACCGGCAGCCAGGTAGAACGGTTCATTGTTTTCCTTGGGAGAGAATCCACTACAGCACTACCCTCAGTCTTATTGGGTTTGACAAGGAAGCCTTATGCGGTCCTGGGCGCCTCCGAGCAAAGGTGGAGAGAAAGCTGCAGGAGCACTTGTGGAGGAGAATTCCGACTGTAATAACTGTCAATGAGGTTTCCTTTGGAATGGGGGGCGGAGCTTGGAGGATAAATGATAGAAGACCATGGAGAGACAATGCCATTGGATGGCTAGTACTGAAATGGTGATTGGTGAAAGGCAGGTGTTGGTGTGTGAGAACATGGGAATTGTTCCCATGTTGCCCAATAAATAAATAAATAAACCACTGACAGTAATGAAAGAGGTGTGCCATTCAGAGGCCACCATGTAGAGGAGGCTCCTCCGTGCTTGCAAGTGGCGTCATTTTGTTTGCAAAGCCACCCAGAGTAATTGCTTAGTCACGAGATGGATGAACTAAAAATTTAAACAAACAAGCAAACAAAAACTTCAGCTGCCTTCTCAGGCTATGTTCTTGTCTGCTCTTTTTATCTTGATCTACTGGTAGTAACAATGATAGAGTAAAACTAGGCAACTGTTAATGCAGGCTTTGCACAGGGACCTGGCTAAATCTTCCAAAAGAAGCATGAAAGCAATAATTGCCTCATAGGCACTATGTCCAAGTCCAAACTGATGAAAACAGGTTGGTTGGGGGATCCATTTTAGGATCATAAGCAGGGAGAGAGATGCAGGCAACACCATTGTTCTTGATTATGATGACTGATAGATATACCTTAAAAAAAAACCCACCAGAATAAAGTGCTTAATAAAGAAATTAGAGATGGGCAGGAAACAGAAAAATGGTGTTTCGTTTTATTTTTCGTTTCTTTTTTTACGTTTCATTTCATTTCATTTTTAACAAATTCTTAAGTAAAAATTTGTTTCATATTTTTGTTTCATTTCATTTTTAAATTTTTCTTAAAACACTGTCTCTCTCATATGGATTTTTGGCAGAGAGAGAAAGATGCAGAAAGTGACTTTACGCCCGAGGAAGCAAACCAACTACAGAGGCAGAGAGTGTGTTTGGGGCTCCAAGTCACCCAGAGCCAGGGACGTGACTCTAGCCCCATAGAAGCAAGCCAGCAACCACAGATTTTTGTCTTTGTTTTTTTAGTGAGTTCATATTTACCACTTCAACTTTTCCATCCAATAAACTCCTGTTAGATGAACGTGGCTCTTTGAGGTAAATTAGCTTGACTGACTGTGGCACCATTATAAAAAGGACTTTAGGAAGGGGAGCAGCGCTTGCTCACCCTATTCAAGTGTTCCATGTCGATATTGGAAGTGAAGGTTGGCCTAAACATGGGAGATGCAAAGAACACAAAGGACACAAAGAAGAGAGTGGAGAACAGGGGGTGACTTTGCCCCCAAGGAAGCCACCCAGTTAGTCAGAGAGACTCTGAAGGCCTACAAGGACTCAAGAACAAAAGATCCCGATTGAACAGGACATCAAGTAATAAAATATGGTGCTATAACCCTAGAGAGAGAGAGAGAGAGTTTATGGAAATGAAGCCACTACTGACCCTGCGGTCATGCAGAGAGGCTTATTGGCAGGCTGGCAGGCAGAAATTTGAGAAAGGCAGGCAGGCAGGCATTGTAGGAAGGGAGGCAGGCAGGCAGGCAGTGGAACAGGTGGAGGAAGGTGTGGTATGGACCTATGGGTTGGGGGCAACCCCAATCTGGAAAGGTTAAACATTATAAAGGTCAACCTTTCCATGGTCCCAGGGTCCAGCCATGAGTGGCG
Organism: Phrynocephalus forsythii; assembly: GCA_029282475.1. NCBI lineage: Eukaryota > Metazoa > Chordata > Lepidosauria > Squamata > Agamidae > Phrynocephalus > Phrynocephalus forsythii. Next base: position 142,663,669 of record JAPFRF010000001.1, read on the forward strand.
TGGCCTCAGTATGTCACCCAAGTGGGAGAACACCCATTCACTCTGGAAGCTAGTTGGGGGTGGGGGAGGTCTAACACCAGACTCAAAAGCTGGGGCCTTGGTCACACTGGTCTGGGGGGGGGATCTGACGTTAGGGGCTGGAGAGGGTCTGATGTTAGGGGCTGGAGGGGCTCGGTCATGTACTCCCTCACCATGTTCCGAGCAGGGTCCTGTCCTTCTGCCTCCCTTCCTTCCACTGAGCAGGAGACTGCTATTGCTAGGGAAGAGGCCAAGTACGTAGCTGGAAGTGAACTTGACCTCTGGGTATACCTGGAAGAGGAGGACCCTTGGGATGAGTCCTCCTCTGCCTCATTCTGGCTGCCTTGCGGATCTTGGGAGTGCCTGCCCTTGTGCTGCAACAGCCATGCGAACCTCACGGCATGAAGGTCCGCAAGGCTGCCCACCAAGGACCCCTTGACTCGAGGGTCGCAAAGGCAAGCCAGCTTGTACAACCTTTCCGTGCTCAGTGGACAAAGGCACATATCCAGGCCAGTCAAAAGCCTCTCAGCCAAGGGTCTGCTCCTTGGGATGAGAGAGGAACCCTCCCGGAGAGAGGCCTCAAGGCCTTGGCGAAGGGCATGTACAAGGGGGAATACATGCCCCAGACTGGTGTCGGGACTGCTTAGGACATTGGTGGTGTTCTCAAATAGCTGCAGGATATCCGCCATTTGGCCTAGGGCAAGCCACTCGGTGGCACCAATGTCCAACTCCCTTCCCCATGGCAGAATGGGAGTTATGGACATGATGCCCTCCAACACGTCCTTCTGCTCCACCAGGCGTTTCACCATTTTGTACAGTAGGTGGAGATCCACCTGGTGGGTAGGTCTTGCAGAAGGATGTGCTCAGGTTGCCCCAGCTCCGCCTGTTTCTCAGGCAGCATCCTGGCAGCCTTGACACTCTGTAAGAGGTGCCCGACTCGCTGCCTGCACTTGTCCAGTAGGGCCTTGGTCTCCCTGGTCCCCTCACACCAGGAGTCCCTAACTGGACCCAGTCCAAAGGCATCGTGCACCACAAGATGGAGTTTGTGGGAAGTGCACACGATGCCCTCAAGCCCAGCCTTTTGAAGCATGGCTACCATGTTACGACCTGCATCCGTAACTACAGTACAAAGCCATGCTTCACCTGCCCCTCGGGTGCCCAATCTCGCAGGGCAGACATGAGGACCTTGGCGATGTGGGTGCCTGTCGCTGAGTTCTCCATGCTTTGTGCCTGGAGAAGGGCCACCCGGTGCCCTCGGGGTTGCCCTTCCACTTCCCCTTATGGCTCTTCCTCGGATGCCCTGCTGACAAGGACACCCTACGGATGCCACCAATGAGCCATCAGGGATAGGTACCCGTAGTGCCCACCGGTCAGAGGGCAGTTGTAAAGTGGGACCGGTGCTTTTCAATCTGTTCATAAATGACCTGGAGACAGGGATAAACAGTGAGGTGGCCAAGTTTGCCAATGACACAAAACTTTTCCGTGTGGTAAAAACCAGAGAAGATTGTGAAGAGCTCCAGAAGGATCTCTCCAAACTGGGGGAATGGGCCGAGAAATGGCAAATGCGTTTTAATGTAACCAAATGTAAAGTAATGCATATTGGGGCAAAAAATCCAAACTTCATCTATCAACTCATGGGCTCTGAGTTATCCGTGACGGATCAGGAAAGAGATCTTGGTGTGTTGGTGGACAGCTCCATGAAGGTGTCTCCCCAATGTGTGGCAGCGGTGAAGAAAGCCAATTCCATGGTAGGGATTATCAAAAAGGGGATTGAAAATAAAACAGCCAACATTATAATGCCATTATACAAAACAATAGTAAGGCCCCACCTGGAGTATTGTGTACAATTCTGGGCATCTCAAGAAAGACATAGTGGAACTGGAAAAGGTGCAGAAGAGAGCAACTAAAATGATTACTGGGCTGGGGCACCTCCCTTATGAAGAAAGGCTAAAACATTTGGGCCTCTTTAGTCTGGAAAAAAGGAGATTGAGGGGGGGATATGATTGAGATATACAAAATAATGCAGGGTATGAGTAAAGTGGATAGAGGGAAGCTCTTCTCCCTCTCCCAAAATACCAGAACTAGGGGACATACACTCAAATTGAGGGCTGGGAGAGTAAGAACTGACAAAAGAAAATATTTTTCACCGTTGTAAGTCTATGGAACTCCCTGCCACACAATGTGGTCATGGCATCTGACCTGGATGCCTTCAAAAGGGGATTGGACAGATTCCTGGAGGAAAAGTCCATCACGGGTTACAAACCATGATGGAGATGTGTAACCTCCAGGGTTTAAACCAGGGTACTTCAAGGGCCAGATGCAGGAGAGTGGTATCAGGAGACAGATATCTAGTTTCATGCACTCCCAAACACATCTGGTGACCCGCTGAGATACAGGAAGCTGGACTAGATGGGCCTTTGGCCTGATCCAGCATGGCTCTTCTTATGTTCTTATGTTAACATAAGAACATAAGAACATAAGAAGAGCCATGCTGGATCAGGCCAAAGGCCCATCTAGTCCAGCTTCCTGTATCTCACAGCGGCCCCACCAGATGTTCTTATGATCTTCTGACCTCTGCCCTGCTGCAGCTGGGCATGGACCATCTCCCTGATGGATTGATAAAGGGAGGGCATCACCCGCCTGCTCAGGGTACGCCATTATGGAGGCTCATATCAGGGAGCCAGGTGCTTCAGCAGGTGCCTGAATCCTGCTGACTCCACAAAGGAGAGTGGAAAACCACTCACAGCCACCATTTCACCTACGACACTAGTGATAGCCTCCTGGGCCTTGCCCCTAGCATGCTGGCTTGAAACCCCCTGACAGGCACCACTTCTTGCAGAGTGGCCTGCCTCTTAGCTCGCTCAGTGAAAAGAGAAGGGGGGGAATGAAACTTACCAATGCCAAGCCCTCCTCGCTGTTGCCACTGCATGCCAGCCACCATATGGAGGAGTGGGCTGGGGACTTAAACAACTTTGAACTTCCCGCTCAGAAGTTCAAGTTCAAAACCTCCAATCCTGCACCCAGCAATGCAGCAGAGCCAGGGCCACAAGGAGGTGCAGACTGTGGGGCACATTGGTGTCCCACAAGTTTAGATAAGTGGGACCCTGGCCTTTGCAGGGGTAGGGGGAACCACCTGGCAGCAGCCCACCCATCCTCACCCCTTCACTCAACTGGGCCCCATTGGGCCCGTATCAGCCCTCCGGCCACATGTGCACCTGGCACCTCACCAGGAGAGATAGAGTGTGTGTGTGCATATGATGGATTCTGGGTAGCCGCCCCGTCACTGCTGCAGCAAGACGTGGGGCTGGGAGTGAGCGCATACAGAAGGGGGAGCAAAGGGGAGGTGGGGCAGCAGGACTGAGCACTGCCCCCCCCCGAGAGAAGACAGCATCCCCAGGTGTGTGCTCTGCCTGAGCCTCTCTGGCTGGTGCAAGGGCCAATGTAGGCCGGGGACATCCAGAGCCCCTTATTGGGCCGGGATGGCAAGGCGGTTGCTCCCTTCGGAGGGGCGAGGGATGGGAGGGTGGGCAAGGTTGACTCTGAGACCAACAAAGCCGGCACCCGGAGTGCTGTGGCTGCTTGCAGAGCTGGTGGGGAGGGCATCTGGGGGAGAGTCCAGCCCTTCTTTATGCCCCCTGTCCCCGGGTGGGGTGGGGGGTGGGAAGGGCTCAGGGTAAGTGCCTGGGGAGAGGAAGGGGTACCCAAGGGAGATGAGGGAGGAGAAGGAGAAGGTAGGCCGCCTCTGTCGGGGAGCCCCCACTGACCTGCAACCCTACCTGTGGGCCCCTGGCCTTGGTGCAGGAACCCGGCCCCAGCCCACTTCCAGGACAGTGCCCCCCCCAATGAAATGGGAGCTTGGCACCATGGCAGGGGTGGGTCCGGCCCCCCACAACATTTGAAGTATAGTGAACCAGCCCCCTGTTTAAAGAGTTTGAGGACCCCTGGTTTAACTTCCTCCCCCCCCCACAAGGGTGGGAAAGATTGTTTTGCAAAATAGCAGCACACAGTAATGCAGCAACGGAGCCAGAAGCTTCTTGGATTGTACTGTCGTCCTAAAAAGTGCTCCATCCCAGCACATGAATATAGCCACCAGAGGGAAACAAGTATGCACAGGAAAACAAGAAAAAGGCAGAGTATTGGAAACATAGCAGCCAAGATGCAACATAGTCACAGATCATTGGGACACCACTGGCCAATCTGAGCCATCCCAAAGAGTCTACAACCAATCAATTGTGGTCTCCAGGAGAACATGGGCTTTTCATTGATGACATTTTTGATGACACATTTTCCCACTGAGACTTGCTGCCCACGGGTATTTTTTTCTTTCACATTTTAAACCCCACAGTTGAGACTGCTGCTGCTTGGCTTTGTTTTCTGAATAAATTGAAAGCACATTTCTACTTTTGAAATTCCAAATTGCACATTGCACAAGAGTAGGAAAGAGAGAGGTTTCTTGTAGACTGATTATCATTTGCAACAGGGTGCAATATTGTTCTCCACTGGCTTTAAGGAGCAGCATTGCAAATAGTGTCACACCTGACATGAATTCATAGAGCAGTGAAGTCTTTCTGTTTGAAATGGGGCTTTTATTAAGAATGCACAATAACTCCTTTCAGACAAATGATACTTTCCCTCCTATTGGCTTACAAAGAAGATTTCTTGTGGTTAAATTGGGACAACACTCACAAAACGAGAATTCTTCAAGGTTAAACTACTTGTTAAGATAAATTTAATAAAAAAGTTTTTAAAAGTAACAACATATATGTACATATATAACATAAGATTTCCTATTATTTCCTCCAAACATTTTAAATGTTGTATGTGTTTGCTTTCTTAGACTGTTTCACTTGATTCTTCTGGGGAGATACTTGAACTAGATCGTCTCAAATGATTTCTCAATATACTCTTGCAAAATACAGCAAAACTAATACCCATCACAGCAGCAATCAAGAAAATCAAAACTCCTGCAATAGTTCCTATAAAGATCCCACTTCTGTCTTCCGAAGCAGGTCCACTGTCAATGCTGCCACCATAGCCTTCATATAAGCAGTCAGGTGGGGCCCAGCCATAATCACAGTGACAGTGCCTGTGGGTGTTGCATACCCCCCGATTATTACATTTGGTGACATTACAATCATACATCAAGAGAGACGCTTTCACGCAGTGCCCACTAATACACATCATGTCAGTGCCACACGAAGTACCATCTTTTACTGCTCCAATATCGGCGATCTCCATTCCACTGTGGTAGTCCGTACCCCAGCACTGATGATGGCCAATCTGTGTCTGAATGATGGTGCTGTGATCCTCCAAATCAGGTATGATCTCAACGTCTTCACACTGGATCCGGCCACACAGGATGTCCTTAGCATTACACATTGTGTAGGTGCCATGCTTAAGCCCACAGTTTCCAAAGCGATCATGCCGAGCATTCATTACTCGGAAACAATTATCTGAAGCAACTTCTGCTTTGGAGCCAAATATCATTTTACACTGCCCATTATGAGTAGTGCAACTCCCGTGGTAGCAGTAGGCACCCTCATCGCATGGGGTCCCATCTTGAACATAAACGTCTTCTGGACACGTCTCTGAAGTCCCATTGCAGTATTCTGGAAGATCACAGATCCCTATAGTTTTTCTACAAACAGATCGAGCTGGAAGATACTGACAGTTGGTGCAGCATAATCCAATAGCACAAGCAGCACCTGGACGCAACATGCAATTAGACTGACAACACAGGTCTAATTTACACTGAGAGTCCGAGCCACAATCACACTGTTCTCCGTCTTCCACTATTCTGTTGCCACAGAGTTTAAGTTTATACATTTTCTTGTGGTCTGGGGGAATTAACAAGCAATGAGAGTTCCTTTTATTAAAATACGCATTATAACTACAGTTACTAAATTTATCAGTGCGTGAATGAAATGCTCGCATAATGCAGGCACTTCGATCACAGCTACAGTATTTTTCATCATGCATCATACCAAGATTATGTCCCAATTCATGCGCAAATGTGACGGTCACGTCAAACAAGTTAGAAGTCATATATGATGTAACACCAGTTCCATAATAGTTACTACAAATTTGTCCTAAAAACGCTATTCCAAGTGTTAACTCATAGCTCTTGTATATAAATAAATGTCCAGCATCATTCTGTAGACGTTTTAATAACACAATTCTTCTCCAATCACTGAAAGCACGAAGTGTGGACTCCATGTGGTCAGATTCATCTATGAGGTTCCCCCGTGTCCAGATCTCCAGTCCAGCTATAGATAAATGGACAGAAAGTGGCTCAAAAAATGATTGTGCAGTATGAAAGATGTCTAGAATTTGCATGGCAACAACAGTTTCGTTCCTTCCAAACCTTACATATCGTTCATGGTCCACCACAACGGCAACCTTTACATGCCTTGTATGTGACCACCACTCTCTTCTAGACTCTCTTTTGGCTACTGTGTTACCTGTCTTCTTCATCATGGCCTCTTGTTGTTTTTCTTCTTCCTCTGTAAGTCCACAACCCATGAGAACAGCACCTTCCTTTTCTTCTAGTCGATACACCACATGTTGAAAGGTAGCAGATGCCTGGACAGGTTCAATTTCATACGTCTTGTTTTCTAATTGCAGGAGTCCCCTAAGACCTCCTGAGCAAGTGCTCAGGGTGACCAGAGAGGAAGACTTGCCTTGGACAAAGCCATGGTAGAAACAGTCATCCCTGATGAACGGATAGTCTACCTGGAGCTTTCCTTCCTTACTGTAGGTGAAGATGGGGAATTCTTTAGGGACAAAGCCCTTCTTCTGCCTGAGATGCACCATGTGGCCCTTCCCCTCAAATGCCAACAGGTAACTGATACCATGGGGGTCTTGTTGTCCATATCTAGGTGCCAGTTTCCTTGGGATGATCACTTCATAAGAAGTATACTTAAAACCCGGTGGCACTGATTGCGCAACATCACCATTCAAGGTACTACTCAAGACCATCAGCAGCAGACAAGAACGGCTCGTCATTTCACTAGACACAAGAAAGAATATCTTGACATGTATCTTTATCCTTCAGAGAAAAGCACAGTGCAGTTGTTGACAGGAAAGAAGCAAAATGGCTAGGATTCTATGTGTGGATTAGAAGAAGGGTTAGAAGGAAGATTCTGTACATAGTAACAGACTATGGAATTACCTTTGGAATTGGGGTGGAGTTTAGAGGATTTAGAAGCAGATGGTGGAAGCACAGCAGGAAGAATTGTCCTGTTGCCATGGATCTAAACCACCTGGTATTTTTCAGGTATAATTTAAACACCTTGACTTATTATTTTTTTTTAAATCCGCTGTGCTCCAGTAAGGTGTTTCAAGTAATATCTAGGAATCAGGGACTGAAGAGATGAGATGACAGTTTAAAATCTTCCTTTGGTATAGTAGAGGTGGTACCTGTACTGCTATTCTGACAAATATGTAAAGCTGAACTTGAAGATTGTATTCAAAGGAAAAAGATGATGATGAGACGCTGGAGATATCTATAAATGAATAGTGATAGTATGATGCTCTGGGTCCACCAGAAGTATTCAAAAATCTAGCAATATCTAGTTGGTATGCTGAGGATAACACAATATGGCAAAAATCACTTCATTTTTAATAACATAAAATATTAGCATTAGTACAAGCGGAGAACCTCTACCTTAAGTATCCTCACATAACTCTTATTATACTCTTTGTTTTCCTACTACAAAGAGATTTGCCCAGCTAACTATGGCCTTGTCTCGCTGTAGAGAATCTATGGATACTTTGAGATCCAAGAAATACATTTACTAAAAATACCAGCATAAGTGATGAGTCATATGTAACTCTCTGGCATTTTCAACAACAATGGGTATTTTCTTATGATGAGCCAACAATAACAAATAGATATCGTCCTCATTTTAAAATTTTTCAAGCCTTTTATATAATATAGTCTAAACATGGCCACCTCAAAATCGGATACTTTGGGTCCTCAAGCAAGATGCAAATCTGAATGTAAGTAAGGGAATATATAAATATTTAGGATAGAATCCCTTCTACCATGAGGTCCTCATGGTACATTTCCCTTCACTCCAGTCATATGGTATCCCATTTATGTACCCAGTAGTCACAAACAAAACAGCTCATTGATCAGCGATCTGCTGTAGTAGTTCAGCAACACACACTCTTTCTCTCTTCTGTTTCCCAGAAATGATGTCCCAGAGCACTATCATACTGCTGTTGATTTATAGATTGCTTAAATATGTCACTGTCCTAAATTTGAACCCCCCCCACATATACTTCAGTCAAAGAGGGTATTGAAACATTTTTATCCTGGGTGTCCCTTTTTGTCCCTTTTGGGGGACCTTTCTAAAGGTTCTCTCTTCTTTCTTGGTTTAATGCCCCATACTTTGCTCTCTGCTCCAACACCTATTGCATTTTGTTATTGTTCGGAAGCCTTATTGGACTATACTAAGGGATAATTTCACTTATTTGGAGTAGATGATGGAGGCTGTTGTGTGTTGACAGGTTGACATGAATGCTATAGAGAGAAAAGAACACAGGGCACCCACAATGATCTTGATCTGTTCATAAAGATCATGATTTCACAGAGATAGGTAGGAGCAAGAAATCAGAGATATGCCATCTTCCCAAGGTCCCCCTGATTGCTGGCATCTTGCTTGATAAATTTTTACGATCATGACTGGCATGTTGGTAAATAGTCAAATAATGTTTTTAAAAGTTTTTGAGGGGAAAGGTGAGGAAGACAGAATACTTTGGTAAGTGTAATTTTATAGCATCCAGAATTGGAGATGCCTTAAATTTTGGATGATGGCTGAATGAGTCAACACCCTAAGAAGAGTCTTATCAGAGCCCTGCAGTGTCCTCCTTTCTATATGGCTCACAACTGAAACCCCCTCTGAAGACAACACAGCTGATTGTTATTTTCTTTCCCCACCTTACCAAGAGCCTTCTGGGAAAATAAGAAGGGCAGCTAAAGACTGCCGATTCCTTTTGCTGGACAACAACCAAAGGTGACAGTGAAAAGTGAAATACCAAGTTCAACACAAGTGGTCACCCCAGAAAAACACAGGAGAAAGGGATGTTGGCAAAATTAAAAGGAAAAAAAAACAGTGTGACTTTGAGAAGCTTTGCAGTTAGTCACTTAGTAAGGAACTGGTATTAAGGAACTTGGTTATTCAAATAATACTACCATTAACCTAGCTGTTTATCAATGTAGTCTTCTGTTGAGAAAGGGGGTTTTCCTAAATGTGTAAGCTCTTTTCTTTCAGAAGAAAGTTGTAATAGATTAAGATATATCAATAGCCACAATGTAAAACAAAGAAAATATCCTAATGATTAAAAAAACTAACGGAAACATAAATATTACATAATATTCCCCATTATGTCCTCCATACATTTTTAAAATGTTATCTATTATCAGTATTGAAGTATCTTTTCTGTGTTGGTTCTGCTCAATGAGTATTTGAATGAGCGTTCTAAACAAGTACTGTACCTCAATACACGAATACTAGGCAAAACAAAACAAAACAAAACAAAAGACAAAAACATGTGGCACCTTAAATACTATTATATTTTAATGTAAGCTTTGTGGACACATCCACTTCTTCTGACATTATATTGTTTCTTTGATTTTTGCCTGGAATTCTTGCACAGACTAAAACGGCTACCTCTTCAAACACTTTAATAATACTTATCTTTTCCGACATCAATTGCAGCAACAGACAAGACAAATTTCCAAGAAGAGATTCTTCAACAGTAATGTTCTTGCCTTCCAAGGCAGCCTCCATTAGAACTCATTCTCCTTTGTACTCTTGTGGATTGCAGGGAATCCTTGCAAGGCAGTCGAAAGAGGCCACGAAGGAGCAGCATGGAATGGTGTGGAAGATAAGCTTTACTATCTCCTGCTGTTTGACAATTTCCTGACCCATAATTTGGCATGGGTGTAATTCCTACTGACTTATCGGACTGGTACTTTGTTTTCCCTCAAAATCCCATCACTAGAGAACAGTGAGCTGAGAAACCAAAATATATGATCGTCTCCCCCATTTTTTTAAACTGCCCTAAAGTACTGTAAAAATAACAAATAACAAAAGCTCTTCAAAAAAATAGTGAAACACTCAGATCAAAAGTTGAAGCACACATGATTTTCAAACAATGCTGTTCACATGATGGAACAAAAGCAATCAATCAATTAAACACACACAAAAGGAACTAAATAAAACTGTTTGGATGTATGTACGTATTTTGGCATGTTGGGAGGGGGTGACGGGATTCACCAGAAGACTGTCTTGGAGCTAGAAGATTCCAAATAGTGGCTTTGCACAAGACCAGACCAATAAGTCACAGAGACCAGTTTATGATAAGAAACCAGTGGATGACAAACAAGAACAAGCATGTTATCATCATCATTTTATTTATTTTATTTGAACTGTTTAAATTACATCGGTCTAGCAATTGGACAGAAACCCATTGAGAAGGTCAACGAGTTCACTTATCTTGGTAGTATCATATCTAATGCTGGAGACACAGAAAACGGATATTAGATGCACGATTGGCAAAGCATCTGCTTTGTTCCAACAATTGTGCCATATTTGGTCTTCACCGTCAATTTCTGTTGCACTAAAGCAGGCATGTCCAAACTTCAGATTTTTTTGCATTAGTTGAGGTTGAACTAAATGACCCCTGGGTTCAACTAGACAACTCTACCTACATATCTGTAGTTCTGAATTCTGAGTTCTCTACAGATTTGAGACTATCTAAATACAGTAGTAGGAAGAAGAGAACAGGAATCAATGGACAGTTTTCAGTATGTCAGCTTGTAACAGACTCCCTCATGGTTCTGTACTGGAACCTGTGCTTTTAAGCATCTTCATAAATTTATTTATTTATTTATTTATTTATTTATTATTGGATTTATACCCCGCCCATCTTCCCTAAGGAACTCTGGGCAGCTTACAAAGGCTGATCGAATCAGCAAATATAAGGAACACGAATACAGATAAACATAGACAACTATAAGATAAAAACATATGCACCCTGACCAAAACATATGTAGCTCGATAAAAACATCATATTAGTTGAGCTAACTAACAGCAGATGGTGGGACAAAAAAACCCCAGTTTAAACTTGGTCTCCAAAGGCCTCGCGGAACAGGATGATTTTCAAGGCTCTGCGAAAGGCCAGCAGGGACTCTTCAGAGCGCACTTCGCTGGGGAGGCTGTTCCACATTGAAGGGGCAGCCACCGAGAAGGCCCGATTTCGAGTTGAGGTTCTTCGGGCCTCTCGGGGGGGGCGACCCAAAGCGAGTGCGCTCGCGACTGCCGAACTGGTCGGGCCGAAGTTGATCGCTGGGCGATACGCTCTGCCAGGTAGTCCGGTCCCAAGCCATGGAGGGTTTTATAAAGTAAAACCAAGACCTTAAATCTGATCCAGGATGCAACGGGCAACCAATGCAGGCGAGCCAAGACTGGGGTGATGCGGTCGTAACGACGCACACCCACCACCAGTCTGGCTGCTGCATTTTGTACCCGCTGCAGATGCCGGAGGAGAGTCAAGGGCAACCCCATGTAGAGGGCGTTGCAGTAGTCCAACCTCGAGATCACCAGCGCTTGCACCACTGTTCTCAGGGAGTTGCCGTCTAGGTACGGGCGGATCTGGGCAATTTGGCGGAGGTGATAAAACACGGTCCGGGTCACGGCAGCCACCTGGGCATCCAAGGATAGTGCCGGATCCAGGACCACGCCCAGATTCCGAACCCTGTCCGACGGCTGGAGGGAAACACCCTCCAAGCTGAGGAGAGGGCCTCCGTATCCAGGCGGAGAACTCCCGAAGAACATCACCTCGGTCTTCTCGGGGTTGAGTTTGAGCCTGTTGGCCCTGGTCCAAGCCATGACCACCTCCAGGCACTGGTCAAGAGTCCGGACAGCTTCCACTGCAGTGGTGGAAAAGGAGTGATAGAGCTGTGTATCATCAGCGTACTGATGACAGCAGACTCCAAATCTCTGAATGACCCCAGCCAGCGGTCTTACATAGATGTTGAACAGCATGGGGGAGAGAGACGAGCCCTGTGGAACCCCACAAGGGAGTGTCCACGGGGCTGACAACTCTCCACCATGCTGCACATACTGGAGCCGACCCTCCAGGAAGGACCGGAGCCAACTGCGAACAGTGCCTCCGATACCCACCTCAGAGAGCCGGTCCGGTAAGATACCATGGTCGACGGTATCGAAGGCCACTGACAAATCCAGGAGAACCAACAGGGTAGAGCAACCCCTGTCGGCCGCCCGGATTAGGTCATCTTGCAGTGCGACCAGAGCTGTCTTAGTCCCCCGGCCAGGCCTGAACCCGGACTGGTATGGATCAAGGCACCGCTGTTCCTCCAGAAATGACTGAATCCAAATCGCGGCCACTCTCTCGAAAATTGTGATGAAAATGAAATGAAACGAACAGAACCACGAAAATTGTGTTTGTTATGTTTCGTTTCCGTTCATGGCAACGCGCAATGAAATGAGCTGTTTTAAATGTTAAAAAACGCCCTTGCCCATGAAGGGGACGTTGGCAATCGGACGATAGTTCGCCAATTGGTCCGATGCCAAGCCTGTTTTTTTCAAAATCGGCTTTACCACCGTCTCCTTCAAGCGGGAGGGGAAAAAAACCCTCACTGAAGGAGGCGGTGGTGATGGCAGAAGCCCATTCGGGCATACCCCCCCCCGTCAGCTTTTATGAGCCATGATGGGCAAGGGTCGAAGGGGGTGGCCGTGGGTTGGCAATGGGCAATTGCCCTGGAGGCCTCCGAAGAGGAAACAGGCCCAAACTCAACCAATCGAGGAGAGCGGGTGTGTGTGCGGCGACAGGGGGTGGTGAGCGAGGACTAGTGCAACCGGACCATGAATTAGGGGTAAGTAGTAATGTGGTCAGGTTTGCTGGTGGTATTAAACTGTTTTAAATTGTGAGAACATGAATATATTGTGAAGGGTTCTAGAATGGCTAGTAATGTGTTGAATGGAATTCAAAGGGCTCAGGAATAAGTGATGCATATTTGGATTTTTAAAAAGTACAAGTACACACACAGGTTGTTGGATTATGAGTTGACAGGGACATACCAAGAAAGGGATTTTGAAATAGCTCAGTGATAATCCAAATTCTAGCTGCTGTTTTTCTAAAGCAAATTCCATGCTAGGCATAATTTAAAGAAACTGAAAATGACAATGACAATATATTGTCCTTATATAAACCCACAGTGTGATTACATCTGGAATACATGTAGTTCACTAGAAAAAGATATTGTAGAGATAAAGGTGCAGAAAAAGCAACCAAAATGATGAAGGGATTGCAGCAGCTTCCTTATAAAGAAATATAATACATGGGACTAGTGGGTTTTGAAAAAAGTCAGTTAAAGGAAGACAAGATAGAAGTACAGTATATACAACTACACTTCCTTATCTCACAATACAGTGGAACCTTGACTTACATACTGCTTGACTTGCAGCATATTTGACTTGCAGCAAGAAGGGGCCTGTTTGACTTGAGTCACAGGCTTTGACTTACATCTTGCAGCCCCGGCGCAAGGCACCAGAATCGGGCAGCAGCCACAACCCAGCATCGTGGCTGCCGCCTCCAAACTGCTCCTGCCTTCTTCCTCTCCTCCAGCAGCAGCGGCTTCAGCGAGGCCAGCTCCAAGCACCTGGAGCTGGTCCTCGGCCTCACCGAAGCCGCCGCTGCTGCCGGAGGAGAAGAAGGGCCGGGAGCTCGGGGCTGGCCTCGCTGGTTAGACAGTCGGCTCAGTCTTGTAAAAAATCTGGCTGCAGAAGTCTGGTCCACAATGGAAGCATTTTAGTTGGGGAGCTGTAAAGTTGTGGGACTCTAATGGTAAGCATAGAGTTGTTCAGAACTTGGAACATCAGGTTAAAAATCAGTAAAACTTAAATGTTAGACATTGTTGCTATGACCATTAAAAGTGGAGGCATATAACCTGTGGACTATAATTCCAATGCCTCCTCCTCTCTTTGAAGAGACATTTCATTTACATTCCCAGAAGGAATCTCCTATCCCAGTCAAATTTGTGTTAAATTGCTGTTTTGGGGGGTCTTTTTCATCATTTGGAACGGATTAATCCGCTTTCCCATTACTTTCTACGGGAAACATTTGTTTGACTTAAGTCATGTTTGACTTAAGTCTAGACCACTGGAACGGATTAATGACGTAAGTCAAGGTTCCACTGTACTGGAATCTGGGGTGTCATGCACTGAAGCTGATGGTTAGAGATTCAGGAGAGTTAAACTGAAGCACTTCTTTACACAACACATGATTAAACTGGAATTCATTGCCTTATGATATAATGTTCACTGCCACTTTGGATGGATTTAAAAAGAGACTCTGTAAATTCATAGTGGTTTGGGACATCAGTGGCTGCTTGGGCTTACCATGTTAAGTAGCAAAGGCAGTAGGCCACTGTCTGATCAAAATGTTGAATGTGCCTTGCAACTGGTGGTTCACCATGATTTTTCTCATGTTCTTAATATGGTTTGGCTCATAACAACATGAAAAGACATATAACTAAGAATAGCCTCAATTCTATATATCCACTGCTTATATCCCTGATATGATAAACTGGTACATTACAGGTATTTAAAACAATAATCAATGTTTTGCATACTCTTAATGCATGTTTGTATGACAGTAACAAATATTACCTGATACATCAAATATGTTTATGTATATGTATATAGTGTGTGCATGCACTTATCCACAAGGTGGTCAGGCTGCACCCTCAGTCTTCCCCCATGTTGCTCCAGTTTTAATTCTTTCTCCCTTCTTTTGAAATAAAAATGATACTTGCCTATATGTTCACAAACAGAACTTATGTTAGCAGAACTTATGTAAGCATGTAATTATGTATATATGAATATCTTCTGCACACACAGCCCAACACTCTTCTCTAAATCGCCGTGGCTAATTGATGGGGTTTCTGGGGGCCTGTCTGAATCGCGTGCCTGATTGCATACCAAATGCACAACAGATACGCCCTGAAACCTCATCAAAGATCAAGCGGGGTTTCTTCCTGGCAGACAGATGAAAGATAATATGAGAAATATAATAGATATAATAGAGTATCTAGAAGTCAGGAAAGAGAAACAAGCTGCCTTGATATTTATTGATGCTGAAAAAGCCTTTGATAATGTCTCTTGGCAATTTATGAAGAAGAATTTGGAATATATGGGAGTGGGAATAAAGTTTTGGAACGGTGTTAATGCAATATATAAGGAACAGAAAGCAAGTTTATTGATTAATAATGTGATAACAGAAAGTTTTCCGATTGGGCAAGGTACGAGACAAGGGTGCCCATTGTCTCCATTGTTATTTATTACTGTATTGGAAGTATTGTTAGTCAAACTGAGGGACATGGGGACAATTAAAGGTATATGTGTGGGGGATAAGGAATATAAATTAAAAGCGTTTGCTGATGATTTAGTTCTGACGTTAGAGAATCCAAAAGAAAGTATTATTGAGATGATGAAAATAATTGAGGAATTTGGTAATCTAGCCGGTTTTAAACTAAATAAGAATAAAACGAAGGTTTTATTGAAAAATGTAACAAAGAAAGATTGCGAAGAATTTGAAAAATTGTCCGCCCTCTCAGTGGTGAAAAAGTTAAATATCTGGGAATCAACTTATCTCTTACTTAATTTAAATCTCTTTGAGGATAACTATAATACGGTATGGAACTTGATTAAGAGAGATCTGGAAACATGGAATAGATTGAACTTGTCGTTGATGGGAAGAATTTCGGTGATAAAGATGAACGTGCTACCAAGGTTGTTATTTCTATTCCAAATGATCCCAATACTTAGAGGAATAGGCCACTTTAAGGAATGGCAGAAGATATTGTCCAAATTTGTCTGGCAAGGTAAAAGACCCAGAATAAGATTTAAATTACTAACAGATGCCAAGGAAAGGGGAGGATTTGCCATGCCAGACCTGAGATTGTACTACGAAGTGGCCTGTCTAGGTTGGATAAAAGATTGGATTACTTTAGCTGATGAGGATCTATTGGATCTAGAAGGTCATGATAACAGATTTGGTTGGCACGCTTATCTTTGGTATGATAAAGTGAAAGTACACAAAAGTTTTATGAATCATGTAATTAGAAAGTCATTACTTCAGGTCTGGGAACGGTTGAAACCCCTTTTAGAGAGACATACACCGAGATGGTTATCCCCGATTGAGGCATTGGTGATCAAGAGGAAAGATAAAGAAGGAGTGGGGATCATCTATGGTGATGTGTTATTCTTTTCAGAAAAAGGTCCTAGACTGAAGTCTTATGAAATGTTGAAAGAGAAGTTAACAAGCTGGTTTCAGTACCATCAACTAAATGACATTTTTCAGAAAGATAGAAAGATGTCTGGGTTTGGAGAGAAGGAATCTAAGTTCCAGACCATAATTATGGGCCCAAAAAAGAAATTGTTGACCAGATTATATAATTTTTGTTGGAGTTGAATTTAAAAGATGAACAAGTTAAAGAATGTATGGTAAAATGGGCTATGGATCTGGGTCATAATATTGGGTTAGATGTGTGGGAAAGATTGTGGAAAAAGAATATGAAGTTTACCGCATGTACTTTGATAAAAGAAAACCTGTTGAAAATGATGTATAGGTGGTATATTACTCCAACGAAGTTAGCAAAGATGTATAGGATGAAAGATGACCACTGCTGGAAATGTAAAGAGAAACAAGGTGATTTTTATCATATGTGGTGGACGTGTGAGAAAGTGAAAGAGTATTGGGCATTGATATATGATGAACTTAAAAAGATGTTAAAGTGTACATTCCCAAAACGACCTGAATTTTTTTCTGTTAGGGTTGGTGGATAATGAAATTAAAGGAGCAGATAGGACTCTATTTCTATATGCAACAGCAGCGGCAAGAATGCTCCTGGCACAGAATTGGAAGACAACGTATATACCATCTTTGGATGAATGGAGGGCGAAAATATTGGACTTTGCAGAGATGGCCAGACTGACGTGCAAACTGAGGGATCAGGACAACCAGAAGTTCCAAAAAGATTGGCAAAAATTTAAGAACTACATGGAGATTTATTGCAAGGAATTAAAGACTCTTACCGGATTAGGATAGAGCTCGAAGGATTACTACTTATTTTTCAAACCTTTTTTATAAACATATAAAGGGGTTTGTCTGAAAGGAAGGCTAGGAGATGAATAACGCTAAAACCACGGGAAGAACAGAGGGAAGCCAAATTTCAGTAGAATGATTTTGTATTACCAATGTTTTGAATTTGACTTTTTTTTGTATATTAAAATTCTTTAATAAAAACGTATTTAAAAAAAAAAAAAGAAACCTCATCAATTAGTTGTAATAAACTGCAGCAGCTTCTGGAAACTCATAAATATCAGTAAGATTCTTGTAATTTCAGTTTTAAAGACTATTTACCTGGGGGGTGGGGTTTGGACAAAGCCAGAGAATATTGTCTTCTAACTCTTGCTCTGCCTGAGAAGAGTATGAAGGGGAGATGTACGGTAGGAGAGGAATATTTTTTTAAAAAAATCTGTCTTCATATCATTTTAAAAATGGCTGGTCCCAGGCACAAACCACCCAGCTCCCGTTTGAGAGAAGCATATTATCAGCTATCTGGACTTCTTACTTCCGCCTCTGGTTTCTGGGATTCCATTGTAAAAGATCAAGTTAATTTAGATAAGTTCCAATTGTAATGTGGATGCGGGTAGGTTTGGGTGGCACAGAGTAACAAGAAAATGGAGGATAAAAATGTAATATATCACCATTCAAAACTTTACCACAGGAACTCTAAAAAAAGATCACTCCACAGGATGTTAGTGGTCTGTTCAGAATGGAGGAGTTTATCACATTTTAAAATCAAACACCTATCTACATCCATGCACACACACATGTGCGCGCGCGTGCACACACACACACAGTTTAAAATCAAGGGAAGAGGTGTCCTCACCTGCAGGATCATTGCAAAAATGACAACTTTATAATATCTAAAAAGAGATTGGTATTTTTGGTGGCAATATGTACATGTTTAGGTTTATTACTGCTATTAAATAGGTTTAACTGTATCATTTATGCAGTTCATAGGATTATAGTCATTCATACTTCTGGATTCTACTTTAACTGGAAAAAATCCTAAACTCAAATTACTAGTACACAATATGCACTTGTAAAACCATTTATAAAATCAAAATATGAATTTTATGATAATTTCCTGATAAGAGCTAATTGCTGAAAAATAAAGGATACAATTTAATGAGGAAAATGCTATTACAAAAAAACCAGGCTACAATAGTCTTATATACTTATAAATAAATATTATTTTATTAAGTGCTCTGAAATTGTGTCTAAGTTATTGTTCTCATGGTTGTACATCTGCAAATCACATTCTAAACTAGTTACCATATTATACAGTGTGATACAATTAGGATGTTGTTTTAAAAATAATGTTATTTTTAAAATGTTTTGAACGGATTATCACTATCCAGAAAAGTTAGCAAATCAATTTTTAAAGGCAATCCAAGTACTAACAATGCAGTCCTGATGTATGAATTATGAGCGAATTCAACAGAGAATGCTTTGGGTTAGAATGCAAGGCAGTTTGTAAGCAAGTCATACTGTAATAGCAAACTGGTAAGTGGAGGTTTTAAATTAAATCAATTTCAGTACAGCAGTTTGCTCACACAGAGATCCATAAAGAATGCTTTCATTTCAGAGATGGTTGGTTACCCAGGGAACATCACTGCTAAAGCATACATACCACAAAGCAACACAGTTAAACATTTTTGCGTCCTGTACAAAAACAAAAAAGCACACAAGAAATCAGAATTAAGATTGTTTGTCTTTGTAGGTCACAACAGAGTGCTTATAATTAAGCTTGCAGGACAGTCTGTGAATAGATTAAACATACTGGAGTTGTCTATATAGCAGTACCATCAGTTGTTCTGCCCAGAGCTTAGAAAAGTTAACCTTCTGGATGAAAACTCTCCAAATCCCCTGGCCAACCACTGGGGAATTCTGGGAGTTCTAACTCAAATACATAATTTTTCCAAGCTCTCTGTATTCCACCATCAGATGGTGCCATTCCCACCTACACATGATTAAATACCACAGAAGTCAATGGGAGTATTGGTGTGATCACAAAACTACCGTATTTTGCTATTAACCACATGGAAATATATAAAATTGCCCTAGAACATTTGTATAGTTTAAATGAAGACACAAAATGGTTTGTCCAGCAGGATCAATGTCTAGTTAGAATATGTATGCTATAATTTTATGCAGCACTTGCTTTTCTAATCTACTCCTCTGCCAAAATCTATTGTCAATCATAACAGAAATTTTGACTGAAAAGATCATGAAGGTGTGGGTTTTAACTCATACCTTTTCTTTATGAAATTACAAGTGCATGAGGAAGCCAGTTACACTACCATTATTGTAGCTAAGATACTGTTTATTATTCAGTGTCAAGGTGGATTTAAAAAAATCAATGATTTTTTTAAAAAAACCTGTTGCTTTAAATCACAATTTAAATAAAAATTGATATTTGATTTAATCTGCAAAAATAAATCCATTTTTAAAAAATATAAGTCAATTTGATTTAAATCAAATCCACCCTGTTTTGCATAGATGTATCCTCTAACTTTTATCTCTGGATGACAATCCTACGGTACTTTAATTTTTTCCAAGCTTCCAGATCTCTTTCTTTATATCTTATAAAAGTCAGATGCACAGTAAATTATGTCCCCATCAAAAAGTATTGGGAACATTCTTCTGAATCTGTACCTGTGCAAATATTTTGCCAGAATGGGCTGTATACATCATTTGCTTAAATATGAAACAAATCTAGCCAATAAGGCAAAGTTTAGTTCTTTACACAAATACTTTTTAGTGTTCAGTTCCAATGACAATCAGTGCAAGAACCCATGGAATTAATTGCAAGAAATATCCTGTGGACAACATATGCAAAAATGTTTACCATGAAAATGCTTGACTTTCAACACAAAAATTTTTGTTCCTCCATTTATGAGCAGCATTTATGAACAGAAAATAACCAAGTGTCAATTAGACTAATGAAAAGGGGTTGGATGTTTTTCTGTTTCTTTCATCAATAATTTCCCTGGTTGTTGTTGGGTTTTTTTTTTGCATTGCTTCCACATGAACTGCAATAGCCCAACACAAGTTATTTCACTGAGTGACACTCATCCACCGCAGAGTGCCAAGATGAAGGCATTCCCAAGCACTACCATCTGTGTGCTGCTATAGACATAAACTGATCAGCACAGAAATTTAATTCTATTGAGAAACTGCCTTTTAAATAAAATTTAAATTCATCTTACATTGCACATAAACACATTATTTGCAGTATTGTATAACTTTCTGAATGTGGAGCCTTAATATGCTTACCACCTTGAAATAATCCAGTGTCAAGTGAGACACTTTTGGGGTTGTCCTCACATGACAATTAATTAGGTTTTGTCACCTGAAGACAAAGTGGAGTAACTTCAGCAATTCCAAAGTTCCTTATGAAGTGCCACTGACAACATCAGATCCAAGAATGAAAGTAACAGCAGAAAGCAGTATTATGACACTTGCACTCACTCGTACATTCCCACTGTTGCGTGGAGGGGGTCCACTGTCAATGCTGCCACCATAGCCTTCATTTAGACAATATGGAGGCGCCCACCCATAGTTACAATGGCAGTTTTGATGAGAATTGCATGTTCCTCTGTTGTGGCACTTTGTTTGATTGCAGCCATAGTTCAGAAGAGATAACCTAATGCAGCCCCTATTAATGCATATCATGCCGCTGCCACATTGTGTGCCATCTCTCACTGCTCCTATGTCAGCTATGCTCACTCCACTTGGATAGTTTGTGCCCCAGCACACGTTGCTGTTAAGAGAAGTCTGGATTACGGTATTATGCTCATTCAAATGAGGCACTTCCTCAATGTTTACACACTGGATTCTGCCACAGAAGATGTCGCTGTCCTCACATTTTTTATAAATGCTACCAAGAATGCCACAGTTGCCAAAACGATCCCCTCGAGTATTTATATCTTTGAAGCAACTTAATGGAGCGGCCACTGCTTGCCTGCCAAAGATGGCTTTGCACTGTTCGTTGTGGGTAGAGCATTTCCCATGGTAACAGTAGGCACCATCTTGGCACGGGGCACCATCCTGAACATAGACATCTTCAGGACACCATTCTGAAACCCCAGTGCAGTATTCCGGAAGATCACAGATATCTGTCCTTTCTCTGCACACAGTTCCAGCTGGAAGAAACTGACAATTGACACAGCATACTCCAAAAGCACACACAGCTCCTGATCGCAACATGCAATTAGACTGGCAACACGCATCTGATTCACAATGAAATTTTGAACCACAGTCACATTGTTCTCCACTTTCTACCACACTGTTGCCACAGTTTTTATGTTCATACAATTTCTCATGTTCTGGTGGAATTAGCAGACATTCTTTCCTACCACTATCCATTAGCTTAGAAAAACTATGATAGCTGCAATTGCTGAACTTACTCGTGTTGCTTTGTAATGGAGCCATAATGCAAGAATGCTGGCTACAAGTGCAATACTTCTCATCGTGCTGCATGCCTAAGTTATGACCTAACTGGTGAGCAAAAGTGAGGGCGAATGAGAACAAACTGGAAGTAGTAAATGCCTCCACAGCAGATGCCCAGGAAGAATCGCATATTGTTCCTACAAATGATAATCCAACATCAACTCCAAAATGCTTATATACAAACAAGTGGCCAACATCATGCCTCAGATGCTGGACCAGCGTTATTTTTCTCCACGTATTGAACACGTCGAGTAGTTCCACTATATCTTGAGATATCGGTATGAGGTTCTTTTGTGACCAGATCTCCAAGCCCACCAGAGCGACGCGAATCCCCAGAGGCTCAAAGAGTGAATCTGCAATATGGATGGCATCCAGCACTTGCCTGGCAGCCAAAGTTTCGTTTCTGCCAAACTGGGCGTATCGTTCGTGTTCCATCACAACTGCAACCTTCACATACTTGGTGGGTGTTGGCCAGGCCCTTCCCATAAAATGTTCACTGGGGACATTGGTGGCTCCTGGGGTGGTGTCCTCTTGACTTCTTGGCCTCTCTTGTGTGAGCCCACACCTCATGCGGGCTGGACCCTCCTTCTCCACTTCCAAAAGAGACACCACATGCTGAAAGCGATGGGATGCCTGGAGGGGATGGATTTCATACACTTTGCCGTCCACCTGCAGGAGGCCCCGGAGCCCCCCTGAGCAAGTGCTGAGGGCGACCAGCGAGGAGGAAGGCTGGCCCTGGACGAAGCCACGGTAGAAACAATCCTCCCCCAGGAAAGGAAAGTCCACCTGCAGCTCCCCTTCCTCGCCGTAGGTGAAGACGGAGAAGGATTTAGGGACGAAGCCCCTCTTCTGCTTCAGGTGCACCACGTGCCCCTTCCCTTCCACCTCCAGCAGGTAAGTCAGGTCTTGGGGTTCGCGCCCGCCCCGCGGCCCCATCCTTCTCGGGATGGTCACCTCGGAGGAGGCGAAGCGAAAGCCCGGCGGCGGCGGCGGCGGCGGCAGCTGAGAAGAGGCCTGGCCCCAGCACCCCACGCCGGCGGCCAGCCCTACGACTAGCCAGAGCAGAGCCCCTCCAGCGCTGCCCAGCCCCATCGCCCTCCGGGGGCGGGACATGGGGTCGCCAGGCGGCAGCCGCGAGGGCCACCAAGCGGGAGGCGGCGAGCGAGAAGGACGAGGCTCCGGCTCCGGCGCCTCACCACGAGCCTCGCTGCCGCCGCCGCCACGGCCCCGCCATCGAGGGCAGCCATGGAGTCGTGTCCCCACCCCCGCGTGGCTCTCTCGAGCAACCGGCTTCTCTCCCGTGGAACTGAGGAGGGAGGGAGGGGGGCTGATACGGGCGAGGTTACGCCGGAGGCCGGGAAAGGCGGGAAGGCCACTGGGGGCGGCGGGCGGGCTGGCGGCCACGCTGAGGTGGTTCAAGGGCTGAGGCGACTGCTGGCCGTTGTTGAAGGGCGCCGGGCTTCCACGGGTGGAAACGGAAGAAATGGCCATTCCTGGCCGCCCGGGACCTTTTTTTCACGCCACGCGCGACCGACCTTCTTCTCCTCCCCCCCCCGCCGCCTCGCCCCACAAGCCGCCCCGTCACCTCGCCCGAGGATAACACACACACACACACACACACACACACACACACACACACACACACACACACACACACACACACACACACACACACACACACACACACCTCGGCCCATGTAACGACTGAGCTTGTCTTGAGTCTTTTCTACACAGTGGTGAGCCTCAAGACCCAGGAATTAAGGGATCTTTTGATTTTGAGGTGGGTAACTTGTGGAGCGAAGATAATAAATTTAGAATGAAATATATAACTGGAGTAACGCTGGGTGTTAATGACCCGTCCTTGAATGGGCAAGATACCCTTCCACTGAGTGTAGGAAGGAGGGCAGGCTCTGGCTGTCAGCTGAAACATTGGGAGCACACTTTCTACAGAGTCAGTGGTGTGTATGTGCTGTTGACTTGTACTTCAGCGTTACTACTGAGTAATGCGTATAATGTCTTGGTGTCTTCTTAATTCTGTTGGAAGTCCCATTGAAATAATTCTGTTGAATTATCTTGCCATGAAGTTTTGGGACATTTAAGTTCTTTAGGTATGAATTTTTTTGTGGTCTATAGCAGTACCATCTATTCTTGCATTAGTATTATCTGTAGTTGTAAAGCAAATGTTTGCTGTCTGTATACTGCCTCATAGCACTTAAACCTCTCTATGATCAGTTTAAAATTTAATTATGCAGGCTACACATTGCCCATGGAAGCTGGGTACTCTGTTTACCAACCTTGAAAGTACAGTATTGAAACGCTGAGTCAACCTTGAACCATTTATCTAAATCAACTCAGGTCATGAACCAAATCTTGATAGCAAATTAACTAGTCTACCACAAGACATTTCATAAAATTAGCATATTAAGCCACTTTGATTTATAAGTGCTTCTCCTAATGACTATATTACAGTGGTACCTTGAATAAAGGAATTCATTCATTTCAAAAGAAATTCTGTTAAGTAAATTTTTCCTTTGTACAAATTTCCCATAGGAATGCATTGAAAACGGATTAATCCCTAATTGCTACCGTTTTTCTGTTGTACGAATTCACCCCAGAGGCAATTCTGTTAAGCAATTTCCCCCTATCTCCAGAATTTTTTTTCCTTTAAGCAGATTTTCTGTTAAACAAATCGCTTGTTATACAGGGCCCCCTGTACAGAAACAACTGTGAGTCTGCTGAATGACAGCTTAAAGGCTAGGCTTATGGAAAGAAACATAAAAGATTGTACTCAGAAATCATTACATTTTCATTGCTCTCCTTTGCAGTTTGATTTAACAAAGGCTTTGTGGAAGTACATTTATCTTAACCTTACTTTATGTTCAGGTGCCTTCCTATTCACCCCCTAATTAATGTCTGATCTTCCTGGCTTCAACCAAACGTCACCCACTAATGTATATTATGACAGGAAAAATGCACATAATCTAGTGTTTCTGTCTAAGTATACTAAAGACAGTAAGCAGGGATGGAATGTAGTGTACAACATAAGAGTATACTTGCTAGTTCAGACTAAAAAGGTCTCTGACTCTTTTCCAAGAATTATACTAACTGCTCTTGGAACAATTACAGAGACCCTTTTTAGTCTGAACTACAGTAGCAAGTATACTCTTATGTCCCTATCATACCTGGCTCTAGTTCACTGATGAAGTTTGAAACAGTTTCTGTTTTTCATTTTGCCTGTGTGCATGCATGTACAGGTGAGAGAGGTGCATATCCACAGAATCTGGGAGTACACAATATTTCATCTCAGTTTTATTTTACAATTTTAACAGATCTAGTAAAGTGATCTGAGGATTTTTTTTTATCTTAGTTTTACAAACAAAGTAGCACTCTAAAATGACAGAAGTTTCTTGAAACCTCATCTGGAACACTGATCTATTTAGTTTTACCAAAAACTCCCAACAACAGTAAAATATATCCTTCAATCGCAGTGCAAACTTTATTTTCTTTGGAAGCAAGCAGATCACATACAATACTTTTATTTTGCATTGATACAATGCGGATTTGAACAATGGAATGGAAAAAAATACAAGCTGCCAATACCCATCAGTGTAGAGGGAAAAGAAACTACCAGTGTGGTCATCCAAAAAAATATTCAGAAAACATTTTCCTTGTTCCCTGATCAAGATGATAATATTTGCAACCTGCATATGTCAAAATTTCTTATGAAGCAGATTTCAAAAGTGGCAATAACTTACCACTAAGGTTCAGACACATTATCACAATGCTGCCCACACTGTAATAAATTGTGAAAAAGGAAAAAAGTTCTAACAATGGAAAACACAGAGTATATAACTTTAAATTATCCCCTATCACTTTCAGGATACTTCTCTATCCTCAATGTTGTCAGATGTGAGAACTAAATAAAATATATTTACCAAATGTAACCGAAACCTTTGCATATAAACCACACTATTATTCATTCTGCATATACAGGATCTCTCACACTTTCTCCCTGCATTTCTGGAAATAAATTCCAGTGACTAATTGAGAAAACCGACCTTGGGGAAGACTGTGAGTGACAGAATTGACCTACTAGTTGCTGACTATCATTTTTCAATATATTAATGAATGTTGATACAAATACATTCCATATACACCTCTTCCAACTCTCATCCGAACAAGACTGCAGTAACATTACTCTGCTTTAGTCAGGGACTAGTTGGGGAACAAAGGATGTATGCTTGGTTTATACAGGATAAGCCTTTTCCCTCCAACTCTGTCCCCCCAACAACATTAGAAAGAGACAACCCTCCTTGATTTCTGACAGTAGCAGTTCTGCGGGTGGAAAAATTAATTGAATACTACCTAGTCAGGAAGACAATAAAATGCAAATTCAGAAAAAAGCTGACACAGATATGGTTTTGTATTGTTAAGATTAAAAAACACCAAAATTATGCAGCATCTGGCACTCAAACTTCAAGGAGACCAATGTTCCAATTTTAGTGTAACTTCCAGTTATACAGCCATTACAAAGCAATCATATCTTTCCATACATGGCTATCTATTTTTTCACATAATCCCACATTTTGTATTTCCTACTCTTGTTCTAAGCGTCCTCACAGCAGTAGAAACTGATGTAGGAATGAACTATTCCAGTGTACATGGTATTCTTAAGATCTTTATAAAAACATTATATTCTAAGGTCTAGCTGGGAAAAGTGCAGTCCAAAAATCACTGGAAGTCATTAATTACCACTACCACCCATAAGAAAGACAGATTTTCAGTCAAAATTTGGATGTTTTTAAAGGCATGAAAAACAATAATTTGAAAAAAAGCTTCAGAAAATGTTTCATGTGAAATTCTGCCCTGAACATGAGAATAGTAAGAGTTTCCTTGCTGTTTGTTGCCAATTTGCAACTTACAGATGTGGTAAATTCAAGACAGAAGACATCATTTCACATGTTCAATCTGTGAAATGCCACAACCTATCACAAACTTGCAAAAGAGAAAACAACTTTAAGCAGAACACAACTCCTCCTTTACTGAGTTCCTAGGAGTCAAGAATGGTATTTTAATTTCTTTCAGTTAATAATAATAAATTTTAATACGATCAACAGATAAAAAAATTCTTTCACTGTAGTCTCATCCTTTTCTCTGGTGGCCCTTTAGTACTAGTGCTCTGTTGGGTGATCTTGACAGCCTCTTTCTCCTCTTGCTTAATAGCTTCAGGTGCTGGTTCTGACTCCTTCTTGATCTGATCCACTAGAAATATAAAACATGAAATCCAAATTAAAATTGCTGAACATGTCTAATTATCAGTGCTGCAAGATAACTAAAAGAGCCTTTTATAAATGGATTCCTTTGAATGTCAGCAAGAAACATCTGAACTAAATTCATTCCCAGTCCATTTTTGCTAGAAGGAACCAATTCCATCAAGTGGGCATACAGGGACATTTTGACCCATGGAAAAACAGCCTTTTGAACTTTTTCAGTTGACAGGTATTATGCAGTGACCATAGAACCCAGATTCCCCCCCACACACACACACACACAACAGCACTAGAGATTCCAGAAGCTAGGAAGTTTATACAGAAGTAGCAGGAGAAGAGAATTATTTCAAGGTCCCGAAGCATAGACCTGTACATGGAAAGACGTGGTAAGGATTGCAATGTTGGATTCAGATAATGACAATTTTTCAAAGAATCTCAGCAGCAGAATCTCTAGATTTGGTTTTGATTTAAAATTGAATTCTCACCTGGGATGGGCTTTTCTCCGAGTTTTTGCTGTGAACAACACAAGGGAAGAGAATCACAAATCAGAAATATATGGCTTGGCATATATATATATATGGCAAATATATGGCTTGACAGCTCATACCTATCCTCCAAAATAGTTGATAGATCGATGGATTGATTGAACTTTTATTGTGGAAATTACTGCACTGACACTACTCTAGGCTACTTATGTACATAAAATGTAAACATAAAAACACAAATTGCCCCCACCAGGCTTCTTGTTAAAGATCATTTTGTATCTGCTGCAGCTTCTGTATTGCCTTCAAGGGTATCACAAGATCAAAAGGCACAGCACAGCAGAAGTGTTCCTAAACATGTTCCACTGAAATAAAAAGAAGTCTTGCAATAGCACAGTGTACCCTTCATTGTGTAACAGATGTTCCAAGTTCACAATAGCTGAAATCCTGTTGCACAGATCTCTGGGCATACTGAGAGTGATGTCAGCAGCAGGAACTTATTATTAATGAAAAGCTTTCTTTGGACATTTTGGTAAGTCCACAACTCTATCATACTGTGTACAATGTGTTCTTCATTAAATTACTGAGACATAACTAAACATCATACTCTTTAGTTGAACTAAATACCTGCACAAACTTTGGAGGAAATTTTTGTCTCAAATCCAGAAGTAAGGCATCCACACGCTGTCGCTGGAAAATGGAGCTTGGCTCTTCCTTCTTTTTGGGTTTGGGTTTGGCTTTATCTGGAAATAGAATTGAAGACATAAAAATGAAATACTCAGTAAGAACCTAAGTTCCCCCACCCTTTTTTTCTTGCTGTTTTTTGATTTTTTTCCAATTTTTATTAAGTTATGGGTTCATATTTCTTTCAGATGATGAAGTCTCTCTCTCTCTCTCTCTCTCTCTCTCTCTCTGTGTGTGTGTGTGTGTGTGTGTGTGTGTGTGTGTGTGTGTGTGTGTGTGTGTGTGTGTGTGTGTGTGTGTGTGTGTGAGTGAGTGAGTGAGTGATTGAGAGAGAGAGAGAGAGAAGGAGGGAAATTCATAACCAAGATTTACAGAGATTTTAACCAAGTACACCCACTAAATATAACGTTTGAATTTCAGAAGAAAGAGAAAGGGAACAGACATGCATAATTACCCTACCTTGCTCTTCTTGATCTTTAAAATGCCACCAGTAGCCTTTGGAAGGGTGATAACGGCAGTAGGACATGGCTTCCTCAAAAGCTGACTGGATTCCATGTACAGCAGAGAGCTTGAAAAGGGGTGTGTTTTAAAAAATGAATTACTTTACTCTGGACACTGTTGTAATTAGTAAAATTAGCTAACAAATTCCATTTACAGATATTCTATTTACAGATACACAGCACAGTATTTTGAGCCTCTTTGTTCTAGTGTAGGAGGCAGCATTATTGCTTCCCTTGTAAAATAAAAATGGAAAATGAATTTACACAAACAAAGCCCTCTTGCTACCTAGCACGTTTGTGAGGCAACCTACCCAGAGTTTTGGTCCTGTCACCTATTTTAACTGAGGGGGAGGGGCTTGAAAACGTAGGAGTGATTTCTGCAATTTATATTGATGAGACCAGATGTCTGGTCCTGGATCTGTGGAAGCTGCTCACCTCTGATGTAGAGACCATCAGGACCTTCTAGTGCAAAGGCTTTTTTCAAAAGGTCAGTGGAGGGGATAAAGATAAGAAGAGTGACGGTCCAGAACTGCAATTTAGTAAAGAAACTGTGTGGCGCAGGAACCCACCCAGAAAGCTAAAGGCAATCTGAATATCCTCAAAGAACTCTGATTTGCTCTTCAGATTTCATGCATATATACAACTCAACTCAGGGGCCCTTCACCAGATCCCTCTATGGTGCCCTATTGTGGAGCATTTTCCCAGAGAAAAAGTAGTGAAACTAATTCCTAGTGTAGGGTAAATTCCATATTACAGTAAATGTAAAATTATATATATGCCATGCAGCATTTATTCTTGTCCCCTAGAATGACATTTTAAACAAAATATTCAGCTAATTTTCGTATACTTCCCCTCCCACTCCCCCAAAGCCAGCAGGCAAACGAAGAAGCAAAAAATGAGCCAAATCGCTGCTTTAATCATTCTGTTATAACAGAACATGAAACACACAGACGTACCACTCTAGAATTCACAACTGATCCCAGGTCAGGTGCCTGATAAATAACTCCAGCTATAATGTAGTAATCAGCCAACGGGGTAACTGAAAAAGAGAACAGCAGCATTAGTGTGGTTACCAGAAAATAACGAAAAGGTCAGCCTGCTTAACTAACTGGAGCAAAAAGTTCATCGTAAAGTCCTAATTATTTACTCTTTTATTCATAGACAACATTTCCTGCAAGAGGTTCATAGACAATACCAAAGGACCCTCTTTGATTATTTTATTTCCACACCAGTCTGTGAGAGAAGTTAAGCTAAGAGTTGATGGCAGGCTCAGAAGACATTCATGGCTAAGTACTGCACCTGTGCCATGCATTAAAAACTGGCACGAACCCCCTGAACCAAGGTTTGTGCCCATCTCAAACTAAGAATATAGAATAATGATATACATAAGCAATTGGCTACAGTAGTGATCTTGTCCAGAATATGTGTGATCAAATGGCATCTTGTGCAAATTATTTTAGAAAATAATAACCAGAGAGTTTGAAATAGAATAGGAAAAGGACCAAACACCGTTAATCCCATGACTAATTCATCCTTGTTTTTCCACTGTGAGACAAGAAATAAGGTTTACATGGATATGGCTTAAAGGCCTTTAAACCTCATACAAAAGCTGTGTTACTATTCTGCATTAATCAAAGAAACCACATCTGACGATTAATTCCGAAGATTTGGTTTGAACTACTCAGCGGTATAGACACAATTAGCTTTGTATTTAAATACTTGCATTGAAAAGACAGGGCATGCTAAGGGGTTAAATAAATATAACAAGAAACAAATGAAAGTAATGACAAGAAATCACGGCTTTAACTAAAAAAGGGAAAGGAGATGACTACAAGAAAGTATGTTTTTCCTGTCAATATTAGCCTTATAAGAGGGTGTCCCCTTATCTTTGCAAAAGAAATCAGATTTTACAAAAGCATCTTCTAAGGTGGCAGCTATCAGAGCTTCACATTACAGAACTCCAGCTACCACCATTTCCAGCCAGCATGCCAGCAGTACAGCAAAATGCAGTGGCAAGATGTACCTGAGGAGGAAAATAATAGGAGATGGAATATCCCATTGATGGCAAACCTATGCCACGGGTGCCAAAGGTGGCACTCGGAGCCCTTTCTATGGGCACCCGACATCGCCCCTTCATAGCCACCTGTATACAGGTTAAATTACTATATTGGCACTTTGCAAAAAAATTAGTGGGTTTTGAATTGCAGTTTGGGCACTCGGTCTCTAAAAGGTTCGCCATCACTGGAATATCACCTAACTCAAATATAGGATCTTCTCCTTTCTCCACTGGGAAGGCACTGTGTCCATATCACAAAGGATTCCCATTTCCCCTCTTCCTTTCTTCAAAAAGCCATAACAAGTTGCTATGGGAAACTGGAGTTGGCATACATCGATCTCAAAATCTTCTATAACTAGATTCAAAAACCAAATGGGGAGCCTGGAACCTTGAACCGAGAGCGGACCAGTTATTCTTGGCACTACCTGCATGTGCACTGAAGGGGGGGGTCCGTGTTGAACCAATCTGAAAGTCAACACAAGAGCACTGCACTTGTACAGGCTGAGCCATGCCTACAGTGTCTGGATCCTTACCCCACCCCCAAGTTGTTATGCTGTGTACATCTTCACCTTGTGTCGGAGACTGTCTTTGCTGCTTTCGAATAATGAAGAGAATAGGCTCTTGTGCATGGAGGAGGATGTATTCCACTCCAACCATTTGACTGAAAGAGAAAAGGACAAGAGATCGGGAGATAAGGCTGTTTTGAAGTTATGGCAGAAACCCAGAAAACAAACGAATGCACAAGCTTTGCACAGGTGGAACACTTCTGCAATTTCAACAGCCAGTGGTTTCCCCTTGGAGTGAGTCATTTAAGACATTAGGTGCAAGACACTCATTTTTATGGCAGCTCCAGACAAAGAACAATAAGTTGGAATTTATACTGCTGTTCAGTATAATGCCCCCGTTTTAATATTTGTCTGCTGGACTTCTGATGAGGAATGTGCCATTTTGATTGATTTATTTTTTACTCTAATTGGCAGAATTAGAGCACAATTCTGGGGGTTCCAGGCCACAAACCCTTGCCTATAGACACCTCTATTTTGCTCACTTGGACTGGGGCCTTGTCTCAGAGGTTGCATGGCACAGATGTACCCTACTTCTGTTGTGAATGCACGAGACAGAAAGCTGCCCAAGTGCTTCCTGGGAGTTGTAATCTTGTTTCTCTTTAGATTGGACAGAGTGTCCATCACAAAGAATTCCTACACATGACTAAACCTTAAAACCTATTGAGTTTAATAACATTTACTCTCATTTAAGTATTCAACAGAACAACTTGGCTGCTGTTTTATAAGGTTACGATTGTTTTTGTTTCATAAATAACTTACTTCAAGTGGTCCAAGGTGAGTCTTTGCATTTTGACAATTTCATTGTTGCATGTTCGATCATAGAACGGATTACTACGCTCTGAGAAATAATCCAAGACACTTCCACTGTTCAGTATTGGAATCCAGGAACTATCAACCCAAGAAATACCCAGGAGATTGTCTGTGGGTAGGAAAAGAAAGAGAAAAGCACTAGTTAGCACCAGTATACCTATAACAGAGAGAGATCCTCACAAATCAACTATTTAATTTTTTAAATACACAGCATTTAAATGCTTGCTTTAATTCAATGCTCACTGCCCAACAGACTAACATATTATTTTAATGCATGCAAATATATTACTATTAATACATTTATCAGATGCTGAAATTCAAAGAGTCTTAACAATACTGTATATACAAAAGGGCTGGGTTGAGGGGAGACAGTGACCAATCTTCAAGGCACTATAATGCAATATACACACAAATAAATCTAGGCTCCCCTTGTTCTGCAGTCACATGATATAGAAACCTTCCTGGAGCTGATTATATCTGGTGCAAAGTGACTAGAAGGGAGCCTATGCATACCTCTTTGAAGAAAGGCAGAATATAAATGCAAAAGCAAACAAGGAGGCAAGTTAGAAGAAAACGATTAAATTCTGTTACACAAAGAAGACACCCTACATCCAGCCAACAGAGGAGACCTACAGCAAGATAACTCCAGCAGTAAATAATTAAGGAAGCACAATTAAAAGAAGGAGAAGCCTTAGGATTAGTCAAAAGCACCACAATTTTAAACAGTTATGGAAGTCACAATAGTTTTCTAAGACTTTAAGTGCAGAAAAGATCACATCCATCTTAAAAGGTAAACATGCTCACAGACATGTCATGAACAACAGGATAATATATTGTAATGCATTTGTACCATTACTATCTGCACAATGAGAACATCTACGGCAACTTTTTGGTGAATGTGAAAGTGGAGAAGAGATTTTTGAGACAGCAAGTAATGTAAAGACAGCTATGATATACTGTATGGGATATATAAAATATGAGTGCTCTTTCAGAAACCTTTTAGAAAGCTAAACCTAGATGTTTGGGAAATCATGATTAATGCAGCATAAATAGGTCTCTGAATAATTCATATACTGCCATCAATAATCTGCTGCTCTCTAACTCTTGCATAAAGAAGGAGCAAGTAAAGAGACAGTCTCATTACTATGTATGTATGCTCTGCCCTATTCCATTTCCATAAAAGTAGGTCTTCCATGTTGTAATTTGCATTTATTTAAAAAAAAGGTGTTAAAGAAACAGATGCGTACAACATAGCACAACAGTAACAAAGCCCTCGCCTTATTTTATTTGTAAACTTAACCACATTAGAAATTAAAAGATACAAGAAGATTTCCAAATAGCAGACATTTAAATTCAACTGTAATGCATGAAAGACAACCCGTGTTAGGAAATGCCTAATGGATCTGTCACAAAATTAAACCATGACACAACATGCTTCCTTTCTATGAGGGGTGGGCAAAACAAGACTCTCCAGAGGATGGAGAAACACATCCTGGACATAACCTGTTTCAGTTGTTACCCTCAGGGCGGCGTTTTAGGGCATTGCATACTAGGACAACTAGATATAAAGATAGTTTCTTTCCAAGTGCTATCAAACTGTTGAATAATTAATTTTTACTTCTCTTCTTCCTTTTAAATAACAGGTTATATTGTATTGTTGTACTGTGTTTTTATTGTTGACTATCTGATTCTTATATTTCCTTTTATATCGAGAGCATATTTTACCAAAACAAATTATGGGTGTGTCCAACCACACTTGGCCAATAAAAGTATTCTGATTCTGATGCTGGACTGCATTTTCTAACATCGCCTGTGATAACCATGCCTGATAACAACCCATCCCTGCCTTACATCTGGAAAATATTTATAAGACAACCACTTGAAACACTGCCAAATGCTGAGTGAGAACCAAACCACCATGACATCCCTAAAAATCAAAGTCTAGTGCAGTTTCTTGAGTGGAGTAATTTTGATTATGATCCTAAACTCATTTTAAAGTAGCAACACAGTGTCATGTGTCACTGAGACAGTATTAGAAATCCAAGTGAAAGCTATTTCAAAATAAGAATTGTGTTCAACACACAATAAAAATGCTCCTGTGTTCCAAGGTTTTCTCTACTATGATCATGCCACCCCTCTTTCTGTTCTTTTATCTAATTCCAACTACAGTACTAACAATGCTTTGCTTATTTATATTTATTTATTTATGCATTTATATACCACCCGTCTTCCAGGAGGAACTCTGGGTGGTGTACAACAAACATGGATTACAGAGCAATAATTCACAACATAAAACCAACAATAATCAAATAGATGACGCATAATCAATTATTAAGATCATCTAGAAAGAACAAAAAAGATAAAATAAACTAATTAGCAGGCAGACTTATGGCCAGGACAAATATATTAGTGGTCACCACATGCCTCTCTATAGAGTAGAGTCTTACGATCTCTTTTAAAGGCCGGCAAGATTTGAGCAAGGCGGAGCTCTCTTGGAAGCTTATTCCAAAGCATAGGGGCAGCCAACGAGAAGGCATGGTTTCGAGTTACCATTTTCCAGGCCTCCCTATACATGACTAGCCGAACTAAGAACACCTGCGATGTTCTGGTGGGTCGGGCCTTAGTTGATCTTTGGAAGATCTGCTTTGACAGGTACTCAGGTCCCAAGCCATGGAGGGTTTTGTAAGTCAAAACCGGTACCTTGAACCTTATTCGAGATGCAACGGACAATCAATGCATGTGAGCCAGGACTGGTGTGATGCAGCCTGGTTGAGTTTGGGCCTGTGTTACTAGCGGAGGCCTCCAGGGCTATGGCTTACTGTCGGCCAGCGGCTTCCCCTTTTGACCCTTGCCCAGCCTGGCTTATTAAATCTGCCAGAGGGAACATGCCGGAGTGGGTTTCTGCTATTGCCACGGCCTCCTTCAGGGAAGGAATTTTTCCTTCCCGCTTGAAGGAGACCACGGTGAAGCCCACTTTGAAAAAGCCTGGCTTGGCGTCGGATGAGTTGCCCAGCTATTGTCCGATTGCCATTGTTCCCTTCCTGGGCAAGGTTGTTGAGAGGGTGGCCGCCGTCCGGCTTCAGTCGTACCTGGAGGAAAATCGTATCCTGGACCCCTTCCAGTCTGGGTTCAGGCCACTTCAGGGACCGAGACTGCCCTGGTCGCTCTGCAGGATGACCTCCTCAGGGAGGCCGACAGGGGGTGTTCCTCCCTGTTGTTCCTTCTTGATCTGTCAGTGGCCTTTGATACCATTGACCATGGTAACCTGCTGGACCGGCTTGCTGAGGCTGGAATTGGGGGCTCTGCTCTTTGCTGGCTCCGTTCCTTCCTCAGCGGGTTCAGCTGGTAGATGATTTTTCGGCTCCTTGGACACTCCCTTGTGGGGTGCCCCAGGGGTCGGCAATCTCCCCCATGCTGTTCAATGTTTATATGAGGCCGCTGGCAGAGGTCATCAGGAGATTTGGAGTTCGCTGCCATCAGTACGTTGATGACACGCAGCTCTATCTCCCCTTTTCTTAGTCTGCAGAGGAGACAGTACGCTCCCGCGACCTGTGCCTGGAGGCGGTCTTGGAATGGACCAGGACTAACCGGCTCAAGCTGAACCTGGAGAAGACTGAGGTTCTGTTTTTGGGGTGCTCTCATCTGGGTACAATGGCCCCCTCCCTAGCCTGGGGGGGATTTCCCTCCAGCCTACGGACAGGGCCTGGAATCTGGGCGTGATCCTGGATTCAACCCTCTCCCTGGAAGCCCAGGTGATGGTGGTCTCTAGGGCCGCTTTTATCCATCTCCGCAGGATCGCCCAGATCCGCCAGTACCTCAATGAGTCCTCAGTGAGGACAGTTGTGCAGGCCCTTGTGATCTCAAGGATCAACTATTGCAATGCCCTCTACGTGGGGTTGCCCTTGACCCTTGTCTGGAGGCTCCAGCGGGTGCAGAATGCAGCAGCCAGACTGGTGGTGGGTGCTTGTAGATTTGATCATATCACCCCAGTTCTGGCTCGCCTGCATTGGCTGCCCATTGTCCTCCGGATAAGGTTCAAGGTCCTGGTTTTGATTTTCAAAACCCTCCATGGCTTGGGACCAGAGTACCTGTTGGAGCTTATCTCCCAGAGGTCAACTGGAGTCAGGCCCACTAGAATGGCGCAGGCGTGCTCACTTAGGGTGGCCACACCCAGGGAGGCACAGAAATCGCTCACGTGTAACCGCACCTTCTCTGTGGTGGGGCCCACGTTGTGGAATCATCTGCCTAGTGAGCTGCGCCTAGCAGTCCCTGCCCACCTTTAAAAAGGCTCTGAAAACCCTCCTTTTTAAAGAGGCATATGGCTACCTTTTTATTTAATTTGGCTATTTTTTTACTATTGCCGCCCACGTCACCTCTTGTGGAGGGTCTTCCCCTCCTTATTTTACTAGTTCTTTTTTGTTCTCTTTTTCTTTTTTGTTATATATTGTTGGTTTTATTCAATTGTGAACCGCCCAGAGTTCTGTCCGGAAGATGGGCGGTATAGAAATACAATAAATAAATAAATAAATAAATAAATAAATAAATAAATAAATAAATAAATAAATAAATAAATATCTGCCCGCACCCACCACCAGTCTGGCCACCACATCCTGTATCTGCTGCAGTCGTTGAAGAAGGGTCAAGGGCAACCCCATGTAGAGAGCGTTGCAGTAATCTATCCTCAAAATCACGAGTGCCTGCAAAACTGTTCTCAAGGAATTCATCCAGGTATGGGCGAATCTGAGTGATCTGCCAAAGATGGGAAAAGGCAGACCTGAAAACGGCTACCACCTGTGTTTCAAGGGATAAAGCCAGATCCAGTAGTGGATAGACTGTGCCTGAGCCCCCCCACCTCCCGACCCAACACAAAAACACAAAACGAGCAATATACTATACGAAGAGCAATGCAGTGAGGAGGTGCAGACCTCTACACTGGAAAAACTAAACAGCCATTAAACAGGAGGATGGCCCAACACAGAAGGGGCAACAGCTCAGGACCAGAATCAACAGCACACCTCCACTTGAGGGACAAAGGGCACTCATTCAAAGATGAGGATGTACACATGTTAGACAGAGAAAATGGGTGGTTTGAGAGCGGGGTCAGGGAAGCCATTTATGTGAGTAATGAAAACCCCTCTCTCAACAGAGGTGGGGGCTCAGGCACAGTCTATCTGCTACTTATCAGGCAGTGATTTCAACAATCCCCCAGACAAATCCCCCACACCTCCACCACCAAGGCCATAGCATAACAACTCATGCTGGTAGTCTCTCCAGACTCGATTACTGCAATGGTCTCTATGTTAGGCTGTTGCAAAAACATCAGCAGATTCAGAATGTGGCAGCCAGACTACTGATAGAGCTGAGAAGAACATATGAAGTAAAAAAGGACTTCATTTTACTAGTCAGTAGGTTTAAACACATTTTAGTTAAACTGGAATATCTACCTGTGCACATACTGTAATTAAAAACTGTAAACCACCTAGAGACTACTTGAAGTGGTATGGGGCGGTATAAAAGCAGAACACTTTTTTCTTTATAAGCCTCCTTGATGTACTACCACAAACAATAACTAAATACAACTTTAAACACATCTAAAACAGTAACAAAAAGAAAATAACCTCAAGCACCATTAAATTCTAGTATCAGAAGACTTTCCTACACATTTTCCACAGTAGAACAATTTGATGAGTCTAAATTAACTAAAAACTCTAAAAGCCTTTATAGAACAGGGAAGTGCTCCAGACCTTTGAGTAAGATCCCCAAAGCATAACAATTTATCAAACCAAGAGCTGATGTTTAAAGCCTGGCCTAACAAAACCTCCTTTATCAATTTGGATGCAAATGTTCTCACTTTCCCATTACAAAGTTCACAGGCTGAATAAACCCTATACATTTTACACACACTTTAAGTTATCGCTGTATGCACAAAAGTCGATAAAAATTGTTTTTATGAAGCCAACATAGCAGTTTTCTATAAGAAAAGTATTCTAAGATTCTTTTTTCTCCCATAGATTTTTACTGAGTAGCATTAATTTTAGTCCTTTATATATGTTTCATGAAGATATTAGTTCTCAGCCGATCAGAAGCAACTCTCGAAGCTATTTAGACGCAAGTGCCCTTTGATCAGCCCTTTTAAAGTTTATGTTTACTGTGATCTAAAACAGATTAGGGCACTGGCGGCCACTACTGAATTAGGGTCTTTATTCACTGGTCCCATCGAGGCTGGCAGCCCTGCTTCTGTACCTGCATGCTATATGCTTCTACCGGGGAGGGGGGGAGAATTATTCCTTCCCGCTAAAGAGATCACAGACCCTAAAAGGCTTTAAGCAAACAAAGAAACTCAGGGTCACTTCTAAGTGATCTGCTGCAGCAACAACTAGGAAAAAGCCCGCCCTATATTCTCGCGCAGGCAACGAACCTATTACCTCGTAGATCCACCGCCGCCATGATTTCAGTTTTCTCGGCCGCACCTCCGCGCGCAGTTATGACGTCATCCGACCATAGAGGCACTTTGTAGAAGAGTAACCCCAAAGTTAGAGAGGAGGGAAACCGGTAGGATAGAGCGACGAGAGTAAAGTGCGTGTCTCTGGTTGTCTTGGCAACTGGAGGCGCGGGGGGGAGATGGCACGGAGGGTTGTTAGGCTCATACCCCTGGGAACGGAATGAGATTTACACAGGGTGAAATTGAAATGACAGGACGCCGTGGGTCTGCAATGCCTGCCTCGACGAGGCAAACTGGATTAACACAACTCATTTCCGAGGCGCCACGTGATGCCTCGAATGGTTTCCCAGTCCCTCGATCTTCAGAAATCATCAGGAGACGCATTTTACTGTTTTTTTTTGGGGGGGGAGCCCTGGCGTGCAAATCACGCCGCTGTTAAATGAATGGGAGCAATAACTAACGGACGAAGTGGCAACTCCTGTTATAAAATCGTGGCAACTCCTGTTATAAAATACCTTCGACCATCAACCTGAAGTGTAGAGTCAGGGATACTACGCCGTGTTTCTTTTCGAGGACGAATTAAACGTAATCAGGGCTCTGCTGACCAGAAATAAGACTAGTCTAAATAATGAGGTTTGTGTACCATGCACATTAGTCTTCTGGGTTCTTCGGCCGTTAAGTTCTTTTACCACCAGCCCACTTCTTTATCCCGTTCATTTCAGTTTGAATGAACAGCTGAAACAACCTGCACTTTTGTTTCTCGTTGCAACTGAATTATTAACTGTTTTTGCATATTATGTGTCTATTGATTTCTTAGTCCAGCACTGGCCGTTTCTAGAGCGGCATGATCTGACCACTGGTTACATCCCAGCTAAGGGGTTCAACCCCTAGTACCACCCTCTGCACTTGCCCCTCCAGGACTGACCAGAGTCTCCAAGTCCCATCTCAGAGATACAGTCCAAAAGAGTACTATGTTTGATTAAATCAAAAACTGCTGAGTGGTCCAGCAGAACCAACTGGGACACACTCACTCTGTCTAATTCCTGCCATAGGTCATCCACCATGACAACCAAAGCTGTCTTGATCCCATGACCATGCCTGAAATCAAACTGAATGGATCTAGATTACTTTATCTCATTGTGGAACCACTGAAAGTGGGAAGCCACTGCATTCTCCAACAGTAAAGACTGGGCAACAGTAATCTAATTTACCGTGACTCAAGGAGGGCTTTTAAACAGCAGTCCCACTGTTGTCTCCTAAAACCCTACCTTACTGCAAGGAGACATTCTACACTCCTTTTTATTCAGAGTACTGTATCTCTCTCTGACTATTTTTTAATGGCAGGAAAAGTAGGAATTCAGCACACCTCTGGTGGTCTTATCTCTCCAAGGTCCTGCCAACATCACTAGGCTGTGCAGACTGAAACATATCCATTAACACAGGGCCCATGTGTTAATGGATATGAACTACAACATCTAAATTAGATTAGATTTGAGAAACCTTGTCTGCAAAATGTCATACAAATTCATCACAGTGGGCCAATGAGTGGTCAGAATCTTGTTCATGTTCCTGAGCCTGTAATAGGCTCTTGACCACTCAAAATAGCTCCACTGAGCTGCTCAGTGTAGATGCAATTTCACTTAATAGCAGGGCTGTGGAGTTGGAGTCGAGTCGGAGTCGGAGGAAATTTTGGGTACCTGGAGTTGGAGTCGGCAAACAATGCCCCGACTCCAACTCCAACTCCTACTCCTACTAAATTTAGATTGGAATTTTTTTAAAAAAGCAAGTTTAAATATCCCAATTCACAAAAAGTTATAATTAATTACTTCTCTACTGTAAGAATAAAGACCAATGCATGCAGTGCCTCACGTAACCACAAAATGAACATGTTAAGTGACCGTGAACAAGCAGGCTTTTCATGTGCTTCACTATATGGCACGCAATGCACAATTAGGAGCGGCAATACTTATACTTTCCATAGTGTTGTCTTCTGCTGTTATGCGGCGCCCATGGTTAACCTAGCCT
Source organism: Phrynocephalus forsythii (assembly GCA_029282475.1). Classification (NCBI taxonomy): domain Eukaryota; kingdom Metazoa; phylum Chordata; class Lepidosauria; order Squamata; family Agamidae; genus Phrynocephalus; species Phrynocephalus forsythii. Next base: position 142,704,140 of record JAPFRF010000001.1, read on the forward strand.
CTCACTAATAAGGGATTAAGTAATTTTGTAAATATTTATTTTATGTAAATAAGTAAATAGTAAATAAATTCACATATTAATACAGAGGAGTCGGAGTTGGAAGTAAAAAAATCTTAGGAATCGGAGTCGGTGTCGGAACATTTATCTACCGACTCCACAGCTCTGCTTAATAGTATTAAAAACCCAAATAAAGTTGTTTCTCTTCTCCATTTTCATACCTTCCATTCCAATTCCAGTTCCATTCCAGGAAGATGGGAAACTGAAGGAAACATCTACTTTAGGCATGTCCAAACTTTGGCCCTCCAGATTTTTTGGACCAAAACCCGCACAGTCCTTTGTCATTGGCAATCTCATCTTAGAATTCTGTGAGTTGTGGTCCAAAACATCAGGAGGCCCAAAGTTTGGACATGCCTGATCTAATCACTAGGTAATATGATTAAGTTGTCTCCTTTTGGTTCTACCTAGAGATAAACTAAAATTTAACTACTATCCCCCGATGGAGGCCTCTGGGTTTTTGTGTTCCCTGTTCCATGGGCAAAAGAGAATTCACAGTATGAGAGGAAGGCTATAAGGAGAAAGGCGGGGTAAAAATTCTCTAAAATAAATAAATAAATGTAGGGGGCACATGCATTACCTGGCATTTCTATGTATGAGGGGCTACCAGCTGGAGGCATGATAATCAGTCAGTTTGAAAACCAAACCTCCAATGCAGCCTGTATTTTTTTCCTCAGCTCTAAGAGGTAAGCCTTGCACAACCATCTGTCATGAATTTTCAGGATGCTCCTTTTGTATATTGTTTCTTGCATGGCCTAAGAAAGTGGATTTGGACCCAGATTATTTGTTGAGTGGTTTGTTCTTGCACTTGTATCCCATTGTTATGGTAACTTACTTTTCAGTGTATGTCCATGGGCCCCAGCCTTCTGTATATTTTCATCAGATTTTCTAACTTTTTATTACTTATTTATAGAATAAGTGCATCATTTTCTCCAGAAATCTAATTTGCCTGGCCAATTCTTTGCTGCAAAACCCTAATCTCTGTCTGGCCTTTCATGTTATCCTTTGCTAGTGATGGTTGCCTAGTAACCTCACCTCTATCTTTCTCTCCACTAATTTCCTTCCTCCTTCCATTACCCCAGCTTCTTGTAATACATGATAACATTCATACACACTAAAATTTGTTTCTTCTCCATCTGTGCTCCTTTGACACTATCTTCTGAAGACTGCCAAGTGACCAACATATGGAGCACAACCTGTTGTTTTCGTTTTGTGACAGATTACAAGGCTGATCCCTGACCTTTTCCCACTACAGAGAGCAAAGTTCTACACAACTGAGAAAGCAAAATGTTTCATGTTCTCCCTCCCTCCCTCTTTTCTCTTTCTCTTTCTCTTTCTTTCTCTTCCCCTCCCTCCTCCCTGTTGCTATCTTTGCTTATTTCATCATATGCTCATACCAAGCTACTTGAAAGCCAAACTTAGAAAAGTTACTGCCTTAGATTGTCATTTGCAGAATCCCCCAGCCAGTTGACCATTGATAAAATTATTTTTCCATGGTCTGCAGGAACATAAGTAAGAAAATAGCCTCCATTTTATGATGGCAGCAGAAGCGAATAGGAGACAAAAATAACAGGCAGAGCGAGCCTTCTCTCCCTCCATGAGCATTTATCCAGACCTCTCCTTTTTCAACAATTACACAGTATTTCCCCTTGTATAACACTCTGTTTTAGTCTAAATGTGAAAGGGGCACAGCATCACATAGATTTTGTATGGTCTGAAAAATGTAAGCTTTGTGCATTGATACGAAGGGATAATTGTGTCACATCAATTTATACGTTAACATTTTCTGCCATGCAGAACGGTGAGTTGGTAGATGTTTATCATAGACGTAAATGTTTTGAGCCTTGCATGAGCCAACTCCAGTGGGTGTCATGTTGCTCTGCAGTCATCTTCAGTTATACGGAGCTGTAAAAATTAAAGGAAGGGATCCTGAGGAGCTCTTACATCTGTGCATTGGCACTCTAAACTTACCCTAATGCTGGAAACGGCTGTTTCTCTGGAACAGCACACACTGCTGTGTTTGTACGTTTGAAAGGCACCTTAAGATTGAGCAAGAAAGCATTCATCCCCCCCCCACGAAATGTTGGAGTGAAACAGTGACTGACAAAGCTACTTGGATGAGTATTGAAATGTTTCAGTCTCACAAGAAAAGAAGTCCGGTTGCCACGACTCAACTTTTGGACTCTGATCGGATGGGGAAAAAATGCACCCTATTTTGGACCATTGTTATTGCATGCATTGCTTAGGAGGAGTCACATTAGAGATGAAGTCTTTTTATCACTAAGAAAGCAGCTGTATGTTGGGGTGATCTGGAATGGAACAACATGTTGTGGGGAATAGAGAATTGCAGCCTATCCCTCCAAAATGTTGTCCTGATTTAACAGGTACATAGCGCTCATCCTTACTGTGGTATTTTCTCTAGTCATTCTGAGTCATGGTAGTATTTTTTGTTGCTGAGCTGACAGGTGCATCCTCATATTTGCATCCTCACGTGGGGAGGGTATATGTTGCTTGGTTGTCCTTAATGACTCACTTCCAACATACTGTATATCACTCTCTCCTTTTCCTATTTTCTCCATTGCCCCTCAACCTACTTTACTCTCTCTTCCCTTCTGTCATTGTTTTGTCTGCCTGTAGTTTAGGAAGGGTTGGAGATTGACCAGAAGAAGAAGAAAAAAAGTAAGGAAAGATCATCAAACAACACGTACCTGGAAATGATGCATGATGTGGATCATGTAGTACTAGGGTCCATGTCAGCAGATTCTGCGCTGGAACAAATTGTAGAAAGCAGAATTTAAAAAAAACCTCAGAGAGTAATCTTTTTTTGCCCTGCTTTGACTCTCTTAACAAGCTTCAGCCCTGTGTCATGTGGACACAGATGCAGTGGTGTACTGGTATCATGGGTGCAAGGAATATTGAGTTCTATTAGAGATGGGCACGACCAGAATTTTTTTTTTCGAGTTGTCGTTTTTGGGACGGGTCCGTTTTGGGTCATTTCCGTTTTTCGCGATTTTTTTAAAAATTTTGTCATTTTGTCGTGTCATTTGTCGTTTGTTGTTACCGCCGCCGCGATTTCACGTGATTTGATGTCCCAGCGAGTGGCGTCCCGCCGGCGCTAGGTGTTTTTGTGCTCTAGGCGGTGGGCGGGGTGGCGGGGGGGGGCATGGGCAGGCGGCAGGGGCAGGGGGAGGGGGGCAGCAGGGCGAGGGGCGGCGGGTGCGGGTCCCGCAATGACCCAGAGCAGGCGGAAAACACTTTAAACTGACTTGCTGCACAAGACTGCATCGAATAAAGCAATTGCAATTTTTATTGCAAACAAAGTGGGCAGTGCACCCACAGCAGAGCTGCAGGCAGGGTATGAAAGGACCTTGGCTTGCCACCAAGCAAATGAAATTTTTAAAATAAATCCACACCTCCCCTCCCACTCAAACCTCCCCCCCCTTTGAAGCACTATCAGAAAAGAAATCCTAACAAACTGCAGGAGAATAAAAAAGAATAAACTGCGTTGCTATTCCCCACAGCAGACAGAGAATGAAAGGAATTATTATTATTTCCTAAAAATTCAATTGAATCAATTCCCTCCCTGCCTGCCTAACTGAAATCTAAAAGCTCCGCGAAATCGAAACTAGTCTAGCACAGCAGCCAGGTACACACAGCCCTCTCCCACCCATATCCAAGCCCGGACTGCGACTCTTCTGGGAGTGCCTCGGCTTTTTATGCCCTCTTGCACATCCAGAAGTGTCAGTCAAAACCTGCCCATGTGATTGGTGGAATGGGTCCAAAAATTCGCATGGTCCCATCCCATGGCCAGCCCATCACTGCGCAGGTGTAAAAAAATAAAAGTAAAATAAAATAAAATAAAATCAATGGAGACGTTTTATTGCAAGAAAAACCCACTGCTGCTACTATAAAAATCAGGCATTTAAAATACATAATTTTCAAATGTTTCTGTGGTGCTTTGGTGGGTTTTTGGACCACAATTTCAAAAAAAATATTGCGGACGCCATTTTGGATCCTCCCGCACCGCATGGCAAATGGAGACGCCGAGGATGCCCCCTCCCAGCCCGGTACCAGCAGCCCAGCACAGGAGGGGGGGAGGCTGGGGACCCCACCCCCAGAAACCACCCCTCTGGTAGGTGCCCTCAGGCAGGCATATTTTCACCTGCTTTTTGGCTGGGAATTGTTTTTTTTAAAAAACTTTTTTTCTGTGCCACTTGGCATCACGCGATTGCCGCGCGATGCCAGGAACGACAACGACAAATCAGACCCAATTTTTCTTTTTTCGGTTCGAGTTTGGGTTCTGACAGCTTAATTGTCGTTACCGTTTCCGTTACGTAACGGAAACGATATCCGAAAACGGAAACGACAATTTCGCCAAGTCGTGCCCATGTCTAAGTTCTATACAAAAGTTGTTGGTATACCCCCTTCTTCTATATTTCATCTCCCATGCCTGTTCTGGCTCCTTTGCATTGAATAAATAAGGAATATTGAGTAATCCTGGCTTTATAAAGGGGTGATACTCAGAAGCATGAGCAAGCCTTATAAAATAGGGGAGATGGGTTCTATAATAACTGCTTGACACTGAGCTCTTAAAAGTTTACAAGTGGAAAAGTTCTGGACAAAGAGCTGATCATAGTGTGGTTGGAGAGAACAAATATACTTCCTTCTTTAATATTTGAACAAAGGAGCAATGTTCTATAGACCTGTTGCCTTCTTTTATACAGTCCTATCCAGATTAGAAAGGCCTGGGCCATTGCAAATACCAGAAATGAATCCTCAGAAACTGAGAGCTGGGTTACACTTTTTTTTTTAAAAAAATGCACCACTATTTGAATTAGATTTAGCAGGTTTGGAATTGATTTAAAAATATAAGTTTACACAATGATAGAGGTCACTGCACTTTTTTTGGGGGGGGGGGGAGGTGGAAGCATAGTTGTTTCTTTTCATTTGGAAAGGATGTAAGATAAACAGTCACCAGAGGCTTGTTTATATTAACTTATTTGTGAACTCTGTTACTTTTAAATCTCTTCAGTATAATTACAGTACATGAGTGCTCCTGTTGTTGGAATAAATGGGATATGTTGGTAGCTGATTGTTTGGGGCTGTTTGGCCATGTCCTGGAAGTTTTTCTTCCTGATGTTTTGCTAAACTCTGTGGTCGGAGATGCTGGCCATAGAGTCTGGCAAAATGTCAGGAAGAAAAACTTCCAGAACACGGCCAAACAGCCTCAAAAACCCACAACAGCTATCAGATCCCAACCATGAAAGCCTTCAAGAATACAGTGGTACCTCTGCTTATGAGTTTAATCCATTCCAAATGCATGCTCATAAATCGAACAACTCGTAAGTAAAGCAGCTGTACTGAATTAATTAAATCAATAAACAAATAAATAAATTGTAAGTAGAGCAGACCACATCTAAAATTTGCAAGGCAGCAGTTAAAACACCAACAGTTTTCTGCTCTTAAGTCAAATTGCTCGTAAGTAGAGCCACTCGTAAGTAGAGGTACCACTGTATGCTGTATGTTGGGTTTGGAATGCAAGCCTGGGTCATGGGTTTCAGACTGGCTGAAACACTGCAGTCTGATCAGTGTTGTTTTCCCCATCTGTAATACTAACAAAATGATATGCCAGTTTGAAAGAAAAGAAGGCAGGCAGCCAGGGGCAAATGCTACCTCATTCACTAGCCTAGGAGCTTCTGGCCCTTGTCAATGTCTCTAGTCAATTTCCCTTGCCTTCCTTTTTTGCCAGCACTGGCTGCACTGCCTCTTTCCCCACCCCATCCCACTCCACCTCCACTCTTCACCCCATGTGACTTCATTTAGAAGTCTTCAGTGGAGGAGTGGGGGTTGTTATCATTGTAGAAATTCACTGAAAGAGGAGCATTCCACACAGAGGTACGATAATAAGATATCCTGCATGTAGTGCTTGCAAGACAAAAGGCAAGAGAAATTGACCAGAGACATAGACAAAGACCAGCAGCTTATGAGCTTGTCAAGGAGGGAGCACTTTCCCCCCAGCACTAGCTACTCTTTTTAAAATTATTCCATTTGTGATGCTGACATAGTGCTATGCTAGTTTGAAAGAAAAATAAAACAAACACTAAAAATAAAACTGCGGCAACAGCAAATAGCTAGCATGAGGGCACGCTGGTGGGCACAGGACAAAGCCTCAATTGAAGCAATTTGAAAAGTTTGTATTGTACAGTCCCTTCAACCAATATACAACACAGCTTAAACATGGATTAATAGTTTTCCCAAAAGGACACACAATACCAGCTCAAATACCATATGAATCCCATATGGTTTTAACCCAATTTCAGAAACCATGATCCTATTATCTATTCATCTTTGTAGAGTAGCTATGCTCTGAGACAGACTCTGCTGCTTTTTCCTGTATGCTGTTGAAGGCAGCAGATCCACTATACGGAGAACTGGCATCAGTCTCATGTGAGAGATGGGAGAAAGGCCCTAGAATGCCAGTGGGCACTTTCCACTGCTTTATGCACATCGGTGAATCTCCATGTAGCCGAATGGTCTCTGCTAGGCCAGATGGGGCCAGTTGCTTAGCATTTGCAATAGGGATATTTGGTGTGAAAGTGAGAATTCATTAGGCTTAATAGTGTACAGAAGATAAATGCCTTCCAAGAATATAAGTAATCTGTTCTCACCAAAGAGTCTGAGAAATAATTAAAACTCCCCCGTGACCCTGCTTTCCATGCCAGATAAATGGCAGTCCTTATGCATGCAACACCATTGTCCTGCAAGCCGCAGAAATCTGCTGCATTTTTCTAGGGGTGAAGCCTAACACAGATAATACAGTAGTATAAGATGCTGCTTATTTATAGAAACAGCTAATTCTCATGCCCATCAGGGTTCTTTGCCCTACATAAGTAAGAAAAAAATGGAAGGCAGAAGAATAGCACAATCCTCACATTATAAGCATTTATGTAACTCATATTTTAAGCATTGATCCTACTTTGCCCATTTCCTCCCCCCCTCTCCTAGATCTCAGAGGGCCACACATCTTCTTCCAATGCTTCTCCCCATCAAACATATTCCCAATTTCCTCCCATTCAAACCCTCTTCTCCAGAAATGCCTGTTTATCCCATGCACACAATTCCACAGTGTTCTCCTTTGTAGGGCTTGTTTTAGGTCTTTAAAGGCTTTCAAAAATTAATTTTTTAAAAAGAATTATTTAAATGTTTAAATTTTGAACATAAACATAAAACATAAACATTTAACATAAAAATATTATACAAAAACCAAAACCTACTTAAAATATTAGTGCTCCCCTCCCCCTTGCATTTCTTTATTCCATTTTTCTCTCTCTTTTATCTACCCCAAAATCCTTCCAAAAGTAGTTGCAACCATTACTTGATCCCCTGCTTTCCCATTAAGTAGCAAAGTTTTTTATAAATTCTTCCTATATTTCCATAAATCTATTAATTTTTATTTCTCCCCTTTTAAATTTAATTTCTGAAGTCTGTTTATCATTAACTGCTATATTCCATGTTTCATTACAGCACTCTTGTAGCTGAAAGTCCCAATTCTGCTTCTAGTTTTTTGCTATTAACAGTTGGGCTGCAGTCATCATATTCATTACCAATTCTTTTTGTGTGTGTGTTGTTACAAAAAACAACAACAATAAGTGACTGGCTGTAAAAAAAAGTTTTAGATTTGGGGGCTTGAGAGGGGCTAGCCAATCACCCTGTATCAGTGTTGGTGAACCTATGGCATGGGTGCTAAAGGTGGCACTCAGAGCCCTTTCTGTGGGCACCCAGCATTGCCCCTTCACAGCCACCTGTATTCAGGTTAAATTGCTGCATTGACACTTTAGTGGGCTTTGAAGCGCAGTTTGGGCACTCGGTCTCTAAAAGGTTCGCCATCACTGCCCTATACATAAGGTGAACAGATATGGGGAAAGAAAGTGTTCATACATGTTGAAAAGTGGGTTAGAACAGTTGCCCAGCTACATCACATTTCCTCTTCCACCCAACTGTTCAAGATATGGGGACCCTCTCCTCTGCTTAACTACTCCACTACCCTAAGTCTCTGTGCTCAAGAAGGTTTTTTGTTTTTGTTTTTAGTTTGAGAACAACTGTCCTGGTTCGGTAGTACTGACCCCATCTTCCTAGGTTTCTCTTGGCCCTGCCAACTCCAGGTTATAGTACAGCTGAATTTTCACGATAACATGGTACAGTAGATTAGACAGAGAAAATAGTGCCTAACGTCTAACTCAGTAAATTTCATGTCAAAATCAGCATCTATCTCCCTGGCCTGGTCCTTTAACCCTTTAACCTTTGTATCACACTGCAACTCAGATATTTATTTATTATTATTTATGTATTATAGGACTTCTATACCGCCCATCTTCCCAAAGGAACTCTGGGCGGTGTACAAAAAGCTGATCCAATTCAGCCTAGACAAACAGACTCACGGCAAACAACAACACACAAAGTTAAAACAAGTATGCACCTGGGCACAAACAGCAATAATTAAAAAAACAAGCAGGCAGATGGCGGAGGAAAAATATATATGTTAAGCAACCAAAGGCCTCACGAAAGAGCAAGTCTTTAAAGCTCTATGGAAGGCCAGCAGGGACTCTGCAAGGCGCACTGCAACTCGGATATAACTTAACTAACAGGTTTTGTGGATAGAGATGGGCACAAAATGCCAATTGAACAGTTCATGCCAGTTTGTTTACCACCTGAACAGGTGTTTAGTGGTTCGCTGCGCTGCGTGGTCCAGCAGGCAAGCACTCAGAGGCAGCACCTGGAGAAGGTAGAAGTGGCAAACTGGGTTGCTGCCTCTGGGTGGACACTGGCTTATGGAGGCAGGGAGTGGCCATCTATTCAGCTAGTAGGTGAACCAGCACAAACCCACGAACCAGTGGTTCATACCCATCTCTTATTGTGGATTTTGATTTCATACCCTTTTGTACCAATGGCTCATGTCACACAATTGTTGCCCTGGTTTGTTTTGTTTTTCAGCTAAGTCCGAATTTATTACGAAAGAGATTACATGGAGCCCAAAGTCTTATAGAGAAGGGGTCTGAATGGGCAAATCCAATATGAGAAAATGAGCAGGTGACCCCCCTGTCGCTCTCAATTCACAATGGGGTGGTCTGTGCTATTTTCAGCATGCTTTTGTGAGTTCAAGCACGGATGATAATCATTTCAAGACTCCAAAAGAATGTTCGGATACAACAAAAAGAATAATGTAAATTTTCAGGGCAGCTCAGTCTGTTTCATTATTTCCCAAAATGTACTGTTGGCTCTTTTCTCATCTCCGTAGATCCAGCCAAGACATTCAGTAATGTCAAATGGCTCATATCCCAAGCTATTAAAAGACCTCAATTTGACAAAACGTAGGAAATCTATCATTTCTCTCCATCTTGCTCTTTGTCTCTGTCTGTCTCACACACATATGTAGAAAAAGCAGTAAGAGATTGGAGAGGTTCAGCTGCTTAGCTATGAGGTAGAGTGGGCCAGGGAATGGGAACGTGACATGGGGGCTTAGCAACTTTTTCAGCTTTCGTGGCCATAAAATACAAATAAGCCCACGTCCTTTGGTGCAATTCTCTTCTTACCTTTCTTTTTGTAACATGCCATCTTTTTGTAACATGTCACATACAGCTTATGGTGACACCATAAATGAGTGTTCTCTAAAATGTCCTGCCCTGCTCAACTCTTATAAAATCAAGCCTATGGCTTCGATAAGCTGATGCTGCTTGAAATTTTCATGACAGTGAAAAGACCTCTGCCTGTACTTGGATGCTCAGATGAATTTTGATATAATTGTCAATGGTGATTTGGTTTCATTCAAGAATTAACTCTTAACTGGGCCAATGCCAGCAGTGACAAATTACAGTCTTCTGATCCAGCCATTCACTGACCCTTGCTTCATAAAGTTCTCGTGTAGGACTCCTAGGGAGTTTCACGCAATAGTTTATCTAACTTGATGATGCCCTAGTTCCAGTTACTAAAAGCAGACCTACTGACATCATAGTTTTGCATTGTTTGTGCCAGCAGTTAAGGCTTGTTTGATAACCTCCACTGTGAAGGAGGAGTACAACACTGGAGGAACAACCATTCAAATTGTTCTCCTTGGTGGTTGTGCCAATTACACTTTAACTGTAGACACCTTATTTTGCTCTTAGAAATTATAACAAGATGAGGGGATATCAACTTAGGTGTAGGCTGCTTTGGGGGGGGGGAAGGGAAGGATATAAATATTTTAAATAAATACATAAATAATATGTGTGTCAGGATATGTGCAGTTTTAATTATCAATAAAAGCACCTCCGAAATGTGCTCAGGGAAAAGGAAAAACGACAGGTGCTAGAGCATAAGGGTTATAAGCTCCCAGATGTCCAGCCTTGTTAAAATGCAAGATGGAACTTTTGAACAATCATTAGGGGAAGCCAGTGCACAATGGTTTATTATAGCATTATAGAGCAGTTTAAAATGGTTATGGTTGACTCTGCAGGAATAATATTGTATTTTACATTGTATTTACACTGAAAAACCTTAAAGGAGCATTTCCAGTGGATACACGTTCAAGTTTCCAGTTCAAAATAAGGAGATAAAGCCTTGCGATTAAAACATGACAATGGAACGCAAACTCAAATGGATTTTGGATTTCATGGCACCAGAATCCTGTTGACAGCTGTTTTTAAAAACACTAATAAGGTACAGGGAGATGAAGGGGATTGTATGGTTTGCCAAACGCAAACAAATTTTACAAGGTGGGCTAGGCTGGTAGCAAGCACAGATTACAACGGAGAGAAAAGCATGAAGGAAGAAGTCGGATATAAGAAGCCTGGTGGTGCAGGAGTTAAACTGCTGTACTGCAGCCCAAACTGTGCTCACGACCCAAGGTAGAATCGCAGGAAGCTGTGTCAAGGTTGTCGCAGCCCTCTGTCCTTCCAAGGGCAGCAAAAGGAGTACCTAGCTCGCTTGTGTGTAGGGGTGGGTGGGCAATTAAATTGTGATCCGCCTAGACAAGAGTGCTTTAAGCACTTTGTCTTTTTTTATATGAAGGGCCAGTGCAAATTGAAGATCCTGGCAGCTGCCTTCTCAAATAACTGGCTCTTATGCTTTCCAGGTTAATGAGGCAAAGTAAATTTTGAGTATTTGATTGTTCAGATTTCTGGCAGATGCAAAACAAAAGAATGCACGATGTAATATCTGGAAGGAAAGAAAATGTAGGCTTGGTTTGGGGATTGGGGAACTATTGTAGAAAAAAATGGGTCTTCCTAGAAGAAACAGCTGATGCCTTTACTTACTGAAAACCTACCCTCTGTTCCAAGTCTGGATGTAATGAGTGATCTATTTCTTAGAACAAACAGATTAGCATGAAAAAGGGTTACTTGAACAGAAGATGAGTGAGATCAACACCTGATCATAGACTAGTGATGTTGAAAGGGGCCTAAAAGGCCATCAAGTCCAGTCCCCTACTCCATGCAGGAATGCAAATCAAAGGAGATTTGCCAGGTGGTTGTCCACATTTCCCTTGAATGCCCCCAATGTTGGAGCACTCACTGATCTCAAAGAAGATCAATTCCATTGCTTTGGAAGAAGCCTCTTCGTTTAACTCTTCTGCACGACCCCTGAGTTTGGTATTTGCCGTCAGATTAAAAATAACTGAAAATATTCTTATGTCTTACTTGTTTTTAATCCAGAGTTCCAACAACTAGAGCCATGAAACTAAAGTGATGCCCTAAGAATCAAAAGCCAAAGGAGGCTTTTCTATGGGCAAGGGATATGATTCTGTGCTCTGAATTGCTCCTTGTTAATAAATGAAATTGTTGACAAGCTGCTACCCAGTAATGGCACTCCAACCTGTAATGTGAAGTGGGCTTTCCTGGTCAGGCCAGCCTTCAAAAATAACCATTTTACATCTTTCTGAACTAATATCTGACAGTGGTGCAAAAAATAAAAATAAATGATTCTTTCTCTTCCCATTTCAACCACATCTTGCTACTCAATTAATCTCTAACTGAATACTGAATGTATTAGTAGCAAATATAGTGTGCGGTCAACTCTGTTCCTCATTTTTTATCTTTATCTTTTTATGTTCTTTTTTATTCTCTCTTCTTTTTTGCCTTTTATTTGTATTGTTCTTGTTGTGTCATTACAGTTGTGACTGACTCTTTGTGACCACATGTCCATGGAGTTTTCTTGGCAGGAATACTGGAGTGGTTTGCCAGTTCCTACTCCAGGCGCCTACGGCACCTGGTATTCCCTGGTGGTCGCCCATCCAAGTACTAGCCAGGCCTGATCCTGAAATCAGGCGAGATCGGATGTGCTCAGGACATCTAGACACTGAAAACTAAATAAAAAAGAATACATGCCTCTAACTGAATTCTAATGTCTCTAAAGACAAACACTGAAAGATAGGCAATAACTTGGTTCCTATTCTGTGTTTTTTGTCTTGACCAAGTAGCCTTTTTTGCTAAATAGGAAGGGCAGCAAAGAAACAACATGAAATATATCAAATACAGTAACAAAGCATAGGTTTGGAACATGCTATTCAGATCTGAAGACCTTGTACTGTTTTCACCTTATTCATTATCAATCACTGCCAACAGACAATGAAATTTCGCTCATGAAAGTTGTGAAGAATACCGGTAGTTGTATTTACATTCAGAGTTCCTTTAAAAAGAAAAGAAAAATAATAATAATTCATTCTCAGTTATTCATTTTGTCATTCACTTTTGCTCAGGTATTTAGTTTTAAAATACATACTTCCATTATCTTGAGAGCCCTCGGTAATAAAATGAAGGTAACCACATCTCAGATGTTGCTGGAGAAATTAAATATTTGTACCATGGTGACTGAAACAGTTTTCTAGGCGTAGTGCTTTAAAGAACAAGCACACTGCATCCACTGAAAATGTTTGCTTCTGCATTATATTCATCAGGCCCTTAAGTCTCTGCTATGGGGTCACAAAGAGCACAAGATCAGTACTCACAAGTCCACCTCACTGAGTTCTATGGAGCTCACTCCAAGATTAGCAGATATAGTATTGGCGAGGCTGGGGTTGGACATACAGTAGTTAGTTGCTGTGTGGCTACAACAGCTGAAAAGAAGTGAGCAGAGCAAAGGATTATTTACTTACTTATTTATCTCCTTCCTCTTCCCCCAAAGTGCACACATGATTCCTCTCCCCTATAATTTTGTTGTCACAACAAGCCTGTTTTCTGTGCCCAGTTAAAGGACTGTCACTGCCCCAAGGTTACCAATGGAGTTTCATGGTTCACTGAGGACTAGAACCCAGATCTCAGTTCAGTTTATTTATTTACGGTCATTAACCAGCATGTACAAAAACAGATTGTTCGTATAAATTTGGATAACACTGTAGTACATTTTAAAAAATTCCTATAATCATCATTGATTTTTATGGCTCATCTAGGCCATAGAAATTAAAACCAAGGTTCTATGTTAATTGTTGAAAATGCACAAACTGTTTAACATAAAATTATAAGGCTCTTATGATCATCAACATACAACGTTCAAACAACATTCGGATTAGAATCAAGAGACCTTACATGGTCAACAGCCTGTGAGTGTGACAAGCTAGCATCTGTACAGAATTTAGCCACCTGGCTAGTAATATAAGAATTCTTGCCAATGAGCAGCAAGGAAGTATAAAATTCATTGCATCTCCCTGGGAATTTTAGAAGGATTGTGCACAGAATATCCTTAGGTAAATCTAGATAAAATAAGTAGTGTAGAAGAACATGTCCCACTGTTTCAACTGCACCGTAATTACAGGGCCATAGGCGATCAAAAAGAGATGTACCTTGAAATATCCCCTCCAAGCAACCTGGAAGGGACATTAACTCTGACTAAAATAAAAGCTCTTCGAAATTTAGGTAGTGATATTGTGGTCAAATTGGTCATGAGTATAAAGGTTTTATTTACAACACTAGAGTTGCCCAGCAAGCTTCAATGTTCTGGGAGAGCTATGTCCCAGATTATTTGCTTAACAGCTCTTTTGGCAGATTGTGCTTCCATTGTGATTGGAAAGCATCCAATAGAATCAGTAGAGTCAATCCTTATGGAAAGAAAATAAGTCTTAACCAAAGATTAAACAGGTAAACCTTAACACGTGCCGTTATGGAAGCTAGACCAGCCTCGCAACAGAGAGCTGTGTTGGAGACACATCGAAGCACTGAAAGTATGGTTCTCAAGAATTTGGTCTGGATGGGTTTTTCCAGTTCCAGCTAGACCGCGGTGAGACAACTTGATAAGTGCTCCAGCTTATCAAGTTGAATTCCTCCAGATAAAGGGACCCTAATAAGGACAAAGTTTCCTTGGAGGGGAAATGAAGAAGAGGCGGCAGCTCCAGACCACAAAGGGAGTGGCGGTGAACTTTGTGGAAACAGGAAAATGCTTCATCTCCCACCGGAGGAAGACCTTTGCTATGATGAAGGCAGAGCTGTCGGTGCTGGATATTAAAGCTTGTAAATGCTTGGCATGTCGTGAGTAGAATGCCTTTATCTCTCTCTATGCCAGGGATGGCGAACCTATGGCACGCGTGCCAAAGATGGCACACAAAGAACTTTCGCTTGGCACGCGACATGCTCCCTGCCCCCCCACTTCGCCCTCCACTGGACCAGCCATGAAGAACTTGCGGAGGGGGAACTGGGGGGGCAGGGAGCATGTCGCGTGCCAGACCGATCCTGCCACCCCGTCCCCATCACCATTGCCATCGCCGCCATCGCCCCGCCCACTGCCACCACCGCTGCCGCCTCCACCGACCCCACCTCCACCAACCCCGCCGCCATCATCGACACCATCCCTGCCCCTTCTGCCGCCGCCGCCAATGACCCTGACCCCGCCGCCGCTGCCCTTGCTGCCCTTGCCCTCCCCACTGCTGCCGATCCCGGACCCCCCGCCGTTGTCGTCCCCAACACCGAGTTTGGGCACTCGGTGCCAAAAAGGTTCACCATCCCTGCTCTCTGCGAAGCTTCTCCATGGTATTTGGAGATCTTTCCTTCAAACAAGCACTAAAGCCCCTTTTCTCTGAGGAAGCGGCTTTTAGCAAAGAAGTGGTGAATGTTTTTGAAAGACAAGCACAGAAGTGATTGTTTTCACATTATTTCATGAACTTGCCTTCCTGCCTATTGCCTTCTTGTGGAACAAATGTTTTATGCTTTTGCTGCTCTTTATATGTGGGGGATTTAAAGACAAAACTTAAATGAAACTACCTTATGCCTCTGTGCTTTCTGTGGCCACGGTCCTACCAGCGTTTTCTGTGTAGTTTCCCGGCAGTGAACTGTGCAGTAAAAGATTGTGTGCTAACCGGGAAGAGAGGTAAATTCTGGTCCCCGCCGACCATGCCCCTGGAACAGCAGTTTCAGCAACATTTCCTAAACCACCGCCAGGGGCTGGATTTAGAAACTTCACTTGAGAATGCTTACTTATTTGCTTCTGTAACCAAGACAGGACCCTGAAAAAACTCAGTAAAATCAGTTGTTCCCCTTTATCATCACGGAGGCTTGGAAACTAGAAGGACAAAATGTGAAGTAGACAGGTAGAGACTGAACCAGAATATGAAAACACGACGCAGAAGAGAGGACACTAACTGCACATTAAAAAGCACGTGACTGCCCGAAAAAAATGCAGGGAATTTATATATGAAGAAGACTCTGGTAAAACTGTGGCCTATGTAGTAGCGTGGGTTTTAGTGATTTCAGCAGTGATTTCAGCTCTTAGACATAGCAGGCTGGAGACAGCTTCTAGTGTAACAGCTCTTTATTCAGGGAGAGAACAAGACTGAGGACTGGGGAGAGGGAGCTACATTTATAGGAGCCAGGACTGGCTAGGAAAAGATACATTTTGGAGGGAACAATTACAACCAATCACAAAGCTGCCTTTTGGCAGAGACCAATAGGATTGAGGATCCAAATGCAGCAACTTGAATAAACCAATAGGCCTGTTCCCTTTGGAATAGGAACAGAAACCAATAGGAATACAGATCAATACACAACAGCCTATATGTTGAATTTAAAGATGCAACTGTAAGAGCAGTGGTGGGAAAGCTGTTCAAAAAACATCATCTCACCTTGGAATCACTGCATGTTTTGAAAACAAAGCCTTAAAGCTGCTCCTCGCTGCTCTGGCTTCAATCTAGTGTAGTTACTCTCCTCCATATCTCTCTTATTTCAAAACAAAGTGGCAGAAACTATTACAATCAATATTAACCCTTTCTTGTGAGCTATAAAACACAATGGATTGGGAAAACATTTCAAAAGATGATATTGGCAACATAATTCTCACCGTCAGGCCACGAATGGTGCTGCCCAGCGGGCCTGACCCTATTTAAATGCTGTGCCCAGGCAGACCTGGCCACATGTGTGGGCAGGCTGGACCCGGATGCCTGCCCATGCCACGTGAGGGGTGATCACCTGGGATTGGCCGGGGGCCCCCTGCGCGACCCGGATGCTGGCCTCCTGGAAGCACGAGGGCAACACCATCTTTCTTCTGCCACTCTGCCTGCAGACCCGGCACCGCTGCTGCCCACAACGCTGGTCCAGGTAAGTCGGGGTCGTTTACTTCTATGTGGTTTGCAAAAAATTATAGATACACTGACTCAACCTCTGAAGATACAGAGATCTTCAATTCTGATAAAGACACAGAGTCAAAACAGAGACCAGAATGCAGTTTTCAGATTACCACAACAGCAACTCTGCAGGTTAGACCTCAAGATGGAATGGTGGATAACACTGGGTCTCTAGGAAAAACTGAAATCAGCTCTGATCAGGAGATTGAGCAAGAACAAAATGCTGATCTTAATATACAGACAAACACAACAAGATTGATCCAGGATAAATCATTGGATATGCCAAGCTTATCAAATATGATAAACGTATCTACTGAAATCAGACCGAGTCAAGAGATTGAACCAGAGCAAAGGACAGATCTTCACATGAATACAAATATGACAGGAATGGTGCAGGCTGGGCCTTTGGATGTGCCAGGTCCATGGAATATGATGGACACATCTGTCTTACTTGATGTGGGTGCCAAAAGAGGAAAATTTGGGACTTTTTCAGTGGCAGAGTGGCCATCAAGATTACTATCAAGATAATACAACAACCTATGAGGATGATGGATTTGGCAAGGAGGAAGCAATCTGTGAGGATAGGGCGCTTGGCAGGAAAAGGAAAAGTGAATTTATTACTAAAAATGCTTTCTGTATTCTGATTGTCTAAGGCTACTGGTTAATTAGTATGATATGGGAAACAGAAAATGGAAATGTGAAGACAAACCTGATATATAAATAGGGATGAGATAGTAAGGAAACTAAGTATGAAAGTATGCTCATTCAAGCTGGGAAAGGAGATATAAATTATGCTGGGCTCAAATGTTGGGAAAAACTGATTGAATCGGTAAGACAATAGGAGACAAGCAATATATGTGTTCTATGTAATTTAGTGAAGAAAATAAATAAATATATATATATATATATATATATATATATATATATATATATATATATATATATATATATATATATATATATATATATATATATATATATATATATATATATATATATATATATATATATATATATATATATATGCATGTTAGGGTGGATTCGGGTTTCTTCCCGTGTAGAAATCCGGTTGTTTTGGCGACGTTTCGACGAGGTCTCACTCGTCATCTTCAGGCTGGTGTTCTGGCTTCTTTCTTCTTGAAGCAAAGCGTGGTCTCAGTTGAAGTCCTTCTATAAATACTGCTGGGGGTGTGTGGTTTGCTTGCTTTGTTGCTGATTGCAGGTTCCTTTGTTCCTTTGTTCTTTTGTGATCTGCTGTGTGGCTGAGGCGATCGTTAAGGGATTAACTGCTGGTGGCTGTTTAGATGGCTGTTTAGATGCTGGTGGGTTAGATGGCTGGTGGGTTCTGGCAGTATCCTGGGCTTTGGTGGAGTGGGGTCCTGTGTCTTGTGAATTCATTTTGGTCTGGCTACGTGTCTGTGGTCTCCCAATTTTTTTTGGGGTGTGTGAGTGTGCTCCATGTGGTGACTGGAGTGGGGTGCCGCAGTAGATGGTGCAGTCGTGGTTTTGTTATTGGATGGTGGTTTCGTTTCATCTGTGGGAAGGGTCTGGGTTTGTGTTTGGTGTGGATGGAAGGTGGTGGCATCTTGTGTCCTTTTGGACCTGGTATCAGTCTTTGTGACAGAGGCTCGTCTGTTGACCAGGGCTAGTTTCCAGATGTCAGGCAGGCGGGAGGTGTCATCACGTTTATTCATGTTGTTTGGGTGTTTCTCTATTTCAATGGCTTCCATGATTATTCGACTGTTGAAGTGTTCAGTTTTGGAGATGAGTTTGGTTCTTTCAAAGTCAATTTCATGACCTGTTGTTTTTATGTGCTGGAAGAGAGAGGAAGATTTTTCTTCTTTTTTGACTGCATTCTTGTGTTCTGCGATGCGTGCGCTTATTCTCCTGTTTGTCTGTCCGATGTATGTGGCTGGACAGACTTTGCATGGTATTTCGTAGACTCCTTGGTTTTCTAGCTCAATCTTGTCTTTGGGGTTTCTTAAAATGTTGGCTATTTTTTGGTCGGTGCAAAAGGCTGTCTTGATATTGTGTTTGTGGAGAATTTTGCTGATTTTGTCTGTGGTGCCTTTGATGTAAGGGAGGAGGGCGGTGCCGTTGTTCTCTTCTGTTTCTTGGTTCTTGGGGGTGTTTCCTTTTGGATTAGTTTGGTGATGGTGTTTTTTGGAATCCGTTCGCAATTAAAACATTCGAGAGAGTGTGTAATTCAGTTTTTAGGTGGTCTTTGTCAGCGAGGCGTTTGGTTCTGGAGATGAGGGTTTTTGCTACGGAGTTGATCTGTGCAGGGTGGTGGTGTGATTGTGCATTTAAGTAGCGGTTTGTATGTGTTTTTTTCTGGTAGATGGTATGTCCTAAGGAGCCGTCGGGTTTTTTGTAGATTAGGACGTCCAGGAAGGGAAGTTGGTTGTTGGCTTCTATTTCCATAGTGAATTGTATTTTGGGGTGTAGGCTGTTGAGATGTGTGAGGAAGTTGTTCAGTTTATCTTTCCCGTGTGGCCAGATAACAAAGGTGTCGTCAACATATCTGAGCCAGAGTTTGGGTTTATGTTCGGACTTCTGTAACGCGTTGGTTTCAAAGTGTTCCATATATAGGTTTGCGATGACCGGTGAGAGGGGTGATCCCATGGGTGCTCCTTCTATCTGTTTGTATCTTTGTCCATTGTGGATGAAGTATGTGTTGGTTAGGCAGTGGTTGGTCAGATCTAGGATGTGTTTGGGGGTTGTATTTGTTGTGGATAGCTGTCAAGGCTTCTTGAATGGGCACTTGTGTGAAGAGCGAAACAACATCGAAGCTCACGAGTAGGTCATTGGGTTGTAGGTCTTGTTTCTTTATAATTTCTATGAAGTGGAACGAGTTTTGTACATATGAAGTGATGGATTCTGCATAGGGCTGGAGTTGTTTGGCAAGAAATTTGGCGAGGTTTTGTAGAGGTGAGCCTATGGAGCTGACTATGGGTCTGAGAGGTGTTCCTTCTTTGTGAATCTTGGGAGGCCGTAGAGCTTGGGGCATCTGGATGATTTCTCTCTGGGGATGATGCTTGGCTTGATTTCTTCACTTAAGGGAGAGGCTTTTATTTTGGCTTTGGTGGTTTTTTCCAGGTAGGTGGTGGGGTCTGTGTTCAAAGGTATGTAAGCAGGGTCTTGTAGTAGGTTGGATAGTTTGGCTTGGTAGTCGGATGTGTTCATCACCACTGTGGCATTGCCTTTGTCTGCTGGGAGAATGATTATGTTGTTGTCTTTCCTCAGGTTGGAGAGGGCTTTTTGTTCTTCTTTGTGTAAATTGCTTCTGGGTGGTTTGCTGGAGCAGAGGACATTGGTGACTTCGAGTCTGATTTTGTTGGCTTCATCTGGGTTGATTTTGGTTAGGCTGGCTTCCACTCCGCATATGATGTTTTCGGTGGGGATGTGTCTGGGGGCGACTGCAAAGTTGAATCCTTTGGAAAGGACTTTGGTCTCTGCGATGGTGAGTGTCCTGTCTGATATGTTGTGAACTGTTTGTTTCATGGGCTGTTGTGGGGGGTTGGGCTTCTGGCGTTTTCCAGTTTGTGGAGTTTGTTGGTGTGTGTGTCTGTCTTGTGGGAGGTCTCTGTTTCAGCTCTCCAGGCGGCAAGTTGCTTGGATTTGTTCCAGAGTGTTGGGTGGATTTTGTTGCTGAGTTTGAGGTGGAGAGTGAGTAGGTCTCTGTTGGTTTGATCTAGTAGGTATCTTTTCCTGTGTAGTTCGCTTCTGATTAGGGCTAGTTCTGTTCTTTTCAGGATCCTTTCGCTGGATGGGGTTTTTGAGTGGAATTTCAGTTGGAAGCTTGTGGGGATCACATTTTTGTCTCGGCAGTTGCGTAGGAATGCAATGTCACATAAGATGGTGGCTCTTCGGACTTCCAGTTTTCGTAGGTTCTGGTCAGCTGGAAGGTTTCCTCCCGTAGAGGTCGGATATTTGTTTTCGTAGATTTTTACGGGTATAGGTATGCATGTTAGGGTGGATTCGGGTTTCTTCCCGTGTAGAAATCCGGTTGTTTTGGCGACGTTTCGACGAGGTCTCACTCGTCATCTTCAGGCTGGTGTTCTGGCTTCTTTCTTCTTGAAGCAAAGCGTGGTCTCAGTTGAAGTCCTTCTATAAATACTGCTGGGGGTGTGTGGTTTGCTTGCTTTGTTGCTGATTGCAGGTTCCTTTGTTCCTTTGTTCTTTTGTGATCTGCTGTGTGGCTGAGGCGATCGTTAAGGGATTAACTGCTGGTGGCTGTTTAGATGGCTGTTTAGATGCTGGTGGGTTAGATGGCTGGTGGGTTCTGGCAGTATCCTGGGCTTTGGTGGAGTGGGGTCCTGTGTCTTGTGAATTCATTTTGGTCTGGCTACGTGTCTGTGGTCTCCCAATGTTTTTTTGGGGTGTGTGAGTGTGGATGGAAGGTGGTGGCATCTTGTGTCCTTTTGGACCTGGTATCAGTCTTTGTGACAGAGGCTCGTCTGTTGACCAGGGCTAGTTTCCAGATGTCAGGCAGGCGGGAGGTGTCATCACGTTTATGTTGAGGGCTTTTTGTTCTTCTTTGTGTAAATTGCTTCTGGGTGGTTTGCTGGAGCAGAGGACATTGGTGACTTCGAGTCTGATTTTGTTGGCTTCATCTGGGTTGATTTTGGTTAGGCTGGCTTCCACTCCGCATATGATGTTTTCGGTGGGGATGTGTCTGGGGGCGACTGCAAAGTTGAATCCTTTGGAAAGGACTTTGGTCTCTGCGATGGTGAGTGTCCTGTCTGATATGTTGTGAACTGTTTGTGAGGACCAATGTCCTCTGCTCCAGCAAACCACCCAGAAGCAATTTACACAAAGAAGAACAAAAAGCCCTCTCCAACCTGAGGAAAGACAACAACATAATCATTCTCCCAGCAGACAAAGGCAATGCCACAGTGGTGATGAACACATCCGACTACCAAGCCAAACTATCCAACCTACTACAAGACCCTGCTTACATACCTTTGAACACAGACCCACCACCTACCTGGAAAAAACCACCAAAGCCAAAATAAAAGCCTCTCCCTTAAGTGAAGAAATCAAGCCAAGCATCATCCCCAGAGAGAAATCATCCAGATGCCCCAAGCTCTACGGCCTCCCCAAGATTCACAAAGAAGGAACACCTCTCAGACCCATAGTCAGCTCCATAGGCTCACCTCTACAAAACCTCGCCAAATTTCTTGCCAAACAACTCCAGCCCTATGCAGAATCCATCACTTCATACGTACAAAACTCGTTCCACTTCATAGAAATTATAAAGAAACAAGACCTACAACCCAATGACCTACTCGTGAGCTTCGATGTTGTTTCGCTCTTCACACAAGTGCCCATTCAAGAAGCCTTGACAGCTATCCACAACAAATACAACCCCCAAACACATCCTAGATCTGACCAACCACTGCCTAACCAACACATACTTCATCCACAATGGACAAAGATACAAACAGATAGAAGGAGCACCCATGGGATCACCCCTCTCACCGGTCATCGCAAACCTATATATGGAACACTTTGAAACCAACGCGTTACAGAAGTCCGAACATAAACCCAAACTCTGGCTCAGATATGTTGATTCTGACACCTTTGTTATCTGGCCACACGGGAAAGATAAACTGAACAACTTCCTCACACATCTCAACAGCCTACACCCCAAAATACAATTCACTATGGAAATAGAAGCCAACAACCAACTTCCCTTCCTGGACGTCCTAATCTACAAAAACCCGACGGCTCCTTAGGACATACCATCTACCAGAAAAAAACACATACAAACCGCTACTTAAATGCACAATCACACCACCACCCTGCACAGATCAACTCCGTAGCAAAAACCCTCATCTCCAGAACCAAACGCCTCGCTGACAAAGACCACCTAAAAACTGAATTACACACTCTCTCGAATGTTTTAATTGCGAACGGATTCCAAAAAACACCATCACCAAACTAATCCAAAAGGAAACACCCCCAAGAACCAAGAAACAGAAGAGAACAACGGCACCGCCCTCCTCCCTTACATCAAAGGCACCACAGACAAAATCAGCAAAATTCTCCACAAACACAATATCAAGACAGCCTTTTGCACCGACAAAAAATAGCCAACATTTTAAGAAACCCCAAAGACAAGATTGAGCTAGAAAACCAAGGAGTCTACGAAATACCATGCAAAGTCTGTCCAGCCACATACATCGGACAGACAAACAGGAGAATAAGCGCACGCATCGCAGAACACAAGAACGCAGTCAAAAAGAAGAAAAATCTTCCTCTCTCTTCCAG
This sequence comes from Phrynocephalus forsythii, assembly GCA_029282475.1. Lineage (NCBI taxonomy): Eukaryota > Metazoa > Chordata > Lepidosauria > Squamata > Agamidae > Phrynocephalus > Phrynocephalus forsythii. Next base: position 142,727,043 of record JAPFRF010000001.1, read on the forward strand.
CACATAAAAACAACAGGTCATGAAATTGATTTTGAAAGAACCAAACTCATCTCCAAAACTGAACACTTCAACAGTCGAATAATCATGGAAGCCATTGAAATAGAGAAACACCCAAACAACATGAATAAACGTGATGACACCTCCCGCTTGCCTGACATCTGAAACTAGCCCTGGTCAACAGACGAGCCTCTGTCACAAAGACTGACACCAGGTCCAAAAGGACACAAGATGCCACCACCTTCCATCCACACCAAACACAAACCCAGACCCTTCCCACAGATGAAACGAAACCACCATCCAATAACAAAACCACGACTGCACCATCTACTGCGGCACCCCACTCCAGTCACCACATGGAGCACACTTACACACGCCAAAAAAACATTGGGAGACCACAGACACGTAGCCAGACCAAAATGAATTCACAAGACACAGGACCCCACTCCACCAAAGCCCAGGATGCTGCCAGAACGCCCACCACCAAGGTCGTTAAGAAACAAAAGGCTGATAGACACACATCCAGCACCTCACCCACACAGGATGTCTCTAAACAGCCATCTAACCCACCAGCAGTTAATCCCTTAACGATCGCCTCAGCCACACAGCAGATCACAAAAGAACAAAGGAACCTACAATCAGCAACAGAGCAAGCAAACCACACACCCCCAGCAGTATTTATAGAAGGACTTCAACTGAGATCACGCTTTGCTTCAAGAAGAAAGAAGCCAGAACACCAGCCTGAAGATGACGAGTGAGACCTCGTCGAAACGTCGCCAAAACAACCAGATTTCTACACGGGAAGAAACCCGAATCCACCCTAACATGCATATATATATATATATATATATATATATATATATATATATATATATATATATATATATATATATATATATATATATATATATATATATATATATATATATATATATATATATATATATATATATATATATATATATATTATATATATATATAATTTATATATATATAAATTTGGTCTGGACAGTCTCCAGGGACCAGAAATTGGAATGCACAAACAGCTTGGAACAACAGAGCATTTGTGCAATAAATCTGGCTTTAAATACCTGGATCACTGATGGGACTTGCTGCCCCCTTCAGTATAGAAAAATCTGATAAATGCAGTACTACTTTTCCAAGTGTTTGTTGCTGCGTACTTAATGTGGGGGAGTCAAGAGCGAGATGAATGAAAGACCATGCTCAGATATTTGTAACGTAGCACCTGATCTATTGGGATCCCATTAGTGGACCATTTGTGCTTATTTCTTCTATTAACCACCAACTCCTTGGAACCCAAGACTCTAGCCATGACACACTATTAAGCCAGAATGATAGGAGGTGCAACTTATCTCCTGTGCATTCAGAATGCTATTTGGTGATGGTGTAATAAGCAGATGCAATTCCACTTGTACTCTTCTCCTCTTTGAGGGGGAGTTGGAAGCAACACTCAGCATAGCAAGATTTCCCAATGGCCTAGGATGTTACTGAAGTGCTCTTATCAGTACATGGTATGTTGTCAACTTTTGAAGATATATATCTCCAAATTCATGTATTTCTGACCAATGACCGGATTTGGTATTTGTTAGATGGTTTTACCTCACGGATGGGAATCTCTGGCCTTTGGGCCATTTCCAGCCCGTGATGACAGATCTCTGTCTAGTCCACCCAAGTCTCTTCTTCTTCCCAAAACTTTGCAAAGGGAGAGGGAAATTGAGTCTGGTAAGAGCTGTGCCCCAAGGCTCTTTGAGTACCTTCTTCTATTGACTTCCAGATACTCCAACATGCACACAGAAATATAGGACAAAACAGAGCAGCCCTCAATAGGACTGAACTCCATGAGGTTCATACCAGAGAGAGAAAATGGAGTTATCTCTTGGGAGATATTTAACACGCCGCAGCCATTACAAGTGCTCTTCAAATGCTTAGCCTTTTTTTAAAAAAAATAGCTTTAATATATCTTAATGCATTCCTTTAACCCTCGCAAAAATCCATTCTCTCAAACACTCAAACGTCCTTGGCTGTAATCTGAGATGCTACTCCTTATATGCTTTTATCCAATTGTACCCAGAGGACCAGAGAGCTAAAGACCTCCATTGGATTTCTCAGCACTTTCAACCATGTCAACAGGTAGATCCATCCTAAGTGGGCTATAGAGAAGGTAATGGAGGCCTGCTGCTGCACTCCAAGCCCTGTCTGCTAGCGTGGGCCAGTTTCTACAGGGTAGATCATCCCCCCTGCTCATTTTCTCAGGTAGTAAGGGGGAGAACATTACCTACATGACCATCAGCTTCTGGAAGAAGCAGGCTCAAATTTGGTGTTTTCCACCTGGCCACCTACAGTGTGAACCTCCGCTGCAGCAGATTTTCCAGCATGGCTCTGGCCTGATTTAGCAGCCATCAGTTCAATATCCTAAGCCAATGTAACTTTCACTACTGAGAGAGAAGAGATAGGGTCAGGCTTGTTGACTAAACTATTTAAAAGCCAATGTGTACCTCTGTTATGGCTGAAAGGTTTATATTATATTGGCAACTATATATCCCTTAATAAACAGAATAAACAATCACACTGTAAATCACAATGAAATACGACATTGCTGTTTTTAAAAGAGTTATTCTGTGTCTCTCTTTTAATACCTCCTCTTGGTTCAGTGAATGATCATAGCCAAAAGACATAGGCAGTTGCTTATATTTTGTCTCCAGTTGCAAGAAAAAATACAGTAAATGGGAATGGCAGAGCCAATCTTTATATGAGCTTGGGAAAGAAATTGTGATGATTAACTACACTGGTGTCGACAGATTGAAGCAACTGTCACCGAACATGTTGAATTTAAAAAGAAAAGCCCTGGGGACCCTGTCTGTAAAGAGTAGACACTCAGACACAATATATGGGTTACTTTTTTGGGGATAACTGAGTTTGCCTCTAATGGTGTTTCTCCACCGAGGGTGCCTGGCAATAGTCACAAGAGGATCTCTCATGTCTCTTGGAGAATAGGCAACCTCTCTCTCTCTCTCTCTCTCTCTCTCTCTCATCATACAGTAATTCCAATCACTGTTTGACAGAGCATTCAGGAGGACAGGCCAAAAGCAGGGGTGAGTTATGATGCTGCTGTATCACTTCATTCCGTCTTCTCGGAAATGAAGGCAACCATGCCTTCAACAAAAGGTGCTCACGGTTATCTACATAGCACCAGCAGCAGCCAGAAGAGAGTGTCAATTGTATTCTGGAATACATTGTCCAACCATAAGATGAGGTCGAACCTGTTATGAAAAGTAAGTACAGCATGTGTCCTAAAAAGCACCTCTGAATCCTCTGGGGTGCACGTGAGTTCCATGGTGGATGTTTAGGAGTTCCTCTGAAGACATGGGAGAAGATACATGAAGGTAGAAATGTGCCAGCGTTGGCCTGATTAAGGCCTGTTCAATATTTATATGACCAGAATTTGCTATATTGCTGGAAAAAGTGTGATGGAACAATAGGAAAAGAGGAAGGCCTAGCACAAGATGAATTGACTCATTAATGAACCCACAGCTGTTAGTTTACAAGATCTGAGCGGAACTTAATGGAAAAGAAAAAAATTGCTAGGAAGTGGGGTAGTAGAAAGACTGAACAACCTAATATGCCTTTTGGTTTGCAAGATCTGAGCAGAGCTATTAATAATAGGACATTTTGGATGTCAGTAACTCATATAGTAACCACACATCAGAAGTAACTTGATGACACGTAGCATCTTTGGAGGGTTTTTAAATTTCTTTATTTCAAAACAATTATACAGTGAAAAATTAGTAGAACAGGTATTAAAACTCTGCTTACATCTTTCAAAGTTATAATTTTTTGTTTGGGGTGACCCCGTTGTTAGAATTTAATTGTGAAATGCAGATTTGCTCCATTGTACAATATATCTTGCTGCACTCTTTTGCAGCAATAATAATGTCTGTGGTGGGGAGGGCCATTAAGATTAGGTTTTCTCCTCTCATATGATCAGAATCAGGGAATATCCAACAAAGTTGAATGGTGGGAGATTTGGGGCAGTTACAAAGCAGTACACGGGATAGTGAAGATGGAAGGGGGCTACAAGTTCACCAACCCCCCCACCCCCCACCCGCTTAATGCAGAAATACAAATGAAAGGATATCTGCCAGGGGGTTGTCCACATTTCTCTTGAATGCCTCCTGTTGTCAGATATTAGTTAGTGAAACTATGTATTAGATGTGTATAAATAAATGGTCTGTATTTAATTGATTTCTAAGATGGGGTCTGCAAATGTGCAAAGTCACAGTGATTCAGTCTAAAGTTTTTTTTTCTATTAGACTGCAGGTTAAAAGAATGGGCTTAAATGGGTTTGGCTGATGCAAGGTGCTGCAATAGCCATGATGCAATGTGTTACCTGAAAGTACTCAGTTAATCAGTTTTCAATGGCCTTTGTGAGTAAGGCACCCATTCTTTGTTTCTCTATTCTTCAGTATGTGCTAATTATGTATGCCATTCATGATGAAATGATGTTATGTTGTTGATTTGTCTCTATGTGGCTTATCTGTGTATATATGTAATATAGCAGTTTTGTTTTAAGTAAGCTCTGACTTTGTTTCTGCTTCTGTCTATGTAATTGTTCAACCAGTATTTGCTTCCACTGGCAGAACAAATTGCAAAATATTTTGACAGCTGAAGCACTTACCACCTCTTGAGAGAATTGGTTCCGCTGTCATACTGCTCTAACAGTCAGGAAGTCCTTCCTGATATTCAGTCGAAAGCTCAGTTCTCTTAACTTGAGCCCAGTGTTGTACATCCTGCTCCCTGGGATGATCGTGAACAGATCCTGCCCCTCCTCTGTATGGCAGCCTTTCAAATATTTGCAAACTGCTTGCGTATCTCTCTCTCCCTCCCCCAGGCTAAACATGCCCAGTTCTTTCGGTCTTTCCTCATAGAGCTCAATTTCCAGTCCCTTGATCTTCCTCATCGCCCTCCTCTGAACCTGTTCACTCAGCACATTCTTCAACTATGGAATTTGCTACAGTAGCTTAATCTGCCAATTTAGATGGCTTTGAAGAGGGATTAGGCAAAATCTTGGAAGATGAGGCTATCAGAGGCCACTAATTGCAATGGCTGCAAGCTGTCCCCAAGATCAAGGCCACTGTGGGGGCTTCTGATATATGCCCCATTAGTCTCTGTGGGAAACTGCATGCTGGACTGGATAGGTCTTTTTTTGTCTGATTCAAGAGGGCTTTTTCTTAATTTCCCGGTGTGTTTGTGTGGGGGAGCAATCACAGCACATCTGTATGCACCATCTCTGTCATGAGAAAAGATGCCACTGCTGGTTTCTTTCTCTACACATGTCCATGCCCTACACCAAATGGGACAAATCTGTGCTGTTCTGTGAATGGATGGCGCATGATGCATAATGTATTTGGAATGTACACATGTTCCCAAGGGTGTGTGAGATATGTTTCTGAATCATTATTCATCTTTCTTCTAATCGGAATTATTCAGCTGTGTCACTTCTCAGACAGATGCATATACAGTACACACCAGGAACTGAAGTGGGTTTCTCCACCTGTTTATTAATTTTCATACCAACTAGTTATGACCATGTCTAAGACTTGATGAAGTCCAGCCCCCAAAAGCTTCTCAGAAACCTTCCAAACAATGCTGAGAACAACTCAAATAACTGACCTACTAGTTAACATGCATGCCACCTCAATGTCAAAATCACCCCATTCCATCCCAGACAGATGTTTGTTTGTTCATTTGATTCCTATACCACCCATCTAACTACAGGGCTACTCTGTATCATCATTTTCTCCCAGCACATCAGAACCATGATTTGGAATGTACATATGCTGTGCTATAAAGCACTCTAAGGGTCCTTTCCAGCCATGTATGGACACAGAGAGGCTTTGAGTCCCATGTTCATCATGTCCTTAAAGTCAACACTATCACTGGTATCCTAAGCGTCTTGGACAGACTGGCTGGCCCCCTATTGCATCCCCAGTCTTGCACTGATTGCAATATTGTTTCCACAACCAGTTGCATTCCTGTGTTGGCATAGCAAGGCCTACATCCAAACATATGGCAAAACTAATCTCAGTATGAGTCAGCAGTTTGTACATCTCTTTAAGAACTCACTATTTAAGTAATGGCTCTAGCCTCAAACTCACTCCTCGGCCTCGCCCTGACCTGCCTGATGTTGGCGTTTGTTTCCAGAGCCATAGAGAGAGTTGGAGAATTACTCCTGTTTTATTGCTATGTAAGCTTGTATTTTACTCTTTTGTATTTTTAATAAGCAAGGCAGTATATATGTGTATAGCTCCTTATATCTCCTTTTTTTATGAGCTTTAACACAACTGCTGTTGCCCTATTTTCTATCTTGTATATTTATCTGTACAGATATTCAATGAGTGTTTTATTATTTTCATAGATCATCCCGTCTACCCTTTCCCTTTAGAATATAGAGATAAAGTATATTTTTCATATATGTTTTGTGTCTACGACTCCTCCTTTAATCAGACTGCAGCACATAATATCAAATAATACACCAATCTCCCAGCAATCCATTAATATATCCCAACAAAATATGGTAGCAGAGGATGGTTGGGATTCTTTAAGTTTGGTGTTATTTTTGTAGGCTGCAGACTGATAAGTTGTTTTGGAGAAGACGCCGAGATTGTTTTTGGATTTTTGATTTTTCCTTTTGAAGACGGAAGCCTTTTCTCTGCAAACATTCTTTTCATTCTTTGAACTGGAGAATGCTTTTGCATTGCTTGCCTCTGATAAGGTTGACGGACAAAAGGGAGTCAATGTTTTGAGTTGGCTGAGAGACTGTAAGACTTTCCCTGATAAAGCCTTCTCATTTAATTCAAGTTGGAGTTTTTACTGAAGAGCTAAAAGGAATTTTTGCCATTACTTGAGGACAGCATTTAGCAGCATTTTAAGATGACTACGCCCAAAGACACAGCTTCGGACCAGCCGCATGCTTCAAGCCAACCTCAGCTGCATGTAATGAACGGTGCTGGCGTGTTCCCAATTCCCAAGCTGAGCTATCAGAATTTCCAAATGTGGGACGCTAGATTGAGAGTTTCCCTCCAAGTACAAGACTGCTTAGCTGCTATAGAACAAGAACACATGCCTGAAAGCCAGCAAGGACAGATTCAATTTAAAATGAGAGATGCCAAAGCTTTAATGTTGCTGTACTCCTGTATAGAAGATCATGAGACACCTTTGGTTACCAAGTATAGAACAGCTAAAGGACTCTATGATGCTTTAAGGAAGAAATATTTCACTAGGTCAAGTAAAAATGTTATATTCTTAAAGGAGAAATTGTATAGCATGAGAATGAAGGAAGGAGCTAGTATTGATGCACATTTAGATGAAATGTTAAAAATTGTATCTGAGCTTCAATCTGCAGGTGCAGAAATATCTGATTCAGAGTTTAATACTTGTATATTGCTAAGCCTACCACAATCTTTTGCAAACCAAAAGGCTATGCTAGAGTGCACTGCAAAGGTGGATGTGGAATACACAATAGCTTATTTAAGAGACTCTGGACTTAAAAGGGCAGTGAGTAACAATTCTGAAATGCCTGTACTAACTATGAGACCTGATTCAAGGGAAATAAGATGCTATTTGTGTTCAAGAACTGGTCATGTAGCCAAATATTGTAGATTTAAGAGCACGGAAGCTCAAACACCTAGAAATGCTCCCAAAGTGACAATGTTACCTAGTAGGAAGGGACATTTTAACAACCATAGAAATTGTAACCTATCTCATGGTAAATTCAATGCAAGGTGTGATCAAAGTTTTAATGGTAATAGAGGTACTCAAAACAAAGGTAATCAATTGTTCCAGATATCTAATGATGAAAGTGCAAATGATAAGAGACATTTCCTCATTGATAGTGGTAGTTTCATACATGTTTGCAAATACAGAGAAAGCTTTAGTGAGCTTGACACTGAGAATAGACCAAAGATATTGCAAGCAAACCAGCAGAGGTTAAATGTGCTTGGAACAGGAACAGTACCTTTAAAGGTCCTTACATCTAGAAATGAAGTTGTGAAACTCACCTTGACAAATGTAGCCTATGTTCCTGAAGCATCAAATAATTTACTAAGTACTAAAAGGATTGTGAATAATGATTATACAGTTATACTTAAAGGTGATACAGGAAAGATTATTAACAACAGGACTGGCCTCATATTAAAGGTTGAAGAAGAGGATGGATTTCATTATATCATTGATGTTAGTGATAAGGAGCATACTGAAACACATCAAAGAAATCCTATATGTCAAACTAGGCAAGGCACTTGTGATCATAAAAACTGTATTTATTCCTGGCATGTAAAATTGGGACACAGAAATATGCAAAGCATTGAAAAACTGTTATTAGAATGTGGGATTAATGCTCCTAAATGTGATAAGATGAAAGAGAGATGTGAAATTTGTATAAAAGCAAAGGGAACTGCTCCTAGTTATACAGGAAAAGCTAGTCTACAGGACAAAGAATTTTTAGAAGAGGTTTATTCAGACTTAGTGGGTCCTATGCCCTTATCCGCAGGTAGAAATAGATATTTTCTTACCTTTACTGAATCCAAGAGCAAGTATAGTTACATATATATTCTTAAAAGTAAAGATGAGACTCTTGAGAAATTTAAAACTTATGTAGCTGCAATTAAGAACCGTTTTGGTCAGGCACCTTTGACATTATGTACTGATGGTGGAGGAGAGTATTGTAATGTAGAGTTTAAGAGATTCTTAGAACAAGAAGGAATAGAGCATAAAGTAACTATATCCCATTCGCCACAACAGAATGGATGTTCTGAAAAATTAAATCGTACTTTGCAAGAAATGATTAGATCTATGCTGATGCAAGCAGAATTGCCCAACACCTTGTGGGCCGAAGCAGCTGTTACTGCAACTTATTTGCATAACAGAGTCCCTAGTAGAGTAACAGGTAAAACACCTTTTGAATTATGGTTTGGAAAGAAACCTGGCTTAAAACATATACGGGCTTTTGGAGCCAAAGCGTATTCCTATATCCTAAAGGAAAAGAGAGGAAAGCTGGATCCCCGCGCTGAAATTGGCGTTGTTATTGGGTATCCTATTGGAGGTAAAGGGTATAAAATCTTTAACCCAGAGACACTGGAAGTAAAATGTTGCAATGTGGTGTATATAGATGAGAGCAATTTAAAGAAACAGATGTCTCAGAGTACAGTGGCCATTGATCCCCAAAATAGAGAGGATGTTTCACAAGAAATGGTCAGTTGGTTACCTGTAGAGACTGCCAGTCAGATGGCAAGTCCACCTTCAAATGAATTTACCAGAACAGAAGGGGAAACAGGAACTGGACCATGTGAAACAGATGTAACAACCACTGTGAGACGATCTGAGAGGAGCAACAAAGGCAAACCTCCAGAGAGGTATGGTTTCTGTGAAAACCTTCAAACCATAACTGAACCAGCAAACTTTAAAGAAATCAGTAAATTACCTGCATTAGAAAGGAATAAATGGATACTTTTGTACTTGCGAGATATGTTAAATGTTTTGGACCTTGACTCAAACGGAATTGACCATAGATGAATTTTGATGCCATAATGTTTTGTATGTTAGACCTTGAGAAGGGGTGTTGGCATAGCAAGGCCTACATCCAAACATATGGCAAAACTAATCTCAGTATGAGTCAGCAGTTTGTACATCTCTTTAAGAACTCACTATTTAAGTAATGGCTCTAGCCTCAAACTCACTCCTCGGCCTCGCCCTGACCTGCCTGATGTTGGCGTTTGTTTCCAGAGCCATAGAGAGAGTTGGAGAATTACTCCTGTTTTATTGCTATGTAAGCTTGTATTTTACTCTTTTGTATTTTTAATAAGCAAGGCAGTATATATGTGTATAGCTCCTTATATCTCCTTTTTTTTATGAGCTTTAACACAACTGCTGTTGCCCTATTTTCTATCTTGTATATTTATCTGTACAGATATTCAATGAGTGTTTTATTATTTTCATAGATCATCCCGTCTACCCTTTCCCTTTAGAATATAGAGATAAAGTATATTTTTCATATATGTTTTGTGTCTACGACTCCTCCTTTAATCAGACTGCAGCACATAATATCAAATAATACACCAATCTCCCAGCAATCCATTAATATATCCCAACAGTGATGGGGAGCCTCTCCCAGACCAGGAGAACATTTATCTAATTTCCCTTGAGCTCAGAACATGACACTAGCTAGCTGGTGTATACTGGGAACCACATGAGCTCTAAGCCGATTGTCACAGAAAACAGTCTTTGTCATAGTCATTGAGGTCCCTTCCATTGGGCCCACATCTTTTTCCTCTCGTGAGTTTTACCAGGCTCTGTTTACTCCTTTAAAGCCTAAATAATTTTAATGGGAACAAACAAGAAAGCCAGTGTTAGCATTTGCTCACATTAATCCCTGAATACCTTTGCCCGTCCAGTCTTTCTAGCTGAGGACACAATGTCCTTTTTCCAAAGCCAAACTTTAGATTTAGTATATGTTGTTATCATCATCAGAGCTTGGAAATGTTATATTTTGGATTGCCAACTCCTAAGAACACCCCCACCCACCCCAGCCATCATGGGCAGTTGCCATGATGGCTGGAGGATTCTGTGGGCACTATGTAGTTTAGAAAAGTAACTTTTCCAAGTCCTGGCTGCTGCATGAAAACAAAATGGGGAAATCCATATAAGCCGTTGAGCTCCTTAGCACAAGAGGTTGTTCCTGACAGATGATAGCTCCTAGCACTTCTGGTCAAAGCCCATTCTTAAAAGATTTATTTTCGAAAGAAGAATGACAGAAGCAGCAGCAGAAAAAAAAACGGAAAAATTACAAATGGATGACAACCATCTACTAGACTATCCCATAAGGGACCATGAATGAGATTACATGATTGCACAGTACAAGTCTGATCTGGAACCACTCAAGGACAGGATACAAACATCATCACTGATCAACTGACTGATCAAACTGTGAACTAAATTGAAACCTATTTTTACAAAACTTCAGTGGAAGACACCTTGTTTACTACCTGATTTACTGGTAGTTTTGCCTCTTGTATAAAATTACATTTTTTTTATGTAACGCATTCCCTTTTATATTATCTATATAGTTGAGAGGGGCTATATAGCACTATAGGAGAGCACATGCTTTCATTTCCAGATGGCAATGATGCTGTTCTTTAATAGCATTTTCTTTCAACACAGAAAACACCTGATCTGTTCTGTGCTTTGGAGAAATGTCAGTTATGACACTCATCATTAACTATATCAGGGAAAATTCAAGAAAAACAAAAAGGACAAAAATGTGTGGCACCTTAAAAACTAACTACTGCATATTTAATGTGAGCTTTTGTGGACAAGTCCACTTCATCAGACATATGGGAAAATTAAGAGTTCACATTAAAATATAATAGTTAATCTTTAACGTGCCACATGTTTTATCTTTGTTTTCTTTTTTCTTTTTCTTTTTCTTTTTGGATTTTGCCTGATATGCTTGCATAGACTAACACTTATAAAACTACACCCATAATTACCGTATATACTCGAGTATAAGTCGACCCGAGTATAAGTCAAGGCCCCTAATTTAACCCCCCAAAACTGGGGAAATGTATTGACTCGAGTATAAGTCTAAGGTGGGAAATGCAGCAGGGCCTGGCAGCTTCTCCTCTGTGAGCTTGGGGAGCGGTGTGTGATGTTTAAAATGACTTTTAGCCACTGATGCAAGTGCTTGGGTCAGTGGCTAAAAGTAATTTTTAAACATTGTGCACCGCTCCCCTGTGATGCAGGGGGGCATGAGAAGTGGCCCACAATGTTTAAAATGACTTTTAGCCACCGACCCAAACACTTGCCTCAGTGGCTAAAAGTATTGACCCACATATAAGTCAAGGGCCCCCTTTTCAGCCCAAAATTAGGGTTGAAAAACTAGGCTTATATTCGAGTATATACAGTAACTAGACTTTGGGGGGGCATCTAAACTTGTTCTCCTTATCTGTAGCTGTAACATGTTCAAATTCCTTATGAGTTGTTTGCATGGTTTGGTCCTCTCCTTTTTATCTGCCTTCTCAGGCTTTATCTGCCTAGATTTTTCTGCACTGGTAAATCCTGTCATGTTTGACAGTGTGTCATGTGCTACCTCCTCCCCGCTCCCCCTTTTGTGCAGTGCAGGAATTGACTGTTTGGTTTGGTGTGGATGGTCTCAGATGGCTGTTGACACCCATTACAGGCAAAGCATAGCTGACTGCCTGGGACCATTTCCTTTCCTCCCCCTGGGGCAAAGACAGCACTTTAAAATTCTGCAGTGTATTGTGCTGTGATGTGTGGAACTCATCAAACTGTAATTTAAATCCATCAGGAAAGAGACTGATTGAGACACTTATGCCAGAACCGGACATTGTTGCCAAAAGATGACTAAATGCAGTCAAATAGGACCTTAATGTCTATGAGTCAGACTAACCATCGGTGATTAAGGTGCACATGTTGTATTATTTCCAGTTTTTCTCCCTCACAGGCCAAAGTGTCATTTGTAACATAAGCTCTTCCCAGTTCTTTCTCAGCTGGCAAGTCAGTACAGTACTGTATTCAAAGAATGTGTTTTCTGGGTGTACGCATGTTTCTGTATACATTTGGAGACACTTAGGCCGTTACTTCACGAAGTACTTCGCTTCGCAGCGGGATTGCCTTCGCTTTGAATGCGAAGGCGGTCACGTGGTCTCCCTTCGCCCCCACCCCTCTTTCTCTGTCCTCACCATGCGAAATTTTAGGATCGAATCCATTACTACCTCACGTGCTCCCTTCGCATTGGGAAGCTTACTTGCAACGTCCAGTTTCTGCTTTCTTTTATTTTTTTAAAAAAATTACCACGGCGTATCGATGCATCAATACCCGGCTGTCATTTGCGGTCAGAGGCGCACAAGCCAGCGGTCAAGCCTGGCGCTCAAAGGCCCCTGCGGTTGTCCCGAGGACTTGTGGGCGGCCATCGTGTTTCCCTGAAGCAGAGCAGCTGGGTTGGTTTTTTTGGGGGCGGGGCGGGGAGAGGCTTCTCTCAGCTTCATCGCCCTGTGTGCCCCGCTGCCGCTCTCTGGGTAGGCACGCGTGGGGGTGTCTTGCAGCGGCGGCACCGACACCCCCTCCCCCTCCCTCTGCGCAGCCCTTCGCCATCCCTTGCCAGCGGAGGGGCTCTGCTCACGTCACCCGGGGACGCTTGCCCCCCCTCTGTTGCCCCTGCCCCGTGTACAGAAAGCAAGATCAAAAGAACGGGTTAACCGAAATATCGATGCATCGGCATTTCAGAGAAAAAGTAAGCAAATATGACAAAGACGCTGACAAAGACCACCTAAAAACTGAATTACACACTCTCTCGAATGTTTTAATTGCGAACGGATTCCAAAAAAACACCATCACCAAACTAATCCAAAAGGAAACACCCCCCAAGAACCAAGAAACAGAAGAGAACAATGGCACCGCCCTCCTCCCTTACATCAAAGGCACCACAGACAAAATCAGCAAAATTCTCCACAAACACAATATCAAGACAGCCTTTTGCACCGACCAAAAAATAGCCAACATTTTAAGAAACCCCAAAGACAAGATTGAGCTAGAAAACCAAGGAGTCTACGAAATACCATGCAAAGTCTGTCCAGCCACATACATTGGACAGACAAACAGGAGAATAAGCGCACGCATCGCAGAACACAAGAACGCAGTCAAAAAAGAAGAAAAATCTTCCTCTCTCTTCCAGCACATAAAAACAACAGGTCATGAAATTGACTTTGAAAGAACCAAACTCATTTCCAAAACTGAACACTTCAACAGTCGAATAATCATGGAAGCCATTGAAATAGAGAAACACCCAAACAACATGAATAAACGTGATGACACCTCCCGCTTGCCTGACATCTGAAACTAGCCCTGGTCAACAGACGAGCCTCTGTCACAAAGACTGACACCAGGTCCAAAAGGACACAAGATGCCACCACCTTCCATCCACACCAAACACAAACCCAGACCCTTCCCACAGATGAAACGAAACCACCATCCAATAACAAAACCACGACTGCACCATCTACTGCGGCACCCCACTCCAGTCACCACATGGAGCACACTCACACACCCCAAAAAAACATTGGGAGACCACAGACACGTAGCCAGACCAAAATGAATTCACAAGACACAGGACCCCACTCCACCAAAGCCCAGGATACTGCCAGAACCCACCAGCCATCTAACCCACCAGCATCTAAACAGCCATCTAAACAGCCACCAGCAGTTAATCCCTTAACGATCGCCTCAGCCACACAGCAGATCACAAAAGAACAAAGGAACAAAGGAACCTACAATCAGCAACAGAGCAAGCAAACCACACACCCCCAGCAGTATGTATAGAAGGACTTCAACTGAGATCACGCTTTGCTTCAAGAAGAAAGAAGCCAGAACACCAGCCTGAAGATGACGAGTGAGACCTCGTCGAAACGTCGCCAAAGGATGCGAAGCGGGATGCGAAGCGAAAAAGATTCCCAGCCTCCGGCAGGGGAATCTCTCGCCCCACTTGGAGCACGGTTTAGGGGGCGTGGTAAGGGTGGCACCGCATCCAAAAAGGAGGAGCGTGCGGACTGAAACGATCGATTCGCACAGAAATTACGGCTCGACGCGCAGCGAGAGGTTCGTGAAGTAACGGCCATAGTGGCTAGAATACTCCTGCGTAGCTGTACGAATGACCTAACTTTAGGAAGCAAACGGCCTCAAGTTAAGAGATTAACATTAACACAATCACTTGCACACAGATGATACAATTCAGTCTGCAAGATATAATGTTTACAACAATTTCTTAAAGTGGGGCAATTCACCTCCAAAAGGAATGCCATTTGTGCTACACCAGCCATCACCGGGTAAGAAGATTTGGGCCATGACGCTCATGACCATGCAGTCAAGATTTTAAGCAAAGGATGGAAATGGTTTGAATATCAACAAAGCAAACTCTGATTAGCTAATGGTAAGCAGCAGTTTGTTATGCCCTCAGGCAGCATGCTGTGGGCTACATCTCGAAAGTCTGTCCGATTCGAAACGCCAGTCCATGGGTCAAGCTGGAAAGGTCCAGTCCAAGTACTCCATCACTTCAACTGTAGGGCGCAGCAGAAGCAGCCTGTTACATAATCTGGGTCCTTAACCGTTTCAAGGAATCTAGGCACAGCAGGGCTACATAACGTGCAAGAGTTGGTTTTATGAATCATTTCCCACAAAGCTAATTGTCCACATTCGCTTAATTTATAGCTCTTAGCATATCTGTCCCAAGTTGTTTGTAATCAGCTACCGGGGAGCCTTAAAGTGTCAGCACAGTCCATGTTCTAATATTTGGGCTCCATGCTATTCTATGGGGCAGATGCTTCACTTGGCAAAACTGGAACTTGCCCTTCATGGTAAGGCTTCCGAGAGGGCCAATGACTTCCTCCCACTGCAAGAGGTCATAATCCCCCTCAGGAGATGACTCAGCCAGGTGGGGCATAACCTAGACTGCCTCCTGGGAAAGTGTTTCAGTCCCACCAGGACCTGGTAGAAGTCTGGAGCAGATGTTCATCTTGATGTGCTTGCTGCATTTCTCTCTTGCCTTGCCTCCATTCGGCTTAAGATGGGGAATACACCCTTTCCCCTTCTGTCCTTACAGTGACCTACCACAGGCTGAGAGAAGGGGACTAGCTCAAGGTTATGGGGTGAGCTCCAGGGTCTAGGAGGACAGCCTGACTATCTCTGGGGACTGAAACACTCAGCAACCAAATCTTGATGGTCCCCGTCCAGAACTTGCAACTATCCCAGGCTCCGGCTCTCCCACCGCACCCAAGAAAGGTCCTTTTCTTCCCGCCTTCCTTCCTCCTCTCCTCCAGCGCCTCTCCTCCCGAAGGATGCTGGAGCCTTTAGGAACCCCAGGGACCTTAGCCAGCCAGGTGGGCTGGGGTTGGCATCTGTTCGGCGCCCGTCTTCCCCGTCGCCTGGCCGGCTTCCCCGGCTCCCTTTTCCTGTTTCTCTTCATTTCTCACCCACCCTGCCGCCGCCGCGCCCCGCCTCGCCCCTCTCTCCTGGCGGGGGCGCAGAGAGGGCGGCCGGGCAAAAGGCTCCCACTCCCTTCGCCGTGTCTGTGTGCGCGCCGAGCTCCTTCCGGGTTACCCTGCTCGTCCGCCGCCGCCCCCATCCTCCCCGCCCCGTAATCATCCCCACCATCATAACACAACAACGCGGGAGCCAGCCAGCCAGCCAGCCAGACACCCCCTGCGGGAGGAGGCGGAGGCGGAGGCGGAAACGCGGTGCGGCGGCGCCCGCTCGCCCAGCTGGCTGGCCGGCCGCGCGGAAGGACGGGCGCACCAGGAGCCGCGAGCCGAGCCGAGTCCAGGAGGGCTGGCGGCTCCAGTAGCCTGATTTCTCCGCGGAAGGGAGGGAGAAGCGGGGCGGCAGCTTCGGTCGCCGCGGAGGCGGCCCCGGCGAGGGCGGGCATGGAGCGCAAGGGCTCCGGCGCTGCGGCAGGCAAGGTGAACCCGGGCAGCCGGACAGCCGCCGACGGACGCTGCTCCCTGGGCAGCCCTGGCGGCGGCGGCGGCGGACTGGCGGCGGGTGCCTCGCTCCGATCGGGCACGGGCATCCCGCCCGCTGCTGCTGCTGCTGCTGCTGCTGCCGAACCCGACGAGCTGATCCGGAGGGCGCTGGATTTCAAGGGCCAAGGGGCGCAGTGTTACAAGGAGAAGAAATGCCGGGAAGCCATCGGCAAGTACCACCGGGCGTTGCTGGAGCTGAAGGGGCTGCCGACGCTGGCCCAGGAGGACGCCTCTGATGCCAGCTCCGCCGCCGCCGCCGCCGCCTCCACCCCCACGAGCACCCCCAGCAGCAGCAGCAGCAGCAGCAGCAGCAGCAGCCCGGGCAAACTCACGGAGGAGCAGAGGCAACTCGTGGAGAGCATCGAGATCGACTGTTACAACAGCCTGGCAGGTCGGCGGGGCTTTTAGGGCGGGGAGGGGGCGGCCGACGCGCACACCAGCCAGCCAGCCAGCCAGCCAGCCAGAGACTCCCCTCCACGGACTGTGGCCCCTAAATAAACTTTGGGGTGAAAGCAGAGCCCAGGCGCGGCTGCGGAGGCTGCGGGGGGGGCGTGGCCCCTGACCTGTTGACAAGGGCGACGGGAAAGGGCAGGTGTAATGGCAGATGCCCTTTATCTGTCCCCCCTCTTTTTTGGGGGGGTACTGGGCTTTTGGCTTGGATGAACTGACCGTTCTTTGCCACCTACTTGTGAGAGCTGAGACAGGTGGGCAAGTAGGTAAACAGACCGATCCCCAGGCGTTTCTGAAGGCTGCTCCTTGTCAGCCCGATTCCTGCCCCCCCCACTGTGTGCTGTTGTCTCTGGGTGACAGGTCGCTCTCGGATGTCTCTTGTGTGTTATGTCTCTCTCTTGCTTATTATGAACAGCCAGTAAGCACAGGCTGTTTTATGCCCTGGTGGTTTACTTGTGTGAAAATGCCAAGAGGAATATTAACTAGCCATATGCATGAATGGAAAGCAAAAGGTTATATCTCTGCTTGGATGGGTTTACAATCCAGATCACAGCCACGCAGATAAAACTATGGAGGTAGAGGACGAAAGGCAGAGAGAAGGAGGGAAGTACTCCTCTGGTGCCATCCTAAAGGCTGGGGTATCCCTCCTGGCATAAGTTTTCATGGGCTAGAGGCCAGTTCAACAGATTTAAGAAGAGCTGTTCTCTGCTGGCAGATGGATAAGCAGGTAGGCCGACAAGCAGGCAATAACATGGGTGCATGCCAGTCCACAAATTGGTCCATCCTGAAGCTTATGGCTTTGTTTGGCACAAAAGACCGCCAGCAGAACTCAACCTTGGGTTTGTCGTGGGGGGGGGATACACACGAATAGAATCCGTGGGCACCACAGATTATTTATTTATTTATTTATTTATTTATTTATTTATTTATTTATTTATAGACTGCCCATCTTCCAGACGGAACTCTGGGCAGTTCACAATTAGAATAAAAACAACAGTATAAAACAGCAAAAGAGAACAAGAAAAAACTAATAAAATAGCAGGAGGGAACCTCCACAAGAACCCCTAAACAGTGGGAAGACCAGGAGCAGTGCATTTGGAGAGGAGGGCAAAGCGCTTCCAGAAAATCTCGCCTCAAAAACTCTTTTGGTGCTGTCAATGAAAAGCAGTTTGATGGCACATAACAATGACAAGCATATCTGAGGGGAAGGGAGCACATAGCCTTCTCCCTGCCTACCTTGGAACATAATGAGAATAAGCAGTGATTATATGCAGTGACATTAAACACCAACAACCTCTTAGGACAAAAAATAGCAATGACAGCAGCCTGTGATGTGGTGGAATAAATGAAGCACCTGCGTTCTTCAGAGCAACGCCAACAGCAGCTGGAAGTTCTGTGCACCCAGCTAGTAGGATGATGATGGCTTTAAAGTTTTACAGTGCATGCACTGCCCCTCTCCCTGGTTATTCCACTCCCTACCCTTCTTTTCCTCTCTTCAAGAATATACTTAGAGCAGCATCCCAATCCCCCAACCCTGTGGTTGTTTTAAATAGAGCTTCAGTTCAGTTGCTTGTCCTCGGGGATTGTATGGAAAGAATTGTCTGCTGGAAGATCAAAAGCCACTTATGTCAACAGAATGTTTTTGCACTGTGCATATAAAAAAACCCACCAGGTTAACATTTAATTTCTTTTGGCTAGGGGGCAACAACAGAGTCACCGAGGCTAGCTGTGTAAGACTCAGTTGTATTGTCAATGTTGGTGCAAACATGATGGAGAGCCTCGGCCAAGAGGAAATCTCTCCGCAGCCTTGACAAACAAAAAAACATCACCCCAGATTTTGCCTGTTGCCACAGCTGGTCAATAGCTGCTAGCATAATTTAATTGTTAAGAGTATGAGCTGTGAACAAGGCCTGTGATTCACGTTTCACCATAGGGCTCAGCCACATGCCCTAGTAGTTGCTCCTGTTGAAGAGATGGTTTCATGGCTCATTGATCAACGTTAGTCGAACAGATCTATGTGATGCCGCTGAAGCTCTGAACCAAACCCTTCCATTTCCCCTTTTCAGCCAGGATTATTTTCCTTCACTCTTCTTTTGTGGGGAAGGGGCAGCTTGGTTCGTTCCAGATGTATCAGCCCCATCTATATTTTCATCCCCAAAGAAGGGCAGCTCCGATGGAGCCTGCTCAGTCTGAACTCTCCTGGCATCAGCCTGTGATGTCTTCTATGGGAGGGCCTTACCTGTACTTCTCCTTGGGAGAGGGAGAAAAGGGAGGGGAGGAGGCAGGGCAGGAAACTGGGAGATGGTGTGGATATTGGAAGAACCCAGGTTATATTGGGGGGGGATTAAAATGACTATGGCGGTTACTTCACGTCTGTTTTGTCTCTGTTAGTGTTGCGCTTAGGAGCGGTACAAAAAATGTTACTTCACGTCCATCGTGCAACTACTGAAATTTGTCTCGACCACGCCCCCGGAATGGGTGCTAAGCGTGACAATACTGTACCTGGCGCTGGGGTAGGGTTTTCCCTTGTCACTCTTTGTTCCCGCTTTCTGTTCCGAGACAAGACACCGTGTGGTAACGACTGTCATGTAACAAAACATTCGTTTCTCTCAGAAAACTGTGTCCGGGTTGTTGTTGTTTTTAATTTTGACTTTTCAAAGTGAAATATTGAAAAAGAACTTTTTAAGCCTTCTCAAAAAAAGGAAAAAGGAAGCGAGACAAATTCAGTGTTTGTTACGGTACAAGACTGTGAGGTAACACTTGTCACGAGACAAGTTATCATGACCATGGGAACACTGAAACAGGGACAAAACCACGTGACCGCGACCAATGCTGTCACGGTACAAAAGCAGTTGCGGAAAAAATAAGGACATGAAGTAACTGCCTATATATGGCAGTGTGGAGTGAGTGATTCCAGATCTGTGGAGGAAAGGGTCTACAGGCCACATATCTGGTCTGGACGAGTCCTTGGGAATGAAAAGTTTCTTAAGCTACCCAGTCTGTCTGATTATTTTTCTTCCATTGTGCTACACAGAGAACAAGATGGCCTAAGCATCCCTTACAGGGCTCTTGTAAGGACGACTGAAACTGTGTTTGTGGAGCAGTTCGAATGCTCCAAAATTCCTTACCAAACAGAGATGGGTATGCTTCCAGGGAGTGCCATGCACTGTCTTACAAACGGCCATGCTCATCAACCCCAGAGATCATGGCCAACAAAGGATGGTGAGAATGGGTGCCCATAATCCCCTTGGAAAGGCCCTGAGTTTCAGGATGGCTGGAATGAAGGACAACTCCTTTCTTCACATGACGAGTCATTTGGGACTGCTGTTTGGATGGCTCTCGCTTGTGGAGTGGGGGAGGGGGAGGCACAAGTCATAAATGGTGACGTTTTGCCTTTGTTCCT
Organism: Phrynocephalus forsythii; assembly: GCA_029282475.1. Classification (NCBI taxonomy): domain Eukaryota; kingdom Metazoa; phylum Chordata; class Lepidosauria; order Squamata; family Agamidae; genus Phrynocephalus; species Phrynocephalus forsythii. The sequence goes on from JAPFRF010000001.1 coordinate 142,747,500, forward strand.
GCAGGCTTTGCCCAGCCTGTAGACTTGAGGCAGAGTGTTGTCCCCAAAAGAGATGCTCTTTCATCGTACAACCAGAATAATCTCTGGGTGGGTAAGGGAATGAGACAGTCTGATTACTTAAGCCACAGCTCATGCAAGTTTCTCTTCCTTCTCCTGCTTCTTTCTCCAGCTTTTTAATTGCTGATTTAATGAAATGCATGCTATGAATATGCAAGAATTGTAAAATGTTTTTTTGCATCCAGAGAGGCATGAAAGGTCTTTAGAAATGACAGCAATTGCTGTGGGCTGGGCCCAGCCATATGTAAAATAGACTGCTAGAACTCAGGTAGTACTTAAACACAACTGACTTAAAAGTCTGATTGATGCCAAGGCACTGACTCAGTCTTATTTATACCCAAGCCCATGTATTTAAGCAGTTGTTTTTCTTTTAAAACTTCACATTCCCTGCAGTTTCTCTTCCTTCTATGATTTTCAGCTGATGGGTGGGAAACAGCTGAGTAACACAGGGGATTTTCTGCATTTGTGAGATGAAGGGCGTGGGACTGAAAAGCCATAATTGATAGATCTACCACAAAATTATCTGTTTCTTACATGTATATATTATCATTCCTCCGGTAAGCTCAGGGTGGAGGAAGAGTTTGGTATAAGTTGATGGCTTTCCTCCATTTCATTTTATAACTTCACAACAACCCTGCGGAGTGAGTCCTGCTGAGAGTGTGTGACTGGCTGACAATTTCTCTTGCATCGGAGTGAGGATTTCTAGAACATGTTTCAAGGCCAAAGAGGGAGTTCAACCCAGGTCTCTTCACTCTTCTAACCACTACACCTGAGTAAGGAGTAATGCGTAACGTCAGACTTATTGCGTACTCCTAGGAGTAAGCTAGAGTGCAGAAAGGCCAGCAGTAGAACATCAACCCTGGCATGGAAAGGCAGCTTATGGCTGGTGACCACCACCCCCCCACACCCCCCGTGCTTTGTCTTTCAGGGCCCACTTGGTTCTTCCGTTTCCATGGTTCCAGGGCCGGCATGCCAAGTGAGAGACACAGAACGGCACAGGGCCCAAGACCGTGACTTTCCTCTCCACCGAAATGGCAGTTTCTGGAGAATTTCTCACCCAAAGGGATATTTAATTCTCCTAAGGCAGGCCTGTCCAACATCAGGCCCGGGGGGGCTAAATGTGGCCCGTTTTCAAATTTCAAGTGGCCCGCGGCCTCTTCTCCCCACCAGCTCAGCCTATCACACATCCCAGCCAGCTGCCCCCTCCCCAAACTGGATATTGGCATCAGCTTGCAGTTTTACAGTTTGCCTGCCGTCCCTTCCTCTGTCCGTCCCCCAGCCACCTGCCCAGCCTACCGGCCCCCAACTCCATTGCTGCAGCATCCTCTTTGCCTCCTTGCATATTATAGAGATTTATCCAAAATCCGGCCCGGGGGCCAAATGCAGCCAAATGGTCTACCCTGGCACATTTTCACCTCACCAAATCTGGCCCTCCTTGCAAAATGTTTGGGCATCCCTGTCCCAAGGCTTAGAGTCACACTTTGCTGAGGTGGTGGTGCTGGTGGGGAGGAACAGTGAAGCACAGGATCAGGAATGCTTTTTCCTCCCCCCCACCCCCATCTACTCTTTTCAAGGGCACCTTTGAAGGTTCTGTTTCACACATGCTTCACGTTCTCACTTCTGAACCCACAGACATTTTCTTTGTGGAATACTTTGCATTTGAATGCTCAAATAGCTTGGAATTGCTTGCAGGTGCATCCAAAACAGCATTTGATCTCTCTCAAAACATATTTTGTGACTCAGCATGACATGAGTTTTTTCCTTTTTGCAAATATGCATTCTTTGCCTTTTAACTGAACACGTGGCAGGAGGATTTCAAATGACACGGGTTCTCCTCCTCCTCCTCCTCCTCCTCATTATTTTACACACAACGGTTCCAGTGTTACTTTTCCCTCGAAAACCGTAATTCTGCTCCTAAAGAGACACGTTGTACTCTCATACATTTGTTTCCATTTTACTTTGCACGTTGTGCTTCTAAAGTGCCATATAGATCATCTTCAGGTCTAGGGCATAAATAATTCAGCTGGTGCCTAAGTGCTGCTATGAAAAAAGAGAAACAAAAATAAAAGCCCCAACAACAGATAATTGCTGACTAGAAATATTTGCACAGCTGTTGGTGTGGCACTACCTGCCCAGAAGATCCAAGAGGGTGAATATAGGCTGGGTACAGAGCTGGCATGTCCTTTTGCTGAAAACATATACATGTTTGGGATCTGTTCCATGATACCATCCCGCTTTTGATGTGCTATTTCTGGTTGATAGTTCCATCCATGAGGGGAATATCTATCTATCTATCTATCTATCTATCTATCTATCTATCTATCTATCTATCTATCTATCTATCTATCTATCTATCTATCTATCTATCTATCATATTCTGCTTGATTTTCTCGTTCTCCCGGTTCTTGATGCTTCAGCTGCAGGACCAGCATGTGTTTTATGCACTTCCTCTCATCATTCCCGCAGAGCTTGCATCTTGGTATAGCAGCAAGGATGCACAATGTGCCTTTGTTCACTGACAGGACTAGCACAGTGCCTGGTCTGCAAGGTGAGCCAGATACATCTTCTGACACCAAGCCTGCTTGAGTTCGGCGTCACAGAATGTGATGTGTGTCATTGGATTTCATCATGGTCCAAATGCTTTCCCAATTGGGTGAGAGGACCTTTGTCTAGACCCGTGGTTCTCAACCTGTGGGTCCCCAGATGTTCCTGGACTGCAGCTCCCAGAGGCCTCCAACACTCGCTGTGCTGGAAGGGGTTTCTGGGAGTTGCAGTCCAGGAACATCTGGGGACCCACAGGTTGAGAACCACTGGGCAAGACCAGCTCTGTCTCGAAACCTGTAAATGTGACTGCTTGAGAAGACAACTCCCAGAACCCCCCAGGCAGCACAACCAGTTTCCAAGCTCTGCTGTGTCCTACCCAAAGCTGTTTTTTTTCTCTCTCGTCTCCTATTTTGGTGCCTGGCATACAAAGCTTTGTACATTCATGGCCCTTCCAAGTGTGGTGGCAGAAACACTACTCGTTCTGCTCAGCTCGACCTCCCAAATCATCTTGCAATGCCAGAGTAATGTTAATGAGTCGTAGCAATAAGCCAGGCTCGGAGGTGTCGCATCCTGTATTTATATTACCTCTTATGTTGCTACTCAGGAGTGTTCGAATCCGCCAGCTAGAGGACAGTGTAATTAACCTTAGTATCAAGGACAGCCTGATTTACAAATGTTGGCATGGTGGTGATATGCACTGAAGCTAATGGGGCTAAATTAGCTTACATCAAAACAATCTGGCCTAATTTGTTGGTGGGTCAAGCCAACAGGCTCTGCCTTTTGATCACTCCGCACTGTCTAAAAGTTTGAATGTGACACTTCAACCGCATTACACTTTTGTCTCCATCTGCCTTATAGACTTTCTATCAGCTGCTTGTCCTTGGGCAGAAAAGGGTGGGCACATCTGTATTTTATATCATGTAATTCAAAAATGAAAGCAGTAGCATACCTTTCTAGTAATGTGCATTATATTTAAAGGCAATGAACTTAAAAGAATACTGCAAGACAGGGCGCTACAAAAAGAGTTTAACTTTCATGGTGGGCGAAGGAGATTTAAGGAAAGATATTTGCAAACGGAATCTATACCCTTGAACAACATACACACATGCAAGTACACTATCATCTTAGTTCTGGTTCCAAATCTACACCCCAGGGGAATACAGATTCCATAACCATTCTCTGTCACCATAGCCAAAGGATTGCCAGTCATTCAGGGCCTTATCCATCGCCTTGGATGGCTTCTGTTTGACTAATGGCAGAGGCATACAGAAACATGGCAAACCTCATGGTGGAGATTAATTTTGCTTTATGCAGCCTTCTGCAGCCAAATCAAGAGTATCCAGTGGCTGAAGTGTACCCCCTCAGTTTGGTGCAGTCCTTCTTGGGGGTGGTAGAGCCTTTGGCCCTGGTTGTTCAAACGGTCATAGTCCACAAGAAAGGGGGAAAGCCACATGGGCTTTGTGCAAAGTCTAAAATCAAGAGTGAAATGATCTAATGCAGATATTACCTGGCCTTAGTTTGGGATTTTGCATAAGGACTGCAAAGAGTTTTCTCTTTCATGAGACCCTGTTTCCTTATCTTTAGAATGGGGCAATTAATAACTCGACCTGCCCTTCGGCAGTTACAGGATTATAGGAGAAAGAATAAAATGAGGAAATAATATTCCATGTTGGTCAGTAGCTTCAAGGAGTATAGGTGTGTGTGGGCCACACAATTTGGTTTAAATCCTGGGTTTGTCATGATTCCTCGCTGCATACAACAGATTTTTTTTTTTTGGCAGAATAGAATAAAATTAGCAGATATTGCAACAGCTTCTGGTGGGTGATGTACACACGCCTGCATACAACACACATGGCGGCTTCAGTGAGGTTTTTTTCCATAGTGTTCATGTGGAGGCCTCTTAGGACCAGATTACATTGGTTTAACCCACCCCTCCCTGAAAACATCCGTTGTTTCAGGCCCTCTGCGATCAACCTCAGCACCTAGGAAAGCAGCGGCCTCCTGAAATTGTTAAGGCAAGCCAGCTACATGAAACCTACAAATCCCTCACAGAAAATAAAAGGCCCATCATGTTAGCAAATGATTACAAGGCAAACTGAGCTGGAGCAACCATTTGCTTATGATTCATCACTCGTGGGTGACTTTCAGCGAGGGAAGGACTTGACCTTCATTTGCCTCCTTCAGAATGAAAGTGTGGAATGGCAGCGGGGGAGGGTGCGAGCCGCAAGGATGTCTTGATGTTGCAATCAGAACGAGCTCTCTCAGGTCAGTAGGTCAGAATCTAGTGGGATGCCTACAATACATTCATTCCAGTGGGAGCAGATACAGGGTGATTTCCACAGTTTTGTGTTCTTTACAGGCTATTAAAAATCCATGGTGGAGTTCATTCGTTTGTTCATTTATTTATTTATTTATTTATTTATTTATTTATTTATTTATTTATTTATTTATTTATTTGTTTGTTTGTTTGTTTGTTTGTTTGTTTAGCTTGTATGCTGCCCACTACCCAAAGGTCTCTGGGTGGCTCACAATCAAAATGAGCAATTCAGACAATTAAAACATCAAAATTGCAATAAAATTAAAACAACAAAAACATTTAAATACAATAAGTCCAATACATTAAAACACTACACTAAAATTGCCATCAGGACCCACAACACTCAGTTTAAAAACTTCTGGAACAGGAAGGTTTTTACCTGGCGCCGGAATGTCATCAACATTGGTGCCTGGCGGGTCTCACTTGGGAGGGCATTCCATAATCAGTTGCAGGTGTATGTCACGTTTCCATACAGTTGTAGCTGTACGTCATGTTTCTGCTTTTGAACAATTTCTGGCCTCTGTGTCAAGTGCAAACCGGTTTAATACCTGCCCTTCTCTGGTACCCCAATCTTCTTGAGAATTGTGGGAGGAGATAAGCCGAGTGCTGGTTATTATCTATACAGCTCTAAACCACTTGGGCCCAGGCTGTTTGAAGGAACCCTATTCAGGGCCAGCGGTAGGTTTTTTTGAGCCCTAGGTGAGGGGTGGGGGTGGGGTGGGTGGCGGGTGGCGGCGGTGGGGTGGGGCGGGGCAGGGGGCGGGCAGGGCGGCAGGGGGCGGCGGATGGCGGGGGATGGCGACGGCCACGAGAGTGGGCGGTGATGGGGGCAGGGGGCGGCGATGGGGCGGGGGACAGCAATGGGGGCAGAGGGAGCAGGGGGGATCAGGCTGGCCAGCGCCCCCTCTCCATTTTGGCGCCCTAGGCAATTGCCTAGTTTGCCTTAATGGATGCGCCGGCCCTGACCCTATCACCCCATGGTTTTCTTAGCTTTTCAGATCTTCTGGGGAAAACCCTTCTCTCCATTCTTTCCCAGGCTGGCGAGGACATGAGGGAGGGCCTTCTCAGTGGTTCCTCCCAGGCTTTGGAATGCAGTGCCTCCGGAAGCCAGGTTGTCACCCTCCATTTTTGTCCTCCCTCCCGCTATCAGTCAAAGATTTCCTCTTCAGGCAGGCCTTGAAGCAGGAGGTTAAGAATGCTGGTTTTTAACTTAAAGGTTTTCAATCTTTTAAAATTGTTTTTATACGTGATTGTTTTCCCTCTTAATGCATGGTTCATTTTTTAAAAATTATCTTAACTGTCCGGCCCACACCTTTGGATGCACTATGGGGAGACAGGCAGTGTACAAATAATTTAATTTAAAAATAAAATAAAATAAAGATAACTTGTATGGAAAGTCCTTCTGTGTGAAGGAATGATCCTAGTGGCCCCGGACCCCCTTCTCTTTTGCAAAGGAATTTTATGAAACAGTGCTTGTATGGATCCCCTTCTCACAGTTGCTGCTCAGATGCTCAGCGTGGGGCACCAACTGTGGCCACAATAGAGAGAACAGCTGGCCTATGCAACCTTTCAATCGCTTCTGTGTGCTTCTGATGAGTATGGGGAGTTGTCTGAAGACCTTCAGAGTAGTCCTTCAGCTTTGGTATGTATTCTACAGTGATGAGCAGATTTTCAGTTCAGGCTGCTGTCCAGCCTACAAACCTATTCAGCCCAGAGTGATGTGAAATCATTGTGAACTATAAAATTGAGGACTTGCAACTCAAAAAGGTGTGGTGGCTCAGTGGACTAAGGCTCTGAAAACTTTTGGCTTCAAAATCGGTAGCTCGGCGGTTCGAATCCTGGGTGCCACGCAACAGAATGAGCTCCCGCTCTTAATCCCAACTCCTGCTAACCTAGCAGTTCCAAAGCATGTAAATGCAAGTTGATAAATCAGTACCGCCGTAAAAAGCGGGAATGTAAAACAGTGTTTCCTTGCAGCCATGCCAGCCACGTGGCCAAGGTCTTGCACAACACTGGGTCTTCGGCTTGAATACGGAGATGAGCACCGCCCCTAGAGTCGGACACGACTAGCACGCATGTGCGTGGGGAGCCTTTACCTTAACTAGCTTTCCTCCGACTGACGAAGCTGCTTGGATGAGCAGCGAAACGTTTCAATCTCTCCACTTCCAGATAAACTCACCCAGATGACTGAGAGTGTTCACAGACAAATTAAGCCTCAAGTTTTTCTAGGCACTGCCTTTACAACAAATCCTGTTGCCAGTGTAGTGTAAACTTTCAGTGCCATGTTGCAAAATCAATGTTGACATTATTGATTGCATACTGAGTTGCACTACTCACAATACAACTGCCCTGGGTTTGTAATGTGCAGCAATTCAATGTCAAATGTCAAAATTTTACGTCACTTACCTGGTGCTCCCAATAGGATTTTGGACAGTATGTTTAAAGGAGACAAATGAAGAATATAAACTCCTGTATTTCTATTTCTGTTTTTCCAGGCACAAAAGAACTTTAAATACAAAATTATGCAACCTTTTTGCTGCAGAAAGCTGCCATTTCTGTTGTATGCGGACAAACTGATTTGCGTGCAAATGACATGGCAAAATCTTTAGAGCTCCTTCCGGCTTTCCTTTTGTCACTGGAACAATGTAATAATAATGACTATTTGTTTATCATTTTTTCATAGTTCAGAGAAATGCAGGAGGGGGAGAAGAAATGTTGATTGCTCATCAAATGCAGATTTCTGAATCAACAGATTGCTTTTTGCCTAACTGTGATACAGTTACTATCTCACTTGGGGGGGGGGGGCTTGCTGCTTAATGAATTAATTACATCAATTTTGGTTTTTATCTTAATTAAAAGAATACATGTTTCTGTCTTAATCTAAAAGGTTTTGAAGAGGGCAATTAGGTCTCACAGCTGGAGAGTGTTGTAGAACTGCAGAGTTGGCTAGATTGGAATGCTTCTAGTTATTATTCAATCATAGTAAGGCCAAAACTAGCAATTTCAAACTTGACAGATATGCTGCAGGTCCTTGTGTCAGATCTTCAGTTTTTATAGAAGGGGATTTAGAAGCAACCACCATGGACTGATTACGACCTTCATAGCATTTTGCTAGCATGCGTGTGTGAAATTAATTTGTGTATGCATAGATAATTTATGTAAATTACCACCCAAGTCGTGGGTGCTTGATAACATGTGCTGTATATTGTATTTATTCAGAGATTCTCCAAGAGCCGGATGTTTCTCGCTATTTATTTTTATAGTGCTCCATTTACGGAAAGCCTTTATTTATAGTCTCCTTGTCACTGCTTGTATATAGCACTAAAATGGGATAACACAAAAGCTGATTTAAGACATGTTGAGGAGAAAGGAAAATGTTTGCATTTCTCACATTTTAGTTTCTGTCAGGGGTTGCCTCTTTTGTATTTGTATTTTGTGTGTGTCCTAATCTTATTTATTTTACACAAAAAGGAAAGACTCTTTCAGGTTTCCTATTCATGTTCCCTGGCATTCCAGAAGCCTTATAAAGGACCTTTAAAAACTACTCCAAAAAGCAGCAGCAGGGCAACAGAGAACCAATATTATTATTTTACGTGAGAAAGGAAAAGAATCACCAGGCCTATGCAGACCTACTTTATAGTATAATGGTACAGTACCAGTACCTTGGTACTGTCAGCCCATCTCCCTCTCTCCTCAGTCTTGGGTGACCTGCAAACACAACACCTCTGGTGCTGTTCGTGACTGCCAACCTCAGTGCCACTCATACCAAGTTCTTCTCAGAACCACACAGTTACAGAATAAGTAGCCTTTGAGGTGTTAGGAGGATGCTTGCTAACCTCAGAAACAGACAACAAGAATTAAATACCCAAACCGTGAAAGAGAATTGTGCCCAACCCACAGAATTTTGTGACACACTGGGAGTCACACAGTTCACCCCTGGCCTGGTCACCCCACCCCACCCCCACTGCAGGAGCAAAGAAAAACCTCCTCCAGCACCAAAATGTACACCTTTCACAGAATAAATACACAGTAAATTAATGAGATAATAAAGACAATAAAAAAGTGATAGCACCCCCAAGCGGTGTGTGTGTGTGTGTGTGTGTGTGTGTGTGTGTGTGTGTGTGTGTGTGTGTGTGTGTGTGTGTGTGTGTGTGTGTGTGTGTGTGTGTGTGTCTAAATTAAAACAAAACAAAACAGCCCCTTCTCCCAAACCTCCACCTCCCCTCAAAAGCAAGCAAATAAAGGCAAAATATATAACCCCCTGACTCCAAACCAAAAATATTTGGGTATGGGGAGGCTCCCTACCTCCAGCTCTTGAGTAGTTTTAATAGAGGCAAGAGGCCGGAGGGCAGTTGTAAAAGCTGCTTAAGCATTAGGTTTCATGCCCCATTCTTCAAACAAAGGAACATGGGTCATATACCCACCCCACACTCACTCGCCCCTCATCTCCATTTGGCTCTACTGAGACATACAAGTCCCTGTTGGCCAGATTTTTGAGGGTGTGGAGGGGGGCGAGAATACTTGCCTGGCATACATCATCTAGCCAAGAACTTTAAGAATAACCTCCTTGCAAAGCACATCTTTTGCCAAGTTTGAACTTTTGGGACTTGCTTTGAAGAAAAGTGTGTTGCACTCGAAAGCTTGCAATGTTTTTTGTTTTTATTAGTGGCCTATAAAGGTATCACCTATAGCCTAGTGTCATGCTAGTGTTTCCTTTGTATTATAAGCATGTGTTCTCTCAGTAGCCAAGTCAAAAACCAGAGAGACCCCAATCTCATAGCACAGGTAATATAACTGCAGTAATGGCCTTCGCCATAATTTTCCTGGCAGTGTTGCTCAGTTATGAGGATGCTAGCTCATGATGCTCCCACTTCATGTACAGAAGACACCAGTGGCATAGGATGTTGATGGAACTTGGTCCACAACCCTTCTCACCCGTACCATGCAGGAATAGAGACTAGGGCATTCCTCCTCCAACAGGGATTCATGGTCAAGGGAGTAAGAAGCTGGCATGTAGAATTTACTTGTTTCTTCCCATACTATGTATCCTAACAGCATTTTAAAAATTATTATTTTAATTTACACGGTGAGCAGAAAAGGTATTGAACGAAGGTAATAAAAAAAGCAAAGCCCATAATTCACTTGTAAAACTGTTTGCCCAAAGTTTTTAAAAGACTGATGGAAAGATAGGGCCTAACATGATGAGCAAGGGTGATGTCCGTTGTTTTATTTAAAAAGAAGTATTAAAGATAAGCGTTCAAAATAAGTGTTGAATCAAAGCCCACTGAAATGAATGGAGCCTCAGCATCATTAATGGGACATTAGTTTCAGACAGTCAATTTTATAATATTGAAGTGGTTTATTTTTATATTTGCTGCACACTGGACTCCCAGAAGATCAAACCAGGTCCAGACCATAATACATGTCATACCTGTCAGCAGACCAGATCTTTTCAGCTTGTCCTAGATATGGTGCTGATGATGCTCTACTTTATGCCATCCACAAATCCATTATTTGGGTTAAGGGAACTGTCATCTGACACTGGACTTCTAAGAGCAGGATCTTCCCATTTAGAATGCAGTCTTGCCCATTAACTTGTATTTAGAGCAGCAAATGCATTAAATGGCCAGATCTGGTGGCTCAAAAGCTGCATTTGGCAATTATCTGCTGGCGTTAATGGGTTTGTCTCCCATATGCTGGGAATTTTTGAACAACAGTTCCAGGGGAGATTTCCTTCAGAAGAAGAAGTACTGGAGTCTTGTGGTGCTTCTGTGAAATTATGTCTGTTTACTTTCCTGCATGGTTGGGCAGCAACCACCAGCACGCCAGGCACTTGCTATTCCCAATATGTGGTCTGTGCAGGTCCCTGGGGTAACTAGCAAAGAACAAACCAAACTGTTCCAGCCAAATATCTACAAGTTATTTTAAAATGGCACCCCTACAGTATGTTCCCTCTTGCCACAGTTTTGCTTAACTTCAGGAAACTCTCTCAAAATGGCTCTTTGCTGCAATGAAGTCATCATTCCATTTACTGGAATATTCCCCCTCTGGTTATTAGGCCACATTTTAAGTGGGTTAGGATAATTAAAACTCCTGAATAGCATATAATGATGTATTGTGTTGATAATGGCATCAAGAAATGGATCAGAGGTGTATGAAACATCTCAGTTATCTCTTCACTGCTGTCATTCAGAGGGTTATGATGTCTGAAGAACTGCTGGTAACCGTCCTATTAAGATTGGCAAGGGAGCTTCCAGATATCATAACTCTGTGATCCAGGTCCAGATCCAGTCATGAAGTTTGGTAGATTGACTTACCATTGCTATGTGAAGAGGTTTGTTTAGTTGGGTCCTCCATGATTTTTGGAAGTCTTACTCATTTTACATTTAACCCTGACACCAATCGTTCATGGTTGGTTTTAAACGTAAGTCCCCAGCTCTTCATGTGAATATTGGAAACCCCCCTCTCAACAAAGGTGGGGGGCTCAGGCACAGTCTGTCTGCTACTTATCAAGTGGCCATTTCAACAATCCCCAGGCAAATCAGGAATACTTCACACCTCCACCAACAAGGCCATGGCTAGCAACTCATACTTTATGGGTATTGGGAAGGTTGTAAATGTAGCCCATCCTCTACCTAATAAGCCTAGTCAGGCCACTGGTCATCTGATGAGCCTATTTCAAACCAAGGTGACAGGAGGTCAAAGTGAACTATAAAATGGAGGACTCCAAACTAGCTTTCCTCAAGACTGACGAAGCTGTTTCTTAAGAGATTGAAACGTTTCAGTCTCTCAAGAAAAGAAGTCCAGTTGCCATGACTCATCTTCCAGATAAACACACCTGGATGACTGAGAATCTTCACAGATATATTTGTCCTCAGCTCTTACAAAACTAGAGATATAAGAGAAAACATGCATTCATTGCTGTGGTGTACTATTTGTGAGAAACAAGCCTTTCTGATGAACCTGTGTGTGAAGCCATTCCCAGTTTCATGAGTGAACGCTGCAGTTTTGAGAATATATTTAGCATTTGCAGACAGCTGAAGTCTGCTTCCAGAGGTGCCTGCACTCTTTCTGTGCTAATGCAGTAGATAAAGCAATTTTATTTTATCTATCAGTCAAAAAGGTACTCCACATTTCTCTAAACCCTTCATCAAATTATGGAAAACAAATTAAGTCCAAACTCTAATACAGTATAAGGAAAATCTCCAAGCCATAAATACATTTGTCTTATATTTGCCATTATGAGATAAACTGAAAAATGTTTTAGAAACTGACCATTTGATCAACAACTCCACTTCAGTTTTTAGTGTGTATTGCACTTTTGTGTTTGTGTTTTAATGGCTTTTTCTTGGTTTTTTTGCAGGGGGGTTGTGTTTTAAATAATAATAATGAATGAAAAAAATAAAAAGGAAAACAGTGAATGCTGGGTAGAGGATTATGGGAGTTGTAATCCCCCCTCCCCGAAAAGAGAGGAAGGCTTCAAAGCTCTGTCCTTATGTCTCTCACTGTATTTCCTGCCTTGAGAGAATCAAGGGTCCCTTTTCACTCTCTAGTTCTGTAGCTGTATAAATCTGTGATTCCTTACAGAAACCTTAAATTCCATTTTATTTCTCACAGGGTTCTTGGAGCTTAGCTGAGAGGCTTAAGAGCTTAGCTAGGTGCTACCTTGAATAAAGTTTCATTGGGGGAAAAGGCGGTGTGTAAATTATTTTGAAAATCTCGCTTATTAAAAGATTATTGAGCTCATGGTTGCTATGAATGTTACATTTCTGGAAAGGTTTCAGACAGTGAGAAGGAACTAATTCTACATATACTTGTCTTGGAATGGCTTTCTGAACTGTTTAGTCAGATATATGTCCTTCTGAATTGAATGAGTCTTTAACACCTCTGAAAATATGGCTAGAAAAGTGATATATTTGTAATCATTAGGAAGTAGAGATTGGCCAAGTTAGTAACCCGAGTTACACTTCCAAGATCTTCCAGCCAGCATGGTACAGGTCTGTTCCAACTGAGGGATTCTGGGCAGTGCAGCTTATTTATTGAACATGCATTCAAGCTCTGTTACAAATCTCATTCTGCATATATGCAATAATAGCAGTGAAACAACAATTCAGGTGCATTGCCCATATATATGTTTCCCATGATATTCCCATGGATCTCTAGGATTTTCACTTTGTTCTGTTATTTATAACAACAAGTAGCAAAAAAAATGCAGCCATCTCATGTGGATACAGTAGGACTCCCATATCCACTGATTCATTATCCACTGATTCAGCTATCCACGGTTTGCAGGAAAAAATAATTCAGCAGCTGCAAAGCAAGCTACTGTCACAGACAGCAGCTGTAAAGCAAACTGCTGTCATAAAACAGCAGCGTAAAGCAAGCTACTGTCACAAACAGCAGCCAGAAAGCAAGCTACTGTCTCAAAACTGCAGCCAGAAAGCTAGCTACTGTCATGAAACAGCAGTTTTGGGGGAGGTTTTGCTGTTCTCTCTTACCCATGGATTTCATTATCCATGGGTAGGCCTGGAACCAATCCCCAGCGGATACCAGGTCCTACTGTATTGTCAGAAGTCCAAAGTGTGCGGCAAAATACCATCTTTTATATGCACCAGCCACACACATACTAGTTTTGTCTGGTTCCCTTCTTCTCCCCTATTTATTTCTCAAACGACCTTGTTACGCTAGGTTTGGCTGAGAAGTAATACCAGCCAATCCAGGAATAACAGGAAGGCTTTGAGAGTGAGCAGGGATTTCAACCTGTGTCTCCCTGTTCCAAGTCCAACACTTACACTCGAGCCGGCTCCCTCAGATTAGCAATTACTATACAATATATGGGGCATAATGTAATACAGAATGTATTTGTAGAATACGAAGAAGCTGCCTTCATCAGCATGTTATGCAAATACATTCCGTTTGCCATTGAGACAATGTTTTTAGATTAATTGCAGGTGCACTGGAAGGGAAAGGTTGTGCCTGCATGTTATGTCACTCCAGTCTTCAGTGCATTAGATGGGAGAGAAAAATGATCAAAATCTAGATTTAATCCTGGTACGATGCAGTACAGGGGAGTTCAAGCTGTAAATGCCACTTGGGTACCTATTGCTTTAATAATTACTAAGTGAAAAAATGCCTCTTCCTATTCTTGACACAAGAGAGAGGGGGGAGGGGGAGTGAGTGAGTGAACATGTACCTTATTTTCCAACTATAAGACGTCCCCATGTATAAGACGACCCCCACTTTCCCAACCCCAAATTACAGTCTTATAACTGCACAGCTCTCTCATCAGCTTACTTCCATGTATCAGACGACCCTCAATTTTTAGCCTAACAATTTTAGAGAAAAATATAGTCTTATACATGGAAAATATGGTAAATGAACAAAGAGCCTGGAGTCCTATGAATCTGTGCCATAGTTAACTTGATTGTCTGAAGTTATTTCTTATTTTTAAAACAATCTGCTTCCTGCCAATTTGTTGTTGTTGTGAATATAGCAGGAACTGCACTTTAGAAGTACGTGCCAAACCCCAATACAATTTCAAAGGATTTTTCACACTGAGAGCTTTGTGCCATGCAATCATAGCTATATCATCACACAATTCTTTCAACCATTTCGAGCTGCTTCCGCTTTCTCAAAGCCAGTGAGTCATCCACCTTTTAGAAAATATCCTTTTTGGTTGTGTGACAGTGTTATTTCTTGGAGAACCTTCCAGAATACAGTGGTACCTCTGCTTATGAGTTTAATCTATCTAAAAAAAAAAATACAAATAAATACAAATAATGAAAAAATTAAAAAATTAAAAATGTAAGTAGAGCAGACCGCATCTAACATTTGTAAGGCAGCAGTTAGAATGCCAACGGTTTTTCGCTCTTAAGTCAAATTGCTCTTAAGTCAAGCCGCTCATAAGTAGAGCTACCACTGTACTTTTGCAAACAAACAGATGTGTGTTCCAGGATGTGACTTTCTCCCCAGTTATTTTGCTACTGAGGATCTGTTAGATTGGTCTTCAGAAACACAGAATATCCAGAGGAATCTTTCCTGTGTCTCCCCCATGAGTCTCCGATAAGATGCTGGAGTCTCTGGAGTTTTGCAAGGTAAACACTGTTCCTTGTAGCCATATCGGCCATATTACACAAACTGTGTCATATAATAAAGACAACAAAAAAATAAATCAAAACAAACATTGGAAGATAAAGGAACAAGAAGACTGAAATGAAGTGTTAGAGAGCAGCAGGAAAGAAAAAGAAGGGAAGACCTGATCCAGAAAGAAATTTGCCTTGTTAATGAGAGCATTTGCAAAGGGGGCCAGGAAGATGAGCGATGGAAAGGAGGAGCCTTCAGCAGGTTCAAGAGGCTATTGATTTTGAAAGATAAAAGCTGGGCCAGAGATGACTGGGGTAATTTTAAAAAGCAGGCTGAGAGAGGAGGGAAAATCTCCAGGGGTGTTAACTTGCATGATCAACAACAAGAGCCTGAATATATCTATCTATCTATCTATCTATCTATCTATCTATCTATCTATCTATCTATCTATCTATCTATCTATCTATCTATCTATATAAAATGAACAGAGGAAAATAAGCCTGGTCACAAAGCGAGGGAGGTTCAGGGAATATTCATCAAAGCAGCATGAGCTGATTAATACAGAGAATTAGCCACTGATTCATTGCTTTCTCTGTAATTTTGGCTTTTTAACAATGCAGCCACTACCCAAAGAGAGAGGGAAAATGATGAGTAAATGCAACAAGGTGGAGCTCAGAATAAACAGTGTACAAGTTATGAAAGTCTAAAGAGATCTCCTATAAGATGTGTGTTTTGCTAGTCTAACTCAGAGCAAGTAACTCATAAAAGAGTAAGACACTGAGCTCAGCCTGGGATGCGGGGCAAGTGTCTAGCTTGATCACACCTGTGGCTGGCCCTGAGTTGGAAACTGGTGAAAGCAATCAATGGAGAATTCCCCCAAAACAACACCTGTTGGTAAAGTCTGAATTGTTGTGGAAAACAGGTAAAGTAAACGAAATAGCTGCTAACTGGAAAGGGACATTTATTTTTTAATTTCCTCATTTATCACAGCAAGTCTGCCAAGCAGAAGCATTGTAAATGGATCTAATTAGTGCATTACATACATAACAGTGACATTGCCTTTGCTATTGTTTTGGGGTCTACACAACACCCATTATGAGCCATTGTTAGTCACAGGAGCCATGGTTGCTCGTGGTTCAGATGTCAGCATGGAGTTAAAGGCTAAGGAACACGCATAGCACATGAACCCACTTTGAAATCACTTTCTTTCGCTCTGCTGTTGCATCATTTAGTCTTCACATAGAAGTGGGAGGTGTGATGGGGTGCGAATGCGATCAGTGGCCAGCATCATCCAAGACATAAATGGATGAGTTGCTTGTCTTTCTTTCTCACCATTTCCAAGTGGAATGCTTCCAGTCCTATTTCTGGTCTATATTGGTGCCTCTTCCACTGGGTGGCCAGTGTGAGACCAGTTAAAGTGTGCTTTTAAAATGTTTGAACAATTTAAGAGAACAAGCTGGCCTGGTGTCCAATGGCCCCAGATGCTTCCACTCGCATCTAGTGTTACCTGTTCAATTAAAGGAGAACATGAATTTTGGATTGGATAGACTGGTGCCAGCAGTGCAGTCAATGCTACTCCATCCAGTAGGCTTGGTTAGGAACAGCAGAGGTGCAACAACACATCGGTGGCTGGGAGTACAGAGCACAATTGCAAGGCACCTTGCAGTTTTACCAGTGGGTGGTAGTAGCATTCATGAAGATGCTATACATTGTGATATAGTGCAGCACAGCTTAACTCAGGTAAATAAGAGAGTGTAGATGACGTAGTTCTTAGGCGTCAATTAATATATCATAATGTGCTGTCAATTCATTTCTGACCTTTGGTGACCCTTTTCAGGATTCTCCAGGTATAGAATACAGTATGTAGAAGTACTTTACCCTTCTCCTCTTTTGGGGGCGGGGTTACCCTGGGAGTGTGCAGCTTTCCCAAGGCCATACAGGTTGGCTTCATTCTTAGAAGGCACAGTGGGGAACTGAACTGCCAACCCAATGAGCTATCCAGCCAGCTTTCAAGTATCAGCCAAGTCTCCAAGAAAAGTGCTACCTTTTGCAAGAGAAAGGAGGAGGAAATAACCATGATTGAACCAACACTGCAATGTGAAAAACAGATAGGCTGTGGGGGTGGGGGGTGGGGAGAAAGGGAGTTTACTCTGGCAAGGCCCCTTGAGAAAGAAGGTCCCTCCTTAAAGATGGTGTGTATTGTGTCGTGACAGTCATGACCGACTCTTTGTGACCCCATGTCCATGAAGTTTTCTTGGCAGGAATACTGGAGTGGTTTGCCAGTTCCTACTCCAGGCGCCTACAGCACCTGGTATTCCCTGGTGTGCTGAGTGTGAAATGGCAGTGAGGATCCCCTAAGATGCAAAGAGGAGTCACACACATTGAGGAAGAAGAAAAACAATGTTTTGTTTTTGTCAGTTGTAAAGAGAAGCAATGATTTATGACAAGAGGAGGCATGATGAATAAGGAAATGACAGTGGGTGTACATTTCCCCTGTCTCAGGCTGTGGCTACCCAGTCAAATAGTCCGGATTTTCTGCAGGTGTGAAACAGATGAATTTGCCTTTTAAAAAACTGATCAGATCATGCAAAGGCCAATTTGAAAGAGTCCTAGCTGTTTTCAACTCTCAATGCAGAATGTTTTTTTCCTCTGCCACTGGGGGTGTCAACTCCCCCCCCAAGCTGGAACAAGTCAAAAGACTTTTCCTCGTGTGATTAGCTGTTTTAGTCTCCAAAAGGATGGAGGGGTTGTGTGACTGTGGATGGCATTCTGGAAGTGAACTGAAGTGGGTGTGATATTTTGGATTGTGGAAACATTTATTCATTCATTTATTTTCCACCCATCTGGGCTAAAAGGCACTCTGGGCAGCTCATAGAGTATAATAAAACAAATATAAAAATCAAATAATAAACAGCAAATTATATATAATCAACAAGAATACACAATAGAAATACAATTGCCTAGTACTCCTAACAATAACAAAACAGATTAAAACAAGATTTTAGATGGGGGGGGGAGCTAGGGAACCTCTGCTCTGATAACCTTTCCCCCTAGATGTCCTGCATTAAAAAAAACCCACAAGTTTAGTGCTATGTCACCTTAGCACTAAATTAATATACAGTACTTCTTTAGCACTAGATGCCCACTGCACAGGCCAAAAAAATAAAATAAAAATAAAAGAGTGATAAAAATGAAACAGAAACAACTCCAATGAACCACAGCAGACTACTCTGTTTTTATGGTATAGCTGTATGTATTTGTACTTTAGAGAGAACGTCAGAAAACTCCTTTTTCTTTAGTGCCACAGAACACTTTAAACAGCCCACTGGCTGTACAGTGAACTGTAAAAGGAAAGCAGGGGATCAGCAGAGGGTGGGAACAAAGGAAGGAAAACTGGCAGGGCTAAACCACATCAGATTGAGGGCCGTTGTGGACACTGGTGCTGAAACAGTCCACATGATCGCCTCATGCAAACAGAAGCATTACATAGGCTGTGCATCAAGCCTCAGCCAAGCCGTCATTCTTACTCAACTTGACGGTCTAGTTGGCAGTGATAGAGCACACACTCAGTGCAGCAGGTTCAAGGATCAACTCCTGGCATCTCTGGCCAAGACTAAGGAGGAGTCCTGTCACCAAGTCCCTGCTGCCAGTGGGCTAAAATCTAATTGTTGGTTCCAACAGAATCATGGGAACTTATGTAGGCCTTGACTTACCATATAGTCTCTCTGATTCAGTGTATTTATTTCAATGGAGACCAACAGTTGGACTTAGCCTAATGAGTATATGGACAGTACTGAATGAAATGGTCCAGTGATCTGAATTGGTCTGAAAGAACTTCCTATTGGTGAGTGCACACTGTACCCTTCACACTTTATAGATTTTCTCTCTCTACTTTCCTCTTCTGCATCCATTTGAAATCATCCTGTGCAGATGGATGGCTCCCAAAAGCTGCTGGGCAAACGTCTTGGTCGGAGGGCATCTGCAACTACCACTGTACCTGTTATTTGATACATAAATATAGAACAACAGTTTCAGAGCTGTCGAGGTCTCTAGCGTGAAATTCACACTTCAAGCATGCAAGTGTGGAGCCGAGAGAATGGAGGAGGAATGTAGAGAAAAACCTAGGCGCATTCATTTCAAGCTCTGTTAGAATTAGGAACAGGACGGGATGCTTGCCAAACAAGTGAGAAGAATACTGAAGAAAACAATGCTTTCTTAGGCTATTTAATGAGGTCGTTGCTGACAGGTTGCTTTTTAAATCTACTGTATCTGCTCTTTTGTAGTGGCAGCAAACTATTTTTATGGGTTTACTTCTTCCCACATCCACGCATTCCCAGCCAGTGATAGAGTTATTCCCCAGTAAGGCTAATTTATTTGAAAACTGAAGGAGTCCAGATAACAGTGTTCCACCTTGTTGGCCTCCATGAGTGGTTGCGCTCAATTGGAAGTGAAGAAGGCCATGCAAGCAAGAGAGGTAGGTTAAGCTTCCCAGGGAGTTCACAAAACAAAACAACTCTTTGTGACAGTAACTGGGTTCAGGGGGGTGTCCCTCTCTAGCCACCCAACCACATTACCCTGTTTGTCCTGGGGTGGATCGACCCAGGAGAGTCAATTGTGGTGATGACTATGAAACCTTCCTGGTACCGGTGCCTCACAGCCCTCCCATCTAGTCCTCCAGAAGGTGGACAATACTGCCACTGCCACCCCACCCCAAAATGCCAACATTGCCAGTAGTTGTTCAATAAAAGACCTGGTTTAAACACTGCAAATAAAAAACCCAGACAGTTGGTTGAAGGGATTGTTATGTTTTATTAAAGATAGTTAAAAGGCAAAAGGTCTCAAAATGATTCGAAGAGCAATTGGAACAAAGTACAACGCGTGACAAAGCTAAGCCAATCAAGAGAACACACCAGAAAAAGTTAAACTAATCTACCTCACACTTTAACATAAAGTCAGCATCGTTCTGAAGCATATTCTGAGTGCATCCTTCTAGGCCTGGCATAGCATAGCAGCACCTGATCATGGCATATTTTAAGAGGTGAGCTAAAGTAATCTCTAAACCCTTTTTTATACATTAAACTTCCTGTTCCAGACCCTTCCAGTCTGGCTTCAAGTTCCCTTGAATATTCACAAAGACAAGAGCCCTTTCAGCCCCATTCCCTTCAAACACCTGAAATCATCTCCCAATTAGTGCTATACCAGGGAGCAAGCTGAGATGGCTTTGAAGGCTGCCTTCACAAGAGATAAGCTGAAGGCCTTACTCTCTCCTTGTAACACTGACCATCACTTTCTCAAGCAGTTTTTCCTAGACACTCGGAAAAATGCCTGAATTTTCTAGATGGGTACTGTTTCCCCCCAGTTTCTGTTTTGTCAATGGACACTCACCCTGGGGAGCCTCTGCTTTTGCCCTCTCCGGCTATTTTGAGGGAGTCAGTGCCAGGCTAAGGTCTGGTGTAGAGGTAGACTAGTTGTTATGTCTGGGAAATGTTTGCATTCTATGTGCAGATTTTTGAAAATGCACACACTAGTAACTGAGATTGGGGTTGTTGTTCTTTGTTGCTGTTGGGAGTTGAAGGCATTCCTCTGTTGCTGTTACAACCCCATCACTGTTTGTGATGTGCAACACTTCTCATGTTGAGTGATGAGCAGAGCCAGTCCTACCATTAGCCTGTGTAGGGCAGGCACCTCAGTTGACTGGATGCTAAGAATGGCAATTTGGAAGTGCTCTATTTGTCAACCAATAAGACCTCCTCTCTCCATAGCCCACCCCAATTCCACATCCCTCCCTCTTATGGCAGCAGCTCCTTCTCCTTTTCCAGCTCCCTTCAGGTTGGCGTCTGTCACCAGGGTATTACTAATTTCCACTCCTTCCTTTCCACTCATTGGTTGGCTGGCTGGCTGACTGGTTTATTCTGGCTCTGCCAAAACAGGTCCTCACTGCCCATGTTGAGGTGGCCACCACCATCCCAAAATAATCTGCTGCTCAAAGCGACCAGCATTTTTTAAGCAGGGAGAGAGAGAGAGAGAGAGAGAGAGAGAGAGAGAGAGAGAGAGAAGAACCAGCAGGAAATTGAGGTGAGGGAGCAGCACACAGAAAGGTGGAAAGGCAGAGCTTCATATGCCTCAACTAGTGGGAGTGGTATGGCACACGGTGGTGGGTCCGGAATTGACTCATGACCTGAGTAAGGAGGGAGACTTAATTAAAAATAAACTTTTAATAAGTGAAAATCCTACGATAACATCCAAAATTATCTTCAACCCAGATTGTGCAAAGATTGTCTGATTGTTTTTCATTACTCCAGGAAGCTCCCCAGCTCAGTCAGAATGGAATCACCTCTGACTTCACTCTCATATTATCTCAGATGGCGGGCCAAGTATAACAGGAATTCTGTACACGGCTTTGGGTGAAATCTAACACAGCTGCATCACCCAGAGGACACAGTTTGATTATCTGCATAATCTCCCTCCTCCCGTTCCATCTCAAGAAGCTAGGATGACTGCAAGCACTTAGGATATGTCCCACGCTCCTGGCACTCCTCTCATTTACTTTTGTAACTTTTGTATTTACCTGATTAAGAGAACAGTTTTTGGGTTGAGCCAAGGTCAAGGTGTGAGCTGGCTGGATAGTTCAGAGGGTTGGAACACTCGGCCACAGTTTAGGGAATTCCATTCCCCAGCACGTCTCTCAGGAGAAGAGCCAGCCTATGTAACCCTGGGCCAGCTGCACTCTCCTAGGGTGCCCCCAACAGAAGAATATGGTAAATCATTTCTGAGTACTGTACAGTACTTTATACAGTACTTAGAAAACCCTGAATCAGAAATTCAGAATGTCATTAGCTTAATGACATGCAATTATTATTTACTGTATTGTAATAAAGGTGTCACCCTCATATGAATTTTGAAAGCTGTTTTATGACCAGCAGTGCCATTTCGGCTCTCTTTTTTTAAAAAAAAAATGTAGATGTAAGCATTTTATAAATGATGAGGCTTTTCTCTCCCAATTGTACTACTTCAAAGAGGAGTATGCATCTCTATGGGAACATAAGTTAAAAGAAGAACGTGCAGAGACAGAAGTCCAGCGTAAACCCTGGGACTGATTGAGGTGCCTCACCTTCTATCTGATGTTTTTCATCAGTGATGCTGGCCATTGACCGTGGGGCATGTTGCTTACAAGCAGTGAGATCTTCTGAGCCATGGCCCTACAAATGAGATCGGACCATAACACCTGAAAATGGCCTACTCTTGCAGTGCAAGA
The DNA here is from genome assembly GCA_029282475.1 of Phrynocephalus forsythii. NCBI lineage: Eukaryota > Metazoa > Chordata > Lepidosauria > Squamata > Agamidae > Phrynocephalus > Phrynocephalus forsythii. The sequence continues at coordinate 142,769,756 of JAPFRF010000001.1, forward strand.
GTACACAGCCAGGATGCCTTTTCTGCAAATCCTTAGGCGACTCTGAATTCACCAAGAGAATCGAGCTGTCATTTGCAAGTCTTGTCCTTACTGGGTGTGCCCTTGCTGACCATCAGCATTTCAGCTGCTTTTTTTTGCAGCAGAAGGCTATAATAATATTACTGACCTAAAAACATGGAAGTAATCATTATGGCTACTGTATTCAGAGGAAATAATGGGAAACTAGAGGAGCAAAAGTGTTGGGCTTTGAAGATCCACTTGGCGGTTTACTACAACCCCAAGGTGCACAAAATATAACCTGGAGCCCAACATTGGTTCCAGGTCGCAGAATAGGCTCAGAATTAAAGGGAAATGATGCAATGTTATGCATCCTGAGTGCAGGGATTTGTTTTCAGAAATGAACATAAGAGCACAAACCTGTTGCCTCCAGCTTTTCAAAGCTCAGTTGCGTTGGGAGAGCGGGAAAGGAAAGAAAGGATTTAGCCGCTGCTCTTGTCCAACAGTTGGGAGTCTGGAATCTTTGCATGAAGACCATGTGCAGGTCAATAAGCAATCTACCTGTAGTTTCCCATTTATCTTCTCCCTTGCATCACTAAAGTCTAAGGAATATTGTTAGGGGAAAATACTGTTGGGTACTCAATGAACATGGGATCATAAAGAGTTGGTCACGACTGTAACAACACAACACACACAAACACTTATCCAAGCACAAGAAGTGGATACTGCCTAGGTTTTACAGGCAGGAGAAAATATAATGTGGGTGTTTTTTGTATGGCTGTTGTTTTTAGGACGTGGGTTCACGTTACAAGAGATGGAAGCAAATTTGGCTGGAAATAAATAATATGTGTTTTTTTGACTAGAGATAGTTGGAGGCATCCAGCAAAACAGGAGCCATGGTATCTATCTATCTATCTATCTATCTATCTATCTATCTATCTATCTATCTATCTATCTATCATCAGAGACCCAAAGCAGCTGACAAAAATTAAAATTAATTATTTGAAATAGTTATAGATGAGCTATAATGGATCCCTTTACAATGCAGTGTGCCCACATATAATTTAGCAGTTTTTTTCAAAAACCTGCCTTTATTTGGACATGCCTTGAAAATGTGAACCACAAGCCAGTCTGTTTATGTTCCCTGTTCTTTGTGACTTCAAAACCATTTGCTAGTTTTTGTCAATTTGTTTTGTTGCTGATTCTCCACCGAGAATTCCTGAATGTTCAGCTGAACAAAAACGAGAATAAGGTAACCCACAACAAGCTGCCCATCAGATAACATGTACTAATGTATCTTAGTCCTTGCATCTTAAGTTGTCCTCCCTGCACCAAGCCCTATAGCCTACTCGTATTTGGGGAACTTCTGCAAACGGTCTTGTGTTGATATTTCCCTCTTCTCTTGCAGCTTGCCTTCTTCAAGCCGAGCTGGTGAATTATGAGCGCGTCAAAGAGTACTGCCTAAAAGTATTGAAGAAAGAAGGAGAGAACGTCAAGGCACTCTATCGGTCAGGTGTCGCCTTCTACCACCTTGGAGACTATGACAAGGCACTTTACTACTTGAAAGAAGCACGCTCCCGACAGCCAGCAGGTATTGGTAGCAAGGAAAGGCAACGCCCAGACGGCGTTTGCAGCACTGCTGTCCTCTTTAGAAAGGGGTGGGTGCGTGGGTCCCAGTCCTACTCATGTTTTCTTTCCAGAAGCAGTTTTCATGTGTCCTGGCATGGCCATGGTGAGTGTGAGGATGCAGGTGATTGCACAACCCCAAGACCAGGCATCTTATCTGGTGCTTGGGAAAGAGCTACCATAGCACTTGCATAATTGCCCTGATGCCATTACACAGGACAGTGGTATTCCAGTCAGAAGGTTTCCAAGAGGGACAAATTCTATTCCGCTCGTATCTCTTCCTTCCTCTGATTCATTCTTCTCTTTGCCACCCCAATCTAGAACTTGCAAAAGCGAGACTAGATTCATAGAATCATTGAGTTGGAAGAGACCTCAAGGGCCATCCAGTCCAACTCCCTGCCATGCAGGAACCCCCATCACAGTGCTCCCAACAGATGGCCATCCAGGCTCTGCTTAAAAACCCCCAAAGAAGGAGACTCCATCACTCTCAGTGGCAGCATATTCCACTGCCAAACAGCTCTAACTGTCATGAAGTTCTTCCTAATGTTCAAAGTGTCCATATTAAATTTTAAGTGTCCATATTAAATTTCAAGGAACTGCCACTGCAATGTTTTTTGTCCTCTCCCCATAACATTTAAAGTCAAAGTATTAATTATAGATAGCCCATCATTAGAAACTGGGAATCCTTTAGTGTTTGAAAGATGTCAATAAACGGAGATGCCCAGGGCTGAGCAAAAGGAAGCAAACCGACTTGGAAAGGAGAAGACGTATGAAAATCAGATCCTTCTTCTATCTATAGCAAACAGTTTGAGCCTTAGAAATAACTATTTTTATATAAGCTGGAGCAATCTGATTCTAAACAATTTCCTCTTTTGGTCTAAAACGATTCTCTGGACAGTGGGAGATAATACTTATATGTCAGGCCATGCCCTTCTCTGAGGCTTCAGGGAGGGAGGTCCACATATCATTCCCAAGGTTGAATTGTTTTCAGATGTCAGGGGAAGCACAATAATATCTACAAGAGAACAGACCTGTCCTCTGTGTATTGCACATGCACAAATACCTCGGAGCACCAAATTGCCTGTCAGATGGTGAGAGGAAAGTGCCAGTGACCTTCTGTATTCCAGAAGGTTCAAGAGTTACACACCAGGTTTCACAACAATGTCCCTGTATCTCTTGTTTTTCATACAAGTGAACAATATATGAGCTCTGAGTTCACCAGTAGGTGGTTTTCCTTAACACTGAAACATAGGGCGCTTTTACATGACCCCTAAAATCTGACGAAAAGGGCTCCCAGATGCGGAGCTTAAAATGGTTTTCCCACCAGCTCTGGATTTTAAAGAAAATTACGTGTGACCATGCCCACCTAAGCGCGTCCCAGCACATTTTAAAAGTACCTGGTCTCCAAGGGTGAAACATGTCTGATGCAGATGTAAAGCAGTGAGTGCCGGGCTCTCCTCGCCTTGTCTTTGTTTGGTTTTTTTGCCCCCGCTCCTTTAAGAGACTTTAAGAGACTGGAATGCTGGCTTCATGGGCTGGGACCCAGCAGATGGGGGTGAGCCTGCATTCTTTTCTCCCTTTTTTTCTCCCTTCCCTCACGCAAACAGGAGCAAGGGAGTGCGAAGGGGGTGGGAACACAGGAAGAGCAACAAACCCCCAAGATCTCTGGCCTGAATTTAAGTGGCCAGTGGATCTTAGGGGTCTTGTAAAAGTGCCCTATAATAGACCCTTTCTGATCTGTTTTAAGCAAAAGAAAGTTTTTTTTTTTTTGGATTAGACATACGGCACCAATCACCTCATGAAGGAAGGAACACGTTCCTTTTATTTTATTTTATTTTATTTTATTTTTTATCTTTAGCTTTCCAAAAAAAAAAAAGCAAACCATGTGTACTGCTTCTGTAGGGTACCATAGTGCTCAAGGCACTCTCTGGGCAGACCACAATTTAAGTATACAGTCCAGGCTACACATTGCCCCCACACTGAGCTGGGTACTCAGTTTACTGACCTGGAAAGGATGGAAGGCTGAGTGAACCCTGACATTGTTACATTGAATTGAACCTCGGTGGTGAGCAGAGCTTTGGCTGCACTCTAACCACTGTGCCTCAAGGCTCCCCCTTCCCCTATGCCTTGGCAGGTTACTAGTGGGGTGAAAATGGACATAGAAACCCATTAGATTTGTGACTAGGGAGGGAGCACCTGCTGATAGGAACTGATGGATCAGGGCCTTAGAAGTCCAGTGGGGTTGAGGTGAGGATCCCCTCCAGCAAAAGACAAATTAAGGCAAGACACTCTTCTGTTTTTCGGAAGCCAAGCAAGGAATCTGGACTTGTGTTGCCCTCATAGCATCCCATGAGGCCTCCAGTTTCCATCTGTTGTGTTTGGTCAGGAGGTACTGCCTGGAGCACTTTTCATTTGGCTTGAACAGCCGCACGCCCTATATTTGCTCCGCCAGTGTGTTTATCTACCCTTGCAGTGAGCCAAGCTAGATTAGAGGCTGCTACCTTCCCCACTCTGTATCTCAATTAGCTACAGGAAATGCCTGGCCTCATCAAAATAAAATCAATTAGAGGACAGAGCAGAATTATTTTCTTCCTGAGGCCCACATTAGGTTCAGGTGCTGATTACTGCTTCCTACCATTCTGTATTTCATCCGAACAACAACTCAACATTTCTGAAGTTTTCTTTTACATCTAACAATCTGCTTTTCTCCATTTATGAAAGTCAGTTTCCAACCCCCAAACAATAAATTGCTCCCCAACAACCTTTTTATTTTAAAATATTTACGGTTTTGTAGTCTTGTCTCAAAACACACACACACGCACGTGTGTGTGTGTGTGTGTGTGTGTGTGTGTGTGTGTGTGTGTGTGTGTGTGTGTGTGTGTGTGTGTGGCTTTGAGACAAGACTTCAAAACCATATATATATAATTTGACAAAATTGTTTGCCAAGTGGGATGTCTCTATCTGGAGGGAGAAAAAAGGAGACGTGATTTGAAAGCTCTCAAACAACCAGGTTTGGGAGAGGACCCGACCTGTGGTGGTGTTTTTCAAACGTTTGGGCCCGTTGCCAGTATGGGCATGTGTTTGTTAAAGGTAGAAGCTGGAGCTGGCTCTGAAAATTTTTGAGTCAGAGCCAGTGGCATTTCCCCCTCAATGCTTCAAACTTCAGCTGCCCCGGCTCTTGCCCTGCCTAAGGGGGAGAGTAGTTATTTGGAACCTGGATATCTGCCTCTAGGCTGATTATGGCACAAGTGAGTCTTTCCCTTGTAGGATTTGTGGGATCATGCTATAAAGGTGCAGACCCACTGCAGCCTGCTAGACTTTAACCCTGTCTAGCCCTGGCTGGAATTGCCTGTCTCCTCTACAACACAAGGTGCATTGCAGGTCTCGATAGGATAGATAGATAGATAGATAGATAGATAGATAGATAGATAGATAGATAGATAGATAGATAGATAGATAGATAGATAGATAGATAGAACTTTATTGTCATTTTGCTTCCTCAGTTGGTATGGACTTTTCTTCCCTTTCTAGTAGCTTCATCCAGTGAGGCCAATGGCCAGACAGTCTAAGAGCAGACATCTAAAATATTTAATGTAATTCTCTTTTTACAAACACAAGTTCATTAATTGAGAGAGAGAGAGAGAGAGAGAGAGAGAGAGAGAGAGAGAGAGAGAGAGAGAGAGAGGAGTCTGGTCTGAGACAAGATGCTCAACAAAACTCTAAACAGTAACATGTTATATAAATGCTGGCTCCGACTGTTGCTAGAGACAAATACTTCCTTGCCCCAGTTTTTCTGTCTGTGAAATGGTAGCATTTATTCATGTTGGTTTTTCATGAGTCTTTACGCTTGACATACGATGAGCGTGCCATGTCTCACGTAGCCATTTAAATAAGGATGCATTAGGACAAGGCTTCTCTGAACTTCTCTGAACAAAATACTACTTCTCTGAACAAAAGAATTTCTTAAGTGGCCAGCAGGAACTGACTTCACAGAAGGCTCCTCTGTTCTAAAAGCCTGCTGCTGGTGAAGTAAATCTCTTAGAGCTATTCATTTTCCTGCCAAGGGCTTAGCAGAGCTGGAAACTAACCTGCCTGAATGTTTTTCCCTCCCTTTGCCCTCTAACCCCAACCACAAAACAAGGTGAGGGGACCCTGAGGTGATGGTGTGCTTCCCTCATTCAAAGAGAGTGTTTGAAGCAGGGCAGGGTGTCATTTAAAAAGTTACAGCAGCTTCTTAGAAACCAGGTTGCGTGGATACTGACTAGATTGTGGGAATGGCTGTAATAGCTGAAATGTACCTTTTTCCTGTTTTGTGAAGAGCTACTTGCATGGAGGGCGCACAACCTTTCTACCACAAAACATGGCTTTTTCTGGTCCTGTTTCTACAGGAAAACTGGACAGGGGTCATCCAATCAGCCTTTGCTGCACTTGTTCTTCTTGCACAAAAGATGGATCCCTGCCCCAAGAAAGGAGAACTATAGGATTTGTAGTTCAAAAAATCTGAACTATATATCCCTAAGATAATGGCAGATATCATTGGTTGGCTTATCTCAGTACAGTCAACTCTACTGGCAGTAATGCTTCAGGTTTTCAGTCTGGGATCCTTCCTCTCTCTGCCTAAAGAAGATGGTGGTGGAACTGGGGCCTTGTATACGAAAACCCTGTGCTCTGAGCTGATCTCCTTCCCTTAGTGGACTCTCTTTGAACACGGTGAGACTCTCCATGTGGGAGTTCTCATCTCTTGGTTCTGTGGGGCTACCTTTTGGAGTGAGTATTGCACATACCATTAACTTTGCACAGGTTTGCAGCTGTAGATCAGGCATCAAGGACGAGAGCAACAACAAGGCCAACAACAGCCCAAACTAAATATTACCTAAACAAGTGGATCCCAAGTTCCATGTACCAACAAGGTGCCAAAGCTGCTTAAAGACAAGGCCTACAAAGGGATTTTAATTCACAAAGGAGGAAATATCTGTCTCTCAGCATCTTCTTCTACAAAACAACCCAAGGCAGATAGACATGGAAGGAAAGGCTTTGAAGTGCTAAAATAAAATTTTAAGATAAATACAATCACAGAATAACACCACAAGGAATGTTCTTCTCCTGCCCACCTGGACGGCTGTTCTGTGTCCTAATTTCAAGGTGAAAGGGGCCTAATTCCTGCTCTCAAGGGAAGAAGAGCTGCTTTCCATTGCAGTACTTTGTATTTCAGAATGGAAACTTATTACGTAGAGCTGGTTCCTCAGAATTTCACATCCACCGGGCTCAACTCAATAGTTGATTGGAGTCCCTTGAAGACCATCTCCTCCTAAATAAGTATGGGACTGGGATACAACCATTCTACCTTAGAGATGCGAAACATATAGTACACATTTTATTGTTGAACTTCTGTCCCCATCACTTCTCACCATTGTCTGCTGGCTCAGGCTAAAAGAAGCTGTAATCCAGAAACATCTGGAGGACCATATATCCTCTAGCTGTACCCTATTTGATAGGGCTTGTCGAAGTGGCAAGATTGCTAACGCCAGCCAAATTCAAAAGGGGGAAAGAAATCAACCCAAATATTCACTGGCCAAGTCCCTGATGTTGGGAAAGATTGAAGGCAAAAGGAAAAGGGGATGGCAGAGAATGAGATGGCTGGATGGTGTCACTGATGTAACCAATATGGATTTGACCAAACTCCGGGAGGCAGAAGAAGACAGGAAGGCCTGGCGAGCTCTGGTCCATGGGGTCACAAAGAGTCGGACATGACTGAATGACTGAACAACAACAAAATAATCTCAGGATTCTAAAGGTGTCATGACAACATTTAAGAGGAAACACCCTACCCACACTGACAGATATTTGGGACTCCAACATCTGGGGCAGGCATGTCCCACTTGCTATTCATGAATTTCCCAAATGTGCTCCAGGTTATTCACATTCAGGAAGAAGGAGTGACAGCTGGGAAAATTCTGGAAGGAAAAATACAACTCACCCAAATTTCTTTATAGAACTACAGTGGTACCCCGACTTAAGAGCAGCTCGACTTAAGAGCAATTTGACTTAAGAGTGGAAAACTGTTGGCATTTAACTGCCACCTTACACGTTTTAGATATGGTCTGCTCAACTTACCAATGTTTTTTCCATGTTTTTGATTTTTTAACTTATTTTTTCAATTTTTTAGATAGATACCTTGACTTAAGAGTAGTTCGACTTAAGAGCATGAATTTGGAACGGATTAAATTCGTAAGTCAAGGTACTTCATTCTTGCCTAAGGCAGCAGTAAAGCACAAACAAGTTACTCGCTGTTGCTGCACTGTCCATTGTAAAATATGTGTGACGGCTTCCCAGTGCTTTAATTTCTGGGCAGATAAATAATCTTATGCTGCCATCCATACACAGATGTAATAATGGTTTTCTCATGATGAGGGCAGGAAGAGAGTGGGGATCCCAGGGGAGGAGTGAGAAAAATGGTAATGGGAGGAGGTAACAGCACTTGGTTTCCTACGGAACGCAAGGAAAATTCATATCAAAAAGTATAAGGCAGATATGAAAAAGAGCATGTTGCCAAAATAAATTGTCTCTGCTCCATTAGTACAAGCATTGGGGGTGGGGGTTTGAGGCTGGCTGGATAAATACATGCCAGAAATTGTTTCAGTTAAGGGTTTTTAAAAAGACCTGGAGGGATGGAGTGAGATGGAATAGATAGACCCATTACTATCTGTCATTCTTTTGTTTCTAAGATTATTTTCCCCCAACCCAGTCTGAGTGTATGCTTCGCCTGAGAGATTTCTAGCTAGCAAAACATTGACAGTGTCCTATAGCATAAACCTGACCCAATATTATTCTGCTGCAAGCTTTTGGAAAGGAAACCCATTTGGGAGCTATTTGGATGCATTTGGGCTATAGGCCATTAGCTCTTTTTCTCACTGTGCTGATTGAAAGCTTGGCCCCTAATTGGCACATTATATTTTGAATGTTAACCCCTTGCCCTCCCTCTTCTTCAACCTCAAGTGTTGCATTGCTGCAAGCTTGAGCATATATGATTGCCTAGCCTGTATGGGTAATTATTGCACACCATTCCCATCAGATGCCCTCTTGAAGGCATAACTTGACAGGACAAAATGACCTGAGTTTGTCAAGGAAGTGGAGACCAAAGCTAGGAGGTGAAACTCCATTATGAGTTGAGATTCTTTGAACCTCTACCCATGGTCAAAGCTGAGACATCAAACTAATAAGGTGCCTACAGCTGCCTCGGGAAGTAATGACTGTATCACCAGAATTGATAAATCTAGTGGTGATTGGGATGGAAGAATTCTCAAGGGTTGCTGGAGTAGTGGATGGTTCTACATGGATTTTATCACAGAGGAAGGCAACTGACACATAAGGAGGCAGCATTAATAATCACTCATAAATATGTTACATCTGGAAACCGTAAGAAGATACAATTCATAATGATGAAGGGATAATGCTGGAAGATGAGATTCTGTAGTTTGATGGCCGTCAGCTACTGGAGAAGAGCAAAGAGTAGTATGAATAGCAGTACTGCTAATGAAGCAAATGAGCTCAAGTTGAAGAGACATTCTAGTTGTTAAATGTGAAAGAGAAGTCTGTTGCTGCAAGCACATTGGAAGACGCGCATAAGAGATACGGAGCAAGATAACCTCGGAACCACAAAACAAAACATGGGACATGTGAATATTGCACTGTTTGGTGTGGGTGAACCGAAGTACAGTGGTACCTTGTATAAAGGAATTAATTCTGTTAAGCAAATTTTCCTTTGTACAAATTTTCCATAGGAATGCATTGAAAACTGATTAATCCCCAATCACGACTGTTTTTCTGTTGTACGGATTTGCCCCATAGGTGATTCTATTAAGTGATTTCCCCCTATCTCCGGAACTTTTTTCTTTAAGCTGATTGTTAAACAAACTGCTTTTTATACGAGGGTCCACTGTAGCTACATTGTAATAGGATGTTTTCAATCAGATCATTACAAAATGGGGCACTCTGGAAATGCCAATAAATTGTGTGGACTAACATTTAAGGAGTATAATGTAATGTCTGACTGAATCATCTTAGTAATGTGTCGTGGAAAACCTATTGGCACAACCATTATTCAAGTCCAACTATAAATGTTAAAGGCGAAATAAAAATGCAGATAACCAGGAGGAAACTGGTCGCTCAGCAAAATGGGATGTGTTGATAATTGTGCTTGACTAGAACACAAATGTAGGAAATAAAGCAGAATCAAACATTGTTGTAGAATTGGCTAAGGAATCAGAAATCAAGCAAGAGAATGACTCATAGAATTGTGTGGATTTAACAGTTTTTAAATTGCAAATACATGGTTTGGGCAACTGAACAGCAAACTGTAAATATGAAATTCACCAGATGGTCAATAAAGAAATTAAATAAGAATATATAAATGGAAGCAGAATACAGGATCAGGAACAGACTATAGTATAAAAACTATGAATGGAAAACATATATTTAAAAGGACTGAAACTTAATAAGAACACTAAAACAATCATAGTGCCAAAATATAATTTAACTATTCTGCTTGATGCAAATCTATTTGTATTATTAAACTGAATAGGCCATGAGCCGAAGGAACTGTGGAAGGAAAGCAGAGATATTGAAAAAAGTAACTATGCTTGTAATCAAAAGAAAAATGAAAAGCCACGTTGGTTGATGGACAAAACTCTTCAAATGGTTAAACAGAAATTATAAGTTAAATGTATTTATAACTCAATTTTCTGTAATATCCTGTGGATATCAAAAGTTGTATCCCTTAACATATTCTGACCCACTGTCCTTGAAATAACTCTTAGCATTTTTGTGTCATCCACATTTTACTTGGCAGGCAGCTAATTGCCATGAGCTGTTTAACAGAGCCTTGTAGCACAGTGGTTAAATGCCTGTAAATGAGCTAAAAGTGCTCATGACCTGAGATTCAAACCCAGGTAGCAGGCTCATGTTTGACTCAGCTTTCTATTCTTCTGAGGTCAGTAAAATGAGCACCCAGCTTGCTGGGGTTGGGGCAATTTGTAACCTTCATGATTAAATTGTAAACCGCCAAGAGAGTGTTTTAATCACTGTGGGGTGGTATATAAGCAGAATGTAGTTGTCTGCAGTTTTAGTAGTTACATCTTGACAGCGTCATTCCTGTGTTGGCACTTTGTATGTACCCTTACCTGTTCATAACCCTCCATGGCCATGGAGATGCATATAAATACAGATGGCATAGTATAGTTATGACATGTGTAAGAAGAAGTGGATTTTGGTCCGTGAAAGCTTACATTGAAACAAATGAATTTCTCTTTAAAGTTCCACAATATTTCATCAATTTTTTGCTGAAATAGACTGGCATAGCTAAATCGCTGGGAAATGGAGTGAGAATTCAAAATGCAACTTGTCAGTGATATACACCTTGGGACAAAGAGAATTGCCATGAACAAAAAGGGGGAAACGCCCAGCAATCTTTTCTAATGTATGCTTGAAATCAAGCATACCGTACATTAATTTAAACCAAGATTAAGGATGCTGAACAGTCAACAGGGGAATATATTATGTCATCGGGATAAAATAAAGTGCAGATGGAAACAATGTACAAAGGAACTACATTCAAGAGATGGTAGGATGACATATTCTTTGGAAGATTGTTTTGAGTAAGAATGTGAACTGAAAGGTATTGTCAACATACTTGAATGGTACAGTATAATTCATCCAGAATAGACAGAATACTAGCAGAGCTGTTTCAAGCTACAGAAAATGAATTTAGCACAACAAAAATATGCCAACATATATAGTATTGAGGAACACAGTGGCCTGCAGATTTGAACTTTCAAAATACATTCCAGTCCCCAACAAAATAAATGGCAAGTATTATAATTGCTGTAGAACCATTACTGCTTTCCTTTTCAATAAAAAGGATGCTCAAGATATTGTAACACTTTTATCATTTATGACATGAGAAATGCTAGGTGTTAAATTTGATCAAGAAAAAGAAAAGGTGGTAAAGATCGTGTTGTCTATATATGCTGGCTACCAAAGAATTTTAGAAAATAATCTTCTACCACAATGTTTTATTTTTTGATTTTTAAAATATGTGTTTTGTTTTTTGCCTTGACAAGAAAATTTGACTTTATAGACGACATCACAGCCTTTGACTGTGGGTAATTGAAAGCTATGGATTTGAAAGAAACAGTGTACCACAACAGTCAATTATCCCCACATGTAACCTATCTTCTGGACAAGAGACTATCTTTAGAATGGAATATAGAAAAGCAGACTGGTTTAAGCTGGCAGAAGTGTCAGACAAGGGTGTATTTTATTTCCTTGTCTGTTCAGTCAGTGGTGGTAGTGGTGGTTATGTGCTGTCAAGTTGAATGCTACTTATGGTTTTAATCCTAATGTGGTTTTTTGAGGTAGGTGAGATATTTAAGCAGTGCTTTGACAAGTTCTGCATCCCCTGATAATTGTTATGGCTGAGCAGGTATTTGAACCTGAGTCCTAATTCCTAACTCTGTCCATTACAACAAAGTGGGTATCAGTCTGTATACATTTCAGTCTGTATTATTCTATAAAAACTGGGTTAGATCAGATGGAGGAGGTGTGAAAGTTGATGAAAAAAATAGTAACTTAAAATACGCAGATGGCACCATATTATTGCCAGAAAATAGTGCTGACTTAAAAAGACTGCTGATGAAAGCAAAAAAAAAAAAAAAAAGGAAATGCATAAACAGGATTACAGATGAACATTCGGAAGAAGAAAATGATTACTACAGAATAATTTCATAATATTAATCTTAACAATGAAAAAATCGATATTGTTGAAGATTATGTATGTTGCTGCTAATGTGCTACTAAATTCATTCTGACATACAATGCGTTTCTGTGAGGTAATCAAAGATTAGTTTATCAGTTCCACACCCCCAGTTTGTTTCCATGGCTGAGCAGGGATTTCAACTCAGGTATCTAGGATTTTAGTCTGTCTATTCGTTACAGCATTGTCTCCCAAAGATTGCACCCTGGTTCAGCCATTAATCCAAAAGGAGACTGCAGTCAATAAATCAAAAGTAGTCTGAGAGTTGTAAGGACACTTACGAAAGAACTGAAAAATATTCTTATATATAAGGCCAACCTCATTCATACTATTGTATTCCTGAGGATTGTGTACAGATATGAATGCTGGGCAATGCAGAGAGGTGATAGGGATGCAAATGGATTCATTCAAAATGTGTTGGAGGGGTCATTCAGAAAGACATAATGGGTTCTATAAAGCAAGGCTGTCCAACTTTGAACAGGCCGAGGTCTACTTTTTCTGGATGAAAGTGCCTGAGGGCTACTACACTAAAACCTCTACTAATGAATTTTATCTGTTACGAGCATATGCTCATAAGTAAAAATATTTGTAAGTAGAGCAGCGGTTTCCCATAGGAACACATTGAAAATCAATTAATCCTTTCTGGAGGGAACATATTTCAATGCATTCTTATGGTAAGGCTGACCATGCACACACTTCCCTTACACCCCCTTGAGCCGGTGTGGAACGGGTGCAAGGGAGCCGTGTGCATGCTTGCACAGATCGCCCCTTCCGCTTGCCTGGGCTGCTGAAAGACTTTTTTAAAAAGGTGCACTTTCCCTCCCAACCCGCCCGGGGCCTGACTTGACTCTACTTCTCCTCCTGTTTTCCCCTTCTCCCTTCCAGCCCCCTCGCTGCCATTGCTGCTGCTGCCCATAACTCTCATTCACCTCTGGCATGTTCGCTATGCAGCTGGGATGGGCCAAGCCAGCAGCGGGGCAATCAGATCGCCACGGCTGCGCAAGGAGGAGGGAATGGCTCAGAACGGGAGCAGGAGGAACAGCAGGTCACAGTCTCTGTGAGGCAGCTGTGGGGGTGGGAGGAGGAGGATGGGAGGAAGGAATTATCGGGGGGGGGGGAGAGAAGAAGGGGACATCACCATGCAAAGGAGGTGGCCACGTCCATGACCCTGCCCCTCGCTGTCCCCTCCATTCCCCTTCCTCCGCTCTGCACCAACAACTTAATTGGTCACGAGACAGTGGTGCACCAATCATCTGGCCGGTAGGGAGAGCAGGGGGCTGTGCCATGGCCCTTGAACAGCCCTGCTCGGCTGAGACAGTGGGCTGGCAGACCCAGAGCTTTGCTGGGGGACAGTGGTGGTCCTTGTGGTGGGGGAGGTAGAGGTGGAGAACTTATCCCCTCAATTTTTTTGATGGCTGGCGGGCTATTTTTGAACCCTTCACAGGCTACTGGTAGCCCCCAGTCTACCTGTTGGGCAGGCCTGGTATAAAGGACGAAGCCTGAACTCTCTCTAGAAGCTAAAATGACTAAATTGAGGCTATCATACTTTGGGTGTACAACAAGAAGATGCAAGTTAATGGGAAAGATAAATAATAACAAATAGTTCGAAGAAAAGTAGGGCGAGAGACTGGACTTGAACTGGATTGCCTCAGGAAGGGAAGCCATCACCTTCAGTTTGCAACGCCTGAGCAGTCACTGGAGGTTGTTAATTCATAAGGCTGCCATAAATTGGAAGCGACTTTATGGCACAAAACATCACATTGTTGTGGCTGTTTGATATTTTCAGTTTCAGGTATTGACACCTGGCTTTGTAGAATTAAGGATGTGTGGTGTTAACTGAGGTACTAATTGCCGAACCAAATTTTAGAAAGCCTAGCAAGCATCTTCTTGATTATTATCTATATCGTCTGGCTGAGTCTTGAATGGCTTCATCATGAAGATAGTAATACTGAGATTAAACAAGAGCACCAAATAAAACAGCATCAGATAAATGAGGTTGACCTTATGCCTGGGAAAACAACAACAGCAATGCCAAGTGAACATATCTTATGGAGTGGGTGCTTAGACCCAGGTCTGTAGCATTTGCTTTTTCCCATGGCTGCCTGCCAAACATTTGAGATTGGAAGAAAGTGGTTACAGATTCTCACAGATGGTTGCCAGAACCACTTTAGATCTCTCGAAGTTGGATAACACCACCCACTTTCTAAATGCCACCAGTGAAAGATAAGACCACAAAACCCAATACTGCCATACATCGAACGTACATGAAAAGACATCGTTATTGGGAACAACAGATCCATGTTTTCCTGTTTATAAGATGCCCCCATGTATGACTCCCACTTTTCCAACCTAAAACTACAGTTTTGCAACCACGTGGTTCTCTCTTCAGATTACTTCTGTGTATAAGAAGGCCCTCAATTTTTATTCTAATGATTTTTGGCTAAAATATAGTCTTATAGTCTTATAGCCTGCCTTGAAGAGGGCCTTGAAGACCTTCCTCTTTAAAGAGGGTTATGGTGACCTTATCAGTTAGATTTTTTTTTCCTTTCCCGTCCCTATCTCCTGCCGCCATCTTGCCCTCCGTTGCTTCTCGCTCGGAGGTTCCTTTACTTATTTTTGTGTTTTTAACATTGTTAGCCGCCCAGAGTTCCCGCCAGGGAAGATGGGCGGGATATAAGCCTTTAAATAAATAAATAAATAAATAAATAAATAAACAAATAAATTATACATGGAAAATACTGTATTCCAGCTAGAGCTGGGCTAAGCTGGGTCTGTCATTAAGTTGGGCGAGACAGTTGTGTCAGGTGGTAGGGCACTGATGCCTTGCTGGCAGAGCCGACTTCTAGTGACAGTCTCTTTTGCTGAGCCGCTGCTCTCTCTCATCCGGAGCACGGCCATTTCTCAGCAGGCTGTGTGAATAAGGCCCAATCTTATGATCCTTGGGACATAGATAGATAGATAGATAGATAGATAGATAGATAGATAGATAGATAGATAGATAGATAGATTAGATAGATAGATAGATAGAATATGTCTACCAAAGAGGACCAGATAATATCTGGAATAGTGGGTGTGGGTGTAAATAAACCCTTGTCTTCTGTTTGTACCAACAGGGAATTTCTTTCCATTGCAAATAAGAGCTCTAAAAAGCATTTTTGTCACTTTCTCAGTAGTGCTAGGAAAACGTAGGATTCCACTTCTCCGCCAGTATTCCTGGCAGCTTTCTCCCCTTCCAGCTGCACCATAGTCTATCTGGATTTTCAAAAGGCTTTTGACACAGTCCCTCACCAAAGGCTGCTGAGAAAATTGCATAGTCAGGGGATAAGAGGGCAGGTCCTCTTATGGATTGAGAACTGGTTGAGATCCCGGAAACAAAGAGTAGGTGTCAATGGGAAATTTTCACAATGGAGAGAAGTGAAAAGCGGTGTGCCCCAGGGCTCGGTCCTGGGACCGGTGCTTTTCAATCTGTTCATAAATGACCTGGAGACAGGGATAAACAGTGAGGTGGCCAAGTTTGCAGATGACACAAAACTTTTCCATGTGGTAAAAACCAGAGAAGATTGTGAAGAGCTCCAGAAGGATCTCTCCAAACTGGGGGAATGGGCTGAGAAATGGCAAATGCGTTTTAATGTAACCAAATGTAAAGTAATGCATATTGGGGCAAAAATCCAAACTTCATCTATCAACTCATGGGCTCTGAGTTATCCGTGACGGATCAGGAAAGAGATCTTGGTGTGTTGGTGGACAGCTCCATGAAGGTGTCTCCCCAATGTGTGGCAGCAGTGAAGAAGGCCAATTCCATGCTAGGGATTATCAAAAGGGGATTGAAAATAAAACAGCCAACATTATAATGCCGTTATACAAAACAATAGTAAGGCCCCACCTGGAGTATTGTGTACAATTCTGGTCACCGCATCTCAAGAAAGACATAGTGGAACTGGAAAAGGTGCAGAAGAGAGCGACTAAAATGATTACTGGGCTGGGGCACCTCCCTTATGAAGAAAGGCTAAAACAATTGGGCCTCTTTAGTCTGGAAAAAAAGGCGCTTGAGGGGGATATGATTGAGACATACAAAATAATGCAGGGTATGAGTAAAGTGGATAGAGGGAAGCTCTTCTCCCTCTCTCAAAATACCAGAACTAGGGGACATACACTCAAATTGAGTGCTGGGAGAGTAAGAACTGACAAAAGAAAATATTTTTTCACCCAGCGCGTTGTTAGTCTATGGAACTCCCTGCCACAGGATGTGGTGATGGCATCTGGCCTGGATGCCTTCAAAAGGGGATTGGACAGATTCCTAGAGGAAAAGTCCATCACGGGTTACAAACCATGATGGAGATGTGTAATCTCTAGGCTTTAAACCAGGGTACTTCAAGGGCCAGATGCAGGGGAGTGGTATCAGGAGACAGATATCTAGTCTCATGCGCTCCCAAACGCATCTGGTGGGGCCGCTGTGAGATACAGGAAGCTGGACTAGATGGGCCTTTGGCCTGATCCAGCATGGCTCTTCTTATGTTCTTATGTTCTTATGTTCTTATTTACATTGAGAACACATAGAAAAAAATGCAAAGAAGCATTTAATGTTATCCAAATTCTGGCTTTGCGATCACCTATTAAATGTGTGCAATTGGCGTTGTTGCTTGGCTCATGCAACTTTTATAATGGCTTGCACTCGGAAGTGACAAAATAAAATCAAGCACCAAGAGAAGCGGCACATTTCAGGGGACCACATTGCATCTCTCTATGCCCAGAGGCCAGCTCTAAATCATTTGGCTACATCCCCTGGGAACAGCCCTGTTTTTCAGCAACTGAATTTGGTGTGTGTGTGTGTGTGTGTGTGCTGTGGCTGAGTCTGTGAGGTTCCCACAGGAGCATGTGTTCTGTTTAGTAGCTGAAGTCCTGTGGTGTAGAGTAGTAAGATGCAGCCAGAGTAGATCCATTTGAATCAACGGAATTTATGCAGGAGCTGACTCACCAAACCTCCACTTGTCTCACTGCCATGCTAGGCAACAGAAATCCAGCCATTGGTGCTGGTGTGAAAATGTCAGCCATTGATGCTGGGAAAATATTTAAGGCCTGGACTGAAGGCACCCCCTGTGGCCTGAGAAGCTTGTCATCACATTTCCCCTCCCCTCAAAATGCAGTCCTCCTCTCTAACCAACATTTCTCTTCTTCCCTTTTTGACTTTTAAACAAGCCTCTGCCGTCTTGTCATTTCTCTGCATGATTTCAGTGGAAATCTGAATCATTGCTGACCAACAGCTTGAGATGGGGGGAGGACCTACTGCCTCTGCCCTCCATAGCGCATGGTGACACTCATGGGGAATCTGCCTTTAAAAACTTGACTGTAAGGACAATTTAAAATAACATCCTCACAGTGCAATTTACTGAAATGTTTCCAAGTTCCAATAAATGGAAACTGTGCACCTGAAGAGGTGCATCCCAGCAACCTGTAGGACACAGGTGGACAACTGCAACAGAAGTTTTAAGCATCAGTGCTTCCATTGGAAATCCACAGCAGGCTGCCACCCTCCCTGACCCACCAGTGCTGCCAAGTGTCATTAACACTTGTTTTATAAAAACCACAAACCTTTATAACAAGGAATGAAAGGAGTGCTTGAATTTTAGTTGCAAAGCAAGACACAAGGGCTTAAATTAAAACAAGTGCCATCTATGGGTTGCTCTTGAAAGTGTGTTGAGGCGGGGGATTGGGTTACATGACAACAGGCTGAAAATCCCATCCCATCATGGCCTGTGAAAACTTCCCAAAACAAAAACAACAGCAACAAAACAGGTAATCAACTCCCTGGAGCTCGACTGAGTGAGTTAAGTGCAGAGCATTGTGAATTGAACTTGGTGGAAGTGGGAGGAAGTTTGTTGCATGTTGATGTCGGTCACGGTCACGTGGTCTTCTTCCAGTTCTGTCACTGTTCCCGTGTACGCATGGGCGTGATGGATGATACCGGCATGACTGTTACCGCATGTCCTCGTTCCGTGATGAGATGTGAAATTCCATGCCTTTGTTCTCCTTTTTTTTCGGCCCGACCTTCCGTTTTTTTGATGTTTTGATTCTTCGAAGCCTTGCCTTCAATGCGTTATGGAGCTAAGTTTGAGGCATTTGTCTTTTAATCTCTCTGCACTGTGTTGCTAACTCCATAGGGAATGTACTGGCGAATGGCACTTCGCATTCCTGCCACTAGATGGAGAATGGCATGTTGCGTGATGAGCCTTACCTCACGGACACTAGTCTTGGAACCAGAAGCATGACGAGCAGATTCCCGAAGCGAGGGAGTGGAATCTCTCATCCCGCTTAAATTGCAGTTCAGGGGGCATGGTCGGGACGAACTCCCCTCATCCCGCAATGGGCATGTGATTAGATTATTTCGTACCGGTCCCAAGTGGGACCGCGAAGAGCGATAAGATGGACATGAAGTATCAGCCATGTGGTTGGGAAATGAGCATGGAAGCTTTCTTGGGGGGGTCATGGCCAAATGTTTCCCACCTTTGGTCTGGGCTTGTGTGGTATGTCATATGTTATATGGGATTTTTCTTGGCTTGCAGCCTGAACCACACCAAGTTGTCACTTTAGTCAAAGACCACTACCGCACCTCCATGAGCAGTCGCTTCATATTTTGGATCGCCTTTTCTCCTTCCATGGTCACGTGGTTGTTGTAGCGGTTCTGCTGTTTGCACTTCAGTAGGTAGCTAGCAATCGGCTTTCCAGTTCTTGGTTTTAAAGAACCACAAAAATGAAATTAAGTGACAACGAGCTGAAATGTTTGCATAATGAAGTTGGTAAACGTCCTGGCATGGTGGTAGGATTCTGTTTTCTGTGTTTTCTGCATGCAAAAAGGCTAAGAACAGGGGGCAAGTATGTCCGCAAATTCAACCAAATCGCTTAAAATGGAGACGCAAGAAGCAGTGTAAAAAAAACCACCCCCAGTGGCCGTTGCAAGAAAAAGCACCACAGCAGACAAAAATGGGTGTGGCCAAGGGTTTTTCAGATAAATCGTTTTGAAAACCAAACTGATTTTTAAGGTGCCTTAGAATCATAGAATCATAGAGTTGGAAGAAACCTCATGGGCCATCTAGTCCAACCCCCTGCCATGCAGGAACCCCTTCACAATATTTCTGACAGATGGCCATCCAGCCTCTGCTTAAAAACCACCAAAGAAAGAGACTCCACCACCCTCCGTGGCAGCATATTCCACTGCTGGACAGCTCTTAACTGTCATGAAGTTCTTCCTAATGTTCAAATGGAATCTCTTTTCCTGTAGTTTGAAACCATTGCCCCGAGTCCTAGTCTCTGAAGCCATGGAAAACAAACCTGTTCCCTCTTCAATATGACATCCTTTCAAATATTTAAACATAGTCTTCTTTTGAAATATCCCATTCTCAGTCTTCTTTTTGAAAGGCTAAACATTCCCAGTTCCCAACCAGCCGTTCCTCATAAGACATTTCATCCAGATCCTCAACCATCCTGGTGGACACCTCCTCTGCACCCGCTCGAGGTTGTCAACATCCTTTTTAAACTGAGGCGCACAGAATTGGACACAGTACTCCAGGTGGGGTCTGACCAGAGCAGAATAGAGTGGCACTATCTTTTTCCCTTGATCTAGACACCAGTGGTTCTGGTGGTGATGCAACCAAGAATCTTTGAGGGCTTTGATCTAGACACTATGGTTCTGTTGATGCAACCAAGAATCACATTGGCTTTCCTGGCCGCCGCATCACACTGCTGACTCATGTTCAATTTGTGCTCCACCAAGACTCCCAGATCCCTTTCACAGGTACTATTCTCTAGCCAAGTGTCCCCCATCCTATATCTGTGCAATTCATTCTTTTTACCTAGATATAGCACCCTACATTTCCCTCTGTTGAAATCCATTCCATTAGCTTTGGCCCAACATTCTAATCTGTCAAGGTCCTTTTGGATTTTCATCCGATCCTCTAGGGAATTAGCAACCCCTCCCAATTTGGTATCATCTGCAAATTTAATTAGCATACTCTCTATTCCTTCCTCCAAGTCATTAATAAAGATATTGAACAGCACTGGACCCAGAACATAACCCTGGGGCACCCCACTGGTCACATCTCTCCAAGCTGATGAGAGGCCATTTATGATCACTCTTTGGGTGCAATCAGTCAACCAATTACAAATCCACCTAACAGTAGCACTATCTATCCCACTTCCTGCTAACTTCTTAGCAAGAATACCATGGGGAACCTTATTGAAGGCCTTGCTAAAGTCCAGATAAGCAATATCCACAGGATTCCCCTCATCCACCAGGCCTGTAATTCTATCAAAGAAAGAGATCAAATTAGTCTGGCATGACTTATTTTTAAGAAACCCGTGTTGACTTCTTGTAATGACAGCATTGTTTGTTAGATAATTGCAGACTGACTGCTTAATAATCTGCTCTAGGATCTTTCCGGGAATTGAAGTCAAGCTGACTGGGCGGTAATTATTTGGGTTCTCTTTTTTTCCCCTTTTTGAAGATGGGGACAACATTAGCCCTCCTCCAATCAATGGGGACTTCTCCTGTTTTCCAGGACTTCTCAAAGATTATTGCCAATGGTTCTGAAATTACTTCTGCCAGTTCTTTTAATATCCTTGGGTGTAATTCATCTGGCCCAGGAGACTTAAATTCATTTAATGTTTCCAGATGTTCCTGTACTACCTCTCTACCTATTTTATGTTGCAATTCCCATCCTACCTCATCTACTCTTTGTCCCAGCGGATCTCTTTCTTCCTTTTTGGAGAAAACAGAGGCAAAAAAGGTGTTGAGTAGTTCTGCCTTTTCCTTGTCTCCTGTTAGTAACTGGTTATCATTGCCACGCAGAGAGCCTATCATTTCCTTATTTTTCCTTTTGCTGCAGACATAACTAAAGAAACCCTTTTTACTATCTTTAATCTTTCTGGCAAGTCTGTTCGTTTTGCGCTTTAGCTTTTTTTACCATCCCCCTGCATATATTAGCTGTTTGTTTATATTCCTCTTTGGTGCATTTCCCATTTTTCCATTCCTTGTACAGTGGAACCTTGACTTACATACTGCTTGACTTGCATCATATTTGACTTGCAGCAAGAAGGGGCCTGTTTGACTTGAGTCGCAGGCTTTGACTTACATCTCGGAGCCCCAGCGCAAGGCACCGGAATTGGGCGGCAGCCACAACCCAGGATCGTGGCTGCCGCCTTCAAACTGCTCCTGCCTTCTTCCCCTCCTCCGGCAGCGGTGGCTTTGGCGAGGCCAGCTCAGAGCACCTGGAGCTGGTCCTCGGCCTCACCGAAGCTGCCGCTGCTGCAGGAGGAGAAGAAGGGCCGGGAGCTCGGGGCTGGCCTCGCTGGTTAGACAGTCGGCTCAATCTTGTAAAAAATCTGGCTGCAGAAGTCTGGTCCACAATGGAAGCATTTTAGTTGGGGAGCTGTAAAGTTGTGGGACTATAATGGTAAGCATAGAGTTGTTCAGAACTTGGAACGTCAGGTTAAAAATCAGTAAAACTTAAATGTTAGACATTGTTGCTATGAACATTAAAAAGTGGAGGCATATAACTTGTGGACTATAATTCCACTGCCTCCTCCTCTCTTTGAAGAGACATTCCAGTTATATCCCCAGAAGGAATCTCCTATCCCAGTCAATTTTGTGTTAAATTGCTGTTTTCGGGGGTCTTTTTCATCATCTGGAACGGATTAATCCGCTTTCCCATTACTTTCTATGGGAAACGTTCGTTTGACTTAAGTCATGTTTGACTTAAGTCTAGACCACTGGAACGGATTAATGACGTAAGTCAAGGTTCCACTGTACTTGTTTTTCCTTATAGTTAGCTGAGTTGAAAGTTCTTTAGTAAACCACTGTGGTTTTAAGGAAAAGGCGTTTTAAATCTGCAGTGTGGTAGCGGTCAAAAATGGCCTAGACTCACCTTGGTTGCATTTGGAGAATCAGATGACTATCTCTGTCTCATGAAGTGCTTCGAGGTCAGGTGCGAGAATCTCAGCTTTCATAGATCGGAGCCAGTGGATCCATTCTTGCTCGGTTTCAGTCATCAGAACTGCCCACTGTATATTGTGTTACAGGGGAGCAGGATACCATGAACTCGGCAAGGATGCTGTGAAACCTACATTAAAGAGCATTGCACAATTACCTTGGTAGCCTCGGAGTTAGACAGAGTAAATGTAAGAACCATCTGCAAAGAATAGAACATTTGAAACAAGGTTTTAAAAAGGGTCGCCACACCTTTTACAATTGCGAGAGCTTCAGGTGCAAGGAAGCTAGCTTTTATTGTGTTTTCTGAAATGAACTGTGGATTATAAGAAGATGCTTGCTGGATAATGCTCAACAGCCACCTTAATATAAAAATAAAAAGCTAAATGGAAACACGGCCCAAAGGCCAAAACCCTTTGGTGTTCAAAATTGTACCCTTGTTTTGGTGAGCAATCATGAAGAATAAGTCTTTTCTTTTTCCGTACAGGCTCTTGTCACATGGCTTCCCCTTCAGAAAGTAAAGCAAGGTGTGCTGCTTATGTACGAATCCTTAATCTCTAAATATATCTCTGGACAGTTTTCAATTTAAATACTGAATGCAGGCTAGGCATTCCCCTCCTGACTCACCCCAGTGACCTAGATACTCATATACCCAACCTGAAAAGGATAGAATGTTGAGTCAACCTAGAGCCAACTACCTGAGCCCAGGATCTAACTCAGGTCATGAGCAGAGTCTTCACTGCAGTACTGTAGTGTGACCACTGCACCCCAAGGTTCCATTAGGAAGGCCTTGTTGTGGACTTCAAAAAGCAGAATCTTGATGAAGATACTCAGATGGAAGGATGGGGTTATGCTAGTAAGAAGAGGCTCCATTCTCACTTCCACTGAGATTTTATTAGACAAAACAAAGATAGGGCAGTACTTTGGGAGATTGTTGAAAGGCTACAGAAAACTGCCTGTTGCTTAATGCTTAGTACAATATGTAGACTCTGGTGTCCCCATGCTTATGATGGATATTTTACTAATTCCAAATACTGTACATAAAAATAATCTGAGGATAATGCACTTGCTTACATACTGTAGGGATAAGCATCAGTTTCATGGGGGGGGAAAGAGTCAATCTGTAGCAAAGCAGGGAAATTTGTATGTTACTGGAGTAGTAACAACGTGATTGAAGAACCACGCCCCGCCCCCCGCTATACTTGGACCAGGTGGGAAACCCCTACGAATCACTGGCATTTGCTTTAGTATTTGAGGAGAGGGGAGATTTAAAATGCTGAGATTTGAACCAAAGTACAGTGGCAGCTTGTATAAAGGAATTAATTTGTTCTGAATGAAATTCTGTTAAGCGAATTTTCCTTTATACGAATTTCCCATAGGAATGCACTGAAAACAGAGTAATCCCCAATCACGACCATTTTTATGTTGTACGTCTTTGCCCCATAAATGATTCTGTTAAGCAAATTTCCCCTATCTCCAGAATTTGTTATGTTGTACATATTTAATGTTATACAAGCCATTTGTTATACGAGTCCACTAATTGCCTAAAGTGACTGTAGCAAAAGAGAGCACCACCCAAACAGAAGATTGGCAGCTGAAGTTCCAAGCAAAGGCAAAAACCTCTCCTGGAAACAGCTATTTCTGAGGCCTGAGGAGAGCTCACGTCGACCTGATTGGACTCTATTTGTTCCCCAGTCCCATGGCAGCAAGAGTTCAGTCTCCAGGCACAGCAAGAAGAGGTATATCACTTCTTAGGGCCTTTTCACACGACCCCTAAGATCCGCTGGCCACTTAAATTCGGACCAGAGATCTTAGGGGTTTGTCGCTGTTCCTGCGTTCCCACCCCCTCCGCACTCCTGGCTGCTGGCTGCGTGAGGGGAGGGAGAAAAAAAGGAAGAAAGGAATGCCGCTCACTGCATTCAGATCTCTTAAAGGGGTGGGGGGCAAAAAAAGAACAAACAGAAGCAAGGAGAGCTGGGCAGTCACTACGTTATATCCGCATCAGGAATTTTCACCTCCGCAGGTACCTGAAAAGTGCACTGGGACGCGCTTAGGTGGGCGTGGTCGCACTTAATTATCTGTAAACTCCAGAGCTGGTGGGGAAACAATTTTAAGCTCCAGAGCTGGGAGCCATTTGTGGCGGAGTTTAGGGGTCGTGTGAAAAGGCCCTTAGCTGACATCTTTGTGTTTTGTTTTGTTTCACATTTTCTTTTAGGTAGCGATGCTGAATCTTCATTATATGTAGGACTGAGTGTGTGCGTGTGAACATGGGATGGATAACGGACTCTCTTGCACAGCCTCTGACTGGGTAGATGGAGCTGAGCAAGGGATTATTCCCTCTCTCTACCCCACACCCCCCAACCCGATTTTCTACTGTTAGTTGCTTAAATAAATGCAGTACTTGCCACAGGGCACTGTTTGCAGATCCAGTCTTTTCTTGTTGTGGATTCATGTGTACAATATATTCCAGAGTAGGTGGGAGCAGAACACACGGCTGTCTGGATTAGACTAGTGGCAGCAGTGAGTGGGTAAAGCTGGCGATTGAGGAGGAACACTAAGGGGGCATCTTCTAATCCCCAGGATGTATTTTCCTTCAGCATGACTCTGAGGGGCTGGGAGGGCGGAGTGACAATTACAGTGGACTCTCGTATAACAAATGGTTTGTGTAACATTTCGTATGAACGAAAGGTCTACCACACTCCCAGAGTTGATGGCACTGCATTAGGCTTTGCTTCATCTCTAAATCTCAGGCCACCTCCCCCCCCCCCGTTTTTCAGATATTCAAGGTGACCGCTTGCACATTTCAAGCACGAAGCTGCGCTAGATAGATGCATTTTAATTCTCTTCCCCTACAGATACCAACGTTGTACGGTACATCCAGCTGACAGAAATGAAGCTTAGCAGATGTTCCCAGAGGGAAAAAGAAGCTTTGTGAGAAGAGACCCAGTTCGGTGGGTGTGAGTAGACACTTTCTCCCATTGGGTAGCTCTCAATTGACTCCAACTTAGTTGACAGTCTCCCCCCGCCCGCTTCCTTCTTTACTTTTGATCTGGACTCAAGGGGACTGTTTATTTTCAGAAGAGACGTGAACTGGTGGATTTGACCATATCTACTTGCCGGCACAAGGACAGCATTCCAACAATCCTAGCATGACTGCCGCCAGAGTCGGCTGTGCCCTTGGAGCTTTGGCTAAGAGCTTGAAGCAAGCAATGGGTGTGTGTGTGTGTGACTTGGCCATGCACTTGCTTTCCAGTCCCTGCCTGTTACACCAGCCACCCATCAGGAGGCTCACTCTTTCAAATGCCATGGGAGTAGGCAACGAAGAAGGCTTTCAGTGTCCAAGGAAGAAACGGTATTTCCCACCACACTTTGGGAACTTCCTTCTGCTTGTATATTTCCATGGTCCAGAAGGAAGCCACCTGCTAAGCAGTCTATGCCAATGAAACGAGACTCATTTTGCAATACATTCTGTTTAAAGCACAGGGGAAGCACAATGTACTTTAAGCAATGAGCTCCAATGGTTGGGAAGGGCCGCGGAGGGCATGATGGATGCTAAGAGACAATATAAAAGGATGCTGTTGCTTGGGGAATAAATTTATGGAATGATTAATATAAAATGCACATTGTTTGATGGACAGCGATCCTGTATATATTTTTAGAAGGCATGTCAAGGCCCTAGTATCTGGTAGGGCAGCATTTTCAGAAGGCTTTTGACACAGTCCTTCACCAAAGGCTGCTGAGAAAATTGCACAGTCAGGGGATAAGAGGGCAGGTCCTCTTATGGATTGAGAACTGGTTGAGATCCTGGAAACAAAGAGTAGATGTCAATGGGAAATTTTCACAAGGGAGAGAAGTGAAACGTGGTGTGCCGCAGGGATCTGTCCTGGGTCCGGTGCTTTTCAGTCTGTTTATAAATGACCTGGAGACAGGGATAAGCAGTGAGGTGGCCAAGTTTGCAGATGACACAAAACTTTTCCGTATAGTAAAAACCAGAGAAGATTGTGAAGAGCTCCAGAAGGCTCTCCAACCTGGGGGAATGGACTGCGAAATGGCAAATGCATTTCAATGTAGGAAAATGTAAGGTAATGCACATTGGGCCAATAAATCAAAACTATTTATCAACTCATGGGCTCTGAGCTATCCATGACGGATCAGGAAAGAGATCTTGGTGTGCTGGTGGACAGCTCCATGAAGGTGTCTACCCAATGTGTGGCAGCAGTGAAGAAGGCCAATTCTATGCTGAGGATTATCAAAAAGGGGATTGAAAATAAAACAACCAACATTATAATGCCATTGTACAAAACAATAGTAAGACCGCACCTGGAGTATTGTGTACAATTCTGGTCACCGCATCTCAAAAAAGACATAGTAGAACTGGAAAAGGTGCAAAAGAGAGTGACTAAAATGCTTATTTACTGGACTGGGGGACCTCCCTTATGAGGAAAGGCTAAAACATTTGGGGCTCTTTAGTCTGGAAAAAAGGTACCTGAGGGGGGACATGTTTGAGACGTACAAAATAATGCAGGGCATGAGTAAAGTGGATAGAGAGACACACTTCTCCCTCTCACAAAATACCAGAACTAGGGGACATCCAGTCAAACTGAGGGTTGGCAGAGTGAGAACAGACAAAAGAAAATATTTTTTATTACCCAGCGTGTTGTTAGTCTGTGAAACTCCCTGCCACAGGATGTGGTGATGGCATCTGGCCTGGATGCCTTCAAAAGGGGATTGGACAGATTCCTGGAGGAAAAGTCCACCACAGGTTACAAACCATGATGGAGATGTGTAATCGCCAGGCTTAAAACCGGGGTACTTCAAGGGCCAGATGCAGGGGAGTGATATCAGGAGACAGATATCTAGTCTTGTGTGCTCCTGCACACATTTGGTGGGGCCACTGTGAGATACAGGAAGCTGGACTAGATGGGCCTTTGACCTGATCCAGCATGGCTATTTTTAAGTTCTTAAGTTCTTATGACTTTGTAACTGATTTGTTCAGAAAGTGGAAACTGGAGCACTGAATGATGGATGTATTGCCATATTGATATGCACCTGTGGGCAAGTCATGTACCTTTCCCGTGCCTCAGTTTCTCCATCTGTACAGAGGAGATAATGCCTCCCTACCTCACAGGGGGTGTTGTGAGGGTTTGTTAGTTGATGTTTGTACTGTGCTAAATATTATAATTGCTACATGAAATTGAGTTTGTAATCCTTGCATCTTCCTTTCATTAGAACATAAGCATCAGTCAGAGGACACATGCAACAGACCCACCAGCAAAAGAGCCAAGGTGTTCCTCAATCCGTAGAGCAACAATGGGGCAAGAAGGAACCAGCATTTTGCCCCCCCCCAAGTCCTTATGTTGATGTGTGGGAGACTTCAGGTTATGCTCCATCCAAATGCAACTGTTTCAAGGTTCACTGATTTCAGAGAAACTGAGGCACGCTTTGCGGTCTATCTCCTTGTAATCCAAAAGCACATCTAGGATCATAGCTTTTAATAAGCCGTAGTGCTTGGGATTTGTACAACTATAACCTTATTCAGCTGATATGTCAGATCACCATCTAACTAACCCTATATTGTCTTCTCTGACTGGCAGTAGCTGTTTAGGTCCTGAAGCAGATGTTTCCTAGCCTGCTACCTGAGACATTTTAATGAGAAGCCTTGCAGACCAAACCAGAAAAAAAATGTGTTCCTCAAACCTTAAATTTGCAAATAGATAATATCAGTTATTGGGGGGGGGTGAAAAATTATTCTCCCATTTTGCATTATTCAGGGTCTACTTTAAGCTTTTCCAGAGGTCAGGGAGGGGTGCTGCATAACATTCATAATTAATACTTCATTGCAGATGGTGTTGCTAAGGGGGTGATCTTGCATTTTCCTAAATTTTAAGACACACTTTAAATCTAGAAAATGTGCAGGCCTTCACTCAGCTCTGCAGCCTCCCCTCTCCCTCACTGGAACCCCACTATCATATGATTTCTTGTGAAGCAAATGATACCAAACACATTATTGTTCTCAGCCCCCCCCCATACCTGCACCATTTTAATAGCCATAAAAATATTTCAGGCCACAACTGAAGCTATTGTACAACTCCCATGTAGGCCTAACTGTCCAGAGAGAATTAATTTGCCTAACCATCACATGTCTGAACGTGTAGATAACTTGTCAAAAATGTGTCAGGTTTTGCATTCCACACTGTCTACAAATCTCAGTGATGACATGAAACTGTTGGAATAAAAACAACATACGCGGCCATGACAAGCACTGTGGTGGAAATAGAGCAGCCTTGTGTTGGTACAGAATATTTCCTTCAGCTTTAATTATAAAGAAATAGGAGGGAGGGAGGGAAGGAGAGAGAGAGAGAGAGAGTAAAAAAGTGACTTTCCAGCTGTGGGGAACTGGGGTAGAAGGAATTTCTTTTATTTCACAAAACATTCTTTTGCAAAGGTCAAACACAATATAAATAGACTAATTGTCTTCCCACAATCTTCTTTCTTTCTTTCTTTCTTTCTTTCTTTCTTTCTTTCTTTCTTTCTTTCTTTCTTTCTTTCTTTCTTTCTTTCTTCAATTTATATACAGGACCGCCCATTTGGCTGAGGGGGTCTTATAAGAACCTTACCAGTCATGAAAATGATTCTAAAATGAAATCCCAACAAAGATCAAATTTTCATGGTTCCCCTGTAAAATAATTTACCCTATGTCTTGGCTTCCTCCAAGAAGCTGAGAGAAGTGTGTGTAGAGAGTTGTGCTGTTTTTATTATCATCGTGAGTGAGTGAGGTGGGTAGACTGCAAACATGGCCCCCATCACCAACCTTCAACTTTCACCAGACTTGCACTGAAACTTTGCTTCCTAGCCTCAGTACTGCACTGGTTGCCAAAAAACAAAGCAAAAACAAAAAACAAAACAAACCAACAAACAAACCCCACACCCCTTTAACACAGTAATCCTAAGTGCATGTGGTTGGAATAAGTATAGGTTTATGCAAACAATTCCGACAAGGAAAAATCTCCCCAAGAGAAGCTTCCTTTCACTGCTCTATGGGCATTATCAATGAACCACAAAGCAAAAAATTCCACAACCCAGGCTGTTTCATGGGTTGTTCCGAGGTGGTTCAGCGAAACCCACCTGCCTGGAATGAAAGAAAATACAGTGGTACCTTGTATAAAGGAATTAATTCGTTCCAAATAAAATTATGTTAAGCAAATTTTGCTTTATACAAATTTCCCATAGGAATGCATTGAAAACTGAGTAATCCCAATTTTATGTTGTATGGATTCACCCCACAGGCGATTATGTTAAGCAAATTTCCCCTATCTCCGTAATTCTTTATGTGGTACAAATTTTATGTTATACAAACTGTTTGTTATACAAGGGTCCACTGTACCGGACTGTTCATTTTGGAGCTTGCCATCCCTGGCCAAACAGCCTGTGCCACTCAGTTCCCTAACTGAGTCGATGTAGAGAAAACTTGAATGGGCCTAGAGCTGGGTTGGACTTGGAAACTTTGTGTACAATTGATTATCCAAGTCCGTTCTCTGGAAGGACCTGGTTATAGGAGCCAAATACTGGGCAGTTCAGCAGCAGCTGGTGTGAAAAAAATATACTTCAGCCAGTTCTCTTTCCACATCTGCCCCCCCCCTTCTGCTCCTTCCCCAATTGATCCCAATTGACACCCTGTCTCAGGTTCCCTCTCGCAAAACCAACACCTTTAATTTCCTCACCAGACCAGCTGTTCAAGATACTTTCTCAGGGGACCAGCTTTGGGGAACATTAATTCAAGTACCCCCAAATCCACTGTTCCCTAAACTTGGAGGGGGTGTGGGAGGAGAGTCAGTTGAAAGCTCACTGCAAGTTTGGCATATCTAACTCACATGGGGGCCGTTATGCCATTCCTGGAACTCCTGAAACCACAAGAAACCACAAAACAGCTCATTTTGTCTGAAAGTCCATGCTTCATGAATAGCAGCAAAATACAGGCCATCACAAGCCACAATTCTCCTGGGTTGTGCCCATCTCTACATGTGTCAATAGATAATCAGGGCTGGCCCTAAGTAATGCCCATCTCTCTGTTATTAAGGACCAGGTTTTTGAATTATCCCAATCTCCTTGATGGTTACAATATTTCAGACTTTAATTATCAAAAGACATGCTCTTTTGATAACAAAAGCCTTTTGCAAAGTGAGGAACAGACTGTTTTCTCCCAAGGATATGGGGCCCAATGCCATACTTTCTCTCCCAGTAACCAATTCTTGTTGTCTTTGAAATGTTTCTTTTTCTTCAGATCTTTCCCCCCCTTCTGTTTTGCTAATGGCTCTTTTCCTGTAGTAGCAGTATGATCTCAAGCATGTCTAGACCAGTCTTCTGCATCTGGAACTTCACTTTGGGTAAGTAACAGGCCTCTTCCAGCACGGCATTTTGCAGGAATGGCATCATGCATCAATGACATCATGCATTGGCTCATTTAGCAAACACGGAAGTTAGTTGGCCTTTTCTTCACATATTTGATAACCCTTGGGAGAAAGAAGTAAGAAGAGAGACAGAGGGGACAGGTTCCTGTGAAGGACAGCCATCGCAACGTCTATGAAAGAGGCATTATCCCTTGGAGTTTATCTGATAATGTGATATAATAGACCTAAGCATGGTTTTATCATATGAGAAGACATTCCAGCTTCCAGTGGTTCTGATTTTAGGTAGTTTCCTAGGACAATAAAGATTCCTTTCCTATCCTATCCTGATGAAAATAATTTCATTGAGCTTTGAACACAGGGAGTAAAGTGAGAGTCAAGCCCTAACCATTCAATTTTTTCTGTCTTCCAGTTCAGAGAACCATAGGGGAAGCACAGGTACTTGCGGATTTGCACGACTATTGTGTTCACATTTTGGCCAACAATGGGAATGATTGCAGTGGGACCCATGCCAAAGATGCACACAGAAAGGAAATGGCAAATTGCCATCAGTCTAAGGAGATATGAAATACAATCAGAAGGGGCTCTGGCAAAAATTGTATCCTAGACATGCACAGTAGCTCTGCACACAAAGTTTTCTAATTGCTGTTGAGCGAATTAAAATGGAAATGCCTCCAGATGGCTACTTACCTGGTTTTTCCCTTGCTTTCATTCAATTGCTCAGGAGGATATCCAGGCGAATAATGACTGAAGGCGTCAAGAGAACAGAAGAGAACTACGGGAAAGCTCCCAGTTTGAAATATAGAAGATTACTGTGCGACATGGCACTTTTTCTATTAATATTTATTGTGGGTGGAAATGAAAGAACCCTTGCAGGTTAAATGATAACATTTGCTTTACGTGTGCAATTAGACAAGCATACATTTCTGTCAAGAGAAGTTCACTGCATATGTGTGGGTGACTGCTTGCATTTGCGTGTACACGTATGTAGTTAAAAACAACCAAAATTCCTCTGGGACAGTATACAAGGTGTAACAGAATGACACCCTTCTGCAACTCATTATGCAAAAGCAACACAGTGTATAGGGGCACTTGAGAACAATGTGTGTATTTTCTCCGTTATGACTAGCTTGCTTTTTAAATTTTCTTCTTTTGTGTTTGTGTGGTGAATTGCCAATAAAGATGCAAGTGAGTCATTTATGTTTTGATATGATCTTAGCTCATGGGTTAGCCATTTTCTGCTCCACTCCCTCTATCCTTGATAAATAAATCTGTGCCTTTTCCTGATGTTGGCATTAAGCATGCCATTTAAATGCATTGTAATTGTGGATGGAACTTATTAATATTCAGTTCACTGGAAGCAAACATACAGACAAATCTCTTTCCAGAATTTGCTTAGCAAAAGACTGCTGAGAGATTTCAAGATGGACGACCTGGCTGCCGAGCACAGAGGTCTCCTTAGCACAACAGTACATTTTTCAAGCAACGATGGGTTATGATTTGTCAGCCATTTCCACCTCCCTTTCTGGGTTTTGACAACCTGAGACAGACAGACTGGAACAAACTAAGGGAAAGTCAGGCTTACTGGGCAAATTGCAGGAGTCAGCTTGTTCAGAAAACCTGGCAGATTTAATACATAGCAGTATTTCAGCATTTCTCAGTACAGCTTGCTAGGCAACTTTGCAAAAATAATCTTTTTATTTCTCCTGTAACAGTGATGGCACACCTTTTAGAGACCGAGTGCCCAAACTGTGATTCAAAACCCACTATTTTTTTGCAAAGTGCCAATGCAGCAATTTAACCTGAATGCAGGTGGCTGTGAAGGGTGCCCGTAGAAAGGGCTCCGAGTGCCACCTTTGGCACCTATGCCATAGGTTTGCCTATTCTGGTCTATAGCACCACATAGATTCAGTCCAAAGACTTCTAAGCCTCTAAGGAGATCTGCATTAATCAGAAGTAACTACTCATGGGCTTTGCAGAGTAACATCCGCTTCAAGGAACATTTATTTACAGTTTTGTCAGTCTCACAAATTTCTTTGGATAGCCATGTCCTCTGCAGAGGCCATTTCTTATATTTGTTTTGACAAATTTATCATCATAATGGGATTTCCCTCCATGAAACAGTGACAACTCAATGCAGATTTGGGCGTAATATAAAGGGTACCAAATAGCATTTGTTCCAGTAGTGTGCTTGCTAAAGAATTTGTGCACTTGTTCTCAAAGCATCCCTCAGATCTTTCCCATGGGGGTTATATGAATGGTTTCCCTGGTTAAACCTTAATTTGTCTGTTTGATCCTGTTCTCCAATTTGTTGAGGGCCTCTTGAAACCTAATTCTGTCTTCTGGTGTATTAACTCTCCCTCTCAAATTTGGTGCCTTCTGAAAATCTGATGAGCATCCTTTCCCTACACTTATCCAAGTCATTTATAAAATTGTTGAATAACATTAGGCCCAACAGTACCTTGCAACACCCCACGAGTGACTTCTTTCTAGGATAATTACGGACCATTGGATGAGTACTGTTTGGATGCTGCCTGTCAATCGAGTTCAAAATCTATACAACAACAGTAGCATAAGTGTAAAATGTAGGTTTAAACTTGCGGGTGGAGGGACAGTGTGCAGTGAAAGAATAAAGCAGGGCTGTCCAAACTTCAGCCCTCCAGATGTTTTGGACCACAACTCCCAGAATTCCAAACCTGTATTGTCAATGATGAAGAACTGTGTGAATCATGGTCCAAAAACATCTGGAGGGCCCAAGTTTGGACACCACTGGAGAAAAGCCTCTTGCTCCAAGTCAGAACCCCACTCACACCCCACCCCTGGTATTTCAAGGCATGTGGGGGTGGAATCCCATATCTAGTTTGGGCATGAGAGATTGATAGTTGTTCAATCAATCAATCAATCATTTATTTATTTGCATTAGCCATGGCCTTAGCAAAAAAGGACAACATTTAAATAGATATAAAATTGGCATACCAAATCATAATAGTAAATACATGCACATGCAACATTCCTATACAAGATCTGGACAAGTAATCTGTAAATGATTATTATTTTAAAATCATAGTTGGCCTCATTTTAATTGCTGCTGCTAAAAATTTAGCTGTCTGCAGTGTCACCTGTTTGTCTTGGTCTCCGAGGAGTAATGATATATAAAAATCAGATGAACGACCTGGCTTCTTTACTAACATGGGGAAAAGTAATTCTCAACTATCTTGATTGATAGTTGTTCTTGCACTCTAACTCTGGTGTGTGTGCCGACAAGTGAATTCTGACTTATGGCAACTGTTTTCAAGGTTTTCCCCCTGGTATGGAATACTTGCTATTCCCTTCTTCTAGGGATGTGCTGGGCCACCCAGGCTGCCTGTTCTCCCAGGAGGCACATTGGGGGAACTGAACTCCCAACCTCTGCAGGTATGGGGTGGCTGCAGCCAGATACCTTTTCAGAGAAGACCAATTCTCTAAATGCTCTTATCTGTCATATCTTCATTATTGGCAAAAGCAAACCGAGATGATGGTAGACAAGTGCCTTGATTGTAGACTCATGGAGTAAATGAATTGGAAGGGGCTGATAAGGCTCAGGGCAGGAATCCAAGTCAAAGCAGACCTGGCAGAGGGTGGTCCAATTTTCTCTTGAATGCCTCCAAGCGTTGGTGCAGTCAACACTTCCCAAGCTAATTGGTTCCACAGCTCAACTGCTCCCCGATATTCAAATGAAACCCGGCTTCCTGTAACTTGAGCCCACTGTTGCGTGTGCTACATTCTGAATTAATCCATTACCTATCCTGGCCCTCCTGGGTATAACTACCTTTCAAGTATTTGTAAAGTGCTATCGTATCTCCCCTCAGTCTTCTTTTCTCTAGGCTATAAACATGCCCAGTTCCTTCAGTCTTTCCTCATGAGGCTTAATTTCCACTCACACCCCTGATCGTCCTTGTTGCTCTCCTCTGGACTTGTTCCAATTTGTCTGCATCCTTCTGGAAGTGTGTATCCAGAACTGGATACAGTAATTCAGATGAGATTTAATCAGTGCCAAATAGAGGGGAACTAGTACCTCAAGGGATTTGAAGGCTATATATTATCCCAAAATAATATTTTCCTTTTTTGCAGCCGCATCACACAGTGGGCTCATATTCAGCTTTTGAGCTACAACACTTTCAAGATCCTTCTCTCATGTAGCACTGTATTGTTGAGCCAGATATCCCCCATCTTGCAATAGTATGTTTGGTGTCTTCTTCCTAGGTCGGGGGTCTGCAACCCGCGGCTCCGGAGCCGCATGCGGCTCTTTGGAACCTTTGCCGCGGCTCCGGGAGGTTCCCCTCGTGGAAGGGGTCCCGCGGCATTTAAACTAGGACCGCTGGGGAAACTCAAGTTCGCCGCCGCCGCCGCCCTCCTCGTCTTCATCTTCCTCTTCCTCCTCCTCCTCCTCCTCCTCCTCCTGGTGCTGCTGCAGCCGCTGCTGCCGCCGCCGGTGCGCCGCCGCCGCCTCAGCCGTGGCGAAGGCTCCTGGGCCAGCCAGGGCCAGGATGGTGGCGGTGGCGGCAGCGGCATTGGAGGGGTGGTGGGGGTGGCATCGGTGGCCGCTGGGGTCTCCTCCCGCCACGGGGGTCAGAGGCCGCTCAGCAGCAGCAGCAGCAGGAAGCCACGCGTGTTGGTAATGCTCCTCCTCCTCCTCCTCCCCCTCCTCCCGCCACCGCCGGCAGTGGAGGAGGCGGAGGCGGCGGCGGCGAGGGGGAAGTGGGTGCAATGGCCGCGCCCGGCCGGGAAAAGGGCGAGGGGAGGAGGCGGCGGCCAGGCCCAAGCAGCCGGTCGGTTCGTGGTGGCGGTGGCGGCGGTGGCGGCGGCCTGGACGGGCAAAAAGGGGGTCCGAAAGCAGAATGGAGGAGCGGACCGGGGAGATCCACGGTGGCCCAGCGCGCCACTCGCCCTCCCGCTTCTTTCAGCCTCACCCGCCCCTTCCCTCCGTCTCCTTCACAAGCCAAACTTTGCCCACACACGCACACACACACCACGGCTGCAAGAAGGGTGTGTGGGTGTGTGGGTGTGTGTGTCGCATCACCCGCCCCTTCCTTCCGTCTCCTTCACAAGCCAAACTTTGCCCACACACGCACACACACCACGGCTGCAAGAAGTGTGTGTGTGTGTGTGTGTGTGTGTGTGTGTGTGTGTGTGTGTGTGTGTGTGTGTGTGGAGAGGTCGCCGCTCGCCCGCTTCCAAAAAAAGGGACCAGGCGCGGGGTCGCAGGCCCATCCTTTCAACCGCTGAGGCGGGCGCCGCTCCCTCGCCTCCGGCTGCGGGACCGTGGCGGTGGCGGCGGCGGCGCTGTTAGGCCCGGAGCGCGGGTCATCGCCTCACGGAGCCTCGAACGGCGGCTGGCCCAGCGCCCGGTTGCTGAGGCGGAACAGCAAGAACGGCGGCGGCGGTTGTATATATTTGTTTTAAATGTCGCAATGGTTTTGCGGCTCCCAGTTTTTTTTTTCCTTCGGAAACGGGTCCAAGTGGCTCTTTATGTCTTAAAGGTTGCAGACCCCTGTCCTAGGTGCTATAATTTGCACTTACTCTTGTTAAATTTCATTCTGTTGGTTTCATTCCCCAGCCTATCAAGATCATTTTGGCTTTAGCTTCTGTCTTTCAGGTTAGCCATTCTACCCAAATTTGTGTCAACTACAAATTTAGCAAGCATTCCTTGCACTTCAAGTTATTAATAAAAATGTTGACGAGCACTGGACTCAGGACTGAGCATTGGGGTGCCACACTCCCATTTAGAGAGGGAGCCATTAATAGAGATTGGCACGAAATGAATATTTTTGTTTCATTTTTTGTTTTTTTGTTTCGTTACAAAATGAAATGAAAAATGAAGTGCTCTTTTAAAAAAAAAAAACAAAACAAAATAAAACGGAAGTTTTCATATTGTTCTGTTTTGTTTTCGGTGCCAATCTTGGTGCTTGTCAAACTAAATAATACAAATAAGATCCTTGTTGGAGGGCATCTTCAGAGGGCAAGGAGCTCAGGGAATTAGGAGTTCTCTCTCTGCTCTGGGTTCCCTATGCTGCTTGCCCTCTGAACATGCCAGCCACAGAGTCTGGTGAAACATCGGGAAGAAAAACTTCCAAAACATGGCCAAACAACATGAAAAACTCACAACAACTATCACTCCTTGACTATTTGTTTATCAGTCTCTAGCTGCAATCCTATCCCCTCCCTTTAATACTTTAAAGTTGCCAAGATGAGTATAGACTGTCTTTTAATATTATGCCTACTGCTGCTAAAGGGGAAATCTTGAAAGTCAGTTTTTTTATTTGGCACTATGCTACTTAATCTTCCTTTGCCAGTAAAGCAGACAACTCAGTTTTAAAAATGCAAGTAGCAGAAGTCACTGTGAGTTATTAGACAGACTGACAGACAAACACACAGAGAGAGTTTTTTAACGAACCCACCAGTGCCTCCCTCTTTCCCCTTCTCTTTACAGAGAGTGCTGCTTTAGATGGGGAGCTGCTATTCATGTATAAAATACCAGTCTAGAACATCAGTAACAATAGTAGCAACAGCAAAGATAGGAAAAATAATAATACATGTCCACATTTCCCTATTTTTTTAGAAATGAGCACAAGCGGTTGTAGAAAACAACCGTTTGTGTCATGGGGCACAGCTTAGAACAAAATCTGTGGCTGGTTGGAGGTAGATTGCCCTGCCCCCACCCTCAGAGGAGAAAAGCTGGTCACATTCCCACTCAAGCAAACCCTTGCAGAGACCATTGCTTTGGTAATGCAGCCATTATTCCATTTCATGCTGCTGGTTCAATCCCCCTTCTCCTTCCCATGAGACACTGACCACCTGGATAAGCGGGGAGAGAAGAAGCAAGGCAGCTCTCATTTGCCGATCGCATTTCTCTGCTAACATCAGCAGATATGCCACTGTTCTCAGAAGGGGGAAATGGTGCCATTTTGAGAAGCCCCCCGTCCTGTGAATATAATTAGATGCTATTCTTAATTGGACTGTGAGAAGAGAAGTTTTCCTTTCTTGCTTGTTCAGCTCATTTTATGGTTGAACAAGCCATTTGCTTTAAAAGGGGATGGCAGGACTTTGGGGGGGGGGTGACAGTCCGGGGTGCCTTTTCATCCAAACAGCAATGGGATTTCATAAGGCTGCAGTAGTTTCCCTGAGGAGAATCCTGAAGATGAAAATGATTAATCTCCAAGGATGGACTGTGGGGAGCACTGTTAAACAACCAAGCATGAATACATGCCACCCAGGTTGCTGCCTTATGCTAATCTTCATTCCCCAAGCTCTCGTTTTTCTCTCTACGCTACCCAAAAAGTACATTGTGAACTGATTTTACAACAGTTATTAGAGTTCTCCAATTAAAAAAAAATGTTGTATTCAGGCCATGTTCTATAACAAGAAAATTGTTTGGGGGGAGTGAGTTGAACTAGCTCCAACCTATAGATGTTCCTGTAGATATTTTGTTCCCTTGACTGAATCTGTTGCATCTCTCTGTCTGAGAAATCCAGGAACCCAATCCAGCAACCTCTCTGGCATCTACAGTCCTGTACAAACACCTCCAAGATATGTTACAGAGGAGGGCTAAAGGATATGAATGACCTCTCTGGTCAGTAAGTTGACACTCTAGTCTAAAGCATTGCCAGATATTTAGAGCAATTTTCAGAGAGGTTAGCCATTTTAGTCCATTTCACTGACAGCAGAAGTACTGCAACACCTCTGAGGCTAAAAAGGCATTTCAGTGGGAGCTGTTGTGGATTCCATGGCTTATCTGGAAAATTAGAGAGTAACCCAAGAAAGCTGAAGTACATTTATTAATCTAAAATGCATCATCAGCAACACAAGTGTTCTTGCTAAACAATGTCACTTACATTTTATAGGGTGGTTTTATTTCCGCTGACTTTTAGAGGAAATTAGTGTAATTACCAACAATTAAAAGGAAAATGGTTCTGCAATTTGTAGGGGTAGGAAGTTCAAACACGCTAGGAGATCTGGCTTTCCTGCAGTTTTAGGGACAATGAAACTCTTAAGGTATTGTTTCATTTTTCTTGCACTATGGTAGAAAATACTTTCTTAATCTTCTGTGCCTTTATCTTCAAGTGCAGCACAGCATCAAGTATATCTACAGAATACATATCTGACTCCAAATGAGCGGTTTTGAGTTATGCAAATTGATGATGTCACAGCCTTATCTGGCCACTTGAATATGAGAACAATGTCAAAAAAAATTCCCATCTTGGATCCCTATGGATTGGAAACTACACTTCCAAAGCACTTTGGGTAAGCTATGTAGTGTGTTTTGAGATACCATCTAGTCCCTGGAGCAAGTACAGTGATTTCTGGTAAAGCTAACTAATTAAAATAGTCATCAGTCACAACTCATTATCTGATTTTCTAATGATTACCAAGGAAATAGCAAGGTAGGATACAATGGCACCATACTGAAATTCTCCATCAGCATATCATACCCCCGCATTGTTACTTGACTACTTAAGAATAATATTGCACAAGTGTTGCATGCATTCTGGAGCATTCATACTGTGATGGTGCAACATGAAAAAGTGCCAGTGATGTATTATATTAATAACAGCACAAAGAGTAATAGCTTATGCCAAAAACAAACAAACAGACAGCAAACCTATACCTCCCTGTCACATTAATGGGCTGTCCAGAAATGTACACAGCTTCTGTAGTATGAACATTACAGCAAAAGGAGCACTGCCTAGCAAAGGCCACAATTGGGCAATCATCATTAACATATGAATTACAGAACGAAGTCGCAAAGTCAAACTCAAATTGAGTGCTGGGAGAGTAAGAACTGACAAAAGAAAATATTTTTTCACCCAGCGCGTTGTAAATCTATGGAACTCCCTGCCACAGGATGTGGTGATGGCATCTGGCCTGGATGCCTTCAAAAGGGGATTGGACAGATTCCTAGAGGAAAAGTCCATCACGGGTTACAAACCATGATGGAGATGTGTAATCTCTAGGCTTTAAACCAGGGTACTTCAAGGGCCAGATGCAGGGGAGTGGTATCAGGAGACAGATATCTAGTCTCGTGCGCTTCCAAAAGCATCTGGTGGGGCCGCTGTGAGATACAGGAAGCTGGACTAGATGGGCCTTTGGCCTGATCCAGCATGGCTCTTCTTATGTTCTTATGTAAGTTTTGAGTTGAGATTGAGAATTGCTTTCCATCACACATTCGGAAAACCCAGTGGAAGACGCAGTAGAAATCCAAGCTGTGATTACTGTTAAACGCTGGGTGCTGAATAATTCATGTGAAGCAAGGCAGAGGCAATGACTCAATGAACAAAAGCAATACACAATGCACCCTAATTATGAAGTGGTGGCAGCAAGTTGAATACAGATGGAGCTTTCAGATTCCCTGATTGTGGTGACATCACACACCAGCCAATAATGCTGGGCAACCACACAAGTCTGTTTTCATCTTTAATAATGGTGCTTTGTTCTTTCAGAAGAATCTCTTAAAGCCAATTGCCATCCTTGATTACATTTTATATCCGCATCACTATAAAATGC
Organism: Phrynocephalus forsythii; assembly: GCA_029282475.1. Lineage (NCBI taxonomy): Eukaryota > Metazoa > Chordata > Lepidosauria > Squamata > Agamidae > Phrynocephalus > Phrynocephalus forsythii. The sequence continues at coordinate 142,810,113 of JAPFRF010000001.1, forward strand.
CCAAGCGGCACTCCGCGTTACGGCAGGTTTGTTTTCCACTCAATTGGAAGTCTCTGCCATGTAATGCTGATCTGCTACTGACTACAATCTGAAAAGCAAATTTAGAAAGCACAGATGGTAAAGTGGAAGTTAACCTTGGGAACCTGCACTGTTCCAATAGCTCTAAACCACAATTGCCTATTAAGCCTTTGTAGATGGAGGGGAAAGTTTTGCTAACATGTTGCTTTGTAACGATAGGAAGGAAATACTCAATGCACTGCAGTTACACTGAATTCATTTGGAGATCAGGGCAGGTAAAATGAGGGAACAGACAGTGAGAAGAGCTTCCAAGTTGTACAAGTCAAGTCCCTAAAGAAGACAAGTGGACAGCTTTCCTTGAGAACTGCAGCGCTATAACTCTAAATGATAGAAATTGTATGGTGGTGTTCTTTTACAGGCAATCTGAGCTATATACGTGGTGCAGTTTTAGAAAAGGCTCTCCCTCGAGTAGTGAAGGACATTCCATTGCAAACCAACTCCTTACCTAGCAATCCTGTGCTCAGTTTGCTTTGGTTCTGCCTGTGAATGGACTAATCCCTGTGGAAAGTAAACATGGGCATAATTTCCAACTTCTTTTTAAGGATATCCTGCTATCAAAGAAAAATGGATTTCTTGCAAGAAAGGAATCATCTCTTTAATGTTAAGACCAGCAACAGTCAGTCACCTGGGCAGGCCCACAACTAGGGACTGTATGACCCTCGCAAATCCATGGGTTCTGTGCCCACCCCTTTTGGGGGGGCCTGTGTTATAATAAAAAGCACAAATGTTATTTTGTAGTTTTACACACACACCCCTGTGTGGCACTAAAGGCACATGCCCCACCTGAAACCCCCACCCACAAATGCAGTTGCAGCACTGCACCTGGTAATCTCTAGATACTCTGACTATGGTACCCTGAGCCCTGGTTATAGTGTTCAAGGCATATACGTAAGAACTGCAGCCCAAACTACCTTAAAGCATCAGGCCACTGTTAAAGAGTAGCATGTTTCTTTGTAACATTTCTTCATCTACCCTTCATAAAATTATTTACCTGAAGCTGTTGGTCTTCAAGTAATCCTTTATTCAATTAATGTTTGGACACAGTCCCTCCCATGATAGGTATGCATTTCTGGAACTAGCAACATGCGGTACAAGCTAAGGAGACCTTCTCCTTTGATGTCACTCTAAGAAGAAATAAGCTGATAACCTCATGCTTTCAAAGGCATTTAGACTTACTGGATCTTTCCAATAATTGACAAAGAGTTAGATTTGAGGGGAAATCTGCAGGGTGTTTTTTTTTTAAACTTAAAATGTAGCTGCCTGTTGGATACAGATTCCAGAATTTAAAAGCTACTGCTCAATATGACAGATCTATGACAGTTGTTATTTTGGTGAACTTGGTTTCCAGATATATGTTGGGTTTCATTCTGTCTAGGACTTCCTTGTTGGTTATCCCCACTGTCCATAGGGTACATAGTAGTCATCTCTATCCCCCTTCATCTCATAAGAAGAGCCATGCTGGATCAGGCCAAAGGCCCATCTAGTCCAGCTTCCTGTATCTCACAGTGGCCCCACCAAATGTGTCCGGGAGTGTACAAGACTAGAGATCTGTCTCTTCATACCACTGACCTGCATCTGGTCCTTGAAGTACCCTGGTTTTAAGACTGGAGATTACACATCTCCATCATGGTTTGTAACTTGTGATGGACATTTCCTCCAGGAATCTGTCCAATCCCCTTTTGAAGTCATCTAGGCTAGATACCATCACCACATCTTGTGGCAGGGAGTTCCACAGACTAACAACACGCTGGGTACAGTTCATGATCCCCCCCCCTTTATGTACCATCCCCAGTTTAAAGTAACTTATACTTTGGATAGTCTGTGCTGATGGTGCACTCAGTCACAGTGAATACATTTCCTGGTTGCAACATGCCTTTGAAAAAGGATAGATCTAGATGTGGAATTTTTCTCTAGCGTTCAGCCATCGATTGCATCCAATAATAGTCTACTGAAAAGCTACTTTAACATGAGAAGCAATAGTGGGGACATATTTGCATTCACCATTTATCAAGAAGCTGTAGCAGTTAGCCAAACCAAGTACTGCATCTTGAAAGACTGGTATGTTGGCTGCGTAGCCCAGGTTGGCAGTTTGACTCCCGACAGCGCAATGACTGTGGAACAAGCTCATTTTCAGGGGATCCAGGAGACCCAACCCAAAACAATGGATTCAAATCCCAAGAAAGGAAAGTAAGGGTTACACTAGGAATTGCATCTCCTTCTTAGTTTTTGTCTTCGTCTCACCTTGCCTTCTTGCTCCCCCTCCCAATATCTCATTCTCATTTTTCTTATCCTGTGTTTCTCATCCATGTCCTGCTTCACTAGCGCAGATCAACTCTTTCTGTTTAGACAGATTCCTGCATATTTTCCAATTGACAGTATGGACCAGTCTGGCAACATTCCACTCAAGTATCCCAGAGTTGGCCTTGCTGCCAGGTGGGCGGTATAAAAATCAAATAAATAAATTTTCACTCAGGAGTAGTTGCATGTCTCGTATATAATTCATTTTAGAAGAGGTAGCTGTCAGAGGGTGACATGTGAGCTTTCCCTGCTCAATCTGATTATACATGGAAAGCTACCAGGGCTTTTTTCAGGTGTGGTTGTTATTTATTTATTTATTTTTATTTATTTATTTATTTATTCATTCATTCATTCATTAATATTGCTTGTCTGCCGCCCACTACCCAAAGGTTGAATGAGCTACTGCTCTGTTCATCTTGGTTTAAAAGGTCTCTATATTCCAAAGACCATAGTCTGCTGGCTATTGTGAGTTACCTTCTAAATAATTCCAGCAGTTGGCAGGTTATATTAGCAACTCATATTTTGATTTCATTTATCAACCTATTGTTCAAATCACTTTGATTTTGTCATTTTATTTAAATACAGTGGACCCTTGTATAACAAACAGTTTGTATAACATAAAATTTGTACAACATAAAAAAATCTGGAGATAGGGGAAATTTGCTTAACATAATCATCTATGGGGCAAATCTGTACAACATAAAAATGGGATCACTCTGTTTTCAATGCATTCCTATGGGAAATTTGTATAAAGGAAAATTTGCTTAACATAATTTCATTTGGAATGAATTAATTCCTTTATACAAGGTACCACTGTATGTCATTCAAAAACCTGTGGGCATTGTCACTTTTGTCTCGTTTTAATTGGAAAGAAATCAAAGAAACAGGAAAGTGGAAGGAAAAGACATTTTGATAACAAAGCGTCTTGAACACGCCAATGCACCTCTGAGCTTCAGTTTTACTGGATTACTTAGAACACAGTTCTTCAAGAAGAGAATCATTCCATCCCTTGCCCAAATGGAAAACAAATTACATATGGTGATCTACAGGGTGACACCTGCTTGTATGGTTATGCAGCCTAGATTTCAGATAGATTATATCGTAGCTATGCAGTATCAATTTCAGATAATTAGTACATTCAATTTTATACACAACATTAACTAAACAAAAAAACCTATAAGTGAAGAATATAGACCAGAACTGAGCAAGAGATGAGAAGGATCATAATAATACTGGCCTCACAGTAATGGATATGCAAGATAAACTGGGTAGGGTAAGAGATGAGAATAGGAAGAAAGGCGAAATCTGCCCAGATAGATAGATAGATAGATAGATAGATAGATAGATAGATAGATAGATAGATAGATAGATAGATAGATAGATAGATAGATAGATAGATAGATAGTGGATTTTCCAAGAGTCCTGAGTAGAGATGGGCACAAATAAAAAAATATGACATTTCAGTTTTTCATTTTTTGTTGCGGGTCTGTTTCGGTTCATTTTCGTTTTTCATGAATTTTTTGAAAAGATTTCATTTCGTTTTATTCATTTTTCGTTTTTACCCGCTTTTGCGCAATTTAAAGCATTTCCGCGCACGGGCGTCCCCCAATATCCCAAAACACTAAAAAACACAGTATAGACTAGGCACGCAGGGAGGCTGCAAAGGCGGCGGCGGGTGTTGCCCAGGGCGTAAGGCAGCCGCAGAGTGACTGCACTGCGGGGCAGGGGAGGGTACTCACTGAGAGGTACGCACGCACACAGGGAGGCTGCAAGAGAAATCTCTTCTTTCTCTCCCCTAAGAGCCAGACAGCAGGAACACAGAGACACACACCTGCCTGGCTGCTCTAAAGTAATGAGTCGCAGAGACAGCAATCCCACCCTAACTCCCACCGCAGACTGCAAGGAGGACGGGGGCTGCCAGAGCTTTTTATGCCCTCTGTGGCTGCCACATCTACCCAGTCTGCAACCTGGGCATTCTATTGGTTGAAATTGTCCAAGAATTTACATGACCCCATCACATGGCTTGCATCCATCTTGTGGCTGGGATCCATTTTGTGTCATCCTTAAAGGGAAAAGAAAAAAATACATTGTGATGGGAGAAAGACAAAAACAAACGTCTTAAGGACCCCAACCCCCTGGTAGGTAATAATTTCAAATAATTATCGCTGCATTCGTATGGATGTCCAGGGTGTTTTAATACCCAGGAAATCAATATTAGGCATCTGGGAGTCATTTTGGGTCTATGTCCCCTAACTCCCCTTAAAGGAAAAAATAAAGCGATCTGAGAAAAGACATAAATGCACATTTTAAAGATGCCAAGCTCCCGGTAGGTATTATCAGGCAGAATAAATAATTATTGCTGTGTTTTTATGGATATTCAGGATGTTTTTTAACATTTAAAAACAGCTCATTTCATTGCGTGTCGCCATTAATGAAAATGAAACCTAACGAACCTAATTTTCGTGGTTCTGTTCGGTTCGTTCCAATTTCATCACAATTTTCGTTATTCATTTCATTACATAACAAAATGAATAACAAATAACGGAACAATTTTTTTTGTTTCGTGCCCATCTCTACTCCTGAGATTATATTTTGCAAAACAAAACACTGGCTTTATAAGATGATTTTTAAGGGTTCTGTAGAAGTTTTGGAGTGATAGACATCATAAAAGGGGAATCCAAGACAGGGGAACCTGAAAGAGGCTGAAAGGATCAGTGTATGTAAACACAAAAACACACAAAAATATATAGTATAGCTTTCAGAGGCAAACTGCCTCACAATATGAAGTTTGAGGGCAAAAAGATAATGTCTGCACTGACATTACAGAAGAGGATTTTGTTTTGTATTGTGAAGCAGTCAAATAATTGGTTTAAAAAGTAGCACTCGAAGCATTTTGGACCAGATTCAGAACTAAGTATCAACACAAATAGAACCAGTTAAAGTAGAATGTATATATGCATCATCTTCATGTGCCATCAAGTCAATTCTGTCTTATGGCAACCCTTTACAGGGTTTTCCAATTAGAAAATATTCAGAAGTGGCTTACTATTCCCTTCTTCAGGGAACATCCTTGATCTACGCAACTTGCCCATAGCCACACAGACTGGCTCTACTCCCAGAAAGCACAGAGGGGAATCAAACTCCTGACCTCTGACTCTGCAGCCAGATACCTAAACCACTGAACTATCCAGCCAACTATATATAAGAAAAATATACATGGAACAAACCATGCACAAACGTCAGATAATCATAGAATAGTGGAGTTGGAAAGGACCTATCAGGTAATTGAGTCCAATCCCTAACTCAATTTAGGAACACAAATTAAAGCAGATGTGAGGGGTAGTTGTCCAATTTTCTCTTAAATGCCTCCAGCGTTCTACTTAATGTAATTAAATATCTTGGAATCTACTTTCCTAAAAATGTAGTATTTTTCAAAGAATACTAGTAAATCCAAAATATGATAAATCTATAGATAAGGGGGTAATTTTCTCCTTTCTCTGAAGTCGAGCAGTGGTAGAGATTATATTAGTTCTGCAAAGTAACTTTGCATCTATTCCTATTAAACTCAGGCAAATCTAAGAAACTAGTAATACACCACATCAAAGTGAATATGAAACAGAACAGCAATTTACAACTAGTTATATAAATTTATATACTTTATAACATTATATATTACATTGGATTTTTATTTAAATTCAAGCATCAATTGCAATAGATGTGCATCATGTGGAATTGAACATAAATACTCAAAGATGGGTGCTCATTGGCAGTTTTAGACCAGCGAGAACCCCAATGACCTTCGTATCTTTGATTCTTAATAAGAACATAAGAACATAAGAAGAGCCATGCTGGATCAGGCCAAAGGCCCATCTAGTCCAGCTTCCTGTATCTCACAGCGGCCCCACCAGATGTGTTTGGGAGCGCATGAGACTAGATATCTGTCTCGTGATACCACTCCACTGCATCTGGCCCTTGAAGTACCCTGGTTTAAACCCTGGAGGTTACACATCTCCATCATGGTTTGTAACCTGTGATGGACTTTTCCTCCAGGAATCTGTCCAATCCCCTTTTGAAGGCATCCAGGTCAGATGCCATCACCACATTGTGTGGCAGGGAGTTCCATAGACTTACAACGCGCTGGGTGAAAAAATATTTTCTTTTGTCAGTTCTTACTCTCCCAGCCCTCAATTTGAGTGTATGTCCCCTAGTTCTGGTATTTTGGGAGAGGGAGAAGAGCTTCCCTCTATCCACTTTACTCATACCCTGCATTATTTTGTATGTCTCAATCATATCCCCCCTCAATCGCCTTTTTTCCAGACTAAAGAGGCCCAAATGTTTTAGCCTTTCTTCATAAGGGAGGTGCCCCAGCAGAAGACCAGCAGTGACTCAGAAGGTACAGATGGTTGGTCCAGGTGCCACAGAATACATTACACAGGAAAAGGAAACATTCAGAATCTCCTCACACTGTCCAGCTCCAGAATGAAGCTGAGCATCTGCTATGACACAGTGCCTACTAAGACACCGGCCAAAAGGCTTTTATACTCCAGCTTCCATACACTGAAACTGGTGAGGAGGAAAGACAGGCACTCCCCTTTCAAGAGATTCAAACTACTTTTCTGATTACACCATCCTGATATCATCCTGATCAGCTAAGCCACTCTTAGAATAATGGGTTTGAACATACAGGATCCGTTTGCAATTCTCTTAGATAATAAGCACTTGATGCTTCTAGTATAGTACAGTATAGTTATTTCCATACGTGCTATTTTTGTGTTAAAACAAAAAGTTTTGTATTAAGAAGATAAATAGAAAAGACAAAAAGGATATAATTTTTTTTAGAGAAATATAAAAACATGTCTATGCTGCAAAGAGGATTTATAACTTACATAACTGGCTACAATATACAGTACAATATATAGTACTCTTAAGACAAATGTCTTGTAAGACAAAAAATTCTGGGAATAGGCATGCTTTGCATGACAAAAAATTCCCTATGGGATGCTTTGCAAGACGAAAAACCGTTCCATATGTACCCAGGAAAAAAACTTGGTTATTTTTGTTTTTATTTTAGCCTCCGGAATAGATTAATCCATTCCCAATGCATTCCTATTAAAAACTGTGTTTTGTAAGACAACATGAAGTGATCCATAGCCTCCAGAACAAATTAATCCATTTTCAATGCATTCCTAAATTTATCTTAAAACAAATTAACCCGTAGAATGAATTAAATTTCTTTCAAGAGCTACCACTGTACGTTATACAGAATACTGAAAAAAACCAGATCTTTAAAAAATAAAATGGGAGCAAAGAACAAAACACATGAATATGTAGCAATAGTGAAGCTCATAAGTGACAAAGAAGAATAAGGGTAGAAACTTACTGGAATTGCACAGAATTTTTAATTGGCTACTGCAACAGAAGAACATATTCTCTAGGTGATCATATTCTAGATGTTTATCTGCCAGGTAACTTTGGGATTACAATAAGACTTTTGATATAATAGTATGACTCTATGTGTTTTGTGTTTATGTCTGATGAAGTTGAATTTGAGTAGTTCACCTTTTAAAAAAATATCAAAATTTTAAAAAATTAATTCAATAAATCACCAAAGCAATGAAGATACAGCCTACCTTATCAAATAAATTTTAAAACTGACAAAATGAATTTATTTTATTCAGGAAATCAGGAAGTAGTAGTGATCTTTTCAGGAAAGTATCTGCTCCTCACCTCCCCAGAGAAATTGCTATTCTAACTAGCCAATACAGCCAATACAGCAGTTCACTGGTAAAAGTTACACTGTTTTTGATATGGTCTTTGGTGCAACCAATAGGATTGTGGCCTATGTATGTTCACTGAAGAGCCTCATAGTGCAGTAGTTAAACAGCTGTATGCAGCTATAACTGTGCTCATGACCTGGGGTTCAGTCCCAGGTAGCCGGCTCATGGTTGACTCAGCCTTCCATCCTTCCGAGGTTGGTAAAATGAGTACCCAGCTTGCAGGGGGAGGCAGGGTATAGCCTGCATAAACAAACTGTAAACTGCCCGGAGGGTGCTTGAAGCACTATGGGGCAGTATTTAAGCAGAACACTTAAAATCAAAGTGGTTCAGTTGGACTTGCTTCCCAGTCTAGAACAAGATAAAGCCTGCCTAGAAACTCAACACATTTAAAAATGTTCCAAACAGAGTTGATTCCACACACTTCCTCTGAGCTCAAATTACTTCCATGCACCATATCTTGTAGTAGTGCTGTAGGTGTGTCCCTGGACAGTTGAAACACATCTCCTTTTTCTTCCACGCTCTTTTATGTCTCATCTGTAGACAGATCTTAGAAACAACAGAACAGTACTACTGGGAAACTGCTGTTAGCAGAAAAAGGAAAGATGCGATCACAACAAAGTAAACATACCTTTTAAGCCAACAATTTCTGGTTTAGGATTGCTCTGTCAATTTCATGAAATGATGCTGCTTTGACATGAACCACACAGTTTCCTTCTCTAAATGAAATGACAATGCAAGCTAGTTTATTATGTCTGTGAAGATTCTCAGTCATCCACGTGAGTTTATCTGGAAGTTGAGTCATGGCTACTGGACTTCTTTTTCTTGAGAGACAGAAACGTTTCGCTGCTTATCCAAACAGCTCATGACTCAACTTCCAGACCAGTTTATTAGGTACATTTATACATCAACCCTGTGCTCTCGAAGCAAATGTCTTCACGAAAGACAGCTTGCTGAATGATTTCCTATTCTCAACTTATGATTCTAAATGGTTTTTAGTTCCCTGGATAAGAAAAAAGCAGGTCCAACTTTCAAAGTACACACATTTGCCAAACTGTTCTCCATTTTTCAAGACATGCAGTTAACTATCCCAAGACATAAACTCGTTTTTAAAGCAAGGAACAGATTTATAAGTGTTTGGATGCCATGCTTTTTTGAAAGAGCAGATACAGTTAACAGGAAAAATATAGGCAAAATAGCTTTGAAATAATTTCCTTTAAAAGGAACTTTTAATAACCATCAAGGACAAGCAGGACATAAATGGTACCAGGAACAAGAAGACAGTTTTGATCTCACTCCTCATTCAGTTCCTATGGTATTTTCATCACCAAAGCCTACTGTCATTTTACATCAGTGTAAGTTTTGGTGATGAATTTCAATGAGTTTAGAAGTCAGTGTAACTGTTATTTGTTTTGTGCCAAATCACATGACATGGTACAGAAGCAATTCACTGGCAGAAGTTACACTGTTTTTGATATTGGTGCAACTAATAGGATTGAGGCCTATGTGTGCAGCGGCATAGCAAGGTTTTGGGGTGCCTAGGGCCAAAGTTGTTTTTTGCACCCCTCCAGCCCTCCCCAACTCCATCCCATCCAACCAGCAATCCTGTGGGCGTGGAGGGCAATCCTGCGGGTGTGGGGCAGGCATGGTGTGCACGGGCGCACGTGCCTTACCTCTCCCACGCGTGGCAACAAACAGTTGGAGGAGGAGGAGGAGGGCACCGCAGTCACCGCTCTTGCACTCCTGCCTGCCTACAGCTGGACTTGGAGATGGCGGCCAGGGGGCGGAGGTAGGCAATATGGCACCCCCTAATTGCTATGCCCAGGGCACCCCGCCCACTTGCCCTCCCCACACCATGCCCCTGTGTGTATGTTCACTAAAGAGCCTCATGGCACAGTGGTTAAACAGCTGTACGCAGCTATAACTGTGCTCATGACCTGGGGTTCAATCCCAGGTAGCCTGCTCATGGTTGACTCAGCCTTCTATCCTTCTGACATTGGTAAAATAAGTACCCAGCTCGTGGGGGGAGGCAGGGTATAGCCTGCATAAACAAACTGTAAACTGCCCGGAGGGTGCTTGAAGCACTATGGGGCGGTATTTAAGCAGAACACTTAAAAGCAAGTCCAAAGTGGTTCAGTAGGACTTCCTTCCCAGTCTAGAACAAGATAAAGCCTGTTCAGAAACTCAATGCATTTAAAAATAGAAATAAATTATAAGGCAAGTCAATTCACCAAATATAAAGGTCAAGACTGAGAAAGCATAGAGTATAATGATGTGCACTACCAAATACTGTATGCAGGCTTTTCACAAAAAAATTACTTGTACTGTACTAGAAAAGCTAAGGGGGATATGAGAGAAAATAATCGTGAGATTGTAACACAGGTGATATAGCATCCCATTCCCAACTTTTCTAGGTTTTGCAAAAACCGAAAATGAAAACAACCCAAACAAGTTATTGCTTTTAACAGTTTTATTCAAGTTTGTGTGCTCTGATCTTGAGAAAAGGCCCAGAATAGCATTACAGTGTAACACAATAGCAATTTTAGCCAATGAACCAAGCCTGCTTGGCATCCTTGCTTTAACACCCCGCCCCCCCGCCCACATTACAGCTAAGAAAACGCGCAGAAAAAAGATTCCTGTTGACTTCAGTTAACTCTGTTTTCAGTTAAATAATGTTGTCTAACTTTAAACAAATTAAAAATGTGTCTAAGAGGAACACACATGGACAAAGAACAGAAATACTTTTAACAGGTCACAACCATACCTTGGTTTATGAGCATAATTCGTTCCGGAAATAGAGATGTGAAGGCCCGAAAACCACCCTGAAAAATTCTGGGGGGAAAAGAAGTTTTTCCCCCCATTTTTTTCCTGAAGTCTTTTTGTCACCCCCCCCCTCAAAAATGGAAAAATTGAAAAAAGAAAAAGAAAAAATAATTATGGAATGTTTTATTTTAACAAGATGAATACAATATTTTAAAGAGAGAATGTTCAAATATTTTCCAAAACATTTCTAAGAATTGTGCATAGTATCAGATTATTCTAATTTCTGTGCTCTGGGGATAAGCAAGTCTTAGGTTACAAACTGAACTCTCCAATGCAAGAACAAGATGCATTTCTTCCTTTATGACAGTGATTCTCAACCTTCCCAATGCCGTGACCCTTTAATACAGTTCCTCATGTTGTGGTGACCCCCTTGCCCTGCTTGGAAGAGGCCACAAGCCCCCTTTGGCAGGCCACTGCTGCAGGTGCCATATAGAGAACTTACTTCCCTTTACAGGCACCCTCAGCCAATCACAGCCTCCGGTGCCATTAACTAACATCCCCTCCAGCCTATCAAGCTGTAACTCACTCTTTCCCTCCCCTTCCCCCCTCCTCCTCCAGACCCAAGCCGTCTGTGCCTTTTTCTTCACTGGCTCATGGCGACCCCCGTGAAATGGTCGTTTGACCCCCAAAGGGGTCCCAATGCCCCAGGTTGGGAACCACTGCTTTAGGAGGTGTTGCTAGTGTCACAAGAGAAAAAGGTTTCACTTTTGTTTTTGCATGTGAGTGGGTATATTTGGTTCTGTTCTGTTCTCTTCACTAGGCCTCAAAGCACTGGAAGAAAATACAGAGCAACAAAAATGATTCTGATTAAAATTTATGCCCATTCGTTGAAATTTAGTCCCACTCCCTGCTATACATTTCCCCCCTCTTCAATTCTTTTTATGAGAATGAGGTTTTTATTTTATTTTTATTTAATACTGTGGACAGGAAATATGAATAATTGTTAATTCTGGATTTTTAAACATTGTGTTGTAGAGGATATTTTGTTCCACATAAACTAGTAAACAGTTCAGGAGTTTGTTATTCCATTTGTTACGTACAATTACAAATAAATATTATTCAAAAAGTAAATTATATTTGTAATTCAGTAACCCCCCGCCTATCGCGGGGGTTAGGGACCCACCCGACCCGCGATGACTGAAAATCCGCAATATGCAGATGCAGGTGTGGGGGGGACGCCACCACTGCTTCCCAGGCTGCTGGAAGACTTCTGTAAAAGCCTTCCAACAGCCCATGCAAGGGCGGTGGATGATCTGATCCACCGCGCTTGCTGCAGGGCTATTCCACTCCCAGCCAGCGCCAATCAGCTGTTTGGTGCTGGCTTGGGGCCAGTGCTCCCCAGCAATGCATTTCAATGGAGATGGCCCGGGACTGGAAGGGATTTTAAAATGGACGTGCCGTTTCTCCGGAGCCCCCGCGGGGGGAGGGAGAAGCAGCGCACCCATTTTAAAATCATTTCCAGTCACGGAGGGGGCCACCCGAGCACACTGCCGGGAGACTTCTTGCAGTGGCGTGGTCGGGCGGCCTTGGGGGATCCAAGCCTCCACCGCTGCCTGACCATGCCGCTGTGAGAAGTCTCCCAGCGGCGCACTCGGGCAGCGTTGGGAGATCCGAGCCTGCACAGCCGCCCGACCGCACCTCCCCAAGACTTCTCGCCTGGGCAGGTACTGCAATCCTGTGATATAGTGGGACTGCAGTACCTGAACCGCGAAATGGCAGGGGGTGACTGTAATTGTTTGGGTACACTATATTTTAATATGCTAGTTGTGATAATTTTATGCCAAGTCAAATTGTCCATAGGCATATTTTATGTTCCTAAAGTAACAGAATGACTTTTAAGCTGTAAAGGGGGAGTGCTAATGTAGCATTTTTTTCAATTTTTCCAAAAATTTGATTTTACTGAGCTTCAAAATTTTCAGAAATTTTACATCTCTATCTGGAAACATGCCTGTAAACCAAAACACTCTTCTTTCAAAGCAAATTTCCCCATAAAAATAATGGAAACTCAGATGATTTCTTCTGGAGTCTCATAGACCACATAATGTACAGGCAAAATGCCAAAACTCACAAAAGAAGTTGGCTACAAGTCCACCTCCACACCATGATTTAGGTACCTGGGTGCAGAATCTGCTCTGCTCGGGACTATCAACTGGACTTTACTCTGTGTTTTTAATATGACAGTAATAAAATGCAATTTGAGCCATATACACACTTGACTAGATGCCGCATGACTAGAAATCGTTTGAAAATAAGTAAAGATGTTGAAAACAAAATAAATAAAAATATATAGAGAAAAATAAAACCCTAGCCTGCACTCCCCTTTGAAAATGTTCCTGGCTGGTGCAAGGGAGACCTCTATTCCTCTCTTCTCCCTCTACTTTGGAGTCTGCCTGAGATGGCATATTGTAGATAATCACCCAAAATCCAGCAGAAGGAGGGAGGGAAAGAGTGCTACCACTGGCTAACTTACAATCATGTGACCTGCTCCAGTTACTTGTATTGCAAGATACTGCTTATTGATCAAGGCAAAATTTAGAAGAAATGTTTGCTTCTCTTGCAAAATGCTCTTAAACCAAGGTATTGTTGCATATAAAATCATAACCTGGATACAGTGAAAGAAATTGAACACTGGCGTCATTTAGTTATCTTTAAACCTAATAGGGCTCACAGGGGCAACAGGTTGTTGACAAATAACGCTTTTCCTGGAAGACCTCAGTCCTACACCCCAACTCCCCAACTTACTGGAGAGAAAAAATAAAAAGGCAAGCTTCTAAAACCACTTCACCATCACCACAAAACAAATAACAAAAATTACTCCATCAACAGAATCCATAAAATGGATTTGTAGCAAAAGACAATCTTTCCATACTCATGCCTTACAACAATATTTGTGTGAAAATTGTAATTCGGGTAGAATCCCCAAAGACTTTCAACATGAGATACTTGGTCGGCAAATACTAAGAATCAAACTCATTGTGTAAGAAGCCTTAAAAACATTTGTTATGCTGCACCTAAAAATAATCAAATGAAAGGATCCTACTCCAGAGCATGCAAGGAGCCAACCTGTGAGATATATCAACTGTGTGGAATTAGTCCACATGGACATTATATTTCCACAATAGCAATCAATAAAAAGGATGAGAAAAAGACATAGGAGAATCAAACTGTAAAAGTAGCTACTAGGTGTTGTCCCTACTACTGCTACTATAGGTACAGTACTGGCAAATCTGAGGTCAAGGAAGCTGATAAGCCAAAAAAGTCAGTTGTAGCTTCTCACAATGAACATAGACAGGAGCCTCGTGGCACAGTGGTTAAATGCCTGTACTGCAGGTAAAACTGTGCTCACGACCTGGGTTCAATCCCTGGTAGCAGGCTCAAGGTTCACTCAGCCTTCCATCCTTCCGAGGTCGGTAAAATGAGTACCCAGCTTGCTGGGGGGGGGGCAATGTGTAGCCTGCACACTGTAATTAAAATTGTAAAATCGCCCAGAAACTACTTGTAGTGGTATGGGGCGGTATATAAGCAGAACACTTTGCTTTTTGCTTTTGCTTTATAACAAGGTGTAAATATTACTGTAAGCAGGGTTCAAGTGGTGATCTGTATAGTCACACCTATGTTATCTGGACCTGGTCATAGCTACCTATAGCATCTTCCATCGATTTCATAAAGAACCTTCCATTCCTGCTCCCTTCCTTCAAGAAGAGGAATTTCTCCTCTGATCATATCTTGGAATGAGTTCTTGTGGAAGTGGCAACTTCTTTCTTATAAAGCAGCTACAGTAGAAAAGGCAAACGGGTGTTGCATCACCATAGTTGACCACTGAAAGAACAGTATTCAACTTTTATTCTCAAAAGCAGCTACCAGGCTTACCAGGCATTATGAAACCTGTTTCTGGGGGAAAAATTTAAAAACAGGAATGGAAGGAACCCACACAAACGAAACCAAAGACACCCAACAGATCTGGCTTCTACTTCAGAAGAAAAATACTACATGAAACAATATAGTGGATAAACACAGTTTGAGTGCCAAAGAATTGACACATGAAAGAGAAGTCTATTTTGGGAAACTTTTTAACAACTTCGATCCTGTGCATTTCTATATATCATGCAAATATGCTTAAACCAAACATATGCCAAACATCTAAAAAGAGAAGAACAATTGTTCTCCTTTCAGCAGTAGAAAATGTATTTTTCCCTTAGTACTGAAAGAAACAGATATGAAAATACTCTAGGACATTTGGTACACAAAATGAAAACTCTTCTGGCAAAAAAACAAAACAAAACAACTTTCTCTTGGCCTGACAAGATAGAAAAATGAAAACTGACATTTTCAGCAATTTGTTTAGATACAATGCTCAGAGTGTAGGACAAATGAAGAAATTCTACTGGGTATAATTAGGGCAATACCTAAATGTTCAGCAGCTTCCTACAGCTGAGACTTCATAATAGCAACTCCCTAATCAGAGCTAGAAGCATGGATGCTTCCATTAAAAAAATAGGCAACCCCTCCCAAAAAACCTAGGCACAGAACAGTCATTAGATATAAATCAACAGAGATAGACACAACTCGAGGTGTTGTGCACATGGCACCATAGGATGGCTGCCACACTTTTTTTTAACGTACTGGGAACGTACTCCTCTTTGGGTAGCTGGGCCAATCCAGGCAGGAGGAGGGACTTCCCTTTTCCACCCCCTCTGGCAGCTGCCCACTAAATGGCCGTGGGGTAGGGGTCCCTGTCCTGCCTCCTTTTCTGGGTGGTTGGCTGCTTGAGGACTCAGGGATGTCCCTATTTTGCTCAAACTGAGGAGGAAGGTCTGGCAGCACACACCAGTAAGTGAGTGGGACAGCTGGCTGGCTGGCTGGCTGGCTGGCTGGGGTGGTGGGGGGAAAGGAATGCATTGTACAGATGGGACTGCAAGTACAAATTTTGATGAAGTGGGATGACTTGAGTCGTACCCATCTCCAATATATTCTGTCAAGTTGGAACTGAGTTACAATGACCCTAAAAGGGCTTTTCTAGTAACGGATATATTTAAGGGGCTCTGCCTCCCAGTAAGTTTCCACGGATGATCAGGGATTTGAATCTGAGCCCTAGCCCATCCCTTCATCCAATACTCCATGTAACACAATAACACTAATTTTCATAAATATTTATCTTAGACACATACATGTTTGTAAGTGCAACAATATACAGTACAAGTGTAAAACATACTAAATAACTGGAGCTGACCTTAAGAAGATGTTCTTAAGATGTTCTTAAGAAGAACATCGAATCACGTTCAAGAAACCACGGATTAGATTAGTTCATCTGTTACGGCTTTCAGATACAAAACAATCTTCAAGTAGCGCAAGTTTTGTCAAGTTAAAGGAATTCATTCTCTGTGGAGAGGAGTGGCCTCTGCTTCACCCGTGGAGGACTATGAAGCACCCAGAAGCGAGGCATAAATAGCATACAAGCTGAGGCACAGCCTGGAATGAAAGTACACCCTATAGCAGGGTGATGATTAGGAGAGAAGAATGGGTTCAAATGGCTAGACGTAGAAAAAAATCTGCTTCCTCCAGCAGGAAAACAAGCAATTCAACCATGTGAATAGGACTATCGCCATCCCAAGGCCTTGTGTTGAGTCAGAGTCACTTAGGGCTGTAATCCACCAGGTTTGCCCGTTCCTTTTGGAAACTATAGCAAAGCAGTTAATGGTAGCAAATGCAGTACAGGAACAAATGTCAGGATTAGGCGCACACAAGAGTAGAGCCTAAGAGGAGACTGAAGAGGTTGTATGGAAAAACTCCTAGACTTTTTCCAGAACTGGATCTGTATTGTACAATTCTTTGTATTAATATTGCAGTATTTTAGAATAAGAAGGAAAAAAATTAAGTCCACAATTAACAGAATAAATCCACCAATTTTGTTTGGATTCGAGTCAGGAAAAGTTGCGCTCACCAAATATCTTGCTCACAGATAAAATGAAGCCTCCTGCTTCAGAGCAGTTTATATATATATATATCTATATATCTTTATCTTCTATATATATATATAACCTTATTATTGTGGAGAAGTAATTTTAGATAGCAAGACTGCAGACTTAAGAAAAATTTTAATGAAAAAAAAAACCAGTAGGAGGCTGCCAGTTTTTCATAAATAATACTGCAGAAATTCTGCAAGAAGTTAAACATTCTAAATCACAATTCATAATGTACCAATCTGTTTCAGTCCTTTCAGATCATGTATCATTCAAAAAGGTACACATTTTTTCATGATTAGTCTGGACAAAGACTCACATCATTCCCCCTCATCCTTCAATAGTAGAGCTCCCCCGCCTGTGCATTTAAATAATTGCACCTGGGCATCTATTTGTCTAACAACAACAGTAAACATTTACACAATGTCAGGAACTGAAAAATAGGCAAGGCTCAAGGCTCTTTCTGCCTTTCTTCAGCATAATATCTCATGTACAATGGGACAGATCATATGGTGGCACTGGCAGGTTCCATGTCAATCAAGAACCCTGCCCTGCCCCTGGCATTTGATTCTAAAAGGAAGAATTGTGTGTTTACCTAAAATGAGCAAGATTCAGCATCCATGGCAAAAATCAAAAGGAAATGTGACAAGCATGCTAGTGCAGAAAAACCCAAGCCATAATATATACCTGTACCCTACCTCTGTAAACAAATTTTCTATCATGGCATTTAGAACACTGGGGCTGAGGTTATCACCAAGTCTTTTATCTATACAGGGTATCTGAGTTCTTTTTGGTCAAGAACAGAGGCTTATGCACACAACATTTCTTGCTTCAGTTTAACACTGTAATGAAGAGATGGCGAAGATGACAGGAAACCCCCACACCAATGGCCAGCAACTCCATGTAGATAAGCTATATGCAGCTACAAAAAAACTGTTGACCAAGTACTGTATCACTCATAGACGCCACACTGCAACACGACCGCAGTAGCATCTCTCTACTTCATCAGTCTTCAAAGTGCATTCTTAGTGCAAGAATTAGAACTGAATCTAAAGGAGCTTATCAATCCTCTTTTAATTTCATGCTAGGACCAAAACTCTGGTCTGAGTTTATATGCTGCAGATTTGTGTGTTCTGAATCCAGTTCTGCATAGAGGCACAGTGCTGTCCTGGCTCTGACCTTCAACATCCATGTCCAATAATGTCCGCTCCTCTTCAGGAAGTCTGACATGGAAAGAAAGCAGTGCAGGTCTCCCTTCAACAGTGCTGCAGCTGCTGATAAAGCAGGTGTCCAGATTACTGGGAGTTTCAGTACTTGAGCTATTAGCAGAGGATTCCCCCCTGGCATTACTGGGGGATACAAACCACCAGGGGTCAGCCCGTTGCCTGTTAGCTGAAGGGCGTGGCCTAGGGAGGAATTCCAAGGTCTTGGGTCTCTCCAGCATCGGGTCTTGTGGAGTGTTAGAACGCCTGGGGATTGGAGGAAAGATGAGGTTGGGGTCTGGCAGTCGAGGAACTTCATTTGCACCCTTACTTGGACTGGGAGTTTTTAATACTCCTATGCCCCCACCAAGGAAAAGAGACACAAACACAATAAAGGAGGGCGGGGAGGGAGAGAAGAAAGAGAAACCAACCAGTTAGACAACACAGATGAAATGAGACACTGGGCTCATTTAGTAAAGAAAGGATGACATCAGACAGAGGGTTGATTTCTGTTCACCTTATGCATGCAAAGCACACAGGATCTGCACCGATCTTCATGGTGATCCCTGCATGCTCATATCATAGGGCTAGCATGTAATCTGATGTAATCAGAGCATGAGAATGTCCCAAATTTGTCATGTAAATACACAACACATATCTTTGTACCTCCCCTTTTTCTTGGATCACCTCTTTCTCCTGTGATGAACAGTGCAAACAACAATGTGTCTATACTACATTACTTTACTTTAACAAAATAAGGGCTTTCAAGAATATTTTCAGATATAATAGAACTTGAATCTTATTAACCAAATTGATTATGAAAGAGGTGCTGAAATCCTGTTGATTAAGGCAGGCATGTCCAAACTTCAACCCTCCTGATGTTTTGGACCACAGCTCCCAGAATTCTAAGTTTAGATTGCCAATGACAAAGGACTGTGGGAGTCACAGTCCAAAACATCTGGAGGGCCAACGTTTGGACATGCCTGGCTTAATGTATAAGTTGCACTAGAGAAGCCCCACTGAATCAGAGGGGATTGGTGAGTCAACTCGTCTGCAAGTGTCATTATTCAAATAGGTCTACTCTAGCAATTAAATACTTTAGCACAGTAAATTCTAAATACAATAGGCCCGTTTCAATCAATGGAACATGGAGGAGTTAACTCACCAAATCCCCACTGATTCACTGGATCTACTCTAGTGCAATTTACTATGCAAAGCAACGGGATTTCAGCCTATACAGTGTTTTATTTATCAAGATTCTCATTATTTCACTAGTTTTGAACTGCCTAGATTTTAAGTTTGCAAAGCCATCCATTCTTTCATGAAGGTTACACAACCAGAGAGAAACACTAAAAATTACACAGCTGCCTCTGTCCCACAAAATGGGCAATGTCTGAGGACTTGGGGACCAACAAAGAGTCCCCAGGCTCTCCTTAATGGCTACACTGTAAATGGTTGAACACAGCACTTGAAAAAACATCAGACTGAAAGTGTCATGGTGGCTACGCCCAATCTGTTTCTGGGGTGGGGTGGACAAGTCCTAGAAAGAGAAAAACACCTTTTTGTCTTTTGTCCAAACAGTATTTGGGGACGAA
The DNA here is from genome assembly GCA_029282475.1 of Phrynocephalus forsythii. Taxonomy (NCBI): domain Eukaryota; kingdom Metazoa; phylum Chordata; class Lepidosauria; order Squamata; family Agamidae; genus Phrynocephalus; species Phrynocephalus forsythii. The sequence goes on from JAPFRF010000001.1 coordinate 142,829,843, forward strand.
GAAATCCTATATGTGTTTAGAATATGGGAGGCTTTGGAGTGACCCTGGGGAGTAAAGAAGTACTCCTGGGCCACATTCAACTCACAGGCTTCTCTTTACTTCTTCCTCCTCTAGATTCTGAATATATATTTGAGGAATATAGATAGTGCTGTATTCCTCTTGTAGGTTCTGGGTTTGGAGATTTTGAAAACAGGGGAATGAGGCATATACTCAGAAGCTCCAAATTTTACAAGAACCTTTCAATTTGATGACATCCTTAACATGAAGAGGAAGTGTCCAGATATAATAAGTACAAAACACCAGATTTTGTTATGGCTTTCTCATATTTATGGTTGTATAATATTAATACAGTATTAACAAATTGATAAGTATGATTTTTAATATATTAAAGTATTCTTGAACTAAATTTTTAAAATATATATCTATTACAATGAGAGAGCAAAATAGAAACAGATTTCATAAGAATCTGGAAAATTATTCTGAGACTACAGAGGGCTGTGCTATGTTGTTTGTCATTGTTCATTCATTGTATCCTCAGGATCTAAAACCTTACACATGTCTGGCACCTCTATCTGTATATATATATCAGTAGAAATGGAACAGAGCTGAAAGAAGAGGTTAAGGCAAGGAATGTGGTAGTTGTGGTGTAATCTAGTCCAACATGGCCAGGCTGGGGCCATTTTGCTGTTCCTTCTACAAGTAGGTAAAAACTTCTCTCTTCTGGGAGGGGGGTGTCTCCTTAGTGACCAGCTGTTTGAGAGGCATTTTGGAACGAATTGTTGTGCCTTCTTCCTTTAAATGTATTTGTAATATTGATTTTACTTACCATTTGTAATATATTTGCTTAATTCTTTTCTATAGAGTGCATACTTTCCACTTTTATCTTTTAAATGCTGTTTTTAATTATGTATGTCACCTTAAATCCTTTTTAGCACAGAAATGAGGCAAAATTATTTTAAATAATTAATAATTATTATTTTAAGTAAACAATAAATAAAACTGCTAACTAAAGAAACTGTAAAACAGCTGTAAACAAAAAATGATATCTATGGCATTATTCATATGTTTCACTATCTTAGGTTTTTGCTCTGATATCCAAACAGAACAAAGGCATGACTATAAATGTTTTAATAAATCGCAGGGAGGTTGGGGAAAATGAAGAAGTGTTATGGATGATGTGACTACAGTCTTTCTAAGATCCATTTATTATATTTTATCAACTTAAAATTTCACAGTGTCAATTCCAATTAATGTATAGCACTCCATTTAGGTCAAAATGTACAACAATTTACACAGTGCAGAAAATTGCTTCATCAGCTTGTGTCTCTAACTTTATCTGTAACTAGGATAACTTTGGGCTTTTATGGTGAAGCCTCAGCTTCAATAGTAAAACAGTTCCTTGAAATTTGGTGGAAAATGAAAGAGATGCCCAATCATTTGTTATTCAAATTTCAGGCCATAAAACAAGAGACAGAAAATTATACCGCTAGAGTGAAATTGATGCACATTCAACAAACTGTAAGAGCTTCTGAATATTTTCCAATTCCAAATCTGATTACAGTTGCTAAATATGGTTAAATCAAAGCAAGAGTTTTAATCTGAGGGAGATTATTAAACATTGGGACTATCATGCTTAAGTCTAAGAACACACTGAGGGCACTCGAGGATCTAAACTGAAGATCTAGATGTGCAGTTTTGTGGGGAAAATTGGGTACAACGGTGGGCACCAAAGACAACAATATTAAAGAGGAACAGTGTGGGAGGGGAAGCAGGAATTAGAAGCCACAAATAAAGAATGGTGCTGCAAGATACAAGGAAAGTTGAATAAAGACCAGACAGAAGTAGGATTCATTGACTCAGTACAGAAGGGAGTTGGCGATTCACCCACCGCACACAAGGTAGTTTCATTCTTACCATAAGGTAAAACAAAAATGCACAATGCCCTTCAGCCAACTTCAGCCATTGGTTCTCTTCGTTCTTACCCCAAAGCCAACATTCACAGCTTCTATTACTACATGAGAAGTGCAGGAGCAACAGCATATGTTTCCTGTCTTTTAGTCTACAGTTTTAAGGACAGAAAGAATAACCCACCTGTTCCTGTTGGAGAATGATCAGAACATCCAGTGGCAAGCAGACCAGCCACTTTTATGGCACCTTCAGAGGGGGTGCGCCTGTGCCCTCCTTGCTGGGCTTCCGATGAAACAGTTACATGTGTGGGAGTCAAAGACTGGTTGGGATCCTGCTTGAATCTTTCTATACGGATATTAACCAGTGGGTTACTAACGACTGGCAAAGGAGCTTTCACTCTCACAGGGCTGACAGGCATCTCATATACCACGATTTCATCACTGTCTGAGTGAAGCAGGGATCGTGTGGAGTTACATTCAGAAATGGAAGACAAGGACAGCAGCGTCAGAGAACTAGATGGCTCGCCCAGTAAAAAAGTGGGCTCCTCCTTCTTGAAAAGCTTCCTTGAAGGTGGGCTGGTACTCCGACAGGAGCGCCCAGCCCTCTGGAAGATACTTTCACGTTTCTTCTTCTCTTCCTTTGGGACCTCTTGCTCATCCTGGGCTAGCAGCTGGCACCTGCCAGCCTCCAAAAGGTCAAAGCCCAGGCCAGCAGCAGCAAGCACTGCTCCACAGCCAAGAAGGGCAAGCTCACACCTTTTCTGCTGGGAACTGCCATGTTTTAGGCTGTTGGTGGGGGTGAGCTGAGGGGTGCTTGTGGCAGAGTTCATAGGAGTGATCTCGTCATTGGCATCACTTGACTGGCCATCCCAGTCCTCGTTCTTCTGAAATGGGATGCAGAGATATGATTGGTTAGACCCAGGGGAATGTAGCATCTTGCTCTCTCCATTTTGTAAGGAACCACAATCTTCATTTTCTGCAACAACAACACACAAAAAAAAAAAAGAGGCACTGACATTCCAACTAGGTCAAGTTGTGAAATTTTGTTGAAATAATTAAGAGATGGGGTGCAGATTTTTTTTAAAATAATTAAGGGATGGGGAGTTGTGGGTGATGAAGCAAGAGCGGAGGAGGCTTGAGAGCAGATGGAGGAAGGATTGGACAGAATCAAATTGGGCTGCGGTTGGTGCATTGACCGGACGCTATGTCAGAGTGATCAGGGACGCTACAAGATCCTTTGCCTCCCTGAGAATTGATGGGGCCTTGAATCGCCAGGCAGAAGAGAGTACTTCAAGGGCCAGATACAGGGGAGTGGTATCAGGAGACAGAGATCTAGTCTCGTATGGTCCCAGAGGCATTTGGTGGGGCCACTGTGAGATACAGGAAACTGAACTAGATGAGACCCTGGTCTGATCCAGCATGGCTCTTCTTATGTTCTTATGTTAGTCAAAACCATAACAATATTGTCATAATGGCAGCTTGCCAGATTTTGAGTTAAAAGCTATTGGAAGTTACAGAAAGCACAATAACAGAATTTCATACTAAATTTTATTCTTGTGTTCCAAGCCTCTGTATCAAAAGAAAGGATTGTTTATAATTGGAAGCAAAAGGTAAACAACTGAAAGAACTATAATGCAGGGAGATAAGTCACACACAGGAATTCAACTTATAAACACACTATACCACGTGCACCAGTACCAACAACAACCATCATGGATTTCCTTTCATAGGTACAAACTGGGACCAGATTGTCTGGCGTGGGTGAGAACATTATTTAATAATTCTCCTCTGTGTGTTTTTAATATATTTAAAAGTTAAAATATGTTTTGTATATTCTTACTTTTAGCAAATTATATATTTTTAGAGATGCATTCTATGTTTTAAAATATGTCTTTAAAAATATGAATTTTTAGAATTTAACTAAAACATGATTTTTGGCATTTTATTGTATTTTTATGCTCCTGCATTTTAGATTGAATTCCAATTTAAGTATTTACCTGCAACTTAAGCTTAGTTTTCACAGATACTTAAGCTTTTATATCTCCAGTTTTTCTATAGTTGTAAGACTTTTGGATGATTTCAATGCTTGAAGTATTTTTGTGCATTCAGAACAGAGAAGCAATGCAGATAAACAAAACCTTCTAGAACCAGACAAGCTCATTTTGCCTGCAATCACTGTCACAATGAAATATTTATACCTTTGTACCCAGAAGAATTTTGATTTGATTCAAAACATTGTCCGGTGTGATTCTGAAATTAGCCATTTTGGGGATAAATTGCAGCTGTGATGAACATAGGATTCTGATCCCCCCAGGGGTCTAACAAATTCTATAGAGCCCCTAGAAAGATGTCAGAATCAAATAAATTACTGTACTCATGCAAGGCCAATCGGGACATTAGCTGAGGGATTTTAATGATTCTACATTTGCACTTGACAGTCTCAATCACACAAAGTGACTTGACAGCTCTGGGAGGCAGTAACCAATTGATCCAAGTCAAGGTCAATAAACCAAATAAGTTTGTTGTGGTTATATCTATAAAATATATTAGGTCACAAATCAAATATACAGCAATGTATTTGCATAGATGGATGAGATCCATGCAGGTAATCCAGAGCAACTAAATTAACAGATACTTTACCCATCTCTGCAAGGCTTGTAAATCCTAGAAAAGGATTTATGGTTCTCTGAACTTTTCCTAGGTTTGGAGCACTGGATGACCACTGTCTGGATCCATCTACCAGAGACTTTAACCTAAAAGAAAAGAAAAAATTGTGTAAAATGTAGAAGTATTCTCTTTTTTTTCTTTTCTAGTTTATGACTGACTGTACAGATTAACACTATGAGTGAGGAAATTTATTCCATTTAGTTACTTAAATAATTCAACATCAGCCCTCACCGCCAGCTCACAGTTAAAAGAATGAACAAATTCATAAAATGTAAAACTGAAATAACAAAAAGACATTGAAGCAGCAGCATTTGATGTATATTCCAGCCAAACCAATCATACAATATCTGAAATTAGTAATTCAACATAATGAAATGGTTAGGCAAACAAAAAGCACAGTGCTCTGCCTATATACCGCCCCATACCACTTCAAGTAGTCTTTGGGCAGTTTACAGTTTTTTTAATAACAGTATGCAGACTACACATTCCTCTGCCCTGAGCCCCAGCAAGCTGGGTACTCATTTTACCGACCTCGGAAGGATGGAAGGCTGAGTCAACCATAAGCCAGCTAGCTACCTGAGGTTGAACCCCAGGTCATGAGCACAGTTTTAGCTGCAGTACAGGCATTTAACCACTGTGCCATGAGGCTCCGTCCTAACGTCTTCATCTGTGGCCAGAAAAGAGAGTGGACACCAGGCTACAGTAACTCTTCTGGGGAGATAAACAGAGAATGCCTTCTCCCAGTCACTGCATGCTGACACTTCAATGGTGATGAAGCTCAAGAGGAGGGCCTCCAATGAAAATTAGATGCACAAGAGGTCTCAAAAGGCATGGAAGGTAAAAGTCATTTTTAGGGAGTCAGGCAACAAGTGAATGAGGGTTGTATAGGTAGCCAAAAGAACTTTAAACTACAGCATGGCAGTACACTGTCATTTGAATGAGCCTGGCCAGTAACCTGGCAACTCTGTTCTGTATAAGGTTTTAGTAAATCTTTAAGCCAGGAATAGGGAACCTTTAGTACAATCTCTAGCATAGTATAATTCTCAATGGTGGTGTGATATTTGTTAGAAGTATTTCGCATACACAACACTTCTCTGGATTTTTTTCTGGAAGCCAATGTAAACAGTCCAAATGTTGGATTTAGCTTAGTCATTTAAAATAGTTCACTGAGCTGGCAGTTCTTTGAATGTATTTCACTTACATGCCAGAAAACATGAACAGAAAGAAAAAAATATTTCCTCTGCTCCTCCTAGTATGAACAGGTGGAATGCAGCTTTGAATGTTATCACAGAGGCTCATATGTACCTGCCAGTGCTGGTAGCGACAGCCCTTAATGGAGAGGGCTGAATACTGAAGGCTCTGTGATGACTCTCAAATAACTTTGTTTTCATAAACAGTCATTTTAGCTTTAGTGAGTGAGTTGGTAGTTTTTTTTTGTTTGTTATCTGCTCTAGCTGCCGATTATAACGGTGAAATATAAATACTGAAATAAATATGATAACTGTTGAAATAACACAATTAATCTTCCATTTAAGTGTGTCATATGTCTGGGCAAGGTAGATTTACTGAAGTTTTTTGACACTGCAGAAGTTAAGAATTTGTTTTACTTACCCATCCTCACATGTGATTAGCTCTTTATGACAAAGTGAGCTTGGGCCCCACGTACGACCTTTCTTTTTTTGGCTTCTTTTCTCTTCTTCTCCTCCTTCCTCCCGTTTCTGAGATACAGAGTTCCGGCCCCACGTTCTAGAGCTTTCATTAGGAGTTACTGGAGGTGAGGTGGAGAGAATAACAGAAGGAAAATGAATAAGTACTTACAGAGAAGCTTTGCATCAGGCACTGCTTTGTGCAGAGCTAGCAGAGAAAAGTGATAATTCCTAAAAAATACTATACTCTGGATTCATGTTTTTTGTACTGTATTTTAATCTAGTTCTGATATAGAACTGGTAGCATAATATTCATTCCTCCTATAATGGTAAAGGTATATGCGTAGTTTGCTGCTGGGCAAGGGAAGGCGTTTATGTGTGGAAGGATAACCACTTAACATTTTCTTTTTTAAAAAGAACAAATATATATTGTAGGAAATATAATGATTATGTTTTTTAAAAGGAGTGGAATGGTAAAGCCTTGGTACGTAAGAAGAGAGAAAGAGACAGAAAGTCTTTAAGGAGATGGAAGAAGGGTATGAGCATATATTTGTCCTTTGCTTTTTCCCCTTCTTGGATAGTTCAGTCACTAAGCTTCAAATCTGGGTCTCAAATCTTAGTATATAATAAGCCACAGTTAGCATTCCCTTTCACTTTAATATGCTGCAGACAGGGCCAAGCATGAGAAAGGCTGCTAAATAGAATTCATATCCCCAAGAGGTCAGCATAAACCTCATAATCAGATTAAAAACATTAACTATGTTAAAACACAGACAACATTACATATATCTAGTACATCTTTGTTGTCTTGGTATGCTGTCATGTTGCTTCTCACTTGTGACAACCCTAAAGAAAGAAAAGATGTCTCTTTGCATACACAGCTAAATGAAGAAGTAATGAGGAAGGGAAAAAAAACCTTTCTGAGCACTGTTAAACTACACCAGCGTTAATGAAAAAATGGATCACTGTGAATTTCTGTAGTGCCCACACTGATATCATGTGCAATAGAGATTATGTAATCGTCAGCCATACAGAGCTTCACCTTGGATTCCTTACTGCAATTTATACACAACCCGGCACAACATTTCAGTCTTTTTTCAGAAAACCAGGGTTTGTAGGCCACTGAAATAAGACAGCCCCAAACTGGAAAGGCTTTCTTAGGGAGAAATATTTTGATACCACAAAATTTTAAAAAACTCACAACTATGCCTCTGTAAGAGAAGCTTCAGAATGCCAAGAGAACAAACTACAGAGACGTTGGAACAGGCACTTAGTTGTTAAAGGCACACTTTAAACAACAATGGCGCTTCTGAGTGCAAATAGAGCTGCGGGTGATCAGAGAAGCATGAAAATGAAACGGAATCCAAATCAAAAGCACTCTTGCAAGAAGTCTTATGGAATTCTCTTCCAAATGAGAACCTGAATCACAGCCATCTATTGGTATCGGTTACATTTTATAAACATCGCTGTTAAGACTGAAGGAAGGAAAAGTGCTCACACTGTATGGCCCTGAGTCTGGGAATAATGGTAGGACTGGCAGGAGGGCTGAAGGAGCTACTGATCAAGCTTTTCCTTTTATCCATGGTAGGAGATGCCTGGACAGTGAACTTATGTTGGAAATCTGCTAACGAAACAAAACTTGGTAATTATAATTAATAATTATAAACTACATATCTCACTTTGTACTTTTAATAAACACAGTTTTTTACTTCAACAATACTGCACCTATCTCTGGGAAAACCAAAGTCCATAGGGGCAATCACCAGTTTTATAAATGCATGCCATTTCCTAGAAAGACTCCAGGTCTATAGATGTGCTAGTTTTAATATCTGTAACATTTACCCAAATCATGATAAATGTATCAGGTTTTAAATTTTATTTTTAATTTAACTTTTTGCCATTATAGTCAAGGTACCATTTCTGCAGAACATCACTTATTTTATGGTACACACAATTAAAAGTATGTTTAATAGTTACACGGGAAAGGAGTATTTGGCAGGTGCAATATTTACGCATGTAATAAATCTGTTTGCTATCCAATTATTAAATTGTGCTGGAGTCTTGCCTTCTTTTGCAAGGACCCATCCTAACTGACTGTGAACATAATAATAATAATAATAATAATAATAATAATAATAATAATAATAATAATAATAATAATAATAATAATAATAATAATAATAATAGGATTTCTATACTGCACCATCTGGCAGCACAGCCACTCTGGGCAGTTTACAAAATATCAAATTTTTCCGGCTATAAGACGCTGTGGCACATTAGACCCCTCCCCCCACATTTTTAAGACCCACAAATTTAAAAAATAATAATAAATCCTCTTGCAGCCCTCCCCTGCCCCATCCCACCCCATGGTGTTTCCTTTACTTTCTGTGTTCTGAAGACTCCTCTTGCTTTGTTTTTGCAAGGACTCGATCTTTCATTTTTGTAGGGAAATGCTTCGGGGTGGAGCAACCCATTAAGGAGTTCATTTTCACGGAAAAATGAAGGGTCTGATCCTACAAGAACAAAGCAGAGAGGAGGGCAATCAAGTGCTCCTGAAAAGAAAAGAAAACAGCAAGGGGTGGGTTAGAGGAGAATTTCTCCTCCACCCCCCCCGCTGTTCCCACCCCAAGCTTTTTTCCCCCCTTTTCTTTCCAGAAGCACTTGATTGCCCTCTTCTCTGCTTTGTTCTTGTAGGATCAGACTCTTCGTTTTTGCCTGAAAATGAACTTTCAGTCCTTACAAAAACAAACAAGAGAGGAATCTTCAGAACATAGAAAGGAAGTTGCAAGGTCAGTTGGGCTTCCCCTCTACCCCACCCCAACCCCCAGAAAGGCTTACTTCTGTGTACTGTATACAGTGCCCCTTAATTTTCCATGCCATGGTTTTAGGGGAAAATAGCATTGTATACATAGAAAAATACGCTACATCATAGAAATGAAATATACATTATAAAACAACATAACAAATAAATAAAAAGACTACATCGACATTAAATAACTAGAAAGGAAATGTGGAAGGCTTTTGCAAGAACATATAACAATGAATTATGAATTAACCCATACCACAGCTCTATCAAGCTCATTTGGTGAAAAGAACATGGAAGGACTGCTTTAGTGGAATTACTTTAGCGGAACAATGTTGTCAGCTCTGCTTCCACCTCATGTTATGAGTATTTGCTAGTTTTATATTCATGATAAAAATGTGTAAGTAGCATTATCCAGTGCAGAGGATAAAGCTCGTACACCATATATTCTGCATAGCCGACTCTTCAGAGAAAAATTACAGTATAGTATATGTTTTTTGGACAGGGATAGTTTTACTCAACCAAGCTGCACTGGAACACACCAGAAGGGAGACTGATGCGATTGCCATCTTTTAATTTGAGACGGTTTCTTCTGAACTTGCCCATGCGTTTTTTCACACGGGGCTTCTCCTGGTAGAGCTGGTGGATCATTATGTTGAGTTCTCTCTCTAAGACGTCAATCTCTCGTTCTGCCAGTTCCTGCTCACGCTGCCGCAACAACTCCTCTTGGTTCTTCTGCTGAACCGCGGCTCGGGTTAATTCTTCTTCCCATGTTTGCAGTTCCTAAAAGGAAGCATGGCAAAAAATTCTCAGCATCAGTGTGATAACAGTTTCTCAGGCAACACCTAAAATCTATATCAGCTAAATCAGTGATGACAGGTTGCTGTTACTGCTACTGCTTTTACGTTTTGAGCTCCATGAATAAAAAGTTGAGAACCTTGGAGAGCGGCTTGTAGGCAAAACAGTATTATTATTTAGAGCTGCTCTATCTGAAATCAAGATAGCCATTACCAAGGATATGGCTATACAGTAGGGCCCCGGTATCCGCGGGGGATTGGTTCCAGGCCTTCTCGTGGGTAATGAAAACCATGGATAATAGAGAACACCAAAAAGCTTGCTTTATGCTGCAGTTTTGTGACAGTAGCTTGCTTTAGAGCTGCTGTTTGTGACAGTAGCTTGCTTTATGGATGCTGTTTTATGATAGTAGCTTGCTTAACAGCTGCTGTTTGTGACAGTAGCTTGCTGATTTATTTATTTACTTTTTCCCTGCCAACCGTGGATAACGAATCAGTGGATACAGGGGTCCTACTGTACTAACAGCAGGCAGCAGGCTAGTGTGGGCCACACTGGAAGGGTCAAGATTGATTAGAATGATCTAATCAAGCCTAACCATTTGCACATAAATTCCTGCCAATACAGTGAAGTGACTTAATAAGACTCAAAATACTACATTTTTACTCTGCTTCCATCAACACCAATGACCATATATTTGGGGTACAATGTATAATATTCAGTCTCTTTTTGCATCTATGGAGACTGGCATTGTTATTTGTCTGTTTATTTGAGAAATGGAATGATACTATTAGTTTTCACAAAGTCCATAACAAGCCACTTGAAATATTAATTTGTATACATAAATGCTGTTTTATTATTTATTTATTTATATTTGTTGCTTTAGCCCTTCAGCTATCCCATTACTGTATATGCGGCATCTAGTTCTTTTCTAATCTGATACACAGAACTTGATCTCCTTGCACACAGAAGGTTCCTGGCAATGTTACTGATTTGCTGTGCATTCTAATTCTAAGCTATGCCCTTATTTTAAAACACCTGATATTTTTAAAAAATTGTCCTGCATTTGGAATAACCAACCTGGAAATAAGGAGAAATTTCCTGACAGTGAGAGCCATTAAACAGTGGGACGGCTTGCTTCCAGATGTTGTGGGTGCCCCATCACTGGAGGTTTTCAAGAAAAATTGAACAGCCATCTGGGATGGTATGAGGTCTCTTGCCTTGGTCAGGGGGTTGGTTGGACTAGGATATCTCCAAGGTCCCTTCCAAACCTATGATGATTCTATGATTCCTTTCTGGCTTCCCTTTCCCTTGTCTGCTAAATTTTACTTTCCTACATTGTCATAGTTGTTTTACAGTCTACAATATAATGTCTGAAATTCTGTTGTCCTCACTTGCACTAATGTAAAGCTGATGACAACACCAACAGTGGGTTTTCATTTTTTAATTTCATTTCATTATTTCATTTTTTATTTTTGAAATCGAGCATTTCCAACTTTTTGTCTTCGAACTTCAAAGGTTCTTGTGTAATCTCTGTTATCGTCAGGGAGGAAGGTACAAGAAACGAGGCGGAAGTCTTTGTTTCTTGCTCTTCACTAAATGTGAAAACAGCCTATAAAATTTAGAATTTAAGAAGTCTGTGTGTATAAATACAAAAGGAGCCAAGAAATAACATGTCCACCAGAACAGTAAGTATAAGAATGTTGCATGCTTCAAGAGTTAGTGACTCACCTCTTCTTTGGCTCTGAGTTGATCAAACATTTCTTGGATCTCAATTTTCCAGTCTTCTTGCAGAGAATGGAAGGAATCCACAGGCATTTCAAAAAACCCAGACTCCTCTATGTTGGTTAGATGGTTCAAAATATTTGCAAAGGATGGTCTTGAATGAGGGTCAGCATTCCAGCAATCTAATCAGAACAAAAACATTCTAGCTCAGAAGCTACAGAAGTTATCCGTAGAACCACTCTCTTAATTATTGATATCCTAATCCACTTTTGATATCCGACCTCACTTCAATGCACCTACTGTTCAATAAATTTCTACTTGTTTGGAGTAAACTTAGCTACAATACCTAAATCCCCTTCTGCACAAAAGTTATTCATTCTCTAGATACACACACGTGTTTCACAACCAGCCAAACAGATACCCTACCCATGTTTCTCTTATATCATAGGCTACCCTATAGAAATACGGAATCATGAATTTGGAAGGGGCCTACAAGACCACAGAGCCCAACCTCCTGCCCAATGCAGGAATACAGATCAAAGGATATCTGCCAAGTGGTCCCCTACATTTCTCTTGAATGCCTCCAGTGGTACAGCACTCACCACTTCTCAAAGTAATTGGCTCCCTGTACTGCTGTAACAGATGAGAGTCCCCCCCCACCATATTCAAATGCAATCTGGTTCTTGTATCTTGAACCCATTGTTGTGTATCCTGTACTCAGAGAACAGATCCTGCTCCTCCTCTGTATGGCAGCATTTCAAGTACAGTGGTACCTCTACTTATGGGCGGCTCTACTTATGAGCAATTCGACTTCAGAGCGGAAAACCATTGGCGTTTTAACTGCTGCCTTACAAATTTTAGATGCAGTCTTCTCTACTTACACATTTTTAATTTTTTTAAAAAATTATTTATTTATTTTTAAAATATGGCTGCTCTACTTATGAGTTGTTCGACTTATGAGCATGCATTCGTAAGAAGAGATACCACTGTATTTAGAAAGGGCTATCCTATCCCCCCGTCGTCTTTTTCTCTAAGCTAAACATGTCAATTTATTTCAGTCTTATTCTCACATGGCCTGGGGGAGCTTCCTCAAGATCTTCCCTGTAAGCCCCACAAATTTGGAGAGATTTTGGGGTTCAGGGGGGTTGAATTACCCAACTGCAAAGAGGCCCCCCAGGAGAAACATTGTATTTTCATTTTGTGCCCATCTCTAGTGGGAACTAGTACTTGTGGGGTTTGGAGACTAGACCTTTGTTAATGTAGTCTAAATTAGCATTTGCCATTTTTGCAGCCGTATCACACTGTGGGCTTTCAATTTACAACAGAGATCCTTCTCACATGTAGTATTACTGAGCCAAGTATTCCCATTTTGCAACTGTGCCTTTGGTTTTAATCTCCTAGGTGTAGAACTTTTGCACTTATCACTGTTAAATTTCATTAGCTTGCTAATCAGAGTATCATGGGGCACTTTGTCAAACATTTTCTTGAGGTCAAAATATACTATGCCTACAGCATTCCTTCAGTCTATCTGGGAGGCTACTCAATCAAAAAAATGAGATCAGATTAATCTGGCAAGACAAACTGATAAATGCCCACCTACAGATATCAGACTCACTAACAATATCACAGTTAATACTGAATATAAAAAATTGTGTTCCGTCATTTGTAACAACAAAAATAATTACAAACTAGCATGTGAAATTTTTAAAAAAGAGCCATGTATATGCTGCTTCTAATTCAGGATACCCGGGTTGACTTTTTCTGACTCCACGTCATTGTTCATGCTAAATTCCAATATTTCAAAAGCAAAAAGATTCAAAGTAGCGTATGCAAACTGATCATCCTTATGCAATGAAGCAAATAATCAACTTATGCTAAACCTATGGTGTTTTTAATTGTGCACTTGATCTTAATTGTTTTAATTATGAGACTGATTTTGATTTTAATGAAATCAGTGTTAAATTTGATTTTCCTTCTCCATGTGTGCTTAAAAACACACAACTGTAAGCCATCTCAAGCACTACTTTCTAGTAAAAAGACAGAGTATAAATGTAATGAACAAAAACAAATACTTGTCTTTTTTAACTGGAATTTATTTTCCTGGTTCAATAGTGACAGTGTAACACAGTAGTTGCTACTGCTGATGTGGCTAGGTTACATGGCATACAAAACAGCACCACCAATAACAGTACTATAATGTAAATGAATTAAATTGTGTGAGAGGGCATATCATATCAATACAGTGACTACTGTATTTTATTTTATTTCATCTATGCTGTTTTTCATTACTTTCTTACTTAGCATCAGGAACTTCAATTCTAGTATTCAATCAAGAATATTTATATAAAACTATTTAATTTGTTTTAAGATGTCTAATTGGTTCAAAATAGGTGTGCACATTATTCTTTATTTAGACTCCAACTTCCAAAATTCATCATTCAAGCAGTTCAACATACACCTAAATCAGGCATGTCCAAACTTTGGCCCTCCTGATGTTTTTTTGGACCACAACTCCCAGAATTCTAAGCTTGGATTGCCAATGGCAAAGGACTGTGGGAGTTGTGGTCCAAAACATCTGGAGGGCCGAAGTTTGAACGTGCCTGACCTAAATTGTGGTCTCCTTGAGGAACTCCCAGCAACCACAGTGGGTAGCTTTTAGAGATGGCCTTTTTGTTTCAGAGGTGATCAGCTTCCGTAACAAAATGAGGGAGCCCAGCTGACGTTCGGAACCAGAGCAATGAAATCAAGCAATCCCTTAGGTTGTGCTGGAGCGGCACGGGTGAAACTCCAACAAGGAAAAAGCCTCTGACATGTCATCTTTCCTTCTCACTAGCACTGGCCAATCAGACAGGAAGGTGGGATGATGCATTTCCCTGCACAGCTCCTGATGGGCAAGCGCCAGGGAGAAGAATAGATGATGCATCAAAGGCTTCTTCCTCATTGGGAGTTGTGCCCTGCACTGCCCCAGCTCAAGGTAAGGGATTGGTTGATTTCATTTCTCCGGTTCCAAACGTCAGCTGGGCTCCTGCGTTTCATTTCAGAAGCCAACCACTTCCGAAATGAAAAGCCCATCTCTAGTATCTTTCTTTTTCAATTGGAAACTAGGATTGAGTTCAGTCTATCCTGAGCCATCAGGTCTACCAGTGTTGACGTCTGCCTTGTAGGCACAATGTAGGTGTCTGAATGGCAGGTGTATCTAACAGAATGAAGAATTTTGGGGTTTGGGATCCCAAGAACAAAAAGTGCACATGCCTAGTTCAAAAGAGTGGTATAGAAAAAGGCTCTTAACTGCAGTAAGAATGTTAATACTTTTTTCTTGTCCACTGCTAACCAATTCTTGGCAGTGGGTTATACAGATACATCTTGAGGTAGAATGTTCATAACAGATAAAAAGCACATGAGAAATTGTAAAATGAAATATTATTGCCAATGCAATGCATAAGTGAGCAAACAAGACGACCATGGAGACAGCTTATGGCTTTTTCCTTCCCCAGGTTGAATCTGCCATTGCATTTGTATTATTATTATTATTATTATTTTATATTTTATTTTGAATATTTTACCTCACCTTTCTCCTTGGAAAAGGACTGTATTAGCATTGTTCTAATACAATAATACCTTAGTTTACGAGTACCTTGGTCTACGGGTGTTTTGCAAGATGAGAAAACATTTCTGATGAATTTTGCCTTAATTAACAAGCAATGTCTTGCAATACGAGCACTGGAGCAAGTCACATCACAAGTAAGCCAACTGAGACTCTCTCTCTCCCCCCTCCCTCCTTGCTGGACTGTGCGTGATTTTCTGGAACGTTCCCTCTCAGGCAAGCCTCAAAAGCAAAGGGAACAGAGCTGGTTTTCAAAGGACAGTGCTTATTAGGGTTTCATTTCTATTTCTATTTCTATTGTCTTCAACATTCTTTATTATTTTTCAAACCATTTCTAGTCATGGGGCAGCTAGTCAAGTATGTATATGCTACAAATTGCACTTTATTACTGTCACATTAAAAACACAGAGTAAAATCTAGCTATTAGTCCCAAGCAGAGCAGATTCCACAGCCAAGTACCTAAACCATGGCGTTGACATGAACTTCCAGTCAACTTCTTTTGTGAGTTTTGGCATTTTTCTTGTATAGTATGTTCTGGAACAAATTATGCTTGTAAACTAAGGTGTTACAGTATATGAAATTCTTTTCAGAAAAAAGACAGGATGCTCACTGTTGTCAATGAAGCCCACCAGTATAACTCATAAGAAAGCAAAATCAAAACTGGATCAAGAATTAAGGAAGGAAACAACTAAGAGGCATCATAAAAACAATCTATTTTCATCACCACATAGTGTTATAACTTAAAGATATGGACACGTTCCCTGTATGTTTCTCACCTCCAAAATAAATAACAAAAATATTTAAATACACCTTTTGTGTTTTTAAAAAACACAAATTAACTTCACTCTCAACCCAATTTTTGAAAGAGAAATTGGACATTGTATGTGGCCAATACATGGGTTCAATTTGTCATGTTTCGAGAAGGATCTCTAAACTTTAAGTGATACTTCAACACAAATGTTACAGAGCGACATTTTCCTGCTCAGGAAAGATGCCCCTTTGTTGGACATTCCATTATGTTCTCTCTCTCTCTCCCCCTCTCCCCCCCCATGTCCCACATTTCCACGTCTGCCAAGCATACGTTGTCCTTTCTATCTTGCCTTGGAGCTCTCTTGCTTCTTTGTCTTCTATCAATATTTGATCTTTCCAAGCCATCTGATACTTCTTACTTGTGTGTTTTGGGTATCCAAGAATGGACACCTGGATAACTGAGTTCACCATTAAAAAAATCTGATCATGTTATAAGGGAACATAACACCACAGTAGGGAGGATGGGAAGTCAAACTGTATTTGTCTCAAGTAGATGATCATGCTAGTCTGTTGCAGCAAAAGCAGAAAAGAGATTGTAGCACTGCAAAGGATAAAATGTGTTATTTGGCCTAAAATGTTGTGGCATGTTCTCTAATTTATTACAAGCGTGATTAAACTGGTATAGCTGTATTTACAATCTGCATTAGTTGTTTCCTTTTATTACAACTCCTGAATTTACACTGCAATCCTATGTGTCCTTATTTACAACTTCTATGCATCCAATGGAGGCTATTTAAAATAATGCCTTTCTCATGGAGCACTTTAGTCCTACTCCCTCCATGACCAGCTCTACTGCCATGCATATGTGAAAATCAATGAATATGAAGATGAGAACTTCCTATGTCTTATATTCCTATAGGAACTTTGTGGTATAGCAGCTAGTCAGGTTTCCATCCTTCAAAGGTCAGTAATAATAATAATAATAATAATAATAATAATAATAATAATAATAATAATAATAATAATAATAATAATAATAATAATAATAATAATAATAATAACAAACAACTTTGTTTTTATGCCGCCTTTCTCCCCAGTAAAAGGAGTACCCAGCAAACAGGGTGGTGGGGCAATTTGTATAATTAAATTATAAGCCACCCAGGGAGTGCTTTAAGCACTCTGTGGCAATATATATGCAGCACACTTTGTTTTTGCTTATATTGTTGGACTCATCATATAAATGTATTGCAAATACATGCTACAAACAATCATACAACTATACATGTAGACATCACCAGATGGTCAATACAGAAGTCAAATGGACATGAATGGAAGCAGGAACTGGAAAATCTGTATTATCTACATCAAAACAAGACCAGGAGCAGATTGTGGAACTGATCATGAACCATTAATATCCAACATCACAATAAAACTGAAATTAAACAAATCCTAGTAGCAAAGTGCAATTTAAACAAAATCCTGATTTGCAGGATTTCAGTGTTAGGAAAATTGTATTCCAAGCACCTCTTGGTCCGTCTGTCTGATTGGATGTCGGCGAATCACCTCCTAAGTAAAGAACAAGTTGGGTTTTGCCCAGGATTTTCCACCCTAGACCAGACACTAGTTCTGACTTTTTTAGCTGAGAAATATTATCTCCATTTAAAAGGAACACTATATGCTTCATTCATCGATCTCCGAGAAGCATTCGATTCTATTAACAGATCCTTTCTTTGGAATAAACTAAAAAAATTAGGCATTGATTCACACCTATTGTTTTTGATCCGTAAACTACATTCGACAAACACATGTCAAGTATGTCTAAATCATAAAGGGCACTTGCCTGGGAGCTTCGCTATCACCAAATGTGTTAAACAGGGCTGTATCCTGGCACCATGTCTTTTCAATATTTTTATGTCAGACGTATCTTTACATTTAGCCAAGGCAGTAAATCATGCCCCCAGGATGAATGCTCATCCAGTTCCAATATTATTGTATGCAGACGATACTGTACTCTTATCTATTTCAAGGGTAGGGCTCAAGCATTTGCTGACTGCCTTTGCTGAATACTGTGTAATTAATAATTTATCAATCAACACTGAGAAATCCAAAATTTTAGTATTCTCCAAAGGCTGGAAGAATCGAACTTGGGAACTCGAAGGCAAACCTCTGGAACAAGTTAGAACTTATAGATACCTGGGCTTTCTTCTTCACTACCGACTTAACTGGGCATATCACTGGAAGTCCACAATAACCACTTCAAAGAACCAATTGCTTGCAATCTCCACATTCCACTATCATTCAGGGAATCAGTATGTGCCAGCCGCAATCCAGGTTTTTAAAGTAAAAATAACTAATCAACTCCTTTATGGAGCTCCAATTTGGATCAAGGTTGCTAATTTTGAGGTGGATCGAATAGCAGCTATTGTTTTGCGTCGAATTTTGGGTCTTCCGAATACAATCAGTTTATCAACAATATGCGGCGAACTTGGACTACATTTCCCATCAAATGTAGCCTGGATGGCTACAGTTAAGTACTGGCTGCACCTCCACTTTCATATACGCCCCAATTCTTAGTTAAATGATTTACTGAGAGATGTTTACACTTCAAAATGGCATCAGGACATCACCACCAAAATAGCATCCATGGGAATAGATTTAGAACCCTTATCGGTCTGTTGTGAAAAGTATTTATATAATGTTATTTGCCAAAGAATTTGGGATATAGAAAGACAAACTATCATTGAGGGAAGTAACTCTATTTGTGCCCCTTTATATCATGGTCTACTTTCTGGTTTTGAGCAGGGAGCTAATTATTTCAGAAACCCTTTGGATCCACAGGGGCGTTGGGCCTTTATGTTGGCCCGACTAAATATTTTTCCTTCTGCTGTGACTTCCGGCAGATATTGTAGAATTCCTTATAAGAGTAAGTTGTGTTGGTTCTGCTGGTTAGAACCTAACTCGATCTTCCATATCCTGATAAGTTGTCCGGCACATCAGACCATCCGACAACAACTTATTGGAACCTTCATTTCTAAAATACCACCAGTACCAGAGATTATTACTACACGTCTTTTGGCAGATAAAAATCATCACTTGACAGATTCAGTGGCTAAATATTTATTACTTGTCTATCAGAAAAAACACTCCATTTCCCAGGTTAGACCCGTTTTAAGTATAGAGTAATTTTAGACAGCTTCTTTTATATTTATATTGATCCACCAAAGTATATCTGTACATTTGTTAATATATTTTATGCTAATAAAGTGAATTGAATTGAATTGAATTGAATTGAATTGAATTACTAAACTCAGTTGGTCATAAACCAGAACTGCCTATTGAAACCAAATACTGTATATTATTAGGGGGAAAATAAAAAAGACAATTTCTATAGAAAAAATGGGGGGGAAGCCTTGATAGAGACAGAAAAAACATTTAAAATGTAAAAGCCAGATGAGAAGAAAAGGTTCCCAAAAATAGGGCCAGAATCTTGAATGAAGTTTTTAGCAACAGTCAAACAGAGATGAAGAGAACTATTACAATAATCTGTGCAAAAATATTGAGAACAATGAAGGAAAAATTAAGACAGAGCTCTTCCAGAATATCCAAGAAACTATAAGGAAAATTAAGATAAGCTTAGCAATGCTGAAAAACTAACACAGGAGAACATTTTTTGACCAGGAGAAAATAAAGAGGTTAAAATAGAATGCAGGAGAGATAAAACTAAGACTATAGAAACACTCCTTTGACAAATAATTATATTAGGAAGAACCTGTAGTTCATCTAGAATGGTGGTCCCCACTTCTGTGGAAGCATTAGTGAAGAAAGAAATCACCGCCTGGGGAGGCAGGCTCCTCCCCTTTTCCTCCTAGCCCTCTTCCTCCTCCTCTTCTCACAGAGACTGAATCTGGAGGAGGAAGGCTTTAAGCAAGGATATGCGCAACTTTGCCTTTGAAATAAAACAATGGAATGTCTGAATCCATCCTCCTCTATCCAATCCACCAGCAGCAGCAAAGCAGCAGCAGCCACGGCGGGAGCGTCCTCCTCCTCCTCCTCCGCCCTCCTCCTCCTCGCCTCCACCACCACCAGCACAAAGTGATGCTCAGTGCGTCCTCCTCCTCCGCCCTCCTAAAACCTCTCCCACGGGCAGCCAATGGAAGAAGAAGGCTGGAGGAGCGAAAATGCGCTAACAGGACAGCAGGATTCATGCGGCTGCTGTCCCGGGCACTCTCTGCCACCTTCGCCTTTGATCACGCTGCGCGCCCTGGCCTCCTCCTCGTCCCCGTCGTCATGCTCCCTGGTGGCCTTTGCACGCCCGGTTCTTAGAGCTAAAGAAACCAGGCCTGGGTTCGGACAAAGGAGAGCCCCCTCCCCTTCCCCCTTCTTGGCTGGGATTCGGGTCCTCCGGCGCCTCCTTCCCTCTTGGATCCTTCGATATTTGTCAGTGGGTGTTGGGGGAAGGAAAGGACGCGGGCCGGGAGGAGGGGGAGAGGGAGGGGGCAAAGGGAAGGGGCGCCTCATAAGAGATAGGGGTGGCGGATTGGAGGCAGCCGGGCAGGCAGAGCATCTTCCGATCCTTCTTGGAGGCGCCCCCTCCAGAGTGTGTTCCAGCCTGGAGGGGCCTCCTCCTCTCATCATCATCAGCCCTCTTCAGCCCCGCTGAAGGAAGGGGAGGCGCGCGCCCTCTGGCACATGCTGCTCTGCCTTCTCGCCTCGCCCGGAGGCGGCGTTGGCTGAGGTCACGGAGGAGATTTGGAGTCTGCGGCCACTGACGCTGGTGGTGACAGGGCATCCTCCTCCTCCTCCTCCTCTTCCTCTTCCTCCTCCGGCCTCTTCTCCTGAGGGGGAGGAGAAGTTCAGGCGGGTGCGCGCGTGTGTGCCTGGATGCAGGTCATGGGGTGCGGGGTGGGACCACAGACTCAAACTCGGCCGCCCAGGCGGAGGAGGTGGAGGAGGAGGATGTGCCTGGCCAGCTAACGGTCCCCTTTGGTTCCTCGCTCTCTCTCCCCGCTCACTTCCCCCTACCCCCCCTCCCTCAACCCACCTCCTCCTCCTCCTCCCCCTGGAGGCTCCTCTCCGCCCGCTGCCTCCTGGTGGATAGCCTTCTTCTCCAGCCTTCCCTCTCTCACGTCCTCCAGCGGCGCCCAGCCCCGGCTCCTGCTATGGAGGCCCAGGCGGCCCGAGTCCCAGCAGCCCGTGGCCAGCCGGCCGGCGCGCCTCCTCCTCCTCCTCCTTCCATCTCGCCGCCCGAGGGACAGAGAGCGCGGTCATGTGGCTGCTGCCCCAGGCGCCGCCGCCGCACTTCGCCCTGGCCGACAGGAGGAGGAGGTTGGGGCCGCCCGCCCAGGAGCCCGGGCTCCCCCCCCCCGCCCGTCTACATGGGGTTGCGCCTTGACCCCCAGCCGGCGAGCGCCGCCGCCAGCTCCCGTGCCCCAAAAGGCAGCAGCCAGCCCCTGCACCCCCTCCTCCCTCCCCCCATCCCCCCCACCCTCCCCTGCCCCCTGCCCGACCCCGCCCCCATCTCCCCCTCCCCACCCCCATTGCATCCCGGAAAAATCATCAAATATTTTCCGGTCCGTGGGGACAAAAAGGTTGGGGAGCACTGATCTAGAAGGTCCACACTTCTGTGAAAGCATTAGGAAGAAAGAAATCACCAGAGGCAGATAGAATACCAATAGAGCTATCTAAAGTCACAGAGACTGAATCTGGCAAAAATTTAACAAGAATATGCCAACAAGGGGGAAAATATAACAATGGAATGTCTGAAAACATTCAATATACAATCCATTCTACAAAAAAGATGACCAGGAGTACACTAACTATTGCTCTAATTTCCCATGTGAACAAAGTGATGCTCAGTGTTGAAATAAAACCTTTAAAATTATATGGAGTGAAAATGCCTAACAGTGAAGCAGGATTCAAAAAAGAAGCAGCAGCACTTGAGATCACATAGCAACATGCCTCGCCTGAAGGAGACAGTGGTGAAGCCCACCCTAAAGAAACCAGGCCTGGCATCGGACAAATTGTTTCGTGACTGCCAATTTAATTTACCTTGTTGGTCCTTCTTTTTTGTCAGTGGCCCCCTTTTCTGACCACAGTATCCTGCTGGACCTGCCTCTCTGAGATAGGTCATTTTTGCTGTTTCAGCTGGTTCCGATCCTTCTGGAGGACCGTCCCCATGCAGCCTGGGGGGAGTTGTCTTATGGATACTCCCATGTGGGGTTCCGCAGGGGTCGGCCCTCTCTCACATGCTGTTCAACATCTATGTGAGGCCGTTGGCTGAGGTCATTAGGAGATTTGGAGTCTGCTGCCATCAGTATCCTGATGACACGCAGCTCTATCTCTCCTTTTCCACCCCTGCAGTTGAGGCTGTTCAGACCCAAAACCAGTGCCTAAATAAAGTCAATAAATGGAAACCAACAAATCAAATCAAATAAGACCGAGGTTATGTTCTTCAGGACTTCCCCTTCCAGTTATGGCAGCCCTCTCCCTAGCTTGGAGGGTATTTCCCTCCAGCTGGCGGATAGTGTCCAGAATCTGGGCGTGGTCCTGGACCCGGCTCTTTCTATGGAGGCCCAGGTGGCCGCCGTGTCCAGGACTGCTTTCTTCCATCTCCGACAGATCGCCCAGATTCGTCCATACCTTGACGGGGACTCCCTGAGAACTGTTGTGCAAAGCTCTGGTGATCTCGAGAATAGACTACTGCAACGCTCTCTACATGGGGTTGCCCTTGACTCTTTTATGCGACTCCAGTGGGTACAAAATGCAGCAGCCAGACTGGTGGCGGGTGTGCGTCGATATGACCACATCAACCCAGTACTGGCCTGCCTGCATTGGTTACCCACTGCATCCCAAATAAGATTCAAGGTCCTGGTTTTAATTTATTAAAACCCTCCATGGCCTGGGACCAGAATACCTGGCAGAGCGAATCTCCCAGCGATCAACCTCGGCCCGACCAACTAGAATGTCGCGGGCGCACTCACTTCGGGTGGCCACGCCCAGGAGAAGCAGTGGGGCGGTCACCTGCTCCCGAGCCTTCTCTGTGGCCCAGGTCTATGCTATGGAATCATCTCCCAGTGAGTTGATGCCATCTTGCCAGCCTTCAAAAAGGCCTTAAAGACCATGCTGTTTCGGGAGGTGTTTGGTGACTGTTAATTTAATTTAAGTTTAATTTTTTTCTTTCCCCCCTTTTCTGCCAGTTCTGCCCTGCCATCCTGTCATTTTGCTGTTTTTATTTTATTGCTGTTGTTATTTTATTGTGTATATTGTTTTGCATTGCTATATCAAATCTTATTTATTGTTTGTTTCTCTCTGTTGTAAACCGCCCGTGTTGAGGCCCGGAATCAAATTTTGCTTGTTTTGTGAAATAGTTGCAAACCAAAGTACTCATAAACCATAGTACCACTGTATATGCAAAACACATCATATGGGAAGCCAAGCTAGATTGAGATGAAGAAGTGAAAATGGATTAAATAAACAGCAGTAATTTAAAATTTGCCAAATACACCATCTTACTGAAAGAAAGCAGCAATTACTTGAAATAACTTTTAGTGAAAATGAAAGAAGAAAGTACTAAAGGAGGACAGCAGTTGAACATGAGGACCAAAATCATGACTATAAAAGCACTATGCAACTTTAATGATGAGAATGAAGTAATTGAATCTGTTCAAGAATTTGTATACCTTGGTTTAACCCTTAATCCAAACAGAGACTGCAGTCAAGAAATCAGAAGACTGAGACCTGGAAAGGCAGCAATGAAGGAACTAGAAAAGATCAAGTGTAAGGATGTGCCACTGGAGACCAAGACTGAGATCACCCACACTGTTGTATCACTATGTAAAGGCATGAAATTCTGACAGAAAAGAAATCTGGCCGAGAGAAAAAAATAATTCATTTGAAATGTGATGCTGGAAGAGACCTTTGGAAATACCCTGGACTGCCAGAAATATGAACCAGTGGGTCTTAGACAACTGAGGCTATCTCACTTTGGATACACCATGAGAAGACAAGATTCTCTGGGGAAAACATGAATGCTCTGAAAGGTTGAGGGTGATAGCAAAACAAGAAGTCCAAATATAAGTTTGATTGACTTCCTAAAGGAAGTCACAAGCTTAAATTCACAACAGCTGAGCAGGGTTGTTGAGGACAGCATATTTTGCAGACCACTCATTCACAGAGGTCAGAGCCAATGTAATGACACGTAAGAACTACCACAACTACACAAATCAGAACCCTATTTTTTCAAGTTGTAATTTATGTGGAAAGCCCCACAGATACAAGAGGCTCTTACACGCAGAAGGGTAATTGACGTGAAAGGGGAGGGGAGGGACCAGTATATTCTCCTTCTTTACAGGTTTGCCCTCCAAAGTTTCTACTGCACTAACAGGGATTAAATATCCAGTGGACCACAGCATTACTTGGGTTGTTGTCAGGAATAGCAGAATTAGTAACAGAATGAATAATAACAGAGAATAATGGAGTTAGCTATGGTAAGACCAGCCCAACTGAAGTCTGACCTGTGCAAGGTAATTGTTGATTTGTAACAATATTGGTAGACTTTTCTGTATATTATTGGAAGAGGATTTACTTATGCCAAATTCACAATGAAGCTGTGATGTCCAAAGCTGCATTAGCATAAATGCTTCATAGATTGTGTCTCTTCAGAATATTCTGATCTTATTTCCAGATTTTGAGAATGTAGGAAGAATTACACCGAGAACAATCTCAGTATGCTCTGTACAGTATTTTGTTACATGCTGCCCCCTTATGATAAAATGCTTCTTCTACACACCAATCTGATGTCATAAATTGAGATTTACTTTATTGCAACCATGGGTCAGCCTTTAAAAACAAGAACAACACAAATGCAACAAAAAGTGAGATGCCTAAAATAAATCAGCTAATGGAGTAGGTTCATATTTCCTAGCAGATGCATTATGTTTCCTAATGTAGTTGATGGGTTGATTGAACTAATTACACATGACTAGGCACAGAGTCCCCTGGACTGCAAAGAGATCAAACCTATCCATTCTGAAAGAAATCAACCCCGAATGTTCACTGGAATGACAGATTTTGAAGCTGAGGCTCCAGTACTTTGACCACCTCATGAAAAGAGAGGACTCCTTGGAAAAGTCCCTGATGCTGGGAAAAATCGAAGGCAAAAGGAAAAGAGGATGACAGAGAATGAGATGGTTTGACGGTGTCATCGATGCAACCAAAATGAATTTGACAAAACTCCGGGAGGCAGTTGAGGACAGGAAGGCCCGGCAAGCTCTGGTCCATGGGGTCACGAAGAGTCGGACACGACTGAACGACGGAACAACATCAGGCACAGAATTCTGCCACTTTGATTTTAGTTCTGTTTGAGGAATCAGAAAACAGTAAGGACCGATAAGATTTGTCAAACCCACCAGGGAAAGTGTTTGATCATGTGTCCTTATAATATGAGTAGTATAGAAGAGCATAAATAAACAATTTTTCACCATGCCAATAGGCCGAGACACTGTAAATACAGCCAAGGATCTTACTTCCAAAAGTGATGAAGGAATTACATTCATTTGGGCCAATGTGAAGGCTTGGTGACATTTAGTAACTTTTAGATGCTGAAGATAATATGCTGGAAGTGGGTGTCATAGTAAAATAGTGATAAGCAAAAGCACATTGAGAACCTGGCAAACCAACAAACATTCTATCAAGCCTGGTTAAGGAACTATAGAATCAAACTGATTTACAGTTTACACAAAATAAACACTCATCCAAAACTATGTTCCAATAGCAAAGTATTTTGGCTGGCCCAGTCCAGTCCAATCTTACCTTCCATCAGACGAGCAAAAGGTTCTGGGCAGGTTGAAGGAATGGGAAGAGCAAGTTTATTCATGGCAACACCATATGCTACAGCTAGGCCATCAATTCCTCGAAATGGTACTTCCCCAGTTAACAGCTCCCAGAGCAAAACACCATAGCTATGAAAAGGAAAGTAAATTCAGTCATTTACACAACCATTTTCCTAAATCCAACCCAAGGCACAAATGAAAGCTGAAAGAGAAAATTTTGAATGCAAATGTAGTGTTGGCTGTCAACTTGCATGGGTTCAAAATTTGTGCAGATAAGGACCACTGATGGATCCTAGTCCAGATGGCTCTAAGTCACCCCCAATGTTAGAAGTTCTTTGTCTCAGTATATCTGTGCAGGCAAATACAAGCAGAATGTGCTAGAAGTGCAGGCTTTGTACAGTGTGAACAAACCAACAGAGAAGCCTTCAATCTGATCTGGCAAAATTCCTACATTTTTATAAACTACTCAGAAATTACAAGTTTCAGTTTCATCTTACCCAAGACAAATCAAGAGCATGCATTCTACAATCTGAGAGCTGTCCCAGAGAAGACCCTCTCTTGTATCTCCATCAAAAATGCCTGAGCTGGCAATGGGATGAAGCTC
Source organism: Phrynocephalus forsythii (assembly GCA_029282475.1). Taxonomy (NCBI): domain Eukaryota; kingdom Metazoa; phylum Chordata; class Lepidosauria; order Squamata; family Agamidae; genus Phrynocephalus; species Phrynocephalus forsythii. The sequence continues at coordinate 142,856,171 of JAPFRF010000001.1, forward strand.
TTCTGATGATCTTAAGAGCTGCACAGGCTAATATGGGGAGATACAGTTCTTCAGGTAGCCTGGACCAAAGCTGTATAGGCATTACCAGCAGTTTGATTTGGGCTCAAAAAAGGACTAGTAGCCAGTGCACTTGTAGCAAATCTAAAAAACATCTAGGGGACCATAGTTATCCTCCCTTGCTTTCTATGAAATATAAAGTACAGATTAGGAAAGCTGAAATTCGTATACAGCAGGGCTGCCCAACAGGTAGACCGTGGGCTACCAGTAGCCCACAGAGGGTTCAAAAGTAGCCCGCCAGCCATCAATTTAAAAAGTGAGGGGATAAGTTCTCCACCCCTCCCTCCCCAATCCCAAGGACCACCACTGCCTCAGCAAAGTTCTGGGTCTGCCAGCCCACTGTCTCAGTGGAGCGGGGCAGCTCAAGGGCCATGGTGCAGTCCCCTGTTCTCCCCACCGGCCAGATGATTGGTGTGCCACTATCTCGTGACCAGCTGAGTCGCAGGTGCGGAGTGGAGGGAGGAGAGGGGCGAGAGGTGGGGTTGCAAGTGTGCCCATCTCCTTTGTGCAGTGACATCTCCCTTCTTCTTCCCCCTGGAGAATTCCCTCCATAATGGATTAATTGATTTTCAATGCATTCCTATGGGAAACCGCTGCTCTACTTACAATTTTTTATTTATGACCATGTGTTCAGAAGGAATGGACAAAATTCGTAAGTAGAGCTTTTAGTGTAGTAGCCCTCAGACACTTTGGGATGGAAAAAGTAGACATCATCTTGAATGTCAGTGTGTGAATTGATGTTTAGTATGGTGAAAAATACTGTATTGTTACAGAGAATAGGATGTCATTAGACAACAGCACTGCTTGTGCTTTATTTTCATTCAAAATCAACCACTCTGGCCCAGCCCACAAATACACTCCTTCCAAAAAAGTGGTAAAGGATGCAAGTTGTTGTTGTTGTTCAGTCGTTCAGTCGTGTCCGACTCTTCGTGACCCCATGGACCAGAGCTCGCCAGGCCTTCCTATCCTCCACTGCCTCCCGGAGTTTTGTCAAATTCATTTTGGTTGCATCGATGACACTGTCCAACCATCTCATTCTCTGCCGTCCTCTTTTCCTTTTGCCTTCGATTTTTCCCAGCATCAGGGACTTTTCCAGGGAGTCCTCTCTTCTCATGAGGTGGCCAAAGTACTGGAGCCTCAGCTTCAAAATCTGTCCTTCCAGTGAACATTCGGGGTTGATTTCTTTCAGAATGGATAGGTTTGATCTCTTTGCAGTCCAGGGGACTCTCAAGACTCTCCTCCAGCACCACAGCTCAAAAGCATCAATTCTGCGGCGATCAGCCTTCTTTATAGTCCAGCTCTCACTTCCATACATCATTACTGGAAAAACCATAGCTTTAACCATCCTGACCTTAGTTGGCAAAGTGATGTCTCTGCTCTTTAGTATGCTATCTAGGTTTGCCATTGCTTTCCTCCCAAGAAGCAGGCGTCTTTTTATTTCATTGCTGCAGTCGCCATCTGAAGTGATCAAGGAGCCCAAGAAAATAAACTCTGTCATTGCCTCCATTTCTTCCCCTTCTATTTGCCAGGAGGTGATGGGACCAGTGGCCATGATCTTAGTTTTTTTGATGTTGAGCTTCAGCCCATTTTTTCCACTCTCCTCTTTCACCCTCATTAAGAGGTTCTTTAATTCTTCCTCACTCTCTGCTATTAGAGTAGTATCATCTGCGTATCTGAGGTTGTTGATATTTCGTCCGGCAATCTTAATTCCGGCTTGTGATTCATCCAGACCGGCCTTTCTCATGATGTACTCTGCATATAAGTTAAATAGGCAAGGTGACAGTATACAGCCTTGTCGTACTCCTTTCCCAATTCTAAACCAGTCAGTTGTTCCATATCCAGTTCTGACAGTTGCTGCTTGTCCCACATATAGATTTCTTAGGAGACAGATAAGGTGGTCAGGCACTCCCATTCCTTTAAGGACTTGCCATAGTTTGTTGTGGTCTACACAGTCAAAGGCTTTGGCATAGTCAATGAAGCAGAAGTAGATGTTTTTCTGGAACTCTCTGGCTTTCTCCATAATCCAGCGCATGTTGGCGATTTGATCTCTAGTTCCTCTGCCCCTTCGAAATCCAGCTTGTAGTTCTGGAAGTTCTCTTTCCACATACTGCTGAAGCCTGCCTTGTAGAATTTTGAGCATAACCTTGCTAGCATGTGAAATGAGTGCAATTGTGCGATAGTTGGAGCATTCTTTGGCATTTCCTTTCTTTGGGATTGGGATGTAGACCGATCTTTTCCAGTCCTCTGGCCACTGCTGGGTTTTCCAAATTTGCTGGCATATCTTATGCAGCACCTTTACAGCATCCTCTTCTAAGATTTTAAAGAGTTCAATTGGAATGCCATCACCTCCACTGGCCTTGTTGTTTGCAATGCTTTCTAAGGCCCACTTCACTTCACTTTCCAGGATGTCTGGCTCCAGGTCAGCAATTACGCTATCTTGGTTATCAGGGACATCCAGATCTTTCTGATATAATTCTTCTGTATATTCTTGCCATCTCTTCTTGATCTCTTCTGCTTCAGTTAGGTCCCTACCATTTTTGTCCTTTATCATATCCATCTTTGCACGAAATACCCCTTTAATATCTCCAATTTTCTTGAACAGATCTCTGGTTTTTCCTTTTCTGTTGTTTTCCTCTATTTCTTTGCACTGTTCATTCAAGAAGGCCGCCCTGTCTCTCCTTGCTATTCTTTGGAAGTCTGCATTCAATTTTCTGTATCTTTCCCTTTCTCCCTTGCATTTTGCATCCCTTCTCTCCTCCGCTATTTGTAGGGCCTCGTTGGACAACCACTTTGCTTTCTTGCATTTTCTTTTCTTTGGAATATTTTTCATTGCAGCCTCCTGTACAATGTTACAAGCTTCCATCCATAATTCTTCAGGTGTTCTGTCCACCAAATCTAATTCCTTGAATCTATTCTTCACTTCCACTGTGTATTCATATGGGATTTGACTTAGGTTATACCTAACTGGCCCAGTGATCTTCCCTACTTTCTTCAGTTTAAGTTTGAATTTTGAAATAAGAAGCTGATGATCTGAGCCACAGTCAGCACCAGGTCTTGTTTTTGCTGACTGTATAGAGCTCCTCCATCTTTGGCTGCAGAGAACATAGTCAATCTGATTCCGGTATTGTCCATCTGGTGATGTCCATGTGTAGAGTCGCCTTTTGTGTTGTTGGAAAAGAGTGTTTGCAATGACCAGCTTGTTCTCTTGACAAAACTCAATTAGCCTTTGCCCTGCTTCATTTGGAACTCCAAGGCCAAACTTGCCAGTTATTCCTTTTATCACTTGACTCCCTACTTTAGCATTCCAATCCCCTATGATGAGAAGAACATCTTTCTTTGGTGTCAGTTCTAGAAGTTCTTGTAAGTCTTCGTAAAATTGGTCAATCTCAGACTCTTCAGCACCGGTAGTTGGTGCATAAACTTGGATTACTGTGATGTTCAAAGGGCTGCCTTGGAATCGTACCGAGATCATTCTATCATTTTTTAGGTTGTATCCCAGCACTGCTTTTCTCACTCTATTGTTGACTATGAAGGCTACTCCATTTCTTCTTTGGGATTCTTGCCCACAGTAGTAGATGTGATAGTCATCTGAACTGAATTCACCCATTCCTGTCCATTTAAGTTCACTGATACCCAGGATGTCAATGTTTATTCTTTCCATCTCACGTTTGACCACATCCAGCTTACCCTGGTTCATAGATCTCACATTCCAGGTTCCTATGCAGTATATTTCTTTGCAGCATTGGACTTTCCTTTCTCTTCCAGGCACGTCTGCAGCTGAGCGTCCTTTCGGCTTTGGCCCAGCCACTTCATTAGCTCTGGAGCTACTTGTACTTGTCCTCCGCTCTTCCTCAGTAGCATGTTGGACACCTTCCGACCTGAGGGGCTCATCTTCCAGCGTCATATCTTTTAGCCTTTTGTTTCTGACCATGGGATGTTCTTGGCAGGGATACCGGGGTGGCTTGCCAGTTCCTACCCCAGGAAGTCTTATTACAGGCCTCATTGTCAGCAGTGTAATTAGCCTTACAATGATGAAAGCACAGTTCAGCCTGTTTTATTTTGTAAGGATGTTGCAGGATGCAAAGGATGCAAAGTCTGCAACAAATTTGTATGTCATTAATGAATGTCAGAGAGCCACATGAGTGGACATGATAAATTAAAAGAAAATGTATAATGAAAATAAAATGTAAATGTTTAACTTAAAGACAAGCAATGTGACATAAACAGTATATACATAAAGTGTTGACTATAATATGAACTAAAACACGTAAAATTAATAAATGTGCTTCATATATCCTTTTGTGTTTTCATTTAGACTGTATTATAACATAATAATGTTCACAGCATTTCAGTGTCAACAAAGGTAGGCCTATCAGATTCTGATAACCTAATTGTAGTTAGTGGTTATTTTAGATTTCTTGTACACCTATCTTAAAATTTTGAGAGGTACTGGAGCTTGGTTGTGGTGATGGGATGTCTCACACGGGTGTCGGAAAATTTTCCTCATTTTTAAATCCAAAACTTGACAGGCTTGTGTAAAATTTCACCTATTGTTTGGTGTTGCGAACTTGAGTTTACACACTACCAACATTAATATAATTTAAATAATTAAGCATTAAGAATGGAGTCTGACAGCAGGTTTTAAAATTCAAGCAGATGGATTGGTTTATTTTTACACATAAATGAAGGAAAAACTTATTAACATGTTTCCTTTGAATAGACTTAAAATCATCACCTTAACTTATAATTTTAATGTTCTTAGTTATAGCTTTTATTAAGCAAACACATCACTTCTATCTTCCCTTGCCTAGTTCCCTAACTCTACCCTAACAGTCCTCAGAGCCCTATCTGCCAGTTATTCCATCAAGCACACATTTTTATATGCTTTAGCTTCACCCACGGGCTATTCCATTGGTTATTCAGTTCTCAATATTTGATCATTTATAAGTTTACCAATCAGCTTTCACCACAATGGCAAAACACTTGAGAATTTGTTTCATCCGATAGTATCAAAGGGGCTCTCAGCAATCAATCAGAACATTTGGGAAAGCAAGTATTTTGAATCTGTAAAAAAAGGCCTGGATCCCAATGAAGAAGCTCTTTGTTTCGGTTGTCCTTGTGGGATTACTGTTTGCTGAGCTCCTAATGCCTTCCCTCCAGCATTGCTGTCTGCCTTCTGACCTGTCACATCAAGGTCTGACAACTCACCTCTTCACCAGCACCAGCATGCAGCCTGCTTAAATGCAGACACTGAGTGATAAGAAAAAGCCTATAGATTTCTCCCATACTACACATTACTCTCCATGCAGGTCAGGTTTTGTTGTCTGCCTACAACTCAGATAATGAAAATTTGTTTGTATAAATATTTTGGGCATAATCTAAGTTAAATGTCACCTGCAATGAATTACTTCTCTCTACCCATTTTTTTCCTATCACTTCTCAGTAAAAAGTTTAATTAGCTAAGGTGATACTATTTTATATGATTAATCTATATTTCATATGCAACAAAAACATCACTCCAAAATAGTAAAAACTTATGATTACAAGAATACAGTCAGAAGAATAAATTTTAGTCACATTCAGAAATGCAGTGACTAAAACTAACAGCCATAATCAGCAGTAACATTGATCAAATATTCTAAAAAGAAATTCTCTCACTCAAAAGAATTAAACCAGGTAGCAAAATTATTTAGTTTTTCTCCATGTTGCTCTTTCTCATTCTTTCATTTATATCTATATCTGTCTAATTCATCTACCTTTGCTTGTTTTGTAATCAATACTATTAACATCCTCCACTTTACTTACTTTGTGCTGAGGTTAATCGCTGAGGTTCTATCTGTAAAACTAACCTTAAAACTGATTCCAAGCATTTTCAATCTATTGCCAAGGTAATGAACATCTTAAAAAATTACCAATCAAATTAACTTTAATACTAGAAACATGCAGCTTTCCTTTTGACATGTTATCAAGAAAGAGCTTATTATGATCATATAAAATATCCTATCACAGTCCTCATAATGAGTAAAATAAATATTTCTTTAAACTGCTGCCCATGAAAACTTTTTAAAGACAACTTTTAGTCAAAAAAAATTCTCACAGCTGCAGTTGAATTTTTAACAAGTACTTCCATCTTTGCTCAGAAGTACAATGTCAAAAACATTACATTTTGTTGTTTAAAATTCCTGGTGAAAGCCAATTCACTTGGACAAAGAAATGTAGCAATCAATTTTCAATGCTTTTGACAAACAGGATCTTATTAACATTAAAATACCTGCTGTGCATTCAACTTGAATCCTTTCTTCTTCCTCCCCGCCCCCCCCCCCGTTTTGGGGGGAGTTTTTTTCCTCATCTTTTTAGGTTATTTTTGTTATTGCCAGCTTATTGGTATACATACATACATACATACATACATACATACATACATACATACATACATACATACATACATACATACATACATACATACATACATACATACATGGAGCTTTGATTATATATTTATATTTTGCCTTTGTTTACTTCCCTTTCTTGGTTTTGGGAAGGGGAGCTGGGGGTGGTGTTAGTTTTGTTTTTACTTTTGTTATTTTCTTCCTGTATGAATGAGTGGACGAGTGCTTTATTTGATTTTTTTATATGGCTATTTATGTAATTTACTGTGTATTGTGTTATAGGTACAGTATATATTTGGTGGGTTCTGAGGGGACTGTTTTGTTTGCTTCCATGGTAGGGATTATGGACGTTTTGACTGTGCCAATCTGCCAATGGATTTTATAGGCACCTACATAGGTCCAATGATGAATTTTCTTTCTCGTATCCTGTTGCCTTCTTTCAGAGTCCATTTATTCTTTGTTGCCTTGCATTTTTAAACAAAAGAATCAATACATAAAATATGTAAAAATGAAAGGAACATCCCCAAAGGAATCCGAAACAAAAATATTTAAAAATATTGCACTGCACATCTCTAATCATGGTTAGGTATTAATAAACATACCTCCATACATCACTTCCTTTAGAGAACATGGATGAACGGATAACCTCAGGAGCCATCCAAGCATATGTTCCAGCAGCACTCATTTTGGTTGTCTTATGCCATTCTCTGGCCAAGCCGAAATCTGTAATCTTCAAGTTCTTATTATTCAAATCCCCATTTTCCACCTTCTCAAGTATCAATACTGGAAGAGAGATGGGAAATAATGCACATCTGGTGAAGATACAATTGATATTTGATTTCCAAAAGAGTAAAAGTTTCAGTTCAAATCAAATAGGTAGTTGATGCTATATCATAAAAATCAAGGAAATTCAGACCACAGATCAGGCTGCCCATCCTAACATAAAATAGAGACCTTCTTGTACCTTAAATAAACACAAGAGATGGGGCTCAACTGTTCAGTTCCCTAAAGAGAAACAATAGATGAATATTGATAATCCTGCTGAACGAACAAAACATCCATACCCCATATACTGATTAAATGGACAGGAGTAGTGATGGGACAGGAGTACTTTGCAAATCTGATTATAGATATTATCAAAGAACTTCAACTTCAGCTTTCTCAACAGTTAGAGACATGCTATATAGGGGACAGGGTGGATGACATTGGGACTTTGTGTATATAAGACCTAGAACATGCTGGGCTCCATAGATGAAAGGAAGAACATAAGAAAACCATGCTGGATCAGACCAAATCCTGATCTAGTTTAGCATTCTCTTCCCATAGTGGTAAATTGGATACCTATGGGGTGTCCACACGACAGACGGGAACGTTAGAACATCATTTACCTTATGTTCCTTATGCCTAGCTGTTGTCCTTGTAAATGTCATTATTTTTTTGGCTTAGTTCTCAAGTCTATCAATATCTTTTGAATTTGTTCCTATTTACCCAGCTATTCCACCCAGTTTCTTGCACTCTCTTATCCATTACATTCGTAAAAATGTCCAACTGGACAGCATCCCAAGGACTCTTTCTTCTTTACCCCATCTTTGCCTCAGGGAACATTCAATAATGCAGTCTTACAGGTACTTTGCTATACAGTGGAACCTTGACTTACGTCATTAATCCGTTCCAGAGGTCTAGACTTAAGTCAAACATGACTTAAGTCAAACAAACTTTTCCCATAGAAAGTAATGGGAAAGTGGATTAATCCGTTCCAGATGATGAAAAAGACCCCCGAAAACAGCAATTTAACACAAATTTGACTGGGATAGGAGATTCCTTCCGGGGATGTAAATGAAATGTCTCTTCAAGGAGAGGAGGAGGCAGTGAAATTATAGTCCACAAGTTATACACCTCCACTTTTTAATGTTCATAGCAACAATGTCTAACATTTAAGTTTTACTGATTTTTAACCTGACGTTCCAAGTTCTGAACAACTCTATGCTTACCATTAGAGTCCCACAACTGTACAGCTCCCCAACTAAAATGCTTCCATTGTGGACCAGACTTCTGCAGCCAGATATTTTTTTTACAAGACTGAGCCAACTGTCTAAAAACCAGCAGATCAGGCTGCCCATCCCATAAAATAGAGCTCCTGGCCCTTCTTCTAAACACAAGAGATGGGCTCAACTGTTCAGCGGCAATGGTGAAAACAATAGATGAATAGGCTGAGGACCAGCTACCCCAGGTGCTAGTGAGCTGGCCTTGCAAATCTGATTATAGATATTATCAAAGAACTTCAACTTCAGCTTGCTGGAGGAGAGGGGAAGGCAGGATGACAGTTTGAGTATATAAGACCTAGAACATGCTGGGCTCCATAGATGAAAGGAAGAACATAAGAAAACCATGCTGGCTGCCACCCGATTCCAGTGCTATGGGGTGTGCGGGGGCATTTACCGTTCCTAATGAGCTGTTGTCCTTGTAAATGTCATTCTGTTTTTTGGCTTAGTTCTCAAGTCTATCAATATCTTTTGAATTTGTTCAAACAGCTATTCCACCCAGTTTCTTGCCCTTCTATCCATGCAAGTAAAAATGTGACTGGACAGCATGCAACTCTTTCTTCAGCATCTTTGGGAACATTCAATGCAGTTCCACTGCTATATTCACATAACATGTTCTGCCACTTTCCTACCAACTTTATAATCCCAAGGTTACTGATAACAGAGGGAACCAATCAGGCACTCCCTACTCCTTGAACCAAGAACGAAGATTTTTACAGTGGGGATTGAGCAACATTTAACTTGAGCACCAGGTCAAAGGTCAACATACTGTATCATAGATCTGTCAAATTTTAGCTGCTTTTATTAGGCACACATTTGACCTCACAGTTTAAGATATTCACAGCAAGAATCTAACAGCCTCAACATTCCACACCCTGCAAATATTAATTCTAATTAGCATCCAGAAACTACAAAATTCTAATTAGTACCCAGAAACTAAAAAAAGCTTAAATATTGGCAGCAAAACACCTGAATCATCAAGTAACTTCCATTAGAAGGCTCCCAATTATTCAGTTTTAAACTATAAATGAGAAGAATCATGGCAATCCTCATCTTGTTAGGTAAAAATGTTGGAACTTAAAGGAGTCTGGCATGTCTCTCAAAACAGGATGCACCTAACAGTCACATCTTTGTTGGCCTTGATGTGATTACTTTGGTAGTGAAGTCCCAATTTCTAATTTCTACTATAGAGATTATTTGTTGTATGAAACTTCCAACTGAGTCAAGTCCTACAAAAGTGAAAAAACACTGTATTGTCCTTGAACATACTCCAAGGCAAAAGTAAATGATACCTCTATTAGACCACTTAAATTGCAAACAAGTATTCTGCATCAGTTTCAAGATGAGGGCCACAACATTAAGTGTGTGGGTTTTAAATGTCACGTCTGCAGTGTTAACTGCCTTGTCCCAAACTCACCAAACAGAAGCTGCCAACTACTTACACTCCAACACATATCGTTTTACATTAACATAAAGGTTCCTTTTCTTTGACTGGAAACTGTGGTGGCATAGAAATGTGGGAAATGTCTTATTAGAAAAGTTGAAGTATGTTATTTGACTATGAAACATACCCTAAACAGCTGTCCATGACACTATCTGCTAAAAAGCCAAGCAAATACTATATCCTTCTCTAACCATTACGTAAAACTAGAAATTTGGCTGTAATTGGCTTTCCTAAAAATTTTTAGTCCCACCTCCTCAGAAATGACATTTCTCATATTTCTCTGTCACCCCAATTTCCTACCAAAGAAGGGGAACTTTATTTCAATGTAAAACTGTAATGGGTAGGAATGCTGAGTGGCTGGCAACTTTCCATCTGGTGACTTTGGGACAATTCAGTCAATATTGCCAGATATGAAATTTTAAATTAATATTACTAGCTTGACTTTGCAGCCCTCATTTAGAAACTGGGATAGACAATCTCATAAAATCATAAAATAGTGAAGTAGGAAGAGATCTACAAGGCCATCAAGTCCAATCCCCTGCTGCAATGTGGTTGTCCAAATATCTCTTGAATGCCTCCAGTGTTGCAACACTCACCACATCTTGAGGTAAAAGGTTCCAATTGGTCCTCAATAGGCTTTTTACAACTCTTGAATTTTAACTCCATTAATCCACAGATATGTGGTATCCAGCCTGATGAATGCTCACATTGGCAGAAAACTGACATTTGTTTGTGATTTTTAATGGCCTGATACAGAGATCACCTACCCTTGCCTTCAAAGATAAAGTCTTTAGTATATGGATGAAAATCCAATCTTGGCAGGCACCTAATCAAGTCCAGGATAAACTTATTTTAAACTTGATTAGACTAACCCACCCTTGACCTATCATAAACTAGGAGCATACCTACACGGGTATTGCACATTCATGAAATTATCAGCCTGCAAAGAATGAGAGAGACTGTTTTTCATATCCATATGTTTAAAATGAAAGGGGGAACCCCTCAAAACCAATTCCCCATACTTGACAGAAATGCTTACTTGCTACAAATGACCAGACAAAGTACTTTTTATAAGCCTAACTCGCATCTTCAGAAGCAAAATATAGGCTAAACATCCAACTAGGCACTTAAACTGCAAAAGAATACAGGAAGGGAGCAACTTATTGAAAGCACTCTACACACTCAACAGGTCTAGAACCTTTTGATATTCCAAGGTCTAGATCAGTGGCTCAAATAATTAGTAGAGCATTTTCTCCAAGTCAATTATTTCTTTGGGAAAACTTGACTGTCTTTAAGGATTCAAGCCAGACAACATTCGGAAATGAATCACTAAGTCTTGAAACAACAAATTACAGTGCATCACTAGCTTTCCTCCCTGTCAATGACGTAGATAAACAGAATTTAGTAAACCAATTAAATAGCTTTCATTTTCATTAAAGAGGCTATGTAAGACAAAGAAACAAAAGGGACTGCACCTGATAAAGTCTCCTTGCCTAACTAAAATGGGCATGTCCCCACAATAAGAACAAATACCAAGGCACTGCTAAGACAAAGTTCTTCCCAAGGTCAGGGAGATTTAACACACATTGACAGCTAACATCCTACTAATTATGTTGGAAACTGACAGAGGGCAGATTGCTAAGAGGTTTATTCTTTTTCTTTTTTTAACTAATTAATTATACCTTGTCTGTGACAGGACCATTTTCTTCATGGTTACCAAACTTTGCTTCCAGTACCAGCACTCTCAGAAATTTTAAAATTGAGGCTGCATGTTACAAATCAAAGCACTAACAATTCCAGCAATGCCTTTTATTTATTTACATTAGATCTGTTTTTGATACCCACTACTCACGAAGTATCAATTCTTATCCTTCTATAAGTAAGCATTAACTTTATCTTCATGCCACAATTTGTATATTATTGTACAACTATACCACATAAAATAATTGTCAGAACAAGACAGGAGTGGAGCTGTAAAGATTATTGTTCAAGTTTATTGCTTAGCATGTAGATATGTTATCATTTTGTACTGTACAGTTGCAACATTTAAAAAATTCCTTTCACCAAGTTTACAAATAATCAGTACCAGCTCCACATGAATTCTGCCAAAATTTCCCCCATTTATTTCAGGTAAATGTAAGAGTAACTTGGTTTAAGAGTGTTTTGCAAGACAAGCAAATATTTCTGATTAATTTTGCCTTGATGAACAAGCAATGTCTTGTAATACGAGCACTGGAAAAGGTCACATGATCAGAAGTGAGCCTATGGAGCCTCTCTCCCCCTGCTGGATTATAGGTGATTGCCTGGAAGGTTCCCTCTCAGACAAGCCTCAAAGCAGAGGGAGGAAAGAGGAAAGGTCTCCTTGAACCTGCCACAAAGGTTTTCAAAGGTGAATGCAAGTTAGGGGTTTGGTTTATTTTTCTTTATACAGTATTCATATTTTTATTTAAATTGTTTTCAACATTCTTTCTTATTTTTCAAGCCATTTCTAGTCATGGGGCAGCTAGTCAAGTATGTATATGGCTACAAACTGCATTTTATTATTTTAACATTAAAAACACAAAGTAAAATCAAGTTGCTAGTCCCAAGCAGAGCAGATTCTGCAGCCAGATACCTAAGCAATTGTGTGCACGTGGACGTCTAGCCAGCTTCCTTTGTGAGTTTTGGCATTTTGTCTATACAGTATGTGGTTTATGGAAACCCAAAACGAATCATCTGAGTTTCCATTATTTTTTATGGAGAAGTTTGCTTTAATATAAGAGTGTTTTGGCTTACAAGCATGTTTCCAAACTGATTATGCTCGTAAACCAAGGTATTACTGTATCCACTTTCTCTGTTATTTATATTAAAGGTATCTTTATAACAAGGAAAGGAGGGAAGAGAACATTAGAATAAGAATATTTCCTTTCTTCACCACTATTCATCTACTGTATCTATTCACCCAATACTCTCACATAGCTACTTCAGGCTTATACTGTGCCTATTCACTTTCTTACACATTTGTTTTCTCTTTTACAAACTTACATTTTAGAATTATTTATTCCATATTACCAATTCTAAAAGAAGCATATTTCTATTAATCCTGCTGAACAGCCATAATGTGTTTGAAAGTCTAATATACATGTTTCTGTAAATTGGTTTTCAAAATAAAACTGAAAAGGGTACTTAAATATCCTTATTTTAGTTTATACATATCTCCATCCCCAAGCAGGTCCACTAAATGTGATTTTTATCCCTTCTTTATCATCTTTATTTTGACAACAATTTTAACAAGCTACTGTATTTAGAAATAATATCAGACTTATTCATCCCTCATTACTACAATGGAAAGGAAAAACTTAAGAGTAGATTCAGGTTGCTATCCCACCGACTCATGTTACTCTCCTACTTCTGAAAGTACTGCAAGGATTACATTGCTGGGATAGATATCTACTTGCATCTTCCTAGAGTAACTTAATGCTGAGAGAATATGCACAGTTCTATCTTCAAGTCAATGGGAGACTCTGGTGCTTGTTCCAGAGAGATCAGACAAGTGGTAAATGGCAAGTCTGGCTTTAAGGTTTAAAGCACTTATAGCTCACAGAAACCTCCATATCTGAATAATATCTGTGATATTATTCTGAACATCACAGATGGCTGACATACTATGCTCTCAAGAATGAAAAAAGAGGAAAAAACTGTCTTAACTACAATCCAAGAAAGCAGTGACCATCAAACTTCATCATTTCAACTCCATAATGTGGTTGAAATTTTCACTCATGTGACAAAAAAACAAGAAACTTTATTAGAGAAAGGAAAAGACCATAAAAAGGAAATACCACAGACACGTCTGTTGGCAATAAGTCTAGGACAAGCTCAGTAGCTTGTTAGATAGAGGTGATCTTTGAAGAAAAGGTGATTTTCATTCACTTCAGGTTTTTATATATCAGCAATTACTTATCGATAAGTATTTTGAAATGTAGGCGTGTTTTCTTCCTTTTACCTCATTCATGTTTGTTTTAAAGCTTATACATATGGAGAAGCTACTGATTTGTATTAATATTAGCAGCTTGGACATATTCATCTGTTCTCAATTGCTCACCTACTTTACTCTTTATGTCAAATTCCCTAAAAAAAATAGACATAGCACTCCAATATCATGTACTGTATATTGTCCACTTACTGTTGCTGGACTTCAGATCCCGGTGAATAATAGGAACAATAGCTTCATTGTGCAAATAGTTCATTCCTCCAGCAATCTGGACAGCCCAATTCACCAAAATATCTGGTGGGATTCTTTTACCAGACAATACTCTATTTAATGACCCACCGCGGGCAAATTCCATAATTAAGCAAAGATTAGGTTCCTTCAAACATACACCTTTAAGGGCAATTATGTTAGGGTGTTTTAGCATAGCAAAAAGCTTGGCTTCTTGACGGACATTCTCAATAGTCTCAGTGATGTCTTCATCTGGATCATAGCGGGCTGCCTTGACAGCAACTTCCTCTCCAAGCCACACGGCACGATAGACCTTCCCAAAGCCTCCTATGCCAATTATCTCCTCCAGAACCAGCTGCGAGAAATCAATCTCCAATACTAGGAAAAGAAAAAATGAAGATATCTAAGTTTTAACATGGTTACTATATTCAGTACTAGCATCAGTTCACACATAAAGTAACTGAATTTAGACATTTAACTAAAATGGTTAGCCTTGTACTTGACAACACATCAGTGCATTCTAGTACTATAACTCTTAAAATCTCTGAGAAAAAGTTGTATCAAAATAATATCATTGACTGTGACCTTTATACACAACTATGCTGCAAGCAAAGTATCTTTATTAGTAATTTTAATCTGGGTCAAAAACAAGTTAAGAAACAAAATTGCCAGAATCCTAACTTTTGTATGAAGTCTGCATAATTTGCCATGGCTAGTTGCAACTAGCCGGTGAGATATTAAAGCTTTTCTTGGTCACAAGATTTGCCACATGCCCATTTGCTGTGCTTAGCATCTCACCAATTAGTCATAATTAGCCATACAAAACACAGGATGCTGGCCAATTGACACAAATCTTAAACATAGGTTTCATTAGAAAAATACAGTAGATGCATACATATGTACTTATTTTCATCAAGCAACAGTTTGGTCATCTACCTTTACCTATTGTTGGGAAAAGTAAGAATATGTTTCCATTTTCCTCACTTTCTTTCCACATGTGATTAACTCAACCAGCATTGGCAGATGTGCCAACAACTGGGATTAATATTACACTGCAAAGTCCTCCCATTTTAAAACTTCACTTATTATTCTCTTCATGTGGGCAGCAGTATTAAAGTGAACAGATGCCAGCAGCATATTCAAAGTACACGGCCAGCAACATGTTTTAAATGCAGACAGAACATTCTTATCTTTTTCTTTCACTAAATAATTACAATACACAGCTTCTTGGAGTCACCACCATATTTTATGTCACTCCAAAGCTGTAACATGATGTAGTACATATACTGCAACAAATTGAGATGGAGTTTTAACTAATTTTACTCAGAAACTCAAAGCCAAAAACAGTAGTATTGTGAACAGGACACACAAAAATAAATGCATCTACAAACAAATGTTTACATTTCATTATAGTAAAACATCCTCCTTTGTCATTTCTGTTAGCCAGGCCAATTGAGTATGAGACAAGGAACTTTAAAAAAAATCTGACAAACAACTTAAGCATAGACAAACAGTTCCCACTATCCATTTCCAGTTACTGTATGTATACTCTAACTTTGTGATCCAAAACAGAAGACTTATATCCATAGTTGTGCATGCTAAAGTCACTGGAAGATTAGACTACTATGCTGTGCTCTAGCCACTGACGTAATTTGCTTTAAAATGTTTGCATTATGTACAAAAGCTACCAGTTTAATAATTTTAGCACAATTAACAATATGAACATCTCCTTCTAATGAGAATCGTATAAATATGCAAGTAATTAGAAAAATACTGCTTACCTCATGCTGTCATATAAATAGCAAGAGTCACTACTACTGGAATGATGCAAAACAAAAAACAAAACAACCCCCAAAACACACACACACACACACACACACACAGAGAGAGAACCATGAATTCCAAGAGCAAGAGCCATAGATGAATTTTGTGTTAAAACAACAGGAAATGTGTACCAATTTCAGCAAATGACCTGGTAGCTGATGTAATTTCTTCATTTACCAATGTGGTTAGGGAAAAGAAGATCAAATGTGTCCTAGAGACCCTAAGAATTAGAGCTAAATTTCTGTGTAGAAATATTTAAAATGTATTATCACCTCAGAGTTTTTTGCTGAACATTTTCAAGAGAAGTGAAGGATTCTATTACATTTTATAGCACACAACCATCTATTCCTGACAACAGTAGTGAACTAAGTTTTTGAACCAAAAGGTGCTGAATGGACAGCTCTGTTGATAGTGCTTTACAGGAAGGTCTCAAACAGGGAACTGCCCGGTTTTCACAGATCTCACTTTTATTATTTTAGCATATCAAAATAACATTTCAAATGATCATTTAAACATAATAAACACTAGTTAAGAGAAAAGGAACCTGGCTAAATACATAGATATTAAAAGTCCAGGCCCTGATTTAACTTTTCTGCCAAGTAAGCAATACAGATATCCTGTGGATTCACGGATTCACTTACAGTTGAAGCATTTTTACCCACGTCTCCTGTTGACCCCTAACATATGTTACCACAATGAAATACAGTTGACCTTACAGCCATATAACAGCCAGCTTTTACAGAAGCCAATGTTGGAAATGTACCTTTCTGACAAAAAAAATGGGAAAGAATAATTAATGTAGGTCCACAAATATCCAGTCTACTACAAGCAACAATACTTTGGCCAGTGTGATGATTTTCTGTGGTCTTTGTTTTCATGAAGTAACAAGACAATGCAGTAATTAATCATATGCCATCAAGTCAATTCTGACTTGTAGCAACCCTGTTCATGGCTTTCCAGGTAGAGAATACTCAAAAGTATCTTCTTCTGGGGGTACCTGAGAAGAAGGGAATTTTGCTTGCCCAAGGACACATGGGCTGGCTCTACCCATATACCACACAAACCTTTCTGCAACAGCAGCAGCATAATAATCAACAGTCATAAATCTGAATTGTTGTATACCTTGGTTCAAGCTATCATCAGCCAATAAATCAGAAGACTAGCAGCTGGAATTGTAGCTTTGAATGAATGAGAAAATATCCATAAGTATAACGTATCTGGACACCAAAGTCAAGATCATGCTTCACACAGTTTTTCTGGTTACTGATAGATGGATTCCCAATGTACTGTAAAGGACAGAACGATGGTCTAGGGCTCTAGACAACAGGGTTTGAATCCCCACTTGACCATGGAAACTCACTGGAGGGGTGGAACTGGTAAAGCTACTCCTTAAATATCTCTACTAGGGTAGCTATAAGTCAATTCTGACTTAACAGCACAGAACACAAATACACACAATAGATGCATATGAAAGATGGGCAATTAAAAAAGCTAACTAACAGGGGGAAAATAAATTAATCTGAAACAAGATGTTGAAAGAGAGTTTTACAGATACAAAGCCAGGTAAGTAAGTGGCTGCTAGATGAGATCAATCCTCAAAACTTCTCTAGAAGAAAATGACTACACTGAGATTATCATACTTGGGGTATATCATAAAAAGAGAAGGTTCACTGAAGAAGACAATAATATTATAAGTGGAAGGCAACAGGACAAGAGAAAGACTGGACATGAGATGGGTTACCTCATTAAAGGAAACTATTAAAGGAAGCCATGGTCCCTAGTTAGTAAGCGCTAGTTAGCAAGGCAATTAATGATAGCATAGCACCTTTTGGAGGTCATTAACTTCAAGTCACATAACAATCAGCTGGAGATCCAGTAAAATGTCCTTAGACTGCATAACATTCATCTGGGGTGAAGCAGTCTGATATGTAATGGGTTTTTCAAGAAACCTACAAGAGGATTTACAGTTTCCCCCCTAGGGTTTGTCCCTGCCTTTAGGTTCCAGACAGACAGAAAAAGTAACAACAGGATAAATGCAGCCACTCCCCTTTCTTCTCTCTCTCTCTCTTTCTCTGGAAGAATCAAGGCAGCTTTCTGAGCCATAGATGCAGGATCCCGTCCTTGCAGCTTCATGAAGTCGGGACAACTGCCATCCCTGGCTGAAGTTCCCAACCGGAATGGAAGGAGTTCAAATCCTACCTCCTCCACCAGCACCACGGGGTCCACCTACCTACCCTCGGGACAAGCTCCCTCAAAACCAAGGGCCAACCAGGCGTTTCCAATAAATGTGTCCTTCACCCTGTGGCCTCGGACGGTCTTGAGGGGTTGGGGGCGGGGGGGGGAGAGAGAGGACGACGACGAAGCCCAGCCTCCCCCCCCTCTCAAGAAACGGTGGCCCAAGGGCGCCAGGGGAGGTCGCCAGCCACCACGGGCCCCTTCCCCGCCCGGTTGTCCGCCCAGCCCCAGCCCCAGCCCCAGCCCGCTCCCTCCGCCCTCCGCCTCTTACGTGGTACGGCCGGGGTCTGCGGGCAATAGGAGGGGATCTCGCCGGCGCCGGCGCTTCCTCGGCAGAGGCAGAGGTGGTGATGGGGATGATGAGGATGAGGATGAGGATGATGAGGATGAGGAGGGTGGTGTCGGCGGCGTCGGCGGCGGCGGTCGGCTCTGGCTGCTGCTCACGTAGTTGCTGGGGAAGATGCCGACGCGCTCGTCGATCTGGCCCGTCCACCAGCCTTCGTCGCCGGAGACCCGGGAGTCCTGCGAGAGCACCCGCACCGCGTCGCCCGGGCGCAGGCTCAGCTCGTCCTCGCCGCACGCCTCGTACTCGAAGACGGCGGTCCAAAGGTGGCCGCCGCCGCCGCCATCCTCCTCCTCCTCCGAGGCCGGTCCCGCCTTTCCCCTGTCAGGGCTTCTTGCCGCCGCCACCGCCGCCGCCGCCGCGTCCTCCTCGCCCTCTCCCGGCGGCGTTGGCGTTGGCGGTTGAGGGGGGCTGCGCGGGCTCCGGGCTGCTCCGAGGGGCTCCATGTGGGGAGGCGCCGTGGAGGAAGAGGAGGAAGAGGAGGAGGAGGAGGAGGAGGAAGAAGAAGAAGAAGAACAGGGGGCAACGGCTCCTCCATAAGCGGAGAGGCGCTGCCCGCCAGAGGAGCCGCCTGTCGCTCATTCGGCTGGCGGCGGCAGGTGGGTCCCCGAGAGGGCGTCGAAGAAGGAGGAGGAGGAGGAGGAGGAGGAGAGAACACGGCCAGGCGAGGAGGGCCCTCCCGGCGCGTGCGAGGCCGAGACGCCGGCCGGCCGGCTCTGCCTCAGCCCCATCGCGCTCAACCGCCGCCGCCGCCGCCGCCTCCTCCACTGACACCCACCGCGCACCCTGAGCCACCTGACTGACCGGCAAAGCTCGGGGGCGGACCGGATACGAAACCCCGCCTCCACGCTTTTTTCTCTCTCATTGGGCGAGGCAAGTGTCCTTCAAGCTCCTCCCTTACCTGATTGAAGGTTCCCTCCGCGAGGGGCCCCTCCTCGGAACGTTGTCCGCCTCGATTCAGGCTCAGTGGCCTCGCACGCGCTCCCAGTCGCCCTTCCTATTGGCCCGATCCGGCGGGCCTCCCCCCCTACTCCTCCTCCGGTATCTTCCCATTGGCTGGAAGCCGGAGCCAGCGCAGGAGGTAAGGTTATCGCCCACTCCTTCCACGGTTCCCCTCTAGCTAGCGAATGGGTGTGGCAAAGGGGGGGCGGTTCTTTTTATTCCCATTGGAGATTAAGAAAGCTTCTTTGTTTAGCATTGGCTGACTGGAAGGGTCTCGTTGGCCAATGGCTGGCCCGTCTTATATCTAGCCGGTCTGTATGCACCTGCTAGAAAAGCAGAACAGATGATTGATTTTCTCAATAGCGAGTACGGCTGCGCGATCTGACTGATCAAAAATAGAATTTAGCTGACTAGTCAAAAAAAGCGGGCATTTAGTTACAAAAAACCCTTAAGAATTAATTATATCGTCTTTTTTCCTCCAACAGGTTATGAGGAAACCTACTGTAAGAAAGATCTCATGGTGAAAAGCAGGGCAGTTGTCCTGATAAGATTGCCAGCTGTTGTGTTTACAATATGACCTCTTTCATCTGTGCTACAATACATGTTAATTCTTGGACCTTTAATGTTTTTAATTTATGAAAAGAGTCGGTTCATCATCTTAGCAGATGAGGATGCCTCTCTTCAAAATGTAGGACAAGGTGCTGCCTTTGTCTACCAAAAGACTGCTTAACTGGATGAGCACAGCTGTGCCAGTAGAAGAACCCTTTATTTATTTATTAAATTCTACCTTTTCTGCCAAAAAAGGGATTCAAAGCAACAGAAAAATAGTGCCAGGGAGTTCTAGAACTGAGGATCTATCCACCCCAAAAGCACTGTTTCCTGTCCTCACCAAATATGTTTCTGAGGGTGGTGATAACAAAAATAAATAAATAAATAAATAAATAAATAAATAAATAAATAAATAAATAAATAAATAAATAAATAAATAAATACAAATAAAATGGCATCTCCTAAACATCTTAAAAACAAGGAAGGCTCCTAAGGACTAGGAAGTCTTTCAAAGAGACTGACAGCATGTTCTGAAGGCCTTTATAGGACAGCACTTGAAACTGCGCTTCAAAAGAGTCCTTTACAAAAGCTGCTTCCCACCCAACCTGGTATTGCTATGTGCCATCATGTCACATTCAACTTATGGCAACCCATGAATGAATTAGTGATCCTGATGCATAACTTTTTTGATCGACAAGAAACCTACCCCTGACACTGAATATGGAGACCCAGTGTATTTTCCTATAGCCAAAGGTTACAGACAAAGGTACATTCTATCCCCTTATCTATTCATTCTGTGCATAGAACATATAAGGAAAGCTGGACCAGATTCACATGAATCACATGTCTTCTATGATTTATTTATTTATTAGATTTTTATACTGCACGTCTAGGTCAGTGATGGCGAACCTTTTAGAGACCAAGTGCCGAAACTGCTATTCAAAACCCACTAATTTTTTGTAAGGTGCCAATACAGCAATTTAACCTGAATACAGGTGGCTGTGAAGAGGCGATGTCAGGTGCCCACCGAAAGGGCTCCCAAGTGCCACCTTTGGCATCTGTGCCATAGGTTTGCCAACACTGATCTACCTGAAGGGCTACTCTTCTTTGGGTTGAGCTCAGTGAACATTATGTATATATTAAGTACAGTAGTACATGGGAAAATACTCAATCTTGATGGAAATCAGAGGGCAGGGCAGAGTCTTAAAATGCTATGGAGCAAGATTCTTTCAGACTCAACCCTCACTTGGCTGCATTATTTCAAAAAACATGGCCACTCTTAGTGTTTCTACCAGGAATCAGACTTTACTCTGCTCCCTGCTCCCACATATAGGGAAAGAGGTAGGAAAGCAAAATTCTTATATTGCATTCGTTCCAATGAACATGTGGACAACACAGAAAGAAAATAGGAGAGGAAGGGATACAAGATTAAGGGGAAAAGAAACAAAGAGGATGAAGTATTTTAAAATTATAGTTATCCAAGAAAAATATTGCAGTTGGCTGCAGAAATATAATGGAACAAGCATCATTTTTTCATCTCATAGATAAGCTCTCATTTGTCTTCTTTCTTCCTGCAGTTGGTTTCGTTCATAGTTGTATAACTATAACAACTATGTAACTTTAAAATCTGATGAGCTTATCTAATTTTCCTCTACTTATTTTTTCTTTTTTCTTTTTTCTTTTTCTTCTTTTTCTTTTCTTTTTTCTTTTGGTTATTTCTTTCAGACTGCAAGTGTCTGGACAGGTCCTAGCATGTTTTTAATTTGTAAGAACCTTTATATTCGTGACACTTTTAAGTAAATGAATTAATACTGAATAAAAGAAGAGTCAATAATATCTATTAACTAGGTGGCTTGGCCAATCTCCTGTCCCATGGGAATACAGGAATATGATAAAATTTCTTTCTCTACTTTACCTCTACTTTACCTACAACATTAAAAGTCTCTAGCTCTAAAGAGAGAGAGAGAGAGAGAGAGAGAGAGAGAGAGAGAGAGACCCACTCACTGCCCCACTCTCCCCCCCTTTAAAATTATGTAATTAGGCACATGTTGATCTTTCCTATTTCTTCCAATTTTCATGCTCTGTTACTGGAAGCATGTTTTATGGGCCAGGCTATCAAATCTCTGCTTGGAAACCTCAAGCCAAATTTGATGGATGCATACCAATGCCCTGGCATTCCCATTTGAAATTCCCATGTGTGCCCCCCTCCCCACAGCAGGTGGGGGGGAGCAGAGAGAGAGAGAGAGAGAGAGAGATGTCCCACTTCAGGGGTGCAGATAAATCTACTGCTTCTTATATACCCAGAAAAAGATGGAAAGGTAAAAAATATATATGAACCACTTTCACGGGGTATCAGCCATATAACTACAAAGCACTATGCAGCAAACGGTCACAATTGGAAGAAACTGCTAAGAAACTTTAGGTTATATGTTCTAATTCTTTGTTTCAGACCCTCTGTCGTGAGATATAGGGCAGGGTACAACAAAAACAATTTGAAACAATTGAACATGATGAAACCAACAATTTAAAACACTTTAAACCTTTCAAATTAATTTAAAATCCAAACAATATAAGCAATTGATTTCCTTTAGCCTTTTCTTGAATTGAGTTTTGTTGGGCTGGTGGTGGATTTTTAGTTCCAATTATTTGTCGAAGTTTAGGCATTTTGCTTGAATTGGGTGGTTTAAAACTCTGTGCTTGGTTTTACCATTTCTTGGGTGGTTATTGTTATTTGCATCTTATTCTGAAAGCAATGGGGAGAAGATTTACACTAATTTATATAATATTACATGGTTTACTAAATAGACATATTAGTGCACACTCTCAAAGGAGTTAGACAGTAACTTAAAGTTCTAAGTATATGATTAAATTGAACTTCAGGCAGAAAAATTGAGGGTGTAAGGTCTCTTCCAGTACATTCCCTATGATGAAATTTGCCTTTTCAGTTTCTACTAGCTTCCACATTAAATGCTTTAATTGCAAACCATAAACAACAATGCCTCCTTGTGGCTAATACAACAACAAAGCTTCAAAACACACATTGAGATATTTGTTTTCTAATTGAGAGAATGGAAGTGGACGAAGACTGCCACCTCCAAGCTACAGCATCATTGCAAGCCTCAGTTTCATTCAGAGGAACTTTCCACTCTGTAAGGAAATTAGGGATGATAGGATGTAGTCTCATTTTCTTAGTCTTATATTTGCAGCACAGATTTCACTCTGCATTAGACTTTATCTATGGAATGTGTTAGATAGTCAAAATACAGTATTCTAGAAACATGGACTCTGATGCTAATTGGACATTTCAGAATCACGTGGATGGGACAGCAAGAAATCCTTATCAAGACACAGAGAGAAGAATCGCCATTATTCTTTATTACTTTGCATTGCTATGCTTCAAGATGATTCCTTGCTAAGCTAGAGTTTAGAATTATTTAGAATAGCCATGGATTTCCTAAAAGAGTTAGGACAGGCTACTTAGAATAGTATTTTTTGTTTTTATGGAAAATATGCTTGCATTTTAAATATCTCTTAATTTGTCATTCTGTTTAGAAATATCTGTTTAGAAATCAAACTTCATTGTACTTTACTTTGCCTTTGAAGGATTCCTTTTGGGTGAGTTTAAAAGAACCCAGGAATTTGCCTTGTGATTAAAGCATAGATTTCTCAGCAAGGGGCTGGAATATGCTTCTAAATCATGGTAAAATGAGGCAGTTTCCAAGCACACTCTTTTAGCACTTTGGATTTGGTAGACAGTATCTTTCATTAAACTGTGCTTGTAGAAAACCAGGAAATTTCAGCCTGCAAATAATAACAGGGATGGCAGCTTTATTTATTTATTTATTTTGGATATTTTTACCCTGCCTTTCTCCTTGGAAAAGGGCCCAAGGCAGCTTACAATAATGCGGGACAATATGCAGCCCAGAGCATTTAAGACATATTCAAGCTTAAGAACAGAATAAGAAAAAGCATCTCACAACATTAAAAGGCAATATTAAAACTAAAAAGAGCACATGAACAGTTAAAAGAAAAAAAAATCCATAATGAGAGATGGAAACTATCATGGAAAACATAGGTGTACTTATGAAGTCAGTCAATGCACTCATATGTGGTAATTCATCTAAAAAGTCTCATAACAGGTAGTCCCTTAATCAGGGAAAGCTTGCCTGAAGAGGAAGGTCTTTGTCTGCTTACAGAGGGACAGCAAACACTGTGCAGTCCTGGCCTCCAGCGGGAGGGAGTTCCAAAGTCTGGGAGCAGCAACAGAGAAGGCCCTTTCATGTGTTCTTATGAGATGCACCTGTGAAGGTGGCGAGATGGAGAGAAAGGCCTCTCTTGATGATATTATCACCCAAACCAGTTCATACTGCAAGATTTGATCTTTGAGGTAGCTTGGACCCAGGCCATTTTGTGCTTTGTAGGTTAAAACCATCACTTTGGGTTGCGCCCGATAGCTGATTGGAAGCCAGTGGAGCTACTTTAGTAGGGGTGTAGTGTGATCTCTGTAACCCACCCCAGTCAGCAATCTAGCTGCTGTTTTTTGGACCTGTTGAAGTTTCCTGAGACTATCCATTGGTAGCCCCACATAGAGCACATTACAGTAGTCCAGCTGGGATGTAACTAGGGCATGTGTCACAGTGGCCAGAGCTGGTTTCTCAAGAAATGGGCGTAACTGGCATACTAGCTTTAATTGTGCAAATGCACTGTTGGCCACCGCTTTTACCTGGGCATCAAGGCTCAAGGATGAGTCCAGGGGTACCCCCAAGCTGTGTACCTATTTTTTTCAACTGGAGGGTAATCCCTTCCAGTACAGGTTGTATCCTTATCCCTTGATCCCCCTTTTGACTGATCAGAAGCACCTCAGTATCGTCTGGGTTTAGTTGCAGTTTGTTCATCCTCATCCAGTTCACCACTGAAGCTAAGCACTGATGTAAAGCTGAAACAGTGTATTTGGAATCCGGAGGTGATGAGAGGTACAGTTGGGTGTAATTGGCATACTGGTGACACTTAACTCCAAAACTCCTGATAATCCCCAGTGGTTTCATATAAATGTTAAATAACATAGGAGACAGAACCCTGAAGGACCCCACAAGTCAGTGGCTGTGGAGTTGAACATGAATCCCCTAACACCACTTTCTGCGTTCTGTCCTGCAGGAAGGATTGGAGGCCCTTTAATACAGTGCCCCAAAGTCCCATTTCAGAGAGACAAGTTAGGAGGATGCTGTGGTTGATAGGGTCTAATAAAATGGAAAGGGATACAAATCCCCTATCCATTTACCTGTGCAGATCATCTACCAAGGCAACCAGTACTGTTTCAGTCCCATAATCAGTCTTGAAGCCGGATTGATCTGGATCCAGGTAGTTTATCTAATCCAGAAACCTCTGGAGCTGCAAGGCCACAACCCGCTCTAGTACTTTCCCCAAGAATGGGATAGTCGATGCTGGTTGGTAATTGTGCAGTATTGTTGCATCTAAAGAGGGAAGCATGCTGGAATCCTGTCCTGTTGCAAGGAGTCATTTACTACTCTTCCTAACCAGTCTGCATGCCATACCCTCTCTGACAGCTTTTATGAACCAGGGAGGGTCACGGATGCAACAGACATGTGGCCCTCACCTCCCATCTTACCATCACTTACCATCTCTTCAGATATCATGGAAAGCACTATACAATCTTGGTGGCAATTCATAAGTAGGCTTTCTTACTTAGCTTAATATCTTAGGAAAAAGTAATGTCCACCAGTTACTCTGCTATGCTTCGCGCATGTACTGGTACTGGAACTATACTACAGTCTCAATGATATGCAAACATAGGTTAGTTAGATTTGTTATCTTATGTCTGAATTACAGTCGTTCCTTATAAGATAAATTTAATTCATTCCACGGGTCAATTCATTTTATGAAAAATGCATCTTACGAAATGTGGTTTCTCATAGGAATGAATGGGAAACTGATTAATTCGTTCCAAAGCCTAGAAAAAAGAAACACCCCCTTTTTTGTAAAAAAAAAAAACCACCGTCATTATAATATGCACTTTAAAGATATAAACACTGTACAAGAACATTATTAATCAAGAATAAACATTCCAAACATCACCCACATTAATTTTTCAAACATGCTACAGTACAGTACTGTACAGGACACTTCAGTGATATTTCAAGCATACAACTGCAAGGTTTAAAACATCACACAGTAACTTTTAAAACCTGGCAAACTTCAACTGTTCAACATTTACAGAACACAACATTTTCAAACTTTTACAAACAAATTAAAAAAAACATTTTTAAGAGCAGCAGGAGAGCTGGGCAGTAGCACTAGAAGAATCTTCCCTTGGCCTTTTAACAAGGAAGCTGTCCATTGTCTAAGAACATACGAACATAAGAAGAGCCATGCTGGATCAGGCGAAAGGCCCATCTAATTCAGCTTCCTGTATCTCACAGTGGCCCCACCATGAGACTAGATATCTGTCTCTTCATACCACTCCCCTGCATCTGGCCCTTGAGGTACCCTGGTTTTAAGCCTGGAAATTACACATCTCCATCACGGTTTGTAACCTGTGATGGACTTTTCCTCCAGGAATCTGTCCAATCCCCTTTTGAAGGCATCCAGGCCAGACACCATCACCACATCTTGTGGCAGGGAGTTCTACAGACTAACAACATGCTGGGTAATAAATAAATAAATCTTTTTTCTGTTCTCACTCTCCAAGCCCTCAATTTGAGTGTATGTCCCCTAGTTCTGGTATTTTGTAACACTATGTATTGTCCACCTTGTGCTTCTTGAAGATACGTAGGTTCTCTAAGTGGTATATAAGCAGAGGCTTGATCTTCAGGTCCCCACTGGTGTTGGTGCAGAACAACAGGGTCAGGCAGTCCTTCATTGGCTTGTGGCCAGACAATGAGGTGTCCTCCTGCATAATGAAGGTCCTCTTCAGCATCCTCTTCCAGAACAGGCCTGTCTCATCACAGTTGAAGACCTGCTCCAGAAGGGAGCCCTCTGCATTCGTGGCCTCCACGATCTTCATCGCAAAGTCCTCAGCTGCTGGAGGATCCAAACTCACGGCCTCACCATGCCTGACCAAGCTATGGATGCCAGATCTGGCCTTGAACTTCTCGAACCAGCCCCTGCTCGCCTTGATGTCCTCTGGTTCATCCGCCGTTCCCAGCTGGTTGGTGATGAGGTCCACTTACAAGGCCTTGGCTTTTGCACATATCATTGCATCACTCACTGTGTCCCCAGTACATTCCTTCTCATGAAGCCACAGCAGGAGCAACTTCTTGACTTCCTCTGGCACAGGTGGGTGTTTCTTGGACATCCTGGTCTGCATCTCCCCCGATGATCTTCTCCTTGTTTTTCAGCATGGTGCTGATGGTTCATGGATTCCTGCCATACTCCCTAGAGATGCCAATCACCCACGTGCCTTCCTCATGCTTCCAGATGATCTCTTTCTTCACCTCCAGCAGGATCTTCTCCTTCTTCATCTTGCCTGCTTCTGCTGCCTTCTTGGGTGCCATGATACCACAATCACTAGACTATCAACAACAAAAAAAAAAAAACAAAAATCAGTCCACATGAGCTGGCATGGATAACCCACCCACACATGCAGATTAAAAAAAAATCATGCAAACAAATCCCAAAATCACACCAAGAACAAACCTGGATAACCCCACCACCACCACCACCACCACACACACATATGCAGATTAAAAAAAAGAATCATGCAAAAGGAAAAGCTCATCTTCTAGCACAACAAATCCATATGTCTGAAATGTTCTGGGTTGTATATTGTCCCTCGTCATTGTAAGCCACCTTGGGTCCCTTTCCAAGGACAAAGATAGGGTAAAAATATTCAAAATAAAAATACTCAAAATAAATACTTATACACATGAATTGAAAATCTGGGTTTCCATCATTTTTCTTTTTGTTCATTTCCAAACCACCACATTACAATAAATAAATATATCATATAATTTTGGACCAACATCAGGCAACATCATGAGCATTTGGGGCATCCAGCATCCAGTCTTCTATAGTACATGTTGAAGGTGGGCAGTTACTTGCCCTCCAGGTGTCCAGCATAAATCACAAACCCAGGTATACTCACTAGGTGGCAGTATATCCCATTCAATTTCACTTGGCTTTTTTTTTTAAAGTTAAACTTGCTGGAGGGGTGTCTTCATATGTAGGATGAGACAACAGCAGTAAGATATAGCCAGATCACCCTAACATTTCAGCTCTTTGCAGTTTGCATCCACTATGTGCTTTTTTTTTTAAACCATATTTTGAAAATCCATTATTGTGCTGGGCATAAATATATGTGGAAGATCGGAGAAACTACAGATGTTCAGTATGACGTATTCCCAAAGTGTTGTGTGGTGATTTAAAATAGCCATTCTCGCCCCCCCCCCAATCCACATCCCCTTTAGAAGCTCTTCTCGGGTCCCCTGTCAAACAAGGAAAGCCTTTGGCTGGATGTAAACAAGAAGACAAACGGATGAATCTGTGTGTCCCCCCCCCCTTTCAAATCTGCCAGCCCCCTCCCCCAGAGGCCATGTGGGCCCTGTCCAGAACAGCTGGCTTAAAGTCCCTGATGATGGAGACCCAGCATTCTCCGCAAAGGTCAATTTAAAAATAGAAAATTTCTCAGCACTGAGATGAAGTAGATGGGAAATGGAATAAGCCAACTGGAGGTGCAACTGCATAACAGGGAAAAATGTATCTGCTGTAATACACATTTTTTTAAAAAAATTGGAGTTCTGTGAGTAAAGCTGGAGTGCAAACAACTTGAGAGGCTCCTTGGCTGCACAGAGAAACTCCCTCTCCTGCCTCCTTGCTGGAGGGGGTCTGGCGGCCTGAGGCGGTGGGAAGGGCCCACTAGGCTCCTGCCCAGGTTGGCACAATGCACAGGAGAAGGACCTTGGCAGTGCAGGGAGGCCGGTAAGCGAACCCCCTGGCCGGGATAGGTACAGGCTGCCACTGTACCTGTTGTTCCGTGGTAATGCGCCGTACAAATTGTGTTCCCCGTGTTTGATGTACCTTTTTGTTATTAGTTGTTTGGGCCTCTTGCTGGGTAATAATCTATTTTGTTTGCTCTCTTTGTCTTTTTTTTTTCTTTTGATATAAAATTTTCTTATGTGTTGTTTTATGTAAACCTCACTGAGTTCTCACTGGGAAAATTGGCCGTGGTATACAAATCTATAAATAAATATAAATATATAAATTGTATTTTATTTTATTTATTTAGAGTATTTTTTAGCCTGCCTGTCTCCTTGGAAAGGGACCCAAGGCAGCTTACAGTAACGAGGGACAATATACAGTCCAGTACAATTAAGACATGTTCAAGTATTGAGAACAGGGAGTTGGGGGACAACATTAAAGTAAGAGAACGCAAGCAGTTAAAGAAAGAGAGAGTAAAAAATCCATGTAAAAGTTATGAGTGCTTGCAACCACACAAGGTTATAAGTGGTTATAAACAAAAAGTCTAGTACACAAACACAAATTAGTACAAAGCATGAAGTCTCAGTGCCTGCTGAACATAAGAACATAAGAACATAAGAAGAGCCATGCTGGATCAGGCCAAAGGCCCATCTAGTCCAGCTTCCTGTATCTCACAGCGGCCCCACCAGATGCGTTTGGGAGCGCATGAGACTAGATATCTGTCTCCTGATACCACTCCCCTGCATCTGGCCCTTGAAGTACCCTGGTTTCTCCATCATGGTTTGTAACCTGTGATGGACTTTTCCTCCAGGAATCTGTCCAATCCCCTTTTGAAGGCATCCAGGCCAGATGCCATCACCACATCCTGTGGCAGGGAGTTCCAAAGACTTACAATGGGTGAAAAAATATTTTCTTTTGTCAGCTCTTACTCTCCCAGCCTTCGATTTGAGTGTATGTCCCCTAGTTCTGGTATTTTGGGAGAGAGAGAAGAGCTTCCCTCTATCCACTTTACTCATACCCTGCATTATTTTGTATGTCTCAATCATATCCCCCATCAAGCGCCTTTTTTCCAGACTAAAGAGGCCCAAATGTTTTAGCCTTTCTTCATAAGGGAGGTGCCCCAGCCCAGTAATCATTTTAGTCGCTCTCTTCTGCATCTTTTCCAGTTCCACTATGTCTTTCTTGAGATGCGGTGACCAGAATTTTACACAATACTCCAGGTGGGGCCTTACTATTGTTTTGTATAATGGCATTATAATGTTGGCTGTTTTATTTTCAATCCCCTTTTTGATCATCCCTAGCATGGAATTGGCCTTCTTCACCGCTGCCACACATTGGGGAGACACCTTCATGGAGCTGTCCACCAACACACCAAGATCTCTTTCCTGATCCGTCACGGATAACTCAGAGCCCATGAGTTGATAGATGAAGTTTGGATTTTTTGCCCCAACATGCATTACTTTACATTTGGTTACATTAAAACACATTTGCCATTTCTCAGCCCATTCCCCCAGTTTGGAGAGATCCTTCTGGAGCTCTTCACAATCTTCTCTGGTTTTCACCACATGGAAAAGTTTTGTGTCATCTGCAAACTTGGCCACCTCACTGTTTATCCCTGTCTCCAGGTCATTTATGAACAGATTGAAAAGCACCGGTCCCAGGACAGAGCCCTGGGGCACACCACTTTTCACTTCTCTCCATTGTGAAAATTTCCCATTGACACCTACTCTTTGTTTCCTGGATCTCAACCAGTTCTCAATCCATAAGAGGACCTGTCCTCTTATCCCCTGACTGTGCAATTTTCTCAGCAGCCTTTGGTGAGGGACTGTGTCAAAAGCCTTTTGAAAATCCAGATAGACTATATCCACCGGTTCACCCAAATCCACGTGCCTGTTGACCTTTTCAAAAAATTCTAAAAGGTTTGTCAGATAAGATTTACCCTTACAGAAGCCATGCTGATTTTCTCTCAGCAAGGTTTGTTCTTTTATGTGTTTTAAGATTTTCTCTTGGATGAGGCTTTCCACCATCTTCCCTGGGACAGATGTAAGGCTAACTGGCCTGTAGTTTCCTGGGTTCCCCCTCCTTCCTTTTTTAAAAATTGGTGTGACATCTGCCATCCTCCAGTCCTCCAGCACTGTGGCAGTTTTAAGAGACAAGTTGCATATAACCCTTAAGAGATCTGCAATTTCATTTCTCAGTTCCCTAAAAACCCTTGGGTGGATGCCATCTGGGCCCCTTGACTTGTTAATCCTCAATTTATCGATTAGTCCTAAAACCTCCTCTCTTTTAACCTGTATTTGATTTAATTCTTTAGTCAAGAGGGGCAGCTCAGGCAGCGGAATCCACTCAAGGTCCTCTGTCGTGAAGACAGACTCAAATAAGTCATTCAATTTATCTGCAATGTCCAAGTCCTCCTTAACCTCCCCTTTTCCTCCCTCACCATCCAGAGGGCCAATTGGTTCTCTGGCAGGTTTTCTACTTCTAACGTATTTAAAGAAGCTTTTATTATTACCCTTTATATTGCTAGCCATGCGTTCCTCAAAATCTTTCTTTGCCTCTCTTATCATCTTCTTACATTTCTTTTGCCAGAGTTTGTGTTCCTTTTTATTTTCCTCATTTGGGGAGGATTTCCATTTACAGAAAGACCTCTCCTTGTGCTTTAGAGCCTCTCCAACTCCACTCGTTAACCATGCTGGTGTCCTCTTGGACTTAAATGAGCTCTTCTTTCTTTGTGGTATGCACTTGTGCTGGGCCTCTATTATTGTTGTTTTAAACAGGCTCCATGCACTTTGAAGAGATTGGATTCTTCCAACTTTCCCCTTCAATTTCTCTCTAACTAGTTTCCTCATTTGAGGGAAGTTTGCCCTTCGAAAATCAAGGGTTTTTATGTCTGATTTGGTTGACACTCTTCCTCCGACATGCATGGCAAAGGAAATTGCAGCATGGTCACTGTTCCCCAGAGGCTCAGTGACATTCACATCCGTGACTAGGTCCTGAGTATCACACAGAATTAGATCCAGAGTTGCCTGTTCTCGGGTGGGCTCCATGACAAGTTGCTCTAAGGCACAGTCATTCAGCAAGTCAAGAAACCCGGTTTCTCTTTCTTGCCCGGAGCTCGCATTGGCCCAGTCAATGTGGGGATAATTGAAGTCCCCCATGATTACTATCCTGTCCCTCTTAGCCACCTCCATGATTTCTCTCCTCATTTCAAGGTCCCCCTCAAGTTTTTGATCTGGTGGATGATAGAATACTCCAACTATCACATCACTCCTGGGACCTGGTAGTTTAACCCACAGTGATTCTATGGTGGAGTCAGACCCTCTGTCCATCTCCATTCTGCTGGATTTTACCCCTTCTTTGACATAGATGGCCACTCCTCCTCCAACCCGCCCCTCTCTATCCCTTCTATAGAGTTTATAGCCTGGGATTGCTGTATCCCACTGGTTCTCCACATTCCACCAGGTTTCTGTTATGGCTATTATATCTATGTTATCCCTAGCTGCCAAATGTTCAAGTTCTCCCATCTTTGCTCGGAGGCTTCGAGCATTGGCGTAGAAGCACCTGTACAGTGGGTCCCCCAACAACAGCTGCTGCCTTGTTCTTTTCCCCTCACAGCTTTTATTTTCAGTAGACAAACTGTCACAGTCCATATTCTCCCAGTGCTAATACCTGCTATGTCATCTCTATGTGATTCTCTACCCTCTCCAACCTCGTTCCCCGAGGATAAGGTGTTTCGAACCAGATGCCACTCAGCTCCTGTCGGTTTTCCCCCAGTTATCAGTTTAAAAGCTGCTCTGCTGCCTTTTTGAGGTTGGGTGCCAGCAATCTGGTCCCATCATGATTCAAGTGCAACCCATCACTCCTGAACAGGTTTGGCTTGTCCCAAAATGTTCTCCAGTTCCTGACAAATCTAAAGCCCTCCTCTCAACACCATCGCCTCATCCACGCATTGAGGCTTCTGAGTTCTGCCTGCCTGGTGGGTCCTGCACGAGGAACAGGTAGCACTTCTGAAAATGCTACCTTGGAAGCCTGGGACTTCAATCTTCTACCTAACAACCTGAATTTGGCTTCCAAGACTGACCGCTTGGCCTTCCCGACATCATTGGTACCAACGTGTACCATGGCCACTGGCTCCTTCCCAGTTCTCTCTAACAAGCTATCTAGATTTCTCGTGATGTCTGCAACCTTTGCACCTGGCAGGCAAGTGACCATACGGTTATCATGCTCCTCACAAATCCATCCCTCTGTATTTCTAATTATAGAATCTCCTAGTACAAGGAGCTTCTCTCCTGTAGCCTGCTCATCTACATGTACCTGATCTTGTATCTCATCAATAGTGATGAGGGAGAGATCCTCAGGTGGAACCAATTGTTCCTCGGTGTGTGCCTCATGAGGTGTGATGAGGGAAAGAGCCTCAAATTGATTGTGCAATATGAGACTCTCTGAGCGATCCCTTGGCCTTCTACTCCTTTGAGTCACATTCCTCCACCCATCTAACTCCTGGGTTGGGGAAGTGATTACATCCTCAGAAGTGTGCCCTGTCTCTTCTTGGACCTGAATAGTCTGTTCCGCTCTGTCCAAGAACCACTCAAGCTCCTTAATATGTTGCTGATCCGATATGTGAGCCTCTAGCTGCTGGACCTTCTCTTCTAATAGCGCAACCAGCTTGCACTTGCAGCAAATGTAGTTCTGCACACACTCTGTCAAGATGACAAACATGGCAGAAGTACTGCAGGTAACTACAGCTGCTCCCTCCAACTCCATTTTAACGAGTGCAATAAAATGTATTCAAGGTCTCAAAAATGTAAACTTACACTAATTATTTTTATCTAGTAAGACTATTTACTTCTTTTGTTGTTTATTCAAGATCTAACAGTGTAGGGGCCGCTAAAGCACTTGCTAATGTGCGTAGGATCTCCTCAGGAGTAGCTTGTCTTGGGAACTCAAAGATACCCAGAAGAAATATTTTATTTATTTATTTAGTTTGCACGCGCCATCAGGCGCGTGCTGCTGGGAGCAGCTATTTAAAGATAAAACTCCGCCCCTTACTTCCTGCAAGGACAGGAAGTAAGCTCTATGCCCTCTGGCTGTGTGCTTCCTCTATAGCCGTTTGCTTCCTCTCACAGCCTGCTTCCTCTCTGCTTCTCTGCAAGAAAAGGACTGGGAGGCTTCTGGGAGCAGGTATTTAAAGATAAAACTCCGCCCCTTACTTCCTGCAAGGACAGGAAGTAAGCTCTATGCCCTCTGGCCGTGTGCTTCCTCTATAGCCGTGTGCTTCCTCTCAATATACCAACCTTGGAAGCAGTGAAGGTTGGGCCAACCTTGAGCCAGACACCTGAGCCCATTATGATGGAACTAATATTCTGCCAAGAAAACTCCATGGACATGGAGTCACGAAGAGTCGGTCACAACTGTAACGACACAACACACACACAAGATTGTGAGCAGCCTTGAACCCAATATTGTACTTTCACTACAGTGTCATGAGATTATGATCAACTGCCGTCATCTACTGCAGTGTTCCCCAACCCCCGGTCCGCGGACCGGTGCCGGTCCGTGGATCATTCGGCACCAGGCCGCCCGAGGAACTTCAAATCATTTCACTGTGGCACCTTATCAGGGCGCTGTGGGAGTGGGGTGACGTCATTGCACCCAGCGCCGGCGCCTTTTGTCTTGGCATGCCCGGCCTTGGGGAAATGCCTTCCATTGCCCATCTCCATCATGGTGGCCGCCGAAGCGCTCGTTTGTTTGTGTGGAGTGGGAGGGGTTGGGGGGTTAGGTTGGGTTGATCGCGAGTGCCGCGCGCGCATCAGCACACACGCATAAATCATAACACAACCCAACGGCGTGGGTCCTTTGCCTTCGATCCGGGGAGCCGTCGCGTCGCTCGCTCGCGCACCTGCTCGCCCTCTCGTTTTGACCTTCTCTCTCTCTCCGTCTCGTTCCTCGCGAGAGTCCAGGTGAAGAAAACTGACGCGCACACTGCACCACACCTCCCTCAGTCGAAAAGAAAGGTGTGTGTGTGTTTGTGTGTGTATATCCGCGTTTGTCGCGTGGAGGAGGAGGAGGAGGAGGGGCAGACATGACAAGATAGACTTGGCAGGGAGGGGGGTAATAATAATAATAAGGCCTCCCGTCTCGTTTCGCTCGTGGCCCCTTTTTCGCTGTGTGTGGGGGCTGTTCAGTGCATGGCTCTGAGGTGATTTCTGGGCAGCCCCAGGAGGCGGACGAGGGCAGGTCTGTGTTGGAGGAGGCTTCTTTCTTTCCTCACATTGACATCCCCCCTTTCCCCCCTCCCCGACTTGACTCCCCCCCCACACCCCTCAATCACCCTCCTGGCTTGTGTGCAGGTCCATTTCTCTGAGGGATTATCATTAGGGGGTTTGGGTTCCGCCCCTCTCTCCTCAGTAGTATGAAGGCCACCCCCTCCCCCTTTCCATTATTATTTGGTTTTTCACCTCACACGTTCCCTCAGGCGTGGTTATTTTGGTCCCCCCCCCCCGTCAGCCTTCTTTCCACAGACTTTTCTTATAAAAAGGGGGAGCCATGTGGCCGTGGCAAAATAGAAATGCAAGACCCGGCTATAGGCAATACTTTTAGGGGGCACTAATTAATTTTTTAAAAAAAATCATTGCAAGCTTTCGTAGACGATTACTCACTTCAGAGCAAGTGCCAAAAGTCCAAAAGGTGTAGTTTATTAGTGGCCTATAAAGGTATCACCCATAGCCTTGTCTGCCCTTGTTGTGTATATAATGTGCTCATTATTAAATCAAAACAAGTGGGCCAGGGAAAAATTATCAAACATTTACCGGTCCACGGCGATAAAAAGGTTGGGGAGCACTGATCTACTGCACAAAGCAACTAAACCTATCTGGCATTATTTTCACATGGTGATCTCCTCTCACAAATTAAGCTTTTAGCCTGGAGAATGTATAGCCCTTTAGATATGGTTGGACTGCATCTCCCACCAATCCCAGCTCACATAGCCAATGATGGGGGATAATGGAGCTTGTAGTCCAATCTCTGAAAGGTCGCATACTCTCCTCCATGGTTTGCAGCGTTGCTGAGGATGCTACAGAGCATTCTACCGTATATTCACATGGGGAGAACCAAAATGAAGAGCAATGTATAAGTATCTGTTCTTGCAAGGCTTCCCTTTATGTATCTGAAATGTCAGTGATATCTTAGCTGAGACATGTGATGTGCATGCAGTTTTAATTGGCGACTGATGACATTGAGCCTGTCCTCATCACAGCAAGAGATTCGGCTTGTTGAACGCTCCTCAGTCGATCATAAAGGACACAAGCAAATTTCCTGAACAATCTTGTCACAGCAGGAATCCTGGAACAAATGAACGCCAGAAGCCTCGAGGAAATTTCACAGATAGCTTTCCTGTAAGCTTAATTTGCACTCATTTGAAGAAGTATAAATAATTTAGCACTCATTATTGTAGGTCAGGCTCCAGTTTTGTGGGTGGCCTGAGTGCAGAAGTAAAGCAGCCCTCTGGTGGTTTCTCTCGTGTTACTGCCCTGGGCATCTCCATCCCCCTGAGACAGCATATTCTCTGGGAGTGAAAGTTGCAACCTTTATAGGCACGAAAGCTGGACACTTAAGAAAGCTGACAGGAAAAACACTGGTTTATTTGAACGGCATTGCTGGAGGAGAGCTTTTCAGATATTCTGAACTGCTAGGAAGACAAACAGGGCGGTCCAAGATCAAATCAAGACTGGAGGCAAATATGTTGAAGCGGAGGTTGTTCTACTTCAGACATATCATGAGGAGATAGGGTTCTCTGCAAAAGACAACAATGCTGGAAAAGCTGGAAGGCAGCAGGAAAAGAGGAAGGTTAAACAGGAGAGGTGGCCACTCTTTAAATACAATTGAGTTGCCACTAGTCTCAACAGCTTCTGTATGTGGAATGGCGTGGGGAGGGTCACCTTGTCTTTCTCTCCTGGGTGGGAACAAAATGGTGCCTTCTGCTATCTTCCCACATTTCCCCTGCCCTGTTTTGGTTCATTCGTCAATACAACTGCTGTGTGCAGTTGGCAGTCCCAAGCCTGAAAGGATATTCTTCTGTACATTACACAACTTTTTTGGAAGGCTGTTTGTCTCACATGCCGCAAAAGCTGCCTCATTTCATCCTGCCAACTAAATATTCTCACCATCTAGGCAGCCATTGCTACTGCCCAAAGCTTGTCAGCAGTGGAGGCTATTCTTCATACTTTCTCCAAATGCTTCCACATCAGACCCCTGACTCCACAAGGACTATGTTGCTAATTTACCCTGAAGGAAGGAAGGAAGAAGCTGGTACCACAGTATCTTGCAGCCTTTACTGGTGGGCCAGTCGGTTTGCACTGTAAACAGCACAAAGTTATAATTCTGCAGATAGTTCATAATTCCAGAGGTGAGTAGGAGGCATGCAACATGCAAAACCATGCCTATAAGGGACATCTGGGATTCTGTTTGCCATTCATGGGCAATAATTGTTTGAATATATTCATAGGATAAATGTTTATAGAGGTTATAATCATAATATTTTAATACATCTAGATCCAAACTACATGAGCATTCAGACATGATTTCCATCCTTAAGTTCTCTTAGGGGATGAGTTCTCTGCACTAGCCCTCTGGTCAATGTCCCATCTCCGTGCCCCCAAGTTACTGCCACTGGGTGGGCACATCAGTGAAAAAATAGTCCTAGTCTTGCTATGAGGCTTTGCCCTGACACTAGTCCCCCACCCCCCAGATCCCCATAGGGAGGATCTATACGGCCTGTCATACTCCATTTGTTGAGAAAGAAAATTAAGCGTCTGCCTGCATTTTTCTTTTACACATAGAAATAACACCTGAGCTCTTGAGTAGTATTCATTCCTGGTTGGTGCACAATTGCACGGACCTTTTATCTAAAATGGTACAAACATGGACAGGGATCCCATGATATACCTCCCCAGAATCTTATGGCTTCTACCCAAGCCAACAGCCCTGCCTCCCACAGTTCTCTTTCAGGCCCCAAAGATCTGAAGAATTTGGAAAAATCCTGGGGAAGATTTTGACATCATGGGGAGCAGCCGAGAGACTGGGTCGGGAAGCATGTAATTCCCATGCAGTTTATGCCATTGCATCCTGGCTGCAAGTTTCATGCTTTGCTGGCAATTAAGATTCAGCAGAGTATGCCAGAAGTGTAGCTACCTGGCACCTACTGGATGTTTAGGATTATAGTGTCCATCACCTTAGATTACTGACCATGCTGGCTGGGGTTTATAGGAACAGTGTATAAAACATTTGAGGGAGAAGCCTGTTTACCTACCTTAACAGTATGGTATTATTTATCAGAAATGTCATGTCATCTAACTGCAATAAGATGGTAAAGGTAATTAAGTGTATTCTGGTTTAGATAAATAAATAAATAAATGATGCAATCTTACCTAGACAGAGAATAATGAAACAACAGCCTATTATTTAGATTTTGAAATATACTGGAAATGATAGCAATTAAAAAGGCAAAGAAGGTCTCCATAAAGGAAGTCCCAGAACAGGATGTAGACAACATATTTCAAAAGCACCACACTAAAAGGGATTGATACAACACTCGTCCATTTATCTCTGGAGTTAGGTGCCTGGCCCACCCCTGTGAAAATCAGTGAAATGCAACGCCTCAGCAAACTGACCTTTGACTGCTCCTGCTGGCATGCACTTCCAAAAAGAGGCTTTTAAGCCCCTCCTGACACCATAGCAAAAAGATCTGGGGCTGCTGGTGGTGGTGTGCACTGCCAGGAGCAGCCCATGGTCAGTTTGCTGAGGTGTCAGGAGGGGGTTAAAAGCCACTCTTTGGAAGTGCACCCCGGCATGAGCAGCCCAAGAGTTAAAAGCCATTATTTGGAAGTGTGCTTCTCTCAAGAAAAAAATCCCTGATAAACTGGGACTGTAATATATGAACCACGTTGCAAAACACATAAATATTTACATAGAAATATATTCTATCCATTTGCATTGAAATATAGAAAGACTTGATAGAATTTGTTATATAGAATTTATGCTTAACCTTCTCTAGGAAGAAAACAATTAGCTGAGATTTAAAGTCTGGCTTTGATGCCATTTTCAACCTGAGAGGAATCCAGGGAAGGGCTTTAGTAGTATAGAAAAAATCTTGATATGGTATTGATATGGTATTGGAAAACACTGGCTTATTTAGCAGTCACTGCCCTCCAAAGACAAACCTGAATGATTTGTAGTCATTCTTGTGTCGAGCCTATGCACACATGACATACCAGATGGACAGAGGTTATCCAGCCCTCTTCACCATCAAACTTTTTATGGTTCCAGCATTGGATATGAAAAGGAAAGGTTTCTGCTCATTTGTATGCTCTTGTGTAGGAAGAGGAACTATGGAAAAGAGAGTTCTTGTTCTTGCATACAGCCTACAACGCAAGAAGGACCCTTCTTTTCAGACCTGGTGCTGAAACCATGAACATGATGATGAGGGAATGAGGCTAGCTATATGTAAAATCAGTTACAAATACAGCTTCTCTCTCTCTCTCTCTCTCTCTCTCTCTCTCTCTCTCTCTCTCTCTCTCTCTCTCTCTCTCTCTGAGCAGTTTGTCTTAAAGTTTGTTTCCAGGGAGACAATGCTCACAGTGACATTTCCAGTAACCTTTCAGAAAACATTTCAGGCTGTTCTTCTCAGTGGAAGTGCAAATCTTCTACCCAGCAGAAGTTTTAATTAATCAGTTCCGGCAATCTAGAGGTGGCTCAATTAACACAGCAGAATACTGAAGCTGTGCGATGATGACATGGAGAGAGGAGAAAATTTTACAGCAGATGAGTTAAAAGCAAACCCTTTGCACTGCCAGAAGCCTAGCTAGGTGTAGTTGTGATCTGTTCAGTACCACAGCAAATTTACCAGTTTTCATTCACACTGGTTTTTCTTGGGGTGGCGGTGGTCCCAGATCCGCATGCTGTTTCCGTAGCATTCCACACTTTCCCTTCTTGCATTTATGTATGAGATGTAGTCTGCCTCAATTTATTTGTAGTTAATCAGAAGTAACACTCGTTCTAATAGTGTACTTCCCTGATAAGGGGAAAATATGCAAAGTATTTTCACACTTCTTATATTTTTCTATGACACATATAATCCACAGTAAGAGCAAGCATGTTGTAATTGCCAAAAGACTGAGCTATGAATCAGGATCGTACTGGCTTGAATGTCACCTTCACCATATACTGTAGAAGCTGTTCTGAGGTAAGTCATTCCTTTGGGGCTTTCGCTCCCTGGATGAACTATAGAGATAATAAAATTGACCTACCTTGGCATATTGCTGTGGAGATCTACTGGATATTTATAAGTGTTACTGAAAACCCTGAATGTTATTGTTTATAATACCAATTATCACAGCACAACTACACCTTATTTTTTCCATTCTCAATGAAATATATCAATGATTATTGTTGTTGAGGCTGAGACACAGAGGTCTGTACGCCACTGTCCATCCATTGGAGGAAAGATGGGATATGAATGTAACTAATAAATAAACTAAGCATGGTGAGGGGGTAGTAAAACTCAGGGGAGCTGGGTGCAAATTTCTGCTTGGTCATGGAAACACATGTGCGTGGAACTAGTAAAACTACTCCTTAAATATCACACTTACCTTGAAAGCCCAATTATAGTTGCTGGCATGACATTCCATAGTATAACACATATAAAAACAATAAAAGCATGCACACAAGAACAAACATAACACAATAGCATAACACTAAAGCCACAGTAGGTAAAATCTTCCCAGCCCAGTAAGCCCAATAGGAGGGTACAACCCAATAACAGTCTAGAATCTGAGCATTTAATCATTGTCTCCAGCCTGGGACCATGCCCGTGCTCCAGACCACCTCCATCCCAGACCACAAGAAGCTGTAAGGATAAATTCACAATGGCCATTGCCAATCACCTGATCCCGCCACCTGAAGTGGGCAGGGAACAGCGATGCCTCATCGCTGTGGCACAGAACTTAGCCACTGCCACAGTTTACATCCGGCTTTTTATCTGCACACGGGAGTAAAAGACAAAACTCCCATGGCCCCCTTGAGTTTGCTGCAAGACATACTGAAGAAGAATCCCCCCAATATCCCGATAAAGGGAGCATTCCAAGAGGACATGATCAATATGTCTGTGAAGATTCTCAGTCATCCAGGTGTGTTTATCTGGGAGTTGAGTCATGGCTACTGGACTTCTTTTTTGAGAGATAGAAACGTTTCGCTGTTCATCCAAACAGCTTCATTGGTCTGAATACAGCTAGTTCAAGTAGTCCTTGTTATAGTCAGCTTGACCTCTTGTCCCCTGGTCTGATTGGCTCATCTTATGATCTTATTGTTCATCTTATGAGCCAATCAGACCAGGGGACAAGAGGTCAAGCTGACTATAAGAAGGACTACTTGCACTAGCTGTATTCAGACCGATGAAGCTGTTTGGATGAACAGCGAAACGTTTCTATCTCTCAAAAAAGAAGTCCAGTAGCCATGACTCAACTCCCAGACATGATCAATACTTTCAATAGTCTCCTCGTTACAAGGGCAAACACGTCTATCAACTGGCACACCCTGGTATCTGCCTTCCAGCAATCTGGAGGGCAGAACATTGAATCGAGCTAAGTTGAAGGCTTTCCTGAACTTGGGAATGGTTTTTTTTTCATAGGTAGTTGGCCATTCCAAAGGAACTATTTTTAACTGTGCTGAGTTTGTCAAGAGTAGCTAGATGTTCTTTGAGTTCTACATCCCAGACCCTCCTTTTAATTACAGCCTTGGCCTTGCTGAAACCCATGGCCAAAATAGCCTCTTAGAAAAAAAAAACAGCTGTAGCTAGTTAACTGTTAGATTCTTCTTCTAAGTTGATTGGAATGTATCCACTAATATTAGGGGTGCCATGCCTGATGGGGCAAAAATAAGTTTCAGCCAATAGCTGAACATGTGGATCAGTGCACATGCTTTGATGGAAATTAATTCAGCCTCCAATCGGAGTGTCGCATTAGGGACATACAAGGGTGTTGCAAGAATTCTTCTCAGAAACTTTGTCTGTACCATCT
Source organism: Phrynocephalus forsythii (assembly GCA_029282475.1). Classification (NCBI taxonomy): domain Eukaryota; kingdom Metazoa; phylum Chordata; class Lepidosauria; order Squamata; family Agamidae; genus Phrynocephalus; species Phrynocephalus forsythii. The sequence goes on from JAPFRF010000001.1 coordinate 142,898,198, forward strand.
CCAAGGGCTTCAAGTTCAAGTATGCAAACAATTGGGCTCCATAAAGCATTTGGGCTATAATTTTAGCTTTAAAAACTTGAATCACTGATGGCACGTATTGACCACCCTTGGTGTAAAAGAACCTCAGTAGTGCAGAACTGCATGTTTGTGCATTAGATGCTACATTGTTCATGTGAGAGGACCATAATCCTGATGAATGAACTATCATACCTAAATATTTATAGCAGGACACTTACTCTATGCTATTTCCATTTATTGTCCATCTAAGCTTTTTACGTTTCCTGCTAATGACCATGATCTTAGTCTTATCATAATTAATGGACAGTTGTTCTTTAGTACCGTATAAGGCTTTCAAGATTCTCCATAATCCTACACATGAGACTGACATCAAGACTGCATCATCTGCATAAAGCAGGATTGAAAGGGGGTGTGAGCCTAGTGTAAGGGGATGATAGTCTGCACTCGATAAATTGCTCACAATGTCATTAATATAAAAATTAAACAATGTTGGAGCTAAAATGCAGCCTTGCTTGACCCCACTGAATGATGGAATTATGTTGGATAATTCCCCTGCATTCTTGCAAATTACCTTGAGACTATTATTTTCATGCAGTCGCTTCATTAGCAAAAGTAGTCTTTTATCAATATTTGTAGTCTGAGATTTGGCCCACAATTTTTCTCTGGGTATCAGATCGAAAGCAGATTTAAGATCTATAAATGCCACATACAAGGAACCTCCTTTTGGAGTAGAGTATTTATTTGCTAGATGGTGTAGAATGAGTGCCTGATCAATGGTGACCCTACCAGATCTAAACTCAGCTTGTTCTTCAGCAAGAATATTTTCATCATTTAACCAATCCTGAAGCTTCCCCCAACAAGTGCCTTGCATATAGCTTGCTAATAATGCTTAGTAGACTTATTGGAAGGTAGTTTCTTGGGTCCAGTTTACAGCCTTTCTTGAAAATTGGCACTATAATAGCAAGCCTCCAATTCTCTGGTATAACTGCTGTGCAGTCCATCCAAGTAAATAACAAGGCCAGAACTGGGATCCACCACTCCAAATTATCCTCTTCAAATCCTGTGCTAGAAGCCTAAAGACAATTTTTGAACTGTGCTTGCAGAGTCAGAATGCTGTGAGTAGATTCCCCTAAAATGTGCTTCCCAAACCCTTGTGGGGATACATATCTCATTAACAACAGAGTGGGTGGTCAACCCCCTTGTCACAATTTCCCAAAAGCATGAGGAATCCTTAGATCCAGTTGCAGCTATTAATTGTTGCCATAATTGCTTATGGGCTTCAGCCTTCTTCCTCCTAATCAGGGATTTGTATTACCTTTTCAGTGTGAACCATTCAGGTGGAATTCTTCCCAGGGCCTGTTGTTTGTACAATCTATATTTATTCAATAAATCATGCTTCTTCTCTCTACATTTCCTATCGAACCATGGTTTTGAATAAAACTTGTTGGGGATCTTTGTCCTATTATAATTAGTCTTATGCTTTAAATGATATTGTAAAGAGTTAGATAGTTCTTAGTAGGTCTTTAGCACAGTTGTAACTGAATGAGCTGTGCTAATTAGATGACTCATCTGGAAGTAAGGCTTGGTATATAGTAATTTACTCATAGTGTCTCCCTGCCTGCCTGACCATTTAATGGGAGAGGCTCTGATTTCAGTTCCTGGGAGGATTGTTAGATCTTCTCCAGCAGAAATTACAAATTCTCCCAAATTAACCTCCAGCACCATTGGTAAATGATCACTATCTGTATGGTTGTCAACCTTAAAGTTTGTTATTGCTGCTACCAGGTCCTGGGAGATTATATCATAATCTATTGTCGAAGCACCATGGGATGATATGAAAGTAAATTCCCCAGGCCTATCACCCTTCACACTCCTGTTTAAGAGAGACAAATCAAGGTTATTGATCATTTGCCTGAGACATAACCCAGCATAATTACAACCATTATCCTTGGACAATCTATAGGGCAGAGGATTACAAGTGTTGGTTTCAGGCGGTAACCTATTATAACGTGAAAATAAGATTTCATCATTAAAACCTATTCTTGCATTCCAATCACCCATCAGGATAATCGAAACTGATGGATGAAGCATAATCAGGTAGACAATATAATCTTCTAATGCAACCCAAGCCCATTTAGTACATTCATGGGATTCCTGAGGTGGAAAATAAATGTCAATTAACAATAAAACACAGAGATTAAATTTCAATATTACAGCAATAGCAATGTTGAAAATACGATTAATAGTTACTACACAAGCCTGTAGTTTGGTAGATGTAATCACACACAATCCCCCCTTACATCGACCCCCTTTCCCACTTGGAATTGCATTAAAAGCATGTGACATAAAACCATCCATTACCAAATCTTGCTGGGACCAAGTCTCTTGAAACAGTAGAATATCAAAATTGTTTACATACTCTCTAAAATAATTATCTATCAATTTGGAACCCCATCCTGCTATATTCCAGTAGAAATTTTAATTGAAGAGTTCCCTTGGGAGCCTGTGGATTGTGAGGTCACAATGTTCCTTCCCCTTACATCCATAGTAACTAGAGGTTCACAATCCACTCCAAGGCTGCTATGTGATTGAACAATATTTTGTCCCCATGTCAGTTGTGAATTGCACCTTCGAGTAACCCACTCCAAGTCTGTCCCTGCCAGTAAATCTGTGAGGACCCATTTAATGCAGGAGTATTTCTATCGTTTGTCCAGAGATTAGTGTCAGCTTTCTTATGCATTGCTTTTCTCCCATTTTGCTCCCAACCCTTGTTTATGCTTTCCTATTTCCAATTATGACTTGTATTGGGTAACCCCTATCTCCAAGTTCATAGAATCATAGAGTTGGAAGAGACCTCAAGGACCATCTAGTCCAATCCCCTGCCATGCAGGAACCCGATCACAATATTTCCGACAGATGGCCATCCAGCCTCTGCTTAAAAACCTCCAAAGAAGGAGACCCCACCACCCTTTGTGGCAGCATATTCCACTGTTGGCTGCTTGCTTCCATTTCAATTTTCCCATTTAGTTTTGCTTGAAAATATCTACTCACTTGATGGAGCTCTGCCATGCAAATGTCAGATCCAACCGAATTAGAGGTACTCTGCTTCTGCAGATGGGTTCTATCTGGGGGCAATTTTGCAGCTTTACAGGTCTCAGGTTCAGTTTCCCTCCTTGGTGGCCTTTTTGGCTCCATCCCCAGCTGGAGAGTACTTCTAGTAACATCTTTTAACTTTTCTTGTTTTATTGGGGCTATCCTCCTGCAGTAATTTGGAAAGTGGTCTAAAGTTCATACCCTTCCTTGACTTGTTTTGAGGGTAGCTGGCCACCTTCCTCCTACCAAGTCTTTCCCCTACTCTTCCCTTTCCCCATCTTACTGATTGATGAGGCATCTTTACTGGAAGTTTTATTACTCCTTTTCACAGCTGAAACTGTGGACCTTCCAATTGGGGGCTCAGTAGGGGCTTCCTTTGCAATTGAGGGAGTCTGGATGATGGCCTCTTCATGAGCCTTAAAGGCATTTGGAGGAATAAAACTTTGCTGTGCTGTGTGCTTTGAATCTGCACAAAGTAAAAGTTCCTCCAGAGAAAGACCAGCAATTCTGTCTATTGTATTTGGAGTCAGATTATAGTAGATAACCTTCTCAGACCTTTGTGTGCTACTGTCCCCTTTTCTCTGCTGTTCAGTCTTCGTCAATTAGCCTACTAAGGCAATCATGAGCTCTTTAATATCAAATAGAAAATCTCTAATTTCTGCTAGGTGTGGGGTTTGATGTTGGCTTGATCTTCGATATATTATATTATCTATCCTTCTGATAGTGACTATTTTTATAACAGTCTTGTTTGTATTTAGTGGCTTTTATCAAACATTTTACAATGTTTTAAAAATGTTTTTAAAATGTTTTATTCTGGCAAATTCAATGTTTTATTCTGGCAAATCGTTTTATTGTGGTAAATTGATATTTTGGTATTTCTTGACTTGGTTAATAACCGTAAATAAAGATTCATTCAATTTCTGCTAGGTGAGCCTGATTATGAACGCAACAATTATCTTTTGTAAGAGGGTTGTTATTTAAGTCTTTGGTAGACTTGAGACTGTCACTCTCTGGCACAAACTGACTATCCTTAGGTTCAATAGTTCCCATCAAAGAGTATCCTTTAACTGGATTCCACTGGCTCCTTCTCTTAACCAGAGGGACACATCTATGAGGCAAGGTGACTGGAGAAGAATGGAAATCCCTTAAGCCCAGATGACCAAAATCAACATCCAGATTCCTAGACAGATAGCTAGTGTCCAGAGTCTGAGGATCAACTACAGCACTATTCAGTAGATCAATTATATAGGATGATAGGTCCTGTGAAGGGTCCATCTCTCTGTGGTCAGTCTTGTGGATACTACAATCCCCCAATTTGACAAAATCAGTGATCTTGACCTGATTCAGTGTTTTCTTAACAGCACTCTCCTTCTTTTCAGGGCCTATACTTGCCTTAAGTGTATCACCAATCGATGAAATGTCATTATCTGGTGTTTTAAACAGGATAAGGCCATTGAGCCACCATGGTCTCCTGTTTCTTTAAGTTCACTGAATGCAGTGATAGAAGGGAGCAGTTTGTTTTGAATTGGTTGCAGTACTGGTGTAAGTAGAGTGATATCCGCCTTGGCCCCTTCCATGGGAAGCCTAATTTCCTTTACAGCACCCAGCAAGGTTTCTTACCAACCAGATCCCAGAGTCAGGTTGCTAACAACAAGAAACTTCCAACCCAGCAAAATTCTCAGCTCAGTAACATAGCTTATAGCACTCCCTGTGAATTGTTCTTGTCTCAAGAGAAGTAGTAGCACTCCCAACTGAACACCATTGGGATGAGCTGCCGAAAATAAGCTTGTTGTTAGCTCCAACAACCTGTTGTTATCTTGCTCTTATCTGTACATTTCTGGGAGGAGTATACAACTAAGCCAAGTAAATAATCCAATCCTTAACAAGTTCAAGGCTTCAAGAGAAAACACAAAAGAGAGGAGAAACACTGCTCACCCACTGTTTCAATAGCATTTGCAGGCTTTTCAAACTTTGATAAATAAAACAGGTACTTAGCCATAACACAGTTTCTACCACAGCAGCTCCCAGAAGTCTGTCTCCAGCAGTAACAAATATAAAAGTTTATTAAAAGGTTAAAAAGTGAAAGGGTGTTTAAATTTTTTTTAGGAGGGAGTGGAGCACAGCACTAATGCTGTTCCTCTGCACAAGCAGATGAAAAAGATGGCAAATTCAACAAAGCAGCCATTATTGTTATTGTATCAACTTAAACAATTACCTATTACAAACTTATGTCAATCACCTATTACAATCACCTATTACAAAGTCAAGGTGATCCTCATATGTATTCTCAAAGGCTTTCACAGCTGGGATCTGATAGTTGTTGTGAGTTTTTCGGGCTGTTTGGCAGTATTTTGGAAGTTTTTCTTCCTGACGTTTCGCCAGACTCTGTGGCTGGCATCTTCAGAGGGCAAGGAGCTCAGGGTACTAGGAGTTCTTTCTGTGCTCTGGGGTTCCCTGAGCTCTTTGCCCTCTGAAGATGCCAGCCACAGAGTCTGGTGAAACGTCAGGAAGAAAAACTTCCAGAACACAGCCAAATAGCCCGAAAAACTCACAGCAACGATCCTCATATGGTTTTATTGATATTTAATTTATTTATTTATTTGATCGAATATTGAGTATTCATCAACTGGCTGAATAGGTTAGTGAGCTAAATATCTATCTGCAGAGCCAGAGAGTGCGCCCTGGGAGGAGAGCTAAACTGTGTCGCATTGGGCAAGCTGCACAATCTCAGGGTGCCCCAAAAGGAGGGAATAACTACTGTATCCTAAGAATGTACTCTGAGTACTCTATACCTAGAAAACCTTGGATAGGGTTGCCAGAAGACAGCACATGATGACACACAATTATAATTATTAGTGAGTTCTAATCTCTGTTCTGGTGAGACTGCAGGACTCTACTTGTCCCAGGCTATAAAAGTGGTGCATGTGATGTGACCCCCCACCTGCCACACAATCTTCTGGGGATCTTGGCTAGTCCCTCTTAGAGAAGTGCAGCAGGGATCACTAGTTCTAGCCCCTGGCTCCCCTACCTGCCACTCTTAACTCACTATTTATGTTTACATTGTGCCCCTGCAGACTGTTCTTTACACAGATTTTGGATATAAATGGGTTTCTTTACAGGAGTTAGCCTCTCTGTGTCTTCATCTCAGCATATACAGTATAGGATGAATAGTGAAGTTGGAAGGAGCATATACTAACTATTTATTTATTTATTTATTTATTTATTTATTTATTTATTTATTTATTTTTTAATTTATTTTAATACTTATATACCGCCCGTCTTCCAGAAGAACTCTGGGTGGTTTACAACAATATTATGGACAATGGAAACAATGAAAACAATAACAATAATAATAAACTAAAAACCCCCATCATAATAAAGCTACAAAAGGTAGCTGGCGTGATGGCGGAATGGAAGAGATATAATCATCAAGTCGAACCCCCTGTGTCAATAGTGTCAATAGTGGAGTCCTTTTAAGTTTTTAGGTAATATTGTATCACAAGATTTAAAATGGCCTTCTAATATTAAAAATATTATTAAGAAAGCACAGCAAAGAATGTTTTTTCTGTGTCAACTTAGGAAGTTCAGACTGCCAAAAGAACTGTTCATTCAGTTTTATAGAGGTGTTATTGAATCTATCATCTGTTCCTCTATGTCTGGTTTAGTTCTGTGACTAAGCAGGACAGATATAGACTTCAACTGATAATTGGAACTGCGGAAAAAATTATTGCTACTAATTTACCATCTATTGTGGAATTGTATACCACACGAGCTAAAAAGAGGGTGATGAAGATGTATACAGATTCCACACATCCTGGACATAATCTGTTTCAATTGTTACCCTCAGGGTGACGTTTTAGGGCATTGCATACTAGGACAACTAGATATAAAGATAGTTTCTTTCCAAATGCTATCAAACTGTAGAATGATTATTTTTTCTTCTTTCCTTCCTTTTTAAATAATAGGTTATATTGTGTTGTTGTACTGTGTTTTTATTGTTGAATATATGATTCTTATATTTCCTTCTTATATATGGGGAGCATCTTTTACCAAAACAAATTCCGGGTGTGTCCAACCACACTCGACTAGTAAAACTATTCTGAGTCTGATTCTGGTTTACAAAACCCTCCATGGCCTGGGTCCTGATTATCTGGCAGAGCGTATCTCCATATGATCAGAGCTGGCCCGACCCACCTGTTCTTCTATGGCTCTCTCACTCTGGGTGGCCACCCCCAGGGAGGCCCGCAGGGTAGTAATTCGAAAACGGGCCTTCTTGGTGACCAGTCCATCGCTTTGGAACAAGCTACCCGGTGAGATACACCAGGCTCCCTCATTGGCATCCTCCAGGAAAGCCCTTAAAACCTGGCTGTTCAGGGATGCCTTTGGTGACTGCTAATGTGGTACCAAGTTGTTTCCCCCCCTTCTCTTTTTTCATGGACGTTAAGTTTTTGCCTCTTGCCCAGCACTATTTTACTATATTATATTGTTTTATTCATGTCTGTTTTTAAGCCTATTGTGTGAACTGCCCAGAGTTCCTTTGGGAAATGGGAGCGGTATACAAATGCATAAATAAATAAATAAATAAATAAATAAATAAATAAATAAATATGCTCCATGCAGGAATACAACTCTCTTGGAACTAGCTGTGTTATTATTCATTATGGCCCCTCCTATTATAGCACCTGGGCAAGATTCCCTTACTTGGCCCAAGCAAACTGTCTTAATATCTAGTTACCACCACACTTGCATTCTCTGAGCCTGAATGCAACAAGTTGCAACTAGATTACATTTTGTCTCTGCTACATTATCCTACTCTGTAAGGATCGTTGTTATCATACGACTCCACCTCATCAGTAAACAACAGCAGCAGACAACAGATCCTTATGCCGCCAACTTTTGGGGGTTGTTGCCCGACACGGGAAGCTAAATCTTCCTGGAGGGCGTGGAGTCACCCCCCACCCAGAAAATGGAGCCGAGAGTAGCTACACTAAAGTCTCGGTTGCCGGGCAACGGCTGAGCATCCCACCCACCTACCCCCGCCCCTGCCGCGATTACAGAACTGAAGGGACAAGGCGGGGACCGGAATTTTCCAGTGACGTTGGGCGGCTCTGTTGCCATGGAGATAGCGACGCTCTCCTGATTTGTCGCGGAAGTGAGCAATCCCGCGAGCAAGGGAGCTTTGGGAACCTGCCGTTCACAGCTGATTTCGCCGGTCCTAAAACTAAACCGGAATCCAAGCGCCTTCGCCTCCACACCCCTAAAAATAAATGCCAGGTCGTTTTTCCAAGTGTGTAAATACAAACAGCCTTTGTTCAGGAGTAAATTCCACCACGGTCCATGGGTTTTGTTCCCAGAATGCGGAGCAAGGGATTGCAAATTAGATTTGCAAACCTCTGAACCTGTTCGTCGGCTTAAAAAAACAACCACCCCACGGTGAATGCAGTTTCACTCATTGCATTACTACTAGTCTTTTCAAAGCACGCCGGGCAGAAGCAACTACATCACGGTTTTTCTGCTTTATAAGAAGCGCCCATCAAAATAAAAGCGGGGAGGTGCGGCGACACACCCCCTTTCTCCTTTTCCAAAGATAAAGGCAGGGTACAAATACTCAAAATAAATAAATAAATAAATAAATAAATAAAAAGACGCTCGTCTTCCAGGGGAATCCAAGAGGTCCGTTTTTTATGACCCGGGTCCCCAGCCCACTTTTCTGAAGAAATAGTGGACACAACTGAGGTCCATATCCTTTTCTTTTTCGAACTTCTCTGCCCTAGAAAGTTCTCTTGGCAGCTGTTAAGTGACGCGATCTCTCATCCTTGGACCCTGTGAAGACAGCTTGGTACACCTTCCCACTAACACCAGTCGCCGCCCTACAGATGCTGATGCTACTGATATTGGAGCTTCTTCTTTTATTATTATTATTATTATTATTATTATTATTATTATTATTATTATTATTATTATTATTATTATTATTATTATTATTATTATTACTAAAGGCTGGGGGGGTCCCATCATCTCACTATTAGATACACCAGCTGGGGCTGTTGAGATTGGGAATGTTTTTTAGGCCATTGAAAATGCGCTGGAGGGTTTCAGGTGCCCTGGGGTGAATCCCACGCGGCTCCGTCTAGCCGACCCTCCAGTCCAGAAGGTGCGTGGTTCAGGCAGCAGCGGCGCCGGGGCCACGGAGCTTGTCCTCTGATCCTCTTGAGCAAAGAGAGGGGGGGGGAGTCCTGCTTCCCTCTTGCTCCGCTCCTCAAGGGCGCTTCCAGGACCGCGGAACCAACGACCAGCGGGCTCTCGCCGCCAGCCTTTGCTGTGTGTGTGTGTGTGTGTGCGGGGGGGGCGCCGAGCGTGAGGATACGTTGGCCTTCCGAGGCGGACCAGGCGCCTTCATCTCCTCCTCCTCCTCCTCCTCCTCCTCCTCCTCGCCGGGGTGGCGCGTCGGGAGGGGGAAAGCACAGCAGGCATGGCGAAGGCGGTCGGAGCGGCTGCCGCAAGGGCTGCCGGTCCATAGCCGGGCGGGCGGGCGGCCCGGGGCCCGGACGTAAGATGGCGGCGGCGCTGACGGCGGGGAGGAGGAGAAGAAGGCGGAGGAGGGGGTGGCGGTTCCCGTGGCTGTCGCGAGGCTCGGGCTGTGGAGGCGGCGGCGGCGGCGGCGGGCGGTTGTGCCCGGGCTCCCGGGGCGGATAGAGCGAGAGCAAGCCAGAGAGAAGACTGCAAGAGAGAGAGAGAGAGAGCAGGGCTGGCAGCAGGAGGAGGAGGACCTGGGCTCGGGCCAGGCCGCCATGGGCTCCCAGGTGCTGCAGATCATGCGCCAGGGCGTGTGGGCGGCTCTGAGCGGCGGCTGGTACCAGGACCCTCACCAGGGCGCCGGGGTGAACGCGCTGCACCTCTACCTGTGGCTCTTCCTGCTCGGCTTCCCCTTCACGCTCTACATGGTGAGTAAAGGACCTCGGCCTAAACGCGAAAACACCACCACCACCACCACCACCGCTGGCGTGCCTTTCCCGGGGGAAGGAGGCTTCCACGGCCACGAGAGCCGCTGGTTTTCATGGCTTTCGCGGGGAGGGGAAGGGGCCGGGCGGCCTCCGAAGGCGCCGTGTGGCCAGAAGTGCCCCTCTGCCTGACGGGCCGGGGCGCGTAACGTGGGCATCGATCGGCCCAGGCGGAGGCGGCTTCCGCCAGCGGCCACCGGAGAAAACGCCAAGAGGAAACAACAACAACGAACGGTGGGACCGTGGCTCCACGGCTTTTCCACCCCCCCGGAGATTTGCTCCGCTGCTTTGGAGCCACTTCACACGCGACAGGATTCACACGTTCTGCGAGGGGGGAAAAATCCTTCCGTGTACGAATTAAATATCCCCGAACGGGCCGCAGCCTTACACTTGGGATACCCTGTTGTGCGTCTGTGCCGTCGGAACCCACGGCTGGCGGTAGCTTCCCAGGTCCTGCTGTGCTGTGAAAGACCCCGGTGGAAGTACAGTAATAGCTGGCATTTTCACCAGACCTTGAGGGTTGTGGTGCAAATACACTACTTGTGTACGTGGGGTGGGGTGGGGATGGAGGGAGAGTTCCTCCTAATGTTACCCACCTGGTTGTGCATTTCTGCATGGTGGAGTACAAGGTACTTCTTGTGTAGGGCCTGCTGGGGATGTTTTAAATGCCCCTCACGGGAAACCTGTGCTGTGGCTTTGCATTTTCACTCTTGTTGATGTTTGTCCCTAACATGAAGAAGCAATTCCCATCTTGTCTCTAGGGATAGCAGCCCTTTTTGTTTTTCGATAAAAGCTAACAACGTAGGATCACTTTCCTTATTATGATTTTGAAATGCATGCATTTGATTTTCTTAGAGCTAAATGGTTTTTTCTGTGATAACCTAAAATACCTTGCCTTTTTATCAATAGAGAAAGACAGCCCTTGGGTATTGTATTGCAGGAAAAGGTGCCCCAAGATTTCACACCCCACTGATGTTTATGGGTAGATTAAAAACAGGGTACAGTACTTCAAAGGCCAGATGCAGGGGAGTGGTATCAGGAGACCCATATTGAGTCTTGTGGGCTCCTAGAGGCTCCTAGAGATAGTACAGGAAAATAGACTAAATGGGCCTTTGGCCTTATCCAGCATGGCTCTTCATATGTTCTTATGGTACACCTTAAAATCAAGTAAATTCATATTTGTTATATGTGTTCAAGTTGCTTAACACATATACTACAACCCTAATAGGATTTTGATGGTGTGCGATATGTTCAAGGAACAGTTTACCATTGTTGCCACCCAGACAGTTTCCATGAGTGAGTGTGGATTTGAACCCATGTCTGGTCACTCCGACGTGGGCCAACATGGATCTATACAGTGTGGATTAGAAGTGGATTGGCTTGGATAGTGGTAAACCTGACTCTTCCTAGTGCTTCATATTTCACAGCACAAGATTATTAAAGGCAAGTTCAGTGTTATCAGTTTATAGGTCCACTACAAGGCATTTATTAAATCCATGTGCAATTCATTTGATAATGTGCTGAGAGTGAGACTCTTCTCCTAAGTCATGAACTAAGTTCATGTTGTAGTTGGTCCCTTTTTCACATTGAGATGTTCTGTTTCCTGAAATTTGTCTAAAGCATTCAAGATGTCTCTCACAGCCGTGCTTCAACTTTTATTATTGTTTCCTAAATGTTTGCCTGGCAGCAGAATGACTGATGTTCTGAATCTGCCTGTAGAAATCTAGTATGATTTCAGAAATAAAAATATTCATTTGTGAGAATGCTATGGAAAGAAACTGGGCAATGGTCAGCTTCTTTCCATAATTTATTTTGCCCACTTATACCTGTTACTAATTTTGAGAGAAAATATGCTGTTGCTATAGCAACCAAACATTGATCACCTAACGTTCCTGACAAATTTAAATGAACAGACAATTCAAGACACAACTTGACTTGTAATGTGTATGCTTTGTCAAATGAGACTCCAGGGAGAGCTTTATGTGAGTTTCCAAATAGAGAAGTGCAAAGCTTGCTGGAAGTGTGTGCTTTTTTCATTAGCAACTATATTTTTGATAGGAGAATAGGTGCCGTGCATAGAAAGCATTAGGAAAGATGTGTGACTAAGGAAGAGGGTAGGTTATTATATTTTAGAACGTCAGTCTTTTTGGTTTATCTTTCTCATTGCTTGAAAAATGGTTAATTGAATAAAATACACTTTTAGCAAGTAAACAGGATTTCTTATTGTGACAGCAGAATGTGGACATCAAACCCCCATTTGTTAAAATGGCCTTATCAGGCAAATGAATCTTTCTGAAGGGTAGGTTTTCCAAGTGTAACTGTAATCTAGTGGGGTTCTCCCTTGTGATAATCAGGACAATTCACATGATCAAACTGATAGATTTGGAGAGTGTTTCAAATGTGCCTGTACAGAAACGGACACATTGCTTGGAATTCTGCTGCACAGTTATACATATGGCATACCTTTTGGAAGCAAATTGCCGTAAGTTAAGAAGCCTCATACTGAGTTGCATGCAAAAGCTAAGGCCCATGGAGGTTTCTTAACTACAGCATTTTGCATCTTAACTACCACAGTTTGAATTCTGTGCAGCAGAATTTCAGCCACTGTGTAGCTGGCATGTGCTGCAGTGAACCTGTGACTATTACAGGCTCAGCCCACATCTAAATGCATTGTGATATAATTTAAGGATTGGGAAACTGGTGTAAACATGCTGAAGCAATTGCACAATTGCTTTGCCAAGTTTTTTTATTTATCCATATTCTTGAATGCCAGGAGGCTGACCGTCAACCTGTTGTATAGCTTGCAGCATGCGTTGTTTAAATGTTACTTTTAAGTTCTGAATGCTGCAGAGAGTAGCAAATATATTTTAACTGGTGTTTTCGAAAGTCTTATTAAGCACCTCTTTACACCATAGTGGGGCATGGTGGCTTAGTGGACTAAGACTCTGAAAACTATTGGCTGTACTCAGCGGTTCAAATCCCGGGTGCCAGGCAGAGGAGCGAGCTCCTGCTGATAACCCCAGTTCCTGCCAACCTAGCAGTTCGAAAACATGTAAATGCCAGTACTGTAGATAGAGAGGTACTGCTGTAAAAAGCGGGAAGGTAAAAGCAGTGTTTCCTTTCAGTGATGCTGGCCATGTGGCCATGGACTTGCACAACACTGGCTCTTCTGCTTGAATACAGAGATGAGCACCACCCATAGAGTCATACATGACTAGCATGCATGTGCGGGGGGAACATTTACCTTTTTAACACTCATATTAAACAGAAATTGCTTTATAAATACTATGTCTCCAAATTGGGTAATTTCAGTGTGGTCGTAATTGAAGGGGGAAAAATTGTAATTATGAGCATTTTGGTCTGACAGAGTTGGCTGTTCTTGATATTTCAGCTGTGATTGGTCCATATCTATATTCTCCATGGAATTTCTGCTAGAGATTGATTTTGTAGTTGTAGTTTATGCCATGCAATTATCTTACAACTGGAGGATGCATGTGTATGGCGTGAATTTAAGTTTTGTGTCATTTGAGGTGTTTGGGACCTTAGGGACACCCTGTCCCAAGCCTGTAATATAAAAAATGTTGATTTTTTCCTTCATAACAAACAACAGTCACATGTAATGGGACAAATCTCGGGTAGTTTTAGGCCACAAAATATCCCGGGTGGGCCATATGTTCATGATAGGCTGTACAGTATGTTGCATACTCTAATTTAAGAGTTTTTTTCCATTGGGGGTGGAATACTAAATAGGGTGACTGAATTGACATTGTAAAAGTGTTGTTGGAACGACTGCAACTTTAAAGGTCTCTGCCTTGAACAATATGTTAATAATGATTCTTGTCATCTAGTCACAGTTGCCAATAAGGAAATAAACAGGAAAAGGGTAAACAGTGATATGTATAGGGGGAAGATGGTTCTTGTACAGTCTTAAATTCACAGGGGAAGAACTCTACCTTAAGAGTGAATGCAAGTAAATTAGTCATGTTACAACAGCTTGAATCATAATCAGAAGTCATTGCTTTTTCACTTTTTGCAATGTGTGTGCAGGTTAGACATAGTCTAAATAGATAGAATCATTGTGGTCATCTCGTTCTTGACTTACTGTGTACTGTTTACTGTAGGCATTCTGGAGCTTTGCCTTTATAACAGTTGAGCAAGAAACTTTATTTACTACATATCCTTTGGAGAGATTTGAAACTTTTTGGATGTGGTTTATGACTGTGTATAGGAACAAATAGCTTCACATACTCAGATACAAGTACTCGGATTTACCTCACGTATAAAGCATGCAGATGGTAGGCATTCAGAAGATATGAAACCCCTGCCACATCTGCTTTGTGGCACATCACTAGCAGAGTGGCTGCTGGTTACTTACAATCAAGCCTGAACCTAATTTCCTTAGCTATTCAACTAGAGATGGACACTGGCCAGAAAGTTGATGGAAAATTGCTTGTTCAGTCACTTTGGGTTCGTCCAAACCAGAGATCCCAAACTGACACGAACCACAAGCATTTTAGCATTTCCTTGAATGTCCTGGTTCGTTCCACTGCTCCTGTCCCCTTCCCACTGCCCCTGTTGCCTCCCTACCTTTTGCTGTTGCTGCCGCCTCCTCCACTGCTGTGGATTTTCTTGAGAGGTAGCCTGGCGGGATCCTGAGCTCATTTGCTTCATTTTTAAAAAAGCTACCAGCTTAAGTCTGAGTTGCATGGGGGGAAATTCCCAATGGACCAACAAATTGATTCATGGTGTGTTCAGGAAAAGTTTGGAGGTTCATGGTTTGTAGCCTTTGACAAATCAAGAACCAAGATGAACCAGCATTTTGCTGGTGTGTACCCATCTCTATATGGGACCCTTCCATCTTGACAGGCATTTTAAATGAGTGAAATATGGAGGGGCAGCCTAAGCAATGAAGTGTGTATGTGGTTGTATTGACTAATGTAACCTTCCTCATTTGCCATGAGAAATGTTTCACTACTGATGGTGTTTTTAGATTTGAGCCTAAAAATACCTACTATATTGTCCCTTTAAAACATTTATGTGTGTTGTCCATAGAATGCATGCATTAGATTAGCACCAGTAGGGACCGTTCTAAAAGTTCTCTGTAGCCGATGAGTATACTTAGGTTGAGTTTCCATGAACTTTTATGATAGCATGTCTTAGGTAGTGGGAGGCAGTATCTTTGTGTAGCTTTAAAGATAGTGTCGCAATTGCTAATATTTCCCAATTAAAAGAGTAAAACTTAAGGAACTAATAAGTGAGTGAAATTTCCGAAGATGAAATAGAAAATCTGTAACAGTGTTCAAAATTGACTGTAGGATTTTATGAATGATTCTATGGTCTTGGATATGCTGTAAACTTAATATTGGGGATCATGTAGATGTGTCCTGTTTTGCAAAACATGCACTGGACAGGGGATGAGATTAACCTACAAAATCCCTTCAAACTCTTGGATTTGGAGAGAAGTTGATTTTTCTCTGTGTCATGAGATACAGTAGTAGCAATTTCTATCTTGGCTACTTTTGGGAACTGCAACCAGTGATTTCATGGGTGCATTACACAGTTTATATTTAAAGAGAAACATGATTTTCCAGAATCATAATGCCATACTAAAAGATGTAGGGTACAGAAATTCAAAATTAATATCTGACTTGGTTGCCATGTAGAGACTGAGCTGTTCTGACTTTGTCACTCCCCTATTTGCCTCCCTGTTTGCTATTGCTCCACTGTGTTTGTACATAAGTTTATGTACACTGTGTTTGTACATAAGTTTGCTAAAAGGCTTTTTATGCCTTTATGTAAGTGTTCAAAGCACTTCATTAATATTACACATATCTATAAGTCAAACCTTTTGGAAGTAATATGTTTAAAAGTGAGAGACAAGGAACACATTTTAGCAGAATGGGAAAGATAATTACTTCATAAAACTATTTTTATTGTCAGAGAATATGTCAGATGTCTTGTTATACAGATGGTTAGCTTTCAGTTCTGAAAAATGCAAAAATATTCAAAGGCAGCCTCAGGCTCTTTCTGGACATGCCTATCTTAAACTGTCTTACAATATATACATATATACAGTACATATATTCGTATATACAAACTCAATGACTCATTCAAATTTAGCACTTGTTGTTGTCATTGCTGTTGTTGTTGCTGCTGCTGCTTCTCCATTCCTAATTCATTCAAAATGATGTCATAGAGCTATGTAAAATAGAGCTATGTAAATATACCATATTTCCATGTTTTTGTCTAAAATTGTTAGATTAAAAATTGCGGGTCATCTCATTCATAGAGTAACCTGAAGTGAGAACCATGCGGTTGCAAAACTGCTCATACCTTGCTTCTCCAAACAGTCATACATGGGGGCGTCTTATAGATGGAAAAATATGGGTATGCATAGAGAGAATTCATTGTTTTCTGTAAACTCTAATGCAGACAAGAAGAAAGTTGGGAAGGCATGAAGGAAAGTCATTCTAAAACAGGGAGAGAATAAAATGTGTAGAAATATGAGTAGAGGGAGAGAAAAGATTCCCAACAGTTCAGAACATCACACTTTATTGCTTTAGATTCATTAAAAAGTAGGAAGCCTGTATGTGTGGGGTTTCATATAGACTAGCATTTTGTTGTAATACTGGCCATCTAGATACTCCTCAATGGCTCAGTGGCAAGGTTTGGGCCCACCCCCAAAGGCTTCTGGACCTCAAGAGGTTCCTCGAGGCTTTTGGGGAGCTTCCTGATGGTCTGTCTGACGTTCCGGTAGAAGCCTTGGTGGAGAGGTGGTACGAGGATGCCACTCGGGCTACTAACCAGATCGCCCCCAGGTGTCTACTCTGTTGTGGAGCTCTCTCCTCACCGTGGTTCACGGCTGAGTTGAGAGCAATGAAGCAAGAACGCAGAAGACTCGAGAGCACATGGAGAAAGGACCAGTCGGCATCCAATCAGGCTGCTGTTCATTTACTGACCAGTTGCTATGTTTGGGTGGTCAGGGAGGCTAAAAATCTTATATCTCCCTGAGAATTGTTGGGGTCTGGAACTGCCAGGTGATATTGTTCTGGGTGTTTCGAGACCTCACCAACCCTGGTCAGTCTGGGCCTCGTCCTAGTGATTTGATTAATGAGTCATTTGCAGTCTTCTTTAGATCCAAAATTGAGGCCGTCCTAGCCACTCTAGACTCCAGTTGTTTTAAACTCCCCTTAAGTATCCCTAGCGCTGCATCCCTTCGGTCTCCTTGTCTGGTTGAGTTTGAGCCTGTATTGTCAGCTGAAGCCTCCAGGATGCTGGCCCATTGCAGGGCAGCGGCCTCCCCCTTTGACCCAGGAGACATGGTGAAGCCCACCTTAAAGAAACCTGGCTTGGCATCGGATTATTTGTCCAACTATTGACCGATTGCCAGTGTTCCTTTTCTAGGCATGGTTATCGAGAGGGTCACAGCTGTCTGCCTCCAGATGTTCCTGGAGGAGGATCATGTCCTGGATCCATTCCAGTCCGGATTCAGGCTGCGTCGGGGGATTGAGACTGCCCTGATCACGCTGCAAGATGACCTCCTCAGGGGGAGCAACAGGGGTTGCTCTACCTTGTTGGTCCTCCTGGATTTATCAGTGGTCTTTGATACCATCAATCATGCTGGGTCGGCTTTCTGAGGTGGGGATTGGAGGCATAGCACCTCCTTGCTTGGTGGCCATTCTCAGTGTGTTGAGCTGGGGGCAGTGCTGTCGGCTCCTTGGATGCTCCCTTGTGGGGTACCCCAGGCTCGGCAATCTCCCCCATGCTGTTTAACATCTATATGAGGCCACTGGCTGCGGTCATTAAGGGATTTAGAGTTTGCTGTCATCCGAATGCTGATGACATGCAGTTGTACCTCTCCTTTACCATGTCTGCAGCGGAGGCAACTCCTGCCTGGATGCGGTCGTGGAATGGACCAGTACCAACAGGCTCAGGCTCAACCAGGAAAAGATCAAGGTTCTGTTCTTTGGGGTATCCTCTGCTGGGTACAGTGGCCCTCTCCCCAGTCTGGAGGGTATCACCTTTCAGCTGGCAGATAGAGTGAGGAATCTGGGCGTGGTCTTAGATCCGGCCTTATCCCTGGAAGCCGTCCTGACCCACCAGAATGTCGCAGGTTCTCTCACTTCAGGTGGCCACCCCAGGGAGGCCCAGAAATCAGTCACCCGAAACCAGGCCTTCTCTTTGGCCGCCCCTACTCTCTGGAACAAACTGCCAAGCGAGATTCGCCGAGCACAGTCCCTGCTGGCCTTCAAAAAAGCTTTTAAGACCTTGTTTTTTAGACAGGCATTTGACAACCATTAGTTTTGTGTGTGTGAGAGAGAAACATAAGCTGCCATCTTGGCTGATTAATTCTTCTTATTGAACTATATGCTTGATATTTGTTTTTGTTTTTTTAACTGATACCATTTTGACTGCTGAAAACTGCCCGGAGTTCCTCCGGAAGATGAGTTGTAAATAAATAAATAAATAAATAAATAAATAAATAAGGTTTGAAGACAGCAGTGTGGTCTTTTGATGTTCTCAGAATCAGTCACTCTAATGAAATTGGCTGTTAACGTTCTGGTCCTTTATTATTTATATTATTATTTTATTGTTATATTTATATCCCGCTTATCTTCTACGGGTAGAACTCTAAGCGGCTAACAAGGGCTATCAATGCCAACCAAACAATCAATACAACAAAATATAATAATTCAAATCAACATGGCCCAATAAAACAGACATAATAATAATAATAATATAAAATCCTCCTGCATCCCAGCCTGCAGGGGAAACGAGTCTTACCAAATTAACAATCAAAAAATTAGATAAAATCGATCAATGACGGTTAATAGCGATGGCGGGGGGGAAAAAAAGAATACCGTTAAACTAAAAATCGCCAAAGGCCTCCCGGAATAAATAGGTTTTCAATGCTTTCCGGAAGGCCTGCAGGGACTCTGCAGAGCGCACTTCGCTGGGGATTGAATTCCATAAGGATGGGGCTGCCACTGAGAAGGCCCGGAGTAAACGTCTTCCGGGCCTCTCGTGGGGTGGCAACCCGCAGCGAGTGCGCTCGCACCTGCCGAACAGGACGGGCCGAGGTGGATTGCTGGACGATGCGCTCTGTCAGGTAGTCCGGTCCCAAGCCATGGAGGGTTTTATAAACTAAAACCAAGACCTTGAATCTAATCCGGGCTGCAACGGGCAACCAGTGCAGGCGGACCCACTGCACCCACCACCAGCCTGGCCGCCGGTCACCCGCTGCAGGCGCCGGAGAAGAGTCAAGGGCAACCCCATGTAGAGGGCGTTGCAGTAGTCCAGCCTCGAGATCACCAGTGCCTGGACCACTGTTCTCAGAGAGTCAACATCCAGGTACGGGCGGATCTGGGCGACCCGAAGATAAGCGGCCCTGGTCACCGACGCCACCTGGGCCTCCATGGTCAGCGCCGGGTCCAGGACCACGCCCAGATTCCGCACCCTCTCCGCCGGCTGGAGGGAAACCCCCCCCAGACAGGGAAGAGGGCCACCATACCCAGATGGTGAGCTCCCAAAGAACATGACCTCCGTCTTCTCGGGGTTGAGCCTAAGCCTGTTCGCCCCGGTCCAAGTCAGCACGGCCTCCAGGCACTCATCAAGGATCCTCACAGCTTCCACTGCAGAGGTGGAAAAGGAGAGATAGAGCTGCGTGTCATCAGCGTACTGATGACAGCAGACTCCAAATCTCCTAATGACCCCAGCCAGCGGCCTTACGTAGATGTTAAACAGCATAGGGGACACCCACAAGGGAGAATCCAAGGAGCCGACAACTCCCCCCCATGCTGAACGTACTGAGGACGGCCCTCCAGGAAGGATCGGAGCCATCTGCAAGCAGAGCCCCCGATCCCAACCTCAGAGAGCCGGTCCAACAGGATACCGTGGTCGACGGTATCAAAGGCCGCCGACAAATCCAGGAGAACCAACAGGGTAGAGCAACCCCTGTCGGCCGCCCGGATTAGGTCATCTTGCAGCGCGACCAAAGCTGTTTCAGTCCCCCGACGAGGCCTGAACCCGGACTGGCAAGGATCGAGGCACTGCCGATCCTCCAGGTACGACTGCAACCGAACCGCCGCCACCCTCTCGATCACCTTACCCAGAAACGGGACGTTAGCGATAGGACGATAGTTCGCTAAATCGTCCGGACACAGGCCAGGTTTTTTAAGAATGGGCTTTACCACCGTCTCCTTCAGACGGGAGGGAAAAAACCCCTCGCTGAAGGAGGCGGTGGCGATGACCGAAGCCCACTCGGCCATAGTCCCGCTGGCAGCTTTTATAAGCCAGGCAGGGCAGGGATCAAAAGGGAGAGACGCCGGCCGGCAGTGAGCCATAGCCTTGGAGGCCTCGACAGCAGAAACAGGCCCAAGCTCCTCCAACCAGGGCGACAGGCGGACCAGCAACTGGGGATGCCGGGCAGTGCTACTGCAACTTCGGATGGCCTCAATTTTTGTTCGAAAGAAGGCTGCAAAGTTCTCGCTACTGAAATCAGTAGGAGGAGGCCTTGCCAGACTAGGATTGGTGAGGTCCCGAACCACCCGGAAGAGCTCCGCCTGGCGGTTCGAGGCCTCACCAATTCTCAGGGAGAAAAAAGATCTTTGGGCCTCCCTGATCGCATTGGAATAGCGCCTAGTCTGGGAAATAAGCAGCCTTATTGTTAGCCGTCGGGTTCTTCTCCAGCTGCGCTCTAGTCTTCTCCTCAGCTGCTTCATTGCTCGGAGCTCAGACGTGAAACGGTGAGGAACTGCACCGGAGAAGACGCTAGGGGCGATCCGGTCGATGGTATGGGCAGCTGTATCAAACCAATGGTTAGCCACAACCTCGGCGGCGCGCCAGCCAGTTCTCCAGGAAATGCCCGAAGGCCTCCTGGAACCGTGAAGGGTCCATACGTCTCCGGGGCGGGCCAAAACAAGAGGCCGATGGTCCCCGCGAGGAGGGGCCGGAATCGCCAAGGGGAAAGAGAGCAGGTGATGGTCTGACCATGACACAGGCAGGGAGGCAATGCCCCCTACCTCCAGACTCGAATTCCCTGACATGGAGGAAAACACCAGATCCAGGGTATGGCCAGACCTGTGAGTGGGGCATAAAACATGCTGGGACAGACCCATGGAAGCCATGGATTCCATGAATTCCAGAGTTGCACCAGAGAAGCATGCACATTGAAGTCGCCCACAACCAAAAGGCGCGGGACCTTGGATAAACTCGGAGAGCTCTGGGAGGGATTTGCGGGAGCACGGTAACCCAGCACAATGCCAAATCTCTGTCCCACTAACAGGTGAAGGCACTCTAACCCCTGGCTAACCAATCGAGGCCCTGCAGACATAAAAAGAGTCCCGATATTGCGACCCCTCCACCCTTCTGATCCTCCAGCCTTCCCACACCCTGAACCAAGTACCCGGGTAGCCCCCTCACCCACCCAGGTCTCGGTAATAAGAGCCAGGTCAGTCCGCCCATCTAAGATGGAATCATATATGATGGGGATTTTATTGTGGACTGACCTGGCATTCAGCAGAGTGCAGGAAAGGCTGGAGGCACTGGAGAAGTGACTCCCGGACTCGTGGCAGCGAGCCGAGGGGTCAGAACGCGGGACAGGCCGGAGATGCCTGACCCGGGTTCTTCTGATCGGACGAACCCCCTGGCTACAAGCGTACCGCCCACGGCCCGTCACAGTTGGTATGGGAGCCCCTGCAATCATGGCAATAAGGAAGAAAAGAAAAAAAAATTACGGATATAAAATACAAATCAGACAAATGACCCGCTGAACAGGGTCTAACAACCACTAAAATAGATAAATAAGTACAAAAACTACAATACAATAAAGAAAAAAAAATATTACCACGAGTAAAAATAAAATAAAATAAAATATGAAAATATGAAGAAAAATGCAAAATACAATTTACCCCGCCAGAAACCAGGTGGAAGAAACATAAATAAAGGGGAGATGGAATCTAGGGATCAAATGGGATAGGGAGGGGATGCAGGTAGAAGCAGGCTGGGTTAAATGATAGTGCCATGGTAAAGCCAGGATGGGAGTGGGCAGACCAGCGAGCCCCGCAGCCAGAACACCATCCGGTTGTCTCCGGCGGCCGACCTGCCGTTCGAGCGGTAGATAAAGGCGAGGCAACACAGCAGAGAACCGGCCTCGACAGCCGCACCGGCGGCCGAAAAGCCGCCCGAGATAGGGCCAGCGGCCCGGACACAACCAGAGACGGCCCCCGGCTCGCCGCCATGTTGAGCTCCGGCGACCAGCACGCTGTACAAGGCACCACCCGAAGCCAGCTGCTGCCTCCTCGGGCCAAAGAGCAGATGAAACCAAGACACCCGGTTGGAGCAGGGTAGGCATGGAGACACACCCTGAGCCTCTCCGGCGGCCGCCCTGCCACCCGACAGAATCCCACCAACTAAGGCGCCGCCAAATGGCGTCAGCTCCCGAACGCTGGCAGCCGACATACTGCCCGAGGATGGGGTCGTCAGCCAGAGCTGCCCCCTCAAACCACAGGACCACTCCGGCAACTGGCGCGCTGGCCAGCGATGAAACTCCGGCGAAGGCAGCGCCAGGGCGGCGTCAGCTCTCGGACGCTGGCAGCCGAAACGCTGCCCGAGACTGATAGCCGCAGCGCACGGCCGCCTCCTCTCACCCCGCGGTCCGAAAAAGCTCATGCGGGATTCGTGGCTGCAGCCGAGCAAAACTCGACTACAACCGCGGCCAACAGATATTAATATGACAACTGGTAGATTAATCAACATGCATTCTCGATACAGTTCAGTAATTATTTGAAATATCATTCTCTGTTGTAGCAGTTGTGCATTTCTGTAAGTTAACTGTATTCTATGATACAGAAGTTTTTTATATCTCTTCTGAATCAATTTGCCATTTGATATCATTGGATAATTTGCTAGTACTGTACATAAGGTGAGTCTCTTTGCTGATAAGATAGAAGTGCTATTTGTACACAGTCCATCTGATCAAGCAGGTGCCTTTGTTTTTCTGGTTGGAATTATGCTCCTTTCCCTAGTGCAGAGTGTAGGTTCATACTTTGGTTTTCTTATGAGATTCAGTCCTTCCACAGCTGACAAACATAGTAACAATAGCATTTTGGGTTTGGCTTTTAGGGATTTTGTGATTGTGCTGGTGATTTAATTTAAGGTTGAAATGTTCATGTATTGAATAAAGTTGTTATTTGGTGAATTGATTGGCAAATTTTTTTTTAAAGCCAAAGTGCCTGCTTCTCTACATGCCCAGTTCGTATATATAAAGTGTTCTGCTTATATACCGCCCCATACCACTACAAGTTGTCTCTGGGCGGTTTACAATTTTAATTACAGTGTGCAGGCTACACATTGCCCCCCTCCCCAGCAAGCTGGGTACTCATTTTACCGACCTCAGAAGGATGGAAGGCTGAGTGAACCTTGAGCCTGCTACCAGGGATTGAACCCAGGTCGTGAGCATAGTTTTACCTGCAGTACAGGCATTTAACCACTGCACCATGAGTCTTTCACCAGCTCAAGGTGGTGGATCAGTGGGAAGTTTCTTGGGCAGGAAAAGAAATAGTCAAGCCCAGGATGGAGGAGTTCCTAGAAAGTTCATAGGAAACCAAATAGTTTGCGAACAGGAACAAGGTGTTAAGATCTTGTTAAATCCAACGGGCATGTTTTGCGTTTTCAATCCCTATGTGATTTGTGCAGGTCAATCAATAAAAGTGTTTGGTGCCCTACTGTTTCATTGGAGGTGAAGAGTCTTGAGCTGCTGGACAATTAAAACTCTTGACATGTTACCTCAACTATAGATAAACCATTGGTGACTTTTTTCCCAAATTCCTCCTTCAAATGCACACTGACTCTCTTGCTATCTTTTTAATTAATTTGGAGAGATCCTTTTGGAATTTTCTGCAAATATGATGTCTCCACAGCTATGCCAGCTCCAGACTGTTTGTGAATGAAAGTACAGTACTGTTCGTCATACAGTGAGTGTGTGTGTGGAGGGGGAGGGGTCTGAATAATTCCTTCCTTCTTTTATTAAAAAGTACAGTACATTGCCATTATCTACCAATTACCAATCTGTGAAATCTTGCTTCTCAATTTTTTGAACACTGAATTTATTTAGGAACCTTTGCTGATAGCATTTGTCAAAAGTCACTGGAAGTTCAAGTGTAGAATATGTATCTGTTTTTATACTCTATGTTTGTAGAAGTTAATCTGAGAAGTCTATAGTTCCTTACATTCCAACTGGAATCCCTCATTTTAAATTTAGAAAAAGTTGATTACCTTCTAGTGCTCTAGTAAATAACTTGAGTGTAATTAGAAGCTGCCTATTTTTGCTAAGAAATCAGATCAGTTCCACATTTCAGTTCAAGAACTCCCAGGAGAATACTATGTGATCCTCGCAGTTCATAGCTAAGGAATTAGCTTGCTTTGTTTGTCACTTCAGTTTCCCATAGGATGAGCTTTGTCTTCCCCACTTGCCATGGTTAAGGTGTGTGTTTTGCATTTTCTTCCACAGCCAATAATAGTACAAATTTAGCTGTTTTTTTTAGCAATCAGTCCCTAGTTATTTACCTGTTCTTGCATGATTATAAAGACAATTTTGTTGGTAGATCAAATGTAAGTTGTTGCTTAGATGCCTTCTTTGCCTACACTTGAACTAGCTGGAAGTTGTACTTTTTTATTTTCCGCTTTTGCTTTTGCTGCCTCAAAGAAGCTTTCTCATTGACGCTACAAGTACTTCTAATTTGGCTCCAGCCATAGTGTGTAGATTACATTCTATCCCAACATATCTGTATGGGTCACATTTCTGTGTGGCCCATATTCCCAGCTGAAAAGGTATCTTGAATTTTGATATAGGCCGATGGGAGGGGAACTTGCTGAATGATTGGTAAACCTTTGTCAGACAGATTGAGAAAAACATTCCAATGTATGACACAGCTCTGAAATCTGAACTCTATACCTGTGACCGAAGGTGGCAGACATACTTTTAAAGCTTGATTTTAACCGTGCAGCTTGACAAACACATCTGAGCATGATTATTGGAACTTTTGGGCCTGTGACATCAGCTGAGGCCTCCAGGGTGCTGGTTCACTGCAGGCTGGCAGCTTCTCTGTTCAATCCCTGCCCATTCTGGCTTATTAAGCTCGCCGGAGGGAGCATGCCAGATCACCGCTTCTATGATCACCACTGCCTCATTCAGGGATGGGATTTTTCCCAGTTGGCTCAAGGAGTCTGTGGTCAAACCCATTTTTAAGAAACTGGCTTGGCTGCGGATGACATGTCCAACTATTGTCTGATAGCCAATGTTCCCTTTTTGGGCAAGGTGGTGGAGTTAGGGTTGCGGCCTAGAAGCTCCAGTCGTTCCTAGAGGAAGATCTTGTTCTGTATCCCTTCCAGTCTGGGTTCAGGCAGCGTCATGGGACTGAGACTGCCCTGGTCGCACTGCAGGATGACCTCTTGAGGGGGCCCGATAGGGGTTGCTCTCCCTTGTTGGTCCTTCTTGGCTTGTCTGTGGCCTTTGATACCATTGATCATGGTATCATCCTAGGCAGGCTCTCTGAGGTGGGGATTGGGACCTAGCCTTGGGCTGGCTCTGCTCCTTCCTGAAGGGCCATGCCCAGCGAGTGAGCCTTGCGGGGAGGGGACTGTCGTCTCCCTAGTGAGTCATTCACTTTTTGGGTGCCTCGGGTCAGCAATCTCCCCCATGCTCTTCAACATCTATATGAGGCCACTGGCTGAGGTCATTCGGGAACTTGGGGCTTGCTGTCATCAGTACGCTGATGACATAGAGCTCTATCTCTCATTTTCTGCCTCTGCAATGGAGGCTGTCCAGATCCTTGATCACTGCCTGGCTGTGGTTATGAAGTGGACCAGGACTAACGGGCTCAGAATCAACCCTGAGAAGACTGAGGCTCTGTTCTTCAGGAGGGGGGACAAATGGGTACAGTGGCCCTCTTCCCAGCCTAGGTGGGAATATCTTCCAGCTGGTTAACAGAATGAGGAGCCTGGGCATTGTCTTGCATCCGGCATTGTCCCTGGAGTCCCAGGTGGCAGCTGTTTCCAAGTCAGCCTTTTACTAACCTAGGCTTATCACCCAGATTGACCTGTACCTTGATGGGAACTCCCTGAGGACTGTTGTGCAAGTGCTGGTCATCTAGAGCAGGCATGTCCAAACTTCAGCCCTCCTAATGTTTTGGAGCACAACTCCCAGAATTCTAAACTTAGACTGCCACTGGCAAAGTACTGTGGGAGTTGTGGTCCAAAACATCTGGACGGCTGAAGTTTGGGCATGCCTGATCTACAGGATAGATTATTGCAACACTCCCTACATGGGGCTTCCCTTGACCCTTGTTCGGTGACTGCAACGGGTGCAGAATGCAGCAGCCAGATTGGTGGTTGGTGCGGACAGATTTGACCACATCACCCCAATTCTGGCTCACCTGCACTGGTTACCTGTTGCCTTCCGAATAAGGTTCAAGGTACTGGGTTTGGTTTACAAAACCCTCTATGGCTTGGAACCTGAGTATCTGGCAGAGCAGATCACCCAAAGGTCATCATTGGCCCAGCCTACCATAGCATCGCTGGCACTCTCGCTTCTGATGGCCACCCCTAGACAGGACGTTCTTCTTGAATGAACAATGCAAAGAAATAGAGGAAAACAATAGAAAAGGAAAAACCAGAGATCTATTCAAGAAAACTGGAGATATTAAAGGGGCAATTCGTTCAAAGATGGATATGATAAAATACAAAAATGGTAGGTACCTAGCATAAGCAGAAAACAGCAAGAAGAGATGGATGTCCCTGATAACCAAGATAGTGTAGTTGCGGACCAGGAGCCAGACATCCTGGAAAGTGAAGTCATGTGGGCCTTAGAAAGCATTGCAAACAATAAGGCCAGTGGAGATTATAGCATTCCAATTGAACTATTTAAAATATTAAAAGATGATGCTGTAAAGGTGCTACACACAATATGCCAGCAAATTTGGAAAACCCAGCAGTGGCCAGAGGACTGGAAAAGATCGGTCTACATCCCAATCCCAAAGAAACGAAACACCAAAGAATGCTCCAACTATTGCACAATTGCCCTCATTTCACACACTAGCAAGGTTATGCTCAAAATTCTACAAGGCAGGCTTCAGCAGTATGTGGAAAGAGAACTTCCAGAAGTGCAAGCTGCATTTTGAAGGGGCAGAGGAACTAGAGATCAAATTGCCAACATGCGCTGGATTATGGAGAAAGCCAGAGAGTTCCAGAAAAACATCTACTTCTTCTTTATTGACTATGCCAAAGCCGTTGACTGTGTGGACAACAACAAACTATGGCAAGTTCTTAAAGGAATGGGAGTGACTGATCACCTTATCTGTCTCCTAAGAAGTCTATATGTGGGACAAGCAGCAACCATCAGAAGTGGATATGGAACAACTGACTGGTTTAAAATTGGGAAAGGAGTACGACAAGGCTGTATACTGTCACCTTGCCTATTTAACTTATATGCAGAGTACATCATGAGAAAGGCATGTCTGAATGAATCATAAACCGGAATTAAGATTGCCGGAAGAAATATCAACAACCTCAGATATGCAGATGATACTACTCTGATAGCAGAAAGTGAGGATGAATTAAATAAAGGGAGACTGAAAAAATGGGCTGAAGGCTCACTCAACATAAAAAAACCCTAAGATCATAGCCACTGGTCCCATCACCTCCTGGCAAATAGAAGGGGAAGAAATGGAGGCAATGACATAATTTATTTTCTTGGGCTCCTTGATCACTGCATATGGCGATTGCAGCAATGAAATTAAATTAAAATATACCTGCTTCTTGGGAGGAAAGTGATGGCAAACTTAGGCAGCATCTTAAAGAGCAGAGACATCACTTTGCCAACAAAGGTCAGGATAGTCAAAGCTATGGTTTTTCCAGTAGTGATGTATGGAAGTGAGAGCTGGACTACAAAGAAGGCTGATCACCGCAGAATTGACGCTTTTGAGCTGTGATGCTGGAGGAGAGTCTTGAGAGTCCCCTGGACTGCAAGGAAATCAAACCTATCCATCCTGAAAGAAATCAACCCGAATGTTCATTGGAAGGACAGATTTTGAAGCTGAGGTTCCAGTACTTTGGCCACCTCATGAGGAGAGAAGAGTCCTTGGAAAAGTCCCTGATGTTGGGAAAGATTGAAGGCAAAAGGAAAAGAGGATGGCAGAGAATGAGATGATTGGATGGTGTCATCGATGCAACCAATATGGATTTGACCAAACTCCGGGAGGCAGTGGAAGACAGGAGAGCCTGTCAAGCTCTGGTCCATGGGGTCATGAAGAGTCGGACATGACTGAATGACTGAACAACAAAAACAACAAAAACAAAACAACAACAACAGTGCTTAACTGGTCTCCTAGTGCAGATTCCTTGGCAAGAATACATCTGAACTTGCAATCTTGTTGTTTGAATGTAGACAATTCAGTTTCTGAACCTTCTGGCTTCAATTCTGAATGCTAAGGAACTTGAGATGTGTTGATGTGTTGATCAGTCTCTGTGGATGTTCAGGCAACTGGGTATTACAATGTTGTTTTCATCACCATGGAACTTCAAGGTGGGGAGGAGACATGCTTGGGCCACTCTGACAATGTTAAAGTGATACAAGAAGAAACTGCAAGGCAGTAATCTTAGTAAGCCAGAAAAAAGGATTATAATGCAGTATGGTTTGATCAAAAAAATTAACGTGTTTGTTTTAAACTTTTGAACATAGGTTTTAAAGCCAAGTTTTCTCCTATAATGAGATAGTAATACACATGAGAGTAATGTATTTGTGCAGTCTTGTTCATTAAAAGGCTGCTTTCTAAGGATGCATCCTGCTTAGAAGTCACAGGTGGCATACAGAAAACTACCTGTGCTGATTTCTTAGCAGTATATCAGAGCTAAAAGACAGCAGGCTGAGAAACAACCCCTGCTGTCAATTCATAATGCAGTGTGCAAATAAATACAGAATGTGATCATTAGGAAACAAAAATAGTCTCTTCGATTACATACTTTATTTTTCAGAGAAATAGAGCTCTTTGTGAAAATATAAATGGTTACATGTGGTTTCGTTGGGCAGGTACAAGTGTGTAGCATGAATGATTTTTTTTTTTTATTTTGCAGGAATAAGAATAGAATTTTTATTGGCCAATTGTGATAGGACACACCAAGAATTTGTTTTGGTAAATATGCTCTCAATATGTATCAGGAGAACTATAAAATAATCATTTATTCAACAGTAGCAACACAATACAAAACACAATATAACATATTATTAAAAAGATTATTCAGCAAATTAATAGCACTTGGGGAAAAGCTATCTTTATATCTAGTTGTCCTAGTTTGCAATGCCTTAATGTCATTCTGAGGGTAAAAAGTTGAAACAATTTTTGTCCAGAATGTGTGGGGTCTGTATATATTTTCATATAGCACACTGACTAATACAGTACAGTGGAACCTTGACTTACGTCCTGCTTGACTTGCATCATATTTGACTTGTGTCCACTAGGGGCCTGTTTGACTTGCGTAGCGGGGCTCTGAGTTACGTCTCGGAGCCCCAGCGCAAGGCCCCGGAATCGGGTGGCAGCCAGGACCCAGCGTCCCGGCTGCCGCCTCCAAACTGCTCCTGCCTTTGGGCCTGCTCGGGGCTGGCCTAAGTGGGGGCTGGCCTTGCCAGAAGCCGCCGCTGCCACCGGAGGAGAGGAAGAAGGGCCGGGAGCTCCTGCTTTCTTCTTCTCCTCCGGTGGCAGTGGCGGCTTCGGCGAGTCCAGCTCCGAGCACCCGGAGCTGGTCCTCGGCCTTGCCGCAGGAGGGCTTTCCAATCCAGGCTCTGGGTCCCCAATGCGGCAGCGGAAGCCATCAGAGTCGCCGAAGAGGACGACGAGGAGGAAGACGGCAGCGAGGGCGAGGACAAGGCGGCGGCGGCAGCGGAGGCCGAAAGGTTCCGTTGGCCGCCAGCGCGAATGAAGGGGCCCCTCCGCCGCCGGTTCCTCCGGCTGCCCCGGCCCCTCGCCTCTTCCTCCGCGACTAGCCTCCAAACATTGCATCCGCCACCGTTGCGGCGGTGGCGGTGGTTTCTTTGCCTCCTTCCAGTGGGCTAGGTCCAGGCGGGGGTCCTCCTCCTCCTCCGCAGCTTCCTTGGGTGCCCGTGGCTGGCACACACACCTCCCCGGGAACCTGGGAAACTAGCGGGGAAGGGGGAGGAAGCCTGGGAAGAGGCCCCAGGAGAACGGGGTGGGAGGGGGCATGGAGGGAGGCAAAAAAACTCTCTCTCTCTCTCTCTCTTCTCTCTCTCTCTCTCTCTCTCTCTCTCTCTCTCTCTCTCTCTCCCTGAGCAACTGTGGGGAGAGGACGCACACACACACACACACACACACCTCCGGAACGGATTAATGACTTAAGTCAAGGTTCCACTGTATCTGGTTATTAGAAGCTGTTACAATGTTGTAGACAGACACCCAGTCACTTTGCTACTTGTGTCAGTGCTCACACAACCAGGCATCTGACAAGATCTCTTTATGTTATCATAGCTAATTCTGTTTTTGCAGTTACAGTACATGTGTAATAAATTTATTCAATGAATAAAAAAATTCAGAGAATACATATAGGCTAAAGCAGGCATGTCAAAACTTTGGCCCTCCTGATGTTTTGGACAACAACTCCCAGAATTCTAAGCTTAGACTGCCAATGACAAAGGACTGTGGGAGCTGTGGTCCAAAACATCAGGAGGGCTGAAGTTTGGACATGTCTGAGCTAAAGTAAATAGGATTTTCAGAAAAGTCTAGCTTATGCAGGAGCACAAGGATGGGGCAAACAAACAGATACTTGTGGTTATTCCACAAGAGAAGATTCAGGATGCCACTCCATCAAACCATCAACAAAAGGTGGGTTCCCATTCCTTGCATGTGCGCGCGCATGCACACACACATACACACACACACACAAGTGTGCCAGTTAAAGAAACAGTCAAAAGAAGTGTCATTTTGTAAGTCCATTCCCAATATTGGTGGTTACTGTGTCATTTTACCCTTTTTTCTAATCACATGGGCTTTAAGATTTTTTTCCTGTTACTCAAAAGTGGCTCATCATTAGTCACTGGATCAAAAATTTTAATAATTGTTTTGTTTTCTCTGAAGTCCCATCTTCCAAACTTTCATATCAGTCACACTCTCCAATGCATATCTGGAACTGAATGAAGCTTGTTGTAGATGAGTCTGCTCATCTCAAATTGATACACTAATAATGAGGTGATTGCACAGCACAAATGCAAAAATAAAAACCAAGTGCATTTGGAAAAATATAGGCAGTTAGCCGATGACATGACAGCCTAAAACCCTATTTCAGACACCTACGGTTTATGAGTGTGGTGTATCGCTCTTCTGTACCTATGATTCAGAATGCCATGAAATGGCTCATTATTGTGCCCAAAGTGCTAGCAGGAAAAAAGATGTCAAGCTTTACGTAACAATGGGCAGTCTGAGTGTTGACAACACTTATGGCGGCAGTCAAGATGATCTACAGCAGTGATTCCCAACTTTGGATCTCCAGATGTTCTTGGACTAAAACAGCTGTGGTAGCCAGGATTTTTCATAGTTGTAGTTCAAGAATTTCTGGGGACTGAAGGTTAAAAACCACTGGTCATTACCATTCACACTTGCCAAAAAACAGTGCTGACAGTTGCTTTATGTTTGGGTGAGAAGTGGTTAACTGATGAAAAAATCAGCTTCTGGGATTTTTCCTTTTTGATGTTACTTTTTGATAATATCTCCATCAGCAATGGGTTGCTAGTGTAACCAGCTTAGAGATGTGATATGCCAGCAGTGTTGGTATGTATTACTTTTGTTTCCTGAGTATTGTAGTTGAAATAGATGACATTGAGTGTCAGTAAACTAGAGAGAAATGGAGTTAGCAAACTTGATAAAACAAAGTATTAAGAACTGATAGAGTATTCTGAAATTAGGGAGTGTTCATGCTAAATATGCTTGCTTGAAGGTGTTCTTGACACCATAGTGAATGTTCTGCCCTTACTACATGCACATAGGGAAGAGAGCAAGAATGCAATAGAGGCTATATCTGCAGTAAAATCTAGAAGAGTCTTCCCGAACCTTATGATGTTTATATACAGTCACCCCCCGCCATTTCGTGGTTCAGGTCCTGCGGTCCTGCTATATTGCGCGATCGCAGTACCTGTACCTCGGAGCCGCGCAGGGGGCGGCGGGGAGCAATCAGGTCACTCCCCGCCGCCTCCCGGGCCCCTCCGAAAGGCCTTGGAGCCACGGGGGGTGGGGGCGGCGGGGAGTGATTGCGTCACTCCCCGCCGCCCTCCAGACCCCTCCGAGAAGTCTCGGGCGGCGCAACACCACCTGTGCGCACCGCACCAAGACTTCTCGGACAGGTGCGCGATCCCGCCCCCCGCCTCACCCCAGGCCACCCCACCCGCTTCCATATATCGCAGATTTTCATGCATCGCGGTTGGGGTGGGTCCCTAACCCTCATGATCGGTGAGGGGTTACTGTACTTCATGCTGGAAGGGGGAAGACAGCAGATGTAGTTCAATATATATGGAGGGCACATGTGCCATGAATTTACTTTAGAAGGTTTTCTAAGTGCAGTGATACCTTGTATAAAGGAATTACAGCAATTCTTTCCAAATGAAATTATGTTAAGCAAATTTTCCTTTATACAAATTTCCCATAGGAATGCATTGAAAACAGAGTATTCCCTAATCACGACTATTTTTATGGTGTACGAATTTGCCCCATAGACAATTCTGTTAAGCAAATTTCCCCTATCTCCAGAATTTTTTTTGTTGTACAAATTTTATGTCATACAAACCATTTGTTATATGAGGGTCCACTGTATGCATTTTTGGAATTGGAACATGCAGATTTATATACAAGAATGGTCAAGGAAAGGCAAATAAAAGGGGGCTAAATCATCAGTAATTTGGGATCATATAAATAAGTAAAAACTCTGGGTGTAGGATCAGATTGCTTGTTTCATAGGCTTACTAGTGTACTAAAATATTTGATGAAATCCTGTTGCTTTATGTAGTAAGTTACTACTACAGTAGACCCATTGAATCAATGGCTGATAACCAGTAGTAAGTCATATTTAGAGTAAGCCTCTTGAATCAGTGGGGATTTGATAAGCCCTTTCCTCTATAGGTTCACTTGATTCAGTCAGCCTACTCTAGTTCAATTTACAGATTTCAAATGCAAGACTAGGCTATAGGCCAGTGATGGCGAACCTTTTAGAGACCACGATTTCTTAGTGGTATGATTCAAAACCCACTCATTTTTTGCAAAGTGTCAATACAGCAATTTAACCTGAATACAGGTGGCTGTGAAGGGGCAATGTTGGGTGCCCACAGAAAGGGCTCTGAGTGCGACCTTTGGCACTCGTGTTGTAGGTTTGCCAACTCTGCTATAGGCGATAGGTTTGAGTGGGTGTGCACGACCTATGTTCCTTTGTTTGGAAGACGGGTGTGTGAAAACCAATCCTTGGCTTCAGCAGCTTCACAACAGTCTTGCTGCTTTCCGCTTCATCTAAGACAGACATGCCGAGTAAAACTCATCTTGGCAAGAACTTTACATCTAAGAACAATCTTCTGCTAAACCACACCTTTTGCCATGTTTGGACTTTTGATACTTGCTTTGAAGAAGTAGATAATTGTCTATGAAAGCTTGCAACAATTTATTTTATTATTTTTATTAGGGTCCTATAAAGGTATTGCTTATAGCCTAATCTTGCACCCCCTTTGGAGCTTCATAACTCGGCCCCCTTACCACCAAATGTTTCTGAATTTCAGGTGGTTTCCTAAAATCGCATTCTGAAGGTACCCCTGCTACTTTGGTGCCCCAAAGTAAGTAATTTTTGAGCATGTTTTTTAAAAAAAATATGCACTCAAAATTATTTTAAAAATATCTAATAAATATTTACTTACCTTGGGGCTCCAAAGTTGAAGGGGTATCTTCTCAAAATGATTTTAGGGAATCCCCTGAAATCTGGAAAGATTTAGGGGTAAGTGGACTTAGTTATGAAGCACTAAAGGGGCTGGGGATAGTATTGGCAACTGTGCAGGGACTATGGAGGCAATAAGGAGTTTACTCTATGGTATTAACTCCCTAATTTCTCCACACTCCCAGCACACTTTGTCAATTATTACCCCCAGCCCCTTTAGAGCTCAGCCAGTATACCATAAATACTCAAGTATAATGGGGAAAAACGTCCTTGGCTTATTCTCGATTCAGTAAATTTCCCCAGTTTTGGGGGTGGGTGGGGTAAAATTAGGCCCTCGGCTTATACTCGGGTTGGCTTATACTCAAGTATATACGGTACTTTATTTTAGTGCAATGTCAACTATATATGAAAAAAAGTTCTTCATTACAGTATGCTTAAGCCTGTTAGAATGTACCACAGCCCCCCCTCATTACCGATAGAGGACCATCACTCAAAGACATTATGCAACTATTCAGGTCTTCCTACTTTAATGGGAAGTTTTCTTGTAAGGAAAAAAATGGTGAAAAAGATTGGAGGCTGCAAAATGAAAACCATGTAGTTTAGGCATCTTATAAAACTCTTTGAATGTAATGGTGATTGCACAATAAAAGCTCTGTGAAAGCACTCAAATATTGATAATCATACACATTCATGTAAGCTGACCCTATGTCCAAAAATGTTTCATTTAAAATTGTCAGTAGAATAGATGGTTATGTGTAGCCAAAGAAAACCAGTGAATGGTGGATGTAGTATGCTTGTGTTAAGAGTTTGTGATGACTTTTGGCAATGGTAAGAGCTCCGGTCATGGTGACTTCATTAAATTCCAAACTCCAGGAGCATAGTTTAAATGTACATAAATAGCTATAAATTTAAAGCATGTTTCTTATACAAAATTATTTCACTTTTAATATATCCAACCAAAAAGAGGCCAAAACTCGAATACTTTCATCATATTTCTCAAGAAGTATCATATGTTTTGCATCAGTTTTTCTGAAATAGCAATTTTGCAGAACCAAGCAAAACTTTAGCTCTAAGTAGATTTCAGATATTGAAACTAGTATAGTTTCCTGTTGGTTAATCTGAGTGAGAACCTCCAGTTTTTTGTTCACTTCATTCTCATTTCATTCATATAAAATTGATGTTTTTGGGATTGGAGCCGATGTACACTGTCATATGCAAGTTTGAAAAAATGTCATAATTGATTTACCTATTTGCATTGTTAATGGTTTCAATTCTTTTCTTCTTTTTTTATAAGGCTCTTCCTTCTTCCATGGTGATTGTAGCAATTTATTGCCCAGTGATAGCAGCTCTCTTCATTGCTCTCAAGATGGTAAACTATCGTTTGCATAGAGCTCTTGATGAAGGTGAAATTGTGGAGAGGAATGCGAGTGAACGCATGGACAGAGGTGCAAAAACAGAACAAGATAACTCTTTGGCACAGAGAAAAGACAGTAATGGACCTAGGTAAGAAATAATCAGCATTTGCAGTTTTGATTTGCAGATAATAGATTGTCCTTGGTTATGATATGAGCCTTGATGAATAATCTTATGGTATATCTTTTGCCATATAGTGTGCAAAAATAAATACATAAATGGCATCACTTTAACTCTGGTGTGCATTGTTTTCTGTAGCTCACTTCTTGGAAACAGTCCTGTTGTATAATGCGATCTGTCCCATGTATCACTGTTATCATAAAGTTCAGTTTGTGTAAAAGTCATCTTCACCATGGTTACACCCATGGGTAAGAGTACTGTATGCATGCATGACAAAGCTGTCTTCTGGCCAAGGCTAAGCCTGACTCATCCCAACCTTATCCTGTTGAAACACCTATATTGCTCTTGAGGACAGAGCCTTGGAATTAAATTTCAGCTGCTTGTATTCTTCCTATGTTCTTAGTATAGACAGGAGTCTAAATAATTGACAGCTTCACACGAGGCCTGCAAATATCTTTCTTTATTGTGTATGGCTGGAGGGAAAACAAGTCTCAAAAATGGGGACTTGTTAGTTCTGAACTCAACCCTGCTGCGTTACCACTAGACAGAATCCTCCTATGCATACCGGTTTAAGCCACATGGTATAAATTTCAGAACCTATGCCGCAGTTGGGGGCGGGGGCTGTTTTGAGGCTTTTGCCAGGATGTGGTGGAACACATTCCCTCCCCCCTCCCTCCTTTTTGTATATGTGCATATTCTTTCTTTCTCTGCCCCACTTTTACACATACTCTTGGCTTCTGCTGCAGCAGAAGCAAGGAATTTCTGCACGCAGTGGTGCAGAATCCTCTGCTTTTGCTTCTGCTTCTCTTTTGTGGTCTTCAGAGAAGTAAGAGAAATAAGAACAAATATAAGCACACAAGCTGAGAGGGGGATGCTGTCATGAAGGTAGTACATGTCCTCCCCCCACCTTGCTATTCTTCCGTGAAAGGTTCAGACACCTGGAAGGAAAGAAAAGAGATGGTTGAAGGTGGTTTCTTATAACTAGGATGGATTTTTGTTTGTACATGGAGATGAGGAATATGATTTAGCTTAATTGTTTGCAGCACCTGGCAGCCATGCCAAGGGCTAAGAATTGGAATATTCACTATGTTTCCTGGAAGGGGGCAGCCAAGATCACCCCAAGCTTGAGTGGCTCGTGGATGATATGGTCTACCTCTTGTGCAGCTTTGGGTAAGGCTCATGATCCCAGAGCACCCTCAGAAGTAGACATTGTTAAACCACCTCTGACTACTTTATAACTAGAAGGTCCTGGAAAGTATAGCTCAGATTTTGTATCTTTAAAGTAGAAAACATGAAGCTAAGAATGAGGTTGTTTTCCATCTTCCTCCCCCCTCCCCCCATGTCTGTTGCCTTCTGCTTCAGTAGCCCAGCTCAGAGGGAGGTAGACTCTCATCTTGAAGCTAGCTTCCATGGCGATGACTCAGCTTTCTGCACTTCTGCACTCACACCCACAACACTTTGTTATGAAAAGAAGCCACATGGTTTGAGGGTGGATGTTATTGATTTTCTAGCCTTACTTAATGCCAGCAGTTTAAAAGTTATTATTTCTACAGGCATTGGTGAGAAAGGATTTTATTCCCCTTGTCTTGAAGGGCATATATAAATTGTAACTCTTGCATGATTTGTTCTATTATGGGCTGATGGTTGTTTTATTGGAGTTAAAGTACATCACTGGGTCACACACACATACTGTATCCTTATCCTGCTGCATAGCACACAGAGTCTCTCTCCCCCTTCATATTATGATATTTGAAGATCTTCTGTTTTCAGTTGTTTCCAATTTTCCAATCAAACGATGACACAAATGCTTTCCCAGTTTAAATAACAAGAAATATGGGAATCTATCTGATCCTCCTAACTATGCACATTTTCAAAGGGAAAATGTATCACCTATATATTCATTTGTTACAGTTCTACCTTACCTTTCCTCTAGTGAACTCTGGACAGCATACAGGGGGTCTCTTCCTTCCCACTTTATCCTCACAACCTTGTGAGGTAATTCAGGCTGAGAAAGATATTGCCGGGTCCAAGGTCACCTGTTAACTTTCAGAGCCAACTGATGATCTGAACCAGCCCTCTGAAGACTGAGTACTTTGCTGTGAAGAAGGGGGTTTTAATTGAGGAGCTGCATCATTCATATTTTAAATGTTTTTAAAAAGTTTTAAGGGGTTTTATTTAATATTTGTTAATACTTAATGTGTTTAATTGGTTTAATACTGTATTTATTGTATCTTTAATTGTTTTAACTATAGTTTTTAAGTTCTTATGAGCTGCCTTTGGCCCCTCTGTTGGGAGAAAAGTAGGTATAAGTTATACATACATACATACATACATACATACATACATACATACATACATACATACATACATACATGTGGTGCAAACTATATTTTCTATGTACATTGTACAGTACATCATTGGCCACAATCCTCTTGATGTTATTCATGCATACCGTATATACACGAGTATAAGCCGAGTTTTCAGACCCTTATTTTTGACTGAAAAATAAATACCCTCGGCTTATACTCGAGTAAAAAAAAAATCTTCAGTTTTTTGGGTAAAATTAGGTGCTCAGATGGCTTGGGGAGGGCATTGGAAGGCAAGTCCTGATGAGTGAGCGAAAGGGGTGCCTCCGCTTCCCATACGATTCTAATGAGAAGGTTTAGGGGCACACCCTTTGGAGCTGCATAACTCAGCCCCCTTACCCCCAAAAGTGTCCAAATTTCAGGGGATTTCCTAAAATCAATTTCTGAAGGTACCCCTACTACTTTGGTACCCCCAAGGTTAGTAATTTTTGAATGCATTTTTACCCCTCCTCCAGACCTTTTTCTTCACTGGCTTATGGCAACCCCTGTGAAATGATTGTTCGACCCCAAAGGGGTCCCAACCCCCAGGTTGGGAACCATTGATTTAGGGTAAGGGGACTTAGTTATGAAGCTCTAAAGGGGCTGGGGGTAGTATTGGCAACTGTGCAGGGACTGTGGAGGCAATCGGGAGTTTACTCTATGGTATTTACTCCCTAATTGACTCCACACTCCCAGCACACTTTGCCAATTACTACCCCAAGCCCCTTTAGAGCTCAGCTGGTATACCGTATATACTTGACTATAATGAAAAAACTCCTTCAGCTTATACTCGAGTCAGTAAGTTTTCCCAGTTTTGGAGGAAAAGTTAGGCCAGGCATGTCCAAACTTCGGCCCTCCAGATGTTTTCGACCGCAACTCCCACAGTTCTTTGCCATTGGCAATCTAAGCTTAGAATTCTGGGAGTTGTGGTCCAAAACATCAGAGGGCCAAAGTTTGAACATGCCTGCATTAGGCCCTTGGCTTATACTCAGGTCGGCTTGTACTTGAGTGTATACAAGTAAGTTAAATTACATAATTTATTGTGGCAAAATGCTGCCAATTAATGAGACACAGGTTCCATTGTGTAGCATGTGCCTGACTGTTCAAGAAGTATGCATCTGGCCATGCCACTAGTATCTTGTTAGTGGCAATTCACCAATGTGAGTTATATCAATTAATTTACACCTGTTTAAGTAAACAGCAACATCCTGGTTACTGTATATTCCAGTATAACTTGTGTGTGTTGACTTGAAACACCAGCTGGATTTTCCAGGATTCTCAGATGTGCAGATCATATACTACAGTAGAAGTTCCCACCCTTGGGTTCCAGATGTTCCAGATAAGCATTATTGCTCAATGTAAAAGTAACTGAACAAAATCTCTGCAGCCATTTTGTTGCTTTGCTCAATAAATTCTTCTGACTACAACTGTGAAGTTTTCTGTGTGATCAGTGAGCTGGTCATTATCAATACTGTATAAGCATATAAGTATGCTTTCTTAATTAATACAACATAATTAAGTAGAATAATGTCCAAATTAACTTCATACTTTAGTGATCCAGGCGGAGGGATTGAGATGTCAGAATTTGTTCGGGAAGCTACTCCACCAGTGGGCTGCAGTTCACGAAATTCGTTTGCTGGCCTTGACCTAAACAATCAGGTAAGAATTAACTCTGAAATGACTAGTTCTGTTTATGTACTATTATATAATACTCACCACTTTCTGCCTCTTACATGTTGCAGTCAGTTTGATGCATTATCCCAAACATATTTTGCAGTTTATTATTAGTTCTTCTGTCTTTTCTGTGTTCGAGCAGTTGAGATTTCTCATTTGTCTTGTGTTTTAAAGTATAATTTTATTCCTGGGATTTTTTAATGTTTCATTTTTGAAAGTTTCAGAAGGTTTTTGCCTACTACAAGACTGTAGTGAAAGTGTCTACAATTGCTCAGTAAAAGAAATCTTACTTTATTATGATAACATTTTGAAGCTATTGCTTCATTAAAAGAAGTGTTTCTTGTTCTAAGCTGCTTTTGATCTTGTGGGACAGGTCTTATGCTAATTATACCATCTCTGGCTTTATAAACAGTGTCATGGCTTGCAGTTGGTGGCACCAGTTCATGGGTCTGACAGACCCTGTCTGGTGAACCTTTTTTGATACTCGAAATTATGAAAACCATGTTTTATATAAGATTTATAATACACCTCTACTTGAAGTGAGCTATAATTTGTCTACAATACAGTGGTACCTCGGATAATGATGGTAATTCGTTCCCCGACATTCCTCGTTATCCGAAGCATGGTTTCCCATTGAAATGAATGGGAAACCATTTTAATCCGTTCCGGAGGTCCGGAAAAAGGCAAAAAGGTGTCTTTTCCCCAGACCTCTTTAAACTGCACTTTCAAGGTGCACTCCTCCCCCTCCTCGCCCACCCCCCTCCTCCCCAGGGCCCCCACCTCTCCTCCTTTGTCACCACTGCTGCTGGGCACCCGGGCGGCGGGCACATGAAGCCGCAGACCTCTGGCACTTCCTCTGCCCGCCCCTGCCTCTCTTCCTTTGCTGGTGCCGGGCACCAAGCACCTGGGAGGTGGGCGGGCCAGGGGAAGACGCAGTGCCACTCACGCAGCCTTCCCCCCCACTCCCGGTCCCCACCTTTTTTTTTCTTCTCCTCTTCCTCCTCTTCCGCTGCCGCCGCTGCCCAGCGTTCGGGCTGAGTGGCGGCTGGCAATTCCCCACCCCACCCCAGCACCCACCTTTTCCCCTCCTCCTCCTCCTCCTCCTCCTCCTCTGCCCGGCGTTCAGGGCCGAGCGGCGGCTGGCGATTCCCCCCACCCCAGAAACCCACCTTTCCTCCTCCTCCTCCACTGACGCCCGGCGTTCGGGCTGTGCGGCGGCTGGCAATTCCCCACCGCACCCCAGAAACCCACCTTTTCCCCTCCTCCGCCCGGCGTTCGGGCCGAGCGGTGGCTGGCGATTCCCGACCCCACCCCAGAAACCCACCTTCCCCCCTCCTCCTCCGCCCGGCATTCGGGCCGAGCGGCGGCTGGCAATTACCCCCCACCCCACCCCCAGAAATCCACCTCCCCCCTCCTCCTCCTCCTCTGCCGCCACGCGAGAAACTGCCCCGGCTCTCTCTCTCCTCCCCCCCAGGCCCCACCTCTGCTTGTTGCCTCCCCCGGAGGTCAGTGAAAGACAAATATGGAGGGAGGCTGGGGCTGTGGGCTGTGGGGGTTGAGGATAACGAGTTGTTATCCGAATTATTTGTTATCCGGGGCAGTCGTTATCTGAGGTACCACTGTATATTATTGAGCATATTTGCTAACAGAGAAAAAATATCCACAAACAGAACAGGTAGAACTCAAGACTCTGTGTACACTACTACAAAGGCAACAGTGCAAATCACAATGGAAGGTGGCCGCTATTTAAGTAGTTGCCTAATTACTGGCTGGGTGGGATTTTAAATAAATAAATAAATAAATAAATAAATAAATAAATAGTCAAGGAGTCCCCACTTAATGTTCTTCATTGTGTGTGAGTCATATGATGTGGTACACAGTGAGAACAAAAACACACAAAAGAAAATATTCTTTCACCCAGCGCGTTGTTAGTCTGTGGAACTCCCTGCCACAGGATGTGGTGATGGAATCTGGTCTGGATGCCTTCAAAACGGGATTGGACAGATTCCTGGAGGAAAAGTCCATCACAGGTTACAAACCATGATGGAGATGTGTAATTTCCAGGCTTAAAACCAGAGTACTTCAAGGGCCAGATGCAGGGGAGTGGTATCAGGAGACAGGTATCTAGTCTCATGCGCTCCCAAAAGCATCTGGTGGGGCCACTGTGAGATACAGGAAGCTGGACTAGATGGGCCTTTGGCCTGATCCAGCATGGCTCTTCTTATGTTCTTATGAGGAATACAAAGGTGAGTCCTCAGTTAATGCCAGTTCACCACTGCATTTACACCATTCCATTTTTGCCAGCATACCTAAGCAATAGGATTCTTGCTGTAATGGCTACAATCTAGCTGCATATTTGCCAAGGCACAAAGGCCATAACCCGGAACAATGTTTAGCCAATAATTAACAAGTCCCAGATTGAGTTTCTGGTCAAGTTGTGAGTCAGGCATGTGGCACACAAATAGGACTCATAATTTAGTGGTTGTTCACTACCCCTAGATTATACTGTTCCGCTTATCCCGTTGTAAATATTCAGTTGAATTCTGGCCATTCTGCTTTGAATTTTGACAATTCTGAAGAGCAAACTCAGCTTGTGAAAGTGAAGACAGCAAATGTTTTGGTGCTTTTCCCCAAGAGCATTGTGAGTATTGGAGATGGATGTTCTTGAGGAGAAAGCATGTGGGGGAATATCTCTTTGAATGTGTGCAGGTATTTGAAAGCAGTTATTCTTGGTATATTTTGCATTGCAGTTCTAGTGAATGAAAATAATCATATATTAAATCTAAGATATTACTTTATGAATTAATTATCAAGGAGCCTCTTAATAACTCCCAAACAACTTTCTTTTTTCTCTTTCCAAAATACTGTTTTTGTGTACAAAAATTAAGCACAATGTGATTTATGCTAATACAAAGGGAACTCATTTTCCACCTGCCAAGTTTCCAAATGTCGAGGACTGCTGTAAATAAGGGTTAAATCAGCTACAGTATTAAAATTACTTTACCCATCTGTATATTTACGCAAGTAAAAAAATATGCTATTCATATGCTTCTCTATTCCCATTTAGATTGGGTCTGGTTTATCTCGTCGTGGAATGGCAGCTACTATTAAAGGTAATATTTTCTTAAACTCAATAGTCTGTGATAAATCTTAACAAACACATTTTTTTCAGTATATAATTGATGTAGGGATAATGAATTGCAATATAGGAAAGGAAAAGTCTTAATCTTGACATCTAGAAAATATATTTGTAAATTGTTATAGAATGTTACATTAGTCTGTTATACAAATATTTCTGTAAATCCAGAAAATACATTTGATAGTAATTATTTTAATCTTTCCATGTATCATATGTAGTGAATGGCTGCCATATTGTATTAGGATGTTGCTGCCAAACCAGAAGACTGCTCTTCTAGAATTTTGCATCAGATATCTTGATATACAGTATAGGCTGTGTCCACACTGGCATATAGATTGATGTATGGATTGCTGTTGGTACATTTTGGGCTGAACCAAATAATGGTATCCAGATGTGTTTCCACTTAAGTCACTCCATCCTGCCCCTTTAAGATCTAGCACACACCTTTCTGGCACAGTGGTAGGACATGCATTCTTTTTGGTCCCCTTTAGTACAGTTCTAATTAGCTCATTGTGTAATATGTGTGGATGATTAGCCCATATCCCAATGAAACTGTGGATAGCATTAAC
The DNA here is from genome assembly GCA_029282475.1 of Phrynocephalus forsythii. Lineage (NCBI taxonomy): Eukaryota > Metazoa > Chordata > Lepidosauria > Squamata > Agamidae > Phrynocephalus > Phrynocephalus forsythii. The sequence continues at coordinate 142,941,537 of JAPFRF010000001.1, forward strand.
GGAGAAGAGAACCCTTTGCCGTATTAGATGGGCTGTGACGTTTAATGGGGGGGGAGGCAGAGAAACCCTCTGCTCTATTTTCATCTTTTAAAAATACATTTCCCTAAATCACACAGTTCAATTCTAATATAATACCAGGTTGATGCATTGGTGTTTCAATCTGCCTCTTACTTTACCTAACAACAATAACAGGAAAGTCACCATGGCTTGCTGAATGACAGCCACAGAAAAAGTGGAGAAGGAGGCTAGAACAGTTCCATGGGTTCTGCCCCCACAAGGCAGTGCAACCCCAGCAGAGCCCTGGCTGATGAGTATGGCAGGCAAAAGAGAGGCTTTCTTCTTTCTATCTCCTCAACCTTCAACCAAGCTTTTCCCCTTACAGTATATCTGTCTCCAACTGCTGCCTCTTTATTTGTGGGTAAACTAAGTAAGCATACTCAGGAGTAAACCAGAAACCCTGGCTCTGTGTGGGCCTGTAGCATGCTTTGCAGTATGGACAGTTCATAGGTGACTTTGCATAAGAAGCGGGTGATCTCAGCAAAGCAAAGGACCATTTTCAGACATTTTAGAAGCCAGAAGAAGGGCCAAATGCAGCAGGAAGAACATGGCATAATTAATTTGTAAGCCATTTAATTGTTTTTTGAAAGGTTACTCAAATTATGTTTAACTGACAAATGGCTTTAATTTTTAAAAAGTTTTTTTAAAAAAATTGGGGGATCCTTCTGTTAACAAAAACAGTATTACAGAACTATCAAAACATGGTAAATTTCTCTCAAATGTTTGGTGGTGCTGAGACACAAAAATGTCCCTGCAGGTATCATGAAGCTCATAGACCACATGTTGTCTTCTCTTGCTCTATAACATTACAATTATGATAAATTTGTCATGGATTTTAAAAAGCCTTTGGATATTTTCAAGGGTGTTTTGCAGCATTAAGTTTATAGATACTGTACTAATATTCATGGCCTCGCCAAGATAAGGAGGATCTCTGTCCTGTTATCCCATGGAAATATAGGGAACATGCTGCTCTCCAGCATGTAAGGAAAACTCAAGGGCTGTAATGCCTTTCACTCTGTACCAGTGCATTGTCCATGCTGCCTGGTACTGATGTGATCAGCTGCCCTACAACTATGGTTAATGTTCTAGAGGTGATCCATCCCTGATCTAATGCTTTCTAGTAATCAGTACTCCCTGTGGGTGTATATTACTGAAGTATCAGTTAGACCCCTGCACTGTTTTGCACATTTTGAAGCTACATCATATTATTCATTTCTGATGTGACTTGTGGTAGCTACCCAGTTATTAGGGCTAGGAAGAGGTTGGTATCTTCATTCAAGAGGTAGATCCTGTGATAGTATTTGGCTACTGTCCCCTGAAATCATGCATAACCTTGGCAGTTTAGCCAGACTTCTATGCACTTAGTTTTCTAGAAAAATACATGTGATTTACATTATGTTCTAAGTTCATTCTCTTGTGGCTTCCTGTTCTGGGATCCTAAGAGACTAGATAGGGAAAGGCTTCCTCTCCTAAGACAATAATAGAATGGCTTCAAATCAGAGTAGCTACCATTCTGCAAATTTTGATGCATCTTGCGTCTCTTCTATGGACACTTCAATTATATCCTTTTTCTTACTTCCCTCTGCCTTGCAAGTATGTCCATACACACACTGGTGGACAAATGATTATCAGTCATTTTTCAGCTCTGCTTACTGCTCTGGAAGCATCATTTCCTGAGTTAATGTCAGCAACTCTGAAGACAATGTCTTTTGTGGAGAGGCAACTGATGCATGGTAAAAGTTGCAGAAGCATATCACTGAGCAGCACTAGAGAACTGAATTAAATGTTCCTAAGTGATGGAGGAATCAGCACCTGACAAGGCTTCCATGTGGTTGTCCTTTCCCTTCCCCAAGCTTACTTTCATGTTATCATTCAATTTTTGCTTTGGTTGCCTTTCATTTAGTATTGTCTTCACAGTTTCATTTAAAGGGATACATTTTGGATGAGGTAGAGAATATAAGGGACCATATTTGTTTTCCAAGTAGTGGAACTTGTATGGAAAAACATCTTTTGCCGTAGTTTAATTTATCGTAGTTTTCGCTCTATAAGACACACCTGACCATAAGACACATTCTCATTTTTAGAAGGGGCTCTGTGCAGGTAACTTCTCTGTAAATGAAAATCTGTGATATATATATGTAGTGGGGACTATTGTATTTGCTCTATAAGATGCACAGGCATTTTCTCTTACTTTTGAGGGAGATGCATCTTATAGAGTGAAAAATACAAATCTTTTTAGTGTGTTTATACAAGGAAGAATGGGGCCATGGATACGAACCCATCACATCACTGAGTGGAGTAATATGGGGTTGAAGAGCTACCTTAAATGCCATTTCATTTTTCTGTAAAGTACAAGCGGGCAATCTTTAGAGTCCCAAGCGCCATATGCACCTGTCCTTGGCTCTCAGAGGGCTGCATCTGCTCCTGTGACTCCTCAAAAGATGGTGAAATTTCCCATGTCCCTAGAGAGTAGTACAGGCCCTTCTGAGTTTGATTCCTTTGAGGGGTCGATGGGGCTACAGTGGGTTCCTGGGAGATGGCCTCTGACCCGTGGCCTGTATGTTGTGAATCCTTGCTGTAAAGAAGATTGAGACAACAGTATTGTAGTACCACCAGGGAACTGAGTACCACCACTATTGTATTCCTGTGCTGCACTGATGGCATAGCATTATGCAGTCTGTTTTATGAAAAATAGATGTAGTATGTAAGGATTCTATGTAGAAATAATACTTCTCTAATATGTTCCCTTATAATTAGGCTTTCAAGTACTTAGTAAATAAATTTGCTTAATTTGTTTACGTGCAGGTGATACAGACACTGCAAAAACTTCAGATGACATCAGCCTGAGTCTTGGCCAAAGTTCTAGTCTCTGTAAAGAGGGGAGTGAAGAGCAAGGTAAGATATCTCATGCCTGATGAGAAATAGTCTCATGTTGCAGACATTGAGTTGCGGTGCTAGTAAAAACGAACCAGAACCATCTTGAAAATGAGATTTAAATAGTAACAGAAATTTAACTTCATGATATGCTTTCCTTAATAGATGGTTTTATATGTGTGCCATGGAGGTGTTTATAAGCAAGCCCAAAGAGACCATGGAATTCTCATTTTAATCTTCAAAATGCACTGTTCCATTTTTCTTGCAAGCTGGGAGATGTTCTACACTGTATTTTCCTCTGTGAATACATATACAGAAAATGTGAATCTTCATGAATATAAATTGAAATGAATTAAAACAAAATACTGGTCGGGGTGGAGGCTTAAAGCTTATCTCCCACAAACCTGACGAAACTTCCCACAGAACCATGTGGCATCTTTCTGGCACTTCTAGATCTGCAAAGGTTTTGCTCAGGGAGTCTATATGTTTAGCATGAAATTCAGACAATCATCAGGAATGGAAGTACACTCTTCTATCAGTTTAGCGTGGCTGTCGGGATGAAATTTTTTAATGCACAAACTCAGGTTTGCTGTTTGTTGCATTCTCTAGTTAACCCTTCAATACTCAAAGCTGCCTTTGATTCAAAGTCAAGACTTGTCAATGTGTTTCTTCAATACTTTACTTGCATAAGAATAACTGGTGCATGAGACCAAAGTCCTATCTTGTCTAGCATTCTATTCAGTTAGTGACCAGAGTGTAGCCTGTGGCAAGCTGACAACTGGGACATGAGTGCAACATACCCTATCATTCACATTCCCTAGCAGCTGATAAACAGAGCCATATTCTTGTTGGTACTTGAAGAAATACAAAACACAGCAGTACGATAATGCACAATAATAATGATAGTTCCTATCCACCTTTTCTAGTTGTACCTACTAGATAATAGCACTTCCTTACTACCCCTTGCTTGGTCATCTTCAGTTTTGCTTTTGACCAATAACCTTAGGTTTATATTTTTAGTCTGGATGTTGACCATCCAGTCTAATAATACAATATTTTATGCATGATGCTCTTCTTTGGGGGTAATGAGTGGTCCAGCGGCATTACAAGTGTCCCTTTGCTTGAGTCTACCAGAGCTTGGGTTAGCTTCACTCCAGATGTAGTAGAGGAGGCCTGTAATTTATTAGCCTAGGATATACAGTACTTGATATTCTTTGTTCAGGGTTATGTGGACAGCTGTTGGATCCATTCCGTATCTTATTTTACCCGATATTATTTTAGTTGGCATAACTTCATATAGATGTGAACAAGACTATTATGAATTGCCTTTCTCTGAAAAACAACAACCCTACCCCTGTTCTGTGGGGAAATAACACCTGCTTATTGTGTAAAACCATTAAGACTTTTTTACATATATTGTAGCGTGAACTCCTAAATTTAGCATACAATTTCAGGATGTTACATCTTCATCATAGGAACTGTTGAATTATACAGCAATACTTCAGTTTACAAAATTAATTGTTTCTGCAGGCCTTTTAGCATTGCAAAAACTATATATATATTGTAAACCGAAAGGCGGTTTCCCATAGGAATGCATGGGAAATGAATTAATCCATTCCGGCGGTCAGAATAAACTGGCTGCCTTAAGATTTGGTGGGGAGCAAAAGAGGGTGGCTGGTTATGAAGCCTTCCTTGCACTTTAAGGCTTCATAACCAGCGACCTGCTTTTGCTCCCCACCAAACCTTAAGTGCAGCCAGTTGAGACTGGAAGAACAGAGCAGGTTTCTGAATTTCGTACCACTGTAGCACCCTCACTGCTGTGGTGCAAAATTGAACAACCTGCTCCGCTCTCCCGTTCCACGACTACCACACAGCTGATATTGACAGCTCGTGGGCGGGGGGGGGGGTCCTGGCAACCCAGCAAAGCAGGGGCAGCTCTTCCCCTGCTTTGCTCAGTTGGGACAGGCTTCCCATAGGAATGCACTGAAAGCCTATTGTAATCCGTTCCCTTTGGAATGGATTAATCAGTTTCCAATGTGTTCCTATGGGAAACCACGTTTTGAACTATGAAAATGTTTAATTAGGAAAGATCTGTTGGAATGGATTAATTTTGTAATTCAATGCATCACTGTATCACCATTCTCAAGATTAAAAATTAAATTTATTTAGTGTCAGCAGTTAAAATAGTATGCCAGACAAGAGTCTGTTCTGATGGTACATTCAAAAATCTCCCCCTCCCCCCCACTATACTGATCTTGGGGCATATTTTGTTTGAACAGGTTTTCATAGATAGCTACTGTGAACAGCTGTGTTTAAATAAACAACATGGAGTCCATTTGCTCTCCTGCCCAAGAGTAAGTGGGGAGGGAGTATGTAAATGGAGAATTCTATCTTATAGTGCCTGGACAGCAATAATCTTAATTCTACATCATAGTTGTCTCAATTACTATTTTTATAGTGCTCTGTTGATGGACTCCGATCTTCTCTCCGATAGATTTGCTTATATGGTGGATCATTAAGAAAGTAATAGGCATAAGTCTCATGTGTAATTTATTAGTGATGATTACAGCTGATATGGTGTGCACACAGTAAATTAAACTGGAAGCCAGAATAAAAACTAATTTTATTCCTTAACTGCATATAATGCATACTCGAAAAGTGGTTGTATGATGTTGAAATATACTAAATTGAAATCATTATAATGCACAGGGCTCAAATAACTTGAACATTTCCCTGAATTTTCTCTTTTGCTTATTTTTAAAACAGATTTGGCAAGTGATCGGAGGACTTTCCATCTGGTCTCCATTGATTCCTTTGTGTCCATTCAGCCTTCATTATCATCTGCACAGGAGTTACCAAGGGATAGTACTGAAAAAGTGTGCCTCCCTAGCAGCCACCACATAGATCAATCTATGTCTAACATATGTGACACTGATATGGCTTCCCTCGTACCTTTGCATTCACACTCCTATAGAAAAGATCATAGGCCACGCGGAGTGCCAAGGACTTCTAGTTCAGCAGTTGCTTTTCCAGACGTATCACTCAACGACTTCCCCCTTTATCAGCAGAGGCGAGGGCTGGATACTGTTAGTGAGTTAGAAGCTTCCAAGCCCCGACTGGGATCCAAAGAATCTTTAGCTGAAAACCCCTGCCTTTCTGGAGTCTTTCAACTGGATGATATTTTGAAATGTAGCAGCCCACAGTTGTTAGTCAAAAGGAGCAAGAGTAAATCCTTACAAGCAGACAAAAGCGTGGATAGTCTCAGAAGTCTTAGCACCCGTAGTAGCGGCTCAACTGAGAGCTATTGCAGCGGGACTGATCGTGATACTATCAGTACTGTCAGCAGCTACAAAAGTGAGCAGACAAGCTCCACTCATATAGAGAGTGTGCTGTCTGAGCATGAAGAGTCACCTAAAGAAGAGAAAATGAGCAGCAAGCAAAAGGACTGCTCTGTGGATTCTGATGAGTGTAGCTTTGCAACTGACAAAAGGACTAGCGGTGAAATAACTGCTCTTGAAGTGAGTGCTAGCAGTTTCGTTCAGGAGGATCAAGGAGGATCAGATGCACCAGAGGAGATGCACAATCAGAGAGCACTTACTGTCCCTGTTTCAGAAGAAGCAAATAAGAATCCTCATGCGAATGAACTAACAACACATGTAGACCAGCCTCCTGGGAAGCCAGCTGAGAAAAGAGATGAGCAGAAAGAGAAATCTACCCTGGTTGACTCAAGAACTTGTAAGGAGATGGTTGGAAGGCAAAAAGAGGGGGACGTGAGGCCTAAATCATGCAGCTTAATTCACCGGACCGCTTCAACTCACAAATCCAGCAGGAGGAGGGCAGGGAAAAAACGGGCCAGTAGTTTTGATACGAGTCGGCACAAGGAGTATGTTTCTTTTAGAGGGATATCTGGTACAAAACCCCACAGTGCAGTTTCTTACCACGATGAAGACTCAAGTGATCAAAGTGACCTGAGTAGGACATCAAGTATGCAGTCAGCCCACCAGTTCAGCAGCGATAGCTCTTCTAGCACCACCTCCCATTCCTGCCAGTCTCCTGAGGGAAAGTACAATGCCCTCAAGACCAAATATGTAGTGAAAGAAAGGTACACAGACTTGGAAAGCTCTTACAAAATCTACTTGAGCTCAGAGGCAAATGGCAAAAAGCATTCAGCACGGCGGACTTCAAACACAAACAGTGCCAAGAGCCGGACCAGAGTCTTAAGCTTGGATAGTGGTACTGTAGCCTGCTTGAACGATCCAAATCTGATGATGCCAGATACCATAAAACAACTAACAACTTCAAAATCTGACTTAGAGGCCAAAGAGGGAGAGGTGCTGGATGAGCTATCTCTGTTAGGAAGGGCTTCACAACTAGAATCGGTCACTCGCTCTAGGAATAGTTTACCAAACCAGACTGTGTTTGCTGAAGGGGAAGAGCAGGAAAAGGGAAGTGTTGGTAAGTAGTTGGAGAACAAGGTGCAACATTGCCAATTATTGCAAATGTTTCTTTTCATGACTTCCTTTCTATTAGATTTTAACAAATTGCAGCTTTTTGCATATGAAGCCAGGGTCTTCATTCGGCAGCACTGTATCTTTTGGAGCAGATAAGTTTTGGAGCACTGTGGGGTCATATTATGCTACTTCTGATTCAAAATCTTCTTCTGTTTGTACATCAGAGCATGCTATCCCTTATGATACTGAGCTAATTAAAAATATCTTTTTAGGTTATTTACCAAGCAAAATACTTATGCTCAGTTTGATTATTGTCTAATCATTTAATTAGCATAACACAGTTTAATGTTAACTGCACATAATGCTTCTCACCCACTGACTGTTCAATAGGCAGAATACTTGCAGTCTTTTTGATTTCATTCATCTCTGTAGCTTTTTATTCCTGTGCATTTTAAAGCAAAAGTACCTTTGTGTAGCTAATGTGACTACTTCTCAAGGAAGGATCTCCTTTATTTCCATGTAACATGTGGTACCAAAGATATAACAGTGTGGCCAGTTAGCTCCTGGTGCACGTTTGCCTTCACCCAGTAAATGTTGCTTATTTGCATTAGATTCAGAGGTACAAAAATAGTTTGAACTAGAACTATCACTGTACTCTGGTCATCATGGCCAGTGTCTGAGATAAATACTCATTATTACCAAAGTGCTACAGTAGGAAATATGAGTATAATTTATATTTTAATGCAATGGTTCCCAGCATTAGGTAACCCAGGTGTTCTTGGATTCCAATGCCAAAAAAACCCTAGACAGCACTCTTGGTGATGAAGACTTCTTGGAATAGCAGTCCAACAGCACCTGGTTTACCCATGGTTGGGAATCGCTGCTTTATTGCAATATGTGGATATAAAAATGTTTAAAAGAGCTTGTTTTCATCTTCTGCAGTTCTTGCAGTAAAGAGTAGGCATGCATAAGTTTCCTGAGGGCAGTGAAAATACTTCTCCGCATGTTATAGTCACCCTGTTGCATTCAGATTCTGGGATAGTATTTTATTCTCCATTGCTGTTTGTGTGTTTTTTTTTGGGGGGGTGTTTTGTCACAAAAACACAATAGATCTCACAATAGATTCTTAGTCTGTTCCAGTAAGACTGGGATGGCCCTTGTCTGGCAACTCAGTTTTCTTTAATTTCATTTTTCTAGAGTCTGCAGTAGTACTTGATTGGGGTGTTCTCTCTGAACTGCATTAAAGAGCTGTAGTTTTGGAGGGCTAGGAGTATTTATTCATTTATTTATTTGATTTATATACCTCACATCTAGCTGCAGGGCCATACTGGGCGGTATGTATAGCAATTCAACATAAAACAACAAATACACTATACAATAAAAATATAATAGCCTAGGCAGCACAACATGATATACATATTGAGGTATAATAAATTAATAACATCACTTATGTTGATGTACATACATGCCACAACATGGCTACTAAGAATATGCACATTATACAGTAGGACTGCTGTATCCATGGGGGATTGGTTCCAGGACCGTCTGTGGATAGTGAAATCCGTGGATAAGAGCAAATGCTCTTATCAAAGGATGATAGTGGCAACAGTGATGGTGGGGTGCCAGGATGAAAGCTTTTGCCCTAACACGCCCCAAACGCTGGCCAATGGCGGTAAGGGGAGGAATAAAACCTACTGATGCCGAACACTCCTCACTGCCACAGCTGGCCAGTCACCTTCAGCGCTGGGCTTGGCGGCTGCCCTGTGGGAGCAGTGATGGTAGTATTGAGGAGGGCTCGGCATCAGCAAATTTTCTCCTCCCCCGGCTGCCACAGCTGGCCTGCGGTGCCAACAGTGGTGGTGGTTAAGTGTGTGTGTGGGGGAGAAAACTTAGAGATGCCAAGCCATCTCTGCACGCTGGCCGCCCTCTGGAGGGCTGGGGTGGGGACTTAAGAGGACCGCCTGGCCAACCGGCCTTTGAACATCCTGCTTGGGTCTTGGCTGGCAGACCGGAAGTTGAAGCTCGAGTGGGAAGTTCAAAACGTCCGTTCCTTTGCCCAGGACTCAAGCAGGAACCAAAGGACTGAAATTTGGATATGCCTGATCTAGACACTGGTTCTGTTGATGCAACCAAGAATCGCATTGGCTTCACACTGCTGACTCATGTTCAATTTGTGGTCCACCAAGACTCCCAGATCCCTTTCACAGGTACTATTGTCTAGCCAGGTGTCTCCCATCCTATATCTGCGCAATTCATTCTTTTTACCTAGATGCAGCACCCTACATTTCCCTCTGTTGAACCCCATTCCATTAGTTTCGGCCCAGCACTCTAATCTGTCAAGGTCCTTTTGGATTTTCATCCTCTCCTCTAGGGAATTAGCAACCCCTCCCAATTTGGTATCATCTGCAATTTTGATCAGCTTACTCTCTATTCCTTCCTCCAAGTCCTTAATAAAGATATTGAATAGCACTGGACCCAGAACAGAATCCTGGGGCACCCCACTGTTCACGTCTCTCCAAGCTGAAGAGAAGCCATTCATGATCACCCTTTGTGTGCGATCGGTCAACCAATTACAAATAGATCTAACAGTGGCACTATCTATTGTCCCACATTCTAGTAACGTGTTTGAAAGTATACCATGGGGAACCTTATCAAAGGCCTTACTGAAATCTAGATAAGCAATATCCATAATGTTCCCCTCATCCACCAGGCCTGTTTTCTGGTGGCTTCAGAAAAACTCTGGGAGTTCATGACTAGCAGACCTTCACCAAGTGTCTTCCTTTGTCTGAACTGGATCTTTCTGTGGGGACTGTAGATGTAGCTATCAATATTTTTGGCAGCAGTTTCTAGTTGGAGGTGTTTCTTCATGCAAATAGGAAGGTGTTCAGTCTGAAAGCTTAGCAGCATGCATTCCTCAGGCTGCCTGTAGGAGCTGCTGGTCAATTGGGTAACTTTCAGTTCTGTAATTTCTTGTGCCCTCTGCTTTAATTTGGATGACAATATTTTAGAGGAGTGTGTTTGTTAATATTTGAGATTTCACAGGAATATGTTTGTTTATTTGTTTGTTTGTTTAATTTAAAACATTTTAATCAGTGCAGTTGTCATAAACCATTGTTTTTAGCTTGCAAAAACATTTCATAGTTTTGCTGAAAGCAAGCATACTATGGAATTGTGAGAATCAGTGATGTAAACATGCTTAATTTATCCACAACAGCATCCTTCAGACTTTATTTGGCTGCAAGTCAAAGAGGATATATCCAGGCTACACATCATCACATGGCATGTTCCTACTCATGGCTAGCAGCTTACAGGGTATTACCGGTATGTCTGCCCAGACAGTATGGTACAGTGACCCAGAAACAAAGCATTGACTATTGTGCATTTGTCTTTTGGGCCAATAATAGACTAACAAGTAAGCTATAGAAGCAGAATAAAAAGGGATGCAAAAAGAAGTACAACGAATAAATATTTAATGCAAAGTTGAGATACGGGAATTAAAATATAAATATAATCAACAGTGCTATCTCGTTATGTAAGTAAGTACTGCAAGCATTTTGAAAATAGATACTGTGGATCTTTTTGGACTAAGGGCTTCTATAGAAATTGACATGACTAATTCTCCATGTCTGGCAATACACAATTTTAAAGTTTCATCCATGGCCTGGGATATAATGCCAAATGTAGAATGTTTTAAGCCAGGAGTCTGGTGCATGAGTACATCAAATGTCCCCAGTGAACATTAACTTCACGGACTCATCTCCCTTTCAATGATTGAGTGCACTTTTTCAAATGAGTTTTGGGAGCTGTATATATTCCTGAGTATGAGACATTCATCATTTACTGTAAATTGTGATGCTTTATTGTAAACTTATCTCAAAAATGAATAGCAGATATATGGTGAAAGTTTGAGGAAAATCTAATAGGCTTTATGGCCATTCATTTCTACTGAAAACAAACTTTTGAAGTGTTCCAGTTACATGGGCACTTTGGCCAAAATGTCAGTTGATAGAGTTACTTTTTGCTAGTCTGTTGTCTGATGGCCTTGAGGAAGGAATCTGGAAATGTTCAGGAAGTTGGGTGGGGAGATATATGTGTTCTGATTTTCTCAAGAGTTTTCACTCCTGCAGGTTTAATCTTTCTGAAACATGCTTTCTCCTTTATTTCCTTTTGCTGTCTCCCTTGTCCATTCTTTGGAAGTGTAGCACCATCAGACCTGTGCTTCTTCCTAGAGCATTATTTGAAATCACCACATGTAGAACATAGGTCTAATTTACTCATGTTCCTTTGTCAGCATTCTAATCTTTTCTGAATTCTAGAATCTTCTGTGAATTTCTTCTGTGAGTTTCTTTCTTTATGAGTTTCTTTATGGTTTTTACTGCATACTTGCCTTATTTGACATTTACATGCTTTATATTTTCTGTATGTTCGCTTTTTGTGATGGAGAGGTTGAAATGCTAATAAATGCATCTACTTTGGCCAGGATTAGAGTCATAAAAATTCCAGAAACGTTGTGGGGGTGGAAAAAACTTGTTTCCCCCCATTTTTCTGTCATTTCCAAAGTTTTTTCCCATGGCAATGCAGGGAAGTAAAAATAAGCAGTACTGTACTGCATGTTGCCTTGAGTTTTGCCCCGATGGCATGAACCATTTGGATTATTTTTTCATTCTTTTTTATATTGATATACAATATTTTTAAGTGTAACTTCATGGAACATATACTGCTGGGGTTGTTCGCATGGCTGTCAGTTCAATTGGTACATATCTTGCTATTTGTACTGGTTCTGTAGGCTGCAGGTGCCTTCTGTGCTCACAACATGGGGTTCAATCCCAGGTAGTCGGTTCATGGTTGACTCAGCCTTCTATCATTCCGAGGTCTGTAAAATGAGTTCCCAGCTTCCGGGGGCAATGTGTGTCCTGCATAATGTAATTGAAAACAGTAGACCAGTGCTCCCCAACCTTTTTGTCCCCGCGGACCGGGAAATTTTTGATAATTTTCTGTGGCCCGAAGCTGGGGGTGGGGGTGGGGAGGGGGAGAATGCGAAAGGGGGTCCGGCGGGGAGGCAAAGGGGGGGGTCAGCGGCAGCGGCACTCACCCTTGGGGCGAACACTCCCCCCACACACACAGGCGGGGTGGGGGAACCCAGGGCTCCTGGGCATTCCAGCGCCAAATTTGCTGCTGCCGCCTCCGCCGTGGGCCTCCTCCTCCGCAGGGAGCGGGCGCCAGCAGTTCCCGGCGGAGGAGGAGGCCCACGGCAGCGGCGGCAGCAGGAGCAGGAGCAAGCGCGGCGCCAGCAGCGAGACCCGTGCGCGGCTCCTGGCTCAGGCGCCGCGCGCGGCACCCGCCCGGCTGCGCCAGGAAGCGCCCTCGCGGCACCCGACGAGCCGCCGCCGCCGCCTCCTGCTCCTGCTCCGGTTCCTCCTCCTCCTCCCGCCGCTGCCAAGGAGCAGCAGCAGCAGCAGCGAGGGCAATTGCGGAGGGGTTCGGCGGGATGGGGTGATTGCGGCAGGGGATTGTGGGGGGCCTGCGGCTGCAATGAGTTCCCCGCCGCCGCCACCGCCACCCTCCGCAATTGCCCTCGCTGCTGCTGCTGCTGCTCCTTGGCCGGCGGCGGCGGCGGAGGAGGAGGAGGAGGAGGATGCGCTGCCGCCGCCGTGGCTGCTGCTGCTGGTGGTGGTGGTGGAGGGCGAGGAGGAGGAGGGCAGAGGAGGAGGAAGGACAGGAGGTAGACCTCCTCCACCCAGCCTTCCTCCTCCAGACTAGGGCGGCAGAGGAAAAGGGGAAGCCTCCCGGCGTCCCCAGGCGGCCCGGTGGTACCGGTCCGCGGCCCGGGGTTGGGGACCACCGCAGTAGACCACCCAGAGACTACTTGAAGTGGTATGGGGCGGTATATAAACAGAACACTTTGCGCTTTTTTAAATTTGCTTTTCTCATATAAATCAGTTTATTTGCCCTCCCGTCCCAGCTGCCATAATTTTTTCTTTTAAAATAAAATGCAAGGAGGCACCACTATATTCCTGTCACCTCCAGCTATTAATTTTTCTGTGCGGCCTGGTGGCATTGGTCACCTGCAGCCCTCATTTCCTTCTCTTTTTGATTTTGACTTCCCAATTCCGTTCTCCACTTTTCTGTTTTTCTTCACTTCACTTTTCCTCCCCCTCCCTTTATTCACTCGTCCCCTTTTCCTTATTTCCCTGCATCTCTCTCTCTCTCTCTCTCTGTGTGTGTGTGTCTGTCTTGCCTTTCATTTTGTTTTTCCCTTTTGAACAGTGGCCAGAAGAGAAAGTGGGGTTTAATAGATTTGCGAAGTACTGTACTGTGAAGAGCAGGGTTTAAGAGTAGAGAGGTGTTAACGAGACAACCCCTTTTCTCTATCCCTTCAAACAATGTAAAGCAGAAAATGGCCCTTTCTTTGCTCAAGCTTGTCTTCCTCACTCCCACAAAGGGCAGGGGCAAGCGGTCACCTTCTCAGCAATGTACGATATTTGTGTTTTTGTGACAGTGGCTGCTTCAATGACAAAGGACTTGCCTCGAATCTTTTTTTCAAAAGATTTCAGAGCAGTGGCCATGAAGTGACCACAGCACCCAAGAACCCCTTAAACAAAGCAAATGAATTGACAGAAATGTTTACATGCACTGAAATGATAAGGCTATACAATAGACATCATTGGAACATTTTAAAACAACTCTTCTGGCATGGTGGGAAAACCCGATTGGCTGGCCAAATGAACTGATGTTACCCATGTGTCATGGAAATGGAAATGTATTAAATGATTTAAATAACATCAGAAGCAGTATAATTGGGGGCTCTTTGGCACATGTGATCGAGCCCTCAGTTGACAAAAAGCAGGCTCCCAAAGTGAGCAGATTTTCTTATGTGGTCTACTTAATATCAAACATATATATTAATTTATAGTATTCTGTATCTGTATAAGCTGTTCACATTTTGCCTACATATTGGAAATCTTCATAGCTGGTGAATCACCTAGCACATGAATCTAGAAGAGATCATGACTAAAGGTGGATATCTGATTACAAGACATGACATAGCAAAAGATTCTCCGATATCACATAGCACTTTAATACTTTGCTTGTTTTCCTATTTTTCTGACACAGTAGGACTCCCTAATCTACAGGATGAGTATGTTCTGATTCATTTATCTCTGGTCTGAAAATACAGGTATTAAAAATATTACATAGGGAAAAATGAAAATGCAGTACATTACAGATTTTCAAGATGTTATTATCAGAACTGGCCACTAGAAGGCCACTATGCTAAATATGCAATATAGGTAAACAGCTGCCATTTCACCTAGTCCAGGCATGTCTAAACTTCGGCCCTCCAGATGTTTTGGACTACAACTCCCACAGTCCTTTGTCATTCGCAATACAGGCTTGGAATTCTGGGAGTTGTGGTCCAAATCATCAGGAGGACTGAAGTTTGGACATGCCTGACCTAGTCTCACAGCAGGTCAAGTCAGCTTCTTCTGCATTTCAGAGCACCGTGGTTGTGAAACTCAGAGCTGTCTTGGTTGTCAAGGCTGGAGTAAGGATGCTCACCTAAGCCATACTGCCTTCTGTTTCTCACCTCCTGCCTTTCCTGCATTCTATCCAGCCCTTTCGTCAATGCTCTCTGGCAAACGAGGACATTCATTCTTAATAGTATTGGAAGACGAAAACCCACAGAGCCATTGAAATTGTGTGTGTTTGTGTGCATGCATGTGTGCACAAGAGAACTGGCTATCCTCAGCACGTTGATGCATGAGGCAAGAATTCAACTACATTCTTACTCATAGGGGCCCCATCAAGATGAAAATTGCAGCTACAAGGGAGTCCTGGACCCAACAGACTGTGGCGTGTCGCAATTGTTATAATCCATTCTTTTCAGTATTTGCAGGGGTCTTGGAACCAATCCCCCATGGATATGGGGGTCCTGTATAAAGGAACATCCACAGGCTGCCTAAGTCAGAGCCTGTCACTGTTCAACTTCAGAAAAATGCTAGGTTCTTTGAAGATATTTGCACGAATAGGAATCGGCAGTATTTGTTATGGATCTGTTAAAACATTTCCTGAGTAGTTAATAATTGCCGCGGGGTTGTTATTTTTTTACAGCGTGATCATACCTGCAAATTGTACTTCTTTTTAATGTTTGGGAAACAGTTATGGAATAGAATTCTGGTTAGAACTGAGAGAGACTGCTCTTGTCATTACATCCCAAGTTGTATTCGTTTCCCCCTTCCCAAGCAGAGATGAGGTGATGATCCTTTGGCACTGCAGATGTTTCGGGCTCCCACTTCCATGGTATTTTATCATTGACAACCCACGCTGGGATTCTGGGAGCTGTAGTCTAACACATCTGTAGTGTCAAATGTTTGCTTTGCAATAGGACACTCATGACCTGCATATTGCAACTGTTTGCAGTGCTAAGTACTGTAGTGTCAATTTTTCCATTATGTTTTGCTGACAGCTAAACCTAGCCCTTGTTTTTATGCTCTCCTGTCCTCTTCCTCCCTGGGGATAAAAGGGGTTTCGATTATAAATGCCTGATCCAAAGAAATTTGCCTTAATAATTGACACTCTTTGTGCGTGGGTGTGTTTCTTTGATTTCCCACTGTGCCTCCTTGACAAGGAGGTGATTCATAGGGTCCCTTCCAGCTCTGTAATTTTAAGATTAGTATTAATGGTAGTATATAAAACTGTAAGTGTTTTTATATCACTGACATATCACACAGAAGAATTTATTTTAGAAAATATCAATGTATAAAATAAAAGTGGAGCCCCTTCAGTGCTTTCCACCCTCTGCAAACTAGTTGACCAATCCAAAATATTCTTGGCTTCTAGCAAGGCAAGAAATATGGCCTCATGAATCGGGGTGCATTTAGTGTCAGTGCTCTAAACATTAGTTGTTTGAACTGCCTCTTTCTTGGGGGTGGTGCAAGGCTTTGGACTGGGGAAGGTACAGCATATATATCACTGAACCCTCCTCTGGTGGGTGGGTGGGGGGCTTCAGTGATAGACGTTTTGTACAAGAAGGTCTTGTGTTAGTTGCAAATGGCATAGTTTTCTGATCAAGACATATACTGAACTCTGTCTCCAAAGACATTTCAGGTTCTGTCATCAGGTGTTCTTAAATGTTTGTAATGAGCAATAATATTTAAAACGAATAAAAATATTTGCACTATTAAAATCAACACAGCACTTGAACAGTGGGCCTGGCCTGCCAGCCTCTGACAACCCAGCTACCCTTGTAGCACTTCAGGGAATTTTTAGAGAAGAGAAGGGATTCCAAAGAAAGAGCTAAGACATTTCCCAGTGCTTCTGCTGTTATTAATTTGTATTGCTTTTCAATTTGAATATAATGCCCTAAGACACCCTTGTGCTGTTTTGTCAATGTTAACATTTTATTGATAGATAACTGTTGGAAAGAAAGAGTAATTGGTGTGCTGTGTTGGGTGTAGAAACTTGGATCTTAAAAATACAAGCACACTTCTGTTACAGTAGTTCATGTCAGTTTAACTAGGCAGTCAATTCTCCCAGGAATAGAAAGCAACTGGATTCTTCTTCCACTAGAACAAATACAGGAAGATTTAACTTAAACAAGAGAGGGAATTGCAACATGTATTGCCTTTGGGCTCACTGGAACTGAACATGTTTTAAATAACGCAGAAGAAAAGCGCATTTTAGATCAATGAATCAAATTAGCTTTCTTGTTTCATACTATGCAGAATAGGGTATTTGTTATCAACTCAAACATACTAGTCACAACTAAATAGATTCTTTATACAACACTCCAGAATTTTTGATCATGCAAGCCAAATTGTTTTTGTACTGGAAAAGTATGTTCACTTGAAAGCAAGATAGCAACTGTTAAAAGAACAAACCAAGGTCCAAAGAAGCAAAACATTTCTTTTACAAAGGCAATCATATTTATTTTCCCCATACCTCCCCAGTAGTTTAGAATTTAAGTCAGCTGACACATTCGTAACTTCACTGTAATAGATACAGTAGGTATAGACCTGATGTTTACGTTCCTTTACACCAACTGCAGACCTATAACATCTGTTTCCAATTTATATTTACTGATATTTATTTATTTGTTGCCAATCTGACTGGAAACAGAGAAATCTGTCACAAAGTTTTTAGATTCTACCCGCCATCTTATTCTGGTTCCTCACCTACTGGAGGTTGAACATGACCATGGCTGTACTGATTTGGGGTGTGGCACATTTAAACAATGCTGTGATGTTGCATCCAAACCAGTTTCAAACATTTCTTAGCAAAGAAGTTCTTCTTACTACCCCTGTTTCTCCAGTTACTGGGCAAAGAGAATTTCTTCTGGGTTGAATCTCACCTCAAAACTTTCTGAACATGAAACGATTACATTACAGTGGAACCTTGACTTACATGCTGCTTGACTTACAGCATATTTGACTTGCAGCAAGAAGGGGCCTGTTTGACTTGCGCCGCAGACTCTAACTTACAGCTCGGAGCCCCGGCGCAAGACCCCGCAATCGGGCAGCAGCCATGACCCAGCATCGCGGCTGCCACCTCCAAACTGCTCCTGCCTTCTTCCTCTCCTCCGACAGTGGTGGCTTTGGCGAGGCCACCTCCGAGCGCCTGGAGCTGGTCCTTGGCCTCGCCAAAGCTGCCGCTGCCGCCGGAGGAGAAGAAGGGCCAGGAGCTCGGGGCTGGCGTCACTGGTTAGACAGTTGGCTCAGTCTTGTAAAAAAACTGGCTGCAGAATTCTGGTCCACAATGGAAGCATTTTAGTTGGGGAGCTGTACAGTTATGGGGCTCTAATGGTAAGCATAGTGTTGTTCAGAACTTGGAACGTCAGGTTAAAAATAAGTAAAACTTAAATGTTAGACATTGTTGCTCTGAACATTAAAAAGTGGAGGTGTATAACTTGTGGACTATAATTCCACTGCCGCCGCCTCTCTTTTAAGAGACATTTCATTTACATCCCCAGAAGGAATCTCCTATTCCAGTCAAATTTGTGTTAAATTGCTGTTTTTGGGAGTCTTTTCCATCATCTGGAACGGATTAATCCACTTTCCCATTACTTTCCATGGGAAAAGTTCATTTGACTTAAGGCATGTTTGACTTATGTCTAGACCTCTGGAACGGATTAATGACGTACTGTAAGTCAAGGTTCCACTGTACTTTTGGCACAAAGAACAATTCTTACTTTGGGGTGGGGAAAAGGAATACAGTGCTGTGTGCTTAACTGGACTGGGCTCCAATTTGACTTGGTCTATCTTAATGCAGCAGCAAAAGCCAGTGAGGAGGCGGTCTCAGTTCGTCGTGAGCGCAGCACATTTAGGCGTCAGGCAGTACGGCGCCGTCACAATGCAGGGAATAACCCTACCCCTCCTTCATTGCTCATCGGCTCACCCCTCAGGTATGGTATATGTGTTCCACTGTACGTAAACTGCATGCAGCTGATCACTGCTTCCTGCTCTCTACAGTATTACAGAAACTCCCCCTTTTTGCCTTCCTTATTCCTGCCCCTCCCTCCCTGGTTCCCTCCCTCCCTCCCCCCTGCAGCCAGGCAGCCACCCAACCAAACAACCAGTATCTTAATTATTATTGCATGCATTTGTGATCTTTTTGGATTGTGCATGTGTACACTATGCTGTTGATGTCTCTGCCCCTCCTCAGACTACATGGAAGAGTCAATGACATTTAAGTCAGACAAAATGCTAACACACTGACATAAAATGAGCTCTTTCATTTAAGTTTGATAGGTCTTCCATTTACTTCTCCAACAAACATAAGAATTACATTAAATGCTGCATCTGTCTATCGACTTTTGAATATGGGTTCAAAAAAAGATTTGTTTTGTGTGGCTCTAAAACAAATCTTTAAATGTGGTGCTTGTTTTAGGATTTTTTTTACCCACTTGATAAATCTCTAGTTTTAAATTCAAGGTAAAATAAAATATCAAATGCCAAGGAATAAATTCTCAAACCCCTTCTGTTTCATAACAGCATTTGGGAAATAAAAATAAATGCCTCATACTATGTTGAAATTTTAGCACAAATAAAGAAGTTTGATAGATTTTTTTTTCTTTTGCAATGTGTGCTATTGGATGCAAGATACATCATAGAAAATGTGTGGGTACACATGTGGGTGTAGTGTTGGAGAAATATTTTGGATTCTTAGGTTTTATATGGTTAGGCACTTGGGATATATACTGCCCCATAAAAATAATTTTCAACTTTGAAATCTCACTCATGGGTTGGACTCAGATATATCCAAGTAGAGTTCTTTTATAACAGGGATTTTTCTCTCTCTTAATAGCTCCGTTCACCCCTCCTGTAGGCCTTCTGAAATGATGCCTTATCATTAACAGTCAGATATGACTTTCAAATAGTGTTACGTCAAGTATAGCCTAGGAGCCACATTCAGCCTTGCAGATCCCTAAGCATCCTCATGCCCCCAACATACCATCCTAGGTCTGAAATCCCATTCCTTGAGATAGTTGGTGCCAACTAGAGTAGGCCCATATGGATCATTGTAACTTGTGAATTCCTTGACTCACCAAATCCATGCTGATTCAGTAGGCCTCATTTAGGTGGAACTCACTATGTAGGCAACAGAATTTAAGCCATTTTTAGGTCTCACTACCTCTATGGAATGCAGGTAATTTCATTAGCTTTGAGCACCCCTGACCTCTTTTAGGGCCAGGGTCTTATGAATCACAAGTGATAATCACTTAAATGTTTAAAAAAGCCCCACTCTTTAGGCCTAGAACAGATTGAAGGAATTTAAAGTCCAAATAAAGTTACATAGTAAAGACAAAGTCCTGTGCAAAATCACATCTGTTGCAATATAACAAGACAACAAGATACTGTGAATAGCATTAAGTATCTGTATGTGGAGCCAGAGGTTGGAAGTTTAGTTCTCCACTGTAGAACCCGTCTGTGAAGGCTTGAGGAAGCTGCACAATAGCAGAGTACTCCCAAAAGAAGGGAAGGGAAGGGAAAGGTAAATCAGCTCTTGAGTACTCTCTAGCTAGAAAGTGCTGAAAAGGGGTGCCATAAGCCAGAATTGACATGATGGCACATGTTTATTTTTATATTACCCTAGTAGTATAACAATTGTGACGGAAAGAAATCGCATTTTAGCCTTGATCCTAAAGAGTATAAAATAAAGCATATTCCTCATCTCCCGTGCTGCTTTTAGGATAGGTGAAAAAAGTATCCATAATGTTTATGTGCCTGTGGTATTAGCAGCAGAGTCTTAATTAAATGTCCCTGAGTCCATATTCATAATAATGGTATGATTACCACTATGAACATACATGGCATTTGATGGTGTGGAAACTCAGTTGTGACATGGTTAAAATTCCCCCCAATACTTGGGCTCCTAATTGGGTAAGTAGAGAAGCCATATCTAAAAAATTAAAAATTAAAAAAATGTAAATAGGGCATAACATATCTAAAATTTGTAAGGCAGCAGTTAAAACGCCAACAGTTTTCCACTCTTAAGTCAAATTGCTTATAGATACAGCTGCTCGTAAGTAGCGGTACCACTGTAATTTCTTTCCGCTTCTACCTCCCAGAAAAGTGAAAGAAAAGTATATGTTTTAGGGATAGATTAAAAAATAAATCTGTGCAAGTACTTAGTTACCCACCTCCTAGGAGGCAGCAGTTGCAGCTACAATCCACCTTTAAATGATGTATGGGGTCAACTCCTAAACCTTTGGTTATTTCTCACTATTGGTGGAGGAGTGTGCCAGGTTAGAGCAGGGATGAGCCTTCTTCTCCAGTCTAAACCTTAGTCATGGTTAAAATTGCCCCCAATACTTGGGCTCATAATTGGGTGGAAATTGTGTTCACTTGGGCTTATAACTGTGCATATGGATTGGCAACTGTTATAATGCAGTAACTGTTCATTTGGCTTTTTTCTTCTGAGTGAATACAAATGATGCAAGGCACCTAAAGAAGACAGTTTTTTTCAATACATATATACTGTGTGCTTGCACGCACACACGCCGCACGCGCGCGCACACACACACACACACACACACACACACACACACACACACACACACACACACACACACACACACACACACACACACACACACACACACACACACACACTAAGTACATGGTTACAAGCAGAAATAAACTAAACTCTAAACTCAACATGACAGCAGACACATAGGTACATTATCCTATGTGTAGTAATTTCTTCTTTTCTTTTTCTAGGTAGGGTATCAATTTTGGGCTCTGCTTCAAATTAAATTACTTGCTGCTACTCTGGAATAAATGAGATAAAGAAGATTATAAGAAAATAGGAAAAGAGGGTTACACCCTAAGCATAATTTGTTCCCTGATCAAAAACAGGGAATTTTCAAATTTGCCAGTGTTCCATAATCTGCAACCAATAGAGGCAAAATTGATGCTCACTTTTTTCTCAAGAAAGTACTTGGACTAAGGGTGCAGCTTTCCTATGTTATGCATAAATACTTTAACTCTGCTATTTTGAAGCATAGTAGTTACCTTTGGCTAAATACTGGGAATTGTGTGTCTCTTGTCCAGTCTATTAAAAACGTCTGCGCAGGAACTAAAATGAGCAGAAGATTTTAGGCATTCTTCTAAAAGAATGCTTTTAGGCTGGCAAATGCAGTCAGGCCATTAGAAAAATAGTTTGACAGAAGCTGGAAACTGACATTGTTTGATGTCAGCTTTTGAGAAACATCTAAAGTGCACCTGATTGTGTAACTAAATTAGAAGAAAATGCTATCACATACAAATAGGAAACAACAACAAAAAACCTTGGCTGATGGAGAATGATGGAACATAAGCAGTTTGGGTACAGTTGGAACTAACCGCTTTCTTGCCCATGTGTCACGTTCCCCCCATGTTCTTTTGTATATTGGCCTTGAAAATTTGATCTCTGCATGAGGTTCTGATTAGAAGTATTCATCAGTAGCACTTTGTAGACATTGTAATAGATTTTTAGCTTCAATTTTTATGTAATTTAACGGTAATTACTTTGTAGTACCTGTGTAATATCTAGTAATACTGAAGATTTTACAGTAATAGTACATGTTAAAATTTTACCTCCTGATGCCAAGTAAAGCACGAAAAGACATCTAGGGCAACTAAAGCTAAAAATGATACCAAAATGGCCTCTGAACTCTGCATCCCTGTGGATCTTTGGTTTTGCTCTTTCCCTTCACCAGGTAGAGAAGGTCACCGCCCAGAGTCGCCATGGGCTAGATGGGCAGTATACTAAATAAATAAATAAATAAATAAATAAATAAATAAATAAATAAATAAATAAATAAATAAGGCATCAACAACGATAAAGTCAAGATCTTGTGGGGTTTCAGAATTCAAACTGATAAGACACCTTGACCATTCTATTACTACAGAGTACAAATAGAATGAATAAATATCTGGATCAAGGGGTATAAGAACATAAGAAGATCCATGCTGGGTCAGACCAAAGGCCCATAGCTAGTCCAGCTTCCTGTATCTCACAGTGGCCCCACCAAATGTGTCTGGGAGCATACATGACTTGATATCTGTCTCCTGATTCCACTCCCCTGCATCTGACCCTTGAAGTACCCTGGTTTTAAGCCTGGAGATGACATATCTCCATCTTGGTTTGTAACTTGTGATAGACTTTTCCTCCAGGAATCTGTCCAACCCCCTTTTGAAGGCATCCAGGCCAGATGCCATCACCACATGCTGTGACAGGGAGTTCCACAGACTAATAACGCGCTAGGTAAAAATATTTTTTCTTTTGTCTATTCTCACTCACCCAACTCTCAATTTGAGTGGATGTTTTGTGAGAGGGAGAAGAGTATCCCTCTATCCACTTTACTCATGCCCTGCATTATTTTGTACATTTCTATCCTTTTTTCCAGACTAAAGAGCCCAAAATGTTTTAGCCTTTCCTCATAAGGGAGGTCCCCCAGCCTAGTAATCATTTTAGTCGCTATCTTTTCCAATTCCACTCTGTCTTTTTTGAGATGCGGTGACCAGAATTGTATACAATAAATACTCCAAGTGCGGCCTTATTATTGTTTTGTACAATGGCATTATAATGTTGACTGTTGTATTTTCAATCCCCTTTTTGATAATCCCTAGGATGGAATTGGTCTTCTTCACTGCTACCACACACTGGGTAGACACCTTCATTGAGCTGTCCACCAGCACACTAAGATCTCTTTCCTGATCCATCACAGAGAGATCCGAGCCCATAAGTTGATAGATAAAGTTTTGATTTTTCACCCCAATATGCATTACTTTACATTTTCCTACATTGAAATGCATTTGCCATTCCCCCAGTTGAGAGAGATCCTTCTGGAGCTTTTCGCAATATTCTCTGGTTTTTAACACACAGAAAAGTTTTGTGTCATCTGCAAACTTGGCCACCTCACTGCTTATCCCTGTCTCCAGGTCATTTATGAACAGATTGAAAAGCACCGGTCCCAGGACAGATCCCTGCGGCACACTGCTTTTCACCTCTCTCCATTGTGAAAATTGACCATTGACACCTACTCTTTGTTTCCTGGATCTTAACCAATTCTCAGTCCATAAGAGGACCTGCCCTCTTATCCCCTGACTGAGCAATTTTTCTCAGCAGCCTTTAGTGAGGGACTGTGTCAAAAGCCTTCTGAAAATCAAGATAGATAGTGTCCACTGGTTCACCCAAATCCACATGTCTTTTGACCTTTTCAAAGAATTCTAAAAGGTTTGTCAGGCAAGACGTACCCCTACAGAAGCCATGCTAATTTTCTCTCAGTAAGGTTTGTTCTTCTATGTGCTTTAAGATTTTCTCTTGGATGAGGCTTTCCACCATCTTCCCTGGGACAGACATAAGGCTTAACCTGACTGTACTTTCCCGGGTCCCCCCTCCTTCCTTTTTTTAAAAATTGGTGTGACAGCCGCTATCCTCCAGTCCTCCGGCACTTTGGCCATTTTAAGAGACAAGTTGGTTAAAAGATCTGCAATTTCATTTCTCAGTTGCTTAATAACCCTTGGGTGGATGCCATCTGGGCCTGGTGACTTGTGGATCTTCAGTTTATCAATTAAACCTAAAACATCCTCTCTTTTAACCTGTATTTGATTTAATTCTTAAGTCAAGATGGGCCGGTTGGGCAGTGGAATCTGCCCAAGGTCTTCTATCATGAAGACAGATGCAAAGAACTCATTCTCTGCAATTTCCTCCCTCACCATTAAGAGGGCCAACTGGTTGTCTGGCATCTTCTGACATATTTAAAGAAGCTTTTATTATTTCCCTTTATATTACTAGCCATACGTTCCTCAAAGTCTTTCTTTGCCTCTCTTATCATCTTCTTACATTTCTTTTGCCAGAGTTTGTGTTCTCATTTGGGGAGGATATGCTAGATCTGAAGCTAAATAATTAGAAAAAGTAATAAAAGACAGAAGTCTGGCAATTGAAACATCTTGTTTTTGGATGAAACACACTTCAGTGGGCCCTGTCATCATTGGGGCTTTGAGAACAGTATCAAGAATTTTCACACAGCATTAAACAGTTGCAGATCTCAGAAATAACACCATCAGAGCTACAAAAATTGCAGTATTAGTAACAGTATATGTATTGCACCAATATTTAACAGATACTTTTTGGTTAACACTTGTATTTGTTATATAATACCAGTCAGTGTTTTTATAATTTTGATTGACAGACTGGTATTTTAAACTGTACTAATAATAAGGAGGAGGAATACAGTGGTACCTTGCAAGATGAATTTAACTCATTCTACAGGTCAATTTGTTTTATGAAAACTTTTTGTCGTATGAAATGCAGTTTCCCATAGGAATGAATGGGAAACCAATTAATCAACTCTGGAGGTCCAAAAAAAAAGGCAAAAAATGTGCCTTTTTTGTTCAGACCTCTTTATAAAGTTTACTTTAAAGGCTTGCAGAACTGGAACCCCACCCCCAGGAATGCAATGCAAAAGAAAAGCTTCAAGACAAACCCCAAGCCGTTCCTGCCAAAATTGCAGTGAAAAGCAATGCAAAAATTATCAAAAGCAAGCACCAAGAAAAAACTCAGGTACCCTGTTTCCCTGAAAATAAGACCTCCCCAAAAAATAAGCCCTAGCAGGATTTCTATGCGTTTGTTAAATATAAGCCCTACCCTGATAATAAGACCTAGTGATGGGCATGGCTATGGTTGTGTGAAGGGCTGACATTCAAGCATATTATACTTAATAAAAAAAGACATCCCCGGAAAATAGTGTGTCTTCTTGAGAAAAAATAAATATAAGACAGTGTCTTATTTTCGGGGAAACACGGTAGTTCCCGCCAAAAGTGCAATGAAAAGCAATGCAAAGGTGATCAAAAGCAAGCACCAAGACAAAACCCAGGTTGTTCCCATCAAAAAAGCAATGAAAAGCAATGTAGAAACACAAAAGAAAGCAAGGAAACAACAGCTCCCTGCCTTCCCAAGTTCCAAAAGTCCAAAACTGCTGCAAAACAAGGTCCAGAATGGCTCAAAAACTTGATGAAAAACTCCTTCCACCGCTCCACAAACTACGGGTGCACATTACATTCTGGGTAACTTGTTTCAAAATGTGGAAGAAACTTTTGTCTTGCAAGGCATCCCACAGGATATTTTCGTTCTACAGGACATTTGTAGCCCTACATGGCAATTTTTAAAGAGGCACACAGTTTTGCAGGCAGCTGGAGAGACCGTCTCTTCCTCATTCCACTAATGCAAACCATTCCATCAGCAGAAATGTTCAGCTGGTTTCCAGAAGCATGCTATTCCCGGAAATTTCATTTGTCTTACAAGTTTTTCGTCTTTCGGGGCATTTGTCTTGCGAGGTACCACTGTAATAATAATAGTCAGAATTGACCTAATGGCACATGATTATTAAGAGCGGGAAGCATGGTGGTCTGAATGGAGCAGGGGGAAGAGAAGGTTGACTTTGCTCCTTGATAGCTCTCATGTTCAGTCTCAGGCAAGAATCTTATTACTCTTTGGTCGTGTGATCATTGTGTAAGATTGTGTATGGTTGCTGAAGTTACATACTCAGTTTTTCAGGCAGTCATTTGCCATTTTTGGCCAAGGTTATTAGTGTTGCTGGCAGACAAAACAAAAAATCTCTGATAATATATCTGTGAAGATTCTCAGTCATCCAGGTGCATTTAACTGAGAGTTGAGTCATGGCTACTGGACTTCTTTTTTGAGAGATAGAAACGTTTCGCTGTTCATCCAAACAGCTTCATCGGTCTGAATACAGCTAGTGCAAGTAGTCCTTCTTTTTTTTTTTTTTTGATTATGGAATATTTTATTTTAACATGATGAATAAAATATTTTAAAACAGGGTGCTCAAATATTTTCCAAATCCTTTCTAAAAAATATCATAGAAACTTAGTCTCATTCCCTTCTATACTTCTCCTCGCCCTCTTCAATTCTTTTTATGAGCAAGAGGTTTTTATTTTATTTTTTATTTAATATTCTGAAGAGGAAATATGAATAATTGTTAATTCTGGATTTTTAAACATTTTTATACAGTTTTTGTTTTGTTCCACGTTTTGTTCCAGGAGATTGCTACTCCAACTGTTACTTACAATTACTAATAAATATTTACAAAATAAATTCTGCTTGTAAAAATTGTTAGGATACACTACATTTTGTAGTTGTGATAATTTTATGCCAAGTCAAATTGTCCATAGTCATATTTTAAGTTCCTATTTTTTTTTAAAATTTTTTTATTGAACATGAAAAAAGACAAAATAACAATGATAAACAATTATATATAAAAAAGTAATAGACAATCATAAACAGTACAAAGTGCCCCCCACCCCCAAGAAACCGTCCAGTATTCTTGCATCTTCTCTTTCTTCTTCATCTTTTTTTTCTTTTTCCAATAGGCTTCTTAAGGTCCTTTACGCCAGAACTGTGTTGGGTTATAAGTTGGTTGTATCCCTTTCCCTTTTAATAGTACATGATCTATAAATTTCCCCCAAACATCATAGAAAGTATCTTTTTTTATTTCACCTCTCAAAACTTTTATATTACAAGATAGTTTATCATTTAGTGCTATGTCCCACACTTCCTTATACCATTCAGCAATTTTAAGGTCTGATTTCAGTTTCCAGTTCCTAGCAATAATCAGTCTAGCTCCTGTCATAAGATTTGCTATTAATTCTTTAGTTTTCACATCATATTCATTGATAGATGGTAATGATAACAAAGCAATTTCCGGTACACATTTAATATCAGTTTGTAGTATTTCTCTTATCTCCTCAATAATCTCTTGCCAAAACTTTTGAACTATTTCACATTCCCACCATAAATGAAAATAGGTACCTATCTTTTTTTCGCATTTCCAGCAGAGCTTAGAATATTTTGGATTCATTCTATTCATTCTGACTGAGTCATATACCATCTTAAAACTAGTTTGAAGTAGTTTTCTTTTATTCTGACTGATAATGACCGTAAAATCCTCAAATTCCAAATTCTTTTCCATTCATCATTATTTATTTCTTTCTCTATGTCTTGTTTCCATAGCTCTCTTATTGTGTCCTGTTCCCTATTCTCAAATGAATCTTGAATTATTTTATATAATTTGCCAACTGTTCCTTTCCCTGTATTTCCTTTCTCTGATTCATATGTTGTCAGAAATTGCTCAAATTTTGTATATCCTCTAAGTTGTGTATTTCTCCTAATCCATTCTTTCGTCCAGCTTTCTAACTGGGCGTAATTCAACCACGACAATTCCTGAGTTTGCAGAATACGTTTAATTTCTTGTTTTGATGTCATCTTTTTAATCCAATCTTTTAGTCTTGCCACTTTCCTTAATTTAAATAAGTCTCCCAATTTCTTCATGTTCGTGGGGAAATTTATCTGATCGATCACCGCACCAAGCGGGGAACCTTCCTGTATCAGCAAGTAGTCCTTCTTATAGTCAGCTTGACCTCTTGTCCCCTGGTCTGATTGGCTCATAAGATGAACAATAGCCTGAATAGGCTCGTTAGGGAGACATTAGTGTCCATGGCCTTAAGGTAAACAATGGCCTAAGGTGCTGAAACCCATCAAGAATGGGTCGTTAGCTGTGACCTTGGTGGTGAAGGCTCTTTGATTTGACTGGGTACTTTGGAAAGTACAGCCTGCTCCTGGACCTGTGTCTGAACACCACATATTTCACGTACAGAGGGAACTTCTACAGACAGAAGCATGGTTGTGCCATGGGTTCCCCAGTGTCACCAGTTGGGTTCCCCAGTGTCACCAATTGTAGCAAACCTATACATGGAAGAAGTGGAGAAGAAGGCACTCAATACCTTCCCAGGGACAACACCATCCCACTGGTTCAGGTATGTAGATGATACCTGGGTGAAAATAAAGACTCAGGAAGTACAGGCCTTTACAGACCACATCAACGCAGTGGATCCTAATATTAAGTTCACTAGGGAAGACACCCAAGACAACAGGCTGGCTTTCCTGGATTGTGCAGTCATCATCAGACCTGACCGTGGCCTGGGAGTAGAAGTTTACAGGAAACCCACCCACACAGATCAGTACTTACTGTTTGACTCCCACCATCCATTACAACACAAACTAGGAGTCATGAGGACCCTAAGCCACAGAGCAGAGAGCATCCCCACCTCCACAGAAGCCAAGAAGAAGGAAGACGGGCACCTGAAGACAGCACTTAAGGCCTGTGGATATCCAAAGTGGGCCTTCAACAAAGCAGTGGGCTATCCCAGAAGAACAAGGGATCAGTCTGAGACCCAGACCCGACGGAAGAACCTGGTCATTCCTTACATGGCGGGAGTGTCGGAGAAGCTTAAAAGGATTTTTGGCAAACACCACATCCCTGTTTATTTCAAACCCAGGAACACACTAAGGCAGAGACTTGTCCACCCAAAGGATCCAATACCAAACCATAAAAGGAGCAATATAGTATATGCAGTCCAATGCAGTGAAGAGTGTTCAGACCTCTACATCGGAGAAACTAAACAGCCATTAAACAGAAGAATGGCCCAACATAGGAGGGGTAACAGCTCAGGACCAGAATCAGCAGTACACCTCCATTTGAAGGAAAAAGGCCACTCTTTCAAAGATGAGGATGTACACATATTAGACAAAGAAGAGAGGTGGTTTGAGAGAGGAGTAAGGGAAGCCATTCATGTTAGCATTGAAAATCCCTCCCTCAACAGAGATGGTGGGCTCCGGCATAGTCTGTCTGCTACTTATCAGGCTGTACTTTCCAAAGTACCCAGTCAAATCAAAGAGCCTTCACCACCAAGGTCACAGCTAACGACCCATTCTTGATGGGTTTCAGCACCTTAGGCCATTGTTTACCTTAAGGCCATGGACACTAATGTCTCCCTAACGAGCCTATTCAGGCTATTGTTCATCTTATGAGCCAATCAGACCAGGGGACAAGAGGTCAAGCTGACTATAAGAAGGACTACTTGCACTAGCTGTATTCAGACCGATGAAGCTGTTTGGATGAACAGTGAAACGTTTCTATCTCTCAAAAAAGAAGTCCAGTAGCCATGACTCAACTCCCAGTCGCTCTGATAATATAGTAGTGCTGATTCTTGGAAGACCCATCCCTACCTTCTGGTGTGTCATTTAGATGCCATAGACCCCTTTCCCTTCATTCTGGGAATTAATTCTCCCTCTGCCTTTCTGATTTTTCTATTTAAAGGGTTAAATCTGTTTATTTGGCATGAGTATCTCTGTGTTTTAGGTAGTAAAACTTACTCTGACTCTACCCCATCTGTTCTGCTGGTCTTAATTTTTGCCAGGGATCTGATTTGCTTTCTGCATGTAGACAATTCAAAACCTATCTGTGAGTCTACATTTTTTGCTTGTCTTACTCTGTCATTGCACATGCATACAATTGTGTATTCATCTGAATTTGGCCAAAAACATTTAATTTATGCATTAAGCATGCATATTATTATTATACTACGTGTCGGATCATTTATGTTCTGAATCATAGTGATAGGGCTTTTTGTTTTGTTTTGTTTTTCTATGCAAGTTAGTAGGAGGGCTGTTTGTCTGAATGTTTGGACAGATCCAGATGTGAGTCAGGGATTTAATCTGATGGGTCTGGATTAGTTTTGATTAATCAGCCTTTGGATAAAATAGGGACTCCTGCATAGCCCTAGGTTGAATTCAAGTTGAATTCGTTTGATACTTTATACCTCCACTAGCAAGTCCATAGCTAACGACCCATACTTAATGGATGTTGGGAAGGGTTGCATAGGTGGAACTTTCATACACCCCAGGCCATTGTCCTCCTAATGAGCCTATTCAGACCATTGTCCAACCTATGAGTATTCAAACCAGGGTGATGTGAAATCAAGGTGAACTATGAAAAAACTATAAAATGGAGGACTTGCCACTAACTTTCCTTAGACTAACAAAGTTGCTTGGATGAGTAGCAAAACATTTGGCTCTCCCAAGAAAAAGAAGTCCAGTTGCCATGACTCAACTTCCAGTCAGTTTTGAAAATTACTCACACTCAAAGTGTAGAATTGTACATGTATAGGAACCCTGTCCTACAGGACTTTTGTAGGCCTACATGGCAATTTTGAAAGAGGTACACAGTTTTGCAGGCAGCTGGAGAGACAGTTTCGTCCTCATCCCACTAATGCAAACCATTCCATCAGCAGAAATATTCAGCCGGTTTCCAGAAGCAATACAGTTTGGCCATTACTGATGTTTTCATTTTGTTTTAGAATCAAAATGTTGTACAATGTGCTGTTGTTTGAGCCAAAGGTAGTTTTTTATTATTTTGCTCTTCATATTAAATGTTCTTAGGCTAACATTCCATTCCCATTTTGTTGCCAGTTTTTAATATTTGAATATCTGTGGTAAGTGTTATATCTTCATACTCTAACCTTTGGAGTATTTCTGTTTTGTCCCGAAATATTTTATGTATGGATTCTGACTTTGGGTCCTAAATTGCTTCTTTGAGTTCAGTGTCATTTTAAAATTATAATTTAAATGAACAGTTCCCTTCTTGCCAGACTTTTAAAAACCTCTTGCACATAAGCATATAAATATCTTTGCCAACTAATCACCTTGGTTCTGATTATATACTTATTTACCTATTAGAAGCATGTAAATGCAAGTAGATAAATAGGTAGTGCTGTAAAAAGCGGGAAGGTAAACAGTGTTCCATGCACAGAAATGCATTCAGCCATGCCGACCACATGGCCACAGACTTGAGGAACACTGGCTCTTTGGCTTAGAAACAGAGATGAGTGCCACCCCTAGAGTTGGACACGACTAGCACGCATGTGCGGGGGAAACCTTTACCTTTACCTTACATCCTACTAGAATTTAGAGATGGAAGTAAATATGCCTGAAAATAAAGGCAGGAATGTGTTACTGGATGGTTAAATGTGAATGTTCTTTAGTGAGTAATATGTTATGATTATGGCAAAAAAATGCAGCAGTATCATGAATGTAACCCCTTGTAAAATGTTTTTCTTTTCATTTTTTATTTCTATGTGAACCCCACATTTATGCTGAGTGTAAGGCATATGAGCAACTGACATTAACAAACAAACCATGACTTGTCTGTAGTGAGGCTATGATTTAAAAAAAAATAGGGCTGATATAATAAACCCATTAGACTGATGATGCTTGTAGTATATCTAGCAAAGTGTTGGAGATCTTGAATGTCTGCATAGATTTGAACATTTGACTGGTATGACCCAACCGTGGATTTTACATTACTTAAGATCCATTTGTTGCTTCTAGTTTTCCTCCTATGTGAACTTGAATGAAAGAGTGAAATGTGCAGTTTGTTAGCAGAAGAACAAAGAAATGCCATATCATCACCTGACAGTCTAATATCATGAGACAGTGGTTCACTTCCAGGTACTATCAAGGATAGGACTGTGTGGGGCAGAGAAACTTCTGTGATAATAATTGCCAAAGAGTGTGCTGGGCGCACTCCAGCTGATCTTGTCTGCAACTTAATGGCCTGGATGTGTTGTTGTTACACAGTCTTTGTGCATAGTGGCTCATTCACAATATTTCACATGCTTATACGTCTTATAAATATAAGATCTTTAGTAGAAGTTTAAAAGTGCTAACTTGTTTTCCGGCTGTTGTTTTTGTATCCTTCCCTATAATTTCTGCAACATCCATATTCTTTCGTAGCCTTCAAGATGTTCAACAAGGGCAGCAGTCCACAACCCAAGCCAAAGTCCAGTCCCGCCCCCATTCCCAGGCAGCAGTGCTCAGTGCTAGCGCCTCCTTGCTGGTGAGAAATGGGAGTGTCCACTTAGAAGCGTCACATGACAATGCATCTGCTGTCGGCAGCAGCAGTTTGCACGATGAACTTGGTATGCAGGTCTTAAGTAACCTTGGTGAAATCAAAAGTGTTTTATGCTGCAGATTTATGGCTTATAATGCACTGTAAATGTGTTAGTCATGGCTTGATTTCATGATTTTGAGTGTATGTACTTTCTGGCCCTCTTGATTTTTTCCCTAACTTTCCATAGATTAAATAATGCTGAATAAATCATTGTCCAAAGATATAGCACTAGCTATGTTCCTGTATTGAGTATACTTGTTGCATCAAAGAAACTCTGGCTACTAAGCAGCAACCTGCATGCATTGTTTTTGAAGAGTCTAATTTGGCATGAAGCTAAACTTTGTGTTGTGAAATTCTGCCCCCTCAGCCCTGCAGTCCCCAAATCCCCCCTCCCTTGCTCTGGAGGGTTAGGGGACTCTCTGGAGCAGACTTGGGAGGCTTCATGTGGGAGTGGAGTGGGAATTCAGTCTGTCAGCAGTGTTCATTCCACTGACAGAAGGACATGGTAAGAATCTGTCAGGCTATATGTCACAGTAAATACTCATAGTAGCACATTTATAGAGATATAGATATAATGTGTGTGTGTGTGTGTGTGTGTGTTAGCCTGTAGCACTAATATTCAGAATGCAAGTAATACTTCAGAATGTGTCATATTCCAATCGTTTTTCATTATATTCAGACTTTTTAAATTAAACAATATAGTTGTAAATGGTTTCTTTACAGTTCATCAGCTTTTCTACCATGAACATTTGAAATCCTCTTGCATTTAAGTTCAATGATAAAGCAGTTTCTAATCACTAATTAGAGTAGACCCATTGAATCAATTGGATTTACATTTCTTAACAAAAATGTATTTTCAAGACAAATATTCTATTTGAGTCTTCAGTAAACATAGTATTGATTTCTTTTAAAATAAATTTGTGTTATTTCTGATCAATTATATAATTTCACATGCAGTATTATTAAGGTGTTCGGGTGTGTGTGTCATTTTTTGGTATGTGAAAACATTTTTCTATTCTGTCCTGTGACCGAATGAAGCTTTATTTATTATTTTCGTCTCATAAATGATAATTTGGTAGAAAGTTTTCATAGCTGCTTAGGCCAGTGTTTTTCAACCTTTTTGGGGCAAAGGCACACTTGTTTCATGAAAAAAATCACGAGGCACACCACCATTAGAAAATGTTAAAAAAATTAACTCTGTGCCTATATTGACTATATATAAAGTAATTTTTCAATTTTTCCCACGGCACACCAGGCAACATCTTGCGGCACACTAGTGTGTCACGGAACAGTGGTTGAAAAACACTGGCTTAGGCAGTTAGTGCCAGCATCATTCACAAACTCAAGTGCATTAAGGGACACAAGCATCTCACTGTTGGTGCTTGCTTTCAAGTTTGGCCATATAGGGAAGTTCTGAAGACTGTCAGTGTAGACATACTGTGGAAAAACATTGTTGCCACCTCTGACCCTTCTCCAGAGTGTTGTGGCTGGAAACGTAAGAGATCAATGTCACATTCAATCCATGATTGGAAGATAGAGCTCTCAGACATAAAACTACAGTGTTGTCCTCTCCCACTTTCTCTTGGCATTTTTTGTATTTGGAGGCCTTAAATGTTTTAGGAGATACAGTGTTTATGTGTTCCATGGGTCAGTCATGAAAATTCAGAAGGACACATTTGTTTCATTGTGAATTAGAAGGGGTTTGCTTCTTTTCAGACAAACACTGAACGTACCTGTTTAAGTTTACGATTTGTCCAGATTAAGGATGCAAATCATTACACCCAAGAGTAAGAAAAGTCAAAAATATTATTTCCCCTCCAAGATAGCAACTTTTTGCCTGCCACAATGAGAATTTTGCACATTTGTGAGAGCTCTCTCTCTCTCTCTTTTCAAATCTAGGAGAGCTGCTCTCTTTTGCATGAGTATGCATTAGAAACATTCAGTTCATTGATTGCCTCTGTTTGAACAACCAATTGGTCCTTCTGTGTTTGCAGTTTCTGCTTCACTTTACGAAGTGAAAGATGCTATTTTTGCACAGAAGCATTTTGTACAAAACACAAAAAATCAAGAAAAGATTACATTACTGTGCTAGAAGTGAGGAATTTCAAGGCAGCTAACTATTATGAGTCAGCCTGTCTCATTAAGAAGAGGATTAACCAGATTTCTTTTGTTTGTTGTACTGGTCTAGCATGCAACTCAATTTTTGAAGCCAGTTTGAAGGATTTTTTCTTGCATAGGTATATGGCTTCATTCAGACACATACTTCAGTATCTTAGAGGCTCAACTCTCATTCTGTTGTCTGTTGTTTATTATTGTCTTTAAAGTATTAGCTGAGCAGACATGTTCTTCTTTGTGGGCTTTGGAGATCACACACATGAGGGGATTTGTGTTTGCACAGAGCAGAAGTCAGAATGTTTCAAAGCCGATTGACCAAACCCCAAGTGATTTAATGGGGCCTACTCTGGTTGCATCTTTTTACACAAAACAATAGGGTTTCAGCCATTCTCTCATATGGAAACCAGTGCAAAAGAGCATCAAATTATTTGTGAGCAGTTTAATATTGGTTTAGTAGCTCAAAGGTTCTGGAGTTCTTTTAACTTACAGTAGCAAATCAATCAATCAATCAATTTTATTTTACAGCCAAAGGCCCGATAACAGTAGGAAATAAACAAGAGCCTTGTTCATTTCAACTTAATGAGTGGACTGTGAACAGTAAGAAAGGAGCTATTTACACTGCAGAGTCCAAAAGGGTCATTTAGTTCTGCCACTTGTCTCGTCCAATAGCCATCTCTCCTCTCTTTCGCAATTCAGCATAAATAGAATAGAATAGAATAGATACTTTATTGTCATTGTACATAGTACAATGAAATTGAAAGCTATTCCAGGTGTGAGAAAAACAAAAAAAAACCCTAAAATTAGAAAGAATGAAAAAAAGATAAAAAGAATTAAAATAACTCATATACATCCATCACAACTCCCCAGGGTCACAGTATTTGGTCGTAGCATTTAAGATGGTTATAGCTCTTAGATAAAAACTATTTTTTTAGTCTATTTGTTCTTGTTTTTATTGTTCTGCATCTCTTGCCTGAAGGCAGTAGTACAAACAGACTATGTCCAGGATGAGATGAATCCTGTACAATGTTATTGCCCTTTTAAGGCAACCTGTACTGTATAGTTCTTCCAGGGATAGGAGAGGGTGACCGATGATCTTCTGGGCTGTGGTTATGACCCTCGGGAGCGCTTTACTATCTGTGACTGTGCAACTGGAGAAAGAAATAGAAATCAAACATTGACTGAGCTGAATGGGTTTAATCCGTTGGGACAGCTTTGAATTCTCCTTAATAAAAAGAATCTATACAACCAAAGCTAAAGCAGGAATGCTCTTAAGGAAGGTTTAAAGTGCAAGCAGATGCCATCTACCGTTCTGCTCAAATACTGCAGAATCAGTGAGTGTTTTATTGGGGCTTGTTTGTGCTCCAAGCAAGGTTTCTTTTGCTAGCTCCAGTGCAGTTTTCATCATTGGCGCCCGATCTATTATATATAAATCACTTGTTTATTCTAATTATGTTGTAGAAAGGTATTTTAGGCTGCTGCCATGACTGAATTTGCTACTTTTCTCTTTGGGCAGAGCAGCAGGGGATATGCAGTGAAGTTCTTCTGTTCCCATTTACCAAACAGCGAATCCTTGTTCGGTTCACATTATTCTGCCTGAGGAACTATGTCTGATTAATTGTTAAACTGTAATTCTCTGAAATGGGATTTTAGAACTTTTAATGATGTGGCAACTTCTCCCTTTGCTGACTGAAAAGCCAATGTCAGAACAGGAATTAAACTCCAAAAGCTGTGTGGCTAACAGTGAGCATGCTGCGCAATGAGGCTTTTAACACCTGTAAACTTTTATGACCTGTAAACTGTTGGGTATGCTTGTAAGAACTTCCACTCTGGAAGGTTTTCCTTCATTTGTTAACCATCTCTGATTTGATCTTCCTGTGAATTTTGGGTTGTAATCAGGGTTATTTTTATCTCAGATCTGTCTATGAAGCTAGATTCAGATAATCAGGATAATTGCTTGAAAGTTTGTCACAGGACTCCTACAATGTAGGGAGACCGTTTATCTACCGTTTTGAAAACACCGTCAGTAATAAGTTTTTGAGAGAGTAATAAATCCTTGTTGGCATTGCTTGAAAGTAAAAGGAAGCAGGGAGAGGGATGGTGCCTTCATGGTTAGAGGTGTTGGGTAACTATATCCCCCACATGAATAACTTAGAAGTGGTTAGTGTGATTTCCATAGTTCACCACGTTTATGAATAAATTACCATGTTGCTGTAATAGTTTCACCCCTTGGTTTTGATCTGGGGGCCCTGGGGTAATCCTTAGTCCAAAGTAACTGTACTAGAAAAAGATAGATAATGACTAGAACTGAAGTGGTAAATATTCCTTAAATAATAACTCTTCTCAGAGATAATGTAAGTTAAGAGTTATTGATTTATATGTGGCCTAATAGTTCCACTAGTAAATACTGTAATCCATTGCATTGTGTATTCTAAATTATGCTGTAGCAGACCTGATGCACATATTTCTGTCTTGATATAATGTCAATGTCTCAGGTGGAATAAATTCTTCCGAAATCCTGTTCCTTCTGGGAACAGTTGGACCATGGGGAATTAAAAATACTATTTGTGGAAAGCCAGGGAACATCCACTTTCTCAGCTGCATGGAGCAATGGAGAAGCTCACTACTTGCTTTGCTTTGTGTAATGGGAGTTGGTGGGTCCCATTTACCGTTGGTCAACAAAACGTTTGTCACATGTTCCTCTAGATATGGAGTAGACTATTATTTACTTGATGAACAATACAGGAAAAAATTGTAGCAGTAACCTTTGTGGGAAGGTTGCTATTATATTAGAGACATCATACATGACCGCCTGTTGTGCCCCACAAGCACAACAGTGATTAGCATCATGCTCATCTGCAAATTGCCACTGATAAAAGACAAAGTCCCATTAATTAAAGAGATTTTCTGGTCCATAATAATCAAACATAATGCAGCAAACTTGGATGCAGCCAGAAAGTGCCAAAATAAGCTTTTATCCAGTGGTGATTTGCCATCACTAGTGACAGCATCACTCTTGCACACACAGAGGTGCAGAACAAGACCTCAGCCATTGTTTGCTGTCCGTTTTTAGGTTTTGTTCCACTTGTTCATAAAGACGAATCTCTTCCCACGTATACCATATTCATGATCTGCTGCTTATGTCTACTAGGTAATTGTAATAAAATACTACGGTTTGGGCCTTTGCCCTTTGGAGGAAAGCAAGGCTGCTTTTCTTATGCCATACACAAGTATACCAGGAAAACGCAGCATGATGTGTGCATTTTGTAGCTTACCTGTTTTTCAACTCCTGGACATGCTGTGGTTTCTAACTGCATGTATGTATCACAAAATAAGTCAAAATAAGTCAATATGGAACCATCTGATAGCTGCGCCTTGGAGTCCCTGAGCCTTTTTTTGGGCTGTTTGAAGACCTTCCTCTTCATGTTCTGTGAAGTTTTTCTTTTTCTTTTCCTGACGTTTTCCATCTTGACTGCCTTTGCTGGTGGCCTGCTATCTTTTAGCTTTTAGGCATCTTCGTTGGGAAGATGGGCGAGAAGGAGCACTTAAATAAATAAATAAATAAATAAATAAATAAATAAATAAATAAATATACATCAGGGAGTTTTTCGGGCTGTTTGGCCATGTTCTGGAAGTTTTTTTCCTGACTTTTTCCCAGACTCCGTGTCTGGCATCTTCAGAGGGCAAGGAGCTCAGGGAACTAGGAGTTCTCTTTATGCTCTGGGGTATAGAGTAAGTAAAACTGTGTGGTTTTAAAGTTGTGGAAAAGAAGAAACTTGAACCACTTATTCTCCTGCATAGGGCAAGTGTCCTCTTTCCTACAACTTTAAAGCCCCCAACACCTCAGCAAACTGACCTTGGGCTGCTCCTGCTGGCTGCGTTTCCAAAGAGAGGTTTTTAATTCCCTCCTGACACCTCAGCAAACAGACCTTGAGCTCCTGGCAGCAAGGTTTGCTGAGTGTCAGGAGAGGGTTAAAAACCTCTCTTTGGAAGCGCAGCAAGCAAGAGCAGCCCAAGGTCAGTTTGCTGAGGCATCTGCATTTTGCTTCCAAAGAGAGGTTTTTAACCCCCCGCCTGACACCTCAGCAAACAGAGCTTGGGCTGCTCCTGCCAGCTCAGCTTGCAAAGAGAGGTTTTTAATCAACCCCTAATACCTCAGCAAACTGACCTTGGGCTGCTCCTGCAGGCTACTGTTTCCAAATAGAAGTTTTTAACACCCTCCTGACACATGAGCAAACAGACCTTGAAGCTCCTTAGGATTAAAAACCTCTCTTTGGAAACACAGCGGCAGGAGCAGCCCAAGGTCAGTTTGCTGAGGCATCTGCATTTTGTGGATTTTCCTTTATCACGGGTGGATCAGGCACCTAACTCCAACAATAAATGGGGGAGTACTGTATTTTGTATCTGTATACACCAGTGGTGACGAATCTTTTAGAGACCAAGCGCCCAAACTGCAATTCAGAACCCACTAATTTTTCGAAAAGTTCCAATACAGCAATTTAACCTGAATTCAGGAGACAGTGAAAGGGTGATATTGGGTGCCCACAGAAAGGGCTCTGAGTGCGACCTTTGGCACCCGTACCATAAGTTTGCCAACACTGGTATATACTGTACACATTGAAATTCAATTATAGCACTAAGCAAAATGGAATCTGTGTTGAAGGAAATCTTAGTTTCCTAAACTAAAATGTGTCCTTGTTTCTTTATAGCAATTGCCAATTTATAATTGAGAATTATCTTTATATTCTTTGGTAAGGGCATAGAAAAAGATGTCATGAAGTAACTGCATGAGGCAAGTACAAAAAACGAATCATAGCACAAACTCTGAGAGCGCAGAGCCTTAACTGGGGATGTCAGCTTAGATTTCTACACAAGGTGATATCTACAAACTGATTCTCTAAACAACTATTGGTCTGTGGATAGTTGGAAATAGAAAGGGAATATTGTTACAGTAGTGTAGCATACATCTCTCAAGACTATATACATTGCCTGTAGCATTTGCTGTCACAAATTAATCGTAAGTCAAACTGTTAATGATTATTGTTACAGTTTAATTTGCCTGATGTTCTTCAACAATTTGTCTGTCATTGGGTTTATTAGATTTACAGTACTGTACATGGTCAAATAGCTGAAAAACACCCCCTGGTAGCCCCATATGGAACATTATTCCCATGAATCTGGGTTTTCATGAATAATAGTATTATAATAAGTGATTGTCATGATGTAGAAGAGATGTTTGCACCATACAGAATGTCTTGACAATGAACACTTGAAGAGGAGATGTGCCTATGAAGCACTGGGTTCATAGTACATTGCACTGGAATAGGCCCATTGCATCAGTGAGAATGTGATCAGTCAGCTCATCCATAAGTTCCACTGATTGAATCACTTATGCTAAAATAAAGTCACAAATAGAAGAGGCCCATTTGAATCAATGGAACTGATGAATGAGTTCCATTGAGGAATCTCTCATTCCAACTGATAAATCTTCAATGATTCAGTTGTAAGACACAATTGTTATGTGTCGTACTGCATTATGCAACAGGGTATCAGCCATCATGTATTTGCAGATGTTTTAGCTCCCCCAAATTTGGCAAGTGTTAGATTTAAGAAATATTCTTTTTATTATTGTGTGGAGTATCTGCAATGCTAAAACTTTTGGTAAGTATTCTAGTATTCGGGTCATATCCCCTGCTCAAAAGACAGATTAACATTGCTGCCAGCTTTTCAGATTTGCTCAACAGATGTTACTGGTTTGCTGGACTATAAAAGTGTTGGTAGTTTTAGCACACTAAGTAAAACAACTGTCTGGTCCCATTCACAAAAGCTTTCCTGCCTGTTGATCTGAATAGTCTCTTTCATGGTAGGAACAGAGCAAGTGGCTATTTAAAAGTCTTGTGTTGATCCAGCATAATCTGTACTTGCTCAATGAAACATTCAGTAAAAGGCTTGATATCACTCAGTCACAGGGATTACTGTTGCTAAGCTTAAATGGAATGGCTACACTCCAAAAAAGATCTGTGTGGGGTTATACTGTTTAGTATTTGGGGGCTGAGAAAACAGGAGGATCTGACACCCCTCTTTTCAATTTTAAAACAACATACTGTAAGCAATGTGAGAAAAATGTGTATGTGGCTTAGTTTGCATAAAATTTTGACAATATTAAATAGTAAATAAAGGTAGTGTAGAACAGAGCCCAATAAATGGTATGTACTATAATGCATGCTGGAGTTTAAAGATAGATTGGTGCCCTACCTGCTCTGTGCCATTTTGAGGAAGGTTTGCCCTGATCTTTGTCCAGCTTTGTATTGGTATATAAACATTTGTGGATCTCCAGAAAAAAAAGTTTCCTGAAAATGAGGGGATACAAATGGCATAGCCAGATCTTAGCAAATACAGAATGATCCCAGGATCCAGAGTTCTGAGGAGACCCTGAAGTTTAGGAAGGGTAGAAGAACTTCAGGCCAAAAAACAGCAGTTCCCCCCCCCCTCTTTGTTCTAGTTTCCTGGAAAATCCCCTATATCAATGGTTCCCAACCTGGGGGTCGGGACCCCTTTGGGGGTTGAGCAACCATTTCACAGGGGTCGCCAAAGGCACAAACGGCTTGGGTCTGGAGGAGGAGGGGGAGGAAGGGGAGGGGGAAGACTGAGTTACAGCTTGATAGGTTGGAGGGGATATCAGTCAATGGCACCGGAAGCTGCGATTGACTGAGTGTGCCTGTAGAGGGAAGTTCTCTATGGCACCTGCAGCAGTGGCCTGCCAAAGGGGGCTTGTGGCCTCTTCCAAGCAGGGCAAGGGGTCACCACAACATGAGGAACTGTATTAAAGGGTTGAGGCATTAGGAAGGTTGAGAACCACTGCCCTATCTCATCAATGAACAGAGTAATTTTCCAAGTCAGCCACAGAGAAGGGAGGGGATGAGGGACTTCAGAAGAGCAGTGGGCACAATTCTCTGAATTCTTTTGGAAACCCAGTGTAGGAAGTCAACTTTTCCTTCATACCACCTGAGAAATGTTACCTCATCTTCTTTCCCTTTTTCAGCCATGCCTTCTGTCATCTCAACACAGCAAGTGGCTACATGTAAAGCGAAAAGCTCATTCCTCTTGGAAAAAAATATGGGAGATCTCTTCCAGATGTATCTGTGCATTTGCCACCCTTCTCTCCCCTGCTTCCTCCTGTTCCCAAGATCTGAAATAAGTGGCCCCCTCCTGATGCTGCTCTTTGTTTGCCTGCATAATGGCAGAATGAAATCTATAAACAGAATTGACTTTTATTTAATCTGTCTTTCCACAAGGAAAGACCCAATGGTTAATTTCTAAAGTACAAAGGCTTACTCTTCCTCTGTTGGTTCCAACTCAGTAACTCTCTTAGTTCTTTTTCTATTTTCCCACTTGTAATCCTGCTATATCTTTTTAAAAAAATTTAAACCCACAAATGCAGGATCTGTGAAGGATGCTGCTGTGTGAGTGCTTTTATGCTCTTTGCTAAGAGCCTATGAGCACTGCTGTGCTTTGTTTGTCATCCTGGAAATTCAAAAATAAACTTGAGCCAGTCCATACATACACATTTGCCTGAAGACCATGTACATCCCTAACATTAATTCAGTTATCTTAGAAGCTGGCATTATAGACCTTGAATCAAGCCATCCTGTTTTTGTGATGTAGCAGTATCTGCTCAAGGGTCTGCATAACCTAGCCTTTTCTCTCCAACCATAGCTAACTAGATACTAGCTCTCTAGGTAATACATAGGCAGCCACTTTTATTTCTGTCTGTTAGTAGGAAATATCACAGCTGATAACAAATGAAAGACCCATCTACCATGAATCCTGGGCTCCACTTATACTAGATGTGGCACCATTGAACACCATCTGTTAGGATGTGCTGTACATTTGTTAGTTCCAAGCATATTAACAATCCAGAGCTTGAATTGTTAGATTTAAAAATAATTAGTAAATGCTAAACATGTTTTTAAACAGTGTATTTCGTTGAATTAACATAATTAATGTATCAATGATAACCTTACTGGCTATTTATGCTAGTGCAAGTGTCATGGCATAAATTGCAGCAGCAAATTGCTGCTAGTTAGTAAGTACTCATTAACAAGTTCCTCACAATGTACCAAGTTACATGACCGGTGCATGACAAAGAATGCAAGCAGCAACTTGCTAACTAGCAACAATTCAATGCTATGATTTATGCCACTGCACTTAAACCAGCATAAATAGCCAATAATATTATGGACATTAATTAAAATATGTCTTGGTGCTCTCTCTCTAGAGACCATATGTCAATCCATCTTTCTTTTTCAAAAAGAAAAGAGGCCCGGCCTCCTTTTAAAATTGCATTTATGCCACATAGCCCACCCTAGACTCTGTAAACTGCTTTTGGTTGTTTCTGAGGTAGAAACCTCAGCTAAAAAGTTAAGAATACTGTATATGGTATTTCTCCAGGCTTCTGAGAATCAGAGGATATTGTGGTCCTAATGCTCTGAATTTTGTTGTATCTCTTGGTTCATTGCACCCTTCCTCCCACCAAAAGGCAGCTCATGAGGCAAACTTATGTGGGCAGAAACTAGCCATGTGATTTCTCCTCCTCCAGTCATTGTTCAAGAATTGACAGCTTCCCCTTCTCTTTCAACCTCTCATCTTCCTCTGCAAGAACAGAAGACCACCACGCAATCAGATTGCTCAGCAACAGAACAAACGATAAATCAGATGTCCCCTTGCCCCCACCATGACAAATATATGATTACAATAATAAAACAATGGCTGTTGAGCACAGAAAATGACTGAATGATTTGGGTATGCAAAAAAAAAAAACCTGAATTTTTAAAAATGGGTCTGTTCACCCTTGACGTTATCTGCATTCTTGCCCATCCTAAATAAAACAAATAAGAGCAGGGTTAAAGTTAAATAAAATAGTAAACAGTTAAGGTCAAATGTCAAGAGTTCATTTTCACAGGCATTAATATGTTTGTTTGCTTGTTTTTTTGTACCACCTCCTTAGTGCAGACAGGGTATGCTAAGCATGTCGTGGGCAAGTTGGTTCATCAGAAATAAGCCGAGCCTTTTTCAGTCGAGTAGGAGAGAGACCTTTGGAGGAGAATACATGCAGATCAATCTATGATCATCTTTCCCAGAGGTTGCTGGGTTGTGATTTTTTTTTTTTTTTTTTTTTAAAAAATTA
Source organism: Phrynocephalus forsythii (assembly GCA_029282475.1). Lineage (NCBI taxonomy): Eukaryota > Metazoa > Chordata > Lepidosauria > Squamata > Agamidae > Phrynocephalus > Phrynocephalus forsythii. The sequence goes on from JAPFRF010000001.1 coordinate 142,985,506, forward strand.
TTTTAGAAGTGTGATCCATGGTCAAGTGTGACTGAAGCCAGTATCTTTTTTTTTTTTTTTGGTCAATTGTGTTGAGCTGATTTGGGTGTGGTAACCATTGGTTGGTTTAATCTCAGTGACTGCTTTTGATGGTAGCAGAGCAAGTCTTGAAAACTCCCATGAATACTCAGATGTTCTTTTCTGAACGTTAGGTTTAAAGACCGTTTTTCTGGGATTGATTCAAAAAAGTAATGCATTCAGCATTGATGTTAACATATTATTGACAACCTCTTAATCAATAATTTAATATTTGGATGACCCCAAGGTTTAGCATTTTGCACTCTTTGTCACAATTCTTAACTGCACAATCCTTTCCATGCATTTTCTTTGTGACTTACGGTAGATATATTTTCCCAAGAATAAATGACCCTAAATTCTAGTTTTATTCTACAGATAAAATATTCTAATACTTTATAAGTCAAATACAGTGCAGTTTTCAAAAGAAAAATACTATAGATATCACTATAAGTTTGAAAACCTTGCTGAAAGAAGATATAGGGGAATCCCAATAAAAAGTGTGTTGCACAATTTCATGAATCTCTGTATCTTAATCTGTATTCTTTTTAATGGCCACTTGAGCTGTTGGTTTCTGAAGATTCTCTACTTAGTTTATGAACTTTGTCCATATCTTTCAATCATATATTCTGATAAGTACTGTGCAACAGGAATCAACACATCTCTTTGTTACTGCAGTTTAGAAATACCTGATAATATTTAATTTTTCTTGACATTTTCTTTAACAGGTAAGTTCAGTTCTACACTCTACGAGACAGGTGGTTGCGACATGTCACTTGTGAATTTTGAGCCAGCTGCGAGAAGAACATCTAATATCTGGTGTGTCTGAAAATCAAGTTGATATAATGCCTGCCACTATATTGATTTTAACTTGGAAAACTTTTGAAATATCTTTAAGTGTCCAGTGTATTTTTATCACAGCCTGGACCACAAAATTGTGCCTGGTCTTTTTAATGTTTTGTTAAATAATAATATTTATGCGTGTACTGAAGCTGAAGTTTGATCCTAATTGAAAAAGCAGGTTGGAATTAGGAATCAACCTCATTCTAATGTTTATAGATTGCATTTCATGTGTTATAAATGTACTTTCATCATTAGAACAATCTTCAAAGGCATGCTAATATTATTCTCTTCATGTTATTAGCCCTGTGCAGAACAGTCAGTGAAATTATGCATTGTACTTGAAAAAGAGGTTGCTGGTTTCTGAACTTTTTTCTAGGTACATAAGGAGGTACATCCAAACACTCTTCCTATACTCTTCTTGTACACATTTCCCATACGTTTTTAAAAAGGTGTTCTTTTAAGATTACCATTGTATTCAAGATTGATCTAGCTGGCTGTATTTTTTAGATAGGCAACCTCCTAAGCTTGTCCATGAAACCTTTCCAAAGCGTAAAGTCTTGGAGGTCCATTTGAGAAACTAAAGTGGTTTTTTACCCAATTAAGTTCTCAGACTTCCTGTTTAGTTTACCTAAGGTTCTGGGCTGTTTTTGCGAATTTGAGAAGGAAGCCTTTCAAAGAAAACAAGTATTTTAGCACCCTCAGTGCAAGCTGCCTGTGATGCAAGATACCCCCCTCCCACACACACATTTTTAAATTAAAACATTGGTAGCAGCTGTAAGCATATAGGTGAGCTGACTGTAGATCGTAGTGTTTGGAGTTAATAGCAGGGTTTTGAGTACATATTTCTTTGAGAAAGTGGGGATGGGTTTTACGTCCTCTGCACATTGCAATTTAGATCTAGTCTTCGCACACTCACATAACACTGCATCTTCTGTTAACTCTTCAAAAAAAAGATCACATTAATGATTTTCATGTAATACGTCAAGTTTTGCCTTAAGCCAAACACCTCCATAAAATTGTGGTGAATGGTAATATTGATGATTGATCAGGTAGAACACTCATTTTAAAATAAAGAAAAACATGAAATTGGATATAAAAAGGATACAGTCAAATAATGCAAAAATATTTTCTGTTGGCTTGGCTCAGGTAACAGTGCCTAGTAGAGTCTTAGAAATATACAGAATAATGCATCATTTTATTTGCAGACATTTCAGACATGAAATAGGCTAAGTAATGACTGGGTTTAATCTTAACTACATTATGACTAATCTAGATATGACAATGCATGTAAAAATAAGGAAATCCATTCTACAGATAACAGAAGAAGATGTCCTTTAGGGATGACTTGTGGATGACCAGTGAAAGCTAACTTGGTGAAGGATGACAGCTTGCTGTCAGGAAAGTTTCCTGATTTAAGAGGTCAAGGATTTAAATGTGAAGATTTCAGAGGATAGCAGATGGGTAAAATCTATTTTCTGACAAAGCTGGATTAGAGAAGAGATCTATCAGGCAGAATGATTAGTAAAAGAGTGAACCACCCAGATGTACCAACTGAAACTGGTTTTTCCAAAACTCTGCAAAGAGTTTAAACTCCTTGAATGTAACACCTGGAGGTGTTAACTTCCTTCACTGAGCCTTTACTTTTGAAGCCACCTGGTTTCATACTTTTGGAAATTGTAATCTGTTTGAGACAAAAACAAAGCAAAGGAAAACAAAACAAAACATATTGTCCCTCCATTCAAGGATTGTTTGAGACTTTAGTTGAGAATCCGATATCAGTTAAAACAGATGCCTGGAAAAGGAATCACATAGTTATTTATTGATGATAAACAAAAATATAGGGTCCATGCTTAGAACAGATGAACAAAAGAGTTGTTTTCAGCACCACCATGGTTTATAGAGAGCATCAGATGTTTGACATTTCATAAAGGAGGTGGGGCTTGGTTGTGGCTTCTGAAGCTTGCTAAGCCTCTCAGTGTCTAATTGTATTCAGACTCTGGTGGTTGCTTAGTTTCTTGAAATCTGATGGAAGTATTACTAACCCTCTTTGACAGAAGTTTCTTAAACTGAGCGTGAGTTGATGTGGTGGGGTGTATTGTCTTACCTATCTGAAAGGTGATTCACACAGTTGTGTATGTCTCTCTCCAGCCCTGAGTTAAAACAGTGCTGTCTTTTCAATTTAAAGTTATTTAAATTATGGAGATTGATATAGTTAAGAAAAACAACAACCTAAAGATGAGGCTTGGACTGGAAAGCATAACAAGATGTCCCACTGAACCCATCTTCTTGTTGTTATAGTGACACGGATTCCCATGTATCAAGTTCTACCTCAGTTCGATTTTATCCACATGATTTAGTAAGTTTTTGCATTTGTTCCTCTTTCTGTGCATCCATGTAGTTAAATAACATTCTATGTTGTTGAGGGAATGGGCTTAAACCAGTTGTTTTATTCTTCTAAGAAATTGGCTTTTGGCATTAGAAGGGGAGGCTGTTTTCCATATACAGTGGTATCTTGTATAAAGGAATTAATTCATTCCAAATGAAATTATGTTAAGCAAATTTTCCTTTATACAAATTCCCATAGGAATGCATTGAAGATGGAGTAATCCCATTTTTATGTTGTACAGATTTTCCCCATAGGTGATTATGTTAAGCAAATTTTCCCTATGTCTGGAATTTTTTATGTTGTACAGATTTTATGTTATACAAGCTGTTTGTTATACAAGGGTCCACTGTACCGTCAAACTTTCAGATGGCTAGAAAATCCTCCAGAGCAGATTTAGGATGAAGGAGTGCAGAAGGTGAGGGATGAATAATAATTCCATTACATTCATGGAAATCTGCTTGCATTGTGTTGGATTTTGCCCAATACTTAATTATACCTATCAAATGGGTGCAGCTTTTGGTAGCTATCAGCGACACAATGTGTTTTTACAGTTGTAGATAGTTACAGTATCACAGCCATTCCAATACTTAAAATAAGGTGTGGCCTGAAATGTGTTTATATGGTGAGTGCAATAATGTTGTCCATGCAGAGCTATGGAAGTGCTCTCCAAGCCATGTTTTCATAAATGAAATAGATTTTGGACATTAATCAGACAGGGATCTACTGAAATATTGTGGAGTGATTGATGTAGAGGGAATGCATAGAGGACAGTGGAGTTCACCCAGGCAGCTGATGAGTGTGCCATTTTCAATAATTGCTGTTCAGTTCTCCCTGCCTACATCGAGATAATCTGCAGCAATACTCAGGTCCCCTGTTCAGAGTCTGGTTAAAGTGGATGGGACACTTGATAGCATCTTTTGTTTCATAACTTGGTAGATTTTTTTTTCAGAGTTCTATTCTGTAGACTGAAAGCAGTGATTTCTGTAAACAGCTTATTATTTACTTTATTGTAGCTTTCCCTTCCTCAGATTAGGCTGAACAGGCTGTTGACCATAGATACAGATCTCTTGGAGCATCAGGACATTGATTTAAGCCCTGATCTGCAGGACCACCTGCAGCCTCAAGAAGAAGCAGCCCAAAAAGTCAAACACTATTACCGCTTTTGGATTTTACCCAAGGTCTGGATTGGTATCAATTTTGATAGGCTGACTCTCTTGGCTTTGTTTGACAGGTGAGATCCTATCTATGCATAGTTCAATAGTAGTTTTCTATCACTTTATTCATTGACTAGGGTCATTGCAGTATTCAATATATGTTTGTTTTAATTACTTTCACAGGCTGCAAACGTGGGTAGAAATAGCGGCTGGGGGCGGTTATTAACATACTTAGGATAATCCAAGGAAACACAAAAATAGCCTCTCAGTCTTCTGCAAGATATGACATTTTCTGAGGCTTTGGATACGGTTTGCAAACGAGTTGTCCTTGTTTAACTGCCCAAAGTCTCTACGAAAGTATATTTTCTGTTCTAATAACATATCTAGAACTTGGTGGGAGGGGTTGGGGATAGCTAGATCTCCCATCCTGAGGTTTGGATTTGGACTGGAAGACATTTCTATTGTGTCTGACTGATTCTACAGAATATTTTGACCCTTTGGAATTTGATTGAAACAGTGATTGATGCTGTCTGACTTGATTTTAACACCAATATCATCTCCTAATTTGTGTAGCGATGGCAAAATTCTGCCTCATTTTGTTTCTTTGGTTTTTTTTTTGCATACCTACATCCTTTGTTGCTGTTGTGTAATTATATTCATAGTCCACATATTTCTGTTTCTCCATAGGAATCGTGAGATCCTGGAAAATGTATTGGCTATCATCCTAGCTATTCAAGTAGCTTTCTTGGGTTCAGTACTCCTTATAGAAGGATTCTTCAAGGATATTTGGGTCTTTCAATTTTGCCTAGTTATTGCCAGCTGCCAGTATTCTTTGCTGAAGGTCTGTCCTCACTGCAAATTAATTTTAAATGTTACATCTGTTTTGCTGAATGCACCGTTGCATCTCTTTTGCTGGTTGGACTCTTCATGCTACTAGAGTTCAAAATGTCCTTGTTCTGAGTTCCATAGCTTTTTTTCTCCCTAGTGTAGTAAAAGGTAAAGTAATACCTGAAATACCATATTATTCTAGCTCATATGTAATTCTAACATATGTAATCTTAAGTCATAATATATGAATATAGGAATGAACCTGCCCAAGCCTCAGGTACTTCTCATCTGCCAAAGTTAGAGGCTGAAAGTATTTAGGATTTTAAAAAATAATAATGCTAAGGACATTTTTGTATATTGTTCAAACTCCCTGTGGAATTTTTAGCTGTTCCTCAAGCACAATGGAGAATCCGAAATACTGTCTGATACTTATTTGTCTGATAAGGCCCCAGGGCTGGATGCGGCCCCCAAGGTCCTGAATTTGACCTTTAAACCCCCACCACCCCTGTTTTTAAACAAACCAGTGGTGTCAGAATGTTTGAAAACTTTGAGGACCCCTGGTTTAAACAAACCAGAATGTTCCTAGTTTACATGTCACATGTGTGTTAATTTAGAAGTGGAGTGAGTTGTTATGCAGAGCAAGATACAGCTAAAGCTCTTTAATCTTCATTGACATTTTTAAAAGGTCTCTCCTGCCATAGTTTCTTGACATCAAACAAGCAGAAAAATTATTAATTCGGCACCCAAAAGTTGAGTCATGGCAACTGGAGTTCCTAGCAGATCAAAATGTTTTACTACTTAATCCAAGTAGCTTCGTCACTTGAAGGAAAATTGGAGGTGAGGCCTCCAATTTATAGTTCACCTTTCGTGCCACCCTGGTCTGAATAGGGCACATTAAGTGGACAGTGGCCTGAATAGGTTAATAAAATGTGCAATACCCTGGGGTGTGTGGAAGTCACACCTATTTGATCCTTCCCAACACCCATTAAGTACGGGTCGTTAGCCATGGCCTTCCTGGTGGAGGTGTGAAGTGCTTCTGATTTGTCTGGGAATTGATGAATGGGCAGCATGATAAGTGGCAGATAGATTGTGCCTAAGGCCCCCACTCCTGTTGAGACTGGAGGGGAACGTCTTTAATTACTGAAGATCAGCAGCTCCAGGAAAACATTACTGCCAATGGTAATTTTTGGTAATTAAAGAGTTCTTCCTCCTCTCCTTTCACCCACATGGGTCCTGAGATGTTAATTGTTTTTTTAAAAGTTCTGTCCCAAAACCTTTGGCCACTTATTTCTTTGTCCGAAGGAAACACACACCAGACCAGCTGAGAATGGAACCAGTATTTCAGTGTACAGTATAATAACGCCTCCAGGTACAGGACCTCCACATGCTTTTTGAACCCAAAATTAACAAATCAATATTTTAAACATAAAACAGAACACATTCTGCGTCTGTGAAAGGCCTACACACTCTTCACCTCCCAATTGGTCCCAGTTGTTCAGCATCAGCTGACATCAATTACATAAGGCTAGTGATTGGCGGGTCTCTGTTCTACAGAGATAAAGTATGAGCAGTTTCGCAACCACTCAGCTTGCTTCTCTGTGTAAGACTCTCAATTTTTAGGCTAATGGTTTTAGGAAAAAATATTGTCTTATACTGTACATGGGAAAACATGGGAGCAACCACACACTCATTCATTTGTCTCTTGTCACATATGCCAGCCTCCCATTCTACAAACTCATCCAGTAAAGCTAAGAAGGCCCCGGTGCCAAATTTGTTTGTAATGCGTTTGTTTATTTTGCTTCTTTTTACTTCTATATATTTTTAATTTTCACTTTGCACTCAAGATTCATATGTTACATTGGAAAAGGTCCCAGTATTTTCCCATTTGTTTTTTGTGGAGAATGAGAACAATTCTCTGCTCATGTAATACTGTAATGTCATAATAGAATATGACATCATATCCTGCTATAGATAGGGAGTTAAATAATGTAAACCTCTTACTTGTCTCTTTCAGAGTGTCCAACCAGATTCTTCTTCACCTCGTCATGTAAGTCAATCCATAAATTCCATATCCTAGCAATAGAGTTCCTGCTATTATTAACTGATTTTGTTTCAGAATTGCCATTGAGGAAAAAAGAAAGAAATGACATCTTCAGCTGAAAACAGTCCATGATAATATATCCCAACCGTAATGCATATACTTTTAAATAAACTTATATCATTCATATTATACCAACTGCACCAGCCTAAAATAGTGATGCAATTCTAAAATAAAGTTCAAGAGTCAAAAGTAGAAACACCATATTCTCAAAGCTTTCTTAACTAGAGTAATGTTAGGATAGAGTAAACACACATAGAGAGGATCCAATTTCCCCTCTGCCGTTATATTCCTTTGGTGAAGAATGGTGGTCTAAAGATAGGAGATTCTCCGTAAAACTCCACAAAATAAGTCATCTGGTTCACATGGAGAGTTTCCTTGGACAGAGAAGACTTTTCTTCTTCTGTTACTCTTTTTACTGATAAAACTGGTGGAGATTACATGCCCCCTTTCGGGTGTGTTTTGCCCTACTGACTTAAAACCTGAATGGGTCTATGGTAGATTGTATTTCCTGTTCTGCTGGTAATGAATAAGGTAATATTACATGTTTAAGGAGATGTGAAAATGTTTTTTGGCCTGCCATATACTCATGCTGTTTGCACAGCTTTTAACACATTGAACTTTTCATGCATAATTAGAGTATGATTTCAAACCTAACTTGCAGTGTCCAAACTTCTGTTTCAGGGTCATAATCGAATCATTGCCTATAGCAGGCCTGTTTACTTCTGTATATGCTGCAGTCTCATTTGGCTGTTGGACTATGGCAGCAAGAGCACTTTTACTGCCAAGTTCCGACTCTATGGAATGGCTTTCACTAATCCAATTTTGCTGCTTTCAGCAAGGGACTTGGTTATAGGTGAGTGATTTTCCATATGGCCGAAATCTGAATGGTACTATGAGTTATGATTGCTCATTCACTACATTGAGAATCATTTAGGTTGTTGTTCTTTAATAGCAACAGAAATCATACACGGCATCCCATCATTTGTCTTTCTGTCTCAGCAGACCCATAAAAGAAAGACCAATGGGGGATCCCCCCATGTTTTTAAAAATTGTGTTAATTGTACCATTTTTCTGTGGAAGACAGTTGTAGATGTACCTTTCTGCTCACCTCCTGCAATCGCTATATATTCTAATTATTGGGAGTCATTCAGTGAAAGTGAGAGCAATAGCTGGACAACCTCACCTTTTTCCTCTGTTGAGACAGTTTTGTCTGCAGCCCCTACATGTGGAAGAATTGCTAAACTATAATGGAGGAAGCATGTGCAGCAAAATACGGCTTTTCACCTGATCTGATTTTTTTGCTGGGGACACTGCAGTTCTCCCTCGGTGACATCTTCATCAGTCTTTATCATAATTGTTTCCCCACGTACTTTCACTTCACATCTCTTACCTAATTCTTCCCTCCTAGCTGATTTCCATATAAGCTTTTCAGTCTGTTTCCATCGGAGCCCTCACAGACAAAGTGCTTTGTCCTCCAGACATATATGACTAGGCTAAAGAAGAACTGTGGACAAGGACTTCATGTGATTTAATGTAGGCATTGTAGTAGCTGATGTGAAATGGAGCAGAGTTTTTGTAATGTAGAAATGGACCTTGAAAGGAACAGTAGGCTTCCTGTAAGAGTACACTTCACTGCACATGTTGAGTAGCATTGACATCTGCTTGCCAGTAAAGAAAAATAGCTGGGTTGGCCCAAATCCTTTTACTTATGTTGGCATTAGCACAAATGGTGCAACTTTTGGAGGCCAATTGCCTTAAGTTAGATATTACTTGTTGAATATTGATTTGTGTGACTCAGTGTGCAAGTGATAATGTCTAGAGTGTTTTCTTAGGGCAACTTTCCTCCAAAAATATGCCATTTGTATAGCTGTACAATAGGGTCTTGGCCTTTACATGTACTAACTCCTATTACTTTTGTTTTCTGTAGTGTTTACACTATGCTTCCCAATAGTGTTCTTCATTGGTCTTCTGCCTCAGGTGAATACATTTGTAATGTACCTCTGTGAACAGCTGGATATTCATGTCTTTGGCGGAAATGGTGAGTTGAATTTCCTTATTTCATGAATGCTCTTTAGTATTCAATTTTCAGATTATTTAAGAATCTTTGGTTCAAGGTCTTATCCAAGTCATTGATTATCTGCATCTTAACCTTTACAGATAACCCTGAAAGTTCTTATTCATAACATTCAGATAGTTTCAACTTCTGTGCACTAAATTGTGTACAGAAAACGGTATCTCAGTTTAAACCATATTTCTGTGCTGTGTCTATATTCTTTGGCGAACACTCTGATCTTCTGCTTATGCGCTATGGTTGATCATCTGTCTCCTTAGTTGACCCAAGCACTTGCATCAGTGGCTAAAAGTCATTTTAAACATCACACACCACTCCCCCAGCTCACAAAGGAAGAGCTGCCAGGCCCGGCTGCATTTCCCACCCTAGACTTATACTCGAGTCAATATGTTTCCCCAGTTTTGGGGGGTTAAATTAGGGGCCTCAACTTATACTCGGGTCGACTTATACTTGAGTATATATGGGTATTTTGGCTTTTGAGTCATAAAAGCAGGCTGCAGTGTGGTAGAAAATAGAAATGAAGATAGTGAACTGGATTCTATAACGGGTGGGGAGAAAGAATTCATGAAACCTAGTCTTATCCCAGGCTTCTTGTAACATCAGAATATCATTTGGCATCATGTCTGCCCTGTGTCTTTTAGGATCCTATCGTGGCATCCAAATGTTTGCTTACTGGATGTGACAGAGAAACTGATGCAGAGTGTCTCTGTACTTCATAGTAGTTAAGTAGATTAACAGGCAAATGTTATCAGAATACGATTTCCAGAATATGCTCATATTATTTATATGCAAGATATAGTGGTTCAGTAAGTCAGGAAAGTTATCACATTTTCCTCAGACAATATAGTTTGATCAAGGGAGGGATTTGTAGCTATAGAATATCTCTGGAATGCAACAACATTAGAATATCTCTGAAAAACAGCCGTTGGGATATTGCTAGGTATGTTCCTGACAGACTACATGAAACAGTTTTTTTTAAAATATATATATATATATATGTTCAGTTATTCAGTATAAATAATTCTTTACTGTCAAATTTTTGTGACATACCATTGCTTTCTTACTCCCCAGCCACTACAAGCCTGCTTGCAGCACTTTACAGTTTTATCTGCAGCATTGTGGCAGTAGCGTTATTATATGGATTGTGTTATGGTGCCCTCAAGGTGAGTGCTATGTTTTCTATTGGTATTAACCTTGGCGCTGCTACTTCTTAACTGCTTTGTTAAATGGATAAATGTTGCTGTTCACTGATATCCTATCGACTGTAGGTGGAGAATGAAGGTGGAGTTTTTCTTTCTTTCACATCATGCTAGAACCCAGGGTATTCCAGTGAAATTAGTTGACCATAGAGTCCAACATAAAAAAGAAAGTGCATTTTCACACAAAAGGATACCTTTAAAATATGCACTGTCATGAGAACACTGGGGTATTAGACAAGGTGATGGAGAATAACTCAGTCAAGAGCTAGTAGTCATGGTGGCTTTGTTGATGGCTCCAGATTCCTGGGAATCCGATTATTGAATGTAAATTGCCGGGGAAGCAATGGTCTGTTGCCTTCATGACCAGTCTTATGGGATTTCTAAAGGTATATATTTGCCCACTAGAGAACCTTTGGACTCCTTGATGTTTTTGACTTCAACTCTCATAAACACCAGCCTGCATTGCCAGTGGATAGAGACAGTAGGAGCTTTATTGTCCACCCCCAACCCAACAAACCTGCACAGCCAAAAATATCCTAACCCTACATTAGGTAGACCTTCACTCTAATGCAGCATAGCATTTTATTATAGGCACATCAGAGCACAAGGTAGTATTTTTTAAATTTCTTAGAGGATATTAATCCCTTTGCTGAAAGAGGAAAGAGGTGTTTAAAATATTTTCAAAAATGTGTTACTATCAGCTGCACAATGAGATACTGTATAAGTTGCAGAAAGTTAAAAAAGAAATCATTAATCCATCTTCCTTCTTAGACCAAAGATGGGATATAGATTGGGAATATCTTCAAGAGGAGGAAGAAACCCTTATGGAGAAATGAAATTTGTTTATTGTGTGCTGGGACCATAAAATTCAAGCGGCAGCACTACCATATATAGTTTTAGGTGTATTATGAAGTATTGTTAATAAAATATTGTTCTTTAATTTTTTATTATCTAATTCTAGAAAATAAAATATATAAACAATAAAAATGCAGTTATAATGTTGGCGATCATATATTGGTTATGCTTTTTATTTAAAATAAACAAACAAACAAACACACACACACACACACACACACACACACACACACACACACACACACACACACACACACACACACACACACACACTTTGGTTTACGAGCATAATCTGTTCCAGAAACATGCTTGTAAACCAAAACACATATATATGAAAGCAAATTTCCCCATGAGAAATCATGGAAACTCAGATGATTTGTTCTGGGGTTCCATTGATCACATAGTATACACACAAAAGATGTTGACTAGAAGTCCGCCTCCACACCATGGTTTAGGTACCTGGCTGCATTATCTGCTGTGCTTGGGGCTAACAACTAGATGTTACTTTGTGTTTTTAATGTGACAATAATAAAATGCAATTTGTATACATACAGTACCTGATCAGCTGCCCCATAACTAGAAATGGTTTGAAAAATAAGAAAGGATATTGAAAACAAATTAATTAAAAGTATGCATGTAAAGAAAAATAAAATCCTAACCTGCACTTGCCTTTGAAAATGTTCCTGACTGGTGCAAGGGAGACCTCTATTCCTCTCTCCTCCCTCTGCTTTGGAGGCTTGCCTGAGATGGAATGTTTCAGAAAATCCCCCATAATCCAGAGGGGGAGAGGGGGAGAGACCATTGGCTCACTTGTGATCATGTGACCTGCTCCAACGCTTGTATTGTAAGACATTGCTTGTTAATCAAGGCAGAATTTAGAACAAATGTTTGCCTGTCTTTTAAAATGCTCCTAAACCAAGGTATTATTAAACCAAAGTATTACTGAAAATAAATTTGTAATCTTAAAATTCTTTAAAAAATCCTTATGTAAGATAAATTGCCGATGCTACATGTATGTGTGTGTTTACAGGACTCTTGGGATGGTCAGCATATTCCAGTTCTCTTTTCAGTATTCTGTGGTATGTTAGTGGCAGTATCTTATCATCTCAGCAGACAAAGTAGTGATCCTTCGGTGCTTTTGTGAGTAGTGATTATTTATTCATATATTACATAGAAGTTTTGTAATGACGTTAGTAAACTTGTGTACTTCTATATTTTTCAGTGTCTGCAGTTGCAGTCCTGAGTACATTTGTGAATATATCCTACTGAGCTCACTGGGTTTTTAATCGGAATAGACAGACATCGGGTTAAGCATTGTGTTTCTTTATTGGGTTGGGGATTCTTCCTGGAAAATGCAATCTCAGCTTCTCCATGGTGTCAAATGTCTTCCTGAAGCAATTACATATATAGGAACTGCAGCCATATTTTCTTTGGGCTGTGTCATATTGCAAGAGCTGTTAACAATGGAAGATGTAGTTCTTTGTCCTAGGTAGGGACCCTGGGGCTGCTTTAAAATTACAGCTATAAATAAGTTCATTCATTTTTCCAGGAAGAGTAGGGGGTGCAGATTGCATGGTTGGTCATGGAACAATTAAGTCCCATTGTTAGTGTAAAGATCATTGAGAGCAAAAGACCTAAAGGAGTCTCTATGACCAGCATTTGTTAATTATCTAATTGTTTTAATTAAATTATAAAGTTGATGGAAATTTGCCAGTCATTTTAAAAAAATGTTTACTGTGGCTAATACCTTGTTCTTTATTGGGTTGGGGTTTACTGCACATGTAATGAGTTTGTACAAGTGGTCCATCCCCCAATGATCCACAGTTTCTCTTGGGACTAATTATTATGTGTTAATATGAATCTACCATACATGATTACCTAGACTTTGTGTTTATAACCACTTATTACGTTGTGCTTATATCTCCCTTATGTGATTGCATTGACACTATGTTTTCAATGTTAGTCTCCACCCCCCATATCTTTTGGATGGTCTACTGTGTATGATTACATGGAATCTCTCTTTAACTGCTCGTGTTCTTTTGTAGCTTTAATGTTGTCTTTCAATGCTGTAAGATGTCCCTCAATTCCCTGTTCTCAAACTTGAATATGTCTTAATTGTACTGGACTGTATATTGTCCCCCATTACTGTAAGCTGCCATGGGTCCTTTTCCAAGGAGAAAGCTGGGGTAAAAATACTATAAACAAACAAACAAACAAACAAACAAACAAACATTTGATAAATTCTGGAAAAAAAGTGGCATTTTGTTATTTATTTATTTATTTATTGTTCATTTGATGAACATTCTGGAAAAAAGTGGCATTTTGATCATTCTTTGAACACCACAATGGACAGGATACTGACTTATGTGACTGCTGAATGTTTGATTACAGGCTGTTACATCTATTTTCACTATAGCCCAGTGTGCTTAATTTCAGTGAGAACATATATGAATGAATATTGATGACCATGTATCAGGTGACATTGCATACTGTCATAGGCATGTCATCACAGTCTGTCATATTTAATCCCCTGATATTCAGAACTACATCACACATCCATATTCAGTCCCATATTTGTGTGATAAAACTTTCTTGACCACAGAGATGAATCTTTCTTTCATTGTGTTTGTAACTAGCAAAATTATGCATTTTTAATTGTAGCACTTCTGTAGTAGGGATACCAATATAACTTGTATCATTATAGAATTGATTTATTCTCTGCAGAGTTAGTACATTACTTGCTTGTGGGATGTAGGATGTTTATGGAATGAATTAATGGGTACTGTAGGGTAGTCCATATGACATGATACTTATTTTTCTTTATATACAGTATCATGAAAGGGAATAACAAAGCAAAAAAATTATTTCAGCTTTATAAAATTGATCAGTTTTTTTATTCCAGTCATTACCTGACTTTTAGAAAAAATATTTTATTTCTTTGTATTTCTTTTTTTTTTTAGTTCTTTAGTGCAATCAAAGCTTTTTCCTACTTCAGAAGATAAAAATCCAGAGGATCCACTGTCTGAAGTTAAAGACCCACTACCTGAAAAACTTAGAAATTCAGTGGTAAGTAATCTTGCATCCTGAATTAATCAGGCGAGTGACCAATTTCCCCTTTCCTATGGTACACATTGCAGAGTTAAATGACTGGTGTGTTTTTCAAGCCGAAATGTTCAAGGCAAGGTGAACCTCTCTAGTCTTGATGTTTAAGTGGGTTTTAAGATTATAAAAAAATGTGATAATCAGCCCTTATAACTGTTGAATAGAGGAAAAGTATCCTGTGATCACCGACTGTCCCCACTTAGTTTGTAATATATTACTTCTTAGGAAATAAGAACATAAGAACAGCCTTGCTGGAACAGGCCAGAGCATATCCAGTCCAACATTCTGTCTCACACAGTGGCTCACCAGTTGTTTCAGGGCATTCCCAAGCAGATCTCTTCACCTGCTTGTAGTTTCCAAAGTCATAGCTCCGGGGAATCACTGTATAACTACTTAACAGTTTTACAAACTGTTTTGATAACGAAATATGCCTTTATTACCTTTTGTTTTTGTCTTCCCAGAGTGAGCGTTTGCAGTCCGATCTTGTTGTGTGCATAGTTATTGGTGTACTCTACTTTGCAATTCATGTTAGCACAGTGTTCACAGTTTTGCAGGTAATATTTGTGTTTTCTTTCATTTTCATACACATACTATTTGTCCTGTGTGCTCCTTGGACAGCAATGTTTTATTTATGTTAATAGCAATCTCACTACATTTATTTATTTATTTATTTATTTATTTATTTATTTATTTATTTATTTATCAACCCTCTTCCAACCAGAACTCTGGGTGGTTTACAACAACACGATATAGTAAAATAAAGGATCAATGTGCAACAATACCAAACACAATAATAAATACTAAAAATAGCAATAAACACAATAATAAAAACACATAGCAACAAACCGGCAGGCAGTCTTATTTTACTGGTATTCCCTAGTGAGGGCACCAATTCAGATTTGGAACTACATTAAATCTTTCAAGTTTGCCCTGCAATGCATTTTGAGGTGGTGGTGAGAAGCAAATGGCAAGATGACACCCTTTCAGCAGCGCTATCATGCTGCACATGCAATAAAAATCAAAACAAAATAAATAATTCTGAAATGAATACTGATTTTAAAACTTTTTTTCTTAATTGTTTTCACTAGCCTGTCTTAAGCTATGTTTTATACGCATTGGTGGGATCATTAGGCTTCATAACCCATTATGTGCTGCCTCAGCTCCGGAAACAGCTCCCATGGCATTGTTTTTCTCATCCACTATTGAAAACCAAGGAATACTACCAGTTTGAAGTCCGCAGTAAGTAGTAGAATTATATTTCATAAATTTGGGTCCGTAGCAATTTGCAGGGAAATACCTTAAAGTAGGTATTGGTTGAAATTCTCTTGCACTCTGCATTTGCAGCCATGATGGTGTCATTGACTAGGGCAAGTTGACAGCAGTCATTAAAGAGGTCATTTGGGAATTCGGGATTACATGCAGCCTCATGTACATGCACAAGTTGCACATACCATGGAATTGTCCTTCATCCACCTGCCTGCCCAGTACAGTGGTACCTGTATAAAGGAATTAATTCATTCCAAATGAAATTATGTTAAGCAAATTTTCCTTTATATAGGAATGCATTGAAAACAGAGTGATCCCATTTTTATGTTGTACCGATTTGCCCCATAGACAATTATGTTAAGCAAATTTCTCCTATCTCCAGAATTTTATATGTTGTACAAATTTTATGTTATACAAATCGTTTTGTTGTACAAGGGTCCACTGTATCTCCTTCCTGGGTGGGATGGCCTCAGTGGCACAAAGGGCTGGCCAACTGCCACACAGTGCCACTGCTGTCACCACCACTGTTGCCACTTCCCCCTCCCCACCGTCACCACTGTCATCCTCAAATAAGAGCATTTGCTCTAATCCACAGATTTCAGTATCTGTGGGGTGGCCTGGAACCAATCCCCTGCGGATACAAGGGTCCCACTGTACATTTTAATTTTTGCCTCTGTAAATTTTTGCCATAAAAACCTTTATTCTTGCATGAAAACTATGAAATTGTACCAATAGAAAGTAGTAAGTAACTCCAATGGAGGGATAGGTAGGGAGATACAGTACAGTCAAGCTTGGTTGTTTTTGTTTTCTGTGTTTGCTTTGTTTTGCTGCCAGCTTCTCCAAACCCTTGAACTATTTTATTCTGTATTGCACACTCTGTGAACTCTTCTTAGATGCAGCACATGTAATGTGGTTTGAGAAACTCCATATATGGCTTCTTTTTGTGGAGAAGAATGTTATCTACCCTTTGATAGTTCTCAATGAGCTGAGCAGCAGTGCAAAGACTATCGCGAGTCCAAAGCGACTTGATACAGAGTAAGTAGGAAAGAGTCTCTGTGGCACTCTTATTGTTACATTATTTTTTAAAAATAGCATATTAAAAAGGTGGTCTTTCCTTGATGGTCTTTTATCACTCCAGCCTCTTCATTTCAGTCTGTATACAATATATCCCTCATACTGGATGGTCCCTTTAAAGTACACTACTTTATGCTATTACAATGGTTCCCTGCCCTTTCACGTTTCATATACTATGGTCCCGCAATACAGTGGTACTGTACCCTGAAAGGTGCCCAGGGCTTGAGGGAAGAGAAAAAAGGTTTTAAAAGCCCAGGCTTTTAAAACCTTTTTTCCCCTTCACCAAGACCCAGGCTCCAGCTGATTGGCACTGGGATGGGGAAATAAAGGCTTTTCTCCCCCACCCCAGCGCCAATCAGCTGGAGCCTGGGGCTTGCCTCCTTAGAGGCATCGCACACTGCTCCCCAACACTCCGGTGGGGGGGTCAGGAGACACACAGTTTTTAAAATGTCTTTAAGCAATGGAGCCAAGCAGTTGGCTCCGTTGCTTAAAGACATTTTAAACATCGTGCATGCACACACACACACCCAGGCCCAACCTGACCTGCATCTGCATATCGCATTTTCAGTTATCGTGGGTCGGGTCGGGTCCCTAACCCTCTTTCTTTGCTTTACTGCATTATGTATTCTAACTCAAGCACTTGATCTTATCTACCATTTCCTAGGAGTGATTTTCTCAGTTCTTTGCACCCTTCTTTTAACTATCTTGTCCCAGGGATCCTTGACTTTAATTTCTCTGTCTCCTAGATCTTCCCATTTTTCAATATGCTTCACAAAGCCATTCCTCTCTCTAGGGCCTATGTTAGCAGGCATGGGTTTCACAGACAACAGAAGTGGGAAGCCAAAATGCACATTGAGATAAAACATATGGAGTGATAAGGCGGCTCCTACAGTAGTGACAATACTGCAAGGGCCAGAGTTCTAGCCATGAAGCACTTCCACCGGCAGTTTGTACCAGGGATGCACGTTTGATTGTAGTTTTAACAGAAATTTCCTCATTGTCTGAAAATAATTAAGCAGCAATAGGAGGATTATGTGAGGAATAAGGATCATCATCATCATCATCATCACCACCATCATCATCATTTAAAAAAAGACTGAAAAAAGAAAAACGAGTGTGATAAAAGTACATTTCTAGTGTTGTAGCTGGGACAGTTAATGCAAAGCAAATACATTTCCAAGTTCAGGAATATATACTGAAGAGATGAGTACTAGCTACATCAGTGATGGCGAGCCTATGGCACGGGTGCCAAAGGTGGCACTCGGAGCCCTTTCTGTGGGCACCCAACATCGCCCTTTCATAGCCACCTGTATATAGGTTAAATTACTGTGTTGACACTTTGCAAAAAGATTAGTGGGTTTTGAATTGCAGTTTGGGCACTTGGTCTCTAAAAGGTTCGCCATCACTGAGCTAGATCCATCTTGTTTTACCAGCAGATGTTTACAATACTGACAAATATGTTTTCTCCTTGCAGACTTGGTGCTTTAATGATTACTATAGCTGGCATGAAGCTGTTGCGCTCCTCTTTCAGCAATCCTACGTATCAGTATGTTACTGTCATTTTCACAGTGCTTTTCTTTACATTTGACTATGAACGTTTCTCAGAGACTATGCTGCTAGATTTGTTCTTCATGTCTATCGTCTTTAGCAAGGTAATGTCAAATATAGCATATCGCTGAGATTTTATATTCTATACCATCAAAATGCAGTCTTTCTGGGCTTCAATTAAATCTTGCAGCTGTCATGGTTATATTTTCTTTGTCTAAGAACACTCTGACTGAGTTCCATTGTTCATGGTATATTGTGATTTTAATGTTTGATATGTAATCTTGAAGTGGATAAATATCAGTGGCAAAGTGTTTTGTATTAATAACATTAGAACCCAAAGCATCAGAATCATCTCTCTATTCTATTCCATTGTCTGTTGAAGGAAACCCTGACATTTTATTACATTTCAATTGTTTTCTGATTTCTAAAGTCCTGCCACTCGACAACCTACAGCTATGGATAATACTGTAATTTTTAAAAATGGATTTATTCCATGGTATGTGTTAATTTTATTTAATGTGAACAATATGGGCTTTCTGCTTTTCTTACCTATTATGCCCTTCAAAACTCTTGTTATTTTAATATGATGTGCTATATACAAAATTTTGGAAGCTTTTTAAAATTGCAAATGACACCTATTAAATGTTAATTTAATTTAAACTAGTAAATGTTAATATAAGCCTGAAAACATGAAGGCCAAAATTTGTGGGGATGACATAAGGATGCATGTAAGCCCTGTTCTTCACATTCCCATCACATATAACCATCATACGTTCATCATACCAGGCTGTAGATGTCTGGAAGTTGAGTCATGGCTACTGGACTTCTTTTTTGAGAGATAGAAACGTTTCGCTGTTTGGATGATCAGTGAATCGTTTCTATCTCTCAAAAAAGAAGTCCAGTAGCCATGACTCAACTTCCCGATAAACTCACCTGGATGACTGAGAATCTTCACAGACAGGCTGTAGATGCACTTTTAAGTGTGTTCGGCTCATTAACACTTAAATAGAGTTTCTGTATTTGGGAGTGTTAGGGGCTTATTTTGTCATAGCAAGGCCACATGGGTTATACAAGAGATGTACAGTGGTACTTAATAAGACGAAGGGCCCTTAAAGGGAATAATTTGTATGATGAATGAAATTTGTCAATAGGCATGCTTCCCATGACGAAAAATCCCTACAGATTAAATTCGTCTTAAGAGGTACCATTGCGGCTCGGCAGAGTGGCGGATCAGGTGCTGCAGACCGAGCGGTGTGCAGCACCCAATCCCCGGCGGCAGGTGGGCTTTCTGAGAGAAGCAGCGGCAGCAGAGCTGGGCAAGGATCACTGTGCCCTTGCTTCGCCCACCAGGTTGGTGGGCGAAGCAGGGACACAGAGATCCCCGCGCAGCCCTTCCATCGCCGCTTCCCTCGCAAACAGCCCGGGCGTTGGAGGCGAGCTGAGCCTTAGAAATGGCTGCCTGGGAACTGCACCTCTTGCGTGGCAGCCACTTCCGCAGCTTGGCTCCATCGCCCAGGCTGTTTGCAAGGGAAGTGGTGGCGGCTCTAGGGCTGCACTGCGTCCCTGCTTTGCCCACCACCAGTGCTCCTCGCCCAGCCTGGGCAGTTTGCAAGGGAAGCGGTGGCGGCAGGGCTGGGCAAGGATCACTGCTGAAGCCCACTGGGGAAAAGACACACCAAGCTGCTTTGGGGCACTCTGAGTGTCTTTCCCCCAGCCTGTCCCCTCTTCCTTTCAGCTCTCAGGTGCCTGAAAAGGAGGAGGGGACAGGGAGCTACAGCCAGCAAAAGGGGTGGGGAGCTTTTCCCCAGTCCCAACCCTGCAAATAAGGGGAAAAGCTTCCCCCTTTGCTGGGTTTGGGGTAAATCCCCTCCATCACCAGCAGCCAAAGGCTGCTTGACACACCCAGGACAGACAGCTTGGAGCTGTCAAAATCAGCTGTTTGTTGGGTATGGGGGGAACAGCCTTTGGCTGTCGGTTGATTGAGGGGGTTTGGGACAGCCTTCACACAGGGATGCATTGAAAACCTATTAATCGGTTCCCTCTGAAACAGATTAATTGGTTTTCAATGCATTCCTATGGGAAACAGCACTTTGTAAAACAATTCTTTTGTAGAACGAATTGCCTCGTAGAATGAATTAAATCCGTTTTATGAGGTACCACTGTAGTACATTTCATACTGCTGCTCATCCTGTATTTCATTTTTCTATAACCTCACTCTCCTATAGTCAGCATGGACAAAATCCAATGTTTTATTTACAGTTGTAGAACAACATTCTCTCCTTTACTACCAACTCTGCCTGATACCCCAAAATTGATTTCAGGGGACCTCCAGCCAATTTTGGAAGCTGGTAAATTCCAGTATTTCTTGTTGGCAGATCTTGCCATTTTACTGGTAAAACTCCACTATTAGACTTTGCCCTCTGATTCTTTTCCCTCCCCACTCCCCTCCCTACTTGTAACACAGCTCAGGATGGATGGAGTCATAACCATGCAATATTATGCTACAATAAAATAGTTACTCTTTAGCATGCCACAACAGTCTTCATTGTTTTCGCTTTGAAATTGACATACTTGTTTCTCAAGAGTATAAGATCTATGGCTAACCGCTTTTGTGCTATCAGTTATTCTTATAAATGTTTATTTTTCCTTTTTTTTTCCATTTAGCTGTGGGAGCTTTTTTACAAGTTGAGATTTGTATATACTTATATCGCTCCTTGGCAAATCACTTGGGGATCGGCTTTCCATGCTTTTGCCCAGCCCTTTGCTGTGCCACGTATCCTTTTGAGAGCTCCGATTTATTAAATCTAACTTGGTTTCATGAAAAAGA
Organism: Phrynocephalus forsythii; assembly: GCA_029282475.1. Lineage (NCBI taxonomy): Eukaryota > Metazoa > Chordata > Lepidosauria > Squamata > Agamidae > Phrynocephalus > Phrynocephalus forsythii. The sequence continues at coordinate 143,006,814 of JAPFRF010000001.1, forward strand.
AATTCCAAAATGGAAAGCCCTGGTAAACAAAATGCATAGCAAATCAATGCAGAAATGAAGATGGAATAGCATTTGGTTTAGAGGGAAATATTATGCATGTTGGGAAAGAAAAGGAGACGTGTTAATGTGGCTCCAGCAATTATTTGAGGGCCATACCCAGAGAGTATAGCTTGGGGATGAGTGGTTGGCCACTTCAAGCCTCATCTTTGAGGTTCCTTGAGGTTTGTCTGTCTCTTTGATTAGGCAGCAGGAGGTCATTAAGATTGAGGGGTCACTAATACACTGATGATCTACAACTCTCTCTTTTTCATTTTCTACAATGGATGCTGTCCAGCCCTTGGATACTCCCTGTCTTGGGTTCTGGAATGGAGCAGGGCAATAGGCTCAAACTGAATATAGAAAAGACAGAAGTCCTCCTCCTGGGGGTCCTTCAGATAGATTAGGGCGTAATTGTCACCCAACTCTGCTCCTATCTAGCTGACAGATCCCTCAGGATACTTCTGCATGTGCCGATGATCTCCTAAATCATTTACTGAATTGCTCTCTGTGTGGGGCTTCCCTTGTGGGTTGACCCAGATCTTTCACCAGGTGTAGAATGTGGCCGCCAAGCTGGTGGCGAGTTTGGATAGATTTGACCATTTCATCCGAGTGCCACAAGTTCATGGTCCTGTTGCTCACATATAGAGCCCTTCACAGTTTGGGACCCTGTTACTTGTCAGAGCTCTTCTCCCTGAGATTATCCACCCACACCACCAGATCCACTCAGGCAGTTGGGCCTTCTTGGCGGTGGTGGTTCCCATTCTCTGGAATCAAGCCTTAGTGGAGCTATGTCTGCCCCACCCCCTGCCTACATTTCAGAGGCTGCTGAAAACAAATGCTCTTTAGATATGTGTTTGGCAGCCGCCTCCTATGATTTTCTTTGCCTCTGCCCCAGTACTCTGCTCTGTTCCTTTTTTAAGCCTTGTATCTGCTTTTAATGTATTTGATATGTCCTTTTTTATTTATTTATTTATTTATTTATTTATTTATTTATTTATTTATTTATTTATTTATTTTAGAGTATTTTTACCCCGCCTTTCTCCTTGGAAAAGGACCCAAGGTGGCTTACAGTAATGAGGGATAATACTTTGCTTTCATATGATTGCTTGGTTGATTAGTCCGCTTGTTGATTGCTTTTACCTTGTTCACCCCCCCCCCCGTGATATGGACTAATGGGGTGATATTAAAGAAAGAAAGAAAGAAAGAAAGAAAGAAAGAAAGAAAGAAAGAAAGAAAGAAAGAAAGAAGGAGAACACTCAATTACACATGTTACTCTCTACTGGAAAGCACTGTGATGTGAACTTCAGTGCTCAGTAATAGTAATAGAAACATTTGGGGGGGGTCTTTAGCTTTCAGATTTTTCAATCCTTGTTTACAGTAGCTGCTAAGTATAGGCTATGATGCTATTGAATCTTCCTATGTGGCAGGATATGTTTCTGAGCCATGTTGCTTTTTGCCATCCTGCCCTGACACAATGAAACCAAATAACACCTCTGGATCCTTAACTCTTTTACCATACAGATTCTGCAATGCTTTTTGTTCAAGCAGTTGTGTCTGCTTTCTTCTCTACTCCGTTAAATCCTTTTTTGGGAAGTGCAATATTTATCACTTCTTATGTCAGACCTGTCAAATTCTGGGAGAGAGACTACAAGTATGTAAAAGACTTCCCTTTCTAATGATAAGTGTGTGTTTTAATTTTACAAAATATACTGTTTCTGAATACAGTCACTGAAGTATTTCCTACAAAGTTTTGAAAGTAACATTTTGGTACTCAGATTTTCTTTATGTAACAGATATAGTTTATACATAACTTTTTAAAAACACTTGAAATTGGATCAGGATATAGCAAATAACAAAATGTATTCAAAGCTCTATGTCATGCAGGAAAATTGTGAGTTGCCACTAGTTTCTTCAGTCTGATTCGTATTCACAGTTTAAACAAAATCAGCAGTAATACATCAGAAGTGATCTTCTGGTATATTTTACAGTTCATACCAGTAAACTAATACATTGTATAATTAACTATATCAAAGGACTGCATAAAGTTAGAAGTTAAAGTTAACATTCTTGAATTTTTGTGCAGTAATGTAACTAAAATTAATTTCACCTGAAAATTCAAGTATTTTAGAGTTACACTGTGTTGTACATATTATGAGTAAAAATCAGAAATACTCTTTTCTATTCATTCAGGTAACTCAGATTTTCTTGCCATTCAGTAAGGCCTTCTCTTTATTCACTGTACTCTTCTTTAAATTGATTTTCATGGCATTTGTATCTTTAGTTTTCCCATTTCTGTTATCCTTTCTTGGAGGTAACTGTCATTCAGAGTTTTGGTTTTGAAATGTGGAGGATCTTCTTTATAGCTGTGTGGGAATTTTTGAGCACAAAGAAATTCCCATATAGAATTTAGAATCAAAAGATGTTGCTGCTAAGGTGCCTTTTGATTCTTAAAAACATGTAAGACATATAAATGCATCCTGGGTTCCAAAGAGTTACTGTGGCTCAGAGCAACTGCATCATTTTTGCAGCCGGAAAATCTGGAATGGCCATTTGGCCATATGTTTGCCTGCTTATTCAGAGCGTGCCAAAGGCCAGTCACAGTCACGGTGACCAAGCCATCTTTCTCCGTCCCAAGAGAATATTCCAGCCATGAGATCTCAGTCAGTGTCTCTAGCGGGAGAGAAAGAGAACAACGCAGTAGGACTGAGAGTTTCGTAGCACTTTGTGACATTTGCTGAGCAGGGGAAAGATAACCAGAGGGCTCTAGCTACTTGGTAAGCCGCTTCTGTTTCAGCACACTGGCTTTCTGAGGTTTTAGATAGTTAGCTCCTCATATGTAACAAGATGCTTTAGTTTCTGTAAGAGATGCCCTCCTCATCTGTCATGCAGGTGGCAAGCCCGTCCACGGCAGGTTGCCATGGGAAGAAAGCAGGCAACCTGTGGCACAACATTTCATGGCTGTTCAAAATGACAAATGACTCTTTAACATTTTGTCATTTCCTTTAGCACAAAGAGAGTGGACCACTCCAATACAAGACTGGCATCCCAGCTTGATAGAAATCCAGGTAATTATTAATACAAGCAGAGGCTTCATCCTGCTTGGTGTTCTATGGAATGGCATATAGTTGAATCCATTCTCCTTGCAGTAAAATTACAGATTTATTTTGGAATTTAATCAAATCCTTCCTGTGTTAGCTCTCCATAAGTAGATGAACAGATGTACTTTAGTATCAGTTTGTATGTATTTAGTAATAATAATTGTACTAGGAATTCAAATGTTGGGGAATGTTATTTCTTAATAATAAGGTTAATATTAACTAGGACTTGTGCTTTAATTTACATCTTTCAAAGGAGCCATAGATGTGAAATGACCTTCTTTTTAGTTGATGCTTAGAAATATCTGATTTTTTCCCCCATACAGGTTCAGATGACAATAACTTGAATTCAATCTTCTATGAACACTTAACTCGGTCCCTCCAGCACAGCCTGTGTGGAGATCTGCTTCTTGGGCGATGGGGGAACTACAGCACAGGAGACTGCTTTATCCTTGCTTCTGACTACCTCAATGCACTAGTACACCTTATAGAGATAGGCAATGGCTTGGTCACCTTTCAGCTGAGGGGCCTTGAATTCAGAGGTAAACATGAACTTTTCATACACTTGTCTTGTCTTAAGTTGCCAGCTGGTTCGTGGTTAAGCTAAGCCAACTGTGTAAGCATAGCTGTTCAGTGTGACACGTATTGTCAATTTAATAAAAGCAATTACAGTACTAAGTAAAGGCTTCTTCCAATATCGTAGTAAGATTATACATCAGACAACTTGCATTTTAATTCCTTAAAACACTCGAACTGAAAACCAGTTCAATTTTTGAGGTGCTTCAATAATTTTTGAGGTTTTTGTTGCCTGCTGGTTTAAGTATCTGAGCGGTGAGCCGGAAGTCTTGGATTCGCATCAACCATTGGGAGTCCTTGGCTGTGTCCCTCTTGTCTCTCCTACGCATGTATAAAATTAATGGTTATTAGAGGAATTGCCTTGCAAGGTGATTGTAGTTGCAGTTGCTGATCATTCCTGTTTTTCGGTTCAGGAACTTACTGTCAGCAGCGAGAAGTGGAAGCCATCACTGAGGGTGTAGAGGAAGACGAAGGGTTTTGTTGCTGTGAACCTGGCCATATCCCCCACACGCTGTCTTTCAATGCTGCCTTTGGTCAGCGCTGGCTGGCCTGGGAAGTCCTAGTTACCAAGTATGTCTTGGAGGGCTACAGTATCACTGACAACAGTGCTGCCTCTATGCTTCAAGTCTTTGATCTGAGGAAAATTCTCACGACTTACTATGTCAAGGTACAAATTCTGGATCTTACACGTTTTCTTGGAATAGTGAGAAGTGTAATAATCATGGAGCATTGGGGGGGGCATTGTTTAAAAAGCAAATTATTTATAAGCTACAGAAGGTCTGTGCAGAGGGGTAACAATTCTGTAGTTTTTACAGAATAGTCAATATAAGTACTGCCTTACTGTTCTAGTTGGTTGCTGCAGCAGAGAGACAATTAACTAGAAATGGAGGATTAAACACTATAAAGTTATAATGCATGCTGCAAACAACATGTATAGTTTGGCCATCAAGTACAACCCCCCCCCCTTTATCAATGAAACCCCCACAAAAATGTTTAAAATATCCCAATGCCCTTTTAAATGTCTACGGAAATGTATGTATTGGAAACCTTTTGAAAAATCTGAGATGAGGGACTTTGATTCTCTTCCCCTTCTTTCCTGCCCTGATCTGATCAGGAAATGATGGCAGAACTAAATAAATGGGTTTAGCAGTACTTCCTCCTTCTCCCGGTGTTTTCCAAAGACATGTACAAATCATAATAGTAAGTTCTGGTGAGGTAAACATGTCCTGATACCCGTGACCCTTTATCTTTGCAGGGTATCATCTATTATGTAACATCTTCTCTTAAACTAGAAGAATGGTTGGCTAATGAAACAATGCAGGAGGGACTACAGCAGTGTGCAGACCAAAATTATGTTGACTTGGACCCTACATTCAATCCTAATGTTGATGAGGACTATGACCACCGCTTGGCAGGGATCTCTAGAGAGAGTTTTTGTGCTATTTATCTTAACTGGATAGAATATTGCTGCTCTCGGAGAGAAAAGGTAACCACTGTTCAATCATTTAAGACTTCTAGGAAGATCTGGTGTCTTGCAAGTCCAGTAACATGACAAATGGTGCATATTAAAAGCAATAAACATGTGGAGAAATGATTTTGCATTAAAGCAAAGTCTTATTTATTTATTTAAAGTAGTTTTGAGCCATCTGTAATCAAATAGATACTAGAGTGATTTACAAGATGCATGAAAACGTGAGCACTTGATACAAATATAATAAAACAATGCAATACAAATAATTAAAAAATTCAAAATAATATGAAAAATGAACAAAAAAACCAACAACAGTTAAAATAGTTCAGGATTAGGTCTAATGCCAGTGATAATCTCAGACTTTTCCCCACAAGTTTCTCAGGGGTCTCTGTGGAGACCTGCTTCCTCTAATCTCCAGTCTAGTTCCAGTAACTTTCATTGGGTATTCCCTACCTGTACAGTTTGAACAATGTTATACATGTATGTTCTGTCACTGTTCATTTTGGCTTTCTAAACTGAAAGCAGTTCCACCCTTTCTCCTAGGAAGGGGGTACACTACCAGTTTCCCTGTATCTGTATTCCTGTTCCTGACATCCTCCAGTATTGTTTTGGAGACAGAACTGCCACATGAGCCTGTATGTTTCCAGTGCTAAACCTCTCTAAGGTGGAATTGGTCCTTTTTCATTGCCATCACACAGCGAGTTTGACAGTGTCCCGAATTCAAAAGGTTCTGGTTTATATAGCCATTTTACATTTGCTTAGACCGAGTGGTCTGTGATGAGACTCCAAACTTAGTTCCCAGTATTTTTTCAATCCCTTAGCTGGAATGTCACAGTCTCAGCCCATTTTGAGTCTCATTAGGAGTCATGGAATGGCATCGGTTATTTCTAGGCCTCTGTTCCAGTCAAGCAGGAGATAACACATTATTAGGGTGCCAGTTGCAGGGTGGGAGAGGAAGGTGGTAGGGAAAGGGTTTTAAAAGGCAATTCTATTGCTAGATCAAGGTCAATACCAGTGTTGCAGCATCCCATTTCATTATTTGGGTTAGGTGGTGTCATAGCAAAGATGTGTGCTCCCACACCAAAAGCTATGCAGTTACCCTATTTGAAGAAAAAAATATCACCCTAAAATGGTACCCTACTTCCTAATAATTTCACATTCTTCTCTGTCTAAAGCCCCTAAATGCAGATAAAGATTCTTCCCTGGTCACACTTTGCTATGGTCTCTGTGTCCTTGGCCGGAGAGCTTTGGGGACTGCTTCCCATCATATGTCTAGGTAATGTATCTTTCTTATTTCTGCACTTGAGAGGACAGAGGAAAATGTAGGGTGCTGCATCTAGGTAAAAAGAATGAATTGCACAGATATAGGATGGGAGATATCTGGCTGGAAAATAGTACATTTGAAAGGGATCTGGGAGTCTTGGTGGACCACAAATTGAACATGAGTCAACATTTTGACACGGTGGCCAGGAAAGCCAATGCGATTCTTGGTTGCATCAACAGATGTATAGTGTCTAGATCAAGGGAAGTGATAGTACTACTCTATTCAGCTCTGGTCAGACCCCACCTGGAGTACTGTGTCCAGTTCTGTACACCTCAATTTAAAAAGGATGTTGACAACCTCAAGCGGGTACAGAGGAGGGCGACCAGGATGGTTGAAGGTCTGGAAGAAATGTGTCTTACAAGGGTTATAATATTCTGATGGGGTTCCTGCATGGCATGGGGTTGGACTGGATGTCCCTTGAGGTCTCTTCCAACTATGATTCTGTGAGTTTTAGGAATGGCTTAGGGAGCTGGGAATGTTTAGCTGGTGGAGTCTCCTTCTTTGGAGGTTTTTAAGCAGAGGCTGGATGGCCATCTGTCAGAAATACTGTGATGGGGGTTCCTGCATGGCAAGGGGTAGGATTGGATGACCCTTGAGGTCTCTTCCAACTCTATGATTCTGTGAAAGTTCAGGCTATTTAGATCATGTCAATTCATAGTACTTTGCTATCCTTAAGCTTTTAGTATGCAAAGATATGTTCACGTTACTTATATAATGCAGACTGAAGATTGGAGTACCTGTTATGTGTCTGCAGGTAAATATTTTAAAGGAGATGCCCGATTCAGACATAGAATTAAAGAATAATAATGAATTTAGTCTTGTAGTAACTGCACACAACATTTCTTTACTTCTTTCATAGATCATAGGCATAGTCTCATGTGCAACAATTTCAAGAGACTGGCTTTCCAATCCACCTGCTTAAAATTGGTGACAACATAAATAAGACATTGTGACCCTAAATCCTACCAATCTCTTTCAAACAAGTAGCAAATTCATAATGCCTGTCAAGCCTCAAAGAATAAGAGAGATAGCAAGGCATCAGTAGGTTTTGGCAGGTTACCACTACAAAACACAGTATCTAAGAATTTTAGAGAGAAAATAAATACAAGCAGATTCATGTTTTAGAACAGAAAGTTGAATAACATGGCGGTTTTCACCCAAATAATTAGTGTTTCGTATTAAATTTCCTAGCTGCAACTCTAGTTGTTGTTATCATCATCCATCTGAAGGATTGAAGCTGTTCTACACATGAATATTTGAGGATAATTAATCAGCTCTTCAAGCCACGCCTTCACACAGGGCATGTTAAGAATTTAAAAATCACTACTGCTGTTTTAGTTCTCATATACGTTGATGTATCATGGTAGTGCCAATTTGCACTGACCGCTATTAAGCAAATAATTGGAAGTTTTACGCGTTCTGCTGATATTGATGAGATAATATTTGTGTTAATGTTTGGTTTCTCTTCCGCACTCAACAGTAATCTGGAATCCTTCCTCTATGGGCTTCATGCCTTGTTCAAAGGAGATTTTCGCATCTCGTCCATTCGGGATGAATGGATCTTTGCAGACATGGAACTGCTGCGGAAAGTTGTAGTCCCTGGAATTCGCATGTCGTTAAAGCTACATCAGGTATGGTGACTTTTGATATGTGTATATATCAGAGATAAGAAATGATGAAGCTTAGTTTAGCTTACATCACTTTCAAGTGCTTTGTTGTGCTGCAGTTGTACAGAGATTTGAGTCTAGACAGATCTCTTTCACATAAATAACAATCCCTGCAGCATTTAACTTTCAAAATCACTCATCGCCACTACTCAAAATACTTAAAGTGTAAATGGAAATCACTATAAAAGGTTGTTTGGCATTGGCAGTTCCCTAGCAGGGGTTTCAGAATGTTAATGGATGTTAAAATATACAGTGGTACCTCTACTTATGAGTGGCTCTACCTACAAGACATTCAACTTAAGAGCAGAAAACTTTTGGCATTTTAACTGCTGCCTTACAAATTTTAGATGTGGTCTGCTCTATTTAAAAAAATTCTTTCAATTTTTATTTATTTATTTATGTATTAGATACTGCTGCTCTACCTACAAGTTGTTCAACTTATGAGCACACATTCGGAACAGATTAAACTCGTAATTAGAGGTACCACTGTAGTGCACTTTCTTTTACAGTTGAGGATTTGATTGAATAATCTTTTCACTCCACTGTTCAGGATCATTTCACTTCCCCAGATGAATATGATGACCCTGCTGTTCTCTATGAAGCAATCACATCCCACGAACAAAATCTGGTTATAGCTCATGAGGGCGACCCTGCTTGGAGAAGTGCTGTCCTTTCGAATTCTCCCTCTCTGCTAGCCCTTCGCCATGTGATGGACGATGGTACCAATGAGTACAAAATCATTATGCTGAACAAGCGCTATTTAATCTTCAGAGTCATTAAAGTAAGTCACTTTTTGTGCAGTGTCGGGCACAACATTTTCCAGGATGCTTTGCACTAAATCTGAAGGCTTTATCACATTTTCTGGCGTTGGTGTTGTGGATTTGGGATTTACAACACCTATGTAAGTTGCATTGATTCATGGCACTTTAACACAAAGTCAAATAGGAAACGGTTTGATTTGCAATTCCTGAAACAGGTATGGTTGTCTGGAAGTTGTGTCATGGCAACTGGACTTGTGAGATCAATCTGATTTGATCCCCTGACAAATTAGAGGCACTTCACCCCACCAGGATGGCCACTGCTAACTACCCCTACTTAATGGGTGTGGGGAAGAGTTGCATCGGTTACTTCTACACACACCAGGCCATTGTACATCTAACTCGCCTATTGAGGCCATAGTCCACCTTACGAGCCTATTTAAAATCAGGTTGGCATGAAGCCAAGGTGGACTATAAATTGGAAGCCTCTCGCCAATCTTCCTCAGACTGGCGAAGCTACTTGGATTAGTAGTGAAACCTTTTGATCTCACAAGAAAAGAAGTCCAGTTGCCACGACTCAACTTCTGGCTAACCTCACCTGAATGACTGAGAATCTTCACAGACAAGATAGGGACAACTAAACCGATCTCTCAATGAATATGAATAACCATGATCATAAACATGCTTATTCATAAAACATGTGTCCCTAGAAAAATCTGTTTAGAACTAAACTTTAAAAGAAGGCAAGTTGCCCTCATTTGAACAGGTGGTGGTGGTAGTTGTGGGTGTTGTTGCTACTACTGTTGTTGCTGTTGCTTGCAGTCTGTTCGGGATTGTCCTTTAAGCTCCTTTCTGAGCAATTACACAGGGTCCAAAGATGCCACAAACTGCGCCTGGTGCCAACTCCCTGCTTTTTCAGCATCCATAGTCTTTCTACAGGCGAAGTTCACATTTCTTTTGAAAGCCAGAAGCGATGACTGCTGTGTTTAGAAAAAAAAGGTTATTTGCCCTCGCCAAAATGGCACATCCACCCACCCAAAGTGTCATTAAAATGAGCATTTACACTAACTGGAGACTTGTGGGAACTTACGCAGCTCCCACTTTTGCTTTAGTTAGCGAAGCTGGCAGTGCAGTTTCATCTCATAGCGTTAAAGTGATTGTAGAACCGGTGACTGAACTCTAGTAGTAAGTTACAGCTGGAATAGGCTCATTGAATCAGTGGGTTCTGGTGAATCAACGCCAAAGTAAGGTCTATTGATTCAACGGGCTTCTTCTAGTTTGGGCTTACTACTGGATTATGTGACAAAATCTGAGGCTACTTCCTGGATAGTTTGTTTTCCTTTTCTGTTTGATGCTTATTTTTTTTTAAATGCAGCTTATCTTTTGCATTTGAACAGGTGAATAAGGAATGTGTGCGTGGTCTTTGGGCTGGGCAGCAGCAAGAATTGGTCTTTTTGCGCAATCGAAACCCTGAAAGAGGAAGCATCCAAAATGCGAAGCAAGCTTTGAGGAACATGATAAACTCATCATGTGATCAACCCATTGGATACCCAATTTATGTCTCTCCTCTGACTACTTCTTACTCCGATAGTCACGAGCAGCTCAGAGAGATTCTTGGAGGCGCCATTAGCTTGGGAAATATCAGAAACTTCATAGTATCTACGTGGCACAGGTGAGCTGTTTCCAGAGGTCATTCATGGACATAACTGGATTTTCTCATAACTATCTGAAAGAATATCTCATCTGAGGCCAGACCCACTCAGATGTCGCAGGCGCACTCACTCAAGGTGCCCACTCCTAGGGAGGCGCGGAGGTCGGCCACGCGCAGCCCCGCCTTCTCCGTTCTGGGCCCCTCACTTTGAAACCACCTTCCGAGTGAGCTGCGCCTTGCACCGTCCCTGCCTGCCTTCCGAAAGGCATTGAAAACCTTGCTATTCAGGGAGGCATATGGCGACCTAATTTAATTTAATTTAATTTTAATTTAATTTGATTTTTTTGTTGCTGTTGTTGTTTGCTTACTGCCCACTGATCCATCTTGTTGCATTGTTTTGGTCTGCTTTTTTATCATGCACACCGCCCAGAGTTCCATATTGGAAGATGGGTGGTATAAAAATGAAACAAATAAATAATAATACATAATAATAAATAAATTACTGATGTTTTTAAGCTTCCTTACTTTCCTTTATGTAACAAGTGTAGGGTACATAAGAACATAAGAAGAGCCATGCTGGATCAGGCCAAAGGCCCATCTAGTCCAGCTTCCTGTATCTCACAGTGGCCCCACCAGATGCTTTTGGAAGTGCATGAGACTAGAGATCTGTCTCCTGATACCACTCCCCTGCATCTGGCCCTTCCTGTATCTCACAGTGGCCCCACCAGATGCTTTTGGAAGCGCATGAGACTAGAGATCTGTCTCCTGATACCACTCCCCTGCATCTGGCCCTTGAAGTACCCTGGTTTTAAGCCTGGAGATTACACATCTCCATCATGGTTTGTAACCTGTGATGGACTTTTCCTCCAGGAATCTGTCCAATCCCCTTTTGAAGGCATCCAAGCCAGATGCCATCACCACATCCTGTGGCAGGGAGTTCCATAGACTTACAACGCGCTGGGTGAAAAAATATTTTCCTTTGTCTGTTCTTACTCTCCCAGCCCTCAATTTGAGTGCATGTCCCCTAGTTCTGGTATTTTGTGAGAGGGAAAAGAGCTTTCCTCTATCCACTTTACTCATGCCCTGCATTATTTTGTACATCTCAATCATATCCCCCCTCAGGCGCCTTTTTTCCAGACTAAAGAGCCCCAAATGTTTTAGCCTTTCCTCATAAGGGAGGTGTCCCAGCCCAGTAATCATTTTGGTTGCTCTCTTCTGCACCTTTTCCAGTTCCACTATGTCTTTCTTGAGATGCGGTGACCAGAATTGTACACAATACTCCAGATGCGGCCTTACTATTGTTTTGTATAATGGCATTATAATGTTGGCTGTTCTATTTTCAATCCCCTTTTTGATAATCCCTAGCATGGAATTGGCCTTCTTCACCGCTGCCACACATTGGGTAGACACCTTCATGGAGCTGTCCACCAACACACCATGATCTCTTTCCTGATCTGTCACGGATAACTCAGAGCCCATGAGTTGATAGATAAAGTTTTGATTTTTCGTCCCAATATGCATTACTTTACATTTGGCTACATTAAAACGCATTTTGCCATTTCTCAGCCCATTCCCCCAGTTTGGAGAGATCCTTCTGGAGCTCTTCACAATCTTCTCTGGTTTTTACCACACGGAAAAGTTTTGTGTCATCTGCAAACTTGGCCACCTCACTGCTTATCCCTGTCTCCAGGTCATTTATGAACAGATTGAAAAGCACCGGTCCCAGGACAGAGCCCTGGGGCACACCGCTTTTCACCTCTCTCCATTGTGAAAATTTCCCATTGACACCTACTCTTTGTTTCCTGGATCTCAACCAGTTCTCAATCCATAAGAGGACCTGCCCTCTTATCCCCTGACTGTGCAATTTTCTCAGCAGCCTCTGGTGAGGGACTGTGTCAAAGGCCTTTTGAAAATCCAGATAGACTATATCCACCGGTTCACCCAAATCTACATGCCTGCTGACCTTTTCAAAAATTTCTACAAGATTTGTCAGACAAGACTTACCCTTGCAGAAGCCATGCTGATTTTCTCTCAGCAAAGTTTGTTCTTTTATGTGTTTTAAGATTTTCTCTTGGATAGTTTCCAAGAGCTGCAAAATGCTGATTGTTCCCACAGGTCATGTGCCACTAATGTGCTGTGTAAAGTCAATTTATCATAACATTTACCAGTTTTTCTCAGTATCCCGTGAGGGTCTGGAACATGCTCACCTTGAACTACTTAAGTAGATTTCTTGAAATCAATGACAATTAAATTGAATTCATGAACAGCAACTTTCTAATTGTTTTCTAGTATACAATTCTTTTTTCCCCATTCTTTTGCAGCACTTTATGCTAATAGTTTAAAAATCCTTATAGTATTTACCACATATATCCAAATGGTTTCTTTATTGCATTTCAGATTTATAGCATTTCTGTGCTGATGTTCTGTAATGTTTATTTCATTATTGTCAGGTTATGCAACTTGCTGTCCATACAACAGCTGTGTAACTTGTACTTCAATATAACAGGAGTGGATTTTAGTAGAGTAGGGAAGCATTCAAAACACTGACCTCAGAACCCAAACCAAGTATTTTGAGATGTTTTTGGCCAGAATGGCTCTTTATGTACAGTTTAGAAGACTTCTTTCAGAAAAGGCGTCTCCTTCTCTTTGTTTATCTTCTTTGTGCTTCCATCATATTTAGATTAAGAAAAGGTTGTGGTGCTGGTTGCAACAGTGGAGGAAACATTGAAGACTCAGATGGTGGAGGAGGAACCTCCTGCATAAGTAACAGTGCAACTGCCAATGAGTCCCAGAGTAATGTATCTCAAGGAGGTGGTGGTGGTGGTGGTGGTGGTGGAGGAGGAGGAGGAGGAGGAGGAGGAGGAGGAGGAGGAGGAGGAGGAGGAAACGGAAACATGACAGTTGGGCTGGCGCCTGGAACAGGACTGCATCCAGTTACCTCTCACCCTGCCACTCTAGGTAAGCATGAACTAGTGCACCGGAGAGTGCATCTTTAAACACCTTAAATACCTCTGAATACGGGGAGGAACCCTATGGACCTTGGGTAGATGCAGTAGCCTAGGACTTTTTGTGATTCCTATGTCCATCCTAGACCCGCCCCCCCCAATCTGTTACCAAACACGGGTGGGTGGGTAAAAAGGCTATTTACACACCTGGGAACATTCACAAATAGCGATTTTTCCTTAAAAACAGGCATAGTCCCCATGCCATCCATTATCACCCCAAGGGAGCTTCACAAAACTGCAATGGGCACGTGATGGTTCGTTTTGCACATGGTGGTTAGTGAATGTTCTGTTGAATCTTGGGGACTGAAAATTGGCCTCTAGACTTCTGGAGTCTACACACTCTTAATCCGGAACTTATAGATTCCCCACCCTTGTCTTGCTGTTTGGTGCCCGGGTGGGGTCATCCAGCGAAGTTCAGTGTACATCTAGAAAACCTAGCCATCCTCTAAAAATTATTTATAAGAATATAATGAATAGAGTTTATCTAATTGCCTTCTTGTATCCAATCATATCTACTTGACAGCAAGCATATGGTCATTTTGTCCAGCATTTGCATTTTGTAGTTCCAGGGAAGGACTTGAGTTGCATGACTGCCACATCATGTTTTTTTATGTGGCCGCATCTTCATAGAGTTTTCTCCATGTCATAAGAAACAGATCTGTGGTTATATGGGAAAATGTTGCCTGAATGTCTTCTGCTGCTTCTAGAAAGCATTGAACAAATTTGAATTTAAATGAAAACCAGTGCAAATTCACTACATGAATTAGTGCCCACAGAGACAATGTAAATGAGGTAGTTTTCACCATGTTACAAATGAAGTGGAAGGTAGATTCAGACATTTGCCAGTCTCCCTGTATTCCAATATAATATGAAAGGTTGGGGTGTCTTCTCTTACTTCCAGAAGGCATTGGCTGAATCTGAATTTTCAACATAAGCAATTCTAAGTCATGTGAGGTTTTTTCAATTTTCCCACCAAGTTTTGATGTAGAAAGAGTGTCAAAAGCACAAAATGAATTCTGAAGTATCTGAGAAAAGCTTGCTTAACCTTTGCTCTTGTGGCCGTATATATTTCATTTTAGGCACCAGCCATAGTGCTCATTCTGTGCAGTCCAGCCTTGTCAGACTTTCCCCTGCTCGTGCCTCAGTTGCCAGCCAGTCATCCTATTGCTACAGCAGTCGTCATTCATCCCTCCGCACGTCTGCTACCGGCTTTGTGCCTTGCCGACGCTCTTCCACCAGCCAGCTCTCCCTGCGTAACCTCCCATCCTCCATCCAGTCACGTCTGTCCATGGTGAACCAAATGGAACCTGCTAGCCAGATGGCTGTTGTCAACGCGCAGCATGGCCTACCCTCTTCAAGCAGCTCCAGCCAAAGCATCCCAGCCTGCAAACAGCATGCCCTTGTGGGCTTTCTAGGGGCAGATGGAATGAATAATGTTACCGATACACAACTGGGCACAAATGTGAGCCCTGTAAGCCAGACGCAAACCAAAAGGGATGATGTTGTTTACAGAATCCAGGTGAATTAACCAGAAGAATAGGTTTGATTTTTTTTTTACCCTATTTGTCTTTATTTTTAATACCTGTTTTTTTTAGTAGCTGGTGATCTGTTCACTGTTGCTTCTAATGCACCATGATAAAGTGAAGCTGTGGATAATGTAGCAAATTATTTCTGGAGGTAAATTGAGTTTTAGGACTGACAATTTCCTATTTAATATAGAAAGGAAATTTGAGTAGAATATTTTTGTAAAAGTTTCCTGAGTTACAAAGGCACATTATGGTTCTTTTTCCAAACCCTTGGGTTAGAAAATAAATTTATACTGTACTCATAGTAAGCTGCATCTAACATACAGTAAATGACTGTGTCAGTGAATAATGCAAAATTACAGACTTATACACCCAGACAGTCGTGTTTATATATATAGACAAAAGGGCTTGGAATTTGGAAAATCAATGGGGGTGTATACTAAAGGGAAATATCAAGTTCCTCTTCTTTGTTCTGAAGTGCAATCTTAGGAGAAGAGTACAGTATATTTTTTGATTTAGTTGGTCAGGGAACGTGGCTTGGGCACCAGTGCTTCTCTAGATGTTGTCTGTGGAGACGCTCAGTCATCCAGGTAAGGTTATATGGGAGTTGAATCATGGCAATTGGAATGATTTTCTTGATCGAAACATTTTAATCCCACAAAGAAAAGAAGTCCAGTTGCCATGATTCAACTGCCAGATACTTTAGACGCTGTAGAACTAGATCTCCAGTTGTGCCTCACCGTCCTATCTAGGCAGGATGAGAGTTAGAACTAGTAACATCTGCTAATGCTCCCCTCCTCTTTGAGATGAATTGTTTCCCAGTAAAGGCTGTTCTTTCTGTTCTAGATCATGGATCCCAGCCAAGTACTGGAAGGGATAAATGTGTCCAAAAGAAAGGAGCTGCAGTGGCCAGATGAGACTATAAGGTTAAAAGCAGGGAGAAACAGCTGGAAAGACTGGAGTCCTCAGGAAGGCATGGAAGGCCATGTAAGTGCCACTTAAGGGATTAGCACATTTGTTCTAAACATTTTAAAGCTTCAACATATTCCCTACCACATGTTTGTGTTAAAGAATAAATCTGAGCAATAAGAAAAAACAAATTCAGTAATAAATATTTCCATTTTTATACGTGTTAAAATAAATTAATAAATGTAACACACAATCTGTGATTTACGATAAACATGGAGGGGGGAATATTCAATGTTTCTTTGTACACCGGAGGAGTGATATGAAGCTGCATCAGGCACTGTTGGAAAATCTTGTTGCGAACAACAAGAAGCTTCCAGCCCAGCAAAATGATCATCTTAATGACATAGCTTGTTTCACTGGCTGTGAATTATTCTTGTCTTAAGAAAAGTAGTAGCACAGCCACGCTGCTGAACACTGTTGAGATTAGCGTTTCAATAAAGTTTACACAACAGCTCCCAGCTGTCTGTCGTCAGCAGTAACAAATATAAAAGTTTATAAAAGGGCTAAAAGGATTAAAAAGTTAAAGGGTGTTTAAAAGATTGTAAAAAGGGAGTGGAGCACAGCACCAACGCTGTTAGTGACCGGAATAAAGATCTCTACTCTACTCTACTCTACTCTACTCTACTCTACTTTCCAACTGAAGGTATAGGCTCTAGTCTAGGAACTGGCATGCCAGATTTAAAATACAGAGAGAAAACTTTATAGCCTGTTCAAGCATAGCAGAATACAGCCTCACATTTTCCTGATGTTGCTACAGTACATTACGCCTGGAATTTGGAGGTTCTTCCCCCCCACACCAAATAGGGCTCCCAGGACTCACCAGGAATTCTGCTAGCAGTAGCCAAAATATCGAAGACCTCACAGATATTTCAGCACGTATGCCTATGGCCTGACAAGTCTCTCTCTACAGTGGCAGTTATTAGCCTAAAAATTGTTTGTTTGTTTGTTTACTGGACTTCTATACCACCCATCTAGCAAACAGCTACTCTGGACCATGTACATAAAGCAATCATGAAAAGGAAGAAAGTAGATAGGACTGGCTGAACGGCAAGGAATTGGGGGAGCCGGTAGTCTCTTTGCTCATTAGGCATTGTACAACATGACTCTCAAAAAACTACCGGTCACTTTATCCCTTCCAGCTCCATCCACTTTCTTCCTCTCCTGGCTAATGGTTGTCACTGCAAAGAAGGATTTGCGAGACCGGGGGGCAGGGTCTGATTGTGGAAATTCCTGGTGAATTCTAGCACATGTAGTAAAATCAACCCCCAAATCCCATGCCTAATTCTATTCCTTTGTCATTCTTCACTATTGGCTATGCTAGCTAGGGCTGGTAAGAACTAAATTGCAACACCATCTGGAAAGTTACCAGTTCCCTAGACCTAAAAATAGAAAACTAGGGCTCAGTTGTCTGGTTGGAAATGTTATCTTTTCATAAAACAATGCAGAATTTCAGAATGATGAGAGTTGTAACTGTTATTTGTTTCACTGCCCACTAGGTGATTCACCGTTGGGTGCCTTGCAGCAGAGATCCAGGAAGTCGATCTCACATAGACAAAACCATCCTGCTAGTCCAGATTGAAGACAAATATATTGCTGTGATTGAAACTGGAGTCCTAGAACTTGGGGCTGAAGTATGACCTATTTCAGGCAGATAACTTCTTGATGGCCCTCTCCTCCAAAAATTGTTTAGAAATGAAATGGGAACTCAAGAAGATGCTCTCTCAAGTAATAGGAAAAGACTTGAAATCCAAGTGGGTTGCTGCGTCCACCTCTGATTCCTCCCCAAAATAAAGGGGGACACACACACAACTTTTTCGTATTTTTTAAGTTAGCTGCTGAAGAAAATATTGTGCATGAAGGGTAAACATATTTTATCTTTTTTATACTTTATTTTACGCATTGCAATGCTTTAAAGGAATCCCATATATTCCCATCTTAAAATAGGAACATTTTTTTCTGATTCATTGTTGTTAAAATAATGCAGATTCCGTTTGGTTTTTTTTAAAAAAGCACCTTGAGTTGCATCCAAATTTTGAGTTCAGTGGAAAACAAAATTGAGGATTTATTCATAGCAAGAGTGACCAGACAGATTCTTATTCCTTGTGAATGAAAAATTTCAATGAAAAAAACTGCACTAATATTTTTATGGCAATGCACTAAAAAAAAAATCTGAGATTGCTCAGACCATTTATTTATATATATATTATATGTATATAAATATATAAAAAGAAGAAAATACCATTATTTAAATTGCCTTTGGGATTAACCCCCTTCAGCTCCGTGTTCATATTGTTGATAGGGACTGTGCCATTGATCCGTGGGGTGTTTTTTTTTTTTTTTGCTCATTATCTTAGATTCACAATGTATTTATGCTCTCCCTTTCCCAACAAGTGATGGATAATCAGTAACTGTAGAATAAAACACCAGACGTTTTTGCTCTTGGTGAAATCAGCTGATGCTGCAGATTTTCAGCAATTTCACTTTTTTTATGTAGACCCAGTCATACAATTGTGCATCTTCTTGCTCTCTATTGGGTTGCTTTCCAGTTTAGAACCAAGTAAAACAGGCTGTCAACGTCCTTTGGAAGAAGCTTGGTTTTTAGAGAGAAACCGGGTGAGGTCTAAAGTTTTTAAGTGGAATTGTGACTTGTCATTGTGTGTTGGGACTTCTTCCCTATATTCGAAGTCAGGTGAAGCAACTTGACTTTTTTTTTTCTTTAAATTAAAGGACAATAGAAGAGGCACCACCTGACTGTCATTACTTGTACCATTTCACCTTTTTTAGCTCCCTTTGGTCTTCATTATTCTTTTCTGTGACTTGAATTTTATTTTCAGTGGTTATCTATGATATAATAACTGTACTTTTGAGTATAACTGTGAAACTGATTTATGTTGCATATCTTAGGTTTTACTGGGTTTGGGTTTGGGTTTGTTTTTGTGTGGGGTTTTTTTTTAAGTGTGTGTTTTCAGGGAAACAAGATACTCGAACAGCATTGGGGTGAGGAGGAGAAGCGGCCGCTTTTTATCTTGCCGCTTTGATGACTTGCTTGCAGCTTTCATGAAAAGTTGTCTGTGTAGTGGTGGCTTCTTGTGTGTAATCTGGAACTCTTGTTGCGCTTAATAGGAAGATTAACACAGTCTGCTACTGAAGCTTTTAGAAGCAGCCATCTTCTCTTCTCTTTAAATTTTCCAATGTTCAAAGGCTTCATGGGTGATGTCACAAGGGAGGGGCTTGAGCAAAAACAACATCATTGCATACCTAAGTAAAGAACTAAAGTTTTTTCTGATCTGAAAAGTTTGGAAGTTAATGGCCTAACACAGGTAGTTCAATGTCAACACACACAAACACACAAATACTTTATCCTATGTAAGCTGTCCATAAAGTTGAACTTTTATTTCTCAGTGGTGTGGATTTCACTGTTACAGCCAAGCTCTCGTTAGGTGTGTGAAATCCAAAGACTCAGTTTCAGAGAAACGTGTGCATACACAGAAATGTAAGAAAACCCTTAATAATATTGTGCAGTTTTGCTAGCCTACTTCCTACAAACATGAATTACCTCAGGAATGTCAGGATGTGTTTAGTACCTCAGCCTCTTGACATTTTCATTACCATACAAGCATGAGTGAAACCATTTAATGTGTTTTGATAGGTCGTTCTTGGCTCCCTTCTCAACTGGCAGTTGTAAATGTATTTGTCATTCCCATCTTAAGTTTGACAAGGATCGTAAAAGAGGGACAACCAACATTTCAGAAAATGAGCAATTTCTCATAGAATTACATCTGTCAGTAAAAAGTGTCAGCTTCAATGAGGCAACAGCATGAGTAAAATGATCTCTGAGAATCTAGTTTTCTCATTTTTAACAGCTGGTTGACAATAAATACCCTACAAATCTGTTGATTATATTGTATTAGACATTACTTACCCAATCAGAGACTAAATGACTAATTTTAAGTCCTTAATATGCTCCTATTTGGATATATTTCAAATTTAGTTCTTGGTGAACGTGGTTTCACCTACACCAGCATCAGTTATAAATCTTATCTACTTAGAAGTGATTATGTTGCAAAAAGATTTGCAACCTCAGTTTCACCCTCAGGGTTCTTAACTTGCCTAGGATTTGGAGATCTGATTGAGATTCTTTCATCTTAACATATGACCACCTATTGAGTATATAGGGAATTTTACACAAAACACATCTATGTTACTCTTTCCTCACGGTTTTAGGAGAACTTGTAAACCAAAAGATTAAACTTCTATCTAGTTGTCATTATGTGGAGGTATAAGGAAACGCAACCGTTCCATGGTTTTATTATCATCCCTCCAGCAAGATGGGCAAATGTTTCTTGAATTCTAATAGCTTTTCAAAACATTTTACCATTCATCATTAAATATTCCATGTGGATTGTGGTCTACTAATATAAATTTCTCTGTGCTTAAGGCAAACTTTGGTAATCTATATCCAGCAACTCTTTATGCAGAATCATTTTTCTATAGTTAATCTTTATATATCTACATCTCATAAGATGACTATACAATGAGGGGAATATTTAAAAAGAAAATAATACTTCCCCAGTTTACAATCCTGGGAACTTAAAGCAGGAACTTCCCTTACCTCATTTTGAATGGATTTGTATTTCTAAAAAGACACAAAAGTCTATACATACCAAATAGCAGAGTAGTGGATTTATAGCCTTTCCTGTGAAGTGGGGAATAGTCTTGAGATGTATTGGTTTTTTTAATTGCAATAGTGCACCTGATGTTTCTGATTTTAATTCTATTGTGACTTTTCCTCCCAGCTGTGTAGCTGGGGAGCTGACAGTTGCAAAACTTTTGTGAAGAAGCTGAAGAGATGTACCTGTGGAATGATACAGCAGAGGCCCTTGATAACATTCCTTTTTGCCCAAACAGGGAGTGAAATTCCTAAGTATAAGACCATATAAGTCCTGTTTGGAGAAACTTATTTTAAAAAGACTTTCAGAGTGTATATATAAATGCTTCATATTAGGTATGGGGTTAAACCACCATGGTATTATATACCTGATTTTATTAAGGGATTTTTTTACCTATTATATAGGTTTCTACTTGTCTGGCCTTACTTGGTGTTTGATAATCTGATGCCCCTTACTCTGTGATGCTAGACAGTATAAGAAAATATAGCGGTATTTAATATGTGCCTTAGTAAAATTATGGTGGGTACATAACACCTTGGTGGGAGCTACTGCTCTTCAATAGTTTTCACCCATTTTAAAAAGTCTGTATTTAAGATGGCTGCTCCAAAAGGCTTCAGAGATGTACTGCACCATTCATAGGCAAGTAGTTCTTACATCCCATTTAGATGTTTCGAGTGTACAGACCACTCAATAAAGTCATTTACCTTATGACTTCCAGCAGATGGAAATTACATAACTTGAAGGTTCAATTTGTATCTTTATGAAACTTAGCCTGACATTGAACTGCAAATAAATAAATAGAGGGAATAGAGTAAAAATACAGCAAGTTGGAAAATGGAATATATGTACCAGCATAACCAGCATATGGAGATCTTGCTAGAACAGGAGTATGTGTACTCTGTGTGTGTGTGTGTGTGTGTGTGTGTGTGTGTGTGTGTGTGTGTGTGTGTGTGTGTGTGTGTGTGTCTGCGTGTGTGTATGTGTGTCTGTGCGTGTGTGTTGTTGGAAACAGCCTGTAAATATTGTAGCTCTTAAAATGGGGAGAAATGAGGGGCTATGTTTGCAACATGTTGCATTGATGAAGACAGTATTGATAGTACACAAATTGATAGTGAAGAACATTGAAAATAAAAAATATCATTTTCTTCCTGTGTCCTTTATTTTTGCTTTTATTTTATTTTTGTCTTAAATTAATACATACATGTATATTCACAAACTAGACCAACTGAAAACATGGCTGCATTGATACATCCGAATTGTACAACACTAAAACTAGGGGGCACTCCATGAAACTTTTGGGTGCTAGATCTCAAACAGATAAGAGGAAGTACTTTTTCACCCAGAGGATCACTGGTCTATGGAATTCCCTGCCAGAAGTAGTGACAGCTAAAGCCTTCACAGCTTTAATAAAGGATTAGATAAGTTCATGGAGAACAAGGGCATAATGGTTATGATTATGGATGCCTAAGGACTACCTCCAGGTTGGAGAGATGGGCAGGATATCCCTCAGTAGTCAGTACCATTTGCAGGGAATCATAAGCAGGTGAAGACATCCACTTGGGAGTACCCTGAAGCAAATGGTGAGCCACTGTGTGAGACAGAATGCTGGACTGGATGGCCTGTGGCCTGTTTCAGCAAGGCTGTTCTTATGTTCTTATCCTTATACCTTAATATCTACCCCAAATAAGCATAATAAAGCCTGACCTTCAATTTCCTAAAAAGAAAGAAAAAGCTGCTTAGTTTGAACTAAGCCTGTTAAACACAATGAGATCCCCCCCATATACAGTTTAGGTGAACAGAAAAAGTAAACCTGCTTTTTCTAACAGTTGGCACTATCAAAATCTTGCACTTCATTCCAATTCTTTCACGCAACATGTGGTGTGCTATGTACGAAGTGGGAGAGCTGGTGGAACTATGCATGCAGGTGACATGAAAGTTATGTTGCAAGAAGTGCTCATATTTATGAGTGAGAATGAAGGTTTTGATCTATCATCACAATTTCCTCACTTTTGGAGGATTATAGCTTCAATCATAACTCCTCCTTAAATGAAAAAGCATCAGAATTTCCCCAGGTGTTGGGGCATACAAACCCATAGATGTCTGTGCTGGAAATATAAAGTGGTCATGAATTATAGTAACTTAGGGTCCTAAAATATCACAGGATTCAGTTTAGGAGAACAGCATCAATAAATAAGAATCATTAATATTTATTTGTTTATTAGATTTTTATACTGTGCCATCTAGCTCAAAGGCTACTCTGGATGGGTTACAACATTAAAGAAAAATACATAGATTAAAAATAAACAAAAATAAATATAAATTTATATGGGACTATAAAGCATAAACAGAAACGACAATAATATACACCAAAATGGAAGTAAACTAGCAAAATAAATGGGGGGGGGAATCAATCTCAAAACAATTATGTCCCCTGCTGCACACACACACACACACACACACACACACACACACACACACACACACACACACACACACACACACACACACACACCTTTGTTTTTATGGGGGGGGCATTGAAATCATTATATGGTGAGGGAATAGAGCTGCAGTTTGTCAATATTTTTAATTACCTGCCCATACAGTCACTGTCATCCTCTAATGTTGCCTTCTAAAAGATGTTATCTTTAGCTCTGTGTTTAAACCAATGGTTCATTATTATGAGTCATGGCTGCTTCTAGTGTATGGCGACCCCACAAACTACTGGTCTCCAGAATATCCTGTCCTCATTATGTCTTTCCTCTTGCAAACACAAAAATGTGGCTTTCTGGAATTAATAACTGCTTTTTGGTCTGTAATCAGCTCTGACAATTCACCCTCTTGCTTTTATTACCAGATATTTTTTTCTGGTGGAATGCTGCCATAATAAAGAGCTAAAACGGGGTAGTAAATATAGTACTACTTGGCACTTATGAAAGGAACATGAACTATACACTGTACTTACACCAAGAGAATCAGCCTTCTATGGCTCTTTGGAAACTCAGATGTTTTCTAGCAGCTTCTACAGAAGAACCTTGATGTGGTGATGATGAGGACTTATCCTGGAATCCTCTGCATAGATCGTGTAATGTGACAAAGACTCTGCAGAGTCCAGGCATCCAAAAGAGACTAGCTGTTCATTATCTTTGTAATGTTCACAGGTAAGCTAACACTATTAATTCCATGTTGCAAAAATGTGTGCTGAATAATGGCTTAACTATAGATATCAGTGAAGTTGGGAGCAAGATTTAAGTTTTGAGCTAGGGACTTCCCAAATTCACACACTTACCCGCTAATTAGCTGTTAAATACAGAAAAGATTCCCAGTTTCTCACATATCATGGACATAGCTTTTTTTTAATGGGCATCTTGTAAAATGGGAAATGTTTAAGGATACTGTAATACGCACCGCTGATGCAAAATGTGGGTTTACTTAGTGCTGCTATGAGTGTTGTACAGTTACTTGTGGATTCTGCATTCTCCAGTTTGCACATTTGGGCACTAACCAATGTGTTAGAAATGGCATGCTGTTCTGTCCATGATCAGCAAAGGCCTCAAATAGTGTTGAATTCTTGCATGCAGAACAGAACAGCCCCTTTTTCAAAATGAACAGTAAAGCAATCTCTATAATGATTCAACAACATTTACATCAAGGGCTGGGATCTGAGTGTTGTCTCTTTTTCTAGATTCTACCTTGCTTCTGCCATTGACAAAAGTAGTCAGGCATGATGTAATAAATGATCCAACATCTGGTATGGACAAGTTTTATCTTATATATTTGTGGGGCAAATAAAGAGTATTGGGTACACAGAGAAGACTCGTGTACTTTGTCCGCCTTGGGGAGTGCCAGTTTCACATTTTTGATGTTTCTGGCACGCCAAAAGCCTCAAGAAACCCTTAAAAATGACTCCCAAAAGGCAATGGCAAGACAGCAAGGAATCGATCCACTACAAAAGCAGTCATGAAAACATGAAAAAGAAATAATAAACTACCAAAATATCCACCTTGGATTAAATAAATATCTTAAATTAAGATATTTTTAAAAATCAGTCAAACAGGGAAAACATACATTTTTCTCTCTCTCTGTCTGTCTGTCTGTCTCTGTCTCTGTCTCTCTCTCTCTCTCTCTCTCTCTCTCTCACACACACACACACACACACACACACACACACACACACACACACACACACACACACACACACACACACACACACACACACACACACACACACACAGAGAGAGAGAGGAGAGAGAGAGGGAGGGAGGAAGGAAAATGGCACAATATTTTTTAAAATTCCCCTCATTGCCCCCAAATTAAGAAAAGCCAACAAGTAAATAAGGCTTCCTCAAACCAAAAGTACTAGAAATCCCCCACATACACACACACACTACCGTACTTGGTGTCTTTTTTTCTTGGAGTCCTCCAACAGGCTCATCAGCCTGAGCAGCAACAGTCTTGGAAAAAAACACAAGGATGCCTAGCTGCTGCAAAAATAATCCATCAGAAACAATCCAGAAAATCTGCGCTCCTGGATGTTTTGATTGGTGTCTGACAATAACTGTTTCAAAGACACACCACTGTGTCTTTGAAATAATCCTTGCAATGTTACTGGATATTATTTTAATCTGGTGACGTGATACGCCAAGGGTATGAGCAAGGTTCCCTTTTGTAACACTTAGTTAGGCCCACGCTCAGCCTCCCTTAGGCCATGAATCCTCCTAATCCAGCCTTTCTCCAGATGAACACAATTTAGGTGCCTGTTTTGCAGATGGAACTATAAGAATGAAGACTTCTAGGATTTGGAGGCACCCCCACCCCACCCCCCAAAATGTACACCTTTCTATGCTATTAAAAAAGATACTGTAGAATTGCAAAGTATGACCAAAATGATTGAATGGCTGGAGTAGCTCACCTATAGCGAACGACTATGGTATTTTGAGAGAGGTGTATGTGTGTGTGTGTGTGTGGGGGGTTAACAGGAGACATAAAGGTTTATGAAGCCATGCATAGAGAATGTGGATGAAAAGATTGTCCTTCATATCATTAAAGTTTGACGTCATCCAGTGTAGCTGAAAGTTGGAAAACACAAGACAGATGCGTAATCAAATTATAACCAGGAATGAGATTTTGGAAAGTTTTAAAAATGGGATTTCCATTCCTAGAATGTGCCCAGAATCCTCTGGGCAGGATTCTGGGACTAGGAGTCGAAAACCCCTGTTTTGGAGCAAGCCCCTTCTACCTCCATACCTCTGATTTATGTGGACCCTATGTATCAGTGACCTTCAAAGTGTCCTGTCATTAACAGCCCTGCTCAGATCTTCCAACTTGAATCAAACCACCCCGTATTTGGCCTTTATCTTTTCCTGCTGTCTTCAACTTTTCACAGCATTATTGCCTTGTCTTCTCATGATGTTTCCAAGCATAACAGCTTCATTTTTGCTTTTAGAGGGCTCTGAGACTTGATTTGCTCTGTGTGACCCACCTATTCATCTTTCTGGCAGTCCAAGATATCTGCAGAACATTCCTCCAGCACAATATTTTAAACAAATCAATCTTATTGGGGAGAGTCATAGTGTGGATTTTTTTCTACCTCTTCCTTGTGGGCAAGGAGGTATCTTGTTGGCAAAATAATTAGCTTAAAGCTAAAATGAACTAAAATACTAAAATGTACTGCAGAAAACTAGATCTGGTTAGAAATTATCTTGAGTACTATGTCCAGTTCTGGACATCACACTTCAAGAAGGATGCTGACAAATTGAAACAAGTTCAGAGGAGGACAACAAGGATGATTAGGGGACTGGAAACCAAAGTCTTATGAGGAACAATGGAAAGACCTGGGTATGTTTAGTCTTGAGAAAAAGAAACTGAGGAGAGATATGATGGGAGATATGATGGCATGGGCAGGATCTGTTCTTAATCAACCCAGAATTTAGGACACGCATCCTATGATTTGTGTTCCTGCCTTGAGCAGGGCATTGGACTTGATGGCCATGTAGTCCTCGTCCAACTTCATGATTCTATATTCATTTCCAATATGACAGAACACATTGTGGCTTTAAAATATACTGTATATTATTACGACCACTGTATTTTTTTCTTTTTTAAAAAAATCACCTATTTCTCTTTCCACTCTGTATTTTTTTAATAGCACAGGCCTTATTTCCAGAATAATTGTGAAACCCCAGCAGATGGCAGTAACAATTCAGCCCTGCTAATTCTGCAGTTCTAATTGTACATCTCCCTTGGCATAGGGAACTAATTTCAAATTAAAGTGTGTACAGTATTGCACAAGGTTCTTGATTCTTAAGGTATATTTGAGAGCAAGTGACATTTCGGATCTGCTTTGTTTGCTCAAAGACAGAGAAGGAAGCTCTCAGGATCCTAGTCAAAGTGACTCATATTTCTTTTCTGGCCATAAAGGTAAATTCCCTTGATGTTCTGTGTATTGATTCCCAATTTGTCCTTGTACTGAATTGCTGGGTGTACCAGAAGTTCATTGTCTGAAATATGAGTGGGTGGATCATTCACTTACAATATTCCAATGGATGGAAGAAATCTTGTACAGACCAGCCAGTCAGCCAGTTGAAACAGGCCATTTCCACTTGTATTGTTTACCTCAAAGACCTAACACCAAAACCATATTTAAGCAGGTACACACCCAAAGTGAGAGTGTGGTGGTGGAGAAAGTGCTGCATGTCTGGGACCCTTTTGCCTAGCTTACTGCCCTTGGAAGAGAAAACTACTGGAAACATAGGAAGCTGCCGGATACTGCCTTGGCTCCTCGGTCCTTCTAGCGCAGGCATGTCCAAACTTCGGCCCTCCAGATGTTTTGGACCACAGCTCCCACAGTCCTTTGTCATTGGCAATACAGGCTTGGAATTCTGGGAGTTGTGGTCCAAAACATCAGGAGGGCCGAAGTTTGGACATGCCTGTTTTAGCGCCATGTCCTATCAACTCTCACGGGCACCTCTTCTCCAGAGTTTCATGCAGGGTCCTTTCCTAGGCTCCCAAGTGGCCTTTCTCATAAGCACTAACTTAGCCTGACTCTGTTTCATTTGCCAAACCAGACGAAATTAGGGTGCTTGAAATGTTACGTGTGGTATCCCATGAAGAATGCTAGTCCGTTTCTGCTGGTTTCCGTGTGTCAAACAGTGGGGAGTGAGCAGTGTGTTTACCTCAGAGAGCAAACTGTATTACGCTTGTCCTTGCTTCAGGAAGAGAATGTTTGTGTCAGTCGGCTTCTGATACAAATGTTATCTGGATGATGGACACCAGGAGTGGCAGTGAGCTGTGCCTGGGCTCAAGTTTTTTTCAGATCTTGGAGACATGTTCTTTTGGACACCCAACTACCATAACCCCCGCCCTGCCCCCATGGCATATACATTTGAATTCAGAGATGGCTGCTGGAGTGTAACATTTTGCTGGGGACCAGCAACCTCCAGATTATTCCTCATGCCCCTTGACTACCTGCCGGGTTGCTAAGGGCACAGCAGTACTGAACCATCCTGCGGAAGGTCAGGGAGGGTGAAGGCTTTTTCTCTACCTCCTCTTGTTGGTGTTAACGCTGTGTTGCCCTGCCCTGTCCCCTCATCTCCCTTTATCTCTACTCACTTAGAACTCCTGTGGCAAAATGAAGCCCTAATTTCCCATCTGGGAAGTTGATTTTTATGCTGAATGTTTTCTGCAAAAAAAGTGTTCTGCTTATATACCTCCCCATACCACTTTAAGTAGTCTCTGGGCGGTTTACAGTTTCATTACAGTATGCAGGCTACACATCCAACCCCCCAGCAAGCTGGGTACTCATTTTACCGACCTCGGAAGGATGGAAGGCTGAGTGAACCATGAGCCTGCTACCTGGGATTGAACCCCAGGTCGTGAGCACAGTTTTACCTGAAGTACAGGCATTTAGCCACTGCGCCACGAGGCTCATAGTTTTCAATAACTTAGAAACAAAGATCCATGTTTGCCTCCATGGGCTAGCTAGGCCTTGCAACAGTTGCCATTCTCTTTGTGATCTCCAGTGAAAGCATCCAGGTATCTTTAAATGTAGAGGCGGTGGCATTAGGGATGAAAGATTAAGCTCCTTGTGTTGAGTAAGTGAATCGTGTCTAAGGTTTCATAGCAACCTCAAGTAGAACTTTGCTATGACAGTAGGAAGTTCCACCCAGTGTGGGAATAAGAAATTCTAGCTCAGGGTAACCGCTGATGGGGTCATAAAGTCTATTTAAGAAGAGCTTTCTCAGCTGAAGTGAACCACTCCTGTCACCTGCTTCCTTTTTGTCCTTCCTTTCATCCCAGGAGCAACTTCCCCATTTGTGAACAAGGGCAGTCCTGTGGTTCTCAAGCTGGCATCCACATTTTATGTGGGTTGAGACAAACAGCAGAGAAGATGCAGGTAAACAGAGAGAACAGTTTGCTTTGCACAAGCTTGTTATGCTGTTAGGATAAAATCCATAATCTGTGTTAAAACAGATGGCGACCTCTGTTTCATCAAGTAGTTGACTGGCAGCGAGGACTGCGTTTTCTTTTCCCACAAAGGCCTCTGGAACTTGCTTGGTGGTGAACCTTTGGCACTCTGGATGTTTTGGACCACAACCCCCAGAAATCCAGGCCTGAATTGCCAATGACAAAGGACTGTGGGGGTTGTGGTCCAAAACATCTGGAGTGCCAAAGGTTTGCTGCTGCTATTATTTATTTATTTATTTATTTATTTATTTATTTATTTATTTATTTATTTATTTATTTATTTTTAACATTCCGTTCCGTTCATTTTATTGCAAGTTATATACCACCCCATACTGCAACACACTCCTTGAGTGGTTTCCACTACAGCCAAGCATACAAACAAAGAATAAATACAAAGCAACGTAATGAGCTATAAACAACTTCAAGAGACCTACAGATATTAGTTTCAGGTGTATAGGCACTAAAGAGTATTGCCTTCCATTTTAGGACCCCAACAGTGGCACTGCAGTACCAATCTCGTTGGCCCTAGGTTTCACGACTAGTGGAAATTAAATGCCATCTTGAGATGCAAAGTAGATAGTGGCTGCATTCAAGGCATTGAGCAGGATCCTGTTTACAATCATGGGGCATAGTGTCCAGTCATCATAGTACTCTGAAAGGTCTCTGACCTGCTCTGACACAAGTTGGAGATCCAGTATTGCAGCTAATGGTTGCATGCTTGTACCTGGGCAAGATGCATGCTTATATCTACAGGTAAGAGGCATTCCTTGCCTGTGGATTAGGGACATCCCTCTCCTTTGGAGGGGGTAACTTTTAGCGAAGGATGAGGCTCGCAGGTTGGGAGTTTTGCTGGACCCAGAGCTAGCCATGGAGTCCTGGGTGATGTTTGTGGTTCTATAAAAGTCAAATAAATAAAGAAATAAATAAAACATTTCCATCTCAGGTGGAGCCCCCACTCTCCTGGCCTGCTCCTCCCAGGTGCAAACTATCAGGGCTATGTCTCAAAAGGGCAGTTGAAACCACTATCCCCTATTTTCCAGTTTCTTGACAGCTGGTCTGTGCTAAGGAAAATTTTATGTAGCAGATAACACTCTTTTTGTACTGGTCCGCATGTATCCATGGAAGCAAAGCCACAGAGCTCTAGGTGCTGTTTGTACGCCTAGAACATATTTGTGGCTGCTAGTTTCTCTTTTGGGTGAGGGAAACGTTTGCAGCTTATGTCGAAGTATCTTGCAGTAACAGGTTTTTCCAGGCCATGATCCAGACTGTTCTGTAAGATAAGGGCAGGTAGCCTGTTTATGGAGTTTGGCTTTAGCAGCTTGTTTGATGAGTTTGAAAACCATCAGCTGCTAGTTTTCATACGTGGCTTCAGAGGTGCGAGAGCTGGAGCAGCTTCATTGCATTACTCAGATGATGTCAGATGTCCGGAAAAGATGGGAAAATGCCATAAGACCACCAACCCCAGTGTACTGTAAGTGTTAACCCAGCTTTCCCATGAAAACATGGGAAAGATGTGCAGCTTGGGCTTCTCCAAGATAACACATGCTTTATGGCCTTCCCGGTCTCCTCCAAAGCTGCTGTAGCTTCCAGCTATAGGGGAAATGCCAAGACTCAGCCCTCTAAAATCAGATACATTTGTGTTGAAACTGTACAGGCCCCATTTGTAAACACAAACATAGCTTACTTTGTTAGAACAGGAGCAGATTGTGGTACTGACCACGGATTGTTAATGTAAAAAATTAGAATAAAATTGGGAGGAAAACAGCCCACACTAAATCCTGGTGCCAAAATATAATTTAAATACCAGTTCTGATGAATGTAAACTCCACACGAAGAACAGATTTGCATTATTAAAGTAAATGGACTGTAAACCAGAAGAACTGTAGATTGAAACCAGAGATATTGCCTGGAATCCTATTGCAAAAATTTATGTCCCTGCAAGCTGATCATGTCATGAGCCATAGCTTTTATCACTCATTAAAAAGTTTCCTATTCTTCCCTGCCCCCAGTTTCCAAGGTTCTTTATGGATCCCTTTTGACCTATGGAAACCTTGCAAAGCTTTGGGGTGGTGGTGGTGGTGGTGGGAAGCCTTTAATACCTGAAAACAGCTGTCAATGGACCTGATTCCAGCAACAGGGCTGTGGGTGGTGATTTTTAGGCATTAAAACCCCAAACAAACACCTTGAGGTTCTCAAAAGTTGGGTACAAAGAAACAAACAACAACATCTATTCTAAAAAAGTTCCAAAGAATGAAATGGACATTTAAATCTTGATTGGGGAGCTGAAAGATCAGCAGAGGAATAGATAATCTGTCCAGGATAGAATACAGAGAAGGAGCAAACAATGTACTGAAGGCCTACACAGAATGCTTGGATGAGCAGCGAAACGTTTCGATCTCTCAAGAAAAGTCCAGTTGCCATGACTCAACTTCCAGTTAAACTCATCCAGATGGCTGATAATCTTCACAGACATACCTATACAGAAGAGATGCAAGGATATTCCATTGAAAAAGGACCCTGTGATGTATAATCTGCATGTTTAGAAATTGAAGAGAAAGCTGCTCCCATTTTGCCATATAGGGTCCTTATTCTTACTGGGCAGAGGCTGTGCCACATCAGTTTGCAGGTGTTGACGGTTATGAGTTATTCCATGGCCAGCCTAACAAAGAATGGGGTGAAGAAAGCAAGTGATGTGTTTTGCTTTACTAAAACTTCTAAAGGATATTCTTGCTTGTTATAGAAGATGCTTTTGGTGTCTTTCTGCCCCTGGCCCGCTCCCTTCCTGTCTTGATAAATCAGGCTGACTTGCCTGTCAGCAGTCTCCAAAGACCGCACACCAGTTACTCAAGTCTGTGCACTACCACTGAAGATTGCAAAATGTTTTTCAGATAGCATGAAATACTGCTTTTGCCACTTCCTTCCTTGTCTTGTATTCCCCGATGAACGACAGCCGCGATAAAAGCTCTTGCAACATCAGGTGAAGTACTTGAAATGCTGCACTGTTCAGGGCGTTGAGCACACAGCTCCAGCAAAGGGAGAGCTCACATCTTAGCTGGAAACACTTATTTGACTTACATAACCTGCTTGAAATCGAGACTGGTGCTGCCATTAGGTAGAGTGGAGTGATCAGGTCCCCACTCTGAGGGGCTAATGTCTGATCTTACCCAGCATCCCCTGGGGACCACCAGATCTCAGGCAAGTGGTGGGTCAGGTTATCCTGCCCTGGGGAAAGAGACAGGCAGAGTCAGTGAGAATGATTACCAGGGGATTAAGGTGGGAATCGGGCTGAAGAGAATAAAGCCAGGGGAGACAAAGAGAAGGGGAGACTGGGAAAGGGATGGAGGAGAATAATATAGGAGATTGTCCAGAGGGTGCATTAAGCATTATGGAACGGTATATAAGCATCACACTTTGCTTTGTTTGTCCCTAACCCAGATTCTGTAAAAATTGAGCTGTTTCTCCTTTCCAGTCTGGAACCCCTGACCTGACTCATTGGACAGAATTTTGTGTGATCTGATCAGCATACTGAAAGTTAAAAATAAAACATTTGATTAGCAATTTCAGTGTTGATTATGGGCTGAGGAGTAGTTGCCCAGGGCCACTGCCCTGGCATGTGGCAGTGGTGCTGGTGTTCACAGTGCCTCTGCAAGGGCAACCGGCCGGCCAAAGCCCGGCCCGGCCCGGCCTGAGCCGCCCCCTCCCCCTCCCCCCCTCTCACCTCACCTCACCATTCATTGTTTACTTCATGATTATTGTGTTTTTACTGTCAGAAATGGGGCGAGGTGTTCCCGAGATTTTGTACTTCAGCTACTGTCAAAATAATATGACTGGTTCCGAGTATACTCTAGACTACATCCAGGTCATCTCAGCTAAACATTAGTCTTCGTTTCCTTCTCAGTCTTCTGCTGCCTCACCTTGGTCCTTTCTTCAGAACCCCGTTGCCCAAACCATTCATCTCTCTCGTTCTGATCAAATTCAACCCCCCTTCCTGGTTTGTTCTCTACTCTTGAATCAAGCACAAGCTCCTTATCCCTACTTCCAAAGCCTTCTTTGGGCTAATTGGCTCTCCACCCATGAATCCTCCTTTTGCCTTACCTTGATGCATCTTGCCTCAGACCTTCCAGTTTTGACACTGTCAACCATCAATCAGAAGGTCTCCTGCTCAACAGAAGGAAACATTGCAAGCAACCTTATGTAGAGTTGGTCCATGCACCCATTTAGCCTGTGATTCTCAGCTCTGGCCAGCAACAGGGTTTTGGGGCTTATTCTGTGGTACCCTATCCTGAAGATCCATGGCCTGCCATGGTGGTCTCCTAGACAAGGAGTAAAGCAGGCCCCACACAACTCCCAAAACCTGAAAATAATTGGTGTGTTCAAAGTGTGATGGTTTCCTCCCAAACAATCTCCCCTTGTTACCCCATATGCTTCAATGTACCCAACAGAGTGGTATCACCTCTTACTTCTAGTGTCTCCCCAGACATACCATTTTTGTGTTGAGCCTTTGGCTCAGTCCCTCATTCCCATGCACAAGTACAGCTAACCCTGCAGTGAAGTCTTTGTGCATAAAACTGACATAATCAAATGTCTGGTTAATTCACCTCTGTCATCTCCTTTGTGCAGGGGCATATCTGGGGGGGGGGGGCAGAAAGGTACATCTGCTCTGGGCACAGCAATCTGGGGGCATCTGGAGGGGGAGCAGGAGGAAGAAGCCTTGCAGCCTCCCGCCGACCAGCAGTCCTCCTTTCCCCTAAGCTTGGCAATGGCAACCCCTCCACTGCCTCTGCCGCCGTGCGCCAGGTGAGCGGCAAATCAGGAAAGCAGGCAGGAGCGCGGTAGCCACTGCGCCCTTCTCCTCTTCCTCGCCTTGGTGGGAGAGGCGTAAGGTGTGTGTGTGTGTGTGTGTGTGTGTGTGTGTGTGTGTGTGTGTGTGTGTGTGTGTGTGTGTGCGCGCGCACACACACACACACACACACACACACACACACACACACACACACACACACATGGACCCACCCCATGCCCGCAGGGTTCACTTCCCCCTTGCTGTGTGGTGTATATTGTGCGGGGGCAGAAAGGGCTCAAAAACAAACTTTGCCCCAGGCGCTCCAAATCCTGGCTATGCCTCTGCCTTTGTGTCACCCAATTGCCATACTGCAGGCCTGCCCAACAGGTAGACCAGGGGCTACCAGTAGCTCAGGAAGTGTTCAAAAGTAGCTCACCAGTCATCAATAAAAAATGTGAGGGAATAAGTTCTCCACCTCTACATCCCCCACCACAAGGACCACCACTGCCCCCCAGCAAAGCTCTGGGTCTGCCAGCCCACTGTCTCAGCCGAGCAGGGCAGTTCAAGGGCCATGGCACAGTCCCCTGCTCTCCCAACCGGCCAGATGATCAGCATGCCACTGTCTCGTGACCGATTGAGTTGTTGGTGCAGAGCGGAGGAAGGGGAGTGGAGGGGACAGCAAGGGGCAGGGTCATGGGCATGCCCACCTCCTTTGCGTGGTGATGTCCCCTCTTCTTTGCCCCCTGGATAATTCCTTCCTCCCACCCTTCCATCCTCCTCCTCCTCCTCCCACCCCCACAGCTGCCTCACAGAGACTGTGACCTATTGCTCCTCCTGCTCCCCTTCTGAGCCATTCCCTCCTCCTTGCACCACCGTGGCAATGTGATTGCCCCACTGCTGGCTTGGCCCATCCCAGCTGCACAGAGAACATGGCAGAAGTGAGTGAGAGCTATGGGGTGGCAGCAGCAGTGGTAGTGAGGGGGCTGGAAGGGAGAAGGGGGGAAACAGGAGGAGAAGTAGAGTCAAGTCAGGCCCTGGGCTGGTTGGGAGGGAACGTGCACCTTTTAAAAAAGTCTTCCAGCAGCCTGGGCAAGCGGAAGGGGTGATCTGTGCAAGGATGCACGTGCCTCCCTTGCACCCATCCACACCAGCTCCAGTGGGTGTAAGGGAAGCATGTGCATGGTCAGCCTTACCATAAGAATGCATTGAAATATGCTCCCTCCAGAAAGGATGTATTGGTTTTCAATGCACTGCTCTACTTACAATTATTTTTAACTTATGAGTATATGCTCAAAACAGATAAAATCCATAGGTGGAGGTTTTAGTGTAGTAGCCCTCAGGCACTTTCGTCTGGAAAAAGTAGACCTCAGCCTGTTCAAAGTTGGACAGCCCTGGCTATACTGTATAATCATCAAGATAAAGAAAAGAGAAATAAATAAGGGACATGTCTGTAAAGAAATGCAAAAAGAAGATTCTCTTGAGAATTACAGTATCTGGTATGGTATTTGCCTCCATTTTATTCTATCTCCAAACAACCTCTCTTGTTCTTCTTTCGGTTGTTTACAAGTTCTGATTCTCATTTTGATGGACATAGGAGCAGTGGCCGCATGTGTGTTATTTCAAGAAAAATTATCCTCTCTAAAAATATATTCTGTATGTGGATTTTCAATCATGAAGAAAATTTACAGAAGATCGGAATTGCAAGGCGTGTGTTGAAAGCAAGGGCAGGCAATGAAGAGGAGTTAAACAGGGATTTTGGAAAGGATTTTAAAACAAAACAAATTATAAAAGGTAAAACATCATTATAATAGAAGTCTTTAACACGCTCCTCAAGGTGTTAGGAGTTGCCACTTAATGCAAAACACTTCTCAGTTCTTCTGCCCACACAGAAACCTTGCACAGGAGTTGCAAAAAAAAAATATGCTTACCCGCCCGGTATGAAGCATTCCACCCAGTGTGTTTGTGACGCACATTTACTAAGGCATCGCGTTAGGCTAGAACACAGGACCTGAATTGGCAGGTGAAGAAAAACTCCTTTATTCATACCCTGCTGGCAACACTTGATTGCTGCTCTTGAAGCTAGTGTTGGTGCTGGTGGGGTTGTGTTCCTTTGTCTCATCTACTTTAATATGCATTTACTAAAGGTCAGCTACAAGTCTTAAAATATAAAATGAATTAACCATAAGAATATGTGCCGCTTTCCTCTACAGTCAGTCACCAGGCTGGGAAAGGCTTTCAGAGAGACGTATTTTAAGTAACCTTTGCAAAAATTCTTTATTCCTGTCTGGTGAGGTCATCTTCTGGTTTGTGGTCATCTTCTGAACATTCTGTAGCCTCATCTGGAGTTTCCAATTTCTACTAAAGAAAACTTGAACGTCCCTCTGAACGTTGGGAAATTGGCACCCTTTGATGTTTTCAGAGAAAATGGATCCATACTCAGTTAGGGGCAAAGGATCAAATGTTGTGGCACCCTAAAGATGAACAGATTTGACTCAGCGTGACCTTCTGTGGCTCAAAATTCACTTCCTCAGACATGCTGAGTGATCATATGATGCCACTTGCATTTATATTTATCCCTGTGGGTGGTGGTGGTGTAGTTATGAACAGGTGAAGCTGTAGCCAACAGACAAAGCTAAAATCTTGTGTCCTGGGATGTAACAGTGATCTTTGTACAGTCAAGACTCCGCCCCCGTCCTGAGACCCCAAAGTCTTTTCCAGGATCAAAGGGATGCCTAGGGAAATTTGGAAACTGGGATTTATTGTTCACTTTTAATTAACAAGAAAAGTCCATCGAAATGCTACTACTACCCTAATGATTTGCAGTCCCCATGTTGCTGAGAAACGTCCACCTTTGTCTATGGTTTAATGACTATCTGCAGAGGCAGCCTTGGCAAGAATCAGGTCCTCCTGAAACTCCTCTGAGATCTTGGAATTTGTTTGACTAAAAACTACCAGAATTCTAGCTGGGAGGGATTCCAGTAATATGGGGGTGGGGTGGGGAATGAAAATTCCCATGCCTAGTAGCCTGTCCAGGCAACAGATGATGACCGGTGTTAGCAAGAAGAGGAGGCAACAATGCAATTTGCCCTACTCCTCTTAAGTTAGTATGAAAACTAGTTCCTTCATCATGTTCTCCTGTAGTTTTACCGAGCTCCAAAATCAGCAGTGCAGCAAAGTGTGGACCAGTGTAGGCTTGGGCAGAAGTGTTCTATGTACAATTGAGATGTATATCTCTGGAGCACTGATGGTTAAGGACATGGGTGGAGCTCCATGGTAAGCATTAGGGACTGGTCATGGTTTGAGAGGCACCCTCTGCAGAGCCTAATGAACAGAAAGACCACCATCCCCTAATGCTTTATAATTCCCATAGAGCTTAGAAAGTTCTATCCAGAACCTTCTTTCTCACGCTGAATGGCCATTGTGGCAGACCGAGCCTTTCCAGCAGACAGGTGGGGAAAAGTCAAGAACTTGGACTTTTCAGCTAAAGCTACGTATCAGAATTGAAGCTATGGGGGTGCGTTCTGGTCCATTCTGATAGTTGTAGTGAGGGAAATAAAATGAAAAACTTGCATGAACAACCTTAACATTATTCCCACTTGAAGACTGGTGGGGGTTACTATTACTATTTTGATAAACATGGAAGCCGAAATGTAAGGATGATGGCAGTGTCAGTACAAAGAGTCCACATTTTATTGTTAAGATAATTCTAGACAAGTTATTTTTCTCTCTCCAAGAGCTACAATGGCTTGAAAGATGATTCCCTGAAGTATTAATTTTGACAGAGTTATCTAACAATGAGCATGGCTGTTACATAATTCTGAGTGAGGAAAATATATTGTAAAAATTCTGCCAGGATTTCTCAGATCTTTTGCCCAGTTAATTGTGGTGGAAGTTTGAGTAATGTTTCCACATCAAAATCCCCATATATTAACCCAATTAATAAGTGAAAAACTTGACTTTCAGTCCAACATTGCATATTAAAGACCTTGGAAGAAACTAATTAACAACAGTTTAATTACCTGCAACTGCTTGTTTTTTTTAATTGATCAGAAATGAGTAATCACAACGTTACTTTTTAGAGATAATGAATGACAAGTTACTTAGGGATAATGAATAACACAGAGT
Source organism: Phrynocephalus forsythii (assembly GCA_029282475.1). Lineage (NCBI taxonomy): Eukaryota > Metazoa > Chordata > Lepidosauria > Squamata > Agamidae > Phrynocephalus > Phrynocephalus forsythii. The sequence goes on from JAPFRF010000001.1 coordinate 143,044,936, forward strand.
AACTTTCAACATTTACTTCTAAAGAGCATTAAAACATTTTTAGTATTGTCCGCTATTTGTTTATTAATACAAACTTGAACATGAAGTATGCAGGGGATTGTATTTGTGTACCGACTTCCAAGGTCCAATATCAAAATTGGTCAATAGAGGGAACCAGAAAATTTTTCTATATTTTTCGGCCAGTTGGTAAGGTCAGTTCAAGAAGTTAATTACAATACATATGCTGTGCAGCAAACTGCTTGCATGACTGCTGAGGAAAAACTATAATAATAATTGCAACCTGGCTGCAAAAAGGTGATGGGTACTGTAAGCCAGGTGCTTTTAAAAATATGTTTGAGCTCTTGCTTAACATTCTGTTCTCTTCAACCTGCTGGATAAGGGGAATTGATGTTTCTTATAGTCAGTGCAGAACATATGCAGCAAGCTATGTCAAGTCCAGTTTCAAATTTTAAGAGGGCCATAAATGTAAACAAAACAAAACAAAAACAAAACTCACAAAAACAACTTTGTATTTTTAAAGCTTTATGTGGTCTCTAGTGTAAACATAATTATATAATTAAAGTGCCTCAACATTCCTTGGTTATGCCCAGTTTGCAAGGGAGGACAATCTTTCCCCCAGAGACCTTTGGGTAGTGGGCAACATACAAGCTATATAAATAAATAAATATTGGCACCTAGATCTTTTCCTCCAGTAGCCTCCTGTTCTCTTTGCCAGGAAGAAGTAGACCACCAGACACACCACAGGGTTGCATAGGCAGTGAAAGCCATTGATCCCCAGAGAAATCAGAAGCACTTCATAGGTCCACCAGGAAGTCCACCACTGACCCATCCTTAATGGGTGTTGGGAAGGGTTGCATAGGCAGGACTTTCTCACACCCCAGGCCATTATACATCTAACGAACCTATTCAGGCCATTGACCACCTAACGAGCCTATTCAGACCTGGATGAGGTAAAATCAAGGTGAACTATAAATTGGAGGCCTCGTCACTGACTTTCCTCAGACTGTTGAAGCTACTTGCATGAGTAGTGAAACATTCTGATCTCACAAGAAATACACAAGTCCAGTTGCCATGACGCAACTCCCAGATACTGGCAGCTTCAATACTGTTCAAATCTTGGTAAATACTAGATGGAAGAGAAAATATTTTTAGGCTCTTATTAAGGGTCAAATAAACTATGACCTTTGCCACATAGATCCACACTTGGAAGCTTTTTTTTCTTTACAAATATCAAATATGACGGACCCTGTTGGGGAGGAGAGGAATGGAAATTCATGGCCCCTTGCCCCCGCAATGCCTACAGTATATATGGAAAAGGTCCCAAATGTTTTGAAATAGTCTTGTCCCATCTTTCTTTTACAGGTGCCTTGACCTTGTGTCACCTTTTGTTAAGTACAGTACAGTACTTTGAACTATTTGTATTGTCCAGTAACCTTCAGAACAGAATAAACACTTGTTTTGTCATAAATGGATCACGCTTCCAAAAAATCCTTCAAATGAGGATACTAGTGGTAATGGGCCTTTTTAAAAAGGATAAACATTCACGAAAAAGAGAGGGCATGAGAACGTTAGAGCTGATTTCATACATGGTGCTTGCATACATGCTCCTGCCACAGGCATAGGTGACCAGGAGGTTGAAATACCAAGCTCTTTCTTCGGATTTTAAAAAAAAAAGTTGATGGGCGTAAAGGAAGGTGGGGTTTGCTCTTGTATTTTAACCTCTCCATGCTATTTGTGTCACCTGCAAACAAGAATATTTGTGATGATTTATTCAAAAAGGCCAGGTGCACTTTATTCACACACACACACACACACACACACACACACACACACACACACACACACACACACACACACACACACACACACACACACACACACACACACACAGAGAGAATAGTACACATTTGGGTATTCGTACAGTATTTTATTTCTTTTCTCCACGTTAGGGTAGTCACTGCTCCATTGTGAAGGGAAAAAAAAGGAAGATGCCACACAAAAAATGTGCCCCAATAATTTTGTTCTCTGTACTTTTGGATTTCTTGTTTGATAAAATCCGTTTTGTAACACTTATGATATGGACCATTGCCAGCACTTATTCAAAGCATTTTAAAGCTTATCGCAGCTCCAAGCAGCAAAATTATTTTGGCACTTGAGGCAAAAACTCCCACAACACACACCTACTGCCTTACTCTGCCTAATGACCGCACTGGCCTGATCTCATCTGTAGCAACTGAGAATGCAAAGTGCACCTCAAAAGGAATCATTACTAGGATAATTGTAAATGTCTTGGATAAATTGTGTTTCTGAAGCCCACCATTCATAGTAAACAGCACCTTCATGGGCAGGGTGATATTTTTAAAGATACTTTGATCTAGATTGGAAATGCTGTGCAGGACACCCTGCAAATATATACAGTAACAGCAATGCTCTAAGTATGTTCTTCAAAAAGCATGATTAATATAATGTGTAACTTAGGCCTAGTCTTTTGAGGACATGGCCTTGGGCATAAGGTCCTGTGCAAGAATGGAGGCCACAAGTAATGCTGATTCAAATTGTGATTCTTGTACTCTCCTCCCTGCCTTGTGGCAAATGGCACTATACAGTAGGACCCCTGTATCCACTGATTCAGTTATCCATGGTTGGCAGAGGAAAAAATTAAATAATTCAACAGCCACAAAGCAAGCTGTAAAGCAATCTATTGTCACAAACAGCCTCTGTAAAGCAAGCTACTGTCACAAACAGCAGCCATAAAGCAAGCTACTGTCTCAAAACAGCAGCCATAAAGCAAGCTACTGTCAGGAAACAGCCGTTTGCGGGTGGGCGGGCAGGCGTTCTCTCTTATCCATGGTTTTCATTATCCACAGGAAGGCCTGGAACCAATCCCCAGCGGATACTGGGGTCCTACTGTACCTCCATCCAATGCCCGCATCTAGTGGCTTTCTCTCTGGTCCTCTGACTTTGTTCCTAGCTTTTTATTGTGCTGACACAACACCCATTATAACAGCTTATGCTGAGTAAAAAACATTTTGATGCCCACTAGAAGCTGATGGAGAACAAAACATGCCTCACATCATATGGAGGGCAGGAAAATGACCTATAAAACAAGCATCAAAACCAGCTCTTTTGCTAGGACAAATATTCCACGTGGACAAGCCTCTGACACAATGAACTGCTTTTTCAACACTGTCCTAATCTGGCAGCAATGGCTTAATTTCCAAACACTGGAATGAGTGGGAGTGAAATCATTTTAAAAACCTGAGTGTTATTTAATGGCTTAATGGCTAAACTACTGGCTATTCCATGATGGTTGGGAGGTGGAAAACGTAGCTTTGAGGTGTGTCAGCATTAGAAAATGATGTGCCTGCATGTCCAAAGGGTAGTTGGATGGTTGCTTGCTTGCTTTAAAAAGCTCCTTGTCTGGCAAAGTTTATGTGATATTAGATATGCCAGTGCTTCAAGTCCATTCCTTGGTCTTTCTGGGATAACAATAGTATGCCTTTTGATGTTTATTGTTACAGTGCAGAGCCAGGCGCTATCAGCTACAACTGGTCCAGCTTAATCCACCTGGTGGATCCCCTTGACTTGCACTGGGTGTGCATTGATTTATAGGTGAAGGCATCTCCAATAAGTTGATGGATGGCGAAGCTGGGACTGTTGTAGCTTCCCACCACTTCCCAAGAGCCTCTGCGGATGGTATTAATTTTTTTTTGCATCTGCTAACGACACAGGCATGGTAGCCGTTCTAAGCTAAAGGAACAGATTAAAAATAAATGAATATAAGTCTAAATGCTCCAAGCTGGCAGGAAATATCGTCAGGCTACTAACTAAGCCTTCTTACTTACCCTCTCTTGCTGTTTTAAGCATAAATCACTGCTTTCTACATACCTCCTCTTACAGCAAGTATTTGTCCTGCATTTCTGTATCAGAAGATATATATGTAGCCCCTGCAGCAAAATTCTGCCCTGTGAAATTCAAGCTGCTGACCAACTGTGTCCTTTTCCTCAAGTCACTATTCAGTTGCTCTTCCAACTCTTTTGTTCATGATTTGAATCTTGACTCAACCTTCTATAAGAAGCTGTTCAGTTTGTGTTGGGCTGTGTTGGCTTGTTTCTTTCTCCCAAATATTATTTTGTCTTTTGACAAACACCTCCCTAAGTTTTCTCCAATCCTGCTGATACCTTTGTATGTGGAATGTGCCGGAAACAGGCAAAGACCTTTCTCTTCAGGCAAGCTTTCCCTGAATGATGGACTACCATGTGTCTTCTATATGAATCTATAGGTTCACATAGACTTTGCGTTCATAACTACTTATAAGCTTGTAGCTTTAACATAAGGTTGTCTGTTAATGCTGTAAGATGCCCCTCAATTCCTTATTCTCAAATACTTGAACATGTCTTAATTGTACTGGACTGTATATTATCCCTCATTACTGTAAGCCACCTTGGGTCCTTTTCCAAGGAGAAAGGCAGGGTAAAAATACTCTAAAATAAATAAATAAATAAATAAATAAATATGTGGATCCACACTCCGAGAATGATTTCAATATTACCGTGTGATATAAGAGCATTGAGGGGCAGTGGTTAAACCACTATACTGCCTCCAAAATTGTGGTCAAGACTGAGGGTTCAATCCCAGCGAGCCAGCTCAAAGATGACTCAGTCTTCCATAGCTCCGAGGTTGGTATAATTAGTAGCCAGCCTGCTAGGGTGAAGGGCAATATGTAGCCCTGCACAATTACTTTTTAAACCATCCAAAGGGTGCTTTAAGTGCTATGAGGTGTTCTGTAAGCAGCATACTTTCCTTTTTTTTTTATTTTACATTCAGTAGTACAGTGGCAAATTTTGTGGTCCAGGTATTTATCTTGACAGGCCCCACAGCACTTCTACCAAGCAATGTTAGAATAATAATGATGATTTTTAAAAAGACGAGGAGGTATTTTGTAAAACAAATAGGTCTTAGCTAGCTGGATAGCTCAGTAAGTTATGTAGCCGAGTGAAGAATCAGAGGTTTTTGATTTCCCACTCTGTGTCTCTGGAGAGCAGCCAGCTTCTGTGGCCTTGGGCAAAGCTGTGCACGGTCAGAATGCCTTCACAGGAAAGCAATGACAAGCCGTTTCTGTGTGCCGTGCACCTAGAAAACCCTAGGAAAGTTTGCCGTAAAGGAACATTTACTTGACATTATAATTATTACGGGTTTTAGCTGCCCACATTCAAAACCATGCTACCCAGATATGTTTATTTTATTTATTTATTTTGAATATTTTTAACCCCACCTTTCTCCTTAGAAAAGGACCCAAGGTGGCTTACAGTAATGAGGAACAATATACAGCCCACCAGAACATTTAAGACATATTTATTTATTTATTTATTTATTTATTTATTATTGAATTTATATCCCGCCCATCTTCCCACTGGGAACTCTGGGTGGCGAACATAGCAGAACAAATCAGGAATACACATAATAGGTACACTACAACACAATAAGGAAACATAATAAGCAGATCAACATAGATTAATAAAAGCATATTTAAAAAGAACAGCAGCAGGGGCGCACCCTGTAGTTAAGACCTCACCGCTGCTATGTCAAAAAATTCGAGCTAGGTATTGATGGCGGGAAAAAAAAAAGGCTAAGCTAGGTCACCAAATGCCTCGCGGAATAGGATGGTCTTCACCGCTTTACGAAAGGCCAGCAGGGACTCTGCAGAGCGCACTTCGCTGGGAAGGCTGTTCCACAAGGTTGGAGCAGCCACCGTGAAAGCCCGGTTCCGGGTACGGGACCGCCTGGCTTCTCGGGGGGATGGAACCTGCAGCGAGTGCGCCCGCGACTGCCGAACCAGTCGGGCCGATGTTGACCGCTGGGTGATCCGCTCCGCCAGGTAATCCGGGCCCAAGCCATGGAGGGCTTTATAAACTAAAACCAAGACCTTGAATCTGATCCGGGAGGCAACGGGTAGCCAATGCAGCCGGGCCAGAACCGGGGTGATCTACGCGCACCCGCCACCAGTCTGGCCGCTGCATTTTGCACCCGCTGCAATCGCCGGAGGAGAGTCAAGGGCAACCCCATGTAGAGAGCATTACAGTAGTCCAGCCTCGAGATCACCAGCGCCTGGACCACTGTTCTCAGGGAGTCCCCGTCTAGGTAGGGGCGAATCTGAGCAATCTGGCGAAGATGAAAAAATGCGGTCCTGGCCACGGCCGCCACCTGAGCATCCAGGGACAAAGCCGGGTCCAGGATCACGCCCAGATTCCGAACCCTCTCCGCCAGCTGGAGGGAAACACCCTCCAGACTGGGGAGAGGGCCTCCATACCCAGACGGGGAACTCCCGAAGAACATCACCTCGGTCTTCCCAGGGTTGAGTCTGAGCCTGTTGGCCTTGGTCCAAGCCATAACCGCCTCCAGACACTGGTCGAGGGACCGGACAGCTTCCACTGCAGAGGTGGAGAAACAGAGATAGAGCTGCGTGTCATCAGCGTACAGATATTCAAGTTAGGGACAGGGAATTAGAAGAGGCATATCACAACATTAAAAGGTAACGTTAAAGCTACAAAAACCACATGAAAAGAAAAGAAAATTCTATTTTGAGGGATGGAAACTAACATGGAAAACACTGGTGTTCATGCATGGTAATTCATCTAAAAGTCACATAATAGAGAGGAAGGACTTTGCCTGCTTCCAGAAAGACAGCATAAAAAGAGAAGTAGGTAACCCCCAACAATATATTGTGGCTGGAGAAAACTCATCTCTAAGAAGCTGTTCTGTAGTTATGTCCCAATGAGTTCGCATCGTAAATTTGTGGTCACATGACACATGGCCATTAAGTGAATCTTTTACCCTGCTATTGGGCTAACTGCAGGTCATGTTCTGCCCACCTGGGGGCTTCTACAATTCGTGTTCTGCTGACAGTTCAAAATATTCAGTTGCATTACGACATGTGTGTATGGTTGTCCCAAAACCTTTTCAAACTAAATTCACTATGGAAGGTAGCCTCTGTTACTGCATGGTAACTGTTCTGTTGTTGTTGTTGTTGTTGTTCCAAAGCAGGAGTGTCAATGCATTGGTAAACTGATGTCAACAGATTTCAGGGCATTGGTAGGAATTGCATCACTCCATCTACTCTCTGGCAAGCAACACAGTTGGGGTGCGGGCATGCATGGTGCAGGGTCCATTGAGTGCAATGCATTTATTCCATTAACACCAGCGCAACAGAAAGGATACCCATCATGCAACAGTACCTGACATATCAATGTACCAATAATTTTTTAAAAAGAAGACATTATAGGACCACAGTGTCCACCAAACCAAGAGGGGAAATAATTTTGTACAATAGGGTAGCCAGGCATCTCATTTCAAACTGAAGAAAATGTTTTGGCAACCCCAAAACACATTGGAGTACATATACCAGAGGACCACAAAGCACAACAAGAGAGGGATGAAAAGTAATATAACCAGAGACTTGTAACCACACATGCTGTAATGCGACTGAATACTTGGCTGGCATGAATGTGGCCTTTGACCATGTGGCAGCCACTTCCTTATTTGTATGTGGGTCTTGCTTCTTTCTCTTCTGCAGAACCCATTCTGTTTTTTAAAAGGAAATAAGGGAGTCCAACCAAAGAATTGGGTTGGATGTTTCTTAAGCTCTCTCTATATAAATCAAAACAAAGTGTTCTTCTTATATACTGGCCCATAGCACTTAAAGCACTCTCTGGATGGTTTACAATTTATTTATGAAGGCCACACACTCCTCCCCCCATTCCCAGTGAGCTGAGTACTCATTTCATTTTACTAGCCCTTGAAGGATGGAAGGCTGAGTGAACCTTGAGCCAGCTACCTGGGATTGAATCCCAGGTTGTGAGCACAGTTACAGCTGTAGTACAGTTGTTTAACCATTGCACCATGCACTGGCATAACTAAGGAGAGGTGCAAGAGCGCATTTGCCCTGGGGTGCGCAGCAATCTGGGGGCACCTGAAGGGGGATCAGAAGGAGGAAGCCATGTACCATCCTGCCAGCAGTCCTCCTTTTGCCCCGCTATGGCTTGGCAATCCTTAGTCGGGGGAAGGGAGGAGAGAGAAGCAGGTGATTTTTTTTCCAAGCAGCATCTCCGTCTATTGCTCCCCCTCCTCCTTTCCCCCAACCATAGCTAAGATGGTTAACCTGGAGAAAGGAGGAGAGGGAAGCGTGTGATTGAGGTGCTGCTTGGGGGAAAAAATCCCATCGCCTGCTTTCTTGTCCTCCTTTCCCTGGGCTAATGAGCCAAGCCTTAGCTGAGGAAAAAGGTGGAGGAGGAAACATGTTACGGAGTTGATGCTTGAAAAAAAATGCCTGCTTTGCACTACCCACACGCTGTGTGGTTTTCATAGGAGAGCCTTGCCCGGGAGACCCCCGAAGAGGGCGTGAGAAAGAGGAACCCTTCTCCCCTCCCCCGTTGTCCCCCCATGATCAGGCACCCCCTGCTCAGTGGGTGAGATGCAGTTGGGGTATAGCAAAAACTGACTTTGTCCCTGGGTGCTCCAAACACTTAAGACATGTGGCTTCTAATGCTGTCCTCAATCTACTTTGAAATTTGCAGCTAAGATCATAGGGAACAGGGGACCTTAAGAAGAGTGGCAAATCATATCACTCTCTTTCCTTATGCTCTTAACCCTATAATGTCTAGTAGGAAAGTGAGAAGGACAGAACAGTGACCCCTGCAGACTAGCTTCTGCACGTATGGTTACTTTGGGGCCTAAGCAGAACTTGGAAAAGTTACTTGGGGCTTGTATTCTCAAAGGCTTTCACAGCTGGGATCTGATGGCTGTTGTGGGTTTTTCGGGCTGTTTAGTCATGTTCTAGAAGTTTTTCTTCCTGACTTTTCACCAGTCTCTGTGGCTGGCATCTTCAGAGGGCAAGAGCTCAGGTAGCTAAGAGTTCTCTCTGTGCTCTGGGGCAGAGAGTGAGATTGTGGGATTTTTTTATAGTTGGAGGGAAAGGGGGAACTTGTTCTATTCAGGAGAATAAGTGTTAATCATTTATTGTGATGCGGAGGGATTAAGAGTTTCACTGTAATACGTTTTAGACATAGGCACAACTCGGCAAAATTGTCGTTTCCATTTTCAGTTATCGTTTCTGTTACGCAATGGAAACGGTAACGATAACTAAGCTGTCAGAACTCGAACTCGAACTGAAAAAAGAAAAATTTGGTCGGGTTTTTCATTTTCGTTTGTGGCATCGCGGCGATCGCGCAATGCAAAGCACAGAAAAAGTTTTTAAAAGTTTTTTTTTAAAAAACTCGACTCCCAGCCAAAAAAGCAGGCGAAAATATGCCTGCCTGAGGCTTTGCCACCTACCAGAGGGGTGGTTTCTGGGGGGGTCCCTGGCCTTTCCCCCCCTGTTCTCCTGTCCTGGGCTGCTTGCACCAGGCTGGGGGGGGTCATCCTCATCGTCTCGCCATGCCATTCGGTGGGGGGGGATCCAAAATGGCGACCACAATTTTTCTTTTGAAATCGTGGTCAAAAAACACACCAAATCACCACAGAAACATGTGAAATGTATTTATTTTAAATGCCTGAATTTTTATAGTAGCAGCAGTGTTTTTTATAGCAATAATATTGATTTTATTTTATTTTATTTTATTTTTTATTTTTTTAGACCTGCCCATTTGGGCTGGGCATGGGATGGGACCATGCAATTTTTTTGAACCATTCCACCAATGGCATCGCCAGGCTTTTGACTGACACTTCTGGATGTCTCGGAGGGCATAAAAAGCCGAGGCACCTTCCAGAAATCGCAGTCGGGTCAGTGTATGGATGTGGTTGAGGGAGGATGGATGGCTGCTGGTGCTGGTGTGATCCGATCGAGATTGAGAATGAGGAGGGAGGCTGGAGGCTTTAGGATTTAAGTTAGGCAGGCAGGGAGGGAATTGAATTTAGAAAATAATTTCTTTGATTCCCTGCAACTTTGTCTGCTGAAGGGAATAGCAGTTTATTCTTTATTTCTTCTCTGGCAGTTTGTGAGGTTTTTTTCTGATATTGGATAAAGGGGGAGGTTCGACTGGGAGTGGGAGGTGTGGATTTATTTTAAAAATATTATTATATACTACCATTTATTTTCTATTTTCCCAACTTCAATTTGCTTGCACACACACACATTTGGGGTGCAAGCCAAGAACAGAACCTCTATCCTAAGTGATATCCTAACTGCCCACTCGCCCGCCCGCCCGCGCCGTCACCCGTCTGCGGCCCGCGCCGCCGCCCGCCCACTCGCGGCCTCCGCTCACCCGCTCGCCCACCCGCGCCTCCCCCCTGCCACTGTCGCTGCCCACCCATGGCCCACCACTACCGCCGCCCGCCTGCACCTCCCACCACCACCACCCCGCCCGCCGCCTAGGGCGCAAAAACACCTAGTGCCGGCCCTGATTGCGGGACGCCCCTATGCTCTTCTGGGAAGTCAAATTCGCTAAATCGTGGTGGAAATGACAAACGACAAATGACAAATGAAACGACTAGAGATGGGCACGACTTAGCGGAATTCCCGTTTCCGTTTCCGTTACTCGTTTCTGTTACGCAACGGAAACGGTAATGGGAATTACTCCGCCAGAACTCGAACTCGAACCGACTAAAGAATAATTGGGTCTGATTTGTCGTGGTCGTTCCTGGCATTGCGGTGATCTCGCGATGCCAAGCGGCACAGAAAAAAGTTTTTAAGTTAAAAAAAACCCGATTCCCGGCCCTAAAAGCAGGCGAAAACTGTCTGAGGGCACCTACCAGGCCAGAAGGGTGTTTTATTTGAGGGGGGTTTTCCCTGCCCCCCTCTCCTTGGCTAGTGCTACTGCTGCGCTGCTGGTACCAGGCGGGGGGGGCATCGTCTCGTCTGCCTTTGCCATGCGGTGTGCGGGCGGGGGATCCAAAATGGCGACTGCAATATTTTTTTTGAAATCATGGTCCAAAAACCCACCAAAGCCCGACAGAAACATGCAAAAATTAGCTATTTTAAATGCTTGAATTTTTACAGTAGCAGCAGTGGGTTTGTCTTGCCAAAATACGTCTCCGTTGATTTTATTTTATTTTATTTTATTTTATTACACCTGCACATTCGCAATGATGGGCTCGCCCATGGGAGTGGACCATGCAAATTTTTGGAGCCATTCCACGAATCGCATGGCCAGGTTTGGAGACTGTACCAGGCTGGGAGGGCGCATCCATTTGCCATGCAGTGCGGGGGGATCTAAAATGGCGACCGCAATATTTTTTTTTAAATCGTGGTCCAAAACCCCACCAAAGCACCACAGAAACATGCGAAAATTAGCTATTTTAAATGCTTGAATTTTAACAGTAGCAGCAGTGGGTTTTTCTTGCAAAAAACGTCTCCGTTGATTTTATTTTATTTTATTTTATTTTATATTTTTACACCTGCACATTTGCAATGATGGGCTCGCCTATGGGAGTGGACCATGCAAATATTCCACCAATCGCATGGCCACTTGGCCAGGTTGACCACAGAGACTTCTGGGATGTGCCAATCAGGCATAAACAGCCCACTAACCGTAGCCCGAACCCTAACCCTAACCCTAAGCCTAACCCATACGCCAGTACACTGTCCTTCTAAGTGGGTCAGAGAGGCACCCAGAGGTGCACCCCAATACTCACCCTAACCTCACCCGTAACTAGCCTAACCCTAGCCCTTGCGCTAACCCGTCTCAACCCTAAGCCAGATCTACTTGCATTGCACTACACGCAAGTACATTTCCCTTGGAGCGGGTGCAAAGAGTCTGCCAGTCCGTCACTTGTGGCTCTGGCTGACTCCTGCAGCAGCATTTGTGTGCCATGCAAACCATGCCTGCAAGTGCCCAAAAAGAGGGGTGCCTCTGCCAGTCTGCTGCGTCTGCAATATGCATATCCATAGCATATGGCTATGCATGCCCTTTTGTAGCAGCGCTGGCGGGTGAGGATAGGAGGCACCCACCACAGAGAGGTGCCTCCAGGAGCCCGCTACCCCCAAAACCAGTACTAACGAAAAATGAAAAAACAAAAAACAAAACAACAATTTTTGCGAAATTTCGCGAAAAACGGAAACGAGCCGAAACGGGCTGCCTCCGACACACGACAACTCAAAAACATCATTTTCCCTAGTCGTGCCCATCTCTAGAAACGACAAATTTTTGAAAAATTTCACGACAAATGGAAATGACCTAAAACGGACCCGTTCCGACAGACTACAACTCGAAACGTCATTTTTTCTGGTCGTGCCCATGTCTAATACGTTTCACTCCTATCTCCCTGAGCTCCTGCCCTCTGAAGATGCCGGCCACAGAGACTGGCAAAAGGTCAGGAAGAAAAACTTCCAGAACATGGCCAAACAGCCCCAAAAAAACCCACAACAGCCATACTTAGGGCGTGTCTACCTGATCCCATTGGGAACAGAATGGCCTAAATAGAATGTCGCTTAAGATCAAGTAGAGATGTGGTGAACCCTTGTACCCAAACAGCAGATACATCTCAACCCACCCTATCTGGTCCAGCTCCGTTAAGACGGCAACAGAAGGAGTAGGGGAATCTCCTTCTCTGCTTCTGTCTTCTACAGCTTCTGGGGGAAAGTTTTCAACTTTTTAAAAAATCATTTTTTAAAAAATTATCAAAGTGATGCAGCACACCAGTGCTGTCCTAATACTGTTCAAAAAAATCCTTTGCTCTTCTGTGGAACATTCTTGTTTCCTTCCTCTGCTTCATGGAGCATCCCAGATTTGGTGGTGGATTTGGCTGTGGACAGGTTTTCAACCCTCTTTCTTTAAGAGAAGTGTGGGGGAATTCCCCTCCTTCTCACTCTTGTTTCTAGGAGGAGATTTCAAATTTCATTTTATTTTTGAAAGCAATACAGCACATCAATGTTGTCCTAATACAGTTTTAAACCCCTCATGTTCTGACTATATGTTATAATTGACTTGACAATACACAATGCATTTACTACAGGGGTACTAATCCACAAGATCCTGCTCCAAATAGGCAAGGTCCTACAAGTCCTGGGTCCCCAGATGTTCTTGGACTACAGTTCCCAGAAATCCTATCCAACATAACTAGTGGTGAAGACTTCTGGGAGTTTTAGTCCAAGAACATCTGGGGACCTAGGGTTGAGGACCACTGATCTGGAGGATTCTGCAATATAACATAGCAAGTACTTCTCTGTAACTGAACAGTGACACTAGCAGATCCTTTAAATTTCCATCAAAATTCAACCAATGCCTTTGCTGCAAGGGTACTATTTTGTTTTAATAGCACTTTGTTTTCTCTGCACCAAGCAAGCTTCTGCTTCTGCCACTGAACATGTAGTGACACATGATGTTTTTTTCTCAACAGGCCATGCCTATGAATGGTTCCATATGCTACCATTAGCTCTCTACCATATTTGCAGGGGTGGGTGGGAAGACTATGCCTCACTGAGTTTTTTTGCCTGCTGCTCTTCTCCACCATCAGAAACAGAACACTATAATTATCATTCTGTTCCATTCTCAGAAGTGCACCAAGGGTCTTCGGGAAATTATATTGCTAATTAAACTACTTAAGAATGTACAAAAGCGACAAAGCACAAACACACTGTCCCTGTTAAAATTCACTTGACATACATTATCATGGCAGGCTTTGAGATGAAGGTGGTATTGATTAAATGGCGTTTGAATTCTCCATTGAATGGTGACGGGAACAAGTGGAAGAAAGGATGCAGTGTTTATCTCCAAAACAACACCAAAACAGTCTGAGAGCCCACCATCGCTGCAGGCATAGCAAAAAACAAAAACAATTAAAAAACAGCGTATGTTGCTATTCTAAAACCAGATGAAGGGGCAAAACACCTTTGCAGAGAAATTCATTTTTCCTGGCCCTGTAATGTTTTCTCCTTTGTTAAATGCCACTCTGGAATTAGACATGAAAAGAATTATGTTGTTTGCATTGCAGAGACAGTCGTGCTCACACCTACACTTCTCCTGTTAAAGTGCTTTCACAGTTAGATAATATCACAGTTGTACCCTTTTTCCTTTTTCCTTTATCTTATCTTTTCTTCTTTCTTTTCTTTTATTTTATTTTATTTTATTTTATTGCTCTTTCTGGGATCATAGAAACGAAGTTCTCTGAACTTGTTTTGGCCTGGGAACAAGTTACACTGAACTCATTGGGAACTATTTCTGAGTAGGCAGAGGCAGGGGTCAGGCTGCAAATCAAGAGGATTTTGCTTTTAGCAACTGGAACAGGATTGACAACTTATGCTTCTGGCAACCTCCCCCCTCTATCCACAAATCTGCATGACCAGCACAAATAAATCAAATGCATAGAGATTTAAAGAAACACTGGTCACAACCATGGAGTGGGGGTTAATGTGCCTGAGGGCAAAAGATATGAAGTTAGATGAAAGCAGCAACTGTGCACTTTTTCCTCTTCAAATAAGATGAAATTCGATGACCGTCACTGGAGACGCGCTGTGAACGCTGTGCCCGCTTGCAACCCCACCCTTGCGGCTTGTACTCTTGTTCCCATCTGTATGTTTGACTTGCCAAAACCTCACAGAAATGTCTGCAGGCATGCAACTGGGCAGCTATTATAGAGCAAGTTGGGAGGGTATGGCTGATGTGATTAATTTGTTTACATGCAATCTATTTGATTTTATCCTTCACCTAAAGTCAATTACTCGCCACTCGGAGACAGAACTGTTTGCACACAGTCACAGTTTGCCTTGCAGCAACTTGTGCCAAGTGGTGATAAAACAGTACTGAATCACAATGCCATTGTGTGTACTTGATTTTATGCTGGTGCAATTTACTCAACAAAGGGCAAGACAGGAGCCAAACGAGGGCCAGTATTTCCGATGAATAATGCTGACATTCAAAGCCATTCCTGGAAGGCTTCCGGAAATGACTCCCAAAATCGTAGGTGTACTTGCAAATCCTGAGAAATATTAACATATCAGAGAGTTTTAAAAACAGAAGAAGAAGATGTTGACTAAAAATGTGGGCAACAGTTCCATAGTTAAATAAGACATTTGGTCACAGTTCCTACCAACATCCACATTTGCACAGCCTCACAGAAGCTGTGGTTTTTTTTGGGGGGGGAAACAGGTGGAAGTCTTTATACAGTAGACCCTTGTATAACAAATGGTTTGTATAATATAAACTCTTCACAACATAAAAAATTCTGGAGATAGGGGAAATTTACTTAACAGATTTGCCTATGGGGCAAATCCGTACAACATAAAAATGGGATTACTCCATTTTCAATGCATTCCTATGGGAAATTTGTATAAAGGAAAATTTGCTTAATTTGCATAATTTCATTTGGAACTAATTAATTCCTTTATACAACATACCAGTGTATCACAATTCTACTTTCTCACTGCAGTTCTCTAAAGATGATCCAAACAAATTAACTCTGTGTTGGAAGTGCTGTTGCACTAACATCAACACCTACACCCACAGAGCCAGCAACACCTGGTACAAAGTAATGCAACCCTACAAAATGCATAAGGCGAAGGAAAGACATGGATAACACTGTCTTGTTGCCAGAAAGAAAGCTTGATATGAAAAGTGCTGTGGTGGCCATTTTTGCTTCTATCTGTACAAGCCCTTGGTTTCCAGCCCCTGAGGGTGGAAGAGTGGAAGATGCTTTGTAAATTTGCAGACACAATGATTTAAATAATGAGCAATCTGATGTCCTTTCAAGACATCTTAAATCTGCTGCCTGAAGCCACTGCCTCAGCTTTCCTAATGCGAGGATCACGTCTCATCCTGGTCTTCTTTTCCCTGCCTGTGAAAGAGACAACTACAAAGTGTTCTACTGTGGGAAAGCCAAAGCCAGAAGAAATGGAGTGACTGAGGCAAGATTTAGTTTGGAGCTATAATGCAAAATCTGGTTCAATATTATCACTCAGACCCTGTGGAAAACCTACCAACATAGTAATCATTTCAAGTGTGTGATCCAACTATCAATGCTGAAACAGATGAAATTAAAAGCATTTATGCAAGCATTCAAAAGGAAATGGATCACATATCAAAAACAAGACAAGCTTATAATAATAGGTGACAGAAAAACAAAAGTAGGGCACAAATGGTAGGGCCAAATGTTGCCAGAAAATTTAGTCTTAATAACAGAAATGAAGGAGGAAAAGAACTCACAGAGTTCTCTGATGCCAACAATCTGTTGACTGTAAATATGTGCTTCAGATAATCAAATAGATAGCTATATTGTGGCCATTACCAGATGGTCAATATAGAAACCAAACAGACTACATGATAGGAAGCAGGAGATGGAGAAACTCTATTTTCGTTTCCAAAACAATGTCAGGAATGGATTGTGGTAGCATTCATGAACTGTTAATATACAACATTAGAGTAAAGTTGAAAAAGAATACTAAAATAATTGCAATGTTAAAATATAATTCAAACAACATTTCTACTGAAATTAAAGCTCATATAAGAAAAAATAAACTCAATTGACCATGAACCAGAACTGAACTAGTTTTATATATTAAAATAGATATTTTATATATTATATATGATTTAATATATTAATCTAAATTTGAAATTACACAAGATGGAAAGGTTCTAAAATATGACAGTGTCTCTATGCAAGTGTTTGTTTGACACATATTTTAAACAGACATAATAAAGAAAATGGTTAATTTTAGAATCAGAGTAAGAGCAAAATGAGGAATCTGGACACTAATCTTGGGCAGCCAACCAGTGAGAAAGTACTCTCTGTGTTATGTTTGTCAGACAGCCTTCAGTCCTCAAAGACATCTCATTTCTAACAACATGCTGTCTGAATTGTACAGTTGGAACTTGAAAGGAAAGGTGGAATACAAAGGGCAGTAAACAGGGTTAGCCTTCCTATTTAAGAACATTTCTAAAGCAACTGTGAAATAACTAATGAACATTTTCCTATGGGGCAACCCACTCTCTACTGTTAAGTCAGCTATTCTTTGAGCACATGGCGGAAGATTTCTCGGTTGTTGGTGGGTTGCCATATTTTGGCAAGAGTCTTTGCTGTCTTTCGTAAGTAGGTAACAGGCCGTGAGGAAGCCAAGCTGATGTGCTCAAAGTAGACATTGCAAAGCTAGAATTTCATAGCTGCTCCAGTTTTCTCTCTTGGGTGCTTGAGATTTAGTCAGAAAGATGATGATGTATCTGTGAAATTAATGTTAACAACAAGCACAATGTGGATTCTCCTTCTCTCTCTCTTCTCTCTCTCTCTTCCTTCCAAGTATAATTATTTTGCCTCTTGGGTGAATGAATAACAACAATGAAAAGAAGATGTAATAAAGGAAGTATTGATTGAATTTCTGTCTCGGCCACCAGCTGACCTTTCCAAATTAGAGGTCTGCCTTAGATAGAAGGAACCCAAAGAAATGTTTGAGGGTCATACAAGGGGCTTAACACGGTCTCAGTGCAATGGTTGGTTTTGATATTCCATGAGAAGTGCTCAAAACTTTAAACACAGAAATAGAAGCAGGAATGAAAAAGCATTTCATTGTATTTTCACTCTATAACTAGATGGGGTGTGTGTGTTTCTTGGATTGGAAGTAGGTAGGGAAAGAAATTGCTCTTCTGGGGGACTCTGTACTCCTCCTCTCCAAGCTCTGGGTGTCTTTCCAAATTTTGAAAGGCTCTTGAGACAAAAGTCCTCAGAGGCCCCCATCTCATTATCAGTCTTATTGACACCCAGTAATTTGCCTTTCTCTCTCTGTTGCCTTCTAGATGTTTTGGACTACATCTTGCCCAAGCCTCAGCCAGCAACACCAACAGCTACAAAAAGCTGCCTACCTCAATCCATGTGGAAGCTGGACCATGGCCGATAGCAAGATCAATGGAGTTTGCTCCTTACTTTTGTCACTGCTCATAAAGATGGGATAGGGTACCTGCAGGGCCACAAAATGTTACTTTTTTGGGTATGACCCTCTTGGTGTCTCACAAGCAAAAGAGTAACATTGCTAATGACTGGACAGAACAACTGGAAGGAGACGATGGAGAAAGGAAAGCGTCACTGAGAACCTCACTGGACTGTTGTTGTTGTTTATCATCAACTTATATACTGCCCTATAGTGCTAGAGCACTCTCTGGGCAGTTTACAACTAGAGATGGGAACATTTTTTTAAAAAAAAATCATTGGTTTGTAATTCATCACATTTGACAAACCTCAAAGCAGGATGAATCACCATTTTGGTTCATCCTCATCTCTATTTGCAACAGAGAGGAGCCCTTCAGCTGGCGGACCAAGTGAGGAATCTGGGCGTAGTCCTGGACCCGGCTTTGTCCCTGGAAGCCCAGGTGGAGGCTGTGTCCAGGGCAGCCTTTTACCAGCTTAGGCTAATCGCCCAAATTCACCTGTACCTTGATGTGGATGCTCTTCGGACAGTTGTGCAGGCGTTGGTGATCTCGCAAATTGATTACTGCAACGCTCTCTACATGGGGTTGCCCTTGACCCTTGTCCGGCATTTGCAGCGGGTACAGAATGCAGTGGCCAGACTGGTGGTAGGTGCGAGCAGGTATGCCCGCATCACCCCCATCCTGGCTCGCCTGCATTGGTTGCCCATGGCTTCCCAGATAAGGTTCAAGGTTATGGTTTTTGTTTACAAAACCCTCCATGGCTTAGGACCTGTCTATCTGGTGGAGCGGATCTCCCAGAGGTCAATCTCGTCCCAACCAACCAGAGCCTTGTCCTCCCTTTCTCTCCAAGTGGCCACACTGAGAGAGGCCTGCAGGGCTTTGACCTGGAATCGGGCCTTCTCGGTGGTGGGCCCGGCACAGTGGAATAAAATGCCTTCGGAGATTAGGCAGGCTGAGTTGCTGGCGGCTTTCAGAAGGGCCTTAAAGACCTGGCTCTTCAGGCAATGCTTTGGGGACCTCTGAGCATCTTGTCATAGTGGTTGTGAATTTTTTTTTTGTTCTCTTTCTTGCCGAAGCTTATTCTTTTTTGGTGGGTGGTGCCTGGTTTATTTTCCTGGCCGTTTTTGACCAGTATTTTATTTATTTATTTTTGCATTTGTATACGACTCCCATTTCCCAAAGGAACTCTGGGAGGTTCACACAATAGGCTTAAAAACAGACAACAATAAAACAATATAAAATAGCAAAATAGTGCTGGGCAAGAGGCAAAAACTTAACAACCATGAAAAAAGAGAAGGGGGAAAAACAACAACTTGGTAACCACATTAGCAGTCGCCAAAGGCATCCCTGAACAGCCAGGTTTTCAGGGCTTTCCTGAAGGATGCCAATGAGGGAACCTGGCATATCTCACCGGGTAGCTTGTTCCAAAGTGATGGACCAGCCACCAAGAAGGCCCGTTTTCGAGTTACTACCCTATGGGCCTCCCTGGGGGTGGCCACCTGGAGTGAGAGAGCCATAGAGGAATGGGTAAGTCAGGCCAGCTCTCATCGTTGGGAGATACGCTCTGCCAGATAATCAGGACCCAGGCCATGGATGGTTTTGTAAACCCAAACCAACACCTTGAATCTTATACGGGAGGCAACAGGCAACCGATGCAGGCGAGCCAGAATGGGGGTGATGCGGTCAAACCTGCCCGCACCAACCACCAACCTGGCCACCGCATTCTGTACCTGCTGCAGTCGTCAAACAAGGTTCAAGGGGAGCCCCATGTAGAGAGCGTTACAATAGTCTATCCTCGACATGACCAGCGCCTGCACCACTGTCCCAGGGGGTCCCCACTGAGGTACAGGCGAATCTGGGTGATAAGCCCAAGATGGTAAAAGGCCGACCTGGTCATGGCTGCCACCTGGGATTCCAGGGACAGATCCGGATCCAGGACGATGCCCAGACTCCTCAGTTGTTCTGCCAGCTGGAAGGCAGACCCACCTAAGCTGGGAAGAGGGCCACAGTACCCATCCGGGCCACCCCCGAAGAACAGAACCTCAGTCTTCCCAGGGTTAAGCCTGAGCCTGTTAGCCCTGGTCCAGTCCAATAATGCAGCCAGACAGCGATCAAGGGTCTGGACAGCCTCCACTGCAGAGGTGGAAAAGGAGAGATAGAGCTGCGTGTCATCAGCGTACTGGTGACAGAAAGCTCCAAAACTACGGATGACCTCAGACCTTGTATTTTTACAATGTTTGTTTTCACTATATTGGGATTATTGTTGGGTAGCCGCTTTGGTGACGTGCTGTTCACTGCCCAGAGTTCCCTATGGGAAAATCGGGCGGTCAATAAGTATAAAAATAAATAAATAATAAACAAACACAATTATTCAAGGAATAATTGCCCCCCCCGCCGCCCTCCAAGTAAGATGGGTACTCATTTTCTGACCTTGGAAGTGTGGAAGGAACCTTGAACAGGCTAACTGGACCTATCAGGATTGAGCTGAGGTTACGAGCAGAGGCTTGACTGAAATACCGCAGGTGAACTACTGTGCCACAGGACTTGCATGGGCCTTGACAGGTGCCCAGCAATGCCCATTGCTGGCACCTGCCTTGATTGTTAAGATTTCTCCCCCTCCAAGACCTTTGCAATAGCAGTGTCCTTCAGTCATTGACTGAATTCATATTTAGCAATATTGGTGGCATTCCTATAGAAGTCTTCCCGCATACAGATGGCAACAGAACTCTGATCTAGTTCATGACTTCAATCAATGGGAATTGGCATTTCAGCAGAATGTTGGTTGCACATTTCAAAATGGAATGGGCCACTCGTGTGAATGTGTAGCAGCCAGAACTACTCCAGAGACATTGAAAGTTAGTGAGCTGAGCAGTTTGGAAAGCCCTCTGGGCCACTCACAAAGATCTCCTAATGTGTCCATCCATCCTTGACTGACCTTTGCTAAAACAAATTATCTGCAAAGACTTGAACGCCAGACAGATGCGTGATCCTATCTCTTGCGAAGAGCCTTATCGTTCCCCCCTTTCTTTTTTCTTTTTAAAAGGATTTATTCTCACAAATAAATGGTGCAAAAGATGAGGTAGGGGCCTGTAAAAGAAAGGAGACATCTCAGACGCCTCTGCTGGATTTATCGCCTGAATGACTCTCAGGGGATAACATTCCCCTGGTGCTGTGTGCCATCCATTCACAAACCTTCTGCTCCTGGGAGCTCACCCAGGAAGAACTGCTGACAGAGGCACTGGCTGCGGTGCGCTGTTCCTCTCGGCTCTTTGCCTTGTTGAATCAAAAGCTCTGGATGCATAGAGCTCTCGCCCACCCACTCACTGTTACACACACAGTACATTCTGTGCCACATTATGTTGTGCACAATACATGCTCCGGCTGCCTGAAGCTTCCAGTGACTTCATTGCATCTCGTGGCCGATGAGCAGCTGCAGCAAATATAAGACCCAGTCCAGCTCAGGCAAAGCTGCCAAAAAGCTCATTCATTTCAACAGGATAGCTTGGCTAATCATTCATTTTCTCATCGAAATCAAGAGCAGTGTCTAGCTTGGGCTGCTTTGTGCCCTCATGGGTGTTTTTGCCAAAGAGGTAGCCATTTAAAACTGTTTCAGCATATATAGTAGGGAACACAGAAGGAGCCTCCTTGTAAGAACTATGAACACATTTGGGCATCCCTTGGGCAATGGCAGCATCCTGTTGTCTGATCCTGCCACTCCAGAAGCATCACTGGATTGCTCCTGATACAAACAATGAGAAATACAGATAATTAGCAACAAAAGCAAGCAAGCCAACAATGGTGTGCCTTCAAGTCATTTCTGACATGGTGACTCTTTTGAGAGTCACTATGGGATTTTAGATAGAGAATATTCAGAAGCAGTGTACCAATCCCTTGTTGTGGGGCCAACCTGAGACTGTGCAGTTTACCCAAGGCCACGCAGGTGGTCTCTTCTCTCAGGAGGCACAGCAGGGAATCGAACTTCTGACCTTTGGTTTGGTGGTCAGATACCTAAACCATAAATACACAGAGACAAAATTAAAACTCAACAATTGAGGCTTGTTGTTGTCTTTGTTGTTGTTGTTTTGTTGTTGTTGTTTTTTTCAGATTACATCTACCATAATCTCTCAGAAAGCATCATCCAGGAGCCAGCCTGCCACAGCAGTGACAGTTCATTTTCAGTGTAAGACTTGAGACCACTTCCTTTAGTTTAGCTTCATTTAATCTGGGTCCAGACAGTCTGCAACTTAACACCAACCTCTCTCAATCCCCAGCAGTTTAGCTAATGATAAGGGATGATGAGAGTTGTAGTTTAACAAAATCTGAAAAACTTGGAGTTTAGCTATGTTACTCATTTTTTAAAGTAACCAATACTATTATCAAGTTCCGTGGTATAGAATAGTTTTTTTTTCACCTGCCATCTGGATCTACATTACAAGGGCATTCAGATTCAGAGCTCTTGTTACCCATCTTCCCCCAATGCCCTTTCTACCATTCTCTTCAGCAGGGTACAGCTGATAGTTTTCAGAATGAACCTCGCTGAAATGTGTCCCTTCTGCTGATTAAAAAAGCCCCTTCCATTAATAAAGGGCTACATTCAGTAGGAATCTCCACTGGAGAAATAAGGGGATACTCCCCCACACACTCATGAACTCTGTGCCCCAGTAGTAAAAATGCAGTACTGCAGGCTAGCCTCAGCTGACAACCTATGTTTGATCCTGAAGGGTTCAGGTCAAGGTTAAGGGTTCAGGTTGACTTCGCCTTCCAGCTCTCCAAGTTTAGTAAAATGAGTACCCGGCTCACTAGAGGGCAATGTAGTTTGGATAATTACTCACCATGGGGCAGTATATAACGTATGTACTCAATTATAAGCCGTCCCGGGAATAAGCCGAGGGCCTAATTTTAACCCCCAAAAAAATTGGGAAAACTTATTGACTCAAGTATAAGCTGAGGGTGTTTTTTTAGTTATACTTGAGTATATACAGTATACCGGCCGAGCTCTAAAGGGGCTGGAGGTAGTAATTGTGCTGGGAGTGTGGAGTGAATAAGGGAGTTAATACCTCCCTGATTGCCTCC
The DNA here is from genome assembly GCA_029282475.1 of Phrynocephalus forsythii. Lineage (NCBI taxonomy): Eukaryota > Metazoa > Chordata > Lepidosauria > Squamata > Agamidae > Phrynocephalus > Phrynocephalus forsythii. The sequence continues at coordinate 143,067,852 of JAPFRF010000001.1, forward strand.
ACAGTCCCTGCACAGTTGCCAATACTACCCTCAGCCCCTTTAGAGCTTCATAACTAAGTCCCCTTGGCCCAAATATTTCCAAACTTCAGGGGGTTCCCTAAAATCACTTCCAGAAGGTACCCCTGCTATTTTGCAGTCCCAAGGTAAGTAAATTTTGAGTGCATATTTTAAAAATAATTTTCAAGTGCATATTTTTTAAAAAAATATTTTTAAAACATTCCTGAAATTTGGAAACATTTGTGGGTAAGGCAGCTGAGTTATGAAGCTCCAAAGAGGGTGCCACAAAACCTAAACCTTTTCATTGGAATCGTACGGGAAGCGGAGGCACCACTATCGCTTGCCCAATCAGGACTTGCCCTTCGCTGCCCTCCCCAAACCACCTGAACACCTAATTTTACCCCCCCCCCCAAAAAAAACTGGGAAAACTTATTGAGTATAAGCTGAGGGCATTTTTTTCAGCCAAAAACAAGGGCTGAAAAACTAGGCTTATACTCAGCTATATACATAAATCGAACAACACCCTCCTCCTCCTTGAATTGCCCCAATGATGTTTTGCTGGATCTGTCAACCTAATTTTTCCTAGAGTGAAAAAGGTGCAGAACAGTTAGCAACACTGACTTTGTCTCTCTTCTCTTGAGAAAAGATCCAGTGGTTGGACTTTTTTGTCATGGGAATGGAGGATCCAAGCTATAATGAAAAGTAGAGATGGACACGAAACAGAAATATGGTGTTTCATTTCATTTCTGTAGTAGTTTTGTTTTATTTGTAAAACAAAAAATTAAAGTAGTTTCATTATGAAACTAAACAAAATGAAACAAAACGCTATGCTCCCAAGGATCTTAAAGGACCAAAATGGCAGGGGAACTTTCTTGAGCGATTCTAGGTAACCCCTTGAGTTCCAAAGGGACAACTTTTGGAACAACTTTTCCAAATTTGGAACAACTTTTCCAAATTTCAGGGAAGAGCTTGCACTCCTCTGCCATTGATTCCTCTAGGACGAATAATTACATTCTAGAGAGAGAAAAACACGTCCTACCATTTTCCTTAGGTAACGAAGGGCGTTTATACACGACCCCTAAGCTCCGCTGCAAATGGCTCCCAGCTCCGGAGCTTAAAAATGTTTCCCCACCAGCTCCGGAGCTAACAGAAAATTAAGTGCGACCCCGCCCACCTAAGCACGACCCAGCGCACCTTTCAAGTACCTGCTCTGGGACAGTGAAAATTTTTGATGCGGAGAGTGCCGGGCTCTCCTTGCTTCTTTTTGTTGTTTTTGTTTTGCCTCCCGCCCCTTTAAGAGGAACCAGGAAGTGACAGGGGGGGTCAGAGCAACTTCCACCGGCACTCCAGAGGTAAGAGTGCATTCTTTTCTCCCTTTTTTTCTCCCTCCCCTCACGCAGACAGAACAAGGAAGTGCGGAGGGGGTGGGAACGCAGGGAGAGCGACAAACCCTCAAGATCTCTGGTCCGAATTTAAGGGACCAGTGGATCTTAGGGGTCGTGTAAAAAGGTCCGAAGTTACCTAACAAAATGATGAAACTGTTTCATTTTTTGTTTCGTGCCCATCTCTAATGAAAAGTCATAGTAGGAATGAGAGAAATGGTACAGTTTGGCCAGGTAAACAAGGAGAGGAGTTAGAAGAGGCCAACAAGACCCATTATTTATTATTTATTTATTATTTGCATTTATAAACGGCCCAACTTTCCCATTGGGAACTCTGGGCGGTGAACAGCATAGGAATACTGTAAGTAAACAGCGAAATGTACCAAAATGATGACAAAACAATATAGATTTCAATTAGCCGGATTGTTAACGGGACATGGGGGTATAGGTTCCATTTTGTCATTATGGCAGACGTGATTAGGTTGGCAAGATCCTTGAGATATTGGTGCCTGCGTGCCTGATCTCCCAAGGCACGTGGTAGCCCCTGAAAATGGTCTGTTTGGCAACACAGGAAGGGCAGTTTCAATTCCATGCCATGTTGGGGCCTTTTCCCGCAGTCACAAAGAGGTCCTTCTTCTATTATGAAAACAATATTCTGCCATAACAGCAAAGATCTATGTGCCACCAAGTTGGAACCGACTTAGCGCTCGATCCCATTGGCAGGAAAATCTGCTGTTGTACCAGGTTCTGCAGAGTACTGTCCCAGGGGAGTTTTTCTGCTCCTCCATCAGAGGTCTGTGGATTTCACAACTGATGTAGAATTAAATCAATATATGTGAACACTCCATCTGCTTTAAAATAAAAGCATCCAGTTATTTCATACAGCACTAAACCAGATAACAGAAATTTTAAAAAAAGCATGGTGTTTCTGAAAAAAACTGGAACCTGCCCAATCGCATGCTCTCTCAATCACCTGTTCGCTCCCTGATTGTTTGCTCGCCACCTGGCTGCCCCCTTGCTTGCCCCTTTGGCTGCCCCATCCTCCTTTGCTTGCTCCCCTGCCCAATTGCCCCTTCGCTTGCCTGCTTACCCACCTGATCAATCTTCTGCCCTAGATCGCTTGCGTGTTCCCGCTCACTCGTCTGCCCCCATTGCCTATCCAATCGTTCACCCAAACGTTCTCCCACCTTCTCTGGCCCTCTCACACTTACCCCTTGCCCCTTCCCTCCCCTTCCACCTCTTTCCCTTCTGCCCTCCTTTCCCATCCCTTTCCGTTCTCACCACTCCCACCCCATCCCAGGCCAAACAGAGCCACTTCAGGGAGTTGAGTTACTAAACTCCAAAGTGGGTCCCTCTAGGAGAAAATCATTTCTAATTGAGTTGGGAAGCCACTAAATGCCCTCCCTGGGGAAGCAATTATCAGCTTCCAACTCAATTATAAATTACTTTCTCTTGGGGGCACCCCTTTGGAGTTTAATAACTCAGCCCCCTGAACCCCAAAACTCTCCAAATTTGGGGGGGGCTTACAGGGAAGAGTCCAAAGAAAATGCCATGTGATTTTGGTGCCTCTATGACCCAGGGGAGCCATTAATGAATCATTTTCTTTTATTTCATTCAAAAATATATTAAAAATTGTTAGTAACAAAACAAAATTAAACTACTAAAGAAACGAAACAAAACACTATATTTGCATTTCGTGTCCACCTCTATTTCAGACCATGGATAAGTGAATCAGCAAATACTGATTCCATATATATGAGGTCCTAATGTAATAAAAATGGGAAAAGGGGATATTTCTGGGAAACAAATGGGCATTTATTTACTTAGCCTTGTGGTGCAGTGGTTAAATGCCTGCACTGCAGCTAAAACTGTGCTCACAACCTGGAGTTCAATCCCAGGTAGCCGGCTCATGGTTGACTCCACCTTCCATCCTTCAGAGGTCAGTAAAATGAGTACCCAGCTTGCTGCTGTGGGGGCAATGTGTAGCCTTAATAATTAAATTGTAGACTGCCCAGAGAGTAGTTGAAGTGCTATGGGGTGGTATAAAAGCAGAACACTTTGCTTTGCTTTATTGTGTAATAGGATGAATAAAAATATTCTTTTTTAAAAAAATAAGTTTTATTTAGTTTTCAGTAATAAAAATAAAAGGCAAAAAACAAAGAAAGTATATTAAAATATTTAGTTTTCAGTAATACAAATAAAAGACAAAAAAAAAAAACCAAGGAAAGGATATTAAAAAGATTATTGAGGGTTACAAGCCATTGTTAGGGCACCCCATTGGTGTAATTCACTGTTCTGTAAGTATTCATCAACATTGTTGTTTAGGTTAGGCATTTGCAGTACATGTATTAGTCATAAAATTTTATTTTAGGACTTATAATTACAGCCCCCCCCCTTAGTGAATCTGCCTTCATTCCCTATTCAGGAGGAGCACCTTTTCTCTCACAGCTTCGCAAGCCACTATGTGCATTCTTGACCTAGCACAGCAAACTCTAAGTTAAAAGTTGTTAAAGCACTTGATACAAGCCCCATGAGTGATATTTTGTCTGCTCCCCCTCCCCCCCCCCGCCTGCAAGATTGCCTTGTGGAAAAATTCAGCTGGAAACACTAGCTGCTACCATGGAAACACATTCTTCTATTACAGTGAGCTGGTTTATGACTCACCATTACCATAGGTAATAACCATCCTAAGGAATAATTGCATTGGGAGAGGGTTGAGAGTTGCCAGTATATGTGTAGCAGGGCTAAGGTGGGGGTGGTATATTGATGTTGGAGGCAGCACGCCTGTGTACCTGATTGGGTAGGAAGAACCACCCTCTTCTATTTCTGAGCTTCCTTGAAGTAGTAGCTTGGCTCCCCTGTTCCAGATGCTGAGTGCAGGAGCTAAATGGCCCTTCCTTTCGATACAGTCTCTTCTCTGATAAGGTATGACATTTTAATCAGAGAAGAATAACCCGAGCATTCACAGAGTGTCCTTCCTAGCCATTGAACAGCCTGTGCCAGTTCTGCCAGTTGAAAGGGAAGCCTTGACAACTTCGAAGTCAATGTTTCCTTTTGAAAACAATTTACCTAAAATGCAGTGCGATCCCAAGCAGGCCTATTTAGGACCCTTCTTCAAATGCCATGTCCTCCTAGAGCGATGGCGATCAGTAGCCTGAACTGGTTTCTATTTAAAGCTATTCTAAATAGAGCAGCTATGTTCTCTGGGGACCATTGGCTTACCGTAAGATCTTATGCCCTGGGCCACGCTTCCCATCTATTTTTCCTTGAAGGATAACCTGCAGCAGATGGTATTTCTCATTGCGCATTATGTGTCTGAAATATTGCAATTTTCTTCTCTTTATGGTATTGAAGCCATGCTGATTTTCCCTCAGCAAGGTTTGTTCTTGTATGTGTTTTAAGATTTTTCCTTGGATGAGGCTTTCCACCATTTTCCCTGGGACAGACGTAAGGCTAACCGGCCTGCAGTTTCTCAGGCACCCCCCTCCTTTTTTAAAAAATGGTGTAACATCCGCTATCCTCCAGTCCTTCGGCACTGTGGCAAGAGGCAAATTGCATATTACTGTAGAGATCTGCAATTTCATTTCTCACTTCCCTAATAACTATTGGGTGGATACCATCTGGGCCCGGTGACTTGTTGATCTTCAATTTATCATTTAAACCTAAAACATCTTCTCTTTTAATCTGTATTTGATTTAATTCTTTAGTCAAGAGGGGCCATTCTGGCAATGGTATTTGCCCATGGTCTTCTGTCACGAAGACAGATGCAAAGAACTCATTTAATTTCTCTGCAATTTCCAAGTCCTCCTTTACCTCCCCTTTTCCTCCCTCACCATCCAGAGGGCCAACTGGGTCTCTGGCAGGTTTTCTACTTCTAACATATTTAAAGAAGCTTTTATTATTTCCCTTTATATTGCTAGCCATGCATTCCTCAAAGTCTTTTTTTTTTTGCCTCTCTTATCATCTTCTTACATTACTTTTGCCAGAATTTGTGTTCCTTTTTATTTTCCTCATTTGGGGAGGATTTCCATTTACGGAAAGACCTCTCCTTGCAGTTTAGAGCCTCTCTAACTCCACTCATTAACCATGCTGGCGCCCTTTCGGATTTAAATGAGCTCTTCTTTCTTTGTGGTATGCACTTGTGCTGGGCCTCTACTACCATTGTTTTAAACAGGCTCCATGTACTCTGGAGAGATTGAATTCTTTTAACCTTCCCTTTCAATTTCTTTCTAACTAGTTTCATCATCAGAGGGAAGTCCACCCTTCGGAAATCAAGGGATTTTGTGTCTGATTTGCTTGACATTCTTCCGCCAACATGCATGGCAAAGGAGATTGCAACATGGTCACTGTTCCCCAGAGGCTCAGTGACATTCACATCCCTGACCAGGTCCTGAGTATCACACAGTATTAGATCCAGAGTTGTCTGTTCTCGAGTGAGGTCCATGACAAGTTGCTCTAAGGCACAGTCATTCAGCATGTCAAGAAACCCTGTTTCTCTTTCTTACCCTGAGCTCGCATTGGCCCAGTCAATGTGGGGATAAATGAAGTTCCTCATGATTACTATCCTGTTCCTCTTAGACACCTCCATGATTTGTTTCCTCATTTCAAGGTCCCCTTCAAGTTTTTAATCTGGTGGACAATAGCACACCCTCACTATCACATTGCTCCTTGGACCTGGTAGTTTAACACACAGTGATTCTATGGTGGAGTCAGATCCACTGTCAATCTCCATTCTGCTCGATTTAACCCCTTCTTTGACATAGATGGCCACTCCACCTCCCACACACCCCTCTCTGTCTCTTCTATAGAGTTTATAGCCTGGGATTGCAGTATCCCACTGGTTCTCCACATTCCACCAGGTTTCTGTTATGGCTATTATTTCAATGTTATCCCTAGCTACCAAATGTTCAAGTTCTCCTATCTTTGTTCAGAGGTTTTGAGCATTGGCATAGAAGCACCTGTACAGTGGGTCCCCCAAGAACGGCTGCTTCTTTGCCCCCCCCCCCACAGCTTTTAATCCAATAGACAAACTACCACATCCTATTATTCCCCCAGTGCTAATACCTACTATGTCATCACTTTGTGGTTCTCTACCCTCTCCAACCCTGTTCCACGGGGATGAGGTGTTCCGAACGCCACTCAGCTCCTGTCGGCTTTCCCCAGTTATCAGTTTAAAAACTGCTCTGCAGCCTTATTGATGTTGAGTGCCAGTAATCTGGTCCCATCATGGTTCAAGTGCAACCTGTCCCTCCTGAACAGGTTTGGCTTGTCCCAAAATGTTCTCCAGTTCCTGACAAATCTGAAGCCCTCCTCTTGACACCATCACCTCATCCACACATTGATGCTTCTGAGCTCTGCCTGCCTGCTGGGTCCTGCATGAGGAACAGGCAGCACTTCTGAAATGCTACCTTGGAAGTCCGGGACTTCAATCTTCTTCCTAACAACCTGAATTTGGCTTCCAGAACTGACCACTTTGCCTTCCCAACATCACTGGTACCAACATGTACCATGACTGGCTCCTTCCCATTTCTCTCTAACAAACTATCTGGATGTCTTGTGATGTCGGCAACCTTTGCACCTGGGAGGTAAGTCACCATATGGTTATCATGCACATCAGAAGTCCATCCCTCTGTATTTCTAATAAATGAATACCTAGTACAGGCATGTCCAAACTTTGGCCCTCCTGATGTTTTGGACCACAACTCCCAAAATTCCAAGCTGCTACTGCCAATGACAAAGAACTGTGGGAGTTGTGGTCCAAAACATCTGGAGGGCCGAAGTTTGAACATGCCTAACCTAGTACAAGGAGCCTCTCTCCTGCAGCCTGTTCATCTTCCTGTTCCTCAGCTATATTAAGGGAGAGGTCTTCAGTTTGTTCCTGTTGTTTGACTTCCTGTATCTCATCAAGTGTGATGAAGGAGAGATCCTCAGGTGGAACCAGTTATTCCTCTGTGCATTCCTCATGAGGTGTGATGAGCGAATGAGCCTCAAATTGATTCTGAAATTTGAGACTCTCAGAGCAATCCTTTGCCATTCTACTTCTTCGAGTCACATTCCTCCATGCATCTACCTTCTGAGTTGGTGAAGGGACTTCTTCCCCAGAACTGTGCCCTGTCTCTTCTTTGTCCAGGATAGTCTGCTCCGCTCTATCCAAGAACAGCTTAAGTTCCTTAATTTGTTGCTGGTTAAATATGCGGCCCTCCAGCTTCTGGACCTTCTAGTAGTGCAACCAGCTTGTATTTGCTGCAAGTGTAGTTCTCCATGTGCTTTGGCAAGATGACAAACATGGCACAAGTGTTGCAGATAACTACAGCTACTCCCTCAGACTCCATTTTAATGAGTGCAGTATTCTGGGCCTCAAATATTTACACTTTTACTATCTTTCTATCTAGCAAAAATATTTTCTTCCTTTGTTGTTTATATGAAATCTCAAAAAAAATGTGCTTCCTTTGTTTGCGGAAGCTTCCAGCTGCTTCTTGTGTTTGAATAGAGGTGGCTCTTTGCAGTTTAAATTAGTAAAGGCCTCCAAAGGAGCTCTACTCCAACTGCTAGCACCCCAGAAACTTACCAGCTCTCATTTCCTCCTGTTCGTTTGGCTCTTTCAGAAGCAGGTCTGCTTGTTAACACGCCCAGGCTCAAAATGGCTGATGCTGACCTTGCTCAGGGGAAATAATTAGGCATTGGACTTGTCCTACCTTTGCATTGAAATAACTCATTACTTAGGTGATTACCCATTATTTAGGATTAAATTTATAATTTATATTTACCCATTATTTAGGATTAGTCAGACTAAATTCAGTGGGACTTACTTTCTATGGGCGCTTTTACACGACCCCTAAAATCCGAGGCAAAGGGCTCCCAGATCCGGAGCTTAAAAATGTTTTCCCACCAGCTCCGGACTTAAAAAAAATTAAGCGCGTCCCATTGCACTTTTCAAGTACCTGGCCTCCAGGAAGTAAAAAAATCTTCTGATGCGCATTGTAAAGCTGTGAATGCTGGGCTCCCTTGCCTTCTCTTTGTTTTTTTGTCCCCACCGCCCCTTTAACAGACAGGAATCATGATGATGGGGCTGCTCGGGGCTGCTTCCACTGTCAGATGAGGTGAGCCTGCATTTTTTTCTCCCTTTTTTCTCTCCCTCCCCTCACGCAGACAGGAACAATGGAGTGGGGATGGGTGGGAACACAGGAAGAGGGACAAACTCCCACGATCTCTGGTCTGAATTTAAGTTGCCAGCGGATCTTAGGGGTTGTGTAAAAGCGCCCAAAGACACATGAACACAGGCAAGTATGACTGATTCATTTATTAGTCTACACTTCACCTGTCAGAAATGGCAAAAGGAGAATGCTGCCAATGATTTACCTTCAGTTTATGTCACTTACTGCATAAACAATAAATTTATTTCATTTAGTTCTTACAAGATAAATTGGGTATTTTATCTTATCTCTTCCTTCATGATGACCATTTTCTACATGTGTATTGGATTGCCCTAGTTTGATTTTTTTTTCTAAAATAAAAATGGAAAAATGACTTAGATTTCTTACTAGCTGCATCACTAGATCTTAAGCAGCAAATTACTCTAAAGGGCAGGGAAGGGGGAGTTTAGGTTACACCAGCTGCCACATCCCCCCTTTTAAATTAAAAATCTATGCAACCTGATTAAATTGCTAGCACTATTGTTTACCTGATGTGATCTGCTCGGGTCCAACTGTGGTTCTTTTGGTGGGGAGGTCATACACTTGTATTAATTTTATACAGTACTAGAATATTCTATGGATTTTTGTTTTGTTTTGTTGATGCTATGTGTTTTAATTACTCATTTCCAAAAAGTTAATCCCTTGCAGGTGAAAATTGATTCTCTTGTGTTTTTAGTATGTTATATTATTGGAATGGAAAGGTGAACATTCACCTCATGTTAGTCAGTGGATTGAAGGCCCTGCAGCTGCATCTGTCAACATTTAAATTCACAATATATAGACTTTTTTTAAAAAAAATAATTGGATTAAAAGAAAACCTCTTATTCTGTACTATTTCCCCCCTTCTCCAGAACACAACACACTGCACTCAAGTCTTGGTGAGAGGTCCTTAGAGCCTTCTTAAAGAATTTGCCATTAGACATGCTTCAGGCAGGACACATATCTTGTAGAAAAACGTTTGGAAACACATACCTGTGTTACTGCATCAAAGAATGGGAGGGAGAGGCAATGCATGCATGGAAAGTCATGCTAGCCCTTTCAAAGGTAGGCCACCTTCAAAATCATCCAGGTTTCCAAAGCTTGTAAATGTTGCTTTTTAAAACTACATCCCCCACACACACACAAGGAAAAGGAAAAAAGAAAGAAAAAGAAAACCCACCAGTTTAACTTAAATAAATAAATAAATAAACCAGAGTTCCTATCTGGAAGATGGGCGGGATATAAATACAAAAATAAATAAATAAATAAACATTGCCAAGCTCTGTGCATTGCAGGGTTGTCATAGTTGCAAATGGGGTTGTCTCTTTCTCATGTTCCATCTCCCAGCATCCACTGACTATCACCAAGACTGCAACAAGTCTCTGGTTCCATGGACACAGGATTGCAGATCAAACTACGCATTATTCAATCTCCCTTGTGATATTTATTTCACGGTTCTTTACACTTGAAGGGTTTTCCCCCTCTCTACTGGGCAGCTTTCTAGAATAACAAAATGATCTTTAGCTGGCGCTGAATAATTCATTGCTTTGCTGGAATTTATGGTACGGCTGAAGCATTTCCCCCCACAGAGTGGGAGCCCAGCAGCCACACAAGCCCTCTCTGGGATTAAAACAGCCCTTGTAAATCATCCCTTCTAAGTGATATCCTATTATAGATCTTCCCAAAGAAGAGCCTGTCTGCATTGTTAATTTGCTTGATGACTGCCACCTGGAGTTTTATTTCAATGACAACCAATAAAGAGACACACGTCTCTCTCAGGGTGACAAAGAAAGGGCCTCTGAGGCAGAAAGAAGGCTGCTTGTTTTTACAGTTTCCTCGGATGAGGGGAAAATAAGAGTCTCTCTCTCTAACTGCACCCTTGAGCCTTAAAAGAAAAGAATTGTGTTGAAAAGTTGTGTTTTGTCCTAAATTCTTTTGAACTTCTTGTTTTGCTGTTCAGATAGATATCTTGGCAACAACAAATACATTATATAAAACAGGTCTATAGCATGCATGAAAGGGATTATGAATCATGAATGATGCCTCCCACTCAGGGGTGACAAATAGAGATGGGCATGAATTGCCAGTTTGGCAGTTCATGCCAACTCGTTTATCAATTGGGCAGGTGCTCAGTGCTTCAAAATCATGCCTCCTCTGCCAACTACCCACTTGGAGGCAGTACACAGGCTTCTCTGCCCTGTTTCCTCCAGGAAGTTGAGAGTTCAATTCCCCACTGGGCCTCCTTGACACGGGCTGGCTCAATGATCCACAAGGTCCCGTCCAGGTCTGGAGTTCGAAGAAAAGATTCGAATCAGTAATGCTGGAAGGGATGCACAATTGCTTGTGTTAGAGATGGGCATTTTGTTTCAGAAGGGGACTGGTTCTGAAACGAAACATGCCAGCGCAGCTGGCACTCGGAACCCAGTCCCACCCTCTGGAAAAAAATCATTCACTGTCTTACCTTGCTGTAGTTTGCACTGGGTGAAATTCCAACCAAGGGCGTTTATACACGACCCCTAAACTCAGGGGCAAATGGCTCCCAGCTCCGGAGATTAAAAATGTTTACCCACCAGCTCCGGAGTTAACAGGAAATTAAGTGCGACCCCGCCCACTTTGGCACGTCACAGCGCAGCTTTCAGGTACCTGCTTTTTGGATGTGACAAATATTTGATCCGGTGTAAGGATAGTGAGTGCGGGGCTCTCCTGGCTTCTGTTTGTTCTTTTTTTGCGCCCTGCCCCTTTAAGAGATCTGAATGCTGCCGGGAACAAAACGGAGGTAAAATGGCATTCTTTTCTTTCTTTTTTCTCCCTCCCTCAGGCAGCCAGCAACCAGGAAGTGCGGAGGGGGGTGGGGACAGAGGAAGAGCGACAAACCCCTAAGATCTCTGGTCCGAATTTAAGTGGCCAGCGGATCTTAGGGGTCGTGTAAAAAGGCCCCAAGAAGCAGCCTCTGATTTGCCATCTTTCCCTCTCTCTGACTCTTGCCAATCAGGCAGGGAGGTGGAATGATGCATGTCCTTGCACAGCTCCTGATAGGCCAGTGCCAGGGAGAGGGAAAGATGACACATTGGAGGCCACTTCCTGGTTGCAATTTCACCTGGTGCGAACGGCAGCAAGGTAAGACAGCGATTGATTTTGTTCCAGAGGGTGGGACTGGGTTCTGAGCGCCAGCTATGCTGGCATGTTTCATTTTGGAACCAGTTTCCTTCTGAAACAAAACACCCATCTCTAGTTTGTGTGCATGACTAATGTTTCATTAAAACAAAACATAAGCCCAACTGCCCCCCCACCCAAATTTACAGAAGAAGATGCCAGGTGAAGCAGGCTTGTTTTCCTAAGCACTGCTGGATAGCTCAGTGGTTTAGGTCTCTGGCTATGGAGCCAGTGGTTGGGAGTTCTGATCCACCCTGTGCCTCCTTGGCAGGAACTGGATGCAACAATCCATCGTGTTCTTTCTAGCTCTGCAGTTCAAAGCTCCAGAAAGCAGGACTAAAAAAAAAAAGGGGGTGGAAACTGGAAGCACATTTCAGCTCATCATTAACAAACCTTATTGAACAATAAACACAAAGGAGACAAATTCCTTTTTTTGCTGGAGGTATTTAAGCAAAGGCTTTCTCAGCAGGTGTCAGGGATGCTGTCTTTGTGCAATTTCTCCGCTGATCAACAGCTTGGACTCGATTACCTGAACAATCCTTTCCAATGCCAAATAAATCTCAGAGGATACATGGCAATTATTCAGGTCTGCCTTGAAGTCTGCTAGCCTCTCCACATGAGCCACACACGCCACTCCAAACCGGGTCTGTGACTCACATGGAGAAGCTTCCTTGCACCACATTTCTCTGATCCAAGAGACAGTTGGCGGGTGTGCTGTCCTTGAACATGTGTGGGCTCTTTATGCCCGAAAGCAGCCATTCCCAGTCTTGGGTTTCCAGAACCACTGCTCTAAAAAAGCATGACTGAGCAGCAACTGTATTCATAATGGAAAACAGTGAACAGAGTAAAGAACTAGAAAATAGTCAATGAAGAAGTATGCTGGAGTGGGCACGGCCATAGAGGAACTCCAGAGAAATTTAACATTCTTGTGGGTAAAAAATTAAACCGCCAACACATGAAAACAGCAGACAGATGCCATATATTTAGACTCTAGGGATGCATTTAGGTGTTCAGCTCAGCTCAAATGTTAATGCATAATGTCCTTTTTTCTTTTTCAGAAGAAAAACCATAGATTTGCTTTAAACTCTCTATAGCTGAAGTTGTTTATGCACAGTTTTACAGTATGGCAAAATACAATTGTAAGCAGAGGTCAGTGTATCCTTATCATCAAGGGCACCAACCACTAAAGAGGGAGAATTTACCAAATGTCTAGTTAGGCAATGATGTTCTGAAAGGCTGGTACTTCACATCCATCTCATCGCTGTTTGCGGTCCCACTTGGGACCAGTACAAAGTAACCTTACCTCACGTCCATTGTGGGACGAGGGGAGTTTGTCCCGACCACGCCCCCTGAACTGCAATTTAAGCTGGATGAGAGATTCCCCTCCCTGGCTTCGGGAGTCTGCTTGTCACACTTCTCATTCCAAGATGAGAGCCCATGAAGTCACGCTTGTCGCGGAATGAGTGACGATAGGCACAGACCCCATCTAGTGGCAGGAGCGCGAAGCGACATCCACCACTAAATTCCCTATGGAGTTAGCAATGCAATGAATATCTTTTAAAAGACAAATGCATCGAAGTTTGCTCCGTAACGCATTGAAGGCAAGGCTTCGGAGAATCGAAACATTGAAAAATGGAAGGTCTGGCTGAAAAAAAAAATGGAGAATGAAGGCATGGAATTTCACATCTCATCACGGAACGAGGACATGCATTAACAGTCATGCCAGTATCATCAATCACGCCCGTGCGTACACGGGAGCAGGGACAGAACCGGAAGAAGACCACGTAACCGCGACTGACATCAACACACAACGAACTTCCTCCCGGGACGAGAGTGGACATGAAGTAACTGTCTTAGAGTTTGGAAATGCTGTAGCAGAAAAAGGAAACAAATAAACGTGCAAGAAGACAGAGCAATACCCCCCCACACACAGGAAAACAACCTGCAGTCTCATTTCTAAATACAACAAACGCTGAAGAACAATTCTATGAAGTGTGGGAAACAGCTGTTGATTGAGAATACAAAGCAGTAATGTACAGCAAAGCTGTTACTAACATACTCTTCATTAAGAATTGTTTCATTGCAACAGAAACAGACTCTGAAGGTCTGGGGTCCTTCTTCTAATAACAGGATGCCAGAATAGATTTGCGCTAGAAGGCTGTACATCAAGCATGGGAAATTTCTAGAAGTTCATCTTCAGTTCTGTTTTTAAGATGGGCTTAAACATAAAGCGAGTTACCAAAATGCCATATTACCAAGAGAGGTGAAATTTGTCAATAAAAAAAACTGTTGACTGTTCTGTGGAGTGGTCTAGTGCAATCTATTTCCTGGCAATCACACAGCATGCAAGGATATGTGCTCCAAGTCTGACCCTGATCTATGCCCAAGCTGGATATTTTTGGTCCAGATGGAGGGCTTCTATTTTGGGGGGCGGGTTGGAGTGATTGGCCAGCAGATGGATCAGTCACTTTAAGGGGGAATCACTCCTGTTAAAGCAATCCTTTCTGGTGTGATATAAGCCATGTGCCTTTGCAGCCATCTGATCACACCCTCAGTTCTCTTAGCGAAGCAAAAGCAAAGTGTTCTGCTTCTATACCACCCCAAAGAACTTAAATCTCTCTCTGGGTGGTTTACAATTTATTTATGCAGGCTACACTTTGCCCCCCCCTCCAAAAGCAAGCTGGGTGCCCATTTTGCCAACCTCAGAAGGACAGAAGGCTGAGTCAGCCATGAGCCAGCTATCTGGGAATGAACCCCAGGTCGTGAGCATTAGTTTTAGATGCAGTACAGCAGTTTAACCACTGCACCAGAAGGCTCTCCATTTGGCCCCTAAAATTCTGGGAGACGCTGAGCTGTTGAAAAAGACATGTCCTTTTATTTAAGCCAGGCCTGCCCAAAGTCCGGCCCGGGGGCCACATCCGGCCCGTCAGGCCATTCTGAGTGGCCGGTGGCTGGCTGGCCCGCCCCTCCCTCCCCCTCCTTCACCCCATGTTTTTTTAAAGAAAGTGGGTGGGGCTTGCAGTGGGGTGGTAGGGTTGGGGAGCAACCGCCCCCTGACACATTCTCAGCCACCAAATCTGGCCCTCCTTACAAAAAGTTTGGGCACCCCTGATTTAAGCAATATGAATATACTGTGGTCAGTTTAAGATACAGTGGTACCTTTACTTACGAGTGGCTCGACTTAAGAGCAATTCGACCTAAGAGCGAAAAACTGTTGGTGTTTTAACTGCTGCCTTACAAATTTTAGATTCGGTCTGTTCTACTTACATTTTTTATTTTTTCTATTTATTTATTTATTTATTTATTTATATTTATTTATTTATTTATAGGGTGCTCTTAACAACTTAAGAGTTGTTCAACTTAAGAGCATGCATTCAGAACAGATTAAACTTGTAAGTAGACGTACCACTATATTATGTATACCATGATGAAAGGATGTCAGTAGCAGACCTAAATCTCAGATTTGTCTGTTTAAAGTGTGCTGCTTATGTACTGCCACCATAGTGCTTAAATCACTCTCTAGGTGGTTTAGAAGCAAGTATGCAGGCTACACATTGCCCCCACCCCAGGAAGCTGGGTACTCATTTTACTGGAAGGATGGAGAGTAGAGATGGGCACGACCAGAAAAAATTTTTTTTTCAAGTTGTCATTTTTCGGGATGGGTCCATTTCGGGTCGTTTCCGTTTTTCGTGAAATTTTTCAAAAATTTGTCGTTTCGTTGTGTCATTTGTCGTTTTGTCGATTTAGCGCGACTTGACTTCCCAGAGCATGGGGTTAGGGGGTAAAGGCTAGGCTTAGGGTAACGGTTAAGGTTAGGGTGGGTTAGTGGGCTGTACCTCTGGGTGCCTCTGGCCCACTAAGAACACAGTGTACTGGCGTATGGGTTAGGGTTAGGGTTAGGATTAGGATTAGGGTTGGTGGGCTTTTTATGCCCTCTCTGGCACATCCAGAAGTCTCAGCAAAACCTGGCCATGCGATTGGTGGAATGGCTCCAAAAATTTGCATGGTCCCATCCCATGGCCAGCCCATCATTGCGCGTGCGCAGGTGTAAAAAAATAAAAATAAAATAAAATAAAATAAAATCAATGGAGACGTTTTATTGCAAGAAAAACCCACTGCTGCTACTGTAAAAATTCAAGCATTTAAAATAGCTAATTTTCGCATGTTTCTGTGGTGCTTTGGTGGGTTTTTGGACCACGATTACAAAAAAATATTGCAGTCGCCATTTTGGATCCCCCAGCACCGCATGGAAATGGAGGCCGAGGATGCCCTCCCAGCCCGGTACCAGCAGCCCAGGACAGGAGGGGGGAGGATGCCCCCTGAAACCAGCCTGGTACCAGCAAGTCTCAGCAAAACCTGGCCATGCTGCGATTGAACGACAACGACAAATCAGGCAATTTTTCTTTTGTTGGTTGAGTTTGAGTTCAAAAATTTGCATGGTCCCATCCCATGGCCAGCCCATCATTAATGGAGAGTTGAATGAAACTTGAGCCTGCTACCTGGTATTGAACCCTAGGCTGTGAGCACACAGCTAAAATAAAAATGAAAAAAGAAAAATAAAATAAAATCAATGGACAGAACAATTTTACTTTTATCTCCCAAGAAAAAACTTCAATCAGCTGCCACAGGTAAAGTATTAGTTTAATGGGGAAAACCAGGCAAAGCAAAGAATTTTGCTTGCTTTAATTGTGCTCCAGCAGTTTCCCTCCCAGGTGCTTACCTTAAATAGCTTGTAGTGTCCGGCTGCTAATTTGGGGTGGCCACCTGGTGCAATGTATTTGAAGGGAGCAAAATGCCTGCTTGGAATGTTTGTCTTCCTTTGTTGCAGTAGAGTGAATGCCAGACTGCGGGGCATGTGACTCACTGGTAAGAGAAGGCTGTAACTGCAGTCTTTGAACTGTGCTACAAAATGGGAGGCTTCAACCAGACTGTACACAAAATACTGTGTATTTTTGTCAGCCAGCATTTGAACAAGCTGTGTTTTAAGATCGGAGTGCTGAATTCATGTCAAAGAATGTTTCTCTGACATGTTCTTTCTGCAGGATCCATCACTAGCTAGTCTCACTGTCAAAATATATACTTTACAGCTTTATAGACCCTGGCCTAATGTTCCCACCATCTCTACTAATCAACTCTCTCTCCTCTTCTTCCCCCTCCTCCTCTCCCTCCCCTATTTGACTCTTTATGGTACAGCCAATGAATACTGTATGAAATGTATATCCCATCCCATATTCACCTTGCTGCTATATGTCTGAAGAAGTGGATGTGCAGTCCACAAAAAACATTAAAAATAAAATAAAATGTTATTTGTCTTTTAAAATAAAATAAATGGTTATCAGCTGAATAAAGTCTTTATGCATTATGAACTGCGAGATTAAGATATATTGGAGAGCTATTTGTTCCTCTGATCATTAGAAAGCTATTACATGAAATTTGGGGGGCTTACAGGGAAAAGTCCAAAGAAACTACCGTGTGATTTTGGTGCCTCTATGACCCGGGGAGCAATTAATGAATCATTTTCTTTCATTTCATTCCAAAAATATATTAAAATTGTTAGTAACAAAACAAAATGAAACTACTAAAGAAACGAAACAAAACACTATATTTGCATTTCATGTCCACCTCTATTTCAGACCATGGATAAGTGAATCAGCAAATACTGATTCCATAGATATGAGGTCCTAATGTATTAAAAATGGGAAAGGGGATATTTCTGGGAAACAAATGGCCATTTATTTACTTAGCCTCATGGTGCAGTGGTTAAATGCCGGTACTGCAGCTAAAACTGTGCTCACGACCATGACTTCATTATTTCAATCTGAAAGTCAAAGGCTGCAACCTTATTCCACCTAGTAGCTGGGAATAAACCCTATGCTATGGTGCAATTTATCCCATGGTTTTCTGTTGGGATGCCAAAAACAACCATTTTAATGAATGATGCCAATGCACCCTCTTGAGCAGCAGGTGCAAGATGCTTATACGTGCAATATGCTAATTGTTTTTGGAAGACACTGTACTAAAAATTAACCAA
This sequence comes from Phrynocephalus forsythii, assembly GCA_029282475.1. Taxonomy (NCBI): domain Eukaryota; kingdom Metazoa; phylum Chordata; class Lepidosauria; order Squamata; family Agamidae; genus Phrynocephalus; species Phrynocephalus forsythii. The sequence goes on from JAPFRF010000001.1 coordinate 143,085,587, forward strand.
AGATTCAAACAGTAGCTCAGCCAAGAAGCAAATCTTGCACTTGATATCACTGAGGAACAGTTCAGTGTTGTTTCAAAGGAGCTATGCTGGCCAACACACCAAATTCAGAACCCAGATTTATAACTTTAAAGTTCCAAATATTGTTGGATCCATATATATAAAAAGAGAACAATCAAGAGCTGTTGCATTTTGGGTCTTTAAGCAAGCAGACCAAAAGTATGGCCAGCTAAGGAAGCAGCTGTCGATTAGCTTCATTCAGCATGACCAAAATCTATCAGCACGTATTTGGCATGCCTGTGAAAGTTTTGTCAGACCACAAGTCTGGAAGTTGAGTCATGGCTACTGGACTTCTTTTTGAGAGATAGAAACGTTTCACTGTTCATCCAAACAGCTTCATCGGTCTGAATACAGCTAGTGCAAGTACTCCATCTTATAGTCAGCTTTGACCTCTTGTCACCCTGGTCTGAATTAGGCTCATAAGATGAACAATGGCCTGAATAGGCTCGTTAGGGAGACAATAGTATCCATAGCCTTAAGGTGAAGAATGGCCTAAGGTGCTGAAACCTATCAAGAATGGGTCGTTAGCTATGGCCTTGGTGTTGAAGGCTTTTTGATTTGTCTGGGTACTTTGGAAAGCACAGCCTGATAAGTAGCAGATAGACTATGCCTGAGCCCGCCACCTCTGTTGAGGGAGGGGTTTTGCTCACATGACTGGCTTCTCTTACTCCTCTCTCAAACCACCTCTCTTCTTTGTCTAATATGTGTACATCCTCATCTTTGAAAGAGTGCCCTTTGTCCTTCAAATGGAGGTGTACTGCTGATTCTGGTCCTGAGCTGTTACCCCTGCTATGTTGGGCCACCCTTCTGTTTAATGGCTTTTAAGTTTCTCCAATGTAGAGGTCTGAACACTCCTCACTGCACAAGCTTCTGGAATCCATTTTTTGCAAAGCCCACAGGAAGATTGCCAGGGAGGCCATAACAAGTACATGAGTATGACATACCAAGCGGTTCAGCAAGGAAGACTATATTAATGTGCTTTCTCTAAACTCTGGAATTCTTGAAAATCTAGAGCAACAAGGCTCACTCTAGATGCTCATTCAAAACCTGGAGAGGACAGATTGACAGCCAAAGACCTGAAGTTCATTAATGTTCTGATTCACATTTTATGAGATCCACAGGCTTAGGAAAATGATGCTGGCAATTTAGTAGGTGGTGTGAGCTAGAGTTAAGATGCCCTCCTGACTTGTGAAGTCAGTGTTCCTGAAAAAAAAATTATTATAAACTTTGAAAGTGGTTTGAAAGAAGGCTAGAATGGCAGAGAAGCAGAACCCTATAGTAACAGTTCAGGAGACCCATTTCATTTGAAAGCCATAGGAAAATCCTGCCAAACTCACATATTGGTTGAAATCCTGTGGAATAGCTATGCAGGTTGAGTAACTGCTACTCAAAGTCACTTTGAGCAAGTTATTTGCCACTTGGGCAAATGTCATGGGTATGTCCTCGCTTGCAAGGAGGTCCAAGAGCTCTGGGAATGGGCTTGTTCCCTTGACACCTTGGTTGTGGACCTGGAGAAGCAGAGGCAGGAAGAGAGGGAACATAGTGAGACCTTCAGGGACCTTCAGGCATCCTCCCACCCACAGGCAGGCAGCTCTGCAGCTGCTCAGAGTGGAAGTCTCCAGGCTGGAGGACATCCTTCTGAAGAAGAAGGAACCCATCCCCTAGTGGGGAGCCCTTTTTCAGGAGATGGGCCAATGTTCAGTCACACTGAGGATACTCCTCGAGGGGAGGTGGGAAGGGGGCTTCTGGTACTGGGCAATTTGATTTTCAGGAACATAGAATGGGAGGCCTGTGACAGATGTCAGGACCACACAGTGACTGGCTTGCCTGGTGCGAAGGTTGCGGACATCACCTCTCATTTGGATAGGCTGGTAGAGAGTGCCACAGACAAGGTAGCATATTGGCACCAATGATGTCGACAAATGTTGCCGCACAGTCCTGGAGGACAAATTTAGGTTACTAGGGAGGAAGCTAAAAGCCAGGACCTCAAAGGTAGCATTCTCAGAAGTGCTACCTGTTCCACAAGCAGAACCAGCTAGGCAGGCAGAGCTCAGGGGTCTCAATGCATGGATGAGAAGGTGGTGCCAGAGGGAGGGGTTTAGATTCATTAGGCACTGGGGATGTGTAATCTCCAGGCTTAAAAACAGGGTATTTCAAGGGCCAGATGCAGGGGAGTGGTATCAGAAGACAGATATCTAGTCTTGTGCACTCCCAGACAATTTGGTGGGGACACTGTGAGATGCAGGAAACTGGACCAGATGGGGTCTTGGCCTAATCCAGCATGACTCTTCTTATGTGCTTATGTCACACCCCCAGCAACCACAAAGTTGACAAGGCAGAAGCGCTATACTTAATAATCCACTAGTGTATTGTGCAACCATACAGCCAATGATGCTACTGTTTTCTGGCTGTTCTTGTTGCTGGGGAGTGCAGGGGGGATGCCCAGCACATTTACAATGATGCAACATCATGCTAGGCCTTGATGTACAGGAATCCAACAAGTATGTGAGAGCACATTCAGTTCACTTAACAAAGCTGCTAATAAATGATTTGGACAATTACTGTCTCCCTCATTGCAAACCACTTACAAATGTTGCTCCTTGCCTTTTCTTTTTTCAGGTCTGAAGAAAAACTATCTGGCTTTTTCTGCATAACCTTATCCAAATTATGGGAAACCTTTTGAGAATGCGCTTACATCCCCTGCGCCAGAGTGGCAGCAAACATTTAGTGGAGAAACCAAATGAGACAAGTGTCACAAAAATTTATACAGGCAGCTAGAAGAAGAAAGTCGGTGCATAACAAAGGATGTTCAAATGTGCACACGACAGGAGTTGTTCAGGAAGTCGCTATGCATCATGCATGTGGGGCACAAATTAAGAAGTGGTTTCAGCCAAAGAGAACAGACAAGGCCTGTGTTCCGAAAGATAAATGTCTCCAATGGCAGTGAACTGTGAATGACAACCAGTGGTACATCTAGAGGTGGATCTCAAGGGCAAACACTAAACACCTGAAGCCCAGGGAGTTCACTGAGTGGAAAGTGATGAAGGAAACAATAAATAAGCCCAGCTTCAGTACTTGAGCCAGTGTGGACGTGCTCAGCCCCAAAGCTCCCTTCAACATCTTCCCCCACTTCCTATATGTTGTAAATATTTAATTTTAAGAGTACAGTCACCCCCCCCCGCCATTTCACGGTTCAGGTACTGTGGTTCCACTACATCACGGGATCGCAGTACCTGCACCTCGGAGCTGCACGGGGGGCGGCGGGGAGCGATAGGGTCGCACCGTCCCGTGCTCCTCCGAGAAGCCTCGGGGCTGCGGGGGGGGGTGCAGGGGGCGATCGGGTCGCTCCGCACTGCCCCCACGCTTCTCCAAGAAGCCTCAGACAGGCACGTGATTGGCCCCCCCGCTTCCGCATATCGCGGATTTTCATGCATCGCGGGTGGGGTGGGTCGATAACCCCCACGATCGGTGGGGGGTGACTGTACAGCCATCCTAAAGTGTACACATAGCAGACTTGGTTCAAGATGCTCACATTATCTTTTTCCATAACAACACAATTTTTACATTAATGGTGGTGTGTTTTGCATTTGCAGCCAAAGACAACTACCTTTTCCCTCCGTAGTTCCTTTTCCCCGTGTTGTGCTCAGGGCAGTAAAAAAGAAAGTGTCTTTTTATTCCTGTGATGGGATCAAGTAATTTCAAAATGCAGAAAGGTACACATGCAAGATATCTCTTTAAAAAATTGGGATAGGCAAAGCATTGTTTTGGTTTATTGGCAATTTCTTTCTGTGTGGCAGGAATGCAGAGGCAGTTTCTTCACAGCTAAATAATATGTGCGGCTCTCTAAAGCACTCACCTCAAGTCACTTACAAAAACATATTAAGATCAGGAAGTTGAAGACCAACGTTGCCCAACTGTGCCACTATTTGCAAACACTGGCGTAACTAGGGAGGGGTGGAATAGTGCATCTGCCCTGGGGCATGCAGCAATCTGGGGGTGTCTGGAGGGGGAGCAGGAGCAGGAAGCCATGTGCCATCCTGCCAAGAGTCCGCCTTTCACCCCACTAAGGCTTGTCAATCCTTAGCCAGGGAAAAGGAGGAGAGGGAAGCAGGCTATGTTTTTTTAATTGCTCCCCCTCCTCCTTCCCCCCACCCGCGCTAAGGCTTGGCAATCATTAGCCCAGGGAAAGGAGGAGAGGGAAGCATGTGACGGAGGTGCTGCTTGAAAAAAATATCCCATCGCCTGCTTCCCTCTCCTCCTTTCCCTGGGCTAATGATTGCCAAGCATTAGCCAGGGGAAAGGGGGAGGAGGAAGTGTGCTATGGAGGGGATGCTTGAAAAAAAACCACCTGCTTGGCGCTATCCCCACGCTGTGTGGTTTGCACAGGAGAGCCTTAACTGGAAAGAGGGCATGAGAAGGAGAGACCCTTCTCCCCCTCCCCCACTGTTCCCCCAGCATCTGCCCCCCTTTCTGGATGGATGGGACACATTTGCGGGGGAGGAGAGGATGCAAAATCTGACTTTGCCTCTGGTGTTTGCTACGCCAGTGTTTGCAAACAAGGATTTTGCCTATTATGCCCGATTTATTTTTCTAAAATAGCAATTGCAATTAGCACATCTCCTCAAAGTCAGAGACTAAAATACAGCTTTCACTCTAGCAAAGACTTTTCTTATTATGTTATGTAGATTACAACAAATCTTGCAAAAGGTATCCTGTCCTTTGGAAGGAACTGGAAACAGGGTCGTTCTACTGGCAACTTGCCATTTTTGGAGCTCTTTCCCCAGAAAATGGGATTAGCCCCAGTTGTAGACTGGACATGATGCACTTTCATTTCAATTGACTTGTGTTGGAGTAGATTTAATAAATATTTCTTCTTAATTTTAGAACTTTAAAATTGGCTATTGGCCAGTGTTTAGATATTACCCTGCACTTTTTTATTTTTAAAACTTAAAAGGATACAGAAATTTCACCGGAGTTAAATACCATTTCCAAATGAATTTAGAAAAAAATTCCTTTATCCTTATGGACATAAATGTCAATAAATATCCTTTTACCCCATGTATTCTTCCATATATTAGTATATACTGTACTCGTTTCCTTTCCCAAATCATGTTTATTTATGAATGTTATTTTATTTTATTTTATTTTATTTTATTTTATTTTATTTTTACCCTGCCCATCTAGTGCCCAGGCCACTACTCTGTGTGGCTTACAAAGCAAACATCAATAACATAAACTAAACCTCAATAATAGCAACAGCTATATTTATATATGTTTTTTTAAATTTTGTTTTATTAATAGTTTATTATTCTCCATTAATATTTTATAATTTGATTTATCATTCCTTTCGTTCGCTCATTTCTACCTACCTTTTCCTTATAAGATCTTCAAATCTTGTAATGTCCCTACATTGACCAGACCTTTTCACCCAATCTTTAGTCTTTTATCCTGTCATTCTATCTGATTAGCCTATATATTGGTTAATTTATAGCACTATTTTTGATTGTTTTTACTGGATGTCACTTTAACACAGCCTCAGTACTGGAAAGCTGTGTAGGCAGGTTTAAAATAATTACATAAGGAACAAACAGGAAAGAATAAAGGAAAATGTGTTCTGCACTGTACTGCTTTAAACTACTTTTGTAAAATAAGCAGGCATACTTTTATCCTTCCAAACATACAGGGCAGTGTTTAAGTTAATCAGTGTGATGAAAATTATTTTCCTTAGCTGTTTAATAAATTGACCACAGGTCAACTAGTTGTCTTCCATTGGCAACCAAGACATTCTTCATTGCCATATAGGCAACATTATATCTCATTGTAGAACTGTAGGCATCGCAGGTGAAAAATCATCAGTTTCACAGAGTTCCACTGCCATCCCAAAACTCCCATTCAGGTTTTCCAAAGCTCACAGTGTCATTTCTCACTACTGGCACCATCATTAGTCAAAATAGTGCTGTGAAACACAGCAAAATACACACACAGAGAAAATCATAACCAGGATTTGGAGCTCCTGGAGACAAAGTTCATTTTGGCGCCCCTCCTGCCGCCCCCTTACATCACACCCACCCAGTAAAGGGGGGGGACCCTGCAGGCGTGGGGTGGGTGCGTGCGTGCATGGGGGGGACGGGCGTTTGTGCGTGCATGTGCACGTGGTAGTGTGCACATGCCTTAAACCTCTCCCACCAAGGCAAGGAAGAGGAGGAGGGGGAGCGGTGGCTACCGCGCTCCTGCCTGCTTTGCTGCTCACCTGGTGTGCAGCAGCGGAGGTGGCGGAGGGGGTGCTGTGGCCAAGCCTTAGGGGAAAGGAGGACTGCTGGGCAGCGGGAGGGTGCAAGGCTTCCTCCTCCTGCTCCCCCTCCAGGCGCCCCCAGATTGCTGCACCCGGGGCAGATGTACCCTTCTGCCCCCCCCAGATACGCCCCTGTGCACGTGTGCACACACGCACACATGCACACACACACACACACACACACACACACACACACACACACACACACACACACACACACAACCCCACAGCACAAGGTATTGGCAACAATTCTGCTTTCAGTTTCCACTGCATAAAGCATTTCCCTCTGTCAAACCCATCCTGCCAGCTGTTAATGGAGGCAAAGACAGGCATGCATTAAGTTACAGAAGAGTCCCTTTAGCAATACTCTACAGTGAAAATCATGTGTTCATAAGGGAAAACAAGACCAGGAAAACATGAGACTTCTTTGCTGATCTAAAAATGCTCCATTGTTGGACTTGTAACGAAGAGATGTTGCCTTGAATTGTGGGGCATGGAGTCTCCATTACAAGTAAGCACCCTTTGTGATAAGGAACATCATTTCTCTTCATGGAGCATATCCATGAAGGCATCAACCCTTGTTTCTCTGGTTTTGGGGACCATTAGCCAATATGATATAGCCTGGTCACTGGCCAAACTCACTGTTTGTTTTTGAAAAATGGGCTCTCTAATGAACCTGATATACATGAAAGGATGGCTCTGCATTTTTTTTTTTGGGGGGGAGTAGTTGTATCAGAACAGATAGGAAAACTATGGCTTTTCAAATATCAGAGGAGTCCAAGGTCCATGAGTCTAGCCAGTGTGGCCAGTGGTCAAGGCTGAAGATCTGGAGGGTCCCAAGTAGTTTCCTTCCTTGCCTGCTTCCTTGCTTCCTCTTTTTGTTTTGGGGATATAAACCTGTAGCAGTAGGAAGTGAAATGTTTTTGGATCAAGGTCTTGCACGCGTGAGCCATTTGATCACTGGCATTCTGTTTCCAGACAGAAGCCAATATCTGGAGAGCATGAAACACGAAGAACCTAAAACTTACCCACCAAAAATGGAGAATATAAAATCTGGATTATATTTTGGAACTTGTTTATGCCTGAGAATGAGAATTGAAGAGATCACACATTTGTTTAGTTGTGCAGGCATTTCCTTCTTTCAGTGGCTGAAGCCCAACCACAACAATTAATTCATAAACACATTCCTGGGTTTTATTCCTTGGCTGGAATTAGAGGCTGAGAAGGACAGCACATTCTTTTGTACAGAATCTAGACCCTTCGCCCCAGGAGGCTGCCTCCCTAAAATGTCTCAATGTCATTCTTCACAAGGATTCCAATTTCACCCTGCATTTTCAGAGACATTTGGGTGTCACTTGTGTTTACAATGATTACAAATCAAAAAAGCTTTGTGGGCAAAATCATTTATTTATTTATTTATTTATTTATTTATTTGATTTATATACCGCAACCATCTAGTGAAAAGCTACTCTGGTCAGTTTACAAACAAGCAAAATACAAGAAAATACATTAAACAATTTAAAATAGTAAATAAACACTTATCAATAAAAATTAACATGACATAAATAATAATAATCATAATAATAAAAAGAACAAATAAACACATATTGTAAACCAAAACCATTTAGCAATTCAAAATAAAAACAAATGAAAAACAAAAGAGCTTATTTTAGAAAAGACAAGGAAATGCGATTGGCTGTCCACCAGGCCGGTCGGTATATTAGTCCATCTGTGAAACTTTTTAAGTATAAAGTATTAAACATGGATTCACAATCTCCAACTATATTCTTGTCAAGGGTCATCTCCTAGCTAGCACAAAGCAAACAACTCAGAATCTAGCTCAGCGGTTTAAGTACCAGAAGTTGGAAGTTTGATTTCCTACAGTGCTTCTTGGACAAGAGATGGGCTCAATAATCCATAGGGTCCCTTTCAGCTCTGCAGTTTATTATTATTATTATTATTATTATTATTATTATTATTATTATTGATTGGTCATAAGACAAGACAATCCAGCCGATGAGCTTTTAAACCCATACAGTATCTGGTTTGAAAGGGAGCTCACACTCAACATCTGAGCTGCTTCACTCAGTGATATGATTATGTTTACTGGAATTTCTTACTGCTGCATCTGGAATCCTGTTAATGGAAACTGTACATCATCCCCCCCTCCCCCCCCATGACTTCTCTGCAAGAGAAGAAGAAGAGGTGTTTGCAAGAACTGGGTAATAATTTATTTCTGCCATTGCAAAACACCCAGCTTTGTGGGAGGCGATGGTGCACCATTTGGCCAGAGAGTTAGTACTCTTCCACAAAGAAAACAAAAGGACCTGTTTGCAACACAAACTAGACTGAAGTGTTCTCCAACAACCTTGATCTTTCAGCAGGACAAGGTATGACAAATCTTTTTCCAGGTGACAAAGGACACTGCCAATTCTCATGTCCCTATCCACTCTTGTGAATATTGGGATCACTTCTCCCTTCTCCAGCTGAGAAGTTTCTGTATCTGGCTGGAGAACCAGAGGTTGAGAGTTGCTGGATTGGGGGGAAACCCTCAATCAACTGGCAGTCCAAAACCGATTTTGACAGCTGCTGAGGAGCGGCCTTTATTTCCCCCAAATAAAACCAAGTTCAGTACATTAAAACCTTATTGTTACGTGCAGAATGCGGCAGCCAGATTGGTGGCTGGTTTGGGCAAATTTGACTGCATCACCCCAATTCTGGCTAATCTGAATTGGTTGCCCGTTGCCTCCAGAATAAGGTTCAAGGTGTTGGCTTTGGTTTACAAAACCCTCCATGGCTTGGGTCCTGACTATCTGGCAGAGCATATCTCCCAAAGGTCAGAGCTTCCCAGCCCACCAGAACCTCTATAACATTCTCGCTCCAGGAGGCCACCCCTAGAGAGGCCCGTAAGGTGGTAACAGGTAACCGGGCCTTCTCACTGGCTGGCCCGATTTTCTTGGAATAAAATACCGTGTGAGATACTCCAGGCTTCTTCCCTTGCATCCTTTAAAAAGGCTGTTAAAACCTGGCTGTTTAGGGAGGCCTTCAGCAATCACTAAGGTGTGTTTTGTTCTCCCCGTGTTTGTTGTTTGTTTTGTTATTAGTTGCCTTAGCTTCTTGCCGAGTATTTGTTTTGTTCTTGTCTTGTAGTGTTGGTTTTATTAATATTATTTCTTTGGTTTATTTTCATTTTCATTTGCTGTTTTTGTAAACCGCCCAGAATTCCCATTGTGGAAAATCAGCAGCAATATACAAATATAAAAATAAATAAATAAATAATACTTCAGTGAGATGTCTGAGACATCATATGTGGACTCCAGGCTATGGGTGGTGGGAAGGGAAAGCTTTGGAATGATGTCCCCCCTTTTCTAGACAGGAGTCGTAATACAATGGCATAACATATGCTTCACATGGAGAAAACCCAGCTACCATCTGTATCATCCATTCAAAGTACAAAATTTAGCAGGGACAGAAAAACCTCTGTTTGAAGTTCAAACGAGACATTACAGATAACCCATCATTAGAAGAGAGAATCCCTTAACTCCTGAAAGTACCTGACTATCACAGCAGGAATTTGTCATGCCATAGTCTACAAATTACTTTGCTTTCTTCTATTTCTTCTTTGGCTTCGCTTGCAAATCTATTTTTTCCATTATCCTATATCATGCCTATATCATGCCTGTGGAATGTGGTTTCAGCTCTAAAATATATACTGACTGGCCTATCTCTCTCACACACAATGTTGACAGCTGTGGGCTTTGGGTGGATGAAGAGAAAGATGCTACTATTTCCCACCCATATGACCACTCTTGAGTGAGAAAAGCAGTGCATAGCCTGAAAGCTTGCAAAGGCAGTGGCTAGTTGTTTGGAAATAGTATGTGATTTAAGCCTCATTTTTTCTACCTTGCCCTTCCTGAACAGGGGAAAATAAAAACCCAATCCCATTATTATAACTGTTTGGTCCCCCTTTTCTCCTATGCCTTCATTCTCCCTGAGGGAAGGAAGGGTTTGGGCTGCAGAATTTCATGGAGCCCCAAAACCACTATATCTAGCACCCCAAAATTAAGCAACCCCCAGCCCCCCCCAGACAGTGGTGATGAACATTTGGCATTCCAGATATTTTGGACCACAATTCCCAAAATTCTAAGCCTAGATTGCCAATGACAACTGTGGGAGTTGTGGTCCAAAATATCTGGAGTGCCGAAGGTTCATCACCAGACAAAAATAAGTGCCTACTTTGTTGCTAAGTCATTCATTTAAAGCAGGCCTGCCCAAAGTCTGGCCCGGGGGCCAAATCTGGCCTGTCAGGCCATTCTGAGTAGCCCGCGGCTGGCTGGCCTGCCCCTCCCTCCCCCTCATTCGCCCCCCCTTTAAAAAAAATATTCCACCAACACTGACACTGCCGGGAAGCTTGAGGGGCTGGGCTGGCCAGCCGGCCGGTGAGCAGAAGCTTGTGGGGCTGGGTGGGCGGGCAAGGGGCAGGCCACCACCACCAGCACCGCCAGGAAGATTGTGGGGCTGGGCGCATGCACGAGCCTTCGCCACCTCTGGGGAGCTTGGGGGGGGTGCAAGATCGCACAGATCACCTCTTCCAAGGGGCAACCTGTGGCCACGGCTCCCTGTGCTTCCTTTGGTCCCCATCTTCCTTCCTTCCTCTCTTGGTCCCCGCCTTCCTCCCTCCCTCCCTTGGTCCTCACCTTCCTCCCTCCCTCCCTTGGTCCCCGCCTTCCTTCCTGCGGGTAGGGTTGCAAGGGGGCAGTGGGTGGGGCTTGCAGTGGGGTGGCAGGATCAGGGAGCAACTGGCCCCTGACACATTCTCAGCCACCAAATCTGGCCCTCCTTACAAAAAGTTTGGGCACCCCTGATTTAAAGTGTTTGATAGTGGGAGATGGGTTGAAGGTATAAACTGTTCATTTACAATGATTTCTACCTATGAAGTCAGATTCCCAGGCTCACAGAAACATAGAACCCAATGACATAATTCCATATTTCATATTCTGCCAAGTTCTAAATTTTACCAAATCTCCCATTGCTTCCTGTTCCTCTTCTCTGGTTCCTTTGCTTCTCCATCTGTCTGTTTCTAAAATTCAAAATTTGTTCTTTCATAATGGCCATGAAGTTTCCTCACAGAGAAATGGAACTTCATTGAGAGCAGCTGCATTAATTTTTCTATTGCTTGACTTATCCTTTCTCTCATAGCACTCTGATCAGTGTCTGGAGAAGAGAAGAGTAGTGGCAAGTAATAGTCAAATATTAGCCTACTGTGTAAAGATGATTTTGGATTCAGTTGTGCCACATTATTACTCAGGTTAAAATGTTAAATTCATTGTGCTCAGAGAGTGATGAATGGAGAGTCATTTAATATAAGTTCTGTTGCGATTATGGAGTATTAAATTTCCATATCCCAATTATATACAGCAGCTGGAAGCTTTTATGAGTGAACTTGGAAGAACTTCCAGAAATGGATTGTGCTGGAATTCCCAGAAAGAAGCTTTTTTTTTTTTTTAAACGCTTCCAGGAATTGCCATAGTCATCCAAACTTTCATAGGCAATAAACGGAGCACACAATTGTAGTATAATACAGTATACACATATTAGGCCTTAGCAAATACATTAGCTTCCACTTATACATGGCTGGGGAACATGTGACCCTCCAGAACTAGGAGATCCAGATGTTGTTGGACCATCAGGGCCAGCTAGCCAGAATAACTAGTAGAAAGGGGTGATGCGAATTCCAATTCTACCATTCTGGAGGCACTCATGTATCCAGTCCTTTTTAATGCTACATAAAAGTATAATTTTCTTTTACGCCTGTTATGTCAGCAGATTTCTCATATATACCAGTCTCTCATTGTTAGGGATGGGCACAAAATGGGAAAAAATGTGTTTCATTTCGTTTCATTTTGTCGCCCCTTGTTTCGTTTCATTTCATTTTGAAATGAATTGTTGAAAAAATGTACAAAACAGAAACAAATTGATCAGTTTCGCTATAAAATGGGTTCCGTGGGTTCTACAGGCACCAAATTTGGTGAATACCTTCCTTGGACTGTTCCCTTTAAGTCCTCAACATTTGGAGAGATTTGGTTGTTGGGGTGGGGGTGAGTTATAAAATTTCAAATTGGGTGCCCCCAGAAAAAACATTTCTAAGTGTAATTTTCTGTGCTAGAAAATAGTGATCCCAGGAAGCTAGCAGCATGAAAATTGGTGTGGAGCTTCCTCAAACTCTCCCCTTTAAACACCCTCAGTTTGGAGAGTTTTGGGGTACAAGGGACCAAGTTATTCAAGTCCAAACAGGCTTACCCCAGGAAAAAACATTTGTAAGTTTAAAATATTGAAGATACTGATCCCAGGCAGCTAGCAGCATGGAAATTAACGTGGAACATCCTCAAAGTCTCCCCTTGAAGCACCCCAAATTTGGGGAGGTATCAGGTATGGGGGCAAAGTTATTCAACTCCAAACAGGCTGCCCCTAGGGAAAAATATGTAATTTAAAAGTACTTGAAAATACTGATCCCAGGCAGCTAGAAGCATGGAAATTGCTGTGGAGCGTCGTCAAACACTCCCCTTGAAGCACCCCATTGCACACTGGGCTGTATCAGAAGAACTGCACTCCACCAGGCAGGCAGGCAGGCAAGAATTAAATCAAGAAGACCAAGGCAGGACTTAGAAATGCATGGGTCTTTCAGATCCCATTATCCCATATCATGCAGGCAGGCTAGCAGGCCTATTTGGAAAGCAGGAGTTTGCCAGAATACTCCAGCTAGGAATAATGGAATAGGAGGACTCTGGTCCGGTTCTATTTTGTTGGTTTTTTGAAATGGACCGGAGCCATGATTAAGGGCCTTTTTACACGACCCCTATGATCCGCTGGCCACTTAAATTCGGACCAGAGATCTTAGGGGTTCCTCGCTCTTCCTCTGTCCCCACCCCCCTCCGCACTTCCTGGTTGCTGGCTGCCTGAGGGAGGGAGAAAAAAGAAAGAAAAGAATGCCGGTTTACCTCCGTTTTGTTCCCGGCAGCATTCAGATCTCTTAAAGGGGCGGGGCGCAAAAAAAGAACAAACAGAAGCCAGGAGAGCCCCGCACTCACTATCCTTACACCGGATCAAATATTTGTCACATCCAAAAAGCAGGTACAAGAAAACTGCTCTGGGTCGCGCTAAAGTGGGCGGGGTCGCACTTAATTGTCTGCAAAGTCCGGAGCTGGTGGGTAAACATTTTAAAGGTCCGGACCTTGCAGCCATTTGCGGCGGAGCTTAGGGGTCGTCTATAAACGCCCTAAGAGGGATGGCTGGGCGCACTCGTATTGTGCCAGTTGAGAATTGGGGAACTGGTATTCGTTGTAGTTGTTGGTGGCAATAACAATGTGTGAGGGGGGAAGGAATGTAGTTGTAAGGGGGAAGAAGGGAGAAAAAATATATATATAATATAATAAAAAATGCCTACCCAAATTTTTTTGTTAATGAGATCCTGCCTATTACTATCCCTCCCCTGATAAAACCCTCCCAAGTCACAAACAGAACAGAACAGAAGCTGTCTGTGTTTCTCTTAGCACAGAGAACCACGCAGTAACACAAATGGTGGTGGTGGGTTTTTGAAGAATGGTGGAAGTGGTACGGGGGGGGTGGACTGGGAAAAATGTGGGTGGGTGGGAAGGAATGTACTTTCAAGACGGTAGTAGGGTAAAAAAGAATAAATAAAAGTAAATTGTAAAAAGAAAGCCTGCCCAAATAAATTCCTTAGAACCTACCCAACCAGCCAAAAAAGAACAGAACAGATAAGCCGCCTGTGTGCCTCTGTAAGACAGAGACACACATACACAGTACACATACAGAGAAAAAGGCTCTCTCTGCACAAACACAAACCACACACACAACTACACACACAAAGCAGCTTTGGCTTAAGCTCAGCAAAGCTCAGATCAGCATTGAGAAGCTAGTCAAATCAATTGTTTCAGCTAACTTTAACCCCACTGCCAGAGACGTCTGTCTCCTTGGTCACTCCACCACAGAAAACGAGAAAGTGAAACAAGCCAGTGTCTTATATACTCTGCTGCCATGGGGCAGTTAGAAGCCACACCCACACACCCCAAAAAGCATACTTTACAATGGATTCCTATGGGCACCCCATTTGGAGTTTAAATAACTTGCCCCCTGTACCCCAAAGGGGGTGCTTCAAGGGGAGAGCTTGAGAAAGCTGTACTGAAATTTTCACACTGCTAGCTTCCTGGGATAACTATTTTCTAGTACAGAAAATTACACTTAGAAATGGGTACCCCCTTTGAAGCTGAATAACTCAATCCCTTAAACACCAAACCTCTCCAAATTTGGAGGGCTTAAAGGGGAGAATCTAAGGAAGGCTCACACCACATTTTGATGACAAAGAACCCATTTTTTTAGAGAAATGAAATGGTTCATTTTCAAAGGAAAAAAGCTGTTTCTTTTCATAACTAAGGAGCCACCGCCTCTCTGTTTTGTTTTGTTATGTAACAAAATGATAAAACAGCATTTTCGTTTTCGTTTTGTGCCCACCCCTACTCATGATACATCCCCCAAACGTAAGCATTCTCTTCTGTACAGAAACATTATGTCAAACAAAACCAAATCAAATCTCTAAAGGACACACAGCAAACATATTTTGTTCAGGTGGACAGTTATGAGAAATAGATGCCTGAGGTAATTTTACAGGCATGCACTCGTCTTGCTCAACTCCAAACCTTTCAATTTACCTGCCATCTTAGTTTTGTTCCTTGAGGCTCCTTTTTTACTTTCTCTTCTTGCAGCTTCTATTTTAGCCTAAGATCCTGCAAACCTTTAAAAAAAAACCAGCAAGAGGCCATATTATTTATTTATTTATTTAACCTCTTTCTCTCCTTGTTCTTCTCTTTCCTTCTTGGCATTTAACATAAGCATTTTGCAGCCATTACGTTAAAGTGTGTCAGGCAAGTAAAGTGAGTTTATATCATTTCATCACTTTGTTGGGTAAAAATTCATAAATTCGTGATTTGTGATTTGTTAACCTTGATGAAATCAAAACAAAGAATTGGGAGGCAGTGTAGTCCATTAAAGCTTCTAGGTCAGGGGTGCCCAAACTTTTTGTAAGGAGGGCCAGATTTGGTGGCTGAGAATGTGTCAGGGGCCGGTTGCTCCCCAACCCTGCCACCCCAATGCAAGCCCCCCACTGACCCATAAGCCCCACCCACTGACCCCTTGCAACCCCACCTGCAGGAAGGAAGGCGGGGACCAAGGGAGGAAGGGAGGAAGGTGGAAACCAAGAGAGGAAGGAAGGAAAGTGGGGAACAAGGAAGGGAGGGAGGTGGGGACCAAGGGAGGGAGGAAGGAAGGAAGGAAGGAAGGTGGGGACCAAGGGAGGTGGGGACCAAGGGAGAGAGGAAAGAAGGAAGGTGGGGACCAAAGGAAGCACAGGGAGCCGTGGCCACAGGTCACCCCTTGGAAGAGGCTATCTGTGCAACCTTGCACCCCCCAAGCTCCCCAGCGGTGGCAACAGCTCACCCGCCAGCTCACCCCACATTCCCCTGTGGTGCCACCCAAGTTTCCCAGCTATGCTGGTGGTGGCGGCCCGACCGTGCACCACCCTGAGTGTGTGCACCGAGCTTCACGAGGTTCCCAGCGGTGTCAGTGTTGGCAGAAGATTTTTAAAAAAAAACATGGGGCAAAGGAGGGGGAGGGAGGGGCTGGCCAGCCAGCCGCAGGCCACTCAGAATGGCCTAACGGGCCAGATTTGGCCCCCGGGCCGGACTTTGGGCAGGCCTGTTCTAGGTAGATAAACTCCGGTGGGCCTTAAGATGCCATCAGACTCTTTTCTGTTTCTTCTGTCTTCAAGAAATCCTTTTCATAGTTTCTGAGTTACCTTTGGACATAATCCAAGGAATCTCAGTGTGTTGTAGAAGATTGTAGATCACATATATGTGGCAAGCCCAGTTATTTTCTCCTCATTAATTCTGTTTAAGGTAACAAGTGGGGTCCCATCTGATTTCCCTTGAATAAACAGAAATGGAGATCACCCATCCAATCAACAGGGGCCTGGGCTGCTCCTGTGACTGAATAGCAGTTTTCTATGTGTGTAGGTAAATCTTTAGCTGCCCCTCCCTCTGTGCTGGGCAAGTTAAAGTTTGGCAACCTAATCAGAACCTAAAGAAGATCCTCATGCCAAGTTCAGAATGTAAATCATTAAGTTTCCTCCGTATAAAAGTAACATAAAAATGAAGCATGACTATGGAAAGTGTGTGCATACTAGAAGTTTAATAGTTTTAGGGATTTTCCACCCAGTGTGGTTGAGAGAATTCATGGGACAGATAGGATTTGCCTGGAAGCCAGTTTCTGCCGCAGGAAAGATTTCACAGTGAATTATTTCCATTGCAGTACTTTGAAAGGTTATATTCCCAATTAGCTGTGCATTAGACCTAACCTGTGCCCCATCACAATTTGCTCAGCGGACTGTGGCAAATTCTCTCCCAGGTTAAAGCAAACTTAAAAAGAGAGAGGAAAAGATAAAAATCAAGTTGCTATTACAATGAAGGTTTTGGCCTTCCTGAACACACACCAGGCATGCCTCATTAGCAAGGTATTTTTAACAGGGTGCTTTAGTGTTCCTTTCTCTCCTTGTTGTTCCCCATTTCACTGAATTAGCAACAGAGGCATCTATAAAGTGCTTACCTTGAACTGTGAGTTCTCTCTAGCCTCTGGATGCATGCCCCCCTCCCTTTGGCATGTACAGCCATTCCTACAGCTGCTATTCCAAACCACACAAATTTAGATCTGGTCTAGACATCCCATTTGCTGTGGAGATCAGCCTCCCTTGGTCAGATTTCTTTCTCACACATGCATAGATACCTCTACCCAGCTTGTCAAAACAAATTAGCCACACAAAATGGGGCCTTTGCACAGTGCTATAGTGGTCTGGCATCCCCCATATCTATGTGACTGTAGCTTCTATCATTCTTAGCCAGCCCAGACTTCCCAGCCGGGGAAAATAGCCTCCCGGATACAGGGCCTAGAAAAGTTACTGTTTGGATTGCAGCTTCTAGTATCTCCCAGACAACCTGGTCACTCAGAAAGAGGACTGGTACTGTATTTTAAGTGTCAGTGAACCTCCAAAAGGACATCTCTCTGGAAGTTGAGTCATGGCTACTGGATTTCTTTTTCTTGTGAGATGGAAACGTTTCACTGCTCATCCAAACAGCTTCATCAGTCTGAATACAGCTAGTGCGAGTTCTCCATCTTATAGTCAGCTTTGACCTCTTGTCACCTTGGTCTGAACTAGGCTCATAAGATGAATAGGCTTGTTAGGTGAACAATAGCATATCCATAGCCTTAAGGTGAACAATGGCCTAAGGTGCTGAAACCTTAGGTCGTTAGCTATGGCCTTGGTAGTGAAGGCTTTTTGATTTGTCTGGGTATTGTTGAAAGCACACCCTGACAAGTAGAAGACAGACTATGCCTGAGGCCCCCACTCTGTTGAGAGAGGGGGTTTAATGCTCACATGAATGGCTTCCCTGACTCCTCTCTCAAACCACCTATTTTCTCTGTCTAATACACAATGGAGGACTTGCACTAGCTGTACTCAGACTGATGAAGCTGTTTGAATGAGCAGCGAAACATTTCTATCTCTGCAGAAAAAGAAGTCCAGTAGCCATGACTCAACTTCCAGATAAACTCACCTAGATGACTGAGAAGAATCTTCACAGACATACTCCAGAAGGACATGAAATACTTTTCTTGTTGAAAGGTTTTGATTTACAGCAGCCTTCTCCAGCCTGTCTCCTTCTGGGTGCTTCTGAGTGACACCTCCATCATCTGTGGACGCAAGGTTGTGAAGCACTGCACTACAGAAGCACGCTGCATGAAGATAAACCAGTACTGAAGGAAAAGCCTTGGCAAGAATATGTTCTTGATATATCAAAGTTTAGTTGTTGTTTTCTAGTATAATAAATATGAGGTATAGCCAATAAGATAATACTAAGGCCTGATCAATAATTCCACTTCCTCCCCCTCTTCTTGCAGTACCACCACCACTAACTTCCCGTCAGTAATAATAATTTGCACATCCCTTCATATGTGGCACATCTGTCTTTGAAATCAGGTGGTGTGTTGTTGTGACTCTGTTGGTTTCAAGTAAGTGTGACTGCTACATAGTCATTAGTATTATTGAGTACTTCCACACCAGAGTTAAAAATCTGAAACCCAGGCCTTGCTCAAAACACTATGCTCTCTGAAGTGGAGCAACAAATGGCACGCACACGCGCGCACACACACACACACACACACACACACACACACACACACAAATCCCTTCCTGTTTAAATGCATCATACCCAAAGACAGCCAAATTAATGTGGCACGTAACCGTCTATGTGTGACAGTAAAAATGCAAAACTAAGAAATTAAATAACTAACAAGTTGGCAGCCCTTCAGCCAGCAATTTTTTGGGTTGAACACCAAAGCCCTATTCAGGTGTTACATAATTCAGCTTCTTCCTCTTGCTTCAAGTGCGTGGCTCGTCCCATTTCCTCTCTCATTACTATCTTTAACGAGTCTGACAGGGAGAGGTTTCTGTGCATGTGTGGCTCTCCTTCCGATGAAGAACCATGAATTTCTTACCATCTACATTCATCCTTGCTGGCGTGAAAAACGTGATGACAGGATGAGGTGTGTGGGGTGGGGGGTAGGGCAAAGGTAGATTCTCTTCTCCAAGGGTGTGGAAGAGACTGCATTATGTAACACTTGAATAAGACTGCAGTGACAGTAAAAATGTCATCACAAGTAGAAATTCAGATAGAATAAAAAAAAATGTCAAGGGTGCTCCACACACCCTGCCCACTATCTGCGTCTCTGTGAAGAATCTGCAACACAACAATTCAAAGCTCTGAGTCCCCTTTGCAGAGGCAAATGATGATACATACCAGGGCACATTGGACCATCTCAGTCTTCAGCATGCCTGAAGTCTGAAAAGCTGAACCTTTATTAGCTTAATTTATTGTGTGGAATGAATGAGGAGGATATTACATCTTCCAGCTAGTGTTGTTCTGAGCAATAAAATTTACTAATGGTGTGTGTGTGTGTGTGTGTGTGTGTGTGCGTGTGCACGCTGTTTGGCTCTCGGAAAGCCGAGGGGTCTAATCCTAAACTTCCTGCATCAGCAGAACTTGGAGGTTTCTATTAAAGAGGATTTTTTAAAAGGATGCTTAAAAATGCCTTAGAATGTTCTTGGGTGTAGTAAAAGTTGAAGTGTTTCCCCCACTTCTAGATCAGTTAGCTCTTCTTTTTAATGTGTCAAAGAAAACACACAGCCTGTTAGCCATTTGTCAAAATGCACACAAATCCCCACTGAAGTGAGAAATAACTTCTCCAGTAATTGCTAAGGAGTTCTGGAAGATCGAAGGCAGAAGCTGCCTCAGCACCCAGGCCTTTGGATAATAAGATGTGGTAATTGTGTGGAGCCCACCTTTCTTTGCCCTCCCCTCTTTTCTTTCTTTTCCCGCCTCTGCCAGAAGAGTCCATAAACTCAAGGTCATGACACAGCAGCAAATCCCAGCGACAGCCTGGACTAATGGACTGCAGCCGAAAGTGGCAAGTTCCTTTCCTTCAATTACCTCGGTGCTGCCATGAATGAGAATGATGACAGGTCTCTGGGGAGATTTGCAGGAGGCTGCAGGAGCCGGCCTCAATTAGATGCCAAGTGGAAGTACACATCAAAAGCAAAAAAAGACCCACACACAAAAAGCAAAGGCATCTGTTGTTCTTTTGTGTCTCTGGGAATGTGATAAAGAGGATTTTCAGGCTGTTAAGAGATCACCCTCCCTTTTCAACCCCCCACCCCCAGCAGAAATCTCTTCAGGCCTTTCCTTGCCATTTTGTGTGCATGTGTGGTTAAATAGGAAAGATTACAGACACTTAATGGAGAGAGGCAGAGGCGTTTAAAAATAGTCACATAGTGGCACAGCCTTGTCGAGAAGGATTGGAGAGCCAGCCAGCACACCAAGTGTCAAAAAAAGGACACCAAGTGGAACAGCAGAAGGATCTGGGTCCTGGGAAAAGAGCCTGGCAAGCATGTAATAGTGACTGTAAAATAGTGGATTTTACATTTATGTTGGGTGGTGTCCTAGTTGCCCTAGGACATGGGGACATCCAGGCTCTATTCCCCACTGAAGCATAAAATGTCTGGGTGAACTTGGGCCAATTATATTTTCTCAGACTGACTGACCTCTTAGGGTTTTGGTGAGGATCCAGTGGGGATTACAGTGGTATATTCTGTCTTTAACTCCTTGAAAGAAAGGTGGGCTATAAATGCAATTAATAAATGCCTACATTAAAATAAATATTGCCTCTGCCTTGAATAAGACAGGAGTGCTCGGTGAGGAAAGAGGAAAGAGTTCAGCTCTTGTATAACAGAAGGAAGGTCTGGTTTTCTGGTACCATAAACAGAACCTTGCACAACACCGCCTGGAAAAGTTACATTTTGAGCCACAGTTATAGTTCAAGATGTAACTCTTCCAGAATCTGCTATTTACGTGAGAATGGGGGTACCTCCCATTCGAGAGGAGCTGAGAAGACCTTGATGGTTTCCTCTTCAGAGTCAGACTTAGAGCAGAGAGAGCTTCTCATTAATTTAAGATGCATCTTCATTTCCCCAGAATTTTCTCCTTTAGTACTTTGAGGATCAGTTTAAAGAGATGCTATTTCAACTTTTAAGGCTCTTCATGGTTTGGAACTAGGATCTCTAACTTATTAACTCTTCCCACATGGACCTACCTCCAGCTAGGTGTGTGTGCCCTGCAGCTACATACCGTGAGCTAAAATAATAAAGAAGATACGATTCTTTGGGCGTTTATACACGACCCCTAAACTCCGCCGCAAATGGCTGCAAGCTCCGGAGCTTAAAAATGTTTCCCCACCAGCTCTGGAGTTTGCAGAAAATTAAGTGCGACCCCGCCCACCTAAGCGCGACCCAGCGCATTTTTAATGTACCTGCTCTCCCGTGGTGACAATCACTCCCCCAACTCAGGAGGTGGATGGGTGGAGGAATGTGACTCAAAGGAGTAGAAGGCCAAGGCATCGCTCAGAGAGTCTCGTCTTGCACAATCAATTTGAAGCTCTTTCCCTCAGCACACCTCATGAGGCACACATAGAGGAAGAAGTGGTTCCACCGGAGGATCTCTCCCTCATCACTATTGATGAGATACAAGATCAGGTACATGTTGATGAGCAGGCTGCAGGAGAGAAGCTCATTGTGCTAGGGGATTCTATCATTAGAAATACGGAGGGATGGATTTGTGAGGAGCATGATAACCGGATGGTCACTTGCCTGCCGGGTGCAAAGGTTGCAGACATCACCAGAAATATAGATAGCTTGTTAGAGAGAACTGGGAAGGAGCCAGTGGTCATGATACACGTCGGTACCAATGATGTCGGGAAGGCCAAGCGGTCAGTCTTGGAAGCCAAATTCAGGTTGCTAGGTAGAAGATTGAAGTCCCGGGCTTCCAAGGTAGCATTTTCAGAAGTGCTACCTGTTCCTCGTGCAGGTCCCGCCAGGCAGGCAGAACTCAGAAGCCTCAATGCGTGGATGAGGCGATGGTGTCGAGAGGAGGGCTTTAGATTTGTCAGGCACTGGAGAACATTTTGGGACAAGCCAAACCTGTTCAGGAGGGATGGGTTGCACTTGAATCATGATGGGACCAGATTGCTGGCACTCAACCTCAAAAAGGCAGCAGAGCAGCTTTTAAACTGATAACTGGGGGAAAGCCGACAGGAGCTGTGTGGCATCCGGTTCGGAACACCTCATCCTCTGGGAATGAGGTTGGAGAGGGTAGAGAATCACATAGAGATGACATAGCAAGTATTAACACTGGCAGAATAGCGGAATGTGACAGTTCGTCTACTGAAAATAAAAGCTGTGGGGGAGAAGAACAAGGCAGCAGCTGTTGCGGGACCCACTGTACAAGTGCTTCTATGCCAATGCTCGAAGCCTCCGAGCAAAGATGGGAGAACTTGAACATCTGGCAGCTAGGGATAACATTGATATAATAGCCATAACAGAAACCTGGTGGAATGTGGAGAACCAGTGGGACACAGCAATCCCAGGCTATAAACTCTATAGAAGGGATAGAGAGGGGCAGGTTGGAGGAGGAGTGGCCATCTATGTCAAAGAAGGCATAAAATCCAGCAGAATGGAGATTGACAGAGGGTCTGACTCCGCCATAGAATCACTGTGGGTTAAACTACCAGGTCCAAAGAGTGATGTGATAGTTGGAGTATTCTATCGTCCACCAGATCAAAAACTTGAGGGGGACCTTGAAATGAGGAGAGAAATCATGGAGGTGGCTAAGAGGGATAGGATAGTAATCATGGGGGACTTTAATTATCTCCACATTGACTGGGCCAATGCGAGCTCCAGGCAAGAAAGAGAAACTGGGTTTCTCGACTTGCTGAATGACTGTGCCTTAGAGCAACTTGTCATGGAGCCCACCCGAGAACAGGCAACTCTAGATCTAATATTGTGTGATACTCAGGACCTCGTCAGGGATGTGAATGTCACTGAGCCTCTGGGGAACAGTGACCATGCTGCAATTACCTTTGCCATGCATGTCGGAGGAAGAGTGTCAACCAAATCAGACATAAAAACCCTTGATTTTCGAAGGGCAAACTTCCCTCAGATGAGGAAACTAGTTAGAGAGAAACTGAAGGGGAGGGTTAGAAGAATCCAATCTCTTCAGAGTGCATGGAGCCTGTTTAAAACAACAATAATAGAGGCCCAGCACAAGTGCATACCACAAAGAAAGAAGAGCTCATTTAAGTCCAAGAGGACACCGGCATGGTTAACGAGTGGAGTTAGAGAGGCTCTAAAGCACAAGGAGAGGTCCTTCTGTAAATGGAAATCCTCCCCAAATGAGGAAAATAAAAAGGAACACAAACTCTGGCAAAAGAAATGTAAAAAGATGATAAGGGAGGCAAAGAAAGACTTTGAGGAACGCATGGCTAGCAATATAAAGGGTAATAATAAAAGCTTCTTTAAATATGTTAGAAGTAGAAAACCTGCCAGAGAACCAATTGGGCCTCTGGATGGTGAGGGAGGAAAAGGGGAGGTTAAGGAGGACTTGGACATTGCAGAGAAATTGAACGACTTCTTTGCGTCTGTCTTCACGACAGAGGACCTTGAGCGGATTCCGCTGCCTGAGCCGCCCCTCTTGACTAAAGAATTAAATCAAATACAGGTTAAAAGAGAGGAGGTTTTAGGACTAATTGATAAATTGAGGATTAACAAGTCACCGGGCCCAGATGGCATCTACCCAAGGGTTATTAGGGAACTGAGAAACGAAATTGCAGATCTCTTAACGGTAATATGCAACTTGTCTCTTCAAACGGCCACAGTGCCGGAGGACTGGAGGATAGCGGATGTCACACCAATTTTTAAAAAAGGAAGGAGGGGGGACCCAGGAAACTACAGGCTGGTTAGCCTTACATCTGTCCCAGGGAAGATGGTGGAAGGCCTCATCCAAGAGAAAATCTTAAAACACATAAAAAGAACAAACCTTGCTGAGAGAAAATCAGCATGGCTTCTGTAAGGGTAAATCTTGTCTTACAAACCTTTTAGAATTTTTTGAAAAGGTCAACAGGCACGTGGATTTGGGTGAACCGGTGGATATAGTCTATCTGGATTTTCAAAAGGCTTTTGACACAGTCCCTCACCAAAGGCTGCTGAGAAAATTGCATAGTCAGGGGATAAGAGGGCAGGTCCTCTTATGGATTGAGAACTGGTTGAGATCCCGGAAACAAAGAGTAGGTGTCAATGGGAAATTTTCACAATGGAGAGAAGTGAAAAGCGGTGTGCCCCAGGGCTCGGTCCTGGGACCGGTGCTTTTCAATCTGTTCATAAATGACCTGGAGACAGGGATAAACAGTGAGGTGGCCAAGTTTGCAGATGACACAAAACTTTTCCATGTGGTAAAAACCAGAGAAGATTGTGAAGAGCTCCAGAAGGATCTCTCCAAACTGGGGGAGTGGGCTGAGAAATGGCAAATGCGTTTTAATGTAACCAAATGTAAAGTAATGCATATTGGGGCAACAAATCCAAACTTCATCTATCAACTCATGGGCTCTGAGTTATCTGTGACGGATCAGGAAAGAGATCTTGGTGTGTTGGTGGACAGCTCCATGAAGGTGTCTCCCCAATGTGTGGCAGCAGTGAAGAAGGCTAATTCCATGCTAGGGATTATCAAAAGGGGATTGAAAATAAAACAGCCAACATTATAATGCCGTTATACAAAACAATAGTAAGGCCCCACCTGGAGTATTGTGTACAATTCTGGTCACCGCATCTCAAGAAAGACATAGTGGAACTGGGAAAGGTGCAGAAGAGAGCGACTAAAATGATTACTGGGCTGGGGCACCTCCCTTATGAAGAAAGGCTAAAAGAATTGGGCCTCTTTAGTCTGGAAAAAAGGCGCTTGAGGGGGGATATGATTGAGACATACAAAATAATGCAGGGTATGAGTAAAGTGGATAGAGGGAAGCTCTTCTCCCTCTCTCAAAATACCAGAACTAGGGGACATACACTCAAATTGAGTGCTGGGAGAGTAAGAACTGACAAAAGAAAATATTTTTTCACCCAGCGCGTTGTAAGTCTATGGAACTCCCTGCCACAGGATGTGGTGATGGCATCTGGCCTGGATGTCTTCAAAAGGGGATTGGACAGATTCCTAGAGGAAAAGTCCATCACGGGTTACAAACCATGATGGAGATGTGTAATCTCTAGGCTTTAAACCAGGGTACTTCAAGGGCCAGATGCAGGGGAGTGGTATCAGGAGACAGATATCTAGTCTCATGCGCTCCCAAACGCATCTGGTGGGGCCGCTGTGAGATACAGGAAGCTGGACTAGATGGGCCTTTGGCCTGATCCAGCATGGCTCTTCTTATGTTCTTAATCCCTGATGCGGTTTTAAGGGAGTGAGTGTTGGCTCTCCTCGCGTCTGTTTTTTTTTTTTTTGCCTGCCACCCCTTTAAGAGAAGGAACCAGGAAGCCGGGAGGAATCAGGAAGAGAAGGAATCAGGAAGCCGGGTGGTTTCGGAGGTGAGATGCATTTTTCCTCTCTTTTTTCTCCCACCCCTCACGCAGACAGGAGCAAGGAAGTGCTGAGGGGTGGGAACACAGCAAGAGCAACGAACCCCTAAGATCTCTGGTCCGAATTTAAGTGGCCAGCGGATCTTAGGGGTCGTGTGAAAAGGCCCTTATGCACCTCAAGCTATAAGCTCTTTGCAAATGTTGGGCAATTAGGGACTTCTAGAAGTTGTGGGTCAAAAATACAAATCTGTATTCCTCCACCAGTAATCATTCTTCAATTGTTAGGACCATCTTCATGGCTCGGTTTTTAGTAACTGCTCTCTGGTGACTTGTGGGTTTGAGTACATGGGGCCTTACACCCAGTCACCCTGCCCAGCTCAGATCAGGTCCTGCATTTGCAGCTGCCTCCCTTTCTGAAACAAACTATTTTCACCTATTACACCACGACTTTGGAAATGGCATATAGAAATCCAGGAGTGAGCTGTTAAGAATTAATGAGGCCTGTGTTGCTTTATATAAGCAGCCAGTTCCTGGTTGGGGTGTTCTTTGAATTTTCAGACAAGTTTTCTGGAAGTGGTTGGAGAAAACACAATACAAATGAGAACCATTTATATACAGCCATACAAATGAGAAAGTGATTATAGTTCTATAACAGAAAGCTGGTATTACCAGGATTCCAACAATAGATTTTGGGAATGGAAACAATTAGGTGTTGGTGACACCTGCCCGTTTTCTGTTATGGAAGTTAGATTTTCAATAACAAAATGAGACATATCTTTATTTATAAAGGTGTTTCATCAAACACATGATTGGACCAGATGGCTGGGATTCAGCAAAGGCTGCAAATAACTCAAAATGTAAAGTTAGTCATAGGACTAATAAGAGGCATTAATTAAAGGTTAAGACAACATGCGCTTGGTGGAACGGGCAGATTCTCTTCTGTTAGTAGTGGGATGCTGACATCTTTGGCCTTCCTGGGAGCAGGGGATGTTGCTATAAAGATCAACCATCCCACCTTGTTGTACGTGTAAATGTACATACACACAGCAGGGCTCAGAAACAGCACAAGATTAAGAATAGGAGATGTGATTCTGACTCAGAAGGGTGATCAGAAAAGAAAAGCTTATAAGAAGCGGTTGTTCCTTAGATAGCTTCTCTGATGAAACCCATTATTTTTTAGCAGAGAAAACAACCAAACAGTCAGGCTTTTTCCAGTAGCCACTGTCCACTGAGTCAACTGAAGCCTGCATCTAAGGGCAGAAATAGATGTTACAAACAGCCTTTTCTCTAGATCTGAATGCATAGTTAGTGCCAAAGAGATGTGAGCAAGGTACCTTCTCATGACTGAGAAATGAGATTGCAAAGGAATCCCATCCTGAAGTCCTGCTGACTGACCACAAAACAAATCAGTCTGATTTGAAAACTCGAGGAGTTCTGAGAGAAGCTCTTACTGTGATCCTAGACAGTGATGGTGAACGTTCGGCACTCCAGGTGTTTTGGACCACAACTCCCAGAAATCCAAGCCTATGTTGCCAATGACAAAGGACTGTGGGAGATGTGGTCCAAAACATCTGGAGTGCCGAAGGTTCGCCACCACCCTTAAGGGTTTTCCGCTTCTAATTGTCCACTATTCATATTGCCTGTTTTAAGCGCTTAAGTTTCTCCTCCTGGAGTCATAGGGTAGCAAAGGCCAGAAGGGATACTGTACTGGGAAGCCCCAAAGACAATGCCTCAAATTGTGCTCATTATGCTTACCTTTGTTTAATCCTCAGAGTGGTTTAGGGAAACCAGGAGTAGAAGCTTTGGAATCTTCTGGGTAGCAGAGCCTAGGGCAATGGTGGCAAACCTTCAGCACTGGAGATGTTTTGGACCATAACTCCCACAGTCCTTTGTCGTTGGCAATACAGGCTTGGAATTCTGGGAGTACCATGTGCCATGTAGATGTCCTCCAGGTTGTCCTGTGTCCATGCTGTGTTTATCTGCAATCTTCAAAGTCACTGAAAGAGAAATGGAAAGACCTGTCCCTTTCTTGATAGGATTGATCCAGCTCCTGCATTTTTGGGTGCTCTTTACTGAGGAGTGTTGCTGTGGGCCCTGGTACTTTAAATTGTATTGTTGGACTAATGATAACACCAAGTTCTTTAGGACAGCTTACTCCTGACATTTTACCAGTTTCATGGTTCTGATGTGAAAATGGCAAGACATTCAAGGAAGAGATGCTAGGTGATAGGGTAGGCATGTCCAAACTTTGGCCCTCCAGATGTTTTGGACCACAGCTCCCACAGTCCTTTGCCATTGGAAATACAGGCTTGGAATTCTGGGAGTTGTGGTCCAAAACATCAGAGAGCCAAAATTTGGACATGCCTCGGATAGGGTATACAACATGTTCTCCTTTCTAGGATGAATGGTTGAATAGACAGACTGGACGGCTGACTATAGGGCCCTGCTTGCAACTCTTTGTTCAGGACAAATCAACTACTCTAATCACAAATTGCAGTGTGTGTGGGAAAGACACACAGTAGCTCGTGCAGCTCTTGCACTCAGCAAGTTTCATCTGATTCTTCATGCCACCATCTTACAATGATCCATGCTAGGGCAGGTCAGTCTTATGGCAGCCCATGTAAGTCTAATGGGCAGCCAAAAGTAAACCTTTTGTTTTATTTATAGGTATTGAAAATTTGAGGAATACCTGCTGCAGTTTGACAGGTAGAATCATAGAACTGGTAGGTACTGACTATTCGTCCCCTCTCAGACTTCACTGCTGTTCGGTTTTGCAGCATAGTTCTAATTCTCATTCATTTAAGAAATGGTTGCATAAAACTGGAGGACTGACTACTGCACACTTCACTGTAGTATAAGCCCCTGCTCACAGCCTGAGCAAAATCCTGACAGGTTCAGATAGCCAACACAAAGTTGACTCAGCTTTCTTCTGAGGTATCCAGCTTATGGTGGGGGAGGGGCAGCTGTTGTTTGCATAATTATGTTGTAAACTTCCCAGAGAATGTTCCAGCACTATGGGGTGGTATATAGTGTAAATCAAAGCAACGGCAGGAACAACATGCCAGTAGGCTTTTTAAAAATGTGATTTGTTTTTATTTTATTGTAATCCATTTTTTCTATGGGACTGCATACAGTGTTTTATGCGGCATACATAGTAGCAACATGTGTTGCCGATGTGCTAAACCTTATTTGGGAAGTGAACGAATGGGAAGGAGTCAAATGGGAAGCTAGGTGGCGGCTGAGCTGAGAAACGTGGGTGAATGTGAGGAAAAAGCACGGCCTACTCTTTCTTGAGGTGTGAGGTTTTTATTATACATGCACGCACGCACACATGCATCCTACCAGGAAGGGAAAACAGTGTTGGTGGCAGGCTGATGAAATTATAGAAAATCTCAATTCACACACAGAGGCACCTGGGAAGAACAAATACTTAAACAAGAAAAGGCAAATAATAAACTTTGATGACTTAACTAATTTAAATTGTTGTTATAGTGGGATTGGCTGCATATTTCTGATTTACCCTAAGTATTTTGATTTTGTTATCAGTAAAATAAACTCTATTTCTGTTTCTTGAGAAATTCCAGATACACACTGTTTTTCAGGCAGGATCCACATTAGTAAGGTATGACTAGTAATCCCTAGAAGCACCGTCATGGTGCCTCCTGAATTATGCAAGTACTTAATTTTGTGGGTTGCTGAATATTTCATCTTCCGGTAAGGAGAATGTCGTTATGGTAAAGAATTAAACATTTTCCAAAGATTGGTTATTGATATAAAGCAGCTTCACTAATCAGCAGTTATTTAGTTAGTAAGTTAGTTTCAGTTTCTATACAATTTTTTAAATTTACATTACAAAAAGCAGTTTACATCCATCCAAAGGTTGATAAGACATAAAATAACAGAGATACAACAACATAGAATGAAATAAAAATAGAAGTAAACTAACTATATCATGAATAAACTAACTATATCATTAACTTCTATCACATCTGGCAATGGACAAGCCTAAATTATCACTCTTCGGTGACATCTGGCAGATGATCTCACACTTATCACATCAAAGAACCTGTCCACAGAAGAGTCTGGTTTTCTCAATACCAACCCCAACTCACCCAAATCTATATTATATAATGTATACAAACAATATATAATGGGCATAAGGGGGAACCATTCTTGCCAGGTCAGGAAGGCCTGCTGAAATTAATGAGTTTTCAAGGCCTTCTGAAACCCAACAGGATAGATGGCTGGTGGACATTTTGGGGGACGTGGTTCCAAAGCTCTGGGGCCACTACTGAGAATGCCTGCTGATGGGTAGATGTTTTATTAGCTTCTTTTGGAGTGGCCACTCTTCACTGAAACGATTAAGATACTCTTGTGGTCTGGCCCAAGATGTGTCGGGGGATGTGATCCCTCAAGTACTGAGCTCCTGAACCATGTAGGGCCTTATATGTCAGTACTAACACCATGATGTATTATATCACTAGGAACCAATGCAGATGTGACAGGACCAGTGTACTACATTGGAATTTATGAACACCTGTCACCAACCTGGTAGCTGCATTTTTATCTCCCTAAAGTCTCAACGTCAGGGTCAGGGCAAGCCCTTGAATGTGGAGGCCTCACAAACAAGATCTCCATCTTGACAGGATTCAACTGCATCCTATTATGTTTGGTCCATGTCATAACTGCTTCACAATCATCCAACTCTCCAGAGTCTGCTGCTGCTGTTGAGGAGGAGGTAGAGTTGGGTGTTGTGAAGGAATTCTGCCTTTCAACAGGCTGGATGTTGAGAACAAACAGACTCTCATTCCAATGGCATGCCAGCTAAGCAGAATTTCTTTTAGGTTCTTAAAACTGCAAAGCTTACCAGCTTAAAATGACTCTCCAAAATCCAAAAAGTAAAATACAATGGAGCTTTATTTCTAAACAAAAATGCAGAGTAAAACAAAACTGGAAAATATATTTAAAAAAACCTAACAGACTTAAGGTATGAACTTATTTGCCTACAAAATAGCAAACACTAGGTTACTCTATCTGGTTACAGGAATCCATTTTGCCTAATCTAACTAACTCTAACACTATCTAACTATTTAGGCAGCATTGCTAGATGCAAGCTGGATCCAACAATAATGGTGATTTGCTTCTTTCTTCTTCTGCAAAGTTTCAAGGTGAAGGATGGCACATGATGTCTACTGTCCAATTGTAGCTCTCTTGCTCGCCTCTGGAAAAATGTCTCAAAAGGTGCATTCTTTAGATAAGATTTCTATTGCAAGGGGGAAAGTGCCTTTAATATCAATGCTTAAGAAACCATCATTCCTAATTTCTTTACTCCAAACATCATGATAACTGCTTCCCTGAGCATGGATGTTGATGATGAAGAGCATAGATGTTGATGATTATAAATTCCATCTGCCGTGGTGATGTGGAACTAACAAAAATTTAGGATACCATATCAAATCCACATTACCTTTATATCTATCTATATCTATCTATATCTATCTATCTATCTATCTATCTATCTATCTATCTATCTATCTATCTATCTATCTATCTATCTATCTATCTATCTATCTATCTACACTGTATATTCTGTGACCCCTAACAATTGCAATTTCCTATGAGGTGGAGAAATCAGCTGTCATGATTAAACACATTATTCATACTAAAAGTCTACAAATGAGGATCCTTGAGCTAGTTCAGTTCTTTGTTTAATTCCATCTTTTCTTCCTCAAGAGGAGCTCTTTATGAACTCTTGGAAAATGAAAGGACTTCTCTCATTTGGAGTAATGGTTGCAATTGTCTTTCTTGCCAATTCTATAAGAGCTACTGCTTTTCTCGAGCTTGGCAGAACCCACCAGAGGCTATTAAAATCAAGCAGACAATTAATTGCAGCAGGGGAGAGAAAACTTTTAAAATCCCTTTTCTCCAGCTTCCTGCAGTGAATAGAATTTCACTGGAAGTCAAAATGACATTGTGTGGGCAATATGAACGTTAACCAAGACTGACTCATGAGTTGCTAAACAAGGTTTGGAAAAGCAGATTTGGAATTTTGCTGGTTGTGCCAGGAATGAGGTTGGATCTGAGGGGCAGACTGGAACTGGTGGTGGTGAATAAAAACAGACTCATTTTTCTGGGTGACTGCTTAATACTTGTTCAGCAGGGCCATCTATGAATGCATTGTTATAAAGGATGGATGGATAGATTTAAGGGGGGGGATGGGTGGATGGATGACATTTTTATCTTAGTTTTCTTCCAAGGTGATCTATAAAATGTTTTAAAACAGATATCACTAAAAGCACAATGTTGAGAATGCTATTCATGTTTACATAAATTTTGCATGACTTTTTGCTGATATTTGCACTTAATTGATGAGATGTTAGGGTATGTGTGTATACTTTGCCTTGGCACCTCTTCAACTAACTGCATTAGCCATGGTAATAATCACAACTGGACTTCTTTTCTTGAGAGACTGAAACATTTCACTACTCATCCAAGCATCTTTGTCAGATTGACGGAGCTGCTTGGATGAGTGAAATGTTTTGATCTCTCAAGAAAAAAAATCCAATTGCCATGTGACTTAACTTCCAGATAACCTCACCTGGATGTCTGAGAATCTTCACAAACATAGCCATGGAAACTTATGTAGGCATGACACAAATATCAATATGATTCTGGAGAATAAGAATATTTTAAAAATTAAATAAAGGGGGCAGTATTCCTTGGAGTGAATGCAAAACTAAAGAGCACTTGTCTATGCATTCCTTCCATGCCAGCAGACCTCTGTCATGCAATGAATCTCTCAGACAGTGTGCATGACAGGGAACTTGCCAGTATGTGTGTGTGTGTGTGTGTGTGTGTGTGTGTGTGTGTGTGTGTGTGTGTGTGTGTGTGTGTGTGTGTGTGTGTGTGTGTGTGTGTGTGCGTGTGCGTGTGTGTGTGTGTGTGCACACACACACATGCATACATCTATATGTGATGCTTATGCAACTGCCCTTCTGCATTCAGAAACTGGCCATAATTATAATAAGAAACCTCTAATTTAGAACATTTTTAAAAAAACTGTTGTTGCATTAATGGTGCTAAGTCAATAGATTCTTTTGTCCATGAAAATGTCAACAGACAGCCCTGAACATCTGAGGGCTCAGAGATGAGGAGATGAAATGCCACAAAATAATATAATTTATGAGAAAAACAGGGGCACTGTGTTAACCAATTAAAGTAATCTTGGGAGGTTAAGTTTCAGTCAGGCTTGACCCCAGAGATGTACCATACATAGAAAAAAAAGTTCCACCATCGCTACCTGAGTATATTGTTTTTGGATTATGCTCTCAAAAACAGAGTTTGAGAAATTTACCTTTTAGAAGTACCGTATTTATCGGCGTATAACACGCACAGGCGTATAACATGCACCTTCTTTTTAAGAGGGAAATTTCAGGAAAAAAAATTAAATTTCAAATAAAGAACTTTCTCCGATTTCTACCTTTCTCTCTCTTTCTCTCTCTCCTCTGCTTCTCCCTTTGCATTGGGTGCATTTTTTCCACCCTGAATGCTGCAATGTCTCATTCTTTTCACCGGACAGACTGCATTTCCTTTGATCATTTAACCGGGACGTTTCCTGAGGATACTGCACGAATATTGTATATTTTCCCCCGACTCTCCACCCCACCCCACCCAACCCCTCCCTTCCCCTCCCCACCCAACCCAACCCAACCCAACCCGCATCTACCTGCGATGCATCTGGGTTTTTTTTAACTCGTTCTCCTCCTCTCTTCCTCCCCTCCTTCCCCCCCTAAAGAACCACCGAATGACATCATCCTAAAACTCAGCCCCGCCCACCGGCTTCCCCAATTGGCTTCCCATGGCCCCCCGCCCTCCGCCCACCCGCCTTTCCATTCATTGGTTTGGTCTCCTTGCCACTCGGGCTCTGGCCTCCCCCTCCCGTCCCTACGCGTGGGCGGTGCCTGAGGGGCTGCCCCGGCCTAGATCAACTGCTCGTTGGTCTGTGTCCCGGTCAATCAGAGTTTTCTTAAAGGGCCAAGTTTGGCCGAGCTTTTGCGCGGAGCGAAGGGGCGGGCCTTTTCTGCTCCTCTCTCTCTCTCACTGGGTCTGCCTGGGCGGGCGGGCAGGCGAGCGGGCTGGAGGGGTAGCGTGTGGGGGCGCCAGGCGGTGGCCGACCGGACAGACTGCATATTGGCGTATAACACGCATACATCATTTGCCCCCTATTTTTAGGGGGGGAAGTGCATGTTATACGCCGATAAATACGGTACAAGTCCCAGAAGTGAAAGCCCACCTAGCCATCAGCCATCTTGGACTGTGGGGTTCTGGGAACTGTAATCCAATTTACTGGAAACCATTCCCTGGCTATTACTCAAGTAATTTGCTAACCGATTAAAAAGGGCTTTCCCCATTTCCCTTTCTTCCTTCATGCAGCCATGCAGTAGTAGAGGATAGTTTCTGAAGGAGTGGCCATGTTAGTCTGTGGAATCAGATCAAACAAAACAAAACAAAAGACAAAAAAACAAGAGGGAACCCCCCAAATATAGTAATTACTTAGCCTTTAAAGTGGCACAATGTGTTTTTTTTTTTTTTTTTTGGTCTTTTTGTTTTGTTTTCTGTCTGATAATGGACAGGATATTTCCTGAAGAAGACAATAGTTTTGTTGCTTTGCAGCACATGATCTGTGCTACAGATCTTCCACATGGGTTAATGGGAGAAGCTTCCCCATTTGGGCCTTTAGAAAAATTCTCCAGTTAAATATACCATCCATCCCCATACCTCTGATTCATACTTAAGTGTGACTGAACCTGTCTCCCTTATGGATTTTCCTCTTATCACTGCTCATTCTTCTAGAAAAGAGCAGGATGGGCATGAAATGATTTTTTTGTTTTGTTTTTTTGTTTTTTGTTTTGTTTCCTAACAAAATTAAAAATGAAGTACCTTTTAAAAAATGAAACAAAACAAAATGGAAATTTCCATTCTGTTCTGTTCCATTTTGTTTTTCATTTTTTCATTTTTTAAATTTATTTTGACAAATGCCGATCTTGGTGCTTATCAAAATAAATAATAAAAATAAGCCACATGGCAGCTGATTGGCGCTTGCAAAAAAAAGGGCAAATCGCCAGCAGGGCCCCACATGCCAGCTGATCAACGCTTGTAGATAGATAGATAGATAGATAGATAGATAGATAGATAGATAGATAGATAGATAGATAGATAGATAGATAGATAGATAGATAGATAGATAGATAGATAGATAGATAGATAGATAGATAGAGAGAGAGAGAGAGAGTGGTACCCCGACATAGG
This sequence comes from Phrynocephalus forsythii, assembly GCA_029282475.1. NCBI lineage: Eukaryota > Metazoa > Chordata > Lepidosauria > Squamata > Agamidae > Phrynocephalus > Phrynocephalus forsythii. Next base: position 143,120,320 of record JAPFRF010000001.1, read on the forward strand.
AGCAGCTCAACTTAAGAGCAATTCGACTGAAGAGAGGAAAACTGTTGGCATTTTAACTGCTGCCTTACAAATTTTAGATATGGTCTGCTTGACTTTAGACATGGGCACGATCCAGAAAAAATGACGTTTCGAGTTTTCGTTTGTCGGAACGGGTCCGTTTCGGGTCGTTTCCGTTTGTCACAAAATTTTTCAAACATTTGTCGTTTCGTTTGTCATTTGTCATTTGTCGTTTCCATCGCGATTTAGCGTGATTTGACTTCCCAGAGCATAGGGGCGTCCTGCAATCAGGGCCGGGCGCTAGGTGTTTTTGCGCCCTAGGCGGCGGGCAGGGGGGGGGGTGGCGGGGGGAGGTGCGGGCGGGCAGCAGTGGCAGGGGGCCATGGGCGGGCAGCGGCCATGGGTGGGTGAGTGGGCGGGCGGCGGCGCGGGCCGCAGGCGGTGGCAGCGTGGGCAGACGGGCGAGTGGGCAGTTAGAATATCACTTAGGATAGAGGTTCTGTTCTTGGCTTGCACCCCAAATGTGTGTGTGTGCAAGCAAATTGAAGTTGGGAAAATAGAAAATAAATGGTAGTATATATATTTAAAATAAATCCACACCTCCCACTCCCAGTCGAACCTCCCCCTTTATCCAATATCAGGAAAAAATCCTCACAAACTGCCAGAGAAGAAATAAAGAATAAACTGCTATTCCCTTCAGCAGACAAAGCTGCAGGGAATCAAAGAAATTATTTTCTAAATTCAATTCCCTCCCTGCCTGCCTAACTTAAATCCTAAAGCCTCCAGCCTCCCTCCTCAATCTCGATCGGATCACACTAGCACCAGCAGCCAGCCCTCCTCACTCAACCACATCCATACACCTGACTGCGATTTCTGGAAGGTGCCTCGGCTTTTTATGCCCTCCGAGACATCCAGAAGTGTCAGTCAAAAACCTGGCGATGCCATTGGTGGAATGGTTCAAAAAAATTGCATAGTCCCATCCCATGCCCAGCCCAAATGGGCAGGTCTAAAAAAATAAAAAATAAAATAAAATAAAATAAAATAAAATCAACACATTTTATTGCTATAAAAACCCACTGCTGCTACTATTAAAATTCAGGCATTTAAAATAAATAAATTTCACATGTTTCTGTGGTGATTTGGTGTGTTTTTTGACTACGATTTCAAAAGAAAAAATGTGGTCACCATTTTGGATCCCCCCCCCACCGAATGGCATGGCGAGACAACGAGGATGACCCCCCCCAGCCTGGTGCAAGCAGCCCAGGACAGGAGAAGAGGGGGGGGAGGCCGGGGACCCCACCAGAAACCACTCCTCTGGTAGGTGGCAAAGCCTCAGGCAGGCATATTTTCACCTGCTTTTTTGGCCAGGAGTCGGGGTTTTTAAAAAAAACTTTAAAAAACTTTTTCTGTGCTTCGCATTGCGCGATCGCCGCGATGCCACAAACGGAAACAAAAAACCCAACCAAATTTTTCTTTTTTCGGTTTAAGTTCGAGTTCTGACAGCTTAATTATCGTTACCGTTTCCGTTACATAACAGAAACAATAACCGAAAACGGAAACGACAATTTCGCCGAGTCGTGCCCATGTCAACTCGACTTACAAATATTATTTTCCAATTTTTTTATTTTTAAAAAACCTTTCCCCTTATTTTTAGATAGGTACCCCGACTTAAGAGTAGTTCAGCTTAAGAGCATGCATTCGGAACAGATTAAATTCATAAATTGAGGTACCACTGTACTTTATTGTCATTGTACATAGTACAATGAAATTGAATACTACCCCTGGTGCAATTAAAAAGAAAAAAAACATTTAAAAGGTAAAGAGAATTAAAAGCATTCATGCACATCCATCACAACCATCACAACTCCCTAAGGTCACATTATTTGGTCACAGCATTTAAGATGGTAATGGCTCTTAGATAGAAACTGTTTTTAATCTGTTTGTTCTTGCTTTTGTTACTCTATATCTCTTGCCTGAAGGCAGCAGTACAAACACACTATGTCCAGGATGAGATGAATCCTGTAAGATGTTATTTGCCTGTTTAAGGCAACAGGAACTGTACAGTATAGTTATTCCAGAGATGGGAGAGGGTGACTGATGATCTTCTGGGCTGTGGTTATGAGCCTCTGGAGTGCTTTCCTATCTGTCTGAAACTGTGCTGGAGAACCAAGCACAGACACAGTATGTTAGAATGCTCTCAATGGAGCATCGGTAGAAGGACACCAACAGTTTCTCACTCAGATTGTTTTTCTTTAAGAGTCTGAGGAAGTATATCCTCTGCTGGGCCTTCTTCACCAGGCCCTGCTCGATGGTAACACCCAGGAACTTGAATACAGCCACCCTCTCCACATAGTCCCCACCAATATACAGGGGCTGAATGTCCACATTTTAATCCTATAATCCACCACCAGTTCCTTGGTCTTGGTGGTGTTAAGGACCAGATTATTGTCTCCACACCAGGCACAGAGCTGCTCCACCTCATCCCGATAGGTGGAATCGTCCCCTCTGGAAATGAGCTCCACCACAGTGGTGTCATCAGCAAACTTGATGATTTTGTTGCTGGGGTGGGTAGAGGTGCAGTCATACGTATAGAGGGTGTAGAGCAGGGGGCTCAACACACAACATGTGGGACCCTACTCTAACCCTCTGAGAGCGGTTTGACACAAAGTCCAAGACTCAGAGGCAAATGGATTTAGAAAGTCCAAGCGCCTCTTGTTTGGACATCAAGTCTGTGGGAGAGGATAGTATTAAAAGCAGGGCTGAAATCCAGAAACAACAGCCTCAAATAACTCCCTGGCTGTTTCAGATGGGACAGAGCAATATGGAGAGTGGTAGTGATGCCATCCTCTGTGGATCTGTTTGCCCTATATGCAAACTGGTAGTTATCAAATGTCGATAGAAGACAGGAGATGATGTTACTACATACCAGTTTCTCAAAACAATTCATAATGATCAGAGTGAGTGCAATTGGTCTGTAGTTGTTAAGGCTGCTGATTGAGGGTTTCTTGGGCAGAGGGACAATAGTTGAGGACTTCAGGCAAGGTGGAACGATAGACTGGTGTAAGGACTGGTTAAAGATCTTAGTGAAGACCTCCGCCAGCTGGTCTGCACAGTTCCTCAACACCCATCCAGTGATGCCATCAGGTCCAGCAGCCTTCCTTGGATTCACCGCCCTCAGTACACGCCTCACCTCATGCTCCTCCATAGTAAGTGAGGGGCCACTGTGGGCTGGTGACTGTAATGCAGCAGTCTCTGGTGGTTCCACCTCAAAGTGGGCAAAGAAGAGGTTAAGCTCCTCTGCCAGCGAAGGGTCCCCATCAACAGCAGCAAGGTTCGATCTGTAGTTGGTAATATGCTGGATCCCCTGCCACACCTGCCTCGTGTCATTACTGCTGAAGTCGTCCTCAATCCTCTGCCTATAATCTTGGCCTGTCAAATGCCTCTCTTCAAGTTGGCTCTTGCAGCGCCAATCCTGAAAGCCCTATTCCTGTCCCACAGCAGGCACTGGACCTCTCTGTTCATCCAGGGTTTCTGGTTGGGATAAATCCTGAAGCATTTATTCACAGTAACAGTATCTGTGCAGCTGGTGAGAAGCACCTTCAGGCCAAGTTTTAACAGTCCTGTGTTGTAATAAGAGCCCATTTCCTAAGAGGAGTATATGCTGGTGCAAGATCTGACTGGCCCAAATGTGGGAGCTGGATATCCCTGTAGCCATGTTTTATATTCAAATAGACCTTGTCCAATGTTTTGTCTCCTCTAGTGGCACATTTCATTTTTTTGTAAAACAAACAAAGAAACAAACAAAAAACTGATCACCAGCAGGGCCCCACGCACCAGCTGATTAGCACTTGTTAAAAAAAGAAGAAGAAGCCAGCAGGGGCCTAACTAGTTGTCAAAAAAACAAAAAAAAAAAACAAAACAAAACAAAAAAAAAAAAATGAAATGAAATGAATTTTTTTTAAAAAAAATGCATTTGAAACGAAATGAAAGAAAACATAAAAAACCAAAACGGAAAACGAAATGAAACAGGTCTTTCATGCCCATCTCTGCCGGCATATGATTACATGCAGGCTAGTTACTCCAGGGTGATGGACTTTGGGTTTGCTAGGTTTCAATAAGCCTCTTGCTCCCTGTAATATGTGGCAATGCTTTAACCTTCTCTGGCAAGTAAGCTCCCCCGGCTCATCAGAGCACAGAGAAGAATCTTCCTGCTCTTCTTTCTGTGGCCCCATGACAACTCTTCCAGTCTGTCATTGCTATGCCTGGGCTGTTGGGTTGACTGTTACACACTAAGTTTATATAAGAGATTGATCCCCCTACCTTGACCCTCAAGAGGAATTTCTGTGTTACCTACACGAAACAGCCAATGTTAGAAATTCCAAATAGGAGATCTGGTAGTTTACGCCTGTCATATTGGACAGTGAAAAACTGGAAATCAAGACATAAACAGAGGACCTTTGCAAATCATATTGCAACATATCCATCCTATTGCCCTCTGTGACAGAGTGAAGACATCACTGCTGGAACTTGCCCTGGGAAATGCTGTATTATGGCTTGTTTCCTCTCTCACATAATGTTAATAGCCACATTTGTATTCATTTGAAGTCACCTGAGCCTTAAGGGTGAACCAACAGATTCCACTGGGACTTCTGATGTTCTTGGATTGCTGGAAGCATAAAACGTCACACTGATTGCATCATTAGAAAACAAGCTCCTTTAAGAGGTTAATGTTTCTCAACTTTTGAAGTTGCCAATTAGCCTGCTTTTATCCTGTGACTGGTCATCTAACGATGAGCCTGTGATTCATTTGCAAGTAGATGGCTCAGTCCTACAAGCTTCAGAGGAGTGAGGGCGGAGAGAAAATATATTATCGTATTCAAATGATGAAGCTGTCATCTCATCTAGTTCTGACCAGAAACGCAAGTTGTCTTGCAAGTAATAGAGACTTGATGGGAAAATGAAAAGCCTTGTGTTCGCCACATTCAGTCTGGGAAGGGATGGCACAGTTAAGAGGAACGGGCTAATAGTTTTCAAGTACTGAAGTACAAAACAGAACACAATGGAAACAAGCTGGGGGTTTCAGACTAGATTTGGTGGCTGTCTGTAGCTTTTGGTGCTAATGAAAGCATACACAGCTCTCTATGATCGTCCTCGTCTTCATCCTCATTTAAGGAAGGAGTGGAAGTTGGGTGACCATATGCAGTGTGTGCCTTGTGAGCTGGGTCCAGCAAGCTACAGACAGTGAAAACAGCTGCATAAAATAATGCAGGGCATGAGTAAAGTGCATAGAGGGACACTCTTCTCCCTCTCACAAAATACCAAAACTAGGGGACATCCACTCAAACTGAGGGTTGGGAGAGTAAGAACAGATAAAATAAAAATATTTTTATTACCCAGCGTGTTGTCAGTCTGTGGAACACCCTGCCACAGGATGTGGTGATGGCATCTAGCCTGGATGCCTTCAAAAGGGGATTGGACAGATTCCTGGAGGAGAAGTCCATCACAGGTTACAAACCATGATGGAGATGTGTAATCTCCAGGCTTAAAACCGGGGTACTTCAAGGACCAGATGCAAGGGGGGGGTAGCAGGAGACAGATATCTAGTCCCGTGCACTCCCGGACACATTTGGTGGGGCCACTCTGAGATACAGGAAGCTGGACTAGATGGGCCTTTGGCCTGATCCGGCATGGCTCTTCTTATGTTCTTATGTTCTTAATGTAACCTGTAATATTGTATTCATGGAAACTATTGTCCCTTGTTGTTTTCAAGCACTATTGCCCCAAGTACATATAAGGGTTGGTCTTGTTCAGTGCCAACACATGGCACTCTTAATAGGATTTTTAAAGGCATGTTAAATGTTTAAGGAGGGCTTTATCCTAGTAGATTTCCATTACAAAGTGGGGAATTGAATCCTGGTATCCTGAGTCCTAATGTGCCACTATACCTCCCAAGCTTTCAGAAACAGAGGTACCTATGTACATGCATGTCGTCTCTTCTCCATTCATGATCATCTATCCTCTGTTTTGCTGAGCAGTATGTGCTTTGTTTGCAATTTACATGACATGTACACAATGAAAACCAAAAATATGAACTTTGAAACTGAAGAGGAACTGGGTGAAAAAAAATACACGTGACCTGCCAGGCCAGGACATACAGGCCACAGTTTCCTCCATACTCTGGGCTTAATGGAAAAGAAATATATCCATCAGGCATCCACCTCCTCACCATGCCTGAACTGTGTTGATGGGAAGTCCTGAGACAGGACCTTTTCCTTGATATCTCTCTCTCTCTCTCTCTCTCTCTCTCTCTCTCTCTCTCTCTCTCTCTCTCTCTCTCTCTCTCTCTCTCACACACACACACACACACACACACACACACACACACACACACACACACACACACACACACACACACACACACACACACACACACAGTGTCTTGTTGGTTGGATCCTCCAACAGGAACCTGACCTCTCCTTTGCCACTTGGTGGTGTGGAAGTAATTCCACTTAGTACCAGATGTTTGAACCATATGATCTATTATGTTTGGGGGTGGTTTTCATGGGTCATGAAAGCAATGCTTTGAAAAACTGATGAGCAGTGAAAAAAGGATGCCAGCAAGAAACCTCTTAAAAGCTGAGCTCTCTATTTATTAAAAGCTAAGTACTCCAGACGTCCACCAGGAGTGAGCATCTGGGAGCTGAAGCTCTGTGTGGTAGGAAGCATTCTTTACAACCAAGCATTTGGAGACCTTCCCAGAAGGGGAAAGTTTTACAGAGCAAAAAGGGATGCAAGACCTTGCATCTGGCGGACACAGCCTTCACTCTGTTGGTAAGCATTAGAATCCGGCTGATTTAAAGAGTGTGTGTCCATTGTTGAATAGGCCTCCTAAAACACATGCTCCTTTCAAGTGTGGGTTAGTGAATCTTGAGGGCTTTGGGGGAGGGGCACTTTTGGAAGGGGGTAATTTGTCGTGGCCAAGCAGCACTGAAGTGCCTTCTTCATCTCTTTCTGCCTGACCTTTCTCTTCTATCTCATATTGATTTGCCACCACAGAATTGCATGCAGGGGAGCTGCTACCTGCCACTGGCAACACACAATTCCGCTCTAACAAGCACAGGTCACTTCCTCACCTTAGAAGAGCGTGTCTCGGGTGGGCCATGAATAAAACATAACCTTGGGTTGGTACCCTTGTTAACAGAATTACAGAAACCCCAAGTCTTGAACTGTCACATTCTCCAGGTCACAAGTAAGAGTTTCATTTTCTACCTGGGCAGGGTGCCTTGTAAACTGTAAAGAGGAGGGAGAACAGTGTGGTGAATTGGGGAACAGCCATACTATCCTTCTCACCAGGTGCCACATCCCCCAGTTTTGTGGGTCTGAAGATTCATTTTTGAAAGTGGGAGCTCAGGATAGAATATGCATTTTTGAGAGTGGGAGCCCAGCCCAGTATACAACCCATCTTGCGATTCAAAAACCACCCTTCCTGAACTAACTGAGCTGGTTTCAGGTGTGGTGTTGGAGTCCCCTGGTTGTGCTGGCAGGGACTTCAACATCCTTGCTGAGGCAGCTCTGTCAGGGAGTGGCTCAGGGCTGCATGTCCTCCATGAGGACCGTGGTTGCTGCCCCAAATCGTATCTGCCCCCTTTCATGCTGCAGGGCACACTTTAGACTTGGTTTTCTGGACTGGGGTAAATGTTAGTGATCTGGGTACGGAGGACCTCACTGTAGTTCCATTATCATGGACAGACGACCATCTGGGAAGATTGAGGCTTACTGGAACTCAAAGCCTCTGCGGGGGTGGGGGACCAATTAAGACAGTCCACCCCAGGAGGCTGATGAAGCTGTCCCATGCCTTGAGTGCTGCCTTGGGTCCGTGGTGGAGAGGATGAGGGAAAACAGGCTCAAGCTGAACTTGGCCAAAATGGAGATCCTTCGTGTGGGGTCCCTGACGGTCTGTAGGTCAGAATATCTTTCTCCTTCTGGGGGGGGGGTTAACACTCTCTGCAGGGGAGCAGGTGCACAGTTTGTTTGTTGTCCTGGACCCAAAGCTATCCATGGATTGCAAGGTGGTGTCTGTGGCCCGGTCTGCCTTTAACCCCCTTAGGTGTATCGCCCAACTGCACCCATACCTGGGCTCTGGAAGCCTCACCGCCTTGGTTCATGCGCTGGTAATTTCAAGGCTCGATTACTGTAATGGCCTCTATGTGGGGCTGCCCTTGAGGCTGATGCAGAAACTCCAGCAGGTACAAAGCCAAACTTTTAACTGGGGTAGGACCTTTTGATCATATCTCCCCTACTCTGGCCACGCTGCACTGGCTTCCTGTACGTTGCAAAGTGAAAGTCATCACCAGGTTCAAGGTGATGACTCTCACCTATAACGCCCTCAATAGTTTGGGACCTTGTTACCTTTCAGAATGCGTGCTTCCAGTAAGAACTGCCCATAATACATGTTCTTCCCAGACTGGGCGCCTAAGATCCATCACCCCAAAAGAGGCACAGAAAGCAAAAACAAGATCACATGCCTTTTCAGTCATTACTCCCAGTTTGTGGAATGAGTTCCCTCCCAAGATTCATCTAGGCAGCCCTTCCCTGAGTTCTTTTGAAAAAGCCATGAAAACATGGCATTTTCAACAGGCCTTCCCAAATTTTCAGTTATACCCCTTAGTTGAAGTTCTGCTATCTTAATTTTTTAATTCTTTATTCTTAATTCCTGTATTAGTTAATAATTTTTAATTATACCAAGATTAACTTAATTTAAATTGATAGAATCATAGAATCATAGAATTGGACGAGACCTCAAGGACCATCCAGTCCAGCCCCTTACCATGCTGGAACTCCCATCACAGTATTTCCAACAGGTGACCATCCCGCCTCTGCTTAAAAACCTCCAAAAAGGAGACTCCACCACCCTTTGTGGCAACATATTCCACTGCTGAACAGCTCTAACCATCAGGGGGAAGTTCTTCCTAATGTTCAAATGGAATCTCTTTTCCTGTAGTTTGAAACCATTGCCCTGAGTCCTAGTCTCTGAAGCCATGGAAAACAAACCTGTTCCCTCTTCAATATGACATCCTTTCAAATATTTAAACATTGCTATCATATCCCCTCTCAGCCTTCTTTTTGAAAGGCTAAACATTCCCAGTTCCCTAAGCCGTTCCTCGTAAACGGCTAATATTCTTAGTTATAGGTTTATAGTAGATAACACTGAAAAGCTTTTGCAATAAACCTTTTGCAGAATAAGCATTGATTTATAGGAAAAGAGGTTGTAATGTTCTTTAAAAAAACCATTCAAGTTTACAAATTATATTGCCTGGAAAGTGAAATTTGTGCTTCTGTTCATCTCCATATTCAATCTGAAGAGCCAGTGATGTGCAAGTCCATGGCCACGTGGCCAGCATGGCTGCAAGGAAACACTGTTTTACCTTCCCACTTTTTATGGCAAAACCTTTTATCTACTTGCATTTACATGCTTTCAAACTGCTAGGTTTGCAGGAGCTGGGGTTATCAGCGGGAGCTCGCTCCGCTGTGTGGCACTCGGGATTCAAACCGCCGAGCTACCGACTTTGCAGCTAACAGTTTTCAGAGCCTTAGTCCAGTGAGCCGCCATGCCCCCTCTTTCCACCTACTTAGCCTATACATAAATCCGGCCCTGCCATCAGCTGCTGATCAACACACACCTACTGCCATAAGGGCTAGTAAAAACATTCAGCATTATTTGCACATCCGGCAGCACCGGACAGACGGGCATTGTTAGCTCTGTTTACACACTGATCTTTGGACAACCCTTAAGTTCTTTCTTCTTGCTCAAAGAGTTAAAAAAAGGCATAGCGGTTCATTCTTGATTAGGAAGACAGACGTCTTTGTAAGGAGACTAGCGCTGCTTCTCCTTCCCTCCTCATTTTCAGAGGCAGGGATTACACCTCTTTTTTTCAACGTACCTGAGCATTTTCCCCTCTCTCCGCTTATCTATATTATTCAGACAGATGGCATCAACTCTGCAGAGGCAGAAGCTGACAATCAGGAATACGATATTTTGCCTTCCTTGGAGATCACAGGGAGGAGGAGGGGAAAATGAAACTCTCCTTGTGTACAACTGCAGTACTCCGAGAGGCGGCTGAGTGCTGAAAGAACCCATTCTACTGAGTAACCTAATATCATTCCCTATCTTTCTGAATGATAAAGGACTTGATTTTTAATTCATGTAATGTTCCCAGTCAGAACAGTGCCGAGCTAAGTCATTTGATAAAAGTCTATAGGAAATTAATTTGATGGAAAAGAATTAGCAGGCCTCTCCAAGAGGTGAAGTGCTTGCTCCCCCTCCCATTCCCAAGGAAGGGCAATAAGATATGGACTTTTTTTTTTGAAGGTCAGATCCGTCTAGCTTAAGGGCAATGGCAGGAAGCTCTTTGATTATTGTTTAAACAAAACTGGGGCTGTTCCAAGGGATTGGCACTGCTACCCTGAATGTCTAACAAACAGATACGCCCAAAAGAAAGGAAAACAAACAATGGGATTCTCTGGAGTGAAACCAAACAACAGGTTATGTTTATTACATAGGATAGAGATTGTTGTTGTGGTGGTTGTTATTGTGGTTGTTGTGGTGGTGGTTGTACTTGTGGTTGTAGTTGTTTTGTTATTCTCACTCCAGAGTAAACTGGTGTGTAGGAAAAGGGACTGACTGACAAGACTTGCTTATCCCCTCTCCACATATGGTGGCCGAAGTAGTCTAGATCAGAGGCGTGGCACTTACTGTATGGTGGAATTTAAGGGGGGGACCCCAGGAGGATAAATTTAATTAACACAATGTGTACTTTGACCTGAACAATGGTCTCAGTGGTTGGCCAGTCCAGGCATAACTGTTACTTAATTTCTCATCTCCTTTATTAACCCCTGCCTTGTTGTGGTGAAGGGGCTTGAGTAACACAGAGAAGCTATGAGCTATACCGTGCAGGGCCACCCAAGATGGACAAGTTATAGTGGAGAGTTCTGACTGCATGTGGTCCACCTGGAGTAGAAACAGGCAAGCTACTTCAGCATCCCTGCCAAGAAAACTCCATGGACAGTAACAAAAGACTAAAACAAGCATGTCTAAAGTCCGGCTCGAGGGCCAAATGCAGCCCCTTTTCAAATTTTGAGTGGCCTGGTGGGTGGGAGGGTGGGTGGGAGGAAGTGAGCAAGTGAGCATGGCAACAGCCCGTGATTATGCACTCACGTTGCTCCTGCCTTGCAGAGACAGAGGGAGGGAGGGTTGGAAGGGAGGCTGCCTCCCCTTCCTTCCTTCCTCCTCCTCCTCCTTCTCTACAGCTGACAGGCCCCACCAGAGGACGAAGAGGGTACCCTGACGGGACTGAGATCCCCTCCTCCTCCTTTCCCCTTGCCAGCCACCAGGGTGGCCCCATCGAGATTTTTGGCCGTTCTTTATGCTCCAGCTTTCATCTTTCCCTGTGGCTGACTGAGGCAGAGAAGGCAAGATCTTGGCTGAGGGAGTTTTTTTCAGGGGGGTTGGCTGTTGTTCTTTTGCTGGTACTGCTAGTGGGGTTTGGGGGGTCCAGCAATCACTCGTGGAGAAGGAAGAAGATGAGGGAGATCACCAGCGGTCAAAAAGTTTCCAGCTCCTCTTCTGCATGGCGCATGGTGGGCACCTCTTCTGAGGAGGCCGAGTGGAGCAGGTGGGAGTTGAGAGAGGAATTCAGAGAGGGGAGAGCTGGCGGCGAACTGTGGGGTGGGAGGACCCTTGCCAAGGCTCGGCAGGGAGCACCAGAAAGCCAGCCCAGAAGAGCGCTGAGAGCCAGCATGGCATGGGAGCTGCCGCTCCACCACCTCTGCAGTCGCTGATTCTGCTCCTGTTGCTACTGTTAATGGTTCAAGGAATGTCAGGTTGAATGATCCCCCCCCCACACACACACATTTTCATGTTGCCAACTCCTCCTTGCAAAAGGTTTGGCCACCCCTGGGCTAGAAGATATGAGAACCCCTCAGGTTGGAAGGCATCCAATATGCTACTGAGGAAGAGCAGAGGACAAGGACAAGTAGCTCCAGAGCTAATGAAGCAGCTGGGCCAAAGCCAAAAGGATGCTCAGCTGCAGATGTGCCAGGAAGAGAAAGGAAAGTCCAATGCTGCAAAGAAATATACTGCATAGGAACCTGGAATGTGAGATCTATGAACCAGGGTAAGCTGGATGTGGTCAAACGTGAAATGGCAAGAATAAACATGATATAAATATGATTCAAGGGCAGACCTTTCAACATCACAATAATCCAAGCTTATGTAGCAACTAGAGATGGGCAAGAAACAAACGTTTAGTTTGTTTCGTTATTCATTATTCATTATATTAGTTAACAAAACGAATAACAAACCAACCCATCAAAGAAAAACAAAACAAAACAAAATGGAAATTTTGTTTGCTTAGTTTATAATTAACCCTCCCTGCTACTTTGTTGCCGCTGCCGCTGAAAGTCCACCTGATTCTGGAACTCTGCTGCCTGGGCGCTTTTTTAAATAAAATAAAACTTCAAAAAACCCACAAAAAACAGGGTCAACCGAGCCCCAGGGGCCACGCGGTCAGCACTTTAAAATAAAAATAAAAAAATAAAACCAGTGCTGACCTGGCCCCAGGAGCTGCATGGTCAGCACTATAAAAAATTCAAAAAACAACAAACAAACAAACAAAAACCACCAGCACCAACCTGGCCACAGGAGCTGCTTGGTTGGTGCTCTAAAATAAAATAAAATAAAATAAAATAAAATAAAATAAAATAAAATAAAACGAGTGCTGACCCCGCCTCAAAAAGCCCCTGCTGCTGCTGCCGCCACCACCCATTAAGGTAAGTCATCAGACTCGAACCAGTTTAGCTCGGTTCGGTTTCATACAATTTTGTTAAAAAAATTGTACAAACCTGAACTGAACTGAACCAAGGGTGGGCCCGAAACAGAAGAACCTGAACCATCGGTTTTCTGTTTCGTTCCCACCTCTAGTACCAACTACCGATGCTGAAGAGGCTGAGATTGACCAATTCTATGAAGACTTACAATTCCTTCTAGAACTGACACCAAAGAAAATTATTCTTCTTATCATAGGGGATTGGAATGATAAAGTAGGGACACAAGTGATAACAGGAATAACAGGTAAGTTTGGCCTTGAACTTCTGAACAAAGCAATGCAAAGGCTAATAGAGTTTTGTCAAGAGAACAAGCTGATCATTGCAAAAACTCTTTTCCAACAACCCCTACATATGGTCATCACTAGATGGAAAATACCGGAATCAGATTGATTATGTTCTTTGCAGCCAAAGATGGAGGAGCTTTATAAAGTCAGCAAAAATGAGACCTAGTGCTGACTGCGGCTCAGATCATCAGCTTCTTATAGCAAAATTCAAGAGAATAGTGAGGAGAAATAGGAAGGCCTTTTTGAATAAACAGTGCAAAGAAATAGAGGAAAACAATAGAAAAGGAAAAACCAGAGATCTGTTCAAGAAAATTGAAGATGCTAAAGGGACATTTCATGCAAAGATGGATATGATAAAGGACAAAAATGGTAGGGACCTAACAGAAGCAGAACACATCAAGAAAAGGCAAGAATATGCTGCTGCAGCCGGCTGTGTTTTTCAGGAGCTCCTGAGAAAACGCCCTGGGAATGGACTTGTCTGAGGGGGTCTTCTAAAAACAAAGACCCGACCGGCACTCTGGAGGAGAGCTGGAAGCTAAGGGGCAACGGGGGTGTTCCTGGTCTCCATAGAAACGGAGAAACAGAGAATATTCCTATCCCTGGAAGCCCAGACAAGCCCGAAGCATTTTTGCAGTCAAGAAGCAGCACCGGAAGAGAAAGCGTGAGCAAAAACAAACAAACCCAGAGATTACTCAACAACTTTGCATCTCTTTATCAAGCTGTTCCTTCTTTTTGAAATGAAGATAAAGTAGGGATACATGTCAAAGAAAACCCACACAGAAGCAAGCTGAGGCAACCATCAAGAAAAGAAACCAAAATCACCTTCAGCTGGGAAAACCTCACAAGCTGTTTTTCAAAGCATGACCAGCTACTATTCAAGCTAAAACGTAAGAACTTTAATCTGTTTATCATTTTCTTAAAACGTGTATACATTCATAAAGAAACTATTTGTGGATAAAAAGAGAAAAAGTCAAAAAACATACCCAATAGTTATACTGGTTGATAATCACTGCTTCCATCTAGAGACCCTCTTGAAGGTCCCTTTAAAGGCATTCTGTGAATAAGATGCAACTATAAAAGACTGGAAGTTGGCAGGGTGTGGTGACCACTACATGGCTCTCTCTCTCTCCTTGCATTAAACAAACAAATAAAGAGAACAGTAAAGGAAGGAGCTGTCTTCCTCTTTCAAGCAAGTGCAGCCTACCATTGATTGACTTACAGGAATTTATCAAGATGAATCCTCAACAGAAAAAAGCAACGTTGATGGCAGGGAGAGGGGGAATCATCTTATCCCCCTCTTCACCCCAAACACCATCACTACAAACAATTACAGACATGTTGGCAGGAATGAACACAACTAGAAGGTAGCTTCAGAACTATCAGAAATTAAAAATGATATTCAGGAATGCAAAAGAGACATCAGAAATTTTAAATGTCAATTAAATGCTTATGAAGATAAGACAATTGAGTTGGAATTGCGAACAGAAGCCATTGAAATATCAGCACAAAGAGAAAGGGACATTAATCAACTAGAATTGGATAGATCAGCTTATATTCTAAGATTTCAATCAATCCCTCAGCAAGAAGGGGAAAACCTACTTAGCCTGATGACAGAGGAAATTGCAAAAATACTAAATATACCTCCAGAAGAAGCGCACTATGAAATAGATACAACATATAGAGTGAGCACTTTTTTACAAAGAAAAATAAATATCCACCAGAAGTCCATGTCAAATTTGTTAGGAGATCTACGAGAGATAAAATATTGAGAGACACAAGAGAAACACAGATAGAAATCAAGAATCAAAAAATAAGAATTGTCAAAGATATACCTTGGAAAATCCGACAAATCAGAAAGGAATACAATTTCATAGTGAAAGTACTAATTGCAAATCAAATACAATATAGATGGATGTATCCGGAGGGATTGGACTTTACCTGGGATGGGAGGCATTACAGACTTGACTCACTGAACAAGGCCAGCAAGTTCCTGGAGAGGAACAATCAGAAATTAGGATATCAAGAATTAGACCAAAGAGAAATTATGGAAGAGGAAGAAGAGGAAGAACCACAAGACGTAGAAGAAATAGAAATAAGGAAAGAAAGAAAGAAAAAAGCAACCCAGTTTCCAAAAGAAGGACAGGACAAAACAAAACCAGGAAAAACACAGGACGCAA
Source organism: Phrynocephalus forsythii (assembly GCA_029282475.1). Lineage (NCBI taxonomy): Eukaryota > Metazoa > Chordata > Lepidosauria > Squamata > Agamidae > Phrynocephalus > Phrynocephalus forsythii. The sequence goes on from JAPFRF010000001.1 coordinate 143,135,663, forward strand.
CTGGGGGAGAAGCCTATAATCTAAGGGAAATCAAAAACAAAAACTACAAAATATAAATGGAATTACAATTTTTTTCCTGTAACGTTAATGGATTGAACACCCCGGAAAAACGAAGGCAAATTTTCCAAAAACTCAAAAAACTGAAATTGGACTTGACATGTTTGCAAGAAACACATATTAAACTTAGTGATTCAAAGTATTTAACACAGGAAAAACTTGGTATTTTATTCCATTCTCTAGATGAAAAGAAAAAGAAAAAAGGATTGGCTGTTTATATTAAACCTTATCTAAATCCACGTCTGATTAAGTCTGATAAAGATGGAAGGTTCCTCTTGATTGAAATTCAAATTAATAAGAAACCAACACTATGCTGTGCTATTTATGCACCAAATGATAATAAAGAAAAAAATATCTTCTTCAAAAATATACGAGAAATTCTATCAGAATATGAGTACTCTTCAATCTTTATAATAGGTGATTTCAATGGAGTACCCTCTCCAATGATAGATAAAAACAGCCTGAAACCTAGAAAAGATAACAGAAAAGGGAAATTACCACACTCATTTTTCCAACTAGTGCAAGAATGGAACCTAAATGATATCTGGAGAAGAAGAAACCCACAGAAGAAAATGTATACTTATTTCTCACACCGCCATAACTCCTTCTCCAGAATAGATATGTGTTGGTCATCAGTGGATTTACTGACAGAAACAAAAGACATTGAAATACTGCCTAAATCATTTGCAGATCATAATCCAATTCTGTGGACAATTTTCAACAAACCTAAGATAACAAGATGGAGATTCAATAACTTTTTGCTAAAAGATAAGGAATTTATAACTCAGTGCAAGAGGAAACTTCAAGAATACTATGAGAATAATAGAAACAAAGGGACAAGTCCAAGCATAGTTTGGGATGCAGGCAAAGCTTACCTCCGAGGACTGGTTATAAGCTACAACACAAAGAAAAATAGGGAAAGAAAACAAAAATATACAGACATCTTAAAGGAATTGATGAAGATAGAAATGGAATTCCAAGAAAACCCAACAAAGACAAGTTTACAAAATCAGATCAAGATACTACAACATCAGTATAACTTATTGATCTCTCAAGAAGTTGCCTTCAAAATCAAGATAGCCAGACAAAAATATTTTGAATATGCAAATAAACCTGGGAAGTGGCTAGCAAACAAATTACGGGCACAAAAACAGAGGAATTCTATAACAAGTCTTAAAGACAAACATGGAAATAATTGTAACACCATGGATAAGATGAAAACAATAGTTGAAGACTTCTTTCAAAATCTATATTCTAAGGAACAAACAGCAAGAAACGAAATAGCAGAATATTTAGAAAGCCAAGATCTTCCAAAAATAACATCAGAACAGAAAGAAAAATTAAATAACCCAGTCTCGATGATGGAAATAACAGAAGCTATTAAAAAACAGAAAAATGAAAAATCAGCGGGACCAGATGGTCTTACACCAGAATTTTTTAAACAATTTGAAGGAATTTTGGATATACCACTAAAAGAAGTTATAGCAGAAATAATGGAAGAAGGAATAATGCCAAAATCATGGCAAGAAGCAACAGTTACACTCATACCAAAAGAAGGGAAAGATCCAGAGTTAATACAAAATTATAGACCAATTTCGCTATTAAACGTTGACTACAAAATCTTCGCATCAATCATGGCAGATAGATTGAAACATGTTTTAACAAATTTTATACATAAAGATCAAAACGGTTTTCTTCCTAGAAGACAACTCAGCCATAATATAAGAATTGCACTTAACTCTCTGGAATATTATGATCAGAAAGTCGACAAACCTGCTGCTTGGATCTTTTTAGATGCAGAAAAAGCATTCGATAATGTATCTTGGGCATTTCTATATGAACAACTCAGAATAATGGACTTTGGGGAAATATTTGGAAGAGTCATCTCAGCAATATATCAATATCAAAGTATGAAAGTAAATCTCAACGGGACTTAAGCAAAACAATAAAGATATCAAAAGGTACAAGACAAGGATGCCCTCTTTCCCCATTATTATTTATTTTGACATTGGAAGTCTTGATGCGAAACATTAGAAAGAATCCTGAAATCACCGGAATTAAAATTAAGAAGCACCAATTCAAAATACAAGCATTTGCAGATGACTTGATGATAATATTAGAAAACCCAATAGATACAATTCCAAATTTTATGGACTCTTTACAGGACTATGGACGAGTAGCAGGCCTGAAAATAAATAAAGAAAAGACTCAAATGTTAGTAAAGAACATGACAGAGACAGAAGTCCAAAATCTGGAACAAAAATGTAATTTCAAGGTAGTTAAGAAAGTCCGCTATTTAGGTATCTATCTTACTGCAAAAACCAGTACTCTTATTCAAGACAATTACATCAAAGTAATGAAAGAGATACAAATGGAAATAAACTTATGGAAAAATTTACAACTATCCTTTATGGGTAGAATAGCGGCAATAAAAATGAATGTATTACCAAAACTACTATTCCTGTTCCAAACAATACCGGTCCTTAAATCAACTAAATTAATACAAGAATTAGATAAACAAATAAGGAAATTCATTTGGAATGATAAGAAACCTAGAATCAAAATTAAAGTATTGCAGGACAAAAAGGAAAATGGAATGCTACCAAACTGGATTTTATCTTATAAAGCCTGCTGTCCGACGTGGATGAAACAGTGGATGACCCTTGAAGATAATCGACTACTTACGTTAGAAGGATTTAATTTGAATTTTGGATGGCATGCATATCTATGGTATGGGAAAGCAAAAGCCCAAAAGATTTTGCAAACCACTGCATAAGAAACGCCTTGTTGTGGGTTTGGGACTCATTGAAGAACTCTATCTATACAGCAATGCCACTTTGGGTTTCCCCACAACTGGCACATACAAAACCCTCCATAATAGAGGACAAAAAAACTCTGAGATATAAAGATATGTTAACAGAAAAATTACAACTAAAATCAAAAGAAGAATTACAGCTACAAGGATTTAGAATAGATTGGTGGTTAGAAATGCAAATGAAATCTTGGTTTAGGAATGATAAAAAGCAATTTGGTTTCTCAAATCAAGAAGTTGCAGTGGATAAAATCATTTTTTCTTCTAATGAAAAGTTAATTAAAAAATTTATAGCTGGTTATTAGCCAGACACGTAGAAGATGAGATGGTAAAAGAATGTATGATAAGCTGGGCACAGGATCTAAAGTCAGAAATTCAGTTAGAGGAATGGGAAAAACTATGGAAGGTTAATATAAAGATCACTAAGTCAATAGCATTTAAAGAGAATCTCTATAAAATGTTTTATAGGTGGTATTTAACACCTGATAAGCTGGCTAAAATGTATAAAATATCCGATGTTTGTTGGAAATGTAACAAAGGACGGGGATCTTTTTTCCATATGTGGTGGGTGTGCAAGAGGGCTAAAAAATACTGGTGTATGGTACAAAAATTTATTTTACAAACTATGTTAATTAATCTTGAGTTAAAACCAGAGATTTTTTTATTATCTATGATACAACAAAATATTGGTGATAGCAAAAAAAATGTAATAATTCATATTATCACAGCAGCTAGAATGTTGTATGCACAATTATGGAAGACAGACAATATTCCAGACAAAAATCAGTTAATTATGAAGGTGTTAAACTGCGCAGAAATGGACAAGATCTCGGCACTAATGAAACCAGAAGGATACTATGAAGACTTCGAAGAAAGATGGCATGATTTCTACAAATTTTTAGATGAATATTACAAGACAATTAAGTTTCCTGTTTAATTTATGAGTAATTGAGATAGTTAAGGATCATACACTGTTAAGATGAGATGCAAACTTTGTTTGAGAAGATTAGAATCGCTCCAATTTTTTTTCCCTTTCTTTGATTGATAACTTTTTTGTTTGAAAACTATAAATAAATTGCAAAAAAAAAAAAAGAAAAGGCAAGAATACACAGAGGAATTATATCAGAAAGATCTGGATGTCCCTGATAACCAAGATAGCGTAGTTGCTGACCTTGAGCCAGACATCCTGGAAAGTAAAGTCAAGTGGTCCTTAGAAAGCACTGCAAACAACAAGGCCAGTGGAGGTGATGGCATTCCAGTTGAACTATTTAAAATCCTAAAAGATGATGCTGTTAAGCTGCTACACTCAATATGCCAGCAAATTTGGAAAACTCAGCAGTGGCCAGAGGACTGGAAAAGATTGGTCTACATCCCAATCCCAAAGAAGGGCAACATCAAAGAATGCTCCAACAACCGTACAATTGCACTCATTTCACATGCTAGCAAGGTTATGCTCAAAATTCTACCAGTTGGGCTTCAGCATTATGTGGACAGAGAACTCTCAGAAGTGCAATCTGGATTTTGAAGGAGCAGAATAACTAGATATCAAATTACCAGCATGCACTGGATTATGGAGAAAGATAGAGAATTCCAGAAAACCATCTAGAGTGGTACCTCAGCTAATGAATTTAATTTGTTCTGTGAGTCAATTTGCTAACTGAAAAAAATTGTTATGCGAAAAGTGGTTTTCCCATTGAAATGAATGGGAAACCAATTAATCAGTTCCAGAGATCTGAAAAAAAGGCAAAAAACCCCCAAACCTGTTTTTCCCCCTAGACTTCTTTATAAACTGCACTTTAAAGGCATGCAATGCTGGAACACTCCCCCCAAAGAACACCCTCCCTGCAGTACAATTCAAGATTCAAGATTACCCCTAGCCTGTTTCCACCCAAAGTGCAATGCAAAGCAGTTCAAATATCAAAAAACCTAGCTCCAAAACAAACATCCGGTCATCCTGCCTGCAAAGCAATGCAAAGCTGTTCAAAGATCAATAAAATCAAGCTCCAAAACAAATGCCCGGTTGTTCCCACCAAACACACACAAAAAAAAAGCCAGGACAGTTGTGGCGAGCTCACCCCTCTCCATTGCAATGGAAAGTAATGCAAGTGCGCAGGAAAAAAGTGAGGACGATCTTCAGCTCAGTCCCCCACCAATGCCAAAGGCACAGAAAAAGTCACAAAAAGCTCCCTACCTTTCCAAGTTTGAAAAGTCCCCAAGCTGCTGCAAAAAATGTCCAGAATACTGTAGCTCTAAAACTCAGTGAAAAAGCTCTCCACCCCTTCCCAACCCTTCACAAAGTAGTATATTGCCCCTCATTATTGTAAGCCACCTTGGGTCCTTTTTCCAAGGAGAAAGGTGGGGTAAAAATATTCAAATATTCAAAAATATTCAAAAAAAATCCTGAGTACACTGTTTTCCCCAAAGCATTATGAGAAATTTGTTATCTGAGGCAACCCAGAGGGAAAATTTGTTATCTGAGGCAACCCTATTTCTAGAAATTTCAATTCACTATCTGAATTATTTGTTATCGGGGCATTCGTTATCTGAGGTATTACTGTACTTCACTTCATTGACTATGCAGAAGCCTTTGACTGTGTGGATCACAACAAACTATGGCAAGTTCTTAAAGGAAACCACCTTACAGTATCTGTCTCCTAAGAAATTTATATAAGGGACAAGCTACAACAGTTAGAGCTGGATATGGAACAACTGACTTGTTTAAAATTGTGAAAAGAGTACGACAAGGCTGTATACTGTATACTTGCCTATTTGACTTATATGCAGACTACATCATGTGAAAGGCAGGACTGGATTAATCACAAGCCAGAATTAAGATTGCCTGAAGAAGTATCAACAACCTCAGATACACAGATGATGCTACTCTGATAGCAGAAAGTGAGGAGGACTTGCACGGGGCTAAACTCCAACGAGGAAGAAGCCTCTGACATCATATTTACTTCTCCCTGGAGCTGGCCAGTCAGACAGGGAGGCAAGATGAAGCATTTCCCTGCACAGCTCCTGATTGGACAGGGCCAGGAAGAAGGAAAGATTATGTCGGAGGCTTCTTCCTCATTGGAGTTTAGTCCCACGCAAGCCCAATGCAAGGTAAGGGGTTGGCTGAATTAATTCCAGAGGGACCGATTCCGAATGCCAGCTGGGCTCCTGCATTTTGCTTCAGAACTGGCCCACTTCTCAAATGAAATATCCATGGCTAATTACAGTGTTTGATCATGGAGTAAGAAACCTTAGCTAACACTGAGTCCATTGAGATTGGTATTAAACATATGTATTTATTTTGTCTCAGCTGCCTCTTTCTGGATTCTTGTCTTGTAATTTTTCTCCTCCAGAATGGCAACTTTCAATGTTGTGCAAACTAGCCAGATAAATTAAAATGATTTGAAACTGATTTCTGTGTATTGCTGTTCCTGATGCCCAATTTGTGCTTGATAATTCTTTTGTGTAGATATTGTCCTGTTTGTCCTATGACAGTGTTGGCGAACCTATGGCGTGGGTGCCAAAGATAGCACTCAGGTCAGAACCCTTTCTGCGGGCACCCAAACAGGAAACGTACCTTTTATGTTGTGTATGACATAGTTAGATCCTGTAGTTGTGTTGTCAGAATAAATACGGGGGCAGAGCTAGCATCTGGCTTAGTAGCAGGGTTTAGATCCCATCTCTGTGTCAGTGTTGTGTAGCCCATTGTGTGGCACTAGTTGGTAGAGATTGTGTGATTATCTGTAAGCAACTATAGGTCTCCTAAAAGGACTTCAGAGAGTCAATTATTCTTGTCAAGAATGGGCTGAAGATCAGTTACAAGGCGGAGAGTAGTTTTATTTGTGGACTGAAAGTGACAACTCAACTAGTGTGGTTTGGTTGTTTTCTCTTCTTGATCTGTCGTGTAGGAGGTTGCTTCTGGGTATTTGTCTTGCCCTCTTAATTTGTTCCTTAATCATGATGGATATTGTAGTCTGTGGAATGAATTTTGTAGATCCTTGAGTTTGGAGTCTCTAGGTTTCTCTTTGTTTGAGGGCCCTGTGTGTGTGTGTGTGTGTGTGTGTGTGTGTGTGTGTGTGTGTGTGTGTGTGTGTGTGTGTGTGTGTGTGTGTGTGTGTGTGTGTGTGTGTGTTTTGTGTCTTTAGTCATGACTGACTCTTTGTGATTCCATGTCCATGGAGTTTTCTTGGCAGGAATACTGGAGTGGTTTGCCAGTTCCTACTCCAGGCACCTACAGCCGCTGGTATTCCCTGGTGGTCTCCCATCCAAGTACTAACCAAGCCCGACCCTGCTTAGCTTCCGAAATCAGGTGAGATCGGATGTGCTTAGGACATCTAGGCAGCTGAGGGCCCTGTATAAATGTATAAATATTTGCCATGCAGCCGCACTCGTACGTCTCAGGAAATGGACTTGTTCATAAATGCCCGCAGTAAAATATAGCAGTTAGTGTTTAAGGTGCCAAAACATGTTTGTTTTCTCTTGATTTTTTCGTTGGGCTGATATTCTAGCACAGACTAGCACGGCTAACTCTTCTAAAAGAAGAACCAAGAAATCATATGAGAAATCCCACTGTGAGGAGAATGGAATGGTTAACCATCCTCCTCTCTGTTGCTTTCTTGGAGCAAGAAGCTATAGAATTCACATGCCTGATGAGCAAGGACATTGAAGAGGACATTATCTCTTTAGTGAGCAGAATGATTTAGTACTGAAAATAACTGGATATTTTGCATTACTGCTAGAGATGACCATTTTGTTTTGGAAGGGGCCTGGTTCCGAATGAAGAAGTAGCCTCAGACGCATCATCTTTCACTCTCCCTGGCACTGGCCAATCAGGAGCTGTGCAGGGACATGCATCATCCCGCCTCCTTCTGATTGGCCAGAACCAGGGAGAGTGAAAGATGACTTGTCCGAGGCTGCTTCCTGGTTGGAGTTTAGCTCTGCACTACCCAAAACAAGGTATTTCGTTCTAGAAGGTGGATCCCAGTACCGAACAGCAGCTGTTCTTCCGCGTTTCATTTCGGAACTGGACCCCTTCTAAAATGAAATGCCTACATCTAATTACTACAATCAAAATCTTTCATACCAGTAGTGAAGATGGTGAAAACCAAAAAGATTAACAAGGACTTAGAAAAGTTACATTTGTTCTTCAAATCCCAGAACCTATTAACTAGTAGACCTGCATAGGACTCTGTTCACATGGTATGCTTTACACAGCTGCCCCGGATAGCTGATAATAATATAATAATAATACCTTTATTGTCAATGTACAACATGTGCACAATGAAATTAGCTGAGTCTCCCATGCCCACCCCCACCACCATCCCGCCCCCATCTCACTGGCAATCACTCAGTCTTATTGCACCCTGTGTACTTGACACAGAATGCGCCAGCCCACAGGTCAGTTCTTCTATACTTGTCCTGGGATTATTTCCCATTCAGCAGTCTGACAGCCCATGGATAAAAACTGTTCTTCAGTCTGTTGGTACAGCAGGCTATACTACGATATCTTCTGCCTGATGGTAACAAGGTAAAAAAGTGCTGACCGGGGTGTGAGTCATCCTTAAGAATTTTTCCAACCCTCCTGAGGCAACGATCCCTAGCGATGTCGTCCAGTGCACTCAGGGGACAGCCCATGATATACTGAGCTGTGCTTACCACCCTCTGTAGTGTCTTCCTGTCAGCAGCTGTCAATCCAGCATACCAAACGGTAATGCAATATGTGAGGATGCTTTCAACTGTGGACCGGTAGAAGGAGATAATCAGTTGTTGCTTCACTTTGTTCTTACGCAAGACCCTAAGGAAATGCAGTCTCTGCTGGGCCTTCCTGACTACTTTGGTTGTATTAATTCCCCAGGATAGATCCTCACTGAGGTAAACTCCCAGAAATTTAAAGGAAGAAACTCTCTCCACACAACCCCCCTGGATGTACAATGGGGCTAGTTCCTCTCTCTTCCTCCGGAAGTCCAGCACCATCTCCTTTGTCTTGGTAATATTCAGATGCAAGTTGTTTTCTAGGCACCATGTGGATGTGATGAAGATTTCCAAGGGTTATTTCTTTGTAGCTTAGCTTTCTTTAGCATTGGGCATTACAGTCTCAATCTCCAGACCTTCTGTAGGCCATGATACTTCATTATGCAAGTAAATACTATTAATAAAACAAAAGCTGTGGAGCTTCTGGAGGTCTGGACTGAGATTCATATTTGGTCCAAAGTGGGAGGGATTCTGCATTACTGAGTTTAAATTCTTTGGCTCTAAAATTAACCAAAATAGTGACTGAATCCCAGAGATCAGAATATGTATATCACTTGAAGGAACGTGAATGATCAGTACAAATAACATCTGGAATAATAAAGACATTGGCCTCCCAATCAAATGCAGACTAGTTGATTCAATGTTTCCAGTGGCATTATATGGTTGTGATGGAACTTTGAGGAAAGCAGATAAGAAAAAGGTACAAGCATGCAAATTGTGGTGCTGAAGACGATTACAGTAGGACCCCCATATCCATCGATTCATTATCCATTGATTCAGTTATCCATGGTTAGCAGAGGAAAAAGCGTTAAATAATTCAGCAGCCACAAAGCAAGCTATTGTCACAAATAGTAGCTGTAAAGCAAGCTATTGTTACAAATAGCAGCTGTAAAGCAAACTACTGTCACAAACAGCAGCCATAAAGCAAGCTACTGTCTCAAAACGGCAGTCATAAAGCAAGCTACTGTCAGGAAACAGCAGTTTGGAGGTGGGTGGGCAGGTGTTCTCTCTTATCCACGGTTTTCATTATCCACAGGAAGGCCTGGAACCAATCCCCTGCAGATACCGGGGTTCTACTGTACAGTACTATGCATCCCATGGACAGCAAGGATGACCAACAAGGAAGTCCTAGACAGAGTCAAACCAAAACATCTCCAGAAGCCAAGATCACTAAACAACAGCTGTCATATTGGGTCGTGTTATGCAAGCTGACTCACTCACAAACACAGCTATGCTGGGATTGGTCAGTGGCAAAAGAAGGAGGGGCTACCCAAGGACTCATTGGCTTGACACCATCAGAAGGGACACTAGAATGATCTTGATGGAGATAAAAGAAGTGGTAAGAGATAGAAAGGCATGGTGAACATTGATCCACAAAGTCACTGAAAACCAGACATGACAAAGTGGATAGTCGAAGATGATGATCTTTGGGCTGCACCATACTCAGCTAGACTCCATCTTCTGTCTTCAGGGATATATGCTTCAGCAATCAGACTTTTAAAGTACAGTCTATGTTTCCATTTCAGTGACCAATATTAAACCAAGCACATGAAATGCAAGATAAAGAAGTAAGGAAAATCATGGTATGAGAAACCGACTTCTCTCACCTTTTAAATAACAACCTCTTTAAAAAGCTTGCTCAGGCTATTTTTTAGTTTGCTCTATAGAAAACATTTTTTCGTGGTGTTTCTGTCTAATAAAAGGAGCCGGGCTGTGCTGGGCAGAAACATGGCTTGAACTCCTAAAGAAAATAATGGGAACTTTTATGGAACTGTCTCAGATACAGGCAGCTTGGATTGGGGGGCTATTGATGAAGAGGATGGTTTTAAAATGTCTACCACATACACAAAAGGAACGCATTGTGAGTTACAGGGTGTGTGAAGCTCAGTTTGATACATGACTGTTGAAAGTTTCACGAATATAAATCGGATTTATAATTTCTCAGATAAGTACTGCATCTTTAATATCTTAGGGGCTTAACCTGTGAATGAATTAAGCCTTTAGAGAAGGAGCCTTAATCACCAGGGAAACACTGTTTCTGTTTCTTTGTAGTGGGTGGTGATTATAATGGTTTGTCTATCTTGCTACCACTTTTACACACTATAAACCTCTCTCAGCTTTTGCTTCCCCCCACCTTAGAAACCTTTAAAAATTACTATTTCTTTCTGCATTGAGGCTTCTTAAGACAGAACATAACAGGCAATTACATTAAATAAGGCCAGCTTTGAGAGATGAAAGTGGAGGTATTTGAAAAATTCAGCACCTCTGCAGGTTAATTAAAGCATGCAAAGTTAATTACTAGAAAGAAGACAAGCTTTGTAAAAACTTAGAAAAAGCAGATGGAAAAGAAATCTATGTCCTAAATTTGAAAATGTGTGAGTTTTCTTACCATTGCTGGTGGTTGTTTTTAAAGCAAATACTAAAATTTATTTTTAAAAAATTCAACGCTCTGTACAAAACTCAGAATATTTAGTGTACTAAGTAACAACTATGGGAACAAAGTGTTGTGGACTGACTAAATATTGGTATATTTGGCAAACGTACCATGGTAAATATTGGTAGAATTGGTAAATTTACCATGGGAGAGTCCAATAGTTGCCCATTTGGATGATAACACCTACCTAACAAACCATGGCCGTGTAGCATGGGGATTTGGGACATTTCTGAAGCAATTTCCCCAAGCAGTCTCCTTTCTACACCAGTGCCACCAGATTTGAGCAGCTCCAGAGTGTGGGAAGGAGCTACTCATCAAATAGTCTCCAGAGGGCAATGCTGAGTATATGATGGAAATGCTCAGAAGATGCCTTCTGATGTGGTGGTGGGGAATGGAATGGGGGCTGAGTCAGGGGGCTGTGTCAGGAGACTTGACAGGATGAACAGGTACAAGAGGGGGTGCAGTTTAGAGTAAACCCGTGTAGATTCTGTCGTGATTCTGAGGCCAAGCTGCCAAGATTCCCTTTGACCAAAAAGCCTTTCAACCAGGCGGCCCGCTGACAGTGGAGTTAGCACGACCAGACCAATATGAATGAGGCATGTGAATGTTATTGGAAAGAGTCCGTTAAAAGCGAGGTTGCGCAACCATTTAGTTTGCGGTTTCTGGCCTTCAGGTGGGAGAACAAAGAACTGGAAAACTGGCAGCATTCCTTGGCAGTTCTAGAGGAAGTCATAAATCACATTCGTAGGAGTGGTGGAAAATAATAACCCTCAGTGGCTAAAAGCAGTGCCAAAACTGTGAAGATTTTAAAGTGGGAGTGTTTGATCCTTTTCATGAGGGAGGGAGAATAATGCTATTTGCATTGTTTCTCTCATCTGGTGGTCTTTAATAAACTTCATTTAGTCACTGTCCGCCACAGCAGTCCTGCTTCTTGTGTTAACTCCCTCCTCCTCCTCCTCCTCCTCCTCCTCCACCCACCACCACCACCACCACCACATCTTCCAGCAGAACGTGCTTGTGTCCTGCCTGACGTGGTCAGGTTTTGAAGAAAGGACAAGGAAATGTAGAATGCCATGGTATCATCAGATTTTGGGCAAGGTTTCCCAAACACTAGTGAATCGCAACCAGAGTAGACCCTTTGAATTAATGGGATTTTGGTGAGTAAGCTCTTCCACAAGCTCCATTGGTTCTATGGGTGTACTCTAGTCACAGCTTGCCATGCCAAAGTAGGCAGAGACCACTTTAAATTGATGTGGAGAACTTGACTACAGTAGGACACTGGGTGTATTCTAGAATAATTTACAGTACTAAGTACCAGGATTTCAGCCAATACGTCCACTCTAGTAGAAATGGGCACGAAACAGAAAAATGGCATTTCAGTTTTTCATTTATCGTTGAGAGGTCTGTTTCGGTTCGTTTCCGTTTGTCGGGAATTTTTTGAAAAATTTCGTTACTGTTTTTCGTTTTTTCATTTGTCGTTTCTACCCGCTTTTTGTGCAATTTTTAAAGCATTTCCGTGCGCAGGTATCCTCCAACGCCCCAGACCAGAGGGAAAATACTAAAAAAAAAAAATGGATGCTGGCAGAGACACAGTATAGACTAGGTATGCAGGGAGGCTGCAAAGGCAGCGGCGGGCGTTGCCCAGGGTGCAAGGCAGTCGCAGAGTGACTGCACTGCGGGGCAGGGGAGGGTACTCACTGAGAGGTACGCAGCACGCACACACACAGGGAGGCTGCAGGACTGAAGCTAGAGTCGCAGAGACAGCAATCCCACCCTAACTCCCACCAGAGACTGCAAGGAGGACGGGGGCTGCCAAAGTTTTTTATGCCCTCTGTGGCTGCCAGACCTGCCTGCCCAGTCTGCAACCTGGGCATGCTATTGGTTGAACATGATCCCATCACATGGCTTGCCTCCATTTTGTGGCTGGTGGTAACATCCATTTTAAAGGGAAAAGAAAAATACATTGCAATGGGAGAAGACAAAAACAAATGTTTTAAGGACCCCAACCCCCCTGGTAGGTATTATCAGACAATATAAATAATTATCACTGTGTTTTTACGGATATCCAGGGCGTTTTTTAACATTTAAAACAGCTCATTTCATTGCGCGTTGCCTTTAATGGAAACGAAACGTAACGACCACAATTTTCGTGGTTCTGTTCGTTTCGTTGCATTTTCATCACAATTTTTGTTTGTCGTTTCGTTACATAACGGAAACGCCAAACAGTAACGGAAACGAAAAAATTTTCGTTCCGTGCCCATCTCTACACTCTAGTTGAGATTAGCAATATACAAGGCAATGCTTTTTGAAGGAAGTGCTTTGAGTATGAAGGGTTGGCAGATTTCAGCCAATATGGAGATAAAAGGGAGATAAAAACATGGCCGCTGTGCATTTAGCTTCAGACCATATTCAAAATGTGCTGTCCTATTATGTTTTTTTTAGATTTTTAGTGTGGTAGAGTATTCTGAGCCATATCTGCCTTTTTTTCATCATTTGGTGTCATTCACTATAGTTGGTTGTCTACATCATTACCAAGGATGGGAACAGGAAGATGTACAGCCAGAATAATAAATAGAAAAGCATATAACCCACTTCTCTGTGGGCTTCTCAAGCTGTGGATTCAATATGAATTTCTTAATAGTATTAGTCCTGTTTGGTGGGCTAATTCTAAGCCTGAAAGTCAGTAAACTTTCATGTAGAACTGCCAAGGGGGTATGGAATGTACATCTGTCCACCCAAATCCTACCAATCAGTGTCAGTCAGACCTTCATGCATTTGGTGCAAAGGTCTACAGAGGCACCTGTAAGTGCATTTGATTGAAGATACTTACAGCATCTGTGATTAGGAGTAGACATGGGCACGACCAGAAAAAATGACGTTTCGAGTTTTCGTTTGTTGGAACGGGTCCGTTTCAGGTCGTTTCCGTTTGTCACAAAAATTTTCAAAAATTTGTCATTTCGTTTGTTGTTTGTCGTTTGTCGTTTCCACCGCGATTTAGCACAATTTGACTTCCCAGAGCACATCCATACACCCGACTGCAATTTCTAGAAGGTGCCTCGGCTTTTTATGCCCTCCGAGACATCCAGAAGTGTCAGTCAAAAACCTGGCGATTCCATTGGTGGAATGGTTCAAAAAATTTGCATGGTCCCATCCCATGCCCAGCCCAAATGGGCAGGTCTAAAAAAATAAAAAAATAAAATAAAATAAAATAAAATCACCACGGCATTTTATTGCTATAAAAAACCCACTGCTGCTACTATTAAAATTCAGGCATTTAAAATAAATAAATTTCACATGCTTCTGTGGTGATTTGGTGTGTTTTTTTACCACGATTTCAAAAGAAAAATTGTGGTCGCCATTTTGGATCCCCCCCACCGAATGGCATGGCGAGATGACGAGGATGCCCCCCCCCAGCCTGGTGCAAGCAGCCCAGGACAGGAGAAGAGGGGGGGAGGACGGGGACCCCCCAGAAACCACCCCTCTGGTAGGTGGCAAAGCCTCAGGCAGGCATATTTTCACCTGCTTTTTTGGCCGGGAGTCGGGGTTTTTAAAAAAACTTTTAAAAACTTTTTCTGTGCTTCGCATTGCGCGATCGCCGCGATGCCACAAACGGAAACGAAAAACCCGACCAAATTTTTCTTTTTTCGGTTCGAGTTCGAGTTCTGACGGCTTAATTATCGTTACCATTTCCGTTACATAACAGAAATGATAACCGGAAACGGAAATGACAATTTCGCCGAGTCGTGCCCATGTCTAATTAGGAGCATTGGAGACACATTCAGCTGGATACCCTTACAAGTGCCTCCTCAATCCTTTCACATAGCTTTACATGGGATGGAAGGGGAGTTGAGTGTGTCCCCCTTTCTGCATCCTACTTTCAGTCTGTAACACCTAAAGATGCAGATTGTTTTCTATGTTGTTGTTTTCATTTTCTAGTCTACATCTTGACCTCCCTGGTGTTTCCCTTGGGTTTTTTTTTAAAGCAATTTAACTGAGCTTTTTGTAAGGAAATAAGCATGATGGGACATGGCATGATTTCTAAAGCTCAATATTAACTGTACTTTCCATTCTGTACAAGAGTCTGTTATCTAAGATATGTAGAAAAATAGCCATAACAATGCCTGCAGAGGAGAGCATAGTCAGCTACCATTGGTGGATTGAAGCACGTGACATCCAGAAGCTTCTTGGGACATGAAGAAGGAGATGGAGAAGCCATTAATATTCGCTTGGGACTGCTGAGAAGGAGGTATGTCTGATTCCAGGTAAACTTCAGACAAATCTCCAGCTTCCTTGAACTCCTACAATAAATCTAGGTTAGAATCTTCCATCATATCTGATAAAGCTGCTTTGACTTTCATCAGGTGAGCTCGCCTGTGGACATATGGTTTAAGTCTGTTAACATGATAGACCCATGGTTTGTTTTCATCTAAATTTGTAGATAAACTGTGTCCAAAAATGCCGTCCCAATGGCCACTGGGCTTTTTGAAAAAAAAGAAAAGAAAAAAAGAAAGCCCCCTTAAGTGAGGTTTCCAAGACTTACTGGAGAGGTAGGGAATTTTTTGTCTCACTTAAAAAAATCCACCTTTTAAAGAGGCAGAGTCATGGGACCACGCAGATGATCTGGTTTTCTTTCTCCCCCCCCCATAGCGCGACTGGCTGTTCCTGGAGCCGATTGGTGTTTGTTTTTGTGTTTGTTTTTAATTCCCCCCCACCCTCCGAGCACCAGGAAGCTGGATCGGGTGCTTTTTTTTTAAACTTCACCAAGCTCTACCGCCAGCCAGCTGGTCCTTTTTTAAAATCCTAGTGCCACCTGCTGGCCATGGGGCTCAACTGTGCTTTAAAAAAGAAAAAAACACCTTTGTACGTGGGAACTGCTATCCCACATCTTCAGTTGTAAGGAATTTAAATTTATGAGGGTCCCGTGCCAGCGTGCCTGCGCTTCATGGGCTGCAAAAGACCAAGTCTGAGTCTCAGGAGACGAGAATTTATTGATTGATCAATCAGGGCACTTCCACACTTTTTGGTGGTGAGAAGTCCACCCAGAAAACGAAAGGAGATATTTTTATAAGGTTTTTCCAGCACTCTTTTTCCCTCCGCCCATCCAAATTTACGTCATATACATTTGTTACATGCATCAAACACTAATTGACATCTTTGGTCATTTATTTTGTATTCCTGACACTTGCCTAGAAGTTCTAACTGGTACGTTTGATCTCCTCCCCTCACAGGCAGGGAGGGTAGGATCATCCTT
Source organism: Phrynocephalus forsythii (assembly GCA_029282475.1). NCBI lineage: Eukaryota > Metazoa > Chordata > Lepidosauria > Squamata > Agamidae > Phrynocephalus > Phrynocephalus forsythii. Next base: position 143,151,962 of record JAPFRF010000001.1, read on the forward strand.
ATGTCCTTGGACATTTGACAGTTATAAACACCAGACGCTGAGATAAGGCCTCCCTGGTACGCCTTGGACACACGTTAATTGCTAGTGTGTGATCCTCAAAGCTTAGGAACTTAATTGGATCCTTGAATTCATAATTGCCTTAGCTGAATTAGCGGAAGTTCCTTTCTCTATTCTAGCCGGAAAGGCTTGACCAGCGTTTGTAGGAATAAAGAATACATGTGTGAATAATAATATAAATGAAATATATATATATATATATATGTATGCTTAGTAACATCATTACCTCTAAATATATAATTTGTGTGGCTTATACTTTGCAAGGCATAGCCTGAAATATCCCATATAGTACAGGGTATAGCTTGGGATATAGATTGCCATGAGGTTTTTCTCTATAGGCTTTGATCCATACCTGTGGTTAGTAAAGCAGCCATATATATTTATAAATATATAAGTAGTCAAATGTCCTCCCTTACACTCGGCCCTGAACGGATTTCTGGAAATTTATGCCAGTAAATTTCCCAGAAAACGTCATGGACTTGTAAGGGACGAACAAAACATATCAAAGGTATATGTACAAAAGTGTGAACATTGCGTGAGCCCCCCCTATGTCATTCCTGGGGTGAGATGGTCTTCATGGCTCATGGAAGGACTTTCTATTTTCCTGACAAAAATTTAGGCAGGGCAGTCAGAAAACATTCTCAGTCCTTTTTCCCCAAAGGGCTTATAGGCACAGTTCAAGAAAATGAATTATCATAAAATGATTTGTGGCGTCTCAAGTCAGGGGGACGCATCAAATAGGTGAAGGCCAAGGAATACCCCTTAATTCACTAGGGCACTTTCTAGAGTAAAATGTTAAGTTAACAGATGAAGTGTTGCCATGCTTGGGATGTAAGAAGACCCCCTGGTCGGACCCACAGACTGCAACGGATGGATATGTTCCATGGACCACAGCATTTAAGTTTCCCCTGTTGGAGAAATGCATCGTGGTCACAGCAGTATAAGGTGACCTCCCAGGCCATGTTGTACACTTCTCAAAGATCCCAAATTCTCAACTTTTGAAGGGGGCTGGCATAAGAATTTTTGATAATATTGTGATAGACTTGGATATCACGATCCCCGTCCCAAAGCGATAATTAAACATGCTTTAAACAGCAGATTTGTTCATTACCTTATTTTAGGACAATCATGAAACCCAAATTAATTTGCCTGCCACAGCAGTGCACATGTGAGATATCGTGTTTGTGTGTTTGGTAGTCAGGCTGAGAACCCTGAATTCTAACAAAGCACCACACTGTAGGTTCATTTTGCAAACCAAATACTTATAAGGAAAATATGCCCTTCTTAGCCCACCAAGGAAATATGTGGGCCAGGCTACTTTGCCAGGTTTTTTCCAACCTTATTTAGGTGTGTGTGGTGTGCATTCAAACTCAGATAATAGCAGGCTGTGCAGAATCACCCAGTTGTGTGTGCATTCTCAATTGATAGACATTTGCAATGATACTAAATAAAGGTAATATACATATCATGAAGGCTGAAAAAGGCATAAGACACATCTAGATGGTGCTTAGAAAAACCCACCTTGCGCCATACATTTCTCATGGTAAAGTCATGAATGAGCCGTTGAAATCCGGTCAGAAATGTCTCTGTGGCTGATAGTTTACACACAAAAATCTGCCCCGTAAACATGGGGCCAAGATTAGTTCATCAGTGTCTTTGGTGAAGAAAATAATGTAGATATAGCTACTTCATAAAGCCACTTTTTTCCCTTTGGTATAAAGGCTCGTGAACACCCATGGGCACCAAAATGTCTCTCATTCAATACAAATTGCATAGAAAGGCAAGTCATAATCTCTGGCACTCAATGCTTTGTGAGTAAAAAGCATTTTCAGTGGCCAAGCATGATCATTACATAAAAAGGCACATCCAGAGAAGCACTTCAGTAAGAGTTTTCACAGTGACTATCAATAATAGACAATAAACACTATCATAATAGAGCCCAGGGTAATGTAAATATGTGAAGTTGCTCTGAAGCCTACCGTACGCAGGAGAAAAAAAAAAATAAGCGCTCACTTGTCGGATGCTGGGAGGCTGGTGTGTGCGTGTGTGGCAACACAAGTTCATGGTGATCCAGGGCACGCGCACAGGCATCAATGAAGGTCTGAAAGCAGTAGTTAAACCCCAAGTCTCTGTCCCGGTGAAAAGGGGGTTAAATTGCAGACGTGAAGTCTGTTGGCCGTAATCCAAAACAAGAGTCAGTGGCTGTTTCAGACCCACTCTCTCCCCCCAGAAACAAACAGAAAAGAAAAGAAAAGAAGGAAATGAGAGACAGGAAGACAGGATTTTAATCTGTCAACCTGAGTTGAAAGTGAATCCGCAGGCTGCTTTGGGACCCTCCGAAGTATCAAACGCACGCTGTCATCTGGGGAAGGATGGGCAAGGATGCGGTGACCACAGGTCAGGTTCATGTTGTCGCCCGCCGTCCAGGGTGAAGTCATCTAAGGCATAGGGGCAATCTACAGCAGAGGGCAGAAGGCGTCACCGGTCAGGCCTCACTCCCTCTCGGTCGCGGGGTACGGGTCACGCTGGGTGAAAAGGCTGACATCACTGGATCCTGGAGCCCACATCGATCGAACCCGCGGAGCGAAGTCATCACGAAGATGGCATCATCAAAGGCATCAAAGGCGGGGAGGGGAGGTCCAGGAGGGATGGCAGAATGGAGGGCAGGAGGGTCCCCATCTGAGCATCTACGACCGGCGGCGTCAGCTTTCCAAACCCGACCGACTCCGTGATCCAAAAATAAAGAACGGGTGGGCGTTTTCCCAGAGCAAAAACCCGACCTCCAGGATGTACCTGGGTAAGGGAAGAACAGACACACGACCACAGACAAACACAGAACACAAACACACACGAAATGCCCCCGCAGCTGTCTTTGTGCTGCAAGGCAGGGTGGCACAGTCTATCTGACAGTCTTAGAAACAGGAAGGAGAGGAAAAAAAATGTTGCAAAAGGTAGGATAAGGCTTCCGTTTTTGTAGAACCAGTCTGTGAATGGGGGAAGCCAAAGTTTATGGTGAGGACGCATCTGTAGTCGGCAGTGTATGATGAGTGCTTGCAAGATGATCTCGCAGGATCTCACAAGCGAGGGGCTCAGGCGTTCCCAAACAGGCACCTGAGATAGATCTCAGCCCCAAAGTCAAATAGCTCTGCTACATGGGGACAATCAAAAATGGAACAGGCAAAAATGTCCCAGGGTCGCAAAGTGATCTCTGAGCATGAAGCAAAATGCGCCAGGGGGAGATGGGCTTGGAATGTGGCGTGGTATAGTCTCGGAAAAAGTACGGCTGATACAGGATTGGGGAAAAATAGGAGCAGGCACCACATTCATATTACTACCAAGTCCCCAAGGGCACGGCGAATTCCCATTTGGAAATCGTGCAGAAATATATGTAATCCGGCATCCGTGAGATGAACACCGTCCCTCCTGAATAAGTCAGGCGGAGGGAGTGTCAAAGCTGGATGAGTAATCACATAGCCAGAATGCCGACGTAAAAATGCAGCAACTTTTTGATTTAAATGTTTCCTAGCCCTTTCAATCTTGAGGGGATTAGATGCCCCTCTCCATATGAGCCTAGGGAGCATGAAGGACCAAATGATTTTTGTATGTGGGTAAAGTTGCTTAAAAGTCCGCAAGTCAGCTATGATGCGGCGAGTCAGGGCCGGACCTCTCACCGTGGCCAGATCATTGCCTCCCAAATGGATGAGCAAAATATCAATTTCACATTCGCGAGCCATAAGGGTCGCGGTTTCGAAGAACGAATCCCAGGACATTCCCCTGATCCCTTTCCAAAGCACTTGAAGGGGGCGGCCAAGGCATAAATTCACGCCCCACGCCGACATCTGGGCACATCTAAACGCCCAGAAAATAAAACTGTGCCCCAGAATTACAACACGGCGAGTCGTGCAATGAATTGGCCTTAAAATACGTAAAATATTACGCCCCCCACGTCCAGCAATCGGAGGTGCACGTCGGGGCTGTGTGGTGGGTCGGGCAGGGTGGCCCTCTTCTGGTTGCTGGTTAGGATTTATAGAAGCCATGGCCCATACTATACACACACACACACACGCAGACAGAGAGAGAAAAAATGGTTAAAAGAGAATTAGTGTCTCTCTGCAAGGCTGCAAAGGCGCCAATCTGTCCTAGTGCGTGTCGGGGGCTGGTGTGTGTGTGTGTGTGAGGCAAGACGAGCTCTTCTGGTTCGTCACTCAAGAAAAAAATACATGCAAACACCCACGAGTACACAGCCTCACACATGTTGGCATCTGCCATGGGTTTAAAAATAGTGACGATGTCACCAGGTTCAAAAACAGCTAGTTCTCTATGCTGGCGCAAAGGGTATAAAAAGGGTGAAGTTGCTGGCCTGTCAGCCTCACCTCAAAGTAAAAGTCAGGTGCTTGCAAAAGCCCCCATTCCCCCCACAAAACAATAGAGAGAAAAAGAGGGGAAAAAAAAAGGCAGGAAGCCCTCTCCTAGTGTCTCTGCTGGCTGGTTAGGAGTGACACATGCCATGGCACAAACTGCTTGACCACACATAGATAGAAAGAGAGGAAAAAGGCTGATAGTAGTTTAATAGCTATCAAGTAACTAAGAGTCTATTTCCAGCAGGTGTCCTACTTGGAAAGGAAAGGGTTAAAAAAAAAAAACTCAGACGGAAATAAGGCTAGGTGAGCATTATTAAGTCAAAAGGAGAACGTCTGCTCGAGATTTTTAGGAATATAGGATGTGAAAGAGGTGTAAAAAAAAATCAGGCTGGTTGCCAGCATGCTTGAAATTCCTGAGGGAAGAGGGATGGGGTCAACTTTGTGAAGGGGAAGGAGGGGGGTGAAGGCAGAAAAAGGAAGGCGGGGCAATGGACTTTTGAATTCTCCCCGCAGGCTGCATTACACAGCCTGAGGCAGGAAGGTGAGCCCCTTCAATTACCCTGTAATTAGGTGAAAAAGGGCACTAAACTAATTAAGGCAACCTATTATCCCTGTGGTTTGTGAAGTTATCTACTTAAGCCTAATTTGGGATGCATGGCTCTCGTACAAAGAAACAAGAGCCAGAGTGTGAGACCCGCGTTATTGATACGCCTTAAAAAAATGTCACAGGCGTTTCCAGCCAGAGTGTGAGAACAAGAAAAATGATTTTATTTTATGTTATTTTTACCTTTTTGGCGGCTTTTAAGAACCCCTTCGTATTCTAAATAAAAATAAAAAAACCTTGTCCTGCTCTCAAAACCTGTTAGCAGCTGCTTTAAAAAGAGGAAGGGGAGTCCCTGCTTTGGACCACTTCCAGCACAGAAGTCTCAGGCCCTTCGTTTTCCTCATGGAGCTGACGTACTACAAGGGATTTGGATAAAGATTCCATATTCAGAGATTTAGACAAATTTTGTTGGGGAAATAGGAACTGTCTAAAAGCTTGGATTAAATAATGTAATGGGATACAAATAGAGCCTCTGCTTCTCAATTGCTGATGCGTTCTGTGGGTTGCTGCCTCAGTCTGCCCATCATGAACCCTGCCCATTCTCGTCCCTGACTTACACTTTCCTTCTACCTCGTTTCCTTTAACTATTTCTTTTCTCTCTCTCTCTCTCTCTCTTTCCCTCCTTCTCTCTCTGTCTCTTTCTCTCCTTTCCTCTCCCCGTTCTAATGGCATCTCCAAGGTCCTGATCTAGGTAGGAGATGGGAGGGAATTCTATTTTCAGTTGCTCCTAAGAATCTCCTTGTTCCAAATTAAATTGTCTTATGGTTCCAGCCAGGGCTTACTTGCAAGGGGAGGGGGAAAGGCTGCCTAAGCCTTTTAGGTGCAAAATCTTAAGGAATGATGTTATCACTTGGTTTTTTAATTCCTAGCTCGCTGGGCTATGAGTACAAAAATGCTAGCTGTCTTTTCAGAGCACATAGTCGGTCTGAAAAGGGGTGGATGTTCATTTCACCCATGGGACCGGCCGTGCAAAAAAAAAAAAACGTATTTCTCAAACGCCCTGTGATGATTTCTTCTTAAAATGTCCCTATAGGTGGTGAATTATGTTGTGTAACAAGCCAGGCTAAGTTATACAAAACATGCGGCTTGAGTATTCAAAAATATCTTCTTGCAGTGTCTATACTTCCCTGGTTTATAAAATTGGGGTCTTCTCATTTTGGGTGATTTTTACTGCCTCTGGACATATTAACAGGCAATACGTGGCTTGCCACCCTCCCCTTTTGAGGGCTAGAAACTTAATCTTTGGGATGTTAAAGTCCTGCCTTTGTCAGAGGGGACTTTCTTGAAATTTACATTTGTTGCATTCAATGTCAAAATCAGGTCTCCTTATGGCAATGTGCCAATCTTGCCACAGGGTTCCTTAACAAAGGGCACAGAAGCTGAATTAAGTTATGCCCATCTACCTTTTTGTTAAAGGTTTAGTAGTATGCTCATAAATTCTCCCGCATACCAAACGGACTCACACTCAATTAATTACACATCAAGCACACACAACAGTTGATACTAAGATTTGATTTCCCTGCTTTTGACTATTAATAGTTCAGAAATAACGTCCCTACCTGTCTCCTCATGTGGTGCATAGCAACCCTTAGTTCTGTTTAAAGCTTCCATATCCAAGGAGTTGGGCATTGGCGTAGCGGGATGGAAGTACCTCCTGAATGCTTGAATAAGGCAATTCAGGGGTACGCATCCCCCATCTAGCACTTCCTGTCCCCTCAATGCTCCGTGCTCTCCTCCTGTTCCCTCAACATCATACCTATCCATCCCACTTCTGTCTTGCTGCCTTCCTTCTACTATTTTTTCTTCCTTGTAAAACATCCCTTCAGCTGGTAAATTTTGTTGCGTGACCAGCCAGTCACAAAATATGCGGGATGTTGTTTATCCCTGAGTATTCAAAAGTATTTTTCTCACTGCCCATATTCCCCCTGGTATTATCAAAATTGCTGGAGGGGTCTCCTAGTTGGCAGAGTTTTTAGTCTCTTATATTAATTAACTAAGCACGTCCTTGTACATTCACACACCTCTTGCTAGCAGGTCATAATTGGTCTGTCCTCCCTGAGGGCTAGAATCTTAATTTGAGATGGTAAAGTCCTGCCTCATCCTAGTTAGAGGGGTTCTTCTTAAAGCTTACTCATATTCCATTTAATACCAAAATCATTACTTCTGGTGGCAGAATTCCAATGTTACCACATCGCACATAAAAAGGGGGTGCATAAACTGCACTAATTTATCCCCATAGGTTTACTTTTAAAGGTCTAACTGTGTTCCTATGATTTCTCCCACACAAGCATCAAACGGACTCACACCTCAACAATCAAATGCACATCATACACGCCAACATGTGATTCAGCAACCATACACAACTCTCCCACATTTCTGTTTCCCCAGTTAACTGCGATCCCTTGCCTAAGAATAGATCTTTCTAACTTCTCTCTAAAATCAAACGAAGATGGTGGAACTTCGTTGGTATTGTAGGGCAAAGATTGCCAGTCTTTGCCCCTGCTTAAGACACAGGGAATGGCCACTTCCCTGTGGTTACCAAAAAGAATTCAACTTAACACCCACATATATATTTAAACATCAGTAAATCCTCTGAGGAAGCCAGAGCAGTGCTCTGCTTCTAATTCTTCAAACACTTGGGGAGGGGGACACTAGGGTTATTCGAGAGGAGCTCTCCTCCACCCTCGGGGACCTCAGAGTCTCTCAACTCTGAGTCCTCCCTGGTCCGCGGGATGCTAGAGACACACACAAGTGTCTCTTCTCGTCTTCCTCCCTCCCGGGGCCGACTCATAAGAATCCGCAATCTTCTCCACTCCACAGAGCTGTTAGATTCGAACTCACGCCACCCCACAACTAGTTTTCTCTTCTTACCAGATTTCTTTTGCGCAGTCCTCTTACAGTTCCTCCGTTGTTCTGCCGGCTTTGTTTTCTCCTTAAATAACAGTATTGTGTCCAATGCTGATAGAACAAGTCTCCTCTCAAAATCAGAGGGTCCGGACTAGATTTGTTCCAGGGTCAGCATGAATTCTTACTGTGATTTAAGTCAGACTCCCAAGAGCGCTGGGGCAGTGGCACATTCCCCGGCATCTCCACCAGAAATGTAAGGAATTTAAATTTATGAGGGTCCCGTGCCAGCGTGCCTGCGCTTCATGGGCTGCAAAAGACCAAGTCTGAGTCTCAGGAGACGAGAATTTATTGATTGATCAATCAGGGCACTTCCACACTTTTTGGTGGTGAGAAGTCCACCCAGAAAACGAAAGGAGATATTTTTATAAGGTTTTCCAGCACTCTTTTTCCCTCCGCCCATCCAATTTACGTCATATACATTTGTTACATGCATCAAACACTAATTGACATCTTTGGTCATTTATTTTGTATTCCTGACACTTGCCTAGAAGTTCTAACTGGTACGTTTGATCTCCTCCCCTCACAGGCAGGGAGGGTAGGATCATCCTTATGTCCTTGGACATTTGACAGTTATAAACACCAGACGCTGAGATAAGGCCTCCCTGGTACGCCTTGGACACACGTTAATTGCTAGTGTGTGATCCTCAAAGCTTAGGAACTTAATTGGATCCTTGAATTCATAATTGCCTTAGCTGAATTAGCGGAAGTTCCTTTCTCTATTCTAGCCGGAAAGGCTTGACCAGCGTTTGTAGGAATAAAGAATACATGTGTGAATAATAATATAAATGAAATATATATATATATATATGTATGCTTAGTAACATCATTACCTCTAAATATATAATTTGTGTGGCTTATACTTTGCAAGGCATAGCCTGAAATATCCCATATAGTACAGGGTATAGCTTGGGATATAGATTGCCATGAGGTTTTTCTCTATAGGCTTTGATCCATACCTGTGGTTAGTAAAGCAGCCATATATATTTATAAATATATAAGTAGTCAAATGTCCTCCCTTACACAGTCACATGATGGGAGGAAGAGGAAAAGCTGGACCTTCAGAAGATCAGGATCTTCCCCAGGTGAGATAGCAGCCTATAGTTAGACATTCTCACAACATAATTGTTACTCCCTAATTTTTGTTCAATGACTCCTGGGCCTATCCAATGGACTTGCAACTTGTTGTGCCTAATGAGATCTAAGACCAACACTGAATCTCCCACTTTAAACTCTCTATGGCGAGAATTAGCATCATGGTAGTGTTTCTGAGTTTGATGAGCCTTTTGTAAGTTTTTCTCCGTAATCTCACTAATAACCTTAAGTTTATGCTGCAACTCATGTACATACTTGGCAACTGGGATGGACATGTCAGGAATAGTTACTTCCCATTGGGCTTTTAACAGTTCCGCTGGCATTCTGAGGTTTCCCCCCATCACGACTTCTGCAGGTGAAAGACCTTTTAGATTGTTGAGAGGTGAAGTTCTATAAGTATAGAGAGCATAAGGAATGCCATCAGACCATGTCTTTCGGAATTCTTGGATATAAGCCTTCAACATTTTGAACGGAGTTTAAGGAAATAAGCATGGTGGAGAATTTTTATCATCCAAACATCTCCTTTTTAGTGCTAATAGTAATGTTTGTGTGTTTGTTTGGGGTTGTTTTGGTTTTCTTAAGTTCATAAGGACCTATAAAGCTCAAGGAACTCAGGATATCTAAAGGCCTACCATCTTTTATGTAGACATGGGTGGTGCTACAAGTTAAACTGCTGAGCCGCTGGGCTTGTCAATCAAAATGATGGCAATTTGAATCTGTGCTACGGGGTAAGCTCCTACTGCCTGTCCCAGCTCCTGCCAACCTAGCAGCATGAAAGCACACAAAAATACAAGTAGATAAATAGGCACCCCTTCAGTGGGAAGGGAATGGCATTCTGTGAACTTGTGCATGTAGTCATGCCTTGCTGGCCATAAGACCACAGGAATATGTCTGTGGACAAACGGTGGCTCTTTGGCTTACAAAGATATAATGAGCAGTGGCCCCCAGAGTCAGGCTCAATTGTCAGGGGAACCTTTACTTTTACCTTTTTGCTTTATTTATATGGCCTAAACAAGAAGCTATGCACACTTATTGCAGACTAGTATCAAGTTCATTTGAGTGCAGCCTTGGCGGGGCCTTCTTTGCATTGGCACCCAGCATGTAGAATGATCTCTCTCTAGAAACAAGGCATTGTCACAGCATAAAATGTTTCCACTGTCACCTACATATGTGTTTCTCCACATTTTCCCTCATTATTTCCTGGGTAGTTAACACTGCCAGTTCTGTGTGGTATTTAAATACCTACTGTATGTTTAAAGAATTCTTTTATTGTGGTGTTTTGTTTTGTCATTGTCTGAATATATTTTTAGCATTGGTTTTTATTTTGTCTTTTTTGCTGTAAGCTGTTTTGAATGTTATAATGAAAAGCAGTATTAAAATGTCCTTAAATGGTGTTTTAAGTTACTCCAAAAGCTGCTGCACAACTCATGTTAAGTACAACCAGAACTTGGAAAGTCTTTCTGGCTGGTGATTTTAGAAATTACAATCCACCCTCTTGGAAGGTAACGGCTGTGTCAACAGAAAAGAATGGGTGATGCGGTGGCAGCTACTGAGCAGAAGCCGAAGCCAAGGTAACATTGTTGGAAACCTTACATTGTTGGAAACCTACAGCGTCCAAGTCTAGACTCCAAGTATGACTGCTTCTGAAGATGAAATTTAAAGCTTTTACACAAGCATCCAAGAGGAGATGGATTATACATCAAAGCAAGACATGCTTATAGTCATAGGGAACGAACACAGAGGCATAGCCAGGATTTCTAGCGCCTGGTTGTGCCCTTCCTGCTGCCCCTCCACATCGCGCCCACCCAGCAATGGGGGGGCTGAACCCTGCAGGCGTGGGGTGGGTGCATGCATGCACATGCGAGCGTGCAGGCGGGCGTATGGGCATGTGTGTGTGTGTGTGTGTGTGTGTGTGTGTGTGGACGCGCGCACACTCGCACCTTACACCTCTCCCACCAAGTCAAGGAAGAGGAGGAGGAGGGTGTGTGCTCCTGCCTGCTTGCCTGCTTCGCCACTCGCCTGGCACGCAGAGGCGGACGCGGTGGGGGTGCCACCACCAAGCCTTAGGGAAAAGTAGGACAGCTGGGCGGTGGGAGGGTGCAAGGCTTTCTCCTCCTGCTCCCTCTCAAGGCACTCCCAGATTGCTGCACCTGGGGAAGATGTACCGTTCTACCCCCCCCCCCCGCCAGATACACCCCTGCTGGAACACAAAAGGGAACAAAGCAGAAGCAAATGTTGCTAGGGAATTTGGCCAGAAATGAAACAGGAGAACGACTCATCAGAGTTCTGCAATGCCAACGATCAGTTTATTGCAATACGTGCTCCAAACAACCAAACAGACAGCCATACATGTGGACATCACCAGATGGTCAATACAGAAATCAAATGGACTACAGTGCTCTGCTGCTTATTGTGGGTCAGGTTGGGTATGTAGCCCCCAACCTGCGAAAAAGGAAAATCTGCATTATGCGGATAACTTTATATCCATGTTGGGTTGGGACTGGAGGGGGGCTGTTTGGGACCTCCTGCACTTACCCCAGGCCTGGAGCTTCCCCGAACAGGCCTCCAATGGGCTTCCCGGACCTGTTACAGACCCCAGAAATGGCCTCCAGTGAACTGGAAGTCAATTCTGGGGCCTGTAGCGCTCAGGAAGCCTGTCAGAGGTCCCAGAATTGGCTTCCAGTGACTTCGGGGAAAAAGGACTTGACCCACCACTGGCACGGGCTGCTGGAAAATTAGTCCTCCAGCAGCCCAGACAAGTGGTGGTGGAGGATCACATCCACCACTGCCGCTTGCATGGGCTAATCGAAGGCTTTTTAGAAAGTCTTCCAGCAGCCCAGGCAAGTGACGGTGGTGGATCAGATCCACCACCACTGCTTGCACGGGCTGCTTGAATGTTTAAAATGCCTTTAAGCAATGGAGCCAAAGGCTCCATTGCTTTAAGGCATTTTTAAACTTCTTGGCCCCAACCGGCCTGCATCCACATATCACCAATTTGCAATCACTGCAGGTCAGGTGGGTCCCTAAACCCCACGATAGGTGGGGGTTACTATACCAATAGAATTATTTCAAGCCTCAGAGACTGAAACTGTTACATTCCTAAAAGAATATGACAAATAATCTAGAAAATAAAACAATGGCCCACAGACTAGAAACACTCAACATACATTCCAGTTGCTAAGAAAGGCAATACTATACCAAAAGGTGTAGTAGCTATATGACATGCAAACATTCTAATTTCCCATGCAAACAAAGTGATGTTCAAGGTTACCAGAAAGATAAACAACTAGGTCTTAGTTCAAATCAAGCTTGGATTTTCTCTCAGAGCAAAAATGTGGAAACTGAGCCTGACCTATGTTGCTCACACCATGAGGCAGGATTCTCTGGATAAGACAATAATGCTGGGAAAAGTAGAAGGCAGCAGGAAAAAAGGAAGACTAAATATGAGATGGATTGACTCCCTAAAGGAATTCACAGGCTTGCAAGAGCTATGGAGGATTGTTGAGGACAGGAGATTTTGTGGATTGCTCATTCATAGGGTTGCCATAAGTCAGAAGTGACTTGGGGCATGTAACAAGTTCAACTCTAGTGCAACTTACTATGCTAAGCAACAGGATTTTAGCCAGTCACTTCAAGCTCTTGGTATAATTAGGTTACATGATATCTCTGTGTTACAGGAGCAGACATACCAATCCCATGCCCCCAAGGGGGAAAACAAACAAACAAACAAACAAACAAACAAACCCAGAGCTTTGTATATATTGATAAGAATAAAAGAAAAGTGAGTTATTTTTCCTCCCCACATCAGCAGTTAAAGATATTCATTTGGCGTTGTGAACATTGCAACCCAGAAGCTATTTTCAAAATGTCTATTGTTATTCTCACTTTGTGTCTTATTAGGTGTTTAAAAAGCTATTACAATGCTCAAGAAGCATTCAAGAATGAAATCACGGAGCTGCTGAAAGGTAAGAAGCGGTGAATGCTGTGAATATTTGTAGAAGCAATGAAGGCTGCTATTGATGTGAACTAGGCATGCAGAGTTTGGGATCTGGATGAACGTTTTCAAGACTGTCTGTGTGAATATAGGAGTGCCACAGAACTTTTCAGTGAAACCTCATGGAACCTTGTACGGATGGGGTGAGCCTGTGATCATACAGCTAAACTCCCTGGAAAGATCACTTCAGATGTCTAGCAGGCAGTGTGGCAGGAAAAGGAAGAGAGAGAGAGAGAGAGAGAGAGAGAGAGAGAGAGAGGAGGTGGCACCACATTGCCACTGGCCCCACCAACCAGATGTGGATTAACCATTAAGCACCGTAAGCATGTACTTAGGAGCATCAAGGGAAGAGGGGGCACCATGGAAATTTTCCATCGCCAAATTTACCATGGTCCACGGGCCATACAGTGAAATACTGCAAATGGTGCAGGTGAACCAGAATCCGCAAAAAGGGAGCCCCACATTATATGAAAAAACTTACATAGATATATACAACAATAACAAGACCACTCTGAGAGTGTACACCCCCACCAAGGGTTATGAAATCGAAAGGGACCCCCCCCCATAAATGAAAGCAGGGGAAACTTTGTCATTTGTCCAGTGAGAATGAGACTGTGCGGGGGTGGGGGGGGGGCTAGTAGCTCACTCAGAGTCCAGTGTGCCAACAGGCAACAACACATGTGCTAACATTGTAACTTTGTGTCAAGATCTGGCCCCTCCTGCAAACATCTGGTGAGTTCCATCGTTCCACAAAGGATCTCAGCGCCTGATAGACTACATGCTCGATCAAGAATCCATATTGATCAGTTAAGTGTTGTACTTAAAAGATGAACAGCCTATTGAACACTTCTTAACTTTTCTGGAAATGAAAGGCCATATTGGTGAGGAAATGGCAAATCAGGTGTTGCAGTTTTTAGGCAAAATGTAGGGGTCAGTCTTATGACAATGCTGCTAATTTATTTATTTATTTGTTTGTTTGTTATATTTCTGTACCGCCCATCTTCCGGACGGAACTCTGGGTGGTTTACAATTAAAACAAAGCCAACAGTATATAACAAAAAGAGCAAAAGAGTGCTAATAAAATAAGGAGGGGCGAGACCCTCCACAAGAGAGGACGCGGGCAGCAACAAAAATATGTCTGCGTGTTATAAGGGCATGCAGCATTTTTTTAAAGAAACAAACAAGGAAACTTTTCAAACATAAACAAAGCGGAAGTATACAAAAATAAACATTATTTTCCATCTTACTCTAAGTTTTGTTCAATTTTGATCAATAAATTTTTATTTTATGGTTTATTACTTTTTATATTTTGAATTACATACATATGGGGGACATCAAAAACTTTTAAGTGCTCAGGGTCCCTAAGGGTCTTAATCCACCCCTGCCACCAACACGTGGCTCCCGATAGATCAGGCCTGAGACAGGGCCCTCCATTCCTGATACTCTTCTCAAAGAGTAAGTACCTTTTCACAATAATTGCCTTTCCTTGTGTTCCAAGTGACCCAACAAACGTGCTGCTGAACCAGCTTGTCAGAAACTTGTCCTCAGTCATGAAAAAAGTCAGAGGGTGCACAGTGAAATTTTTGCCCTAGTACCAAGCATATCTCTTCCTTCTTTTTGAGCAAGTTTTCCAAACCTGGAGATGGAGTAGAAGAGTTTTTAGAAATGTTTACGTCCAAGTGGAGGAGGATCTTAAAACTCAGGATCAGTTTGCCTGGTAGACCTCACTGCTTCTATGGATTCCCATTTTTGCTCATAAGATGCTAGAGATGTCCAATGGCTCAAGAGATTCTATGGCAAAATTACTATGGTCTCAGGACAGCTGTGTCCAGCGCAGGAGTCACACATAACCATGGGGTTGCAGGAAGTGTTGCACCAGCAACTGTGAAGTGACAGCTGAACTGTGCCATGGCTCATTCTGCTGCTCAGCTTGGTACCAATGCATTGATATGGGGGTTAGTTTGGCACCTTACCTTCTAGTCTCCGTGTAAGTTTTTACCTCTGACTTTACCTGCACCTCTTGGGAATTTCAATTGTGATTGTGGCAGGGTCAGGAGGGGGAATATCCATCTATCCTATAGCCACTGGATTCCCTACATCTGCAAACTCTCCATAAATTGTCTCTTTCTAGATAATGGTCTCAAGGTGGATAGGATTGTTCTCTGTATCTGCTCGTGTCTCTTGATCTCCACATATATTAGAGCTAGCCATATCCAGCCATGGTGTGTATCTCCTCCAGCTCTGCTTTTAGGTTGTGAGTGTGACTGGTGAAGCACAGAACAGCCCATTGAACTGGACCTGAATGTTCACAGCCAGGCAGAGGTGGAGTGTGTTCATCAAGAGATGAATGGCTCCATGAACCAGCCACAGGCTTCGGAGCTACCTTCAGTATGTTGGCAAGATCTGGGTACTCTAAATGGTGTAGCAGAGTTTGTGCAGCACAAGTAAAACAGCAAAAACACTGGAACTTGTAACCACCATCCCTGCCTGTTCATCAAAGAAGACCCTCAGCTTCCTAATCTGCTCTGAATAAAGAGGTACCATTCTCCTTAGGTCTGGGGACCATAAAAGGGGGATTGTTGGTTAAACTAACTTTTGATGGCAAGCCAATCTTTTGAGAATAAAGAAATACTTGTGGATATTTCCCCTTCTTGCAAAGCTTAAAGATGCTTTTAAAGTCACAATCATCATCATCATTATCATTCTCACTCCCATCAACAGATGTAAATATATTGTATGTTTTATTTTAAAGTTTCCTGAATATTGTCATGCCTGTTTCTGTGCCACTCCATACCCATTCCTTCAAACACTCTTTACTTTCTGTCCTTTATATAATTAATGTATAACATTGTGTTTGCTGTGCATATATGTACATACAACCATATAGTAGGGCATGTCCTGCAGAGCCCCAGCTGAGGGGAAAGGTGGATTACCCCCTTCTCTTTCCCCAGTCTTTATTCTGATGCTCTCCCCTCATGGTGCAACTGTCCATAGCTGCTGCTGCTTCTATTTCCTTACTTGTGAGTAAACTGGGCAAACCTATTCACAAGTAAACTTTTGGATCATCCTCAACCCACAAAGCAAAAAGCAGTAATTTCACGGCTTAAATGAATGTGTTTGGGAATACTTTTTTCTCTATTTTTTAAAAATATCTTTTAAAATATTTTCATAGGATGTTTTCCTATACAGACTCAATTAATGTGTTCCTGAATGGCAGAGTCAAATGCTCTGCTATCTCCCTCCACTTAAGCTAGTTTTGTATACAGTGTTACCTTGTATAAAGGAATTAATTCATTCCAAATGAAATTCTGTTAAGCAAATTTTCCTTTCTACAAATATCCCATAGGAATGCATTGAAAACGCATTAGTCCCTAATCGCTACTATCTTTCTGTTGTACAGATTCGCCCCATAGGCGATTCTGTTAAGCAATTTCCCCCTACCTCCAGAATTTTTCCTTTAAGCAGATTTTTTGTTAAACAAACTGCTTGTTATATGAGGGTCCACTGTATTTGTTGGGGTTTATAAGAAAGCTTGGGGTTTATAAGAAAGCTCAGAAACTCAGAAGTTTTCTCCCTTTAAAATTGTTGCTTTCAAACTTTGTATTAAAGCCATGGATGCTTGAATAATACTTTCTGAATTTTTTTAAAAAGGGGGCTGCAGCTGAGCATCATCTAACAAGGTAAGCAAGTTTGGTCTTTTTAATCTATTTGATCTGTTTTAAATCTGCCAATACAGAAGGTACGGGGAGTAAAATTTCTTTACATTTCAAAATGTATAATTCTAAAACTATTTGCCCATATGTTTCCAAATTTGGCATCGAACAAGAGCAGACTGTCTGCTTCATCTGTTCCAAATTCAGTGCAGTTTGAGGTTCAGTTTCAAAGTTATATTTTTTGTTTGGGACTTCCCTAATTTTTTTTACTTGGCTTATGGAATGCTGGCTATTGCTGACACACAAAATATCATTTTACACCTGTGCCCCAAGGAAGTGCCTAGGGAAGAACTTCTCATGGAAACTGCATAAAGAGTGGCAACTTTGTGTACAAGGATATTTTCATAACTCTGTTATAAACCTAGATAATTTCACTCCTAGCTTGCAGGGGAGGGGATGCCAAGGTTGCTAATTTTATAGGGAACAAACACTGAAATGATTTAAAATGTTGAAATGCTTAAATGTGAGATGTGATCAAAATATGGAAATCTGAACAGCAACCCACTGCCAGTTAGAGGTTACTTCAGGGCGAGCAGATGGGCTATGGGGAGATATTCGGTTTGGATAAGTATAATGCTTAAATTGCATGTGACTATGTAATGGCTTCTGCTGCAGATTTTAAGATAGTTATAATTTTAAAGCTATTTATTTTTATGTGATATATTTTACCATATAAAATTCATATTTTATATGATATATTCCATGTATGCATTAAGACTTTTTATTGGAAATATCTATTTCACTGTTAACATTTCTGTGCTTTATATATATATTAGAGAAAATACATTGACATATAATCTTACTTGTATATTCAATAAAAGGAAGAAAAAGAATAATTCTTCGGGATACTCATGTATTTCCGGTGCAGAACAGATGAAGGATATTTAAAAGGAGAAGATTATTTGTGCATAACTCCTGGATAACTCAGTAGTTGAAATAACTGGTGGTGGAGCCAAAGGTCGGGAGTTTGATTTGGCCTCTTTGACAGAGGTTGGTCTCAATATGTCTTCCAGTTGGGCACTTCTTAAGAGGATGATGATGACGACGGCGGCGATGATGATGATGATGAATCACCTAGTTCGCCTTACATACAAAACTGTACTCATGGGTTGTTAGCTGTGACAGACTTCACAGGCTGAAAGGTCAAGGAGTATTATAAATTATATGGTGCTGCTATATCATTTAGGGATTAGATAACTCCTCCAACTTGACAAGGTGAGGCTGAGGGAGAAAATCAGCCTTGCAGAGAGGGAAATGGTGAACTCTACCTTTATTTACTTCCTCTGGCTGGTCCCCTTCAGATATTCCAGGTTATCTCATCAGGGATGTTAAACAAGGCAATAATTGACCCATCCTGACCTAGAAGACTGCAAGGCCTGGCAGTTCTGTCACCTAGAGGACAGACCCTCTTTAGGTACTTTGAGAAGTTTTCCTTGTGGTGAACCAACTGGGGCAGGGTGGAGTTTGGCTCAAGAGAGTGAGTGGAATTGTTCCAAGGCTTGTGTTATAAGGATTTAAAGGAATTCAGAGTAAAATTAGAGACCAAGGGAGGCAAGAATCTTGTACAATGTTGGCTGCGATGACTATGTCACTATGTCAAGGGCCTTTCAACCCTCCACTGCCCATGGAAGGCCTTGGTGCCCCAGTATTAAAACCAACACAATGGCTTTTAATACATGAAATGAGAAAATAATTCATTGCATTTAAATGAACTGTATATGTAACAAGTTTCAGATAATATTGGACTGATGGCAATTAGCTTAGAAGAGTATAACAACGTTTATTTTGCTTTAGAACATTCAAATGACTTCCTCTCGTAATATTTACAAACTTGTATGTTAGATCAGTCTTATATTATTTATAGATGGGTGCAGGGAGCAAAAGTAGAGTGAGCAGCTTGTTGAAAATAACACAGTGAATTCGAGGCACAGAGAAGATTCTTCTTTTAGAAGAGGTTGTTGTATTAATCTGTGCTGTCATATCGGACCAAAACAAAAGACAGATACTGTATTACGTCCCCCTCCCAGGAACCACTGTTCTATCAACAATAGCAATGATTGGTGGCTAAGCCACTGATCAGTGCTCTTGTAGCTGTCCCGGGAATGGAACTGAATATCGACAGAAGTCTTAAAGCTGCCTTGGGGGAGAAATTCAGAATATAAATAAATAACTCAATAAATAAATAAATGCCACTTCCAGCTCTGAAATTCCACACTGCCAACAATTGGTGCCCCATAAAACAGCCCCTTTATTTTGGGGTCCTGTATAACTGTGTATTTGCCATGCAATCCCTCTGTTATTCCTGGGGGGGGGAGTGTTCTTGTTCATGAAAGTTCACATTAAAAATGCAGCAATTAGTCTTTAAAGTGCCACAATGTCTTCTCGCCCCCTTATTTATTTTGCTTTTGCTTAAGATTCTTCTTGGTTCGTTCCATACCAGTCATGTTGGCAACAGCAGTAGAGCTCTTTTTGCTGTTCTCTATAAGTGCAGCATGTGACTATCATATTAGGCCCTGTTTTCGGCCTCTGTTCAAGATGATACGATGACCCCCCCCAACAGACCTTTAGTCTGACTTAGCCAGGCAGCAGTTTTGTAAAGTGGAAATGCTGGATTGCTGAACTGAACTGGAGATTTACTTCGGCATTTAAAAAGGATAACTTGACTGTGTGAAGAGCAAGAAGTGACAACTGGGAGAGGAATGCCCAGAGGTGACTTGAGTAGGACATGTGCCTCTCCTGAACATCTCCATGGGGAGAAATGCAGTTGCCCCAATCATGAACATCTTATGAGTCAGCTTCCAGCATACATGGTAAGTCTCCACATGAATTGGGTACCTTGCCAAACCCCAGGGTTCCCAACTGCACAGAGAGGCTTCAGATGCAGACAAGATTCTTCTTCCTGACACATGAGAAATAACAATAAAGGGGTATGGTTAGCTGTTGGAATATTTGGCAAGATTTACATTTCAGCCATTACAGGGTTAATGTGAATGTAGATTATTATGGTCTGGATTTAATGTGAAGAAGGAAGCCGATTGGTTGTTGAGATCACACCACCTGGAATGTTCTAGTAGAAGTCTAGTTAGTGTGTGTGCCTTGTATTCTTAGAGATGAGAAGCATGTTCCTGGTTTAGCAAAATGGCTGTTAGAATAGTTATAGTTAGAAACCTCAAGTGTACCCTTCCCTTCTAGTTAAATAAATAGATTTTTCATATAGTAATGCAAGAGGTGTCTCTCATTAAAGCAACTAAAAATCATCTGCAACAACTGATCCAACAAAAAGACCCAACATTAGCCCTCTCCCCCAGCTGAAGCATTCAGGCTGCCTTTTCCTCAATGCTTGATTAGGTCAATTCTGTTCTTACAGCGGCTAACCTAAGAATCACACAAGCTGTGTATGACGCCATTTGCCTATACACTCTGGGGGGTGCCCCCACTAATGGGAAACTGTGGTGATTTGCACAAAGCACACTCTCCAAACACTTCTCCTTGTATTATTTCTGCACTTGTATGATAGGTTCTTCTCCCAGTTACTTGAATAATTATTTTTTAAAAATATCTTGCGGTTTATATGAGGCATAAATTCTGGTATTATTGCTAACTTTGTGGTTTTGTAACTTCGCCTGGTGGGAGCAGAATGGGTTCATTAGCCTTTCATCTTGCCTTCACCTTTGGTGGTGTGTGGTTCTGAGGAAACAGGGTCTGCTCTCCGTTTGCTATCATTGATGAGGGGAGACATCTTAGCCCATTTACTCTTATTACAGAGCTCCACAGCTGTGAATAACAAGCCATCCCTGCTAAATTGCTCTGGTGCAGCTGCAAAGTTTTGAGGCAAATGCTGGAAAATGGTGTAGATTTCATTTTAAAAGGTCCACCGTGCACCATTTAGAACCCTGCATTGAAAAGAACAAGAACTTTCAGTCACTCTCTGGAGGTTACTTCACGTCCTTCCTTGTTCCTCGACTAGTTTTGTACTGTGACAGCATTGGTCGCGATCACGTGGTTTAGTCCCTGTTTCTGTTTTCTCAAGGTCGTGATATCTTGTCTCATGAAAACTGTTACTTCACGGTCTTGTTCCGTGACAAATTCTGAATTTGTCTTGCTTTCTTAACCCTTTTTAAAAATATCGTAAATAAACTTTTTCAATATTTCGATTTATGGGTCTTCCGGGATTTACATGTCAATGCTACAGAATTTTCAGTACTTTCTTTAGTAAACATTTGCGCTGCATGGTGTTTCCCATAGGGAAGTAATGTCGAATGCCGCTTCAGCTGCTGACCACTAGGTGGACACTGGTTGTTGTGTGACAGTTGTTTCCACATGGTCCCTTGTCTTGGAACAGGAACCGGGAACAAACCGTGACAAGAGCATACCCCGTCTGCTTGGAAAAAATTGCTCAAGTCTCCTCAGCCAACCACCTTCTCTTCCCCTAGAAAACTACTAGCTGGTGGTGTGATGGTGATGGATAAACAAGGTATTTGGAACCTGTGGTTAAGACATAAAACACAGCAATTAGTCTTGACCCAATGCCTTTCAACCTTGTAGGGTTTTTGTTGTGAAGCTAAAGCGGTAATGAGGAACACAGCTATGTACACCACCCAATACTCATTGGAGGAAAGGATGTAGCCAAGAAAAAAAAGGAATACAATAACTTGTCATTTGCAAAGGTTATAAGGGGAGCATTAAGTGCCCTTTTGCAGATGCTGTATTTGAAAAACGCTTTGAAGCCTAGAAGCAATGCATTGCTCCAGATCACAAATGATGCACACATTAAGCAATTTTTAAACTTCAAGTTCAGTGCTCATTTTACAAAACCTCTCCCATCTGTAATACATTTTATGCAGTACAGTCCAAAATTCAGAGTACATAATGACACAGCCCTTTCTTTTGGACAGTTCAGAATCTTCCTACTTCTCTCCCTTTCCCATTACTGCACTGTTCTGTGGTGTACTCTGACTGATTTTATAAACACAGTGTCTCCTGCCCTGTAATTAGTAACACATGACCTTGCTCTTACACCTGCATTAAAAATATAATAATACTACTACTGGTCTCTTCCAAAAAAAAAGAGCAGTGTTGACCCCATCACACTGCTTTCCTCTAGTTAGCTAATATTCAGACACGCACCCTCCAATTCCAGGTCACATTCTTATCAGTTGAATAGTTCATGACCAGTATCTGTGTACGCACATATGCATGTGCATTTATATGGTCATATTCTTATAATACAAACATTTACACACAAAAATCAATGGCAAGCAAAGGGACAAGGGGAGAACAAGAAAATTTGTGTTTCTTTGTCCGGACATCTTATCCAGCAGCAAATGTGCATGCCCTTCACAGTCACATAATACCAGTTCTTTAAGACATTCCTATTCCTTTCATTGGAAGATCAGGAGTTCTCATCGATGCGGAGTTGTTTCCACTTAACGTCTGTCTTCTGCAAACTGTCTCTTGTTACACTTTGGAGAGGAATCCAGCTATGCTCTTTCCAGTTGGGAATAGTTTTAGAAATGCTCTTGCTTTATTGATTCCAGATTATACCGAAGCGCTGTGAAAGCAGAACAGTGTATTGGAACTACGCCATGTCTTGCGTCTTCAGTCTCACTGGAAACTTAGTTAGAAGGAGTACAAATCCATTTATTTTCTTGGCCGTCTCCTACATCAGCTGTGCGGCTGGATAGGGACAAAACTGGTAAAGAGAACTGGGACAGATTGCTAGCAGCATTGATTGTTATTTGTTGCCAACGAGAGCTGTCCTTTTTCATCTTGCGTTCCCATGAAAACACAACATCATCATAGTATATTGTTGAAGAGAATGGGATTGCGGTCCCATCCAATGAACATTGCACCGCCACTGTGTGTGCACACAAGTGTGTGCATTTAAAAGATAATTTCTGTAACTTCTTTATGTTTTCTTTTCTCCAGTGAATGCATGATGGATATGTCACTGTCCTGTCCACTGTCCTTTCAACTAAGCAAAAAATACTTCTCGAATGTCACTGTTTCATCTTAGTTTGCTTGTTTTTTGAGTCCAGACAACACACAGTGTATCATGCACTCTGAAATGTAATCTGAGATACCGGGGACCTTTTTATTGTTGTTCCACATTATATTCTGCATTATCACACAGCTTCAATGGGTGATCCTGTTCTCTCAGAATAGTCCTGTGGTGCTGCTTTGGCCACGAAGATTCATTCATTCATTCATTCATTCATTCATTCATTCATTCATTCATTCATTCATTCATTCATTCATTTCATTCATTTAGTTAGTTAGTTAGTTAGCCACTGAGTTGAATCATATTTGCATCATTTTGATGCATTGTCATATATGTTCCAGGTACACTGCTTCACAATATGCATGTGAATTCCTGACAAACAATATCAATCTTATGACAGGGTTGAGCATCGGACCACGATAGGACAAGTTAAAATTAAAAGAAAGACATTTTGCCTGTATGAACACAGCCTAATCTAAAAGGTAGATTGGGCTGAGGGATGGGCCTCGTGATACATGGCAAGTCTCACAGCGTCAATGAAACCCAGAATCCAGATCTCTCAAGAGCCACTCTGACATTCTAACCACTACATCACAGTTCAGAGCTACAATACCGAGAAGCAGATGAGGATCAGGTTTTTCATGTAAATATGGGAAGATTGGTATATGGTACTCAGTGTATATATTGTAGTATAATGGTTAGAATAACATATTAACTCTCAGAAAGCCTAGGTTCGACTCCCTACTCAACCATGGAAACTCGCTGAGGGCAAGTGTGGCATTGGTTAAAACCACACTTCAAATATCTCACTTACCTTGAAAACCCCATTACAGTTGCCATAAGTCAGATACAACTTGACAGCATATAACATGCACAAAGGAAGCTAGCTGCCTTTTTGGTGCCTCACTCAGTTGAAGTGAAAGGCTTGTCGCTGATTCAGTCAGCCTGTGGCCAACCCTTAAGGATTTTTCCTCTGCGGCCTTCTGCCTTCAAACACGCCTAAGTCTCTTTGTTGCTGCAATAAAACCTGTCAGGTCATCTCTAATCGTGTAGAAACGGACTTCGTCCAAGTGATACTGCACGTGTAGAAACCTGTTTAATCTTCCTTTTAAATAACAACACACCATTTATCTTCCTCCCAAGAATATAATTAATCCCCAGTAGACAACATCTCATTTCTCTTCTTTCAAATACCAGTTTCCAAATGTCTTAACTGCTCACTCCCATCCACTGTTAGTTTCGTAGGACTCCACTCTCTAATCTCACTGCAGAAATGAGTCCTTCACTTGGTAAAGGTCTACCAACATCCCAGCTGATCAAATCAGTGTATTTCTCTCTTTTTCTTCTTCCACAACAACATTTCTCTCTCTCCCTCTCCCCTCTCCCTCTCCCTCTCTGGTGAATTCAACATTTACTAAATTGAAATAATTTAATAAAACCCAACAAACTTCCATGTCACCTTAGGTTACACCTTGCTTACTATGACTACCAGCTGCTGAGACATGGTTCCTTTCAAAAAGAGAAATCAAATGCAGAGGGCCTTCAAATTACAGTCAACACAACGTTTTAAAAATGCATTGATTGAACAGTAAGAAGGAATTCTAGAAGGACGTCACCCAGAACGAGTTTTTAAATACATTTACTGTTGGCCTCTCAGGAACAGATTTATTTATTTATTTATTTATTTATTTACTTATTTATTTATTTACTTATTATTAGATTTATACCCCACCCATCTTCCCGAAGGAACTCTGGGCGGCTTACAAGCTGATCAGTTCAGCACAGTTCACAATAAGAATAATCAAACAGGTTAAAACATACAATAAAAAGAGGCAGCAGTATAGGCACCCTTATGATTTCGAACTTCACTGCTAAACATCTGGCCATTAGGCAAATGGGCAGTCAATGGCAGAAGGAGAAAAAAAATTCTAATGGGCTAGGTCAGCAAAGGCCTCGCGGAATAGGATGGTTTTCACCGCTCTGCGGAAGGCCAGCAGGGACTCTGCAGAGCACACTTCGCTGGGGAGGCTGTTCCACAGAAGTGGAGCAGCAACCGAGAAGGCCCGATTCCGGGTGAAAGATCGTCTGGCCTCTCGGGGGATGGCAACCCAAAGCGAGTGCGCTCGCGACTGCCGTACCAGACAGGCCGAGGTTGACCGCTGGGCGATCCGCTCTGCCAGGTAGTCCTGGCCCAGGCCATGGAGGGTTTTATAAACTAAAACCAAGACCTTGAATCTGATCCGGAATGCAACGGGTAGCCAGTGCAGTCGGGCCAAGACTGGGGTGATGTGGTCATAACGACGCGCACCCACCACCAGTCTGGACGCCACATTTTGCACCCGCTGCAATCGCTGGAGGAGAGTCAAGGGCAACCCCATGTACAGAGTGTTGCAGTAGTCCAGATTAACTGAAGCTCTCTTTCTCACAACTCGGTCACATGAACAACAGGATTTTCACAGGCACATATTTGGTTTCTGGGAAATTATGTGTTTCGTCCCATCTTAATAACCCCAAAGGAGCCTCCTTCCTTAGTAGATGGCAATTGAGCTTCCAGGCTTATATCTACAGTATTTGACTCTTAATAAGCCCTACTTGGTTTGGTGGGCTCAACTGCATGTATAGACATGCCTAGGATTGCACTGAACGGTTGCATTCACACAGATCTGATATGGGTGACTTCTAGCCTACAAGGATTCCTTCTGGGTCCGAAACTTCTGCAGGCCCCACCCCTTTTCTTTTCAGTGCTGTGCTTTGTCACACAGCAAGGCTGCAAGTGAAAATGCTAACATTACAAATGTCTCATTGTAGGACAGAGGTGAGGAAACGTATTGCCTTCCAGATGTTATCAGCCCCACTAGTTTAGCCTGCGGTGAAGGATTATGGAAGTTACAGTTTCAGAACATCCTGATGGCCAGATATGGCATCCCTTGCACCAGAATTGTATTACTGTACTTGTAAGGAAATGGGCTTTCCCTTGGAGAAATATCCCAAAATAACAACATTCACCTGCAGCCTAAGAATTCAACTGCTTTTATTTTTGTGGGTTCTTACCACCCCCATTACGGAGCAGGAAGCATTCACACAGTGATGTACACCACATGAGAGGGACGTTGCTACAGTTATTTTTATCCCTCTGTTGAGTGAGACATCCCTGTGTGGCTCAAAGGGTCGGAAGGGGCAGGCGAACGGATCATAGAGTTCGAAGGCACCACAAAGCCTGCCCAGAGCTGGTTCAAGGCAGGGAAAAGGCTCTACTTGACTTCCTGAAGCACATAATGCATTCTCCACAGTTATTAGAGAAGAAACAACCGCATTCTTTACAGGAGAGTTAAGGAGAGAAGCCAATGCCAAGAAGCTTATTAACCACTGCTGAGGGAAGGACTGGTCTGAGAGATCTCTTTACTGTCTGCAAGCGGAGCAGAAATAAATTTCCTCAACAAAAGGAGGGAGCACATAAAGTTCACAGATGCCGCTAAGCAACACGAAGCAGCCCCTTGTGTGGTATCAATAAACACACAGTAAACAGCACACAACTGAGTTCTAATTCTAATGTTTACTAGTGTTCACCACATAACCTTTGGAAAATAAGCTCAGGTAAACATGTAATGATAATAACTGTGTGCTGCCAAGTCGGTTATGACTGCTCGGGACCCCCTTTTTTAGGGTTTTCTGGACAAAGAACACTCAGAAGTGGTTTACCATTTCCTTCTCCTGGGTACTTAGGATTTTAGGATTTTAGGATCCTAGGAGGATATATGTTTTAATTTATTATACTAGTGATTTGTGCTCTGTTGTTTTGTGTTAATAAGGTCTTAGAGTCCTTCGCAGGCGGGATATAAATATAATAAATAAATAAATAAATAAATAAATAAATAAATGGGTCCAAAAGGTCACACAGGCTTGCTTATCTGAGATGTATAGTGGGGAAACGGACCCTGACCTCTGGCTCCACGACTGGATACCTAGCTCCAAGAGTCACCCAGCCAGTTCCATAAAACTGTGCACTTGTGCAAATGTGAAAGTTATACTAGCTAATAAAAGTGAATCTCTTCCATCCTCTGTCACATCACAATTACATGACCACAATAAGTGTAATGTATACATAGCCTCTTGCCCCAGGTACTGGCCAGTGGCCACTTGTGAACTGGAGTCCTCCAGAATTTTAGGATGACGACTCACATCCTCATTGATTATGGCTCATGTTGGGTAGAGCTGGGAGGTGTTTTCCAAATACCTGGGAAACACCAGGTTAGCAAAGGCTACTGCACATTTTCCTTGATGTTAGTTCCCTAAGCACATTCGATCTTGCTTGATTTTGGAAGCTAACCAGGGTTGGCCCTGGTTAGTACTTGGATGGGAGACCACCAAGGAATACCAGGTGATGTAGATGCCTGGAGTAGGAACTGGCAAACCACTCCAGTATTCCTGCCAAGAAAACTCCATGGACATGTGGTCATGAAAAGTCGGTGATGACTGTAATGACACAACACACACACATACAGCTCCACTGAAAATTAGGTTTGATTCTGAGTGTTAAATTAGAGACTGGGTGGAATACATATTACTTCTATTTAACCCCTTGTTGCACCCAAAATGGCATTTCATCAGAGATATATGTGTCAGCCATCTGCTTTCCAAATGAAGCTCATGTTTATGTTCCACTGACAAAGGAAGGCATGTTAAAAAAACAATATGCATTTTGCGAACAGTATGTGCTATGTGTAAAAGCGTGGAGTTTGGTGATTTCAGCAAGTGATTTCAGCTCTGTGACATAGTAGGCTGGAGACAGCTTCTATTGTAACAACTCTTTATTCAGGGAGAGAACAAGACTGGGGACTGGGGAGAGGGAGCTACATTTATAGGAACGAGGACAGGCTAGGAAAAGATACATTTTGGAGGGAACAATTACAAGCAATCACAAAGCTGCCTTTTGGCGGGAACCAATAGGATTGAGGATCCAAATGCAGCAACTAGAAATAACCAATAGGCCTGTTCCCTTTGGAACAGGAAGGCAGTTACTTCAACATAAGCAATTACAGATAATAGGAATACAGATCAATACACAACACCCCTCCCCCCTGGTGGGCACAACACACGTAATCCTTAAGATATTGTGGTGCCCTACGACTTCTAATTGATCTCCTGACTACTGGTGTTGCAGGGGCTTGAGCAGGCAGTGTCTGTGGTGGAGAGTCTACTGTAATAGCTTCGTCTGACACGGAGGGTGTATTAGACAACTCAGTGTCCCTGATCTGTTCCTCGGCACCATGAGGACTTGCAGGAGCAGAATCATTTGCGGAAGCCACTGGTACCTGCATTCCTGGGGCATCTCCACTCTGGTCTTGCAGCTGTGACTCATTCATGGGGGTAGTGTCACTCTCAGACTGCAATTCCCCCACTCCTGTACCCACTCTACTGAGTGCTCTGCGCCTCAGTTGGTCCACGTGCCTACGCCAGACCCTGCCATCTTCAATGGTCACATAATAAGAGACTGGCCCAGACGCTCTGGTGATCACCCCTGGCACCCACAGGGGACCTCTGGCATAATTTCTCACCCAGACCAAATCTTCAGGAGCAAAATACCTTGTAGAGTCGCTCTCTGCCTGTGGAGGTGCTCTAGCCTTGCGGTTTGGCATTTTGTCTGGGTGGACATAATCCAGCACCGTTACCAGCCTTCTACCTAGGAGCAGTTCTGCTGGCGACTTGCCCGTAGTAGTACATGGTGTCGCATGCTGCAAAAACAACATTTGGGCAATGCGTGTTGACCAGTCACTCTCCATCAAGTGTGCAATAGATCCTTTGGCTGTCTGCACCATGCGCTCAGCCTGCCCATTGAATGAGGGGTGAAAGGGAGCTGATGTGACCCCTCTTATGAAATTATCAGCCAAGAATGCCCTGAATTCTTGGGATACAAAGGCTGCTCCATTGTCTGACACAATGGTCTTGGGCAACCCGTGGGTTGCAAACAGCTGTCTCAACACTTTGATGACTGCAGCTGACGACATGCTGGGAACCATAACTACCTCTAACCATTTAGAATACGCATCAACGATCACCAAAAAAACCTTTCCTTGGAATGGCACAGCAAAATCTAAGTGCAGCCGGCTCCAGGGAGTCCGGGTCTGCTCCCACCAGTGGACTGGTGCCCTGGCCACTTCTGGGCGCACTTCCTGACATGCCTTGCATGTCCGTACCCATTGTTCAACATCTTGGTCCATCCCAGGCCACCACACATAGCACCGGGCTAGCGACTTCATCCTGACCATTCCTGGATGCCCCATGTGAAGCATATCCAGAACCCTGTTTCTCAGTGGCGCTGGGATGATCACCCTGTCTCCCCACAGGAGACAGCCCTTATGCAGGGATAGCTCATGTTGCCTTGTTGCGTATGGTCTAAATTTTTCTTCATGCGGGCCACCTGGCCATCCCCTCCCCACCCAAGTGAGCACACGGGAGAGAGCGGTATCTTTCCTCATTCTCCCAGCTATTTCAGTGGCCGTTACAGGGCCCCCCGGAAGTGTTTCCAGCATCATCAGTCGTTCCGCTGGGACAGGATCCGCATTGCTCACACCAGGAAGGGACAAGCGACTGAGTGCATCAGCGTGGCACAGCCTTTTCCCTGGAACATGGGTCAGAGTGTACTGGAACCCATTCAGGAATATAGACCATCACAACATTCTGGGGGAGAGAATCTGCGGCGTCTGTTTGTTCGGGTTGAACAATCCCAACAATGGCATGTGGTCGGTTTCAAGGAAGAAGTGGCGACCGTATAAATAGTCATGGAACTTTTTAATCCCTGCCACTATTGCCAGTGCTTCTTTGTCAATTTGTGCGTAGTTGCGCTCCGTTAGCGACAATGTACGAGAATAGAATGAGATGGGCTTTTCCAACCCATCCGCTTCCCTATGGCTCAGCACAGCTCCCAGCCCATACTGAGAGGCATCACATGCCAGGACAAGAGGTTTCGACTCGTCATAATGAGCAAGGACGCTCCCGCTAGTCAGCATGCCCCGTAAGGTGTCAAAAGCCTTCTGCTCTGCCTGAGCCCAATGCCACACACACTTTTTTTTCAATAGTCTATGCAACGGTTCCGCTATTGAAGCTTTCTGAGGTAGGAATGAATGATAAAAGTTAATAAGTCCCAGGAATGACTGTAACTCCGTCTTGTTCTGTGGGCGTGGAGCCTCAGTAATGGCTTTAATTTTAGAGTCAGTGGGGTGGATGCCTGTTGCATCAATTTTAAACCCCAAGAAATCCACAGATGGTACCCCAAAACTGCATTTTTCCTTTTTAAGCTGCAGCCCCACCTCTTTAAATTTGAGTAACACAGCACGGATACGCCCCACTAGTTCCTGGGAGTCTTTCTCAGCAATCAGAACATCATCAAAAAATGGCAAGACCCCTGGCAGACCCCTTAACAGGCGCTCCATTAGACCTTGAAAAATCCCTGGGGCCACACAAACTCCAAACTGTAACCTGTTTACTCTGAAAGCCCCTTTGTGTGTTACGATAGTCTGTGCTTCCGCTGATTGTGGAGTCACTGGCAGCTGCTGGTAATCTTGTACCAGGTCAAGTTTGGCGAAAAATTTTCCCCCAGCTAATTTTGCCAACAGCGGTGAGACGACTGGAATGGGGTATGAATTTCCCCCGAGTGCCTTGTTGATAGTACATTTGTAGTCTGCACAAATTCTCACTTCCCCATTTGCCTTAAGCGGTGTGACAATAGGAGTCTCCCACTTAGAAGAGTCCACAGGTGAAAGAACTCCCTGTTTGACCAATTTGTCCAGTTCCGCCTCAATCTTGGGTTGCAGTGCAAATGGCACTCACCTTGGCTTGAGTCGGATTGGGGCCACCTTGGTGTCCAGCTCAAAGTCAATT
The DNA here is from genome assembly GCA_029282475.1 of Phrynocephalus forsythii. Classification (NCBI taxonomy): domain Eukaryota; kingdom Metazoa; phylum Chordata; class Lepidosauria; order Squamata; family Agamidae; genus Phrynocephalus; species Phrynocephalus forsythii. Next base: position 143,182,569 of record JAPFRF010000001.1, read on the forward strand.
GGAGGCCCTGTATAACAACCCAGTTTTCCACTGAAGAGTTCGGAAAATTCCTGGCCTAAAGCCTTGCCCAACTCTGGGGACGTTTGGACTGAGTTGAGGCCTGATATACTCAGTCCCAAGGCAGGAAACCAGTCAGTACCCAGGAGACTGGGGCGACTCCCTTTTGCAATCACCAATTTAAGCACAGCCTGTTTCTTCCGGAATTGTACCCTCACAGCACGCATTCCTAGAATGTGGATGCGGCCAGCCGTGTATGATTGCAAGGTTGCTGGGAATGGTTCCAGAGAGGGGAACTTACCCCCAGGGAAGGCCCCCTTGCAGTCTGGTCTGAGACAATGGTGAATCCCGATCCAGAATCCACCTCCATGTCGCACGATTGACCTTCAATCTTCACTCTGACGGATGTTTTGCCTTGCGCCGGAAACTGCACGGTCTCTACGTTGATCTCTGTGAGATAATTGCAGTCATCCAGGAGATGAGTCGTGGTGGATGATCTATGACACGTTGATCTAGGTGATTCCGTTGTTCCAGCTGCCACCGACCTACAGACCCTGGCAATGTGTCCTGTCTTTCTGCATGCCCTGCAAGTAGCATCACGAAAACGGCAGCTTTTCCGCTCATGGTTTCTGCCACAGCTTGGGCAAGCGCCTCGGTGATCTTTGGCCAATGCATCAGCCTGACGCACCAACTCGACACCACGGACTGGGCTCTGGCTTGGACTAGCCTCTGGTTCATCCATGGCATGGGCAGCCTCTACCCTGCAGCTTCGTGGCCTTGCAACTGGCATTGAGCTCTTCCAGCTCATAATTCTCTGTGGCGGTGGCCTCTTTCAAGGCAGAGGCAAGGGTGACATCTTCCTTTGCCACAATGCGCCTTCGGGCTTTTTTGCTGCTGAGCTCCCCAACAAATTGATCCAAGAGAGTGTCTTCAAGATTTGGGAAGCCACAGTGCTGAGCAAGCTCCCGGAGTCCTGCCAGGAATGCAGCCACAGATTCTCCGGCTTGCTGCTGCCTTTTCTGAAACTACATCCACCAAGCCATCTTGGTTTTGGCAGGTGCCAAGTGGCTTGTCAGTCGGGTGAAAATGTCTGTGAGTGATGTCTCACTCAGCTTTGCTGAGGCGAGCAGTGCCTTGGCCAACAAGAAGGTCTCACGCCCACAGCAACTCAGGAACGTGGCCCTTCTTTTGCTGTCATCAGTGATTTCTTGAGCCACCACAAAGAACTCGAAGCGTTCAACATAGTCCTCCCAACTGTGGGGCTCCGATGGCTGGAAGGGCTCCAATACCCGTGGACTTTCCATTCTCCCAGCGGGCAGGGTCGTCTTCTAAGCCGGCTGGCGAGTCTTGTTCTTCCCTGCGATCCGGACTCTGAGTCAGCATGATGATCCTCTGCTTCTCAGCATTCCGGATCCCATCCTCGTCGCCAGTGTAAAAGCGTGGAGTTTAGCAATTTCAGCAAGTGATTTCAGCTCTATGACATAGTAGGCTGGAGACAGCTTCTATTGTAACAACTCTTTATTCAGGGAGAGAACAAGACTGGGGACTGGGGAGAGGGAGCTACATTTATAGGAACTAGACATGGGCACGACTTGGCAAAATTGTTGCTTCCGTTTTCGGTTATCGTTTCTGTTACGTAACAGAAACGGTAACGATAATTAAGACGTCAGAACTCAAACTCGAACCGAAAAAAGAAAAATTTGGTCGGGTTTTTCATTTCCATTTGTGGCATCACGGCAATCACGTGATGCGAAGCACAGAAAAAGTTTTTAAAAGTTTTTTTTAAAAAACCCGACCCCCGGCCAAAAAAGCAGGCGAAAATATGCCTGCCTGAGGCTTTGCCACATACCAGAGGGGTGGTTTCTGGGGGGGTCCCCGGCCTTTCCCCCCCTCTTCACCTGTCCTGGGCTGCTTGCACCAGGCTGGGGGGGGGTCATCCTCGTCGTCTGTCTCGCTGCATGCCATGCAGTGGGGGGGGGATCCAAAATGGCGACCACAATTTTTCTTTTGAAATCGTGGTCAAAAAACACACCAAATCACCACAGAAACATGTGAAATTTATTTATTTTAAATGCCTGAATTTTTATAGTAGCAGCAGTGGGTTTTTTATAGCAATAAAACGTCGTATTGATTTTATTTTATTTTATTTTATTTTTTATTTTTTTAGACCTGCCCATTTGGGCTGGGCATGGGATGGGACCATGCAATTTATTTGAACCATTCCACTAATGGCATCACCAGGTTTTTGACTGACACTTCTGGATGTCTCGGAGGGCATAAAAAGCCGAGGCAACTTCCAGAAATCGCAGTCGGGTCGGGTGTATGGATGTGGTTGAGGGAGGAGGGCTGGCTGCTGGTGCTGGTGTGATCCGATCAAGATTGAGGAGGGAGGCTGGAGGCTTTAGGATTTAAGTTAGGCAGGCAGGCAGGGAAATGAATTTAGAAAATAATTTCTTTGATTCCCTGCAGCTTTGTCTGCTGAAGGGAATAGCAGTTTATTCTTTATTTCTTCTCTGGCAGTTTGTGAGGATTTTTTTCTGATATTGGATAAAGGGGGAGGTTCGACTGGGAGTGGGAGGTGTGGATTTATTTTAAAAATATATTATGTACTACCATTTATTTTCTATTTTCCCAACTTCAATTTGCTTGCACACACACTCATTTGGGGTGCAAGCCAAGAACAGAACCTCTATCCTAAGTGATATTCTAACTGCCCACTCGCCTGTCTGCCCGCGTCGCCGCCCGCCCACTCGCCCGTCCACGGCCACCGCCTGCCCATGGCCCCCCGCCACCGTCGCCCACCCACACCTCCCCCCGCCGCCCCCTGCCCTGCCCGCCACCTAGGGCACAAAAACACCTAGCGCCGGCCCTGATTGCGGGACGCCCCTATGCTCTGGGAAGTCAAATCGTGCTAAATCACGGTGGAAACAACAAACGACAAATGACAAACGGAAACGACAAATTTTTGAAAAATTTCGCGACAAACGGAAATGACCCGAAACGGACCCGTTCTGACAAACGAAAACTTGAAACATCATTTTTTCTGGTCGTGCCCATGTCTAATAGGAACGAGGACAGGCTAGGAAAAGATACATTTTGGAGGGAACAATTACAAGCAATCACAAAGCTGCCTTTTGGCGGGAACCAATAGGATTGAGGATCCAAATGCAGCAACTAGAAATAACCAATAGGCCTGTTTCCTTTGGAACAGGAAGGCAGTTACTTCAACATGAGCAATTACAGATAATAGGAATACAGATCAATACACAACACTGTGACAAACAGGCTCTTTTTGCTACTAAAGAGAGCATCTCTTTGAAAAAAGTGTACATTGGTCCTAGGTAGATCCATCTCGAATTACAATGTTTGTCCTTTACTCATTACACTTTGTGTCAGTTTGCTTTCTTCTAGAAGGCTGAGAAGTGTTAATTTCATATTGTTTCCCAAAGCACTTTCAGATCTTTCTGGAAAAGCTCTTACATACAGAATAATGTTAAAAAACGATCCCTTCAGCAGTGGATCAGCACTCATCTAGAGCTGCTTCAACATGTGTTTGTGTAGGAGTGCATGACTCATTTGAGTAGCTCAGATGAGAGCTGATAGCAGTGCTAAAAACATATCTCAAAATAAAACCTGACGAATATAAAAAACCAAGAGGATTGGTGGAGTGATGGATGATATATGTCACATGCAGCCATCTGTGCTGCAGCCACCCTTGTAATCCTAGTGTCACCTGCCCTAGATTGCACCCTTAATGCTTGATAGCTGCAGGCAAGAATGTGCCCAGAGGTACAATACTGTAGATACATTGGTGAATCGTGAAGGCATCCAACAGTATTCTCAACATTGGAGCACAAGCAGGGGGTGGAATGGGGGATTCTTTTCTCATAAGAACATAAGAACATAAGAAGAGCCATGCTGGATCAGGCCAAAGGCCCATCTAGTCCAGCTTCCTGTATCTCACAGTGGCCCCACCAGATGCGTCTGGGAGCCCATGAGACTAGATATCTCTCTCCTGATATCACTCCCCTGCATCTGGCCCTTGAAGTACCTCAGTTTTAAGCCTGGAGATTACACATCTCCATCATATTGAAAGTCACAGTACTGGTGGAGAATTCAAAGACTGGGAATACTGTATATGATTTCAAGCAATACATGGTTTCCTTGATCTTAGTTATAAATGCAAAGACACAAACCAATTTGACCTCTTAACTGGGGTGGGCTTATTCCACACATTCTGTCATTATTCAGATCAGAACCACTCATCTAGATCTCTGCCTCTGTCTCATTTTCCTGTTCCACATCTCCTGTGCTAGCTCCTGCCATCTTTGCACCATATTCAGATCAGTGTATGACTTCTGGATTGTATTAAGTAAAAGCAGGATCCAAAGTCACTTGCTCATTCATTCACTCATTGGTTCCACATACGTCCCCCTCTTTTTCCAAAAAGCTCCCAGAAAAGAACACACTGATTAGATGCAGATTCTGTATCTGGCACAGTGCATTGTTAAGAATAAAACACTCTCGGTTTATTCTAACACAAGTTCATCTCAGTGAGCACATAGAGGAGGATGTACTGTATGCGTTTTTTGTAATGTATGGACCAAGGTTTCCCATCATAGTAATAGGTCCAGAAATTTGACAGTCCCTGGATGGAAGAACTGTAGCTGCAGTCAGGGTCATTGACTTTGATCAGCTTTGGTTATGTCCTGCCATGTCAGTGTTTCCACGTAGCACCATCAAGCTACTATTTAAGATGTATTAGTCTAAAAACTCTGGAGATTTTTTAATGAAAAATTGTCATGATGGTGTCCTTTAGTGTATAGGCTTGATATAGGAATGACTTGATATATCTCTCCCCCCCCGGGTTGTAACTGGGGCCACACTTTATTTAACATTGCAACATCAACACATAACCACAACATAGCTTTCTGAGGGGCCTGCAGCAGCACAGGTTAGAGTCGGCACCAGGGGGTCTCCTGGGACCTCTCCGACTGGAGAACGTAAGGCTGAGTCACACCCCCTGGAGGTCTGCTACCTCAGCAGCTCCCCAGGGCCGGCAAATTCCCACCCCTTGCCCGGGTCCGCAGGGAGCTTTATTCAACCCCACAGCCCAAGCAAGGCCTGTTCGCGCATCCTTCCCCCATGCTGTAATCTCTGGATCCGCAGCGCCTGGGGTCAGATGCGCCCACAGGGGATCAAGCTACTATTTAAGATGTATTAGTCTAAAAACCCTGGAGTTTTTTTTTATGAAAAATTGTCATGATTGTGTCCTTTAGTTTATAGGCTTGATATAGGAACGACTTGATATGTCTTTGAGCCAGTGATTTAGTGGGCCTACTATTGTGTGGCTTATTACATTAAGCAACAGGATTTCAGCCAGTTGGTTTACCCCAGTATGATACTGGCCAATGCTTTTGTAGTAAGGATTTTGTAGCATGGCTCTGTTAGAAAGATGGTTGGATGTAAGTGCCACAGAAAGATATGCAGGGTTATTATGGCATTTATTCAAAAATTCTTTTGAGAAAACTCTTCCTTTTTTCAGAGTCTAGAAGGATTACTTAACAATTTCCTGGTATAACCAGCATGATGCTGACATAGTTGTAAAACACAAGAAGAAAGGGACCCCGGAGGGACCCAAGGTGGCTTACAACAAATTCATAAAAATACAATAAAAACAGTACAATGTAAAAACAATACAATACCTATAAAATACTATAAAATACTATACAGTATAATACAATAAAAACAAGATTAAAAAACAGTAGCTGCAGCAGAGTTTAAAAAGCTCCCCAGCCAATAAAACTAAAAAGTAAGATGTTATAAAAGTTGGTGAAGGCTGGAGGCTCAAAAGGCCTGCCTAAATAAATAAGTATTAAGGCCTCGTGGCGCAGTGGTTAAATGCCTGTCCTGCAAGTAAAACTGTGCTCACGACCTGGGTTCAATCCCCGGTAGCAGGCTCAAGGTTCACTCAGCCTTCCATCCTTCTGAGGTCCCAAACCCTATGCTACCAATGCACCCAGTTATGTAAGGGACACCACAGATTTCCTAAGTAAACTTCAGTCCACATAGAACCTTCCCGATAATACCATCCTAGCTACAATGGATGTAGAGGCTCTCTATACCAACATACCACACAAAGATGGACTACAAGCTATCACAAACACCATCCAAAATGAGGAAGAATCCAACATAATCACCACCCTCTCTGACTTTGTGCTCACACACAACTATTTCTCTTTTGACAATAACAACTAGCTCTAGATCAACGGAACTGCAATGGGCACTCACATGGTCCCAGAATACGCGGACATATTCATGGCTGATCTGGAACAACACTTTCTTAACCACTGCACCCAGAAACCACTTCTCTATTTGTGATACACTGATGGCATTTTTGTGATCTGGACCTATAGAGAGGAATCCCTTAAAAAATTCCACCAGGACTCAAATAGTTTTCACCCAAACAACCTCACCCTGGAACAATCCATACAACAGGTGAACTTTCTGGACACAACTGTGAAGCTACAACATGGGCATCTTAGTATCACACTGTACTGAAAACCAACTGACCGGTATAGCTATCTGCATTCTTCAAGCTTCCATCCTGAACACACAACTAAATCAATCGCATATAGCCAAGCCCTTAGATACAACTGCATCTGCTCTGACCCACAGGATAGAGACTCCAAACTCAGGGATCTACAAAATGCTTTCCTCAGACTACAGTATCCACCTCACATGATTAAGGATCAACTCAACAAAGCAAGACACATAATCAGAAATAGCCTGCTGCAAGATAGATCCAAAGGGCCAAATGACAGAACACCACTGGTTGTCACTTACAGTCTACAAGTGAGACCACTCAAACACATCTTAAATGATCTCCCCGCATTCTGTCTCACACAGTGGCTCACCATTTGCTTCAGGTTACAGTATTCCCAAGCAGATGTCTTCACCTGCTTATGATTCTCCACAAATGGCAATGAGAGATATCCTGCTTATCTCTTCAACCTGGAGGTTGGCCTTAGGCATCCATCATAGCCATTGATACCCTTGTTCTCCATTAACTTGTCCAATCCTTTCTTAAAGCTGTCAAGGCTGACAGCTGTCACCACTTCTTCTGGCACTTTTGAATAATTTGTACCTAGAAAATCCTGAACAGAGTTGCCAAAAGTGGGAATCAGATTGACAGCACACAATTATTAACCACCCTACTTAAAGATGTTATTAGACCAAAGGGCTAGTATAGAAATATATGAGATAAATAAATAACAAGAATGTTCCCCAGCCTGCAAAAAATACCCTGTTCATTTCAATAGGAAGGAAATTCACCTCTCCCACACTCCTTTCTGAATACCAAACAGGCCATCTTCTTCTATTATCATAAATGGAAATCCTCCTGTAGACCAAATAGGTGCTGGCACACATGGCGGTCCTTGGTCCTACACCTGATTCTTGGATCATTGGAAGTAATATTATGTGTAATGTATGGACTCTGCATGTAGGTCGTTTCCTGATTCATCATCTATTTCCTATATGTTTATAGACCCCCTTCCATGTACAGTGGTACCTCTACTTACAAGCGGCTTGACTTAAGAGCAATTCGACTTAACAGTGAAAAACCATTGGCGTTTTAACTGCTGCCTTACAAATTTTAGATGCAGTCTGATCTATTTACATTTTTTATTTTTTTCAATGTTTTTATTTTATTTTATTTTATTTTTCAGATAGGGCTGCTCTACTTAAGAGTTGTTCAACTTATGAGCATGAATTCGGAACGGATTAAACCCGTAAGTAGAGGTACCACTTTGAAACAAGAATGAAAATAGTTCATGAACATTATCAATTAAAAAGAAGGAACAGATCACACACAGAGAGAGATTTCATTAGAATTAAAAAGAATGTTCTCCATGACAATGGATGTTGTTTGTCTCCCCAGGACTGTAGCAAAAATATGGACAAATGAAGACAAGTGTAGACTGTGAAAACATTACTAGTTTTCAGGCCATACTGATTGTTTACCCAAGGGGATTTTTAAAATGTAATAGTAGAGGATTGAAGTGACATGTCATAAAATGCAGATTATATATTTATTGTACACTGTACTTCTCAATGTAAGAGTTTGCTTTCTTTATCTTAGGGCAGTGGTTCCCAACCTTCCTAATGCCATGACCCTTTAATATAGTTCCTCATGTTGTGGTGACCCCTTGCCTTGCTTGGAAGAGGCCACAAGCCCCCTTTGGCAGGCCACTGCCACAGGTGCCATAGAGAACTTTCCTCTACAGACCCCTCATCCAGTGTCAGCCTCTGGTGCCATTGAATGACATTCCCTCCAACCTATCAAGCTGTAACCCACTCTTTTGCCCCCTTCTTCCCCCCCTCCTCCAGATCCAAGCTGTTTGTGCCTTTTTCTTCACTGGATCATGCGACCCTGTGAAATAGTTGTCCGACCCCCAAAGGGGTCCCGACTCCCAGGTTGTTAACCACTGTCTTAGGGGGAAATATTGATTTAAAATGCTGGAAACTTATGGATGAGGATTGGGGGGAAATTATCTGGTTTTCCTCCCTAATTGTATCAGAAGGTGTTTGATGGTAACCTTAATGCCACTGTCAGAGCACTTATTGGTTTCTGCTAAAACAATTACTCTCGGAATTAGTACAATGGGATAAGAGGGGAATCCTTCCAGTTGGATCTTAAATAGGGAAACTGAATAGAAATGGGAAATACTAACAGAGGGGAGAAAGGAACTACAGAGAGAATATAAGAGTGATGCCATTTATTGAGCCCAGTCACTAAGAGTAAAGACAATGCAATAAAAGGCAAGAAAGGATGATTGGAAACAAAACAAGAGCATTCCAAAGAAGAAGATTGTGGGATGTCTGGGTTGTGACCTGTAGTTTTCCAAAGTCACATTTACGACCAAGTGTTGGCTTTAGAAACGGTGAGCATGTGTGTAAAGAGAATGAATTAATGTGACAAGTGGCAGATCAAGTCTTAGAAAATTGACACATCCTAGTATGGGAATCCAATTTCTTAAGCTACTCTTCATGTTTTCTTTCAAAATCCCTTGAGATTGCAAAGTGCTCTGTACAGGCAGCCTGCCTGTAATTCATTTTAGAAAGAGAGTTTCACCAAACAATTTCCTTCAAACAACTTGTGTTTCCTAAAGTGTCCCTTGACTTTTACAGCATTTCCTAATTAATTAATTTGGAATTTGCAGTCACTTTCAGCTCCCTTTCCTCTATTCCTTTGTTCTTTTTGAAGCTTTCCAGCCTGCCTGACTTGCACGCAGGACAAACAGTCCTGTCAAAACATTTCAGGGGGAAAGCTTGTTCTTCTTAAAAGTTTCTAAAACACAAATATTGACTTGAAGTGTCTTTATAACAGAATTTAAATAGGTCTTCATTCAATGACTTTGCTTCTCTTGTTTTCGTAATCTTTCCAGTATTCCCCACTCCTGATTATATTGCAAAAGAAACAAAGCAGTGGTTCCTGGAAAGTGAAAAAGCAATCACTGATTTTGTCATTTCCTACCTTGTGCCATATTGGAGAATAAGAAATCCTTTGGATATATTTGCTCTTTGTTTGTCTAGGCCCTAAATTCTAGGTGGATGAGCAAGGACTGAACACATACAGGATCACAAAAAATAGATGACACACAGGCACACGTTCTGTAGCTCCTCATTATATGCCAAGACAATCAAGTATTTTTAGGAGCCTCGTGGTGCAGTGGTTAAATGCCTGCACTGCAGCTAAAACTGTGCTCACGGCCTGAGGTTCAACCCCAGGTAGCCGGCTCACGGTTGACTCAGCCTTCCATCCTTCCGAGGTCAGTAAAATGAGTACCCAGCTTGCTGGGAGCGGGCAATGTGTAACTTGCATAAATAAACTGTAAACCACAGGGTGGTATATAGTCAGGACACTTTGCTTTGCTTTATCTGCATTTGGAGTAGAAACCATGTAGGAAAATGACAGGAAAAGTGCCTGCCCAAAATCTGCAAATGTTTCTTTTCCAAGGGAGATTCTGTTATCCACCTTTATTACCATGTTCAAAAAGGGAGTAAAGACTGTGTTGGCCCACTGAGCTTTTAATAGATGTTAATGTTAGCTTCCTCTGCCCTAAAAGAATACTTCAATTCTGAAATAGTTGCTTTGACGTATTAGTACGCGGTTGCATTTTTATCTAATACTAGAGAAGCCTTCAGTCTCCGCTCGGCAGCAACACAATTTGGAAGTATGCTTTATTATTATTATTTTCAGTAATTATCAAAAAGCAGATCAGTTATCAGAACCCATACAGATAAGGAGGATTGTGTTGTGATTAGAAGTGGAACTGACAAGCAGTAGAGCTTTGCAATTAGAATAGGATTTGAAAAGTAATAAAGAATGTATGTTTATTGTCCAATGTCTTTTGGAGCTTTGCAAGTTTAGCAGTTAATCCTGGAAAGGAAATACTTAGTTTTGTTGACATCCTAATTTTACAGAAATGGCAGCTTGGAGTATGTCTCTGACTGGACAGTGTACTATTTTTACTGCTTTTAATATTAAGATTCCCCTCTGGTCTGTTTTAGGCTAGGAGTTGTAGAGATCAAACACTGATGCTTTGCGCCCAACACCAGTTATGTACCTGCAAGCTTATATGCCTAGAAGAGAGTTCTATAGGCAATTCAAGCTGGGATACTCACATACCCTTTAACTTCTCAGGTAAATTCCCTGGTCCTCAGAAGGCAGGCTAGAAACTTATTGACACATTAAAGAAACCACAGCCTTAGTTTGCAACACTTGAACAGGGCTATTAATGATATGAGCTTTAGTAGGTCATACAATCATACAGTAATGGAGCTGGAAGAGGCCTATAAAGCTGTTGAGTCCAGTCCCCTGGGAACTGATACCATTGTCTATGAAGATTCTTAGTCATCCAGGTAAGGTTATGCAAAAGTTGAGTCATGGCAACTTCACTTCTTTTCTTGTGAGATTGAAACGTTTCATCCTTCCATCCATGCAGGAATTGCTCCAGCAAGGCCCCCGGAAGAGAGGACACCTGGGACTGAATCAAAAAGGACGAGCTTAGCCAAGAATTAGGGTCACGCCTATTTCCCATGCATCATGTGATCACCAGGAAATAGCTCACACCAGGCCATGGCACAGATGTTCCAAAATGTGGGCTATTTTCCTGTCTGATCACACCCTTACCTAATGTACATCTTTCACTTCATTTTGAAAGCTACTTACTGTTTCAAAATGTCTGTTTCTACTTAGCATTTTTAAAATTTTATATATATATTGAACTGGAAACTGAAGTTAATTTGAGTCTCTTGCATAATTTGTAAGCTGACTTTATCCAGATGCTGGCCATACTCTATTTTAATGTCAAGTGACGATTGAAAAACAGCTGAACTCCTGTAAATGTAGAACCCTTTTGTTCTAGAACGGGGATCTGCAACCTGCGGCTCCGGAGCCGCATGCGGCTCTTTGGAACCTTTGCCGCGGCTCCGGGAGGTTCCCCTCGTGGAAGGGGTCCCGCGGCATTTAAACTAGGACCGCGGGGGGAACTCCAGCTCGCCGCCGCCGCCGTCCTCCTCGTCTTCATCTTCCTCCTCCTCCTCCTCCTCCTCCTCCTCCTCCTCCTCCTTCTCCTCCTCCTGGTGCTGCTGCAGCCGCTGCTGCCGCCACCGGTGCGCCGCCGCCTCCTCGGCCGTGGCGAAGGCTCCTGGGCCGGCCAGGGCCAGGATGGCGGCGGCGGCGGCGGCGTTGGAGGGGTGGTGGGGGTGGCATCGGTGGCCGCCGGGGTCTCCTCCCGCCACGGGGGTCAGGGGCCGCTCAGCAGCAGCAGCAGCAGGAAGCCACGCGTGTTGGTAATCCTCCTCCTCCTCCTCCTCCCCCTCCTCCCGCCACCGCCGGCAGTGGAGGAGGCGGCGGTGGCGGTGGCGAGGGGGAAGCGGGCACAATGGCCGCGCCCAGCCGGGAAAAGGGTGAGGGGAGGCGGCGGCGGCCAGGCCCAAGCAGCCGGTCGGTTCGTGGTGGTGGTGGTGGTGGCGGCGGCAGCGGCCTGGACGGACAAAAAGGGGGTCCGAAAGCAGAATGGAGGAGCGGACCGGGGAGATCCACGGTGGCCCAGCGCGCCACTCGCCCTCCCGCTTCTTTCAGCCTCACCCGCCCCTTCCCTCCGTCTCCTTCACAAGCCAAACTTTGCCCACACACACACACACTCCACGGCTGCAAGAAGTGTGTGTGTGTGTGTGTGTGTGTGTGTGTGTGTGTGGCATCACCCGCCCCTTCCCTCCGTCTCCTTCACAAGCCAAACTTTGCACACACCCCACGGCTGCAAGAAGGGTATGTGTGTGTGTGTGTGTGTGTGTGTCGTGCACTCACCCGCCCCTTCCCTCCGTCTCCTTCACAAGCCAAACTTTGCCCACACACACACACACACCACGGCTGCAAGAAGGGTGTGTGTGTGTGTGTGTGTGTGTGTGTTGCATCACCCGCCCCTTCCCTCCGTCTCCTTCACAAGCCAAACTTTGGCACACACACCACGGCTGCAAGAAGGGTGTGTGTGTGTGTGTGTGTGTGTGTGTGTGTGTGTGTTGCATCACCCGCCCCTTCCCTCCGTCTCCTTCACAAGCCAAACTTTGCCCACACACGCACACACACCACGGCTGCAAGAAGGGTGTGTGTGTGTGTGTGTGTGTGTGTGTGTGTGTGTAGAGGTTGCCGCTCGCCCGCTTCCAAAAAAAGGGACCAGCCGCGGGGTCGCAGGCCCGTCCTTTCAACCGCTGAGGCGGGCGCCGCTCCCTCGCCTCCGGCTGCGGGACTGTGGCGGCGGCGGCAGCGGCGCTGGTAGGCCCAGAGCGCGGGTCATCGCCTCACGGAGCCTCGAACGGCGGCTGGCCCAGCGCCCGGTTGCTGAGGCGGAACAGCGAGAACGGCGGCAGCGGTTGTATATATTTGTTTTAAATGTCGCAATGGTTTTGCGGCTCCCAGTTTTTCCCCCCCATCGGAAACGGGTCCAAGTGGCTCTTTATGTCTTAAAGGTTGCAGACCCCTGTATCTAGAACCATCATTGGCATCCTTCAGTCTCGAAAGACTATGGTATCATGCCTGGAGTAGAGATCCTAAGAACAACACCTAGTGTGACTAAATAGACCAATTCGGGAATGGCAGTCTCTACCGCACTGGGGACAGATGTATTCTGTTTCTTGCCCGGTCCTCGAGTTTTGTTCTTTCCGTGCCTGCCTCTTTTCCTCTGCCTGTTGGAAAATGGCTCTTCAAATTTATGTAGACCATGCTGTATCTCTTGCCTCCAGACAGTGCGATAGGAGGTCAGGGTTTCCCAACTGTTGAGGTCCATTCCCAAGGCCTTCAGGTCCCTCTTACAGATATCCTTATGCCGCAGCTGTGGTCTCCCTCTGGGGCGCTTTCCCTGCATTAGTTCTCCATATAGAAGATCTTTTGGGATCCGGTCGTCATCCATTCTCACAACGTGTCCAAGCCAGCGCAGGTGTCGTTGTTTCAATAAAGTGTACATGCTAGGGATACCAGCTCGATTCAGGACTATGCTATTTGGAACTTTGTCATGCCAGGTAATGTTGAATATTCGCCTAAGACAGCGCATATGGAAGGTATTAAGCTTTCTTTCCTGTCGGGCATGGATGGTCCAAGACTCGCTGCAATACAAAAGTGTGCTCAGTACGCAAGCTTTATAGACCTGTATCTTTGTATGTTCTGTCAGCTTCTTATTGAGCCATACTCTCTTTGTTAGTCTGGAAAACATAGTTGCTGCTTTACCTATATGTTTATTCAGCTCAGACTCTAGTGAGAGTGTATCTGAGTTGAGCCAAGATACACAAAGTCATGGACAACTTCCAGTTCTTTTTCAGAAATTGTAATGCAAGGAGGAGAGTCCACATTCTGGCCCATTATTTGTGTTTTTTTAGGCTGATTTCTAGCCCAAAATCTTTGCAAGCTTTACTAAAATGGTCCATGAGTTGTTGGAGATCTTTGGCAGAGTGAGCAGTAATGGCGGCATCATCAGCAAAGAGGAGATCCCGCAAACACTTCACCTGTACCTTAGACTTTGCTCTCAATCTAGAGAGGTTGAAGAGTTTTCCATCTGATCTGGTCCGGAGATAGATACCCTCTGTTGAAGTTCCAAAAGCATACTTCAGCATGGTAGCAAAGAAGATCCCAAACAAGGCTGGCGCAAGGACACAGCCCTGCTTCACTCCGCTTCGGATGTTGAAGGGATTTGACACCAGGCCATCAAAAACTACATTGCCCTTCATATCCTCATGAAAAGACCTAATGATGTTAAGGAGCTTGGGTGGGCATCCAACCCGGAGGAGTATTTTAAAGAGTCTGTCCCTACTAACCATATCAAATGCCTTCGTAAGATCTATGAAGGCTACAAAAAGTGGCTGTCCTTGTTCCCTGCATTTTTCCTGCAACTGCCTGAGGAAAAATACCATATCAGTAGTGGACCTGTTGGTTCGAAAGCCACATTGTAATTCTGGGTAGAATCTCTCTGCAAGTACCTGGAGCCTCTTCAGTATAACACGTGCAAACAGCTTCCCGATGCCAGGACCCTGCCTGTCACAGAACCTGACTCTGAGGGGTTAAATGGTGAAGAGCTGCTGGAGGAACCTTGCAGCTCAAGTCAGCAGGCAGCTGGGTCTGATGACTCAGCTGAAAACATATCGTCTCCCCCTAGAAGGGCTATGAGCAGGATTCTGCAAAGACGTGCTACCAGGAGAGCTAGGGAAAGGGTCTTTGATGCTAGATGGGGAATCAGGTCAGGAAGCCCTGAGTACTAGCAGGAGCCTTTCCAGAAGTAAGGGTGTGTTCCCTGTTTTGAGATAAAGCTGGTAAGCTCACCTTGAGCTCTCTGTGGGAGCAACACATCATTTGAACTTGCAACCACATTCCTGTCTGTGACCTTGGCTCTGTTTCCTGATTTCAGACTGGCTTCTTGGACCACGGCTTGATCTGTTCCCTTGAGTTTGGCATCTGGTTTCTGTGAGATATTCTGGTTTTGACTTGGACTGGTAATTGATGGGAGTTGGATTCTGTTATTTATCTGGCACTTGATTGTAACAAAAGACTTGAACTTGCCTGGCTTTCCACTCAAGATCTTGGCAAAGAACTGAATCCTGTTTGTGTTTGTGCTCTGTGTGCGGGGATTGACACCCGACAACACTAAGAAGAGAGATACCACGATAGTTGTTACAGTCGCTCCTGTCGCCTTTGTTCTTATAAAGCGTAACAATATTGGCGTTCTTCATATCCTGTGGTACTCCCCCTTCCCTCCAGCAAAGGCAGAGGATTTCATACAGTTCAGTGGCAATGATCTCTTTGCAGCACTTCAGAACTTCAGCAGGGATATTATCTTTTCCAGGTGCCTTGCCAGAGGCAAGTGAATCCAGAGCTACATTTAGTTCTTTTAGTGTTGGTTCATTGTCAAGCTCCTCCAAGACAGACAAGCACTCAATATTATTTAAGACCTCTTTGGTTATTGTGTTTTCTCTGGAATATAGTTCAGAGTAGTGCTGCACCCAGCGTGCCATCTGCTGCTCACGATCCTGGATGATCTCACCTGAAACAGTCTTTAAGGGTGCAGTATTCTTATATATTGGCCCTAAGGCCTGTTTAATCCCATCATACATCCCCTTGATGTTACCTGTATCAGCTGCCATCTGAATCCGAGAACACAGTTGCAGCCAGTAATCGTTAGCACATTTCCTGGCAGTCTGCTGGACTTTGTTACGAACAGCTCACAGGGCCTGTAGGTTGCGCTCACTGGGACAAGCTTTATATGCAGTCAAGGCTCTCCTCTTTTCCTCAATAGCTGGCATCAGCTCTTCTGAGTGGGCTTCAAACCAATCTGCTGTCTTTCGAGTCTCCTTGCCGAATACTGATAAAGCAGTGTTGTAAACAACATTCTTAAAATGTTCACAACATTTAGATGCATTATCTTCAGCAGGGCCAGGAAGAGCTTCCTTGAGTACATGGGAGAATTCCTCCACTTTTCCTTGGTTATAGGTCTTACTGGTATCAGTTTTTGATCTTCCTTCCTTCTTCAGGTGGTGCAATCTCTTTGTTTTCAGTTTTACTTTGCTGTACACCAGGGAGTGGTCTGTGTCACAGTCGGCACTCTGATAACTGGGTGCGATTGTAACTCTAGAAATGCTGGAGCGCCTGACGAGAATCAGGTCGAGCTGATGCCAGTGCTTCGATCTTGGATGTCTCCAAGAGACTTTGTGCTGGGGCTTTGTGTTAAAGAATGTATTGCTGACACAGAGACCATAATAGCAGCAAAACTCCAGCAGGCATTGGCCATTTTCATTCATCTTTCCAATGCCGAACCAACCAAGGCAGGTGGGCCAGGAGTTATAATCAGCTCCAACCCTGGCATTAAAGTCACCGAGGATAGCTATTGGTCTTTTCTCAGGGATTTTCTCAGTGGCAGCAAGATCATCATAGAATTTGTCTTTAAGTTCTGCTGGAGATGATAATGTTAGTGCGTATGCACTGATAAGTATAACCAACCCTGCTGTAGAGTGTAGTTGCATGGACAGGATTCTCTCACTTCCTACAGCAGGTGGGATAATGAGACCTAGTAAAGTATTTCTAACAGCAAAGCCAACCCCACATTCCCTGGTCTTGTTTGATGGTTTTCCCTGCCAGAAGAACGTAAAGTTCCTCACCTTAACAGATCCAGAGTCAGGTAGCCTTGTCTCTTGGAGAGCAACAATGTCTATCCGCAGTCTGCACAGTTCCCTGTCAATGACAGCTGTCTTTCGTATAGTGTCCATTTCTTGGAGATAGTCTGAACAGCCAGGATTCATTGTCCTAACATTCCATGTGCCCAACTTTAGGCTCGAGATTTTTTAATGTTTATTGCATGGTGTGGAGTCAACGATTTGTTTGCTGGTTTCCATCCTGATCCACCTACACCCAGGTAGCTGCCGCTTCCTGTGTTGTTCCCCCACTATTTGCTGCAAATGGTCCTCTCCAGGGCACAAGGCCTGGGTAATTCAATATGGAGATTAGGCTGTTACCCAGGCAGCGAAACCCCCCTCTCCATGTAGCTGGAGTGGTCCAATGGAACGACAAAGCCGATACGATTAGTTCCAGCTGCGTCACAGGAGTTGCCAGAACATGATTGTATACAGTCATGAACTGTCACTGGGACTCCAGCTCTGGTTTTTTCCTCGATGTTGACTCCTGAAGCCTTTTCCAATTAGGAATATAGCCACAAGGCAATGGAGGTTTGAAAGAGTTTCCTTCTCCTAAGGGTGGTTCTTCCGCTTTTTCTGCCATTGGGGCGATGAGAGCCCTCTTCCTCTAGAACCAAGAGTAATTAAAATGAGAGAATGGCACTAACTCACAGAGACTGCAAAAGGCTGTTTTGAACAAGAGGGGAAAATGTATTCACAAGAGTGAGAGCAGTATTTCCTGCCCTCACTCTGAATCGGCTATCTGGCCTTGTCACATCTTGAAAAATCTTACCAGTCATATAGCATCACAGTGAAAATGTATTCAGCACAAGGGCATAATGTGTCGCTCTCATTCTTGGGAATAACTTCAGGCAACAAAATCTGGCTTGCCACATAATGAAGTGGTGTTATCATATTCTCACCCTAGCTACACAGTCTAAATTATAAAGAGATTACAAAGGCTATGGCTCAAGTTAAAGAATTATTCAGCCATTCTCTTATCCAGTTCTTTCAAAGCAGTTCATGAGGCTTCTCCTTTCATCGGAGGTTTTTCTCCATGAAAGCAGAAACGGGACTGAAGACAAGAGGTAGCTCACATTTGTAGGCTTTGCACATGAAAAAAAAGCCTGGAAAATCTGGGATTTGGCTCGCGCATAGAGCATAGGGACTTGTCTTCTATAGATTTGCGCCTGCTTACATGGAGAAAGCAACAAGGAAAGGATGGGGCTAGCTGATCCCCACTGAACATGTTGAAATGATGCTGGATTATGTGGGTATGGCTTATATAGCCAGTCAACTAGCACTTTGTAAACATGGCAATGAGAAAGACAACAAACAACCCCAAGGAGAAACAACAGAGATAAGCAAGGGGGGGGGTTTCAACCATAATCCTGCCCTCTCTCTTGCCAAAATGCCATGTTTGCTTATGCTTGCAGTCTACCTGAATAACCTGACTGACTTTGAATGGTGGTTTAAAACAATTCTGTCATCTTCATGGTCGGGTGTACTATTATAGACGTTTGTAGAGGAGGGATAGAATGCTTGCTTCTTGAAACCTTAAAACAGTTTCATCTGTACACAGACAGATGAAATACAGTGGACCCTCATATAACAAGTGGTTTGTTTAAAAGAAAATCCGCTTAAAAGAAAAAAATTACAGAGATAGTGGGAAATTGCTTAACAGCGAATCCGTAAAACAGAAAAACAGTTGCAATTAGGGATTAATCCGTTTTCAATGCATTCCTATGGGACATTTTTACAAAGGAAAATTTGCTTTATAGAATTTCATTTGAAATGAATTAATTCCTTTATACAAGGCATACTGTGTGCTGTAATAGCATGGATATGCACATGAATTATGCAGACATACCACTATGCAGCTTCACCTCAACCTCAAAAAGATTCCCATTGACACCATAGTATCCCATGGAAAAATCTGTTGTGCTTCTGTGTTGTCAAGTCACTTCTGATTTATGATAGCCATATGCATTAAATGAAGTCCAACAGATACTCTCTTTACCCATTTTGCTCAGTTTTTACAAACCCAAGGCTTTGGCTTGCTTTATTGAGTCAATCTGTCATATGTTATTTGTTTGCTTGCTGCTAGTATTGCTTGCTTGCTTGTTCAATTTGTATACAACCCAAAAGTGTGTGTGCTCTCTGGATAGTTTACAATAGACCAAACCATATATTTTGAATAATATAAAACACGATACAGCAAATGCTGTAAAACAGATAAAGCCTTATCACTAGCTAAAATCTTTAAACATAATTAAACAAATTAAAGCAATTTTTAATATTTCAGATAGTGAAAGCACTATTAAGAGATAGTTTTGAATAATACTATTTTTACTAATGTATTAAAATCTGACAGGGAAGTTGCCTTGCAAATCTATGCTGGAAGGTTGTTCTTAAGGGAAGGGGGCATGACTGAAAAAATGTAGTTTGGGTGTTAATTCTGTAACAATTTTGTAGGAGATGCCATTCCAAAATATATTGAGGTCCTGCATCATTAAGAGCTGTACAGGTGATGGCCAGCGCCTTGAATTGGGCACAAGAAACTAAAAAGGAGCCAATGAAGTCATGCCAAGGCTGGGCATATGTCTTCATATCTCCTGCTTTTCCCCATATATTTCATCCCCCCTCCCTTGCCTGTTCTTTTACTTTAGCTTTCCCCTCAAGGCTTTATAATTTTAGTTTATTTTCAGTTTTCACATTTGCACTATAGAGCAAAAATTGTAGTATTTTGAAGCAATAAAAAGCAGAATGAAGAAACACCTGAAATTCCCTCTCCATCTACCAAAGAAACAAAACAAAACAAAACAAAAAACAAAAAAATGACCAGGAGAAAATGTATCATCATTGTTTAAGTGCACAGATCAGCATGCATCAAGGTAATACTAAAATCCACGGAAGCAGATCCTTCACTATAGCCAGCCAGAGGAAAGCAGAGCAAAAACACACCACTACCAGAGGGTGGTGTTAAAATAAAAAAGGCAGCAAGCAAAGTTTGACTCTGTTGAAAGCGTCAGCAAGGGCACCCGGATGTAGTACTGACATCATGCATTTGAAGAAGGTTGAGCAAATGCTTCATGTGAATTGGCCCCAAGTTAACAGGCCAGTGCTTTGGGTTTCCTGGATGAGTCAGAAGAAGCTCCATCTGAGGAGGATGTTAGTCAGATTGCAAAGAATCCTTGCTCAGGAACCTCAGATTATAAAGGCAATTCAGTGATACAGCAGGAACCGGAAAGGTAATTACTAACAAGTATGTTTTTTCCTCATCTTCATTAATTTTCTTCCAAAGATATAGAAGGTGTTGTGTTCATCTTTTTCCAACTTTAAAATACAGGGAAGCACCGTGCAGTGAGTAATTATTTCAGCATCTGATCATACAAATATATTTAAAAGAATATAGAGTATTGTGAATTAATGGGTATTATTGTCAGAGCTGATATGGGGGACTTAATAGAAGTAACGGCAGGTTTTTACCTCATTAGAGCAAATGGGAACCTCTGCAACAGCATGCGTTGTCTTGACTTATAAAGAAGCCAAGCCTGGGGGTTGGGGGAAACTCCGTTTTGCAAATGGCAGTGGTTGACACCATCTTTTGAAAATCACTATTATTGTTTCAGTAATTGCAGTTCTCATATCGTAATAAGCTGTTTGAATGCAAGAGGCAGAGGATGGAATTGAAATTGGAAGGCATTGGCAATGATGCTGATGAATTGGAGTCCCATTCTAATGAAGAACGAAACATAGTTTAACAAAAACAAGGTAGCATTCTGTGTGTTTCTCTTCCTGATTTAATGCTATTTTATTTCTTATATCAAGTTCCTCTAGACCAGCACTCTCAAATATCTTGGACTATACATCCCATCATCTCCATGTTGGGTAGGGATGGTGAGCTTTCTAAGACACAAACTGGCAGAAGCTGCCAGCATCTTATATACAAAATGCAGAAGCTCAGTATGATTTACAAATACCGTAGACGGCAGGCACATTTCAACTTCTGCCAGTCCAGCACACGCCAGTAAGAGGCTGAAGCCTAGCACACCACTAGCGGTATATATTTTGCCACTACAATAATGTCACCTATAATTTTAAAATTACACCATTGGTGTTAATTTGCCTCCGTGAATCTGTTTGCAAAGGGAGGTCTACAAATACAAAAATCCACACATGACGCAAACAAACCTGAGGATATCAAGATAACAATCAAGGAATGTTAGTCTGCTCTGGTTCCTTGGTCTAGATCAGTGGTTCTCAACCTGTGGGTCCCCAGATGTTCCTGGACTGCAACTCCCAGAAATCCTGGCCAGCTCAGCTAAGTGATGAAGACTTCTGGGAGTTGCAGTCCAGAAACATCTGGGGACCCACAGGTTGAGAACCACTGGTGTAGAGCTTATTGTTTCCATTAGGACTTCTCCAGCTTGTTTAACTGCAGGTTGGGGTTGACTTGATGATGACAGTCCCCTCCACCTGCAGAACAGTCATGCTCTGCTGTTGCAAACAAAATTCTCGCCTTGATGTCAACTTTGGAGAATTGGGGGATTCGCTTTTTTAACCCTCAGGTATGATTCTGTTCCTTCCACAACTTTTATTCACCCACGTTGAGGAAGAAACAGCGGGAGGCTCATGAGCCAGGCATCCCTGAAGCATTTCCTGTAATAATACCAACTGCATGAATCTGAGAGTTGGCAGGCAATGCTTTTGTGATTACAAATAAATTTAAATTTGTTGTTTTTGTCTTGATGGTAACCCCAGCCTTTGAAAATGTGGTCTTTGTATTAGTCCCTGAATGACTTTCACATAAGTTTCACAAGGACAACGTTGTTTTTCAAATCCTCAGCAGGCCCCTATTTTTTTGGATATATCAAGGAGGAGGGGGTGCTGCAAAATGCAGGGTTTACCTTGCCAAAGAGTTGAAAAACTTTGGCACAGATCTGGAATGAAAAGATTGAGATTAGTTTTGAAATATTGTTTGGATGAGCAGCGAAACGTTTCTATCTCTCAAAAAAGATGTCCAGTAGCCATGACTCCACTTCCAGATAAACTCACCTGGATGACTGAGAATCTTCACAGACACTTTTCAAATATACTTGAAATGTAGTTCTACAAAGTGGGAGCAAGATCGGTTCTCAACCATCCCAGAATCCAGGACACGAAATAATGGGCTCAAGTTACAGGAAGCCAGATTTAGACTGAATTTCAGGGGGAAATGCCTTAACTGTTAGAGCAATTGGACAATGAAACGAATTAAATTGGGAAGTGGTGAGTGCTTCAACACAGGAGGCATGCAAGAGAAAATTGGGCAACCATCACACAGGACTGCTTTTATCTGGATCCCTGCATTGAGTAGGAGGTTGGACTAGATGGCCTTATAGGACCCTTTCAACTTCGTCATTCTATGACGCTGTGATTCTATGAATCTAAATAAGAGAGTCTGGTTTATGGACTTTAGAAGATACAGGGGGAATGGTGAGAAGGAAGAGAAAGGAAAACACAAACAAAGTTTATCAAAATGTGCATCCAAACTAGAAAGACAGAATGCACCCTGAAGCATCAGGAACCCATGTGCATTGTATTTGTTTATTTGCTCATCTAAATTGTCTTCTAGACTGGCATCTAGAGACAAATCACACATCTGCACTAATCATAATGGACAGCACCCTGGGTTCTGGCACATTAAAACAACTTGAAGCTTTAAAAAGAGATAGGGGGTTAGATTTCTTTGCACTGCCTCCCTGCATTCTTGATAATAAATCTTTCACCCAGTAGATGGATAGATACAGTAATAACGAAGCCCAAGTCCTTCCATACAGATCTAGCTAGCAACCTTCCACATCGAATTATACTTTATACCTTTCAAATGGAAATGCTGCCTTACTTGGATTAAGCTGCTGTGATTGCCATTACCTACACAGAGCATGACTTTAGGGCGCAGTTCATCAGAACATTCTGAAGTGTAAATGTCGCTGAAGCATGATAGAAGGAAGAGCTACTTATAGTACATGCTTTGCATGCAGAAAGTCCCATATCAAAGTCTCTGTGGGATCCTGCTCAAAACTCCAGGCAGCTTCTGCCAACA
This sequence comes from Phrynocephalus forsythii, assembly GCA_029282475.1. NCBI lineage: Eukaryota > Metazoa > Chordata > Lepidosauria > Squamata > Agamidae > Phrynocephalus > Phrynocephalus forsythii. The sequence continues at coordinate 143,205,370 of JAPFRF010000001.1, forward strand.
GCCATTGACAATATTGGGCTCAGCAGAAGACTATAGCTTCAACCAGTGGTTGTTGTTGTTGTTTTAACTACAACTCCCCCCTAAAAAAATGCCATACCACTTGAAGGACAAAGGGCACTCTTTCAAAGATGAGAATGTACACATGTTAGACAGAGAGGATAGGTGGTTTGAGAGAGGAGTCAGGGAAGCCATTCATGTGAGCATTGAAACCCCCTCTTTCAACAGAGGTGGTGGGCTCCTGCATAGTCTGTCTGCTACTTATCAGGGTGTGCTTTCAACAATACCCAGACAACTCAAAAAGCCTTCACCACCAAGGCCATGGCTAATGACCCATACTTTATGGGTTTCAGCACCTCAGGCCGTTGTCCACCTTTAAGCTATTGAGGCTGCTGTCCACCTAACCATTGTTCATCTTATGAGCCTATTTCAGACCAGGGTGACAAGAGGTCAAAGCGGACTATAAGATGGAGGACTCGCACTAGCTGTATTCAGACTGATGTAGCTGTTTGGAGGAGCAGCGAAACATTTCTATCTTTTAAGAAAAAGAAGTCCACTTGCCATGACTCAACTTCCAGATAAACTCATCTGCATGACTGAGAATCTTCACAGACCTCTTTAAACAACAGCTTTTGTTCCTAATAATTCTGTGCTGTTAAATTGATCCCAACTTAAGGCATCCCTTTTCAGGGTTTTCTAGGCAGAGGATTCACAGAAGTGGTTTACCATTCCCTTCTTCTGGGGCCATCTTGGGTCAGTGCAGCTTGCCCAAGGCCACACAGGCTGGCTTTTCTCATGGAAAACTCAGTGGGGAATCAAACTCCCAACCTCTGCCCTCCTCAGCCAGGCACCCAAGTCAATCAGCTATCCAACCCACTGCATGTGTTCCTGTTGATGCAAAAAAAGCTGTGCAGAAACACAGTATCTCTCCTACATAGCTGTTGCTTGTTTTGAAGCTGCTCCCATGGTATAACTTTCAGGTGAATCATGCCTTCTGTCTTTTAGATGTTTGATGAATAATTATTTTTACTTTGGCTCTTTGGGCGTGTAAACCTCCAAAGCTAGATAAACAATGCCCTCCAATTTCCACACAAGGAACAATGTGATGGTCATTTTTCCAGCCACAGACTCATATGGAATTGCATGTTTCCGTTCAAAAAGGACCTACGTGTTCCACCAATGCTACAAATCCATATGTACTACACATAATGATTTATCTTCATAATTGCTGCTGCTATGGTTACCAGTTCTGCACTTGGTGACATTCAGTTGCAGGTGTCTGGTGTCATGATTTTGTGCATTGTCTAGTAGGAGCGAGAGAGAAAGAGAGCATGTGGAAGGCTATGTGCCGTGACTAACCCTCCACACCAAAAGGAACAAGTAAAAGGGTCAGAGGGGAGAGTTCCAGGGCCTTTTAATGGGCAGCGTTCAATGGACTTTTGGAAAGACGATACAAAGCAAATAAAAACCTTCATGGATGAGACTGCAGTAAAGTGTATTGGTCTTGTAGATTACAACTCATAGTCCCTCAGCTAGCAAGCATGTCCACTGACCATACTCGCTGGGAGATCTGGGGAGCTGTAGCGCAGAAAAGCAATTGTGCTAACTACTGTTTTAAGGAGCAGGACCTGCTGTAGCTATATAATGGCTATAATGTGCAATATATTTATTCCAGAGCATTTTCATAAAAGTTGCTATAACAGCTTAGAAATAAATGGGCAATATAACGTATTAATCATTTATCAGTACAGGTCTTTTCTATTACATAAACTTCACCCATAACTATGGAGAGAGATGACAACCAGCTCTGAAGAAAAATGTTCAAACTGGTTCGACCGGGAATATTTGTGCACTTCCAGATCAGCTGCATGGTGTTTGTTTGTTTGTTTGTTTGTTTGTTTTTGCTTGTTTGATTGATTTGTATACCATGCCATCTAGCCCAAAGGCTACTCTGGTGTTACAAGAAGCCCCAGTTGCATCCAGATTGGTTTGTGTGTCCCCCTTACAAATCACTCAACTGTGCTCTGGTGTTTTGGAGGTTAGAAATGCTGCAATTTTAAAATGTTCAGTTGCTGTAGCAAAAGAATCAAGGGCCAAAATAGAAGGAGATTTACAGCTAAAGAGCCAATAACAGCCAAAACATCCTTTTGGAGACTCCAGTTGTTGAGCCAGAACTTAGACAAGAACTCACTGGACCCTATAGACTGATGAAGAGAAATTCTATTTCAATCTTCTTTCTGTCTTTTAGGTAAGAATTGTATGTTTGCAGATAACTCACAGTGAGATATTTATTGCAAGTTGTTTGCAGAGCAGGGCAAAACCTCTTGAAACACATGTCTGTTTTAATTAATATGTTTCAGTCAGTTAGATGGGTAGTGGAGGAGGTGGTTGAGATCCAGGAAACAAAGAGTAGGTGTCAATGGGAAATTTTCACAATGGAGAGAGGTGAAAAGCGGTGTGCCCCAGGGATCTGTCGTGGATCCAGTGCTTTTCAATCTGTTCATACATGACCTGGAGACAGGGATAAGCAGTGAGATGGCCAAGTTTGCGGATGACACGAAACTTTTCCGTGTGGTAAAAACCAGAGAAGATTGTGAAGAGCTCCACAAGGATCTCTCCAAACTGGGGCAATGGGCTGCGAAATGGCAAATGCATTTCAATGCAGCCAAATGTAAAGTAATGCATATTGGGGCAAAAAATCAACACTTTATCTATCAACTCATGGGCTCTGAGTTATCCGTGACAGATCAGGAAAGAGATCTTGGTGTGCTGGTGGAAAGCTCCATGAAGGTGTCTCCCCAATATATGGCAGCGGTGAAGAAGGCCAATTCCATGCTAGGGATTATCAAAAAGGGGATTGAAAATAAAACAGCCGTACACCTGCAGGCTGGAGGTCAGACGGGAGGTCGCATTCTCGTCAGCTCGAGGCGATCCTTAGAAGCGGAGTGTTTGGAGAGGGGCGACTTTGGTGTGAGTCTACCTAACCCCAAGGGGGGATCTTGGGGGCAGCACCCTGGCAGCGTCAAAAAAGGGACTGAAATAAGAAGAAGCAAGCAACTCCCTTAAATCTTGGTGTGATAGTGCAGGACGCACTACGGAGCAAGGGAAGGGAGGCATAAGCCCTGACACTAAGGGATTGGAGCAACACTCCGTTTTCTGACGCCCCAGACTGACCCAGCCACTGCTATACCCTTCTTTCCAACTAAGATAAGAAGACTTTTCCTCCCCCTTAGTTTATTAGAACTAACATCGTGTGGTAAAACAGCTGGGGGAGGACCGGTCCGAAAGAGTGATTTATATGCTGTATCTCTAAGTGGAAGAAGGGGCCGAGAGAAAGCCACACTTTGCAGTCGTTAATGATCAAAGGGTTGTGAGGAATAACAATAAGACGATGTTACACAGCTAAGAGATTCAAATGTGGGGAGAGGAGGAGGAGAGAGATGAAGATGGCGAATAGAGTTGATTGAAACGCCGGCAGTTTGGAAGTAGAGGAAAGCAGAGGAAAGTAGAGGAGAGGAGATTTAAAGCTTGGAGTTTAAACGTATTGGATTAACGGTCACGGAAAACTGGAATCTATTTCATCTATTTGGAATCTATTTGTTGAAATCTTACTGTTTGTAGCCTGAAACGAACCCTCTGGCAAACCCGTGAATTAATGATATGGAGTCCACAAGGTGCAGAGCGAGTTAATCAATCACAAGTGAACTCGGCTGCCTGGGGATAAGCAGAACTGAGGGGAGAATTGAAGTAACATGAGCCTGAGGGGAATTTAAAGAAGGAGGCCAGCTGCTGGAAACCGCAGCGATCTCTGAAAGTGAGAGACCAAACGAATATAAATCTGAGGGTTCATAAAGGTATCATCTTGTACACGCCCCTACACGGAACTTACAGTTTATACCCAACAGCCCAAGCAGCTTCAAAGCTTCAAAGCAGAAAACGTGAGTCGCCAAAGATAATAAAGCTAATGGGTTCAAAGAAGGGACAATCATCCATAGGTGTATACGTGACCCAAGGCCAACAAAAGAGGAACTCGATAGCAGAAACAGAGCAAAACATGGATCTGAAAGAATTCTTGATATCAATGGACAAGAGGATAAGTGATAGATTTACATCAATGGAAGAAAATTTTAAAACCATGGAAGAGAATTTTAAATCGATTGAGGAAAAATAGAAGGAATGGCTCAAAAGGTAGAGAAGAATGCCCTTTTAATAACAGAGTTGACAAGTCAAATTAATGGAATTACAAATAAAAATCAAGAGTTGGAAAAAACCATTCAGGATGTGAAGACAGTAAGCGATAAACAAGAAGAGGCAATTAAAAAGACGCAACAGGAACAAAAGGATATTAAAAAAGAACAAGAAAAATTTAGAGATGACTTACAAAAGATGGAAAACCTGCATGAACAAATCTTAGATGCAAATGCTGTTCTTGAAATGCGTCAAAAGGAAATGATATTAAGGCTGAAAGGAATACCAGAGAGTCAAGGAGAAGATCTTTATGGTAAAATTAAAAATGAACTGGCTTCCTGGCTGGGAGTAGAAGAAAACAGCCTGAATCTTGATATAGATAAAGTTTACAGACTGAGATCTAAGAATAATATGAAGAAGAAGGGATCTGACGATTGCCTCTTATATTTAAATTCAAGACTCTTGAAGGACAAGATGTTGTTTAAGAACAGAGCAGATCCATGGAAAATAGGAAATAACCTGATCGAGATCCTGAGAGAAGTTCCCAGCCGTATATTAAAGAAGAGAGAAAACTATAAGTTTATGACTTCAGCTCTCAAGAAGAATAAAATCCCATTTAGGTGGGAAACGCCAGAAGGTTTGATGTTTAAATATAAAGATAAGAAAAGGACATTTAGATCGGTGGAAGAGACTGGAATATTTTGGAGGAAGTATGAAGTAGAACTCTGCGGCGAGAAAAGAGGAAGACTGTGAAGGATGGAGCCATTCGTATAAAGTTAGCTTTACCTCCTGCCCAACCCTTAAGATGAGATAATTTTCCTAGTATCTCTGCTAGTATTGTTTTCTATTATTATTTTTATTAATACTTATTTTTTTTTCTCCTTGTTCTTTATGTTTGTGTGGAATAATAAAGAAAAGGTTAATTCTTAGTTACTGTCAGATATCGTTTGGGAATATTTGAGGAACTTTAGAGAGTAAGAGGAAAAATCAAAATGGTTAATAGTTTGAAAGGTATGACCTGGAATGTGAATGGAGTGAACAGTAAACGGAAGAGGAATAAAGTTGAGCATTTGCTCAAAAAAGGAAATGGGATTTCATGGTTTTACAGGAAACCCATGTAAAAAGTGATCATAGTAAAATTTTAGAAAATCCAAGACTGGGAGTTACCTTCACAGCATCAGCAACAGTAAAAAGAATGGAATAGTTATGTATGTTAGACCAGAGTTAAGACCCGAATTGATTTTTAAAGATGAGGAGGGAAGGTTACTAGGTGTGGAAATATCTGTAAATAATGATAAGATTTTGATAGTAGGGCTTTATGCTCCTAATAATAAAAAAAGTGAGTTTTACCGGAAAGTGGGGAATTTATTAAGGGAATTTATGGATCAAAAGATAATGCTTTTGGGCGACCTTAATGGAGTGATATGGATGGATTTGGATAGGACGGACAAGATAAGAGTAACGAACTCGGAAACTACCACTTACCTTCTTTGAAATGGTGGAAGATATGAATTTATTTGATGCGTGGAGAGTTAAAAATCCGAATATAAAAGAAATAACGTACTTTTCAGAGGTACATAAATCAGGTGGTAGAATTGACAGTATTTGGATTTCTCAAGATCTAATTCTTAATTTAGAGAAAGCCGAAATCCACGAGAGAATCCTGTCAGATCATAATCCGGTTGCCATTTACCTACAAGTTCAAAAAAGGGTAAAAGGTAGATGGAGATTAAACGATGATATCTGGAAGATGGATGAAACAATAACTGAGATTAAGAACCAGATGAAAGAATTTTTTCAAATAAATAATACGGCTACTACTAATATGAATATAATTTGGGAAACCAGTAAGGCATATATGAGGGGGTTAGGGATACAGGTAATGGCTAAAATAAAGAAAAATAGAGAAAAGAATATAACGGAAATTACAAAAAAGATCAGAGACCTAGAAAAGAAATTAATCCTAAAGCCTGAGGATTCTGATCTACTGAGGGATATAAAGATTTTAAGAAACCACCTGTCAAGTCTGATTGAACATGAGGTTGAGAAGAAAATAAAATGGACTAAACAAAGATTTTTCGAATATGCTAATAAACCTGGGAAAATGTTAGCGTGGTTAACCAAGGAAAAACAAAAAGAGAGGATTATAACTGATATAGAAGATCAAGAAGAGATAATAACAGACCCAGAAAAATTAAAGAAAAATTTGTGAAATTTTACAGTGAGTTATATAAATCTGAGCAAACAGATATAGAGGAAATAAAAAGATATTTAGAAAGTAAATCACTGCCTAAAATGGAGGAAAAAGATATCGAATATCTAAATAGGGATATAAATGATGAAGAAATCTTAGAAGTAATTAAAAATTTAAAGATGGGGAAAGCTCCGGGCCCGGACGGGATAACGGTTGCTTATTATAAAAACTTACAAAGCGAGATCTTGCCATACTTAAAAGAGATCATAAATAATGTAATGAAAGAAGGTGCAATGCCAGAATCATGGAAAGAGGCATTAATCTCGGTTATCCCGAAACAAGGGGCAGATTTAAAACAAGTTAAAAACTACAGACCCATATCTTTACTGAATATAGATTATAAGATCTTCACAGGGGTAATCGCAAATAGACTGAAAAAAGTTCTGACCAGAATCATTGGAAAGGAGCAAGCCGGATTCATCCCAGGTCGATTTATGAAAGAAAATATAAGAACAGTAATAAATATAATAGAATATGCGGAGTTGAATCCAAGTAAGGAATTATCTTTGTTGCTAATTGATGCTGAAAAAGCATTTGATTTAGTTGATTGGAATTTCTTAAATTATGTAATAGAGGAACTAAAAATGGGGAAAAATAAAAAATGGGATTAGAGCTATATACTCTACCCAAAAGGCTAAATTGATTATAAACAAGGAAATTACAAAGGAAATCTCAATTGAGAGGGGCACCAGGCAAGGTTGCCCTCTCTCACCGTTGATATTCGTCCTGCTGCTGGAGATTCTTTTGAGAGCTTTAAGAGAAAATAATAAGATAGAGGGAGTTAAAGTTAATGGAATAAAGTATGTACTCAGAGCATTTGCTGATGACGTAATAATATTTACAGAAAAACCCCTTATGTGCATAAACGAAATTTTTAAAGAATTGAACCAATATGGGAATATTTCCGGTTTCAAACTAAATAAAGCAAAATCAAATTTGATAACTAAAAATATGAATAATAAAAACCAAAAAGAACTGGAAAATAAGATAGGGGTGAAAATAGTGTCAAAAGTAAAATATTTGGGAGTGTGGATCTCCAGCAGTAACACAAATTTGTTCAAAGACAATTATATTAATAATTGGAGGAATTAAAAAATAAAATGAAGAAATGGGAAAAGCTAAATTTATCAATTTGGGGAAGGGTAGCTTTAATTAAGATGTCAATTTTGCCCAAGATGGTGTTTTTGTTTTCGGTTTTACCCATTATCATAGGAATTAGGTGTTTCAAAGAATGGCACAAAGATTTAGCAGATTTTATTTGGCAGGGCAGAAAGGCCCGAATAAAATTAGAACTAATGATGAGACCTAAAGATATAGGAGGATTTGCCCTCCCAAATTTCCAAAAATATTATGAAGCAGCGGCCTGGACATGGATAAAAGAATGGATAAAACTAGAAAAGAGGGAATTGTTAAATTTGGAGGGGTGGGATAAAATTTACGGATGGCACGCTTTATTTATTTTATGAAAAAGCCCGATTACATAAAAACTTCAATAATCATATTATTAGGAAAGCACTGTTGGAGGTCTGGTTAAGAACAAAAATAAAGTTATAAATAAGACACCATGGTGGATTTCCCCCATGAAGCTACCTCAATATTTAATAATAATATCAATAGGGATTTTGTGAGATATGAAGATCTGGTTCAAGCAAGATCGGATAATCCTATTCTTAAGAATTTCCAGGAAATTAGGGGAAAAAATCTTAATTGGCTTGAATATCAACAGATTCATTGTACATTTAAAAAAGATAAAGATAAAGTCGGATTTGTGAAAGAAATATCTATTTTCGAGAAGAAATTTTTAAAGCAAGAGAAAAAAAATATAACTATAATGTATAACTTACTGCAGAATAACTCTGTGGATAAACAAATAAAGTTTAAATCAGTCCAAAAATGGGAAAATGATTTTGGTTATCAATTAGATGAAAAAGAATGGATGAGAGCATGGTTATGGACAACTAAATTTACATCTTGTATATTGGTAAGAGAAAACTTATGGAAGATGCTACATCGATGGTACCTTCCGCCACAACGTCTAGCTAAAATAAAAAGATCAAATGATAACTTTTGTTGGAAATGTGCAGGATCTGTAGGGACACAATTCCACATGTGGTGGACGTGCCCGTAATCGAAAGCTATTGGAGCATGGTACATAAGGAATTGCAAAAATAACCAAAACTTCATTCAAGAAAAGACCAGAGTTATTTTTATTGAACATAATAAACACAGAATTCCCGAATGATAGAAAAAATCTTTTGTTGTATGCGATTACGGCTGCTAGGGTACAATTAGCAAAATACTGGAAAACACCACAAGTTCCATCTAGGGATGAATGGCTAACGAAGTTATGTGAATACCTGGACCTTGCTAAGATGACCTGTAAAATAAAAGAGAAAAATAATGATAAGTTAAGAGAAGAATGGAATTACCTAAACAAATATTTAGCAAATTTAGGGAGGAATAGTATATGGCTGTGTTTGGATTAACTCACAACTAGTTTTGTGTACAGATGAATTGTATTGAAGATTAGAATTGAATAGTAAATATCTGAGTATTAATTTAAGATTTAACGGTAATTAACAATAGAAATTTAACAAGTGTGGATTTCTCCGGCGGAAGCTATATTTTATCTCAATGTGTGTACTTATTTGTATTCTTGTCTTTTCTTCTTCTTTTTTTTTTCTTTTTTTTTTCTCCTCTTCGTTCTTTTATCCTGGTAGGTTTTGTATTGTTAACTTTAAGTGTACTGTTCAGTGTATATGTTATGTCTTCTATTAAAATTTATAATAATAAAAAAAAAGAAAATAAAACAGCCAACATTATAATGCCATTATACAAAACAACAGTAAGGCCGCACCTGGAGTATTGTGTACAATTCTGGTCACCGCATCTCAAGAAAGACATAGTGGAACTGGAAAAGGTGCAAAAGAGAGTGACTGAAATAATTACTGGGCTGGGGGACCTCCCCCAGGAGGAAAGGCTACAGCATTTGGGGCTCTTTAGTCTGGAAAGAAGGGTGCCTGAGGGGGGATATGATTGAGACATATAAAATAATGCAGGGCATGAGTTAAGCGGATAGAGGGACACTCTTCTCCCTTTCACAAAATACCAAAACTAGGGGACATCCACTCAAACTATGGGTTGGGAGAGTGAGACCAGACAAAATAAAAATTTTTTTACCCAGCGTGTTGTTAGTGTGTGGAACTTCCTGCCACAATATGTGGTGGTGGCATCTAGCCTGGATGCCTTCGAAAGGGGATTGGACAGATTCCTGGAGAAGTCCATCACAGGCTACAAACCATGATGGAGATGTGTAATCTCCAGGCTTAAAACCAGGGTACTTCAAGGGCCAGATGCAGGGGAGTGGTATCAGGAGACAGATATCTAGTCTCATGCACTCCCAGACGCTCCCACTGTGAGATACAGGAACCTGGACTAGATGGGCCTTTGGCCTGATCCAGCATGGCCACTGACATTCAGCCGCCCACCAAACAGGTCTGGCTGACCATAGAGAATGTCCTAGGGCGGTTAAAATGCTACCCATTAGTAAGGCTAGCATTGTGTGAAATGACAAACGTTGCTTTGCATTCCACCTGTTTCTTACCTGCATGTAGCTGCACCTTTAGTCTTCACTGCACTTAGGACAAAGTATAGGAGTATATAAATGCAGGATGGAAGGCTGGCTTTATTTTGTGGCCTTTTACTGATTAGGTCAAAACGGCATTAAGGGCTGCCTTCTTCTCTGTCATATTCTCTTTCCTTTTAATTTTGTAATGTCTGCTTTTGATTGATGTAGGTTGGATTTGTGGAGAGTAGGAGCTAAAGGTGAAAGGTAAAGGTCCCGCCCACATGTGTGCTAGTCATGTCCGACTCTAGGGGTGGTGCTCATCTCCGTATTCAAGCTGAAGAGCCACTGTTGTGCAAGTCCGTGGCCACGTGGCCGGCATGACTGTAAGAAAACACTGTTTTACCTTCCTGCTTTTTACGGTGGTACTGATTTATCTACTAGCATTTACTTGCTTTCGAACTGCTAGGTTGGCAGGATCTGGGGTTATCAGCAGGAGCTCACTCTGCTGCGTGGCACCGGGATTTGAACCGCTGAGCTGCCGACTTTGCAGCTAACAGTTTTCGGAGCCTGAGTCCACTGAGCCACCACGCTCCATGAGTAAGCAATGCCTTACTCCTGGAGATGGGCAGAAGGAAGGTCCATTCCATCACATAGCCTATGTCTCCCCCATGTACAATTTTTTCTCCCTAGCCCAAAAACATACACATAAAAGATGGGTATGAACCAGAAAAATGGTAGTTCGTGATGGTTTATGGTTCATCACGATTCACGGACCATGCACCACAAAAAATCATTAATTTTCTGACAAAATAGATTGTTTTATGGTTCATGAAATTTGGGATTTCTAGGAGTGGCAGAATGGCCCCTGTACAGGTTAGAGCTGTCAAACTCTTAGCAAGTCCTCAGCTGACTCTCCTCCCAACTCCCTCCATGTTTGGTAAATATTGGATTTGGAAGATTCGAGTTTTAGCCCCCCAAAGCAGGTCTACCCAGGGAAGTGCTTTTTTAACAGCTGGCTAGTTTGTTTCATTTCATTTTGGGCACATGGGTTTCCTGAAGTGCCCCAAAAGAAACCACAAAACTAGCCTGATTCATTAGTTTTTTTGTTTTGTTTTGTGGTTTGTATCATGCCAATCTCTAATGCAAATGCATTTTAAAATTGCACAAAGCCAAAACAGAATTGGTTCAATTAATAACTAAAGCAGCATAGAGTGGGTCAATAGAGCTCTGTACGCCAAATATTTGGATACATCAGATTTGACATCACTTTCACACCCATACTGCATGTTATATAACATTTATCTTCACACAACCCTGACTGCTATTTAGTCAATTATGCTTATTTATATCCTGCCTTTTTTGCTAGAAAACGGTGTTAAAAGTGGCAAACAGTGCAATATTTCAAGTAAAATCAAACAAGATTGATACAATTAGAAAATCAAAACATAAAAATAGGGGCTTAAAAACAAAAACACCACCAGAAAGAAATACCCCCAGCCAGTACAGCAGCCAAGAGTTCAGTTCAGAGCAGACACAGAACTGGGTAATTGACTGTAGAAATAACCGCCAGGAGAATCTGGATAAATGGGCCCAAAATCCCAGCAAAACATGGATAATGAGACAATACATTAGTTCAGAGCCAACAGGGGGAGAAATTGTTTCTGATACCTTAGGTTTTTACCTGTAACAGTTTCTATCATTCCCACTAGTGAGTGCTTTGTCTCTCACACAGTCTTTGCTTCAATACACATGGCATGACCTATGGAGAGTTTTCCTAGGCCCTACCTTGCTTGCATGTGAGAGACTCATTGCTAGGCCAGAGATGTACAATGGGGTGAAGTGCAAGTACTGTACATGCTACTTTTCTCCTCAGTGCCTGACTCTTACTACCAGGTTTGTTGGTTTGGTTTGGTTTTTGCAAGCTAGGACACACACACACACACACACACACACACACACACACACACACACACACACACACACACACACACACACACACACACACACACACAAACATGCAGCTTCATACTGAGGCAGAGAGCTGTGGTGCCAGGTGAGAATTGACTGAAGTTGGCTTCCCAGATGTAAAACCACTTCACAAACAAAAGTCAAACTCTCTTTTTCCTATACTGTTTGCCCTGAGATTTTTCTCCTCACCTGGAGATGTGGGGAAGCCTAGCAATTTCCTGAAACACAGACTGGTGTTTTCAGACCGAGCGGTTCTACTAATCCCTCAAAACCCCTTCAACAACAGCCTAAAGAAGAAGTCAAAAGCTTGTCTAAATGAGAAAGATCTTTCATCCACCAACAGAAGAACAGAAAGGGGTCCTTCCTAACTTTCCAGGTGATACAGGCCAAATGAGACAATAAGGTCTTTGAAACAGCACTAGGTTGTCAGGAGCTCTGTAGATCATACCCAGCATTCAGCTCTGAGCACTGTGGGGCACTGTGTAATGACTCCAATAAATATGTAAATCTAAAAGGCTGTAATGGGCTATCAACATTGAAGGACCCTGACCCAATATTTACCACATGCCTGTTATCACATTCATCTCTTTTAGTTGTAAGTGGCCTCTGGCCTCAGCAGGGTCACTTTACCCTCATATTCTGAGTGAGTCCCTCTGGACTGAACCACAAACCACCCTTGCTTCCACTACCACTTCTGGATTGATCATTGCTTCCTTATGATTCCTACAAGTTTTACCGCATATTTCCCCACCAGCACAATAACTATGCAAACAACCAATAAAAAAGGCATCAGAAGTGACATAACACATTCTAGGCATATCTAAAGATATGTTCATGTTGCAGTTTCCTCTCCAATAAAATCTCAAAACAACAACAACAACAACTTTATTGATTAGCCATTCAGGCCATAATAAAATCTCAAAAGAGGCTAGTATAATTTGCATTACATCCCAAATGGAGTCCACTGATTAACACAAGTTGTGTGCTAGGGTGGTCTCGTGTGCGTAGATTCACTTCAGTCTTGAGTACATGGCAAGCTTGGGTGTTTTTTCAAAAGTGATTTGTGCCCTGGTTTTTGTTTGTTTGTTTGTTTGTTTTGCAGATGAAACTGCCAACTCCTCAAGAGCATCAGCAAAACAGGCCAGAGTGAAAAAAGCTGAGCAGGGATACCAGAGTGGCCTTTGTTGCTAGATGGGCAATATATAAATCCAATAAAAATAAATAACTAATAAAAACACATGAAATCTTAAAAGCTAGAACCCTGTTTACACAACTCTGGGTCCCATTGAGATCAGTGAGGCTTTTTCAGGGTAAGTGGATACAGGGTTGCAGCCCTAAATATATGGAATATCCTATCTGTGAGCTGCCAGTGTTATACAGTATACTCGTGAAATAGAATATTAAGAAAAATGATGTCGATTATGCAAACTGTCACTTTTAATTTCTAATCTGCTAGTAACTGGAGTGATACTTGAGACGCCATTAATTATATAGCTAGATTCCTTCCTAACCAGAATGTTAATAATTCACTCACAGGCCAATGAGAACAAACCAAATAAAGAAGCAGTTGATCCATCTACTGCTGTATTATAAAATGTGGCCAAAACAGACACATGTTTAAATTACTGTTCAGCTATGCATCTCATCACAGAGTTGTAGGCAAGTCATTACCTGAGTTACAAAGTTATTTCAAGGGTAAGTGATATAAGTGGAAATAGCTTTGTGTGCTGAAGAGTGCTATAGAAATTAAGGGTAGTAATATTAACAATAAATGTTCCAAATGTGACTTAAGGCTCAATCACATGTGCTTTAGGAACCCCAGTTATATCAATTCTGCTGTTATACGTATCATTTTATAAATTTCCATTCACATGACACACAGGTATCCCTTCAATCTTCATCATTTCATCAAGTGTAAACATTGCTGTTGTTTCATTTACTTTGGGAATGGGTTGGGTTTGAGGTACTGTGGCCACTTCAATAAACCACCTGTAACAGCCACCACTGCCACCACAAAAACAACACAAATATATTGCTCTTGAGACAGCTTTCCACCCTCCCTTGCAGCTTGAGCAGAGAAAGGGACATTTCCTACTTTGAATTGTTTGAGAGGAAAAAGAAAGAGATGTTGCATTAACATCTCACTCTTTTAAAAAAACACCCACTCTTCACAATTTTTGCAAGTCTTTTAAAACCCGCTACTTCCTCCTAACACTGTTCAAAAGGGGAAAGCAAAATGAAAGCCAACAGCCAAGAGGGAGAGATATGGATGGAAATAAGGAAAAGGGGATGAGGATGTAAAGAAGGAAAGGGCAAGGGGAAGGAGGAGAAAAGGAAAAGTAGAGGGACAAAAACAAAAAGTGGAGAAATTAATTGGGACGTAAAAGGGAATGAATGGCTGCACATTACCTATACCAACAGGTTGTTCATCAAATAATAGCTGGAAGTAACAGGAAATTAGTGATATATCACAAATTGTTATTACTTTTTAAAGAAAATGTTAGGGCAGCAGGGCTCCCAAAAGGGATGGCAAATGATTCAGTTTATATGAGATGGCATGTGCAGCCTCCAGAATGGGTACAAATAGCAAGAAATGTACCAATTGAACTAACAGCCATGTGAATGGGACCAGCAGTATATATACCATGGAATTATATATTTTAAAAAATTGATATAAAGGAGGAAGAAGAAATGATCCAAATGGTTCATGTGAATCAGGCCCTTAGAAAGTTTTAGGCTTTCATCTTCTCATTTCTCTTCTACCAGAGGTTAGACATCATCATCATCATCATCATCATCATCATCATCATCATCATCATCATCATCATCTCTTGCTTCTGGAGTAGAGATGTAAAATTTCTGGAAAGTTTGAAGCTCGGAACACCCCCCCTAAGTTTTTTCCCCTTTTTTTTCCACAAAAAACCCAGAAATTTTCAGGAAAAAAGATGAAATAATGCTACATTAGCACTCCCTACCCCCTTTTACAGCTTGAAAGTCATTCTGTTACCATAGATAGACAGAATGACTTTCTGTCATTCTTTCTATAAAATATCACTATAGACAATCTGACTTGGCATAAAATTAGCCTATTAAAATATAGTGTATCCAAATAATTATTACAAACAGAATTTACTTTTTAAATAATATTTATTTGTAATTGTAAGTAACAAACTAGAAGTTGTGGTGCACGAGTGCTTCTTTAATTAGATGGATATATGCTTTGTTGTGATTGTTGTAGGGACCACAGGATTCTGCGAAGACATCCTGCTGCCTGAGGTAAACAACAAGATTCCTGTATGCCTCCCATCAACCGCCATTCAGAACTCAGGAAAACGATTCCGTCAGATACAACTCTCAAAATACCTCAGGTGATATGCTGAGTGGAGGATTCTGGGAACTGTAAGCCAAAACCATCACATTTCAGCATCACACATAAATAAGTTGCTTTTTTATGTGGCATCATTTCTTCTTCATCCAAGGGGGAGACCATATGGGGCTCCTACATCTGGGTCTTCCGCCTCACCTAAGAACTGCACAGCTGGAAGAGGCACTATATAGATCACTGAGTCCTGCAGGGGCACATCAGGGAATCATACTTCTAACCCAGGCATGTCCAAACTTTGGCCCTCCAGATGTTTTGGACCGCAACTCCCACAGTCCTTTGCCATTGGCAATCTAAGCTTAGAATTCTGGGAGTTGTGGTTCAAAACATCAGGAGGGCCAAAGTTTGGACATGCCTGTCCTAACCTCTCGTTCCACAACCAGATGCTGAAGCCACTGAGCTATCCAGCAGTTCACTCTTGCTGACACCTCTTCGTTGCTGCTGCAGAATGCGGCTTGGGTGGGCTTCATCTTTGCCAACCTTGTCCCCACTGCACGCACACACAAACTAGACTGGGACCTTCCCAACAACACTGTCTGTGATGTGTCAGAAGAAGGAAAGCAAGAGAGACAGTCACAGTGGAGGCCAGCAACGAGAGGCAAGTTTTCCAAAAACTGGACACAAGGATGCTGCTGCTCTCTGCTCGCTTCTCATCTGCTACTTGGGTGTCTCCCCACTCCACCCCGACTTTTATCCCTCTGTCCTTGAATAGTAGTGATACAGAGAAAAACAACAACTCCTGAATGCCAGAAGGTTGGTGAGTTTTTGTGGGGGTTTTGTTATTGGAACCATTAATTGTTTTTTCACATATATAAAACAATGATTGCTTATCATTGGGGTGCAGAAGCTAAAATCCTCATTTCTCTTGAAATAGTCTCTGAAGCATCCCCGTCCTCCATGATTGATCTGGTGGTTGGTTGGCCCCACCGCATGCAATGATGTGTAACAACCACATTGCTGTTTTCTTTTAACCCCCCCCCCCAGTAATTGATATGCTTGCCTACAAAATGAATGTCCATGTACGTGAGGGGATGTGTTAGCTTCGTCGAGACATGATAGAAGTGTTTAAAGTAGGCATTTGGCAAAATCATAATGTCTCATTTGTACATGTATACATTGTACACACAAAATATCTTGAGTGCTTCTCTTAGCCTCCGTGAAACAACCAGGCGAGACATGTTGCTGCTATTATCATACAGTCTATGGATGGAGCAGGGAATCTGTTACAGAGTGGTCATCTAGGAACTAGTTCCAGATCATTCTGTCTATTCCCACTTGCAACCTAATCCTGCAAGAATCACATGCTTCTGATTTATTTACTGGGTCTCTTTGCATTCCGTTTCAGATACTGTACATTAGTACCGAGGTTCTTCATATTTCTTCTCTAAGATCATATTGATCAGTTGTTTCCATTCCTTTTCAGAGATTATAATTTTTGGCTTCTCTGTTTTCCATTGACTTATACTGTAGAATACTCATTGCAATCCAGTTTTATAGAGAGGAAAGTAAGAACTACATGTATGATGTCCTGCTCCAGAGAATATGCTTTGCTTTAAAATTAAGCTGTTAACGACTGTAATACTTCCTTGAAATCTATTTTAGGTGGAACTTTAACAAGCAGTCCAGGAATAACATATGGGGGATGAGCACACATTTCCAAAGATAGCTTTTGTAAAATGACCCATGTAAATATCTCCTGAATTTATGGGAGAAGACAGTACACACGAAGAGGGTGCTTAAAATGTGCAGCCAGGCACATATCCAAGATGTTTTAATAATTCTGTGTCAAAACTGCAGTATTACAAAATGGGATTAGTGTCAGACCAAGTTCACAGCATATTACTGTATATCCACTGCATTACTGATGGGAAAAAATCTGCAGTTGATTCCCTACCCCCACAAATCATAGTAATCTTGTATATGAAATATGGTTCCATATAAAATGTATTTAAAATAATGTTGATCATCATATTTTACATTCTAAAATGTATGCCCATCACAAGAAAAGGTAAGGTGAATCCACCAAACTAGGACAATTGAGACATGGACAGAGGAGAATAATGAAATTTTATAGAGGTAGGGTGACATAAGTCAGAATCAGGTGAATTATGAACCTCAAGATGTAGATTCACTGCAAATGCTATTAGTTGTTGGTCATATAGAAATAGTGAAGAATCCTGGGAGATTGAGCTGAATGATATCTGGGTACCCTATGTATTTTTCCCTATATAGCTGATAGTCATGGGAGGGATTTGTAACAAGCCTTATGGTGACTCCAGGTATCCTGATATAACTAAGAGCTGGATACAGTTTCAAGGGGAGTTCTGGGCAAAGACCACTCTAGTGAAGCCCTTTCTTTGTCACAAACTGGGCCCTGGAGGAGTTTCCTGGTGGCAGCACATAGCAGGGGGGATCTGCTGTTGTGGCACCCTGAGTTTCTGGCTACAGTAAACCCCCACCTATCGCAGGGGTTAGGGACCCAACCCGACCCGCAATAATTGAAAATCCGCAATATGTGGATCCTGGGTCAGGTCAGGATTGGGCGGGCTCTTTGGGGGCTCTTGTACTTACCTGAGGCCTGACGCTGCCCCAAACGGGCCTGCAAGGGGCTTTCCAGTCCCCCAGAGCCCCCAAAGTGCTTTCTAGTGATCTGGAAGTCACTTCTAGTTTACTGGAAGTCACTTCCAAATTGCGGGGAAGCACTTTTGGGGCCTCCGATGGGCCTGGGAAGGCCTTTCCTCCTTACCCCAGGGGGGCTTTTTTCATATACTGCAAACCCGTGATATACCGGGACCGCAGTATATGAACCGCAATAGGGCGGGGGACAACTGTATTCCCAAGTGGGCACATCCCATTCTCTCTGGAGAACTTGATCTACACTGCAGCCATATTTTGAAGGCTGATTGCTACAAGTCTGAAGCGCAGAAGCTTCTGTTCTTCATTTAAATGGGCCAGTCTCACAGTTTTACAAGTAAAAATAATCCTGTGCTGTCAACTCTGACATATACTATAGCTACCAAGGTTTCCCAGGCAAAAAATACTCAAGTTTGCCATTTCATTTTTCTGGGGGCTTCCTGGGACCATGCAGCTTGCAATCCCAGGCTATACTGTCAACCTCTGGCTCCACAGCTAAGCACCACCTAATATTGAGCTATCCAGCCAGTTAATTCTACAATTAGTGATCTTAATTCAACACAAACATGGATCACCAGCCAGAGATTAATAATACATACTATGAAATATCAAAACTGAGGGGTAAATTTGTTAGCTTTGATTTTTCCCATGCTTATTTTTTAAAAAAATTCTCACATTATTTCCATGCCAAATATGGAGAAAGACGTGAATTTTAATCAAAAGCAAACTAAAACATGCATCTCGCCCATTTGTGTGTAGCTAGCACCACAAGACTTTCACCATTATTGGTCTATTTGCTGCTTTACCCTGTAGGTTTTGACATTTTTGCTTTCAGACTTTTCCTTGACTTTAACTCAGCGCCTGACTAATGGTTCCAGTGGGCTTCATAGCTGCCTGGAGGAACAGTCTTCTCTTAAGTGTTGTGGTTTTTAAGTCATTCACAGTTCTTCCTGTGGTTTTCCATTTGCTGTTATTCATTCATTCATCTGCTGAAGTGGTTTCATTACACAACTAATTTGGGTCATTCCAGATGAAGGTTAGGGAAGGGTCTGCCATTAGCACTAATCTGGTGGTGAAGATCAAGTAACAATATTATTTCTGTTCTTATGCAGGAGAGAAACTTGAGTTTAGCGGGGATGCTCAAGGGGAATTGTTGGTTTTATGTGCTTGAATTGTAGAAGGTTTCTATTTTAGCACTGAAAAGGGTTAGGTGATGCCACCAAACTGGGACAAAAACATAGATTTATTTTATATTTATTTATTAGATGTATACCATGCCCATCTGGCCCTCTGGCCCTCTGAACAGAGGGACATGTGAACAGAGTCGGGGTGGGCAGGAAACAAAAAATGAAATGCTGTTTTGTCATTTTGTTACATAATGAAATGAAATGAAATGAAATGAGGAAACAGCATTTCATTAAAGATGAAATGAAACTGTTGTTTTTCCATTGAAATGAGCCATTTTGTTCCATCTTTTTCAGGCTCCTGCCGAGCTGTCAATGGCTGGAGCCCTTTAAACCTGGCGATCCCTGGAACTGCCCTCCCAACCATTTCCTTTCTTTCTTTCTTTCTTTTTTTTTTCCAATTTATTTATGGTTTTCAAATAAAAAAGTTGTCAATCAAAGAAAAAAAGAAAAAGAAAAAACATTGGAGCGATTCTAATCTTCTCAAACAAAATTTGCACCTCATCTTAACAATATATGATCCTTAACTATCTCAGTTACTCATAAATTAGACAGGAAACTTAATTGTCTTATAATATTGGTCTAAAAATTTGTAAAAATCATGCCATCTTTCTTCAAAGTCTTCATAGTATCCATCTGGTTTCATTAGTGCTGAGATCTTGTCCATTTCTGCGCAGTTTAACATCTTCATAATTAACTGATTTTTGTCCGGAATCTTGTTTGTCTTCCATAGTTGTGCATACAACATTCTAGCTGCTGTGATAATATGAATTATTACAATTTTTTTGCTATCAGCAATATTTTGTTGTATCATAGATAATAAAAAATCTCTGGTTTTAGCTCAAGATTAATTAAGATAGTTTGTAAAATATTTTTTGTACCATACACCAGTATTTTTAGCCCTCTTACACACCCACCACATATGAAGAAAAGATCCTCGTCCTTTGTTACATTTCCAACAAACATCGGATATTTTATACATTTTAGCCAGCTTATCAGGTGTTAAATATCACCTATAAAACATTTTATAAAGATTTTCTTTAAATGCTATTGACTTAGTGATCTTTATATACACCGTCTTTGTTCCTTTTGATTTTTATGTGAACCGCCCTGAGTTCCCGCTTGGGAAGTAGGAGCGATATATAAGTGTGAAAAATAAATAAATAAATAAATATATTAACCTTCCATAATTTTTCCCATTCATCTAACTGAATTTCTGACTTTAGATCCTGTGCCCAGCTTATCATACATTCTTTTACTATCTCATCTTCTACGTGTCCAGCTAATAACCAGCTATAAATTTTTAATTAACTTTTCATTAGAATAAAAAATGATTTTATCCAATGCAACTTCTTGATTTGAGAAGCTAAATTGCTTTTTATCATTCCTAAACCAAGATTTCATTTGCATTTCCAACCACCAATCTATTCTAAATCCTTGTAACTCTAATTCTTCTTTTGATTTTAGTTGTAATTTTTCTGTTAACAGATCTTTATATCTCAGAATTTTTTGTCCTCTATTATAGAGGATTTTGTATGTGCCAGTTGTGGGGAAACCCAAAGTGGCATTGCTGTATAGGTGGAGTTCTTCAATGAGTCCCAAACCCACAACAAGGCATTTCTTATGCAATGGTTTGCAAAATCTTTTTGGGCTTTAGTTTTTCCATACCATAGATATCCATACCATCCAAAATTTAAGTTAAATCCTTCTAACGCAAGTAGTCAATTATCTTCGAGGGTCATCCACTATTTCATCCACATCAGACAGCAGGCTTTATAATATAAAATCCAGTTTGGTAACGCAAAGCCTCCATTTTCCTTTTTGTCCTACAATACTTTAATTTTGATTCTAGGTTTCTTATCATTCCAAATAAATTTCCTTATTTGTTTATCTAAGTCTTGCAGTAATTTAGTTGATTTAAGGACCGGTAATGTTTGGAACAAGAATAATAGTTTTGGTAATACATTCATTTTTATTGCCGCTATTCTTCCCATAAAGGATAGTTGTAAATTTTTCCATGAGTTTATTTCAATTTGTATTTCTTTCATTACTTTGGTGCAATTGTCTTGAATAAGAGTACTGGTTTTTGCAGTAAGATAGATACCTAAATAGCGGACTTTCTTAACTACCTTGAAGTTACATTTTTGTTCCAGATTTTTGATTTCTGTCTCTGTCATATTCTTTACTAACATTTGGGTCTTTTCTTTATTTATTTTCAGGCCTGCTACTCTTCCATATTCCTATAAAGAGTCCATCAAATTTAAAATTGTGTCTATTGGGTTTTCTAATATTATCATCAAATCATCTTCAAATGCTTGTATTTTGAATTGGTGTTTCTTAATTTTAATTCCAATGATTTCAGGATTCTTTCTAATGTTTCACATCAAGACTTCCAATGTCAAACAAAATAATAATGGGGAAAGAGAACATCCTTGTCTTGTACCTTTTGATATCTTTTTTATTTTGGTTAGGTCCCCATTGAGATTTACTTTCATACTTTGATGTTGATATATTGCTGAGATTACTCTTCCAAATGTTTCCCCAAAGTCCATTATTCTAAGTTGTTCATGTAGAAATGCCCAAGACACATTGTCAAATGCTTTTTCTGCATCTAAAAAGATCCAAGCAGCAGGTTTGTCGACTTTCTGATCATAATATTCCAGAGAGTTAAGTGCAATTCTTATGTTATGGCTGAGTTGTCTTCTAGGAAGAAAACCGTTTTGATCTTTATGTATAATTTTTTTAAAACATTTTTCAATTTATCTGCCATGATTGATGCAAAGATTTTGTAGTCAACATTTAATAGTGAAATTGGTCCATAATTTTGTATTAACTCTGAATCTTTCCCTTCTTTTGGTATGAGTGTAACTGTTGCTTCTTGCCATGATTTTGGCATTATTCCTTGTTCCATTATTTCTGTTATAGCTTCTTTTAGCGGTATATCCAAAATTCCTTCAAATTGTTTAAAATATTCTGCTGTAAGACCATTTGGGCCTGGTGATTTTTCATTTTTCTGTTTTTTAATAGCTTCTGTTATTTCCATCATCGAGACTGAGTTATTTAATTTTTCTTTCTGTTCTGATGTTATTTTTGGAAGATCTTGACTTTCTAAGTATTCTAATATTTCGTTTCTTGTCATTTGTTCCTTAGAATATAGATTTTGAAAGAAGTCTTCAACTATTGTTTTCATCTTATCCATGATATTACAATTATTTTTATGTTTATCTTTAAGGCTTGTTATAGTGGAAGGTTCCTCTTGATTGAAATTCAAATTAACAACAAATCAACACTATGCTATGCTATTTATGCACCAAATGACAATAAAGAAAAAAATATTCTTCAAAAATATACGAGAAATTCTATCAGAATATGAGTACTCTTCAATCTTTATAATAGGTGATTTCAATGGAGTATCCTCTCCAATGATAGATAAAAACAGCCTGAAACCTAGAAAAGACAAGAGAAAAGGGAAATTACTAGAGATGGGCACGACTCAAAAAAATGGTGTTTCATTTGTCGTTTGGTCGTTTAGGGGTCTGTTTCAGTTCGTTTTCGTTTTCGTGACGTTTTTTGCAAAAAATTTCATTTTCGTTTCATTAGGTAACGAAACGAAAAAATGAAAACGAAAACGAAAAATTGCTGTTTCGTTAGCATTCTTTTTAGTTCAATGCATCTGCTACAACGAAAACGAAAAACACGGCAAATTTGGTCGTTTTGTTTTCGTTTTCGTTTTGTTTTTTAAAAACTTTCGTTTCGTTTTTGCGTAACGAAACGAAAAAACGAAAACGAAAACAAAAAAATCGCTCATTTCGTGCCCATCTCTAGAAATTACCACACTCATTTTTCCAACTGGTGCAAGAATGGAATCTAAATGATATCTGGAGAAGAAGAAACCCACAGAAGAAGATGTATACTTATTTCTCACACCGTCATAACTCCTTCTCCAGAATAGATATGTGTTGGTCATCGGTGGACTTACTGATAGAAACAAAAGACATTGAAATACTGCCTAAATCATTTGCAGATCATAATCCAATTCTGTGGGAAATTCTCAACAAACCTAAGATAACAACATGGAGATTCAATAACGTTTTGCTAAAAGATAAGGGATTTATAACTTAGTGCAAGAGGAAACTTCATGAATACTATGAGAATAATAGAAATAAAGGGACAAGCCCAAGCATAGTTTGGGATGCAGGCAAAGCTTATCTCCGAGGACTGGTTATAAGCTACAACACAAAGAAAAATAAGGAAAGAAAACAAAAATATACAGACATGTTAAAGGAATTGATGGAGATAGAAATGGAATTCCAAGAAAACTCAATGAAGACAAATTTACAAAATCAGATTAAGATACTACAACATCAGTATAACATTGATCTCTCAAGAAGTTGCCTTCAAAATCAAGATAGTCAGACAACAATATTTTGAATACACAAATAAACCTGGGAAATGGGTGGCAAATAAATTATGGGCACAAAAACAGAGAAATACTATAACAAGCCCTCCCAACCATTTTCTGAGGATTCCTGCCGAGCTGTCAATGTCTGGACCAAATAAGGAGTGTGGAGGCAGAGTCCAAGTGCATAAAAGGCTCATCCTGAGGAGTTTTTTAGCAAGACAGGGAACATTCACCTAGCCCGCTAGGGAACATGAGATGTAGAGATAGGGCTGAGTTAGTTTGTGAGAGGTTTGAAGTAAAAGACAGAGCTTGAGTGTTACTGCTTTGAGAACTTTTAAGTATTTGTGCACAAATGAACTTGACTCTGATTCATCTTTGTATTCAATGAACTTGTTAAAATTGGTTCTGCATTACACTTTGACTGGGACTCAATTATTTTAAACTGGGATACGCTAGATGGTGGTAGCAAAGCTAAATAGGTAGCAAGCACAGGTCAATGGTCCGTCAAACGACTGGGGGCTCTGCACAGTAATTGCTACAATTATATTAAAAGTAGTAAAAAAATAAAAAATAAAAACAAATTTAAAAGCATCAAGGCACAACAATCCATTTTAAAAAAATAAAAAAAGATCCCCGAGGGTTAGCTATTAAGGGAAAGCCTACCTGAAGAGAAAGGGCGCTGTCTGACAGCAAAGATGGGGCCAGCCCAGGCTCTTGTGGGAGGAGGTTCTAAGGTGTGGGAGCAGCAACAGAGAAGGCCTTCTCCTGTGTACCTGCCAGATGTAGTGAGGGGTGGTGGGACTAAGAGGAAGGCCTTTCTTGATGATTTTAACACCCAGACAGGCTCCTAATGGGAGATACAGTACATTCTTTTCCAAGAGCATAGGCCCAAGCCATTTAGGTATCCCTAAATGGCCTGAAAACAGATCCACACTCAACAGAGCTACTGTAACAGGGGGATTACTTGATCCCTGAAAGCATCCTGATCTAACAATAGTTGGATACAGGTTAGAGCAGGGGTCCTCAAACTTTGGCTGACGGGCCGGATCTGGCCAGCTAGGGTCCTGAATCCAGCCCAACGGCCATTGCAGAACCCCCTTTCTGACCAGGAATTAATCGACTGCTAGGAAGATGTAAAAAACGGAGTCTCGGTGTGCACCTACTACTCAAGCCGGGATTAGGGACCAGGAGGGGGTGTGGCAGGAATCAGAGAAAAACTTTGTCAAAACTAGTAACAGGGAGAATCTAAATCAGGGTGAGGGCATTTCACAAATACAAGAGACAGATACTTGGAGTAATGTCACAGTCAGAAAAGGAAGAACTAGGAAACAGACAGACAGCTTGCAACTGCACAATAGATTCCAACCTCTCTCCTTTATCAGCCAGAAACAGGAACTGGACCTAAAACAGCAAGGGCAGCTTGAAGACCCTGCACAGAGAAATCCAACAGTACAACAAAGGGCACCTACCAAGCCTCGAACGAGGAGAGTGGTGGTGATTGGAGACTCCTTGCTTAGAGGAACAGAAGCGGTTATCTGCAGGCCTGACAAAATGAATCAAGAGGTCTGCTGTCTTCCTGGAGCCAAGATTCGGGATGTAACAGAGAGTCTGATGAGACTCATCAAGCCCACTGATTCTAACCCATTTCTTTTGTTCCATGTAGGAACTAACGATACTTCAAAGTGCAGATTTCAAGATATCACAAAGGCCTATGAAGAGATGGGTAGGACCTGGGTGGACAGGTGGTAATATCATCTCTCCTCCCTGTAGAAGGATGTGGTCCACGAATGGAAAGAATGATAGTGGAGGTGAACAATTGGCTTCGGAGATGGTGCCGGCAGGAACGATTTGGATTCTTGGACCATGGTTTGCTTTTTCATTCAGATGGGATATTGGGCCAGGATGGGGTGCACCTCACCACTGCTGGTAGGAATCTTTTTGCCAAGAGGATTGCAGATTTAATAAGGAGAGCTTTAAACAAGCCATTAACATTCCCACAGCATGATACTTTGGGACAATTCACATGGTCAGTTGAGGTGCAAAACTGAGTTTGCAGGGGGAGGGAGAAAATTCTCTTAACGGTAGAGATCCAGAAGGGGTTGTGGAGACTAGCCCAAATGTTGAAATAGGAGGAGGACAAAAAGTAGTGCAGACCATCAGTGCAAGGAAAAATAGGTTAAGCAAAGGACATGTAAGAAGTGTACGCAGCCTCAAATGTCTCTACAACAATGCGCAGAGCATGGGGAACAAACAAGAAGAGCTGGAACTCCTAATACAGCAAAATAAATATGACATAATTGGCATCACTGAAACATGGTGGGATGAGACATATGATTGGAATGTAGTCATTGGTGGGTATAACTTGTTTCAAAGGAACAGGCTGAGTAAGAAAGGAGGAGGTGTAGCTTTATATATTAAGGACATTTACACTGCTGAAGTAATACAAGATAAACAGCAGGGGAAGCATGTTGAGAGTATTTGGGTTAAAATCAGGGGTGAAAAAACTAGGAGGGATGTCACTGTGGGAGTATATTATAGACCCCCAAGCCAGCCGGAGGAGTGGGATGATGCCTTCTGTGAGCAGATGGCCACACAGTCAAAAAGGAGAAATGTAGTAGTAATGGGGGATTTTAACTATCCTGATATATGCTGGCAGTCCTACTCAGCTAGGAATGCAAGGTCTAACAAATTCCTTACTGCCCTTGCAGACAATTTCATGGTCCAGAAGGTAGAGGAGGCAACCAGAGGCAAAACCATTTTAGATCTGGTCTTAACCAATAAGGAGGACCTTGTAAATGGGGTTGAAGTGATGGGATCATTAGTTAAAAGTGACCATGCCCTCTTGGAATTTGTTATACAGTTGGAAGGTGAAGCTAAGCATAGTCAGACAAGAATCCTGGACTTTAAGAAAGCCATTTTTTTGTAAACTTAGGGAATTATTGGCTGTTATTCCATGGACTGAAACACTGAAAGAGAAGGGAGTCCAAGATGGATGGGAGTTCCTGAAAAGCGAGATATTAAAGGCACAATTTAAAACTGTTCCAACAAGAAGAAAAAATGGGAGAGGTCTAAAGAAACCACAATGGTTTACTAAAGAACTTTCAACTCAGCTAACTATAAAGGAAAACAAGTACAAGGAATAGAAAAATGGGAAATGCACCAAAGAGGAATATAAACAAACAGCTAATATATGCAGGGGGATAGTTAAAAAAGCTAAAGCGCAAAACAAACTTAGACTTGCCAGGAAGATTAAAGATAGTAAAAAGGGTTTCTGTAGTTATGTCCGCAGTAAAAGGAAAAATAAGGAAATGATAGGCTCTCTGCGTGGCAATGATAACCAGTTACTAACAGGAGACAAGGAAAAGGCAGAACTACTCAACACCTTTTTTGCCTCTGTTTTCTCCAAAAAGGAAGAAAGAGATCCACTGGGACAAAGACTAGATGAGGTAGGATGGGAATTGCAACATATAATAGGTAGGGAGGTAGTACAGGAACATCTGGAAACATTAAATGAATTTAAGTCTCCTGGGCCAGATGAATTACACCCAAGGATATTAAAAGAACTGGCAGAAGTAATTTCAGAACCACTGGCAATAATCTTTGAGAAGTCCTGGAAAAAAGGAGAAGTCCCCATCGATTGGAGGAGGGCTAATGTTGTCCCCATTTTCAAAAAGGGGGAAAAAGAGGACCCAAATAATTACCGCCCAGTCAGCTTGACTTCAATTCCCGGAAAGATCCTAGAGCAGATTATTAAGCAGTCAGTCTGCAATTATCTAACAAACAATGCTGTCATTACAAGAAGTCAACACAGGTTTCTTAAAAACAAGTCATGCCAGACTAATTTGATCTCTTTCTTTGATAGAATTACAGGCCTGGTGGATGAGGGGAATGCTGTGGATATTGCTTATCTGGACTTTAGCAAGGCCTTCGATAAGGTTCCCCATGGTATTATTGCTAAAAAGTTAGTAGGAAGTGGGATAGATAGTGCTACTGTTAGGTGGATTTGTAATTGGTTGACTGATCGCACCCAAAGGGTGATCATAAATGGCCTCTCATCAGCTTGGAGAGACATGACCAGTGGGGTGCCCCAGGGTTCTGTTCTGGGTCCAGTGCTGTTCAATATCTTTATTAATGACTTAGAGGAAGGAATAGAGAGTATGCTAATTAAATTTGCAGATGATACCAAATTGGGAGGGGTTGCTAATTCACTAGAGGATCGGATGAAAATCCAAAAGGACCTTGACAGATTAGAATGCTGGGCCAAAGCTAATGGAATGGATTTCAACAGAGGGAAATGTAGGGTGCTACATCTAGGTAAAAAGAATGAATTGCACAGATATAGGATGGGGGACACTTGGCTAGAGAATAGTATATATATATATATATGCTTTCTTTCTTTGTTGAAAAACTGTTAGGCCATCCATTTTCTCCCAGATGATTACCTCTTGTAGTTTCAGTGCCGAGAGACTGGGTAGGTCCCTCACTGCTTTGCTGTTATTAAACATGCTGTAGCAAAAATGGAAGCAACATTATACAAATGGCAAGGGTGAGAAGAGATAATGCTGAGCAAGTTTTAAGCTTGCACAGATTGTGGTGGGCAGGGGGGGCAGAGGAAGAAAAGGAATAAAAAAGCCCGTGCACTCATTTCACGTAGCCATCTTGTCAGTTTTTCCTTCTGCAAAGGATGAGGATGATGGTGAGGATGGGGGTGGGGTGGGGGAATCCTTCTTTTTAAACAATCCCACAAAAGATTGTTTTCCAAAAGGCTTCTGGCAAGCTGTCACAGAAAGGGAAGATTATGATTAAATGGAATGTCATCAGCCTGTTATTCTCTGCAGAGGCGATGTGAATGGGAATTAAGTAATGAACTTCTGCAAACAGATGATAGGAGAGCAGGAGTTCCAACTAACCAAAGCTGATTTCTCATTTTAATGCATGGGGCATCCTGATGGTTCAGAGCAGTGAGGCTCTGTCTTCCTTCGCCCTCACAGGGCCTTTTCACAAGACCCCAAAAATCTGCAGCAAATGGCTCCCAGATCTGGAGCTTAAAATTGTTTCCCCACCAGCTCCGGAGTTTACAAAAAATTAAGTACGACCATGCCCACCTAAGCGCGTCCCAGCGCACTTTTCAAGTACCTGCTCTCCGGGGGTGAAAAATTCCTGATGCGGATGTAACGTAGTGAGTGCCGGGCTCTCCTCACTTCTGTTTGTTGTTTTTTGCCCCCCCCCCCGCCCCTTTAAGAGACACTTAAGAGACTGGAATGCTGCCGGGAGCAGAGCGAGATGGCAGAACAGAGGGGAGCCTGCATTCTTTTCTTCCTTTTTTTCTCCCTCCCCTCACACTGACAGCAGCCAGGAGTGCAGAGGGGGTGGGAACACAGGAACAGTGACAAAACCCCAAGATCTCTGGTCTGAATTTAAGTGGCCAGCGGATCTTAGGGGTTGTGTGAAAAGGCCTGTGTCTCTTCCAGCTTTAGAACCAACGTGGGGAGGGATTGGGGGAAGAATTTAAATAGAAGAACTTTCTGCAAAGGTATCAAAACACCAGCAAAATCCCTTCAGAAAACAATCACCTTTACTGGGATTCCTTTGTTGGAGAGTTTGATTTGATTTTTTTTGTATGCAGTGCAATGCATCCTTCCTTGCCCTGTGCCTGTCATTGTAATAGGGGTGCTTTAAAGCTGGAGAGTCAGTGGAATAAAGCAAGCTCTGTCTCATAAGAAGTTAATGTCTAATTCAATCAAACACTCTTTAATTGCATTTTTAAAGCAAAAGGGAGAGCACAAATTACAAATTATTCCATTATACAATTATATGACTAAGGATGATTTCAAGCCACAAAGTTTGATTTGTATTTCAAACACTAGTCAAAAGGATAATTGGACTTTGCCAAATGCTGTCCAGATCCCATTTAATTCTACAGTGGTGGTGTTTAAAGCTACGAGGCCTTTGGAGTGCACAGATGCTGCTTCTCAAAGTTTAAGACACAGAGGGTTCACCTCCTCCATCTCCAGCAGTGATGTTGTTAGGGCAGAGGCCCATTCAAGAGCGATGTGTATGGGAACCCACCATGCAGCTGGCCTGGCCTGTTGCATTTTGAAGTCACCAAAATAATAGATATTGTCTATTGATTCCCCAATATGAATGGAAAGTCCAGGATCTAAGGCTATCTAGCTAGGTCATGAAGATGCAATACAAATGGATGGCTGCCAAAAGACCTGAACTGCAATGGGGTTGCTGAGGGTCATAGATCAGCCTAAGCCTCCCTCATGCAATAATGAGATCAAGTTACCTACTAAAGGAAAGGTGTGTGTTTCTTGCTTTTGCAATAGCCCTGCCTAAGCATTCTATAACCCCACACTAACCTCTTCCACTCTGGCATTCCATTCTGTGACTTTTACTTCAAGCGGGGATTCTGGGAATTTTATTACATGCTCACATGTAGAGCCAACAAACAATCAAAACTCAACTTCGTTCCAGACCTGGCACTGAAGCTGTGAAGAGGAATTGCGGGGGGTGGGATATCACTGCAGCAGATCTGCCTCTCTTTCCACCTTTTGTTTGGCATACTGTCCTGTCCAAGTCACAAGTACTCAGAAAGTTTGGGCCATTGTCCAATAATAGTAAATACTGCCCATACTTTTACTGGAAGTGCCTCTCAAGGGTACATTATATCACAGAAGGGAGTACACTCCCTCACATTTCATAAATATTTTAGTACAGTGAACCCTTGTATAAGAAACGGTTTGTATAACATAAAATCTGTACAACATAAAAGATTCCGGAGATAGGGGAACTTTGCTTAACAGAATTGTCTATGGGGTGAATCCGTACAACATAAAAATGGTCGCAATTCGGGATTATTCTGTTTTCAATGCTTTCCTATGGGAAATTTGTATAAAGGAAAATTTGCTTAACATAATTTTATTTGGAATGAATTACATTCCTTTATACAAGGTACCACTGTATATCTTTTCATGTAACAACACTGAAGAAATGACACTTGGCTACAATGTAAAGCCGTGAGTATACTGCTTGTATGATAGTGTAAATGTGCTGTCCCCTCAAAATAATGTAACACACAGTCATTTATGTGACCGCGCTGCCAGATGGGTGATAAATAAATAAATAAATAAATAAATAAATAAATAAATAAATAAATAATGTCTAAACTGCTGGCAACATAAGTGAGTACACCCTAAGTGACAATGTTCAAATTGGAGCCAAGTAACTGTTTTTCCTCCCTGGTGTCATGAGACCCGTGTTATCGCTCTCACTCTCACATTTTGGTGTTATTCCTCTCACTCTCTCATACTAGTTACTGGAAGGTCCACATGGCACCTCATGGTAATGAACTATCCACGGTTCTGAAAAAATGAATTGTTGCTCTACATCAAGATGGCCTAGGGCTACAAGCAGGTTGCCAAGACTCTGAAACTGAACTGCAGCATGGTGGCCAAGACCATACAGAGGGTCAACAGAACAGGTTCCACTTATAACAGGCCTCACCATGGTCAACCCAAGAGGTTGAGTGCTCATGCTTAGTGTCCTATCCAGAGGCTGGCTTTGGAAAATAGACGTATGAGTGCTTCCAGCACTGCTGCAGAAGTTGAAGGGGTGTGGGCTCAGCCTATCAGTGCACCAACCATATGCCGCACACTACATCAAATGGGTATGCAGGGCTGTTGTCCCAGAAGAAGGCCTCTTCTAAAGATGATGCACAAGAAAGCTTGCATATGGTTTGCTGCAGACAAGCAGACTAAGGACATGGATTTCTGGAACCATGTCCTGTGGTCTGATGAGACCAAGAGAAACTTATTTTGTTCAGATGGTGTCAAGTGTGTGTGAGGACAACCAGGTGAGGAGTACCAAGACAAGTGTGCCATGTCTATAGTCAAGCATGGTGGTGGGAGTGTCATGGTCTGGGGCTGCGTGAGTGCTGGCAGTACTGGGGAGCTACAGTTCATTGAGGGAACCATGAATGCCAACATGCAGTGTGACCTACTAAAGCATAGCATGATCCCCTTCCTTTGGAGACTGGGCCACAGGACAGTATTCGAACATGATAATGACCCCAAACATACCTCCAAAATGACCACTGCCTTGCTAAAGAAGCTGAGGGTAAAGGTGATGGATAAACCCTACTGAGCATCTGTGGGGGATCTTGAAACGAAAGGTAGAGGTGCGCAAGGTCTCTGACATCCACCAGCTCCGTGATGTCGTCATGGAGGAGTGGAAGAGGACTCCAGTGGCAACCTGTGAAGACCTGGTGAACTCTATGCCCAAGAGGGTTAAGGCAGTGCTGCAAAATAATGGTGGCCATACAAAATATTGACACTTTGTGCCCAATTGGGACATTGTCACTTAGGGGTGTACTTACTTTTGTTGCTAGCGGTTTAGACATTAACGGCTGTTTGTTGCTTTATTTTGAGGGGACACCACATTTACACTGTTATACAAGCTGTATATTCACTGCTTTATATTGTAGCCAAGTGTCGGTTCTTCAGTGTTGTCACATGAAAAGATATATTAATATTTATGAAATGTGAGAGGGTGTACTCAGTTCTGTGATATACTGTATGTGGCAGGACTCTGTTCCAGATCAACCATAAGATCCCAGATAGGCTTCTATCCAAGAACTGATCTGCTTTGTTCTGCTTAGCTTCCACATTTGTATGAGAGTGGGACTCTTCAGGGTAGAACAGTAGCGGGTTTGAAAATGAAGAACAAGACCAGTCCTTGCATTATACAAGATGAAACACTCATTTGTGCTGCTGCTGCTGCTAAGGCCTCACTGGTCTCTCTCCACCTGAAGCAAAAGCCATAGTTGAGAACCAGCAAAGTTTTCTCTCTAGACAGAGGGTCCTGCCATTCAGTTCCCCACCGCCGCCACTGCTTCAGGGAAGTCCATCAGCCATGTGGACACAGAGTGCAAATGCAGTACCCAGGAGGCTATGGGAATTCTAGAAAGGGGCACTGGTGGTCTCTGGAGAGCCTCAAAGCTTTAAGAAGCTTCTTTTTTGGGGACTCTGTCTCCTAGAATGGTGAACAGGCAAGGGATTCTTAGAACTTAAATCCCACAAATATGACTTTTTCAAGTT
The DNA here is from genome assembly GCA_029282475.1 of Phrynocephalus forsythii. Classification (NCBI taxonomy): domain Eukaryota; kingdom Metazoa; phylum Chordata; class Lepidosauria; order Squamata; family Agamidae; genus Phrynocephalus; species Phrynocephalus forsythii. The sequence goes on from JAPFRF010000001.1 coordinate 143,238,048, forward strand.
CTGGAGAGCAGTACAAGCTGCTTTCTTGATGGTGTAATGTTACAGCACTGAAAGAGCCATTAAAACCCCCTAAGTCCCAAATAATTTGGCCTGAGATTTCCTTAGGGGTGTGTGTGGCTGTTCTAGCATAGACACTCTCTTTGGTCACTGAACGCCAAAAGCCTTTTTTCTGAGAACAGATCTCATTGAATGAAGCCTTTGAGGGAATGGAATTGGCAGGAAATTGGGATTCCCCAATGATCCTCCGAATGGAGAAGCCAGCCTAGGTAGCCTTCGGCAAGCTGCACAGCCCTGGACCACTCCCAGAGAAAGAAAATAGTAAACTGCTTCTGAATATTGTATAGCTAGATGGTGAACCCTGGAGGGTTGCCATACATTGGAATTTACTTAATGGCATATTATTAATTATTCATCTATTTTAAAAAAATTCTACCCAGTCTTTCTCCTGAAAAGGATCCAAGGCAGCTTACATCATTAGAAGACAACATTAAAGTTAACATGAGTGACTTGAGTGAGTATACAAATCCTAAATAAATGTCGTAACAAAAAAACATAAGCAATGCCAAATCACATTAAAAGCAATACATTACAGCAATCCATTTCAAAACCCCACTCAAGCAGCCAGTCACACAGGGAAAGCTTGCCCAGAGAGGTTGGTCTTTGTCTACTTGTGGAAGGAAGCAAAGGGCCTTTTCACACGACCCCTAAGATCCGCTGGTCCCTTAAATTCGGACCAGAGATCTTGGGGGTTCGTTTCTGTTCCTCCGTCCCCACCCCTCAGCACTTCCTGCTCCTGTCGGCATGAGGGGGGGAGGGGAAAAAAGGACAAAAGAAGCCTTTACTAACCTGCTGGTGCCCGGTCGAACTTGCCCCCCGTTACTTCCTGGTTCCGGCTCAAGGAGCTCTTAAAGGGGCGGGAGGCAAAAAAACAACAGACAAGCCAGGAGAGCCCGGCACTCTTATCCGCATCAAATTTTTTCACCTGCAGAGAGCAGGTACATGAAAAATGCGCTGGGTCGCGCTAAAGTGGGCGGGGTCGCACTTAATTGTCTCCAAACTCCGGAGCTGGTGGGAAAACATTTCTAAGCTCCAGAGCTGGGAGCCATTTGCAGCGCAGCTTAGGGGTCGTGTATAAACGCCCAAAGATGAGGACAGACTAGCCTTCTGTATGAGAGAGTTGTAGAGTCTGGGGATAGGGACAGAAAAGTTTCTGTCCCATGTCCCCAGCCAATGCATCTGTGAAGGTGGCTGGACCGAGAGAAAGGCCTTCCCTGATGACTGAACATAAAACCAAGGAAGGGCTGTTTGAAATATTTTCTCGTCTGTCCCTGAGAAGCAAGGGTGCAATGCAGTGTCAAGGCAAGTGACAGAAGACTCTGTAGGGCAGGGCCGTCAAGACAGAGGTCACTGCTGTGTCAATGCTAATGATGTATAAAGGCCTGTCTGAGAATGAATAGAATTCCCCAGTTTAATTTTCTTGCCAGCCATCAATCCGCCTTTCTTCTTCTATGCCCAAATTAGCACTTGATTGTTTATTGACGAGGAGTTCCTGTTTCTGAACTGCACCAGTTCCTCTTGGAATGTCACAATGGACAGACTGTTGTAGAATATAATCTACAACAAGGCAGGATGTTCTTAGACAGAGAGCCTGTGCCTAGCATATTTTCGAGCAAAGTCTGAAAAGTTGAGGTCTTGTGCTGTTCATTTTTTCCTGGCATGTGGATAAAAAGCAACATCACTGTGGTGTGGATTTGGCCCAAGACACATTGCTTCCTAAATCCAAGGACAAGGTAGCCCTCCCTCTGAGTCTGCCCCGCTGGTGAAACTGATGCCTGAAATTCTGTTTCACACTGGTGATGTGACAGTGCCCTCCTCTGCTCCCCAAGCCATCTGGATAACTTCAGGGGCTATCATGGAGCACACAACATTGGGTTATCCAAAACAGCACCATGTCTCCTTCACACTCACCCACATCTTTTATCTGTAGCAGCTTCCCTACCCTGTGTTGCTTGAACAGAATGCTGGACTGAAGAGGTCTTTGGTCTCATTTACTAACATTCTTTGTACCTTTTTCACAAAAGGCTTTCACGGCCAGGATCTGATAGCTGTTGTGAGTTTTTCAGGCTGTTTGGCTGTGTTCTGGAAGTTTTTCTTCCTGACTCTGTGGCCGGCCTTTTCAGAGGGCAAGGAGCTCAGGAAACTAGGAGTTCTGTCTATGCTTCTATACCCCAGAGCACAGAGAGAACACCTAGTCCCCTGAACTCCTAGCCCTCTGAAGATGCTGGCCACAGTATCTGGTGAAACTTCAGGAAGAAAATCTTCTAGAACACGGCCAAACAGCCCAAAAAACTCACAACAGCTAGCCAGGTCCAATGTTTAACAAGTACCTACATTACATTTACTGATCTAGTGCTCTTATTTACCACTGGTTTTTTTTCCTGGTACTGTACTGGAAAACATGTGGCTAGCAACACAAAATGGCAACAGCCATAAAGGAAAATAGGAACATTCTTAAAATGACAATCCACTTAAAATACAGTAAACAGCAGTATTTGTTTGTTTGTTTCATTTTTATAATGCCCATCTAGCCCAAGGGATACTCTGGGTGGGTCATAAACATAAAAAATAGGAATAATAAACAGCAAACTATAACAAATAAAATACAAATTTTAATTAAGCATATACAACCATAAAAATAAAAATAATTTTAACCGATTTTGGTAAGAATCAAGTCTGTAGGACTAAACAGGAAGGATGCACTTATGCCAAGCTCTCAAAACATGTAGCAGAAAAAGCCTGTCAGCATTTATTTGATTCTTATCTGCAATACAAATTCCACAAATGGGGTGTCACGATGATTGTGGAACTTGCTCTGTCACCTCACCATCTTCTTAGCCTCTGTGATTAGTGGTACAACAAGCCAGGTGATAAGTCTCAAAGGATGGCCATGATTTCCAAACCATTGGAGGCTGGACACACAGCTGCCCCTCTCAGCTGCGGTTTCTGTGCATCCTTGAAGCAGATAGCACTTCCCAGCTGTGAAGCTTCTTCTTCACCAAAATATGCTTCTTCACCAATCCAGAGAAGCAACATTTTTGACTTTGCATACGCAAGCAACATTTTGCAGAGCAAACTTCTCCTATCTGCATATGCCATGACCAGAAACAGACATTAGAGAAAGTCTGTGACTGGAAAAGAGGAATACTTAATGAATGCTAGGTGTATGAGTGAGTGAGCCTCCTTCCTCAAAGAGTGAGAGAGCACTGTGAGTAGATTCTGGCATCCCCAGCCAATGGCATGCAGCAGGCAAATCCTTCCCTTCCAAAGGTGTTGCACTAGAACAGCACCAAGCCCACCAATTTTGTGGCCATCAACCCCCTGGATGATGGCTGAAATCGAGGAAACGCTTCTGCACTCATCTCACGCTTCTATCAAAAATAATATGGTTGTCTTGACATTTTAATTGGCTTTTGATTTTGCCTATATTCAAAATATTCTATGATTCTGAATTCTGCAAGGCTCAGATATGAGTAAAGAAAGAAAGAAATTTCCGAGTTTTCTAACTTTAACTTCTCTCACCTTCGGAATTAGGCAAATTAGCTTTCTTTATTTGGCAACTAGTCTTGGGACTTAAATGTGGGGGTCTTTTGATGTCTGATTTCACAAAGATGTAAAGTCTGACTGCCTCAGTGCCCTCATGGCAACATCAACATGCTTTCAGCTCTAATTACAGGCTATCTCTAACATCTGTTTCTAGCCTGAATACTATGTCCGATTTGCAGCAGCTCCTTATTTAATTTAAAGTATATGTGAAAACTCAGAGCTTTGATACATTAATGTCAGCATTAACACATTAAACAAGATAAAGAAATCTAATTTTTAACATGAAAAGGAAGCCCTCACAGGCAGTAGCTCAGTAAGCTGTTGGTCATGCCTCCCAGTTTTAGCAATGATCTCCCAAAGCGTATATAAGAACAGCTGTATGAATACTAGCTGTATTCTGTGGTCCCCTTCCTCTCTCTGGATGATCTGGAATAGAATCAAGTCTCCTTCTGGCAGTTTAAAATATAGGCTGGAATAATGAGAGCATGCATTTATTGAAAAGCTGCTTTGTATAGTCAGACCGCCTATTCCAATATTGTTATGCTTTCTCTATTTGGCAGTAAGGAACTCTCTAGGCGTTTCAAGTACATATATTTTCCAGATGTACTGAACTGAGATCATTTCAACTCAAGACGCCACGGACCGGATCTGAAAATTTACACTGGGAAAGCAGGTGGTCTAGAACACAGAACGAAAAGGAACAAAAAGGACCCAGTCTCGAGGAAAAGAAACTGAAGGGAGAAATGGTAGCGCTTTCCAAATACTTGAAAGGGTTGGCATACAGAGAAGGGGCAGGATCTGCTCTCAATCATACCAGAATGCAGACTCAAGTTACAAGAACCCAGCTTTTGACTGAATATCAAGAAAAACCTCCTGTTAGAGCAATGGAGCAATGAAACCAATCGCCATAAGAGGTGGTGAGTGCTCCAATACTGGAGGCATTGAAGAGAATTGTGGATGACCACCTGGCAGATATCCTTTGATTTATATTCCTGCATGCATCAGGGGTTGGACTCAATGGCTTTGGAGGCATCTTCCAACTTCATATTTCTGTGATCAAAAACAGCTGTGAACATAGAAACAAACCAGAGAAAGGATGCTGTTATTACTTATCATCAAGTAACTTTTGATTTTTGGTGACCCAAGGAGGGCTTTTGACTGGGGCATGGTGGCTCAGTGGGCTAGAGCGCTGAAACTGTCATCAGCAAAGTTGGAGACTCGGAGGTTCAAATCCCGGGTGCCCTGGGGTAGAGCAAGCTCCCGCTGTTAACCCCAGCTCCTGCCAACCTAGCAGTTTGAAAGCATATAAATGCAAGTAGATAAATAGGTACTGTTGTAAAAAAGCAGGAAAGGTAAACCGTGTTCCATGCGCAGAAATGTGTTCAGCCATGCCGGCCACATGGCCACAGTCTTGCACAACACTGGCTCTTTGAGTTGAAAAATGGAGATGAGCACTGCCCCTAGAGTTGGACACAACTAGCATGCCTGTGCGGGAGGAACTTTTACCTTTTTTCAAAGTAGAGTTTTGAAGGAATGTGAGGTGTTCCACAAGTGGGTCTTCTATGGCTACTCGTAGCATGTGTCCTAGGACAACTGAGGATTTGAATCCAGGTCTCCTGAGCCCTGATTCAGTGGTATTTGTATTGAGGTGCATGATGGCAATTGTTGGATGTACTGAGATGTACATTCTGACATTATGTTCCTGCCTTTATTGTTAACCCCTTTTGTCCATCTCCTGAGCTCTAACTTGCCTGCTTCAACCTCCCCTCCCCTTGTTTTGCCCACCAACCATTAGTCCATAGCACAATCTCAGTACTGCACTATCCAAAAGCCTTCCCATTCTGGCCTATCTATTTCACTGCATCACAATAGTCCGCTTTTATTTTGTTCCATTTTTCTGCTTTAGAACAATGGTGATTGATCAGGGTGTGAGATTTTAATGGCAACCAGCATCATTGTTCTCACTGTTGCCACTGCATCCCAAATAATACTCTGCTGATCATTCTACATGGCTGTTGAGGTGCTGTGTGGAATGCTTTTGGACTGCATTGCAAGCATAAGGTTGATTCCTTTCTGTAAATTCTGTGGAACAAATCAAGTGTGTGGGGGGGACTGTGTTCTCACAAAACAAAAATCAAAACAAAAACAAAACAGAAACATTCCATGGGATGAGACAATTACAAACCATTTATTCATGTTCCAAACAGAAATTAGAAATGGACGCAAGACTTTGTCAGTGTTCTGAAACATTGGCCCTAGTACTATTTGAGTAAATTTATCATTTTGAAACAATAAGGCCAGTGGAGGTGATAGCATTCCAATTGAACTCTTTAAAATCTTAAAAGAGGATGCTGTAAAGGTGCTGCACACGATATGCCAGCAAATTTGGAAAACACAGCAGTGGCCAGAGGACTGGAAAAGATCAGTCTACATCCCAATCCCAAAGAAAGGAAACGCCAAAGAATGCTCCAACTATCGCACAATTGCACTTATTTCACACGCTAGCAAGGTTATGCTCAAAATTCTACAAGGCAGGCTTCAGCAGTATGTGGAAAAAGAACTTCCAGAAGTGCAAGCTGGATTTCGAAGGGGCAGAGGAACTAGAGATCAAATCGCCAACATGCGCTGGATTATGGAGAAAGCTAGAGAGTTCCAGAAAAACATCTACTTCTGCTTCATCGACTATGCCAAAGCCTTTGACTGTGTGGACAACAGCAAACTATGGCAAGCTCTTAAAGGAATGGGAGTGCCTGACCACCTTATCTGTCTCCTAAGAAATCTGTATGTGGGACAAGCAGCAACCGTCAGAAGTGGATATGGAACAACTGACTGGTTTAAAATTGGGAAAGGTGTACGACAAGGCTGTATACTGTCACCTTGCCTATTTAACTTATATGCAGAGTACATCATGCAAAAGGCAGGTCTTGATGAATCACAAGCCAGAATTAAGATTGCAGGAAAAAATATCAACAACCTCAGATACGCAGATGATACTACTCTGATAGCAGAAAGTGAGGAGGAATTAAAGAACCTCTTAATGAGGGTGAAAGAGGAGAGTGAAAAAATGGGCTGAAGCTCAACAAAAAAAACTAAGACCATAGAAACATAGAATCATAGAATCATAGAATCATAGAGTTGGAAGAGACCTCAAGGGCCATCTAGTCCAACCTCCTGCCATGCAGGAACCCCCATCACAATATTTCCGACAGATGGCCATCCAGCCTCTGTTTAAAAACCTCCAAAGAAGGAGACTCAACCAATGTCCGCGGCAGCATATTCCACTGCCGAATAGCTCTAACTGTCATGAAGTTCTTCCTAATGTTCAAATGGAATCTCTTTTCCTGTAGTTTGAAACCATTGCCCCGAGTCCTAGTCTCTGAAGCCATGGAAAACAAACCTGTTCCCTCTTCAATATGACATCCTTTCAAATATTTAAACATAGCTATCATATCCCCTCTCAGTCTTCTTTTAGAGAGGCTAAACATTCCCAGTTCCCTAAGCCGTTCCTCATAAGACATTTCCTCCAGACCCTCAACCATCCTGGTAGCCCTCCTCTGCACCCGCTCAAGGTTGTCAACATCCTTTTTAAATTGAAGCGCACAGAACTGGACACAGTACTCCAGGTGGGGTCTGACAAGAGCAGAATAGAGTGGTACTATCACTTCCCTTGATCTAGACACTATGTTCTGTTGATACAACCAAGAATCGCATTGGCTTTCCTGGCTGCCGCATCACACTGCTGACTCATGTTCAATTTGTGGTCCACCAAGACTCCCAGATCCCTTTCACAGGTACTATCCTCCAGCCAAGTATCCCCCATCTTATATTTGTGCAATTCATTTTTTTTACCTAAATGTAGTACCCTACATTTCCCTCTGTTGAAATCCATTTCGTTAGCTTTGGCCCAGCACTCTAGTCTGTCAAGATCATGGCCACCGGTCCCATCACCTCCTGGCAAATAGAAGGGGAAGAAATGAAGGCAATGGCAGAGTTTATTTTCTTGGAATCCTTGATCACTGCAGATGGCGACTGCAGCAACGAAATAAAAAGACACCTACTTCTTGGGAGGAAAGGAATGGCAAACCTAGATAGCATCCTAAAGAGCAGAGACATCACTTTGCCAACTAAGGTCAGGATAGTAAAATCTATGGTTTTTCCAGTAGTGATGTATGGAAGTGAAAGCTGGACTATAAAGAAGGCTGATTGCCACAGAATTGATGCTTTTGAGCTGTGGTGCTGGAGGAGAGTCTTGAGAGTCCCCTGGACTGCAAGGAGATCAAACCTATCCATCCTGAAAGAAATCAACCCCGAATGTTCACTGGAAGGACAGATTTTGAAGCTGAGGCTCCAGTACATTGGCCACCTCCTGAGGAGAGAGGACTCCTTGGAAAAGTCCCTGATGTTGGGAAAGATTGAAGGAAAAAGGAAAAGAGGACAGCAGAGAATGAGATGGTTGGATGGTGTCATTGATGCAACCAATATGGATTTGACAAACTCCGGGAGGCAGTGGAAGACGGGAAGGTCTGGCAAGTTCTGGTCCATGGGGTCACGAAGAGTCAGACATGACTGAATGACTGAATGACTGAACAACAACAACAATCGTTTTGAAAAATATAAGAACATAAGAACATAAGAAGAGCCATGCTGGATCAGGCCAAAGGCCCATCTAGTCCAGCTTCCTGTATCTCACAGCGGCCCCACCAGATGCGTTTGGGAGCGCATGAGACTAGATATCTGTCTCCTGATACCACTCCCCTGCATCTGGCCCTTGAACTACCCTGGTTTAAAGCCTAGAGATTACATATCTCCATCATGGTTTGTAACCCGTGATGGACTTTTCCTCTAGGAATCTGTCCAATCCCCTTTTGAAGGCATCCAGGCCAGATGCCATCACCACATCCTGTGGCAGGGAGTTCCATAGACTTACAACGCGCTGGGTGAAAAAATATTTTCTTTTGTCAGTTCTTACTCTCCCAGCACTCAATTTGAGTGTATGTCCCCTAGTTCTGGTATTTTGAGAGAGGGAGAAGAGCTTCCCTCTATCCACTTTACTCATACCCTGCATTATTTTGTATGTCTCAATCATATCCCCCTCAAGCGCCTTTTTCCAGACTAAAGAGGCCCAATTGTTTTAGCCTTTCTTCATAAGGGAGGTGCCCCAGCCCAGTAATCATTTTAGTCGCTCTCTTCTGCACCTTTTCCAGTTCCACTATGTCTTTCTTGAGATGCGGTGACCAGAATTGTACACAATACTCCAGGTGGGGCCTTACTATTGTTTTGTATAACGGCATTATAATGTTGGCTGTTTTATTTTCAATCCCCTTTTTGATAATCCCTAGCATGGAATTGGCGTTCTTCACTGCTGCCACACATTGGGGAGACACCTTCATGGAGCTGTCCACCAACACACCAAGATCTCTTTCCTGATTCGTCACGGATAACTCAGAGCCCATGAGTTGATAGATGAAGTTTGGATTTTTTGCCCCAATATGCATTACTTTACATTTGGTTACATTAAAACGCATTTGCCATTTCTCAGCCCACTCCCCCAGTTTGGAGAGATCCTTCTGGAGCTCTTCACAATCTTCTCTGGTTTTTACCACACGGAAAAGTTTTGTGTCATCTGCAAACTTGGCCACCTCACTGTTTATCCCTGTCTCCAGGTCATTTATGAACAGATTGAAAAGCACCGGTCCCAGGACCGAGCCCTGGGGCACACCGCTTTTCACTTCTCTCCATTGTGAAAATTTCCCATTGACACCTACTCTTTGTTTCCGGGATCTCAACCAGTTCTCAATCCATAAGAGGACCTGCCCTCTTATCCCCTGACTATGCAATTTTCTCAGCAGCCTTTGGTGAGGGACTGTGTCAAAAGCCTTTTGAAAATCCAGATAGACTATATCCACCGGTTCACCCAAATCCACGTGCCTGTTGACCTTTTCAAAAAATTCTAAAAGGTTTGTAAGACAAGATTTACCCTTACAGAAGCCATGCTGATTTTCTCTCAGCAAGGTTTGTTCTTTTATGTGTTTTAAGATTTTCTCTTGGATGAGGCCTTCCACCATCTTCCCTGGGACAGATGTAAGGCTAACCGGCCTGTAGTTTCCTGGGTCCCCCCTCCTTCCTTTTTTAAAAATTGGTGTGACATCTGCTATCCTCCAGTCCTCCGGCACTGTGGCCGTTTTAAGAGACAAGTTGCATATAACCGTTAAGAGATCTGCAATTTCATTTCTCAGTTCCCCTAATAACCCTTGGGTGGATGCCATCTGGGCCCGGTGACTTGTTAATCCTCAATTTATCAATTAGTCCTAAAACCTCCTCTCTTTTAACCTGTATTTGATTTAATTCTTTAGTCAAGAGGGGCGGCTCAGGCAGCGGAATCCGCTCAAGGTCCTCTGTCGTGAAGACAGACGCAAAGAACTCATTCAATTTCTCTGCAATGTCCAAGTCCTCCTTAATCTCCCCTTTTCCTCCCTCACCATCCAGAGGCCCAATTGGTTCTCTGGCAGGTTTTCTACTTCTAACATATTTAAAGAAGCTTTTATTATTGCCCTTTATATTGCTAGCCATTCGTTCCTCAAAGTCTTTCTTTGCCTCCCTTATCATCTTTTTACATTTCTTTTGCCAGAGTTTGTGTTCCTTTTTATTTTCCTCGTTTGGGGAGGATTTCCATTTACAGAAGGACCTCTCCTTGTGCTTTAGAGCCTCTCTAACTCCACTCGTTAACCATGCCGGTGTCCTCTTGGACTTAAATGAGCTCTTCTTTCTTTGTGGTATGCACTTGTGCTGGGCCTCTATTATTGTTGTTTTAAACAGGCTCCATGCACTCTGAAGAGATTGGATTCTTCTAAACCCCCCTTCAGTTTCTCTCTAACTAGTTTCCTCATCTGAGGGAAGTTTGCCCTTCGAAAATCAAGGGTTTTTATGTCTGATTTGGTTGACACTCTTCCTCCGACATGCATGGCAAAGGTAATTGCAGCATGGTCACTGTTACCCAGAGGCTCAGTGACATTCACATCCCTGACGAGGTCCTGAGTATCACACAATATTAGATCTAGAGTTGCCTGTTCTCGGGTGGGCTCCATGACAAGTTGCTCTAAGGCACAGTCATTCAGCAAGTCGAGAAACCCAGTTTCTCTTTCTTGCCCAGAGCTCGCATTGGCCCAGTCAATGTGGGGATAATTAAAGTCCCCCATGATTACTATCCTATCCCTCTTAGCCACCTCCATGATTTCTCTCCTCATTTCAAGGTCCCCCTCAAGTTTTTGATCTGGTGGACGATAGAATACTCCAACTATCACATCACTCTTTGGACCTGGTAGTTTAACCCACAGTGATTCTATTGTGGAGTCAGACCCTCTGTCAATCTCCATTCTGCTGGATTTTACGCCTTCTTTGACATAGATGGCCACTCCTCCTCCAACCCGCCCCTCTCTATCCCTTCTATAGAGTTTATAGCCTGGGATTGCTGTGTCCCACTGGTTCTCCACATTCCACCAGGTTTCTGTTATGGCTATTATATCAATGTTATCCCTAGCTGCCAGATGTTCAAGTTCTCCCATCTTTGCTCGGAGGCTTCGAGCATTGGCGTAGAAGCACCTGTACAGTGGGTCCCGCAACAGCTGCTGCCTTGTTCTTCTCCCCCCACAGCTTTTATTTTCAGTAGACGAACTGTCACATTCCGCTATTCTGCCAGTGTTAATACTTGCTATGTCATCTCTATGTGATTCTCTACCCTCTCCAACCTCATTCCCGAGGATGAGGTGTTCCAACCGGATGCCACACAGCTCCTGTCGGCTTTCCCCCAGTTATCAGTTTAAAAGCTGCTCTGCTCCCTTTTTGAGGTTGAGTGCCAGCAATCTGGTCCCATCATGATTCAAGTGCAACCCATCCCTCCTGAACAGGTTTGGCTTGTCCCAAAATGTTCTCCAGTTCCTGACAAATCTAAAGCCCTCCTCTCGACACCATCGCCTCATCCACGCATTGAGGCTTCTGAGTTCTGCCTGCCTGGCGGGACCTGCACGAGGAACAGGTAGCACTTCTGAAAATGCTACCTTGGAAGCCCGGGACTTCAATCTTCTACCTAGCAACCTGAATTTGGCTTCCAAGACTGACCGCTTGGCCTTCCCGACATCATTGGTACCGGCGTGTACCATGACCACTGGCTCCTTCCCAGTTCTCTCTAACAAGCTATCTATATTTCTGGTGATGTCTGCAACCTTTGCACCCGGCAGGCAAGTGACCATCCGGTTATCATGCTCCTCACAAATCCATCCCTCCGTATTTCTAATGATAGAATCCCCTAGCACAATGAGCTTCTCTCCTGCAGCCTGCTCATCAACATGTACCTGATCTTGTATCTCGTCAATAGTGATGAGGGAGAGATCCTCCGGTGGAACCACTTCTTCCTCTATGTGTGCCTCATGAGGTGTGCTGAGGGAAAGAGCTTCAAATTGATTGTGCAAGATGAGACTCTCTGAGCGATGCCTTGGCCTTCTACTCCTTTGAGTCACATTCCTCCACCCATCCACCTCCTGAGTTGGGGGAGTGACTTCCTCCTCTGAAGTGTGCCCTGTCTCTTCTTCGACCTGGATAGTCTCTTCCGCTCTGTCCAGGAACTGCTCAAGCTCCTTAATATGTTGCTGGTCCACTATGCGAGCCTCTAGCTGCTGGACCTTCTCTTCCAATAGCACAACCAGCTTGCACTTGCAGCAGATGTAGTTCTGCACACGCTCTGTCAAGATAACAATGATCCTAAGATAAAAATGATCCAAGATAAAATTGATCCTAAAAGAGGTGGAGAGGGAAAAGAGGAGGAAAAGCAAAGCAAAATGACAACTACTGCAAACATGGAAGTATACCACCTTCTACTGTAATTTATTTCAAAGCAATATAAGGAATTGGGAGAAGGAAGACATGGAAAGGAAGCAGGGAACTGTTGAATAGAAACCATACTGATAGGTGTGACACTAAGCTGCAGAAGGATGGAGGAGTGACCACTAGGCACAAACTCACAGGGAAATGTCACCTCATGAGACAAATCAGGCCAAAATACAGGCACTCGCTGGCTTTCTGCCTGGTCTCTCTTCTCATTCCTGGATTTCTAGCATGATAGGGTTAAGCAGCACAAGCACTACATACATTGAAAACACCTTTGTGTTGAGCCTATGAACCTTGGTTCCAATGGGCCATGAATGGAAATAGGAGTCCAGATTTAATCCCCCCCTGGTTTTCTGTCACCTAACCTGGTAAATGGGAGAAGCACAACAATTTGCTGAGACATCAGCTGGCATCATTAGACATGGCAACGGGCTGTTGTTGCTACACTCATAGAGAAAGCCAGAAAGCACAGAAGGCTTGTTAAGGGAGCTGGTAGACAGTTAGTTAGTTAGTTAGTTAGTTAGTTAGTTAGTTAGTTAGTTAGTTAGTTAGTTAGTTAGTTAAGAGTATTTTGTCCCACTTTTCTCCTTGGAAAAAGATCCAGGTGGCTTGCTGTAATAAGGGACAATATATAGTCCAGGACAATTAAGACATATTCAAGTATTGAGAACAGGGAATTGAGGGACATCTTATAGCATTAAAAGACAACTACATTAAAGCTACAAGAGAATGCGAGCAGTTAAAAGAGAGTAGAAATTTCATGTAAAAGTTATGAGTGAGGGAAATTAATATTGAAAACAATGCAATCACAAAATCTATAAACACACACTCTATGTGATCATGTATGGTAGATTCATATAAAAGTCACATGATAGGTAGTCCATCATTCAGGGAAAGCTTTCCTGAAGAGAAAGGTCTTTGCCTTTTTCCAGAAAGACATCAGAGATGAGACAGGCTTCGCCTCTAGTGGGAGGGAGTTCCAGAGTCTGGGTGCAGCAGCCGAGAAAGCCCTTTCATGTGTTCCCATGAGACATACTTGTGAAGGTGGTGGGATGGAGAGAAGGACCTCTCCTGATGACCTTAACACCCTAACCAGTTAATACTGTGCGATTCAATCTTTGAGGTAGCTAGGACCCAGGTCATACAGTGCTTTGTAGATTAAGGTCATCACTTTGAATTGTGCCCGATAGCGGACTGGTAGCCAGTGGAGGTACTTTAACAGAGATGTAATGTGATATCTGTACCTTGCCCCAGTGAGAAATCTGGCTGTTGCATTTTGGACCCCTTGAGGTTTCCTGAGACTTTTCATCAGTTGTTCCACATAGAGCGCATTACATTAGTCCAGCCGGGACATCACTTGGGCATGTGTCACCGTACAGTTCTGTGTCATGCTGACTGGACAAAGGGTTCTTAACTGGGCAGAAGATTCATCCACAGCCCTTTGCATGAGCACCTGATGTAAGAAGGCCAAAGGTCATGGCCAGTGTCTAATCCTGTTCACTCTTTAAGTGAAACTCTGATGGAGTTCTTAGGTACAGCTGCCACTGCTTTGACGGAGATTTTAAGGCACATCTTGCATTGGCATTTGGAACACTTTTACTAATTTCTACATTGATTTTAATTGCTTTGATTAGCATAGTTTTCATGGTTTAATTGTTTAATCTGTTCTTAATGTGCCTGCAGTTTATTTTTAACCTCTTTTAATTACATTTGTTAGCCATCTTGCATGCTATATTTTAATGTAGAGGGAGAGTGTAAATGTAATAATGAATAAAAATATTAATATGTGTAATAGTTTTTTCTATTGGCAACCTAAAACGAAGATTGAAGATAAATGTGGAAATCAGTTTCCTGGATGAATATCATCAGAAACTGTCTGGACCTTACTGATAACTAATTCATACAGCAAGAAACAAAGAGCTGCCATGATAGCAGCCAATTTTAGCAACTAAGATGGCACCTAGAGAGACAGAATAGTTAACTTAAACTCGTAGTGATCTTAACATGTTGATTGTAGCATGTACAAGACTCTCTAGGGAAATGTCAAGTACAGTAGTTAGATATATTGTGGGCTGTTGACTAGCTGCCCACAATAAAGAACTTTTTGATTTAAAAAGCAATCCAATGATAACGAAAGTTTTTGTAGTGTGTGCTTACTCTAATTACATGCTTATCATTTTTAAAAGACATCAGGGACCTATTTAAAAGCAAAGATAATAGATTTCCCCATCTCAACACACTGCTAGTTGTAGCCAAATATGTTATCCACTCCCCATGCCAGGTTTAAATGGTGCAGATCTCAAGCAGTTCTTCTCAGCGTCGTGAATTTATATGACAGTAATGGATTTTATGGAACAGTTCCCTCTCTTCTCTTTCCATTTCTTTTTAAATGAAATGGTGAGAGGGAAAGGAGGCAAGTGGGAGAGCCTGTAAGATAATTTCTCTTACACTGTGATTGGCTAATGCTCAGCTTTTGATTACATTATTCTCAATAGCTTGAAAACATGCTATTTTTGAAAAGCTGGAGGAAGATGACTATGAGGTAGTGTCATTCTGAGGGGAAAATAGTGTTTGAGTTATTTAATCTTTTAACAAAATCTTTACAAACTCCCCTACTGGTTTAGAAATAATTTCTTAATTTCCCTCCAAACTGAGAAACATGCTCTTATAAAAAAATAAACCATAAACATACTGTGTGACATAACATAGTGCAGCTGTAGAGATATTTGATATTTGTATACTGTCAGAATGCAGCAGGCCATTGTTGAGTTTATAGTCATTAATTGGAGGTAAAATAGAAATCTTATGCTTAGCCACCCAGAGTAGTGGCTTGTTTCGAGATTGGACATAGATAGATAGATAGATAGATAGATAGATAGATAGATAGATAGATAGATAGATAGATAGATAGATAGATAGAGTGGTACCTCGATTTATGAGGCTCAACTTAAGAGCAATTTGATTTAAGAGCGAAAAACTGTTGGTGTTTTAATTGCTGCCTTACAAATTTTAGATGTGGTCTGCTCTACTTACAGTTTTTTATTATTTTTTAAAATTTTAGATAGGGCTGCTCTACTTAAGAGTTGTTCGACTTAAGAGCATGCATTCGGAATGGATTAAACTCACGAATTAGACATGGGCACGACTTGGCGAAATTCTCATTTCCGCCATCTATTGGAACGGAAATAACGACAATTACTCTGCCAGAACCTCGAGGAACCGACTAAAGAAAAATTGGGTCTGATTTGCTTTGTTCCTGGCATCGCAGCGCCAGGAAAAAAGTTTAAAAAAAAAACCCCGATTCCCGGGCAAAAAAGCAGGCAAAAATATGCCTGCCTGAGTGAGGGCACCTACCAGAGGGGTGGTTTCTGGGGGGGGGGTCCCCGGCAACCTCCCTCCCCTCCTCTCCTGGGCTGCGCAAAGTGTGCATCCTGTATTTTGCCCACACCAACTCTGCTTCAGGAAAAAAGTTTTAAAAATAATAATAATTAAAAAAAACCGATTCCTGGCCAAAAAAGCAGGCGAAAATATGCCTGCCTCAGTGAGGGCACCTACCAGAAGGGTGGTTTCTGGGGGGGGCAGCCTCCCCCCCCTCCTCTCCTGGGCTGCGCATCCTCGTCGTCTCGCCAGACGCCAACTCGCCAACTCGCCATGCCATGCGGTGCGGGCGGGGGATCCAAAATGGGGCGACCGCAATATTTATTTTGAAATCGTGTGGTCCAAAAACACACCAAAGCACCACAGAAACATGCGAAAATAGCTATTTTAAAACTGCCTGAAGTTTTTCAGTAGCAGCAGTGGGTTTTTCTTGCAACAAAATGTCTCTCTCCATTTATTTTATTTTATTTTATTTTTATTTTTATTTTTTTACACAATGATGGGCTTGGGAGTGGACCATGCAAATTTTGGAGCCATTCCACCAATTGCATGGCCACTTGGCCTTTGATCTGGGATGTGCCAGTCGGGCATAAAAGCCACTGACCCTAGCCCGAACCTAACCTAACCCTAATACGCCAGTACACTGTCCTTCTTAGTGGGTCAGAGAGGCACCCAGAGGTGCACCCCAGTAACTCACCCTAACCTTACCAGTAACCCTAATCCTAGCCCTTCCTAACCTCAACCATCAAGCCAGATCTGTGTACTCGCATTTGCACTACAGCAAGTACACTTCCCTTCTTAGTGAGTCACAGCGGGCGCCCTTAGGGGTCCCCAGTGACTCACTCCAGCTCTCCAGCAGGCAGTGAGGCACCCGAAAGAGGTGCCTCTGCCTCTGTTGCAACTTAATGGTATGCATATCCAATTGGCTATGCATGCCATTTTGTAGTGGCTAGCGGGTGAGGAGAGGAGGCACCCATGAGGTGCCTCCAGGAGCCCGCTTTCCCTTCATGGCAGGCCAGAGGAGGCACCCACCCAGAGGTGCCTCCAGGAGCCCGCCCCCCCCAAAACCAGTACAGTGGAACCTTGACTTACGTCCCACTTGACTTGTGTCATATTTGACTTGCGTCCACTCAGGGTCTGTTTGACCTGCGTTGTGGGCTCCGACTTATGTCTTGGAGCCAACCCGGAATCGGGCGGCAGCCAGGAAGCCAGGCGTGCACAGAAGAAGCGGTGGCCATTGCTGCAGCTGTTCTCTGGGTGAGAGAGAGGTGGGGGGAGGGAGCGAGGGAAGGAGCAAGGTGGATGGGGTGAGGGGGCAGACAGAGTGCAAGGGGCACACACTTGCCTGCCTGCCTGGCAATGTGAGGGGAAGGAGGGAGGGGAAGGGGCGCTGAGTGCTGGATTGTGCTCCGTGTCTCAGGATTGCCATAACATCCTGATGTTAAGACAGGCAGGCTGGCTGGTGGGCTGGCCGGCCAGAAGGCGAGCCAATGGGTGGGCGCGTGCATGCATGCGGGGCACAAGGATGAGGAGAGGATGCATCCCCTGCGGAAGGGGGGAATGCGGGGCTGTCTTACCTCAGCCGCTGCTGTCCCACGCCTGGGTCAGGTTCGGCGGAGCTGCTGCTGAGGGAATCTATGGTTTGTATGTGTGTTGTGAGGTGGGGGTGGGGTGGGGGAATGCCTGCCTGGGCTGCCTCTGAGGAAAGAATGCATGCGCGCGGGCGTGCCACCTCAGGGGTTGTGGGCTTTTTTGTTCTTTCTGAAAAGGAGAATCCACCCCAACTGGAACGGGAGGTTTGGGATCAGCTTGGCAGGACTTATTTGGTGAGTAGTTGGGAGCAAGGAAGGGGCTCACTCACTTATTTTATTTTAACCCCTCTGTATGGGATGTGAGTGAGGGATGATTCCCCCTTCCTTCCTTTTAAAGCAGACAAATCAGTCCCACCAGTGGTTTCCCCCACTGTGGTTGCCAGACAGAGGCGCTCAGGATTGGCAGCGTGGGGACGGCGCGGGCGCCCTTGATGTCGGGAACGCATTGGGGTAGGGGTGCCTCCTCCCAGCAATCGTCGGGAGCACGCCCGTGAAGTTTTTTTCTTTCTTTCCGGTCATGTTCCAAAGGGGGGCAAAATGAAAAATTATTGTGTCTTCACAAAAGGCGAAGTTTATTTATTTATTGTGAATATTTTTACCCGTCTTTTCTCCTTGGAAAAGGGTCCAAGGTGGCTTCTGCTCCTGACGCAATAAAGGTTATTTTAATAAACATTTTAATAAATAACATAAGAACCTAAGAAGAGCCCTGCTGGATCAGGCCATCTAGTCCAAGTTCCTATATCTCACAAAGACCCCACCCCACCGCCAACATTGCCCCCACCGTTCCTGCCTCCACCCCCTTTAGAGTCAGAGTGTCTTTTTCATCGTCTGGAACGGATTAATCCACTATCCCATTACTTTCTATGGGAAAAGTTTGTTTGACTTCAGTCATGTTTGACTTAAGTCTAGACCTCTGGAATGGATTAATGACGTAAGTCGAGGTATTACTGTATTAACAACAGACAAAAATCCGACAAACGAAACGACAAATTTTTGAAAAATTTCGCAAAAAACAGAAACGAGCCGAAACGGGCTGGCTCCGACACACGACAACTCGAAAACGTCATTGTTCCTGGTCGTGCCCATCTCTATCGCGAATAGAGGTACCACTGTATGTCAATCAGCCATCTATTGGTCTAAATTGTGCTTAGTCCTAGGCAGCAAAGTATTATTTGCTTTGGCTCTGGCCTGACTTCATCTTCACAGGCAACATGGTTTTCTTGAGTTTCACCGTATCCCTGTATTTTGTTCTCTGCTTCTAACTTTTCGTTTACTCCTTGGTCCTTTGTCTTTGATGTAAGGTCAGGTAACACACTGGCATGGCAAATGCAGAGCCCCTTCTGTTATAATGTTATCCTTCCAGACACACACATTTTTCAGAGCTCTATGTCTGAGAGCAGACAAAGCAAAGTCAACCGTTATTATTATTCAAACATAAGATTTGCCTCAATTCACATATTACAAAATAGCCAGCTTTTATCTGTAATTGGTCAAATGAGAGACAGACATTTTTTCCTCTTAAGGGAACTTCCAATGTTGTCCTAACTGTACCATCTAGTTTGGTTCTTCAACTTTGATCTTGACTACAAGCTTTTTCTCTTGGTTTGTATTCTTTCACACATTTTCACTGCTACAGAGGGATGACCTGGTGCCATGAAGGTTGCTCTGAAGGAATTTAAACACAGCTGTAGATTTCTTGTACTGACTGTATTTTAGTAGATGCTGTGCTAAAAACACAGCCAACACCAAATCCACCATCTCCAATGTCATTCTTAACAGAAGAGAGAAATCAAGACAAGGCCATTTCTCTACCCTAATAGTAATGAATCAGGCTGGCAGGAGCATAAATTTAAATAGGCACAGTGTTCATACAGATGTCAAAACTGATGGATCGAGCTGGTAGCTGGTGTAAGTTACCCATCACTGTCCATCCAGTCATTAGCTGTGATTAATCCTTCAAGAAGTCTAGACATCTCAAGATTGTTGCATGTTTGGTTTTGTGTCCCTGAAAATGAGAATGACAAACTGGAACATGTCCTTTCCAATCTGTTAAAGCACTTTGTTTATTTCATACAACCTTTATGAATTGCTGCACTGTTGAAATACACTGATTTCTCAGAGGTTACCAACAGATGTCTCAGATTCAGCATGACTCACAAGTATCATAATGCCACATTCATCTTCATAAAAAGAGACGCTTCATATACTGTAGTGCCATATAAAAGAAACAGAATTTCATAAAAACCGAGCAAAAAACCCTGTGATCATTGATCACTGGAAGTTCTTTTGGGAGCTTGAAAAATAAAGAAGTAATTAATGTTAATACTGGATGAAGAGCTATCAGTGTTTGTAAAGAAAATGTTAAGCAAGCCCATGTATCTCATCAATAATTAAGAGAATACTCCTAGCTAGGTGGTCCATTGTCATGGTAAATGGCTCTGTTCACTTCAATACCCTAGCTTGACCCACAGAAAACTCTATGGCCACAAAGGTACTGGTGTAAGCAAGTGCAAAATCCTCAGATGCTGTGTATGTGACCAGTGGTAAAATGCTGAAGCTTTTTGCTCCTGTAGAGATGTAGCTGCTTAGAGGAGAAATGAAAGATGATTTCATTAAAATTTGGCACCTTTGTTAGTTTTTTGTTTGGAATTAAACAGAGAAGATGGCATTTTGAGAAGTCAGCTGGAATATTGATCTGATGTCTGTTAACCTTGATAGAATGAATGTTTTAAGGAATGATAGGAATGGATTATATCATTTGTAATGATAAATATATTGCTGAGTATTTGCTTGTATTGGTAATTGGGTTATAAGAAATAACATTAACATCTGCATTTTAAAAAGGGATATATGGGTTCTCTCCCTACCTTTTGTGTAATTATTCTATTTATCTCAAGTGTTTCTAGGTACTGGCAATATCTGTGATGCCTGTGGATGCGTCCACTCTGAGCTATGTAGTGATGTGGACCATAGGAGTGACTGTATACTGCTCTCTTCTTCTCTAGTCCTTGCATTTTGATTTGCAGTAGCCGGTGCTCTTCTATGTCCACAATAGTGGTTTTTCCTCTGCTTTGTTTTCCTATTCCATCTGCTACTTTTAGACTTTCTTCTGTTGCCTTGAACTCTTTGGAGGATGGGCAGGATATGAATCTTTTGAAAAGTCTAACTCTCCTCGCTCAAGGCTGAGTGAGGAACCTCTGCCAAAACGTTTTGCAACTTGGAAACCTTTTCCTCTGCTCCGTTCCCCCCCCCCCCAATTATGTTAAGTCTTAAGTTCCCTATGGTTTTTGGTACTATCACGTTGCAGTGTCACTTGTTGTAATGTAATTGTATAATAAAGTTAGAGAATGAATGTGGTTGTCAGGTGGAAGGAGGGAGCAAGCTCAGGAATCTAGTGAGGATGGCCGGTGGCAAGGTAGTAGATAGGAATAGGTCATAGATCTATAGAATACTAGAATAATTAAGCTGGACGGGGCCTACATAATTTTTCTTGAATGTCTCCAGTGTTTGGAGCCCTCACCACCACTCGAAGCTATTGGTTCCATTACAATACTGGCCTAACAGTTAGGAAGATTACTAATATTCAGTCGAAAGCTGGGTTCTCATAACTTGAGCTAATTCTTGCATGTTAGGAAGATTTTTCCTGATCTCGAACCAAAATCTGGCTTCCTGCCACTTGAACCCATTGTTACATGCCCTGTGCTCTAGGATGTTCAAGAATACACCCTGCCCCTCCTCTGTGTGATAGCCTTTCAATTATTTGACAAGTACTATCATATCTCCCCTCAGTCTTCTTTTCTGAAGACTATAGAAGCCCAGACCTTTCATGCTTTCCTTTT
This sequence comes from Phrynocephalus forsythii, assembly GCA_029282475.1. Lineage (NCBI taxonomy): Eukaryota > Metazoa > Chordata > Lepidosauria > Squamata > Agamidae > Phrynocephalus > Phrynocephalus forsythii. Next base: position 143,259,340 of record JAPFRF010000001.1, read on the forward strand.
AGACTTAGGGCTTGGTTTTCAGCCGCCCTGCTTATCCTTCTTGTCCTCCTTTGAACCTATTCCAATGTATCACCGTCCTTCTTGAAGTGTGGTGTCCATAGTTGTCACGTTTCACCCGGCACTGTCTGGGACTGGAGGTGTACTGTGCATCCAAAAATACCAAACCCAAACATCCACATGCATGCATCCTCCGCTACTGCTGCCAGCATCCAGCTAGGACCACCACTCGACCACAATCAGACTGCCTCCACCCCTGCTCCCGCACCTAATGAGCGGATGAGCCAGGGAGCACTGGAAGGGGGTATCTTGGCCAGGCGCCTCGGATGGTGCCCAGAGCACCTCTTATTTGGGAAATGAGGGGTGGGCGCAAGAAGGCAGGTGGCCGAGTATGCAGCTCCTCTAGCCGCACCAAGGCAAGCCGGGGAGGAGGAGTCAGTGTTGGGTGGGCCCGCCTTCCTGGCCATGGAGGAGCCGTGGGAGAACTGCACAGGCAAGGTGGCATCTCGGCGTTGGGAGCCTCGTCCTCCTTTCCACTCCACCTCCTGCCTGCTGCATCTCCTCCACACCGCCCCCACCCCCACCCCCACCCTCATTGGGGCTGGCCTCTGCCCCCGCGATGAGCAGGACAGTGGCCCGCTTAACCCTTCACTGCCCAGCCCAGGAGGGGAGGGGGGAGGGAGGGCAGCTCCGCTGGGCCTGAGAGGGAAGAAGGGAAAGTCCGCCAGGCAGAAAGGCATCTGGGTGGCGGGTGGGGGGGAGTGGGGGACCATGCAGCCCTCCCGCTTTGAACTGACCTGCTTGGGTGAAAGGGAAGCAGCGTGCAGCCAGTGCGCTGCTCGCTCATCTCAGAGTGGAGGGGGTGGGGGGAATTCGGGATATTTCCAGGAAAATCAATGACCTGGGAAAAAACATTAAAGAGAAAAAAATATGTGGTTTTCCAGGCCAAAACGGCAGAGTTGACAGCTATGGTGGTGTCCAGAACTCAATACAGTGCTGAAGATGAGGCCTAACCAGTGTTGAATAGAGAGGAGCTAGTACAGTGTTGTTGAACCAATGGCACGGGTGCCAAAGGCAGCACTCTGAGCCCTTTCTGTGGGCACCCGACATTGTCCATTCACAGCCACTTGTATTCAGGTTAAATTGGTGTATTGGCACTTTGCGAAAAATTAGTGGCTGCTGAATTGCAGATTGGGCACTCGGTCTGTAAAAGATTCACCATCACGAAACTAGTACCTTCTGGGATTTAGAGAGTATGCAACCTTAGTGCAACCTTAAATAGCATGTACCTTTTTGTAGTCATGTTGCAATGTTGACTCATATTCAGCTTTTGATCTATAACAATCCCAAGATCTTACTCACATGTTACATTGCTGAGCCAGATATCCCACATCTTGTAATTGTGTGTTTTGTTTCTTTTTCCTAGGTGCAGTACTTTGCACTTATTCCTTTTGAATTTCATTCTGTTGTTTTCAGCTCAGTGCTTCAGCCTATTAAGATCATTTTGAACCCTGTGTCTGTCTTCCAGGGTATTAGTTATTCCACCCAATTTTGTATCAAGAACTCTAATTTGACAGACTTTATATGGAGAGAAAGAGGTGAAGCTGTGCATGCACAGTAAAAAAACCCCACTAAAATTCACATATTTCCTCTTTCTCATTTAGGTCTTTATCTTCAAACTTCATTTATATCAGATAGCCCACCAAATGGACCTCTGCTACTCAAATTGTGGACTGATCTCTCTCTAAAAAATATACCATTCCATGGTTTTTTTAAATTTGTTGCAGCTGAAATTCATCTTGAAATAGAGATTTTAGGGCAATGCAAAACATTACATAAATTAACTGCTCTCTGTTAAACAAGTGCAGATTATATCACTGTTACTATTCTGACTTTCCAGTGTTATGATCTGTGCAGGACCAGAGAGCAGTGTTTTTTTTTTTTTTTAAAGATTAGACCTCCTCAGGTTAAATTTATAACCAAAGTTTCAGGAAATAGACAAGAATTGTTGGCCAGGAAACTAGAGAAAGAGTTCTTCAGATATGAGAAAGGTCCAACATAGGTATTTTATTTGCCTTGTGGTTTGTGTACCTTTATTTATTTATTTATTTATTTATTTATTTATTTATTTATTTATTTATTTATTTGATTTCTATACTGGTCATCTGACAGCGAGGTCACCCTTCTCTTAATTAGTAAGAGGAAGATGTAGGCAGAGATGTTTGTCTAGTTGGTGATCTTTAGGCAGGACAGGAATTTTGTAAACAATCTGGGAAGTGCATAGACTTTATCTTCCTTAACAAGGATATCCTGTGAACTTTTTCCTCTCTCTCTTTCTCTGACCTTGGTAGTGGTTAAATTATTCAGGTCACATAGCAAATTCTCAGACAGGCGTTCCATAGATTTGCATGGTTAATGAGAGCAGAGGGTCACCAGAATATCAGAAGTCTATTTCTGAATGGTGAGCTCAACTTTGTAGGGGGCTCATTCAAGCAGATGCATGCACAGTTAAAAGGAAAACACTCAAACAGCCACAACACTTTCCTTGGTTTCTTCACTTCTACAATGCAGAATCTGTTCTGTGTGGAATCCAAGTCTACCTACCAATAGTTCAAAAACATTAATTTTTCTTAGAGGACAAAGACCATAACATTGTGAACAGCACAGATTTTTAGAGTTGCTAAATAGCTAAAATTTTAATCTCATTCTTAATTTTATTTTCTTAGAGTTTCCCTCAATAGGCTTCTTGTTATCATTTAAGAATCATTTGTTGAATACAGTTACATGGCTCTATGAGATCAAGAATGCTGGCAAGGCAGGGTTCCCAGTCATGTGTATCTTTGTAATGGCTTCTACTTAAATGTGGTTATAACTCCTTATCCTTTCACCTGGGAAGGAAGGGTTGGATCATGAATCCCTACTTCTTTGACTCCCGGGATGTAAATGTCACAACCTGCATGATGCCTGCTGTTTTTTTTAATAACAAAACACACTTACCTCTAAGGTGAATTCTACTTATTTCATATGTCAACTTTGAATTACCTATGTGGACAAGAAGATACATAAATCTCATCCTTTAAAAATATCCTTTAAAAATATCTTGGACCATCCATGCCCGACAGGAAAGAAAGCTTAATACCTTCCATATGTGCTGTCTGAGGCGAATATTCAACATTACCTGGCACGACAAAGTTCCAAATAGCATAGTCCTGAATCGAGCTGGAATCCCTAGCATGTACACTTTATTGAAACAGCGACGCCTACGCTGGCTTGGACACGTTGTGAGAATGGATGATGGCCGGATCCCAAAAGATCTTCTATAAGGAGAACTAGTGAAGGGAAAGCAAAACCACCTGTTGTCCTGGGTGTGCTTTCAATGTGCTGTCAAGTCAATTTTGACTTATAGTGACCCTTTTCAACAGTGTCCAGGTAGAGAATACTCAGAAGTAGTTCACCATTAACTTCTTATGGAGGCATCTTGGGACTGTGCAGCCTGCCCCAAGGTCACACAGGCTGCCTCTACTCCAAGGAGGCAAAGTAGGGAATTGAATTCTCAATCCCTAGCTCCATAGCCAGATACCTAAGCCACTGAGCTATCCAGGCAGCTCACTGTTGTTTGGGGACAGGTAATTTGAGTCCAACCCCGTGGAAGGTCGTTGGAACTCTAGATCCAGAGAAGCAGGTGGGAAGTATGAGCCCTGACATGGTATGCAGTCCTTTGCGGGTGGCCTGATAAAGGTGAGTAAGGGGCGCAAGGCCCCATGGGACTCCTCCAGCTATCCTGAGTCCGGCAGTCCCCTTTTCTCCACCTGCAGCAGTGCATCCCCCGCTGGCTAGGAGCCTAGGAGGCTTGTTTTTTCCTTAGCTTGTGGGGCTGACCAGATGTTCTGGGCCAGATGTCAAGCATTTTTGTAGAACTAACTTTTGGTGATGCTCCTGGCATGCTGGCCAACCTCCGTGTCCTGGCACGCTTGCTCTGTGGGTGCAAAGCCAGTGCACAGCATCCCTCATGTCCTGGCATATTTGTTCTGTGGGTGCAGAGCAGGGCACAAAGCCGGCATAGAGTGGGTAGAGCATCTCCCCTGTCTTGGTGCACTTCTTCTGCAGAAGCAGAGCGGCAATGCCAGGACACAGAGGGTGGTTGGCATGCCAGGAGCATTGCTAGGAGACACTCAATTTAGTGATGTGTCACTTACTTAAAAAAATTAAACCAAAACTGTGCTCAGCAAACAAAATGGAAATGAGTTGAAAGAATTTAAGTCAGTATGAATGTATCTATCACGTTGTATACCATGTGACCTTATAGCAATTTTTTAAAAGTTGGGACTGGAATCAATTTGAATCAGCTGTATGTCTGAGCCCATAGTTTTGTCACGTGCCCTGGGAGTAGAGCGGGCACAGAGTCGCCATGCCAGGACACAAAGGATGGTCTAGTACTCATTTATTTATTTATTTATTTATTTATTTATTTATTTATTTATTTATTTTTACAACTTATATGCCACCCACTACCCAAAGGTCTCTGGGCGGCTTACAATCAAAGAATTAAAACAATTAAAACATCAAATATCAATAAATAATTAAAACAATAATAAAAACCTTACACTAAAATCATTACACTAAAATTGCCATCAGAGGACCCACAGTCTATATTGTATCAATTAAAAAACTTCTGGAACAGGAAGCCGAAATGTCATCAATGTTGGTGCCAGGCAGATCTCACTTGGGAGGGCATTCCACAATCTGGGGGCAGCTGCCGAGAAGGCCCTATGTCTGAAAGACATCCCTCTCACCTCCTTGACTCAAGGACCTTGAGGGATGGCTCTTTCAAGAGGGGCCCCTGGCTCGATCTTAATTGCCGGGTAGGTTCGTATGGAAGGAGGCGGTCCTTCAGGTATCTGGGTCCTAAGTCGTTTAGGGCTTTATATATCAAAACAAGCACTTTGAATTCGGCTCGGACAGCAACTGGTAACCAATGCAGGTTACGCAGAATCGGCGTGATGTGATCCCTGGCGGCCCCACCGCTTACCAGCCGTGCCGCACAATTCTGAACCAGTTGCAATCACCGAACCGTCTTCAAAGGCAGCCTCATGTAAAGCGCATTGCAGTAATCAATAACAGTAACAACTTAAATGTCAGTTCACCTTCTTGCATCTCACCAGTTCCATCCTCTTTCCGCCCACCTTGCTTGAGCCCCAAAATCACATAGGCATGTATTAAAATGACAGCAGCAATCACGCCAAGAAAAGCACATTGAATTGAATGAATTTAGAAACAAAGTATTTTAAAAAGCCCCTGCTGGCCTCTTGGTAGCCAAATAAAACTATCTCCCCCTGTATATTCCCCAGAAAGTTATAAATTGATTTAATAATGTTATAAGTGCTATAATTGGAACAGATGGTTGAAGACCCAACTAGAGGTACAAGAATCCTGAGTACTACACAGGATCTGGTGCAAAATGTTAATGTGACCGATCCAATAGGGAAGAGTGACCACAATACAATTACTTTTAACTTAATTGTAGACTGCCAATCACTGATAAAATCTAAGACAGATACCTTAAATTTTTACAAAAGAAATCTCCCAAAGATGAGGAAGCAAGTAAAAAAGAAGCTGAAATGGAAAATTGAGAGAGTCCAAACACTCCAAGATGCATGGAGGCTGTTCACAAAAACAATAACAGAGGCCCAATTGGAATGCATACCCGAAAGGAAAAAGGGCACTGCCAGGTCTAAGAGGACTCTGATGTGACTTACAGAAGCTGTTCGGGAAGTGATCAAAACCCAGAAAAGTTCAATTAGAAGATGGAAGGCTTGTACAAATGAAGACAACAGGCAGGAACATAAATTCCGGCAGAACAAATGCAAGGCAACAATCAGGAAAGCAAAGCAAGACTTGGAGGAGCGTATAGCTAAAAACACTCAAAGAAATAACAAGGAGTTCTTTAAGTACATTAGAAGAAAGAACCCAACTAGGAAGACCATTGGACCATTAGATGATAATGGAAGGCAAGGGATTCTTAAAGAGGAAACAGAGCTTGCAGAGAGACTCATTGAATTCTTTGCTTCAGTATTCACTGAAGAAGACAGAGATCACATGCCCAAAACAGAGCCTATCTTTGTAGGGAGGGAAACCGAATAATTATGCCAGACAGAAATAACCAGGGAGGAGGTTCTTGCATGCCTTGTCAAACTAAATGCTAAAAAATCACCAGGACCAGATGGCATCCATCCACAAGTTCTCAAGGAACTTAAAGATGAAAATGCTGATGTCTTACCCAAAATATATAATATTTCCCTCAAATCAGGCATTGTGTCTGATGAGTGGAAGGTAGCAAATGTAACGCTAATCTTCAAAAAAGGATCCAGAGGTGATCCAGGAAATTACCAACTGGTCAGTTTGACATGTGTCCCAGGTAAAGTGATGGAAACCATCCTAAAAAAAATAAAATTAATAGGCACATAGAAGAGAAGGCGCTTCTGAAGGAGAGCCAACATGGCTTCTGCTAGGGCAAATCATGCCTCACTATGTGTTGAAATTCTATGAGAGCATGTGGATAAGGGAGATCCAATTGACATTGTTTATTTTGGAATTTCACAAGGCTTTTGACAAGGTCCCACACCAAAGGCTCTTGAATAAACTTGCCAGTCATGGAATCAAGGGACAGGTCTTGTCCTGGATCAGCAACTGACTAAGGGACAGAAAACAGAGGGTAGCACTAAATGGACACTTCTCCAAATGATGGGAGGCAAAGAGTGGGGTCCCCCAAGGTTCAGTACCGGGACCCCTGCTTTTCAGCCTCTTCATAAATGATCTAAGGTAGCCAAATTTGTTGACCACACTAAATTATACAGGGTAGCAAAAACTGAGAGAGATTCTGAGAAGCTCCAGAGGGATCTCTTGACACTGGGGGAGTGGGCAAACCAGTGCTAAATGAGCTTCAACATTAATAAGTGCAGAGTGATGTACATTGGGGAAAAAACCCACCTTCAATTACATTTATGAACTGATGTAAACCCAGTGTGCTGCAGCAGTGAAAAAAGCAAACTCAATGCTAGGGATCATTAGGAAGGGTATAGAAAATAAGTCAGCAAGTGTCATTTTGCCTCTTTATAAATCTATGGTGAGGCCCCCTCTGGAGTACTGTGTACTGTTCTGGTCACAATACCTCAATTGTGGAATACCTCAATGGAAATGGAAAAAGTGCAGAGGAGGACAACCAGAATGATCAGGGGACTGGAACACCATCCTTACCATCTGAGGCTTCAATGGCTGGGCCTCTTCAGTCTTGAACGATGGCACCTGAAGAGGTGACATGATCAAAGTTTATAAAACCATACACAGCGTGGACAAAGCAGATAAGGAAAACTGTTTTTCCTATCACATAACACTAGCTTTTGGGTGCTAGATCTCAAACAAATAAGAGAAAGTACTTTTTCACCCAGAGGATTACTGGTCTGTGGAACTCCCTGACAGAAGAAGTGGTGATAGCTGTCAGCCTTGACAGTTCTAAGAAAGGATTGGACAAGTTCATGGAGAACAAGGGTACCAATGGCTATCATTGTGGATTCCTAAGGCCAAACTCCGGGTCAGAGAGATAGGCAGGATATCAATCAATATCATTTGCAGGTAATCTTAAGTAGTTGAAGACATCTGCTTGGGAATACCCTGAAGCAAATGGTGAGCAACTGTGTGAGACAGAATGCTGGAATGGATCGGCTGTGGCCTGTTCCAGCAAGGCTGTTCTTATGTTCTCATAACTGTGGTTCTTATGACCATTGTAACTGCAACCTATGACATGTGTGATTTTTGTCTCTGCTTTACACAAATCTCAGTTAATTTAAAGGCAACATAGGGTACATTTGTCAAGCATGCAAATTTTTAAAAGTTCAAAATTAAAAGGCTGATTTCAAGTTTTGAACTTCTGTAGAGTTTTAGTTCAGCTTTAGCATGACTTTTGTTAACAATGTGCTTATTACTACAACTGAATTAACACTAGTCCTCTTGATGGGTTCACAGGGTATTGCAAAGTAATCATTTGGAATAGAGAGGTATTTAGCTAGCTAAATCAACCTACTACAGGCAATATTTATCAACAAAGATTAAGTTGCCTTGAGGTAAAAGAGACAATATTTGTCAACTAAAATTAAGTTGGAAAAGTACTAACATTGTATCAGTTGCCAGAGTAAACGGTAAGATTTAGTGAAAATATAGTGGATTCTGATGATAATGGTTGCCTTGAGGTAAGACAGCAAAATCCTCTTCAACACCAGAGTATAATTACTTGCAGCCTATTCTAAAATAGTAAATTTCATAGCAAGGGGACCTTTAAAGTATTGGTTTCTTTTCCTGTGAACAAAATTGATATTTATAAGAAAATCCATCTCACGAATTCCCTGGTGTTCTTATCATTGTACTAAATTTTGATATGAAGGTACTGGAAAAGACTGGTTTTACAGCACATCCAATTCAATTTATAATAATTATGATGATGATGTTTCCACAAGGTGTCTAGAATATGATTGGAGCCTCAGGTTGTTCTCATCTGTGAAAAAAAGGGAACCTACAAGATGAGATTTTTTTAGTGTCGCTATTGGTTAAAATTGAAGAGATCACATTATAGATGGTTTTGTTTAGAACCATCAGAGCGACAGCTCAATATATCATGCTGTGTGAAACAGCACAGCACAGCACAAATTATACCTCTATTCACCCGAAGATTAGTACAAATGACATCCCCTCATCTTATAATGAAAATATTTTCAGAAAATTTCCTGCCCCACTTAGATAATAATTTACAGGATTAGTATCGAAGTCATCTAGCCCTAGAATGCTACCAAGAGAAGGCTGACTTTCTCTGTAATATGACAAAGATGGAAACAGTGTGTAAAAATAAGGCACAGATTGGGGAACTAACCACTGCTACCATGTTGCTTTGAAGTTTTGGAAGAGGTAGCTGTGTTAGAGTCAGTGCAAGGATTCCAGGCAAAATTAAAAAACAAACAAAAAACATATAATTTTGTTGCTGTATGTCCAAAGAACTGGACTTGTTCCACAAAAGCTTACATTAAAATATAATAGTTAGTCTTTAAGGTGCCATGTGTTCAAAAATATGTGTTCAATGATGATACAGTGGCCTGAATAGGCCTTTCATCAATCCCCAATCAAATCAGATGCACTTCACACCACTACCAGGAAGGCCAAGGCTAACAACCCATGCTTAATGGGTGTTGGGAAGGGTTAACTAGGTGGGACTTGCATGCACCCCAGGCCACTGTACATCTAATGAGCCTATGCAGGCCACTGTCCACCTAATGGGCCTATTTAGACCACAGTGGCATGAAAGCAATCTTTCTCGGACTGATGAAGCTGCTTGGATGAGCAGTGAAACGTTTCAATCTCACAAGAAAAGAAGTCCAGTTGCCATATCTCAACTTTTGGATAACCTCACCTGGCCAGCTGGTCATCATGATAAAAAAAATAAAAATAAAAAACAGTTCAAGAGGCTTGGAACATAATGAGAGACCATGGGATTGTTACAAAAAAAGAATGGGAGTCATTTATGAAGAAGATGAGTGGAGAAGAGTCATCAGAGGGAGAACAGGGAGGATCATAGGTGTTGCAGTTAATAGAACTAGAAGAAGGAAGTGAACTGGCAGGGGCAAGACCCGAGCAGCATAGAGCTGTTAAGCATTAAAGAAGAAGAAAAATAAGTGTCTGAGTGTTTTGTGGGGGTTTTTTCCTGAGGGTTTTTTTGGGAATTATATTTATACATTCAATATGAGTATTAATTATATATATATATATACAGTGGACCCTTGTATAACAAACAGCTTGTATAACATAAAATTTGTACAACATAAAAATTCTGGAGATAGGGGAAATTTGCTTAACATAATCACCTATGGGGAGAATTCCGTACAACATAAAAATGGGATCACTCCATTTTCAATGCATTCCTATGGGAATTTGTATAAAGGAAAATTTGCTTAACATAATTTCATTTGGAACGAATTAATTCCTTTATAGAAGGTACCACCCTATCATCTATCTTTCTTTCTATCTATATCTATATATCTGTATACACACACTTATACTGTATATACGTATATCTATATCTATATATATACACACACACATATATATAAGTGGAAATGTGGGATTATATTGATGGGAAAACACATGCTGACCCAGCCCGTGGGCCAGCTGGTCAGCACAAGATAAGAAAAGTAAAAAATTAAAAACCGTGCCAACCCAGCCTGCGGGCCAGCTGGTCAGCGTGAGAAAAGATAAATAAAAAATAAAAAATAAAAAAGTGCCAACCCAGACCGCAGGCCTGCTGGTCGGCACGATATAAGAAAAATAAAAAATAAAAATTATAAAAAAATGTGCCGACCCGGCCCACAGGCCAGCTGGTCGGTGCAAGAAAACAAACAAACAAACAAAAACATGCTGACCCAGCCCACAGGCCAGTTGGTCAGCATGAGATAAGAAAAATAAAAAAAATGCGCCAACCAGGCCCGCAGGCCAACTGGTTGGTGTGAGAAAAAATAAAATTGAAAAAAATAAAAAGATTAAAAAGCGCCAACCTGGCCCGCCTGCCAGCTGGATGGCATAAGAAAAAATAATTAAAAATTAAAAACATAAAAATCTTGCGGACCCGGCCCGTGGGCCAGCTGGTCAGCGTGAGAAAAGTAAAATGAAACAAAACGAAATACGAAATGAATTTTTAAAAAAAATATTTTGTAAAAACGAAATGAAACGGGGTGGAGAAACAAGAAACAAAATGAAATACCATTTTGGCATTTCGTGCCCATCCCTATTGACAACCACTGGTAATCAATTAGTGGTGCAGGCACTACTCAGGGTGACAAACAGGTCAGAATAATACTGTACATAAAAATTCCTGATAAAACATCTGATAAAAGATCTGGACTATAAAATGTTTTTTTAAATATTAAATACAATAGGGTTGTAACAAGTCAAGTACATAATTGAGGTGGGGGGAGCTCTGTCAAGCAGCAAGATTACTCTGGGGTAAGATCATTAAAGACTTGTGGGAAAGGCCAGGTCTTAACTTGTCTTCTGAAACCCAGGAGGGAATGAGCTAACTGTACCTCATGTGGGAGTAAGTTCCAAAGTGGTGCAACAATTACTGAGAAGCCCCAGTTTTGAGTGGCATATTTTTGGGGCTCTCTCAGGGTTGCTCCTGCCAACCTAGCAGTTTGAAAGCATGTAAAATGCAAGTAGATAAATAGGTACCGCCATAAAAGGTGGGAAGGTAAAAACAGTGTTTCCTTGCAGCCATGCCAGCCACATGGCCATGGATTTGCACAACACTGGCTCTTCCGGCTTGAATACGGAGATGAGCACCGCCCCTAAAGTCGGACATGACTAGCACGCATGTGCGGGGGGAACCTTTACCTTTACCTTTTACAGGGTTGCTACCTGCAACATTCCAGTGCATGAAGTATGAGTTGGGAGCGGTAAATGTTTAAGAGAGAGGCACTGAGACAGGTAGCAAGGCCCTAAACTGTTAAAGGCTTTAAAATTTAACATAAGCACTTTGAGCTTGTCCTGAAAGCATATAGGCATACTTGTTGTGTGGAGGGGGCACTCATGGTAGTAAAGGGGGGATGGAGCGGTGTGTGTGTGTGGTGCTCACAGTGGAAAGTTAGTGTTTTCTACAATTTAATCTTTTTATTAATAAAAGTCATCATCATCATCATCATCATCATCAATCATCATCATTAGTATTATTATCTTCTGAACACAGCTGCCAGGTGTTAAGCTGGAGTTGGCCTTCTCCAAAGATCGAGCTCTTTCCAAGAGCCTAGGATGACTGGAGATATCTTCGTAGAATATATGCTGTTCCTAATAATGTTGCCATTTGTAGTTGACCAATGTTGATCTTGTCAATGCCGAGAGGTTTTAGATGTTGATCCAGGTCTTTTGGGATTGCACCCAAGGCACCTATTATTATTGGTATTGTTCTTGCTTTCTTATTCCATAGCTTTTCAATTTCTATTTCTAAATCCTGATACAGTATTTGGTTATCTTTTCTAATTCTTTGCCACTCACTGTTGTTCTCCTGTTATTGCCACAGTGACGACTGAACTTTGTTTTCTTGCTTATATACTATCGTGATGAAGTATTGTGGACAAGGTGTCTGTCGCATTGGATCCTGAAATCCCAGAGAACCTTGATGACTTCATTTTTGGTCACCTTTTTGGCTGATGTTCCCACCAGTTCTTACTTGATGGTAGGTTGAAATGTTTACATATGTTCCAGTGCAGCATTGCTGCTATTATATTATGATGAGCTAAATAATCAGTCTGAGAAATTTTTGGGCAACAGCTGATGATGTGATATACAGTTTCATCCTTTTCTTTGCAAAATCGACATTTACTATCTTTCGATGATTTATCAATTTTCACCTTTATGGCATTTTTTTTAAAGCTTGATCTTGAGCTGCCATGATTAGTCCTTCAGTTATTTTCTTCAATGTTGCTTTTCCTGGGCAAGGTTGTTGAAGGGTTGGCCGCTGTCCGACTTCAGTCATACCTGGAGGTAAACCATATCCTGGACCCCTTCCAGTCTGGATTCAGGCCTCTTCGCGGGTCTGAAACCGCCCTGGTCGCTCTGCAGGATGACCTCCTCAGGGAGGCCGACAGGGGGAGTTCCTCCCTGTTGGTCCTCCTTGACCTCTCAGCTGCCTTTGATACCGTCGACCACGGTAACCTTCTGGCCCGGCTCGCGGAGGCGGGAATCGGTGGTCAGGCCCTGGCCTGGCTCCGTTCCTTCCTTGGCGGCCGGACTCAGAGGGTACAGCTAGGAGATGTCTTGTCGGCTCCTTGGACTCTCCTTTGTGGGGTGCCCCAGGGGTCGGCAATCTCTCCCGTGCTGTTCAATGTTTATATGTGGCCGCTGGGGGAGGTCATCAGGAGATATGGAGTTCACTGTCATCAGTACGCTGATGACACACAGCTCTATATCTTCTTTTCATCATCTGCTGAGGAGGCAGTTAGCTCCCTCGATCTGTGCCTGGAGGCCGTATTGGAATGGACCAGAGATAACCGGCTCAGGCTTAATCCGGAGAAGACGGAGGTTCTGTTTTTCGGGGCGCCCTCATCTCGGTACAATGGCCCCCTCCCTAGTCTGGGGGGCATTTCCCTCCAGCCTACAGACAGGGCCAGGAATCTGGGCGTGGTCCTGGACTCGGCCCTCTCCCTGGAAGCCCAGGTGATGGCAGTTTCCAGGGCCGCTTTTTTCCATCTCCGCAGGATCTCCCAGATCCGCCAGTACCTTGATGAGTCCTCCCTGAGGACAGTTGTGCAGGCACTGGTGATCTCGAGGATCGACTATTGCAATGCCCTCTACGTGGGGTTGCCCTTGGCCATGGTCCAGAGGTTGCAGCGGGTGCAAAATGCGGTGGCCAGGCTGGTGGTGGGTGCCCGTAGATACGAGCACATCACCCCAGTCCTGGTCCGCTTGCATTGGCTCCCCGTTGCCTTCCGGATCAGGTTCAAGGTCTTGGTCTTGATTTTCAAGGCCCTCCACGGCTTGGGACCAGAGTACCTGGCGGAGCGTATCTCCCAGAGGGCATCCGGATCCAGACCCACGAGATCCTCGCAGGCGCGCTCACTGAGAGTGGCCACACCCAGAGAGGCGCGGAAAACGCGTACGCGAAACCGCGCCTTCTCTGTGGTGGGGCCTTCTCTCTGGAACCACCTCCCCAGTGAGCTGCGCCTGCTGGAGTCCCTGCCTGCCTTTAAGAAAGCTCTGAAGACCTTCCTCTTTAAAGAGGCTTTTGGTGACCTTACTAGTTAGCTTTTTTTTTCTTTCCTCCCTCCTTACTTCCTCTCCCCTAGTCCATTTGCCGCCATCTTGCCCTCCGTTGCTTTACTGGTCAGAGGTTTCTTTTTTTTTCTTTTCTTTTTTTTCTTTTTACTTATTTTTATGTGTTTTTAACATTGTTAGCCGCCCAGAGTTCCCTGCCGGGAAGATGGGCGGGTTTATAAATAAATAAATAAATAAATAAATAAATAAATAAATAAATAAATAAATAAATAAATAGCCAAAGCCATGTTTGTTCTTGGTTGATCTTATCATTGGTGTCTCTTATAAACTGACCATGCAGTGCTTTACTATGCCAGTTCTCTATTTGGCTTTGCATTTGTTGACTTTTAAATTATTGCTTAGTTTCTGGACATTCCTTTATTATGCCTTCAGTAACTATTGATTTGAAGACAGGAAGGCCTGGCAAGCTCTGGTCCATGGGGTCACGAAGAGTCGGACATGAATGAATAACTGAGCAACAACAACAAAACTATTGACTTAAGCACAGCATTTTCACTATGGTGGAGATAGTGAAATATTCCTCGTTTTATTTCTTCAACAGTTTGATGGTTTTGCAAGAGGCCTCTGCCTCCTACTTTCCTTGGCAAGCAGAACCTACTGACATCACTTTGTGAATGTACTGCATGGTTTAATGTCATAGCTTTTCTTGCCTTTCAATCTAATTCTTCTGCCTGGGTCCAGTTTATAACACCTGTGTATTGCAAGACTGGAATAGCTCATGTGTTTATAGCTTGGACGGTATTCTTTCCATTTAATCTTGATTTTAGTATCTTTCTAACTCTCCTGATGTATTCTTGGCTAACTTTATTCTTTACTTGTTTATGCCTGATGTTATCTGCTTGTAGTACTCCAAGATACTTATATGATTCTTCTTCATCCAATGTTTTTATAAAATCATTAGGAATATCAATTCCTTCAGTCTTTACTATCTTTCCTCTGATTATGCTGAGGGTTGCACACTTGTCTAATCCGAATTCCATTGTAATGTCATTCTGGAAAATTCGCACTGTATTGAGTATTGAATCTATTTCTTGTTGTGATTTCCCATACAGCTTCAAATCATCCATATATAGCAAATGGTTTATTTGGCTTGATGTTTTTGATATTTGATAGCCCATGTTTGTCTTGTTCAATAGTTTTGTGAGTGGTATTAGAGCAATTACAAACAGCAGGGGTGATAATGAATCATCTTGAAATATTTCTCTCCTGATGTTGACATGACCAATTTGTTCACCATAGATGGTTAGCTTGGTATTCCACTTTTTCATCGTTGCCTTGATAAATCCTTGGATACTTCCATTAATTCCTGCTAATTCCAGACTTTTTAGTATTCAATCATTTGGCAAAGAGTCAAATGCTTTCTTATAGTCAATCCATGCAACATGCAAGTTGGTTCTGCGTCTCTTACAGTTTTCAATTACAATCTTTTCAATAAGTAGCTGATCTTTGGTGCCACGGCTATTCTTACAATTGCCCTTTTGTTCAAAAGGGTATAAATTGTTTTGTATCAAGTGACTCTGGATGGTATCAGCAATTATTCCTGTAAGAAGTTTGAACATTGTTGACAAACATGTAATTGGATGACAGTTGCTTGGTATAGGCTGTTTGTGCAGATCTTTCATAATTAAGTATGTTCTTCCTGTTGTTAACCATTGATCTATTTAACCTTGCTGGATTGTTTGGTCAATTTGTTCAGCGAGTCTTGAATGCTTACTGGTTAGATGTTTCAGCCAAAATCCATGCAATTCATCTTCTCCAAGGGCAGTCCAATTCTTAATTTTCTTAGTTCTTTCTTTTACCATTTTAGATGTAATGTTCATTCCATTTAAACTAGCAGCATCTGTGGTCAATTTGACTGTCTCTAACCAACCTGCTTGCTTATTATAATTATTGGGATTATCCCAAATAGCCCACCAGAAGCGTAGCATTTCATTTGATGATGGCTTTACTCTGCTATCTGTTGTCTGGTCTGCAGTCTTGGTAGAAATTGTCTTGTAGAACCTCTTCTAGTTACACTGAAAAAGCCTATTTTGTTGGAATTGTTTTATTTTATCTTCATATCTTTGAATCTTCTTTGAGGCTGCTATTATTTGCTATTTGACAATTTCTAGAGCTTCTTTGATATTCCTTTTGTTCAGATGGTATTTCTTGATCAAATAGACTTTGGTCTTGTTATTCAGCTTCTTTTCTTTAATTTCTTTCAGTTTACTAGCATCTGATCGTAATGTAGCAATTTTATTTTGGAGCCTTATCTTCCATTTTGGTACTGCTGGTACTCTACCTTTCTTCCTTATTCTTTCTGGCATTAAGTCTTCTGTTGCTATCACAGCAGCACTATGCATTAACTGGTTGGTTTGCTGCAAACTTTTGCTTTCAATATTCTCTGTTGCAGCATTTATGTTGGCTAGTAATTTCTTAGGCATGAATTTAATTGATGGTAATCTTAGTCTCTCTTCACAGGTCTTCATATGATTAGATATTCTTTCTTTAATATTTTC
Organism: Phrynocephalus forsythii; assembly: GCA_029282475.1. Lineage (NCBI taxonomy): Eukaryota > Metazoa > Chordata > Lepidosauria > Squamata > Agamidae > Phrynocephalus > Phrynocephalus forsythii. The sequence continues at coordinate 143,275,695 of JAPFRF010000001.1, forward strand.
TTGGTCTTCTGAAAGCTGCCTTTTATCAGGTTGTAATGAGGGCAGAGGAGAAGCTTGTGCTTGATCATTATTCGGTAAATCTACATGTGTTGATTCTCTACTACCACCACTACCTGCGGTACACTGATATTTTGGGTTTCTTGAATTTCTTGAATTTCTGCAGCTTGTATATTGCTTTGTATTTTATTTAATTGAAGTTGTGTGAAAACATTAGTTTGGGTCATGAATCGTCGCTGATCCGCTAGCCTCTGTTCTGTTAGGTCTGATTCTGGATGTAATTCCTTCCAGTTGTTGTGCATTCTTTTCAGATATCCTCGTCTATTTGGCCTTGACTTGTAATAACAGGTCATAATGTCCTTATTGATCGTTGTTGAAAATTTCTGCCTTGCTTGTATAGTGTTTTGATTATTAGGAACTTCAACCTCAGGTTGATGTTGGTTTCCTTCCAGTAGTGTTGCAGGGGCAAGCCCTGGTTGCTCAGCCGGTTGCCCTGAGCCCTGTAGCCCATTTTTCACCAGACAGCCAGGGACTTAACTATCTAATGTGGTCGTTGTTGACCTGGGTGTTGACCAATCCGGTTTGGGATTCTTATTCATCTTTCAAACAATTTTGCTCGGGAGGCACCCTTTGTCTGGTTTCTCGACAGTGGCCTGTCTATTATGGTTGAACCTGTATAGCATAGCCCACTGCTTCCTCATAGCATGCAAGCCCCCCACCACTACAAGGTCACATGCCTATTGGGGTTGTAGTAGTAGTACTACTACTACTACTACTACTACTACTACTACTACTACTACTACTAAATAAATAAATAAATAAATAAATAAATAAATAAAATTTCTATACCGTACTGTCTGGCAACATGGCCACTCTGGGCAGTTAAGGCCACCTTCACCTAGATTAATTACATGTAAAATGCCAGAAAACAGTCGTTTTAATTCAAAGCAGATTTTTAAAAACTAAGTACTCAAATTCCCCTTTTATAGGTATCTTTATTCATCCTGACAATCCTGAATTAGAAATATTACATTATGAAACTGTAGGCTGAGTTATTATTCTACATTTTAATTTATAATTTATTTTGTGCTTATTCTTATCTCGCTTTATGGAAGCAACTTCTTTGCTAATACAGTATACATCAAATACTAACTAAGCCATCAAAGACAGCTCACATGAATGTGTTCATTTGATAGGCATATGTAGTTTATCTTTCCTGCTTTGTTGTAAAACAGTGGTTCCCAAACTTGGGTCCCTATAGGTCAGAGATGGCGAACCTATGGCACGGGTGCCAAAGGTGGCACTCGGAGCCCTTTCTGTGGGCACTCAACATTGCTCCTTCATCATCATCATTGGCATCCTTCAGTCTCGAAAGACAATGGTATCATGCCTGGAGTAGAGATCCTAAGAACAACACCTAGTGTGACTAAATAGACCAATTCGGGAATGGCAGTCTCTACCGCACTGGGGACAGATGTATTCTCTTTCTTGCCTGGTCCTCGAGTTTTGTTCTTTCTGTGCCTGCCTCTTTTCCTCTGCCTGTTGGACAAATGCCTCTTCAAATTTATGTAGATCATGCTGTATCTCTTGCCTCCAGGCAGTGCGATCGGAGGTCAGGGTTTCCCATCTGTTGAGGTCCATTCCCAAGGCCTTCAGGTCCCTCTTACAGATATCCTTATACAGCAGCTCTGGTCTCCCTCTGGGGCGCTTTCCCTGCACTAGTTCTCTGTATAGAAGATCTTTTGGGATCTGGCCGTCATCCATTCTCACAACGTGTCCAAGCCAGCGTAGGCATTGCTGTTTCAATAAAGTGTACATGCTAGGGATTCCAGCTCAATTCAGGACTATGTTATTTGGAACTTTGTCGTGCCAGGTAATGTTGAATATTCACCTAAGACAGCGCATATGGAAGGTATTAAGCTTTCTTTCCTGTCGGGCATGGATGGTCCAAGACTCGCTGCAATACAAAAGTGTGCTCAATACCCAAGCTTTATAGACCTGTATCTTTGTATGTTCTGTCAGCTTCTTATTGAGCCATACTCTCTTTGTTAGTCTGGAAAACATAATAGCTGCTTTACCTATACGTTTATTCAGCTCAGACTCTAGTGAGAGTGTATCTGAGATAGTTGTGCCAAGATACACAAAGTCATGGACAACTTCCAGTCCTTTTGCAGAAATTGTAATGCGAGGAGGAGAGTCCACATTCTGGCCCATTATTTGTGTTTTTTTCAGGCTGATTTCTAGCCCAAAATCTTTGCAAGCTTTACTAAAATGATCCATGCATTGTTGGAGATCTTCGGCAGAGTGAGCAGTAATGGCGACATCATCAGCGAAGAGGAGATCCCGCAAACACTTCACCTGTACCTTAGACTTTTGCTCTCAATCAGATTGAAGAGTTTTCCATCTGATCTGGTCCGGAGATAGATACCCTCTGTTGAGGTTCCAAAAGCATATTTCAGCATGATAGCAAAGAAGATCTTGCCCTTCATATCCTCATGAAAAGACCTAATGATGTTAAGGAGCTTGGGTGGGCATCCAACCCGGAGGAGTATTTTAAAAGAGTCCTAGAGTCCCTACTAAAAATTTTATCAAATGCCTTCATAAGATCTATGAAGGCTACAAAAAGTGTCTGTCCTTGTTCCCTGCATTTCTCCTGCAACTGCCTGAGGGGAAATACCATATCAGTAGTGGACCTGTTGGTTCGAAGGCCACACTGTGATTCTGGGTAGACTCTCTCTGCAAGTATCTGGAGCCTCTTCAGTATAACACGTTCAAACAGCTTCCCGACAACACTAAGAAGAAAGATACCGCAATAGTTGTTATAGTCGCTCCTGTCACCTTTGTTCTTATAAAGCGTAACAATATTAGCATCCTTCATATCCTCTGGTACTCCCCCTTCTCTCCAGCAAAGGCAGAGGATTTCGTACAGTTCAGTGGCAATGATCTCTTTGCAGCACTTCAGAACTTCAGCAGGGATGTTATCTTTCCCAGGTGCCTTGCCAGAGGCAAGTGAATCCAGAGCCACATTTAGTTCTTTTAGTGTTGGTTCATTGTCAAGCTCCTCCAAGACAGACAAGCACTCAATATTATTTAAGACTTCTTTGGTTATTGTGTTTTCTCTGGAATATAGTTCAGAGTAGTGCTGCACCCAGTGTGCCATCTGCTGCTCACAATCCTGGATGATCTCACCTGAAACAGTCTTTAAGGGTGCAGTATTCTTATATATTGGCCCTAAGGCCTGTTTAATCCCATCATACATCCCCTTGATGTTACCTGTATCAGCTGCCATCTGAATCCAAGAACACAGTTGCAGCCAGTAATTGTTAGCACATTTCCTGGCAGTCTGCTGGACTTTATTACGAACAGCTCGCAGGGCCTGTAGGTTGCGCTCACTGGGACAAGCTTTATATGCAGTCGGGCTCTCCTCTTTTCCTCAATAGCTGGCATCAGCTCTTCTGAGTGGGCTTCAAACCAATCTGCTGTCTTTCGAATCTCCCTGCCGAATACTGATAAAGCAGTGTTATAAACAACATTCTTAAAATGTTCCCAACGTTTAGATGCATTATCTTCAGCAGGGCCAGGAAAAGCTTCCTTGAGTACATGGGAGAATTCCTCCACTTTTCCTTGGTTATAGGTCTTACTGGTATCTATTTTTGATCTTCTTTCCTTCTTCAGGTGGTGCAATCTCTTTGTTTTCAGTTTTACTTTTCTATACACCAGGGAATGGTCTGTGTCACAGTCGGCACTCTGATAACTGTGTGTGATTGTAACGCTAGAGATGCTGGAGCGCCTGACAAGAATCAGGTCGAGCTGATGCCAATGCTTCGATCTTGGATGTCTCCAAGAGACTTTGTGCTGCGGCTTTGTGTTAAAGAATGTGTTGCTGACACAGAGACCATAATAGCAGCAAAACTCTAGCAGGCATTGGCCATTTTCATTCATCTTTCCAATGCCGAACTGACCTAGGAAGGTGGGCCAGGAGTTATAATCAGCTCCAACCCTGGCATTAAAGTCACCGAGGATAGCTATTGGTCTTTTCTCAGGGATTTTCTTGATAGTGGCAGCAAGATCATCATAGAATTTGTCTTTAAGTTCTGCTGGAGATGATAATGTTGGTGCGTATGCACTGATAAGCATAACCAACCCTGCTGTAGAGTGTAGTTGCATGGACAGGATTCTCTCACTTCCTACAGCAGGTGGGATAACGAGACCTAGTAAAGTATTTCTAACAGCAAAGCCAACCCCACATTCCCTGGTCTCCTTTGATGGTTTTCCCTGCCAGAAGAACGTAAAGTTCCTTGCCTTAACAGATCCAGAGTCAGGTAGCCTTGTCTCTTGGAGAGCAACAATGTCCATCCGCAGTCTGCAAAGTTCCCTGTCGATGACAGCTGTCTTTCGTATAGTGTCCATTTCTTGGAGATAGTCTGAACAGCCAGGATTCATTGTCCTAACATTCCATGTGCCCAACTTTAGGCTTGAGATTTTTTTTAATGTTTATTGCATGGTGCGGAGTCAATGATTCGTTTGCTGGTTTCCATCCTGATCCGCCTACACCCAGGTAGCTGCCACTTCCTGTGTTTCCCCCCCACTATTTGCTGCAAATGGTCCTCTCCAGGGCACAAGGCCTGGGTAATTCAATATGGAGATTAGGCTGTTACCCAGGCAGCGAACCCCCCCCTCTACCTAGCTGGAGTGCTCCAATGGAACGGCAAAGCCGATACGATTAGTTCCAGCTGCGTCGCAGGAGTTGCCAGAACATGATTGTATACAGTCATGAACTGTCTCTCGGACTCCGGTTCTGGTTTTTTCCTCGAGGTTGACTCCTGAAGCCTTTTCCAATGATGGATATAGCCAGAAGGCAGTGGAGGTTTGAAAGAGTTTCCTTCTCCTAAGGGTGGTTCTTCCGCTTTTTCTGCCGTTGGGGCAATGAGAGCCCTCATCTGCCTTCAAAACCGTTGACCGTCCTTTCCTGTAACCCCAGATGGGGGCCCTTACGAGGTACTACTAGCCGGGCCAGCTGGACCAAGGTTTTTTAAGGAGGTATTACTCCTCCAGTTCTCTTCTTGCTCCTTGTAATCCTGCCCCAGGTTGCCCATTCCCCTAAGAGCAAGCAGAGAGAGAACGAGGGCGGAAGGAGTCCTCCTGGAGGAGCCGCTCCTTCATAGCTACCTTTATACAGGCTTAATTACTGTATTGGCACTTTGCAAAAAAATTAGTGGGTTTTGAATTGCAGTTTGGGCACTCGGTCTCTAAAAGGTTCGCCATGACTTGGATTGCAACTTCCAGAAATCCTATTCAGCATAATGAATGGTGAAGGCTACTGGGAGTTTTAGTCCAATAACACTGGGAGTCCCAAGGCTGGGAATTACTGTTCTAGAGCTTATGCTCTCCAATGGTTTGTTTATTTGTTTGTTTCTTCTCATCAATGCTCTTGACATGAACAGGGGAGCAATCCAGATTTTATATATTACAGTTCTAGTCCTTCTTCACCTTAAGAGCAGGTGATAGCAGTTTTACACAGAATATACAGAGGTGCCCTATTTACTCTTTGTATAATTCTAACACTAAATACTATTTTGTAATTGCTGGCAATCCAGCCTCCTTGTATTTTTTTCTGGTTTTGAATATGGATTACTTAACATGAAACTATTCAGAGAAGTACATACAGCAAAACAATAATTATTTAGAGGTGTACAAGACACAGACACATAACCACATTCACATAATATATTTGTTTACTAGTTTGATTATTTCAAGGCAGTGTCAAAGAATTCAGTACATGGGCAAGACTGTACAGCAATTGTTTCAGACTAATTTGAACCTAAGCAGTTCCCCTAACCCCCTCCACATTGTTTCAGTGCCTATGAAATCACAAGGATTATCTGGTTTACATGCAAGTACAATGGCTTGAAGCACATGCAGTTTGCTTTGACATGAATGGGATCCACTGATGCCCGTATCTGCACACAACGTGCAATCTGTGTTTCTGTTTAATGAGCTTTGGCAGCTTTTGCTGTTTGCAATGACTCAAAGAATGATGCTTGATACATTTAACTCTTTTTTCATTATTGTCATTAAAAGGAAAATCTGAAAATCTATAAGACCTGTCTGGAAACTTTCAATCACTTCCTTTGTTTGTCTTCAAATGATTCAGTACTTCCTTCCATATGCATATCTCAAACTGGCATCCTGTCTGATTTATATTTTGTATGAGTCCATCAGATATTAAATTCAAAAGTAAGTAATACATTGGTAGGAGAAAGAAAGAATATTTGTAACTGCAAAAGTTGGACCCCTTACACTATAATTTGTTTAGTTGTTTAACTCTTAAGTGGAAGATGGGAATCACAAATTCATTGTGCTGTAGCTAGATCTCACCATGAAGAGGAGAACAGCAATAGAAAGTACAGGTTTGTTTTAAAGTATTTAATTTCATGAAGATAATATATTGAATTTGATAGAATTCTATGGTAGATAATATATTGCATTCTAATATATTGAATTATTTGGGATAATTATGTTGATTCATGGCTGGGAAAATTTCCATGTATAAAAGCTCGAGCAACTAAGGAGCTCTGGATTTCTTTCAATTCTTTGGTCTGCCACCTTTCATTTCTATTCTGGTATGCAATGAAAACATTCTTTTGCTGAAGCCATGTAATGAAAAATCCTCAGTGCTTGGTCATCAGTGCCAGGATAGAATCAAAGGAATAATAACAATTAAAAAACATGTATTAGAGAATATATATACTGCATACTTTCACTAATATGTAACCACCACTCACATATCTGGAATTATACAGAATTGATAGGAGGTTTTCAGGAAAAGTCTGTGTTTTCTGGGAATGCTTCCTTACACACAACAGTACATTCTCGAGTTCTCTGTTGCTGCAAATGCACTACAGTGTTTGGTCAGAACCATTTGTGAGGCACTTCAGAGACAGTAAAACTTCAATTCCTTGAAATAGGGAAAGGCAATACTGATTTAGATGATGGTGGTGGTCAATACTTACATATGGTAACTCTTTTAAGAGTATTCCAGGTAGAGAATACTCAGTGTTTTACTACTGTGTTTTACTATTCTCTTCTTCTGAAGGAATCCTGGGATTGTGTAGCTTGTCCAAGGCCACTCACCCTGGCTCTACTTACAGAAGGTGCAATGGGGCATTGAACTACCAGCCATACCTAAACCAGTGAGGTCACCAGCCATCACTTATAAAACAAGCACACAATCACTTAGTTACAGTGGAACCTTGACTTACATACTGCTTGACTTGCATCATATTTGACTTGCAGCAAGAAGGGGCCTGTTTGACTTGAGTCGCAGGCTTTGACTTACATCTCGGAGCCCCGGCGCAAGGCACCGGAATTGGGCGGCAGCCACAACCCAGCATCGCAGCTGCCGCCTCCAAACTGCTCCTGCCTTCTTCCCCTCCTTTGGCAGTGGCGGCTTCAGCGAGGCCAGCTCAGAGCACCTGGAGCTGGTCCTCGGCCTCACTGAAGCCGCCGCTGCTGCTGGAGGAGAAGAAGGGCTGGGAGCTCGGGGCTGGCCTCGCTGGTTTGACAGTCGGCTCAGTCTTGTAAAAAATCTGGCTGCAGAAGTCTGGTCCACAATGGAAGCATTTTAGTTGGGGAGCTGTAAAGTGGTGGGACTCTAATGGTAAGCATAGAGTTGTTCAGAACTTGGAACGTCAGGTTAAAAATAAGTAAAACTTAAATGCTAGACATTGTTGCTATGAACATTAAAAAGTGGAGGCATATAACTAGTGGACTATAATTCCACTGCCTCCTCCTCTCTTTGAAGAGACATTTCATTTACATCCCCAGAAGGAATCTCCTATCCCAGTCAAATTTGTGTTAAATTGCTGTTTTCGGGGGTCTTTTTCATCATCTGGAATGGATTAATCCCATTACTTTCTATGGGAAAAGTTTGTTTGACTTAAGTCATGTTTGACTTAAGTCTAGACCACTGGAATGGATTAATGACATAAGTCAAGGTTCCACTGTATTTAATTTATCATTGTTGAATTGACATCAGACTTTGCAAGCTAATTTTGAGCATGCTGAGCCTTCCTCGCCTTCCTCATAGACTTGGCGTTTTAAGTTAGAGTGGATAATGGACAGAATCTACTGCAGAGGAACTCTTCTAGCATGAGAGGATATTATGGTAGATTACATCATGGGAGGGAGAAATGTGTAAATGGGATGAGCAAAGAGTCCTTGTGTCCTGTGGCTTTCAGATTTCATTTATTTTATCTACAGTTCCTGTAGCATCTTCCCTTAGTCATGTACTGATGATATTTTATCTTATTTGGCTTTGCCACTACTCCACCTACTCCACCTCCAGTCTTGCCCTTTTCCATCACTGTGTGTTTCATAACTACTTCACTTGTATTTAATTTATTTTAGCCTTTATTAAACATTTACTATAGAATATCGTAAGCCTTTCTTCTTGTGCATGCATGAGCTTTTCCCCTTTGGTGGTTATAATTTTCTCCATGTGTGGCATTATTAAAGTACTGTATATGTTTAATATACAGAAGTTCTTCAGTGCTTGTCAATTTTCAAAGCAAGACACATTACATATACACATGACCTTCCGCTGAGGCATATGTCAGTATCTTACTGAAGATAGTTGATTTGTGGACTGCTAGGACAAGAGCAAGGCAGATATGGTTTATCTGAAGGACTGGCTTAATGCAGTGGAACACAGTAACTTAAGATGTGCTCCCTTTAATGGGCTATGCCTGCATTGCAGTAAACTTGTTCAGATGCATTGCTTACGGTGCATTTGATCAGGCTATCTGCTCCTCCAGTGTGACTAATACTGTAATATTAATATATTCACATACTGTATATCTATTGCCAACAATTAGACATGGTATGTTCCAATGGACTGGAGAAGACCATATTGAGGAACTGAGAAGCCAAAGGTGAGGGAGCATACACATCCACTCTTAAGGTTCTTGCACATCTTCTCACACCCTAAGAATATGGAGTGGACCTCTGCTCGCACTTGTTTCATCCAAATTTGCTTCAGAAACTTCCTCAACATCTCAAAGCAGATTTTGGATGCGTACCACAGGGAGAAATGTGTTCTGCTAATGGTGTCTATTCTGCTGGTAGACACACAAAATATGGGTTCATCCCATAGATATATTCTAGCAGCAGTTGCAAACATAGTTATTGGAAGAAATTATTATTGAATTTTTTTCTTCCAAGTAAACATGGTTAGGATTGAGCTCTAAGACATTTATGCAAAATAAGCAAAATAGGGAACTCCCTAAGATTCAGAAACACTTGCAAAGAGATGTGTGTGTCCTACTTGTAGGAAGGGGAGGATGGAGGAAGGGCAGGAAAGCAAGCAGTCTTTTCTGCCAGGTTGGTGATATATCTTGTTCTTATATCATTTCCCTTTAATGACAGAATGGGTGCCACTGGTGGCAACTGAGGAGGCACACACCCACAGTCTATCAGCCCTGACAAACCTTCCTATTCAGGATCATGGTTTTTCAAGTGTTGAGTCACAGCGTGTTATTTAACCCATGCTTCTCCTAGAGAGCAGTGTTGGCGAACCTATGGCACGGGTGCCAAAGGTGGCACTCGGAGCCCTTTCTGTGGTCACCCAACACCGTCCCTTCACAGGCACCTGTATTCAGGTTAAATGTCTGTATTGCCACTTTGCGAAAAAGTAGTAGGTTTTGAATCACAAGTTGGGCACTCGGTCTCTAAAAGGTTCACCATCACTGTCTTAGAGAGTGCACTGAACGTGATTATGACTACTGGATCACATTCACTACACTACACTATGGTGAGCCACATTGGCTTTGTTTCCCTTGACATCATTTACCACTTTAGTTTTAGTGTTGTCTATAAAGAATTTTTGGAGACTCTCCTGCAGTATAACACATATAGACTATTTTTTAAAATGAAAAGCAGTTCTTCGGCTATGTTCCAGATACACTAACAGCCAGTATAACCAGCTAGTGGCAACATCGTATAGGGAAGCCAAAGTTACTAGGAACCATGAATTTACTTCCAACTTTTTGGTTTCTGCCACCTATTCTTTTGAGGATTAATTCTAGTGTTTTTAATGCTTTTATCTTTTTATTCTTACTATATCTGCTTTAACCCCCCCCCCTCCAAGGGTGGTGACTTGGCACTAATGTAGGCCAGATATAAACTGAAAAAATAAATATATAAATAAATAAACTTAGCTTATTTTGCAGGGGAATTGTAAGGGGAAATAGGAAAATCTTCTATACCATTTTGAGATTATTTCATTTAAAAGGGGCACTTGTTCAAAGATATTTTAAATTTAAACTGCATGTTCAAAATCATGCAACCCAATCCTATGAGAATTTAAGGAGAGGTGATGCTTACACCCTGGTAAGTACTGATGGGATATTAGGTGCCTTCGTAAAGCAGCACTGAAAACAAATAAATTTGATTGAAGTCCTATGCAGTCCTATGCCCAGTGTAAGATGGATCCCTCTAATACCAACAAGACTTCAGAGCATACTGCACGGAAATGGGTAATGAGTGAGTCTGATACTAAAATTAATTGCTGTAGCTATATAGGAAAGGTTCTGCACTTGCGGTTTGGGCAGTAAAAGCAATTGATTCGTCGGTCCTTCGCTAACATCAATCACCACCCCGAATTTATGAAGGCAAATTCATAAGGGAGAATTTAATCTCTCGCAGCAGCAGCAGCAGCAGCAGCAGCAGCAGCAGCAGCAGCACTTGTATCATCTCATTCAGGCGAAAGCCGGCTTCCCGCAGTGCAGCTACAGGAGCAAGAAGAAGCTCTCGGGGGCGCTCAGTCACCCTCTCTTCCTGAGGCTCTTGCCAGCCGCTGCAGCCACGGCAAGGGCGCCGAGTCCGTGCGCATTCCCAGGCGCAGCCTTTGTAGAGGGCAACGGAAGGCGAGCGGCAATTTAGCCCCATCCGCACGAACCCTTTCGCCTTGGCGTAGGTTTTTAGCCGCCGCCGCTAGGCCGCCGCTTGGCAGTTACCATAGTAACTGCCGAAGCTTACTTCCCCGCTCCCGGCGCGGTGGAAGCAGCAGCCCAGTGTCGCGGCTTCTCGCGAGAGTTCGGCTGGCAGCAGCAGCAGCAGCAGCAGCAGCAGCAGCAGCAGCAGCAGGCGGAGCAGGGGAGGCTTGCTGGGTGAGCTCATCCCGGGCGCTGGAGGGAGAGAGAGGGGATCGCGAGCGAGCGAGCGAGCGAGCAGCCACGGCGGCCGCGGCTCCTGCAGAAGCGGCGGCGGCGGCGGCGGCGGCGGCAACTTTGTTGGGTGAGTTCGTGGGAGGGGGGCAGGCGGCGCTGGGGTGGCCTGGGCGGCTGGGAGGGCACAGTTGCGGACCCTCTTCTCTCTCCCCCCCCACTCCCACGCTCCCCGCCGAGGTTTCTCGCTGGAGTCCCCGAGGCTGGCCGAACCTGTTGAGAGGCATTCACACGTACACACGCGCCCGCCCTTTCCCACCTCTTTATGCCACGTTGGGGCGGCGGGAGGGGGGCGGGCGGCGGCGGGCGAGTGGAGGAAGAGAGCGAGAGACCGAGACAGATCGCTTCTCCCAGATTCCAGATTCCAACCCCCCCCAACACACACACACACACACACACACACACACACACACACACACACACACACACACACACACACACACACACACACACACACACACACACACACACACACACACACTCCTCCTCTCCCCAAGCAAGCCTGTGGCAGTCGCAGCAGGAAGAACCTGGAGACCTGCACGAAGCGGAGGTGGGCAAACACGCCCCCCTCTTTTCCTTTCTCCCCCCCCCCCCCCCGGCCACTTCTCCGAAAGCCTTTGCCCTTCAGTCTTCTGTGCCCGGTCGTACAGAATTGACTCCCGAGACCTTGAGTTATTGTCTGTGTGTGTGTGTGTGTGTGTGTGTGTGTGTGTGTGTGTGTGTGTGTGTGTGTGTGTGTGTTTCCTCCCCTCCCTCCCTCCCTCCCCGAGCCAGAGTCCCGTATTCCTCTGTGCTGCATGGTGGGCTGTCCCTTCTGTTCCCCAAATTTCATTAAGTGGGAGGTCCTGTTGCTTTGATTTACTGGTGCGAGGAGAGAGAAGATTCCTCCTCCTCCTCCTCCTCCTCTTCCTCTTCATCTTTCCATCGCTTTCTGCCCAAATATTTCCTACCTCCCCCAACCATGATCTTGCACCGCGAGTCGGGAGCTTTGCCTGCCACTGATCCTCAAGAAGAGCCTACTTGCTCGCCCTGCCCTCCGTTTAAACAAGGAAAAAGAAAAGAGCCGCCGCCGCCGCCACCAGCATTCACTTGGCTTCTTTTCTCACTCTTCTTTTTGTGAGTCCTTAGCTTCCCGGGTTTTTTCCCTCCCCCCCCAGTGAAAAGCGGGGGTTAGGGGCGGGGAAGGATTCGTATTTCCCCCAGACCTATTCAGAAAGATGATTATTTTTCCTGCAGGCAAAACTGGGCTGCAGTGGAAAGGAGAGGGCAGCAGTAGCAGTGGTTTTTGTGCATGCTGCTTTCTCTCTCCCCCCCCCTTCCATTTAGGAAAGGAATTTCGGAGGAGGAGGAGAGGATTGATAGAAACTGTCATTGTGGGAGACGAAAGGAGCAATTAATTTGCTGGAAATAATCCCTATCCACCCTCAACCAAACTCCAAAAGCAGGAGAGAAACAAGCGTCGCTGCATAAGAGCGACACATCTTTATCCTACAGTATTTTTAAACATAAGAGATCTCTAAACTTGACATTTTTATCTATTTCTTTGTCCACCTCAAAATCTGCAAGCAATTTCAGTGGCCCATTTCGCTCTCACGGAGTTTGTTCCTAGTTGATTTAGGCACCCTGTTAATAATTAGGCGTTCAAAGGTAATGCAGTGGGGAATCTTCCACATGTTTAGGATGTGGGGAAGGGAGTGGAGGAATGAAATGGAGTTCTGTTCCTGGAGTTCAGAGAAGTGAATAAGGCTTGACTTAAAACTGGATCTTGTGGAACAGGTAGAAAGTGGTTATTGTGTTTAAATCAAAACTATAAAATGGATTGTAAATAAGATAGAGCTGTGTTTTATTTTCTGTTTTAAATATTTTTGTTCAGTAACAGACAGGTTCTATTGCCTAGCTTTAATATTAATGTGGAGATTTCCATTAGGTAAGCACAGATTCGGTTTGTTTGGTGAAGTATATACAGTACTCCTCTGCGTTTAGAGGAGAGAAGAGGACAGTAGATGCCTTTAAAAGGAAACTCCTTGCCTAACCTTCATTTTATACAACAAATTGAAGGAACTCCAACTCCTCTTTTAAAGGATGATTTAAAAAAATACATATACTGATTCATAACATGCTATTTTAGTAAATCCATGTTGTGGCGACACTAAGCCCAGATTTTTGCAGTATTCAATGTGGTTTTAAAGTTAGCGTGCTGGATTTCATTAGATACCCAGCCTGTCTGGACTCTGGATGAATGAAGGTTGATCCTTCTTTTTTTATATCACTTGTTCCTAATGAAACTGTGACTCAGACGCTCCCTGCACTCACTGCAGTGAATGCTGTATGTGGCGTATCTCCTTTTCTGTATTTAAATTGAAAATGCATTTTGTAAAGGATTTTTGTATATTTAAACAAACAAACAGACTAATGAATGGATGGGAATATGATTGGAATTTAAGGTGAGTCATTTAAAAAAAATGCAAGCAGATCAACAGTGTGGTACCTTATTTCATTCTTGGTCCATTAATGAAAGTAGAAATCCCTGACAGCGTCCAGCAGCAGTCACTACAGGACTGTATCTGTTTTTCACATATTATTATCAATATATTGATGAAAAGAACTTAGCAGTGAGCAATTGCACTGTATTTTAAAATACTGTTGACTCAATGCAATTATGCTCAACCAGCAGATGGCTTGTTTGGTGACCATTCTGTTTGAGGAGTCTTTATTCCTGTTCATAGCAGATAATAATTGATCAACTGTTGCTCTAGATTGTTTGTTTAGTGAACATAAGAAGAGCCATGCTGGGTCAGGCCAAAGGCCCATCTAGTCCAGCTTCCTGTATCTCACGGTGGCCCCACCAGATGCATCTGGGAGCGAACGAAACTAGATATCTGTCTACTGATACCACTCACCTGCATCTGGTCCTTGAGGTACCCTGGTTTTAAGCCTGGAGATTACACATCTCCATCATGGTTTGTAACCTGTGATGAACTTCTCCAGGAATCTGTCCAATCCCCCTTTGAAAGCATCCAGGCCAGATGCCATCACCGCATCCTGTGGCAGGGAGTTCCACAGACCTACAATGCACTGGGTGAAAAAATATTTTGAGTGTATGTCCCCTAGTTCCAGTATTTTGTGAGAGGGAGAAGAGCATCCCTCTATCCACTTTACTCATGCCCTGCATTATTTTGTACATCTCAATCATATCCCTACTCAGGCGCCTTTTTTCCAGACTAAAGACCCCCAAATGTTTTAGCCTTTCCTCATAAGGAAGGTACCCCAGCCCGGTAATCATTTTATTCACTCTCTTCTGCACCTTTTCCAATTCCACTATGTCTTTCTTGAGATGTGGTTACCAGAATTGTACAAAATACTCCAGGTGCAGCCTTACTATTGTTTTGTATAATGGCATTATAATGTTGGCTATTTTATTTTCAATCCCCTTTTTGATAATCCCTAGCATGGAATTGGCCTTCTTCACCGCTGCCATACATTGTGTAGACACCTTCATTGAGCTGTCCAACACACCAAGATCTCTTTCCTGATCCATCACGGATAGCTCAGAACCCATGAGTTGATAGATAAAGTTATGATTTTTTGCCCAAATATGCATTATTTTACATTTGGCTACATTAAAATGCATTTGCCATTTTGCAACCCATTGCCCGGTTTGGAGAGATCCTTCTGGAGCTCTTCACAATCTTTTCTGTTTTTTACCACCCGGAAAAGTTTTGTGTCATCTGCAAACTTGGCCACCTCACTGCTTATCCCTGTCTCCAGGTCATTTATGAACAGATTGAAAAGCACTGGTCCCAGGACAGCTTGCTGGGGCATACAGGATACACAGATACATAGATGTTGGTTTTTCATTGTACCTAGAGCACCCTTTTGTGCATTTTGTTGGGAATGGACGAAAGCAGAAAACTTTCATAGTTTGTGATTATTGGACTGTCAGATCCATGTGTTGTCATTAAATTCCTGTGTTGTCATTTCATTAAATGGTGGAATTCAAGCAACCTTGCAAGTTGGTTAATCAAAAGTGTGAGGAGGCTGTGCTCAAAAGATGTTCCTCCTTTAGGAGGAGCATCTTTTGAGCGGAATTCCACAGAGAATGTTCTCACCAGCAGAAAGGGAGGAAGGTTTTTTGCCCATCTCCTTCCTTCTGAAGACCCTAATGCCACTTTTTCCCGCAGGTCTGTTTTGAGTTAGACAGGGAGTTATAAAGGGAGAGTCTAATAAGTAAAAAATCATCTTCTCTCTACTAATAGGATTGCTCCAGGAGCCTGGAAGCCTTCCATGTAGGAAATAAAAAGTACCTGAACTTCTAGCTGAACTTGCTCTTGTCTCAGTTGTCTGTGCCAACCTTTTCCAAATTATTGTCAAAACGATGAAATTGTGTGTGGTATGTTCTGTAGCCCCTGCTGTATGCACATTCATATCTGACATAGAATCCTTTCTTGTGATTGTGGGGAATTATATTGTAGCTCAACACCGTCTGGAATGCACCAAGCTGGGGAAGGCTGTTCTGTGACAATATTGGGCCATCCTTCACATGTGGGGAAGAGCAGGATTAATGGGTTTGTCTGTAGCAAGTGTTGATAATTTATTGGCCTTAGTTTGAAGTCCATGATAAGAACATAAGAACATAAGAAGAGCCATGCTGGATCAGGCCAACGGCCCATCTAGTCCAGCTTCCTGTATCTCACAGTGGCCCCACCAGATGCCTCTGGGAGCGCACGAGACTAGATATCTGTCTCCTGATAGCACTCCCCTGCATCTGGCCCTTGAAGTACCCCGGTTTTAAGCCTGGAGATTATACATCTCCATCATGGTTTGTACCCTGTGATGGACTTTTCCTCCAGGAATCCGTCCAATCCCCTTTTGAAGGCATCCAGGCCAGATGCCATCACCACATCCTGTGGCAGGGAGTTCCACAGACTAACAATGCGCTGGGTGAAAAAATATTTTCTTTTGTCTGTTCTTATAATTATAATTAAATGACATGCTATAGTCTTTGTTTTCAATGTTTTAAGTCTTAAAATCTTTAAGCTAAAAAGTATGTTAAAACTATGGGATTGTGAATGTTTAAATTTTAAATTATTTCAAATCTTTGGTTAAAATCTTAAAACCAAAAAACGTTTTCAAATGTTTAATGCATTACATTTCCCCCAAGAATATACCTTTATTTTTCTATTGCATATAGGATTGATTAATATTTTTATTGTGATATACAGTATTTAATCTTACTAAATGACTTTCCTTTCTCTCCTTTGCTTAGAACTTCAGCATCTTCCGCTAGTGGGTTTCACTTCTTATATTGTCTGTGGAAAAAGCAGCTTGAAAAAATAGAAGCTAGCAATTGATTTAGACTCTACATGAGTTGAAACACAGAGGGGGCCAAGCCCTCCCCCACTTGAATTTCTTTTGTATTCACATATCCATTTATAGTACTATAGTATTTCTGTTCCATGAAAGAAAGAGGCACAGTCTTCTCCATATCAATAGTTTGGGCTTTGCACCAAGGGGGTTGCTACTTAATATTCACTCTTCACTGGATATGCAGGATACCCCACTGGGATGTAGAAATCGCTCTAGTGTTGTTTTTTTAATGTAAATCCTGGTGATTGACTGTCTTTTTAAAAAGCACCACCTCTAAAAGGATTCTTGTGAAAATGGAGAGGTTACCTTTTGAAATGTAGAAGTACAGTCAACAGGTGAATACTGCCAGGGTTTAAATTACAATATAAAGTTGCAATCTTATACCTGTTCTGTGCCAAAACAGCACACAGAAGGATGTCCCTGATAATATCTGTAATTCTGAGTTGTAGAGGCCATGTTTTAGAGGCTTCCTTTGGATGTCACTGGGAGAAACACTGCCAGTAGTATCTTTTCTGCCCACAGAGTTTTCCATGGGGAGAACGGAAGTCTTAAGGTACACAGTTTCTCTTGCTTTGCACTGATGGAGAGCAGACTCTCCAGTGTCCTAACTTGTTCCTCCCAGTGGGTTTGGCCTGCTCTGCTGGTTTTATTTTTACTTTTTAAAGAAACTTGCCGTGCAAGTTCTTAAAGAAATTTGTGTCAATAAAGGACTATCCACTGCTGTGCATAGGGAAAATGTGTTCTTTTTAATCTTAGAAAGTTTTTATATGATCATATATTGATAAATGTATTACTGATGATTTATGGTTTCATTCCTCTTTCTCATTTGAGAAACTGAGTTCCCTTTTTGTTGAAAGCAGTATCTCTTTAAATTTGACTTCATGCAAATGATAGTTTCAAATAAGCTGTACTGGTTTGGGTGTAACTTTGTCATCTTAATAGCCAAGCTGAATCTGGAGAAGGTGAGGCCTGCTAGACGGCCCTTTTGTAACTTTTGAGGGACAGTATGGCTAATGTTTCATGTGGGTCCTCCCATCCTCTGCATTGTGAAATTGACTTCCCCTACTACTGTTGTGCTCCAGAGGTCTTTGTAGCAAAAGGTTTATGATGGGGAAGCTTGCAGCTAGCTTGTGTAACCCTGCAGCTTCTCAGAGATTTGGGAAGTCAGATCTCGTATATTGCATGTGAAACAACATGTACTTATGCATCATTACAGTATAGGTTTAATTGGAACAAAAACTTGGAATACTTAAAAATTTGGGGGATGGAGGAGGCAGGGGGATTGTAAGGTCTGAGGCGTTCATGGCTGTTTTCAGTGTCCTTTGGATGAACTGAATAAAAAGTTAGCACAATGCTTGTCTGTTATTGGCATTCATATTTTTAAAGCTCTTCAGCTGGAAGGGCTTCCAGAGTAGCTTTCAGGTTAACGGGCTAAAATGTGTCTATCCTTAGTATCACAGTCTGAAAAAGTATGACACAAACTGAAAAGGTTGGAAGGAGAGAAAATTAAGAGAAGAAAACTCAGGCACTGGTTTTGAATGCCATAATAATCTTATGATGACTGGTTGTAATGTTGTTATTAGGGTAGAAATAGTTTGTTAACTAGGGTAGAAATAGTTTGAGGGCAGTTGGGGACAGATTATTCTTGTTACAGTACTTTTCATTTTAACAGAGATGTCATTATTAAATTGTGAGAAAAAGGCAGAGATAATCTTTCTTGTAAATTAATCCAATCTTTATAATAATTTATCTGTAAAAAGAGGATTCCCCCTTTTCATTATGCCATTGTAAAAGTTAAAAGAGAAGCAGGCACTAGGAGAATCGCTGTGTTTTAGCATAGCATTTGCCATAGAGCCACATTAGTCAATCCCTCAAGTCTAGGCCTTTCTGTCTGAAGAAGGAAAGTAAGATGAAGAAATGTTCCTGACACATGGGGACAGTTTGAATTGACATAGCCTTCAGCTGGTACCCTTGGGATTTGTTCTTCTGTTGTGAATTTGGGTTTATGCTTTGTTCTTAAACATCTGTTTTAAAAAACCAAGAAATTCAGTTCTTTAAAAGAAAACTCTGGTCTATAAATGTGAAGTATTGCTTCTATGTCCATCATTCAAAATGCCACAAAGTGATTTTACTTTGCCTTGCTGTATTGTGTCTGTGTTGCTTGCAGAAAAAAAAGGATGTCATTTGTATAGCAAAAGCCGGCCTGAAGGTTGAGGACACCAAGGGCAGTAGTCTAGATGCTAAACAGGATCCCATCTTGTGCTCATTACCATTCATCCAACTCATTGAGATACAAATTAATGTAATCACTGACACAAATTAATGTAATCACTGTTTTGTATTAAGGAGCTTTGCCAACTTCAGCTGTGCTCTCAAATTACAAGGAACAGGTCACCCACAGGACATATAATCTTGGGAGACAGCAGATTATCCTCCAAAAACATAATATTTAGGATCCTTGAAAAGTTGTGTGAAGTATTTTAGTTATAAGATACTCTGCTTTAGAGCAAGGATGGGTCATATTAGTGGTTTTCAGACTTTAATTGTCCAGATGTTTTGGACATAATGTCCACAATCCCTGATCATTGCCGAGGTGGCGGAGGCAGGCTTCTGTTATTTGAAGTTTAAGACACTGGTAGGGCCGCTGAATTAGAGAATCAACAGTACTTACTTATTAGCTATTTAATTTTTATACTGTCTTTCTTTTATCATGGGGACCTAGGGTGCCATATAAAAATGCTTAAAATCCACAATTAAAAGCATACCAGTTAAAATTCAAGGCTATACACACAAATATTTCTTCCTGCTCTTTTCTTTATTTTAACTTGCTGAACATACCTTAGTTAGCAGGTGTGGAGTGAGTGGAAAACCATGAGTTGTTTTAGGTTACTTACGTAAGACAGATATTAAGCAGAATAAAGGCAATGTTTCAGCAAGGTTGTTACCCTTAAGCAGTTCCTGCTGAGGTAATAAGGGTATAGGAAACTTCATGAAAATACCATTTTAATCCTTTATTTTTATCCTCCTCATGTTGTGAAATTTTGCACGTAGTGTACTTTATTATATTTTCAATCTTTGAGTAACAAAAATATCCAGTGCCTTAGCTGTTGTGTTACTTCTAAGATGCTTTTAGTTATTTTAATATATGCAAACTTGGCAATGTAAAGAATAATTGAAGTTTGGAGAAAAGCCCTTTGAACAGGAAATTGAAGAGAGTGAACTTGGAGAGAGTGAGAAGAACAAATATTTACACAAAGTTTGTTTAGACAGTATTTCATTTACAACTTTCCTGAAGTCATTGAAAACAGGTATTTGAACATAGACACATTGGCTGCCTTACTTGGCATGCTGGAGTAGTGTGGTTACTGGGCTGTGTTTAACAGCTTTTATTTTTTATGTAGCCTGTTTGAACTTGCCTTCTGGTTTCATGACTGCCATTTTGAAATGCAAAACTGGACACAATAAAAATAGAATACAGAGAATATGAAGTTAGGAATATTCTCATATCTGTCAGCAGCTGTGGGGAGTCAGTTTCACGACCTACTTTGGATGCCTGAAATTGTGGATATGAGGGAATCCTATATACAGCATACAAGGGGCCGGGACAAACGCCACAAGGAGGTGCCCTTGTATGTTGTGTATTGTGCTGCTGGAGAGAAGTGAAACCACAGATACAAATCTGGCAATTATGGGGGTTCTTAGTCTGCTGAGTGTGGTGGCTCAGTGGACTAAGGCTCCAAAACCTGTTGGCTGCAAAGTCGGCAGCTTGGCAGTTTGAATCCCAGGTGCCACACAGTGGAGCGAGCTCCCGCTGATAAGCCCAGCTCCTGCCAACTTGCAGTTCGAAAGCATGTAAATGCAAGTAGATAAATAGGTACTACTGTAAAAAGCAGGAAGGTAAAACACTGTTTCCTTGCAGCCATGCTGGCCACGTGGCCATGGACTTGCACAACACTGACTCTTTGGCTTGAATATGGGGAATCCAGGCTGCAAAATAGGAATGTTGCAAATGAGGTGATTGAGGCTGGGGAATCCAGGCTGCAATAGGGGAGGGTTGCAAATGAGGTGATTGGAACTGGGGAATCCAGGATACAAATGAGGAGGGCAGAGGCTCCATGGAGGAGACCTCTTTGCAAAGGAGGTGATTTTTGACTAGGGAATCTTGGCTGCAGAAGGGGAGGGGTGGGGAGAAGCTCCCTGGAGGAAGCCTCTTTGGCAACGAGGTGATTGGAACTGCAGAATCCCAGCTGCAGCAGGGGACGGGAGAGGCTCGTGCAGATAACTTCTCTTGAAATGAAAATCTGTGATATATTTTTTATTATTTATAATAAATCATTATATATGTAGCGGGGACTACTGTATTCACTCTATAAGACACACAGACATTTCCCCTTACTTTAGAGTGAAAAATGCTCCATCAAGAAATGCTAGCAAAATAGTGATGTTCAAAAAGGTAATTTTTTACCTGTGGGACAACACTCCCCACTTATTGGTCAGTTGTAGTTCATTGATACTAAGATGGCACAAATGAAAATTAAGAGAGGGCTTTCAAAATGTTAAGAAAACCACCTGCTTTTTGCCCCAGCACATATTTACATTCCAGAATCTTTACAAAGGTGGAGTGGATAAGAATATATTTTTTAGAATTTGCCTTTGAAAGATGGCACACTGCTGTAATATGTTGTATTTTCACTCTAATAATACTGTTTCCAGGTAGTAAACCCTTGCAGTTCTGAAGACATAGCAATTAATTGGTTGGAATTTATTGGGGTTGAAGGGCACAGATATTGTAACATTTTTCAAATTTGGGGAAGGGGGTTCAACTCTTTTTGAAATAGCAAGATGGAAAAGTTGGTAAAGCAAAATTATCTGTTTGTCAATTTATCCAAAGAATGAGCTATTTAGGGAAAATATGTCTGAGCAAATAACCAGTATCAATAACAGTATCTAGTCTAATTGGTTTAACAGTGGTCTAATTGTTAAACTCCCAATTCTTTTTTCTTTAATTTTTGCAAGAATGCACTTTTAAAGTGGTATATCATCCTTCTGCTCTTTCCATTGGGAAATATGTAGTAGTGTTGTGGCTTGAACTGATGGAAGTACTATTTTTTGGGAGTTTAGTTAGACCTTACTTAAGGGGCTTCCAATTAAAGTTTAATTTGGCCTATCAGTCTTTTTTATTTGTATTGGAGCATTGCAGAATTAAAAATTGTGGACATATATGAAATATAGGCAAAATTAAGAACAAATTAACTTGTTAAGATAATTAGACTGTTTAAATTGGCAGATACAACTATGCTTTCTGTTTTTGCTCCTATCCACTTAAAAGGTTGTTTTCTTGGCATATTATCTCATGTTTGATGGAGAAGAAAAACAGACCTTGTGATACAAAACACAGAATTACCATATTTTATAGGTGGTACTTTATTAGTACTAGAGCTTGGCTGTTTCAATATGTGGGTGTTCTGCACCTGTTCCTGCAGTTGAGGGCTATAACACTAAACAAGGTAACACACGTCTTCCCTGACTCCTCCTGAGCATCTCCTCAAGATCCCCTCTTTCTCTTCCCAATACCAGGCCTCCATCTTCTCTATTGGTTCACAGAAGGTGTTCCAAATAACATTCCCTCTGAATTTTAGCCCTGCAGGGTGGGGTCTGTCATTGTGCGTGCAACATCCCCGCTCCCCCATGGGTTGAGTCAGAACTGGAACCAAAGAACAATAGCTGTTAGTTCCTTGGAGAATAGGAGCCCTGCACAAAGGGAGGCAGAGGTGTGCACATGCACAGGCACACAACTTAGAGCAGTGTTGGCGAACCTCTGGCACAGGTGCCAAAGATGGCACAGGGAGCCTTTTCTGTGGGCACCCGGCATCACCCCTCCACACCCACCTGTATTCAGGTTATATTGCTGTATTGGCACTTTGCGAAAAGTTATTGGGTTTTGAATAGCATTTTGGGCACTCGGTCTCTTTAAAAATGCCATCACTGACTTAGAGGGAACCTTGGTCCCCACTGACACTTCCTTCACAAATATAAAGTGAAGCGAAGCAAAGTATTCTGTTTATATACTGCCCCATAATGCTTTAAGCACTACTCAGGGCGGTTTACAATTTATAGTTGAGCTGCTCTTAAATCGGGGTACCACTGTAATTAGGCAGGCTACACATTCCCCCAACTCCCCAGCAGGCTGGATACTCATTTTATTGACCTTGGAAAAATAGAAATCAGCCCTGAGCATCTACCTGGGATTGAACCCCAGGTCGTGAGCACAGTTTTAGCTGCAGTACAGGCATTTAACCACTGTGCCAGCTGGCCTTTCTCTATTTTTGATGTGGTAGTGCTGCTGAACTGCAGACTGTCAGACCTTCAGGGTACTTGTGCAATGTTGGTTATTTGGTTAATTCTCATTTAAATTGAAAAACATTATTTAAGCCAGAGATGTTAATCTTTGTTGGAAAATCAGATGATAAATGTAACTTCATTAGGCAGACTGAATGGACAGGCTTAAGAAACCTTGATGACATGTCTGTGAATAACTAAGCATTTATGGTGACTGCTATTATCCTTGTATTAATCACTTTATCCTGACTACAAAGTATGTAAAATATTGAGTTGGATAGTTGTATCAATTTTGCTTGTAAAACCTGAGGACAAGTTGGTGATGTCGTATATCATTTGTTGTAGCTGAAATGTCATTAGCATAACATTAATAAAACCAATCTGATATGAATTTGTGAGAACTGTTCTATTTTAATTCCTAAGTGTTAATGTTTTGAAAACTGAACATTTCCATCCTCCCAATTAAAATGCAGAACTTTTGGGTGTTTCTGAAACTTGTTAGACATGCAGGTATAAATTAGAGTTGATGCTTTTGGTACTTAAAATATAGTGGATTAGGCCATCAAATGTTAACTAGCTCATCATGAGTTGGGTCTGACAGTGGAGAAATGGATAATCCTACTCCATTACAATTAGCCATTAATACTTGCCAATACGTGGTTCAAGTTGTTCTCTTTTGAATTTACTAGCAGAAGTTAAAGAATTCAGAGAGCTTACAAATGTATCTTGCCTGGTTTCGTAAAACTTTTCATACAGATTTCCTTCCCAGCATAGTAATTCACTGCTTCCCAGTTTACTTTTGGGTGCTAGATCTCAAACAAATAAGAGAAAGTAAGAACATAAGAACATAAGAAGAGTCATGCTGGATCAGGTCAAAGGCCCATGGAGTCCAGCTTCCTGTATCTCACAGTGGTCCTACCAGATGCGTTTGGGAGCGCATGAGACTAGATATCTGTCTCCTGATACCACTCCCCTGCATCTGGCCCTTGAAGTACCCCAGTTTTAAGCCTGGAGATTACACATCTCCCTCATGGTTTGTAACCTGTGATGGACTTTTCCTCCAGGAATCTGTCCAATCCCCTTTTGAAGGCATCCAGGCCAGATGCCATCACCACATTCTGTGGCAGGGAGTTCCACAGACTAACAACGCGCTGGGTGAAAAAAATATTTTCTTTTGTCTGTTCTTACTCTCCCAGCCCACAATTTGAGTGTATGTCCCCTAGTTCTGGTATTTTGTAAGAGGGAGAAGAGCTTCCCTCTATCCACTTTACTCATGCCCTGCATAATTTTGTACGTCTCAGTCATATCCCCCCTGAGGCGCCTTTTTTCCAGGCCAAAGAGTCCCAAATGTTTTAACCTTTCCTCATAAGGGAGGTCCCCCAGCCCAGTATTGTAATCATTTTAGTCGCTCTCTTTTGCACCTTTTCCAGTTCTACTATGTCTTTTTTGAGATGCGGTGACCAGAATTGTACGGAGTACTCCAGGTGCATTCTTACTATCGTTTTGTACAATGGCATTATAATGTTAGCTGTTTTATTTTAAATCCCCTTTTTGATAATCCCTAGCATGGAATTGGCCTTCTTCACTGCTACCTCACGCTGGGGAGACACCTTCATAGAGCTGTCCACCAGCACACCAAGATTTCCTTCCTGATCCATCACAGATAGCTCAGAGCCCATGAGTTGATAGATAAAGTTTTGATTTTGTGGCCCAATATGCATTACTTTACATTTGGCTACATTAAATCGCATTTGCCATTTTGCAGCCCATTGCCCCAGTTTGGAGAGATCCTTCTGGAGCTCTTCACAATCTTCTCTGGTTTTTACCACCCGGAAAATTTCATGTCATCTGCAAACTTGGCCACCTCACTGCTTATCCCTGTCTCCAGGTCATTTATGAACAGATTGAAAAGCACTGGACCCAGGACAGATCCCTGGGGCACACTGCTTTTGATCTCTCTTCATTGTGAACATTGCCCATTGACACCTACTCTTTGTTTTCTGGATCTCAACCAGTTCTCAGTCCATAAGAGGACCTGCCCTCTTATCCCCTGACTGAGCAATTTTCTCAGCTGCCTTTGGTGAGGGACTGTGTCAAAAGTCTTCTGAAAGTACTTTTTTACCCAGAGGATCACTGGTCTGTGGAACTCCCTGCCAGAAGTGGTGACAGCTGTCAGCCTTGGCAGCTTTAAGAAAGGACTGAACAAGTTCATGGAGAACAAGGGTATCAATGGCTATCATTATGGATGCGTAAGGACAACCTCTGGGTTGGAGAGAGGCAGGATAAGTCTCAGTGCCATTTGCAGGGAATCATAAGCAGGTGAAGACATCTGCTTGGGAATACACTGAAGCAAATGGTGAGCCGCTGTGTGAGACAAAATGCTGGACTGGATGGGCTGTAGCAAGTTCCAGCAAGGTTGTTCTTATGTACTATGTGATCTTAGAAGGTTCTTTTTTGCAAATCTGAATATTGTTTCTTTTGGATTTAAGTATCCTCTTTAATGTTATAACAACCTTTCCAAATGTGAAACCTTTCCAAATCTTCAAACCAGCGCTAAAACAATCTTCTCATGTACAAAAATGTACCAGTTTTGGACTGTAGACTACTAGTTTAATAGTGATGTACAGTGTGAAGAAGAATGTAATATTTATACTGTGGATCACTATGTTGTTGTTTTAAAATAAATTCATGTTTATGCTTTTATGCTGGTGTAGAATTCTTAGGAGTATGTGGAAGTGTTGCTGAGCTCTTCCTGATAAAGGTTTTGTCTATGTGAGCTACCAAAACACAGAGCACATTGTGCTTTGTTCTGACGTGGAAGCAAAGCTAGGGTGGTGTTTTGTTTTGTTTTGTTTTTGTTTTGGTCTTCTTGTGTGATACAACCCATGGCTAGCATCCTGCATTCCTACACCATAGCCTGCTGACTTTTAATTGATTGGAAAATCATTTTTTCAATCAGTGCCACATAGAAAGCTTAAAAATACAGAAGCTCTAATGTTTCACATGTATTACTACCCAAGCTCCAGTCAGTCCTTTCCACTGGTTTCTCTACCTCTTTCCCAAAACTTAGATAATCTAATAAGAAAAGAAGGCTAGTAGCATGCGATGGTAGTATGGAAGACTTCAACAGTGACAGAGGCATTATTGGTTCAGTTGCTAGAGTGTGTCTCTTTGTTGCAAGGTGAAGTCTCTCAAGCCTCTTAGTTAATGCAGCTGGGAAACATTCAGAACTCAGTTTCTTGTATTCCTTGGTAGCAGAACAGTGGTACCAGTGCAACTGCTAAATGCTTTATAGCTGTCTTCTTTGAAATTTAAACTACCAGTAACTTCTCTGCATCCACAAGATTTAGTAAAGGAGAAAGGTGTATGTCAAGGAAAAGGCGTTCTGGTACTGCATGATTTCTTATGCCCTTAGCAAGAACTTAACGATTTGTTGTTGTTGTTGTTTGTTGTCGTTGTATCATTACAGTTGAGACCAACTCTTCGTGACCCCATGTCCATGGAGTTTTCTTGGCAGGAATACTAGAGTGGCTTGCCAGTTCCTATTCCAGGTGCCTACAGTACCTGGTATTCCCTGGTGGTCGCCCATCCAAGTACTAGCCAGGACTGGCCCTGCTTAGCTTCCGAAATCAGGCGAGATCAGATGTGCTTAGGGCATCTAGGCAGCTCTATTTATAAAAAAAAATTAGATTAGAGCTCTACTCATAAAAATGTTTTCTGTGCTGGGCGTGTTTATTGCTGAAACCTTTCTTCAGTTCTAGACACATCCTGCTGTTTCTTTGGAGACCCCTGTTTAAATAAGGCCTGAGCTGGAGTGGTGCAGAAGCAATTTCAATTTTGTAGCAGGGCAATATTCCCCAGCCTAATGTCCTTTAGGTGCTTTGAAGTTCAGCTGTCCTCCTTTTCAGCCAGAGTGGCTAATGATGAAGAAAGCTGGGAGTTGTAGACCAAATTGTAGACCAAATCAGTTGAAGAATACTTTTTCAGAATGTAAAATTTTGGATAAAAAAGAAGCAGAAGTAAAATTAAATATCTTGTTTTTATTCATGAAAGCTAGAATTTGCAGTATGACTTTGGAGTGCATGCCGACTTTATCTTATGAACTTTATATATGCCCTGTACTTATAATTATACAGTAAAGCCAGCAGGCCAGTGAACCTGAATTTAAATTTTCATACAGTTTCGTAGTGGCTGAAATTCTGTTACACAGTTATGCAGAAGCTTTAGCCCATGTGACTCATTGTGCAACTGATAATGTCTAGGGAGATTTCTTACAACAGTTTGCTTACCAAAGGTACAACGTTCCTGTAACTCTGCAACAGGATTTTAGCTGGCGGGTTTCTCTGTCACAAGAGAGATCATCCTTTCAAGGGCACTAAAAACAAAATAAGACCAGATATCAATCTTTATGCTGCCAAAGTTGTGAATTGCTTTATATAGTATCTTCAGTTAACATTCAAGAGCAAATGGGAAACGTGAACAACTCTGTGCTATGTCTAGTGTTTTAAAAACCTTGGTCTTGCTTTGGTATATTTCATCGTGCACAAGGAGTAGATTTTCCCCGAGCAGCTGAAAATAAATAAAACAAAATAGAAAACAGTGGAGGGAGGTGGTGCATAGCGTAATGGCAGATCTTAATAATGCACATTTTGGAGGATGCTGAAAAGAAGGTATGATCAAGTGGCTAAATGCTTTGCATGTTGTGCATCAATATTTGTATTGCTTAATTGCACAGAGTTTTTAAAGCTTGTCTCACACTTTCTGATCTTTATTTTATTAGAACAGTCGGAGCGGCACACATTAGTTTACTATGCAAAATACCCCAGTTACTTTCAGAATAAATGAATTATTCATGTCATTCTTGGATATTTGTTTTACTTAGTATGATAAGCTTCTCCTTCAAGTGCCATGTCCTCGTAGAACTTTGGCGATCAGTAGCCTGAACTAGTTTCTATCTAAAGCTATTCTAAATAGAGCACCTGTGCTCACTGCAGACCATTGGTTTAGTTTTTAAAGCCAGAATGTTCAATGCTATGGGCCACACTTCCCATCTATTTTTCCTTGAAGGATAACCTGCAGGTGACGGTATTTCTTGTTGTGCCTTATGTGTCTGAAATATTGCAATTTTCTTCATGATATTGTGGATTTCTAGCTTTATATTTATGTGCTGTAATACAGCCACTTTAGAGACTCTGGCTGTCCAGTTTTTAAATGCTAGAGGTGTGTGCATTTCTGTTCTAGTCTTCTGACTTATAAAGATCAGGTAGTCTTGGAGAGCGTGTTAGACAATTTTCTTTCTCAGATGGACACTTTAAAATATTTGGTTATTAAATTACTTGGACTTTGTTTCAAGTAGTAAAAGGAGAACTTTGTATTCCAATAGCAAAGCAAATATGTTTGTTCCAAAGATGCTTTGTAAGGTACACAAGAGGTAATGGCTGGCTTGGAGGGCTTGTCTATTTGACCTGGGTTTTTCAGGAATGTGTTGTAACAGTGGGATTGAAATGAATAAGATAAAGTGCATACTGTTACCAAGACTCAGAATTGTATTGGATTTGTTGGATCACAGTGTATGTCAGCTGATTCATTTTCATTGCCAATTCTTTTGGTTGACTTATTCAACATTCTGGGTAATGGGGAAGTCCAAGATTTCTTGGTAAAGTCTCTCATTGCTATAGGAAGCGACTGTGTTATGTCACTTCCCCATGAACCTCGTAGTTATAAAAATGGTACCTTGCACATTGGACTCTTTAAAACAATGAACTGGATTCAACTTGTAACAGCAGCTTGGGAGAACTGGCTTGTGAGTTTTGAGCCTCCTGGCTGATCTAGTATGTGACATCCTTTTGTCCAAGTGTGCCACCCTACCCCCTGCCCTTCCATCCCTATTTGCCTGTGCTATGTAGTATCCAGTCTCCAATATACACTTCATAGATATTTCTTAACCCTGACATATATAGACAGTGTATACCAGGCATGTCCAAACTTCGGCCCTTCAGATGTTTTGGACCGCAACTCCCACAGTCCTTTGTCATAAGCAATCTAAGCTTAGAATTTTGGGAGTTGTGGTCCAAAACATCAGGAGGGCTGAAGTTTGGACATGCCTGGTGTATACCTAAAACACACTTCTGTTCCGAATCTAAGTCCAAGGTCTAAGAGTTGCCTTCCCCTTCTCTCCCCACTCTTCCAACCTTGCCTCTGGCCACTATTCTCACCACAGGCCTCTGCTTTCCTTTTCAGTAGTCCATGGTGAGTGTGAGATATTCTGCCCATAACATTACAGTGCCTTCTCACTGGCAAGGGAGCACAGGCATGCTGGTGGAGGTCAGTGGCAGAGCATGAAATTTAATTTAATGTGATTTGCTTTAATTTCACCATTTTTGTCGCACCATCTATTTTGTCCTGTATAGTTATATTTTTATCTTGTTTTGTTTTGTTTTATCTCGTGTTTCTTTCTTGCCATGTCTGGCTTTTTGCCATTTCTAACCCAACCAGAGTAGTACTTATAGACTAGCCGGGTGAGGTAAAATTTTAAGTAAGTAAGTAAATAAAATGAGCTGCCTCTCTGAGTGAGATTTATTTCTAAGTACATGTGTAGAATTGTTCTGTTTGTGTATTACATTGAAATACTTTTACTTCTTGAACAAAGTAACCAGGCCTCTCCTCATATATGTAGTTTCATGTAAATTATCTTGACTTTGAAGTGTTCCATGTTGGCCAAAAGCCTGGTTCTTTAACAACATACTGTGTGTGTGTGTGTGTGTGTGTGTGTGTGTGTGTGTGTGTGTGTGTGTGTTGCATCATTACAGTCATGACCGACTCTTCGTGACCCTGGAGTTTTCTTGGCAAGAATACTGGAGTAGTTTGCCAGTTTCTACTCTAGGCGCCTACAACACCTGGTATTCCCTGATGGTCTCTCATCCAAGCACGATCTAGAGCTGACCCTGCTTAGCTGCCAAAATCAGGCGAGATCGGATGTGCTTAGGGCAGTGGTGGCTAAACGTTGGCCCGCCAGATGTTTTGGACCACAACTCCCAGAAGTCCAAGCCTTTAGGACTTGTGGGAGTTGTGGTCCAAAACAGCTGGAGGACCAAAGTTTGGCCACTACTGGCTTAGGGCATCTGTGCAGCTTAACAACGTACTAGTCATGATGAAACCTGCTAGCAGTCTCTGAAAAAGTAGCAGGAATGTAGATGAGGAGAAATACTGACAATTTATGGTGTCAGATTTAAGGACAGTATTCCAAAAAGAATGAAGAGATTGAATGAGAGATTAGACAAGCTCTTGTTGTTCATCATTCAGTTATGTCCTTATTTTGCTGGTACTGGCAGTATGGCAGCATGAGTTTATGTATACATTCAGCCATCTCTACTGCTTATCCCACTAAAGCCCACCTGCACAGGTGCTAAAAATATTGAAAGGTTAAGTTTTTCTCTCTATGAATTCAAGGAAATGAGTGATTAAGAAGCGAAGGTTTAAACCTATCAACAGAGGAGTCACACCTACTTAATTGAACGTTTAAAAAAGCAGAGAAGAGGGTTCAGCTGCATGCTCTGTATTTATTATATTGTATAATTTATCTCTGAGCTATCTCATGCGCCATGTCAGCTTTTGAGATAGGATCTTTAAAAACTGAGCAGATCCAAAAAAATCAAAATACTGGCTAAAATATGTATCTCAGGCAAGAAACAAAGCAAAATTTACATGGCAGATATTTATACATGGCTGCAAAATAAGAGACTGCCCTGGGCACAGGTTGTGCAGAATTTCACACCTGGTAATGAATTTTAAGACCCAGTTTGATATTCAGTTTCTCTCCGTAGAAACTTTTTTTCTGTAAAGAGCGACAATTGTACAATATGTACCTGTACTCTTGTGTCACACTTGAATTATAAATCCAATTGGTGCTAATTGTCTGCTGAGGTGGTTGGCTGACTGGCTATCTGGAGTGTTGATTTAAATATATTAAGGGAAGAATTTTTAGTATGTTGGATGTGCAAAATATAAGACTGATTTAATTGTTTGACTGATTGAAGTTTGCACTCACAGTTAATAGTTATGTTTCAAAAACTCTTAGATCTCTTTCTTTTAAGAGTTACAGCTCAGGATCAGGGATTGAAAGTAACATCTTGTGAATGAGTGCTGCGAATAACTCCTGCTAATATGATAGGGGCTAACAATTACTTTTTTAAAAAATATTGAATCCCTTACTGTGCTTTACACTATTGCTTTTGGGAGTCTGTTTCAAGTGATGTAAAATCTTTTTATTAATCTTTAATTTAACCATGAAGATTTAAAATCCAACACATTGTTCACAGTATTCTGAGATTCTGTAAGGAAGGTGGTGACCAAAACCAGAGCGACAGGTAACATCACTGAGATCCTATTTTATAAGCAATCTGCAACAGATTACTTTTAAAAAGTAATTTAAAATTCAGCTTGAGTGTGCTCCAGGATTCATTTCTGAACCTGGAGGCCTGGAGTGCATTTGCACAGTTAAAAGTAATATGCCCACTGTGGCTGTCCTTGAGAGGTTTAACCTGGCCATAGAAACAAATTCCTTAGTTCAAGTATGGGATATTTTTTTTTTGGCCAAGTGCCGTTTCAATATTTATAATGTCATTCATGGACCATAAAATTATCAACTTAAAATGAGGGGGGGAGGGAGAGAGAGAGACAGAAGGGGAATCAATCCATGGTCTTTGGTTAGCCCTGATCACTTCCCTTGTAACTAAAAAATGTTCTGTAAACAGGATGCTGTTTAAAAAAACAAATGAGTATACAGCAGCCCTGGGGTGTTTTCCTTCACTCATGATTTTCATGCTTAGGCTTGGACAGCTGTCTGTTAAAAAGGCCTTCCCTGTGGGAGGTTGTATTACACGAGCCTCATGGTGCAGTGGTTAAGCCGCAGTACTGCCGTCAAGATTCTGTTCATGACCTGAGTTCGATCCCGATGGGTTCAGGTAGGCACCTTGAAGTTGACTCAGCCTTCTGTCTTTCAGAGGTCAGTAAATTGCATGTTTTTGTGGGCCTTATACTGTGTGCAGACCAGACATTCCCCACCCCTGCCTTAGTTAAATCCTGCCTGAATTTCTGTAATACTCTTGGCATGGGGCAGTCTTTGGAAAGTGCTCAGAAACTTCCATGGGTCCCCAATACTGCAACCAGATAGATAAATGGGGCTGATTACAATGATCACATAACCCTCCTCCTGTTGCAGCAGCTCCACTTGCTGCCAATCTAGTTTCGGTTCAAGGTGTTAGTTTTAACCCATAAAACCCTGAACGGCTTGGGTCCAAGCTATCTCAAAAACCGTATCTCCCTCTATGAGCCTGCTCAGGTAATCATCATGAGAGGCCTTTCTCTCAGTCCTACACTACCTTCACAGGTGTTTTTAGGTGTTTTTAGTTGGGTCCTTTTCTATTGCTGCTCCCAGTCTCGGGATCCCACCCCCTTCCCAAGAGGAAGCTAGGCTGGCCCTCTCTTTGCTGTCCTTCTGCAATCAGGCAAAGACCTTTCTCTTCAGACAGGCTTTTCCTTAATAAGTGGCTGTCTAGGAGAAAATAAATACAGTCTGATCCCCTTATCCACTGAATCATCAACCGCTGGTTCACATATCCACAGATTGAGGGGGGAAATATTATACAAAAAAAAATGAGGCTGCTGTCGCAAACAGTAGCCATAAAACCGGCGGCGAAGAGGGTTGCTGGCCACTGCCACCGGCGAGAAGGGAAGAAAACAAAACAAAGCTTACTGATGCCAAACCTTCCTCGTTGCTGCCACCAGCTGCGCTACCAAGCATTTTGGGTTTTTTTGGGGGGGGTGAAAGCTTTTGCCCCGGCACTCCACCACTCCTGCTGCCACCATTATCTGTCATGCACAGATTTCACTTTATTTATTTATTTATTTATGCATTTATGCTGTCCGTCTTCTAACCAGAACTCCAGTTGTTTTACAGTAATACAATAAGAATAAAAATGAGGGGGGGATCACGAAATACAAACAATGCAAATCCCAGAACTGATCCCCTTTGGATATGGCAGTCATACTGTAAGATGGTTTATATTTTGTTGCTTCTAAATCTGATTTACCAGTAGTCATGCTTTTACCTAGCATTTTAAATTTGATCTTATTTACATTTTAATAATTTAATGTTTTTAGCTTTTAATGTTTTGTTTTTAATGATGTAAGTCACCTTGGGCCCTTTTTAATGAGAAAATTGGGTTCAAAATGCTTTAAATAAAATAATGAATCAAACACTCAAAGGAAAGAGTGCATTTTGGGTGCAAGAAGCAGAAGGCTGCAAACACATCCCTGAAAAGTGCTTCATTGTGTAAGAAGAGTTGGCTCCTCTTTGTCTGGTCTGCTAGTGGCTGATTATTAGAAAAGCTCCTGGAAGATGATTGCTATCTAGTTTCACTTCATCAAGATTGTAATCTTGAATGCTCCCTTGCCCCATCCCTACCCCAAAATTTAGGGATGTTGTACTTAAAATAAGGCCGTTACTTCACGAACCGCTCGCTTCGCAGCAAGCCCTCATTTCTGTGCGAATCGATCGTTTCAGTCCGTACGCTCCTCCTTTTTGGCTGCGATGCCACTCTGACCACGCCCCCTTTACTGTGCTCCAAGTGGGGTGAGTGGTTCCCCTGCCAGCGGCCGGGAATCTTTTCGCTTCGCATCTTGCTTCGCTCCCAACGTGACGTGTGGTCTCGGTTTTTGGCTTTTATTTCAAGTTTTTTAAAAAATATTCAAACAGGGATATCGATGCATCGCTATATCGTTTCATCGCTTTGCGCTGTTACTTCCTCGCTTGAGTAGCGGCAGCGGCGGCGGCGGGAGCAGGAGGAGCCGCTGCCGCCTCGCCCGGCCAGAGCAGGGCACCCGGGGCAGGCAGCGTGCAAGCGGCAGAGGGCGGGCGGCTGTGCCATGCGGGGCTCCCCTCGAGTAGCGGCGGCGGGGGGGGGCTGCCAATGATGCCAGGAAACAGTTGAAATCAGTAGAGCCATTGCAACTGACAGTCCAGCATCGATGCATCGATACGCCGTCGGTAGGAATTTTTTTAAAGGACGGATGGGAAATAACGAACGTTGAAAAGTGGCATGCGAATGCGAAGGGAGCACGTGAGGTTGTGCTCGAATCGGTCCTAAAACTGCAGCTCGTGAGTACTGAGAAACGGGTGGGAGCGAAGCGAGAACACGTGACCGCCACGTGACGGCCTCCGAATTCACAGCGAAGGCAATGTCGCTGCGGAGCGCCACGCCTCGTGAAGTAAGGGCCTAAGTTAATATTTTTTTTATTATTTTTTTTATTGAACATAAAAAAAGACATAATAACAATGATAAACAATTACATAAAAAAACAGTAATAGACAATCATAAACAGTACAAAGTGCCCCCCACCCCCAAGAAACCGTCCAGTATTCTTGCATCTTCTCTTTCTTCCTCATCTTTTTTTTTCTTTTTCTTCCAATAGGCCTCTTAAGGTCCTTTACGCCAGAACTGTGTTGGGTTATAAGTTGGTTGTATCCCTTTCCCTTTTAATAGTACATGATCTATAAATTTCCCCCAAACATCATAGAAAGTATCTTTTTTTATTTCACCTCTCAAAACTTTTATATTACAAGATAGTTTATCATTTAGTGCTATGTCCCACACTTCCTTATACCATTCAGCAATTTTAAGGTCTGATTTCAGTTTCCAGTTCCTAGCAATAATCAGTCTAGCTCCTGTCATAAGATTTGCTATTAATTCTTTAGTTTTCACATCATATTCATTGATAGATGGTAATGATAACAAAGCAATTTCCGGTACACATTTAATATCAGTTTGTAGTATTTCTCTTATCTCCTCAATGATCTCTTGCCAAAACTTTTGAACTATTTCACATTCCCACCATAAATGAAAATAGGTACCTATTTTTTCGCATTTCCAGCAGAGCTTAGAATATTTTGGATTCATTCTATTCATTCTGACTGAGTCATATACCATCTTAAAACTAGTTTGAAGTAGTTTTCTTTTATTCTGACTGATAATGACCGTAAAATCCTCAAATTCCAAATTCTTTTCCATTCATCATTATTTCTTTCTTTCTCTATGTCTTGTTTCCATAGCTCTCTTATTGTGTCCTGTTCC
Source organism: Phrynocephalus forsythii (assembly GCA_029282475.1). Lineage (NCBI taxonomy): Eukaryota > Metazoa > Chordata > Lepidosauria > Squamata > Agamidae > Phrynocephalus > Phrynocephalus forsythii. The sequence goes on from JAPFRF010000001.1 coordinate 143,310,754, forward strand.
CTATTCTCAAATGAATCTTGAATTATTTTATATAATTTGCCAACTGTTCCTTTCCTGTATTTCCTTTCTCTGATTCATATGTTGTCAGAAATTGCTCAAATTTTGTATATCCTCTAAGTTGTGTATTTCTCCTAATCCATTCTTTCGTCCAGCTTTCTAACTGGGCGTAATTCAACCACGACAATTCCTGAGTTTGCAGAATACGTTTAATTTCTTGTTTTGATGTCATCTTTTTAATCCAATCTTTTAGTCTTGCCACTTTCCTTAATTTAAATAAGTCTTCCAATTTCTTCATGTTCGTGGGGAAATTTATCTGATTGATCACCGCACCAAGCGGGAACCTTCCTGTATCAATTTCTTTCCATACTTTTTCCAAGTGAGCAATAGGGAACTTAGAAGAGGATTTTTAATTGGGTAACTTTTCCTTTTTGGGGGAAACTAAACACATATTTATTTATGTCTTCATTTAGTTCCTCTGATTGAAGTTCCCACCATATTAGTTTTTGAGGTTTAAATAGTATTTCCCCAGGGAGCTAAGCTGATTAGCTATGTAATACATTCTAAGATTAGGTATGCCTATACCTCCCTCTTTGAGATCTGTACCAGCTTTTATTTATTCTTGCTTTTTTCCACCATTGCAGAATTTATTTAAAAGATCTTGATAAACTTTAATTTCAATTTCTGTGTATTGAATAGGTAACATTCTAAAAAGAAAATTTATTTTAGGAAGTATTTTCATTTTTACCATTGCTATTCTACCAAACCATGATAAGTTTAATTTGGAGTAATTTTGTAATTTATTTCTAATCTCTTCCTTTATTTTTATGTAATTTCGTTCTTTCGTTTTACTAATGTCTTTATCTAAAAGTATCCCTAGGTATTTTATACATTTACAAACTTTCAGTTCGTGATTGGAGATCTCTTCCATGTCTCGATTATCCTGATTGAAAAGCATGATTTCTGATTTCTGCCAGTTGACACATAATCCGGTTGTTTCACCAAATTCCTTTAGGTGTGCTTTTATTCTTAATATATTTTCTACCGGATTTTTTTATTGTTAACAAAGATATTAATAAATAAACTGATTTTTATCTTGCCTTCCTTACCCATACCTTTAATAAGTTGGTCCTCCCTTATTGCATTAGCTAGTAGCTCTATCACTATGCAAAACAGAACTGGCGATAAAGGACATCCCTGTCTTGTTCCTCGGCCTAGGGTAATTTTTTTCTGTCATCCCATCATTGACAATGATTGATGAGGTGCTATGAGAATAGAGTTGGTTTATTACACTTAGAAATTTTTCGCCAAATCCCCATTTCACTAATAAAAGTTTTAACGCAGGCCATTGGACACAATCAAAGGCTTTAAATAAATCTAGAGACAAAATGCATGCTTTGTCCTGTGATCTTCCCATCTCATAAAGAACATTCAAAACTCTTCTTACAGTGTCTGACATTTATCTACCTTTGATAAAGCCCGTTTGGTCTTCTTTAATATATTTGTCTATAAATGTGTACATTCTTTTGGCTAGAATTGCTGTAAAAATCTTGGCATCTTGATTTATAAGTGATATTGGTCTGTAAGATCAAACATCTATTGGATCTTTATTAGGCTTGAGAATTAAAATAGTTAAGGTATGTTTCCAGGAGGAAGGAACTTGCTCGCCCTCCAATATCTCATTATAAAGCTTCTTTAACTTAGGAATTAACATTGATTTGAATACCTTGTAAAATTCTGGTCCCAATCCATCATCTCCTGGAGTTTTGGCATTCTTTAGCTTATTTATAACATCCTCCATCTCCTCCTCTTTAATAGCTTTTTCCATTTCAAGCCTGTCTTCTTCCGCTAGTCTTACTTTTAGGTTTTTGTCAATATATTGTTCCATAACTTCCTTACTACTTCTATTGGCTGTATATAAGTTTTGATAAAATTCTTGAATAGCTTTTAATTTTTCTTTCATTTGAGTAGATATATTGCCGCTTAAATCCTTTATCCTTCCTATCATGCTTTTTCTTTCCTTTTCTGTGCTAATTTTGCAAGCATCTTGAGTTTTTATTACTGTATTCGAAAAAGTTTCTTTTCAAATATAGTAGATTTCTTTGGGTTTGTTGTAGATCTATATCTTCTAATTCCCTTTTCCTGGCCTCAACCTGAATTAAAATCTTTTTGTCTTTGGTTAAAAAAATTTGAGATTCAAGGTCTGCTATAGTAGCCTCCAATTTTTTTTTTTATTTTGCTGATCTCGACTTTTTATAATAGCACTTTCTTTTATTATGTAACCTCTAGCCGCTGCCTTCAGAGTGTCCCAGATAACTCCTATTTGACCACCACCTTCTTCATTGATATTCCTGGTTTCTAGCCATTCTCTTTGTATTTTTTGTACTGTATCTGGGGTTTGAAAAATTCTAGGGTTTATTGTCCACCTTCTAGCTTCCTTATAATTCTTCTTATTTTCTATTTCAACAGACATTAGAGCATGATCAGAAGTTTTTATCAATTCTATATTTGTATTTACAACTTTAGATAACAAACTTTGTGAGACAAATATAAAATCTATTCTCGAGTAAGCTTTGTGGGCTGATGAATAAAAAGTAAATTTTCTTTCATCGCCCTTTAATTCTCTCCAAACATCCTTTAATCCTGTATTTGCGATGAATTTTGTTAAGATTGTATGTCTAGCCCTCCAGAATTTTTTTAAAGGACGGATGGGAAATAACGAACGTTGAAAAGTGGCATGCGAATGCGAAGGGAGCACGTGAGGTTGTGCTCGAATCGGTCCTAAAACTGCAGCTCATGAGTACTGAGAAACAGGGGTGGGAGCGAAGCGAGAACACGTGACCGCCACATGACGGCCTCCGAATTCAAATCGAAGGCAATATCGCTGCGGAGCGCCGCGCCTCGTGAAGTAAGGGCCTAAGTTAAGTAACATATTTGGTTTATATAGTTGAATCCTAACTGAGAGAACAGCTAAACTGATCCACAGTGAAGAGGGCAGTGCAACCTTCAAACCTTTGTTTTCATTTTTATGAAGATATCATTTTCTTTATATAGATATTAATAATTTGTTGCCCACTCTTATAATAAATAATAACTAGAGAAGTCCCTTGTTTATCGGGGGGGTTAGGTTTCCTAACCTCCTGCGGTAAATGAAAATCTGCCATATGTGGATGCTGTCATGGTGTTGGCGTCCGCATATTGGGTCAGGTCCAGAGGCATCCACCACGGCTTGGTCCAGAGACTTCCACTGAGGGTGCCGCCGGTTCTGGAGGCCTCCTCTGTCGGTGGGGGCTTTCACAGTGGCTGTGGCCAGGTCTGGAAGCACACTGGTAAGCATTTTGGAGCTAGTAGTAACTTCTGTAGAAACACGTAGAAGCTATTTTAATTTATGATAGATAATGGCAGACTTTAGGAGCCTCTTTATGTTTCTTGTTCTCAATGGCAGTATCAGTTACTGAGGTCTGTAGCTTCTACGGTCCCAGGTCTTATTACATTGCAAGTCAGCGGCTGTTTTAAATATTTTTGTCTTTCCAGGTTGTCTGTTGTGGTTTGTTTCAGCAAAGGTTAAATTGAATTGAATTACATTACAGTAATTGGTCACTCACATTTCATTCCTGAAACCATTTGGCTTTTGGTATTTGTTCAGCCCGGTTGCTTCTGTTTACTTTGTATGATTCCCGACATTAAGATGTTTTGAGTCAAAGAGAAATGCTGTCTCTGTAATGTATCCATACATTTTTGGATTCTCCCGAGTGGTTTTGTATTTACTGTAAAAATCTCAAAAACTGTCCACTGCTTCTGTAACAACATATTTTTTTAATGCTTGTAACTGTGTTGTGGGCAAAGATAGGGGCCAGAACATTTTGCTTGCATCCTCTTATTTCTGTTGGTTTCCTGTCAACTCAGAAAGGCCCACTGTGTTGAGTCAGAATATTATGGCATTTATGCTTCAGGCGAGGGTCTTTTCCAGCTATACCTGAAGATGGAAGGAGCTGAACCTGGAGACTTCTGACTGTCGAGTCAGAGTTTACTACTGTACTACAAAGACTCTACTACAGTACTGACATCCAACCCTTCCTACTCCCCCCCTAATATTTTGGATGTGTATCAGAAAATGAGGAAGGGTCATTTGCACACCTGTATAAATCTCAATATTGGACATGGATTGCAGTACTGGATATGAACATTAATTGCCATCATGCAGTATTTGAACATTAGCTGCCATAATTGATCTTTTGATATCATGGTGATATGGAAGTTACTGTTAATATGTTAGAGCTGGAACAAAACTATTCTGGATATTTTTCGAGCAAAATGAGGTGATTGCTTGGTTTCATAATAAGCAAAACCTACATATCTACACCTAAAAAAGCATATGTTTGATCAGGAGCGTGTTTTCAAAATCAGGCTAAATAGTAAGGTCAAATAGTTGCTAAAAAGGTAAAGGTTCCCTCGCACACATGTGTGCTAGTTGTGTCCGACTCTAGGGGCGGTGCTCATTTCCATTTTCAAGCCAAAGAGCCAGTGTTGTGCAAGTCCATGGCCACGTGGCCAGCATGGCTGCAAGGAAACAGTGTACCTACTTATCTACTAGCAATTGCCGTACATGCTTTCAAACTGCTAGGTTGTCAGGAGCTGGGGTTATCAGCGGGAGCTTGCTCCGTTGCGTGGCACCCGGGATTCGAACCGCCGATCTGCTGACTTTGCAGCTGACAGTTTTCTGAAGCCTTAGTCCACTGAGCCACCATATCCCTAGGCTACATGGCAATAAAATCATCATTTGCTTTCTTCCTACATCTATTTACAGTTGAAATATTGGATGGATATGTCATGCAGTGATGCTAACAAAACAACCGCTACTTCAACATTAGGGTCATTCCCTGTCAAATCAACCAATAAACGGAACCTTGATGCAGCCGCTCTGGTGACTCCTGGTGGGGTACCTTCACCCCATAAGACACACAGACATCTCTCCTTACTGTTGGGGGTTGCGTCTTATGGGGCGAAAAATATGGTAAATAAATAAATTAAAAAAATAAATAAATAAATTGTAAGTAGAGCAGACCGCATCTAAAATTTGTAAGGCAGCAGTTAATACGCCAACAGTTTTCCACTGTTAAATTGAATTGCTCATAAGTAGAGGTACCACTGTACTCTTTTTTGGCCCTGCTGCATGGGGCTCTTTCCAAGTACATGCAGTTGCACCTTGCCCCCCATGGGCCCCATTGCAACCCAAACAAAAATGGTTTTGAGTGCATGGGGGAGGAAAAGCCCCACATAGAGGGGACCAGAGATGTGCATAACTTAGACGAAATATCTGGATATTCTGAATCTAATACGTTGGGAAGTAAAAACATACTACCATAATAGTCTTGTTGTAACTTGGTTTTTCAATAAACCTTTTTTAACAATGGTGATGGGGTAGCCAGGTGGGACTTGGAATGGAAAGACCTGGTTCAGATCCTCAGTCAGGCAGGAAGTCTTGGGGCAAAGTGTGTGAGAAAATGTGACTTGAAAATGAGGATAAATCTTTTATCTGGTAATGCAGTGGATAAAATGGTTCAGTCAAGAACCTACAGAGCACATTGAGCTACACATCTCTCTCAGTAAACCTCCTCTTATTTGCTTGTTTACCTCAACTGGCACTTTCTGTCTCAAATAATGCTCTCAGAGATTGGTACTGAGAACTGATAAAATGTTTCTATTTTATTTACAGTTATTCATAGCTAAAAACAAACATATTTTGTAAAATTGTTCACTTGTTTCATCCCTGAGCTTCACTGGCTTCATTAGTGTCTAAATAACTGGTTACATAGCTAACAGAACCCTTTACTCTTAACTATCCACTTCTGACAGACTCCATTGCTAACACTGACAGAACTTCTGACTGAACCCTGACTAACTGAACCCAGATTCTGAAAAAGAGTCTTGAGGTAGAGAGGGAACTATTAGTTGTTTCTGGATTGATTTGATATTGAACCGAAGTTCAGAAAAATCCCTCCCAACCAAAGTCTCTCAAAGACATCATATGGGTTACAATACATCCAACAGGAAGTTCACTGGATAGTCCTGAAGCAGACACTATATCTCAGTCTTTTCTATCTCACAAGAATGTTATCAGGAGAACATGGGAAAACCATGTATACACTCAATGTCATGGAAGGAAAGGCAGAAGTTATATGTAATAATAGAATCAGAAGTAAATACAGTGGAACCTTGACTTACGTCCCACTTGACTTGTGTCATATTTGACTTGCGTCCACTCGGGGTCTGTTTGACCTGCGTCGTGAGCTCCGACTTACGTCTTGGAGCCCCGGCGCAAGGCCCCGGAATCGGGCGGCAGCCAGGAAGCCAGGCGTGCACAGAAGAAGCGGTGGCCATTGCTGCAGCTGTTCTCTGGGTGAGAGAGAGGTGGGGGATGGGAGCGAGGGAAGGAGCAAGGTGGATGGGGTGAGGGGGCAGACAGAGTGCAAGGGGCACGCGCCTGCCTGCCTGCCTGGCAACGTGAGGGGAAGGAGGGAGGGGAAGGGGCGCTGAGTGCTGGATTGAGCTCTGTGTCTCCGCGATTGCCGTAACATCCTGATGTTCCGCAGGGCCCCGCAGACAGGCAGGCTGGCTGGTGGGCTGGCCGGCCAGAAGGCGAGCCAATGGGTGGGCGTGTGCATGCATGCGGGGCACAAGGACGAGGAGAGGATGCATCCCCTACGGAAGGGGGGAAATGCGGGGCTGTCTTACCTCAGCCACTGCCGTCCGACGCCTGGGCACAGGTTCGGCGGAGCCGCTGCTGAGGGGAATCTATGGTTTGTATGTGTGTTGTGAGGTGGGGGTGGGGTGGGGGAATGCCTGCCTGGGCTGCCTCTGAGGAAAGCTCGGGCTCCAGAATGCACGCGCGCGGGCGTGCCACCTCAGAGACTGTGGGCTTTTTTGTTCTTTCTGTGCAGGCGCACCTCCACCCCACCGGGGCCAGTCGGGAGGTTTGGGATCAGCTTGGCAGGACTTATTTGGTGGGTAGTTGGGAGCAAGGAAGGGGCTCACTCACTTATTTTATTTTAACCCCTCTGTATGGGATGTGAGTGAGGGATGATTCCCCCTTCCTTCCTTTTAAAGCAGACAAATCAGTCCCACCAGTGGTTTCCCCCACTGTGGCTGCGCAGACTTAGGCGCTCAGGCTTTTGTTGGCAGCGTGGGGACGGCGCGGGCGCCCTTGATGTCGGGAACGCATTGGGGTAGGGGTGCCTCCTCCCAGCAATCGTCGGGAGCACGCCCGTGAAGTTTTTTTCTTTCTTTCCGGTCATGTTCCAAAGGGGGGCAAAATGAAAAATTATTGTGTCTTCACAAAAGGTGAAGTTTATTTATTTATTGTGAATATTTTTACCCGTCTTTTCTCCTTGGAAAAGGGTCCAAGGTGGCTTCTGCTCCTGATGCAATAAAGGTTCTTTTAATAAACATTTTAATAAATAACATAAGAACCTAAGAAGAGCCCTGCTGGATCAGGCCATCTAGTCCAGGGTCCTATATCTCACAGTGGCTCCCGACCCCGCCGACCCCACCCCACCGCCAACATTGCCCCCACCGTTCCTGCCACCACCCCCTTTAGAGTCAGAGTGTCTTTTTCATAGTCTGGAACGGATTAATCCACTATCCCATTACTTTCTATGGGAAAAGTTTGTTTGACTTAAGTTATGTTTGACTTAAGTCTAGACCTCTGGAACGGATTAATGACATAAGTCAAGGTATTACTGTAGAAGTAAAAATGTAGTTCAGCGAGTGGGAACAGAACAAAGCTGCCTTGTACCAAATGTTATATTTGGTATATATATCTCAGTAATGTCTCTACACAGACAGGCAGAAAAATATTTTTTCCAGCTCTCTGAAGTGATATAAGAGATTGAACATGGGGCCTTCCCATGAAAATTCTGCTTGTTGGTTACAGACACTCCCTACTAAATGATGCAAGATAAGTGATTGAAACCTTCTGCTGTAAGTAGATTTGTTCTGTTTTAATTAGCAGCTGGGGAGAGCAGATTATTCAGGGCTGGGTAGTCTTGAGTCCATATTTTTTATGTTAGCTGGAGTACTATATATAAATAGTATGCTAAATGTATGAAAATAAAAGAGGCTATTTTCCTATCTAGTATTTTGCAACAGCACACAAAAGAGAATTGTTAATAATTAATTTTATCTGAAAATGATTGATTGAACTAGTGATGTAGTATCATCTTTAACATGACTCCACAATGAATTTTATAAACTGGGAAACATTTCTATCAAGAGTTTAGCTATCATTTGAATGGATGTCTGTTTTAGTCACCACTTGCAGTCCGCTTTAGCTCTTATTGTCTAATATAACTGGTCTTATAAATTTCACCTTGTTTCAGATTGAGTTAGACCCAGACTTCGCGAATATTAGTTTAAAACCAAAGACTATGAGCTGCCCTTGTGTAAGAAGACTGAATTTGCTTACTGTTGCCCAATGAATATTAATGCCTTTAATCTTCTTTAACCTGATACTTTTATCTGTTGCAACAAGCTAGTGCAAGTGGTGGTTACACTGAATTTGAAAGATTCTGTGACTTGAAGGATCTGTAAATAAATGTTTTGGTGTTCCAAACACAAAATATTAGCAGGCTACTTTGGCACGCAGTTAGATAATGTCATGGATTATATTCATTGAGTACAGGGATTATTAGATTGCTGCCTTTTTAAATCATTCTCGAAGCTTTATTGGTAATATATAGATGCCTGATACACATGTACAGAGTTTTCAGTTGTAATCCTGTACTAGTCCTAGGCAGGTTCAGTACTAATGTGTTGTAGTAAAGTTCTGGACTATAGCTCAGGAGATCTCATTTTGTATCTCTACTTGGGTGTGAAATTTACAAGTGACTTTGCACCAGTAATAGTCTCTTTGCCTTTTCATCTGTGACAAAGAAGTGGTAAAGAGTCCCTGTGTGCCTTCTTGAACTCCTCAATTCAGGAATGACAGGATATACATGAAGCTAATGTGTAGTAATATAAATGAAATATAAACATCACTGTTCTCAGGGCATGTGGGAGGAAAGATTAGCTTCTAATTTTACTGTAGAGCCTTCTTTTCATAGAAATTGTGTTCTGAACCCATCCTACTTGGAGCCCCATCACTGGTAGAATAATAATCACGATCATCATTGCTGTTGTTGTCATCATCTTCAAATATCATATAAAACGGAATCTTTCTTTTTCCTCTTCTTGGAGAGCATGGATTAGAAGCCTGTTAGTACAAATAGAGAAAAATTACTTAAGACTGTGAGAATGGAGAATATTTTGGAAGCAACAGAACCAAAGGCTTAGTATAAGAAATAACAATATGGAAATAAATTACACAGAAGGAAAAATAAAACACTTCATGGATAAAAGCCTGAGAAATGCTAATGGAAACCATGACATTAAGTCAACATAGGCATAGCTAAAACTAAGGATTAAGAAAGAAACTGAAGGTTTAATTTTTGTTGCAAAAGAAGAAACACTCCAAACCAGTTTGATGAAAGCTAAGATTCAAGGAATCAGTGCTAACAGCAGATGTCAACTTTGCCAAGAGAAAAGATGAAACTGTCTTACAGCTCATCTGCAAGTGTCGAAAGATTGCGCAGATTATAAAATTCAACATGAACCTGTGGCAAAATTAGTACACTGACCATTATTTAAAACAAAAACAAAAAACAAATCAACAACAAACCCACCCACCCCCACTTTGTGAGCCTACATAACCCCAAGGGTATATCAGGTAGAGAAGGTGTGAGAAAATGACAAAGTCAAGATCTTGTGGAATTACCTGATCCAAACTGATTGACACCTTGAACATAACATACAAGACATAGTAGTAGTAGAAGGAAGACATGTCTGGATTATTGACAGGGGATGCCAGAATTGAAGCTAAAGAATAAAAAAAAATTAACAAAATACAGAGATCTGGGAATTGAAACATCTTGCCTGTGGATAAAACACACTTCAGTGGTCCCTGTAATCATTGAGGCCTTGGGGACAATGTCAAAAAATTCACATAATATTACAAGCATTTGCAGATCTCACAAATAAAACCATTAGAGGTACAAAAAACCAGCAGTATTAGGAACAGCATATATACCAGGGGTGCCCAAACTTTTTGTAAGGAGGGCCAGATTTAGTGGCTGAGAATGTGTCAGGGGCCGGTTGGGCCGGTGATGCCAGTGTTAGTGTTGGCAGAAGATTGCCAGCGGTGCCGGTGGCAGCAAAAAACATGGGATGAAGGAAGCGGTGCTGGTGGTGGTGGGCCACCCCCTCAGCTGCCCATCCAGCCCTACAAGCTTCTGCTCACCGGCCGGCCTGGCCTGCCTGCCCAGCCCCTAAAGCTTCCCGGCAGTGTTAGTGTTGGCAGAAGATTAAAAAAAAAAAATGGGATGAAGGAAGGGGAGGAAGGGGCGGGCCAGCCAGCCGCGGGCCACCCAGAATGGCCAAATATGCTGGGCAGGCCTGATATATACTGTGCCAATATTTAACAGATATTAAAATTTGTGTATCTGTAATATCAGTGGTTTTATAAATTTGATTGACTGTTTCCTTGAAAACACAATTACATCCTGATGATAACCAGCAGAATATCTGACTTAGTAATAGGGTGCACTGGGTAGAGTTCTTTGATGCTAAAGTACAGTTACTGTCACCGTGCATGTCATTGATGTTAGGTAACTCCGCATATGTTACAACTTGTTGGACTCTACTGACTCGGTCATAACATACAGATCTGTAAAACAGGAAATGTTTGTGTGACCTACTCAAGTTTCATTAGTTGTGTTAAACTTGATAGGGTTGTTAAAAGGATCAGGCGCATAACATGTATTGTAAGTCTTTTTCTGTTGAAATCCTAAGACAGTTTGTTGTGTGTACAGACTACCATATTTTTGTATTTGATCTTCACTGATTCAAACTGATTTCTCAATGTGTATATACTGTAATTGGGGGCACTTAAGTTGCTGCTGAACATTTCATTTGTTTTCATGGAAATTTCCACCCCTCAAGATATAGGCATAGAGGCTTTACACTTGTAATGCGTATACAAAACCAATCCAGATTTTTTTGCTGGTTTAATGTGCACTTCATTAGAATTTATTTTAAACTGCTGTATCTAATTCACATGTGATGACAAGCAAGGAATTTGCTCAAGTGTAACAATGTTTATTTGTTCTTTCTGCTTTAGGTGTAGAAGATTGGGAAGGGAATGAATGATTTTTTTTGCATTGTGGCTTTCCTGCTGGCACGCATAACCTTAAATTGTGATACCGCTACTAGGCTTTCTTGAGTTAAGATATATATATAGTAACAATAACTATTTGGAAGATTAAATTGTAGGAACTTAAATTTAGATAAGTGGAAAACATTAATGCAGACATAAAAATCTAGTGTGAGGGGAGAACAGTTGATAGAGTCACATATAGATTTGTAGGAAAAGAAATATAAAGAAAATGACAGACAAACATAAGCAAAGAAAAATAACAAAGCCATACTACAATGTAGTACATTCGTACTAACAGAAAAGCATTATTTTGTAACTCAATTATTTTGGAAGCTGGCAGTGGCTTAAAGGAAGAGGTAGGCGCAGAACACATAAACTTGATTTTTTTTCATACATGCTCTCTTCCCTATTCTTTTTCTGTTTAAAAAGCATATAGCTTGCAAATCAGTAAAGAGCATGTGTAAAATGGCATCACTTTCCTAAGAAACAAAGAAAAGATCCCAGAGTTGCATCCTCCATCAGCCACCAAATTGATTGTGACAGGAAAAAACACAGTACAGCTGTTACTAAGCACTACCTGCAGACACTGTTATGAAAAAGGTGAAGTCTTCATGGGTCAGATGTACATCCAGAAGGCATTTTGGTACATATGAACTAATCATCAGCCATTCAGAATGTTCAGGAGTTAGGGACAGGGATTTTGAAGGTGTGAAAGGGTCTGTATTTGTTAAAATCTAGTAGCGGTGCTTTCGCTCATTTCCCCCCTCTCTGTTGTCAAGTCCTGCTCTGCCAAGGATTTTGCTTTGTCCCATCTTGCTCTCCCTCCATGGCTCTTCTCTCTGTGAAGGAAGAGTCCAGCTCTTCTGCAGAGTTAACAGTTTCTAAAGAAATGCATGGATTAATGGTCATACTCCCAACACCAATTGCTGCTGCTGTCTCACTTGGGGAAAGGAGACAGAAAACTGGTCAAAGGATGATAGAGACCCAGCTCACCCCTCTGGTGCCCTGGGAGCCATCTTGAAGCATAACCAAAGGGCCTTCCTTTCTGGTTCGCCCATTGCATGCACTTGGCCAGTGGAAGACTGATGCCACCAACACTTCAAGCTCTTAGATAAGATTCCACTTGGAGAACAAGAGAATTTATTTTGTAGATTTAAACATAACTTTAAATAGAAGTGTTTTAAGTGTACGGATGATTTGGTGGTTCTTCCCACTCCTCTTGCTCTGTGTTTGCCAGGAACAGTGGTGGTTGTGCCTCAGAACCCGGCATCTGGCTGCTGAGAAAGTGAGATAGGAAGTTTAGGAAGCATGGCCAAAATTTTGGGGTTTTTGTGGTTTGTTGTTGTTGTTGTTGTTGTTGTTGTTGTTTGCCAGATTTTGTAATACATTGCCTGGTTTTGTTGCCCGTTTTGGTGTACATTTATAATTATCTGTTGCCTGACCTTTTACAGTATGTTTAATGGAATCTTTAAGTACTTTGAGTAGGAGAAATTGATAGAGAAGACAAAATCTGGTGGCTCCTGATTTTGGAATGATCTTCAGGAAGAAGTATGAATCTTGCCAAATTTATTTTGTTGCTACATGCCAGTGTTCTTTTTTGTTGAAACATTATTGCCACTGTTGTTGTTGTTGTTGTTGTTGCTGCTGCTGCTGCTGCTGCTGCTGCTGCTGCTGCTGCTGCTGCTTCTACTACTACTACTGAAAACATTCTCAGGTTTATTAGTTTTAATCAAGGTGGATTTGATTTAAATCCAAAAATCATATTTTTTCACTGGTTTAAATAAAATTGATTTTTAAACTTAAACCATGATTTAAATTGGGATTTACATCAATTTGATTTTTTTAAATTGATTTTTATCCAGCCTGTTTTTTATTTTCTTACATAAAGTGGGATATAAGTCAGCCAGCCAGCCATATAACATTAATGTATCACATTAAATACTTTAAATACATGCTAGGGAGTCATACTCACTTCTGGTTCCCTCATGCATATCTGCATGACCTATGCTTGGTGTATGAGCCCGCTGATACATGGAATAGTGCCTGTCTTGTGCATATCTTATGTTTGTAGCTATATGAAGCTTCACTTTTGTAAAATAAGTAGTGCCTTGTTCATTTGCAAATATCATTCAGATAAACACTGTATGTGTATGTGTGTGTCTGCGCGTGTGCACACATGCACATGCACACATGTGCGCGCGCGCGCACACACACACACACACACACACACACCAAGCACAGTAACACTTAATTATTCTTAATAGGACAAACTATACATGAGATATACAACCTTGTTCCCGTTTACAGATGGTACGTGTGTTGAACATCTGCTTTTGACTAAAAGACTAGCAAATTTTTTATATTTGTTTCATGTTGCAGACTTAAGCTATTTCAGGGTATTAAATTTAATCCTTTTACCATTTTGCTCTGTTCTTATTCTTTATGCTCTACTAAGTAAATACTCATTGAAAGCTGTGGTACTATTAACAGTAAACAAATTCCCCCTCCATTTCTGCAGGATGTTTTACCAGTATGTTGCTTAGCTTTGTTTAGGGAAGGAAGTCCTGTCTTTGTTTTATGGACTATTTTTCCATGCAATTTTGAAACCATGCAAAAGTTTGTTGGCTCACATAATAGTTTTATATGCTAGATTTATATTTCTTTGAGTGCATGCTGTTGTCTCTTTGGGGAAAATTAGATTACATTTTGTGTGAGTCTGGTAGTTCTAGATAAAACAAGGTTTATAATGGCCCATTGTGTTTAACCTTTTCTATGTTTTCTTTATTTTTATATATTTCTCTATGCTTCTTTAATATCTGGACACAGGGGAAATTTTATAATTGACTAAGTTCAGTCCAATATATAATCCAGTCTTTTCTGTATATCCACCTGTAATCTATGGCAGCTCCTCATGTGTTTATATATAAATAAAAGCCTGAAGACAAGCCACAGATTGCAAACTATATACAGTATAGCTTACTTTACCCATACATACATATATAGATACATGCATGTAGCGTCACTTACATATTGCAGGCAAGAACTGATTGCAATGGAAGCAACTTATTTACATTTAGCAGTAGAATTTTTTTCTTAGAAACAAAAAGTATAACAAACAGTGTTAACATTTCTATGCACATAATTTCTCAAAGGAGAAAATGGGCAAATAACCCAAGGTAGCCTCATCTGTTCTTAACAACCTAAAAGTCCCTAAAAGCATAATGGCTAAAAATATTGGGCGTTCTTTTGTAAGTGCTGGCCTTTCACAAGAAAGGGTTCTATTCTTGGAATATAGTTCAGATATTAGCAATGGGGAATTGAAAAGCCATAAACTTGTCAGCTGTGGTAACTACATTTCCTTAGAGGGGTTTAGATATGAATAAATATTCTTGTTTTGAGGAAAACCTTTTGTAGAATCACATTTACACCACAATGGAACTTCACAAGCAAAATAAAATGGTGGGGGGAGGGGAGATTGTATCAATGACAAGATTTTACTGCTACACATTCCTCAATTGTATTCACAATGTTTTTAATCCATCTAGAATGCCAACATGATTCTTGTTATCCTAATTGTATTTAATAATTGTTGTTCCCCATCACCTATGGTGGTTGTGCTGTTTCTGTTGTTTTGATATTTTCTAGCTTTCATTTATAAAAACATAATTGTCTGGCAATGCTCCTTTTTCTTTTTTAAAAAAATCTGTTGAATATGTTTAGTGCAGTTTTTTAAATAAAGGGTTTTCTTATTCCCTAAATATCAGCAATTGTGTGATTAATTAACATAGACTTATAACTGATGCTGATTGGCAGAGCTTGTTGAAAATTTACTTCCTTTCCCCCATGCTGCCAGAAGGCCTTTACAGTTGAGCGTTCGGAAGGCATAAATATTATATGACTTAAGCGTTGACTATGAAGAAGTCAACGTGGTTAAAAGATTTCCATATCTCTGTTGAAACATCAGGTAAGACAGAAATCAGAAAAGAATTGAAACTTGGTAGAAAGGCTGTGAAGGAACTGGGAAAAGATGCTTAGGTCATCCATGGCATGATAGTCCCAGTTACTGTGTATGGATATGACAGCTGAACAATAAAGAAAGATAAGGAAAAAAATGAATCATGAATCATAGAGATGCAGCTAGAGGATAACCACCCACCATGATGACCATAGAGATGCAGCACTATGGTCATCATGGTGGGTGGTTATTCTCTAGCCCGTTTCTTATTTCTATGGTCTCCAATCGGGCTGATTACTCTCCAACTTCTATTCTATGGAACAAATCAATCATGCAAGGTATTTTTTTAAAAAAACAGCTGGGTTGGGAAGCCTCCACTGCAGCTGGGACCGGCACCAGCTCCGGAGTCCTCTGCAGCAGCCACTCTGGAGGCTCCCAACGGGGGTGCATTCGCCTCATAAGACACACAGATATTTCTCCTTACTATTGGGGGAGTGTGTCTTATGGTGCGAAAAATACGGTACTTTGGGGGGGAACTGTTGTGTTTTCAGACCATATATAGATTTATTTTTATCCAGCTAACCAGTCTGAAAAAAATCCCCTGTGGGTAATAAAATAAATTAGAATGTGTACTTTAACAATATTAACACAAAATAGGCAGCAATAAATTACTTCAGGGCATATGCAGTTGGTTGCTCTTCCTATATCACAGCATGAAAAGCCTAGACCTCTGAAACATGCTACAAGAAAAAACATTTTCTTTGCCATTTTCCCATGTTAACAAATCACTGCCTTTTTGGACCTACTGACATACTTCTATTTCATCTTACTTTTTGAAGTCTCTCTTTGGAAAACCATGGGAATTCATCACTCCAGTCAAGTGCCTCCTGATGAGCCAGCTTCAAATTCTTTGTTTGACTCGGTTGTGTTTAGAAGAAAATTATTTTCTGGTATTTTTTTCTAGAGCAGGAAAATCAGTGCATTAGCTTCCTGCCAACAACTGTACAAGGATCTCAACTAGTGCCCTAAAATTTGTTACAAAAGAAGCAAGAACTTGATTTTAATAATTGTAAATTGTGCGTGTGTAAATTCAGCATCAGTTTGAAACCATAATGGAATATATTGAAAATCAACTAGAGGAATGTTTAATAGCTTTCAGAAGATGTTTTATACATCTATCTTCTTAGTCTCTGTGCAGATTAGAATGCTTACAAGCAGACCACAGTGTGAGCCTTTAGATATTAAGGAACTTGTTCATTCCCCTCTGATAATGGCTTTTTGCATTGTGTGAGTCACTGGAGAGTCAAAGAAAGCAGTGCTCCTGCTGAGATCTGCTACATTCACCATGGAGAACGGCAAAAGCAGCATTTGAAGCAGTTATTCAAAATGAGATTTTATTCCATTGATTTCTTGGGAGGCAACACATTTTAAAAAGGAAGATGTAGAACCGGAAAAGTTGAAGATGAGGGAAGTCAAAATGATCAAGGCCCCAGAGTGACTCTTCTGTGAGAAAAGGTTATACTATTTGGAGCTTTTGACTTGGAGGGAGAAGAAAACATAAGCAGGGGAAGGAAATAGACGTCAGTAATTTTGCATGGTGCAGAGAAAGTTGGTATGGAGAAGTTTCAGTGTGGCAGTAGCTAGGCACTGAGGCTGTCTGTTGAAACTGCTGATGGATGATTTAAGGCAGGCAAAAGGCAATACAATAATACCTCAGATAACGAATGCCTCAATTAATGAATAATTCATATAGCGAATTGAAATTTCCGGGAATAGGGATGTTACAGATAACGAATTTTCCCTATAGGTTGCCACTGATAATGATTTTTTCATAATACTTTGTGGAAAAAAGTCTACCCAGAATGCATTGTGGGGCCCCCGAAGGGGTGGGAGGAGTTGGCGCACCTTTTTCATTATGTTTTGGAGCCATTCTGGACATTTTTTGCTGAGGGATTTGGACCATTTGCACTTGGAAAGGCAGGGAGCTGAGGTTTCTTTGCTATCTTTTGTGTTTTTTGCATTGACTTCAATTGCACTTTTGGCAGGAATGACCTGGCGTTTGTTTTTGAGCTAGCTTTTATTCATTTTTGCAGTGTTTTTCATTGCACTTTTGGTGGGAACAGGCTGGGGGGGTACTCTTGCTGCTTTCTTTTCTCCATATTTGCAATCTTTTCCATTGCTCTGCAGGCAAGAATGGGCTGGATTTCTCTTGCTGCTTGTGTCTATGTTTGCATTTTTCCCCATTGCATTTTGGGCGGGAACGGGCTGGGGTAGTCTTGCTGCTTTCTTTTCCACATGTTTGCATTGCATTGTGGGATGATGGTGGTGTTCTGAGGGGGATATTCCAGCACTGCATGCCTTTAAAGTGTGCTTTATAAAGAGGTTGGGGGAATAAACCCAGTTTTTGCCTTTTTTTGGACCTCCAGAACGGATTAATCAGTTTCAGTGCGAATCTGTGTTTTGGATAATGTATTTTTTGGTTAGCGAATTGACTCGCAGAATGAATTAAATTTGTTATCCGAGGCACCACTGTATGTCTCCACAGAGTGGATAATCAGATGTTACCTGTGGATCTAGCAATGGGCATGGACTCTAAAAGTTGTCAGGCTGATTAAAAACAAGGGTGTTAATAGGTACTAGTCAAGGTAGTTATATATTTAAAGTATGGAGACCAAGCAGCTCTGAATTCTCAGAGCTGCCTGGATAGCTCAGTCATTGTGACAGCTGGCCTTATTTTTGCTCAAGGAGGCAATGGGTTCTCTCTTGGGCAGTCAATAAAAATATCAATTAGAATGCTCTGCCTCTGTTGCTCATGTAGTTTGATTTAACAGGATCCTAATTAGAAGCTGACTGTCTCTCAATGTTATTGCTGAGGAGCACACATGGGCAGGTGGACTTCTACAGTCCTCATGTCTTGCTTTTGGGTTGCCCATGGACATCTGGTTGGCTGTAGTGGGAATAAAATGCCAGAGCAAATAAACCTTTGGTTTGATCTAGGGCAACTATTCTGATCTTCTAAGCATCAATCTTTGTTTTAATTGGTTTTGAATATCCTTGCTCTGTCCATGTGTGCACTCATTTAAATAGCATATATGCCATTTTATAGCAGTTGTATCCAAAATGGATAGTGGAGGAGAATATTTAGGCTGGGCAGGGGCTATCAGGAAGGAGCATTATTCTGAAAATGCTAAAACCTGGCCTGAACAGTTAAGTAATAGATTCTTCTGTGACTCAGATTTTCTCGAAATCAAATGGGAGAGTTGGAGCAGGCATTAGGTGCCTGGATTAGGGACTGGCAAACCACTTCAGTATTCCTGCCAACAAAACTCCATGGACATGGGGTCACAAAGAGTCCGTCACGATTGTAATGACACAACAACAACAACAAATTGCAGGTGTCCAGAATATGTGTCCAAACTTGGCTCAATAGAATTTTGTTAGCATTTCTTGTGTTCAACCAGTCGGTTGACAACTGATAACCCTTGAAAGAATGCTGATGATGGGGTTTTTGCTTTCTGATTTGCTTCTTGACTTGTTGTGTTTTGAAGTATAAATGTATAAAGTCAATTCCAGAGATTGAGTGCCAGCTCATAAATACTGCTGAAGGGGGTAGAGAGCATCTAACTTGATTTCTGATTTTTTAAATAATCTTTTCTTCAAGGTACATCTACTACTGGTATACTTTGTGCAGTAATTTTTATTTCTGAATCGCAGTTTGAGACTATGATACTTCAACTTTATCTCAGTATTCAGAATAGATAATAGCTGATGAAGTCTCTTCACTTATTAATCCCATTGCCTGAGTCTTCAAGCAGTAATGTGGTGTAGCAGGTTAGGTATGGCTGTTGCAGCTAATAAAACGTGTTTTCGTGCATATATAATGATGCTGATTGCTGAAATAAGAATGTTTACAGAGCTTCATTTGCACATCAAGGTGTAACGATTGCTGCAGATAGGTAAAGAAAATTCACCCACTCCACCCTCTCTCTCTGTGTATATGAGAAAAAATTACTTGCTACTTGTAAACTGTTCCAAGTTTTAAAAGACTAGAACAAAATGAAATACAAAAAAGAAAACAAAGAAAAAGGCTCAACCCAGGTCCAGTGAGCAACTTCAGATGAATCCAGGATCCAGTTGGTCACAGCTAAATTTTCCTTCCCTCTCAGCACTCTCTGCCATCTAAAAACCAGCCATCCATTTCTATTTTGGGAGTGGAGAGAGATGACTTCCCCTGTTTTGTTGAATTCCCTTGATTCTTTCAGTGGACTGCTATTGTCCAATGCTGCCCTTCATATGCCTTCCTCTGTCTTTTCACATCTATCTGTATTTGCCAATAATGGTAAAAGACTCAGTACTATCCCTTTTGTTGTAGTAAGGGAAAATAAGTGACAAAGTGACAATAAAATACTGATGTTGAAAAAATAACTTATTTTGCATCTCTATATTGATATTTTTGCACCTTGGACATCGTCACAAAGAAGGTATAAAGAACTGAAATTTGGTGAGAGAATTGGTATTTCAAAGCATGATATGGGGGTGACATGATGCAGTCATTCTTTAGAAGGTAAGCTAGTTTGGGTATAACCAGTACCTGAGCACCCCATGTACACTAGTAGTTCCATTATTAGGGAGGGATTTCACTTGTTTTTGAGCTAAATCAAATACATGTAAAGTTATGGAAAGTACAATTTCTGTATTTCTCAAAAGGAAAACTTTACTGTTTGTGAACCATATGAACAACACAGTTTTCTTTCTCTGATGCTGTTGTGTTGCCAGATAATACAATCTCCTCCTAAGTAGGACAAATGTAGCAATGAACACTATATTTAATTATTACTTAGTAGAATAGTTAAGAACATAATAAATATAATTTTTATTAAATGTTGAAGAGAACATTATTTTCTTAATTTAGGAAAGGGTGTATAATATAATGTAATAATAAGCGTATTACTTGTGTTGCCACCGATAAGTATTGTTAGTATACTCATTATCTGTGCTAAACTGTGCATTTTACACCAGTTCTTTGTGTGTGTTGTGTCGTTATTGTGACCAACTCTTCATGACCCCATGTCCATGGAGTTTTCTTGGCAGGAATATTGGAGTGGCTTGCCAGTTCCTACTCCAGGCGCCTCCAGCACCTGGTATTCCTTGGAGGTCTCCCATCCAAGTACTAACCAGGGCCGACCCTGCTTAGCTTCCGAAATCAGTTGAGATCAGATGTGCTTAGGGCATCTAGGCACTTTAGGAACTATGAAAATGAAATCACACATACTCACTTTATTAAGCTACAGTATATCATGTTAAATTTGAACTGGAGCATTCCCAATTGTTGTTCATTCTTAAAGCATATATACATAGCAACCCTTGAATCTCCATGGGCATCTGTACTTGGGATAGCCTTCAATGAATGTGCATAATTGATTGACAATAAAGTGTTGTAAGGATTAATTATTTTGATTCTACAAGTATAGGTTTAGTTAGCACATTTGTGGTGGTATTCAGTTTGACTGTTTATTAGTGAGAGTCAAGAGGGAAATTAAATTATGCCTTTTTCTTCTTCAAATAATGGCTGAAATCCTGATGGCATGACATCATCAGCAAGGGAAATTAGGGAAATTAAATACTTTCTATTTTTGTCTTGTGGCTTCTGTGCCATCCCATATAACGCTTTTGTAAGTTTCATTGATTCAGATCGCCCTAAAATCTGAATGCATCTTATGGTGCGAAAGTAGGTAGCAGTTGGAGTAGGCCCATTTGAATTAGTGAAACCTATGAATGAGGCCACTCACCAAATCCCCAATGATTCAGAGGGCCTACTTTAGCATGATTTACTACTTTATGCAACAGGATTTTGGCCTTAGTGTAAAACTGTGGGAGCTGTCTGCTAGATGTCATTGATTACAAAATGTTCTGCCACCAATGCCTAAGTCAAATGTATGCCTAGTTATATTGGACAAGGGGAGTTGTAATCTCTTTACCCTTTAGGCTCTGTAGAGAGCACATCCTGGAGCTTCTGGATCACATCCATGGAGCTTCTGAGGTGAGGCCCTAATCCAGGTGAGCAAAACACAGGTTTCTTAAGGTGTCTACAGATGTGGGTCTGTGAACTGGAATCTCCAGAATCGTGTCTGGTGAATTCTTAGAGAATTTTGAAAGCTGAAGGCCCAAAAAGGTAAATGGCACATTGCAGTTGATCCTACAGCGGTCATTTCCTAGGTGTTTTCTGTTATCTTGATTTCCTTTCTGCCATTTCCACCACACCATTCTGAGTCATGGCTCTCATTCATTTTCTCAGCCAAGCACGATATACCTATATTTGGGTTGTTTGTTTCCACTTCAAGCTAGCATCATCCTGAAATTTTCAACTAAGGCCCATCTGTAAGTTTCCCTGACATTTTAGAAAAGGCAGATGGTAACTATGGAGGGAGCTTTTTAAATTGTGAATTGTGATAATAGTATGTAAAGAGGAAAACAGGAAGGATGGCAATGTAATTTTTTTTAGCACTTTCTGATGCCATTTTTATTTGACCCTTCTATAATGATGCATCAGTTCTTAGATGTGTCTGAATCAGCCATCTTTTATAAGTTACTTTATTAACAAAGTTTGCATAATGATAATTTGATCAACACAAAGGGATAATGTAGGCTTATTTAGTATATATGAAGAAATCTGTGTACAGTGTTTATTTGCCCTCTATTATTGAAAAGCTGTGTGTCATATATCATCTGAACAGACTATTTGACTTCAGTGAAAGGGTTAGACACAAATTATCTGTGAAGAGGGTTTAACAGTTGTATTCCTAAGAATTCATGTTTGGAGGTATTCCCTGCTGAAGTCAACAGAATTTACAGTTGAGCTAACTTGCACAGGGCTGGGTTTATATCAGTATCTCTATCAAATTATTTGCATGGCTACGACATTTTGATTGTAAAAATGCAAAGAGAATTAATAGTTTTCTGTGTGGTAAAAACCAGAGAAGATTGTGAAGAGCTCCAGAAGGATCTCTCCAAACTGGGGCAATGGACTGCGAAATGCCAAATGCATTTCAATGTGGGAAAATGTAAAGTAATGCATATTGTGGCAAAAAAAAATCAAAACTTTATTTATCAACTCATGGGCTCTGAGCTATCTGTGACAGATCAGGAAAGAGATCTTGGTGTGCTGGTGGACAGCTCAACGAAGGTGTTTAACCAGTGTATAACAGCAGCAAAGAAGGCCAATTCCATGCTAGGGATTATCAAAATGGGGATTGAAAATAAAACAGCCAACATTATAATGCCATTGTAGAAAATGATAGTAAGGCTGGACCTGGAGTATTATGTACAATTCTGGTCACTGCATCTGAAAAAAGACGTAGTGGAACTGGAAACGTGCAGAAGAGAGCGATTAAAATGATTACTGGGCTGGGGCACCTCCCTTATGAGGAAAGGCTAAAACATTTGGGGCTCTTTAGTCTGGAAAAAAGGCTCCTGAGGGGAGATATGATTGAGACGTTCAAAATACCAGAAATAGGGGACATCCACTCAAACTGAGGGTTGGGAGAGTGAGAACAAACAAAAGAATATATATATATATATTTTACCCAGCGTGTTGTTAGTCTGTGGAACTCCCTGCCACAGGATGTGGTGATGGCATCTGGCCTGGATGCCTTCAAAAGGGGACTGGACAGATTCCTGGAGGGAAAGTCCATCACAGGTTACAAACCTGATGGAGATGTGTAATCTCCAGGCTTAAAACCAGGGTACTTCAAGGACCAGATGCAGAGGAGAGGTATCAGGGGACAGATATCTAGTCTCATGCACTCCCAGAGGCATTTGGTGGGGCCACCGTGAGATATAGGAAGCTGGACTAGATGGGCCTTTGGCCTGATCCAGCATGGCTCCTCTTATGTTCTTATGTTCTTATGTAAAGATGTTTCAAAATAAAAAAGCAATGTTTTCTATTGAATTTCAACCTGGATGTTCACCTTCTACATATAAAAGTATGCAGCTTTCTTCTCATGCTACCCTCTTGTTTCTGCTGCAATGGAATAGGTATGTGAGCTGCTAAATGATTCAGTCCTTCTGAAAATCTCTGGTTCATTAATATGGGAAATAGCTTCTGTGTCCTCAGTATGAAACTTCAAAATGGTCCCACCTTGCCTTGCAATATTGTATCTGCATTGCCAGCAGAAGAAGATGCCAGTTTTTAAGTAACAAAGTCCAGCCTGAATGTGACAACATCAAAGCTGGCATTAACAAGACCTGCGGGATACCCCGTTGTGTCTCACTACCATGCACAAAGAGACAGAGCAAAAGAAGATCTTGGAACCTGACTCCTTTTTCTATCAGTTAACCACAGCTCACTCAAGCACAGAGCAATTGTCATGGCTATTTTTCAGCAAGTTGTCTAGGTATGTTCTTGACTGAAAAGATGTTAAGCACATCCAAAATAAAAAGCAATGATTTTTCAGGGAATACCAGGTGCTTGAATTTCAAGAAAACCATGGACATGGGTTCACCGGTCATGGCTGTAATGACACAACACACACAGAAGAAATTATATTGAGTGTGTGTGCTCAAGTATGTTCCTTTATATTTGGAAAGTGTTTCACCCACCCAAGCTGGCATTGATTTTCTTCTGCAATGGAATGCTGGTATGTGGG
The DNA here is from genome assembly GCA_029282475.1 of Phrynocephalus forsythii. Lineage (NCBI taxonomy): Eukaryota > Metazoa > Chordata > Lepidosauria > Squamata > Agamidae > Phrynocephalus > Phrynocephalus forsythii. Next base: position 143,334,599 of record JAPFRF010000001.1, read on the forward strand.
CTGTTTAAATGATTCAGTCCTTCTGAAAATGTTTGAAATTCATTAATAAAACCAAAATAATGCTTTTTGTCAGGAGGAGAATGAAACTAAAAATGGTCCCAGGTCCAGCAGTATGCCTAGGTATGCAAGTTATCTGTGATCTGCAGCTTGCTGCAGCAGAAGAAGATGCCATTAGAAGATTTTTAATTAACAAAGTCCAGCCTGAATGTGAAAATCATTACCCAAATGCTGGCCATTATACAAGACCTCTGGAGACTGTTCAAACCAGATTTGAGCCATTTTGGGCACTACCATGCAACACTTTAAAGAGACAGAGCAAAAGCCAAGATCTTGGTTAACCTGACTAAGCTCATTTTCCTTTCAGAGCTTAACTTGCTTTTGACAGATACTTTTCAGTCTGAATGGAAAAAACAGTAATAAAATTGTCATAAATTGGTTATTCTCCTTTTCAAACATTGGGTTTTTGTAAAGCCATGAATGAGGTACGAATCAGAGATATAGAACTGCAGAAACATGTTGCCCAGTTGGAAAAGAAATTAAGAAATCAGCATTTACTGCCTCCCCATAGATGCCATATCTCCTGTCTCCAGGACATCCAATGGCTAGATTAAATGTCCTTCCCTCCAAGCTACTGGAGGAGGTTTGGGCCTTTTTTAGATCGAAATTGCCCATGTGCCAATGACCAATTGGAATGTGTAGAACATGTGCTTCTATTCTGCACCTATTATCAAGACCAGGATTATCTCCCCAATTATAGGCATCCTGGGAGGTCAATAGAATTCTATATACCACTCCTTTCTGATAACATTCAGGTAACTAGACAAGCCAAAACTCCATAAGGGGTAAACAAATTTATAAAGGGGTTACTGAAAGCTAATGGCCACTTTTCGGTCACCAGAATAAATTTTAAACTGTATTTTAAATTGACACAATATCTTGTAACAGGTTTGAAGAAGTCTATTGGAATGCATATTTGAACATCCTTATTTTTATGATTTTATTTTTGGTTTTTGGTCGTTGACCGTAAATAAAATTTCATTCATTCTTTGGAAAGTGTTTGATTGCAATTACCTTAAGGAGTAACATGAATTTCAGGCATTTCTGCCCCATGCAGTTCAGTGCATGGCACTCTAGAGTTCAGTTCAGTGGTACCTTGTATAAAGGAATTAATTCGTCCCAAATGAAATTATGTTAAGAAAATTTTCCTTTATACAAATTCCCATAGGAATACATTGAAAACAGAGTAATCCCATTTTTATGTTGTATGGATTCTCCCCATAGGCGATTATGTTAAGCAAATTTCCCCTATCTCCGGAATGTTTTATGTTGTACAATTTTTATGTTATACAAGCTGTTTTTGTTATACAGGGTCCACTGTATTTGGAAGCAAATTGCAGTCACATTTTTCCTTTAATTTTCTTGTTGACCCTAGTTGGATTGTCTCAGAGATATGTGAGGCTTTCCAGTAGTACTGGCTTACCATTGTTACACCATCCCCATCTCCATTGGATTGCTCCCTTGGTCTGTGGCAGCTTAAAGAATGCTATTTTGACAGGGCACTCCTGTGCACTTCTAGCAAATGCTTCATCTGGGATGTTTTTCCCACCCACTGCTTTTTGCTTCATTGTCTGAAAGCTATTGTAAAATATCTATACATTGCCTTTCTCCTGACCTAAAGGATCCAATGTGGATTGTTGATTCAGATGTGCGAATCTGAAATGTGAATTATATTACTATCTTGTTTTTTCCCCTCTGATATTTAATTTATTTATTCCATTAAAATGGTTCTACTACTCCGTATACAAAATGTCAATTTTCTCTGCCTTTTCTCATTCCTTTAGTGGAGCAGGAATGCCCCATTAAGACAACTCAGGTTCTTTTTAAGGAGAAAAGTGGGATAAAACATATTAAATAAATAAATGAACCTGCTTCCCAACTTCAGTGCACTAATAAGAGTAGTTTCTGTAATAATGGGATTGTATCTTCCCTTGTTGGTGATCCTAACCTCTCCTTTCCTCTGGTTGAGTAGGCTTTTTTACTCCCTCAAGATGGGTTTGCTTCTCCAGTAAGGTTTGGAAACCATATCCCAGGGAGCCCTGTGTGTTGGTTAATAACCTCCCAAAGGAGATACTGTACTGTATGTGGATATTGTGCTATATTGCCTACTCACTCTCTCTGTCATACTCTGCAGTATTCTTTATTTAAGACTGTAATAAAGTGAATAAAGTACAGTATCTTTGTGGAGGGATTCCTGGAGCACTTAAGTTGCAGATTGCAGGTCATGGTCTCAGGCAGGGGAGAGTAATGAGGTATTGCACATCTCTGACTATAAGTGTGCAGTGTAATGTCACAAAAATATGTCTTGTGTCACCGGTTGTAGTTTGGCATAACCCAGGATTGACTTGGGGAGTGATATTACCTTGCCACTCTTCAGTTGATGAGCGCCAGTAGTGTTGTCATGGATGCTGGAGAAGTAGCAGTCAGAGTTGATCTGTTCTTGGCAGTTCCTCCTAATCTTGCTGCTTGAAAGTACCTAGGAGGACTTACTCACCAGTATAGTGAGTGTATAAAATTTGTTTGATTTGTGTTTGTGAACAGCTGGTTCTTTGATTTCTAGTTCTGTCATGTCTCAGAGATGAATATGTATTTTCATTGCCATAGAGAAGAAGATAGGGGTTTTTTGTTTTTTTGTTTCCAAGTGGTCAACTGCTTGTGTGCCGAATTTGGTGGGGGGGGGTTGTGTGTGTGTGTGTGTGTGTGTGTGTGTGTGTGTGAGGACTACAGTAGAGTTAAGCTTTACTCATTTTTGCTTCCATAAATGCCTATACTGTTCTGTGTGTGAGGACTACAAAATTCTGCAAGTGAGTTTTTAAATCACTTTCACTGTTGCGTAGGTGGCCTTCTCTTTCATATTTGCGGATAGAAGTGTAAATCCTTTTGGTACAGATCTATAATATAAGACTGATGAAAAAGAAAATGGAGGATCTTTATTCAGAATTTGTGTGTTTCTCTTCTATCCCCAAAGGTTATAAATTGCAGCTCTGACCCAGAGAAACTTAACATTCTTATTCAGCAAGTGAACCTTTTTCATTAATCCACAGTGGTCTAGACTTAAGTCAAACATGACTTAAGTGGCCTTCTTTTTCATAGAAAGTAATGGGAACGGATTAATCCGTTCCAGATGATGAAAAAGTGAAAACAGCAATTTAACACAAATTTGACTGGGATAGGAGATTCCTTTGGGGATGTAAAGAAATCTTAAAATATAAGAGGCTGAATTATAGTCCACAAAAGCCTCCAAAATGCAACAATGATAACATTTAAGTTTTACTGATTTTTTGATGTTCCAAGTTCTTCTCTTCATTAGAGTCCCCAAACAGCTCCCCAACTAAAATGCTTAAATTTGCAGCTCTGACAGATTCTTTACAAAAGGAAACCAGCAAGGCAGAGAATCCAGGTTAGCATTCTTATTCAGCTGCTGGGTTGTGGCTGTTATCTGAGATCTCTTCAAACAGGCCCCTTCTTGATGCAATCAAATTGATGCATTCACATTATATTTCTGTGTTATCTGAGACCTCTTAGCTATCATTGGATTCACATTATATTTCTGTGTAAAATATAAATACTGACAAGATATTTACAAAACAATTTTGGTGTTTCTGAGGACTGTGATTTGGGTTTAGTAAGCTGCTGTGTAACATCTGAAGCATTGTCATTTAAAGCCACAATCAGTTTGCTAAATCCAAAATGATATCCACATTTCTGGGTTTTCAGTTAATTTAAACATCGTATATGATGGTCACTCCATGATTATTTTTATTACAATCAATGATATAAACTGCATGAGCCATGTGGATTTGTTTTTCTTATGTCTTCCTTCCTTTCCCTTTATAAACACATGACTTGGCATGGCTTTTCTTGTTGACAAATGGCATGCTTGATCCCACTCGCACTCTTTTCCACAGTGTTTAAGGAAGTCAGGATCTTCATACTAGTGTCAGAATTTATGATGAGCCAGGCTTTTATGGTGCAGGATAACTCGGGTTTGGCCACCTTTCATGTTCTGACTTGTCCATTTCAGGGTGGCAGGAAAGTCAATTAGTTCTATGAGTAAGCTGTTAGCACCTTTTCCCTGAGCAAGCATTTCCTACTAAACAGCTGTGCATTGTCTATCTCTTGACATGCTATCTGCATGCAAGTCCTCTTTGTGCCATACCTAGGCTGCGCTACGTGATGTCTTACATCTTCTCCCTCTTCCATTTTGTTTTTCACGTGTTGATGATCCATACTATCAGAAGGTGGCTTTCAGTTTTCAAAATACTGCTAGATCCTTTTGCTTTTCCCGCTGTTCTGGATTTAAATGTTCTTCGAGCCAGCTTTCACAATAATAATTTATAAATGAGAATTGGAGAATTGGAGAGCAAGAAGGGCTCCTGTTGATCACCAAGTCCAGCCACTGTCAGGGGGGCACAGTGGGAATTAAACTCCCAATCTCTGCAATCAGGAACCTAACCCACTGAAGTATCCTGTAGTTCCTTTTTACATTTCCAAATATCTTAATAATATCTAATTTCATATAACACTTTTCTGTATTGTACTTTATTTATAACCTCAGAACAATGGCTTCAAATGCTGATGAATTATATTTGCTATCCAGGATTGTTAATTTGGGTTTGTATAAGAAATCGAAGCATACATAGAAAAGGGTGGACAGCTGCATTTATTTATGTGTCATTTACCACTGCTAGAAAATATACTATTAAATATTGACAAATTGATGAAAGCAACAACAAAAACTGGCAGTATTCTTAAAAAACATTCCTTTTTTGGCTTATTTTTTCAAAAATATGGATCCTTCCCCTTTTCCAGTACAAAGCCACACCACCAAGTATTTGCAGTTTGGCCATAGGAGGCCATGGTCCCAGGTTATTTGTGTGCATTGCAAACCCTTCCTCCCCACCCTATTCCAGGAAGTTGCCGAACAGAGAACATACATCTGATAGAACCAATGTATAGTGAGTCTTTAAATGTTATTGACAAGCAGTATTTTGTTTTTAAGAAGGTACTTAACATGTTCAGATACAAGTCATGGAAAATACATTAAAACCTTTGTTTGCCTGCAGGCCCTCACAGGTATTCAGCTATAGTTTTCCTATGTTTCTCTGCTGCAGTTTTCTACATTTTACTACACTTGGGCTATATTTCATAGAATCAGAGAACTGCATAGCTAGAAGGAACCCAAGGTCATAGATACAAGAAACCCACAGCAGAAAACCCCGTCACTGACAGATGGCTGATCTGGACATCTGTTCAAAAATTCTAGCAAGGAAGGGGAGTCATTTATATCATATATTTATTGTATATATGTATTTAATTTATTCAAATTGTGCTTTTCTCCTAGGACAAGAATCTAGAGTAGGTTACAAATATTAATTGTTTTAAGAAGGGAGGTACATGTTCCTTGTAACAGGCCTCAGACAACTACAGTATTTGACTGCACCGTTTCTAAACAGTTTTCCTTGTTGACATAGCAACATACTCTAACTCTAGCTTCCTTTTTGAAATACCACCTCTTCACTGAGCTATTCTTTTCTCTAAAATTGAAATATAGCACTACATGGATCTCTCATTCCTTCAGTTCTTGACATCAGTTCACTTTATTGAGGGAAGTGTCAAACCATTTAATATCTCCAGCATCACTAATAATTCATCTAATTATTCACACTCATAAACCATATTTAGAAATACAGTGATACCCTGCCTATCATGGGGGTTAGGGACCCGACCCGACCCGAATAATTGAAAATCCAGGATATGCGGATGCAGGTCAGGTCGGGCCTGGGGGCCCTAACTGAGGGCTCCTGTACTTACCCCCAGCCTAGTGGTGCCCCGAATGGGCCTGTGAGGGCCTTCCCAGGCCTTCTGGAGGCCACTGGGAAGGCCCTCCCAGGCCCGTTCGGGGCAGCGTCAGTCCTGGGGAAGTATGGGAGGCCAGAAACAGCCTTTGTCTCTTACCCCAGGGGGGCTTTTCTCATATACTATGGTCCCGCAATATAGCGGGACTGCAGTATATGAACCGCGAAAGGGCAGGGGACCACTGTAGAAATATTTAGGAATATGTAGCCTGCATACTGTAATTAAAAATTGTAAACCGCCCCGAGACTACTTGAAGTGGTATGGAGCGGTATATAAGCAGACCACTTTGCTTTCCTTGGCTTTACTGTGATCCTTAACCATCTGAAGTGCTGTTTCTATACTACCCCAAAGCACTTAAAGCACTCTCTGGGCAGTTTAAAATGTAATTATGCAAGGCATACCCCCTTGCCCCCAAATCGACTGTCTTTGAAAGGATGGAAGGCTCAGTCAACCTCAAGCCGATTGGGATTGAAGTCAGGTTGTAAACAGAGTCTTGAATGCTGTGCAGTTTATAGGAAGAAGTTATTCCCCTCCCACACATCCCTTTTCCTTTGCTCACACCAGCAGTAATGTGACTGAAGAGGAGAAATGTTCTGCACATGTGTAGATTCTGCACATTAGTAAAAACTCAAGAGTTTTTTTTCCAGGTCCTTGCTCGTTCATAGAACCTTTGTTGACCAGGATCCTTTAGATGTGGCTCTTCTCAAGTGAGGAAGAAAGCAGTGGGGAGGAGTATTAACATTTTCCTTGCTGTGAATAGGGCTTTGGTACAATGCAGATTGTGTGCGGGATCTCTTAGCTTTCTCCTGGGCCTCTCCTAGGGGATTAGTGCTTGTTTGGTACAGCATTATGTGTACTTCATTGAGCTGCTTTGGAGAAGGGAGAATGGCAACCGGAAGTGACCACGGAGCCTTTGGATCTCAAGTTTTTGTATGGTTGGACTGTCATTATCCATGCCGAAATGTTTTTATTTAATAATTTTCAGTCTTCTAGATTATGTCTGACCTGTTCTAATACTAAGAACAGTCCTGTTCTTTTCTCTTTTACAGGCTTGTTTGTTTTTAATATGCAAGATAATACAGACCTTGGATTCTGTGAAGCAGAAATGTGTAAGTACATTACTGACCTCTTTATATACATGAATATATAGGTATGGAAAAACCTGAAATGCCTCTCTTTCAGATAAAAGTAAATTTTTGCAGAATTGTCTGGCTTCTTGTTATCATCACTTGTAGAACTTGCTTTTCTAATGCATTTTTAAGCATATTGATGGAAATGAGATAACTTAAAATCCAAGCATACCACTTGTTGGAATGACATATTTGTTTTATTTTGTGTTACAAAACTTGGCCAAGGCTCACATCTTTCCTGAGCAGGTTTGTGGTAATCTGCACTGTGGGCTCTCTCCTCACTTCACTAGAGGCTTCAGCCCAGCTGGGATGATTCAGTCTCCTGGCTGAAACACTTTGTACAAAGGGCTTCCCTTGCTTTTGTGTCCTTTATCCCATCCATTCACAGGCAGCTGATGATTCCAAATAGTTGATGATCAGTTAATCAGCTAGGTCAGCCGACTGCATCATGTGAGACTCATATATGTAAGGAAACTGTCTGCTTGTACAGTATTTCAGATTGATGGATTTCAGTAATGAAGCCATTTTCACAAGTGTCCTTTATATTTCTGTTGCCTTAATGCCAGTCTGTGGATAAAACAATGATCAGCTCAAGATGATCTCTACATTATCAATCCAAGGAACCTAAAAGAGCAGTTCCCAGAGATGTGGAAAATGTACGGCAGTCTCTTCCTCCTAAACATATTTATTTTATAGGGGACCTCAGGGGCTCATGGACTTTCCTTCACTGGAGCTTGTTTAACAGAGATTAGATGGCCACCTGTCAGCAATGCTTTGGCTGTGGATTTTTCACTTTGGCAAGAGGGTAGGGACTTGATTACCATTAGAGTTCTTTCTAACTCTGCAGCAATTGGACTTGTAACACTTCCCCCTTAACATAGCAGAAATGACTGTTTTTATAACAAGATTTTTATAACAAGCTATATACATTTTCAAAACACTGTATAAAGCAGAATTGTTTCCATATTCACAAAAGTACTATATGTTGCATAGCTAACCATTTTCATTTTCCTTGTTTTAATTTGATCAGTGTAGGATAGGTATAACATAGATATAATCAAGAGCACCCACAGAATGTAATTATGAGGAATATGCAGTAGGACCCCCATATCCACTGATTCATTAACCACTGATTCAATTATCCACAGTTGGCAGAGGAAAAAAAATAAACAATTCAGCAGCTGCAAAGCAAGCTACTACTACAAACAGCAGCTATAAAGCAAGCTCCTGTCACAAAACAGCAGTTTTAAGGGGGTTTCGGTGTTCTCTCTTATCCACAGTTTTCATGGATAAGAGAGAACCTTCCCGTGGAAGGTCCGGAACTGATCCTCAGCAGATACCAGGATTGTACTGTACTGTAACTTGCTGAAAAGAAAAAATGTGGGTTTGCATACATGGGTCTTAAGGAGGGAGTTAGTAGATTGTATTGGTAATGGCACTGGAATATCCATAGCAGTGTTCTTTCATTTTTAAAGGAAAGGAAAGAGAAAGAAAAAGAAAAAGAAAAAGGACAAATATAAGGACGAAAATATTGTGGAATCTTAAAAGTTATATTTTAATGTTTAGTTTTGTGAATAAAATCGATGTCCTCAGCTATAAGAAAGAGATAAAGCATGGCAGATTTCAGGCATATATAAATGGCATCAAAATACAAAACCCATTGTTGGTTGGTTGGTTAGAAACTTGTAAAATATGTGAGTCAGTGCATTTTTAACAGTGGGGTGATAGCTTCTGTTTGATATGCAGATCAGTTCCAGGGTGTAAGAATCCCTGGCAGAAAAGAGCAGACAAACTTGTTTTGCAAACTGATGTTTAATTTTACACTTGTGTTTTGTTTTATTTTGTTGTGCTTTCAATCAAAGTTTTTTCCCTAGTATCAGTGTAAGATCTCATTGCAGGAGAGGAGTGTTTCTAAAAAAATGTGATCAGATCTTAAGCATTTTGCAAAGTAGAGTAAAATCATTGGCAACATCTTCTCCTTTAGAAAACAGACACATGCACGTGGTGTGTGTGTGCCTGTGTGTGTGTGTGTGTGAGAGAGAGAGAGAGATAGGGAAGTGGAGAAATTGAGATGAGAAGTGTAACTAGTTTTACAAGTGATATAGTGGTGCTCAGACTTTCCATTTTCAGTAACACTGATCAAAACTTAAGGTAGCTTTCAACAATATGCAGCAAGATCTAGTTCTTTGTCAACAATCAGAGCCTTGAATATGCCCAGGCATGCATTGCATCTTTAGCTGCCATGGACAATCTAGCCCATGTGTTTCCTGGAAACGTATAGGACCAAGAGTCCCTTACTTTGTACCATCTTTTTCCTGTGCAGCTAAGGCCTATAATAGAATCTAGTTTTATATAGGCCTAGTTCTATATAGACCTAGTTTTTGCTTGTAGCTTTGTCTTTGTGGATAGCTACTAGCACTTTGAAGATTACCAAGCCTTTGTTTGTTTTCTCTCTTGCTTTTTATTGAACCTTGTTCTTGCCCAGCATCCATGTGCCTATATTTGCCTTGCAGGAACTGATACCTTTTAAAAACCATGAGTATCATTTGATGGCACGCCCTACAGAAGCCGCAGCAGTAATTTGTGTATGATTTGTATGATTTGTAGGGTTGCCATATTCCTGTTAACTAAATAGGGGCATTCCAATTTGTTTGTTTGTAGATTCTCAATATGATGTACTGGATAGAGCGACAGACTAAGACTTTGGAGAATGGGGTTTAAATCTCTACTCAGCTATAGAAGTGCACTGGGGGAGTGGAACTGGTAAAACCACTCCTTAAATATCTCACTTGAAAGGCTTGTTAGGGTCTCTATAAGTCAATAACTACCTGTACAGTATTTTTCCATATCCAAGACTATACTTTGTTTAAAATGGTAGGCCTAAAAATTAAGGGTTATCTTATACATGGAAGTAAGCCAAAGAGAGAACCACACCGTTGTGAAATTGTAATTTTGGGTTGGAAAAGTGAGGGTCGTCTTGTACATGGAGACATCTTATAGACAGAAAATGCAAAAATATGGTACTTGATTACTTGATAACTAGTTTTTTTCTAGACAACTACACAACACACAATTTGCCTATTATGCATGTTAGACAGTCTTATTTCGGGTGTGAAGAAATATGTATACGATGCAAATTAAGGTTTTTTATATTGTGCAGAATAAGCACATTAATTTTGCATAACTTTTCTACCAATATGTTTCAGACTTGGCCTGATGTTTTGTTCAATTAGTAACCCCCAATTTGAGAGAGCCAGCATCATTAATGGTTAGACTGTTGGACTTGGAAAAATGAGACCCACGTTCAAGTACCTGTTCTTTCACAAATGCTATTTGGCATTCCCTAATATATGCTTATAGTTATTTTCTTCTAGATTTTATGAGGCTCTCTGGAGTAATTTAAATGATCAAATTGCCAGTTTCTTCTTGACATACCCAAATGATCAGTCAGTAGTTTGTGAGGACTTTAATGTAAAATTAGCAAAAAGGCAGATTGATGATGAGTAAAGTCTTGAGATTTGATCTGGGGAATGATATAAATACTGTACTCACTCTCTTGTGATCACATGGTGAGCAGGAGTAGGGAAGCACTATACAGTGGTATCTTGTATAAAGGAATTAATTCATTCCAAATGAAATTATGTTAAGCAAATTTTCCTTTATACAAATTTCCCATAGGAATGCATTGAAAACAGAGTGATCCCATTTTTATGTTGTACAGATTCGCCCCATAGGCGATTACGTTAAGCAAATTTCCCCTATATCTGGAATTTTTTATGTTGTACAAATTTTATGTTATACAAATCATTTGTTATACAAGGGTCCACTGTACTGTATATTGTGAAATATAGGATTGTCTGCTTTAATTAGAGCCTAGTGACATTTTTTTATATTTAATGGGGTGGAGCAAGTATTGTTGGTTACATTTTCAGCTCCGAGTTTGAAGATCTCAAGCACACAGTTTGGAATGGCCTTAGAGACCAGCACTGAGGAGCAATTGCTAAAATGACACTAAAGTTGTCACTTCACATTTGTTTCCTATATTAAGACTTTACTGACTACTGACAGGCTCCAGAAGATCAGGTCTCAAGCTTTAGAGAGTTAACAGGGAGTTTTGAACATTGTCCAAGATATGTTAGATTCCTTGAGACCAGTATGATTGTAACTTTACCTTGCCAACCTATGGGTGGTGGTGTTTTCCTGGTTTGAGTGGTACTGTAAGCAAGACATTGTCAAAAGATGAGCATATTTGCAAGAAAAAGAAGAAACAAGATGAATTAACGAAACAGCTTTCATGTTAGTTATATTCTGGAGGGAGTCCAGAAATTTCTTTGGGAGAAGACAAAAACCTTTCACAATGAGATTTGTAAGTCCTTAGGGCAAATCCTTCTTGGTGGAAATGAATGTTTATTCTGAACTTTTCTTAAGTGAAGAGGACTTCAGTAGGAATGTCTCTTCTCTAGCGCCAATTATCTGAAGAATGGGCTTTTTGTGTTTTAAAGAAATATTTTGGCAGGACCTACCTGTCTAAATGACCACTTGTAACTATGTTAGAAATTACACACTCCAGGAGAAGATGTTGCTGTCAGCAGAGGTCTTTGCTTTAGATCAGGATTTGTAGATTTCAAGTTTAACCAGGTTGTTCACATCTATAAATTCAAAAGGCACTTTCCGTTCCAAAAAATATGATGGTCCCCAGATTTAAAAAAGAAAATTCCATAGACCTTGTGGAATGTGACTTATAAGGTGCACGCTCCATTTTTACTGTACCAACTGCCAGTTTGGGAAGATAAAATTGCATAATACATAAAGAGCAGACTGGCTTTAGAAAAGATTACAATTGAACACACTTTTGTTTTAAATCGCGTCATCCCCAAACACAGTAAAGATCCAAATAAATTGATTTTTGCAGCTTTTTGTGGGTTTCACTTCCATTCTTATCCTCCTTCATGGAGATTGCTTACAGCATATGTAGGCACTTCTAAAATTGGTAAAAAGGATACTGTGACTTTTTCAGCTGTTAATCAAGACAGCACAGTGCAAGCTGGATCTATATTACATAGTGTTCTAACTAAACCAATTGATGTCTGTGAGGAGTTAAGCAGGCTTGTACCTTAACACTATTTCTTCTCAGTTTCTATTTTTAAAATTGTTGTCAATATTGGTCTTAATATTGGCAAATGCTGAATTGTTTTAATATAGTTTTAAGGTACAGTGGTACCTTGTATAAAGGAATTAATTCATTCCAAATGAAATTATGTTAAGCAAATTTTCCTTTATACAAATTCCCATAGGAATGCATTGAAAATTGAATAATCCCATTTTATGTTGTACGGATTCTCCCAATAGGCGATTATGTTAAGCAAATTTCTCCTATCCGGAATTTTTATGCTGTACAGATTCTAGGTTATACAACCTGTTTGTTATACAAGGGTCCACTGTATTTTAAGTACATTAAAATTGTGATTATTGGGCAGTTTAAATTGTTGTGAGATGCCTTGGGTACCCTAGGGGTATGAAGATGGCATATAAATAATGTACAGGTGAAACTCGAAAAATTAGACTATTGTATAAATGTTCATTTATTTTAGTAAGTCAAGTTTCAATATTCTAGGCTCCATGTGCCCCACTCTAATCAGCTAATGAATCCAAAACACCTGCAAAGGGTTCCTCAGCCTTTAAATGGTCTCTCAGCCTGGTTCAGTAGGAATCACAATCATGGGAAAGACTGCTGACCTGACAGTTGTGCAGAAAACCATCATTGACACCCTCCATAAGGAAGGAAAGACCCTACTCACCATGTGTTTCCCTACTCCTACTCATCATATGCAAAAGAAGTTGGGTGTTCCCAAAGTACTGTATTAAAGCACATCAATAGAAAGTTATGTGGAAGGGAAAAGTGTGGAAGAAAAAGTTGCACAAGTAGCAGGGATGACCTTAGCCTGGAGAGGATTGACAGGAAATGGCCATTCAAAAGTGTTGGGGACTTTCACAAGGAGTGGACTGAGGCTGAATTTAGTGCATCAAGAACCACCACACACAGACAGATCCTGGACATGGGCTTCTAATGTCGTATTCTTCTTGTCAAGCCACTCCTGAACACTGTTGCTTAGTGGTCCAAAGTCCTTTTTTCTGATGAGAGCAAATTTGTATCTCATTTGGGAACCAAGGACCCGAGTCTGGAGGAAGAATGGAGAGGCAGACAATGCATGATGCTTGGAGTCCAGTGTAAGGTTTCCATACTTCATGCTTCCTTCTGCAGACAAGCTTTATGGGGATGTTGACTTCATTTTCCAGCAGGACTTGGCACCTGCCCACAATGCTAAAAGTACCAAAACCTGGCTCAATGACCATAGGATTACTGTGCTTGATTGGCCAGCAAACTCGCCTGACCTGAACCCCATAGAAAATCTATGGGGCATTTGCCAAGAGAAAGATGAGAGGCATGAGACCAAACAATGCAGCAGAGCTGAAGGCCACTAGTGAAGCATCCTGGTCTTCCATAACACCTCAGCAGAGCCACAGGCTGATAGCATCCATGCCATGCTGCTTTGAGGCAGTAATTGATGCAAAAGGGTCCCAAACCAAGTACTGAGTACCTAAGCATGTTTATACTTTTCAGAGATCCAATATTGTTCTATTTCTAATCCTTGTCCTATTGATATGTAATATTCTAATTTTCTGAGATTGTTTATTTGGGGTTTTCATAAGCTGTACACCATAATCATCACAATTATACTAAAGTAAAGTCTGACATATCTCGCTTAGCATGTAATGAGTCTATCTCATATACTAGCTTCACCTTTTGAGTTGACTTACTGAAATAAATGAACATTTGCATGATATTCTAATTGTTTGAGTTTTACCTGTAAATAAAATAAAAAATGCTAATGGTATAATTATAAATTTGTTCTCTCCCACTTCCTTTGCACTCTTTTTTTTTAATTAAAGAATTTTATTAGTTTTTGAGGAGGAAGAGGGGATAAGGGGGAAGGAAGAAAGGGGGATACACTATAAAAAGTTACATTGAATATATCAAGTCAGAAATAACAATTGTACATGCTAAAGAATCACAAAATAATATCACAATGCTAATAAGTTTGTTACTTCTTGCCATCTTTTTTTTGGAAATCTCTTCATAATCTCCCTTCAGAAATCTGGAGAGCCTGTCGATTTCGATACATTCTCTTATCTTTTCATGAAGGTTTCTCTCTGTTGGCGCTTCTGGTTGTTTCCAAAATTTCGCATATAGTATCCTTGCTGCAATTATTACATGATGAAGTACATATTTCTGATCATATGAGATATTTATATCTACTATATTTAATAGAAAAAGTTCTGGTCGAAGCTCTAACTTAATCTTCAAAAATCTTTTTGTAAATAGTTTTACTATTCTCCAATATGTATTTGCCTCTTTACATGTCCACCACATGTGATAAAAGGTACCACTATAATATTTACATTTCCAGCATCTGGGTGAGCAATTACACATCTTTGATAAACGGTGAGGGGAAAAATGCCATCTATAAAACATATTATAACAAATTTCCTTAAAGGCTATAGATTTAAAAAGTTTTACTATATTCCACAAGGAGTCCCATTTGTTTAAGTCGATAGGATAGCCAAAGTTTTCTGCCCATCTTATCATAGTATCTTTTACCAGTGTATCAATCATTTTCTCATTTAACAAAATAGTATAGAATTTACTAAGAAGCTTTGTATCACCAGAAAATAGTATTTTGTCAAGTGGAGTATCGTTAGTCATAAATCCTCCCTCTTTAGTGAGGTTTTTAAAATGTGAATATATTTGTTGGTAATTCCACCAGTCTATCTTACAACCTTCAGATATTAATTGTGCAAGTGGCTTCAAGGAGCAATCAGCTTTCAAAAATTGTCTGTAAGTTAAAGATTTAAAAGTTGCACTTGTATGGGGACCAGTTATCGCTCCTAATGGAGATAGCCACATTGGTGCTTTGGGATAAAACTGGTTTTTTATGGGTAACCATATTTTAATTAAAGCATTCCTTATCCAATTTTTTTTTTTAAAGAGTGGACCACTTCCTTTGCACTCTTATTGTGGGATTGTGAAATCTCAGTTTTAGGTTTTCCTAATGATGTGGCTTTAAGTAGCTCTTTGGAGAATCTGCCTAGTTTGTGATCACAAAAAGTTGTCTATCAAGTATTCTAGCTCTAGGTCATGGTATTTGGGAGGAGGCCTCAGAAATAAACCCAATCCTAGATTGACATCATGTAGAACAGGTTAGTGTTCAAGGATACTTAAGAGTTGAATTTGACATAAATCTGTTATGGAGAAAGCAAGAATCATGGGAGGAGTGTCCCAAAGAATGGGAGGAACATGAACTTATTTAGGCATACCCTAATGACAGCACCCTGTCAGCTCCTCCTTTCACTTGGGAGTCACAGCTGGATGAGTGAGTGAACAAGTTAGACAATGGGCCACAAGTGGCCATGAATAGCATAAGAACCCCTTGACAGGGGCAAAAGTAACCACAATATATGTTAATGCAGAAGGATGTCAACACCTAAAGAAGAACTACTGCATCATCTCTGCCAGACTGATGCTTGCAATATCCTTCGTGTTTGGGAAGTGCGTTGAGATAGCCATCAGTAATGTCCCTGAACAAATGGGATGAGACTGTCAATGAGGAACTTTATAGGCAGTATCTGGAGGTGAAACCTGACCCCCAGATACCATCTACTGCTATTATACAACAGGATGTTGTAGAAATAACAGTTGAGCTGAGCAGCCATTCATGATCCTCTGCAATATGGCAACTATAGGGATACATTCAGATGTGCATTCCTATGTGCTTAAGTACAATTTCCATCATCTCAGAGCTCTGGATGAAATATCACGGAATTACTATGCTTCCCTGAATCTCTAAGCACTATGACAGTGGTTCTCAACCTTCCTAATTCCGCGACCCTTTAATACAGTTCCTCATGTTGTGATGACCCTCTTGTCCTGCTTGGAAGAAGCCACAAGCCCCCTTTGGCAGGCCACTGCCGCAGGTGCCATAGAGAATGTCCCTCTATACAGGCACCCTCAGCCAATCACAGCCTCTGGTGCTTTTGACTGACATCCCTTCCAACCTATCAAGCTGTAACTCATTCTTTCCCCCTTCTTTCCCCTCCTCCAGACCCAAGCCTTTTGTGCCTTTTATTCACTGACTCATGGCGGACCCCCGTGAAATGGTCGTTCGACCGCCAAAGGGGTCCCGACCCCCAGGTTGGGAACCATTGCACTATGGCAAGTCTCAGGATAAACAATGTTTATATATAAAGTTTTACTTTTGTTTGCGAGTGGTATTTGTGTTGTACATTGCCATGCCGAGAATGAGCAGAGGGTGCTAGGCAAAGACATGTGGGTTCAAGCTGTTGGGCAAATTATGTCATTTGGAGCGTGACAAAGCCATGGTGCCCTACTGTTGTGACTTGGGAGCCTCTCTTTCGCACAATTCCTGGCAGCAGTGACTTGGGCTGTGGTAAGGATGCTGTAAGTCTTAGGAGAAGTCTAGAAGATGGAGAGGTTCTTTGCATGTCCTAAGTGCTTTTCAATGAGGCCACATGGGATGTAGTTTACAGTTGCAACCCCTGAGCTCATATAATCATAGGACACACCACAAAAGCTGTTAGCTTTGAGCGGCCGTTGAGCAAAAAAATTCTCCCCAGCATACAGCTGGGAGAGAATCTTAGCTGGTCCAGCACACTTCCCTTGCGTGTCTCTGCTTATCTTGCAATCTTCAGACACAGGGTTAGCAGAGTAGCTCTCTCTTCTGGAGATTCAGCACAGCGGACTTCGGTCTTCTGCCAGTGTACAAGAATAAATCAGTCTGACAGTCTGAGATAAGTTACTGCCTAGTTTATTTACACTTAACTCATATATTTACACCCGGACTACAAGCCGGCATTTCAGCGTCTTGCAACACACGCGCTAGCACAGCTGAAATCACTAACTATAACTCTCCTTGAAACTCCCTCTCACTAACTGAAAGAACCTGGAGTTTTTATCTCCTCTCCAACATTTCACTGCGCATGACAACAGATTTGACTTTAACCCTGTAAGCACCAAATCTGATACTCCAACACCCCCTCTCGCAGTGAATGTTGGGAAAAACATTGTGAGTTTATTTACTCATTCCATACCCAAACCTTCACAGAACTCTTCATGCTTCTGGAAGCTCAATGGTTTGGTGAACCCATCAGCAAGATTCTTCTGACTTGGACAATACTTCAGTTTCACCAAGTCATTCTGTATACTCTGACATACATTGTGGTAACGGATGTCCAGATGTTTAGTTCTGGATTTAAACTGACCAGATTCTGCCAATTTCAAACATGGTTGATTGTCTTCCCATACCGTAATAGGTAGACAGCAGTTTCCATTGATTTCTTGGACCAAACATCTGTAGTACTCTAGTTCTCTACAGAGATCTGACAGAGCACTGTACTCAGACTCTGTAGAGGAAAGTGTAACCAGACTTTGCTTTCGGGACTTCCACCCAACTAGAGACTTTCCAAATTTCACTACTATTCCTGACACTGATTTCCTGTCCTCAGCATTTGCCCAATCGCTGTCTGACCAACATTGTAACTGCGATTCACCTTCTGCTGACAACTTGAGACAGAAATCCTTAGTGTCTTTCAAATATCTCAGTATTCTCTTGATACCTTTCCAGGCAATTTTACTGGGATTTGATGCCTCTCTACTTAGCAAATTCACAGCAAAAGCAATATCTGGTCTGCTCCACTGAGACAGATACAATAAACTTCCAATAGCTGACTGAAACAATTCTGGCCTCTCAAATTTCTCATCATTACTAGTTTGACTATCCTTCTCAAAATTTGTCTCCATTGGTGTTTTAGCACCATTACAGTCAGACATTCTGAACTTCTGTAACAACTGTTCAATCTTGCTTTTCTGGCAAAGTAAAAAACTTCCATCCTCAGTTCTATCAATCTGAACTCCTAGATACATCTTTACATCACCTAGATTCTTAAGCTGAAACTTCTTTCCAAGCTTTGTTGCAAACTTCTTTACCTGATTCTGTGTTTTACTAACAAACAAAATCTGGTGGTGGTAACATGTACAAGTCTTCTTCTAGATCTGAGTTTAGATAAGCAACATTTATATCAAAATGAGCTACTTGAAAACCTCTCTGTGCTGCTACAGTCAACAACCGAAATGTCTCACTTCTAGAAGTTGGTGCATACACCTCAGTGTAATGCAACCCTTTCTTCTGAGTAAATCCTCTAGCGACAAGTCTTGCCTTACACTGTGTCTGACCTGTTGCTGTAGTCTTAATTCTATACACCCAACGACAACTCACTGCCTGTTTTCCCTCTGGCAGTGTTGTTGGTGTAAATACTTTCATAGTCTTCATGGATTCCATCTCTTTCTCCATTGCTGCATGCCATTTACTAGCTTCCTCATTAGGCAATTGCAAAACCTCCTCATAACTCTCTGGTTCACACTGAGCTAAACCTATCCAAACACTCACGGCTGAGTAGTTTGAAGGAGAAAATCTCTCTGGCGGTTTACCTTTTGTTGTGCGAGCTGAACGTCTAGGACAAACCTCAGACGCCCCCTCTGACCCAGTTGGACTGCTGGGCACATTTCTGGAATCACTAGCGTCAGAACTACTAGTACTACCTGAACCTTCTGACTTGACACGCCTTCTCTGTCCCACTGGACTAGACTGTGGTGATGTTGGCTCAGACTTCACACCTCTTGGAGATACACTTCCTTGTTGATCAGTGTCATCTACCTGTGCATCTGGCTCAGGACCTGCACCTGCTTCATCTTGTC
This sequence comes from Phrynocephalus forsythii, assembly GCA_029282475.1. NCBI lineage: Eukaryota > Metazoa > Chordata > Lepidosauria > Squamata > Agamidae > Phrynocephalus > Phrynocephalus forsythii. The sequence goes on from JAPFRF010000001.1 coordinate 143,353,475, forward strand.
CTACTACATTGTCAAAATTTTCACTTAACACCTCAGGATTAGCGTGAACCCTAGTCCATCCATTCTGCTCACAAAACTCTGCACTTCTACTGATTAGTATTTTGGATCCATCAGGATAGGCAAATCTCCAACCTTTTGTCAATGGTTCATATCCACAAAAAATCATTTTTCTTGATCTTGGTCCTCCTTTCCTACGTAGAGGCTTTGGAATCAAAACATGGGCCTCAGAGCCAAATACTCTGAAATATCCTATCTTTGGCTTCTTACCATGTAGTAACGTGTAAGGAGCTTGACCTACAACAGAATTGTAAGCTCTGTTAAATACATGTGACGCAGTCTGCCATGCTTCAGCCCAGTAACTTTTTGGCAAACCTGAATCCCTCAACATAGCGTCAACAGCTTCCTGTAGAGTTCGGTTTCTCCTTTCCGCAACGCCATTCTCCTCGGGAGAATAAGGACTTGTCAACCTATGTGCTATGCCCTTATGTCTTAGAAAATTCTGAAGTGTTGTATTTGTAAATTCAGCCCCCCTGTCTGATTGAATTTGTCTAACTTTTGTGGAAAAATCACACTCCACTGCCACTATCCAATCCTTCAGCTTCTGAGCTGCTTCACCCTTGGTTTTCAAAGGAAATACCCAACCATTTCTGGAAAAATCATCAACTACTGAAAGAATAAACTTAGCATTTCCCAAAGAAACAGTTGGCATTGGTCCACAAATATCAACATGTACAAGTTGAAAAGGTTCTGTAGATACCCTGGTTGACTTAGGATAACTACATCTCTTGACCTTTGCAGCTTTGCATGGCCTACAATCCAAAAATCTAGAACATGGTTTCACATTGCACCCTTCAACACATTCAGGCATTTTCTTTAAATACCCCCAGTTTAAATGACACATTCTACGATGGAGTAAATGGGCACAGCTGTTGTGTTTGGGAATGTCCCCTGCGCCTGCACTGCATTTGCATTGCTGTATCCCTCTGGAACTGCTTTTGCATTCACTGCATACAAACCATCTTTACAGTGCACTTGTATCAGCAGCTTCCCATTCCTAGAAACAGAACATATGTTATTTTCAAACAATACAGAAAAATCATCTCTAACTAGAGCTGATACAGACAAAATACCACGTGTCATGCCATTTAGAACAAAAACATCAACAGTAGTATTCAAACATTCAATATACACTGTTGCAGCAGTGTTCAAAAACTCTTTCTGCCCATTAGCCATTGTAATGTTCTTTGGTTGAGAAAGTTTCCTGCAGTTCTCATTCTGAACACCAGGTGGCGCTAGATGATGCGAGGCTCCACTATCTAAAATGAAAACACAGTTGCTTGAAGATTGTTTCTTGAACATTGCCATAGACACCGACATGTGACGTGTGCTGTTTTCTCTTCTTCTTCTATATCCGCGCTTGCCTCTCTCAGTTGCAGCTTGCCTCGGCATCCCACGCTGTGGACTGTCTCTTATCTGGTTGCTATGGGAGTTAACCTTGGAGTTTGGAGACTGGGCAATTTTTCAAAACATGGCTTGTTGATTGACACCTGAAACATTTCCTTGCAGCTGTGTAGACTCTCACTTCCCCCTCTCTTGGGGATAAGCAGCCTGCATTCCCTTTGCTTTGCCCACCTTCATTGGCTCTCAGTTGCTGTTCATGGACAAGAAAGGACACATAGGACATATTGAAATTGTCCTGAGGTAAAGCCTCCATAGTTAAACACAGCGTGTTATAACTTTTGTCTAAAGAGCTCAGAAGAACACAAACTTGTTGGTCTTCTGTGAAAGCCATATTCAGAGAACGTAACTGGTTGAAAATAGACACCATTGCAGCAATATGTTCTCTGATATCTCCCCGGGCTTTAGTTTCATCCCAAATAGCTGTCTGTACAAATGGACCTTTGCACCTGGGGAAATGTACTCTCTCAAGACTGTCCCATATATCTTTAGCATTTCTCAGACTTTGTACATAAACTAACTGATTAGAGTCTAAACTCATAATCAACATAGCCCTAGCTTTTGCATTCCTTCGCACTGAGGCTAGTGCTTCAGCTCTTTGAGCAGCTGTTGCTGATTGGGGCAGCTGAGCTGGATCGGTAGGTAAATTACTTAAACAGTCCAGCAAATTCCTGGCTTCCAGCCAAGCTTGAATTCGGACACTCCAGTCCAGATAGTTCTCAGAATTGAGATGTTGGAATGGCACAGTAAAACTTTCCTGTCCTGCCTCCATCTTGGGCTTCAATCCCCCTTCTGCTATTCACCAACAGCAATGGGTTCTCTGAGACTGCTACTCACGTCTCCTTCCAGCAAGACAGCCTCGAAGCTCCAAGTGTAGACTTCCAGTTGAGGCGACCTCTTATTTGCCTTGGTACCGACTGCACCCCGAAGCAAAGAGATCCCAACCTCTTTTTCTCTGTCTCCAGACAAAGACTCAAGCTCAGCAAAAACTGCTTGCAGTCAGGTTTCCTGTACTTGGCTTCCAGGCTTCCATTCTCTGCCTTAGCCCTCTTCTTTTATAACTCCTGTACTGCTTTCTTGACACTGGCAAATTATCTTGTCCTTAACTCTGGGCCATAACCCTTGTTAGCTTTGAGCGGCCGTTGAGCAAAAAAATTCTCCCCAGCATACAGCTGGGAGAGAATCTTAGCTGGTCCAGCACACTTCCCTTGCGTGTCTCTGCTTATCTTGCAATCTTCAGACACAGGGTTAGCAGAGTAGCTCTCTCTTCTGGAGATTCAGCACAGCGGACTTCGGTCTTCTGCCAGTGTACAAGAATAAATCAGTCTGACAGTCTGAGATAAGTTACTGCCTAGTTTATTTACACTTAACTCATATATTTACACCCGGACTACAAGCCGGCATTTCAGCGTCTTGCAACACACGCGCTAGCACAGCTGAAATCACTAACTATAACTCTCCTTGAAACTCCCTCTCACTAACTGAAAGAACCTGGAGTTTTTATCTCCTCTCCAACATTTCACTGCGCATGACAACAGATTTGACTTTAACCCTGTAAGCACCAAATCTGATACTCCAACAAAAGCAACCTTTCCCCCTTTTAACTCTGGCTTGCCGAGGTTTACCTGGATGCTTGCCACCTTTACTATCATGCCCATTTGCAAAATGAGCTGGCCTGAAATGTTACTGAGTCCCTTTTCAATCCATGCTTAATTTCTCTCTGTAGAATCAGAAGGATCTCCTGCCTGAAATCTGGAGAATGTGATTCTTCTCTAAAGCATTTCCTCTAAAGGACAGAACCTTCTGCATTTCTTTTTCCCTAACTTCAAGGCAATTTGTTGCATTTGGTCCCTTTAGTTACCTAAGTACCCAATTCTTTATTTAAAAACTATTTGAATGTCAGACCATACCCCTTGTTCCACATTTCAAGGGGAAAAGTGAAATACTGTATTGGATTTTCCCTTTCCGTTAAAAAAAAACCTAAGGGACAGTTGCCAGTTGTGATTTATTTTGTGGCTTTTTGGAAAGATGCACAGTTTTAGCAGCTATAACCTCTCCCAGGTTTGCTTGTGACTCATCTGGCTGCGAAGATGGGTCAGTTGGCACACCATGTTTAAGAACCCTGCTGTGTATCCATCTTAATAAATTATATTTTGAATTCAAATTGGAGATAAAAAAGAAACACTGTTCTGTTTAAATCCTAGACATGCATTCAGATGAGAGATAAATGCACTTCCATGCATTGTGTTGTGGTTGGAATTTTAATTAGAAAAATATATCACCACTTATCTTTTTTCTCTTCCCCTGCCTCAGTGCCAGTGGAATTCACTTGGCAAAATGGCAAGCACACATATTTCAAACATATACAGTAAAAATATTGTTTAGCATTCTAGTGATAAAAAACATTATGGCAATAACCATGGGAACGTAAAATTCAGCTAGAACTTGCAGTCTTTATTAAAGTGGAAAGCATTTATCTTTGGATTACACTTCCTTGTCTTCAAACTTATAAAAAGGGGATGGGGAGGTTTTAGTTGTGTGCGTGAAAAAGGAAAAAGAAGCTGTGGTGTTTCAGACTTTTAACCTAGAAAACATCTATAGTTTAAAATGATTTACAAAGCAGGGAGATTTTCTGGAGTTCTGTATAATATGTATATGAATAAGACAGTTTAGCAGCAGAAATGTACATAGCTTCATGGTATATTGGTTAAACTGCAGTAATGCAGCCAAAACTCTGCTCATGATATGGGTTCAGTCCCAGGTTGTCAGCTCAGGGTTCATTTTGTCTTCCATTATTTGGTAAAGTTGGTAAATTGAGTACCCAGCTGATGGGGGGGGCAGTGTGCAGCTCCATAATGAAATTGTAAACCACCCAGAGAGTGTTTTAAGTGCTATGGGACAGTAAATAAGCAGCACATTTTGTGCATTGAAATTCTGGGAGAGAAAGTATATAGGCTGTTGATCAAATTGGAAGTAAATATTCTATCAAAGAGAGAGAGACAGAGATTTAGAACTAATGAAAAAAGAAGCCCCCTAGATCTAACGTATAGGGTTTGAACATCCACCAATTTTATTACATTCGTGTCTGTGCTACACATCTGGATTTGTATTGGTCTGATTTTTTTAATTAATCCAGTCCTGGAGCTCTGTTTTGTACGTCTTGGTGTCTCAGATGTGGGTTTTACTTGTTTATGGGGTTAATTTCTGGAAGTGTTTATATGTAGAGTAGAATTTTAATGGGCAGTGCTTGGCAGTCCATATTCTATTCTTTTGCTGCTGTTTTGGTGTATTTTATTATTACTGGTGTATTTTATTATTACTGTGGTCTTACTTGTTTGTGAACTCCTGTCCCTAGACATCCCCAGGACATACCTTCCAGAACTGGGCTGTGGGACTACAAAGGCCCTAAAACTCTCTCCTGTGCCGAGGGAACTGTGTTTTCCAGAAGACTCCATGGGAGGGCTGCACCCCTTTTTGAAAGAGGGTCAGAAAGAGTTAATGCATGATACAAAGGGTGACAGTAGTTCCCTTTTGCCAAATGCATTGCCTGCTCATGGTTGCAGTGGTGCCATCCAAAAAGATAAAGAGAGGAGGGTAGCCTCCCTGGTCCCCTTTCAGCAGTGCCTGTAGCTCCAGCACAGAAAAGCACAGCACAACCATCTGGAGATCTGCAGGGGTGGTGTTGCTTCTTTTGCTCCCACATTCCTCAGGTGTGTTCTCATGCAGTGCTGGGTTATAGAGTTCTGCAGATTTGTGTCTGTGTGCAACAACCTCAAGAATTCTGCCTGGGAAATTCTTGGAGACATATGTGAATTGCAGTATAATCCTGGGAAGTGATCTACAAGTATGGAAGAGCACATCCTATACTGTGGTATCTGATTTCTATATTCCCATGAGCACTGCTGGCTAAAAGGATTTTGTAAGTGCACAAAACACCCTCAATTAGGAATGCTAAATGACCAACAGGTAGCATACTGTCTGATCAGGATCAAATAAAGAGGAAATGGAAACCACATACTGAAGACTTGTACAGAAGAGATAAAAAGATGCCAGACTCCTTTGAAGAGAAAGCCTATGATGAAGAACCTGCAGTTTTAGAAAGTGAAATGAAAGGTGCCCTGAAAGCACTGGGAAGAAATAAATCACCAGGGGTGGATGGGCCATTTAACAAAATAGTATAGAATTTACTAAGAAGCTTTGTATCACCAGAAGATAGTATTTTGTCAAGTGGAGTATCGTTAGTCATAAATCCTCCCTCTTTAGTGTGCCATTCTTTAGAGCAACTCCAACTGATGTATAAGCACCTTTAAACTGGATAGAATTTAGGTCCTTAAGAAAACCAGATCTCCTCTTCTTGGCTACCAGCACTAATAGTCCTGCAGCATAGGTAATGAATGGCTGGTTGTCAGTAAACAGGTTTAATACTACAGTGGACCCTTGTATAACAAACGGTTTGTATAAAATAAAATCTGTACAACATAAAAAATTCTAGAGATAGGGGAAATTTGCTTAACAGAATCGCCTAAGGGGCAATTCTGTACAACATAAAAATGGGATTACTCTGTTTTCAATGCATTCCTATGGGGAATTTGTATAAAGGAAAATTTTCTTAACATAATTTCATTTGGAATGAATGAATTACTTTTTACAAGGTACCACTGTATTTCCTTAGGGCTACAGTTGGATACATTTGGATGATATGTAACAAAAAAACTTTATCTGGGATCTTTGCAAAGGGGGCAGATCAGTAAATAATGAACTTTGTCTCTATCTGAAGACACATTTGTGAACTGGGGTTCTTTTGAAATCTAAGTTCAAGTTATGCAGAGGGCATTTGCTGAAATTTAAGTTCAGTGAAGGCTGTGCAAAATTGTGGAAAAGACCAGTTCTTCAAAATAATGTGGCGTTCTATGGTTAATCTGAAGTTGTGGGTACCAGTAGAGAACTACTGACCCAAGCCTCTGTAGAGGAACTGGTGGAACTTGGTGGAAAGTAAACATTGACACAGATCAACAGACTGGTATTACAGCTTTGAAACCTGCCAATGATTGGAATTAGTTGCTAGACGGTCTAATATCAATAGAAGGGACTCTTGTCTAAGGAATCACTCTTGCTTGGTTGGTCTGAGTTTGGATTTTCCTTATGAGATCACTGGGTTGGTTAATTAAGATGTTATTTGTAGATGTTATAAATGGAGGACATGCTTCCTTCCCTCTGCTGTTTAAATTAGACTTTGGGAATGAACTATAAAATTGAGTGATAGTTCAGATGCTGGTACTGTGGGGCTCATATCTGGGCCCTTCAGTCATTGTTTCTCTTGTGAAAAAGACTAGAGGGTTAGTTCCTTGTTTTGATATCTGAATTCTCTATTACTGTTTGTTAATCCATAAGTACCAATTTTAAGGTTCTTTTAGAGTTAAACTTTGAGTGAATTGTATGTGTTCTCAATTTGAAGCCTATTGCCATGCCTTTAAATTCATGGAAAAGACTCCAAAATGATGGGCCTGTTTACTGTCTGCAAATATCAATTGCACTCTGCCCCTTGATATCCTTGGTTTTTGGGATATAAACAAGAACATTTTATATTCAAATGGAGATCCCAGTCCTCACCCAGTGTGTCTAATATAAGCCACAGTACTTCTAAGTTGAAAGCCCAAGCATTACTTGATCTCCTTAGTGGCCAACTGTAGATGGTAACGCGGCACTCAGAATTGGCTGGTGGCGCTTAGCCAAGGTTGCTTGTTCATTTTTGAGTCCCATTGGGTGCTTGGAATGTTTGTGTCCTTTCCCCCATACAGTTATCCTTTCAGCCAAGTGCTGATGGATCTAGATGTTTATTGCACACGTCCACTGATGCCAAGAAAGCCTCCTCTAGAAACCCTGGGTCCATTGACCAATTGCCAATTGCATTTCTGGACTGGGGATTTTTCATTGTAGCACCCTGAAGGTTCTCTCCATTATTTATGCCTAGGTCACCCCAAAAAGTTAGGAGCGCTTGATTCAAATTCCCCCGATGGCCTTTGGACAGGAGGGGTGGGGCAATCATACTGGCTAATGAAAGTCCAAGGGCACAGAAAAATCTGTAATTGATTTCTGGGTCAGATTTCTGGGAGGTTTGCTTGCTCTGGCACACTGTTTCTGGGCTCTGGTGACCACAGATGTAGTCTGTAGGTGAATCTTGTTCAAGACCCACTTGTCCCCAGGTGAAGATGTAGTAGAGCAACAGATTGAGGAGGAAGGATTATAGATCTTACATACAGTAGATAGCACCCTGGTCATCAGGCACTGTAAAGAAGAAGCAGTGGTCTGTGGTTGTTTCAGGAACAAGGTCCACAGGAGACCAGGAGCTTGCAACTAGTTCTTGGTCTGCTTGCAGGTTGGTGTGTACTGTTTTGCTATTGCAGAGAGAATGCACTTGGTAGAAGTAACTTGATGGCACATAAGAATGACATATAGCATATATGAGCTGTTGATTCTGCAAACACATTTTATATACGTGTTCCAGTGCATTCTCTGCATGTATTTCTGTGCATGTACATGTTTCATAGTAATAAATACTTGGCATGCTATCTTTCAAATGTCAGACAATGATTCATTCGCATGAGTATTTTTCTTATAGTTGATCTAGAAGTATGAAAGTCCACAGTGCAGTTAGAAAACATGTATTTAATAGATGCCCTAATAACCATATAGTACAGTGGTACCTTGTATAAAGGAATTAATTCGTTCCAAATGAAATTATGTTAAGCAAATTTTCCTTTATACAAATTTCCCATAGGAATGCATTGAAAACAGAGTAATCCCATTTTTATGTTGTACAAATTTGCCCCATAGGTGATTCTGTTAAGCAAATTTCCCTTATCTCTGGAATTTTTATGTTGTACAGATTTTATGTTATACAAACTGTTATGCAAGGGTCCACTGTATTTGCTTGCATCTTTTATATTAGCTTAATAAAAAGATAGCTGCTGTGCCTCTGGCAAATATCTCATGAGGTTGGCATCATCTGAAAGAATAAGTTGGGGCTATGTGTTTGCTACCACGAGAGAGGGATTTAGATAGTAAATTCTACAGATCTTTAATTGTCTGGGTTATTGCTGTATAAGTGGCAGATCAGATTGAGAGACATAGATGAAATTTCAAGATACGGGTTTTCTTATGTCAGGCATGTCTAAAATTCAGCCCTCCAGATATTTTGGACCACAACTCCCAGAGTCCTTTGCCAATGGCAATCTAAGCTTAGAATTCTCAGAGTTGTGGTCCAAAACATCAGGAGGGCCAAAGTTTGGGCATGCCTGTCTTATGTGAAACCATGCTCTGGTACTGCTGTCTATAAACTAAAACTGCTTGGAACCGGATAAATATGTGTCCACGAGGGTTGGTTGAAGTTGCTGCCCTCCACAACCAGCCTCTAACACTCCTCCAAGGGTTGGGGGACAGTGGTGAATGACAAGGACTGTGCCCCAAGAGAATGAGAAATGGTAGGATTATTGAAAAGGAGGATCATTTCCTTGAATGATGGACTACCATGTGTATTTTATATGAATCTATGGGTTCACATAGACTTTGTGTTTATGACTACTTACTGTGTTGCTTTAATGTACTGTTGTCTATTAATGCTGTAAGATGTCCTTCAATTCTTTGTTCACAAATACTTCAACATGTCTTGATTGTACTGGACTGTGTATTATCCCTCATTGCTGTAAGCCGCCTTGGGTCCTTTTCCAAGGAGAAAGGCAGGGTAAAAATACTCTAAAACCAATCAATCAATCAATCAATCAATCAATCAATCAATCAATCAATCAATCAATCAGGGAAAGAACTTGCCCTTCCTTGAGCAGAAGACAGCTTCCACCAGTGGAACACACCAGAAGAGGTTCTCCTGCCCCATTTTCTAGCATTCTCTTTAAGACCTTGACCACAAATTTGTCAGGGTCTTCCAAGCTGCCCTCTTTTCAGATTTTAGGGAGGATCCAACAAGTGGAAGAGTGGACAAGGATGTCAACTTCTGCCATTCCTGCTCATATAACTATCTGGATTTGACCCATGGTAGTAACCAATCTACTGAAAAAGATTGACTGGTCACAATTTAAATTAACATTTGAATGACGTTTTCTCATGTAACAGTAAGCAGCATAAATTAAAATCCAAGATATCAAGTTTATCATGTCCAGAATTGAATTGTTTAGCTGAGGCCAAGATAGAGAATCATAAAAAAAATGCTGAAGCCAAGAGTATTACGCTAAAGGATGAAGCGAGATTATCTGTCTAGTACATTGTTCTACAGATTATTATGAGATTTGGGGGAAGAATATGTTTCATTGTTGTTGTTTGACATATTAAAGGAAATAAATGGAATAAAATTAATTCTGAGATTGCAACATTCTTCCACCTAACCCAGTCTTCCTGACCTGGGGAGTTTGGACTCTCAAGGGGTCCTGAAGTGTTTTCGGGGGAGTCATTGGTTGCTTTATATGTCTTATAGCCCTTGTTAAGTAATTTCTTCCTTGACCATTTGGAGCAGGGTTTTAAAGTTAGTGTATATGTGTGTGTATGCATATGCATGAATTAATCGCAAAATGTCCAAAATATCCCCTGTTACATCCATGTTAGTTTTCCATGTATTATTTGATCTTCTTAAAGGCCAGTTGTATATGGTAATATGACTCACAGTATTGGGTGTTGGGAATGTAGACGGTGGCTTCTCTTTTCTGGAATCCACATCTGCAGGAAGTTGTAGATAGGGATTGCCCAGAAATATGTTGTTCTGATGTATAGGAACTGTAAGTGAGGACTGTAGGCCATTCACATCTGAAGTGATATCTTGTCATTCATCAATTACTACAAGATGTACATTGGAGAATGTAAAGTTAGGGTCCTCAGCAGCTTTTCTTATGTTGCAGTGAGCAGCCTGAGTTCCTGGAACCTTTTCAGAATCTACACCCATCCTTATGTCCTTCAACTGTTGTATGAGATGCTGTTGTTTTTGAATTAGGCAGGACTTGTCCTTAGTTTTTTCTAACATGTCAGTCTCTCTTCCTGCTTGGTGGACATTTGGGTCTGGGTTAGAAAGTGTTTGAGGAGGGACTGTTGTCAAAATCCAAGTTTTTATCAGGGTGGCTATGAGTTGGAGTGTTGCTTTCAAGTCAATGTTTTCATTGTCAGACCCATGGGATTTGTCTGCCAGTACTTCTGTGGATTTATCCTTATTGTTGTTGTTGTTAAAAAAATACCAGACACAATCAATCAAAATTATAAGGACATTGACTGGCATTATATAGCAGATACTTCAGTTCAACCTGTCAAATTCATATATGTGGTGGGAAAGAGGAAAGCAGCTGAATGCTGCCCCAGAGCCTTGCAAGGAAAGCACTTACCTTCCAAACCACCCAGGCTCCTCCCTCAGTCAAGGGCAGCCGAAGGCCGCTCTCGGTACCCCCCATCTGATTTTGACAGGTCGGACCTGTTAAAGTCAGGTGTCTGGCGGGAAAGTGGAAAGCAGCCTTGGGGTGCCCTTGATTGAGGAGGGTTGGGACAGCCTTCCCATAGGAATGCATTGAAAACCTGTGAATCTGTTCCCGCTATTCGGCGTACGAATTGTTTGACTTCTGAAGATGCTTTCGGAATGGATTAAAAACGTAAGTCGAGGTACCACTGTACATGTTTAATGTCAGAAATATTCCTATTAGTTTCTCTCTCAAAATGCCATGGATCTATGCTGTTGCCTGTTTAAAATCACTTTTGGCTTGCAAAATCAGTTGTACAAAGGTATTAAGGGGATTTACCTCTTAGACTGTGGAATAAAGGAACAAAGAGAACAGCTTGGTGAATCTGAAGCCAGGAAGTAGGGGAGGGGTAAGGAATTTGGGTGTGTAAAAGAATTCTGTTTTGAGTTGTAAACGTTTGAAAAGATCCAGTAGGTGGTAAGGAATTTTGGTTCTTGCAAATATCAGCTTCTTTAGCCAGTCCGGTTACACATACTTTATATCTATCTGGACTCAATCCATACTAGTAGAGTAGCTGCTGAACTAGATTTATTGGTCACATTTTAACAAGCATTTCTAGTGAAACCAGACTGTTTCCTATTCCTTTCTGATCTCCCAAGTTCATTCAATCACTATTGTAATATATAATAGACACAGTTCTAAAAAAAACCATACCACATTTTAAAGCATGTAGTAGAATTTAATTAATGCAGCTATTTTATAGAATTTGTATAAATCATAAAATATTAAGCACACACATTTCATGTGAGTATATGATTATGGCTGGATGGGGAAGAAATAGGTTAGTTACTAATTAAATGAGCAGGCTTAGTCTTTGTTCAACTCTTAGTTCAATCAGTACCAATAATTCTTCATGCTTGTTTTATTAGCAAAACGCATCCTCCTTTCTGAATGTTGAATATTTAAGGATGTTAAATAAGCTGTCTGCTTAGAAATACTTGTGTTTCAGAACTCTGGAACAAATTAATTGGTTTCCCATTCATTTCAATGGGAAACCACATTTTGGATAACATTTTTTCTGATAACGGATTGCCTCTGGGAACCAATTATTCGTTATTAGAAGTACCACTACATTTCTATTTTTTTCTTTTCTTTTAATATTTTCAGACTGCAGATACCCCATGGATATGAGGGTCCTACTTTAGCTCCATCACATCTCTGGGTGCAGTTTCTTTTTGCATTCTGGGCAAGCAAATCATTTTCAGATCCAATACAAACTTATAGCATATACTTCTCTCATATGATATGATTGACTGCATAGTTAGATATGAAAGAGGAATTTTGATTTTGGACTGATAATTTGCAAATTTGCTAAATTACATCAGTGGGCAGTACAGGTATAAATGGACCCATTCAATTTAAATCTTTATTTTTTTCTGCCCAATTTTATTGCAGTCTTATGAACTTTCTCCCCAGAGTCAAATTACTTTCTCACACTGATGAACAGAGCAAGTAGGTTGCAAAACTGTTTTGCCTCATAGTACATTATTTGCAGATGAAAACTCAGAAGTAAAGAATTTATAGTATTTTCTTTTCCCACCAGTAAAAGTGCAAATCTGATATATTTACTGTTGCATTACTGCAGAAGTAAGCTTTGCTTATTTTTAGAGTAACAGAGCTAGTGAAGTAGAAATATCACAGTTCAAGTACTGGCTCATGCTGTATCTTGTATTCTTTTGTGGACGTAGAGGCAACTTAGAAGAGAGAGTGTAATATGTTATGAAACCACTGGTTGTAACTTTAAGTGGAAATGGCTTATTTTTTAAAAGTAACATTACAAGGTTTGTTACTATATGTGATGAGCTTGTTCAAAGTTCATTTACCCTAAGTGAAAATTAATTGCATTGTTAAATAATTAACTTAGCAAGAAAAGTGGTGACATTTCATATTCTTTTCCCAGAACTGATAGAATTTCCCCCCTTAATGCAATATTTCCCAAAGGAATTTTCAGAAATATTTGTGGTTTGGTTAGGCTTGTTCTGTAGGTATAGGCTACCCATTCCTGCTTCAGTTCTACTGGTAGTATCAGTGGCATTTTAAGCCTATATCATTATCTACCAGATTTAGGGGAGTGGTGCTTTCCCACCCGTTTACCTCTTGGCTGCCCTTGCATAGTATTGGAGAATCTTTGCTAGAGGGAATTGCCTCCCTGTAAATTATTTTCCGTGTTCAGTTGGAAGCTGAAATTGTGTTTTGTGAATGACTAAACGTGTATCAATTTTTTTAAAAAAAAGTACTAAAAGCTTTACAGAAACACTCTGTGCAAAGGTTTGAAACAACTCAGGGTGACAGAACTGCTTGTAAATTCTGTTCTCCCTATTCCCACCACCACCACCACCACTCACCCAAATTCTTGGGAGCTTTACAATGAAATTAGTGAAAAGCTTACATTCTTGTCGTAGTCTCATAAATTAATTTTCTCTTTGTGTGAATAATTGCATTCCTGTTGCATGCCATGTTTTCCACATAATACATTTGTGGCAGTATGTGTTAGCATAAGCGTAAGATACTTTATTGAAGAGGTTATATTCAGTATTACTGGAGCTGGCTAAGCACATTCCGTTTTTCTCACACCCTCTCTTAAATTAAACTAAAATACTTGTAATAGTTGAACGCCTTTAGAAGCAATTTTGAACATTTCATATGTTTTGATTTGCATCTAACTCCTATTGATAATGTTTTCTGTTTTATTTCATATATAAACCACTTACATGTAAAGTATGAATTGAAATATATATTTTTGAATGTCATAAAGAGGCTTTTAAAGGGAGAAGTAGATATTTGGCTTTGTTTGGTCAGGTGCATTTCTTTTGTCTCACAAATCCTGTAGCTGTTGTAGATAAATCTACCATGATGGACATAGATTCGGAGCCATAATGTAGATATGCAAAATGGATAACATTGAAGGCCAGTGTGAATCTAATGATTCCAATCAAATTGACTGGGGTTAAGCAGTTGTTCATCCATTGTGTGTCCATGCTACCCTTCTAGAATGCAAATTTAGGCGTAAGGCAACATTTAGGGCAACAGTTTTGGATCTGTCGTTGTAACAGAGTTCGCTGCCTGCTGCTGGGGTCCTTCTTCTCTGACAGCACCCTAGTCTGATGAGGAAACCAGCCTGTTGTTCCAACAGCTGAACACTTCAACGAGGAAGCAGCCATAGAATGTTTAAATGCCAGAGGGGTTGGAAAAGGGCAGAGCAAGTTTCTTGTCAGACCGGAGCATTGCTGGAGAAGGAGGATCTCAGCAGTGCATATTGAATGGTGAGTGGCCTGCCAGCTGTGGTTGGTGAAGGGATGGGCTCGTGCAACATGCATGGTGCTGTGCAGCAGGCTTTGTACATCCCTAATTTTAACCTGGGATCTGGAACATTTTTGACATCATACAGTAGTCCCCCGCCACATCGCGCTTCATATATTGCGGTCCCAGTATATCGCAGGTTTACTAGGACTATAGGCACGGGCAGGTAGCAGGGCAGTGGGTGGGTGGTACTGGGCCCAGGGCAAGCTCCAGAAGCCCACCACATGGCCTGGAAGTCACTTCCAGCCCACTGGAAGCCATTTCTTGGCCCTGTACAGGCCCGAGAAGACTGCTCGAGGCCCATTCTGGGGAGCACCAGGCCTGGGGTAGTACAGGAGGCCCCACACTGGCCTGCTGGTCCTGGCCTAACCCACAGATAAAGGCATGCACATATCATGGATTTTCCGTTATCATGGGTGGGTTGGAAACTTAACCCCCACGATAAATGAGGGAGTACTGCATTCTTTGGGGTGGCCACTGTAGCTGTAATCCTATTCTATAATTTATATCACGCAAGGCATCCTGTCAGCATTGATATTCAGAAATTGAAAATGACTGCCCCTCCCAGTTCACCTGGGACAAAAGAAATTCCACGGAAGTCCTAGGACTGACCTACAGAGGGAGTTGGAATTTTTTTTCAGGACAATCTTCTCAATTGATAATACCATCAGCCATATATGGTTCAGCTGTGCAAACAGGTCTCTCTGATACATGAAAATGGCATTTCAGTTCTTTCCCTTCCCCCGGTACCGCACAATTTGAAATGATCACTAAAAATGAAAGAGAGAAAATGTGAAAGGAGCTCAGTTTTGAAGCTTATTGCTGGGAGAGAATATTATTGTTATTTGGCTAATTTACTGTGGACGTATTCTGTTAAAAGTGAATATTTAGGTGGATTTGGGGGACTATTTTGTTTGCTTCACTGGAGGCATGTGGGGCAGGGATGGTGGACTTTGTGACTGTGTCAGTTTGCCACTGGGCTGTGTGGATGGTTGTGGCCAGCTGGGCAGAGCCCAGGACAGTGTTGTTGAGCAGATGTTTCTGCTTCCTTGTGCTTTTCCTATTTTGCTGCTGAAGCTCAGCAGGTTTGTTTGCACTGAACTCATATGGGCCTCTTCACTCTTGAATGACGGTGCCTAAGAGGTGACCTGATTGAAATTTATAAAATCATACACAGTGTGGTTAAAGTAGATAAGGAAAAACTGTTTTCCCTATTGCACAACACTAGAACTAGGTGGCACTCCATGAAGCTTTTGGGTGCTAGAACTCAAACAAATAAGAGGAAGTACTTTTTCACCCAGAGGATCACTGGTTTGTGGAACTCCCTGCCAGAAGAAGTGGTGACAGCTGTCAGCCTTGACAGCTTTAAGAAAGGATTGAACAAGTTCATGGAGAACAAGGGTATGAATGGCTATCATGAGGGAGGCCTAAGGACAACCTCCGGGTTGGAGAGATAGGCAGGATATCTCTCAATGCCATTTGAAGGGAACTGTAAGTGGGTGAAGACATCTGCTTGGGAATACCCTGAAGCAACTGGTGAGCCAGTGTGTGAGACAGAATGCTGTACTGGATGGGCTGTGGCCTGTTCTACCAAGGCTGTTCTTATGTTCTTATGTTATGTTCTTATGTACAGTAAACCCCACCTATCGCAGAGGTTAGGGAACTGAGCTGATCCGCAATATGCGGATGCTGGGTCAGTTCGGGAGTGGGTGGGCTCTCTGGAGGCTCTTGTACTTACCCCAGGCCTGGCGCTGCCCCAAATGGGCCTGCAAGGGGCTTTCCAGTCCCCAGAAGCCCCAAAAGTGCTTTTTAGTGATCTGGGGGTCACTTCTGGTTTACCGGAAGTCACTTCCGGTTTGCTGGGAAGCACTTTTGGGGCCTCCGATGGGCCTGGGAAGGCCTTCCCTCCTTACCCCAGGGTTTTTTTTTTTCATATACTGCAGACCCGCGATATACCGGGACCGCAGTATATGAACCGCAAAAGGGCGGGGGGCAACTGTACGTAATAAACTGATAAATGGCCATTTAGATTTCCTAAAGTTTTCTTGTAAAATTGTTATAAAATGATAAGGTGAATGGATTTGCGCTTGTGTTTATGTATGGTTTAGCAATCATGTGATTTTTTTCAGTGGAAGTTCAAAATATAATTGCATTTTAGAACTTGTTCATTTTAGTTCTTCATACCAAGCATCTTTTCAAGGCAGAGGTTTGCCAAAAAATAAAAATAAACTAACTATGGGAAGAATATAGGTGCTGTAACAGCAGCTGCTCATTGTTTTCCTGTAGTCACCACCTTCCTTTTCAGCGAAGAGAGTCTGGTTATTCTTTAAATAAACCCATCATATTTATCATTGTCGGGTACTGCTGAGAATCGGAAGCATTTGACTTGTAATATTTTGTCTTTTGCATCTTAGAAAAGCATGAAAGCCAGCTGCTGGGCATTCCCATTGGATTAATAATCGTTTTGATTTTTAGTACGGTATCTCCTCCCTGTTGGTTATTAATCTGTAGAACAATGTGGAACATGTGCTTATTTAGTATATATGCCATCTGCTCTTTCTGTTGTCAATTTGTTTTTGTTTTTTTAGAAAAACAGAAAATTAAATGCTTAGGTTATTTAAAAAATTGTCTCATGCAATTTTTCTCTTCCCCACCCCCACCCTCCTGTGTGTGTGTGTTGTATGTTGGAAGTATTTTTCTGATGACCACAATAGCAGAGAGATTAAGGGGTACAAAATGACAAACCAATATGACAACCCTTCCTTTTCTTTATAGTATAGGTAAAGGTAAAGGTAAAGGTTCCCCCCTCACATGCATGCTAGATGTGTCCGACTCTAGGGGTGGTGCTCATCTCCATTTTCAAGCCAAATAGCCAGTGTTGTGCAACTCCATGGCCACGTGGCCAGCATGGCTGCAAGGAAACACTATTTTACCTTCCCGCTTTTTATGGCGGTACCTATTTATCTACTTGCATTTACATGCTTTCGAACTGCTAGGTTGGCAGGAGCTGGGGTTGACAGTGGGAGCTGACTCCACTGTGTTGCACCTGGGATTCAAACCGCTGAGCTGCTGAGTTTGCAGCTGACCATTTCAGCACTCTAGTCCGCTGAGCCACCATGCCTCATACGTGGTATAGCTTGTGTAAAATGTGAATAGGAAGGCATATTACTGGTGGTGTTGCTTATTCAAACCTGCCTTGAAATTCTCAGGAGAATGTTCATTTAATTCTGAGGAGCTGGTAAAGCGCAAAGAAGGAAAGATTTCATATGTGCTGGTAGACGGAAAGGACTCTCAAGCTACATTAATGATAAAATGTAAGACTTAATTACTATTAACAAGCATGCTAAGGGCAAGCTCTTGTAAAGGTGAGAAGCACTTTCCCCCTTCCTCAGTGAACTGAGGGATCTGTCCTTGGATCCAGCAGGAGAACCATTTTATTACCACTGCCCTGAGAGCAAAGAGGGAGGGAGTTGATCTGTGTGAATCCTCTGGTAGAGAAAAAGGCAGCATCAGCCAGCAGATCCCCCTCATGCACTGTTTTAGTGTTGCACTGCCTGCATGCTGCTACTCTTCCTTTAGAACAGTGGTTCCCAACCTGGAGGTTGGGTCCCCTTTGGGGGTCAAACAACCATTTCACAGGGGTCACCATGAGCCAGTGAAGGAAAAGTCACAAACGGCTTGGGTCTGGAGGAGGAGGGGGAGGAAGGGGGGGGAAAGAGTGAGCTACAGCTTGATAGGTTGGAGGGGATGTCAGTCAATGCCACCGGAGGCTGCGATTAGCAGAGGGTGCCTGTAGAGCAGGCATGTCCAAACTTCGGCCCTCCTGATGTTTTGGACCATGACTCCCAGAATTCTAAGCTTAGATTGTCAATGGCAAAAGACTGTGGGAAGTGTGGTCCAAAACATCTGGAGGGCCGAAGTTTGGACATGCCTGCTGTAGAGAGGGAAGTTCTCTATGGCACCTGCGGCCGTGGCCTGCCAAAGGGGGCTTGTGGCCTCTTCCAATCAGGGCAAGGGGTCACCACAACATGAGGAGCTGTATTAAAGGGTTGCGGCATTAGGAAGGTTGAGAACCACTGCTTTAGAATATAAAGTTTTAGAATATCTCAGTTTTTGGAAGGACAAGTTTTAGAATTGTGAAATGCTGAAGACTACACAAAATGATAGTGTAAACACTGTACGCTGCACCTGATAGAGAGGTTTTTAACAACTGCACTGCTGTGTGAATCAAAATAGTAATGCTCTTTAGAATGTAATGATTGTCAGCCAGTTCACAGAGTTTATCAGATATTTCTATGGTAACCAAAATCTTTTTATACCTACTGTTTCATACTATTTTTTTTGTTCTAAGTGTCATCTGGATCTCTTTCATCTATCATTTAACTTCCAGTGTTTACTGCAGTGTGTAATGTTTCAGAGACATGGGCTGTAATAGTTTTATGCTTTAACCTTCAAAGCAAGCAGCAAAGAGAACACTTGCACAGAAAACGCGTCTTTGATGCTTGGCAGCAGACTTGTTCTTATACCATAAAAACTGATGACCTTCCTGTGAGCTCTTTGTAATGTGAAATGCAGTTGCAGGGGGAATAACACAGGAATTGATGGGGTGGGGAAGTGTGTTTGTTGTAGGTATCAAAACAAAAATCATCATGAGCAATGTATCTGACATCAAACTGCTAGCTGTGGAATGCTGCTTTAATATGTCTGTTACTGTAGTACTTTTCCAGCAAAACAAATGGCACTAGAAAAAAAATAGTCTTTTTTTCACGTTTAATTGGTGGATAGCTCAGTAGTTTAAGCATCTGACTGTGGAGTCAGTGGTTGGAAGTTTGGATTCTCCACTGTGCCTCTCCTTCACAGGGGGTGCACTTGATCCATAGGGTCCCTGCATATTGAAGCTACAGTATTTGTACGCCAAGAATAAAGCACAATATGGAAAGTGTAAGAATGCAGTAATACTGCATTGCAATTTGAAATTTATCACTGAGAGGGAATTTCTTTTAATTTCACAGGAGTACCTGAGGTGTGTGGTAACTTCTTTGAAATAAACTAGGTAACATAAATGTAAATGGTTTGAATATAAAGTCTCAGTAGAATTTAGTTTTACAGGCATTCCTGATCATTGCGGCTCTACATTCATGTAGACATGAATGAAAGGGAAGAGATGAATTTAGTTTAGACCTCAGTGGAAGCATCTTTGCTGCAGAGAACAAGACCAGTAGGTTGTAAGTTGGGGTACAGCCTTTATCAAGTTTGGCCTAATATACACTTTCAAGTTACCTCTTTTGAATTTGAGAACCTGTAGACAAAATAGTTTCTGTCTAGAGCTGTCTTTTATCCAGTATACCTACCCATTTTGAGAAGGCTCAGAAACCTATTCACTACAGTGGAATGGTTTTGCCTCGTGTTATTAAATCTACTACTTGCATATTTTCAAAAGTAATAGGAAAAAGAAAAATGAAGAAAGGTAAAAAATGGTAGTGCTATGAGGACAATCAGAAGTGTCAGTTTTTGTGGATCAAAATCCATTTCTCCAGGCATCCTGGTATCTGAAGAAGTTGGATTAAGGTTCACAAAAGCTCACACTGAAATGCACCTGTTAGTCTTGAAAGTGATGCAGTGTTTTCTCTTTCTTTTCCTTAATAGTTTTTTCTTGCACGCTGAGACAGATTAACAGAGCTACTTTTTTTGGAAATAGTCCCTGGGTAGAGTATGCATTCCCCATTAAATTTGACATTCTCCAATAAGCAGTCAATTACTGTTTGTCCAGAACAGAAAACTATAACACATTTGGATCCTGAACATGTGTGGAACATCCTGGAGTTGAATGGCTTTTGGCAAAACAACTGTTCCTGTGCAGCATCACTGCACACATCTAAGCAAGTCTTCAGTGGAATCCATTCAGTTCCCTTTTATCTGCTCTTAAATACTGCATGGTATAGATAGAACGTTGTCTCTTTGCTCCGCATAATAGGATTGTATGTCAAAGAGAAAAGTCTGTTTTGTGCTGTTCTCCACTACTTCAGTTTATCAGTGCCAAGGTAGGTGCTATAGAGGAAAGACATTACTCCCAGAAGATGGGAGGATACAGTACTTAGTCTTGTCTAATAAAAGTGTGTGTCATGAAGTTCAAAAGACATTCTCTGATGGATGTCCTAATCTGCTGTTTCACACAAACATTTGGGAGAGGGAACTATCCTGTTCTGTCTTTTGTAAACTACTTCAGAGATGATCAGAGAGATCTTAGACTCCTACAAAAACAAGTATGTACTTGGGTTTACTGAAACAAGGCAGGCAAGGATTACTTCTTTTGAGGCAGGTGCCTTTCATCTGTTCTGGTTGAAAATGTGAAAGGTTCCCATCCTTTTCGTGATTGCCATGGAAATAAGTAGTGGCAGAAGTTGAATAAGAGCAACATGATTCTAACAATGGCGGTCCTTACTGCAGCTTATGCTAGCTTGTTCTCTCTTCTTACTTCCTACTCCTTCCTAGCAGTATTGTCTTTTCCAATAAATTCTGCCTGCATCTTGCAGACTAACAACTGTGGCTCCCTTTATTGAGTCAGTCTGTTTTATATTAGACTTTCCTTGCTTCCTACTGCCCTTCCCGTCATTTTTCCATCCATCTTAGCTATTCAGGTGAGTTCTGTATTGTCATTATATGTGCTTGATAGAATAGCTTCCATTTACTCATTTTTACTCCATCTATAGAAAGTTCAAGCTTGATTTGATTGAGAAAAGAGTGGACCGCTTATATATACATGGACTGCCGATGGCACTTAAAGCACTCTTTGGGTGGTTTAAAATTCATTTATGCAAACAACAAACCCCACCTCACCCCACATGAGCTGGGTACTCAATTTACCAACCATGGAGAAGCAGGTTCTGGTGAAATGGAGAAGCCACATTCAGGGATGGGGCAGGGAAGGCTCCCTTGCAAACATGAGGGACATGGACAGGTCTTGGCGAGGGATCCCTCTCTCCATCAAGCACAGACCCCAGAGAAACTGGAAGTAAGTTTCTGCTGTACAGTACTTTAGGTGGGTGGGCAGAAGGTAGAGGGAAAGGACGAGAGGATTCAATAGCACCCTTGGTTGAGTTCAGCAGCACCCTGGGAGACAACCAAGGGTGCTATTAGGACAAACCTTGCAGAGAGAAAATCAGCATGGCTTCTGCAAGGGTAAGTCTTGCCTGACAAATCTTTTAGAATTTTTTGAAAAGGTCAACAGGCATGTAGATTTGGGTGAACTGGTGGATATAGTCTATCTGGATTTTCAAAAGGCTTTTGACACAGTCCCTCACCAGAGGCTGCTGAGAAAATTGCACAGTCAGGGGATAAGAGGGCAGGTCCTCTTATGGATTGAGAACTGGTTGAGATCCAGGAAACAAAGAGTAAGTGTCAATGGAAAATTTTCACAATGGAGAAAGGTGAAAAGCGGTGTGCCCCAGGGATCTGTCCTGGGGCCGGTGCTTTTCAATCTGTTCATAAATGACCTGGAGACAGGGATAAGCAGTGAGATGGCCAAGTTTGCAGATGACACAAAACTTTTCCGTGAGGTAAAAACCAGAGAAGATTGTGAAGAGCTCCAGAAGGATCTCTCCAAACTGGGGGAATGGGCTACAAAATGGCAAATGCGTTTTAATGTAGCCAAATGTAAAGTCATGCATATTGGGGCAAAAAATCAAAACTTTATCTATTAACTCATGGGCTCTGAGTTATCCGTGACAGATCAGGAAAGAGATCTTGGTTTGCTGGTGGACAGCTCCATGAAGGTGTCTCCCCAATGTGTGGCAGCGGTGAAGAAGGCCAATTCCATGCTAGGGATTATCAAAAAGGGGATTGAAAATAAAACAGCCAACATTATAATGCCATTATACAAAACAATAGTAAGGCCGCACCTGGAGTATTGTGTACAATTCTGGTCATCGCATCTCAAGAAAGACATAGTGGAACTGGAAAAGGTGCAGAAGAGAGTGACTAAAATGATTACTGGGCTGGGGCACCTCCCTTATGAGGAAAGGCTAAAACATTTGGGGCTCTTTAGTCTGGAAAAAAGGCGCCTGAGGGGGGATATGATTGAGACATACAAAATAATGCAGGGCATGAGTCAAGTGGATAGAGGGAAGCTCTTCTCCCTCTCACAAAATACCAGAACTAGGGGACATGCACTCAAATTGAGGGCTGGGAGAGTAAGAACAGACAAACGAAAATATTTTTTAACCCAGTGCATTGTTAGTCTATGGAACTCCCTGCCACAGGATGTGGTCATGGCATCTGGCTTGGATGCCTTCAAAAGGGGATTGGACAGATTCCTGGAGGAAAAGTCCATCACAGGTTACAAACCATGATGGAGATGTGTAATCTCCAGGCTTAAAACCAGGGTACTTCAAGGGCCAGATGCAGGGGAGTGGTATCAGGAGACAGATATCTAGTCTCATGCGCTCCCAAACGCATCTGGTGGGGCCACTGTGAGATACAGGAAGCTGGACTAGATGGGCCTTTGGCCTGATCCAGCATGGCTCTTCTTATGTTCTTATATGTTCTTACAGTTTGGGAATCACTGATCCATAAGATATGTATTGTGGTCACTGCCATTCACAAAGAGACACTAAGCACAGAAAATCTCAGAACTTGTCTCTTCCTTTCATTAGTGAACCATTTGTCACCCCAACACAAAGCAATTGAGAGAGAGAGAGAGAGAGAGAAAGAAAAATAAACATTACAGTATCTAAAAAAGTTTTTATGTTTTTAAAAAGCCCCCGAGTAAGTTAATTTCTGGATGTTAGAAATGCTGCCTTTTTCTTGATGTGAAAAAGTATAAAAATAATTGCAAGTTCTGTGTGAAGCTTGGTTATGTGTAATTAGCTGCAGGATAAGTAACAAATGTGGAGATCGAGAAGGATGAAATGAACAAAGATAGTATATCTGAGTCAGCAGAATAAAATGTTGTTGAGGTCATGGAGTAGGCGAACATAGGTAGTATAGTGCTGTGTTAATTCCTTTAAAAGGAGTTGAAAAGAATTGCTGCTGGATAATAGCATCAAGTGGTATCATTGAGGGATATCTAATAGCTGATTATGGTGTGCTGACACAGCAACTAGTGTGGCATTTCCCCACTATCCTCCTTGAGGCTCCCGGGCTTAGTACAGAGTCACCTTGAGGTATTTTTGTATTTTGTATAATGTTCAGTGTAATGTTCTGTCTGCTTAAATTTGGCATCATTTATATAGCCCATTTCAATTTTTCAGAGCAATGGATGTTCATTGTCCCAATAATCCTTACAATGGCAGGCCAATATTATTCCCATATTGTTTTATTTATTTATTTATTTTAGTCTGGAGATAATAATCATGTTCCCAGGTTTTTTATGATCTGTGTCTTTACTCATATTAAGGTGATGTATGTGTTAAAATAAACATGGTTATTGTTTAAAACCATGCACTAACAGAATGGTCTCTGTCAAAAGAATGAGAAGTCAAGTCTCCTTTCCATTGAATTTCCCTCTACCATCCCACTCCCCACCCACCCACCCAAAACACCCTGCTATAAATAGGCGAGGGAGGGAGATTTTGGAAGACTGTGGAAACTGGAGGAGAAGGAGAGCAAAGTTGTATTTCACTCTGATCATATTGGAATGGTCAACCTAAAGAAAGAACATCTCATTCCCTGGATTGTGTCCTGTTATTCCAAAATAATAAAACAGTTGCAGTTCTGCAGTCTGCTGTGTTACGTGTTTGTTGCGAATTCCAGTAGCATGTGCTTGTAAGGTAGTCTACTTGATGTCTATAGATATGTTCAGTTCATTAAGCATTTACAGTCTTGATTTAGCTGTTAGATAAGAGACACAAGGTTAAGAAAGAGGCACTTAACTCATTGTTTTGCTCCAGTATGTTGCCTTGTAACAGTTGATATTCTGCCCATTAGAAATAGCACACTAATCATTTTGAGCAATGGAATAGATGTGTTGCAACCTGTCTGCTTTAAACCAGTTTGAGACCATTCTTGCTTCTGCATTATTGTGGAGCCCTGAAGATATTTACAAAATCATTCTTAATCAGGATTAATCATCCCAGAATAAATCCACCCCCTGCTTTCTGACCTAAATTGCTAACTCATTAGAATTCTACTTCACACTTTGGCACTCAAGATAATCCATTAGGAGGCCTGGAAAATTCATCAGGACAGAGGGCATTTATCCTATGCCAAAATTGTTTCCTGTGCTGGAAGACTTGAGTCCATTTAATTCAAAAAGTAGATAGCTAGTGCCCAACAGAAAATAACAGATGCCAATAGATTTAGAGCTCTCACACTATTCATGATACTTAAGAGTAGAATTATGTTATAATAATTAAAGATGAACCGTGACATACTGTTGCATATACAGATAATTACTTACATTTTTGGAAGTCTATAGAAAGATTATATAATTCACAAATATATTATTTTAGTATAGGAGCAAATTAAAGTATCTTTCACAATGTGTAAGCCAACTCCTTATCATTGCAGAACTTGAGGTCAGGTGAGTTGGATACAAATTCTTCCAGCTAGATGTCAAAGCCACAGAATCTGAAGTACTGTACTAGGATGGAGATGGTAGAACTGTTGAAATGTCTCGAGGTTTAATGATATCAGTTTTTATATCAGGATGAAAAATAAATGGTCCTTGTCTATCAGTCTATCAGTGATAGAGATCCATTTGCTTAGCGTAATAAATCATGCTATAGTAGGTCCATTGCATCAGCGAGGATTTAGTGAGTTAACTCCACCGTAGGTTCAAATAGGGCTAATCTACCGTGTTTCAACTTGCAGACCCTCTCTATATCATGTCTAAATAAAACATTTTAAGCTTGTAATGCTTCCCCTGCCTTTATTCTCTCCATTTTTGCTTTTGGAATTTATTTCTGTCTGTTTTCAGTTTTTCTTCTCCTACATATTTTTGTTCTTAGCTGTCAGCAGCATACCTTGTGACACAATAACTTTTGTGTAGGAAATGTAAAGGTTACAGGCCAAATTGCTGTCATGTTAGCCAAAGCTGCTCACTTTCCAAAGCAACAAAAATCCACCTAACAGTTTTCTGGACAGTGTTCTCTGTGACACACTTGATAAATGTCTCAAGCGATTTTAGCATCAGCAGGTTCTCCATCGTGTCCTCCGTGAATCCACACCATAGGGTTCTCGTGCGCGTCGCGCTCGATGGTACCGGAAGCACTTCTAAGCAAGGAAGTAGAAGCGTTAGTCTCCGCCCCACCACCCATGGTCCCTTGCGTTCCCGCCGAAACGCCTCAGTTCCCTCTAACCGCCGTGTTGGATGGTAACGGAAATCTCTGCTCCAGTCACGGATCTCTTCGAACAACTTTTATGGCCCAACGGGCCCTCTTCAAAAACTGTGTCCGTTGCGGGGGGAAAATTCCTTTCTCCGACGGCCACTCTTCCTGCTTGTATTGCCTCGGCGAGGCCCATTCCCAGAGCTCCTGCCCGCATTGTAAGAGTCTCAGCTCCCAGGCTCTCAGGAATAGGAGGCATAGACTCAATACTTACCTTCTGGAGAAATCCCTGAAGCCCCCGATGGAGTCCGAGTCCACCTCTCAAGCGGCGGCGGAACCTGTGGAAAAACCGACCAAAAAATCTAAGTCGAAAAAGACCGATACCGAGGCTTCGGTACCCAAGAAACCGCGTCGAGACAAGTCGCCTGCCCGCCGGAGATCGCCATCTTTATCTCCGAACCGTAGGAGCCCCTCGCCGGTATCGATATGCTCCTCGGATTCGGCCTTGGTCGCGGCCACTGCTCTCGGTAAGCCACCCCATCGTTCGGAGTTGGCTTCCTTGTTCACCAGTGCAGCCTTATCGCGACCTTCCGTCCAGATGCCTGCGCCTATGTCGCATCCGACTTTTCCTGGCTACCCGGGACCGGGTTGGCACGGCACGGTACCGCCTTTGCCACCGGTACCTGAACTTAGCGCCCATCCGGAGCATATGGCTCGGAAGCGCACTGCCGACTGTGAAGAGGAACCTTCTTCTCCCTTGGCAGCGAAGAAGCATCGCCGCGATACCGATGCAACAGCTTCGCACCCCCCTCGCTCTCGACCTTCTCCATCGGTCCCTCAGGCGCAGCCGTGGGGGTGGCCGCCGGGACCTTCTACCTGGCCGTCGGTATCCTCGGTACCGCCTGCCTGGCCGTCTAGCCAGGCCCCCCTGGTACCATACAATTTCCCGACTTACCCCATGTTCCCGGGTTTCCCACCGGTACCATACCCTACGGGACCCGGTTGGCAGCCTGCCGACGCATGGTTCGACAGAGACAGACCTTCGGAACCGAGGTCCTCCAGTTCATTGGCGCTTGAACCCGTCAAAGCACGTCGGCATAAGCGCTCCAAGGCGGTGGCTACTCGGCACCGTCCCGGTACCGCTGTTACGGATGCAAACCCACCCTCACGGTCCAACTCGGAGTCATCTTCTACTGCCTCTTCTGACTCTGGGGATGACGACGGTACCGATCAGGACAGACCTGCTACTCCTGATTCCAATGTTGCAGGGGAGAGCCCTCCATCTTCTGCGGACTCCATTGGTAACTACTCTGAATTCATTAACAAGATGGCTACTACTCTCAACATTCCTGTGCATCACCCCACCCCTCAGTATTCTGATCATTTGTTTGATCAGATTGCATCTGACTCTAATTCTCCTGCACACCTTGGGGTCCTCCCATCCATCCTCGATATGGCCAAGGACTCTTTTAAAAAGATCCCTTCCTCCTCTAAATCAAGAAAGCTGGAGGGTTTCTACAGGGTTTTTGATGAGGATGCACCCTTTCTTGCCAAACACCCAGTACCTAATTCTGTGGTTGTCTCCGCTTCTCAGCTGCAATCCAGGTCTTCCCAGATCCCCATTCCCCCTTCCAAGGAGGGTAGAAAAATAGACACCATGGCCAGGCAACTATACTCAACAGCTGCCTTGTCTTTCAAAATGGCCAATTACCAAGCCGCTATGGCCGCTTACCAGCGAGTCCTCATCAACAGGATCAAGTCATCCATCGACTCTGCGGCTGATGCCTCTAAGGCCGCTGCTCTTCCAGTGATTGAAGAGGCGTTGTCCATCGCTGCCCAACAGATGAGGTCCGGCCGCCATGCCTCTGATGCTGCCACCAAGGCCATGGGCTCCGCCATCGCCTTTCGCCGCCACGCCTGGCTAAGATCCACTGGTCTGTCTGAGGATTCCAAAAACAAAATATGTAGCCTACCATTTGAAGGGGAAGGTTTATTCCATGAAAAGACGGATGAGATCATGAACGAGCACCAGAAGAGCCAAAACACTGCTAAACGCCTTAATTTGGTCCCATCCAAACAAAATCGGTCCTTTCGCTCCTCATGGAAGAGACCCTTCACCCAGTCCTCCCCGAGACAGCACCAGCGGGACCAGTCCTTCCCCTCCTCTTCTGCGACAGCATTCGCGGAAAGGACAAGCAACAGAAGTCCAAGTTCCGCCCCTCTGCCCGTCACCAGGATAAACGGGGTCGCAAGGACTTCTGACCTACCCCGACTACGGCCGTTCCTACCTGCGTGGCGCCGTATCACCACGGACAGATGGGTCCTCTCCATCATTTCGACGGGGTACCGAATAGAGTTCTCCACTCTCCCCCCTACGGGTCAGGTTGTACCAACTTCCCCATCTCCTGTACTCTGGGCCGAAATTTCCACTCTTCTCCAAAAAGCCGCCATCCGTCCTGTGCCACCAGAACATGTTCCTCTGGGCCATTACTCCCCCTACTTCACTGTCCCGAAGAAAGATGGGGGCCTCCGACCCATACTGGACCTCAGATCCGTCAATTGGTTTATTCCACCAAAAAAGTTCAAAATGGTTACCCTAGAGACTATCCTCCCGCTACTTCAACCAAACGATTGGTTCACAGTTATCGACCTTCGAGACGCTTATTTTCACATTTCTATCCATCCTTCTCACCGCAAGTACCTGCGCTTCATCATTTCGGATCAGGCCTTCGAGTTCCTGTCCCTGCCCTTTGGCCTCGCGACGGCACCCAGGGTGTTTACCAAGTGTATGGCTCCCGTAGCGGCCTTCCTGCGCTCACAAGGGATAGTTATTTTTCCCTATATAGACGATTGGCTTCTGGTCTCCTCCTCGCGCGCCGAGGCCCTCCAGCATCTTCGCACTACTCTCCATCTCCTCCAGGATCTCGGGCTCGAGGTCAATGGCGAGAAATCCAAATTGATTCCCTCTCAACGAGTCGAGTACATCGGGGCAGTGATAGACTCCCTACGCCGAAAGGCGTTTCCAACCTCTGGCCGCTTCGCGGACATCACCTCGGCCATCACCTTACTGCGCCCGAATACCCACGCACCGGCTCGGCTTGTCCAACGAATTCTCGGGCTGATGGCCTCCACCACCTCAGTGGTACCGCACGCCCGACTGAATATGAGGCACCTCCAAATGTGCCTCCTGACCCAATTCGACCCAGAGGTGGACCCTCCTCAAACACCTATCCTCGTTCCCACCCAGGTCTGGGAGCGCACTCGCTGGTGGCTCCGTCCGTCCAATCTCTTTGCCGGCCGTCGTTTCCAACCTGTTTCCCCAACTGTCCAGATTACGTCAGACGCCAGCCTCTCGGGGTGGGGGGCTTTTTGTGGCAAACACCAGATCCATGGTCTCTGGTCCGCTCCGGACTCCTCTCGTCACATCAACGAGTTGGAACTTTTGGCCATTTTTATAGCCATGAAGGCATTTCTTCCCTTGATTCGGGGTCAAGTAGTTCTGATCGCTACGGACAATTCCACAGCTATGTGGTACCTGAACAAGCAGGGCGGCACCCACTCCCTGGCGCTCCTGTCCCTCGCGATCGACCTTTGGGATTGGTGCCTTCTACACCAGATCTATCCGATGGCAATCCACCTCTCAGGAGACGACAACGACTTGGCGGACACCCTCAGCCGCCAGACCTCGATTTCCCACGAATGGGAACTCCGGGACTCCGTCTTCCGACTCCTGGTTCGGAGATGGGGCCTCCCTTCCATCGACCTGTTTGCCTCGGAGACCAACGCCAAATGCGACCGCTTTTGTTCCCGGGCGGGTGTCGGCCCTCGATCTCTGGGAGACGCCTTTATGTTCCGGTGGTCCCGCCATCTCCTGTATGCTTTTCCCCCAAATCCCCTTCTCCACAGAACTCTGGTGAAATTACGCCGCGACAAGGCCAATGCCATACTGATTGCCCCTTGGTGGCCTCGTCAACCTTGGTTCGCCTCCCTTCTCCAGATGACCCAGGATTACATCTCCTTACCTTTAGTGGCCGACCTTCTGTCGAGGGACAACGGGCTGGTGCTCCATCCTCATCTTCCGAACCTCAAGCTGACGGCTTGGAGGATCAGGCCATGATAGACGCCATCTGCCAGGCCGCTCGAAAACCGTCCACCAGGAGGAATTACCGTTCTAAGTGGAGGCGCTTTCGGGCCTTCACGGCTACCCACTCCTATCCTCACCTTAACCCTCCCCTACTAGTAATCCTTCGCTTTCTCCTTTATTTGAAGCAGTCTGGTCTCTCCATGTCCTCCCTCCGGGTTTATCTTTCGGCCATAGTGGCTCACCAGCCTCCTGGTTCTGTGGCTTCAGCTTTCTTCAGGCATCCCAGGCTGAAAACGTTTATGAGGGGCCTTAAAAACACCTACCCGGATAGACGGCTCCCGACTCCTCAATGGTCTCTTCGCCTGGTCCTGCAAGCCTTAACCCGGCCACCTTTTGAACCCCTGGCAACTGCATCTCTCCGTCTTCTCACCCTGAAAGTTGCCTTCTTGGTTGCCATCACCTCGGCTAGACGAGCCAGTGAGCTTTGTGCGCTCCGACATGACCGGCCCTACCTTCAGTTTTTTCCGGACAAAGTTGTCGCCTACCCAGACGTTTCCTTTCTCCCTAAGGTGGTCTCCCCTTTCCACCTCTCCCAACCAATCACCTTCCCTGTGTTTTTCCCATCCCCTTCTACTCCTATTGAGCGGGACCTCCACTCCCTGGATGTCCGGAGGGCCTTGGCCTTCTATGTTTCTAAAACTGCTGCTCTCCGAAGCACCCCTCGTTTGTTTATTGCTTACGGGCCCAGGTTTCATGGGTCCCCTGTTTCTTCTCAACGTTTTTCTAAATGGATTGTTGACGTTATTGAACTTTGTTACCGATTGTCTCACCGCCCCCTCCCTCAGGGAGTGCGCTCTCATTCCACCAGAGCCATGGCTTCTTCCACGGCCTTTCTCCGTGGCATCCCCCTCGAGGATATCTGCAGGGCAGCCACGTGGTCTCAACCATCTACGTTCGTCCGCCACTACCGTCTGGACACTAGGGCCAAGTCCTCTGCATCCTTTGGCCGGGCGGTATTGGCTGCTGTTCTTCCGTGACTCCCCACCACCTTCTCAGGTAGCTTGGTACTCACCCTATGGTGTGGATTCACGGAGGACACGATGGAGAAGAACCGGTTGCTTACCTGTAATGGTGGTTCTTCGAGTGTCCTCCGTGATTCCACACCAACCCGCCCGCCTCCCCTCTAGTCACGTCAGTTCTGGATTTTTATCCTCATTACGGCGTGTAGAGGGAACTGAGGCGTTTCGGCGGGAACGCAAGGGACCATGGGTGGTGGGGCGGAGACTAACGCTTCTACTTCCTTGCTTAGAAGTGCTTCCGGTACCATCGAGCGCGACGCGCACGAGAACCCTATGGTGTGGAATCACGGAGGACACTCGAAGAACCACCATTACAGGTAAGCAACCGGTTCTTTTAATGAATTGATGCTGTTAAACTTTGATTTCAAAGCTGATTATTGTTCTCCTTTCCCTTCCTTGCTACTGATTGCTGCACTTACTACAGGATTAGTCCATCTTAATGGCCAATGGACATTTTTCAAAGTGTCTGGTGTTTGTGTGTGAATGGAGCACAAGAGGGCATCCTCTAAATCATCTTGATTGTTCATAAGGGTGTCATCAACATCCACATTGGCCTTTACTATATAAAACTTGGAATATTTTTCCTACTGTCCTCATGGGCACCATATTGCAAAGCTCTGTTGGACCATTTCCTGTGTTTTTATTGTTTTTATTTTGAAGGATTAATTATCCTCTACTGAGTAATAACAGAAATAGTTGATCCAATAGTCTCCTTTGATCTCTAATACATGGTTACGAGATTTTGACTATTAATGTGTACTGAGTCCTAATTTGCTAGAATGGAGGGAGTAAAGGCCTACTCAATTTAATATTTTAATCTACATTTACAAATTTAAATCAATATACTGTCTTCCCTTAATTTGCTTAGTACTTTTCTCATATTTGTTGAAAATATATGCAGTAACACAAATTTCACTTGTAAATAAAAGGTCCAGTGCTACAAGCTACAGAGGTTTAATAGCAATATATACAGAAGTTAATTAATTAAATTTTTGTTACTCATGTAGATATCCTTTCCCACAACTAAACAAAAATTCAGATACAGTGGTACCTCTACTTATGAGTTTAATCTATTCTGAATGCATGCTCATAAGTCGAACAACTTGTAAGTAGAGCAGCCGTATCTAAAAACATCAAAAATATAAATTAAAAAACTGAAAAATAAAAAAGTTGTAAGTAGAGCAGACTGCATCTAAAATTTGTAAGGCAGAAGTTAGAACACCAACAGTTTCCTGCTCTTAAGTCAAATTGCTCATAAGTAGAGGTACAACTGTAGCTAGTTTCTGTTCTAAAATAGAACTATCAGCAAGAAGCTCATCTCCTTTTTCAAGCCAATGAGCCAGTGATGTCTAAGTTTGTGGCCATGTGGCCAGCATGACTGCACAGAACACTGTTTACCTTTTTATGGCAGTACCTATTTATTCAATTGCATTTAAATGCTTTCAAACTGCTAGATTGGCAGGAGCTGGGGTTAGCAGCAAGAGCTCACTCCGCTGCATGGCACCCGGGATTCGAACTGCCAGGCTGACAACTTTGCAGCCGACCATTTTAGTGTTCTAGTCCATTGAGCAGAATAATAAATAGATACAAATAACAAAAATACAAAGAATAAATAGATACAAATAACAAGTCCATTGTAATTAATTCTTTTCCTAGCTATGAATGCATCAAGTATCTCATATTCACTTAAATTAATTATTATTTCAAAGTAACCTTTATATAAATCCAGTATTTTTGTATATCTGCACTCTGGTTTGAATTCTTGGTGACTATTTAGTAAATGCCAAAGAAATTACAGTGGTACCTTGTATAAAGGAATTAATTCGTTCCGAATGAAATTATGTTCAACAAATTTTCCTTTATACCAATTTCCCACAGGAATGCATTGAAAACAGAGTGATCCCATTTTTATGTTGTACAGATTTGCCCCATAGGCAATTATGTTAAGCAAATTTCCCGTATCCAGATGTTTATGTTGTACAAATTTTATGTTATACAAACCGTTTGTTATACAAGGGTCCACTGTATTAGATTTGTTATTAAATTGCTTGAAATCAATTTTTTTTTGTCATTTTATATTTAATTTTATATATGCACATGTTTCATTTGTTTTTAAGAAATGCCAAGCTGCACAGCATTGTTGCCCTCTATCTGCAGGGGATTGGTTCCAGCCTGCCCCAGGGATACTGAAATCTGCGGATAAGAGCGAATGCTGTTTTCCGAGGGTGATAGCAGTGGCAAGGGGGGGGTGAGCAACAGTGATGGTGGGGCTGAAAGTTGTTGCGCTGTGCAGCCGCTGGCCACTCCCCAGAAGGAGCTGCTGGGCAGGCAGGTGGAAGAGCTGGGCCACATCCTCTCTGTGCTGGCTACTTTATGCATCCAGCCTGGCCAGCTGGGCAGACAACCCAATTGCTCCACCCGCCACACTCCCTTGTCTGTTCGCCTACCTGCTTGCCTGCCTGACCAGCGATGGTGCTCCATGTGTGCTATGTTGCACAGCCAGGGGTGCATCTCTCACTGGTGCTGGAAGCGGCATTAGGTTTTAGTGGCATCTCTCGGAGTCCTCAGCCCCCCATAAAACCCTCTCCTCCTCTTCCTCCACACCTCTGAAGAGGTGCCTAGGCAGCAGCACTGCCACTGCCGCTCAGGCCCCAATGACACCTCTGGCACCAAAGCGAGTGGGGAGACATGCTCTGGCTGCACAGCACAGCACGCTCTGAGCCCTATCACCGGCCAGGCAGGCAAGCAGGCAAGCAAACAGGCAAGGGAATGTGGTAGGCAGGGTGATTGGGCTGGGTTGCTTGGAGGCACCTTGCAGCCGAGGGCACTGGGCGGGCCGGTGCCCTCCCCTCCTCCTCTGTTCGGCCGACCAGGCTGAGTGGGTAAAGCAAACGGCTAGGAGAGGAGGTGGCCAAGCTTCTCCACTTGTCCACCCAGCAGCTCCTTCCCAGGCTGGCCTGCCGTGCCATGCCTTGCTCCTGGCCCTTGCAGCAGACCTGTGCCCAGCCCCTGGCCACCAGTGGTGGTTGGTTAAAGCGGTGGCACCATGTGCCACTGGGGCCACTGGTAGGCTCTTTGCCCCTCACTAACCACAGATAACTGAATCCATGAATGGCAAATTCCTGTATTCCTGTGCAGCATGGTATGTTTTTTGCAAAGGATTCAAATGGGAAAAACAGGAAGATATCAAGTCATGCAAGATTGCAACAATTCCTGTGTAAAAAGCATCTTTCCATGCAGGATTTACCTGGAAAAGCAAAAGAAACAAGCTGTGCAGCATTGTTACAGTTCCTGCACATATCGACATGGTTTCTGCGTAGGATGCACCAGAAATAGCATTGAACTGCATTGATTTTGCCAATATCTAGCACAGAACATTGGGTAAAAGATGAAAATAAAAGGGAAAAGAAGGCCAGGGGATTTTCATGAGAAAATGAAACATTCCTAATGCTCTGTGGGATCTCTGATCTGTAACTATCACCATGGTGTGACATTGGAAATTAAATGATATTGAGAAATTTTGCAAGTAGTCACCACATCCCTAAAAGGAGGATGAATTGGAATATTTTAGTTTTATATCTTTCCAGGAATACCTTTTCACTGCCCTGGCAGATGATATTGTTAAATTGAAATCTATTTATTGCTGTTCCTATTTCTATCACTATTTAATGGTTTTGTTATTCATTTATTTTGTTAGTCTTTGTTGATGTAACTCGCCCTTGATGTCTTTTCTAAGACATAATCTGGATATAAGTTACAGTACGATCCCCGCATCCGCTGATTTACCAACCATGGATTCAGTTATCTGCGGTTGGTGATCAGTGGGGGAGGCAGCAAGGAGAGGGGGGGGGAATTAAAAATGAAAACTTACCGCCGCTAATGCCTGCTGCCCTCCTCCTTGCCACTGCCACCACTGCGGGGCAGCCTGGCACTCTCCAGAGGTCTGGAGGACCTGTCTGGCAGTTCTTCTACACCTCCGAAGGGTGGCTGGCTGGGTAGCAGTGGCAAGGAGGGAATAAAGTTTTTCCCTTTTTCTTTTTTTCTCCTTGCTGCAGCCTAGTCCAGTGGTGAAGAGAAAGGCAAAAATAAATAAAAAACCTTTATTTCCTCTTTGCCATTTGAGGGGTGACAGGGCCGAAAGATTTTAACCCAGCACCCCTATCACCGCTGTCAACCTGGATAAGAGTGTTTGCTGTTATCTACAGTTTTCACTATCAGCGGGGATCCCAGAACCAACCCCAGTGGACACGGTGAACCTACTGTATTCAAACACCTATGTAGCTAAATGTACGAAACACTAACCCTTCTTGTCTCCCCAATATTTGCTCTTTGCATTGCGAAAATTCAGTAGCTGAGTGCTACTGTGAGTGATGCCGCTCATGCACTGCAGACTTTTCCTCTTTTCTGCAGTGGAATTCTGAGAGAACTCTGCTTCATAATCCCACAATGCTCTGTACTACATGCGCCCCCTTGCACCACAGTACGTCCAGTTCAGATGGTAAGCTTCATGGTGCAGTGGTTAAATGCCTGTACCGCAGCTGTAACTTGGCCTTCTATCCTTCCAAGGTCAGTAAAATGAGTACCCAGCTTGCTGGGGAGCAGGGCAATGTGTAGCCTGCATAAATAAATTGTAAACTGCCCAGAGAGTGCTATAAGCAGAACAGTTTGTTTTTGTTTTGCTTTGCTTTTGGGAGCTGTAGCTTATGGCAGGGGGGAATACTCAGCATGCATGGGTTTGATGGATGTGATTCATGCAGAACCACAGCAATTAGTATTATACTTTATGCTAGAAGTCCACCACAGAAACATTCTTCTTTTCGGCAACAGCAGGCTTTTCTACTACAAACTTTCCTTTCTTTCCTTCATGAGTTCAGAAACAACAGTTTATTTCTAACCAGTGTTTACATCCAAACATGTTTAGATATTTCCACTCAATGTCTGAAAACGGGTTGACTTTGTTTTCACTGTTCTTCTGAACTGGATTTTTTTTGGGGGGTGGGGGGGTAGGGGAACAGCATTTGATTTTATCATTAAGTATTTTTGAACAGTCATATCATTTTTTCTCTAGATTTTACCTTTCAGTATTTTGAAAGTGAAGGTCAAGCCTTTCATATTGCCAAGACGCCATGGAATTATAGTTGGTTTCTCCATCTTTCTCAAATTAACTTCTTAAGATATTGGAAAAATAAATCAATATGTATTTACAGACTGGTTGATTTATATGCAGGTGTCAGCAGTGTATCAGTGTCAGACACTGAATCAACAGAACTACAGACAGTAAGCCATGGGTTGAAAAAAATGCACGTGAGACTACTAGTGCCTGATTGGTCAATGAAGATTTATATGTCTGGACAAGGAATTATTTTCTCACTTGTCACTGTGTGTGAGATGTTAGACATAGACACACAGAGAGATATTCATTTTATTGCCTAATGGCATTTTGTCTGAGAGATTGCTGTAAATATATGTAAATAGATATAGAGTATTATTCAAACAACTCTTGAGTCTGTGTATCATTTCTCACTGGCTAGTGCTCTGACAGCTTGCAACCTAACTTTGTGTTTTCCTGGATTTTCTACTTGAGCGCCACTGTGCACACGCTGAATCTC
Source organism: Phrynocephalus forsythii (assembly GCA_029282475.1). NCBI lineage: Eukaryota > Metazoa > Chordata > Lepidosauria > Squamata > Agamidae > Phrynocephalus > Phrynocephalus forsythii. The sequence continues at coordinate 143,389,775 of JAPFRF010000001.1, forward strand.
TGACACCTCTTAAGTTTCATTTCCCTATGTTTGTACATGAAAAATCTTACGGTTTCAATGTATTCTTGAAGGCTTTCATGGCCAGGATCTGTTGTGAGTTTTTCGTGCTCTTTGGCCGTGTTGTGGAAATTTTTCTTCCTGACATTTCCCCAGATGGTATGGCCGGCATCTTCAGAGGGAAAAGTTTGCATAGGACAAGTTTCCCCTTTCCCATAACTTTAAAGCCCCACAGTCTCATTCTATACCCCAGAGCACAGAAAGAACTAGTTCCCTGAATTCCTTGCACTCTGAAGATGCCGGCCACATAGTCTGGTAAAACATCAGGAAGAAAAACTTCCATAACATGGCCAAATAGCCTGAAAAACTCACAACAGCTATCTTACGGCTTCCTTCATAGTCTGTGGCTGATTTTAATGCTGAGTGCTCAGTTAAAGGCCTATAAAATATTCCTCTAATTCTGTACAAGTTTGATTATTTTAATTCAGTTCTGTTATATCTCTGCCACTGAAACAGAATTGGGCTCATCACCCAGAAGGTTGGTTAATTTCACCTTCTGTCAAACTGCACATTGCTCAGGCATTTTACTTGAAATGCAAATGCTGGCTTTATTTTTAGCAAACAATTAATCCCTCACAGTAGAATGTGGGTGTAATTGTCGAATCTAGAGAAAGACTGCTATTAAAGTAACTGCCACAGCAGGTGCTAAGAGGAATCTCCTTCAGCTCTCACCAACTAATAAGTGGTGCTCTTTGTTGCAAAGATAGCAGAATTAAGATGTCCCTAAGGCAAGGTGTTTCATTTAGCAACCCTCCCCCAGTTTAGTAGTTTTGGAGAAGCTCCTTTTTCTGCCTTCAGACACTGAATCTTAATTTTCTCATGTAAATCAGCTGAGATGCCACCATGATACTCTTTCAACGTATTTCTTTTTTATGACAAGCTGTATTGATACAGCTGTGAGAAATGACTCTGAACAAGGGATTTAACTTACCTACAGTGGTGACCAGAAGTATCAACAGAGGGAAGATGTCATTTTGGGTGTCAAAAAAGGTATATCTACATCCTGTTAGGTTTGCTTTCTTTCTCGGCTACTGCCTGTCCACTTCTTGTTCTGTGCTTTTTGTAGTTCGGACATTTAAACTGTGTGTCTGCATAGCTCAGTGTGTGATGTATTTAAGTGCATTAATGATACAGTGGATAAATGCCTCATAAAACAAAAAACTCATAGGAAGAAAAAAATTGCAGGAATACGCATGCTTTGCATGACATAAAATTCCCTATGGGATGTTTTGCAAGACAAAAGACTGTTCCACATATACGCAGGGAAATCCCCCCCGTTCCTTTTGTCTTTATTCTAGCCTCTGGACTGGATTAATCCATTTTCAATGTATTCCTATGGGAAACCACGTTTTGTAAAACAAAATTTTCTTAAAACAAATTGACCTATAGAACAGATTAAATTTGTTTTAAGAGGTACCACTGTATAGAGATCTCAAAATGTCACTGGATGTGTGTTTTATCTCCAGTTGTAGAGCTTCAGTACAACACAGCAGTTACAGTGAAATAACTAACCACTTCCAAAGGTGAATCGAAGTGACTTTGGTAAAACCCAATCAGGGGCCTTGATACACTCTAGCTTTGCTGCCACCATTTGTTTTCCTATTTCTGGTGACACCTCTAATGCTGCTGTTGCTCTCCTGCCTCAGCTGTGCTATTTTACCTGGTCATAATTACATATTGATTTATTATTCAGAGTGATGGAATATATAATAGTTGTGGCCTAGTGCCTAGTTTTCAACCATCTCCAGATCTCCCCTCTTTAAGTAACATTTGTTGTAAGGCATCTATCTACTCAAGTTGTCCTGCGCTACTTGAGAAGAGATGGCTGTTCCAAATACAAGCTGAGAGGCAGATGTTTGGAAGAAGAGGAATGAAAACAGAAAGACTGTGTCTTGGTAGAAGAGGTCTGGTTTTGAAGCATTATAAAGAAGGATTTAATATTTTACTGCAGCCCCAATCTTGATCGAGAATCTGCACTGAAAGACGTCTCTACATCACTTTGTTGGAAAGAAAGCTCTCAGTAAGAACAACGATCCCTAGTTAACAACCATGGCAGGGGCAAAGTGTTAAATCTGTTGGCAACCTATAATTCCAGTCTAGATCTGTATCCCTGTTGTACTTCCCCTGACAGTGATTGCTGTTTACATTTTAAATGCAAACATTTAAGCACACACCATTTCTGGTTCTGTGACTTGTCATGTCTACTTGGAAGGGATTAATTCAGAGAAATTTGTCCCCTCCCACATTCACCACAAGAAGAGTGAGTTCTCTGGATCTGATTTTATTCTGTCTCAGTGCAGAATCCCAGAGTTGGGTAACGTGGCGATCAAGGTTGTTAAGCCTTTTTGGTGCTTTTCAGCTGCTTGAATTGCTTTTTCTTTGGCTCACAGCAAGCTAGATGCCACCCTAGGAATGTCTTTTTTGTATTGCTAGGACTCTGACCTCACCTGGAATGCCCCAGCCAAACATTCTGGGAGTGGGAGTGGGAGGGCACAAATAACAAGCAGAGGTCTCCCGGTTGTCATTCCAGTATATTCCGACTGCAGTGCTTCATGAGAAGTGTATCCTTGCTACCCATTAGGACCTACACAAGAGACCTCACAGGGAACTATCCTACCCATGGAGCATTACAATGTCTCCCAGACAGCATGCTATGCTGCTAATGAACAGCAAAGTCCCTCTTTTTTTCGTCAGACCTACACGTGAAACAGAGTGGGATGGTGGTGTGGAGCCCTCTGCTTGTTACTTGTGCTAACCCCCTCCCAGAACGCCCAAGGGAATTCTGGAGTCCTTGAAACATGAAAATCCTGTCCCTAGTAGCCAACTGCTACTAAACATGAACTTTTGCTTCCAGTTGATACTACCTCTGAACAAACCCAGTGAGATTTTTCATTGCCAGTGAGCCCCATTCTAAGTTCCACCATTTCATCAGTTACAAGGCAATCTTCCTTGTTCACTCAAAATGTATATACTAGTGTCTTCAGCTTGGTTAAAGGGCACTCCCTCCTGCTTCCCAGAGGCAATGTAAAGATCACAAATAGAAAAAATTATCCAAAGATTTTTTTGCTGCCTTTTAGGCCTTGGAAGTCCAACCAGATTTCCTTTTGTCATGTTTATAGAAACAGCTAAGCTGACTTTAATAATGTGGAAAATTTGTTCCTCTAATCATCAGAATGTTTTGTTTATCTGGCATATACTTTCATACCATCCCCCCCAGATTCTTTAATAACTCAAGATCTGGAGCCTGAGCTATCCCAGGTATGCTTTCTGTGCCTTATTAAGAAGCAACCCAAGAACCCTTAACCACACTTCTAATTGACCTTGTTCGGGGAGGGGAATCCCCTTGGGGGGGTGCCTTCTTTAATTCTCAAAGCAAGTGCTTCTTTAATCAAGGTTGGTATCAGAAGAAAATTAAACTCTTAACTACACAGGTCCAGGGAATAGGCAAAGTGTAAAGCAATTGACAGATGTTCAGTTCCAGTGGGAGAGCAGCCAAGCATAGTTGCAGTATTTGGAAATGGAAAAAGAGTCTCAAAGACAGATTGGTTTGCTGCAGTATCACCCCCAGAGGCTACGTTGTCAAGTTCGAGTTGCTGCAGAGAGAGTTATTTTGTAGTTGTCCCACATCCAGAGAATGTTTTAAAAGCTACAACCAATTGAAGGGTTCTTACAATCTCAGCCTGTAGAGCATCTGACAAACACTGGGGAGAGGATACTGGTGTCTGTTCTGTTACGGTTTTTCTGGTTTCCCTGAAAACAGAATGGGCACTTCGCAGGCCGTATACACCCTCTGCCCCGCTATGACCATTTTATGTTAGGAAATGCTACAACAAGGAGTAGACTTTGGGAAAAGTAATTCTCTTTATAATAAGGCATAGCCTCCCCACCACCACTGCCGCCTGCACCTTATTTAAAAGCACATATCATTTAAAAATGATAATAATTTTGGCATGCGTGTAAACATGTGCATGAGCAGAAGTGTTTCTAAGGAGAACAATTGCTTTCTGGACTCGCCAGAGTTGCCCATTTTTGCCCTGAAAGATAATACTCATCCTAGGCACAACATATTGTGGAGAAGTAATGAAATATTCAGATCAAATCAAGTTAGATGATTCCCCCCCCCCGCCAACTTGATGGAGCCTTATGGCACAGTGGTTACATTGCTGTACTGCAGCTAAAACTGTGCTCAAGACCTGGGATTGAATTCCAGGTAGCAGGCTCAAGGTTCACTCAGCCTTACAGGGTTGGTAAAATTAGCACCCAGCTTGCTTGGGGTGGGAATGTGTAGCCTGCATAATTAAATTACAAAGCGTCCAAATTAGGTATATTGCCTAATGCACGCGCCAGGGTTAGATTCTTAGATTCTTTTTTAATCTACATTTTAATATTGCATATGTTAATGTTGTTTAGCTTGTGTTGTCGTCCGACTGATCGTGTTCAGTCCATGTAAACCGCCCAGAGTTCCATTTTGGAAGATGGGCGGTATAGAAGCCTAATAATAAATAAATAAAATAAATAAATAAATAGTGCTTTAAGCACTATGGGGCAGCATATAACCAGAACACTATGGTTTGCTTAGCTTTCTTCTTCATAGTTTATTATTGTCAATATTGTGTTTTGTCTTTTGGTCTCTCTAGCTTGAACAGCACATTCAGTAGTGTCTCATCTCTAAGAATGTGGTCTAGATGATGTTCTAAAAGTACAGTACACTGAAAAATGAACAAGAAAGTATGAATATAGCAGCAGACTTCCTTCATGCAAGTTAAAATCTTGTTCCCTGCTTCTGGAAGCTAGCTGGAGCAAGCACTTGGTTGATGTTGTTATTACAGTTATGACATCGCAGAAAAAAATGATAATATAGCTCCACCCAGGGTTCCTATTCAGAAAGGAAGCTGCCCCAAATGCTCGCTCTGTGTTCCATTCATAAGTGTCATCCCAGCAGGCACCATTAATATTTATTGGCTGAAGTCTTGTTTGTAATGTTAGCCTGTACAAACTCTGTTCCTCCCTGGTGAGCAGAGTATCCCTTCCACAGTTCACAGGGGTCATACATGCATGCTGGATTGGAACATGCACATTTGATCTCCAAGAATTACAGCAGGGGTGCTTTGTTTACTGGAGATTGCAGTTTGGCTTATGTTATGAACATTAGTAAGCGACTAAGTCATATTTGCCTGTACAGAGACGAGGATTGCAGAGTATTTAGGCTTATAATGAATATTGACACTCCTTGATTCACCAGTCTCATGCATTGGAATGCTCCCATGTGTGCCTGTCTGCAAGGAGATCAACTTTAGAAACAGCTTAGAGTGACACCAGGAAGTAGCAAGAACAAGTTGCAAGGAAATAATATAAACTTATTTATATGACATTAATTAATGCTTTCAAGGTCTCTCTTAAGTGTTGATGTTTTTAAAGTTTGTGAATTGAAGATCTCTAGGAGATATGTAGGCATATGTATTTATTTATTTTATTTATTTTAGAGTATTTTTACCCCAACTTTCTCCTTGGAAAAGAACCCAAGGCAGCTTACAGTAATGAGGGATAATATACAGTCCAGTACAATTAAGATGTGTTCAAGTATTTGAGAACAAGGAATTGAGGGACATCTTACAGCATTAATAGATAAACACCTCTGTGATGTGTGATAAAATTCTCCTGTGTTCTTGGCAAGTACTAGGCTTACGAAATAAGTTACACAGCCAGGAAATGAATCCTCTGCATTGCAAAATACCTCTTGGGTAATATGATCAAAAAGACTCAGGTACCATATTATTGTATTCTGGCTGAGTTCAAAATAGGTGTGTGTGTTGTGTCATTACAGTCGTGACCGACTCTTTGTGACTCCATGTCCATGGAGTTTTCTTGGCAGGAATCCTGGAGTGGCTTGCCAGTTCCTACTCCAGGCGCCTACAGCACCTGGTATTCCCTGGTGGTCTCCCATCCAAGTACTAACCTGGACCGACCCTGCTTAGCTTCCGAAATCATGTGAGATCAGATGTGCTTAAGGCATAGGTGCTGTGCAGCAATTAGGTGCACTAATATCTGGAGAAAATAGCTGAGTTTTAATTTAAAACAAACATATGGAGCCCTTGGCTGAAGAAACCAAGAAATTGGTAGAACCTTGAATCCCTCTGGAAAATTCAGGCTTTTTTTTTTTTTTTTTTTAAAAGTCCAGGCAAAGCTGGCTGCAGATGTGGTGTTAGCACCTGCCAAGTAATGAGAAAGAAGTAACACCTGCATCTTATCTGTTGTGAGGGCAGCCTTCAGAGCAATCTCACCTTGTTCCCTGGTGTTGCACTAATCTGAAAGATGATTTTGGATGTGTGAAGGGAGGGGGAAGTTTTCTTTGTGAACGTTTGAAGGAATTCAGACAAATGTCTCTTTGGCAGACAATCTGGAAGGGTCTAAAATTATACGTTTAATGTAAAAAAGTGGGGGGTTTAGAAGTTACTTTAGTTGGCTTGGCTTACCCCTCAAAAGATGCCGTGATCAGTAGCTGTTGTGCTGTGCTTTGAAGGATAGATTCTGTTTATGCTTCAGAACTAGACTGGCTCAGGGCTCATGTGTGAGTACTAGGTAGACTAGTTTAATTCGTTTATTTTCCTTTGTGTTCTCCTAATTGCCTTATTTTGTCTTAAACTGGATTGTGCTCCAAAATGCTTTTTGAAACCTTTAAAACCATTTTGGAATGTTTGCCTTTTTGTCTTTCCACTGTCTTTAATAAAGTATAAACATCTCTCCAAACAACTGTCTGGGATTTTTGCTCACAGGGTTTTCAATTTAAAATCAGATTTTATCTTGATCAACTGCAAAGCACTTCGGTATTTTTGTGGGTGTGGTGCAACTCTACCTTGCAAGGTGGATGTAGAAATTCTGACTGTATGTGAATTTTGGGGCTCCCCGGAAGCACTGCCAAGTCTGAGTAGACTAGAATGTTGGGAGGCACTGAGGCCAGACAGGTTCTCTAGTTATCACCTCATTTGGGTTCACTCATTCCAGAATAAATAGAGTAGTGTGGCCCAGTGGGTAAAGAGGGACTCCTTGAACCTGGGTAGCCTCTTATTTTATATATTTTAAATAATAAAGGCATGTCCATATACACTTGTTAATTTTGAAATGGTCTGATGAGTTGTTCCGTAAAAAGTTGTTGTACAGTATATAAACTTGTGCCTTTCATTTGTTATGTAGAGAACATAGTTCCTGTTTAGTTTTTTGAACCCAGATGGAAAACATGATAAAGTCATTATTTGAGAAATAGAATCATGAAGGGGACTATAAGCCATCAAGCCAAACCCCCTGCTCTGTGTCAGTATACAAATCAAGGGATATCTTGCCAGGTTGTTGTCCAAATTTACTTCATTGTCTCATGTGTTGGAGCCCTTACCAACTTTTGAGGTAATTGGTTTCTTTCATACTGCTCTAACAATTAGGATCCCCCCCCCGATATCCTACCAAAATCTTACTGTAACTTGAGCCCATTGTTGTGTGCCTGTACTCTGGGGTGATCTAGAACAGACCCTGTCCATCCTCGTATCTGACAGCCTTGGAAGTATTTGAAAAGTGCTATCATATCTTCACTGTACTCATAGGGCTTGGCTTCCATTCCCCTGGTCATCCTTCTCGCCCTCTTCTGAACTTGTTGCAATTTATCAGCATCCTTATTGAAGTGAGATGTCCAGAACGGGACACAGTTCTCAGAGCCTAACCAGTGCCAGATAGAGGAGAACTAGTTCCTTGTAGGATTTGGAGACTAGAGTTCTGTTAATGCAACCTAAAATAATATTTGTCTTTTTTTTGTAGCCACATCACGCTTTCGGCTCATATTCAACTTGTGGTCTCTTGAGGATTTTAATATCTTTCTCACTTAGTATTGCTGAGCCAGATATCCCTCATTTTGTAACTGTGTTTGTTTCCCTAGGTGCAGTATTTTGCATTTGTTTCTGTCTTCCGGGGTATTCGCTATTCCACCCAATTTTGTGTTGTCTGAACATTTGATTAGTATTCTCTGCATCCTCTGATCCAGGTCATTAATAAAAATGTTGAAGACCACTGGGCCTAGGACTGAGCCCTAGGGATGAATTTTGCTTTTGGATACATCAGTATTTAAAAAACAGATGTCAGCATTTAAATGGCTGTTGTACAGCCTAGAGCTGGTGTATTTGCTTTTCAAGAAAGTAATTGTCTATGTGTGTGTCCGTGCATGCAGGGAGGCTATTTGTGCATCCTTATTCTTTTAGGATTTAGTATTGCCACCTAGTCCCACCACAGTGCAGTTTTGTTGCCTCCATACAGAATGTGATTACTGTGCAGTTACAGGGGGTCAGTTCAGTAGATAATGTTTGGTTTCACTAACAGCTGTACTTTGTGCCACTCAGATGAGTAATTTCCCTTTCTTTGTGCAGATACCTAGGCAGTTTACTGCTGACTTTCATCTCCACATTAATTATGAAAGTGTCTGTGAAAAGCTGAAACCAATTTTTGAGGAAGATCGACCTTCTATTTCTTGCTTCCTTTGTTTACAATTGGTCTATCTACATTTTAAACATATAATTTAGTTTTATTTTTGTATAAACATGGCATGTCAGTAAAACAAATAATACAAGGCTGGTATAATTTACAAACTCGAGACTCTCTGCGATGACACAAAGCTCCCCATTATGGAGTTGTACGAAGTTTACAAATGAATCAAAAAGCTTTTGAATATATCTGCAGTTTTGTATTTACCATGTATGCCTCTAAAAGCAGTAAAGCATTAAAGCATTGTGTCAGTCACTGATAACACAGGCTTCCTTTTGGTGATTTGATATTTATGGACACATAACCTTCATATTTATATCACCTGTGTTATGGCAGCCTTGTTTCATGGCAAATTGCTGACGGAGGCAGTTCTGAACTATTGGTTCCATTTCTGTATCAGTGTTCCTAGTGTGCAGCTCTTATTTAATCAAGATTGCTAGAATCTTGCTTTGCAGAGAACAGGGTTTGATCTAAACAAGACTTGAGTACAATCTTTTTCCAAATGGAAAGGATATTGTAAAGTGTAATATGCTTGCACTTACACTGATATCTTCCCAAAAAAGCGGGAGGGACGGGGACGGACGGACAGGAGTCTCATAGGCACTAGGTTAGCTTATGGTATCTACTAGTTAAGAGTCCCAAGGCCAGAGACGACGTCTTTCTAATTAGTGACACCATGTTATGCTCCATTTAGGAAGGAAGGTGTATCCTGGTCCCAGATGTTCGTGTGTTACTGCTGTATTTTGTGGGAGAGCCATGGCAACTTAAGCTGAAAATGGTTAATTAAATCTGTATTGGGCCACTGTAGGTTTTAGTTATAAAAGTTGGCCCATAGAGCCAGCTGTTGTTTCATGTGGCTCTCTTTCATTATTACGATCCGTTTTTTGCTCTGAACTATACCCATACTTGGTATGTTTAGAATAAAGCTCACATTACATGTTCTTGTTTTCATTTTGTACATCTTCCACTAGTTCTCTTTCCTTTTCTTACCATAATAAACCTGCTTCCTTCGAAATGTGTGTGTTGACCATTCAAAAAAGGTTTAATCTTAATCTTGTACCTTTCTGGTCCTTTGTTTTGCTGCTCCTAAATAATATTTTGCAATGAGGTATCAGCAATTGGCTTGCAGGGACATTCTTGAAGGAGTGAAGGCAATAAAATCTACCTTGTAGAGTTAGTATTTTGCCCTGTAAACCCTGAGGGTACTGGGGATGGATCAGCCAAGCTCCCTGTTTCCCCTGTCCCTCCAAACAGTTCACGTTGACTAGATCATTCAGTAACATTTCGGAATGGTGACAAATGATATCTTTGCAATGCTCCATATTGCATTCTGTGTTCCTGTTAGGTTACATCAACTGATTTGTCAAATTAATTGAATCACAAGTTATGCTTAACCTCTAAGCCCTGTCGTTCTTTCTGTCTTTTGTTTTTGTTTTTAAGATTTTAAATTTCCATGTGAGAAATATATGGCCAAGTCAACTTTGAGAAGATACAGTATATATTTTTCCACTTAAGCAGAGTTAGTTGAGATGTTTACAGAAGTGTTACCCATGTGATTTTTATGTAAGAATGCAGTAAAATAGTGTGGAAAGCTTATTAAAACTGCTTGGTGCAGAGGCACCGGCATACGCCTACATGTGTGCTGTAGATAATAATGCTCCTGAAGCTTTTTGAATCTGATTCAAAATGTTTATGTAACATTGGGGAGGGGATATAAAAGTAAAAATGCAGGCTAAAACATATTGAATATTTTTATCACTGAGCAGATTTAACCAGGAAATCAGAACATTCAGAAGAAAACTGTCCATAGTAATATGCCAAGCACTGTGACTTTCTTATTAAGCAAAATTGATTGTTGGGGGGAACCCCCCCCAACATGGATTATTAGTGGCACCATTGTGTTGTAGTGGACTGTGCCCTATACAGAGTCAAACCAAAGTGTCCCTCTGTTCGATGAGGAAGAAAACTGACAGGAAAAACCAAAGAGGTTCATTTGAAATATGTTTGAGGAGAGCTTAAGAGATGCCAAGGACCACCAGAAAGATAAATAGCTGCTCTAAGTCAGATCAAATGTACATTCTCACTAGAAAGTAAAATTACTAAACTGAGGCTACTGCGCTCAGTTTATTTTATTGACATATTATGAGAAGACAAGTCTCAGTGGAAAAGACAATAATGCTTGGAAGAATGAAAGGCAGTAGGAAAAGGAAGTGATGGATGGGTACAATTAAGGAAGCCATGGCCTTTCGTTTGTGAGCCCTGTCCGGAGCTGTTCATGACAAGACTGTCTGGAGGGCATTAATTCATTGAGTCACCACAAGTCGGAAGTGAATTGACAGCATACTGTATAGCAACATCACCCCTACCTCCTGCAAATCATCTAGGAGAGTGAAGCTTTGGGCAATGAGCAAGCAAGTTAAGCTTCACTGTTTGGGGTGTTGCTTTAATAAAAATCTTCACTTATTCTGTATATAGATTGAAGAGTCAAAATTCTTCCAATGGGCATTACATTTCCTATGGTAGTGTATTTCGTTATATTTTTTACATAACCCCACCAAGCTCTCTTCCTCAGTTTCATTGTCCAAGGAGAGAGGACATTCAAATGAGAGTTGATAGTGTTTCTCTGGCAAATGTGAATGTATATTTCTTCTCTTGTGCAATGTGTATATATGATACCCATCACAGGTAAACTATATTTCATTGAGATCTCTGTGATGCAAAGATTTTCATAATATGTCAGAGCAAGCATTCTTAAATACAAGAGAAGACTTAAAAGGGACAGGACTCGGGGCAATGGTTTCAAACTATAGGAAAAGAGATTCCATCTGAACATTAAGAAGAACTTCTTGACGGTTAGAGCTCTCCGGCAGTGGAATATGCTGCCACGGAGGGTGGTGGATTCTCCTTCTTTGGACGTTTTTAAGCAGAGGCTGGATGGCCATTTGTCGGGAGTACTGTGATGGAGGTTCCTGCATGTCAGGGTTTTGGACTGGATGGCCCTTGAGGTCTCTTCCAACTCTATCATTCTGTGATACCATCTTGGACCTCAGGTTAGCAATGGACAGTTATGTCTGTCCATGAGAGCTATGTCTGTCCAAGAGAAGCCCTAAGTCCTTAGCACACTTGAACGTAATAATGTGCGGCGTTTGTCCTCTGGGGATTGTGACTATGACATTTTATATTTGAATGCTTATCGTAGTCTCATTGGATTTTAATTGAACCACCCCAGTACAGTTGGGAAAATGATAGCCTTCTATAATATAAAGTTTATGTTCACATTTTGACTGGGTGTAGAGTGAAATATAACAAACACACATGGCTCAGTTATGATAAATGAGCCCTGTGTTCACATGATTATGAAAATGGATAAAATAATAAGTGGTACCATACATGATTCAGAACAAGAGATAGATCCATCATGCAACAAAGTGATTGCATATCTTTTAGACTGTATATGTTTGTTGTGCTCTGAAGTCATGGTCTTAAATTTAGTTTGTCTGATACTGAACACTGCCTAGATAGCCAATTTGAAATAATTGACAGATCTAAATGTTACCTTTCTACGTTCTTGTTTGGAACGGTAAGAGGAATGTATTATTGGTAGGGAAAAAGGACTTGACATATACAATAAAGGCATTGTTTTTCAAAAATTACTGTAGGTATTAACGGTTTGCATGAACAAGAGAAAATTATGTGTACAGCAGTCATTAACCATATCAGCTGGAAAATAGTAGTTGTGATAGTCCCCCCAAAATTGGAGCACACTAGGTTTAGAAAGACAAGTACAGAGAATAGTGTTATCCATGGATTAGGAACTGGGAATAATTGCTTAACAGGAAGTAATTTAATAATTATATTCCTCTATTTATAATAATTGTAATTCCTCTCTTTAAAAGGAAATAATTATTATTTGTGTCATACCTTCTTTCCAGTGGGGATTTTCAGGACATTGTTATTAGAAGTACCTTTTTACTTAACGTGTTTTGAAATTTCAATGCAGTTAAATTTCTGCGGGTATCCAATCTAGTTCCGTTTGCAGAGCAATTTTTGCTTTGTTCAAATGACAAATTATACATTTGCTTTGTTCAAGTGAAAAATTATAAATTTGGACATTACAAATGAGCCTAGAATATTTTTCCATGTGAAACATGCATGTGCAGCTGGATTTTGTTTTCTAGTCAGTAAACTCATAATAAATATACAGTATTGCATAAATCTGAATCTGGAATAATGTGATTAATCCTGCAGCCCTTTAAATTTCCCTCTCCTTTTATAGTGTTTTTTAAAAATAATATCAGATATTTGTTTTGTTTTTCAATTATATCTGCCTTGGCAAAGCTGAGTTACTACAGTAGATTATATTGAATATAAAATATTTTATTGTTCCTTTTCTTTGTTTCTAGGAAAAGGTGGAAAAAGTTGGAAACTAGACAAAGAACAGTCTTAATCCACAAACATCAATGGTTTCTACTTTCTTTGAGTAATCAGCTGGGCATTCTGTGTCTTTAAAGACCTGATATGAAATATACTGTTTTCTGATGAAGGGATGGATCCCTTGGGAATTGTGTTGTATACTTCTGTTACCAGCAGAAAAGCTAGCAAGCAGGAATCTTGAAACTTTTATGATTGCTATTTTAATCTGAATGCAAATTGTGTATGAAAGGCATCATGGACAGGAATGCTTTAACTGATTTTAATTAGCAGCTTTGCTGTTGTGTTAGCAGTGTAGGTAAGGCATGGTGATTCTGGCTTAGATATGTAATCTCACCTATCATTTAGTAATAGATAATAAGAAAATTTGAAGGAAGCATTTGGGGATGGCAACAAACACAACATTCACTCCATTGCTCTGTTGTACATGAGTACATTTTGCTTAGCCAAGGGGGACAGGTAACTAAACCTTGCACTGTGGTCTGTCTTGTTCACAGCTCTTAGGACCCAGCCGTGCTCTCCTTAGTGATACTTTATTCTACAATAGCCTTTTAGAATTTGTTTCTTGATGGAAGCAGAAAATGTTTAATAACTGTGGAAGCAAGCACTATTTCTTTGAGAAAAGACTGCAAAAAGTGCTGGTTTCTGTAGGACTGCCAGGAACCTTGATTTGAATACAATGCTGCTCTGTCAACATGGTGCTGGTTCAGCAAGCTCCTTGCATGCATGGACTTGGCAAGTATTTAAATGTCAAATTTGTGTAATTGGTTGAATCCCTGAATAGGATCCTCTCCTTTGTGTTAAAGGGTGTCTACTGCAGTGCAGAATTTTACGCTGACATTCCCTTGCCTTTGTCTACTCCCTCCTAGGGTACATTTATGGAGGTGTTGTTTTGTCGTGTTCAAGCTGTAGAAAGAACAACATAGCTCTTTGTAATAATTTTCAGACCAGTGTGTGATGTAGAAAGAATCCCCCAGTATTCTTGTAAAATTAGAATACAGTAGTCCCCTGTTTATCACAATGGTTAGGGGTCTTAAACAATCGCGATAAAGGAAAATCCATGATGTGGGGACGCCTCCTCCTGCCTGCTCTGGAAACTGACCTGCCAGCTGGTGCTGCTCCTCCAATTCAACACACACTACTTACCTCTGAAAAGTGCCCAGCTGGCTCGAGCACAGGCCTTTCTGCACCTTCCTAGCACCTCAAGAAGGAGTCCTGCTGGGTCGTGTGTGTTGTATGGTGTGGAAGCGTGGCATAACCTGGCAGGTCAGGTGAGGTGGGAGGGAAGGCATGCCCACGTGTACTTGCGTCCAGCATTCCACGATATATCAGGACCACAGTGATTAAACCGCAATATGACAGGGGACTACTGTACTGTAAATTCTTCTCAGAAATTGGTATTTTAATGTTCAATGAACTTTTAGGATACATAATTTTCATTCACATATGAAGGCAAATTTCTTGCATTTCTGAACTGTTACTTGCCTGTTCTTCCACATAGTGGGAATTTAATCCTCATTGTAGATAGCTGCTGTAATTAAGTGTATGACTGTATGAGTAAGATTAGGGTTACACAACCATTTGGGCAAAAATGTTGCCACCAAAAATCCTGCTCTGGCGTGCTTTTAGCTGGATTTGTGGATTTTGACAGGAGAAGAATTAAATACCTTCACTTTATTTTATTTATTATTTATTTATATTTAATATTTTACCCTGCCTTTCTCTTTGGAAAAGGACCCAAGGCAGCTTACAATAATGAGGGACAATGTACAGCTCAAAACATTTAAGATATACTCAAGTTAGGAACAGGGAGTCAGAAGAGGCATCTTACAACATTGACAAGAAAAAAAAATCCATCATGAGGGGTAAGAACATAAGAAGAGCCATGCTGGATCAGGCCAAAGGCCCATCTAGTCCAGCTTCCTGTATCTCACAGTGGCCCCACCAAAGGGATGGAAACTAACATGGAAAACACTGGTGTTCATGCATGATGATCCATATAAAAGTCACATAGTAGGTAGTCCCTTATCTGGGGAAAGCTTGCCTGAAGAGGAAGGTCTTTGCCTGCTTCTGAAAAGACAGCAGAGATGGAGCAGTCCTGGCCTCCAGTAGGAGGGAGTTCCAAAGTTCGGGAGCAGCAACAGAGAAGGCCCGAAGTTCCAAAGTTCGGGAGCAGTTCTTCAGAGATGCACCTGTGAAGGTGGTTGGTTGGAGAGAAAGGCCTCTCCTGATGACCTTAGCACCTGAGCTGGTTCATACTGCAATATTCGATTTTTGAGGTAGCTTGGACTCAGGCCATTGTGTGCTTTGTAGTTTAAAACCAGGGGGTGTGGTGGCTCAGTGGACTAAAGCTTCCGAAAACTGTCAGCTGCAAAGTTGGCAGCTCAGCAGTTTGAATCCCAGGTGCCACACAGTGGAGTGAGCTCCCGCTGATAACCCTAGCTCCTGCCAACGTAGCAGGTTGAAAGCATGTAAATGCAAGTAGATAAATAGGTAGTGCCGTAAAAAGTGGGAAGGTAAAAGTGTTTCCTTGCAGCCATGCCAGCCATGTGGCCATGGACTTGCACAACACTGGCTCTTCGGCTTGAATACGGAGATGATCACCGCCCCTAGAGTCAGACACAACTAGCACACATGTGCCTGGGGAACCTTTTTACCTTCAGTTTAAAACCAGCACTTTGAATTGTGCCCGATAGCTGATTGGCACCCAGTGGAGCTGCTTTAGTAGGGGTGTAATGCGATCTCTGTAACCCTCCCAAGTCCTAATACTCCAACAGCTATGTACAGTTCAAAAACTGTTATAATGCAAGCTGCATATACAGTGGTACCTCTTAAAACAAATTTAATTCGTTCTACGGATCAATTTGTTTTAAGAAAATTTTGTCCTATTAAACGTGGTTTGCCATAGGAATGCATTGTGAACAGATTAATCCATTCTGGAGGCTAGAACAAAGACAAAAATAACTGTTTTTTTCCTGAGTACATGTGGAACAGTTTTTTGTCTTACAAAGTGTCCCATAGGGATTTTTTTTGTCATGCAAAGCATGCCTATTCATGGTATTTCTTTTTCCTCCTACGAGTTTTTCGTCTTAAGAAGCATTTGTTTTAAGAGGTACCACTGTATAGTTTGAACCTAAGAGAGATTTTACTGAGGTATAGTATATGTCCTTTGTTGTATTTTACTTGTTTATAGGTATTGATTTTGTTGTACAGCATTCGGAGCCTCCGGAATAGAAAATCATTTCAAAAATAATAACAGTAGCAGTTTTAAGTATCAGAAAGGGAACAGTTTTTCTGGTATGTCTCATAAATACCTGAAGGAGTACTCTCTCCCATCACGATTGCTCCATACATCAACTGAGAATGTACAGTTTATGTATCCTTCTTCAGTCTTATTTGTAGTCAGTACGGGTTTGGTATGGATCAGCAGGTTGGTCCTGGTTGAAATGGTGAAACTCTTTGGACAGCTATTGACATGAAGGAAAATGTAATTTTCATGAGAACTGCTGAAAAAATAGCTGCTGTGTACAAAGCCTTTATTTTCTGTGTCTGTTGACTAATTGCTATCTTCTCTTTATTTCTTCTAGGTTCAAAGCAAGTTTAATGGCTAGCATTTTGGGCCTTATGTTTTTTGACATGTGCAGAGAGTTGAGCACTTGTTGAAATGGACAGACAGAGATTTCCAGCAAATCAGAGGTGACAGAACAGACCTTTTACCTCCAGATTAAATGATACAACCTGGGATCTCATGCAACCTTTTTATTTCCTGGAGAATCTTCTCCAGAAGAAAATTGTGCGTTCAAAAGACAGCCATGACTATATTTTCCTTTGCAGCTTACTAAGAACAAGTACATTTTTCAATAATGACCAGCTTGAAGCGGTCCCAGACTGAAAGGGCTGTTGCCACTGGAATATCAGATGGCACTCCTAAAGTCCATTCAGATGACTTTTATATGAGACGCTTTAGGTCACAGAATGGCAGCTTAGGATCTTCAGTGATGGCTCCAGTAGGTGCCCCTCGCAATGAAGGGTCTCATCATCTTAGTTCTACTCCTGGAGTTCCTAAAATGGGGGTTAGGGCAAGAATTGCCGACTGGCCCCCAAGGAAGGAAACTGTAAAAGAAAGCAGCAGATCAAGTCAAGATATGGATACAACAAGCTGCCTTGATAGTATGTCTTCAAAAAGTAGTCCTGGGAGCCAGGGGAGCTCTATTAACTTGAATGCCAGTGACTCCGTCATGTTAAAGAATATCCAGAGTACACTTAAAAATAAATCCAGACAATCTGATAACCTGGATTCTCGGTATCTTACTCCTGATGGTTATCACAGCTCCCCAAGGAAAGCTCTTCGTAGAATAAGACAGCGTAGTAATAGTGACATCACCCTAAGTGAACTTGATGTGGATAGCTTTGATGAATGTATCTCACCCAGTTACAAATCTGGGCCATCACTGCACAGAGAATATGGCAGCACCTCATCAATAGATAAGCAGGGTACTTCAGGGGATAGTTTTTTTGACCTATTAAAAGATTATAAAGATGATAAGTCTAATCAGAGAGTCCTGGGTGGTAGCAAATTTGGTGAACTCCTTATAGCTAGTGGAAGCAAGGGCTCAGGGTTTTCTTTGGATATAATAGATGGACCCATCACTCAGAGGGAGAACCTCCGATTATTTAAAGAAAGGGAAAAACCACTGAAGAGACGTTCTAAATCAGAGACTGGAGATTCTTCTATTTTTCGAAAGCTCCGTAATGCCAAAGCCGAAGGGGACCTGGGGAAATCTTCAGAACTTGAGGACAGCAGATCAGAAGATAGTGTCAAGCCTTGGACGTGCCCAAAATGTTTCGCCCATTATGATGTTCAGAGCATATTATTTGATTTAAATGAAGTGGCAGTGAACCGGCACAATGTTATTAAGCGAAGGAATACAACAACTGGAGCTTCTGCTGCTGCGGCGGCGTCTTTAGCTACTGGACCTTTGTCCCATTCTGCAAGCTTCAATTCCCCAATGGGCAGCACAGAAGACCTGAATTCCAAAGGGAGTCTCAACATGGATCAAGGAGACGATAAAAGTAATGATCTTGTGATGAGTTGCCCTTATTTTCGTAATGAGATTGGTGGGGAAGGAGAAAGAAAGATCAGTCTCACCAAATCAAACTCTGGATCTTTCAGTGGCTGTGAAAGTGCCTCTTTTGAGTCTGCTCTTAGCTCTCATTGCACAAATGCAGGAGTAGCTGTACTTGAAGTGCCCAAAGAAAACCTGATGTTACACTTGGACAGAGGGAAAAGATACATTGTTGAACATGTGGATCAGGGCGCATACTATTATCGGAAATTCTTCTTCCAGAAAGGTGAGCGGTCATTACTTATTACCAAGTTTAACAGATCTTTTCTTTTTGCCAAATATATTCAGAAGAATATTTTGTATCTTGAATATCATGGTACTTATGGCTGGGTAGCTCTGTGATTTGGATATCTGGCTGTGGAACCAAAGGTTGGGAATTCAATTCTGCCCTGTACCTCCTATTAATATAGCCAGCCTGTGTGCCTTGGACAAGCTCTACAATCTCGGGTATCCTCTTGAGAATAGTATAGTAGACTACCTCTGAGTACTTTGTACCTGGAAAACTCTTGGAACGATCACCAGAATTCAGAATTGACTTGAAGACACACTAATTATTATTATTATTATTATTATTATTATTATTATTATTATTATTATTATTATTATTATTATTATTATTATTATTATTATTATTTATTTATTTATTTATTATTTATTTATTTATTTATTTATTTATTTATTTATTTATTTATTTATTTATTTATTTATTTATTTATTTAAAGCCCCTACCATCTTAAAAGTGTGTGAAAGATTTCACTGGAATTTGTATGGGCAAGACACCCGAACACAAGGAGCAGCGACAGAAAAGCAGTAACAAATTCATTAAAATATTTGAAGGAACTGAAACATAGACATTATGTGGACTAATAGACTAATGAAGCAAATTCATCCAGAGCAAGAATTGTGATTCTTGTTCACTGGGGTCATTTTAAAGAAGCTAGGTTCCGAATATAGTCAACCTAGCTATAACTTATACCTTTCTGTGGGACTTTAGAGTGCTGTAATTGCTCCTCCAACATCCTTCAGATTTTTTTTTCTTTATAAAATATATTTCCCCCTACTGGAGAAGCATCCTTGTGCCTTCCATCTGGCTGAAAACATTGTTTAAAAATTAAAAGGTTGGAGTTGGGGGCAGCACCTAAAACATGTAGAACTGCTGGATAGCTCGGTGGCTTAGGTCTCTAAGGTAAAGAGTTAATTCCCTACTGTGCCTCCCAGGAAGGGTCTAGTCTCAATCCATAGGGTCCTTCCAGATCCTCAGTTCAAAGGTTGTTATTGTATTATTATGATTGCAGAAATGCTCCCCACTTCCCCTAAGAAACTCAAAAGGACTTTCCGAAGAAAAAAATAATAGGTTCCATGGAATATGTTTTGGCCCCTGGGGCTGCATGTTGCTGATCTCAGTGTGGTTATGTCTGAGTGCAACCATCATTGAGTTTTGACGGTGAAGAGAGGATTTGAACTCAGGTCTCCTGGGCTTGACACACTATTCACCCTACTGCATTGACTATAATCTTAAAATACATGTTTAAATTATTAAATAGCCTCTGGAAAAATTCTACCCCTTCCTCTCTTCCTTTATAAATGCGAAAGAACACTGGAACTATTTTGGGGGCGATGAGAACCTTGGACCTGTAGCTGTCAGCATCAGAAGAGAAAAACCTGAAGAAATCAAAGAGAACGGGTCTCAGTACAACTACCGCATCATTTTCAGAACCAGTGAGGTAAGAAGTAGCTTGGAAATATTTTTTTAAAAAAGATTTTTTAAAAAAGTGACAATCCTAATTTTTTAAAGAATTGCAAATGTGGCTTGAGTTTGGGTTCTCGCCATAATTTTTGCCTGAGCTGCATAATACATGAATTACTTAATATTGTTGGACAAATAAGTTTAATCGTTATGCAAATGACTGTCCTGTTTCCTGCAGTGGTTTTTAATTAGATGTGGTACTGTATATTTCAAAAGAAAGAGAGCTGATACTGTTATAAATTTTATAGTTCCAACTCTTAATGGTGCAGCCCAAATGTTGGAAGAACAACATGTTCTTGTTAGTGAGTTCTATAAGGTTTATATATATCCTCTGTTTATACACTACTTGAACCGAAAATATATAAAAATGAAAAGTACTTAGCTATGTGGCTTTAGGGCTCCTTAAATAAGGAAAGACAAACAACCCCTCACTGTTGTGTTTTAAATTTTGTAAGCGGTTTTAAGAGTTTTTAATATCTTGCATGGTGTTTTATGTGTTTTGTATTTATTTATTTATTTATTTTTGCATTTGTGGTTCCTTGCTATAATAGCCACACAAAATTTTAGACAGACACAGCAATATAACAGTAAACAATAAGGGTTAAAACCTTAAGACACTCAATAAGTGAGCTCTAAAAATACAGTTGTATGGTTCCTTGTTTTGAGTGTGTAGTGGAACAGCACTCTAATATCCTTGTGCATATCTTGCATATGCATAATGACAATAAAACTCTATTCTGTTCTTCAGAGGTGTCTCAAGAAGTCAATTATAACCCCCAAAAGCTTCTACTAAAACAGATCTGTTTATTTCAAAGGATACTGTAGTGTTTTTCCCCCTCCCCATCTTTTATTTTTGCTGAAGCAAGCTAATACAGATACCTTTCTGGAAAATTTCTTAAGTACACAGACCTTTAAATGACTTGGCAGATTGTAGGTGGGAGATGCCAATTGTACTGGAATTTCATAATCAGTTCTGAAGGCATGAAAGCACAAGACTCGTCAGTTATTTCAAGATATTTCACATTTTCAGTTAAGACATATTGTGATCAGCTGCTGATAATAGTTTTCAGGCATACATAGTAGCATAAAATCCTCTTTATTGAAGTTAAACCTGTTGGCCAAAATTGTACTGTGACTGTGGAAAGCAAACAGCGTAACTCATACTGGCATCTACATGCTAATTTAAAAAGTCCCTGCTTGGATTCCTTGGAGTCAGGTGGGTTGGCACCAAGGATGTTGACATGTCTTTGGGTCCAAGTCCCAAATCCGAATCTTTGATTCTGAATCTGAATCTTTGGTTCCAAGTCTTGAGTCCCAAGCCTCACATCTGAGACCCTATTAAAAACAAGATTTTTCCCCCCTCAGGAAAAAAGGAGGTGATAGGTGGGTTCTGAGTTGTGTGTTGAGTACGAGTCACTGATAGAAAACCCGAGTCTTGTTGCCAGTACAACTTAAGACCAATTTGATAGTGAGTCCTGCTACTCAAGTCATCACTCCTGGTTGGCATAGACTCAAAAGCCAAAGCAGGATCGTAATTGCCAATGACAAGCTGTCACAAGTTATGCTATTTGCCTCTTACAGTTTGCCTTGTGAGTTTGATTTTAAACAATTACAATATATTTATTTACATAAGTGTTACATTGACCCTCACATCCATTCCTTTCTAACTGTTGTCTTTATGTGCCGTCAACTCAGAACTGACTTCTAGTGGTCCTAATAGCTTTTTTTTTCAAGGTAATTAATGTATTTAAAAAGTAGTTTTACTAGTTCCATGTTCCCAGTGAGTTTCCATGGCTGAGCAGGGGTTGAAACCAAGTCCTCCCAAGACCTACTCCTTCAGTCTGTCCACTGCCAAAACATTTTTTGTTTAAACAGATTTGTTTATATCTGAATTTTTGTCAATGCGCCTATCTTAGTTTGCTTTTCCAAAGACATAAAGCAGTGTTCTGCTTATATGCTGTCCCATAGTGCTTAAAGCACTCTCTGGGTGGTTTATAATTTATTTATGCAGGCTACACATTCCCCCCATCCCCCTTTTATCCTTCCAAGCAGACATTTATTTATTTATTTATTTATTTATTTATTTATTTATTTATTTATTTATTTATTTATTTATTTATTAACACGATTCAATCGTGATTCTTGACCATCATGACATCAGAGGTGAAGTCTGGTCTCTTGACAATCATGATTCAAGTCCCACCCATCCCACAGTTTAACTGCAGTGATGCCTCTAGATAGGAAATTATTTTTGTTCCTCGAGACACATTGTATCGTGAAAATTTTCATATCATGGATCTGAATGGGTCGTGATGCACCCTGGAAATGAAGTAAAAAATTTTGTATCTTGAGTTTTCCCATAGGGAATTTTCGTATCTCGAGTTTTTGCGAAAGTTTTTCGGAAGGCTTCCATTCCCAGGTTGCATTTAGGACTCTTAAATAGGGAAAGACAAACAACCCCTAGCTTCCCTTCGCATATCGAGTTTTTCATATCTAGGGGCATTCGTATTTAGAGGTACCACTGTACCTTTAAATGAAAATGGGATTGATTCAGGATGTATACATGAACTGGTAAATTTGTTAAGAAAAGGAATATTCGATTTGGAAAAGAAAGGGGCACATGCATATATTGAGATAAAACAACAAGAATAATAGAGGGCAACAATGGAGTTAAATAGGAAACGTTCTACTCAACAGAAAAGTTACGGTTTTTAGTACCTTTATATGACTGACATAATAATTTAGCACACATTTAAGCATTCTTTTCTGTTATTGTTGAACTGTGTAGAAATGGTGCCTTTATTTCCTCTAAAGCAGCCATTTTCAACAGGGGCCCACAGACTAAAAGTAGTTTTTCCATACATAACCTTATAAGGTTTATTATGCAATTTACACAATCCTATTTCAGCCTCTTATTTCTTCATGTTGTGTTTGTGGCCATGGCCCAAAATAGTTGAGAATCGCTGCTCTGAAGTACCCATGGCCAAAGTCTTGATTAAATAAAATATAAAATTTGCAATTGTATTGCCTCTCCTTAATGTGTTCAGAAAGGAAAGGCTACAGTTTTTAATAATTCAGTATTATCCAATGGTTTTAGGATTATCACTTGAAGCTTTAAGAGAAAGCTTACTTATTCAGCGTCACTGAACTTATTGCTTTTATTGCTATAGTATATGACATTGGTGCATATTGTGCAATGATAGTACAGATGCCATTCTCAGTTATTTTAAGCCTGGCTTGGCGCTGTATCTCATGCTTTAATTTGATTAAATCATGATCAAATACTATGTAATGTACAGCTGGGACTTTTTTTTCTTAATGAAAAACTGAACCCCAATCCTGCCAAGGTCCGTATTCACCTAGCAAATCAGATCTAAAGTATGATTCATATATTATAGACTATCTGTGCTGGAGAGAACATAGCACAAGTGATTTTGTTATGACTGGTAAATGAATAGAGCCAGTTAATAGGCATAATAATTTTTCTTCTGTCGTTTACTCTTGCCAAAAGGAACACACACTGTACTGTGCAGGTCTTTTGACAGACAGGAATTAATTTTCAAAAGGCAGCCACTACAGTCGTCCCTTTTATAGAAGCTCTCTAACCTGAAGAAAAACTTAACACTTAATTGTTTAAAGAACTGTTAAATGTCCAAGAGTTTGCTGGCCAGTAAATTTCAGTGGTCAATTGCTACAAGTTAAGAAGTGAGCATTTATACAGGACTGGCTATGGCACACAGGTCACATTACTCAACATGCGACTTCATATGCCCTACACTGGCTTGCAGCTGTTCATCTCTGAAATGTATGCTGTTGGAGCTATGTTGACTTCTAGATGTAATAGGATTTCAGTCAGTGTTTCATTTTTCCCAGGTTGTGCAACATACATTTTGACTTAAAGTGTTTGTAATGTTGTTTTCAAATCATATCTGAAAATGTGCAACACCAGAACATTTTGAATATTGTCTGGTTTCATAAGATTCCAGGAAGGTTCTGGACATAGCTAACATAGCCAGAAGCTATCAGGTACCCAGACAAACTATTTTTCTTTTTTAGTGGACTTTTTATCAGAAAAACCCCAAAAAGAAATAAATAGACAAACAAGTTGTGATTCCTTCAAAGCTAACTGCTGCATTTTAATGTGAGCACTCATGGACAAGTCAACTTCCTCAGTATTTTATCAGAGAACACAATTGTTGCCTTTGTTCTGGCTGTTGATTCTAATCTGTTTTTCAGTTCCGCTGCCACAACCATCTTGACCCAGAATATTTTATGAACAAATTTTGTCCATAGGAATACATAAACAACTTTGTTCTCACATTACCTCATGAAATTCAATTTGCAATGAAAAACAGGGCTTGGAAGTCATGTGTCCATTTAACATATTAACAGTAAAATTATTATTTTTGCTTGAAATGAGAGGAATGTCATGTCAAAATCAGTGTTCAGATTTTGGAGTTCAGTGTCACTAGAGATCTGCTGAATAGTCTAGAACAGTGATGGCAAACCTTTTAGAGACTGAGTGCCCAAATTACAATTTAAAACCCACTATTTTTTTCAAAAAGTGCCAATACAGCAATTAAACCTGAATACAGGTGGCTGTGAGGGGTGATGTTGGGTGCCCACAGAATGAGCTCCGAGTGCCACCTTGGGCACCCATGCCATAGGTTCGCCAACACTGGTCTAGAAGCTAGTCTCTTGTTTTCCAGGATATGCTTTCTACAACTAGTTCAATGTTGATATATTTATTTCAATGTCCTTTCATGATAAACTAACAGGTCTTCTGTAATATTTATTGGGTTTGCATAACTGTTCTGTATATTTCAAATGCAAAGCACTCTTAGGTATATCACCATTTATGGTTTATATGTTTATATAACATGCATATGTTTAAAAACATAAGAACAGCCTTGCCAGAACAAGCCAAAGCCCATCCAGTCCAGCATTTTGTCTCACACAGTGGCTCACCAGTTGCTTCAGGGTATTCCCAAGCAGATGTCTTCACCTACTTACGATTCCCCACAAATGGTATTGAGAGATATCCTGACTATCTCTCCAACCTGGAGGTTGTCCTTAGGCCTCCATAATGATAGCCATTGATATCCTTGTTCTCCATGAACTTGTTTAATCCTTTCTTAAAGCTGCCAAGGCTGACAGCTGTCACCACTTCTTCTAGCAGGCAGTTCCAGAGACCAGTGGTCCTCTGGGTGAAAAAGTACTTTCTCTTTTTTGTTTGAGATCCAGCACCCAAACATTTCATGGAGTGCTCCCTAGTTCTTTGTTGTGCAATAGGGAAAACAGTTTTTCCATATCTAATTTGTCCACACCATGTATGATTTTATAAAGCAAAAGCAAAGTGTTCTGCTTATATCAGGTCACCTCTTAGGTACCATTATTCAGGAGTGAAGAGACCCAGGCATTGCAGCCTCAGATGGTAAGGAAGGTGTTCCAGTCCCCTAATCATTCTGGTTGCCCTCCTCTGTTCATAGTGCCTGGATTGATCTTTAATTTTTGCCTCTGTGATACCTTCCGCTCTAGATTTCGTTTAAGTGTGAGACAAAATACTAGGTTATGTTCCAGGCCATTTGGTTATTACTTGTTTCATTAAGATCAGGAATGGGCAGCTTTCGTAAGTGTGGGGATTGTAGGTACTCATACCAGAACCTTGTAGAACATATCTACTCCCACAGCTCTTAAGCTATTTAATTACAAAAAAGTTGTTGTTCTTTAACTTAAAAGCCTCTTGCACTCTACTGCCCATATGGTGGGATACTGGGGGCTCTGAGTACATCATGGAATTTCTACCATGCCCTCTACAGGGGACAATTAAAAAAATCAGTTGGAGGTCTCTGGGCCTGCAGGGATGATCTTACTGCTGCAAATAGATATAACTAGAAATAGGAATGAATTGAAAAAACAAATTACCATATATTTTCTGATGGATTTGGCTGATTCATCAAAATTGGTTGATTTGTATTTGTCATAAATGATGTCCCCCTGATGAACACAAATCGATAAACCTTTAACAGTTTTTGATTTGTTAATTTGTTGGGCCATAAAATGGCCTCCAAGACACCATGAGCCACCAAATTTGGAGGGAAGCTTCCTCTGACTTCCCTCTACAATCCCCAGGTTTGATGAAGACTGGGTCTCCCCACATCAATTGCTACAGGGCACTGTCCTAGAGGTCTCCACTGAGCATAACTCAGATGTCTGAAATCCAGTCTTCACCAAATTTGGAGGGATTGTAGAGGTGAGTTTGGAGAAGCCCCTCTGCAGGTCTGGTGACTATAGGTGCCTGTGGGGCTCTCTGGGGATGCACAGCTCAATTCTCACCTTGTGATTCAGGCCTTGTCAAGGAGAGCCAATGGATCCTTTCTTCCAAACATGAGGTCTCCAGGTACCTGGGGGTGGGGTGGCATGGCATTTCATAGCATTTTAAAGTGGAGATGATTTATCTGTTTATCATTGAAATTCATCAATTCATAAACCCTAGTGAATCACCCTCTCCTTCCCTTTGTTCCACCTGGGGTTTGTGTCAGCTGAGAGGTGTGCCTGGCCCTTGAAGAGCCTTCAGCTTCTGCTCCCCATCTCCCTCCTTTGTTCCATCTGGGGTTTGTGTCGGCTGAGAGGTGTGCCTGGCCCTTGAAGAGCCTTCAGCTTCTGCTCCCTTGGAGGGCTTTTTAGACCGGCTGGACTCTTCACTGAGGACCCTCTCCCTCCCTTTGTTCCATCTGGGGTTTGTGTCGGCTGAGAGGTGTGCCTGGCCCTTGAAGAGCCTTCAGCTTCTGCTCCCTTGGAGGGCTTTTTGATAACTCTTCACTGAGGACCCTCTCCCTCCCTTTGTTCCATCTGGGGTTTGTGTCGGCTGAGAGGTGTTTGCCCCCTTGGAGGGCTTTTTAGACCGGCTGGACTCTTCACAGAGGACCCTCTCCTTCCCTTTGTTCCATCTGGGGTTTGTCGGCTGAGAGGTGTTGTTGAAGAGCCTTCAGCTTCTGCCCCCTTGGAGGGCTTTTTAGACCGGCTGGACTCTTCACAGAGGACCCTCTCCCTCCCTTTGTTCCATCTGGGGTTTGTGTCGGCTGAGAGGTGTGCCTGGCCCTTGAAGAGCCTTCAGCTTCTGCTCCCTTGGAGGGCTTTTCCCCGGCTGGACTCTTCACAGAGGACCCTCTCCCTCCCTTTGTTCCATCTGGGGTTTGTGTCGGCTGAGAGGTGTGCCTGGCCCTTGAAGAGCCTTCAGCTTCTGCCCCCTTGGAGGGCTTTTAGACCGGCTGGACTCTTCACAGAGGACCCTCTCCTTCCCTTTGTTCCATCTGGGGTTTGTGTCACTGAGAGGTGTGCCCGGCCCTTGAAGAGCCTTCAGCTTCTGCTCCTTTGGAGGGCTTTTAGACCGGCTGGACTCTTCACAGAGGACCCTCTCCCTCCCTTTGTTCCATCTGGGGTTTGTGTCGGCTGAGAGGTGTGCCTGGCCCTTGAAGAGCCTTCAGCTTCTGCCCCCTTGGAGGGCTTTTTAGACCGGCTGGACTCTTCACAGAGGACCCTCTCCTTCCCTTTGTTCCACCTGGGGTTTGTGTCAGCTGAGAGGTGTGCCTGGCCCTTGAAGAGCCTTCAGCTTCTGCTCCCTTGGAGGGCTTTTTAGACCGGCTGGACTCTTCACAGAGGACCCTCTCCCTCCCTTTGTTCCACCTGGGGTTTGTGTCAGCTGAGAGGTGTGCCTGGCCCTTGAAGAGCCTTCAGCTTCTGCTCCCTTGGAGGGCTTTTTAGACCGGCTGGACTCTTCACTGAGGACCCTCTCCCTCCCTTTGTTCCATCTGGGGTTTGTGTCGGCTGAGAGGTGTGCCTGGCCCTTGAAGAGCCTTCAGCTTCTGCTCCCTTGGAGGGCTTTTTAGACCGGCTGGCTTCACTGAAGACCCTCTCCCTCCCTTTGTTCCAAACATGAGCCTCCAGTCCCCAGGGCTTTTTAGACCGGATGAATTGCAAGATGGTGGGGGCAGCAACAGGTTCCATCCTTGCTGCACTTTTCTTAATCGAGCTAAATTTTTTGGCTGAAAATTTGGTCTGAAGACAGAATTGTCACCACTTCCAAATTAGTCTGTTTTGCCATATCCATTTTTAATTCTGAAATTTGCTCCTCATGCCGGGACGCTGGAGGATTTTTATATGTTTTGTTGTTTTAATAGTTCTATGTTGTTTATGCTTTATATCTGATGTATTCTATTGTTGTTGATTTGGTATGTATTGCTTTTTTATTTAGAGTACTACTCCATCAAGAATAAATAAATAAATAAATAAGTTTGTTTTATTTGTCTCCATCTTTAATAACAACAGTTGTATCCATTACTGGAAGAAAGCAAAAACTTAACACATGAGTGACTTGTGCATCATAAGAACATAAGAAGAGCCATGCTGGATTAGGCCAATGGCCCATCTAGACCAGTTTCCTGCATCTGGCCTTTGAAGTACTCTGTTGTTGTTTTTTAAAAGCCTGGAGATTACACATCCCCATCATGGCTTGTAATCTGTGATGGACTTTTCCTCCAGGAATCTGTCCAATCCCCTTTTGAAGGCACCCAGGCCAGATGCCATCACCACATCCTGTGGCAGGGAGTTCCACAGACTAACAACACACTGGGTAAAGAAGTATTTTCTTTTGCCTGTTCTCACTCTCCCAACCCTCAATTTGAGTGGATATCCCCTTAGTTCTGGTATTTTGTGATAGGGAGAAGAGCTTCCCTCTATCCACTTTACTCATGCCCAGCATAATTTTGTATGTCTCAATCATATCCCCCATCAGGCACCTCTTGTCCATAACTCAGGATAATATATGCTGAAAAATTCTTGGATATCTCAGTTGGAAAACTGGATGTTATTCTTGTGGAGTAGCATTCACATTGAGTACACATTCCTATTCAGACATTAGCAGCAAGCAGAACAAGCAAGTGCACACCTGAATAATTTATGTTTTGGCTTTTTAACATTTTTCTTTAAAAGGCGTCAATTTCAAGAACTGAGCTTTTTCATCCTCAGCCAGTTCTTCTTAACTGCTATAAATTTCCTAACATGATTTTTGTTTCCTAGCTTACAACGCTCAGAGGGTCTGTCTTGGAAGATGCCATACCTTCCACTGCAAAGCACTGCACAGCCAGAGGACTGCCCTTGAAAGAAGTGCTTGAACATGTGATTCCTGAACTGAATATCCATTGCCTCAGGTTGGCTTTCAATACTCCTAAAGTCACAGAACAACTTATGAAACTTGATGAACAAGGGGTAAGTTCCAAAGAACAAGCTTCCGCCCTTTAGTATGTTATTGTTTATAGTAGCAGACCTATAAAGTGTACTTTTTTTTCTAGAGTGGCACCTTGGTTTACGAAATTAATTTGTTCTGCAGGCCACTTTGTATTGTGAAAATTTCGTAAACACAGTTTCCATATGCATTGAAAACCATTTAATCTGTTCCCTTTTTTTACTTTTTCCAACCTCTGGAATGGATTGTTTGGGTTTATTTATTTATTTATTTATTTATTTATTTATTCATTCATTCATTCATTCATTCATTCATTCATTTATTCAACTTATATGCTGCCCACTACCCAAAGGTCTCTGGGTGGCTTACAATCATAAGAATTAAAACAGTTAAAAATAGTTAAAAATAGAATATCCATAAATAATCAAACCAATAATAAAACCTTACACTAAAATCATTACACTAAAGTTGTCATCAGAGGACCTACAGTCTATATTGTATCAATTAAAAAACTTCTGGAACAGGAAGGTTTTTACCTGGCGCCGAAATGTCATCAATGTTGGCGCCAGGCGGATCTCACTTGGGAGGGCATTCCACAATCTGGGGGCAGCTGCCGAGAAGGCCCTGTGTCTGCAAGCCATCCCTCTCACCTCCTTGAGGGATGTCTCTTTCAAGAAGGCCCCCTGGCTCAATCTTCATTGCCAGGTAGGTTCGTATGGAAGGGGGGGGTTGAATGCATTCCAATGGGAAAGTGTGTTTTTGGATCCTTGCTGTGGTGCTTTTTGCTCCCTGCCACCAGGTCGCACTGTAGGCAGGGTGGTTGTGCCACTGTGGTTGCCAGCAAGGCACTCTTGCTGGGGTCCGAGGAGGTGTGACCTGGCAATGCCCGCCACTTTTGTAGCTTCACAGAGATTCAAGAGACCTTTCACTGGTTGCGCTTCAGGCAGGATGATTATGGCTGTCAAAAGAGTGAGGAAGCATTCTCTGAGGAGGTGCGAAGGAGGCAGGCATTGCCACTTCGGACCCTGGCAAGAGTGTGTTGCCGGCGACCACAGCGGCACAACTACCCTGCCTGTGCCACTATCCGGCAAAAGGTCTCTTGGATTCCTGTACCTCAACGTGTCTGTCAGAAAGCAGAACACAGCAAAGTGGGGGGAAGCCTTTTAGCCGCTTTGCCGTGTTCCGCTTTTTGACAGTCACCTCACCCCCCCTCAGCACATGTTAGATGGTGAGTGTCTTGAGGCAGCAACCTTTAGGCTTGCACGAGTTTCACCTTGGCTGCTTGACCTCTCATAGGGCGAGAGAGAGATTTTAAAACGAAGCTGAGAAAGAGGAGTCCATTCTGGAAAGGTCCTCCCCATCTTCTTGCTTTGGATGTGGTGGACGTAGACGGAGTGGGCTCTTCTTTCTCAGCTTTGTTTTTAAATCTCTCTAGCAAAAGCGAAGCAAAAGCAAAGTGTTCTGTTTATATACCACCCCATACCACTTCAAGTAGTCTCTGGGTGGTTTACAGTTTTAATTACAGTATTCAGGCTACGCATTGCCCCCCCCCCAGCAAGCTGGCCACTCATTTTACCGACCTCGGAAGGATGGAAGGCTGAGTGAACCTTGAGCCTGCTACCTGGGATTGAACCCCAGGTCGTGAGCACAGTTTTACCTGCAGTACAGGCATTTAACCACTGCGCCACGAGACAAGCCACTCCCAATTTTACACGGCTGGGGAACCCGTGCAAAGGGGGTGCCAAGCGAGGGAATGGTGCATAAGAGAGAGGTGGCCGTGGGGAGGGAAAATCCCATTGAAACCAACCAGGCTTACAGGCAAGTATAAGCGCCTGAGAGAGAGAGAAGAGAAAAGGGGGGATTGCAAAAAGTGCTTCCGCACCCCTGGATGCTGCAGTAATGTTTGTGGATGCGGAAAGGAGCCGACGCTGAAGCTGAGAAAGAGGAGCCCCTGCCGGCTGCCTACAGTGTGTAAAACGACCCTCAATTTTTAGCCTAACAATTTTAGGAAAAAATACCGTCTTATAAATGAAAAAAAATACGGTAATTACTTGGATTCATGTTGATCATCATCTCCCAACTTCTGACTCACTTGAAAATGTTATCTGGACAAGACAGATAGTTTTCTATGTCCTAGTCATTTCCTGGCTGGATTACAGGCATCTTCTGTAAGTGCCTCTCAAGTCAAAGCATCAACTTTGGCCAGTTTAGAATTTGATAGCCAGATTGCTGACATTACTCCAGCATTGCATTATTTGCACTGGCTGCTTATTTCTTTTTCAAGGAATGATTTTATGCACTATTTTTAGCATTTTAAAACACCAAATGGTTTGTAGTCAAGTCACCTAAGTGGTGATCTGTTCTGGTGGGAAACTACATGCCTGCTGAAATTGGTGGCCCTATCCTTATATGGAATCAGATGGATATACATCCATTATGACAAAATGACCAATCCTTGAGGATCCACTGTTCCTAATCTCTTTCCTATTTATTGTTGAAATCTTTTTGGTTTTAATGAACTTTCAAATGTTTATTTATTTATTTATTTATTTTAAAACTTTTATACCGCTCCTACTTCCCAAGCGGGAACTCAGGGCGGTTTACACAAAAACCCAAAGGCAAAGAACAGTAGCAGCGGCAGGGGCAGACTTATGGCATATGGGGGGGGGGGAGGGAAAGGGGGGGGAAAGGTACTCTAGTCATTATTAAAGGCATCCCTGAAAAGGAGGGTCTTCAATCCTTTCCTAAAGGATGCCAGCGTTGGAGCGTGCCTCAACTCGCTGGGTAAGTTGTTCCACATAGGTGGCACCGCCACCGAGAAGGCCCGCCCACGGGTCCTTGTCTTGCGGGCCTCCCTCGGGGGGATCGTCTGCAGCGAGAGGGCCAGAGATGAACGGGTGGGTCGGGCTCGATCTAATTGTCGGTGAAGCCGCTCTGCCAGGTAAACAGGGGCCAAGCCATGGAGGGTTTTGTAAGCCAAAACCAACACCTTGAACCTTATTCGGGAGGCAATGGGCAACCAGTGGAGGCGGACCAGGATGGGTTGAAACGACACGCACCAACCACCATGCGTTCTGGACCCGCTGCAATCTCCGAACAAGGTTCAAGGGGAGCCCCATGTAGAGAGCGTTGCAATAATCCAGCCTCGACATGACCAATGCCTGTACCACAGTCCTCAGGGAGCTCTCGTCAAGGTACGGACGAATCTGGGCGATTAACCTTAGATGATAAAAGGCTGACCTGGTCACGGCTGACACCTGGAGCTCCAGGGTCAGACCCGGATCCAGGACGACGCCCAGATTCCTCACTCTTTGCGCCAGCTGGAGGGCGGACCCATCCAGACTGGGAAGAGGGCCACAGTACCCATCTGGGCCGCCCCCAAAGAACATAACCTCGGTCTTTCCGGGGTTGAGCCGGAGTCTGTGGGTCCT
This sequence comes from Phrynocephalus forsythii, assembly GCA_029282475.1. Classification (NCBI taxonomy): domain Eukaryota; kingdom Metazoa; phylum Chordata; class Lepidosauria; order Squamata; family Agamidae; genus Phrynocephalus; species Phrynocephalus forsythii. Next base: position 143,422,331 of record JAPFRF010000001.1, read on the forward strand.
GGTCCAGTCCAAAACTGCAGCCAGGCAGTGGTCAAGGGTCTGGACGGCCTCCACTGCACAGGTGGAAAAGGAGAGATAGAGCTGCGTGTCATCAGCATACTGATGACAGCAGACTCCAAAACTCCAGATGATCTCAGCCATCATATAGATGTTAAAGAGCATTGACCCTGAGGCACCCCACAAGAGAGTGTCCAGGAGCCAACAACTCACCCCCAAGCTTGCTGGGTACGACCCTCAAGGAAGGAACGGAGCTAGCCAAAGGCCGATCCCCCGATCCCCACCTCCGAAAGCCGCCCCAGCAGGATATTCGACGGTATCAAAAGCCGCTTCGAGGAGGACCAGCAGGGTAGAGCAACCCCTGTCGGCCCCCTCAACAGATCATCGTGCAGAGCAACCAGGGCCGTCTCCGTCCCATGACACGGCCTGAACCCAGATTGGAAGGGATCCAGGACATGGTTCTCCTCCAGGAACGACTGGAGACGCAGGGCGGCGACTCGCTCGACTACCTTGCCCAAAAAGGGAACATTGGCTATGGGACGGTAGTTGGACATATCATCCACATCCAAGCCAGGTCTTTTAATAATGGGCTTCACCACCGTCTCCTTCAGCAGACTGGGAAGGATCCCGTCCCTGAAGGAGGCTGAGGCAATTAGCGAAGCCCATTTTGGCATTCTCCCCCCTGTGGTCTTAATCAGCAAGGACGGGCAAGGGTTGAACGGAGAAGCCGCAGGCCTGCAATGCCCCAGAGCCCTGGAGGCCTCCTCAGATGTAACAGACCCAAACTCAACAAACCGGGGCGACCGAGGTGGCCCAGTATCGGCCATGCCGGGGACTGGATCAGAGCAGCCGGCGTCCAGCTCAGAACGGATGGCCTCTATCTTGGTTTTAAAATAGGCTGCGAACAACTCACTAGTGAAATCACTAGGAGGAGGCCAAGGCGGACCAGGATTGGTGAGGTCTCGAACCACCCGGAACAACTCCGCGTGGCTATTCGAGGCCTCACCAATTCTCAGGGCAGCGAAAGATCTCCTAGCTGCCCTTATCGCGTGAGAATAGCGACTGGTCAATGCCTTAACAGCAGCCCAATTTGAAGCCGTCCGAGCGTTCCGCCATCTGCTCTCTAGCCTCCTCCGTTCCTGCTTCATTGCCCGCAACTCCTCAGTAAACCAAGGAGAGGAGCGGGCTCGGCACCGGATCAGGCGCTTGGGGGCGATCTGATCGGCAGCCCCGGCCACCTCCTCAAACCACCTTTGGACCAGGCAGTCGACTGGATCGTCATCCAGTCCGTCTGGTAAGACCCCCAGGGCCTCTGAGAACCGCACAGGGTCCAGGAGCCCCCAGGGGCGGGCCCAGATGGGAGGGCCCTGCCCCCCGCGGGGAGGGGTGGCGATTGCCAGAGAGAAAGTCAGCAGATGGTGATCTGACCATGACACGGGACGGACCAGCAGGTTCCCGACCCCCAGATCAAAGCCTGTCGATGTGGAGGCAAAAACCAGGTCCAGGGTATGTCCTTCCTTGTGAGTGGGACCGATGACAAATTGGGACAGGTTCATGGAGGCCATGGTCTCCATGAACTCCAGAGCTGCTCCCGACAGTTCAACCTCGGCATGCACATTGAAATCCCCCAACACCAAAAGGCGGGGGGATCTCACCAGTGCCGCCGAGATGAACTCGGAGAGCTCTGGGAGGGAGAGTGCAGGGTTGCGGGGAGCTCGGTACACAAGCACAATCCCAAACCTGTCCCTCTGTCCCATCACAAGGTGAAGGCATTCAAGCCCTGGGCTTACCAACATCGCGGATCTGCTGACATAAAAGGAATCCCTGTGCACAATGCCCCCCCACCCCCCCGCCCCACCCCGGCCTACCTAGCTGCTGCACGGAGTAGCCCTGGGGCCGAAGCAGCGAGAGGGATGCCCCTCCCCCCTCGGGCACCCAGGTCTCCGTAAGAAATGCCAGGTCGGCTCGCTCATCCACGATCAAGTCGTGGATGATGGGGATCTTATTATGCACCGACCTGGGTTCTTCTGTCGTTTGCTGTGCTTGATTCTTAACCTGTTATTTCTCTGCTGCAGTTTCAAATTAGCAATAACTCAAAACTTAACTGTTGTACTTGATTTTAATTATCATACTGTTTCTAATGAAATTAAATGCTGTGAAATGGTACAGGATATTTGCAAGGATTAGACTCAGCCATTTCAATTTCAGGAACCAAATAGGTCAAATATACAGAGTTTATATATATATATATATCTGTTGAGGTGAAATTGCTTTTTCATATGGATAACCGGTTAATTGAGCCATCAAAATGGCAAACATTGTCAACTTAGTAGGCCCATTAAAATCATTTTGGACAACTGAAGGATGTTGATATGCTAAAAACTGTCCTGATTACATGGGAAAAGAATTCTGATAAAGGCAACATCTACTACATCCTCCCCAAAATCTCACAGAACTTGGCGGTTATTTATATAGAAGGATCTGTCATTGTAATAAATGTGTTAATCTTCCTAAACACAGTATTTTTTTTTAAAAAAATAGTAGTATTCACACATGGGAACCAGAAACTCTAGTTGGCGTAGCTTATTCGTGGTGGAGCATTCTGCAGCTGTAAAGTCACACATGCAAGAGCTAAAATGTGTCTGCAAGCAGAGGAGACACTGAAGCTGCTAATACTTAATTTCACAGCATGCCATTTCACAGAAGTACCTCTTCTCTTAGATCAGGGGTGCCCAAACATTTTGTAAGGAGGGCCAGATTTGGTGGCTGAGAATGTGTCAGGGGCCAGTTGCTCCCCAACCCTGCCACCCCACTGCAAACCCCATCCACTTTCTAAAAAAAATGGGGTGAAGGAGGGGGAGGGAGGGGCGGGCCAGCCAGCCGCGGGCCACTCAGAATGGCCTAGCGGGCCGGATTTGGCCCCCGGGCTGGACTTTGGGCAGGCCTGTCTTAGATCCTTTAAAGATATCAAGGGATACACTTAACTCATAGCTAAAACTTGAAACAATATCGAGTACAAGACACTGAACTCTGACTCATTCTACCTTTGTTTTACAAAAAATTAAGTCTGTTGGGTTGTTACACTTCTGGGGTGGTGTTTGAAATGTACAGCAGAATTAAATGATGTCTTTCAGTGTGATGAATTATGTATCACTCCCTATTGCATTCCACAAAGAAAATATTTTTTTCATGTCAGAGAACCTAAGTTTTATTGCAGCTGAAGCTTCTATTGTTTCAAGAAACAAATATTGTTCATTTGTTTTTGAGAAACATTCTGGAATTATTTACTCAACAGAATTTTTTGCCTGTGTGTCATTCTGTGGCACAGTAGCAGATTCACAGGGGAAATTTAGAAATGGGGACAAGTGTAACTCTGTGGGTACTAAATATCTGCTTGATTTACATATGTGGTTTCATTCTTAAATGACAGATAATGTATGATGGAGTTGTACTTAGCAAGTATCCGAAAATATAACAGTAGGAACTTGCAGTATTATGTTAGCATGGAATTCTCTTGGATAATGTTTTAGATAAGCTGACATTTTGGATGTGCACATGCTACCACCTTGCTGTTTTGCCTGGGGATTATATCCTGTACTCGGAAGAATAGAAATTAGAAATAGAAATCAGTGGAAACAGTCCCACCTTGATAATCCCTTGCAGAGATGTTTTCAAAATAACATGTAAGAATCTAAAGGCCATGCTTATTTTGTGCCCACCTAAATGGTAGGTACAGTATCTACACAGCTCTGACATTTTTAAACAGAGCTGACCCAGCCTAAGAATCTACGGAGGAAATTGTTATGAACCAGTGCAGCAAGCAAGGTCACTAAGTTCATAACAATTCTTTGGCACATGTTTTGTTTTGTTCCTTGAGCAGCTTCAGTTTATGTGGACTTCTGACGCACAGTTGTCTCTGTCACAGATCTAGGTATCGTATTTTCCTTCTATAAGATGCTGCTGTATAGTAGACGACCCTCACTTTTAAGACCCACATATTAAGAACATTAAAAAATCCTCTTTGAGCCCTCCTCTGCCTTGCCCCACTCCATGGTGTTTCCTTTACTTTTTGTGTTTTGAAGACTCCTCTCTGCTTTGTTTTTGCAAGCAAGGACTGGAACTTTCATTTTTGCAGGGAGATGCTTGGGAGCAACCCATTAAGAAGTTCATTTTCATGGAAAAAGAAGGGTTCCACTCCTACAAGAACAAAGCAGAGAGGAGGGCAATCAAACACTCCTGGAAAGAAAAGAAAACAAAGCAGGGGGTGGGAAACAGCAGGGTGTAAAGTGGAGGAGAAATGAAACAGCCAGGCCGGTTCGGATTCTCTTGTTTCAGTTCTCCTCCATCCCAGCCGCTGCTGTTTTTCTTTCTTTCCAGGAGTGAATGATTGCCTTCCTCTCTGCTTTGTTCTTGTAGTATCTGACCCTTCTTTTTCTGTGAAAATGAACTTCTTAATGGGTTGCTGCATTCCCAAGCATTTCCCTGCTGAAATGATAGCTCTGGTCCTTGCAAAAACAAAGCAGAGAGGTGTCTTCAGAACACAGAAAGGAAGCAGCAAAGTCAGTTTGGCTTCTCCTCACCCCACCCCAATTCCCGGAAAGGCTTACTTCAGTGTATACAACGCCCCTTAATTTTTCATGCCCTGCTTTTAGAAAAGAATAGTATTGTATACACAGAAAATACAGTAGTTTATGCACCATTGTGGGACAGGCATTATCTTTCAGGGAAGAACTATGTAGGCTCTCTGAAAGTGGAGTCATGGCAACTGGACTTTTTTTTGAGAGATTGAAACATACTGCTACCTGTCCAAACAGTTTCATCAGTCTGAAAAAAGCTAGTTGCGAGTCCTCCATTTTATAGCTTACTTTGTCACCCTAGTCTGAAATAGGCTCATAAGATGAACAGTGGCTTGAAAAGGCTCGTTATGTAGACAACAGACTCAATAGCCTTTAAGGTGAACAATGGCTTAAAGTGCTGAAACCCATAAAGTATGGGTTGTTAGCTATGGCCTTGGTGGTGAAGGCATGAAGTATTTTTGATTTGTCAAGGTATTGTTGAAATCACAGCCTGATGAGTGGCAGATTGTGCCTGAGCCCCCCACCTCTGTTAAGAGAGGGGTTTTCAGTGCTCACATGAATGGCGTCCATGACCCCTCTCTCAAACCACCTATCTTCTCTTTCTAATATATGTAGATTCAAATCTTTGAATGAGAGCCCTTTGTCCTTCAAGTGGAGGTGTACTGCTGATTCTGGTTCTGAGCTGTTGCCTCTCCTATGTTGGGCCATCCTTCTGTTTAATGGCTGTTTAGTTTCTCCAATGTAGAGGTCTGCACATTCCTTACTGCATTGGACCGCATATATTATATTGCTCCATAGAAGCCAAGAAGAAGGAAGACAGGCTCTTGCAGACAGCACTTACGCCCTGTGGATATCTTTGAAGATCCTCGTGGTGCAGTGGTTAAATGCCTGTACTGCAGGTAAAACTGTGCTCACGACCTGGGGTTCAATCCCAGGTAGCAGGGTAATGCTTGACTCAGCTTTCCAGCCTTCCGAGGTCGGTAAAATGAGTACCCAGCTTGCTGGGGAGGCAATGTGTAGCCTGCATACTGTAATTTAAAAACCACTCAGAGACTACTTGAAGTGGTATGGGGTGGTATATAAGCAGACCATTTTGCTTTGCTTTGCTTTAAAGTGGGCCTTCAACAAAGCAGTGTGCTGACCCAGAAGAACAATGGATCAGCCTGAGACCCACATCTCCATTTGAAGGACAATGGGAACTCATTCAAAGATGAGGATGTACACATATTAAATAGAGAAGATAGGTGGTTTGAGAGAGGGGTCAGGGAAGTTATTCATATGAGCATTGAAAACCCCTCTCTCAACAGAGGTGGGGGACTCAGGCACAGTCTATCTGCCAGTAATCAGGGTGTGATTTCAACAATACTTAGACAAATCAAGTGGCACTTTTGGCTATTGTTCACCTTAAGGCTATTGAGACTGTTGTCTACCTAACAAGGCTTTTCAGGCCATTATTCATCTTACGAGCCTATTTCAGACCAGGGTGACAAGAGGTCAAAGTGAACTATAAAATGGAGAACTCGCAACTAGCTTTTTTCAGACTGATGAAGCTGTTTGGATAAGCACTGAAACGTTTCAATCTCTCAAGAAAAAGAAGTCCAGTTGTCATGACTCAACTTCCAGATAAACTCACCTGGATGACTGAGAATCTTCACAGACAACTATGTAGGTTGTAGCTCACCCAGAGTAAGAGTTCCTTTTCCTTTCTCATGATATAAGGAGTCTTTTCCACAGTGAACCTAAAAAGAAGCTTTCCCATCACAGTTTAAAACACTATTTTAATTAAATTTTACATTAAATTTTACACTAATATAAATTTATGGTGCAAAAGCTGTTTTTAGATCAGTCATCTTCATTCATAGACCTTGAGCCACACTATTAATTGTCCAGAGGTCTTAGTAAGCCCCTGTAAGACAGGAATCTTGAAACTGCTTTGACAAATTATTTTCATCGGAAAAACTACATTTCTCGTTTCAAATTATGTTCAGACTCAAAGATAATAATAGTAATTTCAGGAAACTGGTTTCTAATACATGCTGTGCTAAAAAAATTAGTATGTTTATAAAGCTAGGATTTATCTTCATAGCACTTAGTTCTTTTTTTTAAATATTGCCTCTATTTTTTAGTCATTTTGAGAAAATGGAATTAGGAACACCAACAGCAGCTGATTAACTTTGTGGCACAATTTGAGGTTTGGTGTGCTGTCCCTCATGTTTAATATTCGTAATTTTCTAATTGGCAAATGAGCAGATAGAAGGCAACTTTGGAAGCTGTATCCTTGTTAACCCCTGTAATGTGGCACAGATCCTATATAGTCTGATAAGAATGTACACCTTAAGTTTCTGTTTCTGTTTACAGCTAAGCTATCAGCTTAAAGTGGGGATCATGTACTGCAAGTCTGGTCAAAGCACGGAAGAAGAAATGTACAATAATGAATCAGCAGGTCCAGCCTTTGAAGAATTTCTTCAGTTACTAGGAGAACGGGTTCGTCTCAAGGGATTTGAAAAGTATCGCGCCCAGCTAGACACCAAAAGTAAGATACTCTTTTATGTAGATTAATGGGACATTGAAACTATGCACAGCATGGTCAACCAATCAATTTGACATCAGAATGTTTTGAAGATGTAGGGAAAGTTATGAAATTGTCTTCTTTTCCAAAACTTATTTGAACTGTGCTATCATGATAGTTATCACTCATCTATCTTATGAAATGAATTCTGAAAAACAAACCTCTTTGACTTGATGCTGTTTCTGGACATAAAGTATATTTCTTGTATAGCCTTTCCTGTTTTACTACAGAAATTAAACTTGTTTATTTGGTAATATATAACACAGTGCCTGCTGCTTTGCTATGGACTAAATACAACATTACATGAAAACCTTCATTCTACCCTTTCAGTTGCCCAAAAGAGCTTCCAGAATTACTCACCCCTCCTGAGTACATTTGGGTATGCATTTCCTCATAAACTCCACTGGGTCCTACTGTTCAAACAGTAGAACACCTCTGTTGGATATTATTTATTACATATTTATTTGGCTCATATACCACCCATCTGACAGTGTGGTCACTCTGGGCAGTTCAAAAGCAAAGCAAAACAAAGCAAAGTGTTCTGCTTATATACCACTTCAGGCAGTCTCTGGGTGGTTTACAGTTTTTAATTACAGTGTGCAGGCTACACATTGCCCCATCCCTCAGCAAGCTGGGTACTCATTTTACCGACCTCAGAAGGATGGAAGGCTGAGTCAGCCATGAGCCAGCTACCTGGGATTGAACCCCTGGTCGTGAGCACAGTTTTACCTGCAGTACAGGCATTTAACCACTGTGCCACGGGGCTCCTTTACAGCATATATACACAAAAACATAAATGCAGATAGACAGAGTAATAACAAAAAAATCAATAAGCATATCAACATCATCAATACAATTAAGTGCAAATTTAAAAATTACAAGTAAAAACAGTTTGGGATGGTGAGATGATATTATTGTGGGTATACACTGAAGTCATCTTCCAGCCTACAGGAACGCCTGTGTGAGCATCCAAGTCTTCAGTGCTTGTTTACAGGAGCCCGCAGAGGGGGGCAGGATATCCCCCACTGTCCTCTAAGCAAAATGGCATCGAAGGCAAAGGGTCTTGTAGCAGTAATTGTTTTCCTTTTAGCACAAGCTTTTTTGTGAATTATTGTCCACTTTTTTCAAAGGCATTCTAAGACGTGGCTCATTATTCTGGGCAAAATAAAACTGCTACTCTTAAAGATGTCACAAGGCTCCTTTGTTTCTTTTCTTTTTTTTTCTTTTGACACAACTTCCTCTTCAAAAATAGGCAAGGGAGGTTGCTGCTTGTTTCAAAGAGCTTGCAACAACCTTCTTGGTGAGGCCCTTCCTAGTGCTCCCTCAACAAAACAGGCTTTTCCAAACAGGGTCGCTGGCTTTGTTTTATATTACTTGCATTTTGAATTGTAATAGAAAGATGACATTTTTATCAACTTGGGCGAAGAGGGGAAATACATATTCTCTACAGAAGTACAGTGAAATGATTCCTAAGGCTGACATTTAACATGCAGTAAAACCTCCACTGATCCCTGCTAAAAAAAAAAAAAACACCTACACCTGTGACCTTTCTTTCTTTGTTGCTTAGACTGACCCATATGTATGGCAGACCACAGCTATCTCATTTGCAGCATATGAAATTAAAGTAAAGAATGTGTCATGGAAGTAGAAAAGCATTTGCAAACAGCGCTGTGAATTTCCTGTTGCCATGGTTTTGCTATTATTGCTATTTTGACTGGAGGCAGCAGCAGGAGAAAATATTAAAGTATGAAATATTACAGAATGTTTAAAAGTGGATTTGATATATTTAGAACTGTGAATCAAAAGGACACAATTGGAATTACATACTTCCTTTCAAATTTAAATGACCCACCCATCTCTAGTCCAAACCAGTCAATTCGCTTTATTCTACACAATGTTAATGACAGGAGGTGGGCAAATATTTAACAAGGTGGAGATGAGAGGAAAGTCAAGTATTGTTTTTTCTGTTTTTTATTGAAAGGCTGATATTCGTCCTTGTGAAAATTTTTTTTTTTATTTTATTTTATTTTATTTTATTTTATTTTAATACTTATATACTGCCTGTCTTCCGGACGGTTCATTTTTTAAATTAACATATAGCAAAACAACAAAAACAAAACAGTGGTTTGTAGCTTTTGTATGAACACAAAGAAAACTGAGTGGATGTTTATATCTAGAGTTTCTATTAATGGATGTATTAACTGGTGCTTGGAACAGTTAGTATGTTTATGACAATTAGTATGTATACTTTGCTTTTCAAATGGAGAGGGATGCTGGAAATCTATATGTTTGTTCAGAATCATTTCATTTCAGCTATGGGTAGGATCCCAGCCTGGTTTTTTAAAGCAAGCTAATATAATTATGATACGTGTTTTTGATAGTGGTGGTAGCCATTATGATAGTCATTATGATAAAATGCCCTTGCTCTTGAATGTTTATTTGAATAAGTTAGGCCAAAGCCATTTTCTATTTGCAAAATATTTTTGTAAACATATTAATTTAGTTTACATGCATTCTGAGCACTGGTGCATCTAACTTTTGTTCATTACCAAATTCAGATTTGTTAATTTTCTGCTCCTGAAGTCATGGTTATATCTATATTTGTATCAGAGATGGGTGTCGAACTGCCAAAATGGTGGTTCATCAGGTTTGGCCAGTCCTCTGCTTCAGATTCAGCTTTACAACAACAGGGCTGCTGCTTCCTGCCTCATCTAAGATTGTGCCTGCCAAAATTCATATTTTGCCAAGAATTTGACATCTCAGGTTAATCTCCTGGCAAATCTCATCTTGCAATGTTTGTACTTTTGGTACTTGCCTTGAAGAAGTGGAATTAATCCATGAAAGCTCACATGTTGAATGTTTATTTTTTTCTTTTTCTTAGTGACCTATAAAAGTATTGCCTGTTGCCTATTCTTTCATTTTTACTTGGTAATGCCTACACGACTCCGCTCTTTATTTAAGTGGTGCTATGTTTTAATGTAAGATTTGTGGACAAATCCACTACTTCAGTCTAGTATACACTGTCATCCTTTATTGCCTTTACTTTTGCTTGTGCTGCTCCTACAAACAAGTTTTACAGCTTCTCCTTTCCTGCCAATGGGAAGAAGGAATACCTAGGGCCCCAGCTTCAGCAAACTAATTATCAGTTGAACTCAGTATAAATCAGGACAGAACTCTTTTCTAGCTGTTACGGCAAAGTTGACAAACTGCAAGACCACTAGAAAGTTAAATGGGAGTATCTATCTCCATAATAAATCCAAGCAGGATATACCTTAGACAAGTAATTCAACTATGTTTCAGAAGCTAGTTACTGTGCTGAAAGAGGGCTGCTGTTAAAGAAATGCAAGTTTAAGGAATTTCTGGCACCTTTTTGTACCATGCCATTGCCCTGGTCATAAAATGATGTTAATAAAATATTGCTTTAAAATGATGTTAATAAAATATTGTAATCATTACAGTGTACTTAGACGGTATGTGCATTCAGAAATCTAGTTAGTTTTGTGTTGTTACAGTATGTTTTGACACGAATGTTAATGAATGCTAGCCATATTTGTGTTGGGTCTGACAGGCACGTATACAGCTTTGCAGATAATATAAGGGTAAACTGCAATTGTAAACTGGATCTTTCTTTTTGTAATGCTTAAATTGCAGCTGACTCAACTGGCACCCACTCTCTTTATACAACATACAAGGACTATGAAATCATGTTCCATGTTTCCACTATGCTGCCATACACACCGAACAACAAGCAACAGGTAGGATCTGTTTCAGAACATAGAGAATTTCACTGGCCTGTCCAAGACACGTCCTCTTTTAAAGCTATGCAAGTGAACAGAAACAAGCCTTAGGTCAGGGATTGGCAACCTCCAGGGCATACATCCATCTGTGGACCATAAAAGGACCATATTTACTTCTCCCCTCTGTGTGTGTGTTGTGTCATTACAGTCGTGACCGACTCTTCGGACTCCATGTCCATGGAGTTTTCTTGGCAGGAATACTGGAATGGTTTGCCTGCAGCACCTGTTATTTCCTGGTGGTCGCCCATCCAAGTACACCACCACCCTTCTACTTACTCTCAAAATACTTTTCTTTTTAAAGGGGTTTTGTAAACTGAAAAGGCTCCTTTGTGCCCTCTAGTGGTCAGCTTTTTTTTAAAAAAATGACTACATTCATGTATGTGTGGGGAGAACATGACTGAATTGCTTCCCATGGATCATCAAGGGCTCAAGGGAAATTTTTGAGAACAACTTTTTAAGACAGTTTTGGTGTAGGGATGTTGGGAGCCCCTGGGATGTTACCAATTAAATCATCCTGATGGCAGCAATTTCCCGGAGTAAAGACTTCCCTTGAGCCTCACGTGGCTCACAATGTCTTCTCAACAATGAAAATGATTGTGCAGGAATTTGAGGACCTTCAGGGAGAAACCGGAAATGTTTGATTTTTGAAAAAATCATCACTGTTGATGACCTCATCGGCCTTATTTGGCGTAATATGCTCAGTAAGATTTCAGCCATTTCAGTTCAGAGTTTAGAGATCCATACTTGGATGTTATGTCTGTTTTGGTGGAGAATAGAGATGGGCACGACTCAAAAAAATGGTGTTTTGTTTGTCGTTTGGTCCTTTAGGGGTCCGTTTTGGTTCGTTTTCGTTTTCGTGACTTTTTTTGCAAAAAAATTCATTTTCGTTTCATTAGGTCATGAAACGAGAAAACGAAAACGAAAAATTGCTGTTTCGTTAGCATTCTTTTTAGTTCAATGCATCTGCTGCAACGAAAATGAAAAACATGGCAAATTTGGTCGTTTCATTTTCGTTTTCATTTTGTTTTTAAAAAAATCGTTTCATTTTTTGTTGTGAGAAAACGAAAACGAAAAATTGCTCGTTTCGTGCCCATCTCTAGTGGAGAAGTATAATTGTTGGTCATTCATGGATCTAACATTTGACTGCATTTTTAGTGTGCCTCTGGAAAAAACTGTAATTTAATTGCTCAAACATGGATGCACTTGCTTAAAATTGACTAGTTTGTATCACAATGGCTAATTCTTATCAATATTTATCAGTTGCATGAGCTAATTTAAAAATATTAAAAGCCCATTGATTCAGTAGAGATTTGGTGAGTCATCTCCTCTGTAAATTCCATTGATTCAAATTAGCCTATTCTAATTGTGACTTACTGTAGCGTAGTGCTGCTTAATGTGCTAAGCAACAGGATTTGAGGCATTTATATTAATTTTTAGTTCTGTTACTGCAAATAACATGAATAACAAGGCACAGAAAAAATGCTTGCTAATATTGTCCTTGTCAGATACAAAATACATTCTTAATATAGTGAAGGATATTGCCTGCTTTATAACTATTTGCATTTTTAATGTTTGGCAGAAAATCCCAAGTAGGCATACAACATAAATTATATTACCATAAATTTGATTTTAGTAGCAAACATCTACCCCATACTAAGACATTTGTATTAAAATAGATCTGAAGTTGTTGTTATGGAAACGAGGGTTACAAAATACTAGCAATTTGTTTCATCATGTCAGAGGCTGGCAAATGTCTCACTTATTTGCACAGATAAACTGCCAGTTAATCCCACAACAACTTTGAATGGGGGACATTTTATGAGTGGTGATTCAATTAAAGAATTAATAAAGTGGAGTAGCAAACAGTGTGCTATAAGAAGATTGGTATAGCATCATGCTAAGATTTCTTGCCTTTGCTCGCACAGCTCTTAAGAAAACGACATATTGGAAATGACATTGTGACCATCGTTTTCCAAGAACCTGGAGCGGAGCCATTCAGCCCAAAGAATATTCGTTCTCACTTTCAGCATGTCTTTGTAATTGTCCGAGTGCACAATCCTTGCACTGACAACGTCTGTTACAGGTAACTTATTCTTAGGATAATATTTGGCTTACATTGATATTCATACACAGTGGCTGACTGAATACTGGTGTTGTTTTTGCTTCATTTGATAATGTATTTTGCTACTAGTTATTGGGAAAATTGTTGAAAGGGTCACACAGCACTTCTAGGCTTCTCACAGGAAAATACAGTGACATATGATACAGGAAAATACAGTAACATAGTTTAAAGCCAGCAGTAGCGGGCTGACAATGAGACAGTGCTTTAAAAATGTTTGGGTGCCTTCTGATAACTTGGTTTGTTTTTCATATCTTGAGTTTCTCCCAGTAGAGAGACCAAGGCAGTGCCCAGCTGTCTAAAAAAACAAATATAGCTGAAAACAAAGTATGGTATAGTACTAAACTTAAATTGACATACAGTATAAAAACCCAGCATATTTTAGCTTCACATTAAAACTGAAAATTGAATTAAAATTTTTTAAAAACATTTTTAGAAGAAAAACTGAAAAACCACTTTCTCCACAGCTGGTTGGCTGTTGCCAAAAATCTGCTTCAACAAAGAAGTCTTTGCTTTCCAATAAAAGATTGGGGGCCAGCCTAGCGTTCTTTGATAGGGCATCCCTACTGCCTGGGAGCAGTCTCTGAGAAATGCCTCTCTTGTGTTCTCTCCAAACATGCCTATATTATCAGTAAGTCTGAGAGAAGGCCCTAATGGTTTGAGTGATTGATGCAAATACTCAGGTTGATAATCCTAGCATGCCTTAATTCCATGGCATTTAGAAGAAAATATAATAGGCCACCACTGAACAAATTGAAAGACAGGATGGAAACTAATAGTATAAAATTACCAGCTGGGTGGTGCATGTCACTGATTGTTTTTCTGCATTGATTTTATTTTGAATTCAAATGTAGGGTGGAAAAGTTGTATCCAAGAAAGATATCTAGGTGTTTCCCTCTCAGAAAACATCTAAGCCATATGAATTTGGTCAGTCAAATTCAGAATACGTCTGATCAACATTCCCTTCTAAACTGCAGTGCTGGATCAGGGCCGCCCATTTGCTTTCAGGGTTGGGGGCCCTGCCAAGCGCTCTGGAAAATTGAGAGACCGTTGCTCCTGATAGAGGACTTAAGAAGGCTGTTTGAGAAAACTCCAGCTAGCTGTACTGTTATTTGAGACAGGACCTTTTATTGGTGATTGAGAAAGTTTAGTGTGTGTGTGTGGCGGGGGGGGGGGGTCTAGACAAAAGCAGAGGAAGCAGTTTTGATTTCTCTAGTGGACTCTTTCATTAAGATGGGAGGTTTCCATTCCTCAGTGACACAGGTGACGCCTAAGACCATTGCATCACTTGAAGGCTCATTCCTTTACCTGAAAAATCCTTGTTCCTTCATGTTCTGGGACAACTACAAGGACTTAAAATCCGTTTTTATCCCTGTTTTCTATTTCTCCCCACCCCAATGCTGCTGGTCTTTAATATGTCATCTGACAAATGAATAACATTCCTGAAAACTCTATCTCTCTGTGCCTCTGCACACTTCTTGTGCCTTTCTGGTTGACCTTGCAAATGCTAGATATCTTAAATACAAAGTTCAGAACATCTATATGGTTAGCTCTGCCACTGTCTTATATCGTAGCTCCTTATTTCAGCACTGCAGAATCTCCAATCCAAAGCTCATGCAAACTTGGGGACCTAAAGCATAGGTGCAGTTCTTAAGTAATTTAGGCTGTTAGATTACCAGTTTACTGGAGAGAATAAGTATGAAGAGTGTGGCCAAAGGTAATCACATTCCTTCCCAGCTGCTGCTGTTTCACTCCTTCTCATAGCTTGTTCCTTCTTTCCTTGACTTCTGTTGTAAGCTATCCTTGTGATGTTACTGCTAGGCATGGATGCAGCAGAGGGGAAATCAGTTCACTTGTCATATCTGCTCCTTCACTTGGGTTCTCTTTTGACCTTTGCCCAGTGCCATTTCCCCCTAAATTAGCAGAAGTTAGCATTATCCACTTTTGTAGATTCTTGGGCAGAGAATTTGAGTTTTTTTCTCCCCAATAAAATCTTGCACATAGAGTCAATTGCTTCTTCTTTCCTCTAAACCTTTTCATGCATTTCTTACATTCTTAAGTTATTCAAGGTCCACATCATTCAGGTTAGGTCTGTTAAGGTCCTGAAGTAATGATGAAGTACGCTAATCACAGGCATTTGTATTCTGCCACAACTGAAGAGAATAGAAGAGCTGTTCTTCAGAACAAAGGGTCAGATCACCTGACTTGACGAACAAACAAAAACCCAGAGGGAGTGGCTCCCAGACTTTGTCAATCTCTTCAAAGAGAAGGCCGACAAGGGCTGTGTCTGATGACCACCAGGCAAAAATGTTTCTGTTAGTCTTACCTTTGCCCCTTGGCTGCTTCTCTGAATTTATTTTGCTTTGAATTGGTTGGCCCTATTGTCTGTATTCATATTTTCATAGGGTCTTTTTGCTTAGGCCAGAATTTTGCTTGGAGAAAAATGTTCAGAAGAGTAATTGTGTAGTGATGTGGGATGTCCACTGTGCAGCCAGTCACACAGCAGTTGCAAAATCAATCATGCAACAGATACCCTGTCAGAGGAGTGAACTGTTTACATGGTTAATTTTCTATGTGTTTTTCTGCCCCCAATAGACATCTTGGTACTTTATTGGTGTTTTGTTTTCCACTAATGTAAACCACATTATTGTTGTCACATTGATCCATCTAAAAATGTTTTCTCATTGAAGGAGTAGTATTTCAGTTCAGACTAATAAGAAGGAAGTACAGTTGTCCCCCGCCCTTTCGCAGTTTATCGTGGGTCCGCAGTATATGGGAAAAAAGCCCCCCTGGGGTAAGGAGGAAAGGCCTTCCCAGGCCCGTTGGAGGCCCCAAAAGTGCTTCCCCGCAAACCATAAGTGACCCCGCAAACCAGAAGTGACCTTCCCCGGTAAACCAGAAGTGACCTCCAGATCACTAGAAAGCACTTTTGGGGCCTCTGGGGGACTGGAAAGCCCCTTGCAGGCCCGTTTGGGGCAGCGCCAGGCTTGGGGTAAGTACAAGAGCCCCCAGAGAGCCCGCCCAGTCCTGACCTGACCCAGCATCCGCATATTGCGGATTTTCAGTTATTGCAGGTCAGGTCAGGTCCCTGACCCCTGCAATAGGAAGGGTTTACTGTTGATGGTTTGCTGACGAACAAGTCCCTGCTGGAGGAGAAAAAACAAAACAAAAACATGTTAATAATTTAGGACCTTGATAATATGTTGGGATGTCTCTCCCACAAAACTGCTACCCATCCCACTGGTTCTGCACAGTCCATGATGTTAAAAGGGTGACACTAAAAGAGGCCAAAAGAGTCAACACAAGGAGACGGGCTTTTTTTAGTTGTGCCCTTTCCATTTGGTACAAACTTACAACACAGCCCTGTCCACATTCTACCTAACTGAGATGCTCAAATCAGTTTTAATTTGGTTAATTTTATTGAACGTAAGATTCTCACTTTTTCACTAGAGTTAGGGTTTTATCTATTTGTGTGTGTGTGTGTGTGTAATAAAAAAATTAAGTGCTACAAAAATGTGTCTATATGTATATATGAATGTTTAAATATGTTTGCTAGTACCAGATTATTGTATTAGCATAGCATACAATTATAACCAATCAGAATGTATCTGTAGTCAGCCAGACTGCTATATGAGGCAGGTGTCAGACGTCATGGCTAAACATGCAACTAAGGGTCTTGCACAATATGTAATTCAGGTAGGGAATGACAGGGCTGATAGGAACGATGTGCAACAGGGACTTATCAGGCCAAATAGGGCTTGTAAATACAACTGTTACAACGAGAGAGTTATTTACCAGAGAAAATAGGTCTATCATATCAAATGTCTAAGCTATGAGTTATTATATGTTTTACATATGTTTCTAAATAGTAAAAGTTATTTCCTGTTTTAACCAAGACATAAGTGATTGTTTTTATATCAGCTGCTGGCACAAACACACAATGCAGGAGAACATAAAAGTTGACTCTTGACAATTGTGGTTTTTAATCTAAATACTTCAAGCTGCTGTTTGCTTACTCAGTTAATTATAGGTTATACAGTGGTACCTCTGCTTACGAGTTTATCCATTCCAAATGCATACTCATAATTTGAACAACTCATAAGTGGAGCAGCTGTATCTAAAAAATAAAAAAATCAAATAAAAAATTAAAAATTATAAGTAAAGCACAGCAGTTAAAATGGCAGCGGTTTTCTGCTTTTAAGTCAAATTGCTCATAAGTAGAGCCAATTGTAAGTAGAGGTACCACTGTATATTGTTTATTATAACAAAAAGTGAACATAAACAAGTGCGGGTTGGTTTTAACTAGACACAGGGTTTTATGTATTTATTGTTGGGGATTTTATCTGTTTATTGTTGGGAGTTGTGTATACACAGTGGGGTGGTATACAAACAGAAATAATAAATAAATAAACTTCAGTCATTTATAAATGGCCAGTGGGAACCTGTAAGATCTAATTGCACTGTATTCAATAAATAATAGCATTAAGTCACATCTTGTTTATATTTCCTAGTGTTGCTGTGACAAGATCCAGAGACGTGCCATCGTTTGGACCACCAATCCCTAAAGGCATCACCTTCCCTAAATCAAATGTGTTCAGGGACTTTTTACTAGCTAAAGTGATCAATGCTGAGAATGCAGCTCATAAATCAGAGAAGTTCCGTGCCATGGCTACCCGAACCCGTCAGGAATACTTGAAGGATCTGGCAGAAAAGAATGTCACAAATACACCAATTGACCCTTCTGGAAAATTCCCCTTCATCTCACTTGCCTCTAAAAAGAAGGAAAAGTCCAAGCCTCTTCCAGGAGTAGAACTCCACAGTTCTGGTGCTGTAATTTGGAGTCTTCGTGCTAAAGACTATAGCAAGGGCATAGATATAGATGGTCTCCTGGGCATTTCTAATGAATTTGTTGTTATCATTGAACAAGATACAAAGAGTGTTGTGTTCAATTGCTCCTGCCGAGATGTGATAGGGTGGACTTCAACAGACACAAGTGTCAAAATTTTCTATGAAAGAGGTGAATGTGTTTATGTGGAAAGTTTCAAAAACCCTGAAGATATCAAAGAGATTGTCAAAAGGCTAGAGGTTAGAGATCTTCCTCCATTCCTCTCTCTCTGTCTCTCTCCCTTTCTGTCTTTCAATATTTAGATCTAGTCTGCAGGCAGGAATAAACTCAAATAAGTGCCATGAAAACAGACAGAAATTGATTAGTTCCATTTTTTGCTCCCAACAGCCTAGCAGAACGAGGAAACCCACCAATTTGTCATTGAGTTGCATCAGTAATGGGGGTTTTCCGATCCCACTCCCCTAAAATTACAAACCGACTATGAAAAGCATTACTCAATGCTTCCCCCAATATGTAAACTGAGGCTTTTAGATATTGTTATATTAGTGCCTGCTGTTGTTCAGCAGATATTTGTAGAAATTCTCATAATAAGAAAATGGCATGCTCTGTAGCATGAGGGAAAACATTGCCTTTCCCTATTTTCTGTTCAGAAATATTATTAGCAAATTCCTTTAGGCAAATGGAACGCAAATACAGTAGTCAGTAAAAGAGGACCATATACAGAGTCCTGTGGCAGCACAGCCAGAGCATAATGCAGTGTTCATAGTGCTCCACAATTTCCAGCTGGCTGTAACACCAGTTGAAAGGCTGTCCATTTGTAACCTGTAGGGCATGCATTTATGCCAGCAGGCAGGAAAAGCCTCCTTGTGCAGGTTCATACAAGTAGAATTGCTTGTGCAACGCTCTTGTTGTACAAACTAGGCAACTGGATTCCATGAAATAGATGGTGTAACACCTACTTGATTATTTCATGTCCTTTAGTGTTTAGAGAATTAAATTTCATTCATAGAGACTTGGAAGGGGCACAGAATATGCCGGGGGGAGGGGCACATATGGCCTCCAGGCAACACTTTGCACACTCTTGTCCTGAACCAAGCATCCCCAAATTCAATTTCGTCTTTCTTTATTTTCAGCTTGTAACAAAGGGCTGCGAGTCAGTGGAGATGACTTTACGCCGAAATGGGCTCGGCCAACTTGGTTTCCACGTGAACTATGAAGGAATTGTGGCAGACGTTGAACCCTATGGCTATGCTTGGCAGGCTGGTTTGCGGCAGGGCAGCAGATTAGTGGAAATCTGCACTGTAGCTGTAGCTACTCTGAGTCACGAGCAAATGATTGATCTCTTGCGGACTTCTGTTACTGTGAAGGTTGTTATTATCCCACCACATGAGGATTGTACCCCACGAAGGTATGGGGTAGTCAATGAGTTAATGTCTAGTACTGGCTTTCTCTGGGTTATCTCGCTTAATAATGGAAAATCTCTATTCACCCTGTTTCATTGACTCCCTCTGAGCAATTTAGATAAAAGAACTACCTTAGCTGTACAACCTTCTAGTTCAAATCTATAGGTATAGCAAAATTTATAAGATGTTTTAAATAATCCAGGTTTTGGTGCAATTTCCTTTATCTAAAAATTGGTCCCCTTTTACATTCACTTGACACCAAGACAGAATTGAAAGTTCTTATTGCGCCTCTTTTTTCTAATCTGGGAGGCCTGTAAATATAGGGTTCTATGGAATGTCTGAAAATTCTCGGTCATCCAGGTGAGGTGATCCGGGAGTTGAGTCACGGCAACTGGACTTCTTTTCTAGTGAGATCAAAATGTTTCACTACTCATCCAAGTAGCTTCTTCCATCAATTCTATGGGATTCTGTTCTGTTCTATGGCAGTGCTCCCCAACCTTTTTATCCCCGCGGACCGGTAAATGTTTGATAATTTTTCCGTGGCCCGCTTGTTTTAATTTAATAATTTTAATTTAATTAAAAGGCCCCACTTCCTCCTCTCTCTCTCTCTCCCCTCAGACTGGCTGCTGCGCGCGTGTGTGTGACCCCCCTCATTCGCCCCACCGACCGAACCCCCCTCCCTCCCTCCCTCCTCTCCCTGAGGGTGTGAGACCCCCCCTCCCCTCACCCTCACCCTCCTCCTACCTTTGGCCTCGCAGTCGGCGCAGTACTTGTTGTCCTCCTCCCGGAGGAGCTTGGCCAGGATGGCCTGGTGCTGCTCGTTCTGCTTCTGCACCTTCTTCCGGCACGAGCGGGTGGCTATGGCGAAGGAATTGGGGGGGAGGGTGGCAGGGCAGGGTGGAGGGGACTGGGGGGGCAGAGGAGACCAGGTGGGGTGGGGGTGGGGGTGGGGGTGGGGAGGGAGGAAGGGAGAGGGAGGGAGGGTGGCCTCAAGCAAGCGGGCGGGCGGGCGCACCCATGGGGGTGTGTGTGTGTGAGAGAGAGAGCCAAGGGGGAGGATGAGGGTGGTGGTGGTAGTGGGGGGGGGAAGGGAGTCGGGCGGGCGCCCACCACCCTTAAGAGCCGGAAGGGGAGAACTGGAGCCGAAGCCAGCAGCCTGAGAGCAGGAGGAGGAGGAGGAGGAGGAGCAGGCGGCGGCGGCGGCACTGGCGCTTCCTCCTTCCTTCTGGCCCGGTCACGCCGGCCGCGAGAGGAGCCCCGGCGAGCGCAGCCAACCAACCATAGGCTGCCGGGAAGTTGGGCAAGGCTGGCTACAGGAGGAGGAGGAGGAGGAGGAGGAGACGCGGAGGACATCCTCGCGGGCGGCCTCAACCGGAACTACTCCTGGCGAACCGAGGAAGAGGAGGAGGAGGAGGAAGGGGGGTCGCCATCCGCTCGCGGGACCTCCGCCGCCGCCGCCACTGCCGCTCTTTTGAGTGACGCGTCCCTGGTCTCCCTACACACGAGGCAAAGTAGTGCGTGGAGCAGGCGCCCCGCGGCACAGAGGCACCGAGAGAGAGAGAGAGAGAATGAGAGACTGAGACTCTGGCCTGGGGTGGAATTAAGCCCCCGGGACATGTGGTGGTGGTGGTGGGGGGAAGAGATCCTGGAGGAAACGTGCCTAGAGCTGGCAATTAGGTCCGTTCGCGTCAGGGGTGGGCTCTAAACACGGCGACCGCCCCCGCGCCAACCTCCCCCTTTCCCCTCCCCTTCTGCCGACAAGTGCCTTAAAATGGGCAGCGAGTCGTCATTCTCTACGAGGGAGGGAGGGAGAGCGAGCGAGGGGAGTGTGGACATGACTAAACTATGCCTCTCTTCTCCCGCCTGCCTGCGGCTTGGGAATGAATGATCTGAAGTTCCTCGGGCGGCGGCCCGGTGCGGATTGCTCCACGGACCGGCACCGGTCCGCGGCCCGGGGGTTGAGGACCACTGTTCTATGGGATTGTTATTTTATCATGTTATTTATACTTTGTATCCTACTAAATTGCTTTTAAAATTGCCTGCTGACATAATAAAGGCATGCAGCCTATGAATACTCTTGAAATAAGATAATATAGTAAAGTAGAAAGGTGTAGTATTTTAATTAATTAAAATATAGTTAATAGAAGGGTGTAGTATTTTAATTAACTAAAACGATCAAATGCTTATTTTCTGTGTAATATATTTTCCATCCCTCCCTGTATGCTGAATTAGATGATTTAGCTTGCATGATCAGTGGGATTACTGATTAAGTAGGCATATATGGGATTATATGTTAGCCCAGATTTCCTGTTCTCTAAAAATAAATCCAAAAGAGGCTGTCAATGGAGCAAAATATAATCCCTCCTTTGTTTGTTTGCTAGTTCAGTTTAAAAAATTAGACCACCTCTAAAGATGGAACCTTTTTAAGACCTCATGTTGCTAGAAAGAGTTGTGCCTGTTCCTGAGGTGTCTTAGGACCCGTCCCTGAAGAACATATTTAAGAGTTTTGGGGAGGGTGGTGGTGGTAATGCCTCACAGACCTAGATTAAAATGGTGCAACAGTAAGAACTCATTAAAACATAAACATACTTAGGAAAAGCAGTCAATTAATAGTCTTTTCATAAGATTGTACAAGAATCTCTGATTTTTTGGTTTACACTTGCCAACAAGTACTCTGAATACCATGTTATTAGCTTTCTGGACCATTTCCTCATTATGGGATAGAGAATACATTCTGAGGAGGGTGACAAGGGTGATCATGGGACTGGAAACCAAGCCGTAGGAGGAAAGACTGAAAGAACTGGGGATGTTTAGCCTTGAGAAAAGAAGCCTGAAGGGCAATATGCCGGCACTTTTCAAAATGTTGAAAGCTTGTCATACAGAGGAATGGCAGGATCTGTTCTCAGTCATTCCAGAGTGCAGGGGCACACAACAGTGGATTCATGTTAAGAGAACTCAGCTTTTAGATGAATATCATGGGGGTCCTATGTGGTCCAAAACTATTGTTTTGGACCACAATTCCCAGAATTCAAAGCCTGTGTTTCCAATGGCAAAGGACTGTGGGAGTTGTGGTCCAAAACATGGAGGGCCGATGTTTGGACATGCCTGAGTTACGGCAAGGGAACCAATTACCTCAAGAGGTGTTGAGTGCTCCCACACTGGAGGCATTCAGAAGAAATGTGGACAACCACCTGGCAGGTATATCCTTTAATTTGTGTTCCTGCATGGAGCAGGGTTTTGGCCTTGGCCTTGTTGGCCTCTTCCAGCTTCACTGCTCTATGATTCTATGAATACTATGTTCTTCTCTGTGGAGGCTTCCTGCCTTGTTTTTCAATTGCCCTTGCTCTTTCTTTCCAATTTACAGAAGTTTTTCAGAAACTCATCGTATGCCAGTAATGGAATACAAAATGAACGATGGCGGAGTTCCTTATGAGTTCAAATTGCCCTTCAGGAATAACAACAAATGGCAGAGAAATGTCAACAAGGGACAGGGGTCTCACGTACAACAGATGCCGTCACAGATGCAGAGTCCAATGACCACACGAGTTGCCTCAGGGAAAAGTGAAGGGAAAATGCCTCCTCCAGAGCGAGCAGCAAACATTCCACGAAGCATTTCTAGCGATGGGCGCCCACTGGAGAGCAGGAGGTATGTAGGTGTTGTCTCTCCTCTAGTGCAGGTTACAGCATTCTTATACACGCAAACGGTAAAGGATATTTTTAGTAACACTGAAAAAAAATAATAATAATAAATTCTCTTAAGCTTATAGATAAATCCCGGGCAAGCCATTATTTTAACACACGGCTTCAACATGATCTAAACACGAAGGGAGATGTTCCAGGACAGTCTTTGCTTCTGTTTCCAGAGGGACACTCCACGTTTGTTTCTAGGGAAATACCAGTATGGTTTAAGGTGCCAGCAATGTTGTTGATGAAATTTTAGATCTCAGCAACATAATTCAACTATTTTTATAGTGTGGAAAAGAAAAGAAAAATTGTAAATGTCTGGAGTGTGTTTGCTGTGTTTTTCCCCTAGTCACAATTAGTATAATGTATAAAAAATACAAATGACTTCTATTTGTTCCAGATTTCCCCCATAATTGATAGGCTATTGAGCAGATGTAGTCTGAAACATGTTATTTTTGTTCTCTGTCTTGCACAAACAGTGCATAATGTTGCAGTGGCCCTTTATTTCTGATGGCTCTGTACTAGCTACTTGTGCTTACTGACATTTTGTCCTGTCATTGGACACAGATAGTTTTGCCTAAAGGTATGGCCTATGAGCAGGGTTCATCTGACAGTGATATAAACAAGCTCATAAGCCGTTAGCTATCATATGTTTTGCCCAGAATTGTGGTAAAGCTTGAATTCTACCGAGTTCATTTTGGTGGAAGAAAATGATACTGAGTTTTATCTGTCTTAATCCCTTTCTCCCACTGAAAGAGCTGGGAGTAATAGAAATGTTACTTCTTCCCACATTAACCAGTTTTAATGATCATTTTGCTTCTGTTCAGGCCATCCATTTATATTTATTTGATCATGGCTCCCTCAAAATTTCTTGGTTTGCCTGTCTCCTGTGTGATATGTACCTTGTAATTTGTTGTAATTTTGCTGTTGCTGATTAAAGGTGTACCTTTTCCTATAATAACAAACCTGACAATGAGACAGATTGAAAAATGCTTTGTCAGCAGTGCTTGCAGTGCCAGGCTGTTTCTCTGGGAATAACCTGTGGTGAATACAGTTGGTTGTTATCTAGTGGTGTTAGCAAAAAGCACTTAAACTTGGACCACCAGATGGACATCATTTTTTTAACCAATTCATCCTATTGATTTGACGTCTTCCCCCTTCTCCCAATAGCTACTTCTGATAATTGGGGGATTCGCTTAAAAAACTGGACACCAAAATATACGGTAGGGAATGGAGAGATTAAAAAAAAACAGAATCCCAGTTTTGTAGGTTTTCTTTTTCACTAGCACAAAGCTACTGTTGGATATAAGTCATTCAAACTTAAACTTGTCAGCTGTAAAACACTAAACCAGGAGTGTTCTCCTTTAACAATACACTTTTGATTTTACACTGCTCCTTGTGTACCGGTAGCTATAGCTAATAAGCTATAGCTACCGGTACACAAGGAGCAGTGTAAAATCAAAAGTGTATTGTTAAAGGAGAACACTCCTTACATAATAATGTAACTATAGCTCAAGGACAGTTCAGAGTTGGGATGCTACTTACTTACTTACTTACTTACTTAACTTAGGTGCTTGCTTGCTTGCTTGCTTACTTACTTACTTATCCTTCCCAAATAGTTAGGCTAGTACTCTGGGTGGCTAACAGAAGGAGAACATAGTCATAAACAATGACACTAAAAACAGTAAACCAACAGTGAAGAAAAGGATTCAGACATAAGTATATTATAATCTATGCAACAATATATTTCTCAGGTTCAAATGTGAAGCAAAAAGCAGTTGCCTTTGGGGCAGAGAAGTCCCAAGTAAAATAAATATGTAAAAGAAGATTAAGCAGAAGAAATACACTGCCAGATACCATGTATTTCAGAACAAATGATTTTTTTAAATATATATTTCTTCTAGTTTGCATTTGCAAAGCTTGGAAACTGATCTCTGTGAATGTGCAGACAATTTGATTTAGATAATGATTCATATTGTCTTGTTCATAGTCATAGAACTTTGACATTTATGATTTTGCTGCTGTAAAATTGGTTCTCCCTCGTGGCCTTCGTGAAGCCACACAGATGGGTTTCCCAGGCACCCCTGCACCGGAGGTCGGCCTTCCCTAGCATAGGAAAGTTCGTTAGTCTCCACCTCCACCCAGCGCGCCTGCGCGAGGGCCTTCCCGCCCAAACCCCAGTTCCTCTTTACCGCCTTCGGCTAGAGGTTCGCCATCGTTAGTCTCCTGCTTGTTTTTTCGCTATTCTTGGATTTCTACGGTTTTCGACTCAGACTGCTTGACTGATGCCTTTTACCCAACCTTTTAAAAATTATTCTGACTGCGGAGCCAAGGTTCCGCACTCAGACGGCCACGAAAAGTGCTTGCTGTGCCTCGGCGAACAACACCGCCCCGAGGCCTGCGCCATTTGCCGGGGATTCAGCACGCAAGCACTAAAGAATCGCCGTAACCGGCTTGCTTCCTACCTGTTGGAGAAGTCCCTTCAACCACAGCCGATGGAGAAAAGTGCCACCGTGGAGCAGCCCCGTAAGTCGGAGGTCCCCGAGCGGGAGGGAAAATCGAAAAAGATCCCCGTACTCCAGGCGGTCTCGAAGCCAAAATCTTCGAAGGCGCCCCCTCCTAAGTCCACCAAGGCCGCGAAACCGCCGAAACCACAGGCATCGCAGGGCTCTGCGACCTCGGGGACCCTCACCGTGGAAACGGAGTTCTCGGGTTCGGGAATGCGTCTCTCGACCCGACCCGAATTCGACCCCTTGCTCCGTTCCGACGACTCCGACCAGTCATCCGATGATCACTATGGCGAGACAACCAGCTCTGCCCTGTTCGGGAGGGAGCCCAAGGAACCGTCGGACTCAGGGACCCATAGGTCCACCTCCGAATCCGGGACCCATCGGTCCCCAGTGCATACAGCACTCTTGTCGCCGGCCTCTTTGCCCACGAGACTCTCCTCCCCGGCCGCCGAACCCGACGGGAAGTCGAGACCGGCTCTCACCCAGCCAGCGTCTATGGCTCCGGCCACCACACCTCCGGACCCGCCGGTACAGAAGACCGAAGAAAAGGGTCCGAAGCTGGGGGAAAAGACAGAAAAGCACCGTAAGCGCCACCGATCCCCATCGGGTTCGCGCCACATGGTACCGTCGGCAGACCTACCTCCCATTTTGGAGGTCGCCACGCCGGATGCATCCTCGGGTTCGACCGCGCAAGTAGCGGTTGCTGTGGCCACAGCCTTGTCCCCTCCGAGGAAGCAGCAGCCCCCAACCAAAAGGCGGCGCTCCGAAACCGATGCGCCCTCGGTCCCCACCATGACCGTCCCTCCGATCCCGGCATTCTCCCTTAAATTCGATGGCCGGCAATGGTCGATCCAGACGACCGACTCCGAGGACCACCAAGAGCACCAACAACACTCTCCACCGGCTTCCGCTGATTACTCCGGCGACTCCGACATCGAATCCGAAGCTTCGGGTTCGATTCAGCTTGTCACGTCGCCCTCCTCTGATCTTGAGGAAAAGCTTCCACCATCCTCGTCAGAGACGATGCGGAATTACACCGCGTTCGTAGTAAGGATGGCCAACACCATTGACCTTCCGGTGCACAAGCCAAAGCCCAAGAGGCCGTGTCACATCTTCGGCCGTTTGTCAGCAGAAGAGACAGCACCCGTGCACCTCACCATGATCCCATCATTCCTTACGATGGCCGAGGACGCGTTTCAGAGCCCAGAAGTCACTCGAGTCTCCCGAAGACTGGAGGCACTCTATAGAGTACACGACGAGAGTGCCCCATACTTGGACAAGCACCTGCTGCCAAACTCAGTAGTCGTCGCCGACTCGCAGATCCAGTCCAGGACCAACCAGACGCCCATCCCGCCCTCCAAAGAGGGCCGCAAATTGGACACCATCGGCAGGCACCTTTACTCCTGCTCAACCCTCATCCACAAAGCCTGCAACTACCAGGGAGCCATGGGAGCCTACCAAAGGGATCTCCTAACCCATCTGCACCCGTTCCTCGAGAAAATCCCTGAGGACCACAGAGCAGAAGCCCTCGCCCTTTATGAGGAGTCCATGGCCCTCGCCGGGCAACAAATGAGAGCGGCCAAACACACCTTTGACTGCGCATCCAAGGCGATAAATACTGCCATCACCCTGAGAAGACACGCATGGCTTCGTACCACCGGCCTCTCTGACAACCACAAGGCCCAGATCGAAGCCCTGCCATTCGACGGTTCCGGCCTCTTCCACACCACGACGGACGACCTAATGGAGGACAAGCATAAAAAACATGACACAGCCAAGAAGCTGAATGTCATCCCCTCCAGAACGTCGCACTCCTTTCGTACCCAACATAGACGTCGATATTGGCCACCAGCCCCCCCTTCCACTTCCAGGGGACACCGTGATAAGCCAGCCAAGCCGTCTCCCTTCGCCTCCCTTGGGCCGAAAGCCAGGAAGCCCAAGCCCTCTGCCCCTCCCTCAACGTCCAGAGAGAGGAGGCACCGAGATGATTACTGACTCGGACAGCGTCCGACTCCGACCCTTCCTCCCCGCCTGGGAAAACATCACTTCGGACCGCTGGGTCCTGTCGGTGGTGAGGAACGGGTATTCCCTAGAACTCTCATCCCTGCCCCCTCTGGGAAACATCCTCCGTACTCCTCCCTCCCCGTGTCTGCTAGACGAAGTCGCCTCACTTCTCCACAAGCGTGCTATCCGCCGTGTACTGCACAACCCCGCAGCGGGCCTCTTCTCCCGCTACTTTACTGTCCCAAAAAAAGATGGAGGTCTCCGACCCATTCTAGACCTCCGAGTACTCAACAAGTTCCTCATATACAAGAAATTCCGCATGGTAACTCTGGAAAAAATCATCCCCCTGCTTCGCAAGGGAGACTGGTTTGGAGTTGTGGACCTAAAAGATGCCTACTTCCACATCTCCATCCATCCAGCCCACCGGCACCTCCTCCGCTTCGCCATTGCCAACCAAGTCTACGAGTACTCAGCCTTACCCTTCGGCCTCGCCACGGCACCCAGAGTATTCACGAAGTGCATGGCTCCAGTCGCCGCCTACCTCAGAACTCTAGGCATCGTCATCTTTCCTTACCTCGACGACTGGCTAGTCGTAGCGGACACCGAAGACAAAGACAAATCGGACATCACCACGGTTCTGTCAACCCTGAACTCCCTGGGCCTTCAGGTCAACCTCAAGAAAAGCTGACTGCAACCATGTCAGGTCGCAAAGTTCATTGGGGCCATACTAGACTCCACTCGGGCCATGGCCTATCCTCCTCGAGACAGAATCCGCGAAATCGTGGTGCTAATTCAGCAATTCATCCCTGGACAACCCATACAAGCCATCCAGGTTCAGAAGCTCCTCGGATACATGGCCTCCATGACTTCCGTCCTCCAGCACGTGAGGCTGCGACTCAGACCCCTGCAGACTTGGTTCCTGACCCTTTTCAACCCCATGTGCGATCCTCCAACCAAACCTCTCACAGTGCCCCGGAACCTCCCAGCCCTTCTAGCCTGGTGGACCTCCCATCGCAACATCCTCTCCGGCAGACCCTTCAGGAATCCGTTCCCCACAATACAATTAACCACGGACACAAGCAACACCGGCTGGGGCGCGGTGTGCCTCTCTTACCAGATATACGACTCCTGGACTCCACATGAACGCCGGCTCCACATCAACGAACTGGAGCTTCTAGCAATCTTCAAGGCTTGTCGGGCGTTCCTCCGTCTCCTCTCTGGCAATGTAGTGCTGGCAGTCACCGACAACACGACTGCCATGTACTACATCAACAAACAGGGCGGAACTCATTCCCGGTCTCTCCTCGACCTCACGATGCGCTTCTGGGATTGGTGCATCCGTCACCAGATCCACCCGATAGCGATGCATCTGCCAGGACAAGAAAACATAGACGCCGACAACCTCAGCCGGATGCAGCAATCGAACCACGAATGGGAACTCCACCCTGCGACCTTCGCCCGCCTGTGCAACACATGGGGCACTTCACGGGTCGACCTGTTCGCCTCGCCCACCAACAAAAAATGCCAACTCTTCTGCTCCAGAGCGGGCCTAGGCCGGGGGGTCCCTCGGAGATGCTCTCCTCCTCCCTTGGACCCGCTCACTATATACGCATTCCCCCCTATTCCCCTACTACACAAGGTCGTCATCAAAGCCACCCAAGAGGCTCCCGACCTCATTCTAGTTGCACCTTGGTGGCCCAGGCAACCGTGGTTTGCCCCACTTCTCCGAATGGCCTCGTCCTACTTCCGCCTGCCACAGCCCCCGGACCTCTTGTCCCAAAACAACGGGCAGGTGCTGCATCCCGATCTCCCTCGCCTCCAGCTGACAGCATGGAGGATTCAGAGCTGCTAGAAACCATCCTCAACGCCTGCCGTAAACCGTCCACAATCTCCCAGTATGCTTATAAGTGGCGTAGGTTCACTGCCTTTGCAAACCTGAGGGGTTTCGCTCCAGTAAACCCTCATCTAACTTGGGTCCTCCGCTACTTGCTCCATCTTAAAAGATCGGGACTCACCATGTCGTCTCTCCGGGTCCACCTTTCGGCCATTGTGGCCCATCAGCCTCCCTTGTCACCAGCAGCCAGCTTCTTTAAACACCTGAGGCTGAAGCTCTTCTTGCGAGGGCTCAACAACACGTACCCAGATAGACGGCCCATACCGCCACAGTGGTCCCTCTCCCTCATGCTCCGAGCACTACAGAGGCCTCCCTTTGAACCCCTGGCCACCGTCGGCCTTAAGCTGCTCTCCTTGAAGACAGCCTTCCTGGTAGCCATCGCTTCTGCCCGCAGGGCCAGCGAGCTTTGCGCGCTCCGGTGCAATCCACCTTACCTGCAGTTTTACCCTGATAGGGTGATCGCCTACCCCGACATCACCTTCCTTCCTAAGGTGGTGTCTTCTTTCCATATCTCTCAACCCATCATCCTCCCGGTCTACTTCCCGAACCCATCGACCAGAGAAGAAAGAGAGATGCACTCCCTCGACGTCAGAAGAGCCCTTGCTTTCTACGTTTCCAGGACTAAAACTCTAAGATCCTCCCAGAGGCTCTTTATCTGCCATGACCCCGCGGCCGCGGGACGTCCGGTCTCCTCCCAGCGCTTCGCACTCTGGATCATTCAGACCATTACTCTGGCCTACGAGCTTGCAAAAAAGCCTCTTCCTGGCCCCATTAGAGCCCACTCTACCAGGGCCATGGCCTCGTCGGCGGCATTCCTTAAGGGCGTCCCCTTAGAAAATATCTGCCAAGCTGCCACATGGGCCACACCAGAGACCTTCGTGAACCACTACAGGCTGGACGCCCGCATGAGATCTTCTTCAGCCTTCGGGAGAGCCGTGCTTTCCTATGTAACGGTGTGACTCCCCACCAGCCTGTGAGTACTGCTTGCAATCACCCATCTGTGTGGCTTCACAAAGGCCACGAGGGAAAAGAACCGGTTGCTTACCTGTAAAGGTGGTTCTTCGAGTGGACCTTCGTGAAGCCACACAGATGGGTTTCCCCGGCACCCCTGCGCCGGAGGTCGGCCTTCCTTAGCATAGGAAAGTTCGTTAGTCTCCGCCTCCGCCCAGTACGCCTGTGCGAGGGCCTTCCCGCCCAAACCTCAGTTCCTCTTGACCGCCATAAGACAGGTGAGCACCAGTCCAGGCGTGACGGTCTGAGGGGAGGCGGGCGGGTGCTGTGTGGCTTCACGAAGGTCCACTCGAAGAACCACCTTTACAGGTAAGCAACCGGTTCTTTTCTCCTCCAAGAAATTGGAGAAATTGGCTGTAGAAATGTTATACAATTCACTCTGTTGCAGCCAGATAGTCTCTATTTAATGACTAGCAGGCAAGGTATTTAAGACACAATCTACAAGACCGTCATCCGGTTATAACAACTTTCTGTCAAGGCACAGAATATTGATCTGAGTAAAATAGCAGTCGTGATTTCCAAAGAAACCAAATAACCAGAAAATCCCCTGATCTTGGTATGGATTTGTTGTGTATTCTGTTTTTCAAGCGGACACTTGTCAATCAGTGGTTTCATCTTATTTAATTTAATTCTTGGCAATTGCCCATCAAAAATGCTACTGTAGCAGCACAGTTGAGGAGCACTGTTTACCTGGCAAAGAAAAGGAGCAGGCATTATCAAAAGCTAGATGGTTAGACAAGCACCCAATATGTGTGGCGATGAAATCTTATCTTAGTCAAACTCTCCTCTGGGTATTGTATAATCCTGTCCAGTGTTTATGTAATACCAAAAAAAAAACTTTTGCTTTCAATATGTTTAGTAAAATGTGTATCTTTGAATCCAGAGAGAGAGAGAGAGAGAGAGAGAGAGAGAGAGAGAGAAGGATTCAGAGAGAGGAGTACCTATTGAGGGTTTTTTGGTTTCTCAAAGGTATGTGAGAAAAGGCAGCTTTATAGAGCATGAAAATTTAACAGCTACCCAACCTTTATTTTACATTGTGCCCAATGGGAAATCTAGTTTCAGTTTATAGTGGCTTATTTTACAACAGCCATCAGCAAGACAGTAAGAGAGCAAGGGTCTGCTGTACTCTACTGAATCAGGATTAGACCCCTATCCTAGCTTCTAGCTCACTTTGGTCATCTGTATGTAAACCATAGTTTAAAAAATAGGTTCACTATGTGCACATATCCAAAAGATGACTAAATAAATACACCAGTGTGAAATGGCTGAATATCTAAGACTTATGAGTATATTCTGTATTTTCATCATGTCCAGCTTCTGTTTAAAATTTCTCACACATGAAAACAATGAAATGAGATTCTGTAGCCTGAGTGAAATCCCTTGTCGGAAAGGTGCACAGCTGCAAGAACCAGAACGGGGTCCACTCCCATACCTGGGCAAGTAAATAGAGTCACATGAACCCCCACATGCAGTCTAGTACTTGAATAATTTTAAGGCGCTACCCCAATACACAATGCCATCTGTCAGGCACTGCAGTAAAGTGGATCATGGAACTCTCACACATGCACTATAATCTGCTTGCCATGGAATTGTGGTTATTAAATAAAGTAAATAAATAAATATTAATCCATCCATTCATATGCTTCATACCCCATTTTCCCTCATAGGAGCCTAAGGTATAGAGGGTAAGTGGCCTAAACTCTTGTACAGTCTAATCTGGGAAGTGGAGCATCTGCACATCACGTGGCATGGGAGTTGTTTCCCACATTGTCTGTTCCCTGATGCAGGAGGCACCTCCTATCCCTGTTTCTTCTGCCACATGTGGTTCTTTTGCAGCGCTTCTCTACAGTAGGGTGGGCCCTCCAGGAGCAATAGTTTTCGGGAAATGATGCATTTGCCACCCGCAGCAATTCATCACCTGATGTTGTTGCCTAACTGAGCGTTATGGTAGTGCTAGCCTTGACAAATGGCTTTTGCACAAAGCAGAGTGAGGAATAGTAAATTAAATGGTCATCAGATGTCTCAGAGGATACTGTGGTAAATCTAAACTGTGTTTAAACTGAATCCAGTTGGATCCTTTCACTGGACAGTATTCACTATCAGTCAAGTAAAAATGATCTTGCAGAAAAGCATATCCTTTTGCCAACTGGAGAGAAAAAACTCATGTATTTTACAAGATGCGATTGTACCCTATAATTGTATGTGGTAATATATGTATATTTTTCAGTCTCACTACAAATTAATTACTTGTCTGGTGCTTTGGGGAGGGAATGGATATCAAAATGCTACCGGCAATGCTCTTAAACTTCATGTTTTCTTTGAAAGGTAATATTTTAAGATGTTTGCCTATCCAGGGAAATTGAACAGTTTGTACATTAAGTGCTTTAGACTAGCGGGGTGGGTGGGTGGGGTTGACAGTGTGCCTCTGAGAATCAGAATATCAACTCTGATACCCCCTGTACATATACACTTTTCAATAAAAATGTCCATGAATATTCAGCAGCACTGTGACAGAATATACTGTATGTTTGTGTACACACACACACACACACACACACACACACACACACACACACACACACACACACACACACACACACACACACACACACACACACAGAGAGGGTTATCAACATGGCACAGAAGATCATCGGATGCCCACTCCTCACATTGGAAGAATTACACAGCTCCCGCTGTCTTAAGAAAGCTCAGAATATTGTAGGAGATATTTCTCATCCTGGGCACTCTCTGTTTGTACCATTACCATCAGGCAGAAGGTATAGATCTATTAGAACAAGGACAGAAAGATTCAGAAATAGTTTTTACCCAATAGCAGTAACCATGCTAAATTCTGTTAAAAATTAAGTTGACGGGTAATATTAGTGTTGAATGTGTTACACATATATTGTATGGGGGATTGTGTATGGCTGTTGTTGTTTTTTAAATTGTAGTTTTTATGGATTGGGTATGAATGTTGCCAGGTGAAAGAGTGTAGGGCTGTGTGTGTATGTTTGGTTTTTATGTCAGTTTTAAATGAGTGTAAGTAATGTTCGGCGTGTGAATGTTGGAGTATGTGTATAGATGGTTTGTTCTTAAATTGTAGATTTTACGTCTCGGATTTTTATGCTAGGTTGTGTGAATGACTGACTGGATGGCACTTTTAATCTCGTTGTATTTATACAATGACAATAAATTGCATTCCAATTCCAAAAACATAATACTGAATACAAAACTTTATTCAGAAATTACATGGACGAATCACATCTCTGTTTAGAATTTGGATGAAACGTGCAATGAGTTAATAATATTCCTTGGTTACAAATAGCAAAAGCAATTCAGCAAGTTTATTTCTAGAAGGTCTCGGAAGCAGTCATTTCTCTCCTTTACCCCCCCCCCCAAGTTTCACCACACTGTTCCATAGGGAGTAGATTAATAGAGGGAAACACTTGCTGCCTTCCAGCTGGCTTCATTTTTTACTTTCTCAGTGAACAGACACTGCTGATGTGGCAGCTCCTATAACTGCTTTGTTTGGCTTTGCATTGTTTTGTCTTACTGAGCTTTGCAACGTGTAGTTACTTTAGTAATGTACTATTTGGCATTGTTTGTATTCAACAGATTGTCTCCTGGCTCTGATCTTTACGTCACTGTATCATCCATTGCCTTAGCGAGATCACAGCAGTGCCGTAACTCCCCCAGCAACTTGTCATCCTCAAGTGAAACCGGCTGTGGTGGAAGTACTTACAGACAAAAATCAATGCCTGAAGGGTAGGTTCTCCTGTGTTCTTCATCTTATTCTTTGTGTCAATATTCTTTGTTGCTTTTAATTGGATGCCTGATACTGGCTACCAGTCCTACTCCAAATGTTCTTAGCCTCAATTGTTCTTGAATTTCTGCATATAGAAAAAATACACGTTTCTTGTACTTTGGCCCAAAGGAACAGTTGAAGCCACTTGTCCACACAGATGTTTGGCTCTTCTGTATTTGTCAAGGACTGAAGATGCCAACTTATTGTTGAATGTAAATATGCTTCCCTCACTACAGCATAATCCTGTAGTGAGTAAATGGCGCACTTGTTAGGGAGTGTTAGCAACATTTCATTCCTATCATATATCCAGTGCTTGATGAAGTTTGAATTATGTGGTGTATTGGTCTTCATTTATTTATTTATTTTATTTATTAAATTTATATACCACTCCTTCTAGCTACATGTCTACTCTGGGCGGTTTACAAAACTGAACAGAAATCAGACGCACAAACAATACAATAGATAAGCAACAAATAAGTAAAAACATAATAACTTAATAAACAATATATATCAAAAACATTGAACAGGAGCAAGATGGGCTACAGACAAAAACAAAATAAAATATGTAATAGTGAATCATTAGTAGTATAGCAAATCATTACAGTAGTCCAGTCAGGACGTCAATAGGGCATGAGTTGCTGTGGCCACAGCAGGTTTCTCAAGGAACAGGCCTAAGTGGAGTACAGTACTAGCTTTAAGTGTGTAAATGCGGTCCTGGCCACAGCTGTGACCTGGGCATCTAGGCTCAAGGATGAGTCCAGGAGCACCCCCAAACTGCACATCTCTTTTTTCAATTGGAGGGTGAACCATTCTTTGCATTGCAGTATTTATAATTTCCTTTATCTCTATGAAAATTATTGTCCATTCCTTCTGTCTCTTTTCATATGACCACCACATATGTATGTAAATATGTTCATGTGATCATTACATTGTTCCTCCAGTGTACTCTAGACCTGCAGGCAGTGATGGCGAACCTATGGCACGGGTGCCAAAGGTGGCACTCGGAGCCCTTTCTGTGGGCACCCGACATCACCCCTTCATAGCCACCTGTATACAGGTTAAATTGCTGTATTGCAGTTTCGGCACTTGGTCTCTAAAAGGTTCGCCATCACTGCCTGTAGAGAACAGATCTAAAATATTGTACAGTTGTACCCCTGAGGTCTTGCCTACCATAGGCAGTAACTCGCTGTGTAACTGACACCTCTTTCCCTCAGCTTGATGCTGTCCTCAAGCAGATAACTTTCCCATTTCATCTCTTTTCAGACTATCTTGTGTGGGTTATTTGCGAACAGTCTCCGTTACTTTCTCTTTGACTTAGGTAGGAGCTTCTCTGTATGGGAATGAGCACTGGCACAAGCCATCAGTGTGGCATGAATGGGCCTCACTTCCTGTCTTCACCACCACTAGAAACTACTAATGGTTCCAGCATATAAAAGTTTCCTCGCAGGCCCTTTACTATACGTAAGACTAAACATGTCTGAGTTAACAGTGAATCATACACATGCAAGGATCAGTACCAAATTATCTCTGTCAGATCTTTGCAGTTTGAAGGACCTGACGATAACATCTCTGATAGAAATATCTGCTGGTAATTTCTTCTCTCTGGTTATCAGGACCTTGCTTTCAAAGCCTACTGGATATTATAGTGACTATAGCCTTGAGGCTTTGGAAACCACTCCTTTTTAAGAGGCAACTCAAAACCTGCATCAGTTTTCTTCCATTTCTCTTTCCCTCTTATGACCAGTGTTTGTGGGAAATTTGAGAATGTCACAGCACAATCGACACTTCTTATTTACTCTCAATTTGTTGCTTTTACAATATCTTGTTGGGAAGGAAGATCAGTGCAATAAAACAGTCTTGATCAATGAGGTACACATACCTGGAACTTGGTGCCTTATTTCAAAGCTGGGCATTTGACTTACAGTAATACCTCGTAAGACAAATTCCCCTTAAGATGAAAAATTTGTAAGACGAATGTAATTTTCAGGGATAGGAAAAACTCGTAAGATGAATTTTTCCTTCCGGTTTTCATTTGTCTTATGAGGTACCATTGATCCTCGCCTAGCCCAGGCTGTTTACAGTGGAACAGCCCAAGTGGGCGGCAAAACAGAGTTCCATTGATCTTCGCCCAGCCTGTGCGGCTTAGAAGCTGCTGCTACTTGCCTTCCAAGCCTCTCTAGCTGGGCAAAGATCCATTTTAAATGTTCCGCCATGAGCACTCCAGCTCCTCCATGCAGCTGAGACAGACACATGATTTTGACAGCTCTGAGCTCTCAAAATCAGCTGTCTGTCGGCTGGAGGGGGGAGACAGCCTTCCCCTGTCCCTTGATTGAGGAGGGTTTAGACAGCCTTCCCATAGGAATGCATTGAAAACCTATTAATCTGTTCCCTGTGGAACGGATTAATTGATTTTCAATGCATTCCAATGAGAAACTGTGCCTTGTAAGATGATTTTTTTGTAAGATGAATTGTCTTATAGAACGAATTAAATTGTCTTCCAAGGCACTACTGTATTCATAATTGAACCCCCTTGCGGCTCAGTGGTTAAACTGCAGCACTGCAGTCAAAACTCTGTCGCAACCTACCTTTGCTCCCAACAGATTCAGGCATCTAGCTCAAGGTTAAACAACTGGGCCTCTTAGAAATTTAAAAAGTCTTTCCCCTCTACCTAGTAAAATTGTGTAAAATTAAGGAATTGTGCAGTAACTGGAAACACGGCAGAACAATAACACATATACGTAATTTTGCCTTAATGACAATAGCTCTGTTCTGTCAATCACTTGCTACTTATGACAGTCTTTTCTAGGGGATTCTTCTTAAAAAGTAGTCAGAAGAGGTTTACTATGCCCTTATTTTGGGGGGCTTAGGAGTGGGCCAGTTGCCCAAGGTTACACAGACTGGCTCTTCTCCTGGGAGTGGGGAATTACACTTCTGACATTTGGCTTCACAGCCAGAGCCTCAACATACTGATCTATCCAAGTTAATTTTGCCTTTAGATAGCTCAAAAACAGAATCTGTACCTGAGGTGTAGCTTTAATGTAATGTGGTCTATTAATGCTGTAAGATGTCCCTCAATTCCCTGTTCTCAATACTTGAACTTGTTTTAATTGGACTGGACTGTATATTACCCCTCATTCTGAAAACCACCTTAGGTCCTTTTTCCAAGGGGAAAGGGTAAAATACTCTAAAATAAATAAATTTCCTTATTTTTCCTTTTGCTGCAGACATAACTAAAACAAACCCCTTTTTACTACCTTTAACAAACTGTGTAAAACAAACTAAGTAGGTGTGGGCATGGGGCTTACTAAACAGATACTTTGAAGTGGAATGAATGCTGTTGTTATTCAAGCATTTAATACATCCTGTGTGCCTACTAAATGTGCAAAGGGTGGGGGGAGGTTCCCTGTTCTGTGGCCCATTCTGTTTGGGAAGTGATAGGCCTCAAGAAAAAAAGATGCCAGTATCAGTTTTAGAACTACATGTCGGAGTAGGTTTACATTCACTTGGGGAGCACCCACAGACCACAGACACTGTCTTCCTCAGTCACCCTTCATGTGTAAAAGAGCGACAGAAAAGATGGCAGAGGAGGCAAGTCTTTAAAATGTTTTAATATGGGTATAGTTATGTGTTTATAATCTAATCATTTACATAAACTGTGTGGGACTGACTGTTAGAAACATTTATTTCGAATAATTTTCTTCAGAAATTCTTTATTTTTTTATTTTTTTTATTAAGTATTTATTTTCTGGGTAAGGGACATTACAAGGAACAAATTAGGAATTAGGTATGTTGGAAAAGGGATTAAAAAGAAAGGGTATGGGTAAGGGAAAATAGGGGGGGTGCAGGTTTGGCAAGGCACATTACACTTCTTCAGTTTCATATTTCATAGTTATACATATCAATTAGGACTTATATACAATAGCCAGTATCTACAAACAAAAGTTTCTGGCTGTTGACATGTTTCAAATACCAACATAATTGTCTTTTTTTCTTTAACCACAAATAAAACTTCCCCCAACTTTCCTGATGTTTCTGTTTCCGTGGTGCTCCTAACCATTCCGACAGTTTGTCCATTTCTGCTGTTTCAAGGATTTTTGCTATCAACGCTTGTTCGTCTGGGATTACTGGTTCTTTCCTGTGTTTTGCATAAATAACTCTTGCTGCTGTTACAATGTGTGTGGCTAAATACACTTTCTGTTGGTCCAGTTTACCTGGCATTATATTTAACAGGAAAAATTCTGGTTTTAATTCCATAGAATTCCCAAAAATTTCTTCCAAAATCTGCCTTATTTTACTCCAAAATATTTGTGCTTTTTTACATAACCACCACATATGATAGAATGAGCCTTCTTTTTGTTTGCACTTCCAACATAAAGTTGATATATGGCCATTCATTTTAGCTAGCTTTGTCGGTGTCATGTACCACCTATAAAAGATTTTATATATATTCTCTTTAAATACAACTGATTTAGTGAGCTTTATATTAGTTTTCTATATTTTCCCATTGTTCCAATTCTATATTATAACCTAAATTTTGTGCCCATTTAACCATACATTCTTTCACTATTTCTGGTTGTCTATCAAAGTCTAGTAGAAAATTATATAATTGCTTAATATGTTTCACTTTTGTCTCCAACAAAATTCTATCAAAGGGTGTGCTTTCTAGGTAGAACCCTTGCTGTTTATCTTTAGTGTGCCTAGAGTGAATCTGAGAACAGGCCCACCAGTCTAGTTCAATTCCTTGCTCAGCCATTTCTTGTTGGCTTTTTAGATTTCCATCTGGATTCAAAATCTCGTTGTAGCGCACAATTTTTTTATTTTCTCTCAAAATTGGCGTAGCGAATGCTTCTGTTGGGAGTCACCCAATGTGGAATCTTTATGTACATTGCTTTTTTATTTTCTTCCATACCCAAAGTAGTGCTCTTCTTAGTATATGATTGTTGAATTGTTTAAAATCTTCTATTCTGTCATACCATACAAAGGCATGCCATCCCCATTTCAGATCGTGTCCTTCCAGCCTCAAGAGTCTTGTATTGCTCAATTCTATCCATTCCTTGATCCATACTAAGGAGGAGGCTCTGTAGTAAAGAAGCCAATTTGGGAGCCCCATTCCTCCTCTTGATTTAACATCTTGCAGAGATTTTATTTTTATTCTTGCTTTTTTCCCCTGCCAGACGAATTTAGAAATGCATTTCTCCAGCTCTTTAAAGATTGTTTGTTTTAAAACAATTGGGATAGTTTGAAATAAAAATAATATTTTTGGGAGGATATTCATTTTAATCGTGGCAATTCTCCCTAATAATGATAATTGTAAATTTCCCCATTTAATTAAGTCCTTTTAATCTCATCAATCAATTTCAAATAATTGTCCTTCAGAAGGGTGCTTGTCTTATTTGAGAAAGTTATGCCAAGATATTTTATCTTCCTTCCTTCCTGAAAATTTGTAAGCTCTAAAAGTTTCCTGATTTCTTGTTGTTGCATATTTTTGGTTAGAATTTTTGTTTTCTTATGATTTACTTTTAGACCTGCCATTTCTCCAAATTCTTTTAACTCCTTCAACAGAGGTTCTATTGACTCTTGTGGCTCCTCCAAGACTATGAGTAAGTCATCTGCAAAGGCCTGTATTTTGTATGATTCCCCTCTCAATTTAAGACCCTTAATTTTCTCAGAGCTTCTTATTTGCTGCATTAATATTTCAATCACTAACAAGAAGAGCAATGGTGACAATGGGCACCCTTGTCTTGTGCCTTTTAGTATCTGAATTTCTCGAGTGTAGT
Source organism: Phrynocephalus forsythii (assembly GCA_029282475.1). Taxonomy (NCBI): domain Eukaryota; kingdom Metazoa; phylum Chordata; class Lepidosauria; order Squamata; family Agamidae; genus Phrynocephalus; species Phrynocephalus forsythii. The sequence continues at coordinate 143,462,324 of JAPFRF010000001.1, forward strand.
CTCCGTTTACTCTGATTTTAGCCTTTTGTTGGGAATAGATTGCCTTGATAGTCTCAACAAAGCTCCGTCCTGCTTCCATCATTTCTAGCTGTGTTATCATGAAATTCCAATTTACATTATCGAACGCTTTCTCCGCATCGATAAAAAACATTGCCATTTGCTTTTCGGGATGGGCCTCATAATATTCTAGAAAGTTAATAACATTTCTCACGTTTGATCTTAAGTATCTCTTGGGAAGGAATCCTGCCTGGTCTTCATGTATGATATCAACCAATATTTTCTTTAATCTCGTAGCCAAAATTGCTGCAAATATTTTATAGTCTACATTTAGAAGAGATATTGGTCTGTAATTTTCGATTTTTTCTGGATCTGTGTCTTCTTTATGTATAATTGTAATCACAGCCTCCCTCCATGTTTTGGGTATTTTCCCCTCTTGCTGAATTTCATTGATCATTTTCTGAAACGGCGCTGCCAAAACATCTTGAAATTGCCTGTAGTGTTCAGCAGAAATCCCATCATTCCCTGGCGATTTCATCATTTTCTGTTTTGCAAATGCATCTAGAACTTCTTGCATAGAATATGGCTGATTTAAAATTTCCTGTTGTTGTTTAGTCAGCTTGATATGGTTCTTCCTTTGGATATATTCTTTCTGTTCCTCTTTGGATTCATCTTTTTCACTGTAAAGTTGTTTGTAGAAATTCTCTACTATTCTTTTAATCTCTTCTGGTTTCATAACAGTTTCTCCATTGGGATTTTTCAGTCTTAATATGAAGTTTTTGGTTTTCTCCCTCTTTAGTTTCTGAGCCAACCATCTTCCAACTTTATTGGCCTTTTCAAAATATGTTTGCCTAACAAATTTCAGTTTAGTAGCAATATCCTCTGTTAATAAGATATTCAGTTTATGCTGCACCATTTGGATCCTCTGTTTTAATTGTACAGCTGTTGGGTTTTCTTTCAATTTCATCTCTGCTTTCTTTAGGTCTAATTCGAGTTCAATATACTTTTTGTTTCTTTCTTTCCTTGCTGCTCCTGTAGTTCTCATTGCTATGTCACGGAACACTGTTTTACCAGCTTCCCATATTATTTGTGCCGACATGCCTTGTGTTGAGTTTCTTTGAAAATAGTCTCTCATCTCATCTCTTATTATCTTGACTGTGTCTTCATTTCTAAAAATGTTTGTGTTTAATCTCCATTGTATTGGTGGTTTATATGTTTGCAATTTCAGTGTTACTATACAATGATCTGATATTGTTCTAGGGAGGATTTGTGTCTCTTTTACATTTTTCATCCATGTTCTGGGGATCCAACATGCATCGATTCTTGACCAGGATTGGTGCCTATCTGAAAAGAAGGTATAATCTCTAAGTTTCGGGTAGCTTGTTCGCCATGCATCTACTAGGGTTAATTCCTCAGCCAACATGAGAAATGCTTTAGGTAGTGAGGAACGATTTTCTTTTTTGTTAATTTAGTAGAATCTATTTCTCTATCAAAAACTGCATTGAAGTCACCTACTATACAACATTCCTCATATTCTCTTAGGTTCACGTTTCTGTACAGCTTTTCAAAAAATGCCTTCTGATTAGAATTTGGTGCATAAATGTTAATAATTAAAACTCTTTCTTTACCTTTGGTGACCTCCACCATTACAACTCGACCATCTCCTGATGCATATATCAATTTTGGATGCAATACTTCTTTAACATAAATACCTACACCATTTTTCTTTTTCCCTTCCTGTAGTGCTAAGAATACTGTTCCTAGTTTTTTATTTTCCATCAATCTTGAATCCTCTTTTTTCAGGTGCGTATCCTGGAGACAAATGATATCCATATTTAATTTCTGTAGGTAATAAAATACGTTTTTCCGTTTTTGTGGTGAATTTAAACCGTTCACATTTAATGAGCACAAGTTCCAATTTCCTTTAGTCATTTTTGGATCTTTTATTATCTTTATGTTTCTCTTGTTCCTTGGTTTTTGCTCTGGTTCTTCTCTTTGGTTTTGGTGCTGCTGCTCCTCTCTCATCTTCTGAAACTGAATCCTCATCTTGCGATCCCTCTTTTCCTTCTTCTCCTCCTTCTTGGGGTTCCTGGATCTCTAATGCCTCCTCTGACTGTAGGTTTATCAGGATCTGTTCTGCCTTCATTATTGAGTTGACATAGAATCTCTGCATTGAATATTGAAATATCAAGCCTTCAGGTAGTAGCCATCTGTAAGGAATCAACTTAGATCTGAGAAAGGTAGTTAACTTAACATATGATTTTCTTTTCTCTCTAACTTTCCAAGGAGTATGTTTCAGTATTTTCACCGATCTTCCGTCACGTATGAGCTGTTTATCACCAGTTGCTCTCAAGAGTTTGTCTCTATATGAGCTTCTAATAAACTTAACCTGTATTTCTCCCGGTAAATGGTTTTTCCTTGTATAAGCTGAGGAAATTCTCCGAACCGTATCTATATTTCCTTCAATTTCGTTTCTGCTACAACCAGACAATTCCGACAATCAAAAGAGCTCTGTGGTTAATTATATTTCATGGAACATTGCAGATTGGCATGCTAAAGTATCAGATCCTGAACTTACTGAATTTCTCAGGGAATTTGAAATAATAATGTTACAAGAAACATGGGCTCTGGATGACCTGGCACTGAACGGATATGAGGCATATTGCTTAAATGCCTCACCCAGTAATAAGGGTGGGAGGCCTCAGGGGGGCCTAGCTACATTTTTGTCCACCCAGTTACAGGCCACTGTGCTATCTTGGGAATCCTTAAATAACATAGCCACTGCACTGCTCCTAAGAATTGCTGGGGACTTACTGTTGCTTGTAAATGTCTATGCTCCATACCAACGAACCCATGAGCAAGTAGACGCCTTATGGATACAGTTGGAACAATTCATTAAGCTACTTTTAAAGCTACACCCTGGAGCTTATGTCCTAATGGCTGGGGATTTTAATGCAAGAATTGGTAATAATAATACTGCTCTTCTAAAACACTATAAATCAATAATCCCTGAAACTTTTACCCCCCCCTCCTAAATTTTACTCAAGGCAATCTAAAGACTGTGGTTTTAATTACTCTGGTTGGGGGTTCTTAAAGATGGTAATAGATTTAGAATTAGTTATTTTAAATGGAAGTACCAAAGGGGATTGCCCTGGAGAGTACAACTTTATCTCTACACGAGGAGCTTCCACAATTGACTATGCACTGATCTCTAGAGAATTGGCTGACTTTATTATAACTTTCGAAATAAAATACCGGAGTGAAAGTGATCATCTACCTATAACAATAAAGTTATACTGTGACCAAAATGTGCTAGTGGAGGGCATCCCAATTCCTCCTATAGCAGCCAATATGAGGAAAATACGAATAATGTGGTCCGATAAGCAGTCAGCCAGTTTACAGAATCTAATAGCCACTGATCTATATCTGCATTACAGCAATAATATCACCATGGCCAGCTCTGCGGAGCAAGCCCTAAGGATATATGATAACCTGATAGAGTCCTTGCAACCTCATTTAACTTACAAAACCGAATGTGCTTCATCTTGTACCTCCCACTCTAAACACTGGTTTGATGCAGAGTGTAGAGCACTAAAGAATGAGTTATTGGATACCTATGGTGTCTACAAAAGGCAAAATCCAGGAACTATTCCGGATAACTGGTTTCAGTGTAAGAAAAGATACAAATCCTTGATCAAAACCAAGAAACTTGAGGCCCAGAGGAAGGCCTGGGAGTCCTTGCTAACTGCTGCTAACATTGGAGACTCAGCCACCTTTTGGAGGATAGTCTCCAGGGGAACCTTAACTTTTATTCCCAAAATAGATTACTACATAATGCCCACTGTCTGGGAAGAATTCTATGACAGGCACTATGCAGCTCCTCATTCCCATACGCGGATCTGCCTAACTGATTTAGAAAGCCTCCCTAAATGGCCTCCAGTTACTCAACAAGAAATATTTATGCTGATTGATAGACTAAAACCAGACAAAGCCCCCGGACCAGATTATATCCCCTCGGATTTTATCAAAACGAATGCTGAATGGTGGGCTCCCATTCTAGCTTCTCTGTTTACATGGATTGATAGATCAGGATGTATTCCAAAAGACTGGGGACTAGCTATAGTGGTCCCAATTTATAAAAAAGGAAATAGGAAAGACCCTGCCAATTACCGTCCAATTAGTCTGTTAAGCACCATCAGTAAATTATACGCCAGGCATCTGCTGGAAAAATTGCAGGACTGGTTACAGGTGGAAAATATTCTTGCAGATGAGCAAGCAGGATTCAGACAGGGAAAATCTACAATTGACCAGTGCCATGTTTTACATCATTTAGTTAGTAAGTATGCATCAAACAGAAGTGGGGCTGTTTATGCTGCCTTCATAGACTTTAAATCTGCTTTTGATATTATTTCTCGAGATAGACTGTGGCTAAAGCTAGAGACCATGAATATTGACAAACGATTACTTTTCTTAATGTGTCTCTTACATGAACATTCCTGTTTACAGGTCCTTTGCAATTCTAATGGGATTTTATCAAATCGGGTTCATGTTCGTAGGGGTGTACGGCAAGGATGCATTTTGGCTCCCACCTTGTTTAACCTATATATTAATGGAATTGTCGAGAGCCTATTTAACAGATTTTCATCCACCTAAACTGGCATCCCGCCCAGTCTCTATACTTTTGTATGCAGACGACGCAGTGCTTTTGTCAACTACGTGCGTCGGACTTAGAAGGCTTTTGAGATCTTTCTCCTCCTACTGTACACAAGAATGGTTAGAAATCAATTATACCAAAACCAAAGTAATGGTTTTCAGTAGAAGAAGAATTAAGCACAAATGGTCTCTTAATGGTCATCAGATTGAACAAGTTCAGCAGTACAAGTACCTAGGCATAACATTCCAGTCGTCCGGTGCTTGGTCTGCACACATCAAGTATGCAGCAACAACAGCACAAGGAAATGCTAAAGTCATAAGTAAGTTTCACAACACGACTGGAGGAAAACATGTTCCTTCAACTTTACAAGTTTTTAGGGCAAAAATCATCACCCAAATGCTCTACGGCTCACAGGTGTTTGGTTATGCTAACCTGAAATCCCTGGAGATCATTCAAACCAGATTTGTAAGAGCTATCTTGGGGGTTCCCTTATGTGTGCCCAATTTTTTGCTCCGCCTAGAGGCTGGACTCATTCCTATTGTAGCATTAACTAACTTTCTGATGGTCAAACACTGGCTCAAACTTACCTTCCTTTCGGATGGCCTAACCCCTCTGATCTTACTAGATAAATTCCAATCACAATGGAAAATACTAATATTAAAAGTGATAAATAATATAGGATATTCCCCCTGTGCCCTCCAAGCAATGGGTTATAGTAAAGCCATTAATGAGGTGAAGATACGAATTAGAGACATAGCTTTACAGAATCATATTGCTCTGGTTCAGAAACCTGATTTCCTAAAGAAATCTGCATTCACTGTGTCTCCTTACCTGGACAGGATTGTATCCTCCTCCTCCAGGAGAGCTTTTACCTTGGCGCGGTTTAATGTCCTTCCCTCCAAGTTTTTGGAGGGGAGATATCAAGGGTTACCACTAACAGACCGTAATTGTCCATGTACCAATGATCACCTGGAAACTGTGGAACATGTTCTCTTATTCTGTACTTATTATCAAGACCTACGTAGAGAACTTATTTCCCCTATTATAGGCAAATTCCCTGGGAGGTCAATAGATTTTTACTTGCATCTGCTCCTTTCTGATAAATGTTATCAAATAACCAAGCAGGTTGCCAAATTCTGTGCAGTAGCACTAAGGGTTCGAAATCAGATTATAAATGGAGATAAAGAATATTAATACTCTTGTCTTAATGGTTGCTAAATTTTAACTGGTACTTTTTATCTACCAATTTTATCTAACAATTTTATCTAACAATTTTATGCATTAATTAAAATTTTAACCTGTACTTTTTATCTACCAATTTTATCTACCAATTTTATGTACCAATTTTATGTACTCATTGAAATACTATCATGGAATACACATTGATGCTATGTATTTTGTCCAGTTTGGCCATTGGCCGTAAATAAATAAATAATAAATCCGTCAAAGTATCTATCGTGACCTCTGATATCTCCTCCTCTTTAAGATCTGGTACATTTTGCAATCTCAAGACATGTGATGCATGATCCATTTGGATCTGCATTATTGCGATCTCATCTTGTAATCTTCCTTGTTCAGTTTTTCTCAGACCTTCTTCATTTTGTTCTGCAGTTTCCTGTGCTTTTTTGGCAATCACAGTTAGATCCTGTGTGGCTTGTTTCTGAGTTGAGATCTCCTTTGACATTTCTGCTATTTGTGAATTAAAATTTTGAATGTTTATTTGCATTGCTTGCATTGTATCGCTCATCACCTGTATCCTTGAGTTCATATCCTGATTTTGTTGTTCTTGGCGCGCAAAGAAGGAGGCTTGTTGCGCTTGAAGGTTCATCATAGTAGCCATAATTTTATCAAACATCTCTTGTGTGGTCATTTGAGGTTCCTGGGTGATCAACTTGGTCAAGGTGGGTTCCACTGCAGGTGATGATCGTCCACTTCCACCCCTCCCTTTTGCAGCCATCTTCCAAACTATATCCCCTATAAAAACAGCTATAGACACAGCTGCCAACCCCAAATAAGTGTCCAATACTTCACTCAGGCCACTTCCCCCCATTCCCCTCCAATTACAAAGTCTTCAAATACTCAAATCAATAGGCATCAATATACAATATGATATTCAATGCTCAATCTTCAATTATCAGGTCCAGACAAAGTGGAGGGGAGAAGGTTAGGGGGGGAACCAGGGGGTGGGAATGCTACTTATATGAACAGAGGAATATCAGCGAAGGGAAAATTGAGAAACCTCTCTTCTGGGTGTAGATCTGGATGCAATCAGGTCAAAAATCCATAAGATGACAGTATCCTTCCATATACGCCTTCCTTTTTCTTTCTCCCCAACGAAAAAGGGAGGAAAGAAGATATTCTTAATTGGAGGATTCCCACCTTCACTGTCACAATTTTCCCTTTGTCCATGAGATGAAAGCAACAGCTACCAGCCCCAAATATATGTCCAGGGCTTCACTCAAGCCACTTCCCCCTGTTCCCTTCCTATTACAGGATATTCAACTACTCAAATCAATAAGCATCAATGTTCAGATCCAGACAAAGTGGAGGTGAAAAAAAGGGGGGGGGGGTTTAAGGCAAGACAGGGGGGAAGAGTATTACTTATATAAGCAGAGAAATAATATGAGAATAACAGCAAAAGAGGATTGGGAGACCTCTCTTCTGGTTGTAGATCTAGATGCAGTCGGCTCAGAAATCCACAAGATAGCAGTGTTCTTCGAAGTACGTCTTCCCTTTCTATCTCCTCAGCGAAGAAGGGGCAAGGTATTCCTTGACTGGAGAATCCCCACTTTCTCTGCTCTCTGCTGCAAATTTCTCTTATCCTTGAAACAAAAGTAACACAGAACTCCCTTCTTCTTCCTCTTTCTCTGCTCAGTTTTGTATATATCTGTATCCCACCACAAATGTGCCAAGTAGACAAATCAGCTGGAAAATGGAGGAAACTCTCTTTGTTCCACCATAACAGAGAGTCTTAAAGCTCGAGAAGCGAAGGGTGGGGGTTCCACCCACAAAGGGAAAGAGAAAGCAAATCTTCAGTTAGTCCTTATGAGAGTTCATGACTTTAAAACATCTGTGTTGCTACTCTGAGGATCTTCAGCAAATAAAGCTTAATTATGGTTAAAGTTCCATTAATCGGGGGGGGGAGTGGGGGGAGTTTCTCAATGACCTTCAGGACAGCTTTGCCAGGAGGTGGGAGGTAGGATTTTTATTGCTTTTATTGCTGTTTAATTATTATTTGTACGTCTCCTCTGCCCACATGTCCCGACGGCTTCAGCATTGCTTTTCCTCCCCCTCTGCTTTCCCCTCTCTCCCTCTCAGTCTCTCAGTTTCCTTATCTCAGTCTCTTTTTACTGCATATCTTTACAATCCAGTTCAGCCTTCACAAAGAGGAAGATAGTAGACTGTTTGTTCTTACTGTCCAGACATCTACCGAAATAATTTCATGCCTTCCTCCCCTGCTGCTTTTGGACTGATGCCATCTTCTCTGGCTCCACGAGGAACTTTGCCACAGGAGTATGCAATGTCCTGGAGTCTAGGGGTCACCAAAATGACTTCTGATACCCGACCCAGGTGCCTCTCCTTTTGGGGATCTGCACCCCTCTCCTGGGGGCAGATTAGGGTTATCTCAGACCCTCAAAATTCCCTTAGGAAGCGGAATCTCAGGGGGACTTCCCAGAGATAAACCACTCACCGACCTAGGCTCCTCCTCCTCGATCTCTTCAGAAATTCTTTAGAAATTTTCTGGAGGAAACAAACAAATTGCATTGGCACCCTCTGCAACACTAAACTTTCAGATATAATAGTAAGGAAAGGTTGATGAGCTTGCTGTTTATAATGTAGAAATCAGATAGAAGAATGGAATATTTTGTGTGATAGTTCTTTTATATTGGCATGTAATGCAAAAGTTGGATAGCTTTCCCACATTGTAAGTCTTCCGCCTCTGTTTTGTAGAACTGTTTTCTGGTATGATATTAATATGATTGGGAGGTGTTAAAAAGTGAGTGGGGAGCATTTTGAGGTTTTTCATTGTTCAATCATTATATAATAGCTTGTTCAGTCATGCTGGTTACTTTTCATTAACTACTAAAAACTGAGAAAATAATTAAGATACTTGTAAAAAAAAGCAAGACAAATGATGAGCATAGATTTTGTCATATTTTTAATAAAACCTAAAGAAAAACGAACATTGATAACAATTGTAGTGGAATATGCGTTGGAATTTTCATTTCCTGGTCTCCATTGCATTTCTTTTAAAGCTGCTTTCTTTAATAATTCTTATTTAGGTGCTTATTTATCAGTGTTGTGTGTTTCCCCAATCACTTCTGCCCCATCCACCCCCAACCCCAAAACATTTCTTTTTATTTATCCGGTAACTGTTTCAGCAGCAGTGAAACCTCTTGGTGCTTCACAAATTCCTGTAATTAGCAGCCATTAAAACATTTTGTTTTTAAATTATACCGATAAAGAATAGAGAATATTAAGCCCCCCCAAATGGATATTTTATGGCATTCTTTAAAAGGATAAGAGTGGTTTCACAGATACCAAGAAATTATGAAAACCATTTGATATTATCAATATGTTGGAGGAAAGACAACCCCCCTTCTATTGGATTGAAGAACCCATGCAAATGTGTACTTGAATCTCTCCCTCCCTCTGGGGTGATCATTTTAAAATAGAACTAGACCAATTAGCAGATAATACAGTTGTCCCCCACCCTTTCGCGGTTCATATAATGCGGTCTCGATATATTGCCGGTCCACAGTATATGGGGTAAGGAGGAAAGGCCTTCCCAGGCCCGTCGGAGGCCCCAAAAGTGCTTCCCTGCAATCCGGAAGTGACTTCCGGTAAACCAGAAGTGACCTCCAGATCACTAGAAAGCACTTTGGGGGCCTCTGTGGGGACTGGAAAGCCCCTTGCAGGCCTGTTTGGGGCAGCGCCAGGCCTGGGATAAGCACAAGAAACCCCATAGAGCCCGCCTAGTGCTGACCTGACCCAGCATCCGCATATTGCGGACTTTCAATTACTGCGGGTCGGCTCGGGTCCCTAACCCCTGCAATAGGTGGGGGTTTACTGTAAGGCTATAAACGATTGCTAGAGATTGACTGTCTCTAAAATCAGAAGCCGCATTCCTCTGGATACCAAATAAGAGCAAGAGAAGACTGATGTCCCAGTATCTTCCTTGTGGGCCTCCCAAGCTCAGCCACCTCTGCTAGTCACATGCTAGTCACTACTGATGTTCTTAAGATGAAAACATGAACACCCAAGGGATACCAATCACCATCAGAAAAAATTCTGGTCACCAGGCCAACTGATCTTCATTATCCTAGTTCTGTATATTCTTCTTCTGTCAACTCGCCTTCATTCTGTGTGTAACTATGTGTTGTTAACCAGTACTGAAGCAATATTTCACAAGGATTATATAATGGTTTAAAATGAATGATACATTTGATTGCAGCTACCAATTCTGAATGGCGCAAGTGATTGAACTCTATTGGTTACAAGTCTTCACATTTTATATTGTTAGTATTTAGGAAATTAGAGTGCAATTGTTTCATACAAGTGGCAATCAAAAACATTCAGAGTAGTCCTGAAAGATGTAACAGGGAAAAGAGAAATTCACACATATTTGATCTGAGGCTGTTAATGATCAGCTGTGAACCTCCAAAACTGTTACGACAAAATGACAACTTGGCAATGTGGGACTGAGATGATTTTCAATTATTTATATTATAGACCCTTTTTTGCTTCCAACAGTTTGTTGTTGGATCTCTTTCGGTGCCAGACCTCACTAAATTCCTTTACAGACAAACATAAAGGCAGAATACATGGCAAGTCGGAGAGACCTATGGTTCGTCATAGGTGCCATTATCCCAGTAAAGAGTTAATCCCAGAATGAGCACTGCCTAGTCTAAGTATATTACATGCATGCAATTTCAGGTGCCTTAGCTACTTTTCCTTCCCTGTCTTCCTAAGTGAGTTTCAAGTTAACAAGCTGAGAGAAAGGCAGGACATCCTGTCAGCCCATTTCTTTGTTTCTAGGGATGTACTTATTGTTGGAGTTTGCCTAGATTGAATCATAGAATAGTTGAAAAGTGAAGTTGGAAGGGGCCAGCAAGTCCAACCCCCTGACCCATGCAGGAATACATGGAGATTGCATGACGTGTGCAAAAATTAGTACTGGATTATGCAAATTATTGTATCATAAATGGACTCCCACATATCAGCTTCATTTTTGGAAGATCTCCTGACTGTATTTTTCCCAGTTCATGGCACTATGTCTTCTTACCACTTTAATGGGGGCAATTAATGTCCTTGGTACAACATTGAAGTACCCTTTTCTGGCGTGGATTTTGTCTTCAAGGACTTTTAAGAACAAAAAAATGAAGAGTATTAATTATTGGAGCAGAAAGTTATCATTCGTGTTTCATGTCAGATATAGTTGTTACAAAAGTATTTAAATCCTGGTTTTTACCTGCCAGGTGATCATGGTTTGAAATTACAAATGATTTTTGTCAGTGAAAATATTCTGGATTCATAATCTTAAAAGCAGTCAACAACTTTCACAATAAAAAGTATGTGTTTGTTTTCCTGTTTTTCCTTTATGTCAATGGTGCCACTATTGTTTGTGCGTACTCCTTTATAAGAAACAGGATTTTTGTAAATAGCATTTTCAGTGCGTAGGATTTAAGAGTATTTGGCATTTCTAAATAGGTTTGGAATAAGTCGAAGATCCCCTGCTTCCATTGATCGACAAAACACAGATACCAGTGGCAGTGGCAAATCCACCCCTAGCTGGCAGAGGAGTGAGGACAGCATTGCTGACCAAATGGGTAAGTCGATACTTCCTTCTGGAATGTAGTAGTGTTCACTGCAAGGTCATTCTGGCAATTCATTCTTCCTCAGTATAGCTTTTCATAAGAAAGAATTTAATTGTTATGAAATGCTATCTCATTAATCAGAATGAATTATGACCTTTCACTTATACTGCAGGCTGTGTCCTTGAGACTAGTGAACAACCAGTATAGAAATATTTTTTCTAGTGAATGCATATGTTAAAATGGTCCAGTCCCGGGAGAATATTTTTCAAAAGCTGTTGTGCAGGCACACTTGCTTTTTCTTTGCCCTCATCTTCTTTCAGTACTGCATCAGTTTAATTTAATTTTCACTTTGTTTCTGGCTCGCTTTGTGGTACACACTTTGTTGTACACACTTTGTTTCTGGCTTCCCTTTGTGGTACACACTTGTGGTATGATGCACATGCAATCTGATGGCTTGATTTTTGAAAGTGTGACAACCTCACGTATGAGCGAGTAAAGCATATTTAAACAAAGCTTTAATTGTGTGAAAATTACTTTGCAATGATGGCTGTGCTTACTTTTCAGTATACGTTTGCGGAAAGAAGTGTACTAAACAATGCAAATGCTCAGCATTCGATTCATTTATATTCATAAGTATGCCTTTGGATTTCCAGCACATAGAAATGTTTATTTTCTTTTGTAGCACTCCACATGAAGCAGCGTCCTGCACTGTTGGATCCCGCTGAGGCACTGCTAGTAATTCTAGTATAATATGAAAAGGGGGGGGGTGAGCCACGTGGCCATCACAAAATACAAATGCAAAACTAGGGTGCAGGTGATGTTTTTATAAGCCACTAATAAAAATAAAAAACATTGCAAGCTTTCGAGTGCGACACACTCTTCTTCAAAGCAGATCCCAAAAGTTGAAACATGACAAAAGATGTGCCTTGCCCTGAAGTTATTCTTAAAGTTCTTGGCTAGATGATGTACGCCAGGCAAATAGTCTTCTTAGAGGAAGGACGTTGGAGGGCAATTGTAAAAGCTGCTTACGTTTCACACCCCTGTTCTTCAAACAATGGCACATGGGTCATACACCCCCCCTCACCCCCTTTCTCCATTTGGCTCTACAAGACATACAAGCTCCTGTTGGCCAGAGATGGTGGTGGATACAGTGATTGCCTTTACAGATTGCTGATACGGTGTGATTGGCTTTATTCAAGGGTGAGAGTATAGAGTGTGGAGGCTTTCTTGTGGACGGTGTACCCAAGATCTAGGCTGGCATTTATTGTTTCTGGAAGATCTGTAACATCATTCCTTAGGTTAATTTCCTCTACCATGAAAATGAAGACAAGCAAGACTAAGACCACAAGACAAGGACATTAGGTTTAGATATTTTAGAAATAAGCGCAAAGAAATGTTGAGGCAAAGGCTGCCAGATGTCCAAAACCAGAGCATAGCACAGACCAGACACAATTTATGCATAAGCCTGTCTCATCCACTTGGAATGTGAGATAAGAGCCTAGGAAGGTATTCCCCCATGAAGGCAAACATGTTGTGTGGCTTTGGGGGGGGGGGTAATTGGAAAGGTCTTTCTGAAGTTCCAAATATAACTAAATTCCAGCCCATTGTAAGGGGTTTCAAGTCTCCTAGGTGACTGGAATGTTATAGCATGTCTAAAGAAACCAAATCCGCTGGGTTCTTGCTATGATAGCATAGTCTGCTACTATGTGGGAAAAACAGGCTTTAAGATTCCAGTGTTCAATGAATGCCTCAGGAGTTTGGAAAATGAAACACAAGTCTCAGAATCAAAGGGCAAACTTTTGTCTTAGTCATTTGTGAGGCTTATTATTAAAACCACCTGGCAATTTCCCATCCCCCACATCGGCTCAACAGGAAAAATAAACCTGTGATTGTACTGATCTCTAGTTTCCATTTTGGCAGAATGGTTTAATCACATGTGCTTTTATACTGTTGAGATGGTAACACCATGTGTACAGTTAATCTTTTGCAGAATTACTTTTGCAGATCCTCTGCTGTATGTTGCTGTTGGCACGTAATATAGCTGCCCAAAATTTATGCTGTGAAAAATAAAACTGCCTGCATATCAACTTGCAGAAAATGGAAAGTTAGGGAGTTGGGTGTGGGGGTAATTTTGATGGAAAGAGAAATGGGTCTAGTCCTACCTGTTAGCTTCCACTATCTTCCTTTAAGACAATTAGAAGTGCTCACTTTCATTTAGAAAATCAAACTATTGTATCAGTTCTAGTAATTAAGGGTGTTGTCCAGTCATGTTGTTCCGTTGACATAAAGCATTTTTTTATTTTGATCCAGTGGGAACTTCAGTAAACAGAAACAGGAGGAAAACTGTCATTTACTTTAAAAAGCTAAGACATTGCTTATCACCCTCAGGTCCCCCTTCCCAGCATAGAGCTGTTGGGTAGGCAAGAGGGACCCTTCAGAACCATGTGAGATACAGCACATTTGGAGAAGGAGGAAATGCCAGAAATCAACCCCTCCTCCATTGCACAGATGGATACCTCCCTGGGATAAAATAGCTTTTCTCTGCAGAAGAACACCAATGAGATGCAAGCCTTATTTAGTTAAAAATATTGAGACTTTCCCACTTTAAACAAACAGTGCCAGGTCAGCAACTTTTTTGAAGAGATGTTATATTTGCATCTGGTTCTCAGCAGACGTCCAGCAGTTTCTGGATCTTTTTGCTGTATTGTGTGCTGTATTGCAGAACCAACGTGCCACCTCCCTGCAGTATCAAAAGTGCTGCCGTCCTTCAGAGAAAGCCCCACTGGGAGACTGATGAGGCAGGATCCAGTAGTTCACTTGTCTCCGAATAAGCAAGGCCATGTAAGTTCACTTTCAAAATTGTTATTTAAAGTACTTTGCACTTTCAGGAGTTCTTCAAAAGGTAAGATATCCTTTAAAAACATGTTCCCTGTTATCCCTAATATCTGTGTTAAAAACCTTATAAATGATGTTTGCGCTAAAAAAAAAAAAAAAAAAAAAAAAACATGTTCCCTGAACTATACTTCCTTGTTAAGAGTATGGAGAAAGCAGCCACCTGGCTGACCTGGAGCTCTAACATAAATGTATTAATAGAAACATTTTTCTGCCAACTCAGAAGCAAGGTTTTACTCCAGTGTACAGTGTGATTGGCTAAGGATTTGTGAGAAATGTTATAATTCCAAAAATAAGATACATGTTCATATTCTTCTAGTGAGTTCCATCTGCTACATGCAATGCAGTAGTCTTTTACAGAGCAGAGTTGAACAATCTGATATGGTTAGTCCTTCAGATCTTCAGAGTAATCTTAATATTTGTATATTTCTTATTCCCTTTCCAGACATAAATTCTTCTTCTGAATACTCCATAAAGAGGCCAAATCTTAAAGAAAAGTATGCTGATTATATACAGCTCCATAGTGCTTAAAGCACTCTCTGAGTGCTTTTCAATTTATTTATGCAGGCTACACATTGCTCTCACTCAGGCAAGATGGGTACTCAATTTTCTCACCTCAGCAGGAGGGAAGGCTGAGTGAACCTCAAGCTGTTGACCTGGGATTGATTGGGGTCATGAGCAGAGTTTGGGCTGCAGTTTAACCACTGTGCCACAAGGCTCCTGGTGTTATGCAAAAATAAAAACAAAAGTTGTGTATTGTGTAATTTAATCTGTTTCAAATATATTTATCCCTTCTTTCTCCTCAAGGCTCCTTAAACATTAGCCAGTTTGTTCCAGTATGACCTCCTCATGGACCATGCACATTGTGAAACACCAGAAATGGCCTGTGACCTAAAGTAATTTACACTGAAATAAACCACATCCTCTTTAAAGTATTTCAGATATTTTAATATTAGTATGTGCTAATAGAAATATAACATTCTTAACTATCTTATAGTAATATTACTGTTATTTAATATGACCACAAGGTGAAATATTTATCACACATTTAAAATTTTTAGAATCTTCATGATCATTTCACTAGCTTCGCTTGTTAGCATTCTTCAAAGAATACTGCGAGGCATAACAAACTATACTTCTGCAGTTGTTTAAAAATACATTACACAAGACTGGATTTACCTGTGTTTTAAAACCAACCAACATACGCTATAGTGGAAATGTATTTTCATTTATAAAGAGGGCCTTGATGGACTTTAGAAAGCACTAATTTTGTAATATGAGTCCTGAGCTGAGCATTTTTTTTAAAGATACAGTAATGCAGTGTACCCTTTGTCTTGATCAGTATGAAATTCTGGCTGTATTTTGTTTCCTCTCCAAACCTTGAACTTAATGGAGTATCCCTTTTTTTTTCTTTTGTACTGCAGTCCGATAGCCACTACTCTAGCCATTCAAGCAGCAATACGCTCTCCAGCAATGCTTCTAGCATCCATAGTGATGAGAAGTGGTATGACAGCGGAGACAGAACTGAGTCAGAGATGAATAGCTACAACTATCTTCAAGGCACTTCGGCTGACAGCGGCATTGATACCACCTCATATGGCCCCAGCCATGGCAGCACCGCTTCTCTGGGCAATTCAGCAACATCTCCCCGATCAGGACTTGTCAAAGAAAAAGTGACACCTCTATGGCACAGTTCCAGTGAGGTCGTTTCCATTGCGGACCGAACTTTAGAAAAAGAAAGCCACATGATGGACAGAAAGACCGAATCCTCATTAAGCTTGGACATTCATACCAAAAGTCAGCCGGCCTCCAACCCTTTAACAAGAGAGAACAGTGCTTTTAGCCTTAGCGATGCTGTTTCCCATGCAAGGTAACCTTTATATGACTGATGCATCTTGATATATCTTTGTAGCAGATGTGAAGCGTGGGTGTTATGGAAAATAACATAACCATGTTTCTTGTCAGTCCACCTCTTTGAATA
The DNA here is from genome assembly GCA_029282475.1 of Phrynocephalus forsythii. Classification (NCBI taxonomy): domain Eukaryota; kingdom Metazoa; phylum Chordata; class Lepidosauria; order Squamata; family Agamidae; genus Phrynocephalus; species Phrynocephalus forsythii. The sequence continues at coordinate 143,478,666 of JAPFRF010000001.1, forward strand.
GAGGGACTGTGAAATGGAAAATAAATTTGAGCATTCCTTTTGTGGATGGGATCCTGTTTTCTCTATTTCACATGCTTAAGAGCATATGAGTAACTGAGCAGAGTGGGACAACAGTACATCAGTTATTTTACACATTCGGGATGTATAAGGCCAGTGCAAATTTAGGTATCAAAAAAACATTCAAGATGCCATGTTTTCAATCTCCCCCATGCTTTCCCCCACCTACACTCTCATTTCAGTTAGCTTTTACTGTCCTTTCATATTGGTTGGAAAGGAAACCAAATAGTTTGCATTTGCATTGATTTATATAAGGTCTGGATGGGAGTGGAAGGGCCAAATTTGGTTCTAGGGTAAAGTAGATGGCTCTTGAGGGCTTTGGACTGGTTGCCTTTTAAGAGGCACCCTTTACGCCAGGCATGTCCAAACTTCAGCCCTCCAGATGTTTTGGACAGCAACTCCCACAGTCATTTGCCATTGGCAATCTAAGCTTAGAATTCTGGGAGTTGTAGTCCAAAACATCAGGAGGGCCAAAGTTTGGACATGCCTGCTTTACGCTATTGACCTGAAGAAGAATGAATGGGTGGGAATGGCAAGGCTCCATGAGAACTGCAAAAGATTAGGGGACTTGTAGTCTTTCTGATCATTAAGAGAGAGTTCTCCTTCAGGCAAATAGTGGTTTCTCCAGAAGGAACATTGCCAAGGCACAAGTGAAAGTAATGAAATTCCTCCGCAGGCTTAGTGGGGTGGTGGTGGGGGGATTGTTCTACTGCCCACTCCAGAATTCTACCTGGGGTAATTCTTGGTGAATTCTAGGGATTCTCGTAAGTCCCGTGCCTACAAAGAACTGCCTTTATTTCATTATAACTCCCCATTGTCTTAACTGTATTGTTTATAGTTTCATTTGAACCATTACTATTATACTGTAATTTAATCAAGAGGCATCTCCATAGAAATAATGTAAGCACACACATTTCATGAGCCAAAGAGAGGCAGGCTGATCTTTTCTCAGAATCTAGTCAGACTAAAAATGCTCATCCAGCACCAGTTCTCAATCAGCCTCCTACAAGCGGCTTACGCCTCAACATTGGAGAAAAAATGGGTGGGAATAGGGGACAGGAGCGTACAAAATGGGGGTTTATGAGTTCATCCCACATCAGCCAATGCCTTGGTGAGATGGTGGTGGTGACCCTTCAATCAGAATGCTGGCAGTCAGGTGTTGGTTAAGGTTAGGAAAAAGGCACTAACATGTCCTAATACAGTTTCATCCCTCCATGTAGACAAAGATCTTGCCTGAACTCCAAGACTTTTGTGGGTCACGAACGTGGCAGAGGTGGTCGTGACTAAGTGGGCGCCACTGTCTGCTTGCATCAAGACAGGGTTCCAGCATGTCTAAAGCAGGCTATAGTATAACTATTGCTGAAAAAGTCCTTCTTGAATGATGCCATACTGGATAATTACCAACTAGTCTTCAGCATTCAGTTCTGGGCAAGGTTCTACACCATGTGGTTGCTTCTTGGCTCTAAGGGAAGAGACAAATTATTAGGCCCATTTAACCCTGACTCAAGCGTAGTTATGGTGCAGAACCACCTTTGATTGGACAGGTGGAGTGTGTCCTGGTTTTACTTGACCTCTTGATGTTTTTATACCATTTACCTTGGTATCCTTCTGGATTGTCTCTCTCAGTTGGGACTTGGAAGCACTGTTTTCCTGTTCTTGTCCACTAACCTACGATGAGTCTCAGGTTCACCACTACCCTTCCATGCTCCTGGATTCAGCCCTGTCACTAAATGCCAACTTATGATGGGGGCCAGAAGTGAGTTTTCCAAGTTTTAAAACTAGTGCACAGACTGCACAGACTGTCATATCTGGCATATTATAACAAATGATTCACTTACATTCTCTTTAGAGTTCTGCAGTACATTAGAGGTACATGGAGCTGCCTTTGTGTGTTTGGAATGTCGGCTGGATTCAAAACACTGCTTTTGGCTGGAGCTAGTTGCAACAGCTTCATTAGCTTCCTCTCTGTTTGCAGTGGTTATGGATACCGTCTGTAGCCCTCCATGGATAGGATCCAGGCTACCTGAAGGATTGTTGTCTCCCATTTGAGCATACTTGAGTCTTAAGATGTTCAGGAGAGACATTTCTCTCTGTCCCTCATACTTGGTGACAACAGAGAGGACATTTTTGGTGGCTCCTCCCAGGCTCTGGAGCCAGAATCCCTTCCTGTCCTTCCGCTTTTGAGCAAAGACATTTTTATTTAAATAGGCCTTTGGTCAGAAAACAGGACTTTATAATAGCATGTTACTTTGCTGTTGTTAATCTGAGTTAAATGGATCAAACCTTCTTAGCTATGTTTTGTCCTAGGTGTTTTATTTAATACAGTGGTACCTTGTATAAAGGAATTAATTCGTTCCAAATGAAATTATGTTAAGCAAATTTTCCTTTATACAAATTTCCCATAGGAATGCATTGAAAACAGAGTGATCCCATTTTTATGTTGTACAGATTCGCCCCATATGCGATTATGTTAAGCAAATTTCCCCCATCTCCGGAATTTTTTATGTTGTATAATTTTTATCTTATACAAATCATTTGTTACACAAGGGTCCAGTGTACTGTGATTTAATATTGCCATTTATTGTGGGGTTTAGTTGTATTATTTTTAAATATGTAATGTCAACTGCATTAGGAAAAAATAATATAATCTGTCCATTGCCATCGCTGAGGAACACAGCCCCCGGAAAGCCGACAGGAGCTGAGTGGCATCCGGTTCGGAACACCTCATCCTCGGGGAATGAGGTTGGAGAGGGTAGAGAATCACATAGAGAAGACATAGCAGGTATAGGTATTAGCACCGGGAGAATAACGGAATGTGACAGTTCATCTACTGAAAATAAAAGCTGTGGGGGCGAATAGAACAAGGCAGCAGCTGTTGTTGCGGGACCCACTGTACAGGTGCTTCTACGCCAATGCTCGAAGCCTCCGAGCAAAGATGGGAGAACTTGAACATTTGGCAGCTAGGGATAACATTGATATAATAGCCATAACAGAAACCTGGTGGAATGCGGAGAATCAGTGGGATACAGCAATCCCAGGCTATAAACTCTATAGAAGAGATAGAGGGGGGCGGGTTGGAGGAGGAGTGGCCATCTATGTCAAAGAAGGGGTAAAATCCAGCAGAATGGAGATTGACAGAGGGTCTGACTCCACCATAGAATCACTGTGGGTTAAACTACCAGGTCCAAGGAGTGATGTGATCGTTGGAGTATTCTATCGTCCACCAGATCAGAAACTTGAGGGGGACCTTGAAATGAGGAGAGAAATCATGGAAGTGGCTAAAAGGGATAGGATAGTAATCATGGGGGACTTCAATTATCCCCACATTGACTGGGCCAGGTGGGAGCTCCGGGCAAGAAAGAGAAACTGGGTTTTCGACTTGCTGAATGACTGTGCCTTAGAGCAACTTGTCACGGAGCCCACCCAAGAACAGGCAACTCTGGATCTAATATTGTGTGATACTCAGGACCTGGTCAGAGGTGTGAATGTCACTGAGCCTCTGGGGAACAGTGACCATGCTGCTATTACCTTTGCCATGCATGTCGGAGGAAGAGTGTCAACCAAATCAGACATTAAAACCCTTGATTTTCGAAGGGCAAACTTCCCTCAGATGAGGAAACTAGTTAGAGAGAAACTGAAGGGGAAGGTTAGAAGAATCCAATCTCTTCAGAGTGCATGGAGCCTGTTTAAAACAACGGTAATAGAGGCCCAGCACAAGTGCATACCACAAAGAAAGAAGAGCTCATTTAAGTCCAAGAGGACACCGGCATGGTTAATGAGTGGAGTTAGAGAGGCTCTAAAGCGCAAGGAGAGGTCCTTCTGTAAATGGAAATCCTCCCCAAATGAGGAAAATAAAAAGGATCACAAACTCTGGCAAAAGAAATGTAAGAAGATGATAAGGGAGGCAAAGAAAGACTTTGAGGAACGAATGGCTAGCAATATAAAGGGTAATCATAAAAGCTTCTTTAAATATGTTAGAAGTAGAAAACCTGCCAGAGAACCAGTTGGCCCTCTGGATGGTGAGGGAGGAAAAGGGGAGGTTAAGGAAGACTTGGACATTGCAGAGAAATTGAATGAGTTCTTTGCGTCTGTCTTCACGACAGAGGACCTTGAGCGGATTCCGCTGCCTGAGCCGCCCCTCTTGACTAAAGAATTAAATCAAATACAGGTTAAAAGAGAGGAGGTTTTAGGACTAATTGATAAATTGAGGATTAACAAGTCACCTGGCCCAGATGGCATCCACCCAAGGGTTATTAGGGAACTGAGAAATGAAATTGCAGATCTCTTAACGGTTATATGCAGCTTGTCTCTTAAAACAGCCACAGTGCCGGAGGACTGGAGGATAGCAGATGTCACACCAATTTTTAAAAAAGGAAGGAGGGGGACCCAGGAAACTACAGGCAGTTAGCCTTACATCTGTCCCAGGGAAGATGGTGGAAAGCCTCATCCAAGAGAAAATCTTAAAACACATAAAAGAACAAACCTTGCTGAGAGAAAATCAGCATGGCTTCTGTAAGGGTAAATCTTGTCTGACAAACCTCTTAGAATTTTTTGAAAAGGTCAACAGGCACGTGGATTTGGGTGAACCGGTTGATATAGTCTATCTGGATTTTCAAAAGGCTTTTGACACAGTCCCTCAGCAAAGGCTGCTGAAAAAATTGCACAGTCAGGGGATAAGAGGGCAGGTCCTCTTATGGATTGAGAACTGGTTGAGATCCCGGAAACAAAGAGTAGGTGTCAATGGAAAATTTTCACAATGGAGAGAAGTGAAAAGCGGTGTGCCCCAGGGCTCTGTCCTGGGACCGGTGCTTTTCAATCTGTTCATAAATGACCTGGAGACAGGGATAAACAGTGAGGTGGCCAAGTTTGCTGATGACACAAAACTTTTCCGTGTGGTAAAAACCAGAGAAGATTGTGAAGAGCTCCAGAAGGATCTCTCCAAACTGGGGGAATGGGCTGAGAAGTGGCAAATGTGTTTTAATGTAACCAAATGTAAAGTAATGCATATTGGGGCAAAAAATCCAAACTTCATCTATCAACTCATGGGCTCTGAGTTATCCGTGACGGATCAGGAAAGAGATCTTGGTGTGTTGGTGGACAGCTCCATGAAGGTGTCTCCCCAATGTGTGGCAGCGGTGAAGAAGGCCAATTCCATGCTAGGGATGATCAAAAAGGGGATTGAAAATAAAACAGCCAACATTATAATGCCATTATACAAAACAATAGTAAGGCCCCACCTGGAGTATTGTGTACAATTCTGGTCACCGCATCTCAAGAAAGACATAGTGGAACTGGAAAAGGTGCAGAAGAGAGCGACTAAAATGATTACTGGGCTGGGGCACCTCCCTTATGAAGAAAGGCTAAAACATTTGGGCCTTTTTAGTCTGGAAAAAAGGCGATTGAGGGGGGATATGATTGAGACATACAAAATAATGCAGGGTATGAGTAAAGTGGATAGAGGGAAGCTCTTCTCCCTCTCCCAAAATACCAGAACTAGGGGACATACACTCAAATTGAGGGCTGGGAGAGTAAGAACTGACAAAAGAAAATATTTTTTCACCCAGTGCGTTGTAAGTCTATGGAACTCCCTGCCACACAATGTGGTGATGGCATCTGACCTGGATGCCTTCAAAAGGGGATTGGACAGATTCCTGGAGGAAAAGCCCATCATAGGTTACAAACCATGATGGAGATGTGTAACCTCCAGGGTTTAAACCAGGGTACTTCAAGGGCCAGATGCAGGAGAGTGGTATCAGGAGACAGATATCTAGTCTCATGCGCTCCCAAACACATCTGGTGGGGCCGCTGTGAGATACAGGAAGCTGGACTAGATGGGCCTTTGGCCTGATCCAGCATGGCTCTTCTTATGTTCTTATGTTCTTATGTTTTTGTGGGGGCCTGTAGCAAGGAATAGTAGGGCAATTTACATGTTTGATGACAGGAAAAGAGGAGATTAATTTTAGATGTCTCACTTTATCTCCTGATTGGCTGACATTCAGGGTCTGGATCAAATCAAGTGGGTCCAGATTGCTCCAGATGAAATTGAGATGCAATGGAAAGTGCCAAATCAGCCACCAAACCAAATTGGTGAACACTAGTTAGCATGTGCTGCCTAGATGCCCTAAGCATATCTGATCTCGCCTGATTTCGGAAGCTAAGCAGGGTCGGCCCTGGTTAGTACTTGGATGGGAGACCACCAGGGAATACCAGGTGCTGTAGGCGCCTGGAGTAGGAACTGGCAAACCACTCCAGTATTCCTGCCAAGAAAACTCCATGGACATGGGGTCACGAAGAGTCGGTCATGACTGTAACCACACACACACACACACACACACACACGAGTTAGCATGCAGCCATGGCTTCCATTTGTACCCTTTTTAGCATTACAACCAGTTATCAGAGCTAGATGAGGGAGGTTTTATATATGGAAGAATGTGTAACAAGTGAGGTTTGCGCTGCATAAGAATTTATTGCCTATTAATTAATCTTTAGTCTAATGCTTTATAGTTTATAACACTCTGGCCTGTTTAATCAGGTTCTTCCATAGATTCTTTTATACATGCACATATAGCTGTATAAATTATGTAAAGATGTGCCTATGTCAAATAATGCCAGCCTTGTTCCTCTCATAGAAATTAGCATGATGGGTTTTTAAATTCAGATTTGTGCTCTTTGTTTTTTATTCAGCAAAATGTTTTGGCTTTTACATAGAAGCGAGCATAGAGAATGAGAAGTTTATAAGCATAGTGTCAGGTATAAGATCTTTTATAAATACTAGACTGAACTGTACAATATGATGTTGGGCTTCCATCTGAATGCAAAAATTAACTATGCCAGTAACAGTAGTGCCATGTTTAGTAACTCATATCTATCACTAAGTCTTTGGATCTAGTTATACAAGGGATTGCACCATGCACTTCTGCAATCCCTCACACAAACCCAGCACAAATGAGGTGGAAAAATCAGTGCACTTGCAGAAGTTCATAGGGGATCAATCACACTTTTGTTTCAACACTTTCTCAGCTATTCCGGCTGCAACCTCAAGTTGTACATGTGTAGTTGTGAAACAGGATTTTGGCCACTAAAGTCCCTTCAGACTCTTACGTTACTCATTCAAGAAATCCATTTTTAACCTCTTCCATTTTTACTCGTAGTCTTCCCTTCAATTACATATTGTAGTACAGTAAACCCCCCCCCGCCATTTCACAGTTCATGTACTGCGGTCCTGCAATATCGCAGGGCCACAGTACATGCTGGAGCTCCAACTGGTTAGCGTTAGGGTGAGGGGGAAACCTTTATTTCCCTGCCCCAGCCCCAATGAGCTGGAGCTCGGGTTGCGGGGAAGGGGGGGAGGTTTTAAAAGCCTGGGCTTTTTAAACCTTTTTTCCCTTCCCCAAGACCTGGGCTCCAGCTCAGTGGTGGATCTGATCCCCCTCCATTGCTTGCCCGGGCTGCTCCAAGAAGTCTTGGAGCAGCCCCAGCGAGTGGCAATGGCGGACCTGATCCCCCTCTGTCACTCACCCGGGCTGCTGCAAGAAGTCTTGGAGCAGCCCTAGCGAGCAGTGGCGGCAGACCTGATCCCCCTCTGTTGCTGACCTGGGCTGCTCCCAGACTTTTAAAAAAAGTCTTCCAGCAGCCCAGGCAAGCGGCAGTGGCGGGTCAGTTCCACCACCGCCACTTACACAGGCTGCTGCTTTCCCCAGGCCCCACCCGACCTGCATCCTCATGTCGCAGATTTTCAGTCATCACGGGTTGGGTTGGTCCCTAACCCTCACGATAGGCAGGGGGTTACTTGTATACAGTGGTACCTTGTATAAAGGAATTAATTCGTTCCAAATGACATCCTGTTAAGCAAATTTTCCTTTTTACAAATTTCCCATAGGGATGCATTAAAAACAGATTAATCCCTAATCGTGGTGGTTTTTCTGTTGTACAGATTCGCCACATAGGCGACTCTTAAGCGATTTCCCCCAATCTCCAGAAATTTTCTTCTTTAAGCGGATTTTCTGTTAAACAAACCACTTATTATACGAGGGTCTACTGGAATGATGGCAAACCTTTTAGAGACTGGGTGCCCAAACTGCGATTCAAAACCCACTCATTTTTTCGCAAAGTGCCAATATAGCCATTTAACCTGAATACAGGTGGCTGTGAAGGGGCGATGTCAGGTGCCCACAGAGAGGGTTCCGAGTGCCACCTTTGGCACCTGTGCAATAGGTTTGCCAACACTGGTCTACTGTATTAAGTTTGATATGAGAAATTATGTGTCCAGGACATGAAAGATTATGTTTCATAATTTTAATAATCAACTCTATTGTGCTTCTTCGTTCTCTATTTTTTATTATGTCAGTCCATTTGACGTCCATTTTTTCAAAAACTGAGTATTTTCAAGTCCTGTAAGGAAGACCCTACTAGAGAGTGGCAGAAGAGACCAGGCAAAATCTTCTAGGTGTGCTCTGCCCTTGCACTACTGACAGTGATTTCATCACTGGAAAGAACAGGAGTTCCCCATCTATAATATGCCACATGTATAAGATGCCCCCAATTTTCCAGCCGAAAATAACCATTTCTCAACTGCATGGTTCTATCACTGGCTTACTTCTGTGTATAAGACAACCTTCAACTTCTAGAAAAAAATATAGTTTTATACACAGAAAAATACTGTATATCAGGCCTGCCCAACAGGTACACCGTGGGCTACCGGTAGCCCGTGAAGGGTTCAAAAGTAGCCCGCCGGTCATCAATTTAAAAAGTGAGGGGATAAGTTCTCCACCCCTCCCTCCCCCATCCCAAGGACCACCACTGCCCCAGAAAAGTTCTGGGTCTGCCAGCCCACTGTCTCAGCTGTGGGGCAATTAAAGGGCCATGGCGCACTGAAATCTGTTCCCTCCAGAACAGATTAATTGGTTTTCAATGCATTCCTATGGGAAACTGCTGCTCTACTTACAATTTTTTTACTTATGAGCATGTGCACAGAATGGATAAAATTTGTAAGTAGAGGTTTTAGTGTAGTAGCCCTCAGGCACTTTGGGCCGGAAAAAGTAGACCTCAGCCTGTTCAAAGTTGAACAGCCCTGCTGTATATAAATCCCAGTACATATTGCAATTTCTTAAGATATGTTACAGTTTTCATTCAAGAGATTACTTCCTCAAGATATTGCCATGCCTTAGAACATGTACATACATAACGTTTTATAGACCTGTACATACATAAGGTTTTATAGACCTTGCTATGTACCCATTAAAAGAGCAACAACAGATTGGGAGTGTTGTGCCATATTGTGTCTGTTTTGCACATAAAAACATGCACACACACAAATATTTCTCTTATCCAAATGTTTCTATGGATAAAAACTATGTCATTCACAGTTCTGTTCTTAAGGTTCCTGCTAAGGATGGACTAGGACTGGATGAATCTGCTAATACCTGATGATACATAAGCTTCATAATGCCTATTTTAATGAGGCGGATGCCTACTGTATGTTTACAGCAGTCATGAAAAATCCTTAGGTTACATTGCACACAACAGCAATATGTGTTCTAAATGGCAGAATATAACTTTCGAATCAGTGTAATACAGTGTAAACCTGTACATTTCAGTCAAGCGGTGTCTTTTTTATGCTTCTCTCTCAGTACCATGGGTTCCCGACACTCTGCCAGTCCTGTTGTTTTTACCAGTGCCAGAAGTTCGCCTAAAGAAGAGCTTCATTCTGCCACTTCCCCACAGCTTGCACCTTCCTTCTCCTCCTCTTCCTCCTCCTCTGGCCCTAGGACTTTCTACCCACGCCAGGGTGCTACTAGCAAGTACCTGATTGGATGGAAAAAACCCGAAGGGACAATAAACTCAGTGGGGTTTATGGACTCAAGAAAGTAAGAGCATTTTGTTTCTACTTTGGTGCACGTTAATCTTTGACATGAGAAAGCCTCAAAAATCATAGTAGCTCACAAGAAACTTGGAAGGACATTAGGCAGAACACGAATTGAAACTAACTAAAGGACTTAACTTCTCTGACAGTTCTATAGAAAGAGACTTCTATTGTTTTTAAGGGGGTTCAAATTTGAATGGAATAGTTACTGTAAGGAATTAAAAGAAAACCATCCTTTACAGTTAATGTTCCCTATGGCAGCATTTCTAAATACATCTAAATGCTGACGTGTCCAATCAGAATATGTGAGATTTTATTCCTAATAGTTTTAAGTGCTCAAACTCTGAAAGATAACATAAGCTTTCAAAAACCTTGAGAGGATTGTTTTATTTAGAAGGAACAAATTTTTGGAAGCTAGAAGCATTTTAAGATATTAGTAGTCCATTATCCACAAATTTTGGCTTCAGTTAATAATCAACTGTTATTCGTGGTTATTACCTATCACCTTCTTTCTATGTAGACAACTTGGCATAGAGTTGAGTCTTACAGCATTGGCACTAGGTTTTGTAGTTGATCCGAAACAGTGGAATAGTTGTGTGCATGCATGTTTAAATCTTCAAACCTCAATACAAATGAGAGCTGTGGAGATAAAATCTATTTCTAGATTGGCATTCTACTTCTTAGGACAGGTTAGTAAATTTGCAGACATCTCTTTTTCTTGGTGAGTTGAATTTCTCCAGATAATACCAATAATTCTTTGACAGAGTGTGGAGAAAATGTTGACAGAGACCGCATCAACATTGTTTTTCAAATAAAACGGCGCAGAGAAGTTACTTAACTTTTTTATGAATTCCAAGGAATTCATTGATTATTGCAGTTATGTTAGCTGAATAATCAATCTTCTGTTGAGGATGTTGTAGTTATAGGGGTTGCCAAGCTCATCATTGACTTGAGTGTCATACACATGACATGAAATTAAAATAAGAGAAGCTAGTCATAGGCCAATCTTCAAATATATACCATTGAATATATTTATCTAGACGTAATGTAATACAAGTAGTAGAGTCAAAACTGTTTTCCAGGAAGTATATGGCTGGACTAATGGTTGTATTCGGGGCAGAGCAGAGGATGACTACAGCACAATGACCCACAATGATCATTGGCATCATGGGCATAGAGGCATGGACGACAATTTATGCCATGTACTTTAATTAACAGGAAGATACACATTTGTTATCGTCCATGATGATAAACAGATTTCAGTAGCTTTAGACTTAATAGTTGCTGGGCAGTTCTAGGGCAGATGTGTTCAGGGTTGTTGCTGTTATGATGTGTTATCCATGTATAGAAAAAAAGATGTTCCTAACAGGATTTTTCCTTTAAAATATTATTTCTGTTTATAGATGTTATAGAAAATTTCATATCCTCGGTCCCTCTTCCCATCCATGTACCCACTTCCTGTCTAAATCTTTAATGTAAATAACTGCAAGATATTGGAGAGGTCCTGTCTCTGGACTTTGGATATCTAAATCAGTGCCTTCTTTGATTTTTAAAGGCGTCACCAGAGTGATGGTAACGAAATGGCTCATCCCAGATTGCGTGCATCAGCCAGAGACCTTCGAGCCTCGCCAAAGCATGCATCTAAGTCAAATATTGAGGAAGAGCTGAAGAAACTGATAGATCTAGACAGCCCAACACCAGAGTCTCAGAAAAACTTTAAGGTATGTATAACATCCATAAGATAAATACCAGAATCTGTGTTGTAATAATTGCATTCTCTGTGCAAGCTTTTTTAAAAAGTCTCTTTAATAAGCATTATGATGTTACAAAAAGAAGGACAGAGGGAAGCTTAGTGTTAAAACAGAGGAGAGTACATTTTGTACAAAATTGTAATGAGGCAGCTGCAGATAGTAGGTTTAAAGTTGAATGGTCCCTAGTTTTACTGGAAACAAGAAAGACCATAAAAGGCCATAAAAAGGTATGGACTTTGTGATGGATAGAGACAACTCTGGGTTGTAAAGAATTTCTTGTATTTTCAAAACAGGGATTATAAGTCTATTACTTTTTATGGTCTTTTTTCTGTCCCAGCTAAACTAGGGGCCCTTAGGGATTTAACCAACAGGTTGCTATCTACAGCTTCTTCTCTTTAGACAGACAGACATCCTACTATGCTTTAATATTTGGCTCCCCATTAGCCCTTTCCGAAACATAATCAAGCTGACAAAGAGGGTTCTTTAAAAAAAATGCTAAAGCTTGTGCAGAGAAATATATAGTGCTCTTGACAAGGTAAGGTAGCAGCTCTTGTGGCTGGTGTGAGGTGCAAAAGACTATAGCTCAGTCTACACCTTAAAGTCTGTCGCTGTTGCGTGTAAACAAGTTCTTGGTGACAGGTTTTACACAATAACTGATATACAAGTATGTTGACTTGAGTTCTTGTAAACTTTTGTTGTGTTGCTAAAGGAGTTTCGTAGTACAGTGCTTAAAAACTGCAGTGCTGCATTTAAGACTGCTCACAACCTGAGTTGGTTGCTGGGCTCAGCTGACTCAAGGTTGACTCAGTCTTCCAGCCTTCCAAGGTCAGTAATATCTTCTGTATAATTAAACTTTTAGACTGCCCAGAGAGTGACTTAAGCAGTATGGGGTAGTATATAAGCAGCACACTTTGCTTTCTTTTGAGTCACTCAGAATATAATGGCCCAGACATTAATTAGGTCTGGGCACAAAGGTTATGCCAATTTCCTTAAATACTGCAATTCATTTCTGGGATTCATTTTAAAGTCCTAATATTGACCTGCAGATACCTCCCAGCTCCCCACCCCACCCCCAATAGTTCCATTTTCCTGAAATCTACCACAGTAGATGTGCACACTTCCTGAATGTCAGATGAGGTGAGAGGAGGAAAAAGATTACCTCCTTAGTGAATATCCCTCCATGTGGCATCACCTCCATGGAGATGTTCACAGAGTTTGTTTATTACACTCCAGAAGGTTGGTTAAGGTGGGGAAGGTGGGGACATATTTTCAGGTCTAGAGCAGGGGTCCCAAAGTTTTTTCCACCACCACCCAGACACCATAGCTGCGGAGGCTGGCTTGCTAGGTGGGGGGATTGGTCCCAGGGGCCGGATTCATATTTTCTAGGTCTAGAGTAATAGTTTACATGACTTGCCGCTTATTTTTATTGGGATTTTTATTGAATTAAAGGGGATTAAGCCCTGTTTAGTCATTCCTGCCCTTCCCCCTCAGTTACTGTTTCCATCTGCCTCTTACACGTGGGAGTCATCCACTCTGAAGAGGGAGGCATCAGCTGTCCCCGGGGCCTCTTCATGTGAGCTGGCACTCAGGAAAAGCAAAGCTGAGGAGTTTTCCTTCAGATTTGTCACCCTCCACATGCAGAGGGACAGTGGAACAAAGAGATGGGCCCGTTGTGTGATATTTATACATGGATAAAAATGACTTCACTGTGATCTGTGTGGTTGTACATAAATAAAATTCATGGTGCAGAGCAGAATAAAATCTGAATCAGTAACTGAATATCCCCAGGAAAATGTCTTTGTGATTCAGCAACAGAACAAACAGAGAATGTTATCATTTTTTTTTCCTTTTGCATAATTTCTACATACCACATCACAGCATCTCTCCAGTATCTCCTGGAAACCTTCACAGTGTCATCTGTGGTGACAAGATTGATGCCAAGTCCCTTAATTAGTGTGTGAATTTTCCTTGTGAATCATAGCGTTCCCACTGACCTTATAGAATAGGTTCTGCACTTTCTAGTTCTTACATAGTTCTTTGAGGAGATTTCAGTACTTTAGCAGCTGCACAATCATTAATTTTTTCCCCGTGGGGAACAGATAAGAGTTGTTTAAGAGCTACCAATTGCCAGTGTTGCGTTCCAAATGTCACCTTATTCACTTAAGTGGCTTTTCCATTTTCCATTCAGAGTACTTGAATAATAGCATGTTGACATTGAGCTGAAAATTTCTTCAATATTTGAGCCACACTTTATGCATTGCTTCTAAAATTTTGAAAGTGAATACATACACAGAATAAATAAACACAGATCAGTTCCTTCAAGTTTCACTAGAAGTATGAATGACTTTACTACCTTAAAACATCCAGTGAATAATTTTGGAGAGAGAACCCTATTTCTGAGACCTATGTGCTGAAAACCACTGCTTAACATTTCATGGTTGTCAGCAACTAAATGGTTTCCACAGCAACGATGCAAAAGAGGGCACTTGTAACTTCTTCCTCTGCTTGTCAAAACCCAAAGAGGCTTATTAAAACTTGTAAGTATGCGGCTTTGTATACGGATTATTTTTCAATGTTGCCTCAGACCAAAGGAAAATTGCCATAGGCAGATATTCCCAACCCATGGCCCCCATCAGCTGTATATTGGCTTGGCTGAGAGGGAGAAGATGAACACCTTTTCCCCTGATTCATTAGACAAATACTGTTGTCTTCCCGCAAAATCCTTATTCATTTAAGTGATTGATTATCCCAGTAACTGTTAGTACATTTCTGTTGTGGAAATCTTGGTGATCAATGGAGTCTGTCCTCCCTCAAGTGATTCTCCTTATTTAGAATTTTAGATGATAAATGATGGCCACTCCCTGAAGCAAATGACCTGCCAAAGTATGTGAATCTGATCTCTGTTGTTAGTGTTGCCAAGTCTGTAGGAATGTCTCCTCTTAGTGGGCAAGGGCAGCCAGACTGTCCTTCTTGATAGTCTTGAAGCCACTTACTAAGAAGAGACTTTCGGGGTTCTCCCGGTGGCAAAGCAAGCAGCATTCGAAGGGGATACCCATTCCTTTTGTAAGGACCAAAACCTCCTACGTAACCTCCCTCACTGACATGACTCTCTTTCCCTTTCCTCCTTGTAAAATTGTGTGGCCTCTGTAGAGAACCAACCCCCATGTATTGCTCTCATCATTGAGGCTTCCATCTGATTGAGAAGCCCAGGGTTGCGGAGAAAAGGGGAGAGCAGAGAGAGACCTGTGGACAGATGGGCCCCAACTGGTGTGGCCTTGTACAAAAAGATTGTCCTCTCCTCTGCCATTTTGGTTTGGTTGAACTTTTTATGTGGATTTGGGTACAGGTAAGCATTAATTTCTGGAAAAAGCATAGAAATAATTCTGAAATGACTCCATGTACAGAAAACACGAAATGGAAACTCGATCTATTTTTTGAAGGTTTGTCATAACGTATCTTTTTTACTCAAACTTCTGAGATAATATTAGCCCAGTCCAGGTGTGACTTAGCTAGTTCTATCTAAAATACAAGCAGGGAAGTGTGCATCCCCCCACTTGTGATTTTTCTACACCTCAAAAGTGATATTTGAACAGAGGAGCTTACTATTCACATATAGACTCTATGCCAACAAGATCCCTGAAGATTCAGGGTCTGGGCTCACGTGGAGAGCCTTCCTGTGAGCAAGAACCTCTCCCGCGCAGGGGTGTCACTGTTTGTGTGGAGAAGGGAATGACAGGGTTGAGGCTAGGTACCCCCCTGCTTGCATGGAGAGAACTAGGCAAGTAACACCTAAATAGAGCCATTGTGTTGCCCTGGGGGGAGATTAGGGTAGGTGCTGATGCATTTCTCTTCTTTTATTTCAGTCTCCATTCCCCAGCACACCCACATCAAGGCGTGCCTTGCAGAGGACTCTGTCAGATGAAAGTATTTACAGCAGTCAGAGGGAACACTTCTTCCCTTCAAGAGCTTCTCTTCTGGACCAAGCCCTTCCAAATGATGTCCTTTTCACTAGCACATACCCTTCTCTTCCCAAATCGTTGCCCTTAAGAAGGCCGTCATACACATTAGGCATGAAATCTTTGCATGGTAAGTAGAGATCCAACTTGGGGCGGGGGGAGAGGGATAGAAAATGTCATGCATTAGTTGCTGGTTTCCGGACTCTTCCTTCCTTCCTTAAGTAAGGATAAACAAGATTCCTTTACACATTTACTGTGCTCCTTAATCTTCTACTTCTGGACAAATACAAACCCACTGTTCCTTCCTCATACACTTTGTAACCTTGATTCAAGACAGCCTCTGACAGTTTGATAGTTGCAGCATATTCCAGATATAGGAGCACATTTCTGAAGGGAGGGATCAGTCTGAGCACAGTTATGCCTGGGCCTTCAGCAACGTTTTCTGAGCTGCAGACCAGAATGAAAAGTGATTGGCGTGACCTATTACATTCTAAATGGCTTGTGCCCTGTATACTTGAACACCAAGTACATGGACTTTGAGGTCAGCAGTGCACTTCCTCTTGACTGGAGCACTGATGTGCCAAGTCAGAGCACTGATGGAACAAAGAATCTCATTGCCAGTGGCTGTCCTTCCTTTTGAAGACGTGTCAGTTTTAGCCTAACCATTTGGGGGAAGCATTATAAAACATTCTGGTTAGATCTGCTGTGTAATGTAATGTCCAGAGTTAAGCCACCATGGGTAACTAGTTAGATTGTACAACTACAGTGTCATTGTGAATTCTTGTGAGGGTGCATGGGAATACATTATGAATGTTAGACGGAATGTGTTATTTATTTTGTAGAGCAGAGAGTAGAGGATTAGGATATGTACTTAGAGTACACACTTCTTGGATCCTTCCTACCCTATCAACCTCTTTCAATATTTCACTTCTGTTTAGTTCTATTTAATTTGGGTTCAAAAACATCATAGTTCTTCTTAGCTACATCTGTCTTAGTACTGAGACTTAAAACTCACAGAATGAAATCCAGTAGCAAGTTGCAGCTAGAGTAAAGTAAGCTAGTTCAATCAGTGGAACTTAGGGAGAAGTTGAGTTGCTAGGTCCCATCTGATTCAGTGGGTTTGTTCTAGCTGTGACTTTGTAGTGCAATTCAGCCATGGAGTTAAAGCAGACATTTCTTAAACTACCTAATTGTGTGGCAAAAAAAAGCAAATTGATAGAGCCAGATTGTTGCCTGGGAAGAACCAGACAGATCCTGCAGAGAGAATGAAAGAACATCCTTATTAGTCACCTAGAGCTGAAACCTCTGAGATGTATCATCAGTAATCTACAGCACATTGTGAACAAAAATACTTCCATCTCTCGGGCCTTGGGAGGCTGCCTAATACTTGCCTAGAGGCAATTCCCTAACCTTAATTACTGACATATAACAGGTAGCACAACATGGAGATGAAGACTCTGTTCCAACCTACATGTCAGTTGTGTCAACATCAGACACTTGTTTGCTCGTTCTTCCTCTAATGTCCTTTGTGCTATTTTCTATTACCAGTGTCACTCTGCTTTCTGCATAAGACCAACAGAATAATTCCTACACAAAATAATGAATAGATACAGATCTTACATCACAATTGGCAACGTACTGAAACCAGTTTCAGAATACTCCAGTGTCCCACAACACTCTATTACAAATCTCAAAGTGGCTGTTGTACTAAAAGGCAGTATGAAGGGAGACTCAGAAAGGAGATGGCAGGAAATGCCTATATGAAAAAGTTCCAGTGCATCTTGAAGGGTCTCAAAAATATCAGGGCTCATTATTACATTACATAGATTTATAGCCCAGGTTTCTGGAATATTTTATGGGTATGAAATAGTTGTCTCCCTGGATAGATTCTGACTTGTGTTTCATAAACAATTCTTAGCAGTCCTGTCACAACCAAGTCTATTGAGTTTATCACACTGATTAGGATCTGTTAATTAACAGCCTGATAGTCTCATTCATAGGTTAAAAAGCCACAGTCACTTTAGCTGAAATCCTGTTATTTAATGTAGTAAGTTACTGTATTTTTCTATCTATAAGATCCTCCATGTTTAAGATGACTGTTTCCAGAGATAAGGTACGGCTCTCTCCTCAGTTTACTTCCATGTATAAGATGACCCACAATTTTTTAGTCTAATGATTTTAGACAAAAATACATGGAATTAGGCCTGTTGAATCAGAGGGGCTTTGGTGAGCCAGCTCTTCTGTAAGTGCCACTAATTCAAATGGGACTATTCTAGTTTGACTTACTTCAGTGTAGTAAGTTGAAGCTGGAGTAGATCTGTTTGAATCACGGTCCACTTGAATCAAGATTCAGCAGGTCTACTCTAGCATGACTTACTAGGCTAAGTAAGTAACAGTTTTATTTCTGTATGAGTTTTAGTAGATTAAAACCACTTCTTCAGACACAGGATTGCAAATATGGTACATTTCTCCTACACTTACTCCATGGAGGTGAGATTCATGTCCCAGAGATGATAAAGATAGCAAAGACAAATCCTGTTTTGCTTCCTATTGGCCAGGGCATTTCAGGATAAAACCAGTTTTCCATCCACTACTCCAGAACTTCGAAATGGTGGAAAACCAGAAGGAAGATTCTTAAAATCTTCTTCCAGCTGAATATCAATGTTGTTGCTTTTTTATTTCTTCCCTATCTTGGTTTTGATTCAGTGTTTCCTCCCTGTTCTTTGTTGCCCCAGGAGAATTTTCTGCCTCCGACAGTTCCCTTACAGATATGCAGGAGCAGAGAAGGCAGCCCATGCCAGATCCAGGTCTCATGCCCCTGCCTGATTCTGCCTCAGACTTAGACTGGTCAAACTTGGTGGATGCTGCCAAAGCCTTTGAAGGTAGATATTTTCAGTTCGTTGCTTGGGAAAACCCTATACCTCCCTCTCAAAATAATTTTAGATTTGCTATTTCTTCACTAGCAAATTTTCCAGTTTTGAAACCCAAGCTGTTCCTCAGTTAGAATTTGTAGCAGTCTTCTGTTGCTTGTGTTGTCCAAGTATAGTTTTATGTCTTTTAACATTTTGGGGTACTTCAGATTCTTTCAGAAATTGTAAAAGCGATGCAACCTACTGTGGTGGCTTTGCTTTGAATCTGAGTGTTTTTGCACAGATCCTTTCCAAGTTAGTTAATTAGTTTACACTCTGTAGTTTCAGGTTTGTTTACATAACCTTCTTCCACAGGGCCCTAAAGAGTGGAAAAGCTAGGAAAACTAACTAACAAAAGCTCCACAAATGTAGTTGTTCTAGCAATATTTTGGTCAAAAATGAAAGAAACCAACAGAGTAACCTGGAGACTCAGACATGCTGATGCACCATCTTTTTCCTAAATGCATTACCTTGTATATTATCAATACTGTATTATTGGAAACCTCTTTCTTTCATCATGTATGATGAAGTTACTAAACATGTTAATATGATGAAGTTACTAAACATGTTAATATCAATGTGTAGCCTGCACACTGTAATTAAAATTGTAAAACCGCCCAAAGACTACTTGTAATGGTATGGGGCGGTATATAAGCAGAACACTTTGCTTGTAAAACAAAAGATTTTCAGTTTAACTTTAAATATGTCAGGTTGAGAATCAGGTAACATGCTTAGTGTCAAAACTCAAATGAAGAAGTCTTACCAATGCATAGAAATTTGTCTGTATTCAGACTTATAAATGGTCTACTTTAAAACTATGGCTTGAATTTAAAAAAAATGAGAGGCAGAAGAAAGAAATGTATTACTGCTCTTTGACCTCTTGCAGAATTAGTAACCAACACAGCAGCTTGATTAACATGTAATATTACCCTATGGTTTTTTATCAAAGGATGATTGAAAGTGTTTGCATCTATTTTCAGTTTATTGTGGTTTAGTGTTAACCTTAATTTGTTGATCTTGACAAGGCAACTTTGTAAAACCAGGGAGAAGTTGGCTCGCTTCAGTGAACAGTATAAAAATATGGTGTGGAAGTACTGTAATTCCAAACTGTAGAAAGAAAAAGTGCCAGTTTCCACTTCAAAGCTGTATCACAGTGGGGGAGATGAGAACACAGGACAATCTCAAATTATGCCCATGAAGTTCTAAGATATAAGGAGATGGGAGGTTGTGTTATGGTAGTTCAAATCGTCTTAGCTAGCTATGCTGGTGTAACACAAATGATTTAATTCCTGGACCTACATTGCCTTAAGAACTCACCAGAGATTATATCTGTTGCATGCAGAATTTTGTGACCCGTGGCACAGTGGTTAAACTGTTATACTGCAGTTATAACTATGCTCACAACTTGAGGTTCAATTCCAGGTAGCCGCTCAAGGTTCACTCAGCCTTCCATCCTCCCAAGGTTGGTAAAATGAGTACTCAGCTTGCTGGGGGGAATGTGTAGCCTGCATAATTACTTATAAACCACCCAGAGAGTGCTTTAAGATCTATTGGGTGGTAGATAAGCAGCACACTTTGCTTTGATTCAACATGCCACTGATAATGCCTGTGCTAATTTTTTAAAATTGGGACAATTTGCTTCTAAATGTTATCCCATTTGCACAGCCACACATGATGATTTTGGCCAGTATCAGAAATATAGAGAAAAAGAAAGATGCTGGATGTAGTTTACAACTAAAACATTTCTTAAGAAAAGAAAGTTGTGCAAAATCTTGCACCAGAGCCTCTGCAAATGGAAAGATTCTTGAAATCATGATTGGAATTCCTGTTCTTTTGTTCTTCTAAAGCACTGTGATATTTATTATAGCGAGCTGATTCATCATAATGTGAGTGCAGTGGTACCCCACTTTATGAAATAAATCTGTTCTTCAGGATGTTTCCATATTGTGAAAAAGGCATGGTTTCCCAGTGGAATGCTTTGAAAACCAATTAATCCATTCCAGAGATTAGAAAACATTCAGAAAAAGTCTTTTATCTGTTCAAAACCCTTTATAAAGTGCACTTTAAAGGCATAAATACTGTATGGGGACCTGATTAATCAAGCAATAACATTTCAAACATCACACATCAACTTTTTAAACATGGCAAACTTTTCAAACATGGTCCAGTACAGTAGTGTACACTTGAACTCTAGATAAATCACACTTCAGCAGGGAAAACATGGCAAACTAAAACAATTTCTTCACTTTTTGGAAGAGGGAGAGGAGGAGGAGGGCAACTGGGCAGTACTAACACAAGAAGGATCTTCTTCATGCCCAGGCTTTCTCACTAGGAACCTTTCCACTGTCTGCTCCCTTGGCTTTACACCCACACCCAGGCTCTCAATGCTCCAGTCCAAGAGCCCCAAGTTTATCCACACAAGCTAATGAAAACCCCCAAAATCTGTCCATATGAGCTGGCATGGAAACCACGCCACAATGCAGAACACACAGAGGCATGCACAACAGAAACCACACCCCCACAAATGCAGAACACACAGTGAGAGACATGCACAGCACAAAACCCTCCGCACAATGCATGACATACAGTGAAAGGCATGCACAGCAGAACCTACACACACAGTGCAGAACACACTGTAACAGGCATGCAAATTACACAGCTCGGCCGCCTGCCTTTCTACCACTTGAGAAATGCACCCAAAATTTGAAAATGTCCAAAAACCACTGCAAAAAAAAAATTCCAGAATGGCTCCAAAACTCGATGCAACAACACTCCCACACCTCCCATACCTCCACACTCAACACCACGTGCTACCCACAAACCGTGGGGGGGCAATTCATCCTGGGTACACTTTTTTTGCAACGCCTTATGGAAAAAAATGTAAACTGGGGTTTCCCATACAATTTTTTCATAAACCGAGGCTTTGTATTTCCTATGGATTTTCCTATCATAAATGGAAAAAATTGTAATCCGAGGTGTACATAAACCGTAGTACCACTGTATTTTGTTTTTTAGATTAAATCAACTTTTTAGTAGCTTTAGTTTGCTATGTATACAGTAAGGTCCCCATATCAGTGGGGAATCCATTCCACTGTCAACTGCAAATGCCTGAAACTGCAGATAGTAGCCATCCCTATATATTCAATATACAAGGAGGTGGGATGTTGTTGTTGTTCAGTCGTTCAGTCGTGTCCGACTCTCCGTGACCCCATGGACCAGAGCTTGCCAGGCCTTCCTATCCTCCACTGCCTCCCGGAGTTTTGTCAAATTCATTTTGGTTGCATCGATGACACCGTCCAACCATCCCATTCTCTGTCGTCCTCTTTTCCTTTTGCCTTCGATTTTTCCCAGCATCAGGGACTTTTCCAGGGAGTCCTCTCTTCTCATGAGGTGGCCAAAGTACTGGAGCCTCAGCTTCAAAACCTGTCCTTCCAGTGAACATTCGGGGTTGATTTCTTTCAGGATGGATAGGTTTGATCTCCTTGCAGTCCAGGGGACTCTCAAGACTCTCCGCCAGCACCACAGCTCAAAAGCATCAATTCTGCGGCGATCAGCCTTCTTTATAGTCCAGCTCTCACTTCCATACATCACTACTGGAAAAACCATAGCTTTAACCATCCTGACCTTAGTTGGCAAAGTGATGTCTCTGCTCTTTAGGATGCTATCTAGGTTTGCCATTGCTTTCTTCCCAAGAAGCAGGCGTCTTTTTATTTCGTTGCTGCAGTCGCCATCTGCAGTGATCAAGGAGCCCAAGAAAATAAACTCTGTCATTGCCTCCATTTCTTCCCCTTCTATTTGCCAGGAGGTGATGGGACCGGTGGCCATGATCTTAGTTTTTTTTTATGTTGAGCTTCAGCCCATTTTTTCACTCTCCTCTTTCACCCTCATTAAGAGGTTCTTTAATTCTTCCTCACTCTCTGCTATTAGAGTAGTATCATCTGCGTATCTGAGGTTGTTGATATTTCTTCCAGCAATCTTAATTCCGGCTTGTGATTCATCCAGACTGGCCTTTCTCATGATGTACTCTGCATATAAGTTAAATAGGCAAAGTGACAGTATACAGCCTTGTCGTACTCCTTTCCCAATTCTAAACCAGTCAGTTTTTCCATATCCAGTTCTGACGGTTGCTGCTTGTCCCACATATAGATTTCTTAGGAGACAGATAAGGTGGCCAGGCATTCCCATTCCTTTAAGGACTTGCCATAGTTTGTTGTGGTCTACACAGTCGAAGGCTTTGGCATAGTCAATGAAGCAGAAGTAGATGTTTTTCTGGAACTCTCTGGCTTTCTCCATAATCCAGCGCGTGTTGGCGATTTGATCTCTAGTTCCTCTGCCCCTTCGAAATCCAGCTTGTAGTTCTGGAAGTTCTCTTTCCACATACTGCTGAAGCCTGCCTTGTAGAATTTTGAGCATAACCTTGCTAGCATGTGAAATGAGTGCAATTGTGCGATAGTTGGAGCATTCTTTGGTGTTTCCTTTCTTTGGGATTGGGATGTAGACCGATCTTTTCCAGTCCTCTGCCCACTGCTGGGTTTTCCAAATTTGCTGGCATATCTTATGCAGCACCTTTACAGCATCCTCTTTTAAGATTTTAAAGAGTTCAATTGGAATGCCGTCACCTCCACTGGCCTTGTTGTTTGCAATGCTTTCTAAGGCCCACTTGACTTCACTTTCCAGGATGTCTGGCTCCAGGTCAGCAATTACGCTATCTTGGTTATCAGGGACATCCAGATCTTTCTGATATAATTCTTCTGTATATTCTTGCCATCTCTTCTTGATCTCTTCTGCTTCAGTTAGGTCCCTACCATTTTTGTCCTTTATCATATCCATCTTTGCATGAAATACCCCTTTAATATCTCCAATTTTATTGAATAGATCTCTGGTTTTTCCTTTTCTGTTGTTTTCCTCTATTTCTTTGCACTGTTCATTCAAGAAGGCCGCCCTGTCTCTCCTTGCTATGCTTTGGAAGTCTGCATTCAGTTTTCTGTATCTTTCCCTTTCTCCCTTGCATTTTGCGTCCCTTCTCTCCTCCGCTATTTGTAGGGCCTCGTTGGACAACCACTTTGCTTTCTTGCATTTTCTTTTCTTTGGAATATTTTTCATTGCAGCCTCCTGTACAATGTTGCAAGCCTCCATCCATAGTTCTTCAGGTGTTCTGTCCACCAAATCTAGTTCCTTGAATCTATTCTTCACTTCCACTGTGTATTCATATGGGATTTGACTTAGGTTATACCTGACTGGCCCAGTGATCTTCCCTACTTTCTTCAGTTTAAGTTTGAATTTTGAAATAAGAAGC
Organism: Phrynocephalus forsythii; assembly: GCA_029282475.1. Taxonomy (NCBI): domain Eukaryota; kingdom Metazoa; phylum Chordata; class Lepidosauria; order Squamata; family Agamidae; genus Phrynocephalus; species Phrynocephalus forsythii. The sequence continues at coordinate 143,502,500 of JAPFRF010000001.1, forward strand.
TGATGATCTGAGCCACAGTCAGCGATCACAAAAGGGGAAGGACAGCAGCTACCAATCCCACGAGTATGGGAATACTTGCTGTATATGTTACAGTGCTTCTTCGTTGTCTGGTCAAAATAACCCTTGTGAAAAATGAGAGTATGTGGGACCAAGCCAGTTTATTTGAACTTTGCTTAATTGTGACCCTGAAAGTGAATGGCTAGATTACACAGAATTTAGGTTTATCTGACATGTTTATGTTCCTTGATAAAGACATTTTTAAAAACTATGTACAGCAGCATGTTTGAAATGATGACCTGTCCCAGACATAGAACTCTTCTCTCCATCCTCACTTGTTAGCCCCCTTTTTTAAAGTAACAGGTGAACTGACCGCCATCTTGATTTGCGTAGTCTATTTTTGACCCCATGAATGGCAAAAATGACTCACCATTTGTGTATGATGTAATATGACTGATGAATTATGTCTGGTGGGATTGGTTTGCCCAAATGCCTCAAAAGAAGGACTAATTCTTTGTTTGTTGGCTTACAAACCCTGATTTTGCTTCCAAGTGAAGGAGAGTCTTCTGAGTTTTCTTTCTGTTTTGTCAAAGTTTTGCAGTAACTCTTCTGCACTCTTCTGTTATGTAAGAAATGTTAAGCCTACCATACCAGAACAAAACATTCCATTACTGGTAGCCTCTGTATCTACTCTTTAAATTTAAATTCTTGAATCAAAAAGGTTTACGCGAGTTAATTAAAAACAAAACAGCCCATAATTGCTGGCTTATAATCTGAAAGGCATGACACAAAAGGAAAAAGGGATGAGGAGGAGAAATATAAAGTAAAGAAAAACTTAAGTTTAAGAATGGTCCTTAAAAATTGGCATTCGGTGGTTCTTTATAAATTGCCACACTGAGTTAGTTATATAGCAAAAGATTTATTAAAGGCAGATAGAAATACAACGCAGAACACATACAGTACAGAAAATAGGTTAGTAGACATCTTAGCTTAAGGGTCCAAGGGCCCTTTAAGGTTCCAAGACATAGCACAGGCCAGACGGTTCGATCTGCCCTGCTGTCCTGGACAAAGGACTAAATGACTTTCCATGATTTTATATAGTTTTCTGTTTGGTTGTATGATCTAAGACTGACGTATTTTAGTACGCCCCTACACGTGCCCACATGTGCCTGTTCATTAGCTCATGTTCTTGGCTTATAGCCATTTGGCCATCAAAGCCTAGAATGACCTGACCCTATTTTTTAGTTCAAAGTTGATTCCTTATTCCTGGCTAACCGCCATGTTGTTGTTCTCAGCAAAATGACACCTCCACACTGTAAGATAGTGCCAAGTCTTAGAGGATGGGTCACCGTGACCTTATGTTTTGTCAGCACATTCGGGTCTGTTAATATTTTAATGCTTATAATATATTTTGATTTTTCTCATGCTTATCAAATCCTAACAAAACCTAGGTAGAAGTTCATAAAGTTGCTAAGTAGTTCTTTCACCATAACAGTGTTGGCGAACCTATGGGACGGGTGCCAAAGGTGGCACTCGGAGCCCTTTCTGTGGGCACCCGACATTGCCCCTTCACAGCCACCTGTATTCAGGTTAAATTGCTGTATTGGCCCTTTGCAAAAAATTAGTGGGTTTTGAATTGCAGTTTGGGCACTCGGTCTCTAAAATGTTCGCCATCACTGCACTATAATGAAAGCAGTTTGGCCAGAGAAGGTGTCACATGCAGCTGATCTCTCAACAGAGCAGGTGGCAGTGGCCCTGCTTCCTGTCTTTACCTCTCCTCCAAATTTCAGTGCCTCTATTGTACCAGAAGTGTGTGTTTGTGTGTGTGTCAGGTTTCATCACTAATTCAGTTTGGTCATTGTTAAAGGAGGTTTTTCCATTGCCATAATTTTCTTACTGCTTTTTACTCCTTCAGAACAAAGCCCTATTTTACAGCTCCTCTAAAAAATATAATTATTATTCTGTGCATGTGCCTTTGTGTGTCTTGTCTTTCTTCTCCAGTCCAGCGAGCCTCATATTTTGCCACTAGCGATGAAAATCACAGACCTGTCAGCGTTGCTTCTAATAACGATCAAGGTGATGACCAACTTTCAGTACAAATGAAGCCTTACAATGGGTAAGCAGTATATTATATGTAGAAATTTTAAGATATACACATTGTTGCCACCAGGAAAAAACCCAGAATTTAGCATTAGGAGGTATAGAGCACTAGATTTGGTAATTTATCTAAGGATCTGGTATTTGTCATTTTCAGTATCTGTACTTTACTCAGTGGAGAAGGAAAGAGGTATACTTCAGAAAGGCATCATTGTGCATTATCAACATAAAGGTGAATGCACAGCCTAAAAACTTTGGGACAAAGCTGCTCCCGCATTAGATAGCTAGATAGATTATATTCTTTTAGATCAGACCAGATTAGACATGACATGACCATATGATATGATATGTTGGTGAAAATCCTATTGCACAACATCAGTTTCAAATAACTGTCATTAATTGAAAGGCGCCTTGTGGCACAGTGGTTAAATGCTTGTACTTCGGGTAAAACTGTGCTCACGATCTGGGGTTCAATCCCAGGTAGCTGGCTCATGGTTGACTCAGCCTTCCATCCTTCCAGTAAATTGAGTACCCAGCTTGCTGGGGGAGGGACAATGTGTAGCCTGCATAATTAAAGTGTAAACTGTCCAGAGAGTGCTTGAGGCGCTCTGGGGTGGTTTATAAGCAGGTCACTTTGCTTTGTATTCCTGCTTCATGTTGAACATAACTCTTGTCTCATTGCACACAAGCTGGACATTGTGCCCAAACTTGAAGCAGCAACTCTTTAATTTGTATCAATCTGCTGGTTACATCATTCCTGCTGCATGGCAGAACTATACAATGGTGCCCTGGTCACAGAGTGTGATAATACATTGAGGCAGCCTTTCCTGAAGGGATATTGAAAATATCTAAGCATACTGAAAATGCCTGCAAAGAGTTAATGTTCTACCCTTTTCAGTGATTTATATGCATAGTCATACACAATAATTTATCAACTATCATTTAGGGAAAGCTAAGCCACTGGAGCTTGAGCATTAACAAACGTTTACAACTCAATGTCTGTTTACTCCTCCCTGAAGGAAAGAATCTCCTCCTTCTCTTGCTTCCAAAGTGAGCCAGCTGGAAAGTATGCTGAGAATGCTGCAGGAGGATTTGAAGAAGGTAAATATTTCTGCCAAAGAAACAGATTTCCCCCCTAACATACTAGCTTCTACTAATGTCACAGCGAGTCCTAATGTCTAAGATCCCCATTTTGTCATGATGTATCTCAAAACATCCTTCTGTGTCTTGGTATTCTTGAAACTATTAAATAAAAGCCTAACATTGAAATTTACAAAAATTAGGAAGGTGCATTTTCTAGTCTAAAAACTAGAGGAGATGTGAAACATAACTTGAAATGATGTTTGGGGTTTGTTGGGCAGAAGGATTTTTGACAGGACCTTAACATCCACACCTACACACCCACTCCCACCCACCCAATCTGAAGAAAAGGTGCCTCATCCCAAAGCTCTTATCTTGAAAATACCCCAAGAAGGCATTTATTCTGGGGCTGAAATAGCCACTACTGAAAACATCTTATTTTCATCGGGAGTACAGGATAAGAGAAAAACAAGTCTTGTGGTACAGTCCAAATGAAAATTACGAGGCCATGGCAGCTGTGAATTGGCTTTAAAAGAAAAAAAACCGATAGCCTTATATTTGATATCCTTGATGGTTCGCTAGCACAGGTATTTAGCTTCAGATCTTGGAAGCATTGGTGGCCCATATGCTGTTGCTTAGCATAATCCACATGGTAACTGTTGGTCCATGCACAGTAAATCAAAATGGAGTTGCATTTGCCAAGTTCAAAAGTAAAGATAATTCCTTTTCTTTGAGGCAAAACATTCCAAAGCATCTCCACCTTCTGATTTACTCTGGGTTCTTTTCAAAATAAGAGGCCACATTACTTTCCAAAAATAGTAATTTATTTTCTCTTCTTAAGATGCAAAACTAATTCAAAAAGTATGAAAAATACAGTAACTTAACAAATCTCAATCATAGTGTTATTTCCCCTAAAAATAACAAAATTTAAGTCATCCTGACTAACAGATTACATTCAAGGTTTCTTCCAAGCTAACTTTTCCTGTTCTACCTAACTGCAGTGAGCTCCATTGCTCAAAGCGATCCTAAGATCATCAGCATAATCAACAGAATAATAATCAGAATAATAATGGCTTCTCTCTGTCTTCTCAACTTCCAGATGTCACATGACATAATTGACCAATGTTAGCTAACCATTTTCTGTGCTGCTAACTTATGTGTGTTCCTCTACATTCTACAAATAAGGTCTAATACATAACCAAAACGTGTTCTTAATATTTAGCTTAACAATTCACACTATGTCCCATTATGCTAATTTCCGTACAGTCCATTTGTCCCTGGTAAACCATCCCTGCTGTATTTTGGGGGGAGAGGGAGTGGATTGCTAGTTTGGTGCACATGCAATGCATTCCCTGACATTCACAGCAGGGAAGCTTTGCAGTTGTCCTGAGCACAAACCCTGGTGTTCTAGGGAAAATTTAGCAGATTAATTGCCAGATATCAGTACAGTGTATATATTTCAAGGACATTGAAAGAAAACTAGCATTTCTTTAAACTTGTGCTTCCCAACCCTGAGTCATCAGCTGTTCATGGAGTAAAACTCCCGGAAGCTTTCATCACTAGCTGTAGTGGCTAGGATTTCTGGGAATTGTAGTCCAAAAATATCTGTGGACCCACGGTTGGGAACCGTTACTTAAACCAGTGGTTCTCAGCCTGTGAGACCCCAGATGTTCCTGGACTGCAACTCCCAGAAGTCTTCATCACTAGCTGAGCTGGCCAGGATTTCTTGGAGTTGCAGTCCAGGAACATTTGGGGACCCACTGGTTGAGAACCACTGCCTTAAACAAAGGTCAGAGTGTTTTAAAACACAAGTAAAGCAGCAGGTGGGAAACCAGAGCAGGATGGAAAGAAGTGCTATTTAGTATTGCTCTGCCTGTGATGTGGTGGTCTTGACATGAATTCCTCAAGATAAGAACATTGCATCTTTTCCTTGTTTGTCAGGAAAAAGAAGACAAAGCCAATCTTCAGGCTGAAGTACAGCATTTAAGGGAAGACAATATACGATTACAGGAGGAATCCCAGAATGCCTCTGAGAAACTGAAGAAATTCACTGAATGGGTTTTCAACACCATTGATTTGAGCTAAGAATAGCACACATGAAACCAACACATTGGCAAACAGACAACATATCTCTGTAGAGGGACTTAAGCTTTAATACCACCCAAACCATGACTTTGAAAGCCCAATCAGAGCACTTTCACATGTTTTGTACTCTGATTATAACTCCCCTCCTTTTTTTTCCTGCAAGCACCCAGAACAATTGCAGATCAAACAATAATGGTCTGCCTTTTATACAAAAAAGCAAAAAAAGAGAATGATTTTAAAGAAAATAAAAAATAATAATTTCTAAAATGTGAATCTCTTTTTGTTTTGTTTTTGCACATTTCTCTCGACCTGTTCTGTACAAAATGATTTGGAGACTGGGCCGGAACAATTGTTCAGTTGCCTATATTTATTTCTGTTTACTCCTTTGTATCGGTTTCAGATTAATCTGCTTTCTTGCTGCTTTGGAAAATATTACAACTTCTAGAAAACTAGAAAGATGTTTATTTTGTGCTTCCTTTCTGTTGTTTCTGAAATATGTCACAGGCAAAATGAGGTGAAATATATTTTGGTGTCCCCTTAATGATTTGTACTTGATCATTTTTAGTGCAATTCCCCCCCCCCTACGTTGTACAGAGCCACTGAGTGAATGTGGGTGCATCTGGTATATTGCCAGCAAAAACTTCAACCTTGGGTAGTATGGCAAGTTAGCTCCTTTTATTCTTGCACGTCATTCTGAATTAGTTCATTTTTGCACCCTTTTTCTTATGGAAGAGTGTCCAGGTATCATAAGAGCCAGGGATCACTGATTTAATCTTCTAAATAGGCATCTTTTCTTCCATCACTCTCTAAGGAATCAAAGGATATTCCTTTCAGTTTCTCGAACTGCCTCTTCTTAGTTAGAGACTGGTCACCCAACTCTCCGTTTCTAATGGCCTAATGTCTGAACTTGACAAAGTACTGACAGCCCCAATGGTACTGAGCCAGCATTTATGTGATTACATCTGTCCATGGTTCATCGTTCTATCGCAGAGATGGGCCAAGTCCATCCTGCAGGCTGGACGTAGCCCTAAAGCCTCATGGGCTCTCTATGACCCGAGAAGCAGGTTGTTCTGCTCCTGAAGACAACAGAATCAGCAGATTTTGCACAGGGAAGGTTACTGCTCCTCCCCAGTGGAGAATTTCCCCCAACCAAACCAGATTTTCAGTCCTGTTTTGAGCCCCATTCCTCTATTGTTGGCTACTTCCAGCCTTCAGGGACTGCACCCCTACTTTTCAGTTATTAGAGCAACATAACCTAATAGATGAAGCACACTGCTAGTTTCTTTTTCCTTGTCCCCACTCCCAATAGGAACCACTTCTTTCTGACAGCTGTCACCTAAGGCTGAGGCAGACTTGCATTGTCTTCCCTCACTACACAGGTCCCACTCAGTGCTACAAAAGAACGGGAGAACCTCCCCTGCCTAATTAGGACCCATCCCGGTAGCAGGACACAAGCATCATTTCTACAATATCTGTGCCCCTTCCCTAGACAAGAAGGTGGCATACCGTCAGCTACATTAGTGACAATGTGACATACAAATGTTGCAGATAATAGAAAACAATGCTGTAAGGTTGCACACAGTGCTTTCTGTCCCTGAATACTGTTGGCTTTTGTGGGATCCACATTGTTTTTAACTTTGTCCATTAGTGTGGCCTTAAGAGGACATAACAGCAATCTGTCCCTATATTCCCTCTTGGCACCTTGCATATCAAAACGAATACCCCATGGCAAATTCACAGCTGTGTGTTTTCCTCTTTGGGGAAGGTTTGGGATATCAGCAACATTTTTATAGCTTTTCTGTCAGCTCCCCCAAGCAAAAAGACAGTTGAGCGACCCATCAGATTGCTATTTTGGGCCTCAAACTAAGGAGAAGCAAGTCTTCTTATTCTCGAAATGTGGGTTTTCTACTAAAACTGGCTTACATGGAATGTTTGTGTGCTGAAAGACTAACTTGCTATGAAACATTATATCTCAACACATCCACTTAATACGGGGATGGATGGAACTGTGTGTGTGTGTGTGGTACAGCCTGCCGAAGCGTTGTTTTGAGTGGCATGTGGTGAACCTAGTTCATCATCTTTGCTGCATGCAACCATGATACTATTCCTTACACAGTTTTCCATTTAACAAGAACCAGCATTCCTTATGCATCTTCCTATCTAACAGGAATGATCATTGTCTGTCTTTCCTCCCTTATCTAATCATTTCTCATCCCTAGAAAATATTAATATCTTAACCGGTGGTCATTAAGACCTTTTATCCTCCGTTGACATGCCGTTTCCTAATTTTGAGTAACTGTATGATCAAATCCACACGGTTGACTTGGAGTTGAAATTTCATTTGTGGTGACAATCCCACTGGAATGTATTTCTGACATGATTTGGCCACGGAAAAAGATTGCTTTGAAAGTATTTCTGGAGTGCTTTTGCAGAAGCTACAATGTCTTAGGTTTTTTCCCCAGTAACTTGTATGAAGGAGATCTATATAATGCCTGATGTAATTTGTAAATGGGATATATTGCTAACATCTTGGAGCATCCTGACTTTCCTTCCCCTTCTTTAGTTGTTTATTTTTAATTAAAAATGGGACTTGGGGCAGACTATTTATTAGAGTTTTGCAACAGAGTTCTTGTATGATGCCTGTAAAAGGCTACTTGTAAAAATTCTGACAATAAAATCCATTTTAAAGGCTCTTCTAGAAACAACTTTCTATTTGTTTTTATTCTTTGAAAATTCTGCACACGCCAGCTACATGCCACATTGCTCACATCAGAATCCCTGAATGCAAGAACGTTTGAGAAGAATGTCTGTTTTCATTGCATAATTCGTTCACACACCATTCTGTATGTATTCTTATTTATTTTAAAATGTATTCTTATCTGTTTTAGCACATTGCTGTCTATCTCATTTTAGTTGAGATGTTATTTTCTGCCTGATACAGCTAATACAAAAAGCTCCTCTAATTTTGGTTTTGCACCAGCATCAGCATATAAGAGTTTATCAAATTGTATTAGTAGGAAATTGATATTGTTCACAAAATGGTTTAGGCCATATGTTTTGAGGTTTTAGATGGAGGGAAAACAAACATTACCTGGTGGGGAAAATGATAGGTTTTTTTCTTTATAGCAGGGAGCCTTATTCAGTTCTTTTCTGGGCCTCCAAAGACCCATATGAAACCACATTTACTAAAGAAACGAGGAAAGGCTCCTTTTGTTGTCATCCAGGATACAAGATAATTGTCTTTCTCATTCTGATCTGCCAAGTAGAGCGGAGGCAAAAGATCATTCCTTTCTCATCTACAAATAAATGTACTACTGATCGTTATCATTTACATTACACACATAAACCAATATGCTTAACATGAACCTTTCATTTGTCATAGAAATTAGCTAGCTGTCTGATGATCTTGTGCCTGTGTGTAGATAGATCTGCCTGTAAGTAAAATGCATTTCCAAAGATTGCAACTACTAATTTCATACATGACTTTCAGCTAAAATCAGCAGCAGGTCTCTTGACCACAAAGAAAAATGCTCCTCTTAGAAGAATGCACTTGATGTCCTCAGTTTTTATTAGGATTATTGTTTAATTAAGTTAGTCTTTGTTGTTGTTGCTGTTCAGTCATTAAGCCGTGTCTGCCTCTTTGTGACCCCATGGACCAGAGCACACCACACCCTCCTGTCTTCCACTGCCTCCCGGAGTTTGGTCAAATCCATGTTGGTTGCATCAAAAAGGGGATTGAAAATAAAACAGCCAACATTATAATGCCGTTATACAAAACAATAGTAAGGCCCCACCTGGAGTATTGTGTACAATTCTGGTCACCGCATCTCAAGAAAGACATAGTGGAACTGGAAAAGGTGCAGAAGAGAGCGACTAAAATGATTACTGGGCTGGGGCACCTCCTCCCTTATGAAGAAAGGCTAAAACAATTGGGCCTCTTCAGTCTGGAAAAAAGGCGCTTGAGGGGGGATATGATTGAGACATACAAAATAATGCAGGGTATGAGTAAAGTGGATAGAGGGAAGCTCTTCTCCCTCTCTCAAAATACCAGAACTAGGGGACATACATTCAAATTGAGTGCTGGGAGAGTAAGAACTGACAAAAGAAAATATTTTTTCACCCAGCGCGTTGTAAGTCTATGGAACTCCCTGCCACAGGATGTGGTGATGGCATCTGGCCTGGATGCCTTCAAAAGGGGATTGGACAGATTCCTAGAGGAAAAGTCCATCACGGGTTACAAACCATGATGGAGATGTGTAATCTCTAGGCTTTAAACCAGGGTACTTCAAGGGCCAGATGCAGGGGAGTGGTATCAGGAGACAGATATCTAGTCTCATGCGCTCCCAAACGCATCTGGTGGGGCCGCTGTGAGATACAGGAAGCTGGACTAGATGGGCCTTTGGCCTGATCCAGCATGGCTCTTCTTATGTTCTTATGTTCTTATGTTCTTATCAATGACACCGTCCAACCATCTCATTCTCTGCCGTCCCCTTTTCCCTTTGCCTTCAATCTTTCCCAACAGCAGGGACTTTTCCAAGGAGTCCTCTCTTCTCATGAGGTGGCCAATGTACTGGATCCTCAGGTTCAAAATCTGTCCTTCCAGTGAACATTCAGGGTTGATTTCTTTCAGGATGGATAGTTTTTATCTCCTCACATTCCAAGGGACTCCTATTTAGTCATTTAAAATGTGTTTAGTCGTGCCTACGCTCAAGCACGGTGGTGGGAGTGTCATGGTCTGGGGCTGCATTAGTGCTGCCACCACTAGGGAGCTACAGTTTGTTGAGGGAACCATGAATGCCAACATGTAGTGTGACTTACTGAAGCAGAGTATGATCTCCTCCCTTGGAGACTGGGCCGCAGGGCAGTATTCCAACATGATAAAGAACCCAAACACACCTCCAAAATGATCACTGCCTTATTAAAGAAGCTGAGGGTAAAGGTGTTGGACTGGCCAAGCATGTCTCCTGACCTAAGCCCTATTGAGCATCTGTGGGGCATCCTGAAATGGAAGGTGGAGGTGTGCAAGGTCTCTAACGTCCACCAGCTCTGTGATGTCATCATGAAGGAGTTGAAGAAGACTCCAGTGGTAACTGTGAAGCTCTGGTGAGCTCTATGCCCAAGAGGGTTAAGGCAGTGCTGGAAAATAATGGTGGTCACACAAAATATTGACACTTTGTGCCCAATTTGGGCATTGTTACTTAGGGGTATACTCACTTTTGTTGCCAGTGGATTAGACATTCATGGCTGTGTGTTGCATTGTTTTGAGGGGACATCACATTTACATTGTTATACAAGCTGTATACTCACAGCTTTACATTGTAGCCAAGTGTCAGTGTTGTCACATGAAAAGATATACTAAAATATTTACAGAATGTGAGGGGGTGTACTCACTTCTGTGATATACTGTACATATTTTATGTCTCCATTATCTTCCCTACTGTAAAAGGATAGCTAAGGATGAGGACTGCTTCTTTACAGGGTCCATGGGCTGTGGATGCAAACATGTTATTTTCAGTCTCAAATAAAAAGCAAGCTGTAGAGCTGCAAGAGCAATTAACTAAGGAAGAGCTTCCAAGACTGGAAAGTAAAGCAGAGAAAGGAAAGAACAAGACTTGGAATCTACAAATGGTACAGAAGAGGTCTTTTTCTGTGGTTGCTATGTTAGAGACAAACCATGTCAGTTGGGGCTCACTCACATTTGGAAGGGAGGATGAACGTCAAAGATACAGCAATGCAACCTTGTGTTCTCAGAGCACAAGGAACAGATTTTAAACCCACCTCCCCAAAGGCATGCCAGAATAAAATTTTAGCACGCTGGCTCTCCTTTAGCTGGACTTCTGTTTTGCCAGGGAAAAGACTGTCCTAGGAGTAGAGGGAAGTGAGGGTAGGATGCTTTGAACACACTCTAGAAGCAAGATCTAGCAAGATGTAAACTTAATCTTGGAAAATAAACATCCCAACTCACAAGGAGTCCCCATGAGTAATGGAAGCTGTCCATTTGGAGGAGAGTCACACAACTAGAAAGAAGGGGTGTACGCTTGGAGCGATGCAATAAGTGTGTTTGATTAAGTAACTACCAAATAGGGGCATGATCTATTACATGTGCTAGGCTTCCCTCAAGATAATGTTTTCATTGTCACAATCTGGGGCTAGGTCCTAAAGTTTTGATTTTCCAGACAAAGATGAATTTGTTGTGCTTGGGTCTTCTTCTACCCCAGGTCAAGCACATCCTCTTCCAGCTGAAAAATGGGTTGTGTCAAAGCCATACACCCAGGGATTCTCAAGAGTTTAAGAACATAAAGGGGGCCATGTAGGGTAATTGAAGCATTTCTATTTGTGGTACCTTTTAAGTGGCAAAAAGCCATATGTCATTTGGCGCCATCGTTTCCCCCCCCCTCCTAATATGAAAGATTTCAACAATCTGTGTTAAAATGACCATTAAAGAACAATGGCAGAGGAGTTGTATGGAGCCACTGTTAATTCTGCAGGTTCCTTGGTGAAGCACGCATACTGTCAAAGCATAAATGCAGCTGCTGTATTCCTTGGAATTTCTGTCACTGTGCCACTTGCCCTGTAGATGCCTTTTAAGAAAAGGCGTTCTGCATTCTTCGAAATTCCTGCACACTTCATTATCTGCCGCAGTCTAGCCAACATGTATGTGACATGCTGCACAGATGGTGCAGCTAATAATTAAAGCAGATCCCTTACCTCATCAATTTTCCATATTTCAGGAAACCCATCCATCATCAAGGACTGCTAACTAGTCAAGTTATAAATCCCTGTGCAGCACTTAAAAGGAGTGTGTGATGGTAATATGTAAACTTCAGATAGAAGTTATAAGCCTCCCATACCAAGTAGGGTCCACACTTTCCCCTTTGTCTAAAAAACCCTGCGAAACAAAGCAAGAATAATAGAAATAGAATTATTTGAGAGTTGGAAGAAAGGCTACATGTGACCTACAGTCTCAAAATGTATGTGTGTAGAAGACAGGGTACCGTAATTTATTAAGGTGTCAGTGACACTTGTTGAGGTACATGACTGGGATGTTGTCAAATCACTAGGGCAGATTCCATGGTGGTTCTGTGGACATATATATTCAGCAGGGGACTGAACATTCTAGAGAGCTGCCGTATCCAAAGTCAAGATAACTATGATGGCACTCAACTTCTGGGAGGAGAGGGTGGTTCCATTTCCTTCCCCCACCCCACACCAATCACTGTGCCCTGAATGTTTCCTATGAGCTCATATTCCTATGAGCCGTAACTCCCCAAATCACCCACTGAGAAAATGGGGACTTGTCTGCATCTATGTGTCCCATGATGCATCATTTTGAACTTACTCCAAGTTACCATGCTTTGGAATTAGTGTTAAAACGTTAAACAGAGAGTGCAGGGACTAATGGACCTTGAGGAAGTATCTCAAGAGTGCCTGGAGAGAAGTAATTTCATGGCCCATAAACACAGGGCCACAGAATAGAAAGCTGTTTCAATGATCTGATCATTTAAAGCAAAAAGTTAATAGGCATACTTTCCAAGGAACTCTTGAAAAACTAATTGTTTCAGAAATGCACATCATTATCTAGTGTACTTACTCTTCAGGAACGTCTGGTTTTACTGTTATTAGGTTTGCAATACTATGTGCATTTACTACATGGCAATAAATCTCAATGAGCCTAATATGAGTCAACATGTTGAGAACTGTGCAGTCTGAATAATTTTAATCCCTATTTTGGCATGGTGATGGCACTCCTAAGGACTAAAGTGTGCCTTACCTCAGCGGATGAATGGTTCCAGCCCCACAACAGAATGGTAATGGAGAAGATAGGGGCAGGGAATCAGCGAGGTGACAGCTTACTCGAGCCTTCTGCAACCAGAGAGTAGCCTAACACCATGCAACCAACCAGATCTCAAGAATCAAAAGAACAGGCAGTTTTATTGCTAAGCACTCACAACTGCCCTGCCCTCCTCTTGTCATATAAGAAGCAAGGGCACCTGTGGAGTCAGCAAGCCTGACTCCCAGTAAAGTGAGTTGCATATAAGGTTGCAGTATTGCAATTCAACTGTGAGTCCCAAGAAAAAAGAGACTGACCGGAAAAAATGGTAGGATTTCTTAGGTCAGTATATGTTGCGTTACGAATCACACAGGACACAGAGTTTCGGGGTGCAATCATCTGGCGCTCAGGGCAGCATTCCTGTTCGTCTGTCTGTCAGGGTTCCATGGATGTCTGAGTGTCTCTCTGTGTCTGCATCGGCTGCGTGCATGTGAGATTGGTGATGATTCTCCCTCTGAGCCTTCTGCTCCCTGAGCCTTCTCCTGCTGCTGCCTGAGCCCCAGTGTTTTATTAGAGAGCAACACAATAGATACAGGGAGACGTTCCTCGGTGGGGGGAAAGAATGCAAGCCTTATCTGTTCAGTAAACAGGTACACAAAGCAGGGGAAATGGAATCCATAGGTGGGGGGAGAATGCTCCCTAGCTAGTGAGACATTACTGATAAGAGGCTTCCTTGGGCCTGAGCAGATGTATTCTGATATCCTGGTATCTGCCGGTCTGCTCTGGCCTTCTTCAGCACATTCTGGTATCTTCTTCGGTCCTGGGGCTGCCGGGAAATATATGTCAAGCAGCCCTCCTAGGCCTTCAGTTTCCTTTGTGCTTGACCAATCTTGGGGCTCAGAAATATGGGCAATGATATCTCTACAAGTATATGAGCCAGCCTATGTAGTCATGGGCAAGCTAAATACAGTGGTACCTTGTATAAAGGAATTAATTTGTTCCAAATGAAATTATGTTAAGCAAATTTTCCTTTATACAAATTCCCAGAGGAATGCATTGAAAACGGAGTGATCCCATTTTTATGTTGTACGGATTTTCCCCATAGGTGATTATGTTAAGCAAATTTCCCCTATCTCCAGAATTTTTTATGTTGTACAAAGTTTATGTTATACAAGCTTTGTTATACAAGGGTCCACTGTAGCAACAAAGCACCCATAGAAGAGTACCCTCTACCTGGAAAAGGATCACTATAAGTCAGAATTAACTTGAAAGCACATCATCATCATCATCATCATCATCATCATCATCATCATCATCATCATCATCATCATCATCATCATCATTCTATCCCATCTTTCTAGCTCTCTGGGTAGCTAACAACTATGAAAATACAGAACATAAAAATACGTAACACCAACATGAAATCCAATCTAGTATAACACATGAGCATTGTAACAATATGACAAAAATCATATAACACAACATATATTTAATTTTGAAATATTAAAATAAAAAATCAGGATTGCTAAACAGCAGCTAGACATGGGCACGACCAGAAAAAATGACGTTTTGAGTTTTCGTTTGTCGGAACGGGTCCGTTTCGGGTCGTTTCCATTTGTCGTAAAAATTTTCAAAAATTTGTCATTTCCGTTTGTCGTTTGTTGTTTGTTGTTTCCACAGCGATTTAGCGCGATTTGACTTCCCAGAGCATAGGGGCATCCTGCAATCAGGGCCGGCAGTAGGTGTTTTTGCGCCCTAGGCGGCGGGCGGGGGGGGGTGGGCGGCGGGGGGGGGGAGGTGCGGGCGGGCGGCGGCCATGGGTGGGCGAGTGGGTGGGCGGTGGCGTGGGCCGCAGGTGGGTGGCGGCGCGGGCGGGCGGGCGAGTGGGCAGTTAGGATATCACTTAGGATAGAGGTTCTGTTCTTGGCTTGCACCCCAAATGTGTGTGTGTGCAAGCAAATTGAAGTTGGGAAAATAGAAAATAAATGGTAGTATATAATATATATTTAAATAAATCCACACCTCCCACTCCCAGTCGAACCTCCCCCTTTATCCAATATCAGAAAAAAATCCTCACAAACTGCCAGAGAAGAAATAAAGAATAAACTGCTATTCCCTTCAGCAGACAAAACTGCAGGGAATCAAAGAAATTATTTTCTAAATTCATTTCCCTCCCTGCCTGCCTAACTTAAATCCTAAAGCCTCCAGCCTCCCTCCTCAATCTCGATCGGATCACACCAGCACTAGCAGCCAGCCCTCCTCCCTCAACCACATCCATACACCTGAGACATCCAGAAGTGTCAGTCAAAAACCTGGTGATGCCATTGGTGGAATGGTTCAAAAAAATTGCATGGTCCCATCCCATGCCCAGCCCAAATGGGCAGGTCTAAAAAAATAAAATAAAATAAAATCAATACGACGTTTTATTGCTATAAAAAACCTACTGCTGCTACTATTAAAATTCAGGCATTTAAAATAAATAAATTTCACATGTTTGATTTGGTGTTTTTGACCACGATTTCAAAAGAAAAATTGTGGTTTTTTATCCCCCCACGATTGGCAAAAGTGAAAAAGGATGATCCCCCATTTTGGTGAGCCCCCCAGGACAGGAGCATGGCATGGTGAGAAACCACCCCTCTTTTTGGCCGAGTCGGGTTTTAAAAAATGATTAAAAACTTTTTCTGTGCTTTGCCCCCAGCCTGGTGCAAGCAAAAGCGAAAAACCAGGACAAATTTTTCTTTTTTCAGAGAGTTTGAGTTCCCATGTCTAACAGCAGCTGTTAAGTTGGAGGTGACTCAGGGAAAGCCTACCTACAAAGCCAGTTTTTTAAAAAGTGATCTTTTAAAGGAATCTAGAGAGGATGAATCTCAACCGAGAGATCATTGCAGAGAGCTGGAGCTACCTCTGAGAAGGCACAATTTTAAAATTTTAAGGTTTCATTAGATTTTCATGTTTAGGGGATGCCACACTGGATTGACTCCTGGTTTCATTTATCTACATTACAAAAAGGAACACACAGGAGTTGATTTCAAGAAGGCAACTGTTGCACTGAAAACATCAAAGCATCTTTTTAGTACCATCAAGATAGACAAGCCTTATATTTGGCAATATGATTTGTGGACTGCACTACATCAGACTGCACTGAATTCAGCCTTTGTAGATTATGAAGTGTTTGCTTGGTGGGAGAGTGTAATGAGGCCAGGAAAGTGAAATTCACCCAAGTGCAAACTGCAGTAGTTAACACTCAGTAACTAGGTGATAATTTTGCCAGATAAATATCTGGAATGTATAATGTTGGTCTCTGCGTGCGTGCATGCGTGCGTGCGTGCGTGCGTGCATGAACTACACTTCTATTCTGTGAGTTTTCATGAATGAGACAAGCCATTACTGCTAACATAGCTCTAATTAGAACAGAACAGCCCCTTCAAAGACAAATCCTGCAAATTTTCCCCAGGACAATGGTGGTATAATAAGTTCTTATCCATCATTAGCATCTGATAAATCTCTGAAGCCTTTGTGGGGAATTAGTTAGCACACAACAAGATTCCAAAGTTTTCTCCATTATCTGCCTTTTGTTTGCAAGCCTGAATTTAAACTGTTCCCAAATTCTCTCAGATTTAAAGCCAATAGAGTATTTACCCCCTTGGTTTGTATGTTCGGTTCTCTCATTGGTTATTTATTGTCACTTTTCATATCCTGGATCAGAAAAAAATGGGCAATCTTCAGAAATTAGTAAAGGTAAAGTTTACCCTGTACTTGCATGCTAGTCATGTCCAGCTCTAGGGGCAGTGCTCAACTCTGTTTCCAAGCCAAAGAGCCAGTGTTGTGCAAGTCCATGGCCATATGGCCAGCATGGCCAAATGCATATCTGCCCATGGAACACTGTTTACCTTTCCACTTTTTACAGCGCTACCTATTTATCAACTTGTATTTATATGCTTTCAAACTACTAGGTTAGCAGGAGCTGGGGTTAACATAGGGAGCTCACTCTGCTGCGTGGCACCTGGGATTCAAACCGCCCAGGTGACGACTTTGCAGCTGACATTTCAGTGCTCTAGTGTGAAAATGCTTCATATCCTCAAGTAGAAAAAAATCAGGCAATCTTCAGAAATTAGAGGGAGCCTAAAGGGTTGTATATGTCATTTTATCTCAGGCAGGCAGAGATTTATGAAAGTAAAAAAGAAATGCTTCTGGAACAGGCAGCAATTTTCCCATTGAATCTTGGGCTCTGAAAATGGTGGCCAGGAAAACAGGAGACTAGCAGTCAACAGCTCAGTTACAATCCAGAATAAACCCTTACAAATGGACAAAGTACTCCTTCTCACACCTGATCTTGTTAAGTGATGGAACGGCTCAGTTCACACAGGATTGTTGACTCACCCAGATCAGGGGTTTTGGGGGGCCTTGCTCTTTGCGACTGAATTCCTGTAGCTTAGCTCTTTCAGAATCCACCAAGTGTTGAAGCCCTGAAACACCTTACTACTGGAAGGAAGTGGGGAGTATGTAGTAATGGGACAGCATTGCCTTAAGGAAGGCGATGCTTGCAGTGGAAGTTGTGCGTCAGTAGGTTACACATCTTCTGTAATGTAAAGACAAATAATTACAAGCCAATTAGTCTAGAGCAACTCATCAATATTACAGTAATAATAGGAAAAGACTGACTCACTGGCATAGGCTCTCACCTGTGGCCAGGAAGACTGGCTCTCCCTGTTCCTGTGGCTCTCGGTGAACCTTGCTCTGAATTCCTGCAGTGATACTAATTGCAACCACACTGTTTACATTGGGATTCTGAGGACCTTTCCCCCTTTGCTTCATCAGCACGCGAGAGATGGGGTGACTGGGAGACAGGAAGTTTCTAAACCAGGAGCAAACTCCTGTGTAAGCAAAGGTTGCTAGCACCCCCTAGTGTTGGCTTTCACACACACACACAATCCTAGCCGTTCTTCACTAGAGCAATCATAAAAAGCAAATTTATTTTAATTGTGTCTGGCTGGCTAAATAGCTCAAGCCGGCTGAATAGCTTAGTGAGTAGAGGTTGGTCGCTTAATTCTCCACAGTGCCTTGCAAGATAACTACTAGGCTGTGTGACTTTGAGCAACTGCAATGTCCCAGGGCACTCCCAAGAAAAAAGAGATGGCATTCTAGCCTATGTAATGTGGACATACAGACAAATTCTGAAGATACCTTCGATAGCCAGAGTCACTAATGTAGCTGTGTTACAGTGCATGAATAAAAAATTAGAAATCCTCAATACTGTAAAGAGAAGAAAATTGCAATATTTTGGACACATAATGCACAACAAAAATACCATCTGCTGCAGCTTATCCTTCAAGGAAAAATAGATGAGAAGTGTGGCCCCGGGGCGTAGAACATTCTTGCTTAAGAACCTGAGCCAATGGTCCACTGTGAGCACAGCTGCTCCGTTTAGGATAGAAACCAGTTCAGGCTACTGATCGCGAACGTTCTACGAGGATATGGCACTTGAAGAAGAAGATTCTATGCCTAGAAAATAGTCTAATGAACATTTTAATTTGTTTTCAAGTTTACCTGTATTTTGTATGTGTCCATAATTTTACATTTTGCAACACTCTAATTAGACATGGGCACGGAACGACTGAATTGTCGTTTCCGTTACCGTTTGTCGTTTCCGTTATGTAATGGAACGACAAACGGTAATTCACACGGGCCAGCCAGAACCCGAACAGAACAAAGAAAAATTTGTTTGGGTTTGTCGTTACCGTTACTGGCATCGCGCCGCTCGCGCGATGCAAAATGAAGCAAGCAGCACATGTAGAAAAAAAGTTTTAAAAAATCCCGACCGGACCTCCGTGAAAAACCAGGCGAAAATATGCCTGCCTGAGGCTTTGCCAACTACCAGAGGGGTGTTTGGGGGTGGTGGTGTCCCTGGCCTTTTTTTTCCTCCTCTCCTGTCCTGGGCTGCTTGCACCAGGCTGGGGGGGGCATCATCCTCGTCGTCTCGCCATGCCATGCGGTGGGGGATCATAAGAACATAACATAAGAACATAAGAAGAGCCATGCTGGATCAGGCCAAAGGCCCATCTAGTCCAGCTTCCTGTATCTCACAGCGGCCCCACCAGATGCATTTGGGAGCGCATGAGACTAGATATCTGTCTCCTGATACCACTCCCCTGCATCTGGCCCTTGAAGTACCCTGGTTTAAAGCCTAGAGATTACACATCTCCATCATGGTTTGTAACCCGTGATGGACTTTTCCTCTAGGAATCTGTCCAATCCCCTTTTGAAGGCATCCAGGCCAGATGCCATCACCACATCCTGTGGCAGGGAGTTCCATAGACTTACAACGCGCTGGGTGAAAAAATATTTTCTTTTGTCAGTTCTTACTCTCCCAGCACTCAATTTGAGTGTATGTCCCCTAGTTCTGGTATTTTGAGAGAGGGAGAAGAGCTTCCCTCTATCCACTTTACTCATACCCTGCATTATTTTGTATGTCTCAATCATATCCCCCTCAAGCGCCTTTTTCCAGACTGAAGAGGCCCAATTGTTTTAGCCTTTCTTCATAAGGGAGGTGCCCCAGCCCAGTAATCATTTTAGTCGCTCTCTTCTGCACCTTTTCCAGTTCCACTATGTCTTTCTTGAGATGCGGTGACCAGAATTGTACACAATACTCCAGGTGGGGCCTTACTATTGTTTTGTATAACGGCATTATAATGTTGGCTGTTTTATTTTCAATCCCCTTTTTGATAATCCCTAGCATGGAATTGGCCTTCTTCACTGCTGCCACACATTGGGGAGACACCTTCATGGAGCTGTCCACCAACACACCAAGATCTCTTTCCTGATCCGTCACGGATAACCACAATTTTTTTTTAAATTAGGGTCCAAAATGGCTACCACAATTTTTTTTTAAATTAGGGTCCAAAAACACACCGAAGCACAACACAAACACGGTGTAATTTATTTATTCTAATGCCTGAATTTTAATAGTAGCAGCAGTGGGTTTTTCTTGCAATTAAACGTCTGCATTGATTTTATTTTATTTTATTTTATTTTTATTTTTTTAGACCTTAGCAATGATGGGCTGGCCATGGGATGGGACCATGCAATTTTTTTTTTTGAACAATTCAACCAATGGCATGGCCAGCTTTTGACTGACACTTCTGGATGTGTAGCAGGGTATAAGAAGCCGAGGCACCTTCCAGAATTCGCAGTCGGGTGTGTGGATGTGGTTGAAGGAGGAGGGTTGGTGCTGGTGCTGGTGCTGCAAATCGCGATCCGATCGAGAGATTATTTGAATCGAGGAGGCTTTAGGCTTTAAGTGAGGCAGGCAGGGAGGGAACACAACAGCCACAGGCAGGAACGAGTTCTCCTCCTGTCCTGTGAGTTCCCGATCCAGAAGAAGATCGAATTGAGTTTAGAAAATTATTTTTTCCTTCCCTGCAGCTTTGTCTGCCCAAGGGAATAGCAGTTATTCTTTCTTTGTTCTCTGGCTGTTTGTGGGGAAAGGATTTTTTCTGATAATATTGGATAAAGGGGGAGTAGGGTCGACTGGGGAGTGGGAGGTGTGTGGATTTATTTTAAAATATACCTTACCATTTATTTTCAAAGTTTTACATTACAACCTGAGAAGAAAAGAAGAAACTTTCATTCATTTACAGCTGCACTCAGCTACTCTTTTGTACAACTAAATTATTTAATATTTCCAATATCCATTTTTTGGAGGCAGCTACTTCCTCTTCCGGTTTATTTGTGGAGTGTGGCTGGCACTAAGACACCCTTCCAGACCAGTCCAGTTGCTGCTGCTGCTGCTGCTGCTGGCTGGCTGGCTGGCTATATAAAATTCATATCAGCCTAATCTGTGGGGGGGGGGCATTCACCCTACCCCTACCAATCAAGTTAATTCTCTGGGGGGCTGATTAGGCAAACAATTTCATTTGGTGCTTTATTTGGTGGTGTGTGTGGGGGAATACACTACCCTACCTCTTACTGCACAAATTCCAGTAACCAGTTCCATTAGAGGGAGAGCTTATTGTTAGGGTAACTTCAATTTGCTTGCACACACACACAATTTGGGGTGCAAGAACAGAACCTCCTCCTATCCTAAGGGGACAAATAGAAATATTTTTGGATAAAGGGAGTTGGGTGGTGGAGTTCTGGATTAAGTTAATTCTCTGGGGAGCTGATTAGGCAAACAATTTGCTTGCTCCTGCGTCAGTGCTGGTACAAATTTACCACACACACAATTTTGGGTGCAAGAACAGATAACCGCCTCCTATCCTAAGGGGAGAACAATAGAAATATAATTTATTTATTTTTTGCTTCTTCAGTCTTGAAAGGGGGAGACAATTCTAAAATATTAAACTTATTTTCTGGTTCATCATCTGGTTGGTTCAAAGTTGTGCACTGTGACTGCACTGATTGCACACACACTCAAGTTTTTGGGGTGCAAAAGCAGATAATCTGCTCCTATCCTATTTCCTCAGCTAACCAAACCCTTCCTGCACATATACCTTTCTGTTGTGTGGGAGAGAGAGACAGATCCATCCTTGGTTCTTCCGTCTTGAAAGGGGGAGGGAGACTATTCTAAAATATTAAACTTATTTCCTGGCTCATCTTCTGGTTCAAAGTTGTGCAGTGCACTGTGACTGCACTGATTGCACACACACTCCAGTTTTAGGGTGCAAAAGCAGATAATCTGCTCCTACACTATTCCTTCTGCTAACCAAACCCTTCCTGCAGATATACCTGTGTTTTGTGGGGAGAGAGACAGATCCATCCTTGGTTCTTCCCTCTTGAAAGGGGGAGGGAGACTATTCTAAAATATTAAACTTATTTCCTGGCTCATCTTCTGGTTGGTTCAAAGTTGTGCACTGTGACTGCACTGATTGCACACACACTCCAGTTTTGGGGTGCAAAAGCAGATAATCTGCTCCTACCCTATTCTTTCTACTAACCAAACCCTTCCTGCAGATATACCTGTGTTTTGTGGGGAGAGAGACAGATCCATCCTTGGTTCTTCACTCTTGAAAGGGGGAGGGAGGCTATTCTAAAATATTAAACTTATTTCCTGGCTCATCTGGTTCAAAGTTATGCAGTGCACTGTGACTGCACTGATTGCACACACACTCCAGTTTTGGGGTGCAAAAGCAGATAATCTGCTCCTACCCTATTCCCCCTGCTAACCAAACCCTTCCTGCAGATATACCTGTGTTGTGTGGGGAGAGAGACAGATCCATTCTTGGTTCTTCCATCTTGAAAGGGGGAGGGAGATTTTTCCTGGCTCATCATCCAGTTGGTTCAAAGTTGTGCACTGTGATTGCACTGATTACACACACACTCCAGTTTTGGGGTGCCAAAGCAGATAATCTGCTCCTAACCTATTCCCTCTGCTAACCAAACCCTTCCTGCAGATATACCTGTTTTGTGTGGGAGAGAGAGAGCAATCCTTCCTTTTCCACAGTTTTGAAAGAGGGGCAAAATATATATTTTTATTTACTGACACTGGCTCATCTTCTGGTTTGTTCTAACTGTATGTGTGTTGCTGTGGGTACAAATCCACACACACATTAAGGGGGTGCAATAAGGAGACCCTTACCTATATATCCATGCTACCTCTGTGTAGCACAATCCTCCTTGTTTAATCAATCTTTAATTATATGTGTTTTTGTGACTGGTGGGAGAAAACAATGCCCATAATTTTTTTAATTTCTGATTCTTTCTGACTGTGTTTAAAGGGCAAAAGTACCCTACCCTAGTCCTTCTACAAGGGAAAAACTTTTATCAAGGGCCAGCAGGGCAACTTTGAAAGCTTGTACAAAAGAACACAGTGTGAGAGTAAGCTTGTGTGGGCCAAAAGGATAAGTTTATTTGGATAGTTTGTTAACTTAACACAAATATAATAACAAAATGTATTTCTATAACTTTGAGAAATAAAAAAATGAGGACGGGTGGCAGAGGCAGAGGGCAGGGCAAGGGGACCCCCCACTAAAATAAATAGGGGCACATTTCTGAAAGAAGGCACAGGAATCAGTGCAGAAAGTGATATTGCTGGTACCACTCCCTCCCCCAGCTGCAGCTGCACCACCAGCACCACTGGACCATCTTCTGTCACTGAGGGAAGCATGGATGACTGCATGCAATCCCCATCCCCAAGCTTTCACATTCACACACACCCCTTGTATCAGGAGGAAGATGAGTACTCAGACTCAGAAACCTCTGTGCATCTGCATCTGCCGGATTCTGAGGACCTGTTGGCAGGAACAGACGAAAGGCAGACTTCAAGCAGTGATGGAAGGAGCACCCCTCCTTCGTCCCTGAACCAGAGTACCACCAGTGACAGCAGTCAATTGACCCAGCAGGTTACAAGCCACACCACCGCCAGCACAGCAGCGTCAGGCAGTACCAGAGGGGGCAGTACTTTACATAAGCCTTGCGGCTGTCTCTGGGAGTATTTTGAGAACAGCCAAGAAGACTCGAGGCTTGCGGTGTGTAAGAAATGCAGGGTGGTCGTGCGCAGGGGGGAATGACCCCAAACACCTCTCCTCAAGTGCCTTGCGTCGCCACTTCATGCGAAGGCATCCTGGGACTCTGCCTGGGACAGTGTCAGGCCCTGGTTCCTCATCCTCAGGGAGGAAGAGGGGGGAAGCAGGCATGGAAAAGGACTCCGGAGAAAGCTCCACTGAGAGTGGGAAGAGGCAGGCCACTCTGCAGGAAGTGGTGCCGCTGTGTGGGAGTTTTGTCAGCCAACGAAATAGGGCCAAGGCACAGGAGTCCACCACTTGTGTGGTTGGTGAAATGGTGGCCATGAACGGTTTGCCCCTCTCCTTTGTGGAGTCATCGGGATTCAGGCACCTGATCAAGCACGTGGCTCCATGGTATGAGCCTCCTTCCCAGCGAACCTTCAGCAAGCGGGTGATTCCCTCCCTTTATGAGTCCATCAGGGACATGGTCCGGGCCCTGCTGCAGGCGACCAGAGGAAGGAAGATCCACTTCACTTCCAACCTCTGGACCGGTCGGCACCACGGATACCTCTCTCTGACGGCTCATTGGTGGCAACCCAAGGAGGTCCTTGACACTAGGGCATCCCGTGAAGAGCCACAGGGGGAGCCACAATAGAGCACCCCAAGAGGGTACAGGGTGGTCCTTCTCCAGGCACAAAG
Source organism: Phrynocephalus forsythii (assembly GCA_029282475.1). Lineage (NCBI taxonomy): Eukaryota > Metazoa > Chordata > Lepidosauria > Squamata > Agamidae > Phrynocephalus > Phrynocephalus forsythii. The sequence continues at coordinate 143,526,668 of JAPFRF010000001.1, forward strand.
CATGGAGGACAGTGCCAAAAGCACCCACATTGCTGAGGTCCTCCTGACAGCACTGCGAGATTGGGCACCCGAGGGAAAGGTGAATCGCGGATTAATGGTTACTGACGCAGGCCGTAACATGATCAACGCAGTTGAAAGGGCACGGCTCCAGGTCATCGTGTGCGCAGCACACAAACTGCACCTAGTGGTGGGCAATGCCATTGGGCTGGGTCCACCAAAGGACTCCTGGTGTGAGGGGACCCTGGAGACCAAGGCCTTGCTGGACAAGTGCAGGAAAATAGTCGGGCACTTCCCTCACAGCGTCAAGGCATCAAGGATGATGCGTGAGAAGCAAGCGGAGATGGGCCGACCAGAGCACGTCCTGATCCAGGACGTGACCACCCAGTGGAACTCCACCTATGAAATGGTCAAGCGCATTGTGGAGCAGAGGCAAGTGGTGGAATACGTCATGTCCCACACTCCCGTCCTGCCTGGGGGAAAGGTGTTGGACATTGGTGCTACCGGAGTGGCTCGCCTTCTCCCAGATGGTGGGAATCCTGCAGCCTTTTGAGGAAACCACCCACGTCCTCAGCAACTACAACGTCAGCCTGGGCCATATACTCCCCTTGGTACATGCCCTTCGCCAACGCCTAGAGGCCAGTATCCAGGAAGAAGCCGATCTTCTCCCAAAGACCAGGGCCTTGGCAGACAGGCATGCCATCTGGTACACCTTTTCCCTCCTCAGTGGGCTAAGTAACTCTGTTACTCTAGTACCCTATTTTCTAGTACCCGATCCTAGTACCCTATCCTCTAAATTTCTCTTTCTCTTTCTAGTACCCTATTTCTATTTATTTTTCTATTTGTATTTGTATTTCTATTTCCATTTCTATTTCTAGTACCCTATCCTCTAAATGAGGAGGATAGGAAAGTAATTTCCTGGCACTCTGGCTTCCCTGCGTGGACTGTGTCTCCTCTGGGTTGGCGGAACTCGGTCTCCTGGGTAGGCTAAGCTCTGGCCCCCAAAAGGCTGGAAAAAAATCCCTTCCCTAGAAAAGTATTTCCTGGCACTCTGGCTTCCCTGCGTGGTCTCTGTCTCCTCTGGGTTGGCGGAACTCTGTCTCCTGGGTAGGCTAAACTCTGCCCTCCAAAAGGCTGGAAAAAATCCCTTCCCTAGAACACTTCCTGCCCTGGCACTCTTGCTTCCCTGCATGGTCTCTGTCTCCTGGGTTGACGAAACTCTAGCCTGGTCTCCAGGCTGTTCCCTAGTACCCTATCCTCTAAATGAGGAGGATAGGAAAGTTACTCTGGCTTCTAAAAGGTTTAAAAAATTCCCTTGAAAACTATTTCCTGGCACTCTTGCTTCCCTGCATGGTCTCTGTCTCCTGGGTTGGAGAAACTCTGTCTCCTGGGTTGGCAAAACTCTAGCCTGGACTCCAGGCTGTTCCCTACCCTATCCTCAAAATGAGGAGGGTTGGAAAGTCACTCCAGCCTCTAACAGGCAGAAAATCCCTAGGCCTAGGACAAGGAGGGGAGAGTTGTTGGGCCTGTACGTCTGCTAGGGCATTTTTATTCATTATTATGCCACGGGGAGAACGTGGCCACTGAGCCCTGTTTGGAAATCAAACACAGCTGCCCACACAAAGAGTGGTGGACTGACCTCCAGGGTTTTCTGGAGGGCCTCCATTGACTCCTGAATTTTATCCTTGGGGATCATCTCCTTGGGATACTCCAGCTGGCGCTGATGCCCTGAGAGGTTGAGGGGAACTTTATTGGGAATTGGGGGAGAAAGTGAGAGGAGGGGCACTCATCCGGATGAGGGAGGGACAGCATCTCTCATGCCTCTACCAGACTGAATCTCTGACCGCTAGTTGACCAGGGTGGCATTTGCTTGGCTTTACAAGGAGTGACATTGGAGATGGGGACATTGAGAGGAGTAGACCCTCATCCAGATTTGGGGGAGGAACGGAATAATGTGTCTCCTGCTGCCTCTGAGAGGTAGAGGGGAAATGGGATGGATAAAGGCTTCAAAAAAAAAAAGTGGGGTGGCCGGTTCAGTCTCAGCAGTTGAACAAGTGGCTGCTGCTGGGTGGGAATGGAATGGCTGCTGGCTGCTGCTGCTTTTCAGGTTCTGTTCTCTGGAGCTCTGGAGGAAAGAGTTCTTCCTTTGAGATGGGGAAATTGAGAGACAAGCATCCCTCTAGCCTCTTGCAGGTGGAAACCCTGAGACCCTGCTCCTCTGCCCTGCCCTCATCCACTCTTCCAGAAACTGGGGGTGGACTGGCATACATCTCTTCTGCATCTTCCAGGCAGAATCCCCCTGACCCCACCCTCCTCTTCCCTGCAGAATTGATGCTATTAATTTATATATGTGTGTGATGGAGTCTGGACTGGAGTATAAAGGTGAAAGAAAAAGAGAATATTGCATTCTGCCCAGTTTGTTTGCATTATTGCATATGATGCAGTGTTACTGATATATTTAATATATATTATTCATCAGTTTAAAGTGTTTTCTGCCTGCTCTGGGTCATTGCAGGACGCCCCCATGCTCTGGGAAGTCAAATCGTGCAAAATCGCGGTAGAAATGACAAATGACAAACGAAACAGCGAAATGAAATTTTTTGAAAAATTTCACGGCAAACGGAAACAGAATGAAATGGACCCGCTCTGACAAACGAAAAATTGAAACATCATTTTTCCTAGTCGTGCCCATCTCTAACTCTAATATGAACAAATAAATAAAGACTAGAAGACCATGAAAAAAGGGACCACTGTAACACTTGATGGACCTGAGGATGAGGATGAGGATGAGGATGAGGATGAGGATGGCAGCCATATGTGGGCGTATTAGTGTTTTCTGGCTAATGGCAGCACTTCTATACACATTCCCTAAGAACCCTTGAATTCACTAGAATTCATTCCCAAGGAAACAGATAGAAGCTGGCAACCCCAATGTTGGAAAAGATAAGTCCCATTCAGGCATTCCAAAAAAAAGGAGGAGGTTAAATTTGAAAGTGTGAGGACAGAGTTTGTCTTGCTCTGCTGTCCCTGTCCCTGACTCTACAAGAAGTACTATCTAAAGGGACATTTTTCTGCTTAGAGTCTCTCCACGTGGTAGGGGATCCTGAAAAAACCAGGGTTCCTAACTGCATGGAATAGCTCCATGTCTAGCAGATTGTGTTCATTTCAGATGATCCTTCTTTGTGCGAAGACTACAAAGAAGGATCATCTTTAATGGAGAGAGAGAGTGGAGCTAGAACACTCCAAAATCCTGCTTGTAAACTCACATCCTTTTTATTCTGAACATTCAAATGGGGCTACTTGTCTCTCTGCTCCCACTTTGAAGGTACAGTGGTCCCCCACCCTTTCGCGGTTCCGGTACCGCGGTCCCACTATATTGCGGGACCACGGGACCAGGAAAGGGCTTGAGGGAGGCAACATCCATGGTTTGCTTTGGGAAGGTACCTGGGCATGAAATACACACATGCTGAAGAGTTAGACAGAAAGCCATACATTTTAGAACTTCTGCAATGGTTCACATATAAAAGAGCAACCAACCACGCAATTTTGACCCTTCAGTGTACAGACTGTGTAAACTGAAAAATAGTTATCCTTCCCCAGTGTTTCAAGTGGTACAAAATGTCTGGGGTTAAATTTTACTTCCATTGAAATCAGTGGGGCTTCTGCTTGTAGTGAGTTTGCATGAACTCTGTTATGGTCAGATCCCACCTGGAGTACTGTGTTCAATTCACCTCAATTTAAAATGGAGGTTGAAAACAAACAGTAGGAAGGACTTCCTGACGGTTACTCTCCAGAAGTGGAGTAAGATGTCATGGAGGGTGGTGGAGTCTCCATCTTTGGAAACTTTTAAGCAGAGGATGGATGGCCGTCTGTCAGGGTTACTTTGATGAGGGTTACTGCATGGCAAGGGGTTGGAATTGGAATGGAATTGGAATGGAATTTATTGTCATTGTATAAATACAACGAGATTAAAAGTGCCATCCAGTCAGCTCATCACACACCCCAGTATAAAAATCCAAGACATAAAATCTAAACCATCCATACACATACTCCAATATTCACATGCCGAGCATCACTTACACTCATTTAAAACTGACATAAAAACCAAACATACACACACAGCCCTACACTCTTTTCACCTGACAGCATTCATACCAAATCCATAAAAACTACAATTTAAAAAAAAACACCCATATACAATCCCCCATACAATATATATGTAACACATTCAACACTAATATTACCCATCAACTTAATTTTTAACAGAATGGTCCTTGAGGTCTCTTCCGACTCTATGATTCTATACTCGGTCCACTGCACGGAAGTGGCAATTCCTATTTAGCATCAGTTTAATTCAATTTATACCTCACCTATCTCCACGTATAAAGACTTCTATGTGTTTCAATAAGTGTGCTACAGTTGAGATTAAAATTAGATCTAGACTTCATTTCCCCCAAACTGACTCCAACCAGGTCTCATTAGCCACATGTAAATACTGTGGTTTCTGAAGAAGAGATAGAATGTGGCCATACAAATGCCACCTTGACTTTGTAAAGACTTACGTTTTGGAACTACAGCTGCCATAATCCCATCACCACCGTGGCCAGAAACGCTGCCATTCAAGTGTGGGCTGGGGGTTGTACTTTTGATAGCTGTGCACTCCTGGCGTTAACACAATTCTTCTATCCCAGCCTTTCAATAACCTGTTCACAATTTCTTTGAAAATGTTGTAATGGCAACATGTTTCTTGACACAGCTTGGGCTGGAATGGCTGCCCCACATCATTTACCAGAAGAAGAACAAAAGGCCCCAAAAGTTGTGAGCAACTCCATGGGTTATCTGTGACAAGTGACAAGCTCTATGTTAAGGAGTCCCTGATAAAATGCCCTCTGGTAGATCTCTACTTCTGTCTCTGAGTCTGAGCACTTTTACATGGGTGCAGTGTTATTTATTTATTCATTTATTAAAATTTTATGGACAATCTTAAAAAGTAACATAAGTGCTCATTTTCCAACACCTTCATCTTCTGTTCCTTGTTGGCTCAGTCAATACATTTCTATATTTATTCCACAACTCATTGTACAATTTCCTCCAGCTTGTTATAACCTTAATAAACAGCTGACCAATATAATGATGGATTATCCAGCATATTATTTATAGCATTTTGTTCAATATCTGAGACCAGCAGAGGGTGCCAAATTTTTGTAAAATTATCCATCTTTATTTCTCCTCTTAATATTATTGAATAGTCAGTTTTTCCATTAATGCAATTTCCCATGTATTTCCTAAATATCTTTGAAAAGAGAGCCCCTTAGCATCTTTCCAACTATGTGTTACAGTCATCCCCCACCATTTTGCGGTTCATATACTGTGGTCCTAGTATATTGTGGGACCACAGTATATGAAGGCAAGACCTCTTAGGGCAAGCTGTGTGGACCTGTTTGAGGCCTCCTGCACTTACCCCAGGCCTGGCGCTGCCCCGAGTGAGCCTCTGACAGGCTTCCAGGGCCTGTTGCAGTCCCCGGAAATGTATTCGGGTGAAACAGAAGTGGTGTCTGAAAAAATGGAAGTGCCTTCAGGATTGCCGGTCGGAGGCCCATTTGGGGCAGTGCTAGGCCTAAGGTAAATGTAGGATGCCCCAGACAGCCCCTCCCCCAAGTCCCAAAATGACCCAGTATATCCGTGCACTGTGGATTTTCCTTTATTGCGGGTTGGGTTGGGTCCCTAACCCCCACAATAAGAAGGGGATTACTGTATTTCTAATCTGGCTGCTCCTGTAAAATCTCCACTAACTCTTTAGTTTTTAGATTTTCATTTCTATCTGTACATAAAGAGAATAAAAGATTTTCATTAACAGTTATTTTTTGATGTGTTAACTTTTATATCCATTTTATTACCTCTTACCAGAATACTTCCACTTTGGGGCAAGAAATCCACCTGTGTTCGAGCGATCCTTTTGGGTGCAGTGTTATGTTAGACAAGCGATGCCCAGCTATGGGTATCCCACATATTCTTGGACTGCAGTTCCCAGAAGCCTTTGCCACCAGCTGTCCTGGTCGAGATTTCTGGTAACTGCAGTCCAAGGACACCTGGGTTGCCCAAGGTTGGGAACCACTATCCCGGAGGGCAGAGGCATTGTGGGGAAATGAAATGACTCATTAGGCACACTCGCCTGGTATTTCTCAAAGCATTTTTCTGGAAATGGAGCCCTAGGAAAAGGGGGTGGTGACTCGTGACCCCTGTCCAACAAGCCAGGTTCTACAAGGGCAGAGACAGTGCTGTCTGTGGTGATCCAGGTTAACACAAACTCTGAGATAAGCACATCAGTGGGCGGCTTGACTACTCCGTTTTCTTCCTTTAAAAAGGCAGTTGTGTTGGTGCATGTTACATTTTTACCACTAGGTGGAGCCATATACTGCATAATTGTGGACTGCCTTTCCTTCCTGCCCCTTTTCATTACACTACCCCATTCCCACATTTTTGTTCTCAAGTGCAATTACTATGATTATATAGGAGAGTGTTTCCTTAAAGAAAAGCACTGACCCCAGTGGAGGAACTAAGAGTAGAAATCACACCATGGACGTCATCGCGAATGGCGTGGGAAGTGGCAATCTGTGGAACACCTTGCTGGGAGGGACATGACACTTCTCCCCACCTCTTCTGCAATGTACAGCTGCATGGCTTCCTGGTTCTGTAGCCTGGAGGCAAAACCACACCAAGGCAGAGGGAAGCAGGCAGCCTGGATACTGTATATTGTGTAGTGAACTAGAATGGTATGGTGTCATACATTCACTCAGTGGTTTCGGTATTGCATTTGGCTGCAAAGACAGAGGTTGCGAGTTCAATTCCCCACTGTACCTCCTTGACAGAGGCCGCACTCAGTGACCCATACAGTCTGTTCCAGCTCTGCAGTTCAAACATTATTATTATTAAAGATTATTAGACTCAGCTAGCAGCTTGTTTAGCCAAAAAAAATGTCGCCATTACTGCTCTAGCAGATCTCTTTTGTGCAACAGCTACAGGCAAAAGCATTGTTTTCAGACCTTTATGGAACACTAGATTCAATTAAAAAGGGCCCTGCTTATACTCGTATACTGCATCATGGTGTTTAATGGACTCTCTGGGCAGCTTGCAATTTAATTACACATTGCTACTCCAGCAAGCTGGGTATTCAGGGGCATTTGTGCCATTCCAGGGTGAAGCAAGGATCCGCAGTTCACTCCCCAGGGCAGAACACGATCCTTCAAATTCCTTTTGGTATGCATAGTTTTAAAATGATGATCAGTGACTCATATTCGGGAAAGGAGACATCACAGATAATGTTGGGGACTGACACCTAAGGAGGGGGTGAGTGACAGCTGTGCCTTCAATAAATCCCAAAGTGTCCTGGACCTCCCCCAATCCCTGAGCCACTATGCTGGGCTCAGACAGGGGCCCCGGTGTGGCTCACAGGATGACCTCAAGGAGGTATACAGGGCTCTCTTCCGCCCCACTCTATCTTCAAAACGATCCTGTGTGGTAGGTCAGGCCCACGATCGCCAAGTGGGGACTTGAATCTGGATCCAATAAGACCCAGGCCAGCATCCTGAAGCATGTTCCTTTTCAAATTTCAGCTTGGCCATGAACAGCCCTAAGACTCATTCATTGGCCGCATATATCTTCTGTAAGTAAGCAGATGCAAATATATTCATAGAATCATAGAATCATAAGAGTTGGAAGAAACCTCAAGGGCCATCCAGTCCAACCCCCTGCCATGCAGGAACCCCATCACAATATTTCCGGCAGATGGCCATCCAGCCTCTGCTTAAAAACCTCCAAAGAAGAAGACTCCACCACCCTCCATGGCAGCATATTCCATTGCCGAACAGCTCTCACTGTCATGAAATTCTTCCTAATGTTCAAATGGAATCTCTTTTCTTATAATTTGAAACCATTGTCCTGAATCCTAGTCTCTGAAGCCATGGAAAACAAACCTGTCCCCTCTTCAATGTGACATCCTTTCAAATATTTAAACATAGCTATCATATACCCCCTCAGCCTTCTTTTAGAAAGGCTAAACATTCCCAGTTCCCTAAGCCGTTCCTCATAAGAATTTTTCTCCAGGCCCATAAGACATTTCCTCCAGTGCTAAGAGCTGTATCAAAGGGTACTAGAGGTCAATCCACACCACCAGAGAGGAAATCTTAAAACCCTTGTCTCTGACCCAAGTCTGCATTTTCAAACTTGCATTGAACAAAGGAACTGGAAGGGCACATTATTACTGGCTCTTGTCTGTTTTTTCCAGCACCATCCACAGCTCTGATGTGCTCAGCATGATGAAGAGTCAAAAAACTGGTCTAATGAAGGTATCACCCACCCTTCTCTTTCGGTCACATTCAAACAGAGCTCTCATTCTGTGTGTGCTTCCTTTTAAACATTAGTCAAAGTGGGTATGAACTGCATGGCTCTTCCCAAAACTTATTTGCTTTCTGAGCAAATGATTTATCAGCACAAGTGCCTGCATCTCTCCAAACTGTTCTCATGACTCAACACGCCACTCCAGATCTATTAATCCTGATTTTCACCCCGCCGATTCTATATGCAAAAATGGCTTTCAATTAATGGGCCTTTTCCAAAGTCAATTTGAGCGGACAGCTGTGTGTCAGCATTTGACAGGAAGCAATCATCTCTCAGGGAAGATTGACATACAATTTGTGAGAAATACTTCCCCCTCCCAGCTGTGACGCCCCCCCCAACCCTTCCCTTTCCTCAGGTTTGGGTTAGGGTTGCCACCCTTCCAATAAAACTTGGAACTGAGAGTTAGAAAAATTGGGGCCAGCATTAGTGGCGATGGGTTGGATTCCTCACCGATGAAACGAAATTCCTTTGGGTGAAAACTGCACTTACAGAATTCCTGTTTTGTCGGGGAAAAGGGGAGTGAATTCCTCACCCCCATGTCGTCGTCCCCCTTTCACTCACTTGCAAGCCACGTGTGGACTCCTGAAATCTGGTCCAGAAGGATGGAAGAACTGAGGGAGGTAGTGTGGTGTAAGAGGTGTGTGGGGTGTGGGTGTGTGGGTGTGTGGGTGTGTGTTGGGGTCAGCCTTCCCTCCTGCATTCCCCCCTGTTCTGCAAAAAAAACTTCACTGCTTCAAAAGTTATTTCCACAGATGGATTTCACACCAGGGACAAGAAAAATACTTTGTAGCAAAAACAAAACAAAACAAACAAATCACCCTGTCCATATGAACTCATCATCCTTAACAGCAGCACTACTATTGTTACTAGTTCAGCTGCAGCACCATATATGACTGTTTGTAATACACACTCAGACTTGGGGCTTGGAAGTCAGTACTGTACTTGGTACCAAATCTTTTTTAGGTGCATTGGTCAGAAATGCCCTGGGTATTCCCCCTCCCCATCAACCACTAGTCCCCAAACATCTGTCTGTCTGTCCAAAACATGTGCTAAGGCGCTCAAACACCATGCAGTTAATAGCAATTAAGGCAATGAAGTACACTCAAATTACAAGTGTAAAGTTTATATTTCATTTTTGTTTTTCTACTTGTGTTAACCTGTTTTTAAAACAAACAAAGAGCAAAAACAAAATAATAATACAGACACAACCGTTGATAAAAACTGAAGAAATAAAGAGTGGGCTGAACAGGATGGTCTTTGCCCGTACACTGAACTATCGTTACAGAGGGTGACAGCCAAGCCTCTTATGACAAGGAGTTCCTGAGTTGTGGTGTGGTTACTAAAAAGGCCTTTGCCTCTTTCCCATCACTATAACTGGGAATTCCTCAGATCTTGGCTGGCATGAGCACCCAAGGCTGGCACGGGGAAAGACTGTTGTTAGGGCAGGGATGTTGGCGAGTGCTAAATTGCAATCTTTGGTACCAAGTTCCAAGTCTGAGTCTTTGTCTCCAAACATTTACAGTAATGCCTCAGATAACGAGTGCCTCTGATAACGAATGTTTTCAGATAGTAAATGGAAATGTCCAGGTATAGGGCTAGCTACCTTGGATAACGAATGTTCCCTATGGGCTGCCTTGGATAACAAATGCTTCATCATACCCTGCAAAAAAGTATACCCAGGATGCATTGCACCTCCCATAGTTTGTGGAGGTGTGGGTGGGAGGAGTTAGAGCGTTTTTTTCATGGTGTTTGGGAGCCATTCCAGACATTAGTTGCTGAGGGATTTGGACCTTTTGAACTTAGAAAGGTAGGGAGCTGAGGCTTCCTTTCCTTTTCCTGTCTGTTCCCATTGCTTTGCATTGCAAAACGGAGGGGTGAACTGAGGAGGGGTTTGCTGAGAATCCTCCTGTTTTTTCTGTCTTTCCATTGCTTTGCATTGCAAAGTGGAGGGGTGAGCTGAGGAGGGGTTTGCTGATAATCCTCCTGTTTTTTTGTCTGTGTGTTTGGCGGGAACGACCTGGTGATTTTTTTGTTTGTTTTTGAGCTTGGTTTTATTGATCTTTGAATGACTTTCCATTGCATTTTTGGCAGGAAAAGGCTTGGGTAGTCTTGCTAGATTCTTTTGTCAGGGGTGTGTGTTCTGGGTGTGTGTGTGTTCTAGCACTGCAAGCCTTTAAAGTGCACTTTATAAAGAGGTCTGAAAAAACCACACCTCTTGTTTTGCCTTTTTTCAGACCTCGAAATCGGGTTAATAGGTTTCCCATTCATTTCAATGGGAAATCGCGTTTTGGAGAATGAATTACATTTGTTATCAGAGGTACCACTGTTTTACCAAACAATGATGTTCAATGGCTGCTTCCAGGCTCTGCAATGCACTGACCCAGAGGCCTTCCTTCTTGCCTTTATGTGGTCTGGCAAAGACCTTCTTTTTCAGACTGGCTTTTTTAGACAGACAAGCAAGAAGTGGGGAGTCTTTTTAAAAATTAAATCTAGGGTCTATTAAATGTTTTGCAAAACATATTTAGAATTGTTTTTAATCTTGGTTTTAATATCAACTAATTTTTAATTATTTTAATACCTTTTCTGCAGAGTATTTTAAACCTGTTAGTGCTGTACACTGTAGTTTTAATTTTTATGAGCCACCATGTGGCTCCTATTGGGAGAAAGGCAATATATGAATAATATAAACAAGCAAACAAATGCAAAGTAGCAGAGCCACTATGTCTAGCTGTCACCGGGAAGTTCCACATTAAAAAAATGTACTTGCAATAGGACTCTGCATCAGTTGACTTTGTATCTATGTCTGAAAATATTAAAACAAACAAACAAACAAAATAAAAACTAGAAATGTATATTTCATGATGTATTTATCAGAACTGGCCACTAGAAAGAGGCAGAGACCAAGTTAGTACTGTATTGTTGTTGTTGAAGTGTGGTTTCTGCTTCTCTCTAATGGTCAGTTCTCATAGTCATAATATACTGTACATAAATATACTTGTTTTTCTGGAGTTTTGTCTTTTACCATCCTATGTATGTAAACTATCCACAGTTTTCAGCAACCACAGCGAACAACCCTAGAACCAATCCTCTACAGATATGGAGGTTGGTACTACTGATGGGTAGTGTCTGTTTTAGGTCAGGTGCAATATCACTGGATTGTTTCATTGCTCATGAGATGAAAAGCACTCGATACAGTCAGTGGGGCCAGACACAACTGCAGCTCAGAAAAGCCTGCATTTTCTAACAAATGCATAATCCAACAGTCTTGCACCCATCTCTCCAGCGCTGCATTTCCCTACTGCACTGTTAATATAGGAAACAGACAAAGGAAATCTCTCTCTCTCAATCTCTCTCTCTCTCTCTCTCTCTCTCTCTCTCTGTGTGTGTGTGTGTGTGTGTGTGTGTGTGTGTGTGTGTGTGTGTGTGTGTGTGTGTGTGTGTGTGTGTGTGTGTGTGTGTGTGTGGAAAACAACCCACACCGCTATGTAATTTCTTTCAATGAATCCTTCACTGAAGAGCTCCTAATGAGACTGACCTTTAGAAGCCAATTAGCCTCCATAAAACAGCATAATCACATTTAAATAATGTTTTCTTCTTTAGCCAATAAGCCAAATGAAGCTCTTTGTCATTATGCAAGTTTAAAGAGCACATGATATTTAATTGTTCCAGGCAAGGAGGTCTGTTCCCCTCCTGGGCTGAGCAAGCCTCTAGGTGGTCCTTGCCACAAAAAACGAAGTCAGAGGCAATAGTTGTCATTCAGCACTGATTGGAGCTACTACTCCTAATTTAAATTACCATGTTGAAATTGTCTCAAGGAAAATTATCATAATCAATCCAGGAAATCTGCCAGAACAATTTCACTGCTGTATTCTAAAAATATGTACTTACCAGCTGCATTTGGAGGATGCCATACGTTGGAACAGCATTTTAGATTGTGCTAGTGGGGCTACATCAGTCTAGTGACCTTAACTACACTGCCCAGTTGCTGCCCAGTTTGGTTCTACTTAACCTTCCAGTTTCAGCTCCGTTCCATAGGATGCTGAGAATTGTAGTCTGCTAAGGGACTTGGGATTGTGTTGGAGAGGGATCCCTCATGCTCACCTGAACTAGACCAGAGAACAGAGGACCTCAGTCAAGTACAGACCACAGAATTCCATACAATAGAACCATGGCCGTTAAAAGGCTGAAGATTTGCCAATTGTGGCAAAGCTAGAGTGAACCATAGGAGGGTGCAACGTATGCTACTCTAGGTAGACGGAGAGCTTGACTGACATATAAAGTAGGGCCAGGCTGGATTAACAAAGCAGAGGGATAGCTGGGAGAAAGAACCTGGAGGGGGCTTGAAATTAAAAGAAGAAAATTAGGACCTAGATATGATCAAAGCTTGATAAACTGTGGCTTGGAAAGATGCAGAATAAGATTAGAGTTTAGAGATCTTTAGTCCGGCGAAGCTATCTTTTGTATTTTTCTCGGTGTGCCTTTGAGTGTCTAATAATAAGAAATCACTTTTTTAAAAAAAGAAGGGAGTAGCATTTTACTGAGCAGTTCAGATGTTGAAATTCTGTGTGGAGTTTGCCAGTACAAGTAATGCTACAAAATATGTAGGTTGCCTTTAATGGAGAAACTACCAACTGTGCTAAGGAGTCAGAGCTCCCTGGAAGCCTGTTTCCTCAACAGCCCACAGGAAAAGCCAGGGCCTTCAGAAGGAAAGAGTTGTTCCCTCAGTCCAAGAGAGAGCAAAAATGGTTAAAGAGCCAGGATAGAATGGCAAGACGCAAGACAGCCATGAGGAATGCTTGGCAGTAAGCAGCTCAACGCCCTGCCAGAAATCTATGCCTGGTTTCCAGCTTGCATGCCTGAAGAAAGCCAGTGTCTGCATAAAAGAGCAGCTGACGAAAACAGAGATTGCTGGAAACAATGCTTCCCTTCTGCAAACCCCTTCCCGTGTGTTTCTGATAACCCTTTGGCTCTTCTTGTTCCTGGGTCTTGCAGCTGTTTCTCCCTCCTTGCCAACAAACTACACAGTAGGCCTGCTTCCTAGAGTGATCTTGACTTGGATTTTTTTTAATGAAGATGCTCTCTGTTTCAGCTGGCTGGGTCAGCTAGAAGAACTAGATGTGGATGTAAGGGTTGTGAGTTGAATTCCCCACTGAGTTATGTAGGGGAAGAGCCAGCCTCTGTGGCCCTGGATAAGCTACACAGGTCCTGGAATACCTCCAGAAGAAGAGAATGCTGCTAAACCAATGTTCTGTGATTGATTTTAGAAAACACTGGAAGGGGGTGGCATGTGTCAGAATTGACAGCGTATGCTTAATGATGATTGGTTTACCTACCTATAAGATGACCCCCCTGTGTAAGACAACCGCCTGTTTCCAACCCTAAATTACAGTTTCGTAACCATGCAGCTCTCTCCTCGGCTTACGTCATGTATAAGACGACCCTCAATGTTTAGTCAAACAATTTTAGACAAAAATATAGTCTAGCATGGGGAAATACTGAACCAAATGGATTAAGGCTTCAATGGGAACTGGAAGAGAATGGTGACTAAGGGCCTTTTCACACGACCCCTAAGATCTGCTGGCCCCTTAAATTCGGACCAAAGATCTTAGGGGTTCGTTGTTCTTCCTTCCTCCCCACCAGAGAAAGAGAGGAAAAAATGCAGCTCACCTGGAGGAGCTTCCCGAAGCTCTGTTTCTCTTCTGTTTCTCTTCTGCTTGCTTTTTTTCCTCCCACCTCTTCTCTTAAAGGGGCGGGAGGCAAAAAAAAAAAAACACAAGCAGATGCCAGGAGAGCCCCGCACTGACCAGATTAAATCCGGACCTGGGATTTTCACCCACCTCAAGCAGGTACAAGAAAGTGCAGCTGGGTCCCGCTTAGGTGGGCGGGGTCGCACTTAATTTCCTGCAAACTCCGGAGCTGGTGGGAAAACACTTGTAAGGTCCGGAGTTTGCAGCCATTTGCTGCGGAGTTTAGGGGGTCATGTATAAAGGCCCTAGGGCCCTCTTGGCCATCAAGGGATGACAGCACTGACTGACAGTTCTTTTTCCATTTCATATGAATCTTTGCTGGGTGGGGGGAGAGAGAGAGAGAGAGAGAGAGAGAGAGTATTTTAAATTTTAGCTGTTTTGGAACTTGCCATGTATGGCCACGATGATGTTGACTTGTTTACCTGTTTCTGGTTTCATGTACAGATTTTAATGTCCTAATGGCCATTGGCTAAAACTTTGAATAAACTAGACATAAAAAACTGTAATGTACTGTACTGTATTCCTTATCAACTTGGTCTATTGCCTCTGATAAAGACTTAACCATTGCTTAGTGGCTCAGCCTCTACTATCTGCTTGGAACCAGCATGTGGAAGCAACTAATTAATATGTAACTAATTACTTTTTAGGAATGAGTTATGTGACTAATAATTAAAAGTTACTTTTAGGTCTAGCCAATACGAATTCAACATCCATAACAGTGCAAGAGGAAGTCAAAGATACATTGACCGTCATGGGCTTGGGACACACATGGGCAGAAACCTCAGATGCTGGTTGATCTGCTGAGATGATTTGGCAGAAAAGCTAAAACAAAGGATGGAGAAGGGAGGGATCTGGAGAGGAGAGTTTCTCCACAAGCAAACTCCTTACAGCTCAAGCTCATGGCCAGTATGACATTGAAAAGGTCAGGGCCAGGGCGGCAGAAAGTAATTTCCACTAGTGTTCCTAGACTGGCTTAGTGTAAACTTGGCCTCTGTTGGCTTATTGGCAGCTCAGCCAGACAGCCATCTTGGCTTAGCCATGTCTGCACCCTAAATTATTTAGGCATAACAAGTAGGAAGTACTTATTACTTTTAATGGTGATTGCTACAAACAATCTTTCTCAAGGGAGTTGGGTGTCAGGAAACACCTCCGCAATGCTGATAAAAAAGATACTGTATATTGTCTCTTCCTGCTCCTAAACAAACCAAAATACAGTAGGACCCTCTTATCCACTCATTCATTATCCACTTATTCAGATATCCATGGTTGGCAAAGGAAAAAAATTAAATAATTCAGCAGCCACAAAGCAAGCTATAAAGCAAGCTCTTGTCACAAACAGCAGCTGTAAAGCAAGCTATTGTCACAAATAGCATCTGTAAAGCAAACTACTGTCACAAACAGCGGCCATAAAGCAAGCTACTGTCTCAAAACAGCAGTCATAAAGCAAGCTACTGTCAGGAAACAGCAGTTTGGGGGTGGGTGGGCAGGCGTTCTCTCTTATCCACGGTTTTCATTATCCACAGGAAGGCCTGGAACCAATCCCCAGCGGATACCGGGGTCCTACTGTAATTGACTTTTTTTTTTTTCCTGTGGAGCCTGAATTTACACTTTCTATTCCTGTATTCCAGCTCTTTCTCTCCCCTGGCAGAAAGTATTAACTATGAAAGCAACCAAAAGGGAGAGAAGAATAGACAAGGAGCAATTTCTCCTGATATAGAGACGGGGACAGCCCAATGATGAGGAAAAGTCTCAGGAAGATCCAAAGACAATGAAGGAGGCTTCTGAGGCAGGTCACGACTCAATTGACACATTAAAGCCAATGAAGAGAACTATAGAGGGAACTATAGACTATGTACTGAAAGCTGTTAAAGATTTAACTGCCTTCTTGGAATAAAAAAAATCTCCTTTCTAATGAAAAGCTTTGAGAAAAAGGAAGATCTAGCTTCTGTAATTAATAATGTAGACCTATATGGAAGATCACCAGAAAGGTCATTGAGCAAAATCAAGGCATTCATAACAATCTCCTCTAATCTCCAACAGCCTGGGCAGCAACCAGCCAGCAGCCTAAGGAAAACATGGGAGCATTCTAAAACATATACTCTTTCTTTGCAACCCCGAAAAATCTGCCTGTCTGCTCCTATTAAAGGAAACAAATAAACTGGTCTATTAAGAACCAAGTAGTAAGACATCTGAACTGCCTTCTGAAGACATCTACCTCATTTGTGGACCTAATCTCAGTTGTAACTTTAAACAACTCCAATCAGATGCAAAAAGTAGTCTTATTTTTCAAAACCAAAAAAATTCCACCATTGCTGCTGAGGAAGAGACTAGGAATGGGATTGGGCACCTTACAAAAAATGACTCGCTGTTTCATCGTGTCGTAAGGTTACAAAATGTTTCAAAACAAAATGAAATGCCAGTCAGTATTTCATTAAGAATCACCATTTCCTCTTCTACAATGAAACAATTTTTTTAAAAAAATATGCAGCAGTGGAGGTGGAGGAGGAAGTGGCAGTGCAGTCCAGGAGAGACCTCCCACCCATCTGCAAGAAACACACCTGGGATCAGCATTTTAGAGTGCATATTTTTAGAGTGCATAGTCACTCTAAAATACTGATTCCAGGCATGTTTCACCCCCAAAGTGGCAGGTTTAGCTTCCTCAAGCAATATTGGGGAACCCCTTGAAATTTGGAAAGTTTTAGTTTCAGGAAATAATAATAATAATAATAATAATAATAATAATAATAATAATAATAATAATAATAATAATAATAATAATAATAACAACAACAACAATAACAACAACAACAACAACTTTATTTTTATGCTGCCTTTCTCCCCAAAGGGACCCAAGGCGGCTTACCACAAATTCAAAAAGTACAATAAAAGCAATACAATGTAAAAACAATACCAATAAAATACTATAAAAATACTATACAATATAATACAATTAAAAACAAGATTAAAAACAATAGCTGCAGCAGAGTTTAGAAAGCTCCCTAGCCAATAAGAGTAAAAAACTAAGATGTTATAAAAATTTGTAAAGGCTGGAGGCTCAGAAGGCTTGCCTAAATAAGTAAGTCTTAAGGCCTTGCTTGAATATTTCAAGGGAAGAGGCAGTTCTTAACTCAAAGGGGAGGGAATTCCATAGTATCGGTGCCACTACTGAGAAGGCCCTATTTCTTGCCGCCGCCCCTCGCACTTCCTTGGGTGGCAGTACTCGTAGAAGGGCCTTCTCCGATGACCTAAGGGGGCGGACCGCATTATATGGAAGTAGGCAGTCTCTTAGATAACCTGGTCCTGAGCTGTATAGGGCTTTAAAGGTCATAACCAACACCTTGAATTGGGCCCGGAAATGAATGGGCAGCCAATGTAGTCCCTGGAGAAGCAGCCCAACAGAGTCGTACCGCCGAGCTCCAGTAACCACCCGGGCTGCCGCATTCTGTACCAGTTATAGTTTCCAAACCGTCTTCAAGGGCAGCCCCACATAGAGCGCGTCACAATAGTCTAGTCTTGATGTCACCATGGCATGGATCACTGTGGCCAGGTCTGCATGATCCAAGTAGGGCCGCAGCTGGCACACCAGCCAAAGCTGGGCAAAGGCCCCCCTGGCCACAGCCGCTACCTGGGAAATCCAGGAGCAGCTTTGAATCCAGGAGGACCCCCAAGCTGCGGACCTGCTCCTTCAGAGAGAGTGCAACCCCGTTCAGAGCAGGACAATATTCCAGCACCTGCATAGAAGATTTCCGAACCAGGAGAACCTCTGTCTTATCCAGATTTAATTTCAACTTGTTAGCCCTCATCCAGATCCCCACCGACTCCAGACAGCGCTTTAGGACTTCAACCGCCCCCCTGGAATCTGGGGGAAAGGAGAGATATAACTGGGTGTCATCAGCATATTGATGGCACCCAACTCCACATCCCCAGATGACCTCTCCCAACAGTTTCATGTAAATGTTACATAGCATGGGGGACAGAACAGAGCCCTGTGGCACCCCACACTTCAAGGGCCAGGGTGCCAAACAGGCATCCCCCAGCAGCACCATCTGGGACCGATCCTCCAAATAGGAGCGGAACCAGTGCAGGACAGTGCCTCCAACTCCCAACTCAGCCAATCGGCCCAGAAGGACACCATGGTCGATGGTGTCGAAAGCCGCTGAGAGGTCCAGCAGGACCAACAGCATAGGTCATCCATCAAGGAGACCAAGGTGGTTTCTGTTATTAAGAGTTATTACGCTCCAAAGGAGGTGAAGGGGTGCTTAACTGAAGGAGTCTGGATTGGAGCTTTACCATAGAGAGCGGAAGCTGTAAATTAACCCTATAATTGCTAAAGCATGCCAGAAACACTCCTTCAATTAAGCACCCCCGCACCTCCTTTGAAGCTTAATAACTCCGTTCCCTGAACCCCAAACCTTTCCAAATTTCAAGGGGTTACCTAAAATTGCTTGCAGAAGGTACCTTCTGCAAGCCCTAGATCAGTAATTTTCCATTGCATATTTTTTAATTTTTAAAAAAATATGCAATGGAAAATTACTGATCTGAGGCATGCAAATGGCAGGGGTACCTTCTGCAAGTGATTTTATGGAACCCTTGAAATTTGGAAAGGTTTGGGGTTCAGGCAGCTGAGTTATGAAGCTCCAAAGGAGGTGCCCCTAGGAAAAAACCTTTATAATCAGAATCAATGAGAAGCAGTGGCAGCACTATCGCTTACCCAATCAGCTTCCTATTCCAAATAGAAAGGTTTTTTCCTAGGGGCACCTCCTTTGGAGCTTCATAACTCAGGTCTGTGACCCCCCAACCCTTCCCAAATTTCAGGGAGTTATCTAAAATTGCTTGTTCCCTGGACCCAGGGAGCATAATGTTTCATTTCGTTTTGTTTCATTTCATTTCACATCAAAACTACTTTAAAATTCGTTTTGTGATTAAACGAAATGAAACACTATTTTTCCATTTCGTGCCCATCCCTAGAAGAGACACTTCCTAAAGAAATTTGGAATATTTCCAACTAGAGTGTTCCAAAACTCCAAGATTTATCCTCTTCTTCCAAACCTCACTCACAAGTCTTTTGACAAAAAGACGGCAAAAATAGAATTGTCAGCACCGAAATCAAGGGTAGAGATAGCCATGGAAACTGATTTAATTACAGGGCCAGATCCAATGTGCACTCTGCCTTCTGAGGCCAGCCTTCTGGTAGATCTGGTGGAGGCTAGGGCATAGGCAGCTCCTCTGGGCCCTCCTAAGGAAGTATAATCAGAGATCCTGGCCAGGCTAAAAGAACTGCGCTCCTGGCTCCAGGACTCAGTAGGGCCTGCCAGTCCATCAGGGGAAACATGCAGAATAACATGGGTCTAAATGAGTCTGAGGAGGTCTCCCGAACTGCTGGGGACATGTGACTGACATTAGAAAACCTCTTCTGTTAAAAACTTATTCTGTTCAGTCATACGTCTTTCCCCAAAAGTCTGCAAAAGTACTGAACAAAATGGCTAATTAATCTGACATCTTAGTTTATTAAATGTCATGACTTCTCAACACTGTCCTGCCATCTACTTGATTTGAAAGTGCAACACTAAAATACATTTACTAAGGTAGTTTCTACTTGGATTAGAACAGGCATGTCCAAACTTCGGCCCTCTAGATGTTTTGGATCACAATTCCCACAGTCCTTTGTCATTGGCAATCTAAGCTTAGAATTCTGGGAGTTGTGGTCCAAAACATCTGGAGGGCCAAAGTTTGGACATGCCTGGATTAGAATATCTAACTTAAACTCAAACATAAACATAATCTTATGTATAAAGTGATTCTAACCTGAAATACTTCTGAGTTCACAAACGAAATGATTCTAAGTTCTTAAGACCCTTGATTACAAATTATGACTGTGTTTGAAGAAGTGGCTGTGAAAAAGTGTGCTAAATACAATTTATTCATTTTTGCAATAGCACACCTTAACTGGTTTCGCTTTAAAACTCTATAGACCACCAACGTTTGGAGCTGCTGAAGTAACATTGTTCTGTTACAAGATCATTTGATAAAGAACCAGGAGGATTAAAACGAAGTGTAGGCTGGGGGAAGTCCCATGCAAGTGGCTCTTAGCCACCATTACATTGTTCAGAAATGGTGGCCACCATGTTGGAATGACACCAGTGTTGAGGTTTCAGTAAGCTAGCCCTACTGTACACTGCTGGATTCACCAAGGCCCAATAAAGGAAATCCAACACAGAGAGGTCCAAGAAAATTACCGGTTTATTAGGCCTAATAAAGGACGGTAAGGCCAACTAACCCACAGCAAGGCAGGGCAGGATGGTCAGCCCAGAAGAAAGAGTGCACCCAGGTTTTATACCTCCCTCCCCCCTCCCATGAGGTGCATGCAACCTCTGGGCCGGGCAAGAGGTGGTCCTCAGGGGACATCCAATGGGGACAGTCCAGAGGATCTCCTGGGGGAGGTCTCGAGGCGTTCCCAACTCCTGAAACAGGATTCCAGATTAACCTGTTTGCCAGGTGTGGCCAGGCCTTCTATGTTCTTTGATGGGCCATTCGAAGTGTGAGAATAGGGGAAGGGGAGAAAGCATTGTTCAAGAGTCCGTGCCATTATCAACTCAATAGGTGGCTTGGAGAGTCAACAAAGGAATATTGAGCTGTGAGACAGAACTTCCTGGTGAATGTGGAGGCAAGACAATGGAAGCCTTCTGGCTGGAGATAATCTGTATACATGCAGGGGGCCCATGTCCTTATTGCATCGATGGTTGGAGTTCTTTCTGGAAGGCACAACCATCCTCAGGAGTTGCCATGTTCTCCTTCTCCTTATGCCATGATCCTGTGCCCAAGATGGTGGCCCAAGGGGGAGGTAGGAAGCAGTGTAGGAACTCGTTTCAAGCAGACCCAGGGGAAATGGGTTGGGGAGAGAGGGAGAGAGGGGACAGGGAAGGAGAGAGAGAGAAGGAGAAAGAGAGCAGAAGGGGAGGGGGCTGGCTAAGGCTAAGACACAGGGGCTCAGGTAAGTAGAGGAGATACAGTTGTAGTTTTTAAGAGTGAGGGGTGTCCCAGGATATAGAGATGGCCAGCTGTGGCCATCATCCCATGAGTTTATGAACACAGAAGATGCAGACTCTGACCCAAGGGGAGTTATACCTAGGGCATGTGTCTGGATGTTTTAAATGTCCGGAAAATGAGTATTTGTCTGGACATATAAGGGTTAACCCAGTTCAAATTGTCAGAGACCTGGTCATACTGTGGAGAGAACAAAAATTGACTTTCCAGAGGCTTTAGAGGGAGGATGGTCCCTTTTCGTGAACTTTTCCTGCCTGCTTGCCTTGGATTCTCGATAGTGGAGCCTCCTGGCTGTGAAGCAAGCCACAGGGGTGTTTTTTTCCTAATATCTCCAGAACGGAATGGTCTTTTTGGATCGGGTTTCTTGCGTTCTGCTTATGATAGTGTAGGGTGATCATCAGTGGCCTTGGGGAGCCCCGGAACCTGTCCAATTTTATAATTCTATGTTTTGCATTTCCATTGTGACTCATCACCAGTGTCACATTTCAAGGCATCTTAAGATTTCTACTCTACTGAAACTTTCAGATAGACAATGCTTAGCATAGTTTCCCAAAATACTGAAGAATGCATATGCACCATACAGAACTTTGGCTTAAAATGCTCTAAATAAATAAATAAATAAATAAATAAATAAATAAATAAAAATAATATAGTGCAGTCTATCTGTTTAACTACCTCTCAAAATTGCAACCAGCAGTATTCACCAAAGATGCCACCTATTTGCTGCTTCAGGAAGATCTTGCTGTTCCAGACCACAGGGCTTGGACCAAAACATCCAGATGGCTTTTGCTTGCCTCCACCTAACTTGTCCGCAGTTCAGAGGGGAAGAAGCAGGGCTACAGCATTTCACACCACCACCAGCAGCTCTTTCAAGGGTCAGGTGTTGCTGCAAGCATCATCATGCTTCCACCAGGGAGGAGAATGACCCAAATGAGGTGGAGCATCACCCACCCCCATCTCTATTTTCCCCTCCTTTTCTCCTGCTTCTTCCATGGCCTTCCAGAGAGACTCCCCACACTGGCCTACCTGCAAGAAGGGCAGCTTTAAAACACAAAGACATCCATCTTAAGTTCCCCACTTAACAACCAAACAGAAATCCAAAATGGTCATTGTGATCTAGCCTTTTCTCATTTGCCTTCACTGTAAGAGGAAAAAGCTGACCCAAAATCAAAAGCTAAACAAAGCTCAGGAGACAGGGCAATAATTTATAGATTAATTTTAAGCATATAGACCAATTTAACAATTTATAGATGAATTTATTGACTCAATATAACAACACAGCAGAATACTGTAACCAAAAACTGAGCTCAAGATAGATGGCAACAATTTAGAGACTAGGGTACAGCAGAACAAATTACAGTTAAAAATGATCATTATTAAAAATCTTGATTTTGGTGCTTATACGCTTGTCTAGAAAAGTAAATCTTACCAACACTTCAAGTATTTGGACAGGCTTAGATTAATCTCTAAAGCAGGCATACCCAAACTTTGGCCCTCCTGATTGTTTTGGACCACAACTCCCAGAATCCTATGCCTGTATTTCCAATGGCAAAGGACTGTGGGAGCTGTGGTCCAAAACATCTGGAGGGCCGAAGTTTGGACATGCCTGCTCTAAAGGAATGCCACCATTGTAGATAGTTCTTGCATAGCTCATAGTTAAGAAAATCATGTGCTCTGGTTTTACAGCTTGTGATGGCAGTGTGAAAGGGACATGGTCCCTTGGGTGTTCACATGAGATTATTCTACACTGGGATATAGAATTCATTCAACATTCTGAAACATACCCCAAAGATTTAGCAAACCAGTAATATTATATTTTGGGGGTTTCCAGCACATTCAGAAATGTGTATCACCCACTCCTGTTACATCCATGTGTATCAACCACTGCTGTGACATTAACAATATTAGAACACAAGGTAACTGTCTGTAGATACTCCCTAGACATATTTCTTTCTTGCAAGTGAAGAATGACAGGTCTCAAAGCATTGGCCAAAGTGTCAGGTAATGTATTTCCTTGGGTCTCCAAGCAGGAAGACAAAATCTCAGAGCGAGAGGCACCAGAGGGGAAGAAAGTATGTGAAGCATCTTTGAACATTGGGCATCTAATGCCATCCTTCCTACCAGCTGACAGAGGTCATTGGCTCAGTACAAAAGTATTGATACACTGTCCTTCTTTGGCACGGGTGTTCCAAGAAAGCCATGAGGGCAGGAGGTAGACTGGGGAGAGAACTGGGGAAAGAACTGGGGTGGTGGTGGTTCATACATCTTGGCTCGTTTTGCTGCTTGGAGCCAAGTTGGGAATGGAGCATTAGTGTTTTTGCAATGGCGATTGGCGACACAGGGAAACTGGAAAGCTTCTTGAGATTCTCACTCATAAGCCTTTTTGTTGTACAATTCCTGGCAATGTACTGCAGGGCATAGAAGCATGGGAATCTCTTTTCTCTCCAACCCTGAGGCTTCTAGAAACCCCAGCAGTGCTATGTGTGCAGTTGTTGCATTGGTAGTAAGTAAACCTAGGTGAGGCTGTAGCAGCTACCCAAGGTACTTGCCATAGTGCTCAACTGCCTCAAGCACTTTTGGGGTTCAGCCATTTTACTGACTTCTCCTGAGTCAACCATGAGCCAGCCACCTGAGATTGAACTCTAGTTACAGCTGCAGTACAATGGTTTAACCACTGCGCCACAAGCCCAAGGGAATTTTCTGACAAATCTTCCCAAAGTCATACTCAGATAAGAAGCTTCTCAAATCAGGAGAGAAGAATCGTTATGTCACCCACACTTATCTTCTATGGGCAAAAAGATGAGAAGCAAATGTGCATTCCCAATAGCTGTGACAACTAGAACCCATGAAATAAAATGGCAGCCATATTGTCAACTGAGTCTCTAAAGAATAATGCGGTTACATTCAAGTTGCATCCTGTTTCCTTTCTTCTACCAGGACAATGCATACATTTCTAAAATTTAAGACGTGCACACAGGAAGGTGACTCATTTGAATGAGGTGCATTAATAGTTAATAAATGTGCCATACATAATAAATAGCAACCAGCCCACCTACTGGGGCATCAGCTGCTCATGAATACCAATGGGAAGTAAGCAGTCCCAAAGGAACTTAGCTGACAGTGCCCCTTAAAAAAACAAAATAGTGTTTTGAGAAACACACCAGAGACAAATTAATTGGTCTACAAAAGATGTGCACAGTGCTAAATATTGATTTAGGTTACCTGTCATGGTCATCCCAAATTTAGGCCTGGTGTGCAAGGGGAACAAGAAAACAAAAGAGAGGGTTGTTGTTGTTGCTGCTGCTGTCGTCGTCATCATTATCATCATCATGAGCAACAGACCTCCGCCGCCGCCACCAAGAACAACACCAACAATTTATTTCCTTTCCTTTCCTTTTATTTTTCCTTTCTTTTTTAGGTAATGTATCCCAGGGTGTGTTCAAGAACCTGAGTGTAGCAGCTGCACACTTATGTTACTGCCATTTTACCCCAAGAGTATGACTATGCAGAGGTTTGTCCCAGGTGGATGTTACCTTCTTTGTACTACATCCTAGCATTTAAATTGTTGATGGACAGAAACACACTGGACCACTATGTGATCCTGGCTCATCTGGCTGAAAAATATAGAAATAGAGGTGGGAATGGATTGTTTACTGCCTTTCTTAATTTGAAAGGGGCTTTTGATTCAATTTCCAAAAAATTAGTACAGTATAGGAAAAATTAGATAGGACCTTGATAGACAGGAGACTGCTATTCCTTATCCAAAAGTTGTTCTCCTATACCAGCTGTGAGGTCCACTATGGCCCTCACGGTGAACTGTCAGATGAAATTCTGAACAACAGGGGGGCGGTTAAGCAAGCCTGTGTTCTGGCCCCCTATC
Source organism: Phrynocephalus forsythii (assembly GCA_029282475.1). Taxonomy (NCBI): domain Eukaryota; kingdom Metazoa; phylum Chordata; class Lepidosauria; order Squamata; family Agamidae; genus Phrynocephalus; species Phrynocephalus forsythii. The sequence goes on from JAPFRF010000001.1 coordinate 143,551,733, forward strand.
TTTAATTACTTGGATTCACACCTAAGACGGTTGAGGACCACTTCCCAAAACTTGATGCCCAACAGATCCCACTATTATTATACGCGGACAATGCCGTAGTTTTATCTCTAACCCAGTTGGGTTTAAAACAACTTTGCAAACTACTGCAATGATAACAGTTTGACCATCAACACTCAAAAATCCAAAATTATGGTGTTTCCCAAGACCTGTAAGAAATTTCAATGGACAATCCAGAATAAGCCCCTGGAGCAAGTAAGAGAATTGAAGAATTTGGGGCTAAATTTTAAGTATAACTGTAGCTGGAATGCCCACTGCAGTTATGCAATTAGTAAGGCCAACTGAAGTATGATAGCCATTATTTGCTCTTTTTACATTATTGGTGGACATCACATCCCCTCTACTGCTGAGGTTTTCAGAGTAAAAACAAGGACCCAACTGCCCTATGGGATACTTATTTGGATCAGCGAATATAAATCTGAGGTAAAGAAGGTACAATCTACTTTTTTCTACATCATAACAAGGGTGTCCCCAACTATGTAGGACTGGCAGCTCTATATCTGGAAGCAGGATTTGACCAAATGGAAACTAGAGCATGGATTCAGATCTTAAAATTCTGGTTGAACACCTGGGTTACATATACCTTATATTAACTAATTCTTATACCAATAAGTGGATATCCACAATTCAATGTAAAATCAGATCCATTAGTATGCTCCTTGATTCTATTCCATTGCTTGGACAACAACAGGCCTATTGAGCACTAAGACAAAGACTCCAAGACATAGGGAAACAAGAATTGATTTCACTAATTAACAAAACCTGCTCACCTCTGGCATATGGTATCCTCCCAGTGCGTAGAACACCTGCCACCTACCTAACTATGCTTTGAACACCTCAAGCCTGAACAGCATTAATCCCTGCAAGGTTTAAAGTTCTACCCCCAGCTTTAATTCAGGGCAGGTTTCAGGGAACCCCACACCAAGAAAGATTCTGCCCTTGTGGAGCCAGAAACCCTGAATTTCTATCACATACTCCTTTACATTGTATTTTCTACAAACAAATCAGGAGGAATCTGATCCATCCTCTGATCCATAGATTTCAAGGTTGTTCAGATAAGTTGGTGGTTTCGTACTGCCTCTCAGACCTGATTTCTTATATAACAACTCAGGTTGCTTAATATTTTTTTTAGCTGCAGTCTGTAGAAGGGTTGTACTATTAGCAGATGCTTGATCTATGCATATGTTCTCTGTGACCCCAGTCTACGCCTCCCTCTCTTCTTTATTGTACTGCTTTTGCTGCTGCTGTTTCTTTTTCCCTCTCCTCTGAATGGGTCATATGACCACAATGAATTATTGATTGGTTGAAATTGTTAGTGGAGTTCACACAGAATTGTTTAATCATCCCAGGAAAGTGCATTTCAAGTAGCTGCATATCACATAGAATTAGCATTCCCCCCATCCCTGCCTCACCTTTCCCTGCCAATACCACCACCTTCTTACCCATCTTTTTCACCATCATTCAAATCTCTTCTCTTTTTTTTAATGTTTAGCAAGTAAAATAGTGCTGAGCTGACAAGACAGGGCAAGCTTTTGAATTCCTGCTGTATCAGTATAAACTATAGTACTAAGTGTGGAGGAAAAATATTTTTTTAAAATGACAGTTTACAAATTACATTGTCACTGCAATCGATGGGTGCCGAAGGCAGGCAAAAGGAGTGTTGGTTCACTCCCACACCATGCCTCTCTCTGCACATCATGAGTGATGCCAAGCAATGGCTCTGAAAGACTGATGGCGGTGATCATGTAAGAAAAAAGCAAGACCCAATAAGCCAAGCAGAAGTGCTACAATAAGACACAAGTCCAAACCTTGTCAAAAGAAGCTTGAAATATGCCTACTGCTATTAAATAATTTAAACAAGCAGTGATTGGCTTTGTCTGTTCAAAGTGAGCTTATGCAGCCCGGTGTTGGCTGCCGTTTATGCTTGCCACTTACAGAGGAGAAGAAAGAGACCTTTGCTAATACTAATCTTACACACAAACACAGGTCTTGTCTTTGATCTGCTGTTAATAAAATCTTACCTTTGATCTTTGGAAAACCACTTGACTGTGTAGAAAACTCTATAAGAGGCAATGACAGTGAGAGGATATGGATCAGACGCTGGGTCTAGTTACCCTGCCATTTTGGTGCTGATACAGGGCTGTGATCCGTATTTTTGAGTACATAATATTTTGTTATGTTTATGTACTCGAAAATATGGATCACGGCCATGTATTGGCATTGAAATCACAGTGTACCTTCCTCGAGCTCTTCCCTGTAAACCCCTGAAATTTGGAGAGGTTTGGGGTTCAGGGGGCTGAGTTATTAAGCTCCAAGGGCGGGCCCATACCTAATTGCAAGAGTATATATAACGCGCACCAGCAATATAGGGGTAATTAAACTATAGTGTTTCATTTTGTTTCATTTCATTTCTTTAGTACAGTAGTTTCATTTCATTCCATGCCCATCTCTAAATTTGGTCTTTTCTCTCTTTAACCTATGCCAGATGTGTGCATGCATTGGATGCCTGGTGCCTTCCTTGTCACATATTGGATGTGCTATATCTTCTTCTCTATTGTTGTCATCATTGTCTTCTACTGGGAAGTTGTTGCCATCATGGTTATAGTAGTCCCCCCACCTATTGCAGTGGTTAGGGACCGGACCCACGATAACTGAAAATCTGTGATGTGCGAATGCAGATTGGGTTGGGCCTGAGGAGCCTAGCTGGGAGCTCTTGTACTTACCCCTGGCCTGGTCCTGCCACAAACCAGCCTGCGAGGGCCTTCTCACGCCTGTCAGAGGCTCCAAAGTGGCTTCCCCATGAACCGGAAGTGACTTCTGAAAAACAGGAAGTGGTTTCCAGATCACTTGGAAGCACTTTTGGCACTAGGGTCCTCTGAGGGCCTTTCTAGGCATGTTGAGAACTCAGAAATGCTTTTCTGCTCACCTGAATTGAAATTTGCAGAAAAACATTTCTGAGTCCTCTGACATGCCTAGAAAGGCCCTTGGATGACCCCAAAGTGCTTTCAAACGATCTGGAGGTCACTTCCTATTTTCTGGAAGTCACTTCCAGTTTGCAGGGAAGCCTTTTGGAGACTCCGACGGGCCTGAGAAGGCCCTCGCAGGCCCATTCATGGCAGCACCAAGCCTGGGGTAAGTACAGGAGGCCTGAAACAGATCTTCCCACCTTACCCCAGGATGATTTTTTTTTATATACTGCGGTCCCGTGATATAGTGAGACCACAGTATATGAACTGTGAAAGTGCGGGAATTACTGTATACTGGCTTTGTACACAGAGGCAATAACAATGATGTTGTGCTGTTTTCAGACGAGGCTCCCAGCTTCTTTAGTTGCTGTATCTATTTTCTTGTTGGTTTTGACTAGATTGGACTTTTCCAATCTTATTACACTCTAGGTTTTGTGTTTGGCAGGTCTTATGTCATTGTCACAGTTATTTATTGTCCTTTAATCTTTCTTTATTGCCAAGAAATTATTACTACAGTAATATCTTGGTTCGCAAGTATCTTGGTTTAAGACTGTTTTGCAAGGCAAGCAAAGATTTCTTCTAGATTTTGCCTTCATCAATTAGCAATGTCTTGATCTATAAGCACTGAAGCAGGTCACATGATCACAAGTAGCCAATGGTCTCTCTCTCTCTCTCTCTCTCTCTCTCTCTCTCTCTCTCTCTCTCTCTCTCTCTCTCTCTCTCCTCCTGCTGGATTGTGAGTGGTTGTCTTGAATGTTCGGTCTCATGCAAGCCTCAAAAGAAGGGGAGGAGAGAGGAACAGAGGTCTCCCTTGCAACAACCACAAAGATTTTCAAAGGAGACTGCAGGTTAGGGATTTGTTTTATTTTTCTTTATATTTTTCTTTAATTTGTTTTCAACATCCTTTCTTATTTTTCAAACCATTTCTATTTGTGAGGCAGCTACTCAAGTGTGTATAGGGCTACAAATTGCAATTTATTAATGTCACATTAAAAACACAGAGCAAAATCCAGTTGTAGAGCAGATTCTGCAGCCAGGTACCTAAACCATGGTGTGGATGTGGATTTCTAGCCAACTTCTTTTGTGAGTTTTGGCATTTTGTGTGTACAGTATGGGGTCTGTGGGGCTCTAGAACAAGTCATCTGAATTTCCATTATTTCTTATAGGGAAATTTGCTTTGATATATAGGTGCTTTGGTTTACAAGCATGTTTCCAGAAAGGATTATGCTTGTAAACCAAGGTATTACTGTATTCTGTGATAAATCCATATTTTAACTGGTTTGATCTTTTTACAGAAAACTGTGTTAAATATCGGAATAATTCCATGCCTTATAGTAGTACTGGGAATGTATAGCTCTGTACAATTTAGCATATTTTCAAAGTCCAATGTATGTTTTTGTTATGTATTGAATCATGCATATTGATGAAGCTGTTCTTAGAGATCCCAGTTCTGATTTTTATTGCACAGATATGGTTTCCCTGTTCACGCATCCTAGTGCCAAAACACATGTACTTGTCAATATGGTCCACACTTTCATTGTGAATTTTGAACTCAATTTCTTGGGCTGCTTTTTATCTGCTACCATGTACATGGTCTTCTAGATATTGCTCATTACTTATTTCACTGACTTTGTTCATCCTCAGACTCTCTAAATTGTTAGCTATTTATTTGAAATTGGGCTCTATTTCTGTATTTAGTACATTTATTTTGCATTTTATATATTTTGTACATCTTTCCATATGGGTAACCAACAAATAGCCAGTCCAAGTTAATGTTGTTCACCTTTCTTTCTCACAACAACTCCATATATTAATTTATTATTTATTTATTATTTATTATTTATTATTTACACTTGTATACCGCCCCATTCCCACGATGGGGACTCTGGGCGGTTCACAACATCACAATTAAAACAACACAAGGGAATCAAGCAGTACCAAAGCTACAATGAACAATAATAGTTAGGCGGGGTTATAAAATCCAAAAATATATATAAACGGAAAAAAAAACGAAAAACGGAAAAAAAAAAAACCAGAGTGGGACCTTAGACATCGCCGTAGGCTTCTCGAAAGAGGAAGGTCTTAAGGTTCCTCTTAAATGCCTGCAGCGATGGAGCCAGCCGTAAATCACTGGGAAGTTTGTTCCAGATGGATGGGGCCACTACCGAGAAAGCCCGCCCACGAGTACTAGCCTTACGGGCATCCCTCGGAGTGACCGTCCGCAGTGATAAGGCAACCGAGGCTCGGGAGGGTCGGGCCGGATTTAATTGTCGGGAGAGACGCTCCGCCAAATAAGCCGGGGCCAAGCCATGGAGGGTTTTGTAAGCCAAAACCAACACCTTGAACCTTATTCGGGAGGCAACGGGTAACCAGTGTAGGTGAGCCAGGATGGGGGTGGCGCGGTCGTAACGACGCGCACCAACCACCAGCCTGGCCGCCGTATTCTGGACCCGCTGCAGTCGCCGAACAAGGTTCAAGGGAAGCCCCATGTAGAGAGCGTTGCAGTAATCCAGCCTCGACATGACCAGTGCCTGTACCACAGTCCTCAAGGAGCCCTCATCGAGGTACGGGCGAATCTGGGCGATAAGCCTAAGATGGTAAAAGGCCGACCTGACCACGGCTGACACCTGAGGTTCCAGGGTCAGATCCGGGTCAGGACGACGCCCAGATTCCTCACTCTTTGCGCCAGCTGGAGGGTGGACCCATCCAGACTGGGAAGAGGGCCACAGTACCCCTCCGGCGAGGCCCCGAAGAACATAACCTCGGTCTTGCCTGGGTTGAGTCTGAGCCTGTGGGACCTGGTCCAGTCCAGTACCGCAGCCAAGCAGCGATCAAGGGTTCCGACGGCCTCCACTGCACAGGTGGAAAAGGAGAGATAGAGCTGCGTGTCATCAGCGTACTGATGGCAGCAGACTCCATAACTCCGGATGATCTCAGCCAGCGGCTTCATATAGATGTTAAAGAGCATTGGGGAGAGCGACGACCCCTGAGGCACCCCACAAGAGAGTGTCCAGGGAGCCGACAACTCACCACCCAAGCTCACTCGCTGGGTGCGACCCCCGAGGAAGGACCGGAGCCAGGCAAAAGCCTGGCCTCCAATCCCAACCTCTGAGAGCCGCTCCAGCAGGATACCGTGGTCGACGGTATCAAAAGCCGCTGACAGGTCGAGAAGGACCAGCAGGGTAGAGCAACCCCTGTCAGCCCTCCTCAACAGATCATCATGCAGCGCGACCAGGGCCGTTTCGGTCCCATGCCTGAACCCGGACTGGAAAGGATCCAGGACATGGTTCTCCTCCAGGAACGACTGGAGACGCAGGGCGGCGACTCGCTCGATCACCTTGCCCAAAAAGGGAACATTGGCTATGGGGCGATAGTTGGACAAATCGTCCACTGCCAAGCCGGGTCTTTTAATAATGGGCTTCACCACCGTCTCCTTCAAAAGACTGGGAAAAATCCCGTCCTTGAAGGAGGTTGAGGCAATCAGTGAAGCCCATTTCGGCATGCTCCCCCCTGCGCTCTTAATCAACCAGGAAGGGCAAGGGTCGAACGGAGAAGCCGCAGGCCTGCAGTGTCCCAGTGCCCTGGAGGCATCCACTGGTGTAACAGGCCCAAACTCAACAAACCGAGGCGACCGAGGCGGCCCGACACTGGCCATGACAGGGGCCGGATCAGGCAACCGGCATCCAACTCGGAACGGATGGCCTCTATCTTAGATTTAAAATAGGCTGCGAATGACTCACTAGTGAAATCACTAGGAGGAGGCCCAGGCGGAGCGGGATTGGTGAGGTCTCGAACCACACGGAAAAGTTCCGCTTTTTGACGATTCGAGGCCTCACCAATTCTCAGGGCGGCAAAAGATCTCCTAGCCGCCCTTATCGCACGAGAATAGCGACCGTTCAACGCCTTAACCGCAGCCCAATTCTGAACCGTCCGAGCGTTCCGCCATCTGCTCTCTAGCCTTCTCCGCTCTTGCTTCATCGCCCGTAGCTCCTCGGTAAACCAAGGGGACGAGCGGGCTCGGCATCGGATCAGGCGCTTGGGGGCGATCCGGTCGACAGCCCCAGCCACCTCCTCAAACCAACGTTGGGCTAGGGAGTCGGCCGGATCGTCATCCAAACCGTCTGGTACATCCCCGAGGGCCTCCGAAAACCGCGCAGGGTCCAGGAGCCCCCGGGGGCGGGCCCAGATGGACGGGCCCAGCTCCCCGCGGGCGGGTGGCTACCGCAAGAGAGAAAGTCAGTAGATAATGATCCGACCATGACACGGGCCGGGCCAGCAATCTCCCGACCCCCAGATCAAAACCCCGCGATGAGGAGGCAAAAACCAGGTCCAGGGTGTGTCCACCAGTATGAGTGGGGCCGATGACTAATTGGGACAGGTTCATGGAGGCCATGGACTCCATGAATTCCAGAGCTACTCCAGACAGCCCAACCTCGGCGTGCACGTTGAAATCCCCCACCAGCAGGCGGGGGACCTCAAAAGTGCCGCCGAGATGAACTCGGAGAGCTCCGGAAGGGAGAGTGCAGGGTCGCGGGAGCACGGTACACAAGCACTACCCCAAACCTGTCCCTGTGACCCACCATAAGGTGGAGACATTCCAAACCCGGACTCACCAACGTCGCGGATCTACTGATATGAAAAGAGTCCCTAAAGACCATAGCCACCCCGCCCCCCCGCCCCTTCGACCTGCCCAGCTGCTGCAAACGGTAGCCCTGGGGGCAAAGGAGGGCGAGGAAGCCCCACCCCCCTCGCCAACCCAGGTCTCCGTGATGAAAGCCAGGTCGGCACGCTCGTCCACGATAAGATCGTGGACAAGAGGGATCTTATTATGTACCGACCTGGCATTAATAAGCAGACAGGACAGGTCGGGGGGACAGACGGTTTGGATCCCAGCCATTTGGCGGTGAGCCGACGGATCAGAACGGGGGACAGGCAGAAGATGTCTGTCCCGAGTTCTCCTGATCCGATCGACCCGCCGGCCCACAGCGTATCTCCCACGGCCCGACACCACCCTAATGGGGCACCCAGCAGACTCCATAAGATCTAAAACGGTCAAGGGCCCAGACCTGGCAGTGCCAAATACAGACAAGGAGAGGGGAAAAAAAATACAATACAAAACAAAACAATACAAAATATGACAACCAAAAACAATAACCAAATAACCAGGTAACAAAACAAAACAATAAAAACAATTAAGAAAATAAAATAAAATAAACAACTAGTGAAAATAAATTAAATATAAAAAAGGTCAAGGGTAGCCCATAGGGAGATGGAATAGGTGGGGAGATAAAAGAAAAAGGGGGGGGGAAAGGGAAAGGAGGGGGAAAGGAGGGAGGGAGGCAACAGAATCACAAGGCAGCAAATGGTCATAGGCGCCAGACTCAAGGGCGCAGTAACAAGGCTCGGAGAAAGTCCACCGCCAGAGTCGACAGCCTCATGGCTCAATTGATCCTAGAGGGGGGCCACTCCAGGCCGATCTGCACCCTCGGTTCATAGGGGGTTCAGCAATCAGATGGTACAGCCAAGCGGCTAACACAGCTTACAACTAGGCCCCTCCAAGTAAAGTGGTCCGAGTAAAGTGGTCCAAGGGTTCCGGAGACCAAGGTCGGTCCTCAAGCTGGCTTCATGGTGTAACCTCAATAGCCCCAACGACGGCACCGGCGGCCAACCCACCGCCCAAGAGACCGTCCCGATGGGGGGGGGGCAGGCTGCAGCAAAGATGGAAAGTCCGCGCCTGACCCCACCCCCCCAGCAAGAGGCGCCGGCGGCCGCCCCGCCACCCGAGAACCATCCCCGTGGGGAGGGGCAGGCTACGGCATGAATGGAAAAACCGCGCCCACCCCCCCCAACAAGGATCTCCAGCGACCGACCCGCCGCCCGAGGACCAGCCTGGCGGGGGGGCAGGCTGCGGCAAGAATGGAAAGTCCGCACCCCCCCCTGGCAAGAGACGCCGGCGGCCAACCCGCCGCCCGAGGACCAGCCCGGTGGGGGGGGCTGCGGCAAGAAAGGAAAGTCTGCGCCCATCCCCCCGGCAAGGAACGCCGGCGGCTGACCTTCCGCCCGAGGACCAGCCCGGTGGGGGGGGGCAGGCTGCGACAAGGATGGAAAATCCACGCCCACCCCCCCGGCAAGGAACGCCGGCAGCCGACCTGCCGCCCGAGAACCAGCCCGGTGGGGGGGGGGCCGCGGCAAAGATGGAAAATCCGCGCCCACCTCCCCGGCCAGGAACGCCGGCGGCCGACCTGCCGCCCGAGGGCCAGCCCGGGGGGGGGCGCGGCAAAGATGGAAAATCCGCGCCAACCCCCCCCGGCAAGGAACGCCGGCGGCCGACCTGCCGCCCGAGGACCAGCCCGGTGGGGGGGGGCTGCGGCAAGGATGGAAAGTCCGCGCCCACCCCCCCGGCAAGGAACGCCGGCGGCCGACCTGCCGCCCGAGGGCTAGCCCGGTGGGGGGGGGCCGCAGCAAGGGACGCCAGCGGCCGCCCCACCACCCGAAAACCCCGCCAACAAAACGGCGACCGCCCACCACCCGAAAAACCAGCTCAACAGGGGGTCAGCTGCGGAGGAAGGATTGAAGAAGCCGCGCTGGCCCCAACCCCCCAAAGATAGAAGAGGCACCAGCGGCCGCCCCACTGCCCAAAACCAGCCCCCCCCCAAAGAAAGATGGCCGTGGCCGCCTTACTCACCACCGACACCACCGACAGCCGGCCAGCCACACAAAAGCCCAGTCCACAGGGGGAATGCAGGCAGCCGCAACAAAAAGCGCCGCAGATTTGAAATGGCGCCGGCGACCGAACAGCCGCCCAAGATGCAATTCCCCCCAAAGGGGAGGCGGCAAAGGAAGAAAACCCCCCAAGCCCCCAGCTCCCCAAACCGCCAGGGCACCCCCATAACCAAAACTAAAAATAAAACAAAACACAAGGCAGCGCTAAAAATACAAATAAAAGAGCGCCGGAGCGCGATAGACTAGAGAAGCAGCTGCCGCCCGCCATCTTGACTCAACCGCTCTTTTTCTGTGGTCAGTGTTTGTTGTTGTTAAGAGACTGGGAAAATAGGGGGTCATGTTTTGGTTGTTCTTCTGTATCACAGCCCTGTTAATTCCTGCCTGGTAGGAGCAGCTCAGGAAATGGGGTACAAAGTATCCATAATTGGGAGGCCATAGCAGCTGACCTTTTCATTGTGAACGAGAAGAATCTCGAAAGCTGCTCATGCCCTAGTGCAGAGTTAATTAAGGAATTGTTTCAGCTGTGTAAAAGAAGCTTTGCCATTATTTAAGTAGTGATCTCCATGCAGGAAATATGCTGTGCTTGTACCATGGCAAGGGGCCTCCATGCCTTGCAATCCTACTTTAATATGCTGGTAGGTCTTTTTACTCACAAGAACTCAGTAAGAAACTGGTCAAGGATAGGAACTGATGTCCTTCTATAACAGTGACTTTCAGAAACGATTACACAGAAGTTCCAAATAGCTCCATTCGCTATTATTTGTTTTGACCAGAACTCAGAACAGGACTGGAGCTCAAGTTACATTTTAAAAGGAACTTGTTGCATTGCATGCAAGTAATTAATAGTGCTGCATGGTGCTAATATGTGGGGTTGCCCAGCTATTGTCAGCAGGGCAGAAAAATAGAGGGAAATACTCTGTTTCTTTCTAAAGGCGAATTTTGAAATTTGAAAATAATAATGAAATACAAAAGCATACCACTAATAAGAGCTAGTAAAATAGTGTCAAACAATCATGTCATAATGCTCCTAAAATGCCTTAAAATCCCCTCTAAAATTAACTCTTGAGAGTAACTAGGTGTTACTTCTTTCATCTAAGCAACATGTGTAAGTCATTATACCTGAAATGTAACTTTGCAATTATTGTTTTATTGAAAAGTAACTAAACAATTAGATTATTTGTATCTAGTTACTTCCAACTCAACTCTCCCCACCTCTAGCAGCCACAATGAGCCACCATTACAAACAGACAATCTGGGGAGCAGCCTCATAAAAAAACCCAACCCAAACCAACAAAAACAAAACAAAACAAAACACTCATATGAATAATGTGTCATCTACTTTGAATCTTTTGATAGAGACAAGATAGCAGCTTTACAGTTATAGACACATGATCCTCCAATGTTCTACAGTTGGGTGATTAACTGGTCACCAGGAAACAAACAATGCACTTTATGTTGGTTTGTGCACATACAGATGCTATGAAGAATGTGTTTAGCACCTTCTAGTTGGAAAGCCAGTATGTCATCTGTCTTCCCATTGTTTGATCTTTTCACAGGTAATGCTCCACTAATGCCATGATGTTGTTGTCGCAGTCTCATTTTTTTTTGCACAAAACGAATTCTGATCCCCATTCCGTAGGTGTGATATGGGACTAGAATCTTTCCATCAACAATTTATTATTGGGACTCACTCGCTTTTGAGGAACCATGACTGTGTTCTTTGAGCCAGTGATGCTGTATTTATCAAAGAGAAACAAGCTCATTCCAGACACATTCATCTGGGACACAGCTTTTGCCCCTTGAAATTCTCTCCCAACATCTTCCCCTGCTGTTGAAAAATGTATAAACATTTAATCATCCTGCCATCCATGACAAAATGTATGCCCTGTCCAAGAGCAGCACTGATGCATCTCTGTGTTGTCAGCGGGAAAATAGGAAGTCAATTATGCTAGCTGTTCAGCACTGCCTACTTTTAAAGGAATATCCCTGCTGACAACAACAGCCTTGCTTCAGAACACATTGTGCCCGGCTGATCATTTCTGCACGTGAAGCAAGCGGCATGGCCACAACTCACTCTCTTGTTAGTGCATTGCCGCTGATTCTTCTAATTTCTTGCAGATGGGCCTTAGTTCTCTTTCAGTTAACTGATGGTGACGGCCAGTTCAGGTTTCCAGTTCACGTGAGGGAAGCTCAGACTTAAACATCAGCCTATGCATAGGCCTCCACCGTCCTGTAGCTGAACACACACCTGGACCCAGAGCTGTCTTACAGAGGGCACTTCAGAGGTTGAAAACAGTTGGGCTTCAAGTTTTGGGTTTCATCAGAAGCTCCAGCCAGGATATCTGGGACAGCAAAAAGTGTCCAAATAGACTCCCCCATTTTATTTAAAAGGCTGAACATTTAAAGACCGACAAGAAGGGGCCCCACAGGCTTTGAAGTAGGCTATCAAGAGGTGTTGGCCAGAATCCCATGGGTTAGCTACTCCTGCAATGGCAAATTACTGCTACATAACAGGTCACTGCTTGCATTTTCATCATTTTACCTATTGACAATGTGATGCTGCAGTTTAAGCCACTGTACTTTGTGAGAGTAAGGTTCAAGTTTTGAGTTTATCTTCAATTCTTCATTCTGTCCTCTGCCTTATAGATATCCTAAAACCATCATCTCTGTATTTCTGCAAAGCACCCCCACCTCTGCAGACATGGGCTTCTAAAGCGAATGGCAACAGGATGTGTCCAAACCACAAAAAGTGTATAGCAAATGTCAAACCGCATGCTAGGACATCTCAGATCTTAAAATATCTTGTTTGCACCTTTGTATCCAGCTTTTGAAACTCACTGTTAACACAGAGAGAACAATACATTGCAAAATTAATGACCTTTTAATCTTGCTAATGCAGATGGGAAAGTATCACTGATCTTTAAGTTTGGTTGTGTTATGGAAAATGAACATATATGTAATGAAGTCACATGCTTTCCACTGCGGCAAAATGTAACCAATCCTGAGTTTGTTCTTTCTCTGTTTCTGTATGCTGAAGAATATTTAAGACTGGACATTCCATACAGGAAGTTGTCCCTGTGTTCAGGCACCCCTTGTGCACAAGGTATTAGGAAAGGATCCTCTGGAAATAAAACTACATTCCCAGGAATCTGGTTTGTCTGTCGTCCTTTTTATAGTGATTCTCATTGAGGATCAGCCACATTCAAATGTGTGGTGACAACTTATATGCGCATAAGTCACCAACAGGATTTCGACCTATATGTTTTAAGTTGAAATATTTTTACGTTTTTATCTGCCTGCCTGCCTGCCCCCTCCTCTCTCAATGTGATACACACCTGCTACTGGCCATCTTAGAAATATACTGTAGTTATTTCTCAAACACAGGGGTCCTCAACCTACGGCCCGTGGGCCGGATACGGCCCCCGGGACCCTCAATAGACCCCCCCACGCCCCCCACCCGTGGGGGCCGCGCGAGCCCTTCTACCAGTAAAGCCTCCTGGGGGTAACTATCTTGTAGTTTTCCCCAACCCCCGGGGCGGGGTGGGGAGAGGAGGCGACTCGAGAGCAAGATTCGGCAGGCAGCTCCCTCCCTTCATGAAGGAGGCGCCTATTAGGAGGGAGGGAGGTGTCTTTCCCGCCTCCCCGCGGCAGCCGACATGTCGTGGGCGGGGCGCTGCTGAGCACAGCCCGGTCGGTACGCGGGCGGCAGAGGCAGAGGCGGGCAGACGCTGAGGGGGTCTGTGGCGGTGGCGCCTCTCGACGGCGGACTCTCTTACGGCTCTCTCTGGCCGCTGCCCCGCTCGCTTCGCATCTCGCCAGCCCGGCTGCCGTTGGAGATCTTTCACGGCGCGGGGTCTTCGGCGAGGCCGAGCTGCTGCTGCTGCTGCTGCTGCTGCTGCCAACTCGGTGGCTGTGTGCCCCTGCTGCGTCCCAGCTTCCCGCCCGCAGTGGAAATTAAAGGTAGGCCGGGCTGGGGGGCGGCCCCCACTCTCACTCACGCCGCCGCCGCCCTCCTTCTCCTCCTCGTCCTCCTGTGAGCGGGAAGGGGGGAGTCCCGCACCCACTCCCGGCTCAGCCCCTGCAGCCGCCATCCCAATCTCTCCCACCCCACCCCCTTTCCCCTCCTCCTCCTGGCGCTCCCAGGCCCCGAGCAGAGGCCCCCCGGCGGCGTCCCCCCCTCCCTCCAGCCCCCCCCAGCAGCTACCCCGATCCACTAGCTTTGGCCACTGCAGCCTCCTCCTCCTCCTCCTCTTCCTCCTCCTCCTCCTCCTCCTCCTCCCCGCCGGCCACCGCCTGGGCCTACGAGCGGGGCGCCAGCAGCCTGAAGCCCAGGTAAGGAGGGAGGGGGATGGGGCTCCGCCAGGAAAGCCCGGGGATTGAGGCAAGGCCTTCTCTCCCTCCGGCCGGCCCTCGCCTGGCTGGGCGTGTTCAGGGCGCCTTCGCCTCCCTCGGGTGCACGCGCGCGTGTGTGCGTGCATGCGTGTGTGCGAGAGAGAGAGAGGCTCCACTCTCCTCTCCGCGGGTGCGAGGCGGAGGTGAGAGAGGCTCCTCGGGGGGGGCGGGGGGGTGGATGGGCGGGGAGGATTTGGCATAATATTGGTTTTGGTAACAAGGCCATGCCAGACGTATTGGTATGCATGGTGCCTTGGTGCTTTTCACACTCCAAACCTGAACACTTCCCCCCAACACACCCTTAAATAAGTGTGCAGACCTAGCCACGGTTATTCACACCCAAGTACCACAGTGGAATTTACTCTGAGGAAAGTGTGTCCAAGTTTGCAGCTGTCAGTTTCTTGGTTTTTCTAAACCTGTGCAGTGGCTTTGTTAAACCTGCTTCAACAGGTGCTAAAAATATTCTTGAATTTCCAGTAGTTCATAAATGCTGTAACTGAAGGATTTTCCAGTAGCCTCCTAGCTGACCATGTTTCTTTTATTATGGGTTTGTTTCTTTACCTCAGAACATCTGATTTTCTTATATTCTTATATAATTGTTCTTCCAAACATTTTTGAGCTACAACTGGAGGGAGGCTCAGTTATTTCCACTGTACTTTTATTATTATTATTATTATTATTATTATTATTATTATTATTATTATTATTATTATTATTATTATTATTATTATTTATTTATTTATTTATTTATTTATTTATTTATTTATTTATTTAGTGTGTTGCCCACTACCCAAAGGTATTATTATTATTATTATTATTATTATTATTATTATTATTATTATTATTATTATTATTATTATTATTATTATTAATTGTAATTTATTGTTATTATTATATTAATATTGCATTCTTTTTCCTGTTTTTTGTGCACTACAAAAAATATATATGTTCAGTGTGCATAGGTATTTCTTCATATTTTTTTCAAAATCTAGTCCGGCCCCCAACAGTGTCTGAGGGACAGTGACCCGGCCCCCTGCTTAAAAAGGTTGAGGACCCCTGCTCAAACACATCCAATGAACCTCTGATTGGCATTGTCTGAAAAGGTTTTTGTTGACAAATCCATCAAATCCTGTTCCACTGACCTTCTTTCCTCCTTCACCTTTGATGGTAGTGCTGACTGCAGATCAGTTCACAAGAGAGAGCTACATCTGGGCCAACTCTTGGTGGCTTAATGAAGAGTAGAATTTTTAATGGTGATGTATGAATGCTCTGAACCAGGGATTCATTAAATATCCACTGATGTACATTTCTGGTATGTAAACGTATGCAGTAGTTCAAGTTATCAGAAGTTTTTGAAATACTATTTCAGAATAACCCCCAAAATAAAGAATTCAGAGCACTTTAAACTCTATTATTGTACAAGCAATCATAGATCAGAATTGTTCATCATGACACATTGTTGGGTTATAATTATGATACCCCTGAGGCAACTCACAGATCAAGCAGGGGAGTAATTCACACACATTTCCCAAATTTGGGGTGCTCTCTTGAGTCACCTATGCCAGTGAGAAAGAAAATGAGGGTGGACATAGAGAGAGAGATGCTGAACACTGATGTTGAAGAAATAATTTCCCCCGGTACAAACTCTTATCATGTTTCAATGGGTTCGTTTTCTCCCCACAGACCCTGGGTTCACGAATAGATAATCCCTACCAGCCAACATACAACTACTGTTAATGCAAAGGTTGGTGGCAGACTTACGAGGGGGTATCCAAAAGTTGTAATTATCACCATGAAATAAAAAACATACAACAGTCACTTGCAGTGGTCAAAGTTCGTTCTTCTCCATGTAGTCTCCCTGCAGAGTCACACATTTTTCCCCAGCGTTTCTTTACCTGTTTCAAGCCCTCTTTGTAGAAGTCCTCCGTTTTGCTCGAAAAACACTGTTCCACTTCGAAAATGACATCCTCTCTGTCAGGGATTCCTTGGTGGGAAACTCAGCAGAGATGCACCTAGTAGTAATTTTGGCACCGGGGGCAATCAATGCAAAATGCAGCCCCAAATCAACTTGATCATTCATGATGTGAAAATATCACAAGAAGTAATTACAGTACTGTACTGAATTCCTTGCTGGCATCTTCCTTCTTCCCCAGTGAGATCAGCGGCGCTGTAAGAGCTACAGAAATAAAAACAAAATACAAACGAGTCCTCCGTAGGCCTCCCCTCTGACAAATGTCATGGACCCCTTTGGAAGGACACCACTTGTGATTCAAGCTCAGAAATGTCTAGCCAATGGAGCTGTCCTGTGCAACCATGAAAGTGTCTTCACATAACCATACTAAGTGTTGTGTTTTTTTTTAAGGTTGCATCCTCGGCTTTCTGTGCAAATTCAATTCTAGTCAAGTAATCCTTATAAGCCAGAATAGTTTTACAGTATTTGTCTTTTGAAGTGCCATGTGATTTTCTATTGCGTTTCATCCAAATTATCCCAAAACTTTGACACAGAGTTGAGGCTCATTGTTTCAACCCAATAGCCACAACAACCACAAACTCCAATGATACTCAGTTCCCAGTGAAATCTAGATCTGCTGTAGAAGTTGAGGCCAGTGTGGACTGCTTGACATTAAATGAGCCTCCATCACCATGAAACAGCAGTTAGCTCTGTGTGATGGCTCTGGTTCAGGTACTTGGTGAACACTTCCCAAAATGCCTGAAAATAGCTGAAAATCAATGCTGTTTTTAGAAGCAGTCCACATGTCCAATAATGGAGAAGGCCACTGCGGTACAGCTTAAGACCATATCATTCTCACATAAATCTTATACCCACAAACTCAATGTTCTGCACCTGATGGTCTTCAATGGCTTTGTAAAATACTTGTATGAGGGTGTGGATGGAAGGGCTGTTCATCAAGCTGAGAGAGACAGTTAATCCTTCAGAATACACAACCAGGGATCAGGATGATTTTAATACATTTCAGAACTTCGTCAAATGAAACAAGGAAGCAGAAAGAAAAAAAAGAGTATAAAGGGTCGTGGGGGGTATAAATTTCCTTTTTAGACAGGGGAAATGGATACAAAAAGGGCAGACTAAATGCCCTGGTCTTGGTGATAGTACATGTGAAATGAATTTATTACTCTTAGACAACCACAAAATCAGTAGGAATCAATAGTGTAAAGCAACAGCAGGAAGGAAGGAAGGAAGAGAAGGAAGGAAGGAAGGAAGGAAGGAAGAAAGACAGAAAGAAAGAAAGAAAGAAAGAAAGAAAGAAAGAAAGAAAGAAAGAAAGAAAGAATTTAATTTTATTTAGTTCTAGGCTATGTACAGCAGCCATTCTTGACAGGGCCTTTTTACACGACCCCTAAGATCTGCTGGCCACTTAAATTCAGACCAGAGATCTTAGGGGTTCGTTGCTCTTCCTGCGTTCCCACCCCCTCCGCACTTCCTGGCTGCTAGCTGCGTGAGGGGAGGGAGAAAAAGAGAAAGAAAAGCATGCCGCTCACCTCGTTCTGCCTCTCGTCTCTGTAAAAGTAGCTCTTAAAGGGGCGGGAGCCAAAAAACAACACACAGAAGCAAGGAGAGCCCCGCACTCACTATCGTTACACCGGATCAAATAATTTTCACCTCCAAAGAGCAGGGACGCGCTAAATTGGGCGGGGTCGCACTTAATTTCCTGTTAACTCCGGAGCTGGTGGGTAAGCATTTTTAAGCTCCGGAGCTGGGAGCCATTTGCCCCGGAGTTTAGGGGTCGTGTATAAACGCCCACAGGGACCATATTTATTTCTTATTTCTTACTTTTGTACTGTATGTAGATAGGTCACTTTGCTTGGTGCATTCTGAGAGTTCCTTATAAGTTCCACTCCTCTGCTAAACCATTCCATGTTTGGAAGCAAAAGCATAAGACTTCGCTAGGAGCAAGATTTGCTGAAGGTTACGATACTCTGGTTCATGAATAGAGTCTGTGTACCAGGATTTTCCCTCAAGCTGTTCTCAGACCATACTTATCAACCGGTGACTGTGGAAGTTGATGTTTGTGATATTCAGAATATCTCCCCCACCCTTGGATTGTGCTTCAAATCTTTTATACCTTATTTGAACCCTTCAAAAATGCTTTTATACTGCTGGGGAAAACAAGACTAGGTAGAGACAGTCTAAATTAATCATATATTGTACTGTATTTTTAAGTAAAATTATTGTACATATACGAAACACATGAAAATATGATTATCATCCATTTAGAAGCTGTGCTCTCCCAAGGGAGTGAAAGATTTGCTTGTCAAAACATGTATATGTTTTGTTTTGTGATTGGTCCTCGGTAAGGCTTACTATGCATGTATGATATCTGAGGCAAACATATACAAGGAATCCCATAGCTGGACAGAAAATACTTTAATAGTGGAGTTTCATTGTCTTAAATATCTAGTGTGCCCCTCTTAAAGATCATCTAAGAAGTCTGGACACTACCTAATATTATCGTAGAATATGCCTAGGATCCTTTCTAGTACTGGAAGCAGTGTGGCAGATATTACAAAATTGCTATCCCCCTACAATGGTTTGCATGGGAGTCAGTATGGTATTGTGGATAGAGTAGGGGAGCTAGATTCCAGGAGACCTGGGTTCAAATCCCTGCTTGGCCATGGAATCTCAATGGTAAACTACTCCTTAAGTAGCTCATAGGCCTTGAAAATTCTATTAGTTTGGTATAAGTTGGATGCGACTTGATGGCACTTAACAATGACACAAAGGCTGGCATTGGGAACTGGCAACATTGGATGTCTGGTGAGATTTGTTCCCGAGCTCCATGATCACCTCCCTGGCCCTGCTGTTCCTCCTTTGGCTAGATCTACTTGCTCAGGTGTCCTCTCTGTATGCAAAGGAACAGCAAGAGAATCATGAAGGCCAAGTAGTTTTGCTCAAGGAAAGAGCCAGCTAAGGTTATCATGTCCAAGGTTTCTCCCATCCCTAATCTGTACAAAGTTACATCATGGCCAGGACTAGATCCAGACCTACTATTAGGCAAAATGAAATGCATACCTAAGGCTACAAATCTGAGGGGCAGCCTGAAAGGGCCCCAAACTACAGTGGTACCTTGGATAACAACTGCCCGGATAACGAATAATTTGGATAACAACTGCAAATTTCCAGGTATAGGGCTGCCTCTGATAACGAATTTTCCCTATGGGCTGCCTCAGATAACGAATCACAATTCCTAGGTATAGGTCTGCCTTGGAGAATGAATTTTCTATATGGGCTGCCTTGGATAACGAATCTTCCTATGGACTGCCTCGTATAACGAATTTACCCTATGGACTGCCTCAGATAATGAATTTCCAGCATGCATCGGTAAAAAAAGTTATCGCAGTTGACATTGCATCTGTACCTTTAAAGTGCACTTTTTGTCTGTGCCTTTTTCCTAGGCTCCAGAACAGATTAAACGGTTTCCCATTCATTCCTATGGGAAACTGCGTTTCAGATAACCACGTGTTTCGGATAACAACTAACCTCGGAGAACAAATTACCATTGTTATCTGAAGCACCACTGTACTTGTTATTTTTTTACGCTGCCATTGTGTTTTTTTGTTAAGGATAGAGAGTGGTTTTCATGAGATATTCCCCCACCCATGCCAAAACAATTTGCTTGATTGGGGGCTATACACTTCCATATGAGTGGGAGGAAGGGCCCTTTTGGCTGGTTCATCTTAGGTAGCAAAATGTCTCCAGGTAGTCTTGAGTCTAAGGAACCTTCTGGCAGCTAGACTGCCAAATGATGACTGTGAAAAAGCCCCTTTTAAGGCTTCTCAAAAGGGTGTGGTTATAGGACTAAGGTTCTGCCAAGCAACCAATAAAGGGTGAGATTGTATTCTCGAAGGCTTTCACAGCTGGGATCTGATAGCTGTGGTGAGTTTTTCAGGCTGTTTGGCCATGTTATGGAAGTTTTTATTCCTGACATTTTGCCAGGAATGTGGCCGGCATCTTCAGAGGGCAAGGAGCTCAGGGAACTAGGAGTTCTCTCTGTGCTCTGGGGTATAGAAAAGGGGTACGAAGTTGGGATAGTCACGTATGCAAGAGATGGATATTAATGTAACAGTGCAAAAAATAAAGGCTCCAAGGTAAAGAATCCATAATAAATATTGTTTACTAACAAAATAATGGTCGGGATCAGCACATAGGAGCACAACACCCACAACACCCACATTGACATCTTGATCTGTGGCAGACCACTGCTGAGATTTACACCAAATAGATTATGTCACAGTAAAAACAATTAGAATTCCTGCCAGTAGATATGTGGACTAGGACAAAAGACTGAAATGCACAATGATGCCTACCATTGTGGTGACCTTCACGAGATGGGACATAAATAAACCTTTCCTGTTTCCAGCTTTTATGAAGGGTTTAAGGCAACAGACACATTTGGCTGCAATACAACAGATTCTGCCACAGAGGCATAGAGTTGTCTCCACAGGTTCTGCTCCTTCTTTCAATTGTCAATCAAAATAATCAACTTACTCAGTTGGAAGCAATGCTGCCATTGAAATACAGTAACCCCCTGCTGATCGTGGGGGTTAGGGACCCATCCCACCCACGATCCAGGAAAATCCACGATATGCGGAAGCGGGTGGGGGAGCGATTGTGCGCCTTTCCCAAAAGCCTCGGAGGAGCGTGGGGGGCAGCGTGGAGCGACCCGATTGCCCCCCGCCACCCCCCCGCACGGCTCCAAGGCCCTTCGGAGGCGCCCGGGGGGCTGCGGAGAGGGACGGCCCAGGCTTCTTGGAGGTGCGGGGGGGTGCACGGAGCGACCAGATGGCCCCCCACCCCACCCCCGCGGTGCAGGTACTGCGATTCTGCAATGTAGCAGGACCACGGTACCTGAACTGCGAAATGGCAGGGGGTGACTGTACTTAAAAACTAACAGGCACAATGCAAGAAACTCTTTCACTTAGGAAGTAATTGTTTATTTGTTACACCCTGTCAAGGCACATCCAGCATATGGCAACTCCAACAGGGCTTTCAATTTATCTGAGATGTTTAAAGAAGGATTTTACCAGTGGCAGCCCCACCCACAGTAAGTTTCTCTAGTCTAGGTGAAGGTAGCAAGGACCAAAGACCAACATCTTATTCACACAGTGACCAAAGATTTGCCCAAGGGGATAGCAAAGTTTGAAATTTTGTATGTATAGAGGGGAATGTAATAAATACAACTGTGAAAATGTATAGTGTGCCTAAAAGAATGAGGTTTAGACAGCTGTTTATTGAAAGTCACTGCCAGTTCTCCATCTGATACATCAAAGGAAAAATAAGGCTCCGTTTCTTGTAAAGAACCTCCTTCATAATAAGCTAACACTTGGGTGTGGACATTTAAATAAATGCTGGGAAATGCCTATCTTTGACCCTTTGACCAGGGAGGACCACCAGAAGGATATGAGCATCATTGCTAGAGGTGATTCTGCCTTCTGTTGCTTCATGTTTGTTTTGCACATCTACAGGATTCTACTGGATACTTGAACTAGTCACTTCAATGTCATTTTCTTTCTTCCTTTCTTTCTTTTGATAGGGACGGAAGAGCATGTCTCAAAATCAAAATATATTGTAAGCAGACCCAAATATGCTGACAGGGTACAGGGTCAGGTTAACCCAGCAAAACTTGGCATAACAGCTGGGACCCGGCACAATATCTTACAGCGTGGGTGCCAGTCTGTCAGCAAATATTTTGTGGTTAGCTTGAATGAAGCCAAGCTAACAAGACTAAGGTCATGATGGCCCATGTCTTATAGTGCCGAGGTGTCGAAAGCAACATATGGCAGCTAGCCAGTAATAAGGAACCAACTTGAAATCAAACGAAATAGGGTCAGATCATTCTAGGCCTTGAAGGCCAAATTGCTATAAGCCAAAGAACATGAGCTGATGAACAAGCACATGTAGGCATGTGTATGCGTACTAAATACGTCAGTCTTAGATCATGCTTACGATACAGAAAACTATATAACTATCATTAAAAACCATTACTCCTTGGTCCAGGACAGCAGGGCCATCTAGCCTATGCTGTGCCTTGGATCCTTTGTTCCTTAAGCTAACCTATTCTCTGTACTGTATGTGTTCTGTTGTATCTCTGTCTGTCTTTAATAAACCTTTTGCTATATAACTAACTCAGTGTGGCAATTTTGATGAACCATCAATGCTGCATTGGCAATTTATAATGGTGCATTGGCAATTTACAAAGAAAACCCCAATGCCATTTTTTAATCTAAAAATTTTGACTTTATCACTTTTTCTTTCTTTCTTTCTTTCTTTCTCTCTTTTTCTTTCTTTCTTTCTTTCTTTTCAAAAGCTCAGTTCCTTCTGGGATTTGTCAGTCTTTAGAAGCCAGAAGAACCACCTTGTGATGCATTTCTGCAAAGGCTATGAAAGGCAACATCAACAGCGGGAAGGAAACCAAGTGTGGAGAAAAGGAAGAATGGATTGAGATAGAAGGAGGAGGAAGATGGTGTAGAAGTTGAAATCAGAAAAAAACCAATTAACACTGAAGAAGAAGAAAAGACTAACAGATATGGAAATGTGGGCTGTGTGGTTCTGGTCCTATGGGGGGAAAACACCACAGTTTCAACCTCTGAGTTACATACTCTACAAGACCTGTGATGACACCCTTGGTCTTACATGCTTCTGCATTCAATATACAAGACATATTACCTCTGATGCTGTAGGTGATAGTCATCCTAACACGTCACCATCGATTACCCTAGTTATGCCCTAGTGTGCATCATTGCATCAGTGCATCTTCACTTGCTTATACCGCATCCCATTTGACATTGTAAAGTCCCACAAGGCCTCTTGCTGTTTAGACATTCATTTGAGATAGATTTTTGTGCGTGCATGAAAAGGTTCATATATAAGTTAGCAGGCTATTGTTTCTCTCTTTCTTTTTGAATTCCTTGACATTTAGTTTGAGCATTTAAGCAATATATTAATTTTCCCATGTTCACAACAATTGTCGCTGTTATCCCCCAATAGATCAGGAAGCTTTTAATACTTTATTGTTTGCTTCCATCTCTGGAATAAAAGCCACCTCTCTGATTTCTAGAATATAAATAAAAGCCAAGAAACATCAGCAGGTAAGATGGCTATGCCAATTAGTGAGATGTAACTCTTCAAGTCAACCATAAAAGTGTAATTCCCAGTAGCATTTCTCAAGTTAAAGTTTCATGGAGACTATGCAATATTAACCGAACAAAGACACTGCAAACAAAGTAGACAGTCAAAAATGTCAATGTGTTCAGATTACTTAAGGGATGAAGTATTTTATTCTGCAAAATCTCTGGCAATATTTCCCCCCAGATTACAGGGGTAAAATAATAAGCAGCATGTCAAAGTGAAGTGAATGGCCTCTGGCAATTCAAATGGAAAAGAAAAGAGAGTGAAAAGAACCAGAGTGAAAAGAGAGTGAGAGAGAATGAGAGATGAGTATGAATTTAGGGGGAAAGGAATTTAGGGGAGATCAGCATCACTGAAGTTCCTAGAGTTAAATCTGTTCAGATACCCACGTTCCCTCTTAACCAGTTGCAGAAAATTTCGGAGCTATTGAAATTTGAGAGGCTTATGAGGTTGCCTAGTTCCTGCCCACTAATAGCTTTCCTGCACCAGGAGATGGGAAGTCAAAACCAGAGTGAAAGTGTGCAGTCCTTCATGTACTGTTGATACTGCTTTCATCAGTCCTAGCTTGCCAGATCACATTGACCCAACCGAGAACTGTCTGGACAACGGAGACTCAATGTCGAACATTTTCTGATTAGATATAGAGAACTGAAATGGAGAATAAAAATTCCAGTTTCGACTCATGGTGTGGACTCTGGATAGTGAGCTTGAGTAGTGAGTCATCTGGACGAAGTAATTCAGATGAAGTAATGTACTTGCTGATATTGCTGAATGCTGAATATGATTGGTCAGCACCATGAGGCCAAAGTATAAAGGTAGAGATTAGATAGCAAAAACAAAAAAACAAAAAAACCATTTCCCTGCCATTTGATTGCTTACGGTTGCTTTTACACTTGGTGTCTAATATTACTGATTTGATGACTGGAGAAGATTTCTGGTTCTTATGTTGGATTTTTGCTGGACAATGTGGACTGAATGTATAACCACTAAGTGCATGTTTCTAAGTAATACAACTGTAAATTGGTCATGTGCTTGAAAAGTGAAGATTCTGATGTATATATGTAAAGAGGCCACACACACACAAAACCTACTTTTACTGAAGGTATTTCAAGGATGATGATTTTATATATCTATCTATATCTATATCGATCTATCTATCTATCTATCTATCTATCCACACACATACAGTGTGTGTGTGTGTGTGTGTATACTGTGGCGCTAGTCCTCAGTAAAGGCAATAATTGTAGGCAGAGTAAAAGTATATATATATACAAAATCAGGGATGATGGCTGGGGTTAATCATTTTCAGATCTGAAGGCTCATCATTATACCAAGGTTTGGTAGATCTGGCAAGACAGGGTAGTTATCTCGGTAATAGAATTCTTTTTTTATGTTAGGCTCTCTGTTCAATATATAGGAAGATTTTGATACTTTTAGGGTCATTCTTTGTTCTAGTTGCTAGTAATGGAGATAAGCACTCAACAATGTTCAACAATTTCTGGCCATCAGTACTTGGATGAGGCCCAATGATTGCCCACCAGTGGAGATAGCTATGAGGAGATGTATATCAAGCTCAGGTCATTGCCCAGAAGAGGCATTCCTCTCTCTCTCTCTCTCTCTCTCTCTCTCTCTCTCTCTCTCTCTCTCTCTCTCTCTCACTCACTCACTCACTCACTCATCTCATCTCTCTCTCACCAAAACCAGGTGATTTGCCACATTAGCCAGTACAACTAGGAGTGAATTGTGGTGGAAGATGCACAGGAACAAGATCTGGAAGGTCAAGTGCAGTGGTATCTTGTATAAAGGAATTAATTTGTTCCAAATGAAAGTATGTTAAGCAAATTTTCCTTTATACAAATTTCCCATAGGAATGCATTGAAAACAGAGGGATCCCATTTTTATGTTGTACAGATTTTATGTTATACAAACCATTTGTTATACAAGGGTCCACTGTATTGCCCATTTTTGTACAAAAGAACAGCTGTTCAGCAAGTGATCAGAGGTGATCAGTCTGCCATGTTTCTGAGGCACTTCCAAGGTTCATCCATTTTGGGTATGAACGTGTTTCTCAGATTTTCTGCTTATCTCACAGTATGTAGCTAAAACTGATTGTTTTGTATACTACTCAACTCATTCATTTTCTTGCTTTTTGCCTTATTCGGCTGTTTGTTCAATAACCACACCTTATATACGACACTCTTCCTCTACCGTTTTTAATGTTCTCCAGGCTATATAGGATGCATTTAATTCTTGAGCAGATCCCATTTGCTAAGGAAAATATCCAATAGCGCAATTCCAGGCATAGCTGTCCAGATGTAAGTTCCTGGGATTTGTCATTCTCCATACAGATGGCATGCTACTGATGTCACCAAGGGTCAGTGCTTTGTCCAGGAGTAGTTTAGCGAACTCTAGACAAATGGTACCAGGTTCATTCTGTGTCCAGCTCTTCATTGCTGACAGTGAAAATAATCGTGTTGAACTGCCCATTCAGAGCATCTTGTTTTTGGATCCACTTGGAAATGACTGTGACTGGAAAAGTAATCAGGGCTTTGCCCCACTGTCCCAGAGCACCAGCATTTAGAGGGCTCTGAAATTTAGAAGTGAATCTACTCATGAATGTTAGGAAGATAAACAGCAACACCCCCCCTTCGGACCCATTCACTTTTCTTCCCCACCCCCACAAAGTGAAATCTTTCTGGACTTTTTTTTCCAGGGGAGACCCTGCACCTATGCATCTGATGGAGATGGTCCCAGTTACCTCAGATGCCAAAATGGCTGGTTACAGCTCTGCTGTCAGACTCAAGGCAAGTGGAAAGATGTTCAGAGAAATCACTGGAGTGATTATCTGCCATTCTCTCATATTTTGTACCTCCATTTGTTGAGCCATTAATTCTGCTTCTTCCATCTCTTTGTCCAGCATGGAGAAAAGGATGGGGAAGAGCCATGACCTTCAATGGAGAGTGGTTATATCAGAAGGGTCCATTCCTGGGATGTCATAAGGACAGAGTGGCTCCTCCCAAGAAGAAATGCCTGGATCATTTGTTTGAGCCAGGCTGGCCATCTGCAGGTGCTGATCTCGAGGGAGCCCTGGAAAGTGGCAACAAGAATCTGAGCCTGCTTGGTAGTGGCACCCCACTTGTGGAACCCGCTTCCTCAATACATTCACCTAGCACCTTCACTACAAGCCATTAAGAAAGTATTGAAAACACAGCTCTATAGGTTGGCTTTCCATGATTTTCAACTACTTAATACAGAAACAAACAAATAAACAAATAATGACCATGCCCCTTTCCTGCCTCATGGTGATTCTCTGTCAGTTATTTACTTATTCTGAATGTTATTTGAATTACTGTGCGGTTTTGATTTATTTGTTCTTTTTGTTTTCTTTTGATCGATGCTATGTTGGTTTGATTTGATTTGTTTATTTGTTGTTGTATAATTTGTATAATTATATTTTTGTTTATGCTGTAAACCACCCAAAGTAGCTTTCTGCTAGATGGCTACGGTGTAGAAATCAAATGAATAAATAAATAAATAAATAAAATTTCCCCCAAATCCCTGGTCCCCAACCTTCCTGTCCATTCTCACAATCTGTTCATCCAGTAGTCTTGGGTCCTCCTATCCCTTTCCTGCCTAGTCTGTGTGACGTCTGAGGTTTTGGCCCTGAATCATCTGGGAATGAGATGTCACTAGATGGGCAAACCCATTATTGGTGGACAATCTTGAGTCCTGGGCTGCCATTTCCCCATAATGCCAATCTATGACCAGTTTGATGGCTTTGATCTGGTTGGCTGTGAACTTTCTACTGAACCAAGAGGAGCCTGCTGGCAGGCTGAGCAACCACTGGTGTTCCCATCTTTGGACTGCATCCTTGAATCAAGGCTGACCGAAGGAGAGCAGAGGGCTCAAACCATCCTTCGCACATGATTATTCTCATATGATTATTCTCATATGATTATTCTCTAGAACCACCGATTACTCCCTCCTTACACTGAGCAATGGTGGTTGTGTAATTCCTTAAATAAAAGGCCTGTATGATTAGGTACGCATGCCTGAGGCAGAAATTCCTTTGCTTTAAAACGAGGTCGATTGATCTGTCTTGATAAGAGCTAGCATTATTATGAGCTATTTTTAAAAGTAGCCACAAGTACTGTTCTTTCAGAACACATTTTTTTCCTTCTAGGCAGAACAAAAAAGGTTGTTGTTTTTTCTTCTAATGTAACTTTGAATACATCTGAACATGGGCCTTGATGAAAATCTTGTTCCCACTGAAAATGGAAATCGTACCTGAATCCACACTGGTTTTGTTCCTTCACTCATCACCTGGCTGCTTCAGGCAGATCGGCAAGACTCAGAAGGATTCATTCCACTCAACCCCCTTTTGTGAGTCCAAGAACAGTTGGGAAAAATTAATCTAACAATGTTAATTTGAGAAAAGCCCTGGTAAATTAGACCAAAATCCTCTTAGTCCTGTAATATGTATACACAGTGGCTAAATGATTGCTTCTTGGGAGAACATATTTTTTACCCATCATGTCGTTTGTCTGTGGAACTCCCTGCCACAGGGTGTGGTGATAGCATCTGGCCTGGGTGCCTTCAAAAGGGGATTGGACAGATTCCTGGAGGAAACGTCCAGGTTACAAACCATGAGGGAGATGTGTCATCTCCAGGCTTAAAACCAGGGTACTTCAAGGGCCTGATGTAGGGGAGTGGTATCAGGAAACATACATCTTGTCTCGTGCACTCCTAAACGCATTTGGTGGGGCCACTGTGAGATACAGGAAGCTGGACTAGATGGGCCTTTGGCCTGATCCAGCATGGCTCTGTTGGAATTTAATCCTTATCAGGAGATATTTAGCAAGAGTCCTTGGGAAGTAAATATATTATTTATTTATTTATTTATTATTTAAGCTTATATACACCCATCCACAGTTATGTAGAAATACTCAGCACGCACGAAAGCAGGACAAATAGATGTCAGCCAGTAAAGGGTGACAGTAACCCAAATGTATATTTGCCTCTCAGTAGCAAACAAACTCACTTACGCACCCAGTTGCTATGCACATCTTAATAAGGAGAACAAAACAAGCTTATGTACAAAAAATATAACATAGCTTTACTATAAAATAGGGACAAGACAAAATAACAACAGACAGTCCATACAATACAAAAATACTCAGCTTAGCTTGTGCAGAGAGAGAAAAGGCAGCAACAGCATTCTGTTAGGAAAGGCAGGTATCTGGTTAGTGAGGTGTGGCTAGTCCAGACATGGCTTGGGAAGAGCTGACTAGGTGAAGGTAGAACCTTCCCTGATATTACCAGGAGAGGAGGGACAGGTGAAGTTGATGACTGGATAGCCTAAAGACAGGCTTCTAGAAGAAGCAGGATATTAAAGGGAAAGAGGCTTTTTCATGCATGGCTGCATGCCACTGAGATAGTGATAGAAAAACCCCAATAGGCTCTTCTTATGTTCTTATGACCATCAAGTGCAACTGCATCCTACATCTCATATCCCCCAGCAGCTGAAGTCTATAAAGACTTCTGATATCTGAGCTGCTATTAGGGTAGCCACCATTCCACAGATAAAGTCACACACCCCCCGCCATTTCTTGGTTCAGGTACTGTGGTCCCGCTATATCGTGGGATCGCAGTACCTGTACCTTGGAGCTGCGCAGGGAGGCAGCGGGGAGCGATTGGGTCGCTCCCCCCCACCCCCGGCCCCCTCCGAAAGGCCTCGGAGCCGCGCGGAGGGGCGGCGGGGAGCGATCGGGTTGCTTCCCGCCACCCCCCAGGCCCTCCGAAAGGCCTTGGAGCCACTCCGAGAAGTCTCGGACAGTGTGGGTGGGCGGCGGCAGGAGGTCAGATCCCGCAACACTGCCTGTGCGTGCCGCGCCAAGACTTCTCGGACAGGTGTGCGATTGCCCCCCACCCCAGGGCCCCCCACCCGTTTCCACATATTGTGGATTTTCATGCATCACGGGTGGGGTGGGTCCCTAACCCCCACGATCGGCGGGGGGGTTACTGTATCACCAAAAGGCAGGATGTGGAGGACAAGGAAAGGATGCATTCTTCACAAAACAGGAGGTCACTTTTGCATTATATATGCATGGGCTAATTTAAACTAACACATACAAAAATCACCACGATTAGACATTATTACTATAATTTAAAATACACTACTCCTTGCCATATTGTATAGGACTCTGGCTAGGTGACCACCTTGGGAAACAACATCAAGAGAAAGAGGGGAAATATATCTAAAAATAAACAAGGCATAGTGTTTAATGACTCTCTGAAGTGTCTCATGCCTCATATTTTCTGCAGCTTACTGAAAGTCAATATATGCAGGAATAAAATAAACAGAGCTCAAAGTAGCTTGTTGAAATATCTAGCTAGGCAACAATCAGCTATTTCATAGGAATTGTCTTGAACAGGGCACTCAGTATGTCCACTTATGTCATCTTACACCTGAAGTTCATACAGAATTAACATGTCATGCCATATTCTTTTTGCCATGCATCACCAGTTATGTAACTTATGTTAGTCTGTGTGGTTTGCATCTTTTCTTACCAAATGACCCTTTCAAAGCATTTTGTTTTTTAAAACATAGGAGGGGCTGATGAGATACTGTGATGGATCCCTTGCAGGCATGGTCATGAATAGGTAAATAGGTGACCAACCCACTGAATATGGGCAGGGCTGGTACCTATATAAGGAGCGACCAGTAAACTGTCAAGGGAGAACTAAAGAGAACTAGAGAAAGAGAACCTGGGAGAAACAGGGAGCGAAACAGCAAGCTAGTAGTTGGCAGCAGGGAAACAGTGTTTGAGACACAGAAACTCGTTAGGACTTGTTTAAGGGTGATAGGGACTGAATCTATTTATCTTTAACAAATAAGTAAAGCAAGCAACATTAAAGCAGATCTTTATTTATGTATTACCTTAACTTTCAATTAACTTTAATGGTTATTTGCAACGTTACCGTCATTGTCAGTCCTGTTTCATATCTATAGGAAGTTAAGTAACTAATTGGTGGCAGCATTACTGAATGAAGAAGAGTTTGTGGTTTCACCACATGTACGTGCAAATATCCGGGCGTCCGTCACAGATAATAATAATAATAATAATAATAATAATAATAATAATAATAATAATAATAATAATAATAATAATAATAATAAATAAACTTTATTTTTATGTTGCCTTTCTCCCCGAAGGGACCCATTTACCAGATATATTTATCAATCAAAGTTTCTACTTCACCTACTCATCCAGGGAAACACGTTGATGATGATGGTAAGGTGGCCACTTCCACATCACCAAAATGGGGGACAGATTTTCAAATGGTGGGCCATACTTCCTAAAGGAAGACATACAGCCAGCTAGCTGAAAAAACAACAACAACAACAACAACAACAACATCTGGACTGGCAGCTACTGGCATTTGTCTATTCCTCTTTTCAAACCATCCATGTTGGAGGCTGACCTGCTCCTGCTAGATCGGCGTGGAATTCTCTCTTGACTGGAAACCCCGCCTCCTTTAGACTCCTTCCTAGTTCTTCCACTGACCATTCAATGAGCTTCTGTTCTTGTACATTTGTGTGTGCGCATGGCTGGGAAGGGGAGAGATGAACACGGTGGAAAGCTTTGGGAATTTTCCTTTCCCGATGACACTTGTCTGTGTTGCTGCTTTTGCACTATAGCCACCAACTGTGAGTGTGGGAAGCAGCCATCTGGACATGCTTGAAAATTGCTTCGGAAATGGCAAGTAATATTCATAATAGATCTTGTGGCAATGAATTACTCATGAGAGTTCTAGTTTCCTCCCTGTTCCGTTCCAACAGCAGCATAGTGCAATACATCCTCTGCTTACTTGACCACTTGTTGTGTTGTTGTGTCATTACAGTCGTGACCAACTCTTTGTGACCCCATGTCCATGGAGTTTTCTTGGCAGGAATACTGGAGTGGTTTGCCAGTTCCTACTCCAGGTGCCTACAGCACCTGTTATTCCCTGGTGGTCTCACATCCAAGTACTAACCAGGGCCGACCCTGCTTAGCTTCCAAAATCAGGCAAGACTGGATGTGCTTAGGGCATCTAGGCAGCTACTTGAGCGCTTACCCAATGGTAAACAGAGATGCTGAAAAATCCATCCCCCCATTGACAGCCTGAATGAAAATAGATGTGTCTACTTTTTTCAAAGGTATCTGAACAATGCAACAAGGTATAGGTGGCATGGAAGACAATCAAAGCTCTTCAGCAATACAAAAACAGTATCATCCCTTTGACAGAAGACAGACAGCTGGACAGCTGGATAGATCATCTTTCTCCTTGAAACTTCAGTGTTTAAGTTCCTTCCTTGTGGATAATGCTTTGTTTGGGAGGCTGGACATATAGGGATTGCCTTCAGCTAGGCTTTTAAAACTACATTTATTTCGTGAGCTGAGCTCGGAGTAAATTTGATCGGATTCAGTAGTCCTGTCGATATGTATTTACAGGATGGCACCACACAAAACCGGACTGAAGAGTGCCTTCAAGTTCAATTGCTTGCCCATTTGGGGAAATAGATGAGAGTAGATCTTTCAGTGTGGATCGTATTTCAGCCTCCAACAGGGCACCTGTACAATTCCCCATCCACTATCCAGTAATGATAAGAATCTTTATTTTTTATACAAGGGATGGCCCCCAAATGCTCATCACTGGGCCTTGTTAGGTAGACCCGATTCCCTTAGTTTTTTTTTCTACATCAATATTTCTTTTTAAAATGAATAAAGCTCCCATATCCACTCACATGTAAAAATAAAAATAGAACTAAAACAAGCATTGAAAGGTGGGATTGGAGAGGTACTCTGTGGCTCCTAAGAACGTGGCAAATGGGTGGGGTGGGGTTGTTTTGTTTGTTTGTTTGTTGAACAAGCAACGTGTTTCCCAAAATGTTTAAATCTGGGTGGGCAGGTGAGAGTGCTGGGCCTCTGGGAGTACTGGTGGCTAAGTGTATCTTGATGCATCTGATGATGTGGCCGCTGCTACTTTCTTATGCAAGAATCATTGCAGAGCTGCAGAGGTGGAAGGGACCTTATGGATCATCCAGCCCCTGTCATGGAGGCACAACGTGGAACTGAACTGCAGCTTATTGGGCCCTTGGCTTCAGAATAAAACTGACTGATTGAACCACAGCTAAACCACTGAGCTATTTGGCAAGAGATCTGTTTTTAGGCTCACTCACTGCAAGTCTTTTAATCCTCAGCCATGGTGTTGGAACATATTCAGCACCAAGAGTCACATTTTATTGCAGAGTTCACATAGACCAAAATCTAGGCCTTTTAGGGCACCATTACTTGGAGACCTAAAAACAACACCAGGTTTCAGCTGACAAAAAATTACCAACAAATCTATTCCCTTTTGCTACTTTAGAATTTTTTTTTGTCTCTGATGAAGCAGCGAATCAGAGCAGTAAGAGAGGTTCCATGCCGTTTACTGATGAACCATGATCCTTAGAAGGAGAAGGAGAAGACTTTAGTTGTCAGTAGGTTGATCCGTGTGTGTGTGTGTGTGTGTGTGTGTGTGTGTGTGTGTGTGTGTGTGTGTGTGTGTGTGTGTGTGTGTGTGTGTGTGTGTGTGTGTGTGTAATGGGATTGTTTGGAAATCAAAAGACGGGTGGATGTAATTCTTTCTAACTACAAACATTAAATTAACTGGAATTAATTGAAAATCAAAATATGGGTGAATGTAATTCTAGCTAAAAACATTAATTTAATTTAATTTAATTTAATTTTTTGGACCAATAGAACAAGACTGTCTTGTTGCATATTTTGTCTTTTGTTGTTGTTTTATTTATTGTGTTAGTTAAATGTTTTCTATATGTACTGTGCTATTATTTATTATTTATTTATTGTATTGTTGTAAACTGCTTGGAGTTCCTTCTGGAAGATAAAATAAATAAAATAAAATAAAATAAAATAAAATAAAATAAATAAATAAATATTGTTGGAATTTGGTGGTCCCCTTTTTTAGTCCAGAGAAAACCAAACAAACTGGGGGGAAAGGGGTGCCTATGGGAGATGTCAGTACTGTGGTTTCCAAAGTGCTTTTCACTTTAAATTGTCTGCTTGCTTCCCACAACAGGTCTCATTTTCCCATTGAGTTGCATTTCAGGACTGAAGAACAGCTCCCCCAGCCCTTGGTATCATACCCCTGCATATCCTGGGACGAGGATACGAGTCATAGCCCTGGACAAAGGTGCTGTGTGGATTCCAGCACGCTGTGTTCGGTCAGGGCACTCCTCCAAGGATCTTCCACCAGAGTGATACTTTTAGCATTCATTCTCCTTGTGTTTGATGACGGAACTCAATGTCAGGCTGATGAGCCTTCTGAGCTACTTTCTAATGGTCTACAGACTAACGTCTGGCTTCAACTGGCCAAAATCAGTAATGTCACCAAGTTTTGCCTCCCTACAAGCTATGCTGTTGGGGATTTGCTTTCATCATGCCTTATTCTGGTTTGCTACCAGCCTCATAATATCACAGACTATACTGGTCTTCGTGACCATATGAACAGTGAGGAGGCCTTGATGGCGGATTATATCAATGTTGCCAGCTGGGGTCCAACCACCAAGCGACTCCCTAAATCTGCTTTTACTCTTTACACCCCAAATGTTGTAGTAGGGAAGGGTTTCACTTGCACCCACATGGTAAACTATTCCTCCAACTCACAGAAGCCGCATTGTCACAATACTGGTACCCCACAACTGAACTGTTCTGGTACTGTTAATTCATCATTTCTTTTTGCGCATGTTTTGCTACCCTCTGGATGGTTCTGGTCATGTGGTACTCGCACCTTCAACTACATTCCAGCTAACCTATCAGAGTCTGTTTGCTGCCTCTCCCGACTGACTGTAGTCTTGCCTCAAAGACAGGAGGGCCTGTCTCGACAACGCTGGGACACCTCAGGGCGTCCTTTGGGAGAGTCTTGCTCTGGGGATGTCCTAATTCAATCTGAAGCTCAAGCATTGGGAGGGGTTATTATCCCTGCAGTTCAGGCTTTTACAAATTATAAAAATATCAAATCTCTTGCCTGCTCCCTGGATAAATCTATTAATCACACTTCCAAGGCATTGGCATTGTTGGCTAGTGAACAAACTGAAATTAGACAGGCTACTTTAGACAACAGAGCTGCCATTGATTTTATACTGCTGAAATTGCATTTGGGCTGTGAAGCAGTGCCCCACATGAGTTGCTTCAATATCTCTGATCATAGTAGTGCTATACACCACCAGGTGCAGGAATTCTACGATCTCACCTCTCACATTACTGAGAATGTAGATCCTTAATGGTGGTCCAGCTTAAAGGCTATGCTTCCAAATTGGGGATGGGTGAGACAAGCTTTGATTGCTCTGCTTATTATTGTGGTATGGCTTATTATTATCTGTTGTTGCATTTAATGTATATCCATTATATGATGATTCTGATTCTGTTTATAACTGGGACAAGCTCACTGCTTCTTTAAAGTAAGGAAAGTGGGAATGTGGGTGAACAGGAGTTAACGGGTTAACAGTTTCATAAGCTAGCTTGCAGCTACCATTATCAGCAAGGCTTGCCATGCCAAGAAGTTTATGTCATGGTTTATTCTGCGCATGCTTTAGACATAAACAGTCCTATTTTTTTACTTATCTCTGGCTAAGCCAATGATAGCAGTTGAATGTGGCTTCATGCATACGTATGATTGACCTACTTTGTACTCAATAAAGATTGCTGTGGGGGTGCATACGGAGGAACTGTCTCTATCTTTCGCACCAGATACCATGTCTGCAGACTTCATTCTTTCTGACCGCACCCTTTGAGGGCTGGTTTCCGTTCACATCAAGAACTGTATTTACAAAATATATAAAAATCCAGCAAAAAAAAACAGAATTGGCAGGCATATACCTTGTTAGTTAGGTAGACAGTCCAGTAGTCCAAACTTTCCAGGAATCCAAACTGGCAGAGTAACAAGCTGCTTCTTCCAACCACATCCCACACCATACTGAACAACTGTCTTGCTTTTATGCATGTGTCTGATTCAATCATTACTCAGCAAACTGACAACTGAACATGACCAAACTGTCACCTGACTTGACTAGTTGCCAGAATATAATTACACAGGTGTGTGTTCACTCTGCTTTGTCATTCCCAAATTGCATCATAACTTGCAATAAGACAATTCCATTTTGTACAATCCTCAACAATAACACAGGAGACAGAACAGAACCCTGGGTTGCTCCGCAGGTAAGCGGCCGTGGTGTCGAACATGAATCAACTAGCATCAGTTTCTGTGTTCTATCCTGCAGGAAGGACCGGATCCACTTTAATGCAGTACCCCCGATTCCCATTTTAGAGAGACAAGTCAGGAGGATGCCATGGTCTATAGTGTCAAAAGCAGCTGAGAGGTCTAGGAAAACCAAAAGGGACACAGAACCCCAATCCATTTCCCTGTTTAAGTCATCTACCAGTGCAACCAGTGCTGTCTCAGTCGCCCCAGCTGGCAAATGCTGAAAGACAGGGACACATCAAACACTATACAGTGCATGGTCTCTGGCTCCCTCTGGAGGCCAATTCCTTTTTAATTAATATTTTCAGGCAGCAGATAAGCGAATCAGTGGATAGTGATCCCACAGATAAGGGGTCTTACTATATCAAGTTGGAACCCAGTTATAGCAAACCTAATAGAGTTTCCAAGGTATATGTGAGATTTAAGGAGTGGTTGTACTCATTCTACTCCCTCGCAAATTTCCATGGCTGAGTTGAGATTTGAACCCAGGCCTCCAGTGTCCTGGTCCATTACTCTACCCACTAAGCCACAGTTATATGAAAATAAATTATCTTTTACCTCACTTGCTGTAGGTTTATTTTGGTGTCTCCAGCACCCTCACCAAAGAAATGGACCTCAGGTTCTTTGTAGCCTTAATGTTACATTTTAATGCTCTAAGATGCCCCTTGTACTTCCTTGTTCTTAATTTGAATATGTCTTAAATATTCTGGGCTGTATATTGTCTCTCATTATTATAAGCCACCTTGGGTC
Source organism: Phrynocephalus forsythii (assembly GCA_029282475.1). Lineage (NCBI taxonomy): Eukaryota > Metazoa > Chordata > Lepidosauria > Squamata > Agamidae > Phrynocephalus > Phrynocephalus forsythii. Next base: position 143,588,072 of record JAPFRF010000001.1, read on the forward strand.
CTTTTCCAAGGAGAAAGGTGGGGTAAAAATATTCACAATAAATAAACAAACCACAGTTTCCTCTCCCCCTCCCCCGTTTCGTACCTCAGGTAACAAATGGGCTTCTTGGGCTAATCTTGAAGAATTTCACCTCAGGAAGGATGTCGTGTTCATGAGGCCATCTGTATTCATCAGCTCCAGTCCCAGAATCCCTTTTGAACAGAAGTCCCATTTCAAAGATATCTTCTAAAATATCAGGTTTTTACATTTCTGGTATGCCAGTTTCGTGCTGATTTTCCTCTTTTTTCTATCAATAGCTTTTTCTATCAATTTGACATTATGACAGCACTATTTCAGGACTAAGATAAGAATACCTTTAGGGGAAAATGAAGTTGCTTCTGCCGAAAGGGGAAAATACAGAGGCTGAGAAGAATATATGTTGCAATAAATGGTTCTGAGTTAATTTCCTTTCATAGATCTGTTCCTTGTAGAGCCATACGGATACCTCTTTACAAAGCTGACTCATCAGGACACAAAAGCACTTTGAGGGATGATATTGAGTCTGTTTTTCTACACACTGTGCATATTTTTGCAGCTAAGTAGTTAAAAGTCCTTTCCAATGAATAAGTTTTATTATTATTAATTATTTACACCAAACTGTCATCCTGATTGATAGTGGCACGAAATAGAAAGTGACAGTGAAGGTTCAGCAAGGAACTGAACATCTGATCTGCACTAAAAGGAACAGTAATGGTACTGAGATAGGGAGAATGTGGTTCAGATTGATTTGCCTGTACTTGCTTATCTAAGAAAGACAGAATCTTCAATAAAGTCAACATTTGGGCATTTAGAAAGTTCAACAAATAAGGCTTGAAATTCAGAATCAGTATACAAAGTAAATAAAATCTTGGGCACTGTAAAAGACCCAGCTCATTTTAGGAGAGCAAGGTGCTCCATGGATGATCACTACTAGATTCTACTTTGTTTCCTTTAAGGGTACCCTAGCTCTGTTTTCTTTCCTTTCCCTTATGGTAGAGACATCTCTGATTGCAACCATATCTGTGGTAAGATAGCTGTTCAACCATGATAATTGAATCTAGGCTTCTTACAAATGGTTTTCTTAATAAGAAAACCATTTCATTTACACACTGCTCCATAGCAGGGCTAAACACCAAACTCAATATTATATTGTGTGTTGTGTGTGTTGCGTTGTTACAGTCGTGACCGACTCTTCGTGACTCCATGTCCATGGAGTTTTCTTGGCAGGAATACTGGAGTGGTTTGCCAGTTCCTACTCCAGGCGCCTACAGCACCTGGTATTCCCTGGTGGTCTCCCATCCAAGTAATAACCAGGGCTGACCCTGCTTAGCTTCAGAAGTCAGGTGAGATTGGATGTGCTTAGGACATCTAGGCAGTAAATCTAGGCCAATGTTATATTGTGTGACAGCAATTAATGTCTTAAGATAAAATTGATGTGTGTGTGTGGAGCAGCTCAGGATTCGTGGGACGTGGGGAAGGTTACTCATTTCTCTCCATGCCATCATTCCAATAGTAATCTGCTTCCTCCAGGACTGCTGTTAGCCCCCAAACAGATGCTTCTATTCTGTTGTTCTGTATTTCTAACCAAAAGTAAGTATTTTCTACAGAAAAACAAAATCACATAGGAAGGATAATAACAGATCACCACTATGGGTGCTGGTTCACTAAAGACACAAACCTTCTGAGGCCATCCTTCATTAAAAATAATGGGGTTACATTATAGGCATTTAAAGAGAGGGGGGATAATTTGCTTCTGAATGTATTCCTTAATGCTGTAAATCTTGGACTGAGGATTGGACCCACTGGACCCAGTACTTGCTGCAACAGGTATCCTATGGACATTTTCTAAACACAACCGTTTCTAAAACTCTAAGAAGTGACAACCAGGGACAGAAAACCTGAACCAAGTTTTCTGCGCACGTTCATGTCACAAGTTTGCGTTCCAGCATCATGTCAAACTGCCAAACTGAGAAAGATGCATGCAACATTCTGGCAGGTGATGGAGCTGACATTCCTAATTTGGCCACGACATTTATAGTCTTAACCAATCTGACACAATTAATTGCAGGCTTGGCCCATGTCCCAGGGCGATGGCTTTACTCAGCTTGGTCTTGTAACTGTGAATGTCTCTCAGACAGCTCAACAGCTCGTGCCCTCAATGCACCTACTCCATCTTGTGTGTGTGTGTGTGTTGTGTCGTTACAGTTGTGACCGACTCTTCATGACTCTGCTCCTCCCTTATCAGCTGCAGCATTCTCCTCTCCAGCTTTTTCCCAAATGTTGTTAGCAAAGACAAATGGCACATACAAATGAAAAGACAAAGGTTGATGTCCAGAGAGCTTCAAAGACATGAGCATACGTGCAAAGAAGCACAATAGTAAAGATGCAAACCAGCGGTGTCCTCTAATAAGTCAAGAGACGTTATGGCACCAAGACTTCTTCAGATTTCCAAGGCTGTTGCAATTTGAACAGAGCTTCATAAAGTAACAGATTTGAACTATAACTCCCCAAAATCACCCCAGCAGGTTGCGGGTTGTTGGACATGGCCTCCAGAAAAGTAACACTTCCAAGAACTGAGTTAGACATGTATAAACTTCAGTTTTAGGGGAAGATGCTGCCGTGTGACAGCCGCTGTTCTAGGCCAATGGTAGCCCTGGCAAAGAAGACCCATGATTGTCTTGCAAACTGTTTTTAAGATGAGAGATGGCGATCATAACAGTCTTGCAGATGCTGCTGGATTGCAACTCTTATTTTTATTTCCCTTTGCCTGTATTAGCCAGGTCTAACAATACAGTCTAACAATACTTGAATAGGCACTAGTTGTGACCACAATGCACCGTAAAAATGACACTAATAGTTTATTCAGTGTAGTGACTCCTTAGATCAGACCAAAAGAGTGTGGTTTGCACTGACTTCTCCTTGAGTATGCAGAGCATTCCACTTTGTTACCCTGACAGTATCTTCAACATTCTGCGTTATAAGGAACCCACATAGTTAGTTGCAAGAAACCACCTAGGAAGGAGTGGTCCCCCATGTTGTTGTTTGGGGTTTTGTTTTGTTTTGTTTTTTGCTCATATTGCTTTCCTGAGACTTCACGCCAGACTTGCATCTCAACATGAGCAAATTTAGGAACAATCATAGGTTAGAACAGAATGCACTGACTCCCCTACTATAAGACAATACTGTATAGTTTGTGTTAATCTTTTCATAGTTTAGAAGAGCAGAGAGATAGTGATGCTACAGTATATGCCACAAGAAAGGAGAAGAAACAGAATGTTTGATAAATAATAGAGTAAGAAAATAATTGCTGCAGGCCTATGGCCAGAATTATCTAATATATAAATAAATACAAAAATATATATGAAAAGAATAAATTTGAATAGCTGTCCCCAGACACCATGAGAATGTCTAATGACAGGATCCTATACAACTTTTCATTTGACATTCTGAAACTATCTGTCCTTAAGTCCATGGTACATAGCCAATGAAGCTAGATATTTCACAGTCCAGTCATGAATTTCAAAATGACAGCAGTGCCTTTTCTGCCAATTTCACTTCATCAACCAGTTCTCCCCTGCTACTTCAGATTAAGTCCAGGGCAGCAGATCTTCTCAATTCTTCTTCAACCTTCTGAAGGATGATGTTTCCAGTAAGACAAGTCAAACATTTATTAGATATTCCTTTCCTAGCAGCGTCCACCTTCCAGAAGACATGAGCAGCAGTGAAATCCCCCCATCATTTGTGTGGCTCATCTTTGTGCAAGTTTTGTCATCCTGATCCAGGAAGGCACCATCAATGCCTTTGGGCTAGCGTGGCAGTCTGTTGCATACTGTCACAACAATTATCATTCTTGTTTTACCCTCCCTTTAAAGCAGGGGTGCCCAAACCTTTTGTAAGGAGGGCCAGATTTGGTGGCTGAGAATGTGTCAGGAGCCGGTTGCTCCCCGACTGCAAGTGTCAGTGTTGGCGGAAGATTTTTTTTAAAAAAAAAAATGGGGTGAAGGAGGGGGAGGGAGGGATGGGCCAGCCAACCGCAGGCCACTCAGAATGGCCTGAAGGGCCAAATTTGGCCCCCGGGCCGGACTTTGGGCAGGCCTGCTTTAAAGGAACCATGCGGCCTCAAGGCTATTCCTGCAGCCCCTGGAGCACTCAATTGCTATTTTGTTTTCATTTTACCAAATGAAATTAAAATTAAAATTAATGAATTAATGAATTAATAAAAATTAATAAAACTATAGTTTTTAAAAATCTGACACACACCCCACCTTGGGAAAACCATACCTGCTCGAAAACAAGGTGTGCCTTAGCAACACATCTGATTGTTGTTCCCCAACCTTAATCCCCCCATTAAAAATGAAGCACAGTACTGATCAATTTCAGTTCCATGTGGCTTGAAATTACACACTCTAGAAAAACAAGGCATCATTCATAGGGACTCATGTCCAGGGCGTGTGTGGGTAAATGGGGCATATGTTGTGGGCACTGCATGGGGGAGGCACTAAAATGACAAAATAGTATTCATACAGTGTTGTTGTTGTTCAGTCGTTCAGTCGTGTCTGACTCTACGTGACCCCATGGACCAGAGCTCGCCAGGCCTTCCTATCTTCCACTGCCTCCAAGAGTTTGGTCAAATCCATATTGGTTGCATCATTCATACAGTACTTTGTAGTATTTCATGCCCCCTTGCTGGAATGTGCATGGAATCAATGTTTGCCCCAGATGACACAGACCCTAGTGGGGGCCCTGCTGTACATAGAGCTGTACATGTTACCAGCCCTGCGGTCATTGGGAAATGGTGCCCAGTCCACACTTTTAAAAACTGCACTTGGGTTTCCATAGAACAGCCTCACTGACAGGCAAGGCAACATGTTTCTGTAAGGTGAGGCATCGCATTAATGCAGGACATAGGTTACGTGCTTGTTCGCGCCAGCTCATAGAAAAGTCCTTTGCTCTGGATTATTGCAAACATGTAGTTCCATTGGGCCGGGGTCTGCATTTTGTAACTGTGTTGAAGGACACAGCATTTGGCATCTTAGTCATCTAAACTTCTAAAGCAACAATGACTGAAAAAATAACATATTGTACTTGGAGGGAATGATGTGGTCCCAAAATGGGTCTTGAAGAAGGGAAAAATGCCCCCGACAGATATCCACAGTTTGCTTACCCTTTTCTATGCCTTTTTTACTCAGATGCTTTCAGCAAGGCTTTTGGGAAGCCAGAAAAGCAAAAAGGCATGTGAGATGGATCTATTGCATCTATGCCATTCTAGTCACAGTGGCATCAACTGTTATCAGCCACACAAAGCCTATTTCAGAGGCACTCTGCAGACAAAAGTATTTCAGACTGAAGAAAGAATGAAACATTCAGTTACTCCTTCACTACAACACATGTTCAGACCTTGGGCATGTTTTCTGAGTCTCTCCCTCCCCACCCCCAAATGGGGTGATATTGGGAGATATTGTGCAGTACCGAAAACTTTTTCCAACTTTTATGGCTGGTAACGGTATAGTGATGGGGTGATCACTGTACCACAGAAGATATTATATCATAGCAGGGGCGTATCTAGGGGGGGCAGAAGGGTACATCTGCCCTGGGCACAGCAATCTGGGGGCATCAGGAGGGGGAGTAGAAGGAGGAAGCCGTGCATCCTCCTGCTGCCCAGCAGTCCTGCTTTCCCCTAAAGCTTGGCTATGGCACCCCCTCCGCCGCCTCTGCCACCGCGCACCAGGCAAGCAGCAAAGCAGGCAGGCAGGCAAGAACGTGGTTGCTGTGGCACCCTCCTCCTCCTCTTCCTCACCTTGGTGGGAGAGGCGTAAGGCGTGTGTACACATCCGCCTCTCTGCCCATGCGTGCACCCACACCTGCAGGGTTCACACACTCCCCATTGCTGGGTGGTTGCAATGTGGTGGTGGGGGGGTCAGCAGGAAGGGTGCAAATACAAACTTTACCCCAAAACACTCCACATCCTGGCTACGTCTCTGTATCATAGCAGAATCCAAGATGGAACAGAGAGACTTGCATGAATGAAAGGAACTGTTTTTCAATTTGCAACTGCTTATGCCTGAGAACAGGCACAAAGAGAGCTTTGTTCAGGGATTCCCCAATATGGATGAAAAATGATCCTCTACACTGTGGGTTCGTCTGGCCCTGGGAAAGCTACCTTGCTTTTTGGCTTACATTATGGGAATGAGGAAGGATAAAGATCGGAGAGTGGTGGCAGTTGAGGGAGTGGTGGCAGTTGACTCCATGTCCATGGAGTTTTCTTGGCAAGAACACTGGAGTGGTTTGCCAGTTCCTACTCCAGGCGTATAGCCAATCCTGACCCATGCGGGATTTCTAGCAAGGAAAGACTGCAAGATAATTTAACCTGTTTTCCAAAAATACAAATTATGTTAATATGTATTGCAAGATGGCCTCTCCTTGCTTCAATACTAAATGAGAGAGAGAGAGAGAGAGAGAGAGAGAGAGAGAGAGAGAGAGAGAGAGAGAGAGAGAGAGAACTACTTTACTGGCAGATAAAATTAGAAATGGTCGACATTGCCTGAAACTGTTCTGTGGTAAACATTGTGTCTCAATAGTAATATAATGAGTTCCAAGAAAATGCTGCATTAGCTTCTTTAAAAAAAATAATTACTTGAAAACGTCACTACAAAGAACACCAGAGCAAATTATTATTTTCTGTTGGTATTACTCCCTGCCCCACCATTGCCCCCCCCAAAGACAGTACAATATCCTGAAAAATTGTTTGACATGTTGTTGATGCTGGCCTGGACAGTGATGTACAACTGAGGCTACATCCAGGTGTTGAAATGCTAGTATTCCAATTTACTTCTTAAATCACCATTATTATATGAGACAGAAAATAACATTCCTGGCCCTGGAATAGGACACTGGAGCATTCCTGTGGTCTCTAACTCTCCAAACAATATTTTTCCCTGCCTGAGGTGATTTCAAGCCCTGAAAAAGCCTTCTCCTACGTAAATGGAAATAAGCTCAGAAGACGTATTTAATGTGGATTATTTTTTCCACTACCCATTTTGGAGTTTTGCCAGATAGCAGCTCTACTTAAGAGGGAGAAATGATGCATTTCCTTATGACATTCTGCATGGCAAATTAGTAGATAGCTCAGCACTCATGAGGGAATATCAACACTAGAAATCCAAGTGGGTGTAACATTCCTTCCTTCCCTCCCTCCCTCCCTCCCTCTCTGGAGAGCACTGCCCATGGAACTTCTGAGTCCATTTCAAATATGTGACTAGTGGAGTGGCACTAAGATACTACCCTCTGTGGGACAAATATTATGATAACAATGACACCAGCAATGACTGTTACTAATAAATGGGTGCAACAGTCAAAGTTTGAAATGACATTTCTGAGGTGCACAGTCCCACTTCATCAGATGATAGTAGAAAATGATAAAGGACTAACAATATTACAACTTATGTGAGGGGAAAAAAACCTGTTAATGAAAGACCTACAGTGTAGGAATGGATGACTTGAGAAACCATCACCTGGACAATCCCTCTGTTACCTACTGGACAATGAAGTCAATAATCAATTGAACCTGTAGCTTAAATTGGGCCATCTTTAGGCTGAAGCTGAGGGATTCATGTATACAACCCAGGACCATGTTTTTTTCACTAGATATGATCAAAATAGAATTATGAAGCACAGTGTAAATTATATATGCAGGGGCTGGTAGGAATCCAAAGAAACAATTCATCATAGCATAACTGAAGGCACTAAGATAATATCAAATGATTGAAGGAAGACATAAGCAAGTTTCAAAGATGATTTGCTCATAGTTGGCTAAATCTTACAGATGACTTGCATCTTTTATTGCACATTACAAATTAAAGCGACCTTTGAGAAAATAGAAACACAATATGGTGTTGGACAAAGCCAGTTATCACTGATAAAACAATTGGTTTTAATAAGATACATATTATAATTCTGGAAAAACAACAAAGAAAAATATACATTATATACAGTATATAGGCAGAAAACCTATAAATATCCAGCTAACCATGAAAGTCTCAATATAAACCACAAGGAACTTAGGTAAGAAAAAAGTATTGTACTTTGATAGAACAAAAGCAATATTTAGAATAGAACTTGATGCAGAAGGTGAAAATTACTGCTATTAATAGATGAGCAAGGCCAGTATAGACTTTCATAGACTGCAGTCCACTTTTTTCTAATGCCTTGTTAAGTCTTAGCAGGCATGCCCAAGCTTTGGCCCTCCTGATGTTTTGGACCACAACTCCCAGAATTCCAATCCTGTATTTCCAATGGCAAAGGACTGTGGGAAGTTGTGGTCCAAAACATCTGGAGGGCCGAAGTTTGGACATGTCTGTCTTAGGGGTTTCACATGACTCTTTGTTGTTTATACTTAATATGGCTAGTGGCTACATCCCAGGATATGGGTCGAAATTCCCAGAATCTTCCAGCTACCCCTGGCCATGTTAGCTGTGGGGTTTTTGCAGTAGTATGCCCCCAAAAGTCTTGGTGCCATTAATGTGCATGTTTTCTTTTTGTTTGTAAACAACAGATGCTGAAATGCAAATGTTTGCAGGTGGAACCAGAGCAGTGGAAGATTTGAGCTCCCCACCACCGTGCAAGTTGGTTAAAAGCTGCTCAAATTAACAATTATAAATGGATTAAACACTAGAAATTAAAGCATGGCACAGAAACCAGATACATTCAGATCTCAATTCAAAACACAATGAAAACTAAATGAAAAACTAAAACACATGGCACATACACTTCCCCTTTATGCACCTGATTGTGAAAAAACATTTAAATCACTACCAAGAAAAATGAGTGGGAAAAAACCATCCTATTTAGAGCCATCTCCCATCAGTGGGTATTTTCCTTTTCTGTTTCATTTTTCATTTGCGTGCCCTCACACACCCCAATTCTATAAACTGTGTCCTTCATATTAGCAAAATGTTCATAATTAATATGGTTGCTGTTATTTCAGTTTTTTTACATTGCAACTATAAATAATAGCCCTATAAGAGAATTATAAAGTAATGGAATAATAAGGGGGTGGGATTAAGACTTAAAAGGATGACAAATAGAAGAGATATTGAAATGATCTGGAAGACCTCACTCATGGAATGCTGCTCACAGGACTGATTGAGATGTCCCAATTATATATCCGCTGATACTAGTGCAACAACGCTCAAATGTTCATGTCATGGAGGACAGTGAAAGCTGAGCCTGTGACAGGCACACCACAAAGCATACGCACAGCAGTGACATGTTCATGACACAGTGTTCAGGGGTGGGCTTCCCACCATCTGCCAAAATAGCCAAGTGACAGAATGGGGCCATTCTTGAGGTTACAAAGATAATGCACTCTACCACATGTCACAATGTTCAATTAGTTTTACCGCTTTTGACTTCTGTCTTCTCTTGTACTGTTACTGTCAATTATGCCCCTTTCCCCACTATTATTCACCCCCACCTACCCCTACATGTCCCGGTTTGCACTGCTGGGGGTTCATGTACCCCATGCTGGAAATCACTGATCGAGAGTGAGAAATTGATAGTTAAAATATCATAAGGCACAAGGTATATGGCATTTTCTTTACATAATATCATTTGGGCTATATTGCTGCTGTAACTCACAAGGAACATGAGGAAGTGCACATGTTTAAAATACCAGTGTTATATACTAGAACAGGAATAATATACTGTAAATGTTGGATTAAAATGAAATGCATTTCCCAAGGTCTTGTTGGTTATGTCAGTATGATTGCTGGTTTGAGCAACTGGGACTTCACTCAAGATTTACTTTGAAGAGCCAAATCTAGTCTCTCATTTAGGGATTTAAAAAAAAAGGAATTACCAAGCTGGGACAAATTTTCATCCAGACCAAGGAAGGAAAAGCCTGCCCCCTCCTACCAATGTTCAGTCATCATTATTTACCCACCACTGTCACATGACAATGTGGGATGAAAGCTCCTATTGGACCTCTCCTGGCTGCCATTTTAATACAAATAGCACCCCAAAAGTAAAGTTTGGCTGGTTTGCATTTTCTCTGTCCTTGAATGGCATTTAGTTTTGAACAATTTTTATCATGCTGATAAAATTGTCATCTTGCTGATCAATTCAACGGAGCTCTAAAATATTTACAAAGCAAAAGGACCTTTTGCAAAAAGGGTGAGAAATCTGGGATTCTAAAATTTAGACTGATAATAACTCCAGGAACCTACCACCACCACCACCACCACGTGGGCTGACATTTAAATGCAATCACAGGGTAACACAAGCTGCTCTGAAAACTTCTGCATAAATATAAAATGAAGTACTGTAGCTAGTCATTCCTGAAGCTTAAACTTAAAAAATATCTCAGGGACCATCTTTCTGTCCTATTGTGTTTGCATTGCAACATTGTCTTTTGCACCCTTTGCTTAGCCAGTGTGATGGAAGTTGATGCATGAGACAGAACTCCCGATGGGAAGCGGAGTTAATGTAAAGCTTTGCTGTGGTGAAATTAGGCCCCAGGAGTATTAAAGGTTGTTTTAGCTTTAAATAATGTAAATTATCTTGGACGGCTTCTTTGCAATTCTGCTCCACTTGAGTGAGAGACCAAAGCATTGTGCAGCAATTGATTCACTATTCTGCTCTTGCTAAGTACTTTTGAATGTTATTGTTTTCGCAGGAAAAAAACTGAAGAGACTGAAGCATGGGATTTATAGGGGCTTGAAAGTGGATCTTGCCACTACGACCGTACTGTATTAGGAAAATGTCCAAGAATAAGTGTGATGGAGTGGATACAGACTTGGACTCATACGGCCTTGGTTGAAACCCCTGTCAGCTGCGGAATTTCACTTGGAGGCCACAATATTAAACCACTCTTTAGTTATCTGAAGTATCATAAAAATCTTATTAGGAAGTGAGTTAATGGCACATAACAGCAAGAGAAAAATATCCAGACAAGAATACTACTGTATACAGACCTGTCTGACTGCTTCCCAAATATCGTATTACGGTTTAGGGGGTATTTGATGCCATTATGTCATTTGAAAGGTGCAAATGGTATACAATCAGATTTAATAACCTTTGTGGAATGAGAACAACCAATGTGTTACAATACAGAAGATAGTGCCCGCAAATTCACCATAACTTTAATGTTGTGATTTTCCCTTTTCTACATCACCAACCCATGAGCTCCCCGCTTCCCAATATATAACCCCAACGTTGGTTCCCCAGATGTTATAGGACTAAAAATCCCAGAAATCCTAGCCAGCACAGCTAGTAGTGAAAGCTTTTGGGAGTTTATAGTCCCAGAACATCTGGGGACCCAAAGTCAGGAAGCCCTGCTCTACAGTACAGAGTACTAAACAGAGAAATAGTAGGACTGTTTAGAGAAAGCTGCTGGCCGTTCACATAAATCTCATGTACCAGTGCCCCAAACACTTTGAAGAATGTGAAGCCAACAATTTGAGAATTCTAAGGTAGCATCAACTAGAGCAGAGCCACTTAATCAGTGGGACTTGCTTCAATTATGACTGATTCAGTGCCTCTGTTGTATTGTGAACAAATAGTTGCGTTTCATCCCCTATCGACAACTCTGGAATTGAGTAGATGATAAATTATCCAGGGCCCCACATAGAATCAGTCTTGAGCCCCACATGATCCCAAAAGCGTCAACCATCTCACAATCAGGGACATTTGGCTGTGTCCTCATGCTCTATGCCAGGAGCATCCCCTGTGTATCTTCTGCACATCGTTGTGATCTCTTGATGATCCCTTGATGATCTCCCAGGCATTGTAGGTGATGTAGAAACTGTAGACTAGCATCCAATTTAAAGCAGGATTTCAACTCATCAGGAATGTTATCCTTGGTAAAGCCATTGCACTGTGTCAATCTGTCCTCGCTCCACAACTGTTTCTGATTCAGAGACTATCTGTATTGTTTTTCAGGCCCATTGCCTCAGTATTCATTTATTCTGCATGGTGTGCCTGTGACATTCCTGCTGCTCACTTTTGTATCACTTGCCGTTTTCTTTTAAAACAATGACAAGTACATTTCTTTCCTCTCTCTCTCTCTCTCTAGTGAGAGCATCTGAGCAAGTAATGGGGCACGTCATCGACTTCACCTGAGCCACAAGGGCAAAGTCTATCCGAAACAGGGATATTATGGAGACTATCTGTCCTTGCTATCAAACATTTTCCAGATGATCAGCCCCTTCGTTGAGATGTTGCATGGCACTAAATGATCCATGTCCTCCTCTTCAACAGCTTTATTTCTCCTCCCTTGCAGCCCTAATTCCAGAAACTGACAAAAGTTATTTTTGTACTAAAATTCCAGAACAGCAACTCAGTGTTGGCTGGGAGATCCTGGGAGCTCTAGTCCAAAGGCAACTTCACCAGGCTCTGCCTAAATCGATTTCATATTATCTCTGTGTATGCTGAAAAAAACTGGAATATAAGGGAGGTGCATGGTTGGAGAGACAGAGGGGGGGAGGGAGAGAAGATTAGATAGGAAAACATAGGAAGCAGCTGTTTCTTGGCAAGTGATTTAAATAATTTCTTTTTTGTTTTGTTTTAATCTTGCAGGTTATAGTTGATTTTTCAAGAAAAACGTCTCAGAAGGAAATACTAGCAAAGCCACTATTCCACATATTATTTTGCATGTTGCTTGACAGGTAAATCCTCCTTGTTATTATGTGGGAACAGCAAGTAGCAACAGCAGCGAAGAAACAAAACATGGGATACAACATGGAGACTTCATCCATTCTGCTAGTCTCCCAATGTTTGTTTGTTTGTTTGTTTGTTTATTTATTTATTTATTTATTTATTTATTTTGGTAATTTATGAAACATTTACGCACCACAACCTGGTCTTATTTATGTTTATCTAGAAGGAAGTGATACAGAATTTTATAAACCATTCTCCTCTGATCTGAAGACACTGCAACTACGTGTGTGTGTGTGTGTTGTGTTATAACAATTGTGACCGACTCTTCATGATTCCACGCAGGAATACTGGAGTGGTTTGCCAATTCCTACTCCAGGCGCCTATAGCACCTGGTATTTCCTGGTGGTCACCCATCCAAGTACTAACCAGGGCCGACCCTGCTTATCTTCCAAAATCAGGCGAGATCGGATGTGCTTAGGGCATCTAGGCATAACATAACAGCATATATAACATTGCAGTTATAGTGTATTGTACAATCTCACTCCTGTTTCTTCTCATAACATACACAAGACACACTGTTGCCTTCTAAAACAGGGTGCTGAGACAGTCAATGAGTCATCCGGCATTGCAAAAGAAGATTGTAGAAAAACAGGATTTTTTAAAAAACTATGCAAATTGTAAATATATGCAAATCAACTGATTTCCTGCGACAAAGCTTTAGGAAAACTGCTTTGCAACAAGCCAAAGAAAGAAAGAAAGAAAGAAAGAAAGAAAGAAAGAAAGAAAGAAAGAAAGAAAGAAAGAAAGAAAGAAAGAAAGACTGCATAGGTTAAATCTTGATGGTGGGCTGCCCAGCACTTCCATCAAATTCTCTCTGCATCTCTCTGCTCCTAACTTTCATCTCAAACCTGTGGTGGCATCTTCAGCATTATGTCAAAATTCCCTCATCTTGTGCATCTGCCCTGCTTTTTATGATATCTCACCTGATGAAGAGAGAATGAGCTTTAACATTTTTGCGACTAACAAAAATGTTAAGAGTAACATGGATTTGGGAATTTATCTGGGCAAGGTAATCCCTGAGCCCAGTTCATTAATTGCCAAGTATTTTGTTTACTTGTTTAAATCTGGGAGCAAATTTTAACTTGATGACTCATTGTGACAAAACCCTGGAAACAGGAGTAATGAATATACAAATCATCAGCTAATCCCAGCAGGAGGGCGGGGAATGGTATGATATAAAAAGGGTGGAGCCTAGTCAGTTGAGGCAGTTCAGTGAGTTGAGTTCAGTTGAGAGTGAGTGCTGGGAGAGAGCACTGTTCTCTGAGAGTTCTGTCAGGCAGTGAGGGCTATACTGTTTACTCGTTATTGAAGACAGGGAGGCTTGTAGAGCTGATTAAATCTATTATATGTTAAAGGCAACGCATACCATCCTCAGATATTGTTATATTTATTATCTTCCCAATAAACTTTGTTATTATTTTTATATTATTCATCTGAGTCGGTCCCAATTCATGAGGCGACGAGTTTAAAAGGTGGCAGCATTATTAAGTGAATAAAAGGTGGCAGCAGTACCATTTCCATCACAGAATTCAGTGTGTAAAAGGGAGGTGTTGTCACAATTTAGTGGCACAGCAGTGGGATGTCGAACTAAACCCGGTTGTGCCTATGAAAACCCAGTCTGTGATAGGGGTGACGTCACAATTTGGTGGCAGCAGTGGGATGTTGAAATAAACCCGGTTGTGCCTTTGAAAACCCAGGCTGTGAAAGGGGTGATGTCACACTCATCAAAATACCTTTGATTGACCAAGAGTTCAATGCCAACTACGTGTTTCATCCTAGCCTCGAACTAAAGGCGAAAGACCAGCGTTAGACAGCAAGTCTGCTTCTCGCTACTACTTTCCATCTCTAAGAATCTGATGATTCTTTTAGAAAAGAGAGAGCAAAACACAAATGAGCAGCTTGTAGGAGGCAATGCAACCCAGTGCTGCAAAAAGTCAATTTGGATCTATTGTAGAGTCAAATTTCAAATTGCCCTTTGGCAGTAAAGCAAAGAGATAGGTAGATGGCTCAAGTCCTGTTAACGCTCCTTGTGCAAGTAGCAATGAAATTATTGCAACCTGTACATGCTGCCTTTTTAAGAGGTTTCAGCTGGGGTGGGAAGCTTTCTGGGCTGGGATACCTGTCAATCAATCCAGCAACAACCAACTGTTCCCTGCTTCAGATTCCATGCCTCTCTACTTAAGTGTTTTCTCTCCCCCAACCCCTTTTAAAATCAAGGGCCAGTTAAAATCAGTCATGTAATCTGTAAATAGATTATAAAACAGGTAAACTCTGTTCATATAATAGGTCATTCTTCTTCTACAATATGCTATTTTTGATCTACAGTATTCAGAACTGTGAGTAAATTGAATCTTTTATTCTTTAGCTTTCTGGTGTTTCTGAATCAGTTATTGAGATAGTATATTCTAGTTGAGGAGAGTAAGACAAAGGGGGGGGGTCTGTGAGGGGGGGAAATGAATCTAATTTTGCTCTGTAAATCCTTGTGTGAACTTTCTCCGCAATGTAGCTAGAGATTTTTATGCCACAGAATTTCAACCCTGTGCCAAGGAATAGTTTACTTACTCCTGGCTATTGGACTGGAAGCTCAATATTTCCCAAAATCATACTTTACTAAACCTACTTAGCAGCCAACAAGTGTACCGTACCATTCCTGTTACAGCAGATCACCAATGCATGTAGTAGGAGATATGAGCCTCTTCATGTGTACAGCATATACAGTGGACCCTCATATAACAAACAGTTTGTATAACATAAAATCTGTACAACATAAAACATTCCGGAGACAGGGGAAATTTGTTTAACAGAATTGCCTACAGGGCGAATCTGTACAACATAAAAATATTTGCAATTAGGGATTACTCTGTTTTCAATGCATTCCTATGGGAAATTTGTATAAAGGAAAATTTGCTTAACAGAATTTCATTTGGAACGAATTAATTCCTTTATACAAGGTACCACTGTATGTGGGTTATAATTAGACAGCCAGGTAGTATCTAATCTTCTCTTTTCTAGATCTGTGTTTAGATTGGTACTCTAAGGTTGCCTTCCTCCTTCACTCGCCAAAGTCACTTCTGGATTCTTCTGGATTCTCTATCCCAGGTACTTAAAAAGGCAGGCATGAAAACTGGCTTAAGAGGTTCTGTAGTAAGTTATACAACTTGTACTTCCTGCACCATCTTTGTACAGATTTTCTGGGCTGAATGAACAGTTAATTTTCTTTTTGGCAGTAATACATGCAGTAATCACGGCTAAGGTGTTGCACTCTGGGCGCTATCAAATAACCCAATGAGACCCTTGTAAAATGCTCCTGTTGTTTTCCAGGAAGAGCCGGCCCTCTCAATGGGTTGGGAGAGTCAGCTTACTCAGTTGATGGGGGCTGAGGGGCACAGAATGAGGAGAAAAGGTTGAAAGGAGGCAAAGCTGTGTAAACATTGAGGAGTCTCCAGGAAGAGACACATTATCTCCCCGCCATTTTCCAACAGTCTTTTCCTCAAGTCCCCAGATAGAGGTGGCGCCCTCAACACACACACCCCATGGTTCTGACATGGGGTTCACTCTGCCACCATCTTCCCAGTCAAGAGAGCAAATGTCGCCTTCCATGAATCTGTGAGACGCTGGCAGGAAGGATCAATCCTTGAGATTACTGGCACCAGGTGCAAGGAAGTACTTCCATGCATTTTTTTTCTTCCTTCACTCTCTGAAGTCATTAGCCAGAGTATTTTCAGCTTCAGGTGCTAAAATATGTGGACTGGGCTTGGCTGCATGTTGTTGTTGTTGTTATTGTTGTTGTTGTTGTTGTTGTCGTCGTCGTCGTCGTCGTCATCATTACGCTGGATTTTTAAAATACAAATCACTAGTTGAACGCTTCCCAAGCGTTTAGGACTACGTGATATACTGGCGAATTATGCAAGCAGATCCCAGTAAGGTGGCTTTCTGCAGCTGACTGATGGTGACTTTGTCAACTACAATTTCTTCTAAATACTTGCTTAGCTCTTTAGGCACTGCACCCAGCGTGCCAATTACCACTGGGACCAACTGTACCAGTTTATGCCAAAGTCTCTGAAGTTCAACTTTCAGATCCTGATATTGGGTAATTTTTTTGAGTTGTTTCTCAGTGACTCTACTATCACCTGGTGTAGCAACATCAATGATCCACACTTTTTTTCTACTCCGCAATCATAATATCCAGGGTATTATGCTCCAAAACCCTGTCTGTCTATATTTGGAAGTCCCATAGTATTGGTATTTATTAGAGATGGGCACGAAATGCCAAAATGGCATTTTGTTTCATTTTCATTTTTTGTTTTTAGCTTCATTTAAAACAAAATATTTTTTTAAAAAATCATTAAATTTTCATTTCATTTCATTTTTTCTTTTTTAAAAACTCACACCGACCAGCTGGCCTGAGGGCCAGATCAGCGCATTTTTATTATTTTTTTATGAATTTTTCATGCACTGACCAGCTGGCCCGTAGGCCGAGTCAGTGCATTTTTTAATTTTTTACTATTTTTTCACACACTGACCAGCTGGCCCGTGGGCCGGGTTGGCACTTTTAATTTTTTTAAAATTTTTGTACTATTTTTTTCACGTGCCGACCAGCTGGCCTGCGGGCCAGGTCAGTGTGTTTATTTATTCATTATTTTTTCATGTGCTGACGGGCTGGCCTGCAGGCCAGGTTACCATGTTTTTTGTTTTTTATTTTTTTATTTTTTATTTTTTCATGTGCTGACCAGCTGGGCCACGGGCTGGGTCAGTGTGTTTATTTATTTATTTATTTATTTATTTATTTATTTATTTATTTATTTATTTATTTATTTCATGCACTTACCAGGTGGCTTATGGGCCCGCAGGCTGGGTCGGCGCGTTTTATTGTTTTTAGGTTTTTTTCACTTATCGTGCTGACCAGCTGACCTGCAGGCTGGATTGGCACTTTTTATTTCTAGTTTTTTTATTATTTCTCCCCCAACCAATCGGGTGGGATGTTTAAACTTTTTTCTCCTGCCGAAGCCCCGCTCTATAGCTGATCGGTGGTGGCATTGGCAGGGGGGAAAAGGCTGTGGTTTCCCCCGCATTGGGGGTTAGGAAGAACCGAAAAATGAAGCAAATGAAACAGAAATTCTGTTTCGTTTTTCTTTGATGGGTCTCTTCGTTATTTGTTTCATTCCGTAATGAAATGAATAACGAACAATGAAATGAATTAAAAATTCATTTCGTGCCCATCTCTATTATTTATTTATTTATTTGATTTATGCCCCACCCATCTGGCTATCTGGCCACTCTGCTGACGATTCTAATTACATGTCTAGACAGCTGTATATGCTTTAGGACTTCTTCCTGTAGAAGGTGTTTTTCCCTACAGGCATTTCAAAGCAAAAAGCAAAGTGTTCTGCTTATATACCACTCCATTGTGTTTAAAGCACTCTCTGGGAGATTTACAATTCAATTACGCAGGCTACACATTATGCCCCCAGCAAGTTGTGCCCAATTTTTACCAGCCTCAGAAGGATGGAAGGCTGAGTCAACCATAAGCTGGCTACCTAGGATTGAACTCTGGGCCAGGGGCAACCCTGGCCCAGGGTTCAATCCTACGGAGCAATATGGCAGTTTAACTACTGTGCCACAAGGCTGTCCTCAAGCAAGGATATCCAGAGATCCAGTGTAAGGACCAGTGTAAGGCAAAAAACACTCTTGAGTCAAGGGCATCAAAGAAATCCTCTCACCCAAGACTTCAGTTTTGAGGGCTTCATTCCAGTGATGAAGAAGCCCAAAATGTGTCATGTCAGCTTCTGTGGCCAGTAGGCATCAGGGCCACAGAGTTGGGTGGTGCAGTGGGGAATTAAAACTTCCAACCTGGAGAATTAAACTTTCAACCTACCCAACTCTCCTGAGTGAAGAAGAGAATCACAGACCACTTCTCCATACAGTATTTAACACACACACACAGGCCAAAAGAGCTTCACCACCCACTGGAATCAACTTGATAGCCCACTAAGGCTAAATTACTTTCTACAGTACATGCTACAAAATCTATTCTCACTAAGCCTGAGGGCAGGCACTTCCACCAAACCAAAGAAGGGGTAAAAGCTGAGGAAACCACTGGGGAATAGATATATCCTAGGGAAGGAATTGAGGCCTTCCTGAAATCCTACTTTTGAGCAATGAGGGGGAACCGGGAAACCAAAAGGACTAAATATATTTGGGTTCCATGCAAGTTATGGCCCACATTATTGGAAAAAAGAAGAAAAAAAGTGTATGTTACAATTAAGGCATTGATCATAGGCAAATTTTCTGCAAAGCAAGTCCTATTGATTTTACTGGAGTTAATTTCTGATTTTGCACACTGGAGCTCGCCCCCCCTTTTTAATCCACATCTGATGATGCAGTTTAAATAATGTGGACGTGAAAGTGCTCCTTCGCAGAGCTGGGGGAGGGGAGGAAGAGGAGGAGGAGGAGGAGGAGGAGGAGGAGGCTTGTTCACCCTCCTCCCTTCTGGCCACTGTGATTAATGGCTGGACGGAGTTGTTAAGAGGCTAACATTCCTCCTGTTTCTCTCTCTCTCTTTTTTGGTTGAAGATTCAAATAAGACAATTTCCCCTGTTCTGCCCCCAGCAGTAGACAACGGATTACTCCGCCCCGCCACTAACTGGGCCGGTTAAATAAATAAATAAATAAATAAATAAATAAATAAATAAATAAATAAACTGCACCACTAAAGAATTTTAAAAGCACGCGGCTTGCTGCCCGCTTTGGCTCGACTAAGAATAACAGTATTGTAGAAAAGAACACGAACAGCCCGAAGGCCGGTTCCTTCCGCGCTTCTCCGCCTCGCCTTCCGATGGGGGAGACGCGGGAGCCATTCCCGCCGCGGCCTGCAGGGGGAGGTGCCGCCGCCGCCGCCGCCGTTGTTACTCCCGCAATCGGCGGGCGCTCTCCAGGGACGAATCTTGGACGTGGAGCCGCCGCTTAATTCCTCCCCAGGCGCCCACCTCGCCGGCCTCCCTCCGCGGAGCTCGCTCACGGGGGCGGCGGGGGAGGTCTCTTGGCGTCGTTGGCTTCCGACCCCTTACCCCCCACCCCTCACTCTCACACGCACACGCTCACACACTCACACACCCTCCGTCTCTCCCTTCCCCGTTGACTCAGGCGGCCAAGAGGGGGAGAACGGAGAACAGAGGGCAATGCCGGAGCCCCACCCGGCCGGAGGCGAAGGGAGCCTCCTCCGAGCGCGCTGATCTTGGCTCGCCGGGGCTCTTCGGGGTCCATCGGCGGCGGCAACAAGCCACCTCCCGACCCATCATCCTTCCCTCGCCTTCCATCGCGGGCTGAAGAAGAAGAAGAAGAAGAAGAAGAAGAAGAAGAAGAAGAAGAAGAAGAAGAAGAAGGCGACCCAGGCGCCCTGGCACTGGAGGCGAGCGAGCCGGCGGCAGAAGGAGCCCCGGGCAAGCCCAGCTACAAGCCGCCGCCGCCGCCGCCGCCCCCCACGGCTCCGTGACCATGATCTGGGCTCCGCTCGGCCAACGAGGAGCCATTTGACAACTGAAGGGGACCCGCCACCGAGCCTCGCTTGGTTGCTAAGGTAATTATTATCCCCCCACTACACACACACACACACACACACACACACACACACACACACACACACACACACACACACACACACACACACACACACACACACACACCCGAGTGCCCCCGGGGCTAGCCTGGCTTCATCCCCGCGTTCCTTTCTCATCCTCAAGGAACGGGGGAACGAATTACATCTCTTAGGCTGTCGCGTTCTTCTTCGGGGCCCTGCGCCCAGCATGGTGGGTGGTGGTGGTGGGCATCGCTTTCGGCACGGGCGTGGGAAAGGGCAGCGAAACAGCTCGCAGCAGAGCGCACACACCCCTGCTGGCTCCGTTTCTCCCCCTCCTCCGTTTTCTTTCTCCTGATGGGGATAATCGCTGGGGGTGGGGAGAGAAAGGCTGCGATGGATGCAAAGTGTCCAGAAAGGGGCTTGGGGGGTGGGCGTCGTGTGAACGCGCCATGTCAGTTGAGCCGCGTTCCATTCGGAGCGGAGCGATTTCCGCGCCGTCCCCTTGCTGGGCGTGTGTGTGTGTGTGTGTGTGTGTGTGTGTGTGTGTTGGCGGGAGGGGGCGGTTGCTTTTTTCATGTTTTAATCCCCGGGGAAGTTTGTTTCCTCTCCGGCCCTTCCCGAAGGAAAGCGAAGGGAGAACGACCTTGGTTCTCTCGGGTCGAGCCCCGGGGGCCACCCCCGATCGGCGCCCCCCATGGCACCCGGGGCAGGGCAATCGCTAAGCAACCAGCTGGGGGAAAGGAAGCGCCGCTCCGGGTGACCGGGTGGCGCGTCGCGCTCCTGGCTCGCTGGCTGGCGCGCCAGTGGCCTTCTCCATGAATGAAACGGGGAATCGGAGCAGCTGGAGTTTCACCGGCGGGAATCAGAGCCAGCTGTGAGTGGTTTCCGAGACAGAGGAAGGAGGCTTTTCTTAAGGCGTTGTGTGTGCGTGTGCGTGTGTGGATGGGGGATTAGAGAGAGAGAGAGAGAGAGAGAGAGAGAGAGAGAGAGATTTGCGACTTAATTTGCATGACCGGGAGTTGGAGACGGGGGATCTTTTCCGGGGATGTGGGCGACCCGCCTGCTTGCTGTGCATAACAATTAGATGCGACGAGCCCGGGACCTGATTTTGATGAGTCAAAGAGCGCCTGGACCCAACCTGGCAGCAGGGGTGGGGTGGGGTGGGGTGGGGATGGAGTAGGAGTTGAGCCTCTGGCACGAGGCGGACTGCGATCCTGAACGTGGCCTCTTTGGAACGGCGCGTCTCGCTGAAGTCAATGGGACGCTGCGGGAAGCGGAGGGGGGAGGGAGGGGTCGGAGCGCGCGCGTTGTGTTTGCACCTCGTCTGCTCACGGTCAGGATCAACGCTTTGGGTGGGTTTTGGGAAACGTGGTTCAAGAATTGGAAGGGCACCGATTTCCCATTGAGGCGACCCAAGGGAACCTTTGCCTTTGAATTACAGGTGTGGGAAATGCGAATTCTCCCTCCCTTCCCCTTCCCTCTCTTACCCACCCACCGCCTCAAACAAGGAAGTTGAAGGAAAACGGTATAATTTCCAGAAGCAGCGCCCTTGTTGCAGCCACACTGGCACAGAGCCTCCTGGCCTCTTAAGAGAGAAGTTTTCCTTGGAGGAAGCGTTCATGGAATGAGGCTGGAGGCCTTTGAGGTGCCCCATAACGTCCCCTGATTGTCAACCTTGGCTTTTGTTCTGCTTAAGATCAAGGCTTTGGGCTTATGTGGGTTAGAGTCTAAGCAGGGGGCATCCCAGATTGATTGCAAATTGTTGAGTTGCACACCCACCCTGGAGAACGGGAGATGGGTTTCTTGATAGTGGTGTGAAGGAGAGCACTGTTGCTAGGCGCCCAGGCTACAGGCCCACAAAGGACCGGAGGGGAGCTAAGTACAGAGGGTCTTCCTGGGCAGAAGGTTGTCCACTCAAAGGTGCGGATGGTGTCTTTGCTGGAGGATTATTGCAGCTGAGCTGCACTTCTTTGCCGGTCCTGCCAGGCAAGAGCCCTTTGGCCTTGAGAAACAGCAGCAGAACAGGCAGAAGGTGGCGAACCTTCAGCACTCCAGATGTTTTGGACCACAACTCCCACAGTCCTTTGTCATTGGCAATGCAGGCTTGGAATTCTGGGAGTTGTGGTCTAAAACATCTGGAGTGCCGAAGGTTCGCCACCACTGTGCTAAAACAACCTGGCGACAACAGCTGAAATGGCTGCCGAGGAGGGGGTCTTCAGGGGCCCAAGTGGGTTCTGCACAGGAGCTCTGCCTGCTGGTGCAGCTGGTTGCAGTGCGTTGCCAGATGGGAATCACAGGAACTCAAGAGGGCTGAGGAGGAAGTGAGAGAACATTGTCAGTTGTCACATTTCCTCACCCTAAAAGCAGTGATTCAAAAAGAGACCTTCACAGATTTTAACCCATCAGGTAACATAGCCCTCCAGTGAGAAATCTGATTTTTTTTTTGCTGTTTGGGTAAGAAAGCCACAAAGGCAAGAAGTTGTCAATTATGCTTGAAAAAAATCCCCTCCTTTTGAGAAGAAAGAACATGACACATTAAAGCCACCTGTAAATGAGCAGTGGTAGGATGTAGCCAGTCTTCAGTTGTGAATGGCTTTGGCATATGTCATTGCATTATTTCTCCTTAAAGGTAACTTTCTAAGCTCTGCTGGAGCTATAGTTCCTGGCAACAGAATCTGAAAGAGCCTTTAATGTACCCTAACTGTATCCATCCATAATGATGGTTTATTGCTATTTTTCTCCTCCTATGCTTGTGTGACCTGCATATGGTAATCCAGTGTAGCCCCTGAATGGGACCATGTTGAATTATTTTGAAAGTCTACAAAAAGGAAGCCATCGATGGTTATTCGAAGGGGGTTGTGTACAGCGGTAGAAGCGGGCCAGCCAAATTTCATCCAGTTGAAGCCTTGGAGCTAAAGAGCAACATCCAGCACTGGATTTTGAGTTGGTCAATTTGCGATGCAAAAGTCAGACTCCTGCTTCTGTTTTACCCTGTTTCCACCTTTCCCACATATCGGCATGCATGTATAAAAAGCAGTTTGTGAAGTGGGATGCACACATAAGAAAGATGACTGTGGAATATTCTTTGGTCTTTTATCTTGATGCTTTAGAATGCCTTTCTTAGACCACTTCACTTTGCACAAAACCCACTTTGCCTGTGCCTCAGGCTAGCCCTTGTCAAAGTTTCTGAAATGGTGAAGAGGCGTAGCTAGGGTTTTCAGCCCGGGGACAGTGTTGGTTTTCACACACACCCCTGATCCCCTTATGACAAAATGTGACCCATAAGGGGGTCCGCCATGCTTTCCCAGAAATTTTTTAGTTTTACAACATGAAAATTGCATTTTGTGGCATATTTTTTAGGGTATGAAGTGGATGAAAAAAAGTAAAGTAATTAAGGCCACAGTGGTGCTTATAAGATACAATTGAATAACAGGTAATAAAAATATACTCCCACAGCACCATCAGGTACAGTGGTCCCCTGCCCTTTTGTGGTTCATATACTATATGAAAAAGGCCCCAGGGGGTAAGGGGCAAAGGCCTGTTTCAGGCCTCCCATACTTACCCCAGGAGTGGGGCTGCCCCGAACAGGCCTGCGAGGCCTCCCTGTGGACCAGAAGTGACTTCCAGTAAACTGGAAGTGACTTCCGGGTCGCTCATTTTTGAGGCATCCGAGGGCGTTTCTAGGCCTGTCAGGGGGCTCTGAAATGATTTTCTGTGACCCAGATGTTACTTCTGGTTCGCAGGGAGGCCCTTTTGGAGCCTCCAGAAGGCCTGGGAAGGCCCTTGCAGGCCTGTTTGGGGCAGTGCCAGGCTAGGGGTAAGAACAAGAGCCACCAGTTAGCCCCCACCCCAGACCCAACCTGACCTGCATCCACATATCATGGATTTTCAATTATCACTGGTCGGGGCGGGTCCCTAACCCCCTTGATAGGTGTGTGTGGGGGGGTCACTGTATCAGGCACGTTTGGCTCACCAGAATACCACTCTGCCTGTACCCTCCGCAGCCTCTCCTGGGCTTTGAGAGCACCTGTGGGCCATGGCATACCACACCACACATCTGCCCATGGGCACCCCTTCACAGGTACATAACACACAGTTTCCCTCCGGCACCATCCCCAACACACACACACACACACAAGTGCGTACACATGCACACGCACATACAGCCTCCCAATAATCAGCAGGTCCTCCTGACATTTTTTGCTTCCTGCCACCACTCTCCCATCCCTCAGAGTATGAGAGAGAGGGTGGGGTGTGAGAGAGGAGGCAGCTCCCGAGTAGTCCCATTGCACAGCCTGCACACCGCCACCAGCAGTCCTGCTGCACAGCTTTGGCAGGATGGAGCTCTGGAGGCAACGGGGCAGGCGGGCCAACTGGCCTGAATCCTCTCCCTCCTTCCCCGCGGGAAAGATGGCCACTGACTCCATGATCACCCAAACATCCATTTGGTACCCCCAGCTGCTGCTCCTAGGGACAGATGTCCCCCTTGCCCCTCCCGAGCTATGCCACTGAAGTGGTGAATGTGCTTTGTTGACTGATGAATAGTGAAACTTCCAGAAATTCCTTTGAGGGCAACACAGAACTCCATCTTCCATGAAGTGGATGATAGCCTTTTGACAAGTGAACACATACATTGTATGTGAAGTTGATTCATACTATAATACTTTATCTCCCTGTGTGTATATAAAATACACTCATCTGCAGCATACATACATAGCAAAGAACCCAGAGTCAGAAAAATGCTACTGTACTATTCATTCGTTCATTCGTTCTTCCGCCCATCTAGCCAAAAGGCCACTCTGGGCAGCTAACAACATTAAGAACAAAACAACAACCAAAACCAAGCATAATACCAAATTCAAAATTAACTATATAGCATAGGTTAACCAAACATCATCATAGAATAATAAACAACAACATAATTAAACACCATTAAAATAACACTGAACACATTAAACACATCAATAAATACTGTTGCGGGCAAATAATTCAAGGCTAGAAATCTGTTATTATTTCAGTGTTGATGCCAAGTAAGCCTGCCTTTAAAAACTTGTTTTATTTATTTATTTTTTATTTATTTATTTATTTATTTATTTATTTATTTATTTATTTATATACCGCTCCAACTAACTTCATGGCTACTCTGGACGGTTTACAAGGTTGAAGAAATGTCAATCTAGACATGCAATAAATAAACAATCCAATACCCAGGGAAAGCCTTTTTAAACAGCCACATCTTTAGATGTTTCTTAAAGACCGGGACAGAAGATGCCAAACAAATAAGTTGATTCCAGAGGTGAGGGGCTGCTACTGAAAATGCCTGATTTCTTGTCAAAGATTTACGAGCCTCCTTCAGCAATGGCACTCTCAGATGCCCTGCCTGAGATGATCGGGAGTTATGGGCAGTATTTTGCATCAGGAGCTATTCTGCCAGATAGCAAGGTCCTAAACCATTTAGGGTTTCGTATGTAATCATTAAAACCTTGAAATCAAGGCGGAAGCGAATTGGCAGCCAATGCGGCGCAGCCCGCATGGGGGTGATATGTTGATATTTCCTTAACCCCATAATTAGTCTAGCTGCAGAATTCTGCACTAGCTGGAGCCTCCGCATTAACCTACAAGGCAGCCCCATGTAGAGTGCATCACAGTAGTCTACGAGTGCCTGGACCAATGTGGCCAGAGCGCCGGGGTCCAGGAAGGCATGCAGCTGAAAATGGGTGGCGCGGACCACTGACGCCACCTGGGCCTCCATGGAAAGCGTAGGTACCCCCCCCCAAAAAAAAAAATAACTGAGGGAGCTTCCCAAACCGCAAACCACCGGCACCCTCACCCGGAGGACCTCTGTTGTGCCTGGGTTCAACCTCAGTCTATTTTCCCCCATCCATCCCAATACGGCATCCAAACAGGCGTCAAGGGATGAAACGTCATTCACTGCAGATGGAAAAATGGAGATATAGAGCTGGAAATGTTAAAAAGCATGGGGGAGATTACCGACCCCTGTGGCACCCCATAATTACGGGACCAAGTGGTAGAGGCATTTTCCTCCAGCTGCACTCTCTGAGGCCGGTCCTCCAAGAAGGAACAGAACCACTGCAAAGCAGTGCCTCCAGTTCCTAACTCTGGTCAACAGTATCAAAAGCCGCTGAGATATCAAGGAGGACCAGCAAGGACAATTTGTCCTTGTCAGCCTCCCTGAATCACCAAGAAAGCCTTGCAGAGCAGCTGAGTCAACCCTGTTTTTTATATGTGTGTCTATGAATGCTTAGTTGCATTAAATCAAATGCAATTAGGGCCAGCAAAGGAAGCAAGTTAGCTCATTTGTTAATGAATATACGCTGCAAACAGCAAAACTAAACAGGAATTGAGGTACAAGATCTTGGATTCATGGCTGGAAGCCATTACAGTATCACAAATTAATGTACCCCAGACAGTTTCTGTGATGGTAAAATTGCAAGGGGTTGGGGGTGGGCACAGGACAGTCTGCCTAGAGCTCCTTGGACAAAAATTGGCATATAATATGTGTCCTGGAGTTCCAGCCTATTTGGAGGGTTGTATCTGCTCATGTGAGTCTTCTGGGCTTTTAAGATCTTCTGAGGAGGCCCCTCAGTCAGTGACACCATCTTCCCAAGCTTTTTTGGTGAGGACATGAGGGAGGGCCTTCTCAGTGGCAGCTCCCAGGCTTAGGAATGCAGTGCCTCAGGAAGCCAGGTGGTCACCCTCCCTTTTGTCCTTCTGTCCTCACCATCAGGTAGAGACTTTCCGTTTCAGCCAGGCCTTTAAGCAGTAAGTCATCTCAGGAATGCTGGTTTTTAACTTACAGGTTTTTAAATGTTTTTTTGAATTGTTTTTATACCTGATTTTGAAAAACTTAAGGTATGTTTAACTGTTTTTTAAATGTGATATTTATAGAGTGTTTTGAAATGTCTTGGTGTGTCTCTTGTGAGCCGCCTTGAGATTCGCGTTGCAGAGTCCCTGCCTGCCTTTAAGAGAGCTGTAAAAACTTTGGCATTTGACGACCATTTTTTTTATTTTTTTTTTTAAATTTAAGCTCATTGGGACCAGTAGAATAAGACTGCCAGGCTGGTTAATGTCGTTGTATGTTGTTTTTATTTAACGGTGTTATTTAATGTTATTCTTATATATTGTTGTATCATTGATTCATTGCTATTGTATTGTTGTAAACCGCCTGGAATTCCTTTGGAAAACGGGTCATATATAAATGTATAAATAAATAAAATACAAATATTCTCCACCTGCAAGTGGCAAAATGCTTTCCGCCAATCTGTCTTGAGTCTGTTTATCATTACGTCTTGTCCACCAGCTTCTAGTTTAATTGTAATCCTCTGAATTGATCATCTCCTTAATGTCCCAACGTTAACAGTCCTGCTCAGATTAAAGGCTGTAACTTCGTTTATGGAGTCAATCCATCTTTTGTTATGTCTTCCTCTTTTTCTCTTGCCCACCGTTCGTCCTACCATTTTTCTCTCCCTTGAATCTCATTTTGTCGTGGCAAGTAGAACTGAACTCAGTAGAACTTCTCATGAGAGTTTTAAGCCTATTTAAACCCTTTAATGCATTTGTCTTTCTAATACGTGTGGTGTTTGTAAACCTCTGTTTCAGCACAACATATCAATCTTTTCCATATTTCTCCTGTCTTCTTCTTTCACTGTCCTAGTGGCTAAAATACCATAGGATAGATCAGGCCTGTCCAACAGGTAGACCGGGGGCTACCAGTAGCCCGTGAAGGGTTCAAAAGTAGCCCCCAGCCATCAATAAAAAATGTGAGGGGATAAGTACTCCACCTCTACCTCCCCCAACCCAAGGACAACCACTGGCCCAGCAAAGCTCTGGGTCTGCCAGCCCACTATCTCAGCCGAGCGGGGCAGTTCAAAGGCTATGGCACAGTCCCCTGATATCCCTACCGGCCAGATGATTGGCGTGCCACTGTCTCATGACCAGTTGAGTTGTTGGTGCAGAGTGGAGGAAGGGGAGTGGAAGGGACAGTGTGGGGTGGGGTCATGGGCATGCCCACCTCCTTTGCGTGGTGACGTCCCCCTCTTCTCCCCCCCAGAGAATACCTTCCTCCCTTCCTCCCATCCTCCTCCTCTCACCCCCATAGTTGCCTCACAGAAAGCGTGACTTACTCCCCTTCTCAGCCAGTCCCTCCTCCTTGCACCACCATGGCGATGTGATTGCCCTGCTGCTGGCTTGGCCCATCCCAGCTGCACAGCGAACATGGCAGAAGTGAGTGAGAGCTATGGGAGGCAGCAGCAGTGGCAGTGAGGGGGCTGGAAGGGAGAAGGGGGAAAACTGGAGAAGTAGAGGCAAGTGAGGCCCTGGGTGAGTTGGGAAGAAAAGTGCACCTTTAAAAAAAAGTTTTCCAGCAGCCGGGCAAGTGGAAGGGGCGATCTGTGCAAGCATGCACGAGCCTCCCTTGCACCCGTCCACACCGGCTCAAGAGGGTGTAAGGGAAGCATGTGCATGGTCAGCCTTACCATAGGAATGCATTGAAATATGTTCCTTCCAGAAAGGATTAATTGATTTTCAATGCATTCCTATGGGAAACCGCTGCTCTGCTTACAATTTTTTTTTTTTTTTACTTATGAGCATTTCCTCGGAACAGATAAATTCATAAGTAGAGGTTTTAGTGTAGTAGCCCTCAGGCACTTTCGTCCAGAAAAAGTAGACCTCAGCCTGTTCAGAGTTGGACAGCCCTGGGATAGATGATCTTGATGTATCCTTAAGTGCATTCCTCCTTCTTAAGGATAATTTCTAGTAAATTCACAGCTGTCCTTTCATGTTGCAATCATCTTTGGATTTCTTGGTTGCTTTCTCCATTTGGATTGGTGGTTGAACTGAGTTAAAAAAAGTATAAAAATTTGATTGCTTCCTTTGCAATGTACAAGTTATATAATTTTTCTGCACTGTCCAGCAGTAATCTTGCCTTTTCATTTTTCTCTTTGAGCTTCCTCAGTGTAATAATTTCAAGGTCTTGTTCTCTTCTGTGTGTAACATGGTATTGTCTGCAGATATTTAATGGTGCACGTTGCTTCCCCTACTTGCTACTTCTTTCCCTTCGTCTAATCCAGAATTCCAGATGATACATTTTTTGTCTAAATCAGAAGCTAAGGATATAACATGCACCCTTATCTGGCTCCATCTGATGGAAAGTCATTCCGTTTCTTCATTTCTATCCTAAGAGAAGAAGTTGGTCCAAAGTGCAGGCTAGTAGACATGCTGTTGTGGTGTGGATTTACAGGATTTTGTGAGTCATCTATTCAAAGGCCTTGCTGTAAGCTATAAATCAAACCAAATACAAAAAATGGCCAAAACTGTTTTGTATAGGTGAGTGACGAGTCTTGACAACTGCATTGCAACTTCTGTAACATGAAGATGATAAATACTTTAGTTAAGAGCTGCTACTCTATATGTAAAGATGTCATGTGCTTGTGTTCATGATATGTGCTTGGGAACACCATGAATCATATTTGTCCAGTTGGACGATACAATGAATTTCACTTTCCAAACATTTCTGTGAATATTCTCAGTCATCCAGGTGAGTTCATCTGGAAGCTGAGTCATAACAACTGGACTTCTTTTCTTGAGAGATTGAAATGTTTTGCTGCTCATCCAAACAGCTTTGTCAGTCTCAAGAAAGCTAGTTGGGAGTCCTCCATTTTGATGTTCACTTTGACCTCATGTTACCCTGGTCTGAAACAGGCTCATAAGATGAACAATGGCTTGGATAGGCTCATTAGGTGGACAATAGCCTCAATAGGCCATTAGGTGGACAATGGCCTAAGGTGCTGAAACCCATAAAGTATGGGTCCTTAGCTATGGCCTTGGTAGTGGAAGTATTTTTGATTTGTCTGGAGATAATTGAAATCACTGCGTGATAAGTAGCAGATAGACTGTGTCTGAGGCCCCCACCTCTGTTGAGAGAGGGGTTTTCAATACTCACATGAATGGCTTCCCTGACCCCCCCTCTCAAACCACCTATCTTCTCTGTCTAATATGTGTACATCCTCATCTTTGAATGAGTGCCCTTTGTCCTTCAAATGGAGGTGTACTGCTGATTCTGGTCCTGAGCTGTTACCCCACTTATGTTGGGCCATCCTCATGTTAATGGCTGTTTGGTTTCTTCAATGTAGAGGTCTGCACGCTCCTCACTCCATTGGACCACATATATTATATTGCTCCTTTTGTGTTTTGCTGTTGGGACCTTTGGGTGGATGAGTCTCTGCCTTAGTGTGTTTGTGGGTTTGAAATAAATAGGGAAGTGGGCCTCTGGAAGCTGAGTCATTCCAACTGGAATTCTTTTTCTTGAGAGACTGAAACATTTCGGCTCATCCAAACAGCTTCATCAGTCTGAAAAGAGCTAGTTGTGAGTCCTCCATTTTATAGCTCACATTGACTTCTTGTCAGCCTGGTCTGAAAGAGGTTCATAAGATGAACAATGGCCTGAAAAGGCTCATTAGGCAGACCACAGTCTCAATATCCTTAAGATGAACAATGACCAAAGTGCTGAAACCCATAAAGTATGGGTCATTAGCTATGGCCTTGGTAGTGAAGGTGTGAAGTATTTTTGATTTGTCTAGTTATTGTTGAAATCACTGATAAGTGGCAGATAGACTGTGCTTGAGCCCCCCAACTCTGTTGAGAGAGGGGTTTTCAATGCTCACATGAATGGCTTCCCTGACCCCTCTCTCAAACCACCTATCTTCTCTGTCTAATATGTGTACATCCTCATCTTTGAATGAGTGCCCTTTTAAGCTTTTCAGACACTCCAGCCATGTAGGGAATGACCAGGTTCTTCCATCAGGTCTGGGTTTGGGTCTCAGGCTGATCCATTGTTCTTCTGGATCAGGACACTGTTTTGTTGAAGGCCCACTTTGGATATCCAAAGGCCTTAAGTGCTGCCTTCAGGTGTCTGTCTTCCTTCTTCTTGGCTTCTGTGGAGGTGGTGATGCTCTCTGATCTGTGGTTTAGGTCGTGATGACTCCTAATTTGTGTTGTACTAGATGGTGGGAGTCAAACAGTAAGTACTGATCTGTGTAGGTGGGTTTCCTATAAACTTCTACTCCCAGGCCATGATCAGGGCTGATGATGATTGCACAATCCAGGAAAGCCAGCCTGTTGTCTTGGGTGTTTTCCCTAGTGAACTTAATATTAAGGTCCACTGCATTGATGTGGTCTGTAAAGGCCTGTACTTCCTGAGTCTTGATTTTCACCCAGGTATCACCTACATATCTGAACCAGTGAGATGGTGTTGTCCCTGGGAAAGTGTTGAGTGCCTTCTTTTCCACTTCTTCCATGTATAGGTTAGCAACAATGGGTGACACTGGGGAACCCATGGTACAACCATGCTTCTGTCTGTAGAAGTCCCCTCTGTACAAAGTATACACAGTCCAATGGAGTGAGGCGTGTGCAGACCTCTACATTGGAGAAACTAAACAGCCATTAAACAGGAGGATGGCCCAACATAGGAGGGGCAACAGCTCAGGACCAGAATCAGCAGTACACCTCCACTTAAAGGGAAAAGGGCACTCATTCAAAGATGAGGAAGATGAGGATGTACACATACTAGACAGAGAAGATAGGTGGTTTGAGAGAGGGATCAGGGAAGCCATTCATGTGAGTATTGAAAACCCCTCTCTCAACAGAGGTGGGGGGCTCAGGCACAGTCTGTTTGCTATTTATCAGTCAGTGATTTCAACAATCCCCATACAAATCAAAAATACTTCACAGCTCCACCATCAAGGCCATACCTAACGACCCTTTTTTATGGGTTTCAGCACCTAATGAGCCTATCCAGGCCATTGTTCATCTTATGAGCCTATTTCAGACCAGGGTGATATGAGGTCAAAGTGAACTATAAAACAGGGGACTCGCAACTAGCTTTCCTGAGACTGACGAAGCTGTTTGGAGGAGTAGCGAAATGTTTCAGTCTCTCAAGAAAAGAAGTCCAGTTGCCATGACTCATCTTTCCAAACATTATTTCCATATCGACATAGAAAAGGGAAGCAGAAAATACGGAATGAGATTGTTTAGGATTTGTTTTTTGCCTTTTTCAGAAGAAAGAAAAAGCAAGTATAATAGCATTATATAAATCCGGAGCAGGGCGAGATACAGAATGTTGTGTTATAGAAAAGCAGAATTGAAGATGAGCTGCACATTCCAATGAGAGAAGGCTGAAATAAATCAGAGAGACAGATATTGAAGGAGTAGTTTTATCAGTGCCACACTCTCCAGCAACTTTCTTTGGCCGAGCAAGGATTTGAACCCACGTCTCTTGAGCCTTGAGTCTGTCATTTCATCCACTTTGCCACAGTGGATACCAAATGCAAACATGTGTGTGTGTTGTGTCGTTACAGTCGTGACCGACTCTTCGTGACTCCATGTCCATGGAGTTTTCTTGGCAGGAATACTGGAGTGGTTTGCCATTTCCTACTCCAGGCGCCTCCAGCACCTGGTATTCCCTGGTGGTCGCCCATCCAAGTACTAACCATGGCCGACCCTGCTTAGCTTCTGAAATCAGGCGAGATCAGATGCGCTTAGGGCACCTAGGCAGCATGCAAACATAGTAGATTAAATAACCAAGTTGCTTCTGCCTGTGCATGAAATGCTAGATCAGTTGCTAGGGTGGTCTTCTTTATCTTCCTAACAGCAGAGCTGTAACAAGCAATTTTGGTACCTGCCGCTGGGCCTTGTGGCCTGGTCAGTTAAGTTTGGATCATGTGAAATAGGTATATGTGTGGAGAGAAGGTGGAGGAATGAGGAGGAACAACTCTGAGCATTCATTAGCCATATTGGGGCCACTCTGAGTTTGCTCATCTTGTGTGTCCTTCTGCCTAAGGGCTAGCTTTAGTTGGAGGCCTTATGTATTGTTGGAACAGATTCTGGTCCATGTCCTTCCAGCAATAAATGCCAAGCTAGTGACTTTGCATTGTTACAGCAGCACATTTTTAAACCCTTTACATCAGGCATGTCCAAACCTTGGCCATCCTGATGTTTTTTACCACAACTCCCAGAATTCCAAGCATGTATTTCCAATGGCAAAAGACTGTGGGAATTGTGGTCCAAAACATCTGGAGAGCCAAAGTTTGGACATGCCTGCTTTACATTTTAGCAGCCTGGGCCTAAGCCTCATTTGTCTTCCCCTAGTTACAGCTCTTTCTAACAGCGAGGCTGACCTGCTGGGTTACTGACAAAATCCATTTTCTGTTTCACACACTGCAAAAATTAACTTAAAGAACCTCATGTTGAGGTGACAAGTTTTCAGAAAAAGGAGATACGTGGATATGAAAGAAAATGTTTCTACAGAACAAGTGAGCAACAAGGTAATTGTTGGACTGCAGATGGATCAGTGGTGACCTGGACCAACCTCAATGA
Organism: Phrynocephalus forsythii; assembly: GCA_029282475.1. Lineage (NCBI taxonomy): Eukaryota > Metazoa > Chordata > Lepidosauria > Squamata > Agamidae > Phrynocephalus > Phrynocephalus forsythii. The sequence continues at coordinate 143,621,772 of JAPFRF010000001.1, forward strand.
AGTTAATATTCATAGTGCTTTGCTGTTTTCCAAAGAATCTTTAAAAGAATATCTGAATCACTGCATCAGCCAATGTTCAAGTGGTGTTTTAAAGTGACAAGTTGTCATGTCAGATAAAAAAACTGCATTGAGGCTTGGGAGTTAGGTATGTGTCTTTCCAATGGAACATTTCATTTTACTCAGAGTAAGCATCCTCATAGAGTGTTATGTTGTATCTGATGATCAGCCATCAACAATTTTGCCTCAACAGCATGGATTTACTGCATGCACTGCCTCTTCCCCGGTGCTAATTTCAAGGGAGAAACACAAAATAACCAGCCATTTTTCTTGCTACCTAAAAGTCATAATGATCTGCGTAAGCATCTCCGTAGCAACTAGATTTGATGTCATAAATAGAATATTAAGAAATAAGATAAAGCACAAGTTTTATGCAGAACTGATGATTGGGGAAGCTTGGCTGTGTGTGTTGATTAAAGAATGGGCAATTTAACACTTATGTGCAACACATTCTATGGGAGCAGGTAGTCTAATACAATGACCACAGTCATTGTGGTCTTGGACTATTGGACTTCAAACTCAGAAAGCCCAACCAATGTAACAGTGGCCATGATTTTCTGGGAATGGTTGTCCCAATGCATTCTGGAGAGCCTGAGGTTTAGAACCATTGATCTCGAGAGTTCAACCTTCCTTGCAACATTTTTCTGTTCCCGGGGGGGGGGGCAGTTGGGGTAGTTGCACATGTCTCCAGAAGATTCCAGGTTCTATCCCTGCTTTCTACCATCTGAAAGCTTAGACAGATTTCCTGTCTGAAGTTCTGGAGGGTTGTGCTCAGTCCATGTAGACAGTACTAGACCGGATGGCAATGCTATGACTTGGTATAAGACAGGCATGTTCAAACTTCGGCCCTCCAGATGTTTTGGGTCACAACTCCCACAGTCCTTTGCCATTGGAAACACAGGCTTCGATTTCTGGGAGTTGTGGTCCAAAACATCAGGAGGGCTGAAGTTTGGTCATGCCTGGTATAAGAGATACCTAAAGCCATATAAGTTGAGGAGCATGATAAGTTGACACAAGGACCGACGACACAGCTGCTGGAGATGCAAATGAATGAAACCAGTTTCACAGATTTCCCAGCGGGCCCATACAGCATGATTTTAAATTAAAAATCATGCTTTGGTTCCCTTGTAAATCTTTGTCTTGACCCTTTTTTTGGCATTCCCCCTGGTGTCTTCTGCGGATTGATAAAGTGCTCATTTTTCATAGTTTAGCCTCCTCCTTAGGGTCCCTGGAAACAAAGCTGGAATCCTATAGAAATAATTATGTTTGTTTTAAAGGATCACACAACCGATGGTGGCTTTCCCAGGGCATGTTTACGAACGTTAAAGCACAGTAGCATTTGCCGTCTGCCATGTTAGAGGCTACAATTGCTGAGGTGCATTTTCAGCTTTGGATAACTAAACATTTTTCACTGTGAAAAATATATTGTAGCTATATTGTAACCATGAGTCTGTTGGAGGTGTAGAGAATGGGCCATCCTCCTCTTTGTCCTTCTGCTGAAAGCACCCATTGGTGTGTGAGAAGGCACCGTCACAACAACAGTTCCATCCACAGACAGGAAACTACAGTACACTTATAGCTCCATTTGGCAAAACAGCACTGAACTAGACCCACAGCATCCTTCTGCGTGTTTTGTTTGTAATCCAGCAGGGAAGGCTTACATGTAAGCCTGCTTTGGTTATCTATAGTGTGGTAATACCTATTTGTTTCTCCACTGTTTGTAATAACAAAAATTATGCAAGGATTTGATCTACAATTCTATGGGCAGAATACTTCTTTTCTCTTTTTCTCGATCATCTCAAGGGCTGCTCTTATGTGCAAAGCTATGAACAACTGCTGGATATGTCAGTGTTTTAGGGAGTTTGGGGGTTCAATTCCCCACTGTTCCCCTCTGACAGTGGCTGAATGAGATGATCCATAAGATCTCTTCCAGCTTTGCAGTTCCAAGATTATTATTACAGTATTTACCCTTATTGTATTAATGATTCCAGTAACACTACCTACTAGATACAGACTTGTTCCCATTTTATTGGTATGCAAGACTGTGACTTATCCAGGTTCCTACAGGATAGTAATGACAGATATGGGGCATTAGTGGACCCTCGTATAACAAGTGGTTTGTTTAACAGAAAATCCGCTTAAAGGAAAAAAATTCCACAGATAGGGGAAATTTGCTTAACAAAATCAACTATGGGGTGAATCCGTACAACAGAAAAATGTCACGATTAAGGATTAATTCGTTTTCAACACATTCATATGGGAAATCTGTACAAAGGAAAATTTGCTTAACAGATTTTCATTTGGAACAAATTAACTCCTTTATACAAGGCACCACTGTATTGTTGTTCTCTACCTCTGTGTGGAAGAGAATGAGGAGAGAGAGAGAGAGAGAGAGAGAGAGAGAGAGAGAGAGAGAGAGAGAGAGAGAGAGTTAAGTATCTCTATGTAGGAAAAATAATCCCTCTAGCTCTGCTAACTATAAGTCAGATGGAAATTTGAACATGATTTTCCACCATAATTCTAGTAGACACACAGCATATATTGTAAATCAGTCCAAATGTTGTTCATTCTTGTCATAGCTAAATATATTTGACTGGAACTGGACTGCATATTTTAAGTTCTCACCTTCCATTCTCACCTACACTAGCATCCTAATTTTATATTGCCCAATTTTAGATCTCAAACGCATCAAACACTGTGATATCTTCTGTGTGCCTCCAGTTGAACCCTACATCTGTTCATAAAGAAAGACTCAGTCACACCTACCCCAATTTTGCTGTTTTTAAGGTCATTTCATAATTTTTCATTCACATGATGTACAGCCAACATCAATTCATTTGCCCATCAATCCCTTTGCCTTGTTAGAATGGTTGCTTTATATTGTACCAAGCATGTATCACTTCATTCCTTATAATTTCACCATGTGTGAACATTGTTATTGATTTATTTTCTTTGCAAAGGAATTGTGTTTTTGGGCACTGTGACCATAATCATTGCACTTGTAGCCTTAACATTTTTTAAAATGGATACTCATAAATTGCTAGTAGTAGTTGCCGCCACCATGAAAACAACATCAGTGCATTTTCCAGAAGGAGACTGCCTCCACCCTTCCCTTGTGGGTGGAAGAGAGCTTAAGGAATGGCATTTCTTTTTATGAATTGTAAAGGAAGGGTTGTTGCATTCAAAGCTCTCTATTTTTTTTAACCCTGCAATTCACAATAATTTTCAAGTCTTTTAAAATCGGCTTCCTCCTCTCAAGGCTGTTCAGAAGGGGAAAGAAAAATGAAAGTCAAGAATTGAGACGGAGAGATATTAAGGAAAAAAGGGGAAAGGGGCCGTTTAGCAAAGGAGGGAATGGAAAGGGGAGGAAAAGAGAAGGCTCATACCACTCTGTTGATACAGTAAGATCCCCGTATCCACTGATTGATTATCCAATGATTCAGTTATCCACGGTTGCCAGAGGAAAATAAATAAATAAATAATTCAGCAGCCACAAAGCAAACTGCTGTTACAAACAGCAGCTGTAAAGCAAGCTACAGTCACAAAAGAGCAGTTTTGGGGAATGTTTGGCATTCTCTTATCCATGGTTGCCATTATCCATGGGAAGGCCTGGAACCAATCCCCAGCGGATTCCGGGGTCCTACTGTATATCATTTATATAATGAACATAAAAGCCAAGGGGACTTGAGAGAGGGAGAGCACATGAACAATGTATTGGTACAACAGAGAGATGAAAAGAATCAGTAAAACATGGGTGCTTTTCTTATGTATAACTGAGCCCTACATCTCATTGACTTCAATGGCTGCACATACTTACCAGTGAATGTTCCATTGAACTGTGTGTAAATGTACCTAGGATTTCATGATATGCAGTTTTTGTTATATGCCAGAAGAACAACCACTTATTTAAACGCCTTTGCCCTTGGCCATAAAACAATGCATCATATTCTTTAAATCTTCTTGCTAAATGATGATGAAACTATTTAGAGTCTACCAATATTGACTTTTCTCTTTCTTCATGGTCTGATGCCTTTTCTAATGTCTTGTCTATTAGCAACAGAAATGGCAAATGTTCCCTTTCTCCTCTTTTCACTGTTTTAATTAGCCTTGCAATCTTGATGGAGTCAATTTGGTTGTGTTTTGAACTCCAGAAAAAGAATTAGCTGGGAGATTGTACTATACAATGTCATGATGAATCTGTTTCTAGTTGAGCATGAATGTCATGTTGATAGGATCAGGATCTTGTCACTGGTCGTTCAGACCCTATCTATCTATCTATCTATCTATCTATCTATCTATCTATCTATCTATCTATCTATCTATCTATCTATCTATCTATCTATCTATCTATCTATCTATCTATGAAATGGCTATGACTTTGCCACTGTTGCAATTTATACTACTGAAATGAAGACAGCTAGGAGAAACTTAGAGTGCTTGAAGTTTGTTTGGTTCTGTGCGGAAAATGAATTTTTGGCTCTAAAATTCCTTAGTTTTAATTGTACTGTATATAATTTGCACCAGATCTTGGTTGAGGGAACTCAGCAATGATGGGGGGGGACACCCAACATTAATGCCACTAACCTATAATCTGCTCACCATTGTCACTGGTGGGGTGCTTCTGTTGTGCTAATGGTCTCTAGTTCTCAGGATGCAATGTTCAGTATCTTTGCTGGGAGGTAACTCCTGCCCTAATCAGAGCCTGCCTACATTTCTCGAAAATAAATAAATAAATAAATAAATAAATAAATAAATAAATAAATAAATAAATAACCCACAGTATGTAACATTTAAATTTTAGCTGACTGAAGTCACATGGCTTTTGAGTACTTTCCTAGGAATAGGAAATTGTCACTTGCAGGCAATTTTGATGGTTGCTATATAAAACTCATTTAAAACATTTCACATAGATTTAAAAACAGGTACAACACATAATATGACATATAAAATGACTAAAATATGACATATAAAATAAGCTGACTTCAAAGTCCTGCATTCCTACTAAGTAATTGAAACACTCCCTTTTAAAGCTGGCTTTAACATTCATGTGAGCTTAGGTCGGTTGAGAAAGATATAAAAATTGCCATTTTATATTTATAAAAATATAAGTGGCCCTCTGTGGCACTCAGCCTTATTCCTCAATCTATTTCACTAGTGAAGTATTAGATGAGACCTGTGTCACAGCCTTATCCCCAGTTAGGGCTTTAAAATAATATTCTGCTGCCACTCCTACTCAGAGAGTTTTTGAGTTTTAACAAAACTAGTCCTAGCCAATTCAATATGTACAGAAAAAAGTAGCAAATGTTCTATTCAGGGACAGAATGAGAAATCTTAAGCACTTTGCTTTAAGGTTGCAGTACAGTAGGACTGGTGTTTCCGTGGGGGGATCGGTTCTGGGACAACCCCCACCGGGTGGGTAGCAAAATCTGTGGATAAGAGCAAACACTCTTATCCAAGGATAATGGTGGTAATGGGTGGTGGGGTGCTGGGACAAAAGCTTTTGGCCTGACAACTTCCAAACGCTGAGTAGTGCAGCACGGGCAGTGAGGAGGGAATAAAGTTTTTCTTTTTTCTTTCTCCTCACTGCTCCTGCCAGCCAGGTGCCCTCTTTGACACCGGACTTGGTGGCCGGCCTGCAGGGATGGTGGCAGCAGTGAGGAGGGGGGGGGAGAGAAAATGTACCAGTGCATGGCCCTTCTCACCTGCTGCCGCCACCACCATCACTGGCTGCCCCCCCTCCTTGCCGCTGCATGCCAGCCACCCTCCAGAGGGGTGAGGTGGAGGAGATTTAAGAGGACCCGCATGGCCATCCAGCCTTTTAACTTCCTGCTCAGTTCCCAGGCGGTGGACCGGAAGTTTAAGCTGTAGTGGGAAGTTCAAAACTTCCGGTCTGTCACCTGGGACCCAAGCGGGAAGTTCAGAGGCCAGTTGGCCAGGCAGGTCCTCTTAAGTCACCACCTCAGCCCCCTGAAGGATAGCTGGCGTGCGGCATTAAGAAGGGTGGCTGACCAGCGGTGGTGGCAGCGCCAGTGAGGAGGGCTCAGCATCAGAAAGAGTTCTCTTTTTTTCTTCCCTTCTTGCCGCTGCTGCTGCCGCCACCCCCGCAGGCCGGCCACCAAGTCCAGTGGCAAAGAGGGCAGCTGCGGCAGCAGCAGCAGCAGCGAGGAGGGTGGCTGGCTGGCAGTGGTAGCAGTGAAAAGGGCTCGGCATCAAGTTTTCTTTTTCACTCCTCGCCACTGGGCGCGGACCTCCCTTGCACCCGCTGATCACCAACTGTGGATAACTTAATGGGCAGTTAGTGAATCAGCAGATGCGAGGGCCGTACTGTATATGAAGTTTGAGTGTTCATACTGTAAATACTAGGTGTTTTCCTGTAAACTCATAACTTCAACCAACAACTGACAGAGATAACGTTTTATCCGTAACTCTCTCTCTCTCTCTCTCTCTCTCTCTCTCTCTCTCTCTCTCTCTCTCTCTCTCTCTCTCTCTCTCTCTCTCTCTCTCTCTCTCTCGTTTCTCTCCAGCTATCTTAATGTCATTTTGTTTTTATACCTTCCCATTTCATTGGCCACCACTCTGAGCCAATCACCTTTCCTCTTTGTACTGTTACCATCCATGCAAAGCACACTCAGATCTCCTGACCCTTACACCCTCTGGTTGACATTTATTGTATTTTAATTCTCTTCCTAAGGAAATAATATGACTCAGAGGAAAACAAAAATGCATTTTGGAATTCATTGTGTGCATGTGTGAAAGTCTGCATATTATTTTTTAAACACAGGTCAAATCCCAGGGTTGTTTTTTTTTGGGGGGTCTGTGACCAGGCCCTCAGTGGGGCTTACTGTCAGTAAGCACAGCTGTGGTTCCCAGTTCCTTTTGTATAAGCATGTTATTGTATTTGAAGCCAACATACTGATCTCCTGATACATGGTCTAAGTTCTTTTGATTGAAATGCTTAGCAGGTCTTGAAGAAAGGGAGGGGAAAATATTGCAGGTAATAAAGAAAGAAATTACAAGCCATGATAGAGATGTGTCAAAATGCAAATAGCTTAAAAACAGGGTACTTCAAGGGCCAGATGCAGGGGAGTGGTATCAGGAGTCAGATATCTAGTCTTGTGCGCTCCCAGATGCATTTAGTGGGGCCACTGTGAGATACAGCAAACTGGACTAGATGGCCTTTGGCCTGATCCAGCATGGCTCTTCTTATGTAACTGTTTGGAAACTCATGCTGTGGACACAGCTTACAGGGATTGCACAAGATCTTATTTGGGGGTTGCCTGCTTGCTAAGGTAGAAACTAACTGTTTGTAAATACAGCAAATATGGCAAAATAGCAATCTCCTCGGTGATCTCACACGCCCCATTGGTGATTAGAGATAAGTTGTCCCTGCTTGTTATTTCAACCTTGTAGTTAATTTAGCTACCAATCATTGCTATTGTTTACAGAACAATGCTTCCTGGGAGGGGAACTTCAAATCAGCAGAGGCTTTAAAGGTCATTGCCAGGTGTGAAATGCTGCATGGTCCATAACGTGTGCCCAGGAAACAAACAGCTTCTTTGTTTTGGAGTCATGTGTAAATGTATAAATATTTGCCATGTAGTCCCACACTTGTGCCTGAGGAAGTGGACTTGTCTACAAAAGCTCATATGTATAACTATAGTAATTAGTCTTTAAGATGCTTTCATATCAAGAACACCAAAGTCTGCTGCAGAACCCTTGGAGCTTATTATCACATGGAGAGCTTGTAAATATGTTTAGGGCTGAATAGATAGTCAGCTGTTGGCAACAGTCAGATCAACACATTTCTTCCCTGCATGCTTTTCAGGCATTCAATAATGGGATGAGAATTCTGAGCACTGCTTTTCTCCCACCACCTGCTGTACCCATGCAGTTGGTTTTGGAATTTGCCAAGCTACATCTCTTTGTCTGGATGTTCTGCTGACTATTATTCCTGCTTTTTCAGCCTTGGGGGAGAAGAAAACTGTTCATCATGGCCCAGGGATCATCCAGTGACATGGAAGCTGCTGATCAAGAAGAAAACTCCCCAAACATGATCGTTTACCGAAAGGTAGGGAATTCAATACAATTTGTAACTTTCTCAAATTCTGAATTTTTGCCAGTTTTGGAAATTCTGACATTTTATATTGTAAAATGTGGTCCGATGTCTTCCATTTTTTAATGTTGTTCTCAAAGGTTGTGTATTGAAAATTTTGAGGACACTTTCATTGCTGACTGCTGGTAATACAAGTTGAGAGTTATTTTTCTAAGAGGAATTTATTTACTAGGAATGATGCTGCATTTAGGATGTTGGATATGGACTTCTGTGATCCAGGTTCCCACCAAGTCATGAAGCCTGTTGCGTAACCCATGGTCACCCCTCTTCTCTCAGGCTCAGAGGGTCATTAGGAAGATAAAATGAGGAGAGAAGATGAAAAGAAAAGTGAGATGGAAATCACAGGTAAATGCTGGCCCAAACACCCTTGAACAGCTACAGAAATGGTGTGACTTTTGGAAGCAATTGATCCAAGTTAAGAAATGGTTGTAGGCACCATCAGTTGCACACTGAGTCATTCAACTCATTAGTATGCAGCTGTTCATGTCTAGGATGATATCTTTACTTGTGGCATTTCACTTCCCAAAGTTACATGGTTTGTGATGGGTAAGAGGATTTGAGACAATGTGTCAGGGCCAAAGAGGATTTATTTGTGAAGTACTGCCTTGTTGATGTGAAGCACATTTTGCACAGAACTGCCAGTAAACTGCTCCTAAGGCAGGCATGTCCAAACTTCGGCCCTCCTGATGTTTTGGACCACAACTCCCAGAATTCTAAGCTTAGATTGCCAATGGCAAAGGATTGTGGGAGTTGTGGTCCAAAACATCTGGAGGGCTGAAGTTTGGATATGCCTGTCCTAAGGTATGACTATAATAGGTACAGTCTCCATGCCAGAGAGCATGGAGACTGCTCTCCATGAGACTGGAGAACCATAGTTTTTATTTATTTATTTATTTATTTATTTATTTATTTATTTATTTATTTATTTATTTATTTATACAACTTATATGCTGCCCACTACCCAAAGTCTCTCTGTTTTTTTTTTTTTTTTAAGAAAAGTGAGGTGAAGAAAGCCTTAGATATTGAGCCAAACAAATATATAAAACACATAAATTGATTTACTAAAATACAACGTTTCATTTGAGATACAGCAGGAAGTGTTAAAGTTGCATCTGGGTTTTCACCGTTAATGTTTGTGTAGCTAAGAAAAATGGATGTTTGTTTTTCAAAGCATGAAATTAATCCCACCATCCTGAGAAAAAATGTTTTACAGGAAATGTATTTCTCATCTGGATGTAGAGTTGCACATGAACACAGATCAATAATCAATAGGCCTGTTTAGCTACAACTTGGCAATAACTGCTGAGTTTTACTGTGCTATTGTTGTTAGGCACAAATGTTATTTACATACACGCAGTAGGAGCTGGATTTAATCCATGGTTCTGTCATGACTGAAAAACCATATTAATCACAATAACATATGGAGTGTTTGCAGCTTGCATATTTTTTATGAATGTATGAAAGTAGTTTATGGCAAAGTAGTAGTAGTAGTAGTAATAGAGATGATGGTATAGTTAGCAGGAAGTACAACTCATAGGCTCTAAGATTGTCTTCTTTTCCTGTTACAAACTTGTGTTCCTGTTTTGTATTTTTGTTCCCTTGTCATTATAAAATATAAGGAGGATTTAACTGACAAGTTTATTAAGATACAAATACATCTTCTCCTCCCTTCCTCCCTTCCTCCTCCACTGTCCTCGGAATGTCATTTACTTTACTCCTTATGAGGTCTGTAGACATCTGAGCTGAATTATAGAATATTTGTACTGCACATTTCAGAGCATAGTTTCACTGTAAAACATTAATGGTGTCATACCTGCGTAATACAGATGTATGTATTCGTAAAATTTGCCGAGTGTTTTAGTTTTCTTCCACTTTTCTCCTGCTGATGTTCTTGCCATATATTCTACAAGGTTCATTCATTAATTGTCACCAATTTAATAGAATAGTAAATAAAATTTTTATTGTATATATTTCCTGGATTCTTGCTTTTGAGTTTGGCTGTTGTTGTTTTTTTCTTTTTCTTTTGCATGGCATATATAGATTAGCAAAGTAAACTGGGTTCCATTGCACCTCTTTTGAGACATCACCCTCAGTGCCACAGAAAAAGGGCACTAATCAGCTTTTTTTTCTGTGTCAGCTGTCTTTACCTTGATGGCATATTTGGAATAGTTAAGTTTTAATTATTTTGATAATTATGGTATGCATATGAGGGAAAGACCCTTAAAAGTTATTATAGTAAAGAAACAGCAGAATGATGTGGAATATTTCAATAAGTTGATCTGTTGATTTTTTTCATGATGTTATCTTCTCTGGATACCTAACTTGTATTGCTATCTTTGTTCATTTGAGCTCTGCTTCTCAAATCCAATGAGTCCAGGGCTTTTGATTTCCAGTATGGCCTTCAGAAGAACGGGAGCCGTAATGACCACATCCAAAGATACCATGTGCCACCTGGCAGCAAAATGAACCACACAATCTTGTCCCCTGTTTGCTAGAAAGAGTTTGGTGCCTTCAGGGAATATGTAGGAACCACAACATAGAAGTTGGTTTGGGAGAAATAATGTATTACCGTATCCTCTGTCCCTTTACTTAAAACGTTTCTTTGTTATTGTCAAATTAAGTTTCCCCACAGTTAAAAAAGTTAAGATAATACATACACTGTTGTGAATATTACACCAGGAAGAACAATAAATTTTTCTAGTAAAAAAACCCTGAAAACTAAAAATACAAATCACAGAACACTCTAAAGTTACAAAAACAAGACCAACAGAGGTAAACCAACATCCTTACGAAAGACAGATTTTTTTAAAAAAAATCCTTGCCTAAAAGAGAAGGTGCAAGTAGTCCATCAGAGTTAGTAGACAGTATGATTGGTATAGTATTGAAGTTGCATGTCCTGAAGCCTTAGGACCCACAGTCATTTCGGCAGCTGTATTCTCTACTGGGTAAACCAAGGATCGGCAACATGTGCCCCTCTGGATCTGGTTCAAGTGCATCTCCCAGCATTCCTTGCTATTCTCTGGGCTATGTAGGGCTGCTGCAAGTTGCAGCGTTATGACATCTGGAGGGCTGCATTTGCCCACCCCAAGCCAGAGTGTCCAAACCATCTTCAAAGGCAGCTCCCCCATGTTCTGCCTTAGAAGTAACTAAAGCATGAGTGATGGAGGCAGTCTGCCACCTCAGAGATGGAAGAAGTAATAAGCAGCCTGTCACCAAGAGCTCCAAAAGACAAGGAGAGCACAGAGCGTAACTTGGCCCTCCATGTAGGTCTCTGAAGAGATCAGACTGCTGGCAGCAATGCCAGTTTGGTGTTTCTTGGAGTTGCTTCCACAGCAACTGAAATATAAATATTTCCCTTTTGATCCTCCTGCAGGAGTAACCCTGCTAGTCTATCATTGTCACCAAAGTAATATTTGCTTCTGTCAGCTGGGTCCAGGCGAAGTGTTTCACTTGGACAAATAGGACTATTCAGTTACTTATGAATGCCTTTAGCTCAGAAAATATTTCTAAAAATAATCTCTTGCTTTATGTAATGTTATGTAAGTTCTACGCAGTACAGCTGTTGGCTAGCTTGTGCTATTACTCGCTTTCAGTAACTTACCCCTATGGCCACTGGTCACTTTTGAAATAGTGTGCTCATCAAAAGCAGCAAAAGTTGCTTTCATTATCGCACAAACTGTAAAATGTATTTCCCCGTCCCTCATAGGTATCGCTCCCACATTCTTCCGTGGTTTCCCATTTTCACTTCAGATTTCAATTCAAACATAAAAACAGAAACAAAGGCCTTCTGAAATTCAGGACTTGTGTGACATTCCTTGAAATGAACGTGGAACCAAATGACTTTTGCAGAACAGATAAAAGAAAAGCATCGGAACTAGCATAAATTATCTGGAAAGGCAGTGTGTGATCCTTTTATAGACTTCCTGCTCCACTGGAGCAAATGAGGAACATGTGTTTGTGTGTTGTGCTGTCTGTGAGAGAAGGAGGAAGAAGAAGCCCTTTGGAATTACTGGGATTAAGAAATGAGAAGAACAACAACAAACATGAAAAATGAGATATGGGGGCTTGGGACTTGAAGGCGAAATCCACTGCAGAGAAGACTCAAGATGCAAGTGAATGGGAAATCAAAGCTTTATAAGAACCGGAGGATTAGAGCTATCTGACTTAATGACACTACTGTATCAGAATTGGTTAGAGAGGAAGGCAGAAGTCTGAGGTAATTTGCCAGGAGGGATTTAATGAATCTAGGAGGAGAGAATTTTACTCTGTGTAAATCCCCATTACTGTTTCAAATGGATAAGAGACCCCTTTGATTTTTTTTCCAACAGACAAATTTCAGATCAGCTTGGGTTCACACCAGTATTGTACATTCCAGAGTGAATAATAACATGTTGAGTTCACAGTATAGTTTGGCATCTTCTCAAGATAATAGGGCCAGTGTGATCATGGCAATTGGGGGTGTGGCCTCCTGGGCACAAGTAAAATGTGCAATTGCGGTATATTTTCCCCCACATTGTACAGTGTCAGTCGACACACTGTACTAGTAGGAGGAGTTGCCATTGTTCAATCATTCTTATTGGTGAGTATCATGATAGTATTTACAGTATCCAGAGCTACATGTGAAAGCAAGAAGTGGCCATTTGGTGGGATAGCTGTTCATGTGACTAAGCATGTAATGGGAACCTTGCCAAATAGCTTCACACCATTTCTGGAACTGCAGGGCCATGCCCCATCCCTGCTGTCTTTCCAGAAACAGCAAAGACCTTTTTCTTCAGGCAAGCTTTCCCTGAATGATGGACTACCTATTACAGTATGTGACTTTTATATGAATCTACCATACATGATCACAAAGAGTTTGTGTTTATAGACTTTGTGATTGCATTGACATTATATTTTCAATGTTAATTTCCCTCACTCATAACCTTTTAATAGAATTTATTTATTTATTTATTTATTTATTTATTGCATTTATACCCCGCTTATCTACAATATATACTCTAAGCGGCTTACAAAACATCGGGCCTCAATAGCCATAAATTACAAAAAAGAAACCAAAAATAAAACAAATAAAAATAACACTAAGCATAGTTAAAACCTAATGGCACCTCAATGACTGACAATGATAGATAAAATAGTTTACGATGGCGGAGGGAAAAAAAAAACAGTTAAAGATCGCCAAAGGCCTCCCGGAAAAGGTAGGTCTTTAACGCCTTCCGGAAGGCCAGCAGGGACTCTGCAGAGCGCACTTCACTGGGGATGGAATTCCAGAGGCTAGGGGCCGCCACTGAGAAAGCCCGGGTCCAGTACTCGTTCTCCGGGCTTCACGAGGGGTTTTAAGCGTGTGCGTCGCGCCTGCCGAACGGGACGGGCCGAGGTTGATCACTGAGCGATACGCTCTGCCAGGTAGTCCGGTCCCAAGCCATGGAGGGTTTTATAAACTAAAACCAAGACCTTGAATCTAATCCGGGCTGCAACGGGCAACCAGTGCAGGCGGGCCAGAACTGGGGTGATGTGGTCATAACGACGCACACCCGCCACCAGCCTGGCCGCCGCATTCTGAACCCGCTGCAGACGCCGGAGAAGAGTCAAGGGCAACCCCATGTAGAGGGCGTTACAGTAGTCCAACCTCGAGATCACCAGAGCTTGGACCACTGTTCTCAGAGAGTTCGCATCGAGGTACGGGCGGATCTGGGCGATCCGACGGAGATGGTAGTAGGCGGACCTGGTCACCGACGCCACCTGGGCCTCCAAGGTGAGCGCCGGGTCCAGGAGCACACCCAGATTCCGCGCCCTCTCCGCAAGCCGGAGGGAAACTCCCCCCAAACAGGGGAGAGGGCCACCGTACCCCGACGGCGAGCTCCCGAAGAACATGACCTCCGTCTTCTCGGGGTTGAGCTTAAGCCTGTTCGCCCCGGTCCAAGCCAGTACGGCCTCCAGGCACCCGTCGAGGACTTCCACAGCTTCCACAGCAGAGGTGTTAAAGGAGAGATAGAGCTGCGTGTCATCAGCGTACTGATGACAGCAGACTCCAAAACTCCTGATGACCCCCGCCAATGGCCTTACGTAGATGTTAAACAGCATGGGGGACAGAGACGACCCTGTGGAACCCCACAGGGGAGAATCCAAGGGCCGATAACTCCCCCATGCTGCACGTACTGTGGACGGCCCTCCAGGAAGGAACGGAGCCAACTGCGAGCAGTGCCTCCGATTCCAACCTCAGAGAGCCGGTCCAACAGGATACCGTGGTCGACGGTATCAAAGGCCGCTGACAGATCCAGGAGGACCAACAGGGTAGAGCAACCCCTGTCGGCCGCCCGGAGAAGGTCATCTTGCAGGGCGACCAAAGCTGTTTCTGTACCCGGCGAGGCCTGAACCCGGACTGGCAAGGATCGAGGCACTGCAGATCCTCCAGGTATGACTGCAGCCGGACCGCCGCCACCCTCTCGATCACCTTGCCCATAAACGGGACGTTGGCGATTGGGCGATAATTTGATAGATCGTCCACCGCCAGGCCAGGTTTTTTCAGAATGGGCTTTACCACCGTCTCCTTCAGACGAGAGGGAAAAACCCCCTCGCTGAAGGAGGCGGTGGCGATGACAGAAGCCCATTCGGCCATAGTCCCTCTGGCAGCTCTAATTAGCCAGGCAGGGCAAGGGTCGAAAGGGGTGGAGGCAGGCCGGCAATGCGCCATAGCCTTGGAGATCTCGACAGCAGAAACAGGCCCAAGCGCATCCAACCGAGGAGACGAAGGCGGACCAGCAGCTGGGGATGGCGGGGCGGGACCACTGCAACCGGAGTCAAGGCCGGCACGGATGGCCTCTATTTTAGTTTGAAAAAAGGCTGCGAATTGCTCGCTACTGAACTCAGTAGGAGGAGGCCTGGCCAGACTAGGATTGCTGAGGTCCCGAACCACCCGGAAGAGCTCCGCCTGGCGGTTTGAGGCCTCAGCAATTCTCAGGGAGTTAAAGGATGACCTAGCCTCCTGATCGCGTTGATATAGCGACTAGTCTGGGCGTCTACCGCAGCCTTACTTGATACCGTCCGGTCTCTTCTCCAGCTGCGCTCTAGCCTCCTCCTCTCCTGCTTCATCACCCTGAGCTCCCCGTTATGGGGGCGATCCGGTCTATGGTGTGGACAGCTGTTTCAAACCAAAGGTTAGCCACATCCTCGACCGGAGCGCCAGTCATACCATCAGGTAGCCCTCCGAAGAGTTCACCGAACCGCTGGGGGTCCATGAGCCTCCGGGGGCGGGCCAAGATGGACGGCCGGTGGTCCCCGCGAGGTGGGGCCGGAATCGACAGGGAAAATGAGAGCAGGTGGTGGTCTGTCCATGACACAGGGAGGGCTACAATGTCCCCCACCTCCAGACACGAGTCCCCCGACATGGAGGTAAACACCAGATCCAGGGTGTGACCAGACCTATGGGTGGGGCATAAAACATGCTGGGACAGACCCATGGAAGCCATGGTTTCCATGAACTCCAGAGCTGCACCGGAAAGTCCACCTTCCGCATGCACGTTGAAGTCACCCGCAACCAAGAGGCGCGGGGACCTCAACAGGGCAGCGGCGATGAACTCCGTGAGCTCTGGGAGGGATTGTGCGGGGTTGCGGGGAGCTCGGTAGCCCAGCACAATGCCAAATCTGTCCCGCTGTCCCACCAACAGGTGGAGGACTTCTAACCCCTGGCTAACCAATGTCGAGGCCCTGCTAACGTGAAAAGAATCCCTGTACATGATTGCGGCCCCTCCCCCTTTTGACCCCCAACCTTCCCACAGCCTCTACCAAGTACCCAGGCGGGCACAGCAGGGAGAGGGAAGCCCCCCCCCTCCGTGCCCACCCAAGTCTCGGTAATGAACGCCAGGTCGGGCTGCTCATCCGCAATGGTGTCATGGATGATAGGAATCTTATTGTGCACCGACCTGGCGTTCATCAGGATGCAGGTAAGGTTGGGGGCGCTGGTGGAATAATTCCGTGGCAGTGAGCCGAGGGGTCAGAACGAGGGACAGACACGAGTTGTCTGACCCGAGTTCTTCTTGCCTGACAAACCCTACGGCTACAAGCGTACCGCCCACGGCCCATCACCGTTGGTATGTGAGCCCCTGATATCATGGCGGAGAGAGAGAAAGAGAGAGGGAAAGAAACAAAAACGATAAGCAACAATACAGTGCAAACTAACCAAGGCCAAAAAACTACATACAAAGCGCCAAATACAGTATAACAATATAAAACGAAAAACTATAAATCACAAAAAAGAAAACAAAATTAATTAGAGAAAAATTAAACAATTAACGTGAGATAAACAAGATAGGGCACGATAAACAAGATAGGGCACAATTTTTACTCTCTCTTTAGCTGATCGTGTTCTCTTGTAGTTTTAATGTAATGTTGTCTTTTAATGTTGTACGATGTCCCACAATTCAATACTTAAACATGTCTTAATTGTACTGGACTGTATATTGTCCCTCATTACTGTAAGCTGCCTTGGGTCCTTTTCCAAGGAGAAAGGTGGGATAAAAATATTTAATTATTTAATTATTATTTATTTATTTGACCTTTATATCGCCCATCTAGCCCTAGGGCTACTCTGGGCAGTTTACAGCATGGAATAACATGACAAGCTAACAAAGTAATACACTTAAAAATATTAAATCAGTTTCCTGGTTTCACCATGCAGGAACTTTGATGTAAGAAATCATGAGCTGAGTTGAGTAGCATACAGATAAGTCTCATTAGCTTTTATCACGTAGCCAAGAAAAGAGCTTCCTACTCTTATAGTGAACCCTCATATAACAAGTGGTTTGTTTAACAGAAAATCTGCTTCAAGGAAAAAAATTCCGGAGACAGGGGGAAATCGCTTAACAGAATTGCCTATGGGGCAAATCCGAACAACAGAAAAACTCGCGATTAGGGATTAATCCGTTTTCAATACATTCCTATGGGAAATTTGTACAAAAGAAAATTAGCTTAACATAATTTCATTTGGAACAAATTAATTCCTTTATACCAGGTACCCCTGTACTCTAAAAATAAAATACAGTGGTACCTTGTATAAAGGAATTAATTCGTTCCAAAGGAAATTATGTTAAGCAAATTTTCCTTTATACAAATTCCCATAGGAATGCATTGAAAATGGAGTAATCCCATTTTTATGTTGTACAGATTCTCCCCATAGGCGATTATGTTAAACAAATTTCCCCTATCTCCGGAATTTTTTATGTTGTACAGATTTTATGTTATACAAGCTGTTTGCTATACAAGGGTCCACTGTAAATAAATGCACAGTAGGTATGTAAAGGCACTGCCTGCTGTCACAGGTGTGCACAAATCTCATTGGCAAAGGTCGCCAAGTACTCCATGTTCCCAAAAGTTGCATATCAACCAGAATAATCAAAAACGGGCAGCAGACCACACTGGGGCAATTTTGTGTCCAGACCTGGCTTCATCTTCTGGGATAACATAGATTGTGCCACTAGCAGTTGAATAGTTGGCTCCACTAGGCCTCACTTGAGGCTTATGCTCTGCAAAGCAGTTGTGTTCAGTTTCTTTCAGCAACTATAATTTATATCAAAACATCTCTGGTGCTTGTATCTGAGGGAAATTGATAGTAGTCTGATAAATTTTTTTTTTTGGTCTTTAAAGGGCCAGAAATTTGGCTATTACAGTATATATGTTGGTGCACCATCCTTAAAGTGATTTATTTGAGCATAGTAAATAATAAAGTCCCAGCAATTACAGTGTTTTTCATTCTTCCCCCCTCAAAAGTATAGAGAAATATATGTGCGTCTTATAGAGCAAATACAGTAGTCCTTGCTACATATATATCACAGATTTTCATTTAGAGATAAGTTATCTGCACGGAGCCTCTCCCGTCCC
This sequence comes from Phrynocephalus forsythii, assembly GCA_029282475.1. Taxonomy (NCBI): domain Eukaryota; kingdom Metazoa; phylum Chordata; class Lepidosauria; order Squamata; family Agamidae; genus Phrynocephalus; species Phrynocephalus forsythii. Next base: position 143,639,815 of record JAPFRF010000001.1, read on the forward strand.
CTGCTGCAGCTGGGATTCCGCAGTTCCAATCACCTTGTTTGCAAAGAGGCTTCCTCCAGGGGGCCTCTCCCCACCCCTCCTCTTCTACGGCCAAGATTCTCCAGTCAAAAATCACCTTGTTTGCAAAGAGGTCTCCTCCAGGGAGCCTCTGCGCTCCCCTCTTGAAGCTTGGCATTTCACAGTCCCAGTCACCTCATTTGCAAGCCTCCCCTTTTGCAGCCTGGATTTCCCAATCCCAATCACCTCATTTGCAAGCCTCCCCCTTTGCATCCTGGATTTCCCAGTCCCAATCACCTCATTTGCGACCCTCCCCCTTTGCAGCTTGGCTTTCCCCAGTCGCAATCTCCTCATTTGCAAGCCTTCCTTTTTGCAGCTTGGATTCCACAGCTCCAATCACCTCGTTTGCAACCATCCCATTTTGCAGCCTGGATTTCCCAGTCCCATTCACCCCATTTGCTAGCCACCCCTTTTGCAGCATGCATTCCACAATCTCAATCACCTTGTTTGCCACCCTCCGCTTTTGCATCTTGGATTTCCCAGTCCAAAATAACCTCACTTGCAAGGAGGTCTCCTCTGTGGAGCCTCTGCCCTCCCCTTTTGCAGCCAGGATTTCCCCGCCATGAAACCTTAGGCTAAACATTTTTTCTTGGTTTCCTCCTCTAAAAACTAGGTGCGTCTTATGATCAGGTGCATCTTATAGAGCGAAAAATATGGCAAATTAGATAATTTTATAATCAACTGAAGAAATTGTTTGAGAGTCTGCCCATCAGTAACATATTATTCCTTATAGACTATTTATTGGAGTCACCACCCGCCATTTCGCGGTTCAGATCCCGCGGTCCCACTACATCACGGGATAGCGGTACCTGCATCGCGGGAGGGGTGGGGGGCCATCTGGTCGCTCCGTGCGCTCCCCCCACACCTCCGAGAAGCCTGGGGGTGGTGGTGGGGGCGATAGCGTCGCTCTCCATCGCCCCGCGCCGCCGTCGCGCTGGAGGGCTGTGGGGAGGGCTGGCGTCTCTCTCCACGCCCCCCGGGCACCTCAGGAGTGCCTCAGAGCCGCGTGGAAGGGCTGTGGGGACTCCGCGCCCCCCGGGCGCCTCAGGAGTGCCTCGGAGCCATGCGGAAGGGCTGCGGGGATGGACACCGTCCCTCTCTGCAGCCCCCCTGGGCGCCTCAGAGCCACGCAGAAGGGCTGCGGGGATGGACACCGTCCCTCTCCGCAACCCTCCCGGGTGCCTCCGAAAGGCCTTGGAGCCGCGCGGAAGGGCTGCGGGGACGGATGCCGTCCCTCTCCGCAACCCTCCCGGGCGCCTCCGAAAGGCCTTGGAGCCACGCGGGGAGGGCGGCGGGGGCGATCGGATCGCTCCGCCCCACCCCCACGCTCCTCTGAGGCTTTTGGGAAAGGTGCGAGATCGCCTCCCCGCCCCCCGCCCCCCACCCGCTTCCGCATATTGCGGATTTTCGTGGATCGCAGGTGGGGTGGGTCCCTAACCCCCGCGATCGGCGGGGGGTTACTGTATTTATTTTAATATTTATTTAATGCCTTTTGACTCATCTTTCAAGGTACATTGCTATTACAAGGCTGCATAAAAATAAAAACATGTAAATACCCCCAAATGTCAGAAACATGATAAATGCAACAAATTCCAGTCGAAAAACATGAGCTAAAACCGGAAGCCATTAAACACTTCCAAGCACAGCATATCAATCAGAATGCAAACAAAAATGGAGACAATCTTCAACATGGTGTTAAAAGCTAGCAATGAGCAGTCTGCTTGTGTATCCCTATGTGTATTCCTATAACATTTAGGTCAACCGCCGAAAATGCCCTAGGGACCCATTAATCTAACAGGTCTCATTAGCAGATCCGAGAGCACTGTATCAAAAAGATGTGGGAAGATTTGTTATAGAGAATGTACAGATAAATAAATAAATAAAAGAGTGTTGGCCCGTGTGCCTATTTCTGTGAGATCTTCGGAGCAGCTGGGCCGTTGACTAATTCATGCATGGAGTTAGACTTGTGTCATACTCATCGTTCTGGAGGAAGTAGTGCCAGGATGTCAAGAGGTCACTCAGTGCTCTAGGGAACTTCTTGCCTATTTGGAGTCTTGAGTATACTGTATGTTATTATGCTTCCTTTATTTTGGGATTTTAAAAATGGAGGAGCTCTGAGAAAGAGCCAATGACCTGGAAAAGAAGCTCAGATTAAGACATGTCAGAGTGATGAAGGATCCCAAAGGGTTTCAGGCAAGGGGTTAGTGGAGACTCTCTCTAAATGGAATATGAAGGAAGTGCAGAATGGACTTCTTCCGTGTCTTATTCTACCTTAATTTTTCTCACTCAGTTGAATACCTGCTAAGGCAGCCAGGCCGCACTTTTCCCTTTAAGTATTTATGGATGCATGCATATGTTTTTGGAAGGAGAAGGAGCAAACTCAAAAGCAGGAGGTGGTTTTATTTTGAAGGTTAGATATTCTAAAAGTAGACCATCAGTTCAGATTATGGGCTAAAATGTTAAAAATGAACTGTGGGCTTAATGGAGGGCATTGGCGTTTCCTCCAGTAAATCAGCCTTCTATCCTTCTGAGGTTGGTAAAATGAGTACCCAGCTTGCTGGGGTGGGGGCAATGTGTACCCTGCATAATTAAATTGTAAACCATCCAGAGAGTACTTGAAGTGCTATGGGGCTCTATATAAGCAGAAAACTTAGCTTTGCTTTTAAGTGGAACCTGAGCCTTCTGAAAAGCTATGACTTGTTTTCTAAGTACTGTACTTTGAGGATAAAAATCATTCATCTTTAGAATGAGCTAAGCATTGCAGTGTTGCAAATTCTGGTGAGGTGCCTGCCTTGTCCAGGTGGCAGTTTGCATCTTGTTACTTGCACTCTTGATGCTTTCCAGACTGGCTGGGGAATTCTTGGTATTACCCCAAAAAGCAATTTTCCCAAGCTCTGCAAGTCCAGATCTGTGTGCAGATGTCTTCTACTAGAACCTGATGTTTGAAAATTTCCCTTGGGGGCTCTGGCAGAAACTGACTAGGTGCCACATTCCAAGTGGGTGCCGTTTTGCATTTCCAAGTTCTCACTTTATAAAGTATTTATGCATCAAAGTTAAATTGCAAAGCTTTGTATCAATAGCTACCTGTGAGGTCTTTTTCCAAGCTCTGAGAGATATTTATTGTTTATAGATTGTGTTCTCCACTCTCAGATGGCTTACACACACATGCAAGTTAAAAAAATGCCAAATTCTGATTAAGCAAAATTCAAGAATGAGCGCTCTAGCAAATACAGCAGCCATGTAGTAGGAGGAGCATACAACACCAAGCTTTCTCATGTCAAGGTGGTTCCTTCCAGACCTAGATGGCAGTGATGTTGGAAAGCTTATTCTGTACCTGCCTTGCATGACTGGGTCTTCCAACATGCATTATATAGTAGTGTAGAACATTGCCAAGTGTTGATGTTAAAATGCCCTATAAGTCACGCTATGTGTGTTACCAAGGAGAACGTGTTACTGTGCTCTGGGTTGGCTGGAGTTATCCTCTCCTGGAATCTGTGGATTTGAACTGATGGTTGTGAACCTGTGATCGGGTGGAGGAGAGACTGGCACTTAGTCTTGTCACTGAAGCCACAGGTGAGCTGCTGAAATGTCTTGTAGAGTGTATTGTACATTACCTGTGACTGTACATTTTCTTTCCCAGGAAACAGATCTGTCTCTTGATGTTAAGTATTCTTAACTAATACTGGGATCTGCTCCAAAGTAGTGCTTTTGACTTCAGCTCAGCATTCAGGATGTAAATCTCAAATTACTGCTGACAAAACAGATGCTGAATACAAATCAATAAGCATTTTGTTCCTGTACTGATGAAGTGTTAGAAATAAAACTCTGAATACTTAACACAAGGCAGTATGCATTCAGTGAACAAATCATTAAAGATTTAACTCAGTTTCAGCAACTTCAGAGAGTCTGGAGATTCATGTTCTCCATGCTTCCCAAACTTGCCACAACCCCAGCAAAATAAGAAGTTCTCTGAAGGCTACTTATCGGTATATATTTTATAAAAATCATTTTGGGCAGAAGCCTATCACAGAATATGGTGCATATTACTGTAAGTGGCCTTGGGTCCTTTTCCAAGGAGAAAGGTGGGGTAAAAATACTCTAAAAAAATAAATAAATAAATAAATAATGGCTTGTGCCATTTTACCTTATGCAAATTCCAGGGAAAGAACAATTGTGTATGTACGTGGGTGTTGTGTTTTATTTATTTATTTTATTTATATAGCTTGTAGCAGCAACTATCATCTCCTAATTCATATATGGTAATACCTTGGTTTACTACCATAATTTGTTCCAGAAACATGCTTGTAAACCAAAACACTCTTGGATTACGGCTTGGACATGAAAACTCAAAATCCAAAAAGTAATGGACCGATTATATTTATTTATGATTTATTCACTAAACTTTTGTAAATTAATCTAGTAAATAGCTACTCTGGTTTACAGAGTAAATAATAATGTCAAGATAAGTAAAAAATGTAAATGAAAAATAAATTTCACATACAATAATACAATAAAAATTGAGATCAAATCTCACAGTGTGAACTGACTCGGGTGTTAAGGTCATCCGGAGAGGCCCTTCTCTCCATCCCACCACTCTCACAGGTACGTCTCGTAGGAACCCATGAAAGGGCCTTCCCAACTACTGTGCCCAGACTCTGGAACTCCCTGCCACTAGAGGCCAGGACTGCCTCATTTCTGTTGCCCTTCCAGAAACAGGCAAAGACCTTTCTCTTCAGGCAAGCTTTCCCTGAATGATGGACTACCATGTGTATTTAATCTATAGCAGGCATGTCCAAAGTCAGGCCCGTAGGCCAAATGCGACCCGTTTTCAAATTCTCAGTGGCCCACGGCTTCTCCTCTTCATTGGCTCAGCCTATCACATGCCCTCGCCAGCTGGGCCTTCCCCATACCGGATGGAGATGTCAGCTTGCAGTTTTATAGTTTGATTTCCCTCCCTGCCTCTGTCCATCCCCCAATCCACCTGTTCAGCCTACCCACCCCCAGCTCTGTTGCTGCAGCATCCTCCCTGCCTCCTTCCATGTTACAGAGACTTGCCCAAAGTCCGGGCCGGGGGCGGTGTGGCTGAATGGTCGGCCCTCCCCACACATTTTCACCTGACCAAATCTGGCCCTCCTTGCAAAAAGTTTGGACACCCCTGCTCTATAGGTTCACACAGACTTTGTGTTTATAACTACTTTTAACCGTGTTGCTTTCATGTAATGTTGTCTATTAATGCTGTAAGATGCTCCTCAATTCTATGTTCTCAAATACTTGAACATGTCTTAATTGTACTGGACTGTATATCATCCCTTATTACTTTAAGCCGCCTTGGGTCCTTTTTCAAGGATAAAGGCGGGGTAAAAATATGTTAAAATAAATAAATAAATAAATAAATAATGTAACTATAATAAATCACAGACGCATCATATCACATCATAGTTATTCACTATGAAAAAATTGGAGGCTGTGGGTTACTGCAAATACAGCAAGTAGCAGAGGAGTTAAAAAGGCCAATTGATGATATTAGTACAAGCAGAGAAAATTTACTGAAGGCAGTAAAAATGGAAAATATTTTGAAAACAAAAAGAAAGGCTCAATATAAGAAACAACAATCTGAAAATAAATTAAATAGTTAGAAGAATAAACCACTACATGGACAACACTTGAGAAATATTGATGGAAAGCATGCTAATCATTCAACATGTGCATGACCAAATTCGAGAGCCTTTAACAATTCTGCTGCACAAGAACAAGCTCTCCAAAGTAGTGTGATGAAAGTTAAGACTCAAGGAATTTGTGCTAATAGAAAATGCCAACTCTGCCAAGAAAAAGATGAAACTGTGTCACACCTCCTCCTCCATATGATTATTATTGGTCACTAGGAAGGGTATGAGTAGACTTTTAAAAATGGCTGTATCTTCCCTCATTTAATCAAGCTCAGAAGTCTTTATTTTGCTTCTGGAATCTGACTTCTTTCTTATTTATTGGAAACAGTTTCCTTTACTACATAGCTGGAAGGTGAGGGGTTATTTAATCATCAGAGAATCAGAACTACAATTATCTGAAGCTGCAGTTGCTGCTGCTCACTGTGCTCCCTAATTAAACTCAGTTACTGGTGTTCTGAATAGCATTAATGCATACGGAAATAAAATTTAAAATAAGTGATTCAGTTTTATTTTATTTATTAAATCAGACAGAAAGGATGGATTTGATTTTCAGAGACTAAGTAAAATTCTTGACGAATTAAAAATAATATTTTTCGGAAATTAAACCTGTCCATTTGTCAGCTGGATTCCTGTTGGTTATCATAGTAAGTTGCCCTAGAGGAGGCCCATTGTATCAATGGCATTTACAGAAATCTTCTTACCCTCAATATTTTTACCTGCAACAATGCTTTTTTTAAAAAAACAACAGACATGTCGAGATGCTTCCATTTTCTCTTTTGGGTTGGGTCGGCTCAAGAGTAATACAGTAGCAAATGTGGAATTAAGGAACTGTTTTGCTACTGTGCGTTGTTGAAGTAAAAGCTTCTCCTCACAGGAAAAAAATGAATTATTGAGCGTTGCAATGGTTTATAAGATATTTATATATCCTTTGGAGCCTTGTCTCTTTCCGTGCCCGAATGCTATCTAGAGAGCAGTTCGGGCAAAAGAACTGTTTGGCTCCACTTCCAGGTTATCCCCTCTGTTGAACTGTAATATCAAGACCACATGTAGAAACAAAGAGAGAGATGAACCAGAGGATGTATGAATATTAAATTATGGTGGTTCGCTTAATCGTTGGAAGCATGATGACCTGAATTCGCACATGTAGCGTGCTTTCTCTCTCTCTCTTTCCATTAACATTTTGTAGGAGATAGGATGTTGTGGGATGGAGCCTTTGGAAAATATAGCTCAGTGTTTACGTACATGCTACTGAGCCAGAGATTGGGAGTTTGATTCCGTACTTTGTATCCCAGAATAGCCAGCCCATGTGGCCTTGGGGCAAGCTGCACAGTCTGAGGATACCCCATCCCCTGAAGAAGAGAAGGGACAACCACTTCTGAGTACAGTGGTACCTTGTATAAAGGAATTAATTCATTCCAAATGATATTATGTTAAGCAAATTTTCCTTTATACAAATTTCCCATAGGAATGCATTCAAAACAGAGTAATCCCTAATTGCGACCATTTTTATGTTGTACAGATTTGCCCCATAGGTGATTCTGTTAAGCAAATTTTCTCTATCTCCAGAATTTTTATGTTGTACAGATTTTATGTTATACAAACTGTTTGTTATACGAGGGTACACTGTACTTTCTACCTCAAAAACCCTTAAACGAGTGGCCATAAGTTGTGACTGACTTGACAGCACATTACTGTCAGTATTAGAAAGAATAATATTTGAAACATGACCAAACCAAACTATTTGTGACATGAAAAACTTGGAGATAACTTTTTAAAGGGAGTAATCATTATTGCTTACTGTAGTTTGAAGAAAATGGGACACCCATCATAAGTTATTGCTTACTATAGTTTGAAGAAAATGGGACACCCATCATAAGTTGTTGCAGTTATAAAAACCCTTGTTACTTATTGCGTTTTTGCTGTTTTTAGTTACTTTTTACTTCTTTTGGAGGGGAAAGACCTATTCCAGTGTTGGTGAACCTATGGCATGGATGCCAAAGGTGGCACTTGGAGCCCTTTCTGTGGGCACATGACATTGCCCCTTCACAGCCACCTGTATTCAGGTTAAATTGGTGTAATGGCACTTTGCGAATAATTAGTGGGTTTTGAATCGCAGTTTGGGCACTCGGTCTCTAAAAGGTTCGCCATCACTGGCCTATCCCAGTGGTGGTAAACCTTCAGCACTCCAGATGTTTTGGACCACAACTCCCCACAGTCCTTTGTCATTGGCAATGCAGGCTTGGAATTCTGGGAGTTGTTCCAAAAAAATAATAATAATAATAATAATAATAATAATAATAATAATAATAATAATAATAATAATAATAATAATAACTTTATTTTTAATAATAATAATCCCCAAACAACTTTATTTGGAAGTGACCTCTCTCTAATTTCCCAAAGGGAGAAAGAAAGAAAGTGACCTCTCCTCTAATTTCTCCCAAAACAGAAAGAAAGAAAGAAAGAAAGAAAGAAAGAAAGAAAGAAAGAAAGAAAGAAAGAAAGAAAAGAAAAGAAAAGAAAAGAAAAAAAAAGAGTTATAGTTTATTAGGTTCAAAAGGACTCTTGCAATTCTATCATAATCCCTAAAAATAATGTTTTACAGATATTGTTGTTGTTTGTTACATAGTGCTTCCATGCCTCTGGACACCTGCACATTTCAAAAAAAGATGATGGAGAAAAAAGATGCAAGTGAGCTGGCTGAAGACAGTGCTTAGCTCTTTCTTGCAGGTTCTATTTTATTTAGATGTTCCCCAGCTGTTTTGTTTTAATTATTTGAGATAATAGATACAATGTTCTGAGTTTTTGCCATTTATGAAGGAAAGCAGTTTGGGGAGAAGGCCATTTTGAGCAAAGTGTGAGAGTAAAATATATTTGTATGTTTTTAGAATTTATAATTTGTTCCTGAGTAGTGGTGTTGGTGTCAGATTGTGATGAATTAATGTAAATTTAGTGCTTAAATTTCCTTACAGCTGCATCCAAAAAGATTGTAGTCTTGAGGCTGCAGTCGTAGTTAATGGCGGTCTTCAAGATATTGTTGGGTTGCAACTCCCATCAACTCTAGTTACACTACACTACACTACACTACACATACACATACACATACACAATATTTGTGTTGTTTACTCATTTATCAAATTCCATCAATTGTCTGTCTGGACGGAAAGAATTTAAGAGATAATGGCTGGGATATTTTTCTTTAGTAAAGCTACAGTTCCCTCCACCCACCACATTTGGAATCAAGAATCAAGGATAAATGGGCAAATCCAATGTCATCGGGGGGGGGGGGAATACTGCATTAGCCCAGCTGTACTTGAGTGGTAAAATCTCCAAATCACCCTACCCTCATTTCTCCAAGGGGAGCTCTTGGTTTTCACTTGATTTCCCTGACCTCATCATCTCCCTAATGAACGCTCTCTCACTTTCATGCACAGGATTAACACTCTCATGTTTGCCTCACACTCTTGTCTTTGACTACTCCTATGCAGCAGCTGGATCAGTTTCTTGTGGCAGTGAGGAAATTTAAAATAACTACCTCCCCCCCACCATCATTGCCGTTGTTGCTGCGATCAGCTCCTTTCCCATTTTCCATCTTGTGACTCAAAACAGTTCTGTTCCTTCTCTTCTACTTGGTAATTGGGCAAAAAGAGATCAGTGAAAATTACTGATGATATTAAAACTCTGGGTGAAAGTAATACTAGTCATGGTCTAATTGCCTAATGGTAGCGTAGTCTAATATGGTTTAATGTTGATTGTGTGAAAAGCTGAAATGCGCTAAATTAACTAATTAATTAAAATAATCAGTGGGCCCCACCACAAAGTGGGGCAGAGCCTAAGAAAAAGAAGAACGAATCCTTTCGCCAGAAGCTTTGAAGTGGATTAGGAAGGAGAAGGATGTAAAACTTCCCTTTGTGATCCTAGATTTATCGTAGGAAAATTGTTCATGGATGTCTGGCAGGGGAGTAGAGGAACCCATCAAAGTGTACAGAAAATTTCCCCCTTTTTAAACTTTTTAAACGGGGGTAGTTCATCAACAGGTTTTGCGGGGGAGCAGTCACAAACTGCCTCTGCCTTTAAAATTTTACATTGCAGAGGCGTAGGAATGACTGAAGACAGTTAAGAATTAGAATTAGGTTTCCACAGAAATCCCACCAAAATGGCCACCACTGTATAAATGCGCAGCCAACGTGTATGGGAAGCCCATCCTAATGCTACAATCCCATCTTTCTGAAGAACGTATGAATATCATGAGCTCTCTTAATCCTGGTGCACTTATGCACTGTGTTTTGTCTGCTGAAGTTTCTGAACAGTCTTCAACGGTAGCTGCATTGTGCAGTGATCCGACCCATGTGTTAGGAGAGAATAGATCAGTGGCTGTTGTTAATGGGTGTCTTATAAATGAAGAAAATGCGGAGCTTGAACTGGTGCACTAGCCTAAGCTGCTGAAATGTGGTTTCTTCACCCTGCCCATGGCATGTCACTAAAGGAGCCATGAAATCAACCCCATCTTACATTTAATTGAACACATATAAATACCTATTGTGGGGTTACATGCAAGGAAATAACTAGGAATGGTCATGAAACAGAAAAATAGCATTTCATTTCATTTTGTTTCATTTCTAGAGTAGTTTTGTTTTGTTTCATTACAAAATAATTTTAAAGTAATTTTGTTAAAAAACAAAACAAAATGAAGCACTATGGTCCTCTGGGTCCCAAAGGACCTAGGGGAGCAAGCCATTTTAGGTAACCCCCTGAAATTTGGAAAGGTTTTGGGTTCAGGTAACGGAGCTATTAAGCGCCAAAGGAGGTGCGGGAGTGCTTAATTGAAGGAGTGTGTCGGGTGCGCTTTAGCAATTATAGGGTTAATTTACAGATTCCCCTCTCTATGGTAAAGATCCACACTCCTTCAATTAAGCACCCCCACACCTCCTTTGGTGCTTAATAACTTCATTCCCTGAAAACCAAACCTTTCCAAATTTCAAGGGGTTGCTTGAGGAAGCTCCCCTGCCATTTTCTCCAGAATGAATTGTTTTGCTTTAAAAGGGGAAAATGGCATTTTGTTTTGTCCTGTAACAAAATGGTGGTTAGCGTTTCAAAACGTTTTGTAACCATACGACACGATGAAACAGCGTGTCATTTTTGGTAAGGTGCCCATTCCTAGATGTAATACTTGTATAGGTAGATGCTGGATATCAGGTCAGAGGTCTTGTCTCTTAAACCTGTAACAGGAGTCAGCAATATCTGATGGTGGAGATAAAGGGCACATTGAACCCTGAAATAAACGAGGCTTACCCCTGTACCACAAATTGTGTCATTGCGCTGTAGGTGACAAAGCCACCATTTTACCTTCTGTGCGAAAGGATCTTGCGCTGTATTTCTGAGAGCAAATAGGCTTTAGGGAAATCTATTCAGGGAAGCTATTTCTGTACAGTGGACCCTTGTATAACAAAGAGCTTGTATAATATAAAATTTGTACAACATAAAAAATTCTGGAGATAGGGAAAATTTTCTTAACATAATCGCCTATGGGAAAAATCTGTACAACATAAAAATGGGATTACTCCACTTTCAATGCATTCCTATGGGAATTTGTATAAAGGAAAATTTGCTTAACATAATTTCATTTGGAACAAATTAATTCCTTTATACAAGGTACCACTGTATTTTATTTTGTTTTATTTTTGCTGTGGAGCATTAAAATCAGTGCTGGCAGCAGGCAACACCAAACCCAGCAGGAGTGCTTTCAAGTCATGTGACACCCACCCCTTCTCTGCCAATAGTCTTCCTGGGGCCTCAGATCTCAGATATTCATTTAGGATCCAGAAGAAGGAAACCATTGCATGCTATCCTCAACAATAGACATTCAAATAACACAGTAGATTCGTGTACATGTGTATCTTTTGCTAGCATGTCTATCTTTTTGGCCACATCTGGGCTTGAAGACTTTCATCGTAAAGCCTTGCTCTCGACACCATGCTCCTATCCCCTCCACCATCTACAAAGAATATAAATCTGGAGCCTGCAGGTTGTGTTCCATGTTTGGGGGAGTGGAGTGTTTTCTTGCTTGCTTGTTTGTAGCCAGCAAGTTATTACAGGTACAGTTGGAAAGGGATGGACTTTAGACAATAGTGTTTTGTACAAGAAGAAGAAGAAGACAAAGAAGAAGAAGCTATCAAGTCACTTCTGACTTATTGTGATCATTTCTAGGCTGTTTGAGGTAGAGAATACTCACGTGGTTTACTGTTGTCCATTCTCTTCTTCTGGAGGAGGGCACCCTGGGGTTGTGCATGGCCCCACCGGCTGCCTCTACGTACAGGAGGACAACTGAACTATCAACCTCTGGCTCTGCAGCCAGATGCCTAGACCACAGAACTATCCAGCCAGCTGATTTTACAATCCTGTTTTTAAGCCTCTGTGTAGATAATAATTTGCCTGGTTGGCTAGGAAACCCACGGAGCCTCTTGCAGAAGCAGACATTGGATCCAGGTTTTTCAGGTCTAGGCCGTTTACTCTGGATCATGCAGACAGACGCTTGTATATGGAACATTAACAGTTTACAAATTGGTTGGCAGGAGTTTACATTAGTAGTGTTTATTCTGTTAGCTAAGCAACTGCTTCATTGGGCCATTGGAACAATGCCCTTTTCCTTCTAGCAAGCATGTCATTATGTTTTACAAGCTACAGTCTAGCAACTATCTGTCTTATACCACTGTTTGGAAAGTGATCCACAGTTGTTTTTTTTAAAATTATTATTATTTTATTATTATTATTATTATTATTATTATTATTATTATTATTATTATTATTATTATTATTATCATCATCATCATCATCATCATCATCATCATCATCATCATCATCATCATCATCACACAGCAGACAAGATAACTACACTGGATTTTGTATTACAAATCACTAGTCGAACGCTTCCCAAGTGTTTAGGACTACGTGATGTATCGGCAAATTATGCAAGCAGATCCCAGTAAGGCGGCTTTCTGCAGCTGACTGATGGTGACTTTGTCAACTCCAGTTTCTTCTAAATACTGGCTTAGCTCTTTAGGCTCCACACCCAGCACGCCGATTACCATTGGGACCACCTGTACCAGTTTATGCCAGAGTCTCTGAAGTTCCATTTTCAGATCCTGATATCGGGTTGTTTATTTGTTGTTGTTGTTGTTGTTTTACTTTTTGCTTTTGATATATAAAGTTATGTTACTCTTAGAACCTAGCACCTAATCTCTCACATGCGGAATGCGTAGGTAGGTTCAGTCCCTTGAAAGGCATGCTCTTCAAGCCTCATATATTTTGGGGTTGATTAGGATTATTCATTGCTGGAAGACATGGGCTACTTAATATGAGAGCGGAGGAAAAATTTTGTTTTTGTTTTAAACTAATACCTAGCCTTATTTGGAAGTTGAGTCATGGCAACTGGACTTCTTTTCTTGAGAGATCAAAATGTTTTGCTACTCATCCAAGAAGCTTCATTAATCAGAGAGTGAATAGTGCTAATACTCTTTATGTGGGCCTGTCCTTGAAGCTGACCTGGAGGTTACAACTGGTGCAGAATGCAGTGGCCAAGCTGGTCTTGAGCGTGAACCTGTCTTTTCACATCTCTCTGGTGCTGGCCTACTTCCATTGGCTTTCTGTTTCTTTCCACATCAGGTTCAAGCTTTAGTCTACAAAGCCCTTAACAGTTTGGGCCCCCATTACTTGTCAGTGTGTCTTTCTGTTAGAACATCAGTTGGTACCACCTGATCCTCACAAACCTCACTCTTACGAGTTGCCACATCAAGAGAGTCAAACAAAACTTCCGCTAGAAATTGTGCCTTCTTGTTTGTGGCCTCATCTTTCTGGAATGGGCTCCCATTAGAGTTGAATCAGGATGTATCCCTCCCAGCATTTAAGATGATGTTGAAGAACATACTTTTCCAAGAAGTGTTTAAGCACATCTTCTCAAGGCAGTTTATACTTGTGTTCCCTAAGTCTGGCATCATTTGGGTTTTTAATTAGTCTTGTTTGTTCTATTTTTTGGATGTCATTGTTGGTTTTCTGTTGGGTTATTCCTTTATTGTAAACCCCCAAAGTAGTGTCTTACATTAAATTGAACAATACATCAATCAGTCAATCAATAAGAATCGAAAATGTCTTCCTTCTTTGTTACACTATGAAATAATGGGAAACCTAAGCACTGTAAAGCAAAATAATATTTTGTCTACAAATATTATAGATTTTTAAACACTTTCCACGTGTAATTATGTCATTGTTCCCCATCATTATTAGAACCTACTACTAGAGGTGGGCACGAAGCACTACAAAGCACTTTGTACTGAATCAACTGGGCAGCACCACCCTCATGCATGAGGCCCACTCACCTTCATCAGCATGTTGCCTGGCCCTTCCTCACTAGTGATGCACCAATTGGGGAAGGCACTCAGGCTCCCCTTCCCCATCTCCACAGGCAGTCAGTCAGTCATCAGCTGTGTGAAGATTCCCTTCCTCCCGCCTCCTCACCAGTCTAGCTGCCTGCCTATGGAGGCAGGGAAGGGCAGCTTGAGCACCTTCTCTGACTTGTGTACAGCTGGGCATGGAGGGACCCCAGCAACATGCTGATGAAGATGAGTGGGCCTCATGGGAGATGGGGAGGGGAAAGGTTAAGTGTGGCACCTGTGGTGCTGTGCAGTTGATTTGGCACAAAGTGCTTCATAATGCTTTGTGCCCGTCTTTACCTATTACTCTAAAAATATGGCTGCAGCATACGTGCATTTTAGGTGGAAAATAATTATTGGCAGTGATACTAAAAGTGACTCACAAAGTCTTTGTTCATGCAGATGGGGTTCCTGTTAATTAATTCCGAGTAAATTGAGTAAAACAAACAAATAATATTTTTAATATCCTAAAGGTATACAGTATGAAGATCTTGTTCCTGTCTCAGTGAGATGCATTAAGACAAGCGCTGCATGCTTCTGCCTCCACAGTTCATTTAACCATAATATCCAATGCTTAAAAACAGTATATAAAAACTGTAATACATCTCCCCATCTCAATTGTCTGCCGACTCCCGAAATGCTTCTCTAAAGGGGCAAGTTTTGTATTGCTGGTGGAAGAAAATGAGGGAATGGCCAGCTGATTCTCAGGAGGAAGGGTTTCATAATCTGGAAGCAGCCACAGAAAATGTTCTCTAGAGTCCTCATTAAATGTACTTGTGAAAGCGGTGGGACTGAGAGAAGGCCCTCCCTTGCTGATCTGAATTCTCATGGGCCTCACACAATGAAGTCAAGTCCTTTGGGTTGTCTGGACCTGAACCCTAAAGGTCTAAGGTATATATTTCCATCTCTTTACGTGGTTATTAGGTGTGGGGTTTTTGTAAGGTTAGGAATTAACTATGTTGATGTGCCAAAAAGAGACAATGAAAGGTTTGGTCAAAGTTGAATTAAGGCACGGCCTTAGATATCTTAAAGTTGGGTACTTGTCTGTGGAGCTTGTGACTGAGAGTTGAGTTTCCCACTATGCCTCATGGAAAACAGCCATTCTGTTTGGCCTTGGAGAAGCTCCAGTGGTCTCGGAAACATCCTCAGAGGAATGTGGTACTAAATCACCTCTGAGAACTCAGTACCTGGAAACCCCTGAAAAGGGTAACTATAGCTCCTATTGAAGTTACAGCACACAACTCTTAATTGTGTGATTAGCCAGATAAATTAAAAAGGTAGGTTAGTGGATGATAAAACAGAGTCATGTGTTCGGCATATGTTTTTGTAAACTGTAGCTCACTTTATCAGATACAAATACATGGTGTAAATTGAGCGGAAAAAGGGATAGTACAGTAGCACCCCTATATCTGCTGATTCGCCGTCCGCAGATTCAGTTGGCGAATGATGGTGGGAGGTGCCAGGCTGAGCAGTGGTGGGGCCGGGCGGTGGCTGCAGAGGACTTCTCAGCCACGATTCTATCTTCCGTTTGAAAGGATCTTGCGCTGTGTTTCTGAGAGCAAATAGGTTTTAGGGAAATCTATTCAGGGAAGCCATTCCTGCATTTTATTTTGTTTTATTCTTGCTGTGGAGCATTAAAATCAGGGCTGGCAGCAGGTAACACCGAACCCAGAAGGAGTGCTTTCACGTCATGTGACGCCCACCCCTTCTCTGCTAATAGTTTTCCTGGGGCCTCAGATCTTTTTAGTCATCTGCTACCTAATAGCTCCAAGATTAAACCTGGAAATTTATTTATGCAAATGGTGTGCTCTACTGCTGAAAGTCGGCCAATTTTTGGTGCACTGGGCAGAAGTATGAAAGCATATATGGCACACAACTAGGCATTGACACCGTGTATGAAGCATGAAGGGTCACTGGCCAGCTGTTTCTGATCCCCTCCCCCCACACAGCCACCCAGTTCTCTAACTAGGATCCCTGTGCTGCGGGGGTCCTTGGGCCGAATTGGCACACCAGTCCACACTGGAGCCTGGTTGGCTCTTCCTGCCTCCCAGGGCAGCTGGCCTTGCTGGCCACTTGTCAGCTGCACAGGGAGACTTTCCCTTCCACCTCCTCATCAGAATGGAAGGACGAGGCCAAAGGTGTAGCTAAAGGTGGTGCGCAGATCCCAGTAAGTGGTCCAGGCAGCCGTGGGGATGGAGGAGGGCGACAAAGCACAACTGGCCAGTGGCACTTTGGGATTAGTACACAGCAGGAAGCACCCATGGGTAAGGGTGGGCATATTATTCCCTACCCCTCAGATATTAATTTAGGATCCATAAGGAGAAGGAAACCATGGCATGCTGTCCTCAGCAGGGGTGCCTGCCCATGACATCAGCGGTGGCCATGGACCCTACACAGCTCTTGGAGAAACTCTACAAAAGGGAGGAAAGAAGAAGGTGTGTGTGTGTGTGTGGAAAGAGAGAAACCAACATGTGCAGCCCAGAAGCCCACACAGCCCCTGAGTTCTAGCACGGGGCAAACTTGCCAGGCCTGCTGCTGCCTTCCTCTGACTCAGCCCCCAGACGTCAGAGGACTCCTCCTCCTGCTTCTCCTCCAGGATGCTGGGGACAGAGCCCAGGACTTCCTTCATGTGTAGCAGTTTTGGGACCATGCCCTTCCCATACATGCGAGCAAGAGGTCATGTGAATGGCATGCTGGGCTGGAGGACCAGGGAGGCTTGCAGAACCTCAAGCTGTCACCTACAAGGTACGCCCCGCTCCCTGGTCCTTTTTGAAGGCCAACATGCCAAGGGGAGTGGTGATGAAAGAAATCAGAGAAGCTTTCCGATCAGAGCTCTGGGTGGGGGAGGGAGACTGAAGTCACAACACCATCAGGGTGATGTATTTTTTGTTATGATGTACCAGACAAACACATGGGTAAGATTCTCTTTATCTCCCTAGTGGTCAGTCCTGATCTAGCTCCTTGGAAATGCTTTACAAATAGAAAAGATTACAAACAAAACAATACTTCCCTTGTAGCTTAGGTCTGATAAGAGAATACCATTAACCTTGAATTGTTTCTGACAAGATCCCTCCAAAAATGGTTTTAAATGCTCATTAAGAATAGTGCTTGAAAAATAACTATTGAATATTATTCATTGGCTGAAATCCTGTTAGTGGAACTATAGACCATGCAACTCAGTGAGTGTGATAATCTGGTGAAAGAAATATTTGATTTAATTTAAAACTGCTCATTGTGCCCTTCAGCTTCTGAGACTCCCTAGGCCTCCCTTTTGTCCTTGGAAAGACTTTGGCAGCCTCACAGACAGATTGGAGGATGGAAAACAGGTCCTCTGGGGAAAGACTGAAAGAGCTGGGCATGTTTAGCCTTGAGAAAAGAAGACTGAGGTGGGATATGATAGCCCATTTCAAAGGCTGCCATACAGGGGATAGATAGGCAGAAGCTGTTCTCAGTCCTCCCTAAGTGTAGGACATGTCACAAGGGGCTAAACTTACATGAACCAAAAGGATTTCAGCCTTTATACCAAAAAGTTACTTCATAACTACTTATTAGTTTGCTTCTGAAATGTAGCTCAACTAAATCCTCATCATCAAAAAATTCAAAAGTTACAGGTAACTGTGGTTTTACTATCCTGGGGCTTGTCCACTAAATCTGGAGTGTAAGCATGATGTTATGCAGTGTTGATTCAGACCAGGGTTGTGTAAACAAGAGATGTAAAATACTCGGAAATTTTGAAGCTAGGAAACCCCACCGCCAGGTTTTTCCCCTCATTTTTTTCCCAGGAAGCAAATGGAAAATTTTGGAAAAATTGAAAAATATGCTACATTAGCACTCCCCAACCCCTTTTACAGCTTAAAAGTCGTTCTTAACTTTAGGAACACAGAATATGACTATGGACAATTTGACTTGGCATAAAAATATCACAACTAGCATATAAAAATATAGTGTATCCAAACAATTATTACAAGCAGAATTCACTTTTTAAATAATAGTTATTTGTAATTGCAAATAATAAATGGAGTAACAATCTCCTGAACTGTTTAATAGCTTATGTGGAATCAAAATAAACCTCTACAAAACAATGTTTAAAATCCAGAATTAACAATTCATATTTCCTCTCCACAGTATTAAATAAAAATAAAATAAAACCCTCATTCTCGTAAAAAGAAATGAAGAAGGGAAAAATGTGTAGAAGGAAGTGGGACTAAATTTCAATGAATGGGAGCCTCATGGTTCAGTGGTTAAATGCCTGTATTGCAGTTAAAACTGCTCACAACCTGGGGTTCAATTCATGGTTGACTCAGCCTTCCATCCTTCTGAGGTTGGTAAAATGAGTACCCAGCTTGCTGGGGGGGGGGATGTGTACCCTGCATAATTAAATTGTAAACCACCCAGAGAGTACTTGAAGTGCTATGGGGCTCTATAGAAGCAGAACACCTTTATGCTTTGGGCATGAAATTTAATCAGAATCATTTTTGTTGCTCTATATTTTCTTCCACTGCTTTGATGCCTAGTGAAAAGGACAGAACATAACCAAACACACCCACCCATGTGCAAAATGCATCTTGTTCTTGCATTGGAGAGTTCAGTTTGTAACTTAGGACTTGCTCGTCCTCAGTGCCCAGAAATTAGAATAATCTGATACTATGTCTATTTTTTTAGAAATGATTTGGAAAATATTAGAACACCCTGTCTTAAAAATATTTTATTCATCATGTTCAAATAAAACATTCCACTATCATTTTTTCATGTTTCACTTTTTCCAATTTTTCAGAAAAACCTCCTGAAAAGCTTCTGGAAAAAAACATTTCCTCCCCAAATTTTTCAAGGTTTTCCCCCTGCCTTCACATCTCTAGCGTAAACTGTGTAGTAAAATAAGCAGGAATAGCCTCTACCGCATCACAATATAGAACTTTCTGACAGTCACACTCTCCAGTCTACCTCCTTGTTTTTCCTGCTTGTTTTGCAAAGGACTCGTTATGCTTTTATTCCATTCACATACTGTAACTTTTCTACTCTAGCGTCGCACCATTAATATTTGGATTATTAATTTTTATCTTGAGTGTTCTAAAGTAGTGGATGTGTCTGCAACATAGGGGAGTTTGTTTTATATTGCAAACCCCAATTAATTAAAAATGATGGAAATATTTACTCAGTCTATAGTGCTGAAGCAGAAATAATTTGGATGAATATTTTATGCATAAGTTTACGTGTGATGATTAGAAATGGGAATGATTAATGTTTCTATGGGAGGATTCCTGTTCCCAAGGTTTGAAGCTAGCTGCCTCAGTAATTTCTTAAACCTTTGTGGTGCTCTGTATGGAATCTGCTTTTAACTTGGAATTTGTAGACCTGTTTCTTTTTCTTAAGGTTGTGCTGATCACATGAAAGGCAATCTAAAAGTCTTCCATATCAACACACACATTCTCCTCCCCCCCAATATACCTTCTTGTGTTATCTCATTTGAATGTACTGGGATTGAGTATTGTATGAAATTTGGATGCCGTTGACCAATCCAGCCTTTTCCTGCATTTACATTATAGCTTCAGCCATCACTAGTTAAAACTTCTCATTGGATCACAAGGTCCATCCAGCATGGCCAATAGGCAGAGAGATTTTGGGATCTGTATTTTAAAACGTCTACAGGGTATGCGGGAAATGGTCTGCACGTTAAAGCTCCCATAAGAAATAAACTGCCAATACGACTCCAAGTAGCATGTATTGATTAGTGTCTTTTTGCAAAAAGGCTGTCCATATCGCAGGGGCAGAGGGTACTCTGATTAGAATTCAAACCCTGTTTATTCCCTATTCTTGGCTGCCGTGCCTCTCCCCTTGGTGCTGATTCTTCCTGCTATGCCTACTTCATAGAGCAGTGATAGTGAACCTTTTAGAGACTGAGTGCCCAAACTGCAATTTCAAAAACTACTAATTTTTCGCAAAGGGCCAACACAGCAAATTAACCTGAATGCAGGTGCCTGTGAAGGGGCAATGTCGGGTGCCCACAGAAAGGGCTCCAAGTGCCACCTTTGGCACCCGTGTCACAGGTTCGTCAACACTGTCCTATAGCTTCCTTGCATGTTCCCCCTCCCATTCATATATGTGTATCGTGTGTATATTACAGTTAGTCACTTATCTATGCAGGGTGTTTTCCTAAAATGGTGTATTTATAAGACGATCAAGCAAGTGCATAGGCATTCTACCCTTGAATTCTCTTTTTGTACTATAATCTTTCCCAGTCCAAAACGTTGCTGTCTCAAGGCCATTCTGCTTTCTGAAGCTGCCGTCTTCGCAGCAATTTGCAGAAGCTCCACTCGTTGTTTATCTCGGGTACCAGGTTACCCATTTGTGTAGCACAGACAAAGAATAACCGAGAGCCTGTTCTGTTAAGACTAACAGCACTTTCCTTTGCATTGCCACATTAGTGGAGAAAGATGGAAGAATATGGCCAGACTGGAACGGCGGTAGAGAAAAAGAATGTTGAATGGCTGCTTCCAGCCATGCAGGGAGGAAATCTTTGTAAAAATCCAGATGAGTAAAAATGCACTGGGAAAAGCTTATGAATGTTTAAAGCAAAGGTAAAAGCAGGTTGTCAAAAATCTAGTCTTTGATTTACAACTTTAGACAAACGTTGTAGTGGCAAAGCACTACACAATCTCTACAGCTGTGCCCCAAAGCAAAACCCCCAAAATTCAGGGATTTACAGCATAATTATGGAAACAGCACTTTGCCTCCCAGCAAGCATTTTGCAACCTTGCAATAATGGAAGGATGAGTCAGCCTTGAGCCAGCTCTCTGACTCTGTTGGGATTGAACTCAGGTTGCGAGCAGAGACTTTACTGCAGTACTGCAGTGTGACTATTATGAAACAGCTGAAGAATAAGATGTATTGCATATTGCCAGAATGATAAGCCACTTGGGAGTGGTTGTTGCAAAAGAAGTGTCTGACTTATGTGGTAGATATCCAACGTGGCTTGACAGATGTGGAGTTCCCAGTCTGCATCCAATCACATCAGGTGGTCTTATTATATTGCCCGGCAAATTCTTTGCTCAGGTAGGAACGGTGTTTGGGCCAGAAGATAGACCTAAGATGCTTTCTCAAGCAAGCATGGAAAACAACAACTGCGCTCATAATGGGAAATTGTGTGAGCATTGTACCCCGATAGGTTCAAGAAGATCACTAGTCCAAGATTTCACAGGCTTTTCTTTTTTCACTGCTAGGGAGAAACACTTGTTATATCAAAACAACATGAAAGGCAGCCTTGTTCTCCTCAAACTGCAAATACGGTTGACACCAGAGGTTCATGTCCAAGGACTGAAATTGTTGCTTCCAAATAAATGGAAAGATAGTATTGGTTTGGTTCTTCCTTCTATGTGTCCTGCAGCTTTTAACATCATCTGGAAGGAACTCACCTGAAGAGATTCCCACACTGTGAAGAGATTCTTTTGCAGAATCATGACATTTATCTCCTCACTTTTTGTTCTTTTTAATCCTATTGTTCTAAGTCTCTAGGAGGCTTATATGAACCCATACATTTGAAGCAAATGAGAAGGGCTTGGTATGTAAGCAATGTAATGCATTGGCTTCTCCCTAGTGACTTTGAATTAATAATTCCCTGGCACTGCCCCAGCGAAATCAATAAATGTAAATGGTCTCTATAGCAATAGGGCTTTTTTGTTTGTATGGTTGCAGTTTTAATTAAGAGAGCTGTTATTAGACATGCATCGTGTTTGATATGTCGTGTTTTTCTTTCAGTTCTGCTAGAGACGGTTGCTGCATATTGGAAATGGTGCTTTGTTTCTGAATTAGAAATGATCCATGGGATTCTGTTGCGACTCCGCTGCTTTACTTTGGTAACAAGCAAAGCTTTTTCACTGCTAGGCAGCTGAATTCCTCAGTCAGCAAATGGTTAGTTGTTACTCTTAGCTTGCTGTGTTTTTCCTGTAATGAAGAGGATGGTCTCCTATGGGAGTTTCTCTCTCAGGGGCCAAGATAACTTGCCTGGTCTTTTGCTTTATGGACTAGAGCTTAAAAGTGGCATGCTGCAATTAATACTCTTATGTCTAACTTATTACTTTTCGGGGCAGTGAGGAAGGAGCAATGTTGTTTTTGCAAACAATACTTCTGCAGAATAATGTTGCTTTTTTGGTATAACAAATAGCCTTTCATTATTTGGTGTACTTTTCATTCATTTATTTGGTATAAAATAACATTTACGGTACTTTCCGTCCTCAGTGGTTTGGGGGCACCTTTCATAGAATCATAGAGTTGGAAGAGACCTCAAGGGCCATCCAGTCCAACCCTCGTCACAATATTTCCGACAGGTGGCCAGCCAGACTCTGCTTAAAAACCTCCAAAGAAGGAGACTCCACCACCCTCCATGGCAGCATATTCCACTGCAGAACAGCTCTAACCCTCATGAAGTTCTTCCGAATGTTCAAATGGAATCTCTTTTCCTGTAGTTTGAAACCTTTGCCCCAAGTCCAACTCTCTGAAGCCATGGAAAACAAACCAGTCCCTTCTTCAATATGACATCCTTTCAGATATTTAAACATAACTATCATATCCCCTCTCAGCCTTCTTTTTGAAAAGCTAAACATTCCCAGATCCCTAAGCCGTTCTTCATAAGACACCTGGGTCACCTTTGCTATAGTCTCTCTCTCTCTCTCTCTCTCTCTCTCTCTCTCTCTCTCTCTCTCTCTCTCGTGTGTGTGTGTGTGTGTGTGTGTGTGTGTGTGTGTGTGTGTGTGTGTGTGTGTGTGTGTGTGTGTGTGTGTGTGTGTGTATGCTACCATTTTCCCTATATAAGTAGCTATCTTACTGTTAAAAACGTGAGTGAAAATTAGTGAAGCTGCATTGTAAAAATAATGGCTACCGATGAATAAATTATACTTTAAAAATAATGCCTGAAGTTCTGCTTTGCAGCTTGGAGGCTGATTGAGGGTCATTTGTACCTTTTTTTCAGGCAGAAAAGGCCTGGAGTCGTTTTGTGTTGCTGGCCTACCTGCTGTTCACAAGATGGAAAGTAGAAGTCTATGCCTTTATTTTAAGGTCCAGTTCTTTGGTATATAAAAGCTTTGAGGAGCGTACACCTACAGTTCATTATAAAACACTGGTATGTCTCCCACATATTGCTAGCATTGCAGAGGCAAGACTGCTGCAGATACTGGAAAGTGGATTGTTCATGTGCTCTATTTCCAAATTTACCCAGGATTTCAAAGACTTTTTACTGGCACAGCTGCTCATTGAATTGGATAAATGGGTGCTGGTGTTGATCCAAGGAGACAAGCAATCAGTTTGGATTGACTGGCCTCTGGCTGCAGGCCCGGGGTTCGGATACTAGCAGCTGAACAATATGGGGACAAAACGTGGGAGTAACAGAGATTGTATGGATTGCCAAACTGTTGAAAGATCAGCAGAGCAAGGGACTAGACCGACATACTGAACTGTGGCAAAAGTGGATTGAACACACCTTTGTGGCATTTTGCGACACGTTTAAAAAAAAAACATAAAATGTATGCAAGTTACTTTCATCACCCTTAAGGGTAAAGTATATTGATCTTCGCACTTGCTCTACCGAGTTTCATGTAGGTAGGGCAGCACTACCGGCAGAGAAGTTAATGGCATTTGGAAGTTGTCTGCAATTCACTCATGGGGTGTGTGTGTGTTGTGATGGGTTGCTGCTCAGTGGTGCCCATGTAGAATTCTCCACAAATGCTTCTGAAAAGCCTGAATTGTCCTTGAGGAAAAACTTGGACAATGTAAACTACAGTGGTACCTTGTATAAAGGATCAGACCATTTTCCATTGACTTCACGACATAAAAATAAATACAAAGCAGTCAAGACTCCTCTCCCCTCTTCCTGTAGCCCCCCCCACACACTGTGTGTGAGAGGAGGGCACTTTCCTCTTTTGGAATCAAATGTCTTTGCACCAGTTGATGCTCTATGATCACTTGAGCTGATGTGGAGGGGGTTGTAGCTGTTGCATTTCAGGCCATTCCACTCAGCCCCAGTGGCAGTAAGAAATGGGGGCACTTGAATGGCTGCCATTTGAATCTTCTCCTTCCTGCACCAGGCAGGTCATCCCGGTGAGTTTATCTGGAAGCTGAATCATGGCAATTGGACTTCTTTTCTTAAGAGACTGAAATGTTTCACTGCTCATCCAAACAAGTTCGTCGGTCTGAGGAAAGCTAGTTGCGAGTCCTCCATTGTATAGTTCACTTTGACCTCATGTCACCCTGGTCTGAAATAGGCTCCTAAGATGAACAATTGCTTGAAAAGTCTCATTAGTTGGTTCAATAGGTCATTAGGTGGTCCAATGGAGTGAGGAGTGTACAGACCTCTACATTGGAGAACCTAAGCCATTAAACAGGAGGATGGCCCAACCACAGGAGGGGCAACAGCTCAGGACCAGAATCAGCAGTACACCTCCACTTGAGGGACAAAGGGCACTCATTCTAATATGAAGATGTACACATATTAGACAGAGAAGATAGGTGGTTTGAGAGAGGGGTCAGGGAAGCCATTCATGCAAATATTGAAAACCCAGTTCTCAACAGAGGTGGGGGGCTCAGGCAGAGTCTATCTGCTACTTATCAGGCAATGATTTCAACAATCCCCAGACAAATAAAAAATACTTAACATCTCCTCCATCAAGGCCATAGCTAATGACCCATACTTTATGTGTTTCAGCACCTTAGCCAGTGTTGGCAAACCTGTGACATGGGTGGCACTTGGAGCCTTTTCTGTGGTCAACCGATATCTCCCCTTCACAGCCACCTGTATTCAGGTTACATTGCTGTATTGGCACTTTGTAAAAAATTAGTGGGTTTTGAATCACAGTTTGGGCACTCGGTCTCTAAAAGGTTCGCCATCACTGCTATATAGTAAGTCCATTCTAACTTAATGACACACAACAAGGTCTCAAGTTACGAGAACCCAAGTTTCGGCTGAATATCAGGAAAAGCTTCCTAAATGGTAGAGTAGTACAGGAATTGAACCAGTTACTTTGGGACAAGGTGAGTGCTACAACACTGGAAGCATTCAAGAGGAATTTGGACAAGCACCTGGCAGATATCCTTTGATTTGCATTCCTGCGTTGAGCAGGGGGTTGGACTCGATCGTGCAACATAGCTAATGTGATGCCTGGTCTGCTGACCTGCCCAGCGGAGTGGGTTAATGCCTGGGGCAAAAGCTGTGTGGGGCTGCTTTCACCCCCAGCACCTCACCATTCCCGCTGGGCAGCATGGTAATGTGTTGGGGGCGAAAGGCGGGCTGCGTGGCTTTCGACCCTGGCACTAACCCACTCCCCCTGGGCAGGTTGGCAGCCCTTTACACTGCCCAGTGTTTGGCGGTGGCGGGGGCTATCAGGGATGAAGGCTTTTGCCCCTTGCACCCCACCACCCCTGTTGCCATCATCACCCCTGGTGATTCATAGATCTTGGTATCCATGGGTGTGACTTGGGACCAATCCCCCATAGATACGGGGCTCCTACTGTATCTCCTTCAGCTTCTGAAGTTCCCTAGGCCTCCCTTTTGTTCTTGGAAAGCCTTTGGCAGCCTCACCGACTGATTAGAGGATGGAAAACAGGTCCTCTGGGGAAAGACTGAAAGAGCTGGACATGTTTAGCCCTGAGAAAAGAAGAATGAGGCAGGATATGATAGCCCATTTCAAAGGCTGTCATAGAGGGGATAGGCAGAAGCTGTTCTCAGTCTTCCCCGCGTGTAGGACATGCAAAAAGGGGCCCAAGTTACAAGAACCAAAAGGATTTCAGCCTTTATACCCAAAAAGTTACTTTATGATTATTTATTAGTTTGCTTCTGAAATGTAGCTCAGATAAATCCTCATCATCGAAAAATTCAAAAGCTACAGGTAACTGTGGCTTTACTATCCTGGGGCTTGTTCAGTAAATTTGGAGTGTAAGCAGGATGTTAGGCAATGTTGATTCAGACCAGGCTTGTTTAAACTGTTTAGTAAAATAAGCAGAAATAGGCTC
The DNA here is from genome assembly GCA_029282475.1 of Phrynocephalus forsythii. Classification (NCBI taxonomy): domain Eukaryota; kingdom Metazoa; phylum Chordata; class Lepidosauria; order Squamata; family Agamidae; genus Phrynocephalus; species Phrynocephalus forsythii. The sequence goes on from JAPFRF010000001.1 coordinate 143,665,958, forward strand.
TACCACGCCACAATGTAGAAACTTACTGACAGTCACACTCTCCAGTCTACCTCCTTGTTTTTCCTTCTTATTTCCTTCTCCTGTTCCCTTTTGAAAAGGACTTATTATACATTTATTTTATTCACATTATTTTTTTCTACTGTAGTGTGGCACCATTAATATTTGGATTACTGTATTAATTTTTATCTTGAATGTTCTAAAGTAGTGGATGTGTCTGCAACATAGGGGAGTTTGTTTTATATTGCAAACCCCAATTAATTAAAAATGATGGAAATATTTACTCAGTCTATAGTGCTGAAGCAGAAATAATTTGGATGAATATTTTATGCATAAGTTTACGTGTGAAGATTAGAAATGGGAATGATTAACGTTTCTATGGGAGGATTCCTGTTCCCAAGGTTTGAGGCTAGCTGTCTCAGTAATTTCTTAAACCTTTGTGGTGCTCTGTATGGATTCTGCGTTTAACTTGGAATTTGTAGACCTGATTCTTTTTCTTAAGGTTGTGCTGATCACATGAAAGGCAATCTAAAAGTCTTCCAGGTCAACACACACATTTCTCTCCCCACTCACCTTCCCTCTCCCTCCACATACCTTCTTGTGTTACTGCATCTGAATGTACTGTGATTGAGTATTGTGTGAAATTTGGATGCCTTTGACCAATCCAGCCTTTTCTTGCATTTTCATTATAGCGTATAGTGGTAGATGGGTGTGTGTGTTTAAATTCTTCTTTATTCATATTTGTACTTTGGATTAATTTCTTTGTACAATGACAATGAAGTTATCTTATCTTCAGCACCATCACTTAAAATTTCTCCTTGGATCACAAGCTCCATCCAGCATGGCCAATAGAGATTTGGGGATCTGTGTTTTAAAATATCTATAGAGTACCTTGAGAACCTCATGGAGGTTGCTATACAGTGTGTGTGTGTGTTGTGTCGTTACAGTCGTAACTGACTCTTCGTGACCCCATGTCCATGGAGTTTTCTTGGCAGGAATACTGGAGTGGCTTGCTAGTTCCTATTCCAGGCGCCTACAGTACCTGGTATTCCCTGGTGGTCTCCCATCCAAGTACTAACCAAGGCCGACCCTGCTTAGCTTCCGAAATCAGGCAAGATCGGATGTGCTTAGGGCATCTGGGCAGCATTACTGTACACAGTACTGTAAGTCAATTCTGACTTGATGGCACATAATGAGTGAGAGTGCTCTCACACAGTTACCTCTTAAGCTTGTATTAAAATTCCCTCTACTTATGCATGACTAATCACGTGGCAAAAATACTGGAGCAGATCTGAGCAGGAATGACCATGTGTGAACAGCAACAAAGAGTGCTTGTTTTTACAGTTCATGACATGGTGGACGTTTTATAGCATTGCACTGTACTTGCATTTGCTATTTTACAGTCTTGTTTGCCATACATACATCCAACCCATGTAAGAAAATAGCCTTCTGCTCCTCACAAACTGTAGTTAGTGATTAGTACTTTTGAAAGAATATATTGAATTCATCCTTATCGAAAACCAACCTGTCATTTATTATGAAAAAAAAATCCTAATTGCTTGAATGTTGAAGGTTGTACAGAAATGTCATATACTGTACAAGTAAACGAGATTAGTCTTCCGGTCTTTCCCCCCAAGGAAAAAAAGAATCACACACTTTAAAGGGGGGGGGGAGTACAATATATAAAATAGGTCAAAGAGATATCTAATTTCAAAGCAGAGTTGATGGTCGAGAATTAAATATTCCAGAACCCAGGTAACTATGGGGTGTGGTTAACAGGAAATAATTACACACAAGGGGTATAGGAATACACTATTACTAATGCTTAAGGGATATGATTAGATTGAACAAGATAATTAAAGCAGTGGAGGAAGCAAAGATAGAATATTGCAAGTGTGGAAATTATTCTATCAGGATTTTAACCATTTTCTTCATCTATTGTTTTCTGCAGCTTGGGTAGCATCTTGGAAGATGTGCATTTTTAATATGGTGCAATGAGATTATCAATTTATTAATTACTTTTTCTTGCATTTTCTAGTTATTTAGCTCTCCCAAGACTTTCTCAAAGCAGGTCACTGATCAAGTAGCCAAAACCAGTGTACCCAGGCACATGAAGATACACGTTATTTAAGCAGACGTTTCAGAGAGGGCAGCCGTGTGAGTCTTTTCAAGAATTGTAGGCAATTGTCACAAATGGACACGTGGACGTGTCCACAAAACGTTTTATTAAAATATGTTAGTCTTTAAGGTGCCACATGTTTTGCGTCTTTTTGTTTTGTTTTTCTTTGATTTTTGCCTGCAATTATTTAAGCATGCATTTTAAATAGGTGCAGTATTTTAGACAGATGCAGTGGCTTGAATCTTGTGAAAATATGTACATGCAAGGGAAATTGTACAGGTGGCATTTGCATTGTTTGACTGCTGCATGTGCCTGGGTGCGCACATTATGGGCTGCTCTGGTTATGGTCAGGTAGGTATTCAGTGGACATATGAAGTGGTTGCATGCACTGGTTACACAATTCTGGGTTTGCAGTCTTCAAACACAGTTCAGTTCTGGCCTCTTCTCTCTCTCTCTCTCTCTCTCTCTCTCTCTCTCTCTCTCTCTCTGTGTGTGTGTGTGTGTGTGTGTGTGTGTGTGTGTGTGTGTGTGTGTGTGAGAGAGAGAGAGAGAGAGAGAGAGAGAGAGAGAGAGAGTTTGTGTGTGTGTGTGTGTGTGTGAGAGAGAGAGAGAGAGAGAGAGAAATTTTCTGACATTTTGTTCTTCCTTGCTTTTCTAACAGTAGGCTCATCTTTAAAAATTCACAAGATCAAATTCATGGCACAATATAGAGTTACAATAAAAACCAGAAAGAAAGAAGGCATAAATGCATGCTTGCATATCTATTTTGAGTACATGTTTCAAAGGGTTATTATTACCTGCTTGCTCCGTTGATTCTAATGGAACCGTCAGGTAATGGTTTTAAAAATAATTACTAACACCTTGAATCTGACCAAAGCAGCAAGCCAGCCAATGAAGCATACATCGTACTATTATTTCATCAATAATTATATTTATCAATTAAATACCTCACCTTTCTCCTTAAAAGGGCCCAAGGCAGCCTCTGGCCTGTGGAATTTTGGATCTGGTGTCTCTTGGGCACAGTTAAAGGACAAGCATTTTCATAAGTTACGCATTATAGTAGTTAATATTTCACTTCAAATGATGATTACTGTATTAAGATTCCTGTTCTCCAGAAAGGGATGTTATCATTAGACACACCTAATAAAGAGTTGCCATTTTGATACATGTATCAAATGCAAACTGTAAACATGATCTGTTTAAGGAAAACATTGTCTTTGTGACACCAAATCCGTCTTTGTTAGAGCAGAAAAACATCGGGAGCAAGGAACTCTGCTAGGTTAGCCCAAATAACTATCAAGCCCAGCATTCTGCTCACACATGGGGCAGCCAGATAGTCTAGTGGAGAGGAGAGGCCACAAACAAGGAATGTATTCAGAAAGCACTTTTTATTGTATATTTCTTTACTCACTAAACTCTTAGTCAAAGATACATACTTGTTTGCACAGACACACAAAACCAGTCAGATCATATTTCTGGTTGTATTAGATTTGTATAACTTGGTTTGTTTCTTTAAAAGAAAGTTATTTTCTTTTAATTTGCTATTCTATTTGAACAGGATTTGAAAAATCCAAGAATAATTAGAACAACGTTTTGTTCTCCAAGCCAAGGGTTGACACTGCTGTTATCTACTTTATTAAATGCATTGTGGTTTAAACTGTTTTCATTAAGCTAAACAACATTAGGAACACGTAGATATTAGACCTATTCTGAAGAACACAAATTTAATTTGTACTGCTCTTTGTTAAAACCTTGGGTTCTCCAGATCTACCCCCTATTAGCTCTGTTTTCCTGCAGATACCTGAAAAGGTTTGCTAGCATCCACTCGCAACATCAAACAGAAGGAAAGTGCATTCATGCCAGCATTGTTCCACCATCCTGATCTGAAGCTTTCCTTTTAGTCGTTTGATAAAATTAAATCAATGAAGATTTGTCTCCTTTCCATTACAATGAGATCAGCAAAAAGTATTGTTTTGTTTGGAGGTTTTTGTTTTGTGCTGATTTTTTTTTATTTTTCTTCATACCAGAAGCAGAGTGCACCTGCTGCCTTTGCACTTATTCACAGTAGTGTTTCAACCTGGTTAGGACTCCCCTCAGTGGGCTAGAGCACTGAAAACTGTTGGCTGCAAAGTCAGCAGCTCAGCAGTTCGAATCCTGGGTGCCACACAGTGGAGCATGGTCCTGCTATTAACCCTAGCTCCTGCCAACCTAGCAGTTCGAAAGCATGTAAATGCAAGTAGATAAATAGGCACCGCTGTAAAAAGCAGGAAGGGAAACAGTGTTCCGTGTGCAGAAATGCATTCAGCCATGCTGGCCACATGGCCACGGACTTGCACAACACTGCCTCTTGGGCTTGGAAACTGAGATGAACACCACCCCTAGAGTCGGACACGACTAGCACACATGTGCAAGGGGAACCTTTACCTTTACCTTTACCTTTTTATCTGCTGGATCAGTATCTGCTGATTCACTTATCCATTGCCTGAAAATGCTAAATAAAAATCCCAGAAGGACATACAGTGGTACCTCAACTTACAAATTTAATCCGTACTGAATGCATGCTCTTAAGTCAAACTACTTTAAGTCATTGTACCTACGAGTATCTAAACAATTGAAAAAATAAGTTTAAAATGAAAAAATATATATTTGTAAGCCGAGCAGACCATATCTAAAATTTGTAAGGAGGCAATTAAAATGCCAACAGTTTCCCGCTCTTAAGTTGAATTGCTCTTAATCAAGCTACTCTTAAGTCGGGGCACCACTGTATTTATATGTATTTCTAGGGTGTATTTTGTAGAACTGGTGACTAGATGGAACCAGAGACAAAGCAATGTACAGTAGTACCCCCATATCTATTTGGGATTGGTTCCGGGCCTCCCAATGGATACTGAAATTTGCGGATAAGACCAAACGCCCTATCAGCACATGCAAAAATCAACAGAGGCTGCTACTTGTAACAGTAACTTGATTTGCAGCATACATTTGTGACAGTACCTTGCACTGTCACACCTATTTGTGACAGCAAATTTTTTAATTATTTTTGGTGGCCAACCATGGATAACTGAATCAGCGGATTCCGAATCAGCAGATACAAGTGTACTACTGTATAGTGTTTGATACTTCTGCATTTTTCAGCATTGGTGCAGGGGATTGCAACCTATATCCCATGGATGTTGCAGTCCTATTGTATCTGAAATCTCTCTTGAAACGTAGCAGCATCTATCAGGGGTTTTTTAAAAGCCATTTGGTCGCATGATGATGAAGCAACTGTTTTGCTGAATTCCATTCACAAAGAACTGCCTTGACTCAGTGCTGAGGGATGTTTATACCACCATCAGTCTTGTAGCATTGAGGATTAAGGCTCCACTCCCCAGTATGTTCCAAAGCAACCAAATTATGATGCAGAAGTTTGACAGGCCTCTGCTTTTCCTGAGTGAAATAATGGCCAAGGGCTCCATGAAAAAAATAAGAATCTCAGTTTTACCTTTTGCTTCTGTCAGAAGAACCGGAACATTATATGCTTCTCTTCATCCATTCAGTTGAATGAATGTTTCCGGTGGTTAAAAAAAAGAAATCTCATTCGGGGTGGGGGAGTTGCTTGGAATACCTCAAGAGTAGGTTCTTGCTAGCAGAAAAGGCTGCAGAGCTGGGAGGACGCCCTGAGTCTGCCTGGGATAGCTGCAGATGCAGAGAAAGGGCACAACAGGATCTTGGCCCAGGTTTTCTAAAATAAAAACATTTGAAGGCTGCAGCATATTAAAATGTCACTATTACCCTTTCTGGGAACTGCAACAGTAGGCAGGTTTAAAATGTTTATTTCTTTTGAGTTGCGATCTTCCTTCTGCTTAGGTTATAAAAGTGTTAGGCTAGCATAGTCTTGTTTTTTCGTTTGCCCAGTTGATGCTTCAGACATCTTAAGACATTTTGGGTTCCCTCCACTCATTGCCCTGCATCAGGAGAAGAAGATATGTCATTTCAGTTAGTCCTGACAGCTGTATATAACTATGTGTCTAAGGATTTGTGATAAAACACTCTCCTTGGGTCCCCTCAGCGACAAGATTTTCTTCTTTACAGGTTTTAATAAAGCCTCCTTCAGTAGCCTGATAAAAACAGTGCTTTATGAGTTATAACATAAGCAATTGTATGTGTTTTTAAAGAGCAGACCTGAACACATTCAGTGAGTTGGATCAGCAATTTATTAGAAATCATATTTTTCCATTTTACTGCTACTGCTATATTTGCTATGTGTAAATAAGAGGTAATATTCATTTCAGGAAGCAAAACACATGTCAAAATAGCTCCTTCTAATGGCTGCAGAATATTTATTTATTTATTTATTTATTTATTTTTACAACTTATATGCCGCCCACTACCCAAAGGTCTCTGGGCGGCTTACAATCAAGGAATTAAAACAGTTAAAAACATCAAACAACAATAAATAATTAAAGCAACAATAAAAACCTTATACTAAAACATCACACTAAAATTGCCATCAGAAGACCCACAATCTAAATTGTATCAATTAAAAAACTTAAATATGTACCTGTCTTCGTGTGCTAATTTGAGGAAGGGAAGGCTGTGTAGTGCAGAGTACAGGAAGTTGGGGTGGGCAGAAAGATACTGTAAAGATGCAAAGGCAATTCAAATTCCTCAAGGAGGAAGAAAAGTAAAGTCTCCTATTTAGGAAACTTAGCACTGTTCAAAAGGACAGTAACCTCTGTCATAGTCCTAACAACATTAACTTAGGTATGCCTGTCATGCCGAAAAAAAGAATCCAATAGCCAATACAGCTATTTCTACTGTGTATTGAATACTTCTAAGAAATCATTCTGTGGACACAGTGTGAGCAAACAGAATATTCCTGTATCATCAGACCCACAGGGTATGTTATTTAGGCTACAAACATATTTATTTATTTATTTATTTATTTATTTATTTATTTATTTATTTATTTATTTATTTATTTAGAGTATTTTTGCCCTGCCTTTCTGCCTGAAAAAGGACCCAAGGCAGCTTACAGTAATGAGGGATAATGCACAGTCCAGTACAATTAAGACATGTTCAAATATTTGAGAGCAAGAAATTGAGGGACATCTTACAGCATTAATAGACAACATTACATTAAAGCTAAAAGGTTATAAGTAGTTATAAACACAAAATCTATGTGAACTTATAGATTCATATAAAATACACATAATGGTAGACCATCATTCAGGGAAAGCTTGCCTGAAGAGAAAGGTCTTTGCCTGTTTGCGGAAGGACAACAAAGATGAGGCAATCCTGGCCTTTAGTGGGAGGGAGTTCCAGAGTCTGGGTGCAGCAGTTGAGAAGGCCCTTTCATGGGTTCCCATGAGACATACCTGTGAGGGTGGCAGGATGGAGAGAAGGACCTCTCCTGATGATGCAGACACAAGTTATGAATGTTCAGAGTGATAATGATATGAGTCATGGATATGCCAACACTGGCAATAGGTGGAATAAATCATTAGTGCAAATTGTCTACTGGCTGATGCATAAAGGCTGTCATTATAGTGCAAATGCTTTTGCTTTCTGGAAAGTGTTGATTCTTCCTGAATCATCTTCTGATTCTGAAGTCAGAGTTATCTACAGTGGTACCTTGTATAAAGGAATTAATTCGTTCCAAATGAAATTATGTTACGCAAATTTTCCTTTATACAAATTCCCATAGGAATGTATTGAAAACGGAATAATCCCATTTTTATGTTGTACAGATTCTCCTCATAGGTGATTCTGTTAAGCAAATTTTCCCTATCTCCGGAATTTTTATGTTGTACAGATTTTATGTTATACAAACTGTTTGTTATACAAGGGTCCACTGTATACAGAAAGCCTTATTTTTGTGCATCTGTCTGTCAAGAGCTAAAAAGCCCTGCTTGTTGTTTAAGCCTCTAGAACAGGGGCGTCCAAACTTTTTGCAAGGAGGGCCAGATTTGGTGAGGTGAAAATGTGTGGGGGGCGACCATTTAGACTGAAAGGGGGGGGAATGGTGTGGTCCAAGTGCATCTGCAACAGCCGCAAATGCTCTGATTTCAAGGTTCCCCAAGGGCCCAGCAGCTGTTGCAGGGCCCAGGAATCGGCCCATGTACACCCAAGTTGCACCACTGCTCGCATATGCTGCCCTCCCTTGCAAGGAGCTGGGGAAGACGCTGCAGGAATGGAGCCAGGAGCTGGTAGGCTGGGTGGGTGGCTGAAGGGATGGATGGAGGCAGGGAGGGAAGGCAAAACAAAAAACTGCAAGCTGATGTCTTTAGCCAGCACAGGGAAGGGCCGGCCAGTGGGGATGAGTGACAGGCAGAGCCGGCAGGGAGAAGAAGCTGAGGGCCACTCAAAATTTTAAATTTGGCCGCATTTGGCCCCTGGGCCGGACTTTGGACATGCCTGCTCTAGAAGCATAGTACAATTTATGCATATAACCAGCATTATATGAGAGGGTCAAGTTAAGAGGGTAAATAAGAATAGGTCCGAGATGAATAAAAGAGAATGGTGTAATCATAGTAACCTGTACCTAGAAGAATCTCTAAGCAGAAAGCAATGCTCAACTGGGGTGGGTTGGGGTGGGGTGGGTTAGCATGTCTGTAATCATAAAGGGCCAGATGCAACACATACAATTTATATTAAATGTGCAAATGTCATCTTTATGAACAATAAGGAAACTATTCCAAGATAGCATTAAAAATCAATACCCTTTAAAAGCAATGATTCTGAAACTCAGAGGTCATCATTCCCCTCCCAGTTATGTGCCAGAAATGCAATAATATTTTTGTAAGAGAACCAATTCTGACAAATGAAAACATGTATGCAGCACACTAATATCAAATGAAAACAATAATTACAATAAAGAAGCATACTAATTAAAGTCCATTGAAAGAGCCAGAGTGTCACTGCTTCATTCTCCTGGTGTTTAAAACTCACCAAAAACAAACAAACAAACCCCTCTGCATAAATGTATAAGCCAGATTCAAACTGGGCCTTGCTGTACTACAATAACTCATGGCTAAATCAGGACATTAAAAGAGCTTCCTTTAAAACAAGTTAATCAGCATTATCATGTGCCGTCAAGCCACTTCTGACTTATGGCAACTGTTTTCAGGGTTTTCCAGGTAGAGAAAACTCAGATTTGGTTTACTATTCTTTTCCTGAGGACTCACTGGGATTATTCAGCTTGTCCAAGGCTACACAGGTTGGCTGTTCTCAAAGGAGACTCATTGGGGAATTGAACTCCCAACCTCTACCTCAACCAGTGAGCTATCCATCCAGCCCTTAAAATAAATTAGAAGCAACAAACAAACAAACAAACAAACCCATTAAGTAAACAGAAAACAAATGAGAAAAACAGGCACATATGATCTCTGGTAAGTTCCTGAGAAAATTATTGTGAGTGAAGCTAAGAATTCACCTGAGCTTAAAGACATGCGGTAATGCTAAATCTGGTGCTATCTTTTAAGCACATCAAAAATAGAAACCAGTCCCATAGTTAATGGCCATATTAGTCCATCCAAATGTCTACAACTGATATGTGATGGATAAGGGACATAATTAATAAACAAGTTTGCATTAGGACCTGTGATTAATACCGGATAACACAGGAAAGAGCCTCACTACCCTTTGTGCTAGGACTGAGAAAAGCTTCCCCTGATACTCCTCTCCCAACACTTTTGAGTACAGACAGCAAAAACCTGTGGTTCATTCCCGTTTGGCACAGCACCCGCCCAGGAATTCAGCAGAAAAACAGGTTTCAATTCCATATTGACAGATGAAGCAAGCAACTGAGCATCAACATACACTGCTAGAGGATGCTTAAGTAAATCATTCTTCTGTCTTGCCCCATCATCCCATCTCTGAATGGGTCAAGCCTTTCAGGTAATCATCCTGTGTTCTTTCCCAAACTGGGCAACTTCTGTAAAGGTGACAATCAGGTATCACACAAGTGTCACTAATTTTGGTGCCATGGGATTCTGAAAGGAACTGATTTTCATTATCTTCTTCTTTTTTTTCAAGACCACTGATGACACTATCACACAGGCACAACTAGTCTCAATAATAAGGATATGCTTCCTTCACCCTTCCTAGGGTTTTAACAGGACCTGTCTGCACAGATCTAAAAAGAGATATGCATAGGGCCTTGCCAGCCATCTCAGTGAGATCTGTAGATATTTGTCTGCTTCTCTCTCTTATCTGTGTGATACACATGATCCACTTGTCATAGAGTACTGGTAGGTGTTGCCAGTGGTCTGACACTGGATTATCAATCTAGAATAGCATGAATGTGCCATTTTATAGGCCGTTTAAAGTGGTAATTTATAAATTGAGTCACGGGTTGAGTTTTTCACACATCCCATAGTTTTCTGGATCTCCCCACAGGTTAGGTGTTAGAGTTAGAGCAGGCATGTCCAAACTTTGGCCCTCCTGATGTTTTGGACCACAACTCCCAGAATTCCAAGCTTAGACTGACAGTGACAAAGGACTGTGTGAGTTGTGGTCCAAAACATCTGGAGGGCCTAAGTTTTGACATGCCTGAGCTAGAGGTTGGGCATTCCCTTCCCCACTGTGTCTCCGGGGAGTCGAGTCAGCCTATGGGGCCTTGGGCAAATCGGAGAGTCCCAGGATGCTCTCAGAAGAAGGGAATGGTCAACCCCTTCTGAGTATTCTTTATCTGGAAGACCCTGAACGGGGTTTCCATAAGTCAGCACAGAATTATGATTCTAGTTTGAAAATCAGCTTGCTTTGTTTTGATATGGGTCATCGGGCTTTGTATGTAAGTTTGGCTTTTCGGGCAGAAAGGTCTGCTATAATTGCATCTGGTGTGCTTGCTGCCTCTTCGCACTCTGGATCAAGGAAATCCTAGTATTAATATTGTTCTCTGAGGTCTATGATCACTTTGAGGACTGTAAATGACAAGTATGCCATGCGTATTGAGAGCTGCTGGATACAATCTTCCATACCACTTTAAAAAAGAAGCATATCTTAGCTTTTTTTCTTCCAAGAGGCATTTGATCATCTCTGTGGGCTCTGTTGATGGATATACTGTAAATGGCGATCCTGTAGATAGTTTCTTTTTTGAAGCCAAGGTTTCACTTCATTGATTAAATTTGTAGTTATTCAGCAGTATGGTGCATCTAATTGAACTGAGGGGTGATTTGGGGTGAATTATGCTCATGGAAACCCACTGAAATACGCCACATTGGCTCCGTGTGTAAAGGGCTGTGAATTATCACTACAGAACTGCAAATCATTGTGCTGACATTTGCTTCGGCACCACGATCCCTTCCATGAGGATGCATTACCATAAAAGTCCTAATGTAGCTGTGAAGAACGCCAAGGAATTGAGCTGTTTAGAAATGTCTGCGCAAATGAAAGGAAACAGATGTTTTATGGCCCAATGTCTATGTTGCTGGCAGCTTGAATAAAGTGGAGCAATTGCCATCAATTGTAACAAAGAAGGAAGGTGTCGCTTCTTAAGTGAAGACTTCCTTCAATTGTAAATTAACTGGTTATGATCCTTGCCAAACACACACCATTGCTTATGGCAGTGTTTGGATTAGCCTAAATTATTATATTAAACTAACAAATATTGGGGAGGTGATGCGATGTTATGCCGAAAGTAGAAGTATAGTGCCCTTGCTTTTATCTTCAGAATTCTTTCATTTAAACACCTATCCAGACAATATGTTCAAAGCTCGGAAAAGCGATGAATTCTCAAAGTAGCATAGCAATTTTTTCAAGCTCTTCATGGATCTATGACTCGGCTTCTGGTGCTATGGGTATACAACTTGGCAATGATGATATTCGGATCATTATAGGTAGTCATGGTAATCAGTTCCAATTAGTTTTGTCAATTAAAAAAAATGGCTGCCATGTTGAATTTCCCCCAAAAGGAAAATTGATGCCATATCAGGCTGTTTGTGAGTGTTGAGCACCAAGAAACAAGATTTGTTTTGGATGTGAATCTGGCACTTCAGAATGTGGGTCATTCTATCTTGGACTGCTTATCTTAGGGCAGAACTATGAGATAAGTTGAAAAATCTAAGGCTTCGTGTGTCCTTCCATTGATGAACCTGAGGAAGTGAACCAATAGCTATCGTATCCTTTAGGGAGCTCTGTAAGGAGCATCTTAATAGTCATTTTTTTGGTGGTGATGAGTTTTGAACATCTATAGTATCTTTTATGTCTGGGCAGAACCAAATGAAATTTGCAAGTATCATTTTGCTTTCTCAGTGAATGAGGCCTGCCAAATGTTGGTTAGGTGCAAGGGGTTGTGCAAAGGAGTCTAAAGTTGACAGGGAGGTGTATTTATTTTTGTCCCTTAATAATTTTTGGAAATTAACATACTTCAAAGAGGAAGAAATCTGGATTCAAGGATTAGGGAACCAAGGGGGATGCATACGAGCTGGAGGCTTTCAGTTTTCTGCTCAATTGACACTAGAGATGGGCACGAAATGAAAAAATTGTTCCATTATTCATTATTCATTTCGTTACATAACGAAACGAATAACGAAAATTGTGATGAAATTGGAATGAACTGAACAGAACCACAAAAATTAGGTTCGTTATGTTTTGTTTTTGTTAATGGCAACGCACAATGAAATGAGCTGTTTTTAAATGTTAAAAAACATCCTGAATATCCATAAAAAACCAGCAATAATTATTTATTCTGCCTGATAATACCTATCAGGGGGTTGGGGTCTGTAAAACATGCATTTATGTCTTTTCTTAGATTGCTGTATTTTTTTTTCTTTAAGGGGAGTTAGGGGACATTGACCCAAAATAGCTCCCAAATATCTAATATTGATTTCTTGGGTATTAAAACTCCCTGGACATCCATAAAAACACACTGATAATACTTTGAAATTATTACCTACCAGGGGGCTGCGGTCCTTAAAACATTTGTTTTTGTCTTTCTCCCATCGTGATGTATTTTTTCTTTTCCCTTTAAGGATGACACAAAATGGATTCCAGCCACAAGATGGATGCAAGCCATGTGATGGGATCATGTACATTCTTGGACAGTTTCAACCAATAGCATGCCCAGTTTGCAGACTGGGTAGGTGTGGCAGCCACAGAAGGCATAAAAAGCTTTGGCAGCCCCCGTCCTCCTTGCAGTCTGCGGTGGGAGTTAGGGTGGGATTGCTGTCTCTGTGACTCGTTACTTTAGGGCAGCCAGGCAGGTGTGTGTCTCTGTGTTCCTGCTGGCTGCAGCCTGGCTCTTAGGGAAGAGAAAGAAGAGATTTCTCTTGCAGCCTCCCTGGGTGCGTTCGTACCGCAGTGCAGTCCCTCTGTGGCTGCCTTATGCCCTGGGCAATGCCTGCCACTGCCTTTGCAGCCTCCCTGCGTACCTAGTCTATAGTGTGTCTCTGCCAGCATCATTTTTTTAGTGTTTTCCCTTTGGTCTGGGGCGTTGGGGGATGTCTGCGCATGGAAATGCTTTAAGTCACGCAAAAAGCGGGTAAAAACAAAAAACAAAAAATGAAAAAATGAAACGATTTTTTTCAAAAAATTCACAAAAAAATGAACCAAAACGGACCCACAACGAAAAATGAAAAAACAAAACATAATTTTTTCGATTCGTGCCCATCTCTAATTGACACCAACTGGTAAGTTGTTCATCATTTAACACTCCATCCCAAAAGCCCTGATGATGGGAAATAAAAAGGAAAGCCCCATTAAAGCAGTTCTCAGGTTTGAATACTGAACCTCTGGTCAAATAACGATTACCTCTCTCTACCTCCCATCCATTTCTTTTCTTTTATGAGAAACGAGGAATGAATATATCAGTTTTAAGCAGACATCTGAGACTTCGTTGTCCCTCTGAATCTCCCAGGCCGGCTTTGATGTCTTGGAAGCAGTCTGATTAGCTTCAGGCGGTTGCAAAAGAAGCTGAGGTTGACCTCAGACAAAGTATGAATCATTCTGAAGCAGCCCACTTTGGTTTCGATGCCAGCCTTGTCTGCAGCAGACCTGTGCCCCCTTCGGCATAAAGAGTTAAAAGGCAATGGAAGCTCTCCCCCCCCCAACTGTGTGCAGGTATTTCTTTAAAACCTGAAGTATATTTATTTAACAACATATATTTGATTTAGCCCAGGATATAATGCAGGAAGGAATGAAATGTCAGTGATGCCTAGCAGAAATCACAAGTCAAAATATTGAGTAATTGCTTCTATATCCCAGGAAAAATCCTGGAACAGATTATTAAGCACTCGCTGTGCAAACCCCTAGAAAACAATGCAGCAATAATTAGAAGCCAGCCCGGATTTGTCAAGAACAAATCCTGGCAAACTAACCTGATCTCATTTTTTTTGATTAGGTAACTTCCCTAGTAGGCAGAGGGGATGCTGTAGACGCAAAGCTTTTGCAAAGCTCCCCAATGATAACCTGATCAGCAAACCAACTAGGTGTGAGCTGGAATAATCAAGTGTAAATTGGATGCATAGTTGGCAACAGAATCATAATCGGATAGTGATGATTAATGACTCCTCCTTTAAGTGGGAGGAAGGAACAAGTGGAGTTCTCGATGGCTCAGCCCTGGGTCTGGTGCTCTTCAACATTTTTATTAATGACTAGGACAAGGGAGTGGATGGAATGCTTGTCAAATTCACCGATGATACAAAATTAGGTGGAACAGCTAATACTCTAGAAGACAGAAACAAAATCCAAAATGATCTAGATAGGCTGGGGCCCTGGGCTGAAAGCAACAGAATCAGATTTAACAGGACTAAATGCAAAGTACTGCACTAAGGAAGAAGAATCCAAATGCACAGTTACAAGATTGGGGGGTGGGGGGACACCTGGCTCACCAATGCTACAAGTGAGAAGGATCTTGGAACTCTTGTAGATCATAAGCTGAATATGCGCCAACAGTGTGGTACAGCCATAAAGAAGGCAAATCCTATATTAGGCTGCATTAACAGAAGTACAATTTCCAAACCATGTGGAGGTGCTTATCCTCCTCTATTCAGCACTAGTTAGGCCTCAACTTGAGCATTGTGTCCAGCTCTTGACACTGCACTTCAAGAAAGAAGCTGACAAATTGGAACAAATTCAGAGGACGGTAAGAAGAATGATCAAATGGCTGGACACCAAGCTCTATGAGGAAAGACTGAAAGAATGGGGCATGTTTAGCCTGGAGAAAAGAAGACTGAGGGGTGATATGAGAACACTTTTCAGATATTTGAAGGGCTGTCATGGAGGGGAGGAGGAGGGGAGGGATTTGTTCTTCCTCATTGCAGAGTGTTGGGCACGCAACAATGGGCTCAAGTATAGATAACCTAGCTTTCTGGTGAGTTTCAGGAAAAACTTCCTAACAGTTGGAGCAGTGCAGCAATGGAACCACTGGAGAAATTGGGACCATCACCTGGAAGACATCTTTTGATTTGTATTCCTGCATGGAGTGGGTGGCGGCGGTCTTGATGGCCTTATACGTCCCTTCCAACTTCATTATTCTATTATTATATTTGACCTGAGTAGAACATAACAAGTCCAGCATATCACCATTATATATTTCCTTGGTTTGTAGCTAATCTTCTGCCACTATTCTAATCTATCAAGGTTAGCTTGGATCAATCTACATTCCATGAATTCGATATGAAAAATGTTGTATTTCTGATCCCATCATTACGATAGTATCAGTTTTACCTATAGGGATGGCTTAACACCCAGAGTCTGGAAATCTTGCTTCTTTGGACTGGAAGTACTGTGATCAGGTCTTTTGTACGGGATGATATCTCATGTTACTTTTCCAGCATATTCTCATGTAAATGGGCATACATTTCTGCTAATATAAATAACAGGCAATGATGACATTTTGAAATAAATCAAACTCAGGTTTGGAATGAGGGCTCACAGTTCTAATGAGGCTCAGCATGTCTGTTCTAATGACATTGGAGCAGTGTGTACTTTTTACCAGTTTCTTCCTGAAACAGTCCCTTAGCTACTGCCTTCATCTTATCAGAGTAATTACAACAGGAGTCTGGTGGTATTGATTTTAAGCCCTTTGAGAAGGATGTCTTTGTTTCACAGAGTCTTTTAAAGGCCTCCCTCACATTGAGCCACTGTATACATACATTTTCACAGGTAAATGTCTCGAGTGCACAAGAGATATAGGTGTACATCTCTCCCCCCCCCGCCCCCCAGTGCATTCTTCCATACTCTTTAATTGAATGGTGTAAATTTTATTTATTTATTTATTTATTTATTTATTTTTACAACTTATATGCCGCCCACTACCCAAAGGTCTCTGGGCGGCTTACAATCAAGGAATTAAAACAGTTAAAAACATCAAACAACAATAAATAATTAAAACAACAATAAAAACCTTATACTAAAACCTTATCACACTAAAATTGCCATCAGAAGACCCACAAGCTAAATTGTATCAATTAAAAAACTTCTGCTCTCTGGATAATGCTGGATGTATGTAGCAGAGTACTGTAGATGTGTTGACTGTTTCTGAGAAGTCAATGAGTTGTTTGCTGCTTGACTCTTGCAAATAGCAACCTAAAAGGAGAGCTTGCAGGTGTGTTTGATTTTCTGACCTACCACAGCTGTTAGAGCTGGGCCTGATACCAATGTTGTTTCTGTAGTCTGAGTTTGTGAGTTTGTGGGAAAAAGGGATAAGATATATGAACAGAGTAAATGCAAACAGTCATTATTTTCCATAACTGTACTTGGAACAGCCTTTGAATATAAAACATGGTTACAGGGGTATCCAGCTCCCACATTTGGGCCAGTCAGATCTTGCACCAGCATATACTCCTCTTAGGAAACGGGCTCTTATCACAACAAGGACTGTTAAAACTTGGCCTGAAGGTGCTTCTCACGAGCTGCAGGACTGTTTTGAGAGAACCAACTGGGATATTTTGACCACCCAGACCTGGAGGAGCACACAATTCTGTGCCATATCAAACATTGCACAGATACTGTTACAGTGGAACCTTGACTTACATGCTGCTTGACTTGCATCATATTTGACTTGCAGCAAGAAGGGGCCTGTTTGACTTGAGTCGCAGGCTTTGACTTACATCTCGGAGCCCCGGTGCAAGGCACCGGAATTGGGCGGCAGCCACAACCCAGCATTGCGGCTGCCGCCTCCAAACTGCTCCTGCCTTTTTCCCCTCCTCCGGCAACGGCGGCTTTGGCGAGGCCAGCTCAGAGCACCTGGAGCTGGTCCTCGGCCTCACCGAAGCCGCCGCTGCTACCGGAGGAGAAGAAGGGCCGGGAGCTCGGGGCTGGCCTCGCTGGTTAGACAGTCGGCTCAGTCTTGTAAAAAATCTGGCTGCAGAAGTCTGGTCCACAATGGAAGCATTTTAGTTGGGGAGCTGTAAAGTTGTGGGACTCTAATGGTAAGCATAGAGTTGTTCAGAACTTGGAACGTCAGGTTAAAAATCAGTAAAACTTAAATGTTAGACATTGTTGCTATGAACATTAAAAAGTGGAGGCATATAACTTGTGGACTGTAATTCCACTGCCTCCTCCTCTCTTTGAAGAGACATTTCATTTACATCCCCAGAAGGAATCTCCTATCCCAGTCAAATTTGTGTTAAATTGCTGTTTTCGGGGGTCTTTTTCATAATCTGTAATGGATTAATCTACTTTCCCATTACTTTCTATGGGAAACGTTCGTTTGACTTAAGTCATGTTTGACTTAAGTCTAGACCACTGGAACGGATTAATGACGTAAGTCAAGGTTCCACTGTACTGTGAATTCAGGATTTATCCCAATCAGAAACCCTGGATGAACAGAGAGGTCCAGTGCCTGCTGCAGGACAGAAATAGGGCTTTCAGGATTGGCGAAGTGGAGCTTTACAAGAGGGGTTGCTAATTCCCTAGAGGATAGGATGAAAATCCAAAATGACCTTGACAGATTAGAGTGCTGGGCCAAAGCTAATGGAATGGGTTTCAACAGAGGGAAATGCAGGGTGCTGCATCTAGGTAAAAAGAATGAATTGCGCAGATATAGGATGGGAGATACCTGGCTGGAAAAGAGTACATATGAAAGGGATCTGGGAGTCTTGGTGGACCATAAATTGAACATGAGTCAGCACTGTGACACGGCATCCAGGAAAGCCAATGCAATTCTTGGTTGCATCAGCAGAACCATAGTGTCTAGATCAAGGGAAGTGATAGTACCACTCTATTCTGCTCTGGTCAGACCCCACCTGGAGTACTGTATCCAGTTCTGTGCTCCACAATTTAAAAAGGATGTTGACAACCTCGAGCAGTCCAGAGGAGGGTGACCAGGATAGTTGAAGGTCTGGAAGAAATGTCTTACGAGGAATGGCTTAAGGAACAGGGAATGTTTTGCCTTTCAAAAAGAAGGCTGAGGGGGTATGTGATAGCTATGTTTAAATATTTGAAAGGATATCATATAGAAGAGTGAACAGGTTTGCTTTCCATGGCTTCAGAGACCAGGACTCGGGGCAATGGTTTCAAACTACAGGAAAAAAGATTCCATTTGAACATTAGGAAGAACTTCATGACAGTTAAAGCTGTTTGGCAGTGAAATATGCTGCCATGGATGGTGGTGGAGTCTCCTTCTTTGGAGGTTTTTAAGCAGAGGATGGATGGCCATCTGTTGGAAATACTGTGATGGGAGTTCCTGCATGGCAAGGGGTTGGACTGAATGGCCCTTAAGGACTCTTCCAACTCTATGATTCTATGATTCTATGATTCTAACCTCTTCTTTGCCTGCTTTGAGGTGGAGCCACAGGAGACAGCTGCATTACAGTCACCAGCCCACAGTGGCCCCTCACTTACTATGGAGGAGCATGAAGTGAGGCGTGTACTGAGGGCGGTGAATCTGAGGAAGGCTGCTGGACCTGATGGCATCACTAGACAGGTGTTGAGGGACTGTGCAGACCAGCTGGCGGAGGTCTTCACTAAGTTCTTTAACCAGTCCGTACGCCAGTCTATCGTTACACCCTGCCTGAAGTCCTCGACTATTGTCCCT
Source organism: Phrynocephalus forsythii (assembly GCA_029282475.1). NCBI lineage: Eukaryota > Metazoa > Chordata > Lepidosauria > Squamata > Agamidae > Phrynocephalus > Phrynocephalus forsythii. The sequence continues at coordinate 143,685,037 of JAPFRF010000001.1, forward strand.
CTGCCCAAAGAAACCACAATCAGCACCCTTAACTACTACAGACCAATTGCACTCACTCTGATCATTATGAAGTGTTTTGAGAAACTGGTACGTAGTCATATCATCTCCTGTCTTCCATTGACATTTGACTACTATCAGCTTGCATACAGGGCAAATAGATCCACGGAGGATGGCATCACTACCTCTCTCCACACTGCTCTGTCCAATCTGGAGCAGCCAGGAAGTTATGTCAGGCTGTTGTTTGTGGATTTCATCTCTGCTTTTAATACTATCCTCCCCCACAGACTGATGTCCAAACTAGAGGTGCTTGGACTTCCTAATTCCATTTGCCTTTGGGTCTTGGACTTTCTGTCAGACCCCTCTCAGAGGCTTAGAGTAGGGTCCCCCATATCCACGGCCCTTAGCCTCAACACTGGCCCCACAGGGTTGTGTGTTGAGCCCCCTGCTCTACACTTTCTATATGTATGACTGCACCTCTACCCACCCCAGCAACAAAATCATCAAGTTTGCTAATGACACCACTGTGGTGGAGCTCATTTCCGGAGTGGATGAGTCCACCTATTGGGACGAGGTGGAGCGGCTCTATGCCTGGTGTGGAGACAATAATCTGGTCCTTAAAACCACCAAGACCAAGGAACTGGTGGTGGATCACAGGATAAAAATGTGGACATTCAGCCCCTGTATATTGGCGGGGACTATGTGGAGAGAGAGGTGGCTCTATTCAAGTTCCTGGGTGTTACCATCGAGCCGGGCCTGACCTGGAGTGCTAACACCACTGCTCTGGTGAAGAAGGCCCAGCAGAGGACATACTTCCTCAGACTCTTAAAGAAAAACAATCAGAGGGAGAAACTGTTGGTGTCCTTCTACTGATGCTCCATTGAGAGCATTCTAACATACTGTGTCTGTGCTTGGTTCTCCAGCACAGTTTCAGACAGATAGGAAAGCGCTCCAGAGGGTCATAACCACAGCCCAGAAGATCATCAGTCACCCTCTCCCATCTCTGGAATAACTATACTGTACAGTTCCTGTTGCCTTAAACAGGCAAATAACATCTTACAGGATTCATCTCATGCTGAACATAGTCTGTTTGTACTGCTGCCTTCAGGGAAGAGATACAGAGTAACAAAAGCAAGAACAAACAGATTAAAATCCAGTTTCTATCCAAGAGCCATAACCATCTTAAATGCTGTGACCAAATAATGTGACCTTGGGGAGTTGTGATGGTTGTGATGGATGTGCATTAATTCTTTTAATTCTCTTTACCTTCTATTTTTCTCTTTTTTCTTTTTAATTGCACCAGGGATAGTATTCAATTTCATTGTACTATGTACAATGACAATAAAGTATCTATCTATCTATCTATCTATCTATCTATCTATCTATCTATCTATCTATCTATCTATCTATCTATCTATCTATCTATCTATCTATCTATCTATCTATCTTTCTTTCTTCATTGTATTGTAGTTTTTGCACTTATTTATCTATTTTAGTGGTTGTTAGACCCCTGTTCAGCGGGTCATCTGTCTGATTTGTACCTTATATCCGTTTTGTACCTTATATCCGTTTTTTTTCTTCCTTATTGCCATGATTGCAGGGGCTCACATACCAACTGTGACGGGCCGTGGGCGGTACGCTTGTAGCCGGGGGGTTCGTCCGATCAGAAGAACCCGGGTCAGGCATCTCCGGCCTGTCCCGCGTTCTGACCCCTCAGCTCGCTGCCACGAGTCCGGGAGTCACTTCTCCAGTGCCTCCAGCCTTTCCTGCACTCTGCTGAATGCCAGGTCAGTCCACAATAAAATCCCCATCATATATGATTCCATCTTAGATGGGCGGACTGACCTGGCTCTTATTACCGAGACCTGGGTGGGTGAGGAGGGGGGGGCTTCGCTCTCCCTTATGTGCCCACCCGGGTACTTGGTTCAGGGTGTGGGAAGGCTGGAGGGTCAGAAGGGTGGAGGGGTCGCAATCGTCTATCGGGACTCTTTTTATGTCTGCAGGGCCTCGACATTGGTTAGCCAGGGGTTAGAGTGCCTTCACCTGTTAGTGGGACAGCGGGACAGATTTGGCATTGTGCTGGGTTACCGTGCTCCCCGCAACCCAGCCCAATCCCTCCCAGAGCTCACCGAGTTTATCGCCGCTGCGCTATTGAGGTCCCCGCGCCTTTTGGTTGCGGGTGACTTCAATGTGCATGCCGGCGGTGAACTCTCTGGTGCAGCTCTGGAATTCATGGAATCCATGGCTTCCATGGGTCTGTCCCAGCATGTTTTATGCCCCACTCACAGGTCTGGCCATACCCTGGATCTGGTGTTTTCCTCCATGTCGGGGAATTCGAGTCTGGAGGTAGGGGGCATTGCCTCCCTGCCTGTGTCATGGTCAGACCATCACCTGCTCTCTTTCCCCTTGGCGATTCCGCCCCCCCCTCGCGGGGACCATCGGCCTCTTGTTTTGGCCCGCCCCCGGAGACTTATGGACCCTTCACGGTTCCAGGAGGCCTTCGGGGCATTTCCTGGAGAACTGGCTGGCGCGCCGGCCAAGGTTGTGGCTAACCATTGGTTTGATACAGCTGCCCATACCATCGACCGGATCGCCCCTAAGCGTCTTCTCCGGTGCCGAGCTCGGTCCTCACCGTGGTTCACGTCTGAGCTCCGAGCAATGAAGCAGCTGAGGAGAAGACTAGAGCGCAGCTGGAGAAGAACCCGGACGGCTAACAATAAGGCTGCCGTTATTTCCCAGACTAGGCGCTATTCCAACGCGATCAGGGAGGCCCAAAGATCTTTTTTCTCCCTGAGAATTGGTGAGGCCTCGAACCGCCAGGCGGAGCTCTTCCGGGTGGTTCGGGACCTCACCAATCCTAGTCTGGCAAGGCCTCCTCCTACTGATTGCAGTAGCGAGAACTTTGCAGCCTTCTTTCGAACAAAAATTGAGGCCATCCGGACCGGTTTCAACTCCGGTTGCAGTAGCACTGCCCCGGCATCCCCAGTTGCTGGTCCGCCTTCGTCGCCTCGGTTGGAGGAGCTTGGGCCTGTTTCTGCTGTCGAGGCCTCCAAGGCTATGGCTCACTGCCGGCCGGCGTCTACTCCTTTCGATCCCTGCCCTGCCTGGCTTATAAAAGCTGCCAGCGGGACTATGGCCGAGTGGGCTTCGGTCATCGCCACCGCCTCCTTCAGCGAGGGGGTTTTTCCCTCCCGTCTGAAGGAGACGGTGGTAAAGCCCATTCTTAAAAAACCTGGCCTGTGTCCGGACGATTTAGCGAACTATCGTCCTATCGCTAACGTCCCGTTTCTGGGTAAGGTGATCGAGAGGGTGGCGGCGGTTCGGTTGCAGTCGTACCTGGAGGACCGGCAGTGCCTCGATCCTTGCCAGTCCGGTTTCAGGCCTCGTCGGGGGACCGAAACAGCTTTGGTCGCGCTGCAAGATGACCTAATCCGGGCGGCCGACAGGGGTTGCTCTACCCTGTTGGTTCTCCTGGATTTGTCGGCGGCCTTTGATACCGTCGACCACGGTATCCTGTTGGATCGGCTCTCTGAGGTTGGGATCGGGGGCTCTGCTTGCAGATGGCTCCGGTCCTTCCTGGAGGGCCGTCCTCAGTACGTTCAGCATGGGGGGGAGTTGTCGGCTCCTTGGATTCTCCCTTGTGGGGTTCCACAGGGGTCGTCGCTGTCCCCTATGCTGTTTAACATCTACGTAAGGCCGCTGGCTGGGGTCATTAGGAGATTTGGAGTCTACTGTCATCAGTACGCTGATGACACGCAGCTCTATCTCTCCTTTTCCACCTCTGCAGTGGAAGCTGTGAGGATCCTTGATGAGTGCCTGGAGGCCGTGCTGACTTGGACCGGGGCGAACAGGCTTAAGCTCAACCCCGAGAAGACGGAGGTCATGTTCTTTGGGAGCTCACCATCTGGGTACGGTGGCCCTCTTCCCTGTCTGGGGGGGGGGTTTCCCCTCCAGCCGGCGGAGAGGGTGCGGAATCTGGGCGTGGTCCTGGACCCGGCGCTGACCATGGAGGCCCAGGTGGCGTCGGTGACCAGGGCCGCTTATTACCATCTTCGTCAGGTCACCCAGATCCACCCGTACCTGGATGTTGACTCTCTGAGAACAGTGGTCCAGGCACTGGTGATCTCGAGGCTGGACTACTGCAACGCCCTCTACATGGGGTTGCCCTTGACTCTTCTCCGGCGCCTGCAGCGGGTACAGAATGCGGCGGCCAGGCTGGTGGTGGGTGCTCGTCGATATGACCGCATCACCCCAGTCCTGGTCCGCCTGCACTGGTTGCCCGTTGCAGCCCGGATTAGATTCAAGGTCTTGGTTTTAGTTTATAAAACCCTCCATGGCTTGGGACCAGACTACCTGACAGAGCGCATCGTCCAGCGATCCACCTCCGCCCGTCCTGTTCGGCAGGTGCGAGCGCACTCGCTGCGGGTTGCCACCCCACGAGAGGCCCGGAAGACGTTTACTCGGAACCGGGCCTTCTCAGTGGCAGCCCCATCCTTATGGAATTCAATCCCCAGCGAAGTGCGCTCTGCAGAGTCCCTGCAGGCCTTCCGGAAAGCATTGAAAACCTATTTATTCCGGGAGGCCTTTGGCGATTTTTAGTTTAACGGTATTCTTTTTTTCCCCCGCCATCGCTATTAACCGTCACTGATCGATTTTATCTAATTTTTTGATGATTAATTTGGTAAGACTCGTTTCCCCTGCAGGCTGGGATGCAGGAGGATTTTATATTATTATTATTATTATTATGTCTGTTTTATTGGGCCATGTTGATTTGAACTATTATATTTTGTTGTATTGATTGTTGGTTGGCATTGATACCCCTTGTTAGCCGCTTAGAGTTCTACCCGTAGAAGATAAGCGGGATATAAATATAACAATAAATAAATAAAATAAATAAATCTATCTATCTATCTATCTAGATTAGGAAGATACAGAGGAAATGGAGCCTGAAGTATAGCAGACACTGTTCTGTTGATCAGGCATGCATAGAAGGTCAGACATCCAGTATTTATACAAAATCTAGTCAGAGATTTTCAAGTAACTAGAAGAATTCTGACTAGATTTGCAAATAACTGATTACCCATAATTATTTTTTTCTAACAGTGAAATTATAGTTACATTTTAAATGTAACTTAATGAGCAATAACTTCATTCCTTTGTGGCATATTTGGAACTTTTAGTTAATTCACTAGTTATGGGGTGTGTGGTCTTCTTAAATGGTAGAGTGTTGCCTCACGCTGGGAATGCTTTGTTGTAGGAAGTGTTGTAGTGAATCTAGGTTCTAGAACAGGGGTCCTCAAACTTTTTAAACAGGGGGCTGGTTCGTTGTCTCTTAGATACTGTTGGGGGCCAGACCCTGCATCTCCCCAGCACGGCTTCGAGGGGGGAGAGGTAAGGCCTGACCAACACACACACCTCCTTTGAAGCTGCAAAGAAGAAGGTGGGAGGCGAGGGGTCCCTTGCTATGGGGGAAATGGTTCCTGATTTTGGAGGGGAGGGTCACGCGTCTTTCCAGCTGGCCTCAGGACATTCCCCCAATTCTTCACTCCCAACGGTACCCCAGGACAGTGAGGCTGCAGATGGAAGATGGACAGCAGGGACTGCCAGGGCTGGGAAAGCCGCCCAAAGGCAAACAAACCCTACCTGGGTGCACACTTGCCCACTGTTTGCCCCGCACAAAGGGTGCCTTGGCTGACTGATTTTGATTTGTATTCCTCCATTGAGCATTTGGTTGGACCCGATGACCTTACAGGGCAGGCCCATTCTAACTTGATGAGTCTATGATTCTGTAAATTATTTCGGGGTGGTTTGACATTGATTGGATAATTAAACACCTTTACCGTTACAAAACAGTCATTCTTCATTTGTCGCTATGGGCCAATTCAAGTTGCCTGCCCTTTTGGATTCTTCTTAGAATAGCAGTTTGCTTTGTGGGGGTGTTGTGATGAGCTCTTGTCCTTCCTGGTTTACAACTCCAACATGTACCGTGTTTCCCCGAAAATAAGACACTGTGTTATATTTATTTTTTCTCAAGAAGATATACTAGGGCATATTTTCAGGGGATGTCTTATTTTTTATTATTGTAACCTTCTTGCAGTCCAACGTGGTTCTTTAGCCCAGGCTACTGGTCCCTGCTTGCACTTCTCAGGTAAGTCCCTCGCCGGAGCCTCTGTGAAAAGTTCTGGCATGACACACATCTTGGTTTGTGTCAGGGTCAATGCCTGTGTTTCTCTCTCTTTTTTTTTTCCTTTCCCCGATGCCCGCGTGGGAACTCAGCACAGCAGAAAGAAGAAAAGTACGAGAGAGGAAAAGTAATGCGAAACAGAAGGGTTAAAGAGGGGGGGGAGGGAGAATGATCAAGGAGGGATACCGTATTTAAATATATATTTGCCCCTTCCCAAAATGCTCTCTCTCTCTCTCCCTGGTCTCATCTCGCTGGAAAGAGAAAGCAATGTATCCCTTCTAGCTCCTTCTCCTTGCTCACTTTTGTAGAAGAATGAACAGGCAGGAAGCAAGAGCAAAGAGAAGCAGCAGGGAAAACGGGAACTAGGTAATTGGGGGTGGGGAATCAACCGGCGCTTTCCCCACACAGCTCTCAGGAGCCTCTGTGAACTCCCTGTGTGTGTGTGTGGGGGGGGAGGTTCGATGCCTGTGTTTTCCTCTCTTTTTTTCTTTCCCCGATGCCCGTGTGCAGCAGAGAGGGGGAAAGCACGAGAGAGAGAGAGAGAAAGTAATGAGAAACAGAAAGGTTAAGGAGTGAGGGGGGAAGAATGATCAAGGAGGGATAATTGGGGATGGGGAAGCAACTGTCTGGCTTGCCTTGATTCTGCCTTGTTTGGTTGTTTTGTCTGCGGTTGAGCCCCGTTGCCGACCACTTTGATAGTGTTGGGTTGGTGACTTTTCACTCGGAAGAGGAACAGGGAGGGGCAATGTGTGTGTGTGTGTGTGTGTGTGTGTGTGTGTGTGTGTGTGTGTGTGTGTGTGTGTGTGTGTGTGTGTGTGTGTGTTCGCGCATGCGCGCTCGCGCCCCTGCATGCCTTCAGGCACAGCCACACCGATCACTAGGTCTTATTATCGAGACAGGGCTTATATTTAAGAAATGCATAAAAATTCTGCTAGGGCTTATTTTTTGGGTAGGTCTTATTTTCAGGGAAACACGGTAGTAGAGTTTCAACATTTGTGCTTCCAATGATAAATCAGTTTTGATTTTATCGGGGATCTTTCTGCCCACTCTACAGTATCTGCAAAGCTGTCCTCATGCCCTGTCACTAGACATGGGCACGACCAGAAAAAATGACATTTTGAGTTTTCATTTGTCGGAACGGGTCCGTTCCGGCTCATTTCCGTTTGTCGTGAAATTTTTCAAAAAATTGTCGTTTCCGTTTGTCGTTTGTCGTTTCCACTGCGATTTAGCGCGATTTGACTTCCCAGAGCATAGGGGCGTCCCGCAATCAGGGCCGGCGCTAGGTGTTTTTGTGCCCTAGGCAGCGGGCGGGGGGGGGGGGGGGGGGAGGTGCGGGCGGGGGGCGGGGGTGGGGGGGCATGGGGGGGCGGCGGCCGCAGGTGGGCGAGTGGGCGGGCGGCGGTGCGGGCCGCAGGCAGGTGGCGGCTCGGGCAGACGGGCGAGTGGGCAGTTAGGATATCACTTAGGAAGGATAGAGGTTCTGTTCTTGGCTTGCACCCCAAATGTGTGTGTGTGCAAGCAAATTGAAGTTGGGAAAATAAAAAATAAATGGTAGTATATAATATATATTTAAAATAAATCCATACCTCCCACTCCCAGTCGAACCTCCCCCTTTATCCAATATCAGAAAAAAATCCTCAAACTGCCAGAGAAGAAATAAAGAATAAACTGCTATTCCCTTCAGCAGACAAAGCTGCAGGGAATCAAAGAAATTATTTTCTAAATTCAATTCCCTCCCTGCCTGCCTAACTTAAATCCTAAAGCCTCCAGCCTCCCTCCTCAATCTCGATCGGATCACAGCAGCACCAGCAGCCAGCCCTCATCCCTCAACCACATCCATACACCCGACTGCGATTTCTGGAAGGTGCGTCGGCTTTTTATGCCCTCCGAGACATCCAGAAGTGTCAGTCAAAAACTGGCGATGCCATTGGTGGAATGGTTCAAAAAAATTGCATGGTCTCATCCCATGCCCAGCCCAAATGGGCAGGTCTAAAAAAATAAAAAAGAAAGAAAAGAAAATCAATACGACGTTTTATTGCTATAAAAAACCCACTGCTGCTACTATAAAAATTCAGGCATTTAAAATAAATAAATTTCACATGTTTCTGTGGTGATTTGGTGTGTTTTTTGACCACGATTTCAAAAGAAAAATTGCGGTCGCCATTTTGGATCCCCCACCACCACATGGCATGCAGCGAGACAGACGACGAGGATGACCCCTCCCAGCCTGGTGCAAGCAGCCCAGGACAGGAGAAGGGGGGGGGAAGGCCAGGGACCCCCCAGAAATCACCCCTTTGGTAGGTGGCAAAGCCTCAGGCAGGCATATTTTCGCCTGCTTTTTTGGCCGGGAGTCGGGTTTTAAAAAAAAACCTTTAAAACTTTTTCTGTGCTTCGCATCGCGCGATCGCCGCGATGCCACAAACAGAAACAAAAAACCCAACCAAATTTTTCTTTTTTCGGTTCGAGTTCGAGTTCTGACGGCTTAATTATCGTTACCGTTTCCGTTATGTAACGGAAACGATAACCGAAAACGGAAACGACAATTTCGCCAAGTCGTGCCCATGTCTACCTGTCACTATGCCAAGATTGCCACTGTGCAGTGACAGGTGCTGTGGCAGAAATTACATGGTAGGCTGTTCATCTGTAACACTTGGAGTGCTCTTGAAAAGTCTGCATATATTTAAAGGTGGGAGTTTGAACAAGGTAAGATAATCTATAGCCAAACCGAGGGAGCTCTCCCTACCCTAGCAGTGGAGGGTTTTGTAAGACAAAACCAGTGCCGTGAAGCTTTTTCGGGACACAACGGGCAACAAATGCAAACAAGCCAGAACTGAGGTGATGCAGTCATATCCACCCGCACCAACCACCAGTCTGGCTGCTGCATTTTGTACCCACTGTAGTCTCCGAACAAGGGTCAAGGGCAACCCCACGTAGAGAGCATTGCAGTAAGCTATCCATGTACCATCCAAGTGCACTGTGGTCAATTTACTTGCAGTTCCACTATTCTTTTCCACGTATGAATGTTAAACTAGCCTAAGTTAAATGTATTTGAGAGTTTTGTCATTTTTAAAAAAAAGGAATATTAGGAATTTTGGAGATTTCTTTTGTTAGCAGAGAGCACAAGGCAGAAAAACAACAATGTGAAGGATTTTATCCCAATATCATTTTGAGACACACTCAGCACTTTTTGTAGTAAAAAGCAATCACTGTATTTGCACTGTAAGAAGTGAGAAGCGGAGCTTACTACGCGCTGTAGTTACAATTGGAAGAAAAGGGACAAAAATGGAGTTGCTTCTCCAAAGATGGTTAGGGAAGAAGAGACAAACAGCAAAAAAAAAAAAAAAAAAAAAGGATTAAAAAGAACAAGTAGGGGAAAAAGTGTCTGACACAGTAACAGTGTTGGTATAAATCTTACCAATCATATGGGTGGCAAGTAGCAGAACTGAGGCATGGCCTTCTTACTGTCTTCTCATGTAGGGTTGCAGTTTTTAAAGCAAAAGGAACATTCAAGATAAATATTTAACAGCAGATAGTATTCCTGGTCCCTGTGAAAATGATATCGCACCTGCACAAAAATTGACCGTATTGACAACATGAAACCTCCAGAAGTCAATAAAATCTGAGGGGAGGGAGCAACAGGAAGATGGCAGCTAGAACGTCGGTTTCATATTTACTTCGGAACATTGAATACACACTAATGCTTTGCTATGAAGAAGTACACAAATCCCTGTACTTTAATCTTAAATCAAATGAAAACAAAACAAAACAATACATTCTGTATGTTTTATTTACTCATGGAATTTAGCACATAGTTCTCACATCTGAAGGCTTCTGCTTAAGCTAATTCTCATATTTAATAGTATAGTTTACAGTAATATCTTGGTTGACAAGTACCTTGGTTTAAGAGTAAATTGCAAGACAAGCAAACATTTCTTCTAAATGTTGCCTTGATCAATGAGCAATGCCTTGATATGCAAGCATTGGAGCAGGTCACATGTTTTTTCTCTGTCTCTCTTTCCCTGCTGGATCATGGGGAATTGTCTGGAATCTTCCATCTCAGGCAAGCTTCAAAAGCAGGCGGAGGTGAGATGAATGAAGGTTTCCCTTGCACCAGCCAGGAATGTTTTCAAAGGAGAGGGCAGGTTAGGGTTTTATTTTTCTTTATATAATATTCATATTTTTATTCAATTTGTTTCCAACATTCTTTCTTAGCTTTCAAAACCATTTGTTGTCATGGAGCAGGTAGTCATGCATGTATAGAGCTACAAATTGCATTTTATTATTGTCGCATTAAAAACAAGAGTAAAATCCAGTTGCTAGTCCCAAGCAGAGCAGATTCCACAGCCAGGTAACCTAAAGCATTGTGTGGATGTGGATTTCTAACCAACTTCTTTTGTGAGTTTTGGCATTTTGTGTGTACAGCTGTGGTCAGTTGGGCCCCAGAACAAGTCCTCTAAGTTATGGGCTCTGAGTCATGGGCTCTGGGTTATCTGTGATGGATCAGGAAAGAGATCTTGGTGTGTTGGTGGACAGCTCCATGAAGGTGTCTCCCCAATGTGTGGCAGCGGTGAAGAAGGCCAATTCCATGCTAGGGATTATCAAAAAGGGGATTGAAAATAAAACAGCCAACATTATAATGCCATTATACAAAACAATAGTAAGGCCACACCTGGAGTATTGTGTACAATTCTGGTCACCGCATCTCAAGAAAGACATTTGGAACTGGAAAAGGTGCAGAAGAGAGCGACTAAAATGATTACTGGGCTGGGGCACCTCCCTTATGAGGAAAGGCTAAAACATTGGGGCTCTTTAGTCTGGAAAAAGGCACCTGAGGGGGATATGATTGAGACATACAAAATAATGTAGGGCATGAGTAAAGCGGATAGAGGGATGCTCTTCTCCCTCTCACAAAATACCAGAACTAGGGGACATCCACTCAAATTGAGGGCTGGGACAGTACGAACATACAAAAGAAAATATTTTTTCATCCAGCGCGTTGTTAGTCTATGGAACTCCCTGCCACAGGATGTGGTGATGGCATCTGGCCTGGATGCCTTCAAAAGGGGATTGGACAGATTCCTGGAGGAAAAGCCCATCACAGGTTACAAACCACGATGGAGATGTGTAATCCCCAGGCTTTAAACCAGGGTACTTCAAGGGCCAGATGCAGGGGAGTGGTATCAGGAGACAGATATCTAGTCTCATGCGCTCCCAAACGCATCTGGTGGGGCCACTGTGAGATACAGAAAGCTGGACTAGATGGGCCATTGGCCTGATCCAGCATGGCTCTTCTTAAGTTCTTATGTTTCCATTAATTTTTATGAGGAAATTTGCTTTGGTATATGAGAACTTTGGTTTACAAGCATGTTTCCGGAATGATGCTCATCACCCAAGGTATTATTGTATATTCAGTTCATATTAGTTCAAGTATTGATTGGTAAGAATGTCTTTAAAAATAATTAAGTAAAACTATTTAATGCTTTTGTTGGTGGGGGGACAGATGGAGGGGTGCTGTGTGGAGTGGGGATTAGCTAAAATTTCCCTCTTTCTGTTCTGCTGATAAAAAACTTGACTAGAACACAGAACCTATAGTCAATGGGGTGACACAATTTGATATAATAAATGATAATGGCATTATCTTCTAGGTATTGTCTTTCCTTGATATAGACAGTGTTTTTGTTTTCAGAATAGTTGTCTTTTGCCAGCATCACAGAAATCACACACTTGCTACAGAAGATCCCCCCCCGCCAATCCAGTGAACATCAGATTCAGTTGCCCAAGTTTCACTTCATTCCCATTACATAACAACTGCAGAGGGTAAAAGGTTTTGGAGCAAATATTGTCTAATCAATAGTTCTATAAAAATGACAAGATAGACTTCATGTCTGTCAGGTTCAGCTGTAAAGATTATTTGGTTCACCTCCGCGGGGGCTAATTTCAACCCAACACATTTCTCTAGATTACACTTCCAGCTGTTGCGACAAAATTTATTTTAAGAACAAAAACTACAGGATGTTTGATCGGGTTTTGCAGCAGGAGAACAGGGCAGAAGATATGATTGTCCATCATAGAAGATGGAGGCCTCGGGTGATTCATTCCTTTGGGGAATTTTTTCCTCCATGTATCTATGCAAATTAGCAGCAACGCCACCGCGTGTGGACAGCACTTCTTATTGGACTCTCAATGGGAATGTGTCACTGGAGTTCTCTTGGGAGAAATAAATACAGTGGTACCCCGACTTAAGAGCAGCTCTACTTAAGAGCAATTTGACTTAAGAGTAGAAAATTGTTGGTCCTTTAACTGCCGCCTTACAAATTTTAGATATGGTCTGCTCGACTTACAAATATTTTATTTATTTATTTTTATTTTTTAACTTATTTTTCGATTTTTAAATAGGTACCCTGATTTAAGAGTAGTTCGACTTAAGAGCATTCATTCGGAATGGATTAAATTCGTAAGTCGATACCACTGTATACCAATACCTGAATTTGATCAAACAGAGCTGAAATGAAAGCACCATCCAGTGTTTTATGGTGTTCAGTTCTGACCAATCACGTCTCTCAGAAATCATTCCTAGAGCATGAGATCTAACAGTTACAAGCCACTGAGCCAGCCTACAATAGGAAGAGCTATAAAGTGGTACCTTGTATAAAGGAATTAATACGTTCCAAATGAAATTATGTTAAGCAAATTTTCCTTTATACAAATTTCCCATAGGAATGCATTGAAAATGGAGTAATCCCTAATCATGACCATTTTATGTTGTACAGATTCACCCCATAGACCATTCTGTTAAGCAAATTTCCCCTATCTCTGGAATTATATATGTTGTACAGATTTTGTTATACAAACCATTTGTTATACAAGGGTCCACTGTATTATGAATAATGATACAGCAATGATTATGATAGTAATGTGCCGTTAAGACAGTTTGGTGACCTTTTTCAGATATTTTGTTTGTTTGAGTTATAGAATACTCAGAATTGATGACCTATTTCTTATTCCGTGGGGTGACTTGAGTCTGTGCAGCTTGCCCAAGGCTATCCAGATGGGCACTTCACCCAGCAAGCACACTGGGGAATCAAACACTCAACCTTCGTCTCTACATCCAGATTCTTGACCCTCTGAGCTATCTAGCCTGCAATACGAGTGAAACCCAAGCCCAGTTTATCTCCTCTGCTGTAGGTTATGTTGTGTATAACTGCTGTTTATTTCGGTGATGAAGCATTCTCATAACTGGATATCCTTGGAATCACTACTCAGCCAATTATATCACTTCACTTTAATGGGGGCTTATATTTTCAAACATATGGAGCTTGTGTGATTCTGTAAGAACTGTATTTTCCACTAAAAGTGCATTTTTTGTGGGTGATTGGGGATAAGAACATAAGAAGAGCCATGCTGGATCAGGCCAAAGGCCTATCTAGTCCAGCTTCCTGTATCTCACAGTGGCCCCACCAAATGCGTCTGGGAGTGCATGAGACTAGATATCTGTCTCCTGATACCAGTACCCTGGTTTTAATCCTGGCGATTATACATCTCCACCATGGTTTATAACCTGTAATGAATTATTCATCCAGGAATCTGTCCAGTCCCCTTTTGAAGGCATCCAGTCCAGATGCCATCACCACATCCTGTGACAGGGAGTTTCACAGACTAACAACACCAAGATCTCTTTCCTGATCTGTCATGGATAGCTCAGAGCACATGAGTTGATAGATAAAGTTTTGATATTTTTTTGCCCCAATATGCATTACTTTCCATTTTCCTACATTGAAACGCATTTGCCATTACACAGCCCATTCCCCCAGTTTGGAGAGATCCTTCTGGAGCTCTTTACAATAATCTCTGGTTTCTACCACATGGAAAAGTTTTGTGTCATCTGCAAACTTGGCCACCTCACTGCTTATCCCTGTCTCCAGATCATTTATATCATGTCATTGGCATCCTTCAGTCTCAAAAGACTATGGTATCATGCCTGGAGTAGAGATCCTAAAAACAACACCTAGTGTGACTAAATAGACCAATTCGGGAATGGCAGTCTCTACCGCACTGGGGACAGATGTATTCTGTTTCTTGCCTGGTCCTCGAGTTTTGTTCTTTCCGTGATTGAAAAATACTGGTCCCAGGACAGATCCCTGGGGCACACTGCTTTTCACCTCTCTCCATTGTGAAAATTGCCCACTGACACCTACTCTTTGTTTCCTGGATCTCATCCAGTTCTTAATTCATAAGAGGACATGTCCTCTTATCCCCTGACTATGCAATTTTCTCACCAACCTTTGGTGAGGCACTGTGTCAAAAGCCTTCTGAAAATCAAGATAGACCAGTGTTGGCGAACCTATGGCACGGGTGCCAAAGGTGGCACTTGGAGCCTTTTCTGTGAGCACCCAACTTCGCCCCTTCACAGCCATCTGTATTCAGGTTAAATTGCTGTAGTGGCACTTTGTGAATAATTACTGGGTTTTGAATAGCAGTTTGGGCACTCGGTCTCTAAAAGGTTTGCCCTCACTGAGATAGACAATATCCACTGGTTCACCTAAATTCACATGCCCGTTGACCTTTTCAAAGAATTCGAAAAGGCTTGTCAGGCAAGACATACCCTTACAGAAGCCATGCTGATTTTCTTTTTTTTTTTTTAAAGGTTTTATTGGTTACTTGAAATATGGGGTAGGGGGGAAAGGGAAAGAAGGAGGGAAATAAAAAAAAAAAAAAAAGAAGGGAGGGGAGGGAAGAAGAAGGGAAAGATAAGGGGCAATAGACACATTGGAAACAGTTTGACAAACAAAGACATTATTGAGTACAAAACTAGTGCTAGATATCGTTGGGTGTATACTAGCTTAATGTTTATCAAGCTCAGCTGTGACACCCTGCCATCTTCTTGTGAAAAGTTCTTCGCAGTCTCCTTTCAAATTGCCAGCAAGCTTATCAATTTCCATACAGTCTCTTATCTTACAGTACAGCTCTTCCTCAGCTGGGGTTTCAGCTTGTTTCCAAAACTGTGCATACAGAATCCTAGCAGTTACAATTATGTGTTGTATTACATAATTTTGATCCTGTGAGATGCTCCTGTCTGTTATATTAAGTAAAAAGAGCTCTGGTTTAAAATCTAGGTTAGTTTTGAGAACTCTCTCTATAAAGTTCTTTACCATAGACGAGTACATAATTGCTTCACTGCATGTCCACCACATATGATAAAACGTTCTTGGATTCTTTTTGCACTTCCAGCACCTTGAATCACAGTTGTACATTTTAGACAGACGATGCGGAGAGAGATGCCACCTGTAAAACATCTTGTAACAGTTTTCTTTATAGGATACAGCTTTAAATTGTTTAACTGTTTTCCATAGAGAGTCCCATTTATCCAGATGTATTGGATAGCCAAAGTTTTCTGCCCATCTAATCATACAATCTTTAACCACTATTTCATTAGTTTTCGAATCTAACAGAGAATTATAAAGTTTACTAAGAGCTTTCTTCCCATCAGAGAGGAATATCTTGTCAACGGCTATCTCATTTACCATAAAACCAGTTTCTTTCATTATATTTTTATAATGAGAGTATATCTGTGGATAAGTCCACCAGTTTATTTTATAGCCATCTAATTTCAGTTGATTTAGGGACTTCAGAGTTTGATCTTTGTTTAATAATTGTTTGTAAGTTAAAGATTTAATTGTCATATCTGACATAGGGCCAGATATAGCTTAACTAGGGGATATCCAGCATGGAGCTTTGTTATACATTAAGGTCTTTACGGGTAACCAGACCTTAATCAAGGCGTTTCTTATCCAGTGTTTTTTAAAAAGTGTTGGTGGATTATTCTTATTCCAAAGATAGTGGTGCCATCCTTTATCTAAATCATGTCCTTCCAGGCATAAAATTCTGTGATTGGACATTGCAACCCAGTCTTTAATCCAGGTCATGGCAGCCGCTTTATAATACAAACCAAGATTTGGCAGAGCGAACCCACCCGCTGTGACTCTGTCTTGTAAATATGCATTTTTTTATCCTTGCTTTCTTCTTTTGCCATATGAACACCCTTATATGCTTTTCCAGGTCAGACAATATCTTAAGATTAAGTAATACCGGTATACATTGAAAGAGAAAAAGCAATTTTGGCAAAACAGTCATTTTGATAGTCACGACCCTTCCCATTAAAGAGAGCTGCAGTTTTGACCAGACGTTTAAATCAGACTTAATTTCCTTAATCAGGGCACCATAGTTGTTTTCCGTCAAAGTATTACACCTGTTGGTTATTGTGACACCAAGATATTTTACCTTATTTACATGATTGAACCCAGATTGATTCACTAATTTTTCAATATTTGTAGGTGTCATGTTTTTAGTTATCATACATGTTATCATAAAGGGCTGGAATTCCATCAGGTCCCGGCGTCCTGTTTACCTTCTGTTGTTTAATTGCCTCCATGACTTCCATCATAGAAATGGGCTCGTTAGTCAGTGCTCTCTGACTTTCACTGAGTCTTGGAAATTTGATTTGAATTCTATCAATCTTTATTCAAAAGTGATGAAATCAATAAGGAGTCTATCTTTCAACATTTAGAACATATCAAATTTCCATGCTGATTTTTCATAAGAACATAAGAAGCCAACAGGAGCTGAGTGGCATCCAGTTCAGAACACCTCATCCCCTTTGAATGAGGTTGGAGAGGGCAGAGAACCACAAAGTGATGACATGGTAAGTATTAGCACTGGGAGAATAATGGGATGTGGTTGTCTACTGGAATTAAAAGCTGCGGGGCGTGGGTGGGTGAAGAACAAAGAAGCAGCCATTCTTGGGTGTCCCACTTTACAGATACTTCTATGCAAATGCTTGAAGCCTCCAAACAAAGATGGGAGAACTTGAACATTTGGCTGCTAGGGATAACATTGATCTAATAGCCATAACAGAAACCTGGTGGAATGCTGAGAACCAGTGGGATACCACTGCTATAAACTCTATAGAAGTGATAGATATGGGTGGGTTGGAGGTGGAGTGGCCATCTATGTCAAAGAAGGGGTAAAATCCAGCAGAATGGAGATTGATGGTGGGTCTGACTCCACCATAGAATCACTGTGGGTTACATTACCAGGTCCAAGGAGCGATGTCATAGTGGGTGTGTGCTATTGTCCACCAGATCAAAAACTTCAGGGGGACCTTGAAATGAGGAGACAAATCATGGAGGTGTCTAAGGGCCTTTTCACACGACCCCTAAGATCCGCTGGCCACTTAAATTCGGACCAGAGATCTTGTGGGTTCATTGCTCTTCCTGCGTCCCCACCCCTCCGCACTTCCTTGCTCCTGTCTGCGTGAGGGGAGGGAGAAAAAAAGGGACAAAAGAATGCAGGCTCACCTCTGTTTGCCGGTCCAAGCCGCCCCGAGCTGCATTCCTTCTCTTAAAGGGGCGGGAGGCAAAAAACAACAAAGAAGCGAGGAGAGCCCACACTCACCAGATTACATCCAGATTTGGTGATTTTCACCCTCCAAGAGCAGGTATATGAAAAGTGCGCTGGGACGTGCTTAGATGGGCGTGGTCGCACTTAATTATCTGTAAACTCCGGAGCTGGTGGGGAAACAATTTTAAGCTCCAGAGCTGGGAGCCATTTGCGGCGGAGTTTAGGGGTCGTGTACAAAGGGCCTAAGAGGGACAGGATAGTAATCATGGGGGACTTCAATTATCCCCACATTGACCAGGCCAATGCGAGCTTGGGGCAAGAAAGAGAAACCGGGTTTCTCAACATGCTGAATGACTGTGCCTTAGAGCAACTTGTCATGGAGCCCACCTGAGAACAGGCAACTCTGGATCTAATAATGTGTGATACTCAGGACTTGGTCAGGGATGTGAATGTCACTGAGCCTCTGGGGAACAGTGATCATGCTGCAATCTCCTTTGCCATGCATGTCAGTGGAAGAGTGTCAAGCAAATCAGACACAAAAACCTTTGATTTCCGAAGGACGGACTTCCGTCAGATGAGGAGACTAGTTAGAAAGAAATTGAAAGGGAAGGTAAAAAGAATCCAATCTCTCCAGAGTGCATGGATCCTGTTTAAAACAACGGTAATAGAGGCCCAGCACAAGTGCATACCACAAAGAAAGAAGAGTTCATCTAAGTCCAAGAGGGTGCCGGCCTGGCTAATGAGTGGAGTTAGAGAGGCTCTGAAGCACAAAGAGAGGTCTTTCTGTAAATGGCTCAAAATGGCTGAGGCTAACCTTCTTCAGGGGGAAGTAATTAGTGTGGCTCCAACCCTCTGCTCAGAGAAAGGATTAGTCTGGCATCACCACCCTACTTCCTTTGTTTGAGAAAACTTCCAGCTACTTCCTTTGTTTGAATAAAGGTGGCTCTTTGCAATTTAAATTAGCAGAGGCCTCTAACACAGCTCTAGTCCAACTGCTAGCAGCCCAGAAACTTACCAGCACTCACTTCTTTTGTTTGTTTGGATGAAGTGGAAGATAACAGTGTATTTAAGTGGAGATAACTTGTTTACCATATTTAATTTTTTTCAGTAAATCTACTCCTTTTTTCAAGGCCCGTTCATTTTTAAAATTAAAATAAGCCCACTTGCTCCATCAAAATTATACGCTTTGAATAAGGGGTTTTATTAAGTTTAAGAAAAACAAAACCATTATTCTGGTGCATGTTTATTTTTTTTAAGGTGAAAAATTCCTTAAGTGGAACATTTGGCTAATGGAGACAGATTCTAATCCAGATGATTGGTTGTAGTTAAAGTTATATATGTTTGTGGCTTGCTAACTCACCTGATGCAACCTCCTTCCACATGAACCTATGTCAGAATGTTTGTGGGCTGCCCCCATCGTTACTTCTACTAAATAATCTATGTGTAACAATGTACAAGTTGATGCATTAGTTGCATATATGTAAGTGTTCTTTTGAGAAGAACTGCACTTCACATTGTTTGAATTAGTGTGGAAACAGCTGCAAGTGCAAGTAAGAGATTACTGTCTATAAAAGGAGGCACTTATTAATTGTAAAGCTTGATAATTGCAGAATGGATGCCTTTGCCACCAAGAACCAAGCTGCTGTTAAAAGGAACTCATTATGTGATACAGTTATCTTTGCTTACCTATGGGAATAACCAATCTGAAGGTGATCATATAAGACTGTTCCAGTAGAGGAAGGTGAGAATCCTCAGCTTGCCAGAAACCTAATTTCTTACCACCTCCTCTAGCACCTTCATTATATAACACATTCTTTTGTAACTGTGAAATGCATATTTTAATTTAAATATGGATGGGTGGATCCGGCAACCTTACTCTGAAAGAAATGGTCAGATTTTCAGAATCAAGTTCTATCCGTCTCATTTCCATCAAGGTTTACAAGTTTTTCCCTAATTCATGGATAGTTCTCAGATATATGTTGTTCTCAGATATATATTTTCCTTAGGTTTTCTATTAGGGCAGTGCAATTTTCTGCATACTTTTTTGCATACAATTTTTCTTCACTTTCCACCAATATACTTGATCTGTTTGTACATATTTTTCCCTGATGAACTGTACTGCCAGACTTGGAAAAAGTGCAGATATGAGCCTGTAATTTTGTTTCAGTTTACATATTTTCTTGAGGTACAAATCCATAAAAAGTTGACAAAGCTAACTTTTCACCTATCTTGAAATTTAAAATCTAACCAGCATTTACTTGCTAACAGAACATGGGGGTCCCCAATACCATCAAATCATGTGTAAAGGGATAATAGAGGCAGCAATACCAAAGTGTTGTAGTTTTGTATGAAACTGGGAAGAACTGTGACTGTTTTGAGGTTCAGTGGTACAGTACCTCTGAGAACAAATTTAATTCATTCTCCGAGGCAAGTCGTTACCCAAAACATTTGTTATCTAAAACACAGTTTCTCATTGAAATGAATGGGAAACCGATTAATCTGTTCTGGAGGTCCAAAAAGGCAAAAAAGCTGGGGGGGTTTCAGACATCTTTCTAAAGTGCACTTTAAAGACATGTAGTGCTGGAACTTTTCCCCAGAACTCCCCACCCTGCACTGCAATGCAAACATGGAGAAAAGAAAGCAGCAAGACTACCCCAGCCTGTTCCCGCCAAAAATGCAATCGGGGAAAATGCAAACATACACAAACACAACCTGCAAGAGAACGCCAGTCTGTTCTTGCCTGTTGCAAATGAGAAAAGATTGCAAACATGGAGAAATAAAAGCAGCAACACTACCTCAGCCTGTTCCTGTCAAAAATTGCTGACTGGGACAGGTTACAGAGATCACGTTACACCCCTACTAAAGCAGTTCCACTGGCTGCCAATCAGCTATCAGGCACAATTCACAGTGCTGACCTTAACCTACAAAGCACAAAATGGACTGGGTCAAAGGTACCACAAAGATCAAATATCGCAGTATGAACTGGCTCAGGTGCTAAGGTCATCAGGAGAGGCCTTTCTCTCCATCCTGCCACCTTCACAGGTGCATCTCGGAAGAAGACATGAAAGGGCCTTCTTTGTTGCTGCTCCCAGACTTTGGAAGTCCCTCCCGCTGGATGCCAGGACTATCCCATCTCTGCTGTCTTTCCAGAAGCAGCAAAGACCTTCCTCTTCAGGAAAGCTTTCCCTGAATGAGGGACTTCCTACTACAGTGGAACCTTGACTTACATACTGCTTGACTTGCATCATATTTAACTTGCAGCAAGAAGGGGCCTGTTTGACTTGAGTCGCAGGCTTTGACTTACATCTCGGAGCCCCGGCACAAGGCAATGGAATTGGGCGGCAGCCACAACCCAGGATCGCGGCTGCCGCCTCCAAACTGCTCCTGCCTTCTTCCCCTCCTCTGGCAGCGGCGGCTTCGGCAAGGCCAGCTCAGAGCACCTGGAGCTGGTCCTTGGCCTCACCGAAGCCGCCGCTGCTGCCGGAGGAGGAGAAGGGCCGGGAGCTCGGGGCTGGCCTCGCTGGTTAGACAGTCGGCTCAGTCTTGTAAAAAATCTGGCTGCAGAAGTCTGGTCCACAATTGAAGCATTTTAGTTGGGGAGCTGTAAAGTTGTGGGACTCTAATGGTAAGCATAGAGTTGTTCAGAACTTGGAACATCAGGTTAAAAATCAGTAAAACTTAAATGTTAGACATTGTTGCTATGAACATTAAAAAGTGGAGGCGTATAACTTGTGGACTATAATTCCACTGCCTCCTCCTCTCTTTGAAGAGACATTTCATTTACATCCCCAGAAGGAATCTCCTATCCCAGTCAAATTTGTTTTAAATTGCTGTTTTCGGGGGTCTTTTTCATCATCTGGAACGGATTAATCCGCTTTCCCATTACTTTCTATGGGAAACGTTCGTTTGACTTAAGTCATGTTTGACTTAAGTCTAGACCACTGGAACGGATTAATGACGTAAGTCAAGGTTCCACTGTATGTAACTTTATATGGATTACCATACATGATTGCATTTGGCTGATTTCATAAGAACACTAGTATTTTCCTTGTTGCTTCCCCTCATAATGGATTTTCTTCTTCTTCTTGCATGCTCTTTATAGTTACCTAATGTTATCTTTTAATGTTCTAAGATGCCTCTTCAAACTCCCTGTTCTTAACTTGAATATGTCTTAAATGTTCTGGACTGTATATTGTCCCTCATTATTGTAAGCCACCTTGAGTCCTTTTTCAAGGAGAAAGGAGGGGTAAAAACATTCAAAATAAATAAATGAAATAAATAAATAAAAATGCAAAGAAAAGCAGTGCAAAGATTATTAAAAGCTAGCCCCCTACCTTTCCAAGTTTGAAAGGTCCAAATCCCTCAGCCAAAAATGTCCAGAATGGCTCCAAAACACCATGGAAAAAATTTCTCTAACTCCTCTCATTCCTCTACAAACTATGGGTGTGTGTGCAATGCATCCTGGGTATACTTTTTTGCAAGGCATTATGAAACATGCATTAGCCAAGGTAGCCCATAGGGAACATTCATTATCCGAGACAGCCCTATACCTGGAAATTTCTATTCGTTACCCAAAACATTTGTTATCAGAGGTATTCATTATCCAAGGTATTGCTATACGTTTTTATTCCGTATAATATGATGATGTTTTAGGCATATCAAATTCCAGAACTCTAGTTCCACAGGAAAAATCTTGAGATTTGCTACTTCTTTTTACACGTGTCAAAAGAACGTGTTATGTTCTTATGTGTCACTACTGATCTTTTCTCCAACATAAAGCTTTTGTATGAATATATTCTCCCTATATTTGTTCTTCTTCTAGACAATAATTATGCTGTGTGGATATCCTTCAAACATGTAAGAATAATATAGCCTTTCGGTCTGTCTGTCTACCTATACATTCAGATTTTAAATACAGTTTTGGTCTAAATATTCAGTAGCTGAAATCCTGTTGCTCGGCATTGTGAATTTATAATGTCAAGAAACAAGATTTCAGCCACTGAAAATATTTATCTTAACTGTATGCATACTCTGAATTGTTTCCAACCCTCCAACTCCTCAGATTAAACTTTAAATCGTCTGAATGGCTTCTATGAAAATACATAAATTTGATATGTGTATAGTTTTCATTTTTCATACACGCTAATCCCGATACTGTACAGTGTACACTCTTGAACAAACACAGCCCTCTGAATAAATGTGGATGAAATAATATTTCAACACATCCTGTTGTATGCTGAGGTAAATCTAGACATCCTGTGTTCTAGTCATGCGTCTGGGGCTGACACTGTCACCAGCTCTTTTCCAAGCATCAATGCAGTCGACTCCTTAGCAAAATACCACAACCATCAATCAAATAAACATCAAAACCCAGCTGGCCATTCTGTAGATGATTTCAGGAGCTGTTAGGGCACAGAAGTCCAGCTCTGGCCAGATGGTGGTGGATAATTATAATTTTTATACTCTTTATGTCTTCAAAGTCAAAAATAGATTTCTTGTGAAGAGTGGCAGAAGAAGAAGAGAGGGATTTCAAGCTATTTTCACCATAACAAATGTCTTGTCAGACTAAAGCAAGTCACTTTTTTGTTTCACCAGTTATTGGTTGACTAAATAGTTGAGAAACGGATGTCCAAAGAATTCTAAAAACTTTTTAAAAACTAAGGTCCAGGATGTTACTCTGATTTTATTTTCCTAAAACAGTAACAGATAGAAAAAGAGAAATAAATGTAACAGTGACCAATATCTGCATTTCTGTGAATCAGGTCTGCTAATATCTTCCCTCTGCATTTTTCTGTCACTTTTGGGCAGGACTTAAAGATAAAGTGACTTAAAGATAAATTCTAAAATTTTAGGCTTACTTGATTAATAAAATAGCTTATGTGGGAAGGCAATGGGATGAATTTGCTCAAAGTAATAACGTAAGAGCATAAGAACAGCCTTGCTGGAACAGGCAGCAGCCCATCCAGTCCAGCATTCTGTCTCACACAGCAACTCACTATTTGCTTCAGGGTGTTCCCAAGCAGATGTCTTCATCTGTTTACTATTCCCCACAAATGGCATTGAGACATATCCTGCCTATCTCTGCAACCCAGAGGTTGTCCTTAGGCATCCATAATGATGGCCATTGATACCCTTGTTCTCCATGAACTTGTCCAATCCTTTCTTAAAGCTGTCAAGGCTGACCGCTGTCACCACTTCTTCTGACAGGGAGCTCCACAGACGAGTGATCCTCTGGGTAAAAAAAGCACTTTCTCTTATTTGTTTGAGATCTAGCACCCAACAGTTTCATGGAGTGCCCCCTAGTTCTAGTGTTGTGCGGTAGGGAAAACAGTTTTTCCTTATCTACTTTGTCTACATCGTGTATGATTTTATAAACTTCAGTCAGGTCAACTCTTAGACGCTGTCATTAGATGCCAGGCAGGTGGTTGTCTCTCGAATACCTCCAGTGTTGTTCCCAGTTCTTTCAGGTTTGGTTATCTTTAGAAATCTTTGTGACTTATTGGCACTCTGTGACAGTGTTCATGGATTCTGTTTATTCATTTACTAGAAGAAGTACCCAACTTCACAAGGGTCGGAAGACCCTTTCATACCCTCTCTGGCTTCCACTTTCCCTGCGCTTTGCCTCTCCCCATCTGTTTCTTCCTTGTTATATTTCCCTCCCTAGTGGTTGTTCAGCATTTCCTTCTACTTTCCCCATTATTCAGGAAGAAGTTCTGTAATTCTCTGTTGGAGGAGCCTGAGAGGGACTTGCAGAAAAAAAGAATCTGTAGAGCTACCTGCGCAACATAAAATAAAACAACCCAGTTTCACCTGTAGGAAAGGTAAAAGTAGTTTGCCCCCTAGAGGTTGAAGATGCTACTGTGGGAATCAAGGAGACTTTAGTTACCGTATTTATTGGCGTATAACACGCACTTTCCCCCCCTGAAAATAGGGGGCAAATCATGTATGCGCGTTATACCCCGATATAATGTTAACGGAGGGGGTTAAAATGGAGGACCCGAGAGACCATCTTGACAGGAACGAAGGGGCGGGTGGTGGGGAGGAGAAGCCCGCCGGGACGCAACCTAACCCATAAACAAACAAACAAACAAACAAACCCAACACCCCCCAGGGTGGAAAACCAACCCAGGGCGGAATAGAGATAAGAAGAGTGCTGCTGGACGGTGGCCAACCGCCTCATTGTGGCGGACGGGATGAGGCGAACGGACGACGCGCCAGTCCCTGACTCGCGGGGTGGGTGGGTGGGTGGGTGGGTGGGAGGGGGGGCTTATGGGCGAAGCGCCTTCGGGGGGGGTTGGTGGCGGCGGCAAAGGCCAGCTGGCCCCCCTTCCCCTCCCCTCCCCTCCCCCTCCTTCCCCGCTCGCTTCCCCCCCTCAGCCGCTCACCCGCTGCCGCCGCCGCCGCTGCCGAACGAGAAATGGCAAGGGGTGCCGAAGAAATGGAACAGAGGCAATAGATAGAGGCGTTCGTGTTAAAAAAAAAAAACCAACGAGCTCCCCGGCGTCCACCTTGGAAGCGCCTCGCCCGATTCCCCCTCAGTCGCCTCTCTCTCTCTCTCTCTCTCTCTCTCTCTCTCTCAGCGGCGCGCCCCCTCCAGAGAGCAACGGAAAAGAAAACGATACCAGAGGCGCATGCGTAGACATGCCTTACCCTCCCCCCCCCTCTCTGGACCTTCAGCTTGACAGGGAAGGGATTAATGCCGGTTTGTACAGTTAAAGATTTTTGAAAGCCCTTTCCCTATCAGTAATGTCCAGTATTTCAACCTTCCCTGCCACATGATATTCTTTAAAAGGGTATTTGTCCTGGGGTGGTGGTGAAATATTTCTGTTTTGATAGATTATTAGCTAGAGACAAGCAAAATGCTGTAGAAAGGAATCCCTTCAGCTTCACTGGTTCCCAATCTATTTCTGGGCATATTTCAGTATGCTGGCTTTGACATAAACCTAGATCCTCATAAGAGCCTCCCAGATTTAAAGGGGACCAGAATGGCGAAATAAATCTGCTGGGGGGGGCAAAGAAATACGGTACTGTTTGACAGGGGGATTGGGTCTAAGAGACACATAGGACCCCCATCCCTGCAAAGGATCATACAGGATCCAGTGCTGCACATCATCAATCATAGGTAGCGTGTGTATGTGAAGCTGACGTTTGGGAAATGCCTCACTACTTATGATTGGCGTTGTGCAGAATGTAAATTTACACACCCCTGATACTACCTTACTCTTTTTTTAAAATTTAAACTTAGGTAAAAAGTATACCACTGCAGTGTGACTCATCCTGACACTCTGACGCTGAAAAAAACTGCATTCATAACCGTACTTACGGTATTTCCCTACTACTGGTATCCCTAATGGATTTAAAACAAAAGCGTGGAGCATATACAGCTGCTTTCAAGTTGAAGGTTGTGGAATATGCCAAGCAACATGGAAATAGGGCTGCAGCAAGGCATTTTGGAGAGCCACCAACAGAATGCACAATATGAGAGTGGAGAAAAATGGAAGAAAAACTCAAGACATTATCAAAAACAAAATGCAATTTTCGCAGAGGTATTGCTAAATGGCCAAAATTAGAAGAACAGGTGAAGGAATTTGTACTCAATCATAGAAAAGCTGGTATTGCTTTATCAACAAAAATGATCATTATTCAAGCAGTGAAAATCAGCAAAGAGTTGCAAGTACATGACTTCAAAGGAACAGCATCATGGTGCCAAAGATTCATGAAGAGGCATGAGCTTCGGATGCGAACAAGAACCAGGATTGCCCAGCGTATGCCAAATGATTATGAAGAGAAGATAATAAATTTTCATAACTTTATTATCAAACAAAGGAAAAGAAAAATTTTTGAAATTGGTCAAATAGGCAACATGGATGAAGTACCACTCACCTTCGATGTTCCTTCAAACAAAACTGTGGAAGCAAGAGGTGCCAAGACAGTAACAATTAAAACTTCAGGGCATGAAAAAAATCATTATACCGTGGTCCTTGCTGTCACTGCAGATGGAAACAAGCTGCCACCACTGGTCATTTTTAAAAGGAAAACGTTGCCTAAGGAGAAAATTCCACGTGGCATACAGGTGCATGTTCATCCCAAAGGTTGGATGGATGAAGAAGGCATGAAGCTTTGGATTAGAAATGTGTGGAAGAAGCGCCCAGGTGCTTTGTTAAAGAAGCCATCCTTGTTAGTACTGGACTCATTCAGATCTCATCTTACAGAACCAACAAAGAGAGAATTTCAAATGTGCAAAACAGAAATAGCAGTCATTCCAGGAGGACTTACATCACAATTGCAGCCATTGGATGTTTGCATTAACAAGCCCTTCAAAGCCTTAATGCGTGAAGAATGGAATAAATACATGTGTGATAAAAACCAACATGAAGTTACAAATTCTGGGCGAATGAAAAGACCTGGCATTTCAAAAGTTTGTCAGTGGATAAAGACTTCGTGGGACGCAGTTAAAGAAGATATTGTTATCAAATCTTTTAAGAAATGTGGCATAAGTAATGCTTTGGATGGTGAAGAAGATGAGCTGATTTATGAAGATAGTAGCAATGAAAGCAGCAGTGTTCATTTCGATTTTGAAGATAGCAGTGAAGATGAAGAGTTTCTTGGTTTCCCAGATAGCGATTTCTGAGTAAACTTTTGTAAAAACAGAATATCCAAGTTTCTTTGTTAAAACAGTTGCTTTTACTGTCCTTTTACATTATTTACCTTATAAGTGGTAATAATATTAATAAAAAAGTTCTGAGCTACCCTTATTTTGCTTCAAAGCTCTTTATTTGAAATTTAAATTTTTTCCTAAAATTTCCCTCTTAAAATGAAGGTGCGTGTTATACGCCTGTGCGTGTTATACGCCGATAAATACGGTAACTAAAATGGATGTAAAAAGCAAACTAACCTCAAAATCTGTATGCTTATTATCCACACCAAATTTCAGATGCTACTGATTTGGAGCTGTGGCAGAGACATATTTTTTTTGTTTCCAAAATTATTCAAAAGTAATGCTGCTTTCAGTTTCATTAACTTATCCAGCAAATTGATCATCAAAATTCTTCAAGTATGTTTAAATGAAGCATGCTTTCACTGAACATTATTATAATTGAAATAAGATTTTTGTGTGCTGTAAGATTGTTATAGAAATGTTAATGATACTGTATTATCATTTTGAGGCCTGTTAGGCTAGACCAGTGGTCCCAGCCTTGGAGAAAACACAGATGTTCTTGGACAGCAACTCTAAGAAATACTAGCTGGCATGGCTGCTGATGAAGGCTTCTAGGAACTGCAGTCCTAAAACATCCCAGTTATTGAAGGTTAGGGACCACTGGTCTAGAGTGCCCTGTAAAGGCTCATGGCCAATTTTGTTACAAATGCAGCATATCCACTCCCATCTCTCTACCTACATATTCTTATAATCATTGTAGAATAAAAAGAAGTGTATACGTGTGGGCACACGCATGTGAGTGAGTGTGTGTGTTGAGAGCTTTTTCAAAGATTCAAAGAACTCCAGCTCTCCTACTCCCATGCCTCATTAACTGCATGTGCTAAAAATCATTAAAGCCAAGCAGTTAATTTGAAATAAACTGAAATTAATCCCCAAGGAGCTAGGAGAATTTATCACCCATGAAGGGTAATTTTGTTGCCAAGCCCGCAGAAAAGAACACATATTTTTATCTGCTTTGAGTAAAGTAGCTCTTCTAGTATTGTGCCCTAAATATGTCGACTCAGATGTAAGTCCCATTGCATTCATTAGCACTCTCTACTCCAGATGAAGGTGTACGCAAGGATGGCAGATGCAAGCCTTTGGAAAAGAAGCCATGATCAACTAGAAGTTGTTCTACTTGCCTTTTGTTGGTGGACAAGTAGGCCTGGGATGGGATGGGGGGTCAGCAAGGATGGACATTCTATTTCCCTTTCATTTCTGTCCCTCTCCTCCTCTTCTCTTTGGTCCTGTGACTTTCAGACAGTGACCCAGGGACATCTTCCTTTCTTATCTCCTCTGTGCCAGTCTTAGTATATTACAGGCACTTTTATAAATAATAAATGGTGACGCTGATGACGATAACCTTTACTGAGAAATTGCTTGGGACAGTTCATTTCTATAAATATAGATATCAGTTCCTGCTCCACATGCCTTTCTGCACTTATGTGCTTTGTGGCCATTGCAGACTGCTTTATTTTTAATTTTAAAATGATGTTTTGGATTCAGACTTTAAATACAGCATTTTCCCTCCATTCTGTTGCAGCTGAAATCAAAGGACTTGCCATTTTAAACGTCAACCTCTTTTCCTTTCGCTCCCCCTCCTTCGCTTGAGTATTTTAAGAACAGACCATACTTGGCAGTCATTAAATATATTTTTCCACTCTTCCTTCTTGTCCTTGTTTAAGATGGGGTTCAGTCACCCATTGATTTGGGTTAGTGTAAGTGATCCACATGATGTTCCTGAAATCTCAGATCAACTCCCCTGCTTCTCTTCCATTTTTGAGTTGCTGGAGAACTAAGATTTTCCACTGCTGCTCATTTCTTTTAAAAAATGTATCTGGGTTGCTTGGTCCCAATTTCTTTTAAGTTTTCGTTTCTGAATTTTAGGATTTAGGTTAAAAAGATTCTGTTTTTAATTTCCAATTGGTTTGTGTGATGTTTCTTCATAGTGCTGGGCTGTTGAGATTTCTTTCTCTATTGTCAACACACACACACACACACACACACACACACACACACACACACACACACACACACACACACACACACACACACACAGTAAATGCTTGTCATGAAGTCGGGTGGTATCCAGGTATAGTATTTGAAACAGGTAAATAAATAACAATTTTCAAGATCTATTTATACCTATCTTTTCCGTCCTCTCTAATAAGTCTGGGTCCTATGATGGTAAATAGACATAACTTCTCTCTGTGATGTCAGTTGTGGGACTGTTCTCCTCAGGATGGAGCATGGCTGCCTCTGGCTGCCTCTCGAAATGGTGCAGATGTGGAGGCTTTTCTGCACAGGACAACTGCCCCTCACCCTCTGCTTCATGTCGGGCAAGAGCAACAGAGTGCACTGTTACTGGAGGGGGTGGGAAAACCAGCTTGTGGCTCTAATCTCACCTTCAAATTCTTCAGATTTCTCTCCCTGTTATAGGAAGAAACAATATCCTGTTATTCGTATCATTACTTATAGTTCCAGCTGCACCTTCCAAATCCTCACTCTGTACTGTATATACATTTATCTATGCATGTTATTGTTGCAGGTGTCTGGGTAAGAATTATATTCAGGAAACAGAGGTAGAGCAATGCTAGTCAGCAGACTGAAAAGACCTACAAAGAGTTTATGAGTGTTTTCCAAGTAAAAACCTTTTAAAAAAAAACCTTTAAAAGATGAAGCTTTGGGGATTTTATTCAGACTTGCTCTGATCTAAATTCAGCATTAGTAGCATTTTTATTCTTTGATATAGATCACGGTCTGAAAGGTATATTTATTTTTAAAGGCCACTCAGCTTCCTAGCAGCATTTAAATATTATTGCCTTTTGGAGGAAAACCAGAGAAATAGAAACACGTCTTTTCAGAGAGACTTCAACGGGAGTTTTTAGAGCAACATGGAGATATCCTGTGGGGAGCTAGCTGTAAAATGCAGGGCACGGTACAAGCATCTCTTTATTAGATGTCTCTTAAGGCAAGTGATGAATTATAGAGCCATCATATGAAACAGAAGATGTTAAATAACCACATGATGAAATGCATACAAAGGAATAGCTGCAGTTTGCTTCAGATGAAATTACTCTAACTCTCCTTTGGAGTGTTGGCATGAGTGCATTTAGATGTGCTTTAACACCCCTTTAACATTTAGCCTTGGCTGTTTTTTTTCTTTTCTTTTCTTTCTTTCTTTCTTTCTTTCTTTCTTTCTTTCTTTCTTTCTTTCTTTCTTTCTTTCTTTCTTTCTTTCTTTCTTTCTTCTTTGCTTTATTTTGCATCTGACTACTTTTCTCTATGATTTGTCTCCATCATTTCCTGACGATGATTCGGGCCATAAGAAAATCTGTTATGTATCTGTCAGCTCTTGTATAGGAGCCTCTTATACAGTGCTCTGTAAGGCAGAAGTGGGGACTGAAAAGAGTGTCGGTCATGTGTCAGATGTGAGCAGGGCCACCCCCACAATTATTCATTCCCCGTTCATCGACTTTATGGCAACATCCATAACCTCACATACAAACAAGGGCAAGAAGAACCTCTTGTGTCAGGCCACCCTTGAGATCTTGCTCCAGAGGCTCCTGCCCAGAAGTTGTTTTGCTTGCCTTTTGATGATGAAGACTTGTGTCCTGTTTGCATGGCAAAGGTTTCATTGCAGATGAAACGGGTGTGTGAACTTGGGGTCTTTGTGATGAATCAAGGAGACTAACACCATGTGCTTATTTCTTTATTTGTATCAGAGCGGTACACAAGAATGAAATGTAGGTAAAATTAAAAGTAAATTTAGAATATTAAAGATAATTAAACTACTTCTGACTAGAAGAAGGCTCCTTCAACTGTTATCTTAACCATTTGCTAGATCTTCATCTGTTGGGGCATAAATTGCATGCACATAGGTACTGGGCTGATTGAATTTCTCCACAGTCACAGAAAATTTGTCCTGCATCCAATTAGTCCCATTTTACTTGATTTTGCCTACTTTGTTTTGAAGTCTGTTAAGTACTTACAAATGGTCTAGGTTGAGTCTTGCCCTAATACTCTTCAGCATTCATCTATTCAGCAAGGTGTGTTGTTTTTGCTCACCGTAAGTTTAGCCTAGCCTCTTCTGGTTTAGTATTTAGAACTTGAGATATGTGCAGAAAAACTTTTCCTTGATTTTAGCTGTCATTAAGGGGGTTAGTGTCCATGACGTGAATGTGTTTGGGGCTACATGACCATATTTTTCTATATATGATATTTTTGTAGACTCGTTAACTTAAAATTTGAGGGTCATTATATACATGGAAGTAAACCTTTCTCTGCTGAAAAAACAGGCCCCGATCACTGCAAGAGCAACATGAAAAGGTATTGTGGGAAGGTGGAGAGCAGCCAAGGACTGCCGGAAAGGAAGGGAAACCTCAGCAGAACAGAAACTCTGCCCAGCTCATTCACTGCTGCTAGTTTGGGTTCTCCTCCCCAACCCTCTCCCCCACTGTTTCCCTTCATTTCTGGCAGGATTTGTTAATTTTGGGTTAAAAAACTGGGGGTGTTTTACAAACAGTAAAATTTAGTGCCTTATTTCATGCATTGTTTGCTAGCACCCCTCAGTGTACCTATGGGAGGGCAATGGCAGGCAAATAAATAAGTATTCTGCTTATATACTGCCCCATAGTGCTTAAAGCAGTTTACAATTTATTTATGCAGGCTGTACATTCCCTCCACCCCCACCTGCTTGCACGTGAGCTGGATACTCATTTTACTCAGAAGGATCGAAAGCTGAGTCAACCACGAACTGGCTACCTGAGATGAAACCCCAGGTTGTGAGCACAGTTATAGCTACTGTAGTACAGCCGTTTTAACCACTGTGCCACAATACTCTGCTTTTCTGTTCTTTAAGGAGAAGGCATAGACCTGTGTTTTTAAATGTTTGGTTGCTTATAAAATATAAAGGACAGATCTTCAAATGCAGAGATTAGCTAGTGCTCAGTAGCCCCAAAGATTCTCCCATGGGCTGCCAAGGCAAGATCTACAACAGAGATGAAACTCCTGGATTATGAGAATTTTCATTGATCATTTGTGTAAATGTTAAAAAGTAGTGGTGTCAGGATTCTATCCTGTGGGAGCCCATTCGTTTGATATCTCAGCAGCCGTGTATTCCTTCAGATTTAACAAAGCATCTTCGGTGTTGAAGTACAATGGTGACCTTTTCTCTTAGTCCATTACCTTTAGTAGGGACTTAGAGCTTTTCGACCAGTGGTTCATAATGGGCAATGGCCATTGTAAATTAGACAAATGCTGCTACCATTATGTTGTATGTTTCAAAGCCATCTTCAGGTCTGAAGCTTTCCTATCTTGGTTCAATTTAGAGGCTACATTGGTTAATATTATCCATTGAAAAATTTGATATAGGGAGCTTAGCCTATAGCTTTTGAGATCTGTGGGTTCTTTGCTTGGATTCACTACTGTGATTACTTTAGTCTACCACATTTTTGGAAATACCTTGGATAACGAATGCCTCTGATAACAAATTTTTCGGATAATGAATCACAATTTCCAGGTATAAGGCTGCCTCGGATAATGAATTTTCGCTATGGGCTGCCTTGGATAACGAATCACAATTTCTAGGTGTAGGTCTGTCTCGGATAACGAATTTTCTCTATGGGCTGCCTCGGATAACGAATTTTCTCTATGGGCTGCCTCGGATAATGAATTTTCCTATTGGCTGCCTCAGATAACAAATTTTCTCTATGGGCTGCCTTGGATAACGAATTTCCAGCATGCATCAATAAAAAAGAGTTATCATGGGCTGCATCATATCTGTACCTTTAAAGTGCCCTTTATAAAGAGTTTTGAGCAAAAAACCAGGTGTCTGTGTCATTTTCCTAGGCTCTGGAACAAATTAATTGGTTTCCCATTCATTCCTATGGGAAACAGCATTTCGGATAACGATTTTTTCGGATAATGAATTGCCTCGGAGAATGAATTAAATTTGTTATCTGAGGTACCACAGTATGTGTGTTCATCCAGCAGTTGTTAAAGAACTGAAGGAGTCACTCCTTTCTGTTTTGCTCAAATGTGCAATTTGCTTAATTCAGATGCTATCATTACAAGAAGTCAAAACAATGCTATGGATATTGGTTATCTCGACTTTAGTAAGGCCTTCGATAAGGTTCCCCATGGTATTCTTGCTAAGAAGTTAGTAGAAAGTGGGATAGTGCTATTGTTAGGTGGATTTGCAATTGGTTGACTGATCGCACCCAAAGGGTGATCATAAATGGCCTCTCTTCAGTTTGGAGAGACGTGACCAGTTGGGTGCCCCAGGGTTCTGTTCTGGGTCTAGTGCTGTTCAATATCTTTATTAATGACTTGGAGGAAGGAATAGAGAGTATGTTAATTAAATTTGCAGATGACACCAAATTGGGAGGGGTTGCTAATTCCTTAGAGGAGAGGGTGAAAATCCAAAATTACCTTGACAGATTAGAGTGCTGAGCCAAAGCTCATGGAAAGGGTTTCAACAGAGGGAAATGTAAGGTACTACATTTAGGTAAAAAGAATGAATTGCATGGATATAGGATGGGAGATACCTGGCTGGAAAAGAGTACATGTGAAAGGGATCTGGGAGTCTTGGTGGACCAAAAATTGAAGATGAGTCAGCAGTGCGATGCGGCAGCCAGGAAAGCCAATGAGATTCTTGGTTGCATCAACAGAACCATAGTGTCTAGATCAGGGGTCCTCAACCTAAGGCCCCAGGGCCGGATGCGGCCCCCCAAGGTCCTAAATCCGGCCCCCGGGCCGGGACCAATTGCAACCCCACCTACCCCCTGCTTTGCGAGCAAGCAAGCCTCTGCAGCTGCTTCTGGGCTGCCACCTCCTTCCCAATGCAAGGAAGGAAGGAAGGAAGAATAGCCGCTCCGGCCGCTGCCACTGGAGGAGGAGGAGGAGGAGGAGGAGGAGGAGGAGGAAGAGGAAGAGGCGCAGCAGAGGGATCCCAGCGGTGGCACCTCAGGGTGGTGATCTGGAGCAGGAGACATTGCTGGGGCCCTCGAGACACAATGATCACGGGCCAATCATGGGGGGCTCTGCCCACTTGCCCCTCCCCCTTTTTTGCATGTCAGCTTTTTCTTTTCTTTTGGACTGTGGTCCGGCCCCCAGTGGTGTCTGGGGCATGGTGGACCGGCCCGCTGTTCGAAAATTTTGAGGACCCCTGGTCTAGATCAAGGAAAGTGATAATACCACTCTATTCTGCTCTAGTCAGACCCCACCTGGAGTACTGTGTCCAGTTCTGTGTGCCTTAATTTAAAAAGGATGTTGACAACTTCGAGTGGGTGCAGAGGAGGGCGACCAGGATGATTGAGGGTCTGGAAGAAGTGTCTTATGAGGAACGGCTTAGGGAACTGGGAATGTTTAGCCTTTCAAAAAGAAGACTGAGAGGGGATATGATAGCTATATTTAAATATTTGAAAGGATGTCATATTGAAGAGGGAACAGGTTTGTTTTCCATGGCTTCAGAGACTAGGACTCGGGGCAATGATTTCAAACTACAGGAAAAGAGATTCCATTTGAACATTCCAAAGAACTTCATGACAGTTACAGCTGTTCGGCAGTGGAATATGCTGCCACGGAGGGTGGTGGAGTCTCCTTCTTTGGAGGTTTTTAAGCAGAGGCTGGATGGCCATCTGTCGAAAATATTGTGATGGGGTTCCTGCATGGCAGGGGGTTGGATTGAATGGCCCTTGAGGTCTCTTCCAACTCTTTGATTCTATGATTCTATGATTCAGATATCATCTTACACCTTCCTCTAGTTAAGCCATTATGAAGGCAGTAGGCATAGAAGGTGGCTCCCGAGGATGGGAAAAGCACTGTGAGTACACTTGGGTATCCCTGGGAGAATGGCATGCTGTCAGCCAATCCTTCACTCCAAGAAGCATTGTACCATGTGCTCTGATGGACATTGATTGAATTCAGCCATGTCATGCAGAGGCACCAGAAAGCAAAGACTGTTGCTCTGTCTTGGAAGTAAACCTGTTTCTCTGGCAGTTCCCGTTTTATTATGCAATATAGAAGGTTAGAAGTAAAAAAAATGAAGAAGTGTTTTAGCTTATGAGGTACACTTTAGCCATTCTGTTTAATGGTGTCTTTTTACAGTGGGCCCGGATTGAGCCCATAATTTTTTAGACCAAATAAGTTTAGAACTATGTTGTTAGGAAGCATGTCCCCCCCCTCAGAATTTGTTGTGGAAGAAAACTCAGCTTAATGGGAGAAATAAGGTTATAAAAGTAAAGAAAAAGCTGCAAAAATTCTCATCATGTACCAAAGAGGATTTAGAATACAGAGGGGAAGCAGTGTAGTCCTGGAACCTAATCCCATTGCACAGCGATAGCAGCATTTAAAATAGAAGGTGATTTCTGAATTTTAAAACTTGGCAGCTGTCTAAGTCATTCGCAGTGTTTGTGAAGATTCTCAGTCATCCAGGTTAGATTATCTGGAAACTGAATTATGGCAACTGGATGATGTCTTCTTCTTCTTCTTCTTCTTCTTCTTCTTCTTCTTTCTTCTTCTTCTTCTTCTTCTTCGATAGAAATATTTCACTATTTTTCCAAAATGTTGCCAATTATATTTAGAGGCATTTTCAAGTAAAGCTTCACAAGTGTTTCAAGAACCTTCATTTCAAGCCAGAAATAAACATTTTATTTCATAAAGTCTAACTTACTATATTGTATTTTGTTGATGTTACTATAAATGTTAAAAAGGTGGGCCATGGCTGCTTAATGAAGATATCAAATATAGCATTTACTTACATGGAACCTGTTGTTTGAGGGTTTTTCCCAACATGATTGGATAATACTGTGCTCTCACTCCCATATAATTTTTGCTGCGGCATTTTCTTATAAATAGGGAACTAATAAAATAAACACTGGGTCAAATGGTTCACCACGCTAGAATTGGGGGTAAATTAGCTTCCCATAACTCTCCTTTACAGACCCTCCAAGTTTGATGAAGATTGGGTTTTGGACATTTGAATTTTACACCCACATAGTACATCCCCATCCCCCCAATAAATTGCCCTTTAGTAGCTGGCATGGGGGAGCCCAGTCTTTCTAGGGAAAGTTTCTCTGTAATTTTAGTGTCTCTAGGTGCCAAGGGGGAAGATGTATTATAGGGTTTTTAAAAGGCAAAATGAATCAACAAATTGACCTGGACAAATCACAAATTGAAACAAATCACAATTTTTTTGATTCTGACCCATTCAGCTTGTGCAATTGCACTTGGAATCTGGAATTTGGCCAGTGTATGTTGAACAACAGTAAACATATTGCCACTCTGCTGTTTTTTTTTAAACACGAACCAAATATATTTCCAATTAAGTACACCGAGTGAATGAATTTGTATTTAATGGTAGCAATATTCTACTCTTTATCTTCAGAAATTAACCAAGGGCAGTTCTGTTTTCCTATTGGTTAGACTACAATTTCACTTGACTGGCCTAACACTTCCTAATGAAAATTCCACTTTCAAAAACATCATTTTGAGAGAAGGCGTTTTCTCCTGAAGAGTACAATTGGGAAATGCTCACCATGTTACATATGCAGATATGCATGTATAAAGATGATTTTAGAAGCTGTTTAGAAGCACAGTGCAGAAGCTACAATTATGTTAATCATTATGTTTGTTTTCTAAATTGCCTACATTTGTTAATGACTTTGTCTATGGAAGAATATTTATTTGGAAGGCTGGGGTTGAGTGCTCTAAGCTGGTGCATTCTTCCATGTGAATGTGGCTTCCATGTGCTTCCAAGTGTATTCAAATTATATGAAGAGTATTCATTATTGGGAAAGGCTGCGTTGAGTCCATGCTTGGGGAGCATAGACAAAGCTACACCTGGAATGTATGTTCTTAAGTTGTCCATTGAGTACACAGAGCCAGTGATAACCGAGAGGGAATGGTAGCAGCAGTGTATTTTTGTAATCAAATACAGGAGGAGATTTTAGCTGGGAAGCGTGAAGCCTTTTGTGGAAGGAGGTGATCAAATCTGCTTTATCTGAACAAGTTTGAGACATAGTATACGTCATACGTCTCCATGGATGCTTTGTTTCTCAAGATTTTTTCAGTATTTATTCGGTAACACTTGGGAAAAAATCAGCGGTAATCAATCTTAATCACTTAAATCAAACTGAATGTCGTGTTGATTTGATGTCCTTCAGACACCCAAGGAGGCCTTGGCACTTGCATGCCTTAGTTCCTTAGTTATTTGATTCGGATAAATTTGAACTAAATTGTTGTTTTCCTTTTAACATTTACGCTGATGGAAAAATATTAATAAGCGTGAAAAAAATGTAATTCTTGAGTGAAAATATGTTTAAATGTTTGTAAAACTGATAAATATGCAAGTTGTATCAAATGGTATTATTGTGACTATAGAGAAATGAAAAGGTTATCTCTGAAGCCTAATGGTTACTTTGCTCTATTTAGTGAGGAAGCTGTCATGAATGTTAGCTGCTATGATCCAACTACTGTATTGATTTATTGCCTAGGAGAATTTTTTAAAAAAATCATGTAATTGGGCAGTTAACATTCCATTTACTCTCATTGACTTATAACTATACAGCAGTAGACTGTATGAGCTTAAGATGTGATAAACGTATGGTATGTTAAGATGTAATTGGTGGGAGAGTTCTGAAAGTGGAGTATATGAAAGGACCACATCTATAACGGAGCAGGTCGTCTTTGGGCACTTCTACAGAAAAGAGCTTGCATTTGAAATTCAGAACAAAGAAAGGGTGAGTATCTCTAGGGTAAGGTAATTCCAGAATCAGCTTTCAAGAACTCATATTGCCTGTAGGAAGCAGTGAGACTTTTTGAGAAGGTGACTGGGAACTATGCTTTTGTTGCCCCATTGTGTCTTTGGCAGTAGAACCCAGAGCAGGAAGATAAATCCAGATGAGGATGAAGCAAGCCAGGTAGTTAAAGATAATTTATTTTAGGATGCTGGAAGTCTAATCTAAAAAGAACTTTTTGTAGAATTCTCATTGTGAGTTAAGCTTCTGAATCGTCCTTTGTGGTTTGGAGATAAAAATAGGGGAATTGGTGATTAGGCTTTAATAGAGAAGTGACTTGGGATAATATAATCAGTGCTTTTGCAAGCAGTATTTTACCTTACACAGTAAAGTATATTATTAGAATCTTTCTGTATAACAGCGAGATTTAGTAGATGGAGTGATTGGTCTAGAACTAATTTCTCATATTGGTCTAGAACTCATTGGTCTACAACTCAGCCTTGGGTTCAGAGTGCCACCAAGACTGTGGGAGTGCCGTGGAGGGTTTCAGTAGTAAATCATTCCTTGAAGAGCTCACATACCTCACCCCAAAAAACACTACAGGGTCATCAAAGATTGAAAGTAACCTGATGGCACATAACACCATATAATTGAAGTTGTGATATTTTAAACAGTTTTAAATAAACATTTTACGTAAATCACTCTGGCTGTTCATTCAATGCCTATAGCCCAGAAACCCACTCCACCTAAAGATTTATGTTTTTCGTAAATATTGTATAGCAGAGAATTAAAGGATCTGGGTCTAATGTACTGGTCTGTTGACATTTCAGTGTGACAAAAGTGACAGTTATAATACCATTCAATCCACATCAGGTAAAATATACCCTACCCCAGTGTTGTCAAACCTATGGCATGGGTGCCAAAGGCGGCACTCGGACCCCTTTCTGAGGCCACCTGACATTGCCCCTTCACAGCAACCTGTATTCAGGTTAAATTGCTGTAATGTCACTTTGCAAAAAAACTAGCGGGTTTTGAATTGCAGTTTGGGCACTCAGTCTCTAAAAGATTTGCCATCACCGCCCTACCCCTTTTTATGTTTCAGTCCAAATATTTTAAAAATAGAATTTATTGGCTTTTGCAAAATGGGAAGTAAGTTCTGATATCATTCTGTGTTTCCCCAATGTGAAAAACACCATGTTTTGGGACCTCAATTATTTTTTGCATATCGGGAAGTGAATTCTTAGGCAACAGTTCATCTTCTGTTCAGAATAACCATCAGCCTCCCACACAACAGCTTTTGGGAGCCGTGAAAACATCCCACTCACAATTTCTTCTTTCAGCCAAAGTATTAATATGTTTCCTGGGACAGGAATCATCACCAGCAGTACTAAGTCAGTCAAATAAATGGAAACTTGGGAGAATTAACTGAAGGCACAGAAAGGGCTCCGATGCCACCGTAGGCACTCATGCCATAGGTTCACCAACACTGATCTAAACCTTTGTTTAAAAACCTTCAGTGAAGGAAAGTCCACCACCTTCCAAGGTGGTACATTCCAATGCTGATAAACTTTTATGTTCAAGAGGTGTCTCTGATAATATTTATTTATTTATTTATTTATTTATTTATATACCGCCCCCTCTTCCGTAGCGGAATAATTATGTGTCATCAAGTTGATTCTGAATTATGGTGACTCTTCCCAGGGTTTTCTAGATTTACTAAGAAGTGATTTACCGTTCTTTTCTTCTGGGAGTGTTCTGGGACACAAATGTATTAATGAAGACACAAACTGCAAGGGAAAATTGAAATTTGACTTTCAGACAAATAAGCAAAAATATACTCACCTCACACCAAACAGATGGAACAAGCTGATTACAGTTATTCAAACACTCTTTAAATATGAGGCCTACTTTTTCAGCCACGTGAAATCTTGATGTTGTACTCTCATGTTGCAAATGCAGTGGACAAAAACCTGTTGTACTGTATAGTTATTCGCTCAGGGAAAAAAATGGAAGAATTTGCAGTTTCAAACTGCTGCTAATTAACAGGCGCCTGCCTGAGTTCTTCAGTGGGTTGGCTTGGGGTTTGACACTAATTATGGCAACTTGAATTTTGCTGTTTATCTTCTACCAGAATAACTACAGAACAGGATTTTGGCTATTGTTAATTATAAGTGTCCAACCGTATTCTCAGTGATGGATAACTTACAGTCCTCCTGAAACTGGACTGAAAAGTTGATCAGCTCCGGTCTGTACATACAAGGTACAGGAATGAAGAGACAAGCTGTCCAGTAATGTCTGAAGGATCACCGCTTCCCCAGCTCTGCCCTAAGTGACATAATATGAGTGGAGAGTTTTATTTGTAAATAGATTGCATCTTGCCTTAAGTGGACAGCGGTGGGCCAGTGGCTTCCTGATTGTGAAATGTAAGATGTTGAATTCTTTGAAAACTGAATTTTTTTTCTCAATGAGAAATTTAACAATAATAGATAAGCTTCCCTGAGTGACTACCTTTTGCGTAAAATGTGCAGTGGTTGGAAAAATGCTTCCTCTAATATTCTATTTCCAAATGAGAATACTGAAGCACACCGAGGCCCTGAATGAACCGCAGACGTACTCAAAAGTCCTCTGCAATGTACAGGGATTCTGCAGCAATCCCTGGAGCCCTCAGATTTGAAGGCCAGTGTGGTAGGCAGCTTCCAGTCTCTAGATGCTGAGAAGAAGGGTGGATTTTTGTGAATTCACACATCTTTGAATGAGTCAAATGTGCTTTAGTAACTGGTGAGATTACATTCCCTGGGAACTTCTAGGATTTTGTATCTGAGCTAGAAGAGAAGAAGATATCTTAAGTGTATTCCCCCCCCTTTCAGTGATACCTTTCATCTGTAGCTCACAAGTGGTGTTTTCATTTCACTGCTAAGGAATTACATTTTAGAATGCAATATAGTGTACCCCTGAAAATATCTTTGAATTGAGCAAACTGTCTCATAACATCAGATTTGTTTAACAGTGAATAAATTCTGTCCCAATGTTACTATTAGTCGGACAAGTTTAAACACTTCTGTTCAAAGAATGAAAACAATCTTGATAATTGTCTAGCAATATATGCTGCCAGGGCATGAAAGCTATTGCTACAGGTTCTTTGGCTAGTAATCATCCAGTTTATGCTTCTCCAGCGAAGAAGAAGCCACTACATCCCAAAACAGTCTGTATACAGCGGTCCCCCACTCATACGCGGTTCATATACTGCGGTCCCGCTATATTGTGGGACCACAGTATATGAAAAAAGACCCCCTGGGGTAAGGGGGGGAAAGGCCTGGGGTAAGGGGGGAGGGCCTATCGGAGGCCTCAGAAATGACTTCCTGTTCACAGGGAGGCCCTTTTGGGGCCTCCAAAGGACCTGGAAAGGCCCTCACAGGCCTGTTTGGGGCAGCACCAGGCTGGGGGTAGGTACAAGAGCCCCCAGCTAGGCACCCCAGGCCCAACCCAACTTGCATCCGCATATCGCGGATTTTCAATTATTGAGTTTCAGGTTGGGTCCCTAACACCCACGATAGGCGGGGATCACTGTACCAAGGAGCTCCTTTGTTTGGCTTTGCTGAAATCCCCTTTCTTGTCATTTGAATGCATTGATTTGAGTCAATCTTTCTGGAGTTCAAGAAGGTAGTGTTGCTCTGTCATCTGTGTGATAACCTTTCACATACTTGAAGATAGTTATTAGAGATGGGCACAGAACGAACATTTTTTCGTTTCCGTTACCGTTTGTCGTTTCCATTATGTAATGAAACGACAAACGAAAATTGTGATGAAAATGCAACAAAACGAACAGAACCGCAAAAATTGTGGTCGTTATGTTTCGTTTCCGTTAATGGTGACGTGCAATGAAATGAGCTGTTTTAAATGATAAAAAACGCCCTGGACATCCGTAAAAACACAGCGATAATTATTTATATTGTCTGATAATACCTACCAGGGGGGTTGGGGTCCTTAAAATGTTTGTTTTTGTCTTCTTCCATCGCAATGTATTTTTCTTTTCCCTTTAAAATGGATGTCGCACCAGCCACAAAATGGAGGCAAGCCATGTGATGGGATCATGTTCAACCAATAGCATGCCCAGGTTGCAGACTGGGCGGGCAGGTCTGGCAGCCACAGAGGGCATAAAAATGTCTGGCAGCCCCCGTCCTCCTTGCAGTCTCTGGTGGGAGTTAGGGTGGGATTGCTGTCTCTGCGACTCTAGCTTCAGTCCTGCAGCCTCCCTGTGTGCGTGCGTGCTGCGTACCTCTCAGTGAGTACCCTCCCTTGCCCCGCAGTGCAGTCACTCTGCAGCTGCCTTGCACCCTGGGCAACGCCCGCTGCTACCTTTGTAGCCTCCCTGCGTACCTAGTCTATACTGTGTCTCTGCCAGCATCCATTTTTTTAGTGTTTTCCCTCTGGTCTGGGGCGTTGGGGGATGCCTGCGAACGAAAATGCTTTAAAAATCACGCAAAAAGCGGATAGAAACGACAAATGAAAAAATGAAAAACGGTAACAAAATTTTTCCAAAAATTCGCGCCAAACGGAAATGAACCGAAACAGACCTCTCAACAAAAAACGAAAAACCGAAACACCATTTTTTTGTTTCGTGCCCATCTCTAATAGTTATCATACCATCATCTCTCAATAATTTCTTCTTCAGGTAAACACAGCTGTTTCTTCAGTCTTTTCTCAAAGACTGCATCTCCAGATCCCTCTCAGCCTTGTTGCCATCTTTTGAACATGTTCAAATCTCTTGGTGTCTCCTTTAAACGGTGGTACCCAGAACCAAGTACAGTACAATAATACGGCAGATGAAATCTGATTAGCATAGAGTTACACACTACTATTACTTCCCATGATCCGAACACTTATTCTGCTAATGCAACTCTCAATAATAATTTAAAAATTGCTTTGACACCACTACTGGCTCATATTAAGCTAATGACGATCAATTAAATCTCTTAAATCATCCTTCCCTGGTTTAATACAATCCAGACTAAAAACCCCATTATTCTTATCTTGACTATTGGTTGTACCAGGGGCTCATGAAAATGTATTTATTTATTTATTTATTTTAGAGTATTTTTACCCTGCCTTCCTCCTTGGAAAAAGGACCCAAGGCAGCTTACAGTTGTTGTTGTTATTTGGTCGTTCAGTTGTGTCCGACTCTTCGTGACCCCATGGACCAGAGCTCGCAAGGCCGTCCTATCCTCCTCTGCCTCCCGGAGTTTTGTCAAATTCATATTGGTTGCATCGATGACACCGTCCAACCATCTCATTCTCTGTCTTCCTCTTTTCCTTTTGCCTTCAATCTTTCCCAACATCAGGGACTTTTCCAAGGAGTCCTCTGTTCTCATGAGGTGGCCAAAGTACAGAATGAGGGATAATGGAATGTGGTCCTAGATAACATAAGAACATAAACATAAGAACATAAGAAGAGCCATGCTGGATCAGGCCAAAGGCCAATCTTGTCCAGCTTCCTGTATCTCACAGCGGCTCCACCAGATGCATTTGGGAGCGCATGAGACTAGATATCTGTCTCCTGATACCACTCCCCTGCATCTGGCCCTTGAAGTACCCTGGTTTAAAGCCTGGAG
Source organism: Phrynocephalus forsythii (assembly GCA_029282475.1). Lineage (NCBI taxonomy): Eukaryota > Metazoa > Chordata > Lepidosauria > Squamata > Agamidae > Phrynocephalus > Phrynocephalus forsythii. Next base: position 143,728,660 of record JAPFRF010000001.1, read on the forward strand.
ATTACACATCTCCATCATGGTTTGTAACCTGTGATGGACTTTTCCTCCAGGAATCTGTCCAATCCCCTTTTGAAGGCATCCAGGCCAGATGCCATCACCACATCCTGTGGCAGGGAGTTCCATAGACTTACAACGCGCTGGGTGAAAAAATATTTTCTTTTGTCAGTTCTTACTCTCCCAGCCCTCAATTTGAGTGTATGTCCCCTAATTCTGGCATTTTGGGAGAAAGAGAAGAGCTTCCCTCTATCCACTTTACTCATACCCTGCATTATTTTGTATGTCTCAATCATATCCCCCCTCAAGCGCCTTTTTTCCAGACTAAAGAGGCCCAAATGTTTTAGCCTTTCCTCATAAGGGAGGTGTCCCAGCCCAGTAATCATTTTAGTCGCTCTCTTCTGCACCTTTTCCAGTTCCACTATGTCTTTCTTGAGATGCGGTGACCAGAATTGTACACAATACTCCAGATGGGGCCTTACTATTGTTTTGTATAAAGGCATTATAATGTTCGCTGTTTTATTTTCAATCCCCTTTTTGATAATCCCTAGCATGGAATTGGCCTTCTTCACCGCTGCTATACATTGGGTAGACACCTTCATGGAGCTGTCCACCAACACACCAAGATCTCTTTCCTGATCCGTCACGGATAACTCAGAGCCCATGAGTTGATAGATGAAGTTTGGATTTTTTGCCCCAATATGCATTACTTTACATTTAGTTACATTAAAACGCATTTGCCATTTCTCAGCCCATTCCCCCAGTTTGGAGAGATCCTTCTGGAGTTCTTCACAATCTTCTCTGGTTTTTACCACACGGAAAAGTTTTGTGTCATCGGCAAACTTGGACACCTCACTGTTTATCCCTGTCTCCAGGTCATTTATGAACAGATTGAAAAGCACCGGTCCCAGGACAGAGCCCTGAGGCACACTGCTTTTCACCTCTCTCCATTGTGAAAATTTCCCATTGACACCTACTCTTTGTTTCCGGGATCTCAACCAGTTCTCAATCCATAAGAGGACCTGCCCTCTTATCCCCTGACTGTGCAATTTTCTCAGCAGCCTTTGGTGAGGGACTGTGTCAAAAGCCTTTTGAAAATCCAGATAGACTATATCCACCAGTTCACCCAAATCCATGTGCCTGTTGACCTTTTCAAAAAATTCTAAAAGGTTTGTCAGACAAGATTTACCCTTACAGAAGCCATGCTGATTTTCTCTCAGCAAGTTTTGTTCTTTTATGTGTTTTAAGATTTTCTCTTGGATGAGGCTTTCCACCATCTTCCCTGGGACAGATGTAAGGCTAACTGGCCTGTAGTTTCCCGGGTCCCCCCTCCTTTCTTTTTTAAAAATTGGTGTGACATCTGCTATCCTCCAGTCCTCCGGCACTGTCGCCATTTTAAGAGACAAGTTGCATATAACCGTTAAGAGATCTGCAATTTCGTTTCTCAGTTCCCTAATAACCCTTGGGTGGATGCCATCTGGGCCCGGTGACTTGTTAATCCTCAATTTATCAATTTGTCCTAAAACCTCCTCTCTTTTAACCTGTATTTGATTTAATTCTTTAGTCAAGAGGGGTGGCTCAGGCAGCGGAATCCGCTCAAGGTCCTCTGTCGTGAAGACAGACGCAAAGAAGTCATTCAATTTCTCTGCAATGTCCAAGTCCTCCTTAACCTCCCCTTTTCCTCCCTCACCATCCAGAGGGCCAACTGGTTCTCTGGCAGGTTTTCTACTTCTAACATATTTAAAGAAGCTTTTATTATTACCCCTTATATTGCTAGCCATGCGTTCCTCAAAATCTTTCTTTGCCTCCCTTATCATCTTCTTACATTTCTTTTGCCAGAGTTTGTGTTCCTTTTTATTTTCCTCATTTGGGGAGGATTTCCATTTACAGAAGGACCTCTCCTTGTGCTTTAGAGCCTCTCTAACTCCACTTGTTAACCATGCCGGTGTCCTCTTGGACTTAAATGAGCTCTTCTTTCTTTGTGGTATGCACTTGTGCTGGGCCTCTATTATTGTTGTTTTAAAAAGGCTCCATGCACTCTGAAGAGATTGGATTCTTCTAACCTTCCCCTTCAATTTCTCTCTAACTAGTTTCCTCATCTGAGGGAAGTTTGCCCTTCGGAAATCAAGGGTTTTTATGTCTGATTTGGTTGACACTCTTGCTCCGACATGCATGGCAAAGGAAATTGCAGCATGGTCACTGTTCCCCAGAGGCTCAGTGACATTCACATCCCTGACCAGGTCCTGAGTATCGCACAGTATTAAATCCAGAGTTGCCTGTTCTGGGGTGGGCTCCATGACAAGTTGCTCTAAGGCACAGTCATTCAGCAAGTCGAGAAACCCAGTTTCTCTTTCTTGCCCGGAGCTCGCATTGGCCCAGTCAATGTGGGGATAATTGAAGTCCCCCATGATTACTATCCTATCCCTCTTAGCCACCTCCATGATTTCTCTCCTCATTTCAAGGTCCCCCTCAAGTTTTTGATGTGGTGGACGATAGAATACTCCAACTATCACATCACTCCTTGGACCTGGTATTTTAACCCAAAGTGATTCTATGGTGGAGTCAGACCCTCTGTCCATCTCCATTCTGCTGGATTTTACCCCTTCTTTGACATAGATGGCCACTCATCCTCCAACCCGCCCCTCTCTATCCCTTCTATAGAGTTTATAGCCTGGGATTGCTGTATCCCACTGGTTCTCCTCATTCCACCAGGTTTCTGTTATGGCTATTATATCTATGTTATCCCTAGCTGCCAAATGTTCAAGTTCTCCCATCTTTGCTCGGAGGCTTCAGGCATTGGCGTAGAAGCACCTGTACAGTGGGTCCCGCAACAACAGCTGCTGCCTTGTTCTTTTCCCCCGACAGCTTTTATTTTCAGTAGACAAACTGTCACATTCCGTTATTCTCCCAGTGCTAATACCTGCTATATCTTTTCTATGTGATTCTCTACCCTCTCCAACCTCATTCCCCGAGGATGAGGTGTTCCGAACCGGATGCCACTCAGCTCCTGTCGGCTTTCCCCCAGTTATCAGTTTAAAAGCTGCTCTGCAGCCTTTTTGAGGTTGAGTGCCCGCAATCTGGTCCCATCATGATTCAAGTGCAACCCATCCCTCCTGAACAGGTTTGGCTTGTCCCAAAATGTTCTCCAGTTCCTGACAAATCTAAAGCCCTCCTCTCGACACCATCACCTCATCCACGCATTGAGGCTTCTGAGTTCTGCCTGCCTTGCAGGTCCTGCACGAGGAACAGGTAGCACTTCTGAAAATGCTACCTTGGAAGCCCGGGACTTCAATCTTCTACCTAACAACCTGAATTTGGCTTCCAAGACTGACCGCTTGGCCTTCCCGACATCATTGGTACCAACATGTACCATGACCACTGGCTCCTTCCCGGTTCTCTCTAACAAGCTATCTAGATTTCTCGTGATGTCTGCAACCTTTGCACCTGGCAGGCAAGTGACCATACGGTTATCATGCTCGTCACATATCCATCCCTCTGTAATTTGTACATATTGTAATGTACACTGTTGCTGAAGTGTTTTCCATATTCATTGTGGGAGTCCTGCCAAAGGATCAGTAGTTAAGAGACTTTTTTCTTGATCATCAAAATTGGTAGCAAAAATAGATAAAAAGGACCAGTAATATCTGGCTTGCTTTCATCTCTGAAATCAAACTCTGCCCTCCTTTATTTGGAGCTCTTAAGTGAGAATAACAAATGACTCTTCAAGCCTTTCGATATTTCTTATACAATTACGCTTGTATAAAACCCTAAATGGCTTAGATCCAAGCAGCCTCAAGGACTGCATCTCCCTCTATGAGCCTCCTGCGCAGAGGTTAAACTACCATACTGCAGCTGTAACTGTGCTCACAACCTGGGGTTCAATCCCAGGTATCCGGCTCATGGTTGACTTGGTCTTCTATCCTTCCGAGGTCAGTAAAATGGATACCGAGGTCATATGGAGGGCTAATGTGTAGCCTGCATAAATAAATTGTTAACTGATTGGAGAGTGTTTTAAGGGCTATGGGGTGGTATATAAGCAGAACACTTGGCTTGGCTTTCCTTTTGCCCAAACTCTTAAGTTCATCAGGGGAGGCCTTTCTCCTGGTGCCACCACACAGGTGTGCTTGGTGGGTACTTGGGAGAAGGTCTTTTCTGTTGCTGCTCCGAGGTTCTGGAACTTCCTCTTGTGGGAAGCTAGGCAGACCCCGTCTTTGTTGTCCTTCTCCCAGCAGGCAGGATTTTTGTCCTCTGTTGTTTTAAATTAATTTTTGTATTGATTTCATTTATCATTTTTACATAAAACTTGTTTAATTGTATTTAGCTTTTAAATATTGTCCTTTTAATGATGTAAGCTGCCTGTAAGGAGAAAGCCAGGATAAAAATATTTTGAGTGAGTGAGTGAGTGAGTGAGTGAGTGAGTGAGTGAGTGAGTGAGTGAAGGAAGGAAGAAAGGAAGGAAGGAAGGAAGGAAGGGTGTTCGTGGCTGATCCAGGTTTTACGTATGCTTTTTACAAGTGGCAATCTATTCTAGTCTTTCTTTCCCACAATTCCTTGCTCCTTTTGCATTTGAGGAAGCTGAAGGACCGCCTATATGAAACCCGGCAATTAAGATCTAGTCAGGGAGTGTTCCTGAAAGAGCCATCCCTTAAGGAGGTGAAGGGGATGGCTTACAGGAATAGGGCTTTTCAGCAACTGCCCCATTCTGGAATTCTTTATGAGACTCGCCTGGCAATTCTAACATTTCGGCGCCAGGTAAAAACCCTCCTATTCCAAAAGTTTTTAATTAATGAGCCCTGATGGCAATTTTAGTGGTGTGTTTTTAAAAGTATTTATTGCATCTACATGTTTTATTGTTCTAATTTTATTGTATTTGATGTTTTAACTGTTTATTCTTTTGAAGACCTTTGGGAAACAAATAAATAAATAAATAAATAAATAAATAAATAAATAAATAAATAAATAAATAAAAGCTCAGATGATAAGGCCACTGTAAACATTTTAAAGAAACAACTCATTAAATTGTAAAATGATAAACATTCCTCAGACGACATGCCCTTTCTAACTTGGTATCCTCCAGAAGTCTTGGATTATAGTTTACATCATCCACAACTATTGCAGCATGTTATCAAGAAGCCAGTGAGAGTAGAAGCTAAATACATCTGGAAGATGCCATGCTGGTAAAAGTTGCTTTGAACAAGCAACAACCTATCACCATCCAAATCTTGATTTGATTCTTAAAAGCACAACAGCAATCTGAAGGATTAGCAGATGGCTTTTTGACAGGAGGAGTCTAAGGAGGTTTTGATGCTAAGGGGGTGTGGGTGGTGGCTTTTGTTTTTGTTTTCTTATAGTTTACAAGGATTAGCAAGATCACTCTGACACTGGTACTTCAGTAGTTTTCTGTAGTTTAATTTTGTCTCAGCTCTGTCTCACGCTATCCCAGCCTGTCATTCACCTTCTCTAAGGGTCAGACTACACGCTACATTTTATTTTAAAAAAAAAAAACCAAGGCCATGCCTGCAAGTGAGCTCTATTCAAACACGATACGTTAAAACGGTATTGAGGCCTACTGAGCAGAAGTTGGTGGAGAGGCCTTTTGTATGGGGGCACATCATTGAGACTGTATTTGTTTTTAAGGTTATCCAGGCACAGGATTTTCCTCAGATCAAGAATATTTGTGACCAGAAGAAATAATAACTCCTTTATGCTGATGTTATCAATCAGTCAAGACTCATGAAGACATCTTTGGGTTCGTAGGTTTGTAGTCCTACTCATGACCCCTAGCATCATGGGAGGAGTTGGAGATTCGTGCTTTCATGTCTGCCTTGCTTTCCTCTTACACAACTGTTAGAATATTCGGTTTTAAGTTTCTCAGGACATAAGGGCATGGCCACAACGAGGGTCTCTTTCACCAAAGGAAAAGCATGGTTTCCATGTCCTGGGGGTAGAATAGAACAAAGTTAGTACTTCTAACAAAATTAAAAGTTAGTACTTTTAATTTTGTTATTTTGGTCTCTCCCCCACCCCCAGTACAGCACCCAGGGCACATGCAGCCCCACCTGCTTTCCTCCACCCTCCCATGTTGCAGCCCTGCCTAAGGGAATTTCCTTTGTATCAAAAGCTTAAGACAGGCTGCTAGGGCGAGGGACCCTTATTAGATTGTTGTGAGCCAGTGAGGGAGACAGAGAACAAGACTGTCTCCTAGTCCTTAAGTGTAACTTTCAAGCGGTACAGTGCTGGGATTGCATCAATCACCACATCTTTGTCTATATGTAACTATTCTCACATCTCCTTTTTGCTTGCTTGAAGTGGGCACCTGAGCTCACAGCATGTTTATCAGCATAAAGAAGGTGCTTGTGTCTGCCAAAACTAAATGCAGAAGATGCTATTCCAGGGGTGTCCAAACTTTTTGCAGATTTGGTGAGGTGAAAATGTGTGCAGGCCGACCATTCAGCCCATTTGGCCCCCGGGCTGGACTTTGGACAAGCCTCCAGGACAGTGGTGGCGAACCTTCAGCACTCCAGATGTTTTGGACCACAACTCCCACAGTCCTTTGTCATTGGCAATACAGGCTTGGAATTCTGGGAGCTGTGGTTGAAAACATCTGGAGTGCCGAAGCTTCGCCACCACTGCTCTAGGACATGCAAGGAGGTGGGGAGGACGCTGTAGCAACGGAGACAGGGGAGGGTAGGCCAGGCAGGTGGCTAAGGAGATGGAGAGAGGCAGGGAGGGCAGGCAAACCGCAAAACTGCGAGCTGATGTCTCAATCTGGTATGGGGAGGAGCCAGCTGGTGGGGATGCGTGACAGGCTGAGCTAGTGGGGAGAAAAGGCTGTGGACCACTCAAAATTTGAAAATGGGCCGCATTTGGCCCCTGGGCCTGACTTTGGACATGCCTGTGCTATTCCTCTGTTTCTGGGGGGCGGGGGTGTAATCATAAATCCTACCTTAAATCCCCGGTAGTGACATGAGAAAATGAGTACTTGCAGAAAACAAAGATGAATTGGATCTTCCAAAAGCACACATATAATGGGTATTAGGGATGGGCACGGAACATAAAAAGGCCATTTTGTTTTGTCTGTAATGAAATGCTGCTTCCTCGTTTTGTTTCTTTTCTTTTCATTTCGTTACGTAACGACACGACGAAACAGCATTTCGTTTTTTGTATTCTGCCCATCCCTCATGGGTATTTATATTTTGCCACTTGAGCATGCAGCTTTTTTTTTCATCATCATCATCATCATCATCATCATCATCATCATCATCATCATCATCATCATCATCAGCAGCAGCAGCAGCAGCAGCATAGCTTCTCTTCCAGTTTTGCAACAGGGTTGATCAAGGTGCTGAGCATTTAAAACAATTGCACACATGAGATGCAGCACCTGTGTGTCAGATCTGTATCATGCTGGGGCCAGGATCTGTTTTACATTAAGAAATGTGAGACCATTAAGTTGACTTAAATGAGGTACTATACAACAAGTTTTTGACTATGTATCCGTATTAGCTTTGGTAAGTATATTTGGCAGATACAGGAAGGAAAGAAGAAACCAGGTTTATGCATGTGTATCTAGTATGTATTCTCAGCATAAATATAACTGTATTTTTTTTGGGGGGGTGCTTGGAGTCTCAGCAAAATAACTTCTTAGACTTGTTAGCAAAACAGCTTTGAATGCTGCGTTATCCTGATCTCCATTCGCCTTCATTTTCTTCTCCCTCTTTACAGGGTACAACATTTCAGTGTCAAGTGACCATCTGCTCTGAATAGCTAAAAAGAAATTTGTCCATAAAGGCTACATCAAGAGTGTTAATGAGAGAGCACTTTTCCCTCTAATTAGCACTTCATTAAATAGAATCAGTTAGTGAGTAAAAATGTACCTAGCAGATTGCTGTGCCTTTTGGAACTACTAATTGCTTATGTCAGATATGTGGAAAAGTAATGATAGGAATCCTACTTTATAAAAAGTAGTTCAGCCATTTGTGTTACTAGTAATGAACTATGCTCTGTTGCTTTTAAAGGTGTTTGTTTTTAGTATTGATTTTACTTACTGGTTTTAATATAATATGTATTTCCATCTTCTTAAGTATTTGTATACTTACAGTTTTTAGCTTTAAATATTGTATTATGTAAGCTGCCTTGGGTCCTTGTGGGGGAAAAGATGGGCTAGAAATATTTTAATGAATGACTGAATGACTGAATGAATGTTAGTGATCTGGTAATTGCAGGACAACTGCATAAAACAAACTCCTATGTATGGTATGCCAATTTTGAGAGAAGCTGTAATAGAAACTGATCAGAGTTTGACTTTAGTATATCCAGACCTAATGTTCACATCAAGGTTTCCAGCATGGAAGGAAATGGAAATTGATGCCTGGAAGGTGGAGTTTACAAAATGAAAATAATAATAACATTGCCAGAGAATCACAATTCCTACCCTGGCTGAACAGGAAGGTCTTTGCCTGGCGCCAAAAAGCCAAAAGTATCGGCACCAGGCAGATCTCTGTTGGGAGGGTGTTCCAAAGTTTTTGGGGGGCTGCCTAAGAGGCCCTGTTTTGACATGCCACCCCCCTCACCTCTTTGAGAGATGGCGCCTTCAGCAGGTCCTCCTGGCCTGGTCTTAGGATACGGACAGGCTCATAGAGAAGTGAGTCCTTCCCTGGTGAAGACTCAGTGGAAGGAGGTAAGGGCTTGAGGAGTCAACACGAGAACACGGACAGCTGCTTCCCACAACATCTGACCATTTGCCCACCTGTCTTCTGACTGGGAGCAGATCTTTGTGATTTCAGACTGAAATCTTCCCAGCTCTGTTTGAAGATGCCAAGGATTCATCTTGGGACCTTTTTCATTCAATATAAGAACATAAGAAGAGCCATGCTGGATCAGGCCAAAGGCCCATCTAGTCCAACTTCCTGTATCTCACAGTGGCCCCACCATATGCATCTGGGAGTGCACGAGACTAGATATCTGTCTTCTGATACCAGTCCTCTGCATCTGGTCCTTGAAGTACCCTGGTTTTAAGCCTGGAGATTATACATCTCCATCATGGTTTGTAACCTGTGATGGACGTTTCCTCCAGGAATCTGCCATGCACTTCCTGCCATTTCCTTTCAGCAAAGATTCAGTAGATAGTTGGCTCTTTCAAGACTTATCCATGCATATCTTTACTGAGGGCCTCTTGACTGTGGAACCTGCTGGCCTCTCTGTACTTCCATACCCTTTAATATTTCCAGTCATTTTGTCATAGCAGATACATAGATAATAGTGAAACACATGAATCAGTGGTGTTAGTTTCTCCTTGGTGTTAGTTAAGCAGGTTTTTTTCTTTAGATAATTCTTGCTAAAATTATCTCTTCTCCGGCACCAGTTGCCTTTTTCTCACTTTATAAGGAGGTGTCTGCTCATTTTTCAAATCATTTGGTGTTACATTTGGCTGAAAGAGATAAGCTGTACTTTGTGTTGTTTTTATAGTGTCTGTTTCCTTTATTGGTAGAATGTTCTAAGGGGTTTTGTAGAGTCATTTCCCTTATGTCAAAAGGTACATGGAGCATTGTATTCCTATTGGTTATTTTTTGGGGTAGATGGGGGAAATCAGACTTTGAATGTTGTTGCTCTGAGTGAGCTTTGTAATGATGAAGAACATTTTACAGAACTGGGATTTGGAAATGATGTCACCAGCAACTTAAAAAGGGGAGAAGTAAGCCATGTGGTTCCTTTATGCCAGGCATGTCCAAAGTCCAGCCCGGGGGCCAAATGAATGGTTGCCCCCACACATTTTCACCTCACCATATCTGGCCCTCCTTGTAAAAAGTTTGGACACCCCTGCTTTATGCATTTTGAAGACAAGGGCGGGTGATTCCTTTATTTATTTATTTTTTTAAAAAAACTCACAAATATAAGTGGTTCTTTGACTCATAAGTCTTCACAAGGCTGTGCATTACATAGTAGGGGTGATACAAATGTTATATAAAAGTTCCAAAATCCATGGCCAGATGCACAGTCCAGGTTTCCCAGTTTAAAGCAATTTTCAAAACAGGAGCTGCAGACTCATCACAGAAATGGTAGGTGTCGGCATCTACCTGTAGCAGTGTGGATTAGTGTGGCTCCCAGTCTTGTTAGATAAAGGGGTTCTCTGTCCTTGGGGAGAAGAGCTGAGTGAGACAAGTCTGGCACCCCATTTTGGAACTTGCTTTAAACTAAAATTTGTTCTGAACAGTTGGGCATAGATTATGAAACTTTTATGTCTCTTCTGCACCACCCCCTGCTCCTTAACTCCCAGCCTCCCGGAAACCCATGTGGTGTTGCAAGATAGCTTATGCTTGTGATTTTTATGGTGGTCAAATAGTTATGCGTCACTATAGCCTATAGATAACTGAGTTGGCTCAGTTTTTTTGTGTGTGTGTTTATCCTGTCCATAAGTCCGCTGTGCCAATTATTCTTAGTTTATTTTCCTGTGTGTGTGTGTGTGTGTGTGTGTGTGTGTGTGTGTGTGTGTGTGTGTGAGAGAGAGAGAGAGAGAGAGAGAGAGAGAGAGAGAGAGAATTGATAATTCTATTGATTTGTCTGATTATTGATAGTCTTAATATTCATTTGTAATTTGTGACAGCTGTAAACTGCCTGTAGATATCCAAAGTAGTCCTTCAACAAAGCAGTAGGCCAACCCAGAAGAACAATGGATCAGCCTGAGACCCAGAGCCGATGGAAGAACCTGGTCATTCCCTATATGGCTGGAGTGTCTGAGAAGCTTAAAAGGATTTTTGGCAAACACCACATCCCTGTTTATTTCAAACCCACCAACCCACTAAGGCAGAGACACATCCACCCAAAGGACCTGACACCAAAACACAAAAGGAGCAATATAGTCATGCAGTCCAATGGAGTGAGGAGAGTGCAGATCTCTACATTGGAGAAACTAAACAACCATTAAACAGGAGGATATCCCAACATAGGAGGGGCAATAGCTCAGGACCAGAATCAGTCATACACCTCCACTTGAAGGACAAAGGGCACTTTTCCTACATCTTCAAAGATGAAGATGTACACAGATTAGACAGAGAAGATAGGTGGTTTGAGAAAGGGGTCAGGGAAGCCATTCATGTGAGTATTAAAAACCTCTCTCTCAACGGCCTCAGGCATAGTCTATCTGCCACTTATCAGGCAGTGATTTCAACAATCCCCAGACAAATAAAAATACTTCATGTCTCCACCACCAAGGCCAGAGCTAAGAACCCATACTTTATGGGTTTCAGCACCTTAGGCCATTGTTCACCTAAAGGCCCACTGAGACTATTGTCTACCCAACAAACCTGTTCAGGCCATTGTTCATCTTATGAGCCTATTTCAGACCAGGGTGGCATGAGGTCAATGTGAATTATAAAATGGAGGACTCACAACTAGCTTTCTTCAGACTGAGCAGCAAGACATTTCAATCTCATGAGAAAAGAAGTCCAATTGCCATGACTCAACTTCCAGAGTATATCCCTAAGGAAAAGTGGTTTCCCTTGAAATGGGTCAAAATTAGCTCTCCCATTGCATCTGCCATGTTTTACTATATAACTAAAATGGGTAATTACAAAATAAAAGGACAGTATCAAGAGTGTCAAAGATGCAAATATGTTATTTATTTATTTATTTATTTATTTATAGTATTTTTACCCCCACCCCTTTTTCATGTGTGATGGAAGGGAGAGAATGTTTCTGCGTTCAAACATTAGATGTTTTAAATGATGTCGTCAGAGGCCAGGTGTTAAGTTTCTTGTTTTCTTTATTCCTCACTACAATAACTTCAATATATTCAATATATATTCCTTCTTTGACTGTTCTGCAGTCACTAGAGATTTGCAGCTGTAAATGTAATATTTTACTTGACTAATGGGGAGAGAGGTTAACTCTAGAAAAGATATGTAAATGAGAGGAATGAACTGTCAAATTCATGAAGATATTTGTTTCAGGTTTCTTTGAAATATTGCAGTATCAAATCTAAAAATACACTCTTCTATTGCCTTTGTTCTATAAATAATAGAAACGTTGTTCCACTTGGATTTAGTAACACTCTGAATATGAGGAACCTTTATTTGCTGCCTCATGGCTTTACATATAACCAAAGATGACGGATTATGGAGTAATGGAGTTGGAAGGGGCCTATAAAGCCCTTGAGTCCATCCCCGACTCAATGCAAGAAACCAACTTAAAGCTTATCTGACAAATGACTGTCTAGCTTTCTCATACTCATCACATCCTGAGGTAATTGGTTCCGTTGTCATACTGCTCTCACAGAAAGGATTTTCTGACATTCTGCTGAAATCTGGCTTCTGGTAGCTTGGATCCTATTGCTCTTCTTGCATACGAGTTACCGTAAAATAAGACAGAAAAGGAGAAACAAGAATATTGTCATGATCTTGTTTATATCCAATATAACATACCCATATATACTCAAGTATAAGTCGAGCTGAGTATAAGTTGAGGCCCCTAATTTAACCCCCAAAAACTGGGGAAACTTATTGACTCGAGTATGTCTAGGGTGGGAAATGCAGCAGGGCCTGGCAGCTCCTCCTTTGAGAGCTGGAAGAGCAGTGTGTGATGTTTAAAATGACTTTTAGCCTCTGAGGCAAGCACTTGCCTCAGTGGCTAAAAGTCATTTTAAACACCACATGCTGCTCCCCCGTAATGCAGAGGGGGGTCAGGAGAACTGGCACAATGTTTAAAATGACTTTTAGCCACCGACCCAAGCACTTGCCTCAGTGGCTAAAAGTATTGACCTGAATATAAGTTGAGGCCCCCTTTTTTCAACCCAAAATTAGGGCTGAAAAATTAGACTTATATTCGAGTATATACAATATGTCTCCTTCGACTCATTCTTAATATATTTCCATTCCTGTTTCAGAAACTGTATTTTAAAAGTAGGAGTTAGCGTGAAATTACTGCATTTAGTTTCACGCCTCGTTGTCTAGCTAACTTGATTTTGGGTCAATGTCTGCTCCAACTGACATTTGTGTGAGCTTATTTTCTGTCAAAATACACAGTGTATAGTAAAAAAGAAGAGAAAAATATAGCCTAGAGATGGGCATGAAGCATGAGAAAACCATGCTGAATATCTAGCACAGCACCACAGATGCTGGGCTTAACTTCTCCTGCCTCCCTCACTTGACAGGCCCATTTACTTTTGCCATGCCACTGGGATCCTCCCTCTCTGGTAGTGCAACATTCTGGGAAGGAACTTAGGCTGCTCTTCCCAACCTCCTCAGGAAGCTGGCCACTCACTGTCTAATTCTCCCTGTCCCACTTTCTTGTCTGGTTGAATGGCTGTCTGAGGATGTGAGGAAGGGCAGCCTGAGCTCCTTCCCAAACTGGTGTGCTGCTGGTGAATGAAGACCCTGTTGGTGCACCAATGGCACTGATTGGGCCTGTTGGCTGTGGGGGGAGGAGGGAGAAGATTAAGCCTGGTGCCTGTGGTGTTGTGCCAGAGATTTGGCGCAAAGCGCTTTGTCACGGTTTGTGCGTCTTTCTAATATAAATGTACACAGATGTAATAATTGCATTCACTGTCCATTCTCCTCCTTTTAATTGTTTTTCACTTTCTTCCCATTCCCCCACATACTGAATGTCAAAAATCATGGACTCTGTCCTCTAAATGATATATTTTGCATGAAACTCAGCAGCCTTTTAGTTCTTGGTACTTCCATGAATGCAAACATCATAGCAGTGGAGGATCATTACTGTCACATCTGGAAAGCAGTTCTTATGAGTGCTTCTGCAGTAAACACATGTGAACACAAGCAGGAGGTTATAGCATTCCTCTGGCCTGAGAATTCTGTTTTTGTTGACAGAGGCTCACCAAGTCAGATGAAAGCAGAAGCAAGCAAGCGACTCTGGAAGGAAGAAGAAACAACAACATTTTTGACATTCTCAGTTTAACTCTATGTATTGTCATGGCTGTTAGTCTTAAAAACAAACTGGGCATGAAATCCTCTTCCAGGACACAGAGGTACTGGACAACACTACCAATCACTATGTCAGACTACATAGGGAAGCCATTGAAATCCACATACATAAGCACAGTTTCAACAAAAAGAAGAAAGTCTTAAAACCAACAAATCCTGGCCTCCAGTACTGAAAACTACAGAGTGCAAAAGGTCAAAGGTCAATGATTCCCACCCAGCCACAAGCAACAGTGATAAGTTCATACAATAGATCAGCTAACAACGCCCATCAGCTACAAAGAAGGTTTGCTGCTACCCTTGGTTGCATTGAAATTTCTTAATCCCTTCATCACAGTACAATGACTAGCACCTATTCTCCTGCATAGGACAAGCTTCCTCTTTCCCACAACTTTAAAAACCACACCGTCTCACTCACTTTATACCCCAGAACACAGAGAGAACTAGTTCCATGAGCTCCTTGCCCTCTGAAGATGTCAGCCACAGAGCCTGGTGAAACATCAGGAAGAAAAATTTCCAGAATATGCCCAAAAAGCCCGAAAAACTCACAACAACAACTATCAGATCCCGGCTGTGAAAGCCTTTTGAGAATACATTGTGGTCTGTTGTTTTGCCCATTACCAGAACAGAAGGAATACATACCTCATCTCAAGAGGGGGCTGAGTGTCTGGGATGGGTAGATTAATTCTAGCACCAGGGTGTTGAAATAGTTCTGTAATCCTAATTTTACGCCTAAAGCTAAAATTGGTATTTTATAAAATGTAGTCAGCAATGTACTTGTGAAAGCAGAAGCTTGTCCTCACCCTTTGTTTTATTCCTCATTAGCAGTCTTTCACAGGCAAAATAAATAATGCTGAAAAGGTTCAAGGTGCTTCAGGGATATGTGAGGAAATGGTCTGTTCTGTCTTCTGTCCTGAGTCCTGCTTTTTTTCCTCATCATCTCAGCCTTATCTAACCTCCCCTTTTTCTGAAGTGTTAGAATACAGCTCCCATCATCCCTGATTAAAAGAGCCTCGTGGTGCAGTGGTTAAATGCCTGTACTGCAGGTAAAACTGTGTTCACGACCTGGGGTTGAATCCCAGGTAGCAGGCTCAAGGTTCACTCAGCCTTCCATCCTTCCGAGGTCAGTAAAATGAGTACCCAGCTTGCTGGGGGGGGGGCAATGTGTAGCCTGCACACTGTAATTAAAATGGTAAACCGCCCAGAGACTACTTAAAGTGGTATAGAGCGGTATATAAGCAGAACACTTTGCTTTTGCTTTGCTTTTGCTTTGGTCCTCATGAAATAATTCTGTTTGTGAATGCTCACAGGGATAGTTCAGGGATGAATAATTTCTGAGGCACTGTATTTGCCATCCACTGGAACTGGATCCACCGCCATCAGACTGACAAGTCATGGGGGAGGCTCCCATCAAAATTGCAAATCACTTCCCAGCAGATTCTTCGATGCAATTTGCCATTTTGTGTGATTTTTTTTGGGGGGGGGGAAACACCCTAATGTGCTTTAGGCCAAAAAAAGAGAGAGGCCCTTATTCAAAACAGGATGTCATGTCCATTCCAGAAGAGTAGAACGACAACTGTTTTTAGCCTGAAACAGATCTGGGGTGGGTTGAATTGCAAAAAATGGGAGATTGTACCCCTTCCAAGCTTTGGGTGGGGGTATAGGTTTCCATTTCCAGGGGTGTATCTGGGGGGGGCAGAAGGGTACATTTGCCCTGGGTGCAGCAATCTGGGGGCTCCTGGCCTGCCCACCCACTGCCACAGTCCCCCTGCATGCAGGAAAGGGCAGTGGCGCTTCCTGCTCCTCCTGCTCCTCTTCCTCCTAGTGGTGGTGGTGCTGCTGCTAGCAGCATTGCCACCCCCCATAAGGGTCCATCCCTGAGCTGGTAAGAAGGATGCCCGGCCGCCCGGGAGGCTGGCTGGCTGGCGCAGCGCTCCCTCGGGCAGTCCCCTCCCCGTGGGAATGGCAACGGTGGTGGCACAAAGCTGCTGTGCTGGGTGAAGCAGGGTTCATCTAAGGTTGCCAGCATGAGGGGTGGTGGTCATGGCAGGAGGGGGCCACCGGGGCTGCCCCCCATCGGCAAGCTGGAGGTGAGGTGAGTCGCAGGAAAAAAAGAAGAAGAAGAAGAAGAAGAAGAAGAAGAAGAAGAAGAAGAAGAAGAAGAAGAAGAAGAAGAAGAAGAAGGGGAAGAAGAAAAAGAAGAAGGGGAAGGGGAAGAGGAAGAGAGATGCCCCCTCCACTCCCTCAAAAGAGGCAGGCAGGGAACAGAGAAAGGACGTTGAGGAGGAGGAGGAGGAGGGCCAATCCAAGCTAGACTGGGCTGGGCTTGGGATCCACACGGGGGCGTGTGGGCGCGAAGAAAGCTCCACCCCCTCCCGGTCTGCTTAAAGGTGCCACTGTTTGTCCCTGGGCGCTGAAAACCCCAGCTATACCTCTGTCCATTTCGTATCCCCTTCAGGATGGGAGGGCATGGGAACTTTAGAGGGACAACATGTGGCCCTTGCACCACACTGCCCACCTATCTCAAGGATTGCTCCCTGAGGCAACAAGTCTGGTAAGAATAGAGCATGATAATGCAGACTTCCCAACTGCTTTATGATTTAGTTTTTTAAAAAATAGCTGTGTAGTCCTTAAATTCTGCCACAAGCCAATGTATTCTACAGCTATCCTAAAGAAAAGTCACAAGTCTACTTCCCTCTAAAGCAAATGTCATCATTTTTACAGTAGCATCTTAATTGCCTAATTATTAAACCTCTTTCTCTTTTTAATCTCCGTATTGTAAAGATCCTGATAAAAGAAACAGAGTACATTTATGCATTTTAAGTAACCAATTTTTAATCCCTTTGAGATCAGCTGTTAACATTTAAGAGAAATTTGAATGGCTGTAATTTCATTCATCCTTAATAAGGGCTGTGGAGCACCACTCCACACACACATTAGAATCTTATGAGAATTTGAGCTTTATATGGATTTACAAGTTCTCTTTTGTAGTTCTTTTCCCCATCTATATCTCACAGTGCATCGGCAATCCTTTATTTTATGCACTAAAACAAGTTAACAGAAGTTGGATTTCTTCCAGTTGTTCCTCAAACAAATTGTTGGCAGCTAAGAATCACCAAACAGCCACCCTCGTGCATTTCTACCTTGCTTTATTTATATTCCGCTAGCCTGCAATTAGCTAGCTCAAGTGAAGAAGAAAAAATCTTCAAGTGACCATTTCTCAAGTGTATTCGTATTAAATTAGTTTAATCCAATCTGTTTTATGTCATTGCTTGTTTTTAATGGGGAGGCACTTTCTCTGATGAAAAATCGTGGTGCAAAGATATGTGAGCTATTTGCTATTTGATCATTTATGGGTGTGTACAAGAAGGCTATACAATAAAATTAGCTAAGACCTTGTACTGAAAACTGAAAATACATGTAATAAGAACATGGACAGTTATGCTTTGCTCCTGTTACGTAGTACTCTGTGACATAAGACAAACTTTTAAAAGCCTGTCTCTGTATTGATCAATTTGATCAGGTGGCAGGATGCATTTCGGTCATCTACACAGCCACAGGTGTCAATCTTAATAAGATGTTGCGTGTTACACAAACCATATGAGAACACCAGTGGGATTCTAGGGAAACAAACCACTGAGGGGGGCAAAGTTACCTTTGGTAAATTTACAAATATAAGATGTTACATTATAGATATTTATTTGAGAAGCAACTGGCTATTTGTAACTTGTTGTGTCAAACGTTTGGCCTGTTCATGTTGGCATGACATGAAATGCAACCGTTGTATTTTATCCAGTCACTGACTTTTAAAGATAGGCACAAATGTAATGTTGTTTATTTCAAAAAAAAAATGTGTTGCAAGGATCCTTCTTTCCACAAGATTAAAAGACTCCAGGACTTTCCTTTTCTTTTTCATATTTGGTTTAAGACAAACTGATTTTTCCTCTAAGAAAGGAGATAAATTTTTGGAAGGTGCTTGAGTTTTTCATTTAAATGAGAAGCCAGCAAACCCTGAAAAGTCTGTGAGTCAGAAATAGTCATAAGGCCCAACAGTCATCCATGGGGACTGCAACTCTCGTGGTGACATGGAAAGGGCTGATACAGAGAGAACTGCTTTCAGTGTCATATCTCAAGTGAAGGAGGTAGCTGAACATCATGACGCCGGTGTGTGTTATGTGTGATGTTTTCTTGTATCTGGCACCTAACTGCACTAGAACTACAGAAGATTTCCACATCTGCTTTTCACTTGACAGAACCCACTCTCATGAATGGTCCTTACAGCAGCAAAACATTTACAGACTAAAATAGCCTTGATAGTCAGGCTGGGGCAAAACAAATGTCAAAATCCATGCTGAGAGGACACCATTTTAGGCCAAGTGAAAAGACAGAAAAATGGTGCAACTTTGGGGAACAGTATTTCATCACCAGCATGCATGCATGGAGGGAGAAAAGGTGGGGAGGGAGACTAGGGGCGCTTTTACACGACCCCTAAGATCCGCTGGTCACTTAAATTCGGACCAGAGATATTAGGGGTTTGTCGCTCTTCGTGCGTCCCCACCCCTCCGCACTTCCTGGCTGCTGGCTGCGTGAGGGGAGGGAGAAAAAAAGGGACAAAAGAATAAAGGCTTACCTCCCGGTGCCGGTGGAAGCTGCCGGGAGCCCCGTCACTTCCTGGTTCCTTCTCTTAAAGGGGCGGGAGGCAAAAAACAACAACAAAAAGAAGCGAGGAGAGCCCGGCACATCCGCATCAAGATTTTTCACGCTTGGAGAGCAGGTACATGAAAAGTGCGCTGGGACCTGCTTAGGTGGGCGTGGTCACACTTAATTTTCAGTAAACTCCGGAGCTGGTGGGTAAACAATTTTAAGTTCCGGAGCTGGGAGCCATTTGCAGCGGAGTTTAGGGGTCGTGTAAAAAGGCCCTAGGTCTATATTGTGTATGTGTTGTTTCAGATGTAATGAAGGGAAGAGACTGGAGACAAAATAATGTCTCCTGATATGATACAGTAGATTTTACCCTGTAGGCTCACTGGGAGCTAGAAACTTTGTGGAACTGCGGAGCATACCATCACCTGATGAAATGATGGCATTAAAAATACCTTCTCCCACTATGAGCTTTTTGTCATAAATAAGTAGTTCATGACATGTGTTTCCAGTTTAATTTTTCATGTGGCAAACAGGCCTTATTTGAACTCACAAGATGCTGCAAATAAAATAGCACAGAGAAAAAAAATATGAGGGAGGTGAGAAAACTGTCCTTTCCAGTACTGATAGGAAGTTAGGAAGAGGGGGAAAGGATGCAAGAACTTGTATTTTTAAATAATTATCACACAGGCTTTAGTGTCTGGAAATCCTTCCTGTACCTTACTTGATGTGCGAGAGATTTTTTTTTACCCCACCATTAGAGACAGTGATGGAATGCCTCCATGGTTCCTGATTCAGTTCTTCTTTACTTGGCTGGGATGGTTCCCTACTTTTTCATCAAGTGTAGCCTGCAACATCAACACCAGTATAGATTCAACAGCTGGTAAGGTGTGAGTCTTCATAAGCCATTTAAAAACAAAATTAAAAGTACTGTGATGGAAATCTTATTCAGACATTCTTATCCTCATCTTAGAATTGAAATGCTGGAAGGGACCTTATGGCTCCTCGAGTCCAGGTTCTGCCAAGGAGGGACAGTGGGGCTGCTTTTACACGACCCCTAAAATCCGAGGCAAAGGGCTCCCAGATGCGGAGCTTAAAATTGTTTTCCCACCAGCTGCGGACTTTAAAAAAATTAAGTATGACCATGCTCACCTAAGTGCGCCCCAGCGCATTTTAGAAGTATCTGGTCTCAGGAGGTAAAAAAATTTCTGATGCGGATTATAAAGCTGTGGGTGCCGGGCTCTCCTCGCCTTCTGTTTGGTTTTTTTGTCCCCGCCGCCCCTTTAACAGCCTGGAATCCCTACGCGGCTGCTCCAATGGCAGGCGGAGGTGAGCAGAGGTGAGCCTGCATTTTTTCACAGGAAGCAGAACAAACCCCCACAATCTCTGGTCCGAATTTAAGTTGCCAGCGGATTTTAGAGGTCGTGTAAAAGCGCCCTGGGATCAGATTCTCAACTGTTGGCTTCACCGTCAGATACCTAAATCACCAAGCTGTTAAGATAATGTACCCTGGGCAAAAGAGTATCTCGGTCTGTTCTTTTCATGGTTTCATTACCCTTCTACACATGGAGGGCAACAGATTTCGGGGGGGGGGATAGGAAAAAGCCATGTGGTCCTTACGATGACATCAATGCAGAAGTAAGTGATACCTTTATTAGACCTTTTTGTTTGTTTGGTTGGTTTTTCATGGTCTACTGAATAGAGAGAGCCCTGCTATCCACAGGGCTGCCTATTTGAGCTGAGGGTTCAGGGTCCTGACTCACATAGAGAGCCATTACGCCAGTACTGGCCAAACTTTGGCCCTCTAGATGTTTTGGACCACAACTCCCAGAATTCCAAGCCTGTATTGCCAATGACAAAGGACTGTGGGAGCTGTGGTCCAAAACATCTGGAGGGCTGGAGTTTGGCCACCACTGCATTACACAAAACACAGGATTTTCTTTTTCAGACTTGTCACCCTCACATGTAATAGACGAATGGAAATGACTGTGTAGGAGCAGAGCTGGAAAATTCCTCCTAGTTGTGATGAATTTGCTCGCTATCAAGATTACAGTTGAATTAGAGCTCCTGTCAGAACTGTAGATCATTTATTTCAGAAATGAAGTCTTCCCAATTCAGAAATTCATTAATCTGTGAACCAACTAAAGTCCTTGCAGCTTTCAGATGTGTTATAAAGTAACTTTGAAGTCTCTTCTAGTTTTGAAAAATGTGGGGGAAAGAGATATTTTCTTAAAATAGCAAATACAGCTGTAACAGATTGGTTTTCTGAGAACTGAATCTGTACCTTGGAAGGATTATTTCTTGAATGTCGCTTTCCAAGCTCCGAAATAAATTGCAGAGGCAAAACTCGGGCATTTGAAGGGTCATAGGTAGATGGTTGCCAAGAGATGTACCGCACGCTAGTAGAATGTTTTTGTTTACCTCCAGTTTCCAGACACTCACCGGGGTCGTGGGGCTAGAATGCGTGCTGAGCTCTCAGAGGGAGCATACAGGCTCAACTTGATAACCTCCTTCCTGTCCTGCACTGTCAATTTATATTACTTATATTTAAACTTAAGCAAGCCATGACAAGCCCAGGCTTCAAAATGCTGAGAGACTTTTTGCCTCTCTCTTTGTGTGTGTGTGTGAGCTCAAAAGCACAAGCTGTTCCAAGGTAGCCTATTTTTGTCCGTGGTACAGAACGGTTCCAGACGTACACTCATTACAACAGCCTGACCTCATTTGAACATGGCAGACATACTGAAGGTCTGAGCAGCATGGGGGGGGGGAATTCATTGAATAGTGTGTGTGTGTGTGTGTGTTTCTTTCAGAGGAAAGCAAACGGAATAGTTAAGACACTAGAAAGACCAGGAACAAGAAAAAGGTGTGTGTGTGTGTGTGTGTGTGTGTGTGTGTGTGTGTGTGTGTGTGTGTGTGTGTGTGTGTGTGTGTGTGTGTGTGTGTGTGTGTGTGTGTGTGTCTGTGTGTGTCTGTGTGTGTCTGTGTGTGTGTGTTGGGGGCTAGCTATAGTGTTTGAACTCTTATTCAGATATCTTAGAGGATGCAGGATTAATGTAATTTTGTTGACTACCCAAGTCATAGTATACAATCAAATGGGTTGAGGTTGGGTATGCAGTATAGCACCGCATAGTTTAATATAACATAAGCATAGCCTAGCCTAGCCTAGCCTAGCATGGTGTTTGCAGAGTTTCTGCCATTCTGCACCAGGCAAAGGTGAGGCACACGCACAAAGATTTCCTTCCCTTTTCCTTTCCTTTTTGGCTAAGCCACAGACACAATTAGAAACCGTGTAAACCTGCAACCCATTTTGGAAAATTAAACATTGCCCCACTTTCCTAATGAGCACCAACACAGCTTCAGGAGAGTTTGGAAAACCATGGTTGAAACTGCTAGTAGACACAGTTTTGCGCCTGTTCTCATAAAAGAACACTCCAGTTTTTTCCAGCCTTGCTGCACATTTCCCTTTCTGTATAACTGGTCACTCCTTTGCTAGTATCTTAATCAGTTCCCCCACCCCACCCCCATCATCTAATGTAAAAAGGGAGATAGGAGAGAGAGAGAGAGAGAGAGAAAGGCCAGCAAATTGTGTGTTTGGGAAATGGCAAGACTACAGAGGATGAGACAACAAGGAAAGCAGAAGAGAGAGATTTGAAATTCTATCTCTGTTCATTAGAGATGGGCACGAATCGAAAAAATGACATTTCAGTTTTTCATTTTTCATTGCGGGTCCATTTCGGTTCGTTTTCATTTTTCATGAATTTTTGAAAAAAATCGTTTTGTTTTTCATTTTTCATTTTTCATTTTTACCCGCTTTTGGTGTGTCTTAAAGCATTTCCGTGCGCGGACGTCCCCCAACACCCCACACCAGAGGGAAAACACTAAAAAAAAGATGCTGGCAGAGACACAGTTTAGACTAGGTACACAGGGAGGCTGCAAAGGCAGTGGCGGGCGTTGCCCAGGGCGTAAGGCAGCCGCAGAGTGACTGCACTGGGGGGCAGGGGAAGGTGCTCACCGAGAGGTACGCACGCACCCAGAGAGGCTGCAAGAGAAATCTCTTCTTTCTCTCCCCCAAGAGCCAGGCTGCAGCCAGCAGGAACACAGAGACACACACCTGCCTGCCTGGCCTAAAGTAACGAGTCGCCGAGACAGCAATCCCACCCTATCTCCCACTGCAGACTGCAAGGAGGACGGGGGCTGCCAAAGCTTTTTATGCCCTCTGTGGCTGCCTCACCTACCCAGTCTGCAACCTGGGCATGCTATTGGTTGAAATTGTCCAAGAATTTACATGATCCCATCACATGGCTTACATCCATCTTGTGGCTGGAATCCATTTTGTGTCATCCTTAAAGGGAAAAGAAAAAATACAACGCGATGGGAGAAAGACAAAAACAAACGTTTTAAGGACCGCAACCCCCTGGTAGGTAATAATTTCAAATAATTATCATTGTGTTTTTACAGATGTCCAGGGCTTTTTAATACCTAAGAAATCAATATTAGGCATCTGGGAGCCATTTTGGGTCGATGTCCCCTAACTCCCCTTAAAGGAAAAAAAAATACAGCAATCTGAGAAAAGACACAAATGCATGTTTTAAGGACCCCAATCCCCCTGGTAAGTATTATCAGGCAGAATAAATAATTAAAGTTGGGTTTTTACGGATATTCAGGACGTTTTTTAACATTTAAAAACAGCTCATTTCATTGCGCGTCACCATTAACGAAAACGAAACGTAATGAACCTAATTTTCGTGGTTCTGTTCAGTTTGTTCCAATTTCACCACAATTTTCGTTATTCGTTTCGTTATGTAATGAAACAAATAACAAATAATGGAACGAAATTTTTTTTCATTTTGTGCCCATCTCTACTCTTCATCTATGCAGGTGGGAGACATTTGAAGGCATATTTCCTCAGGAGGAAGGCCTGAGTTGACTACAAAGCAAAGGATAGCACTTGGCTAGAAAGCAAAGAAAATTGCATGGGGAAAGCCCCACCAATCTGTTTTACAACTACCTCTAGAGTGTAGACTGCATCGTATCCCTCATGCTATTTAATATTTATATGAAACTAGTGGGACAGGTCACCAGAAGTTTTGGACTTGGAAGCCATTAGTACAGTGGTTCCCAACCTGGGGGTTGGGACCCCTTTGGGGGTCTAACAACCATTTCACAGGGGTCGCCATGAGCCAGTGAAGAAAAAGGCACAAAGGGCTTGGGTCTGGAGGAGGGGGGGAGGAAGGGGGGGAAGAGTGAGTTACAGCTTGATAGGTTGGAGGGGATGTCAGTCAATGGCACTGGAGGCTGTGATTGGCTGAGGGTGACTGTAGAGGGAAGTTCTTTATGGCACCTGTGGCAGTGGCCTGCCAAAGGGGGCTTGTGGCCTCTTCCAAGCAGGGCAAGGGGTCACCACACAACATGAGGAACTGTATTAAAGGGTTGTGGCATTAGGAAGGTTGAAAACCACTGCATTAGTATGTTGATGACAATACCAATTGCTCTTTCTCCATGTTGTCCAAGTCAGGTGAGACTGTGCAGATGTTGTCCTAGTTTCCGAATGCGACTACGGGCTGGATTGGTGCAAGAATTAACTGTTCAAACGCCTTGATAGGTCAATTCCAATTACTTACTATGTGGGAAGGGGGGGGAAGAACACCAACTACAAGAAGACTTATTGTTATTTAATTTTTTATTCTTCAGAATAAACATGGGTTAATATGGAAACAATTGTGTCTCGGATGTGGATTAGCAGTTGTGACACTTACTGTCACAAATCAGAATTAGAGGATACATCTTACCTTATAAATTTGCTAGAGGTTTCTCTGGCAGCCTAATTTATCCACTGTGACCCAATCTCACTCTCTAAGCATTAATGAATAAAACAGATGTTTAAGATGACTGTTCATGACATGATGACTGAAATGGAAGGGGATTTTTCTCCTTGCTAGTAAAAGATTCCTTGGAATGTTCTCCTCTTCCTACTTACCTTTTCCCCTTTCCCTCAAAAAGAGCACAGGGACTGGAAATCATTTTCTTCTGACTCCTCTGCTGTCAAGCCTAAGAGCAGAACTTCATATGGAGATTATCAGATGGTGCCACTTTCCTTGACATGCATAAGGTCAGGATTCAGGCCATGTTACTGCCTGTCTGCACAACATCCCCTATTTTTAAAAATAGTAACACAATGAAACCTAGCATGTCTTCAAGAAGAAACCTGGCCGATATTTTTTTTCTTTTTAGTTTTCTTGAGACTGTGAGTTTTTAAAGGTGTGAGGCAATCGGTCAGTCGTGCAGTCTCCTGCCCCTAATTTGGAGTGATTAAGGGCCTTTTCACACGACCCCTAAGATCTGCTGGCCACTTAAATTCGGACCAGGGATCTTGGGGGTTCGTTGCTCTTTCTGCGTCCCCACCCCTCTGCACTTCCTTGCTCCTGTCTGCGTGAGGGGAGGGAGGAAAAAAGAGGAAAAAATGCAGGCTCACCTCCGAAGCTGCCCGGAGCCCCGTCGTTGTCCTGATTCCTTCTCTTCTGTTTGTTTTTTTTGCCTCCCGCCCCTTCTCTTAAAGGGGCGGGAGGCAAAAAAAAAAAACAGAAGCGAGGAGAGCCCCGCACTCACCAGATTAAATCCGGACCTGGGGATTTTCACCCTCCTAGAGCAGGTACAAGAAAGGTGCGCTGGGACGCGCTTAGGTGGGTGTGGTCACACTTAATTTCCTGCAAACTCCGGAGCTGGTGGGGAAACAATTGTAAGCTCCGGAGCTGGCAGCCATTTGCTGCGGAGTTTAGGGGTCGTGTACAAAGGCTCTAAGACTGATATGGATATTTCTCAATGGTTAGAATATCAGATTTAGCAGCTTGCTCAATCCTATGCAGTTGTTCATGTTTCCAGTGAGCAATTTTTTTGTGGAGGGGGGGATTTCTATCACATGTTATATTTTTCATGCAGTCCATATTTGAACTTTTAAGTGAGTTTGGGCCTGTTTGTGAAGGATCTGGTTAGAAAGGCCAGGTAACTCATAAATGTGTTTCAGCCTGCTTGTAGGTTTAAGTAGAGGTCAAAGAGAAAGTGTGACATGTCATAGCAATCTTCCCCCTTCCGATGAGGGTCTCTCCTCAGTAGCGGGAAGGTTTCTATGAAATCTTAAGATCTGCTGTGTGAGCCTGTGGAGTTCCATTGTACGGTATATGTAAGCCTCAGATGTTGTTACAAGTTAATTCAACTGCAGAACCCCTGAGAATATACATTATTCATAGACAAATATTCATTTTGATTACATAGATCCCCCCATCCATCCAAAGTTAAATGTTAAGTATTTTTATCTGCAGGCTTGGGAAGCAGCTGATGTATGACCCCTGCCATGGCAGGTTTTACCAGGCTGTCAGAAATCGATACAACCTTATACTTAATGGTTTTAGATGGCCCTGAAAAGATCCCAATCAACAAAATGGCTCCTTTGGCTAGACTTGAAATATCCAGAAATCTAGGTAATCATACTCTTTGTCCTGTGGTATGCCTAAATATGCTGAACTCTAAAATCAGTAGTGTTAGTTTCAAAGGTTTACTTGCCTTTTCAGACCATATAATGCTGGGCTACAGCACTGTCATGACAATGCAGTACAGTGAAAGGTTTTGTGGCAAAGCACAGAGCTTGGAAAAGTTACTTTTTGGACTCCAAATTCCCTCAGGTCATGACTAATGAAGAATTCTGAAATGTTAGAGATGAAAAATAGCACAAATGTTGGTTTGCTCTCTAGTTGGAACAGTTTGCTTGATAACATTATGTGTGAAATGCTTTGAATATCTGAAGTAAAATGTAACATGCTAAGTGTTATTGTTATTGAAAGTTATATTTTAAAAGAAAATGTTCATTTTACATCTAATGTGGACTATTATGCAATGGAATTATTTCCTTGAGTGCCAATTCACTTCTTTTCACAAAGAAAAACATCCATTTTTTAAAAAAATCAGAAAGTTACTGTCATTATTCAACATAACATTCAACAAAAGAATGCAATTTAACGGGGATAAGTACAAAATTTTACATCTAGAGGAAACATTCAATCCACTATTGCAAGACGGAGGGTACTTGGCTCAATAATACTACAAGTGAGAAGGATTTTGAAATTGTTGTAAATGACAAGCTGACTATGAACCATTAACTGCAAAAAGGCACATGCTATTTTAGGCTGCATTTACAACATAGAATTCAAATCTGGGAAAGTACTAGTACTAGCATTAGGTAGGCCATGTCTTGAGTATTGTGTCCCATTCTGGACAGCTCATCTGGGACAAAGAAAATGGAATGAGTTTCAGCAGAGAGAAATTTAGGGTCCTGCATCTAGTCAGAAAAAAATAAATTGTATAGATTTAGGATGGGAAACTCCTGGCTGGAGATAATACATGTGAAAGGGATCTGGGAGTCTGGATGGACCACAAATGGAACATGAGTCAGCCGTGTGATGCGGCGTCCAAGAATGCCAATGCAATTCTTGGTTGCATCAACAGAAGCATAGTTTATAGAGCAAGGGAGGTGATAGTGCCACTTATTCTGTTCTGGTCAGACCCCACCTGGAGTACTGTGTACAATTCTGTGCTCCTCAATTTAAAAAGGATGTCAAATATTTGAAAGGATATCATATTGGAGTGGGGGCTGGGTTGTTTTCCATGGCTTCAGGGAATAGGACTCAGGGCAATGGTTTCAACTATAGGAAACAATATTCCATTTGAACATTAGGAAGAACTTCCTGGCGGTTAGAGCTGTTTGGCAGTGGAATATGCTGTCACAGAGGTTGGTGGAGTCTCCTTCTTTGGAGGTTTTTAAGCAGAGGCTGGATGGCTATCTGTCGGGGATATTTTGATGGAGATTCCTGCATGGGATCGGTGGTCCTTGAGGTCTCTTCCAAATCTATGATTCTATGAAAGATGCTGACAAACTGGAACAAGTTCAGAGGAGGGGAACAAACATCATCAGTAGACTGGAAGCCAATCCCTGTGAAGAAAGACTGGAAGAAGTAGGAATGTTTAGCCTTGAGAAAAGAAGACTGAGGGAAGATATGGCAGCATCTTTCAAATACTTGAAATACTATCAAAGAGAGGAGGGGCAGGATCTGTTCCCAATCATCCCAGAGGGCAGGGCACATAATAATAGGCTCAGATTACAGGAAGCCAGATTTCAGTTGAATATCAGGAAAAACTGTTTGAGCAGTACAGCAATGTAACCAATTACCTGGAGAGGTGGTGAGCACTCCACCCCTGGAGGCATTCAAGAGAAAATTAGACAGCCATCTGTCAAATATAGTTTGATTTCAATTCCTGCTAGGAGCACAGGGTTGGACACAATGGCCTTGTGTGACCCTTCCAATTCCATTATTTTACGATTTTATGATTCTAATATTAATGAGACAATGCTTGGATTTTTTGGTTTGTTTTTTTTTTGAAAACATGATGCCTGTCTAAGGATATTATAAGCACAGCATTCTGATATGTAGTTCATAAAGTTGTAAAAGATAACTCCACCTTTTGAGAATTTACAATTAATCCATGATGGATTAGCATTCTTTTTACTAAGGGCAGTCTGGTATCCTTCATATCAGTGGTTCTCAACCTGTGGGTCCCCAAGATGTTCCTGGACTGCAACTCCCAGGAATCCCTTCCTGCACAGCAAGTGGCGGAGGCTTCTGGGAGTTGCAGTCCAGGGGACCCACAGGTTGAGAACCACCACTCCATATGCACTGGGTTACAACTGACTGACGGTTATGCTGTTTCAAGAACAACAGAGATATAATCCAAACCATCTGAACTAGACCCGTCCAAACTACCTTTGGTCTAAATAAGGCTCTATGTACCAGTGAGAGCCACAATGAGTCTCTATCTCTTGTGAGAGGTAGAACTCAATTTGGAGTGTTCCATTAGAGCAGTTCAAATTGTTCATGGCTACAGATAATATATATATGTGCTATGACTGTGTTTTTGGAGTGTGGAAAGTGGATGCTCTGAAACCATTCATTCTTATTGGTGACTGTGTCTACTGTATACATTTAAATTATTTTCACTGCTTTTAAATTTTCTGGGCTTCAGATAATTCTGAAAATTACAATTGTATAAAGATTTGGGACTTTCTAACTAAAAGAGCTTGGGCCCTGTAATTTCATGAATTAAAATCCATTTCAAAGGTACTTCAGTCATTTTAAAAAAACATTGGTCAAAAGAATATTGTGTTTCCATGCTAGTGTTACACAATTGCAATTTGGCCTAAATCTTGGAGGTGAAGCTAAGAATTCAAGGGTACACATTTGCTTTTGAACAATCCACACATGCAACTCAGTGTTCAGCAGTAAATGCCATCCTAACTTATTAACTCACAGCTGTTCACCACTGATATTTATCAATTTCTCTTTATTTTATGGTAACATGCATCAGGTATATGATGTATATCTTCATAGCAGAGTAAACAGCAATGTCCATGTTAGAGAAAACACAACAGACTAGTTGCTGGTTTTTGTGCAGTCTATTTACAATACTTACAGTTCACTGGCAATACCTTTGCTTAGAGTACATCAGTCATCACTTCTGCATAGTGAACAGTAGCGTTTCTCCACTTTCAGTCACCATTGACTTCCATCACCCATCAGCTATTATCATCACAGCAAGCAGCAACATTATGGCATCAGCATATAGTCAGCATTAGCAGTAAATGGCAGTCAGCAAGAACATTATGCATCACATACAGTACATATAGTTTCTATTACCAATCATCTTTTCACTTGATAATCACATGACATATGCTCTTTCCACATCTATGCTTCTGAGCTTCACTTCTGTGTCCTTGGACACTTTTCTTCTCTTCAAGGACAACTTCAGCATGTTTAAGAACACAAGAACATAAGAAGAGCCATGCTGGATCAGACCAACGACCCATCTAGTCAGGCTTCCTGTATCTCACAGTGGCCCCACCAGATACATCTGGGAGCGCACAAGACTAGATATCTGTCTCCTGATACCACTCCCCTGCATCTGGCCCTTGAAGTACCCCGGTTTTAAGCCTGGAGATTACACATCTCCATCATGGTTTGTAACCTGTGATGGACCTTTCCATCAGGAATCTGTCCAATCCCCTTTTGAAGGCATCCAGGCCAGATGCCATCACCGCATCCTGTGGCAGGGAGTTCCACAGACTAACAACATGCTGGGTGAAAAAAATATTTTTTTGTCAGTTCTTACTCTCCCAGCCCTCAATTTGAGTGGATATCCCCTAGTTCTGGTATCTTGTGAGAGGGTGAAGAGCTTCTCTCTATCCATTTTACTCATGTCCTGCATTATTTTGTACATCTCAATCATATCCCCCAGGCGCCTTTTTCCAGACTAAAGAGGCCCAAATGTTTTAGCCTTTCCTCATAAGGGAGGTGCCCCGGCCCAGTAATCATTTTAGTCGCTCTCTTCTGCACCTTTTCCAGTTCCACTATGTCTTTCTTGAGATGCGGTGACCAGAATTGTACACAATACTCCAGGTGCGGGTTTGCTATTGTTTTGTATAATGGCATTATAATGTTGGCTGTTTTATTTTCAATCCCCGTTTTGATAATCCCTAGCATGGAATTGACCTTCTTCACCGCTGCCATACATTGGGTAGACACCTTCATGGAGCTGTCCACCAACACAGCAAGATCTCTTTCCTGATCCGTCACGGATAACTCAGAGCCCATGAGTTGATAGATAAAGTTTTGATTTTTTGCCCCAATATGCATTACTTTACATTTGGCTACATTAAATCACATTTGCCATTTTGCAGCCCATTCCCCCAGTTTGGAGAGATCCTTCTGGAGTTCTTCACAATCTTCTCTGGTTTTTACCACACGGAAAAGTTTTGTGTCATCCGCAAACTTCGCCACCTCACTGTTTATCCCTGTGTCCAGGTCTTTTATGAACAGATTGAGAAGAACTGGTCCCAGGACAGATCCCTGGGGCACACCACTTTTCACTTCTCTCCATTGTGAAAATTTCCCGTTGACACCTACACTTTGTTTCCTGCATCTCAACCAGTTCTCAATCCATAAGAGGACTTATCCCCTGACTGTGCAATTTTCTCAGCAGCCTTTGGTGAGGGACTGTGTCAAAAGCCTTTTGAAAATCCAGATAGACTATATCCACCAGTTCACCCAAATCCACATGCCTGTTGACCTTTTCAAAAAATTCTAAAAGATTTGTCAGACAAGACTTACCCTTACAGAAGCCATGCTGATTTTCTCTCAGCAAGGTTTGTTCTTCTATGTGTTTTAAGATTTTCTCTTGGATGAGGTTTTCCACCATCTTCCCTGGGACAGATGTAAGGCTAACTGGCCTGTAGTTTTCCGGGTCCCCCCTCCTTCCTTTTTTAAAAAATTGGTGTGACCTCTGCTATCCTCCAATCCTCCGGCACTCTGGCCGTTTTAAGAGACAAGTTGCATATTACCGTTAAGAGATCTGCAATTTCATTTCTCAGTTCCCTAATAACCCTTGGGTGGATGCCATCTGGGCCCAGTGACTTGTTAATCTTCAATTTATCAATTAGTCCTAAAACATCCTCCTTTTTAACCTGTATTTGATTTAATTCTTTAGTCAAGAGGGGCTGTTCAGGCAGCGGAATCTGCTCACAGTCCTCTGTCATGAAGACAGATGCAAAGAACTCATTTAATTTCTCTGCAATTTCCAAGTCCTCCTTAACCTCCCCTTTTCCTCCCTCACCATCCAGAGGGCCAACTGGTTCTCTGGCAGGTTTTCTACTCCTAACATATTTAAAGAAGCTTTTATTATTACCCTTTATATTGCTAGCCATGCGTTCCTCAAAATCTTTCGTTGCCTCTCTTATCATCTTCTTACATTTCTTTTGCCAGAGTTTGTGTTCCTTTTTATTTTCCTCATTTGGGGAGGATTTCCATTTATAGAAAGACCTCTCTTTGCGCTTTAGAGCCTCACTCACTCCACTCATTAAGCATGCTGGCGCCCTCTTGGACTTAGAGGAGCTCTTCTTTCTTTGTGGTATGCACTTGTGCTGGGCCTCTATTATTGTTGTTTTAAACAGGATCCATGCACTCTGAAGAGATTGGATTCTTCTAACCTTCCCCTTCAGTTTCTTACTAACTAGTTTCCTCATCTGAGGGAAGTTTGCCCTTCGGAAATCAAGGGTTTTTATGTCTGATTTGCTTGATACTCTTCCTCCAACAGGCATGGCAAAGGAGATTGCAGCATGGTCACTGTTCCCCAGAGGCTCAGTGACATTCACATCCCTGACCAGGTCCTGAGTATCACTCAGTATTAGATCCAGAGTTGCCTGTTCTCGGGTGGGCTCCATGACAAGTTGCTCTAAGGCACAGTCATTCAGCAAGTTGAGAAACCCGGTTTCTCTTTCTTGCCTGGAGCTCGCATTGGCCCAGTCAATGTGGGGATAATTGAAGTCCCCCATGATTACTATCCTATCCCTCTTAGACACTTCCATGATTTCTCTCCTCATTTCAAGGTCCTCCTCAGGTTTTTGATCTGGTGGACGATAGAATACCCCAACTATCACATCACTCCTTGGACCTGGTAGTTTAACCCACAGTGATTCTATGGTGGAGTCAGGCCCTCTGTCAATCTCCATTCTGCTGGATTTTGATATAGATGGCCACTCCCCCTCCAACCCGCCCCTCTCTATCCCTTCTATAGAGGTTATAGCCTGGGATTGCTGTATCCCACTGGTTCTCCACATTCCACCAGGTTTCTGTTATGGCTATTATATCTATGTTATCCCTAGCTGCCAAATGTTCAAGTTCTCCCATCTTTGCTCGGAGGCTTCGAGCATTGGCGTAGAAGCACCTGTACAGTGGGTCCTGCAACAACAGCTGCTGCTTTGTTCTCCCCCCCCCAGCTTTTATTTTCAGTAGACAAACTATCATATTCCATTATTCTCTCAGTGCTAATACCTGCTATGTCATCTCTATGTGATTGTCTACCCTCTCCAACCTCATTCCCCGAGGATGAGGTGTTCCGAACCGGATGCCACTCAGCTCCTGTCGGCTTTCCCCCAGTTATCAGTTTAAAAGCTGCTCTGCAGCCTTTTTGAGGTTGAGTGCCAGCAGTCTGGTCCCATCATGATTCAAGTGCAACCCATCCCTCCTGAACAGGTTTGGCTTGTCCCAAAATGTTCTCCAGTTCCTGACAAATCTAAAGCCCTCCTCTTGACACCATCGCCTCATCCACACATTGAAGCTTCTGAGTTCTGCCTGCCTGGCGGGTCCTGCATGAGGAACAGGTAGCACTTCTGAAAATACTACCTTGGAAGCCCGGGACTTCAATCTTCTACCTAACAACCTGAATTTGGCTTCCAAGACTGACCGCTTGGCCTTCCCGACATCATTGGTACCAACGTGTACCATGACCACTGGCTCTTTCCCAGTTCTCTCTAACAAGCTATCTAGATTTCTCCTGATGTCTGCAACCTTTGCACCTGGCAGGCAAGTGACCATACGGTTATCATGCTCATCACAAATCCATCCCTCTGTATTTCTAATTATAGAATCCCCTAGTACAAGGAGCTTCTCTCCTGCAAGCCTGTTCATCTACATGTACCTGATCCTGCATCTCATCAATTGTGATGAGGGAGAGATCCTCAGGTGGAACCAGTTGTTCCTCTGTGCATGCCTCATGAGGTGTGATGAGGGAAAGAGCCTCAAATTGATTGTGCAATATGAGACTCTCAGAGCGATCCCTTGGCGTTCTACTCCTTTGAGTCACATTCCTCCACACATCTACCTCCTGAGTTGGGGAAGTGACTTCATCCTCAGAAGTGTGCCCTGTCTCTTCTTGGACCTGGATAGTCTGTTCCGCTCTGTCCAAGAACAGCTCGAGCTCCTTAATATGTTGCTGGTCTGATATGCGGGCCTCTAGCTCCTGGACCTTCTCTTCCAATAGTGCAACCAGCTTGCACTTGCAGCAAGTGTAGTTCTCCGTGCTTGCTTCTGTCCATAGCTACACTTATAGCTTAAAAACTTCCAACTGAGCATTATGATTTCAATGCTCTGACAACATGGGCCCGACAAACTTGACTTCACAGCCTTTTGGCTAAGATCAAGTATAGTATCACTGTCTGGGAACTGAGTCATGGCAACTGGAGCTCTTTTCTTGTGGGATCGAAACATTTCACTACATCTTATTCAGATTGAAGAAGCTACTTGAATGAGCAATGAAATGTTTCGATCCCACAAGGAACTTAGTCCAATTGCCATGACTCAACTCCCAGATAACCTCACCTGGATGATTGAGAATCTCTACAGATACATTATCACTGACATTTATGCCAATTATATTACTCTGTGGGATGTAACTAACAGGGGTTTTGGCCATAGTCTGTTATCTAGGGAGTATAAGCACATTTGAGGCCACTAAGAGCCTTTTCACACGACCCCTAAAATTCGTGGCAAATGGCTCCCAGATCTGGAGCTTAAAATTGTTTCCCCACCAGCTCCGGAGTTTACAAAAACTTAAGTGCGACCACGCCCACCTAAGCGCGTCCCAGCGCACTTTTCAAGTACCTGGTCTCTGGAGCTGAAAAATTTCTGATGCGGATGTAAAGTAGTGAGTGCCGGGCTCTCCTCGCCTTTTGTTTGTTTTTTTGTCCCCGCTGCCCCTTTAAGAGACAGGAATCATGAGGACGACGGGGCTCGGGGCGGCTTCCACCGGCAGACGGAGGTGAGCCCGCGTTTTTTCTCCCTTTTTTTCTCCCTCCCCTCATGCAGACAGGAGCAAGGAAGTGAGGAGGGGGTGGGAACACAGGAAGAGCAACGAACCCCCAAGATCTCTGGTCTGAATTTAAGTGGCCAGCAGATCTTAAGGGTCGTGTGAAAAGGCTCTAAGTTACTGGGGCTAGACTGTGGTGCGTTGACAGAAATGATTTTTAGATTATGTTTACATTTTGCTTTTGTTTGTTCACATTTTGTTCAAATGCAAAAGGTTTTGCATCAGTAGCTGGTATGTATACTTATCTGTTGAACGTATATAATTTGCTCTTAGAGAATCTGTGGTTTTGGCAATACACATGGATTTTTGGCTAGGACAGATGTTAAGTTAAGCTGCCTTGTGTAAAGGAAAACATCCAATTAAAATGTGTTTCTTCTGAGAAACATTTTGTAAAGAGGCTGTGTATGAAAGGACAATGGAATCTCAGAGAACCGCTTGTTTTGTCAGCTCCCTTGTAACATCTTTCATGAAACATTTCAAGTTGGATGCCAACAGATGTAAATAACAGCTATATTTGTGGCTTTGGTTGTGGGAAAGTAAAATGTTTAAGCCTGCTATAAAATAAAAAATCAGAGTCAATGTTTTGGTCAGTACTTTCTAGCAAGCTCGCCGTTCTCTTCTCTTTTTATGCATTATGGGAAATTTCTCTCTTCCTTATCCCTTGTCTTTTTACCACATTTTACCTCCCTGCTATTGGTGCCTAGAGTAGGAACTGGCAAACCACTCCAGTATTCCTGCCAAGAAAACTCCATGGACATGGGGTCACGAACAGTCAGTTACCACTGTAACAACACAACACACACACACACACACCTCCCTGAAGCAAGTTACTAATCAATGTTGCCCTCTCTTTCAGATATTACCCTCTTTTTCCTATGTGTAACAGTCCTTGGCAGTAGTATTCAAAGCATATAGGGTTGTTTTTTTAAAAAAAAACATACTTTCCAGAATGTTAAAGTACAGTGAGGACCCCATATCCTTCCACCTTTCTTGCAACAGCAAAAATACCCGCCAGATTTTATAGATAGGCCATGATGATTATATTAGTGATGGAGATGCCATTGGTGCAGGCAGTCTTACTTTTCTGCATAGTCTGTGAAATCAAACTTCAAGGGAGTGCCTTGATTAAGTCCTTTGCAAAACAAAACAGGTCTGTTTCTCTCCTTCCTTCCCTCCCTCTCTCCTATGCCCCCTACTTCCTTCTCCTATCTGTTGGCGGGCAGTCATTGACTTTCTACTCCTTGTGTAAGGGCGGCAATGTTCATGGTGAAGTTTTCAAGTATGAATATAAGATGCCATGCCAGGAAAATGTGTTAAAATCAAGAGTCTTGAAGCTGCAGTCTGGTTTAAGAAGCTTTTGTGGGTTTAGTTTCCTTCCACCACTTTATTTTCCCCTCCTACGCCTTCGCATTACAGTTTTAGAGGATTTTCAGGTCCTTTCAAATGGAGTTCCTTCTCGGTGAAGCTATGACAAGCTTGAAGTTTCTTATCATTCAGCTGACATTTTTAAGGAAGTGTATGAATATGTAATTTTGCAGTCTGGCTGTTGTGGACACACACATCAACATTTGCTTGTCTTTCTGGGTGAACGGGAATGGATTCTGATCACTGTAGGTAACCCTTTCGTAGTGAGGATAAAGGCTGCACTGTATTAGGATGGCCTGTTGCATCCATCAATGGTTGTCTTGTCGGAAAGAGTGTATGAAGGACAGTCTGATTCATTTTTAACAAAATAAACCAGAAATTTTAAAATGTTTTTGCAAGATTTTGTGTGGTTTCTTTTGCATTGTTTGGGTTCCTAGTGCTCACTGTTTTATTACGGTATTAGTGGTTTTCTAAAGTTGTTTGGGCATGTGTGTGTGTGTGTGTGTGTGTGTGTGTGTGTGTACACACGCACACAGACACACACAGAGAAGCCACTTAGCGGCCATTTGGGTTGTGCCGTGTCATAGTGCATTGATTTGTCTAATGTAGAGCTGGGAAACATTGTTTCTTTGGGTTACATATTCTCAAGACATTGTTCTAGAACTACATTGTACTGATTTCCACAGCTAGTGGCCACAGTAGCTGTGGGATTTTGGGAATTACTGTATAGTTAAAAATGCAGCTAAATAATGCTTCCTCTCTCTGCCTCTCACATGGTATTTATCCACAATGGTTGACAGTCATTCTCTGATATATTAAGAGATCCATCACATCCTGGTCATCGCCTCTTCGAGTTGCTGCCATCGGGACAGAGATATAGAGTACTGAGGGCAAGAACAAACTGTCCCTAAAATAGCTTCTTTTTTAGAGCAATATTGGCCTTAAACGGAAATTCTGGACTTTGAAGTCAGCTTATTTTATATGTCATATTTTAGTCATTTTATATGTCATATTATTATGTGTTGTACCTGTTTTTAAATCTATGTGAAATGTTTTAAATGAGTTGAATATAGCAACCACAAAATTTCGTTGTTCCTGCAAGGGGGCAATGACAATAAAGATACCTATTCCTATTCCTATTCTAACTTCTGCCACCAGGGACTTGTTAACAGGACTTTGTATTGTACAAGGCTGGCCCTGTTACTAGGCAGACTGAAGCAGCCACCTATGGCAGCAGTGTTATGTGTGCGTTTGGATAGTGGGGTCATAATAGATTAGCACATTGATAGTGATCTTACTTGCTTCATTTGTTATTACTGTACTTTCATTACTGAGGTTAGGAAAAGGTGTTTGCATGACATTCTGAGCAGAATCTTTATCATCTTATGCAGTTGGTTGAGATCAACCACACAAGCAATTCTCCACAATTCAGAAAGCTGTTCCCTGTGCTTGCTGGATCCACCAATTGAGCCTGTTTTCCTTCTGAAGGGGATTTTGATTGCCCTCTCACATAACAATATAAGTTGGTTGGCTTTGGGTGCTAGGCTCCTTGCTTTGATTGGACGGTGGGCACCATTTATTGCAAGAATAGAACCAAGGCTGGTTTTTGTGTTCTCGGTGTACTGTACTACACATAAAGAAAGTATATGATCAACCCTGTGGTTATCATTTTGCTCACTTGCACATAAGATTTAGATCCTTGTCTTACTTGACTAAGATGATGGTAGGATGTACAAAACAAGCCCTTAATTTGGAAGTAGTTTTCAATTCTTCTTTAAGGGAATAAACTCAAATCTACTGTGACTGTGACTGTGAGAAATGTCCAGGAGTATGTTTCATTCTGTATACAGTAGTGCTTCTATACGTTTAAGGTAACAGCTGTTCACACTCGTTTGGGAAGTGAGACCGATAATTAGTACACTCTTGCCTAAGTAACTGTTTGTTTTGCTTCAGGAGTGCTGGGGTAGTGCCACAAACCGCTCCATTTTGCTTCTGTCATTAAGGTCCCTTCTAACTTATTGCTTTTCAAAAGAAAAAGCTACTCTACTTCATGCGAGGCCACCCTCAATTGCCAGCCTGAAATAAATGTCTTTGCTCTTGAATATAGCAGACAGACAAATGCACTACACTAGTGGTATACTTGGACTGCACCAGGACTTTGGTCTCTTTCCAAAGTCTGTCTGGGAGGCCATATACGGCAGCACCAGCAGTATGGCAAGAAGCCATCAGAAAAACTCATCCCGTCCTCCTAACTTGGACTATGATCAGCAACACCCAAGGTTCCTGCAAAGATATTACACTTTCAAAGGATCAGGAAGCAAGGACAGCTTCCTGTTATTCCATTTTGAAAGAACTGGAATAGCTTTCCTATGTAGAGGTTTTCTGTGCACATCTAACACAAACAAAAAGCAGTAGTCATTAACAAAGTCATACAGGAGATGTATAAATTGGATAAAAGCCTCAGTGAATAAAACATTCCTGATCTGGTACATGAACTTCAATGATGAATGCAATTTTACTATAATCTATAAACTTTAATACCGTAAAGTTTTAATCTTACAAATCTCTACTGGGAGGATATTCCAAGATGAAACACCACCACTGAAAAGGCCCTCCCTATGAACATAATTTCCCTGAAATCTGACAGAAAAAAATACTGTGAAAAGAATAGCTGAAAATGAATTTTTTATGACCAGGCAGGACAGGTCCGAAGTTATTTAGTGCTTTAAAGATGAAGAACCAGCATCTTACATCATGCTAGGTAATGCACTAATTGCCTGTGTTGTCTTCTTGACAGTGACATTGATATGTGATAACTGACATCTTCCCATGAACAGTCTGTGTTTCTAAACAGTCTTTATAGGGAGACCCAGATACAGCATATTAGAGTATTATCATCTGGATGCCAGCAGAGCATAAATAAACATGGTCAAGCTATGGTCTTTCAGAAAGAGTTGTGGCTGGGTTACCAGCTGAAAATGATGAAACTTGCTTTGTGCTACTCAACTATCTGAAATAAGAGCCAGATATAACATCACTCATATGCTGAGAATGTGCTTATCTAGAGCAGTATGTTTCAACCCCAATTGCCAAGATACTTGCTATTGTCAAAACTGGGGGAGTTTCAATTCAAAACATCTGGAGGGTGCCATGTTGCCTGCTCCAAGCCAGAATATACCACCATAAAGACTCTTCATGTTGCAATAAACTGTTAGAGCCTGAGAA
This sequence comes from Phrynocephalus forsythii, assembly GCA_029282475.1. Lineage (NCBI taxonomy): Eukaryota > Metazoa > Chordata > Lepidosauria > Squamata > Agamidae > Phrynocephalus > Phrynocephalus forsythii. Next base: position 143,767,560 of record JAPFRF010000001.1, read on the forward strand.
TGGGAAATTGAGAGGACAAAGATGAAAGCCTTATCTTAGAAATGTCTTTGTCTCTGTCCATGGTACTGAAAGACCTGCCTCTGACCCCACTTCATTTTTCTATCTTGTGTAAAAGAGTTTGTCTATTTGCTGCTTGTTCTCTCCTTATATCTCTCTTTTTTCTTTTTGTACTCGGGTTTTCTGACTGATCCACATGCAAAGTGAGTGAATGATTCATAACCTTCATTCTATTCCTTGCAGCGCAGGAGTGATGGTTTTTTTTTTTTTGGAAAATTTTAATATGTTCAGACCCAGAGGGGACTCCCAGAATGATTCACAAGAAACATTAAAATACAGCCACAATACAGACTATATAAGTCAATTAATAAGACTAAAATTCAAGAACATTTATTGAGGTCCAAGGATGTAGACGTGGTAGCTAGATAAGAGCGATCTCTAGAATAGCAGTGTGGGGCATTTTTATTAAAATGATATTAAAAATGACAGCCCAGCAGTCTTAATATAACCTAAGAGAGAAACTTAGTACTTATATGCATCATGCCAGCTTTAAAATAATTACAAACCCTCTGTGTCTGTTTCTGAACATAATGTGCAGTACTGATATAATTGTTCAAGATGTTTAAGTTTGGATTACTATTTCTACATCCTTGGGTATCTATTAATGTAATGGAACCATAGATTAGTAATTTGGTTATCTGGCTGCCTTGCCAATGGTTGCGAGTTCGATTCCTACTGTGCCTCAACAAACAGTCTGTGTAGCCTTCGGGAATCTGCACAGTCCCAGGGCACGCCCCCCCCCCAAATAAAATAGCAAACCACTTTGGATTTTCCCAGGAAGCCTATTGGAGGCCTGTTCGGGGCAGCACCAGGCCTGGGGTAAGTGCAGGAGGCCTCAAACGGGCCCATGCAGCTTGCTCCAGGAGGGCTTTGTTTCATATACTGTGGTCCTGCGATGGTGGGGGATGATTGTAATCCAGTTTTCTTCCCCTTCCAGAGTCCCTTTCCACTTTCAAAACTGCATTGACTTTTCTGAAAGTGCACAACCTTTCACCTTTATTAATACAAGTTATCCCTAAATATCCATAAAAATATTCTTGTTTGACAAATCCTTCATGACTTTTAAGATTACAGAACTGATTATCATTAATGACTATATTCCCATTTTCTTTCTACCATTCATTTAATTTAAAATTGTATTTTACTTTCCAATTCCTTACTATTATTAATCTAAGATGTTGTTAATAAATTTAGACTCTCCGAGAGTCCAATTTCATTGTTCCTTATCAAATATTGATAAAAGTACTATTTTAGGAATGGCTCTAAATTTAACTTAATTATTTCATTTCTTTCCATTAAAAAACACCTTCACTGCACCCTCCTGGTGTCAATTTTGCCAATTTTGGGCCACCTCCAAGTAGTTCTCCCCCCATAATGATTTTAAATTGCCACCAGAATGTAGAAGGGGGACTTTTCTGCTTTTTAAAAAAAGCTCTTTCAGGGGATAGAGGTCTGCAGTCCTTGCAGTCCTTGGATTCCAAACATGGATGTGTGCACCGTCCCCTGGACATCTGAAAGTTGCCATGCACCATCTTGTATTCAGTTGGATTTGCTTCTTGTTTTGCGACTTTCCTGAAGACAATACTTCTCTTTTTTTATTTGCTTCTCTCTGTCTCTCTGCTGAACCTATGACTTGAACAAACTTTATCCACTGGGAAAGGTTTCTTAGAAGCAATGATGCTGACTGTTCACACAGTAGTTGAGGCACTGACAAGAGTGCCAGCCATTCCAGGCAGAAAATTAGTAAGGGCTTTTCAGAAACCCACTGACGTCTGAGCAACACTGTCTGCCCACTGCTGTGCCAGAGTAGACCGAGAATAAGGAGAAGAAAAATAAGGAGGAGGAGGAAGTCCAGTTGCTGTGATTCAGCTTCCAGATAATCTCACCTGGATGACTGAGAATCTTCACAAACACTGCGAATGACTTAGACAGCTGCCAAGTTTTAAAATTCAGAGATCACCTTCTATTTTAAATGCTGCTGTCACTGTGCAATGGAATTCAGTTCCAGGACTACACTGCTTACCCTCTGCATTCTAAGTCCTCTTAGGTACATGATGATAATTTTTGTAACTTTTTCTTTACTGTTATAACCTTATTTCTCCCATACAGCTGAGTTTTCTTCCACAACAAATTCTGAGAAAACAAAAGCATGCTTCCTAACAACATCATAGAGAAATCATAGAATCATAGAGTTGGAAGAGACCTCAAGGGCCATCCTGTCCAACCCCCTGCCATGCAGGAACCCCATCACGGTATTTCTGACAGGTGGCCATCCAGCCTCTGCTTAAAAACCTCCAAAGAAGAAGACTCCACCACCCTCTGTGGCAGCATATTCCACTGCCGAATAGCTCTAACAGTCTCTGAAGCCATGGAAAACACACCTGTTCCCTCTTCAATATGACATCCTTTCAAATATTTAAACATAGTGATCATATCCCCCCTCAGCCTTCTTTTTGAAAGGCTAAACATTCCCAGCTCCCTAAGCCATTACTTATAAGACATTTTTTTTTCTTCCAGACCTTCAACCATCCTGGTTGCCCCCTCTGTACCCGCTCAAGGTTGTCAACATACTTTTTAAATTGAGACACACAGAACTGGACACAGTACTCTAGGTGGGGTCTGATTAGAGCAAAATAGAGTGGTACTTCAAGGACAAGATGCAGGGGAGTGGTATCAGGAGACAGATATCTAGTCTCATGTGCTCCCAGATGCATTTAGTGGGGCCAGTGTGAGATACAGGAAGCTGGACTAGATGGGCCGTTGGCCTGATCCAGCATGGCTCTTCATATGTACTATCACTTCCCTTGTTCTAGACACCATGGTTCTGTTGATGCAACCAAGAATCACATTGGCTTTCCTGGCCGCTGCATCACACTGCTTACTCATGTCCAATTTGTGGTCCACCAAGACTCCCAGTTCACTTTCACAGGTACTATTCTCCAGCCAGGTATCTCCCATCCTATATCATTGTTCTAAACGTATTTGGTCTACATTATGGGCTCAATCCAGGCCAACTGTAAAAGATAACCTTAAACAGAATGGCTAAAGTGTACTTCATAAGCTAAGATACTTCTTCATTTTTTTACTTCTAACCTTCTATACAGTATTGCATAATAAAACGGGAACTGCCAGAGAAACAGGTTTACTGCCAAGAGAGAGCAACAGTCTTTGCTCTCTGGTGCCTCTGCATGACATGGTTGAATTCAATCAGTCTCCCTCAGAGCACATGGTACAATGCTTCTTGGAGTGAAGGATTGATTGGCTGACGGCATGCCATTCTCCCAAGGATACCCAAGTGTACTCACAGTGCTTTTCCCATCTTCAGGGAAGCACCTTCTATGGCTACTGCCTTCATAATGGCTTAACTAGAGGAAGAGGTAAGAAGATAATATCTGAATCAATCAAATTACATATTTGAGCAAAATGGGAAGGAATGGTTTCTTCAGCTCTTTAATAACTGCTGGGTGAGCACAGATATTCCAAAAATGTGGTGGACAAAAGTAATCACAAGAGTGAAGCCAAGCAAAGAATCAACAGACTTCAAAAGCTATAGTTCCCTATATCAAATTGTTCAGTTGACTAATATTAATCAATGCAGCCCTTAAATTGAAGATGGTTTCAAAACATATAAGATAACTGTAGCAGCATTTGTCTAAGTTACAATGGTCATTACCCATTATCAACCACCAGTCGAAAAACTCCAAGTCCTTAGTAAAGGCCATGGACTAAGAGAAAAGGTCACCATTGTACTTCAACACTGAAGATGCTTTATTAAATTTGAAGGAATGCACAGCTGTTGATATATCAAAGGAACGGGTTCCCACAGGATAGAATTCTGGCACCATTACTTTTTAACATTTACACAAATGATCAATGAAAATTCTCATACTCCTGGAGTTTCATCTCTGTTGTAGATCTTGCCTTGGCAGCCCATGGGAGAATCTTTCAGGCTATTGAGCGCCAGCTAATCTATGCATAAGAAAAGATGTCCTTATATTTTAAAAGCAACCAAACCTTTAAAAGCACAGGTCTATACCTTCTCCTTAAAGAACAGAAAAGCAGAGACCAAGCTTTGAGTTTTAAGAGCATAGTGGTGCAGTGGTTAAAATGGCTGTACTGTAGCTATAACTGTGTTAACGACCTGGGGGGTTTCTTCTCAGGTAGCCAGTTCATGGTTGACTCAGCTTTCTATCCTTCTGAGTAAAATGAGTCTCCAGCTCACGTGTGCGCGGGTGGGTGGGGGAATGGTATCAGGAGACAGATATCTAGTCTCGGGTGCTCCCAGACACATTTGGTGGGGCCACTGTGAGATACAGGAAGCTGGACTTGATGGGCCTTTGGCCTGATCCAGCATGGCTCTTCTTATGTTCTTATGTTTTTAATGTATAGCCTGCATAAATAAATTGTAAACCACTTTAAGCACCCTGGGGCAGTATATAAGCAGAACACCTAATCATTTGCCTGCCATTGCCCTCCCATAGGTACATTGAGGGGTGCTAGCAAATAGTGAGTGAAATAAGACAATGAATTTTACCATCTGTAAAACCCAGAATTAATAAAATTAACAAATCCTACAAATAAAGAAATAAGCACATAGTGTTAGTCTCCTTGATTAATCACAAAGACCCCAAGTTCACACACCCGTTTCATCTGCAATGAAACCTTTGCCATGCAAACAGGATACAAGTCTTCATCATCAAAAGGCAAGCAAAACAACTTCTGGGCAGGAGCCTCTGGAGCAAGATCTCAAGGGTGGCCTGACACAAGAGGTTCTTCTTGCCCTTGTTTGTATGTGATGTTGCCATAAAGTTGATGAACGGGGAATGAATAATTGTGGGGGTGGCCCTGCTCACACCTGACACATGACCGACACTCTTTCAAGTCCCCACTTCTGCCTTACAGAGCACTGTATAAGAGGCTCCTATACAAGAGCTGACAGATACATAACAGATTTTCTTATGGCCCGAATCATCGTCAGGAAATGATGGAGACAAATCATAGAGAAAAGCAGTCAGATGCAAAATAAAGCAAAGAAAGAAAGAAAGAAAGAAAGAAAGAAAGAAAGAAAGAAAGAAAGAAAGAAAGAAAGAAAGAAAGAAAGAAAGAAAGAAAGAAAGAAAAAAAAAAACAGCCAAGGCTAAATGTTAAAGGGGTGTTAAAGCACATCTAAATGCACTCATGCCAACATTCCAAAGGAGAGTAATTTCATCTGAAGCAAACTGCAGCTATTCCTTTGTATGCATTTCATCATGTGGTTATTTAACATCTTCTGTTTCATATGATGGCTCTATAATTCATCACTTGCCTTAAGAGACATCTAATAAAGAGATGCTTGTACCGTGCCCTGCATTTTACAGCTAGCTCCCCACAGGATATCTCCATATTGCTCAGTCTGCTGACTAGCATTGCTCTACCTCTGTTTCCTGAATAAAATTCTTACTAGACACCTGCAACAATAACATGCATAGATAAATGTATATACAGTACAGAGTGAGGATTTGAAGGTGCAGCTGGAACTATAAGTAATGAATAACAGGATGTGGTTTCTTCCTATAACAGGGAAAGAAATCTGAAGAATTTGAAGGTGAGATTAGAGCCATAAACTGGTTTCCCTGCCCCCTTCAGTAACAGTGTGTTCTGTTGCTCTTGCCCGACATGAAGCAGAGGGTGAGAGGCAGTTGTCCTGTGCAGAAAACCTCCACACCTGCACCATTTAGGCTGCTTTTACACGACCCCTAAAATCCGCTGCAAAATGCTCGCAGATGAGGAGCATAAAATTGTTTTCCCACCAGCAGCGGACTTTAAAAAAAGTATGACCACGCCCACTTAAGCGCACCCCAGCGCATTTTACAAGTACGTGGTCTGGAGGAGGTAAAATCCTTGTTGCTGTTCCTTGTTGCTGTTTTAAAGCATTGCATGCCTGGCCCTCCTCTGCTTTTTGTTGGTTTTTGTTGCCCCCTCCTTTTTGACAGACAGGAATCCTAACGGGATGGAACAATTAGCTGCTGCCAAAGGCAGGCGGAGGTGAGCCTGCATTTTTCTCTCTCTCCCCTCACTGCAGACAGAAGCAATAGAGTGTGGGAGGTGGGAACACAGGAAGCAGAACAAAAACCATGTTGGGGGATCTGCATTTAAGTTGTCAGCGGATTTTAGGGGTCGTGTTAAAGCAGCCTTAGAGAGGCAACCAAATGCACACTCCATCCTGAAGAGAACAGTCCCACAACTGACATCACAGAGAGAAGTTACAAGTCTATTTGCCGCAATAGGAACCAGACTTATTAGAGAGGAAGGAACAGATAGGTATAAATAGATCTTGAAAGAAGAAGAAGAAGAAGAAGAAGAAGAAGAAGAAGAAAGAAAGAAAGAAAGAAAGAAAGAAAGAAAGAAAGAAAGAAAGAAAGAAAGAAAGAAGCTGCAGATCAGTTGGCGATCTGAGATAAGGAGATCAACTGGAAATCCCCCATATTCGACTCAACATTCTCCCGAACCAGTTGGAGCAACAAATGGAGCAACAAACTCACTGCATCCTTTGGTTGAATGATATGTTTGGGCAAATTATTACTTTAGTTGTGCTAACCTGTGCTAAACTTCCTTCAACTTGACTGATGTTTATAGGGTTGCTGAGATCCCTTCTTTCTCACATATCCTTTTTGATCTTCCTTCTTGAAAGGAAACTTCTTGGGTTTATTTTTTTGGGAAGTTGGGGGGGGACCCATAGCTCTCCCTATCTCCACCTTAGATAGAATTAGGATACTTGTTACCTCTCCTGTCTCAATGCATTTCTCAAACAAAACCTTGCTTTCTTATTTTTCTAAAAATAGGGGAGCGTGGATATGATTTATTTCCAAGGGAAGATGTACCTCGTATATTACTAACCAATTTGATATTCAGGGACTAGATATTCAGTCAATTTGCTCTGCCTCCATCAGCTCAGACAAGGAAATTGTTCAATAGTTGGATAGTCAGCGGTTCGATGGAATCCCCCGTCTGTTGGCCCAGTTGCCCAATCCTGGTTACAAACACTTTAAATTGGTAGTCATTTGGATCGGAAGCTTGATGAGAAAGTAGGACACTTTAAAGACAACTGCACAAAAAAATCAGCAGCCCAATGTTGTTGCTATGCCAATAATCAAGAAGGATATACAGTATGTGTGAGAGATCATTTCCTTACCTTGCTGACTAGTGGCCAACTCAGCTGAGATTTACTTGGGTTGTCACGTTATATAAGGTGCAGTATAGCTTGTGCCTATGTTTGGCAATGTACAGTAATATAAGTAGTGCCAAGCGTGTGCAAGAAGAGTGATTGACAGGTGTGGAATCTCTTTCAGAGAGGGTGTCATTGCAGACAGATGAACATTGATGGAGAGTATAAGAGGAGGAGGTGCTGTTTGGAATGATGTGGCGTGACTGACTGTGAGATGAGAAGAAAGGAATTGGGTTTTTTGGAGAAAAGGTATGGAGAGCTAGGGGTTGGCGTTTGTGAAGAATAGAAAGGAGTAGGTAGATTAAAAAGAGAGAGAGAGACCATGTATATGTAAGGGGCAAGTATATTGATGGGTGTATTTTCTGATACAGTGCAACTGCTGCAAAAGCCACTGTCCTGGTCAATATTTATGTACAAGGAGCTCCCACTTGGGATGCTGTCAGCTTTTGTTGATGAAGTGCTGCTGGTCATGCACAGTCACATGCCTCATCCAATTATCTTTGTGCAGCTTCTGCGGGTCACGTTCTGCCTATGTAAATACAGCATTACATGCCATGTTGGTCATTATGTTCTGAAGGTGACAGGGCATTAGACAGAAATATGTCTCACTACGGAAAAGATAATGAGTGGAGCCTCTTGTCGAATGGTGCCTAAAATTGTGATAATTGCAGACGTCATGCACTGTTAAAAGTGAAAATTGGATCTAATAAAGAACTTGATGACTCCAGGAGGTGTATGGAACTGGTTGTGTTTGCTGCTTCATGAGGCAACAGAGTACACAAGGTGGTAGTCATCAGGTGACTTCAGTTACATCTCAAGAACACCCCTTTAGCTACCCCTGCTGTAGCTTCTGTCCACATCTGCTGTTATTATGGTGTAATTCCTATCTTGCTGCTGCTGTTATGATATAATTCCTATCTTGTTGTAGACTGGCTTTGCTGCTATAATTTTGCATCTTGATGTCCAGACGTGTCATTGTAAATGATCTTTTCATTTTGCCTTGCAGTCTCTCTGTCGTGTATCAGACTATTTGGAAATGCAAGAGACTGCTATTCAGATTTTAAAATTGCTTGTTCTACTGCAGAAAAAAACTGGCATTTAGTTATTAGTAGGAAAGCAACACATAGTGGGGATTTGATATCTACTTTACTGGAGTTAATTTCAGTACAACCCCCTTATCCTTAGGGGATTGCTGCTCCTCCCGGTGGATCTCGAAAACCATGGATAATAGCAAACACCCTAACCTACCCCACCATTATTGCCACACTCACAAGAAGTGGCTGTGGAATCCTCCCTATACCCCTCCTGCAGGGGGCAAAGGGGCTGAGCCAACAGGATCAGTGAGAAAAGGGAGCTGAAAAAGTTTCAAAACCACTTTGGTAAAAGAAAAAAAATCAGAGAGGAACAAGAATTCATAGTAAGATCTCTAGCAGGAACTCACTGCAGTGGCCAGTTGTAGTAAAAGCATACAGTTTGTTTGTTTGTTTGTTTGTTTGTTTGTTTAATACAGTACAGTATTATAATTTAGTCAGCGGGTATTGATCCTGCTGAAAAGGCAAAGTGTTCTGCTTATATACTTTCCCATACTACTTCAAGTAGTCTCTGGGCAGTTTACAGTTTAATTACAGTATGCAGGCTAAACATCCCCCCCCAGCAAGCTGGGTACTCATTTTACTGACCTCAGAAGGATGGAAGGCTGAGTCAACCATGAGCCGGCTACCTGGGATTGAACCCCAGGTCGTGATCACAGTTTTACCTGCAGTACAGGCATTTAACCACTATGCCACGCCACAGGGCTCCTAATTTCTAGTTCAGCACAAGCTGCAGCCTTCTGGATTTTTTTTGGCCTGTAGTTTCCATCAGCCTTAGCCACTGTAGCCAATACTGAAGGATTATAGGATTTGTAGGCCAAGTACATCTGAAGACGACAGTTGTGGAGCTGTGAGGTAATGTAGCATTGCAGCTCAAAACACAAAGTTTATGGAGAGCCAGAAAGTAATTGTGCTTTGCCAATTAAAGGTCAAACTACACTTGACCCAGGAGATCCATCATTGGCATTCTGTGCATCTATTTCTCTCATTAAAATGAACTGCAAATTAGGGTCACAATGCCAGATGTGACAGTTGACTCTTTACCTCTGTGCCATTTCCATGACTCTCCTACACCACATTAGCTTTTGGCCACAGAGAAGAAAATATATGGATGCCAGCCTCACTCAGTCATTGGAGGAGTTTGGGTAGGCATGATCTTCCCTTGAAAAGACCAAGGCAATTCAGCCTCATTCAGATTTGAGCCCCCCAAGTGGTTGCTTTTAATGAAGGGAGAAGACACAAGACCCTGTCTTTCCCCCATAATCCTCCCATTTATTATACGGTAAGAACATTTCTAATTGTCTGCTCTTTCTTCCCTCTCCCTTCTCCATTTCTTCTCCTTTTTATTCTTGGCAATTGAGGATTTTGTCTAATTTGGGAATTTAAAATATCCTGATGAAATTATAACTCTTTCTATGCTGTATCGGTGAAGCTCTTTTTAATGTATTTAGAACAGGAACAAGGACTGAAAGAGGAAGAAGCTGTTAGGGGGGCATACATTGTGGAGATATAAGATTATATGAATGAGCAAGGTACTGCAATTGCCACTTGATCTAAGTCATAACAGTCTCTAGCAGAAGAATTGGTATAACTGAAACTTAATTTTCTTCCAATTATAGGGAACAAAACATGGCTAATAGGCACCCATTCTTGAAGGGATGGCTTGGAGAACAATGGCTTTTCACACAGACACACAATCTTCTCATGCAAAATTATGTTCTTATTAGATAGCTTCAGTCTGGAACTCAGAAGTATTTAGATGTTCTTGGAAAAGGGGTTTTACTTGTAAGCAGGTTAATCAGTGTTACAGATAACTTGGCTTCCTCAGAGAAACAGAGGGGTGTGATGGAGAAGATGCTCTATAAAAAGTGATCAAGGGGGATCGGAAGATATGGGAGACATGCAGTCGTTTTAACGCAGGGCTTCCAAAATACAGCTTCCTGCATAATCGCTCAACAAGCATGCTATAATGGCCTTGTTATTTGCACTGTGTGTGGATGAAAAACCACAACAGTGGAAAAAAAGAGAGAGAGAATATGCTTTCTCCACTTCCATGACTGAGATGCTGCATACTTGACTATACAGTGGTGCCTTGTATAAAGGAATTAATTCATTCCAAATGAAATTATGTGAAGCAAATTTTCCTTTCTACAAATCTCCCATGGGAATGCATTGAAAACAGAGTAATCCCTAATCGCGACCATTTTTATGTTGTATGGATTTGCCCCGTAGACGGTTCTGTTAAGCAAATTTCCCCTATCTCTGGAATTTTTTATGTTGTACAGATTTTATGTTATACAAACTGTTTGTTATATGAGGGTCCACTGTATATGGATTAATGGCACATCACATTCTTCTTCTTCTTTAAGTGCCATCGCCTCATAGAACATTGGTGATCAGTAGCACAATCTGTTTTTTATCCAAAGCTATTCCACATAGAGAAGCTGTGCTCATTGTGAACCATTGGCTTAAATTTTTGAGCCGGAATGTTCTTCTACGCCTCAGACCATGCTTCCCATCTATTTTCCGTTGAAGGATAACCTGCAGCAGATGGTATTTGTTATTGCGCATTATGTGCCTGAAATATTGTAATTTTCTTCTCTTTATGATATTGAGAATTTCTAGCTTTTTATTCGTGCACTGTAATACGGCCACATTAGTGACTCTGGCTCATGGTGCAGTGGTTAAATGCCTGTACTGCAGCTCAAACTGTGCTCACAACCTGGGGTTCAATCCCAGGTAGCCAGCTCATGATTGACTCAGCCTTACATCCTTACGAGGTCAGTAAAATCAGTATCCAGCTGCTGGGGGGGCAATGTGTAGCCTGCATATTGTAATTAAACTGTAAACTGCCCAGAGACTACTTGTAGTGGTATGGGGCAGTATATAAGCAGAACACTTTGCTTTGCTTTGCGTTGGCTGTCCAATAGCAAAATGAAGTTATAGCATAGAGAATTCAAGTCACCCTGCCTTCTCCCCACTCTGTGTGCATGTATGGACACATACTGTAAGTTAATGAAATATACAGGGAAACAAATGTCCAGGCACTCTTGATATCTGAGTAATATGACTATTATTATTTTGGATAAATATGGATCATTCCTGAACCTAATGGAAAAGCCTACATCAGAAAATTGAGTTCCGCTGTTGTTCAGCAGCAGTCCCACTATTCTTGCTTGTCTGCTATTGCTGTGGAGTCCTGTATGAAGGAGGTGAGAGGAAAAGATAATAGGCTGAAAATGGAAGCAGGAGTAGTCAAGCCCTTGACTTCTGCCGTCAGACCAGATTGGAACATCTCCTTGCAGCTTTATTTATATCCGAGTGTGAGGGAGATAATTGAATGCATGTCAAGTGGTGGAATGGGGAACATACCTCGCAGCTAAGTCTTTGTTACAGGCAGGGCTGGCGCGTCCATTAAGGCGAACTAGGCAGTTGCCTAGGGTGCCAAAATGGACAGGGGGCGCTGCCCAGCCTGCTGCCCCCCCGCCGCCCGTCCCCCCACTGCCTGCCGTCGCGCCCCCCTGCCCACGGACCCCCGCCCGCCGCTGCCCCCATCCCACCCTTGCCCGCCGCCTGCCCCCACCCCCCCGCCGCCCCCCCCCGCCGCCGCCTGCCCCCCGCCCCTCGCCGAGGGCGCGAAAAACCCTAGCGCCGGCCCTGGTTACAGGAGGCACCAGAGCTCATTTTTGGGTCTGGATGAGAGGCAGGCTCTAAAAATCTGCTTGAGTTCAACTCTGGCATCTCTACAGTTTTAGCAATAGTTAAAAGTTCTGCCTTTCTCAATGGCAGAACTTTGACACAAATGGAAACAGAAGAGATACAGTATCTATATATATAAAAGGTCAAAGTAAAGGCTCCCCCCCCTGCCGCCGCACATGTGTGCTAGTTTTATCCAACTCTAGGGGTAGTGCTCATCTCTGTTTCCAAGCCAAAGAGCCAGTGTTGTGCAAGTCTGTGGCCATGTGGCTGGCATGGCTGAATACATTTCTGCACATGGAACACTGCTTACCTTTCCTGCTTTTTTATGGTGGTACATATTTATCTACTTACATTTACATGCTTTCCAACTGCTAGGTTGGCAGGAGCTAGCGTTGACAGCAGCTGATCACTCCACTGCGTGGCAGCCAATAGATTTCAGCGCTCTAGTCCACTGAACCACCACGCCCCTATCTGAGCTACTAGGGCAGGGGTGGTGAACCTTCGGCACTCCATATGTTCTGGATGACAACTCCCACAGTCCTTTGTCAATGGCAATCTAGGCTTGGAGTTCTGGGAGTTGTGGTCCAAAACATCTGGAGTGCCAAAGGTTCACCACCACTGTACTAGGGCAAGCACTGTATTACCCCCTCAGATCTAGGCTATCCCCAGTCAGCCTACGCCTGTTTGTCTCCTCAAGTGTAGCTTGTCAGAGAGGCAGCAATGGCTGTTAGCATCCTTTGAGCCAATGACTTTTCTTCATGGAACTTGATAGTCAAGCTGTTCCCTGCCAAGATTAACAGTTATGCACAGGATCATTCCTCTTCAGGAGAGTTCCAATGGCTGAAACTTATCAGCCCCTAAAGGAACAATGGGCATATCAGGAGGGATCTGGAGCAGGGAGGAAAGATTGGCAAACTTGGTTAATGGCTTCTTATGGGAAATTAGCCTATCATGGACTCATGATGGTCCCATCCAGTGAGCTAGCAGGCTTACATCTGGACCACAGAGATTGCCAGCCTGCTCCCCCTTTGCTTGCAATTCTGCCCTGATGTAGTCATTCTGCTTACAGCTCTGTTAGGGTCAGAAGGGTAGAAGAAACATTTGATTGGTTTAAGTTTAACTTTGGAGTTCATGACCGTAGAGGAAGAAAGCAGCCTTGGTAAGTAATTCCTTCTTTTATTTTCTTTGGTATGGAGGAAAAGAAGAATAGTTCAGGGGTATAATTAGTGAGAGGAAGCATATTCTTAAATGTATTCAGTGAACCTGCAAGGCATCTGGAGGACAGCTTCATCACCAAAATATAAGTGGACGCGATGGAGCGGATGGTGGGCAGTTAGTCTTGTGAGCCCTTGTACTGTATTTAAGGTTGGTGTGTGTGTGTGTTTGCGAGTATTGCACTTGAAAGTGTTGATTCTGGACTACAGCTCCCAGAATCCCTTAGCCAGCATGATAGCTGGCCCTGTGGTCTCTTGCAGAATTCTCTCCCTCCATATTTTGTGTTTGGGCTAGAAACAGGATAGCGTGTTCCCAGGGTTTGCTTCAACAAAATGACTCCTCAGCTGCTGCTTCCCATCCTGTGGTTTAACTGGAGGACAGCGGGAGATTCAATGGGTGTTGGATATGAATGGATAGAGAATGGCCGCAGAGAATTAAATTTGATAGAGAGGAAGTTGGTTGAACCCACAAATAAGACTATTTGAGTTCAGTGAAATGTTTGGAGAACGGTCCTGCAGATTTGATGCAAGAGAAAAGAAAGCAAACAGTTTTGGTTGTTCCTCATTAGTTCCATTTTCAGTTGGCCACCCTAATCTACCAGTACCAACAGGCAGGCACCAGCTGTCACTCTGTAATCTATGCTCCAAAGACCTTCCTATCGGCATTTGACGTATACTATTTTTTTCATGTTTCCAGTTTCATGAAAATAGGTCTGTCATTCTTTTCCATCCTTTTTTCCTTTGGACTGTTTGAGTCTCATAAGAATCAACTCCCTACCTCTGACATACTCCAGGACTTTGCCGAGTTGATGGGCTTAAAATGTCAAGGAACCCTGCATCAACAACGATTCCCCCCCCTCCTGCCGCACCCCACCTAGTGAGACAATCCTTGAATTTCTTTTTCATTGTGTATATTTTAATCACACTTTGTCCCCAAATCCATATGAGGAAGAAAAGCCAAATTAGAATCTCTCTTGATCATGCTTGTCCCATTGGAAATACTTGGTTTTTTTTTAATTCAGTCTTCCCATAAAGAAGGAGGTTTTCCTGGGTTGTAAATAGGATTAGAGAAAAAAACCACAGACTCCAGATAGATGTTTTCTTTAACCATAGACATACTTTCCAAGTGTGCCCACAATTTTATTGGGATTTTGGAAATAATAATTTCCTTATACACAGTAACTTTACGTATAATTGACATGTTCTTTTTGATCTGAGTACTGTATGGTGAATCAATCAATTACTTAACGTCAAGCAAGTGCGTTTATTATCATGCTTCAGATTCCATAGACGATGCTGATAAATCACAGGTGCCAGAGAAAAGCATCTGTGGCACTGCTACGTTGCCAGACCACAGTGAGTAAGGCTCAGAAGATTTTAAGAGGACTAGCGCATTACCAATCTTCTCTTCTTCCTATTACGTAAACTTTGCAGGCACTTTGTACGTTAGTAAGAGCATCCATGTTTTTTAAAATCATTCATTTTTTAAAATCATTTAATGTACAGTATATATTTTAAGAAGACAGAAGCTGCCTTTCCATTTGATGCAGAACTGAGCCCCCCTACCAGTCCACCTTGAAAACTGACAAAAAACAAAGATTAAATTATCAGAGAACTTGAGAAAACATGGACAAATGGCAGAAGATATAAACCCCATTGAATCAGATAACATGTTACGCCATGTATTTCTGTTTCTTAAATGTGCATTTCTGTTTTTAACAATGATAGTCCTCCAGGCAGACGGATCTTACAGTGTTATGTACATGCCTGGGACATCAGACTGGCAGACAAAGAGGTGTTGTCTGCCAACTGACTGATAGCAATAAAAAACAGGCCACTTTTCTGAAAGAAAGACACCTTCTAGACATAGAATCCATATCCCAATTAGTATAGCCTCAAGACATTGGGGGGGGGGAGACTTCCAATGGAAAATAATAAGATAATTTCATATGTCAGGGAACTTGCTTTTCCTATCACTGAAGGTCCTTTGATGCATTCCCATCATCTGTAGTTTAGATGGAGGTGAGATAAGCAAAACAATTTCAGCAACTGAAAGGTTTTAAAGTTTTTTAAACCCTTCACCCAGAAGTTTTGAACTGAGCCTGAAAATGGATCAATAGCAACTGAACTTGACATAAAAGAGGGGGTCCTCCAAGAACTGACCCCTGCTTACAGCAAGTTGTTGCATTTTCTACCCACTTAAGTTCCAAATGCTTTAAGACAGATCTACGCAGGCTTGGTTGTAGTAAACTAAACTTGATATACTTAAACCATACATAATAGTATTCAGGATTTAGCCACAAAGCGACAGCTTTCCTGTGTGCAGAGTCAGCTCAGATCCATGCAGTAGCTTTTATTCTTGCATGAAAAGCACTGCTTAAATGGACCAAGGGTTGAAGATTATCCACTCTTGTAGTAGAATTTAACTAGCTGGTCAGTTTGCCCCAGTATCTCTCAAGGGAGGGGCACTATGTTTATCATGTAGTTGGAAGTATACAGTATATGAACATTGCAGGTCATCTGCCAGTAGATCTGGTTTTGGCTGATCATGGTAACCACAGCTAACCAGCAACTGATAGATTGAGGACCACTCTTATTCTATTTCGTAAGCTAGTGTTTGCTGCAGTTTTTGCAATCCACATCACTTTTGATCTAGGAGCAGTTCTTCAGTATGGCTGTCCAAGGTCTTTAATCTTCTACAGAAGTGGTTCTCAACCTTTGGTGTTCAAAAATGTTTGGGTCTTCAACTCCAAAAAGCCCCAGGCTGCATGGTCATACTCAGAAATTCTAGAATTTGAAATACAAAACATTTGAAGGCCTGAAAAATTGAAAACCATCAGTCTACAATGTTTCCAGGTGAACATGCTCTCGCTATCCTCAGACCACTTTATTCACTCTACCAGTGACCTCATTTTTATACATTTACTTTTGCCCATGAGAGTCAGAGAGCTGGATGGTGTCCTATAGTCGTTGAATTCATTTTTCATAGCCAGGACTATATAGGCCACTATCCCATGGCTGGAAAAAATGACTCAAAATAAAAGGTGGTTTCTCTGCCCCAATGGTGACGTGGTTGAAGAGCTGTGTTTTGTTGTCCCCACGATTGTTGAAATTGCATCCGGCTTGGATGCATTCACATGTCCAGAAGCCACTTCAAAATGGCATCCCCCTGGAAGAACAAAACAGAAAAGCAAAACAAAACAAAATACACAAAACATGTGGCACCTTAAATACTAACTTTCATATTTTAATGTAACATTTTGTGGACACATCCACTTCTTCAGACATATAGCAGCAGAATGAGGTGTGTAATATAATATGAGTCTAGCAAAAAGGCTAGCAAAAAAGGATGCCTTCCAGGGATCAATTGCCATCCATTCCCCTTTGGCTCTCTCTCTCTCTCTCTCTCTCTCTCTCTCTCTCTCTCTCTCTCTCTCTCTCTCTCTGTGTGTGTGTGTGTGTGTGTGTGTGTGTGTGTGTGTGTGTGTGTGTGTGTGTGTGTGTGTGTGTGTTTCAGAGGAAGCACTGGAAGGGCTTCGATCATCAGAGGGAAGGAGGAGGAGGGGAGAACGAAACAGCTGGACAGGCAGGCAGGCAGTTAACAGCATCCTGCACCATCCAAGCCCTTCCCCTCTTGGCTCTCCAATCATGTGAAAGGGGAGGATGATAAATACCGAAAGGGGATAGCTCCCTCCTCAGTACACACACACACTCTCTCTCCTTTCTCAGCATGCATGCACGCACACCGTCCCTCGCTGCTATGCAAGCCTTCCTCCCCCTCTCCTCCCCCCTCCCAAGCTCCAGCTCCCTCTCCCCGCCACGCACGTGACCTTCAGCTGAGTCAGAATCCCCGCCTTGCTGAAAAATGGGGATAAGATGCAGCTTTTATAGTCCCTATTGTCGTTTGAGTCAGCTAAAAAGGCGCATCGTCATGCGACTCAAAACAACAACAACAAACAAACAACCACTACTCCCAGAGGTAGTACCAGGAAAACACACTTCAGGGGGCATGGCGGACTTTTTTTCCACCAGAAAAGTGGCTGCTTGTGAGGGCACGATTTTTGGAGGCGGCTTTTATGGAAGTTAAAAGCGCATTTTAGTGTTTGTGGGATAGAGCCCTATAGTGTAATGCCTGAGCATTCACAATGATGCTTAGGAAAAGTGATGGAAATTATGTAAGCTGTACAAATGACTTCAATGGACTATGCTTGCATCATGAAGACCTTTGATGAGAACGTGATGGCTCAGGACGCATTTGAAACCACACTGTTGCCAGATGAAAAGCTGTGCTGAATGGAAGGCAAACAGTAAAGTGCAAATTATTTATTTAATGATATGTATCAACATATTATGAACAGGAACAACCACTCAAAAATCACCTTGCATTGTTTGTGCCTTCTCTTTGAAAGATAAATCTGTACCTATATGTGTCCTTAGGTGATATCATTATCATCAGAATGTAATTATCGCCTTTCCCCTTCCTCCTGCAGCTGGAAATTGTCAGATAGAAGTACTGTTTTAGATTGATAACTTAGTTTTGAACTCCCAAAATAGAATAGCCTTAAAGACAATCTAGGTTACTTATAAACATCTTTAAAGAGATCAAAAGCTTTTGGCTGATCACTCAAAGAAATTCAGGGTGGAAGCTTTAAGGGAGGCTGAAAGAGATGCAAGAGAAGGCTGAGTGTTTTTGTTCACAAGAACTTGACAATTCGAACTCGGTCTCCACATCCATGTGGGAGCAGAGAACTTTGTCTCTCCTTTTGCTCCACACTTACATTTGTAATACAGATAATTAGCTAACAAACAGCAGGAAGCCCAAAAGAATCTCATTCCCAAAGAAATAAAATGCAAATAGCTCTGCAGGCCTGGTAATTCTCCCTGCCTCCAAACTGACACAAGTATTGTGCTATTATACCTGGATTGCTTCAGAAAACGGAATGATTATTATTATCTTAAACTATATCTACATGACATAGTTATAGCAATTGGACTTTAGCTCTCAAGGCTCTGTCATAAGGAATTCTAGAACTTGTAGTTTACTGAGGGACTTAGAATTATCTGCTGGACTTCATGGAAGTGCATAAAGCACTTGAGCAGTGTATTCTACACCGCTCAAGGCCCAACTAGACAACTATTGGTCAGACATGGTGACAGCTGTCAGCCTTGACAGCTTTTAGAAAGGATTGGACAATTTCATGGAGGGCAAAGGTATCAATGGCTATCATTATAGATGACTAAGGACAACCTCCGGGTTGGAGAGAGAGGCAGGATATCTCTCAATGCTATTTGCGGGAATCATGAGGTGAAGACATCTGCTTGGGAATACCCTGAAGCAAATGGTGAGCTGCTGTGTGAAACAGAATGCTGGACTGGATGGGCTGTGTGGCCTGTTCCGGCAAGGCTGTTCTTATGTTCTTATGGTTGGTGGAGCTGAGTTTTCCAATGTGCACTCAGAACTTGAGCGCCCACCATACTTTGCCTTTGTTTTTCTTCTGAAGCTTCTCCAGTTGCCTTGGCTTTGGCCACCAGATATCTCAGTGGTTTACGTCTCTGACTGCAGAGTCAGAGGTTGGGAGTTCAATTATTCACTGCATTTCCTTGACAGGCTGGATTTGATAGTCCATGGGGTCCCTTCCAGCCCTGCAGTTCCACAAGGATTATCAGTCGTTTCCAAAATATGAAGGAGGAATAACCATCTGCAGCCCAGAGAGGTGTGTTGGAGACCTGAATGGGTGGGTGGGAATGAGATTGGATCTCACTGTCCAACACATCTGCTGCCTTGTTAGTGCCTTTAGTGGAGTGTCTTCCAATCTAGGGTAACCCAATTGTTCTTGGGCTGCAGTTGCCAGAAACCCCCTGCCAGAACAGCTGGTGGTAAAGACTTCTGGGAGCTACAGTTCAGGAACACTTGGGTTAACCAAGTTTGGGAACTACTGCTCTAATAAACGTACTTAATTGCTGCATCTCCAAGCATTCAATCAGCATCCAAAGCTGAACAGTATTCTCACAGCTCTGGAGTGCTTCTTTTGGAGCAACCCTTAAGCCATGGTTTTGGGTTGTTTGCAGATCATTGGCTGTTATTTGTTTTTCTTAAAATTCTGCTCAGCTGAAACTTATTGGTGTGCTCTGGAATAAAAAAAAAGAGAAATAGAAAAGGCAGCAGCATTCTTGGCTTCTTTCATTTGTGAAAGACCCAGGCACATGTGCACACCTATTTTTTATTTAATTAGTTAGTTATTAGACTTTTAACCGCCCACCTGGCAGCATCGTGGCACAGTGGTTAAATGGCTGTACTGCAGCTAAAACTGTGCGCACAACCTGGGGTTCAATCCCAGGTAGCAGACTTAAGGTTTATTCAGACTTCCATTCTTCCAAGGTCAGTAAAATGAGTATCCAGCGTTCGGGGGGAGTGGGGGAGATGTGTAGCCTGCATAAATAAAATTGTAAACAGCCCAAAGACTGCTTTAAACACTATGGGGTGGTATATAAGCAGAATACTTTTGCTTGGACAGCCATGGCCATTTGATATATAGGGAGATCCGAAGAAACCAAGACCAGCTTCAGCTGATAGACCCAACAGACACTTCTGCAGCACATCACGTCTTAACAAAACTTAAACTTAACAAAAAGGGGGCTAGCAGAGAAGTGGGGGAATAAAAGCAGAGGAGATGGGAGGGTACTATGAAGATAAATGTACATAGCGGTAATTTGACTCTCTGCTGCGTGGACACTAGCAACAACTCTTCCCAGGGCATTTAAATGTATCCTGAATGAAGGATAATAACAATTTCATCTGGTGCAAAATGGTGGGCTGTGGTCCCAGAGCCTGGAAAAAAATTATCTTATAGCCACCCCCTGACCATACTACAGATTCCAGGATTCCTGACGATGGACCCATGGTAGCTGAAATGGGATCAGACTGCTATAACTCTATAGTGTAGATACACATGGCATCACAGGCATCAGTAGTTTTTGTTTTGCTTTGCTTTTGTGGGCCACTGGCATGTCTTGGAGCTAATCAGCAGCTGGCTCATAACAATGCACAACTGAGCCTACATGAACAAACTTGTAAAATGATTGCAGAGCTTCTGACCTTGCCCTGAGCAGAAGCATTTTCTCTTGCACTGCTCTCCTTAGGTGGCATCCAGTTATCCACTCTTGCACATCTGCTCTTCAAGGCTATGACGGGTCATGGACATGAGAAACGTCAATTATAAAACGAGGCTGCTTCCAGCCCATTATAGAGAAAATCATTTGTCGGGTGTTATATCATTTACTTACAAGCTCTGACATCTCTCTGAAGGAAGGAAAGTATTTGTACATTCAAAGCAGGTCCTTATTATGGTCATTTGCTTTTTAAAGGCGAGCTTCATAAACTGTTTGCAAAGAAGCTTAGATTCCTTTTGAGCGGATAAATTAGAGGGATGCTGTTGAAAAGGAGGCAGATGAGCTGGTGGGAAGGAATGGCCCTGTTCTAGAAATGCAGAAGAGAACACAAACTTGAAATCTACGTGACCCTTTCTTTGAACTCTGAATCCAGAGATGTACAAGGTTTTCAGAAGCTTAGTTGCCTCAGAAGGGTGGGGGGGGGGGAGTCTCGGTTCATTACAGGTTTTTGTGAGCTTTAATAAAGAGCCACTACTCTATCTTTGGTTCTACTTGGAAAGCAAAAGACCTCTCCGGGATTATTTGGAAACCTGTCCTTGGTTTTTGAAACAGAACTGAGCGCAGATGTCTCTTAAGCAACCCAGGATGTACAGATTTGGCCTCTTGCATTGTTTTTGTTATTTTTCTCCCCTGAGGAAAAGAACTCGGGAACTTTTCATAGCGTTTTAAATTCCTAAACCAAGCTAGAGAAAAAGGCAAAGGTGTTCCCTTTCCATTTCTGCAGGCAGGCAGTGTATAAATAACATTGCTATCCCTCTACCACTAGAGAAGAGTGTGGGTGTGGCTTTGGCTCCTGTGACAAAAGAAGCTTTGGCTTTCTTTGTAACACTTAGCTTGATGAAAAACCACCACTAAGCGCAAGTGAGATGGTGCAGATAAGAAGTGAGGAGCGGTTGTGGGGGACAAGCAATCTTTGTTTGGAAAATTAAATATATGTGTGTGCATGTGTGTGGAGTGTCATTGAATGAGAGAGAGGTGACTTGGCTTTATGATTTCTCTGTGTTACCTCTGTCCAGATCTGTGTGTGTGTGTGTGTTGTGTCGTTACAGTCATTACCGACTCTTTGTGACTCCATATCCATGGAGTTTTCTTGGAAGGAATACTGGAGTGGTTTTTGCAGCACCTGGTATTCCTTGGAGGTCTCCCATCCAAGTACTAACCAGGGCCAACCCTGCTTAGCTTCCGAAATCAGGCAAGATAGGATGTGCTGAGGTTATAGCAGGGGCTCTGTCCAGATCTAGCATCTTCTAATACAGAATGTTCTATCCCATGGCTACAGACATTTAGATTTCAGAAAGGCTCACATGTGTGTCTTATTTCTTATTTCATTTATTTCAGTGCATTGGATTCCCCTTTCTTGAAGGCTCAAGAGAGATGTCAGATGATAAAAAGTAAATATTGCAGTAATACTTAAAATATTGTAATGCAGTTGGACAGGCAGAATGGCAATATTTGAAAATGTGGATTTTTTTTTAAAAAAGATAAATATCTCCCAGTGCTTCAAGCCTGTGTGGCCCAACCCAAAAAGATGAATTTTTGTGTACCTTTTAAAAGAACCTGAAGCTATTGCAATGATTTTCTTCTGTTTTCCCTAGACACTGGGCAGGAATATAGTAAGGGACACATGGCAACCCATCTATTCAGAAAAAGCACACCAAATGACATTGTTGTCTTTCTTTTCTTGCTCCATTATCCCTTAAAATAGATGACAAACAGACTAGAATATCAGATACCTTGGAAAGCTGATTGCTCATCTTGCCTCCTCTTATGAACTGGAAGCTTTGACATTTTAATGGTTTGTTTTAGCTTTTCGTGTTATGGGAGTGGAGATATTTAGATGCAGGCAATAATACAGATGGTCTCCCAAGGGGAATATAGTATGTATGGTGGCATACGTGCAGAAAGTATGAGTGACAGACTAAATATTTACAGGTAGGAAAGCTTTTCCATAGATTTGTCTGGTTGTCACTTGACTGGTCTGATCTGGAGAACAGCATCACCATCCATGGAGCAACACAAGTGAATATAAAAAAACCAAGATGAATACTGTGATTTTTATTTTATTTTATTCTATTTTTGATGGCTGTGTTCTTGGATTTTAAGCAATCAAGGATGGTTTGAAGAGTATTGTGGTTGTCAGCTTATTCTTACCGAAACTGTCTGCTTCAACCGGGACAAGGACATTGAGTATGACCCTGAGGGACCTGCCAGGAGTAAGAGGATGGCCTGTGACAGAGAACAGTAACCAATTACTGAGAAATTGCATCCTAAAGAAATAGTATTTGCTCCTGGGGGCAAAACACAGCAATCTGGAAGGAAACAGGAGCTGCAAGGCTACGAAACAAGCACATACCTTGCTCCAATAAGAATCAGAGGATAATAAATTTGGAGGGGCTCCTATAAGGCCATCAAGTCCAACCCCCGGCTCAATGCAAGAACCCAGATATCTGCCGGAAGGATGGCTTAGTCAGCCTTTATGGCCTTATTTAAGCTTTGGTCATAAGTCGCTATAGAGAGTAGGTAAAGGTTTAATAGGACAGTGGTTCGGCCTGTGAGAGTCTCCCTCCGGTCTGGCATTCTCTAGATCAGACATGTCCAAACTTCGGCCCTCCTGATGTTTTGGACCACAACTCCAAGGATTCCAAGCCTGTATTTCCAATGGCAAAGAACTGGGAGCTATGGTCCAAAACATCAAGAGGGCTGAAGTTTGTACATACCTGCTCTAGGTCTGTGAAGATTCTCAGTCATCCAGGTGAGTTTATCTGGAAGTTGAGTCATGGCTACTGGACTTCTTTTTTGAGAGATAAAAACGTTTCGCTGTTCATCCAAACAGCTTCATCGATGAAGCTGTTTGGATGAACAGCGAAATGTTTCTATCTCTCAAAAAAGAAGTCCAGTAGCCATGACTCAACTTCCAGATACCTGCTCTAGATGTTTCAGGTATCAACCACACCTTTGAGAAAACTGAAGTCCTACATACTTGGTAAACACCAGAGAAGTTACCATGAATCCTGATCTCTTACAGTCAGTAAGAAACCAAATGGTTTCATAAATTCATTTGCCTCCTGATCATGAGCAAATTCTCCTCCTCTGGTAAGATGGCGTCTGTCTGTGCCTTTCTGCCTTGAGGATTCCTTCCCACTGAGCTTTTGCAGAAATCACCCACAGCGCTTTGTTGCTCCTGCTGCCTCCTGAGTGTGAAAGCATCACTTTGTTCCCCAAGGGAAAAGTCAGGGGTTTCTCTCTTTAGTCAGTAAGCTTTTTGAAAAGACTCCAGCACCATTGAGGCAACTGAGAGAGGAAACTGCTGTGGTTTTGGATTTGCTCTGAACTACTGGCATCTTGATCTCTACTCTTGGTTGTGAAGAAGAAGTAATCAACAGAAGTTGCTAGACTCCCTCTTCCATCATCCCCAGCCATCTGAAGAGCTACAGGTTTGCTTTAGCCCAACTCAGCCATCTATTTCCATTTCTGAACATTTTTTTAGATTTCTAAAGTGTAGAGCTACACTCAAGACATTCTGAGGCTAGTAAGGGTATGCCTTTGTTTTTAGTAACAGAGGTTGTTGGTGCATTGGCACATTACTGTTTTGAAAAAACAAGTTACTGTTTTGAAAAACCATGGGATATTGATAAGGTATCCAAATGGGGCAAATAATCAAGAATCAGTGATACTCTATGGCTGAGCAGATAAAACTTTAGTCTGCTTTTCAGTGATTAGCCACGGCAACAGACGATCCCAGACCTGGGATATACAAATCCTGACTGAACAGCTGACACCACTGATCCCACGCCAACCAGAGAAAAACTGTCTTACCCAGGAGAAGGGGCTTTCCAGTCAACCAACCAAAAGCAGGAGACCATGGCATTATCCTTCAGAGAAGCAGCACGTCACCAGTCTCAAAAGCATGTAAGCAGATACTGAGGGTGTGCCAACTACCGATAGACCTTGGAGGCAGTGGTGCAGGTGACTCTCGCAGGCAGAAAGAGTTCATTCGCATGTGAGCCCTGTTAATGTAAAGCATGGCTTTGTCAGAGACATGCAAAGCAAGGGACTCTTGGAAGGGCTGTCCTGCTGAAGAGAGACAACAATGACCAAGTCATTGAAACCGTGAGAGAAGATGACTGAGTTCAAGGAGGAGCAGACACGGAGGCCTTACTTAGGTTTCCTAGACTGTCCTTTACCTACCCCAGCCTTCTTTCTTCTTCTTAGTGTTTGTCCCACTTGGTGGTGGGGTCAGCTAATATACCAATCCTTGCCTATGCTAACACATTTTCTCCTGACCTAGGCTTACATTCTTAATGTAGATGATGTTACTTCCTTCCTTCTCCCATCTTGACTTCCTCTGGGAGAAAACAGACGGGACTTCCTGCCTGTGTTCTTGAAAGGTTCAAGAACCTTGGTTCTCAGCATCTCCAGCTTAGTCATCTAGAACTCATTCTTTGCTTTTCTTTCACAATGTATTTCTGTAATAACCACTAGTTTTCTCATTTTCCCAGAATAGGAGGTATAAATGTGATTTGCTTCTGAAGGGGGAAGTGTGCTCTGCTAAGCATTCTGGTTTTCAGAGGCTGAATCTGCAGTGTAGCTCCTGCTTGTTTGTGGTGATAACAGGGAGGACAGAGTATTTATTTCCTTTTTCTGTTTTTCAACTTAATGTCCAATAGTCTAAAGTTATACATTGTGCCAGAAGCACTGGTTACATTTTATTGTGTTTCATAACACATAAGCCATGGTTGATGGGGTGAAAAATGGGTGCAATGTGATCAAAGATAGATAGATAGATAGATAGATAGATAGATAGATAGATAGATAGATAGATAGATAGATAGATAGATAGATAGATAGATAGATAGATAGAGTTAAAAAAATGGTTCAGCTTACAAAAATTATATTGTTTCTTGTCATGGCAACTGGGAGGGGGAGGGACTGTGGCTGGATCACTGTGTAGGGTTTATCTGTAAAGTTGGGTCACTTCAGCTATCATGAGTTTTGGACAAAAAAAAGTACAGAACAATGGACACACTTTACAGAGAATATAACCTGTGGCATTCAGAGGTCCTGGCTTGAGAACCTCACTGAAACATTTTCTGCTTCGGAGGAAAAATAGGGGCTAAATTACATCAACCTGGGCCATTCTCCTGCTGAAAATACTGCTGAGGTGAAACTCAACCACAGGGCATTATGGGTATAATACACTGCAAATTGCTGTAGCAACACAGAGACGATTTTCTTAGCCTGAAAACACCAGCTGAAGGATTAGTCTGGCCCTTCATTATCAGAAGCTGAGTGTTTGTTCTGAAGTGATTTTCATTGGGATTATATAGAGCTTCAAACACTATTGAGCATGTGTTTGCTTCAAATAAGTTCAGGCATATAAAAGCAGAAGAATAAACAGATGTCATGGGCTTTGGATGAATAAATGTATTGTAAAGTCCTTTTTTTTTTTTACTTT
This sequence comes from Phrynocephalus forsythii, assembly GCA_029282475.1. Taxonomy (NCBI): domain Eukaryota; kingdom Metazoa; phylum Chordata; class Lepidosauria; order Squamata; family Agamidae; genus Phrynocephalus; species Phrynocephalus forsythii. Next base: position 143,793,450 of record JAPFRF010000001.1, read on the forward strand.
AATTACAGCTGGGAGTACAATCTCCTGCCAGGCATTAAATTGGGTCAGCAGCAGCTTGCGAACAGTAACTGATGAATGCAAGTGGTGTGTAGATAACAGAAAATAAACTATGATGCAGGGCTTGGCTAGATAAACCAGCCAGTGTGTCTTGTAAGGTCCCCGTGTAACATTCATGTAAAAAATGCATGAGAGTGTTTGTGGTTATCAAAAGAGAGCTGGTGCTCTTAGGATGTTTAGGCAGTGCTGGGCATAGTTAATTACCGGTACATCTAATCTCTTGGGATGGATTGCCTGATAAGGGTAGTTCATGCTTGCCAATTGCAAGCATACTGTATTTCTGAATATCAAGAAATGTAGCTTTGTGGGTACACAGTGGGAGTGGGAGTGAGATACAATAAACTGCTAGTACCTTCTGTTTCCGTGGAAGGTTCACAGTCTTGGAGATGATGTGCAAGGATGAAAAAGGTTCGCATTTTAATAATGATAGCTTCCAGAAGGTGGGGACTTTGGTCCAGAAAACAGAGGTTTCCAAATTATGGGTGTTTCTTATTTTTCTTGGGAGCAAGCGTCACTGAAATCTACGGGCTTAACTCCTCTTGAATAGAATGCAGCAAGGGGAATTAAAAGCAATAGATCCTGCTATCCATGATGACAAAGGATCCTTCAAGCACACTCAAAAGCCTCCATGCTGTGGCTTGGAAAATTCCCCATCTCATTTTCCTCTTCCTAGCCTGCCGTTAGTTTTTCCTCCTGCCCCTCCTCCTGCTCTGTCAAGATAAAGTTGGGAGGGAAACAGGGGGAAGGAAAGGTTCACAATGAATGGCTGCTGTTCAGACAAGCTAATGGTGAGCCTTGCCAAACTCAACTGCAAAGGAAATGCCATTCACCTTCTAGCTGGTACAGCTGTTTCTTCCTATGGGGAACTTGTTTCTAAATCTCTTCCTTTCGGGAGGATTCATCTTCATGTAGTTAATGGGCTGTGGTGCAAGAAGGTGTTGCTGCACCTGTTGGCCTATACCCCTACACCTTGTCTCTTTTCCTAGCAGTCCTGATTAGAGATGGGCACAAAACAAAAAACGAAATGCTATTTCGACATTTTGCTACGAAACGAGATGGTAGAACGTGTTATGTAATGAAATGAAATGCCATTTTGGCTCTAGAAATGAAACGATTCATCCCAGAGGCACCAAATTTCGTGAGTAGCTTCCTTGGGCTCTTCCCTTTAATCCTTCCAAATTTGGATAGGTTTGGGGTTCAGGGGGCTGAGTTATTAAACCCCAAAGTGGGTCCCCCATGGAAAAAGAGGAAGAGGAAAAATATGGTGTTTTAAACTCAAGCTTCATTCCCCTCTGCCCTGTGGAATGTGAAGGGGGTTTGAGGTGAGTGCTGATAGGTCTTGTATGGAAGGCTTGCTAAACAATAAAGAAATAAAGAACCCAGCTTCACTTTCTGAAAAAGCAAGATAAAATTTATGGCCCTGAACCTGTGCTTCCTTTAGGGAAAGGCAAGTGAAAATAGAATGGAACGTAATCATTTTAGCACTTGCCTCAACCCCCCTCCTTTGAAGAGGGAAGAGTTCAAGAAAGCTACCCACCAAATTTGGTGCTTTTAGGACCCAGGGGAGCCATTTTATAGCATAATGAATTGTTCCTTTCTGTTTCATTTTGTTCTGAAAATTATTTTAAAAATTCATTCATAACAAAAGGAAAGGAAAGGAAAGGGAAAATTAAACAAAATGCTATATTTTCATTTCGTGCCCATCTCTAGTCGTGGCACCTTGATATCAACTTGCTGGGGGAAGGTCTGGGGGAGGCAGGCTGCTCAACATGAGTAGATTCCTCTTGATAATGAATAATTCTGGTTATGTGGGCATCTAAATCGGAAGGGCAGATACCTTTGTTCACAGAATGAGTTTCCTTCATTGGATTCCCTCCTCACCAGTGGATAGAAGCAAGGAGTATGTGAGAATCTCAGGGAGAGAGAGAGAGAGAGAGATCCTCTCCTGCTCCACTGGACAGTTACCCCATGGAAATGAACATCCATTGAGAGCGCTCTTTAATTCCAAGGACTGATGCTCATGACCCAAAAGCCCCATTTACCTGAGTGTTTTAGGGAAAAATGAATAGTGCTGGACAAGGCTACAGGGGGTTGTGTATTTGTATGTATTATGGATTATAATGGTTGGAGACCTCAGGGTACTAGTGAGTCATAAAAATGGCCCCAGGGTGCTGTTGCCCAACTTGCTGTAATATTATAGTAATTTACTAGAACAAACATCTTTACTTGGGCCGTGGAAGAATAAAACATTAAATTACCAACAATATGGACAATAATTTTTTTTTGCATATTGATACTGTCCATCTTCTTCATTGGTAGATCTTCCTCCTTGCTTATGGGTAGCTCTTCCTCAGGCTTCCTCCAAGTTAGAAATACTTATTGATCATTACATCCCTTGTTTCAGAGATAGCTTGGTTCTTTGTAGAAAGCTAACTGCTGATGGGGCCAATGAGTCAAACTGCTTCCTCTTATGTATCAAAAAGATCCTCAGTGGAATAGTAGTGATGATGCTACATGGAACTGTAATAAAACCCTTTATGAAAATGAATTCTGTGAAATTCCACAGCTTACGTTTACTGCTTTTCATCTAGAGATTTTGGGCTCATGATGGAAAGTAATGAGGTATGCATGACAGCAGTTTTGCTGTCATCATATGTTACCATTCACGTGTTTTGTTTGAGAGATGTTTCCTTTTTTTATACCTGAAACTGTGGTGGTGAATTTCTACCTTTATTGTTGGACCGTTGTCCCTTTTAACTTGCCTTTATGCCTGTTGACTTTCTAACTCCCACCCCCAAGGGAAGAAGTAAATACAGGGTTCTGCAGTCACCTTTTCCTCCATGCAGAATGGCTTTTCAGCAACTGTTCTAAAATCCTGCTTTGAATCAGCTCAGAGCTAAGCATCTCTATGCTCTATGCTAAGCATCATCTATCAATTGTAGTCCCCAAAGGTTCTCAATGTTATCTTGGAAATCATAGACTGGGAAAAACAGAAAATCTGCTGAGCCATAATGCTCCTATGCTGTGATTGTCCTTTTGTTAGATATCTCTCTAGGAAGAAGGCGGAGGAAATAATGTAAAGGGAAGGTGTTAAAGTGCACACATGGTCTTCACAAGCTCGGTCTCTGAATCCTAGTGCTGAAAAGAAACCCCAGAGCTAAGCCATAGATATTTTTTATCCTTCCATTTGGGTTCTGATCATCTTCTCTATTAAATATATGATCATAATTTTCACGTTTCTGGACACATGGTTAGCCTTGCTAGAGAAGATAGCATCATTCATTTCCATGGTGTTTTCTAAGTTTGTGCCTTTGGAACTACACTGCAATATACTCCTCCTATTACTCCAGATTTCACATGCTACAAATTGATTCAACATTTCCCAACTACATGGCGTTATTCTAAATGTGGTTGAAACTCATTCTTTTCTTTGAGGAATCATGTCTTTTTGAACACCCATTGGGAGGCTGTTTATTTTAAATCACTCTACATCACACTGGTTTTTGTTGTGTGAATAGCTGTGTCCTTGTATTCTGTGTGCGGAGCTGCTGATGTCTTCATGATGTATATGAGATAGTGCAGGTTGTTTTCTCATTGGACAAAATAGCCACTATGCCTGCTCAACTGTTTCCCTTTTTATTTAAAACATTCAACTAGAGTGCTCCATCACATAGGTGCTGGAGTCTTGGTGGCTTGGCATTGACACATGGTTTGCCTTCCATCTGGTGACTTTAGCTTCTCTGTACAACCACTGTGTACTTGCATCTTTCCCCCTTCTTCTTCTTTTTTTTTTCTTTTTCTTTTTCTTTTCATACATCTGTGTTCTTTCTGAGCTGTTTATTTTTGGTCTTTATTGCTGCAGTTGCAAAGCTGGCCCGCCTATTGTACAGAGATTAGTAGTAGATTATCAAAGAAGATGAGATGGAAGTTTCAGTTACAGAAGAATATACTATCTGCAACACTGATGCAGCATTATGGCACTTAGAATGAAAAAGAGGGAGTGAATTACTCGCAAATTTGAAGGAACAAAATAAACCCCCTCCCTGCAGATCTTCAGAAAACCATGAATTCTAAACAAGACAGTTATGAACAAGAATGGAATGCAGGCAGAGTTAGGACAGATCAAAGTGCTGACTTGGATCTCTTTAAAGCAATTTGAAGTATTGTGTGGCCCCCTGCACTGAATTAATCCAGTTCAATTAACTCTACCATATGAGGATGGAACAATGGCACAAAGAGCACATGACATAAATTGATACACTAATACCTAGAGACCACTTACGGATTGTTTAGGCAATATAATTGCTCCCTTAGGCTAATAAGGATGTAGAAATATGGTATGTTGTGTGGAGATTTCACTGAATGTGAAGAAATAAATTTGGATATGCCAGAGTATGGGCATTTGTTCCTTACAGTGAGACGAATAACATGGAATCGTTCTGGAAGTTGAGTCATGGCAACTGGACTTCTTTTCTTAAGAGACTGAAATGTTTTGCTACTCATCCAAGCAGCTTCATCAGTCTGAGGAAAGCTAGTTGCGAGTCCTGCATTTTATAGTTCACCTTGATTTCATATCCCCCTGGTCTGAATAGGATCATAAGCTGAACAAAGGCCTGAATAGGCCTGTACGTGGACAATAGCCTGAATAGGATCATAAGTGGACCATGATCTGAATAGACTTGTTAGGTGAACAAAGGTCTAGGGTGTGTGAAGTCCCACCTATGCAACCTTTCCACATGAATAGGTGTCAAGGAAGCTATTCATATGTGTATTGAAAACCCCTCTCTCAACAGAGGTGGGGGACTCAGACACATTCTGTCTGCTATTTATCTAGTGCTGCTTTCATCACTCCCCAGACAAATGAGAAGCACTTCACATCTCCACCAGCAAGGACATAGTTCAGGGATGGCGAACCTTTTTTTTTAATATTTTTTATTTTTTAATTAAAGACAAACAGACAAATAACAATACTAGTGCATCCCTACCCACCCACCCAGGATCATCCAGTTCTTCCGTGAGTTCTTCTTTATTACTCCAACATCTGTTGTTCTAATATTCTTCTCAAAGTCCTCTTCTCCAGAACTATCTTGAAATACTCATCGGTTCTTTCCCCTTCCCTTCTACTAATACAAAGTCTATAAATTTTCCCCAAATGTCATAAAAATGTCTTTTTTCATTTCTCCTCGTTTAACTTTTAAACTACAAGACAATTTATCGTTTATGGCTATATCCCAAAGTTCGTTATACCAATCTTCCATCTTGACATCTAATTTGGATTTCCAGTTTCTTGCTATAATTAATCTAGCGGCTGTCATAAGATTTGTTATTAGTTCCTTGGTTGTAACATCATAATCTTTACTAGTTGACAATGATAACAGTGCTGTCTCTGGATTACAATCAATATCTACTTGAATCATCTCACTTAGCTCTAAAAAAACCATTTTCCAAAACTTTTGAACTATTTCACATTCCCACCAGAGATGCATGTATGTACCTATCTTTTTTTCACATTTCCAGCAGATCTTAGAATATTCAGCGTTCATTCTATTCAACCTAATTGGCGTCAAGTACCATCTAGAAACCAATTTAAAATAATTTTCTTTTATCCTGACCAATAATGATCTCAAGATTCTCATGTTCCAGATTTTCCCCCAGTCTTCTTTTTTTATCTCTGCATTAAGGTCATGTTTCCAGACCTCTCTCAGAGAATCTGACTCCTTCACTTCCAGTGAGTCCCCTATTATTTTGTATATTTTACGTACTAGTCCTTTCTCTATATTATCCTGGTCGGATTCAAGCGATAATAAAAACTGTTCAAACTTTGTACATTCTCTAAGTTGACTGTTTTTCTGACCCAATCCTTTGTCCATTTTTCTAACTGGATATAGTTTATCCATATTAAATCACTAGATTGCAAAATGGTTTTTATGTCCTGATTTGTTCTAATTTTAGCCAACCAGTCTTTTAATCTGCCTATTTTCTTAGCTTTAAATAATCCTAAATAATGCTTCAAATTCATAGGAAAATTTTCCAAGTCTGTTACTAAACATAATGGGGAACCCTTCGGTGATAAGATTTTTCTATATTTTCTCCATGTAGTCATTAAATCATTCAGGAGTGGATTCTCAATCTCTACCTTATTTTTAAAATCACTGAACAAGAATTTATTTATTTCCCCCTTTATGTCCAATGACTCCAGCTCCCACCATATTACCTTCTCTGGTTTGAATAAAATTTCTCCCAAACAACTGATTTGATTAGCTATATAATAATTTCTTAGATTTGGAATACCCAATCCTCCTCCTTTTTGGGATCTATACCACAAACTTTTGTTTATTCTTGATTTTTTCCCACCGTTACAGTACCTATTTATCATGTCTTGGAGAGTTTTAAGATCCTTTTCTAAAAACTGAGCAGGTAACATTCTAAAGATAAAATTGATTTTAGGCAGTATCTTCATTTTTACCATTGCTATTCTACCAAACCAAGATAAGTTCAATTTATTATAGCTTTGTATTCTATTTTTCATCTCTTATTTTAATTTTAAAATATTTTTCCTTAGGTAAACTCCTTATAGAGTTCTGATCCTAAATATTTAATACTTTTACCGCATTTCAGCCCAAAGTTTTCAATTATCTTAAGATCTTCTCTTCTATAATTAAACAATAGACTTTCTGATTTTTGCCAATTAACACATAATCCAGTTATTTCCCCAAATTCTTCTAGATGAATTTTTACTCTTTGAATTTTCTCTATTGGATCTAAAATTGTCAGTAGGGCATCATCCACGAATAGACTAATTTTGGTTACCCCATCTTTCCCAATACCTTTAATGGATTCATCATCCCTTATTGCGTTTGCCAAAAGTTCTATAACAATGCAAAAGAGAACTGGAGAAAGAGGACATCCTTGTCTAGTTCCCCGGCCTAGGGTAATTTGTTCGGTCATTCCATCATTAACTATTATTGAGGAGGTACCTTCTGAGTACAATTGATTTATTACTCCTAAAAAATGTTTCCCAAATCCCCATTTTTCTAACAAAATGTTTAATGTAGACCATTGAACACAATCAAAAGCTTTAAAAAGATCTAAAGATAACATGCCTGCTTTGGTAGTACTTTTTCCCATTTCATAAAGAACATTCAGATTTCTTCTTATAATGTTCGCCTTGATAAAACCACATTTATCATCTTTAATATATTTAGCTACAAAATTGTTCATTCTTTTAGCCAGAATTGCAGTAAAGATCTTAGCGTCCTGATTTAATAGGGAAATTGGTCTATATGATCCAATGTCCATTAAGTTTTTATTAGGTTTAGGTATTAAAATGGTTAAGGAGTGGGTCCAGGATCTCGGAACTTGTTCTCCTTCCATTATTTTATTATATAGCTTTTTTAGTTTGGGTACTAATGTTGTTTTGAAAAGTTTATAAAATTCAGGTCCCAGACCATCCACTCCAGGAGTTTTATTATTCTTTAATTTATCTATTACCTCACCTATCTCTTGATCTGTAATGGGTTTCTCCATTTCCAGCATATCTTCCTTTTCCAAAACCCTCTTCAAATTTTTGGTGATATATTTTTCTATATCTTCCTTGCTCTTGTTTTTTGCTGTATATAGAGATTGATAAAACTCTTGAATAGCTTTTAATTTGTCTTTCATTTGTGTACAGACCTTACCTGCAGAATCTTTTATATTCCCTATCCTATTTTATCCCTTCTTTTCTGGGCTAATCTGGCTAAAAGTTTTGAATTTTTACTACTATATTCAAAAAAAAATTGTTTTTAAATACAGTAAATTTCTTTGTACTTGTTGTAGTTCTAATTCCTCTAATTCTTTTTTTTTCTTCAGTCTGCCTCAATATCTTCTTATCATTGTTAGAAAAAAATTGGGATTCTAAATCTGCTATTATATTTTCTAGATTTCTTTTGTTAAACTCTTCCATTTTTTTTAATTCTAGAGTTTTCTCTTATAATAAAGCCTCTGGCTACAGCTTTTAAAGTGTCCCATATGATTTCCATTTTTCCTCCAGCCTTTTAATTAATGTCCCAAGTTTCCAATCAGTCTTTTTAACTCTTTCCAGCACTTCTGGGTAATGAAAATTTTTTGCATTCATTCTCCATCTTCTGGCTTCTCTATAATTTTTATTTGTAGCTATATCAATTGACATTATAGTGTGATCAGATGTTTTTATAATTTCAATCTCAGTATTATTTACTTTAGGTATTAGAGTTTGTGAAGCAAATACAAAGTCTATCCTAGAATAACTCTTGTAAACTGGTGAGTAGAAAGTATATTTTCTTTCTTCTCCTTTAAGTTCTCTCCAGACATCCTTCAATCCTGTATTATTTATAAATTTTGTTAATGTTGTGTGTCTAATCCTCCAGTCTTCCTTCTTGTAAGCTGATTTATCTTTAATTTTATATAACACCATGTTGAAGTCTCCAGCCATTATTAAATACCCCTTTTTAACAGTTTCAATCTGATCCCAGAGGACATTATAAAAGCAACTTTGATTAGCATTTGGTGCATATACATTTACCAGAGTATATTGCTCTTTACCCATTACAACTTGCAGTATTATATATCTGCCTTCTGAATCTTTCACCACATTTTCAACAATGCATTCACAATTCTTTGAAATTAAGATGGCTACCCCCCTTGCTTTAGATGTACCAAAACTTTTCTCATAAATATCAATGTTAGGAATTTTTAATTCACTAACAACATCTTTTATTTGATGAGTTTCTTGCAAGAAAGCAATATCAATTTTATGTCTTTTAATCATCGCTTCAATTCTCTTCCTCTTCAAAATTGATCCCAGACCCTTCACATTCAATGTTGCTAATTTTATAAACTTTCCCATAACTTAACTTTTTTTCTTTTAATATTCTGGAGTGGTCCCATTGTGCAAAAGGAAAACTTAACACCTACAATTAATAAAAAACAACTAAAACAATCCAAACCCTCCACCCTAAACTTATATTCTTTTCTCCCACCCCACTAGCTACCATACACTTTTGCATGTGCCCTCAAGGGGTGGGAGGGAGGAAATCCGTCCACGGACAGTGACCGGCCAAGATCCCGCAAGCTCTTTAGTCATCTTAATACTGTATATCATTTTTTTCCAGAAAACTATTCTATCCCCCTCCAAACCACCCTCTCCCCCATCCCCCTGAGGAAAAAAAGAAAAAGAAAAAAAGGGGGAGGGAGAGAAAGGATAAAGGGAAAGAAAAAAAGAACAAAAGGGGGGAACAAGGGAAAAGACAGGGAGGGAAAGGGGAAGCAAAGGAGAGAGGGAGAGGGGGAGAGAGAGAGAGATGGACTGGTGGGCTTCAGCTGTTGTTCATCCTTCTGATGTTATAGCAGATGTCCCAGGAGCCGGACTAGAAGAAGTCGAATCAGCTTGAATATTCCATGCTTTCAGAAGATGCTGGCCTTCCTCCAGGGAGTAAATTGTGTGCTGAATAGAACCTTTCCAGACTTTCAGAAAAAGGGGATGGCCCCAAGAGTATCAAAAATTATGCTTCAGTAGTGTTGTTGTTACTGGTTTCATCGATTTTCGCCATTCAGTGGTTTCTTTGGAAAGGTCTTGATAGACTTGCATGATTTTATCTCCCCTCTTCAAAAAATCCAGGTTTGCCCTTATAGAAGACATGAGACATTCTTTGTTTACATAGGAGGCAAATCTGACTATTATTGGTCTTGGACTTCCTTCTCTTGAGTTGCCCAGATAATGAATCCTCTCTATGGGCGTTTATACACGACCCCTAAGCTCTGCTGCAAATGGCTCCCAGCTCCGGAGCTTAAAAATGTTTCCCCACCAGCTCCGGAGCTAACAGAAAATTAAGTTCGACCCCACCCACCTAAGCGCGACCCAGCGCACCTTTCAAGTACCTGCTCTGGGAGAGTGAAAAATTTTGATGCGGAGAGTGCCGGGCTCTCCTCGCTTCTTTTTGTTGTTGTTTTTGCCTTCCGCCCCTTTAAGAGGAACCAGGAAGTGACGGGGGGGGGGTCGGAGCAACTTCCACCGGCACTCCGGAGGTAAGAGTGCATTCTTTTCTCCCTTTTTTTCTCCCTCCCCTCACGCAGACAGAACAAGGAAGTGCGGAGGGGGTGGGAACGCAGGGAGAGCGACAAACCCTCAAGATCTCTGGTCCGAATTTAAGGGACCAGCGGATCTTAGGGGTCGTGTAAAAAGGCCCTAAGTCTTCTTCTACAAGTTGTTGTGGTAAAAATGAGTTAAGCCATGTCATCACTTCCTGTTTCAATTCTCCCCTCTTCTGAACTACAAAATTAATCAGTTTTACATTCTGTCTTCGAAAGTAGTCTTCCATATAGGTTAACTTCTTTTTGGCTGTCAGTAATTCTTGTTTTTGGGAGTTGATTTCACCTTCATTTTTAGTAAGACGTTGATCTAGTTTCTTAATCTCCCCTGCCATATTTTCCAATTTCTGGCCATTGCTGTCCACAGCGGCTTGTGTTTGTTTGATCTCACAGGATAAATCTTACTTCGTATCATCAACTTTTCGTGAGACTTCATCAATCCTTCGTGTCACATCTTTCAAACTCAGGCTCATTAGACCCGACAGTTCTGTTTTAATTTGTTGCATTTCCCTCATTAAATCTCGATCTGCGGGGGGAATAGTTTCTACCCCCTTCCCACCAGTTGCCATATCTGCCTCAGCTTTTTCCACGACTGCAGGGTCAATACGTTGCAGTGCTGCACGTTGGAATGAGGCGTCAGAGGGTTTTCTGGCCCAGGTTTTTAGAAAACAAGACCTTTTTTTTTTTGGCAGGCATAAAAACATGCAGAAAACACACAGAAGAAGTCTCCCACCGGAGCCTGTAAATTTAGTCTTTCTCTCCGTGCACGCTGTTCAGACAGCCAAAACCGAAAGTAACTATGTCTTAGTAAATCAGGCTTATCTAACTCTTGAGGAAAATATATTGCTTTCCCTGTCAACCCCAGAGGGTTTAAGGGTACATTACTCACGGCTCCGAGGGCTTTAGACAGTAAATTTTAGAGCTTTTTCTCATCTCGGTACGGGCTCCGTGATCAAGTGGCCAGCATAGTTTTCGTGGGCGGGACTTCCACTGGGATGGCGAACCTACGGCATGCGTGCCCAGGGTGGCACCTGGAGAGCTTTTGGGTGGCACGCGACAGCCTCCTGTGAGTCAGCACTTCCCCCTCCTCTTTAGCAGCCAGTACGGAAGAAACGGGGAGGGGAAAAGGCCAAGACAGCTTAACTAGCAATAAGGAGAGGAGGGAGGAGGGAGATGGAATATTTAGGTTTCGGTTTCTTTGACTTGAATGTTTTGGAGAGGGTAAAGACTAACCTGTCAGCTAACCTGCAGTAAGACGGAGGGGAGGGGGGAGGGATGTTTAGATTTCCATTCTTTGACTTGCATGGAAAAAGCAGGGAGAAGCCAATTCAGCTAACCTGCAGTAAGACAGAGGGGAGGGGGGAGGGACATTTGGGTTTCCTTTCTTTGAGTTTTGCCTGGAAAATACCCCGGTTTTAAGCCTGGACATTACACATCTCCATCATGGACTTTTCCTCTATGATCAAAATTGATTCCCCATTCATTTCCATGGAAAACCATGATTTGTAAGACCCAGGGCATTCCACTGGTTTTTTTCTTAACCAGAGGCATCCCCATTTCAAATGTATTAAGGCTAAATTTCCATATTGGCACTCGGTGAAAAATAAGTGGGTTTTCAGTCGCAGTTTGGGCACACGGCTTCAAAAAGGTTTGCCATCCCTGACATAGCTAATGACCCATACTTAATGGGTGTTGGGAACAGTTGCATAGGTGGGACTTTCACGCACCCTAGACCTTTATTCACCTGAGTTGGCCGCTTCATTCTGCCTGCATCTGAAGTGGCTTTTGATTTGAGCAGGGTTGACACATTCCCAAAATTCAGAGGTTAGGCATTCACCTCCTGTGCCTGGTCCAGTCACAAGCCACCTATGGTTAGAGCTAGTCTTGGCTTGCACCTCGATCCTGTGGATGTTTTCTCAAAAGTGTGATCCTTCAGTGGACCTTATGCAAATGGATCTTATATAACATTTCAGTTAACCACATTAACTGTTGAAGCCCCATATTGCCAGAAGCCCCTCGGGATGGGTTTCAAGGGGCTATTGCATAATATTTAGATGGTAAAATCCATCACTCAGGAAGGTATGGCTTGATAAGAAAGCAAGTTAGGTTTTTAAAGACATTCTCAAACATGATCTCAGGAGGTGATGAGGGCTCCAATGCAGGAGGCATTCAAGAGAAAATCAGACAGCCAACTATCAGATGGACAGCACTTTGACTTGGGTTCCTGTGTTAAGCAAGGGGTTGGGCTCAATGGCCTTATGCCCCCCTTCAATTCCATTATTCTGTGATTCATAAACCTTTGACATATTGTGAGAGCAGATGGCTTTTCATCAAAGCATTCCTGACAAGATTTGACTGAGACATTTTTACAAGGTTGATGTTTCCGATTCTCTTTTGATGGCTGCCTTATTTTTCCCCTTTCCCTTTTTTTTAAAAAAAAGCACGCTCCTCAGGCCCTCATTCCTAATCTAGTAGAGCAGTGCAATATGGCATATCTTCACCAGCTTCATCCCGATGCCCGTGAAGAAGTCTACCCTTCATTTGAAAACTGCTGGGTAGCCGCTCTGCTTTTGACTCCGACTCACCACCGGAATATTTATTATTGATGGCCTTCCGGCACTTCCTCTCACCTAGTGCTTTTCCAAATCCTTGTGCACTGTGTCGGAGCAGATGGATGAATAAGGCAGGGAGCCCAGGGTGTTGATCAACAGCCTGTCCAGTCTTGTTTCTTTTCATGGCTCCTTGCCAGCAAATGGCATCGCCACTGCTTGGCACCCAGGGGCTACGGTGCAGCAGCAGCTACTGACATTGTGATAATGAGGTGGGGAGTGCGTAGCTTTAGTAATAAAAGTTTAAGCTTGATTTTTTGGGGGGGGAGGCTTCATTTGATGCTTCATCCCTTAGGTTCATGCATTTACTTATCCTGCTGAAATTGATGTGACATACTTCCTAGCAAACAAGTGCTTGCAATTTAATTTTTGATTAGTGGACAAGGGGGAAAAAAACCTTCATAGCCCTCCCTCAAAGTTTGGGGGAAAGGAAGCCTGCCTTTTCTCCATACTCCACACTTTCTCTACTCTCAAGAACTTTGTTTTAGCTAATGGAAACCTAGAATAATTTAAAGACTGACTCATTTATGCACATAGCCGTTTGCCCACATTGTGGTGAAGACTAAGGTGACCTGGCTACCTTAGTGTAACATTAATGTTGGGGAAGTGAAATATTTTCTGAACATGTCAGAGTTTCATATGTTTCTTTAAAAAAACCACATCCAATATTTGTCTAATGCTAATGTTGAAAAAAATGTTTGAGAGGCCACGGCGTAGCGATAACTTCCAATCTAAAGAAAATAATTTCAATCACAAATGGAAGGATTGTCAGATAATGATGCTGTACTAAGGTCTGGTGTCAAGCCTGAACACTGTTAAGGTTTGGCAACAGAGTGTCACATGCTAAGATTGGTGGCGTGCAGAACTCTGGCATGGTGGACTGAAAATATTCAGTGTCATGGTCATTGGCATGTGAAGAATTTGAAATGTATGGATTAAAATTATTCCATTCATCCTGAACCATATTCATACTTCAACACTAGGACGTACTTGCATGCTGATTAGGAGTCAAAAACTCAAGAAATGTGGGTGATACTTGAATAGACTTTGACATGTACAGCTACCAAAGAGAATCATCCCATGTGCTGACCCACTATAGTGCAAAGAGTAAATGCCACACAAATCCTATGAGTTCATGGTGTCATAAGAGTTGTTTTGTCCTTGACTTTCAGATAACACCTGATTAATATGTGCCAGAGTTGTAGTGAGTGGATCAGTATATTAGCTGAGCAAGGTGGAAGTCAAGCAATTGTTAGATGAAGAAGAAGACAACAACAACAACAACAACAGATGTTTTGTGGTGAGAGTTTGAGAGTTGTGTCAGACCCTCCAAATATAATGAGGTTAATAAATTAGGGACATAGATTCATAGAAATGACACAAGAAAATTATGTTGAAAATAATTTGCTATTTCACCTGATAACTGGGCTGCATTTTAAAAATCAATATTGCTTCTGGAATGGTACGAATACATTATATTAAAATACCCTGAATGACCATAGGTACCTCTCTTCAAAGTGAATCACCAAATGAAACCCATGGCCACCCTCGGATTTAGAGGTGGGCACGAACCAGAAAACCAATGGTTCGGGTTCGTCTGGTTTGGGCCCCTCCTTGGTTCAGTTCTTACCAGCAGTTCAGGTTCTTACCAGTGCCGGCAGTAGATCCTGCCCCCTGTGGCAGGGGCTTTTTATTTTATTTTTATTTTCATTATTTTGGATGAATGGGCACCGGGCCGCTGACCCACCCCCGCAATTGCCCCGTTCCTGACCCCCCCAAGTGCAGTCGCCCCGCCCCGCGTGGCCCGCTGGGGCCTGGCGAGGTGCTTCTTTTTACCCCGTTTTTTGTGTGTGATTTTAGGGTGCTGGCTTTTAAATTTTTCCGCGCGCCGCTGCCCCGTCCTGCGCCCGTCCTGCCGCCGCGCGCACCGCCCCCATCCCCACCGCACCGCCCCGCCGCGCGCCGCCGTGACCCCCGTTCGCCCCCCGTCCGCGCCGCCCCCCCCCGCCCGTCGCCCCCCCCGCCCCACCGCCCCCGCCTCCGCCGCCCGCGCCCCCGCCGCCCGCCGCCGCCGCCGCGACCGCCCCGTCCCCGCCGCCCCCGTCCCCCCCCTTCGCCCCCGTCCCCCGTCCCGCCGCCGCAAGAACCCCCGCCGCCATCGCACCGCCCCGCAATCGCCCCCGTCCCGTCCCACCATCGCCCCCGCAATCGCCCCTGTCTCACCATCGCTGCCGCCGCTGCAATCCCCGCAATCCCCCGCCAGAAAGAAAGAAAGAAAAAGTAGGGAGGGAGGGAGAAAGAAAGAAAGAAAGAAAAAGAAAGAAAGAAAGAGAAAGGAGGGAGGGAGGGAGGGGGGAAGAAAAGGGAAAGAAAGAAAGAAAGAAAGAAAGAAAGAAAGAAAGAAAGAAAGAAAAAGAAAGAAAGAAAGAAAGAAAGAAAGAAAGAAAGAAAGAAAGAAAGAAAGAGAAAGAAAGAAAGAAAGAAAGGGGGAGAAGGAGGAAGGGAGAGAGAGAGAGAAAGAAAAAGAAAGAAGGGAGAAAGGAAGGAAGGAAGGGAGGGAGGGAGGGAGGGAGGGAGGGAGGAAGGAAGGAAGGAGAGGAAGGAACAAAGAAAGAAAGAAAGAAAGAAAGGAGGAGGAGGGAGAAGGAGGAAGGGAGGAAGAAAGTATGTAAGTAAAGGAAGGAGGGAGGGAAAGAAAAAGAAAGGGAGAGAAGGAGTGAGGGAGAGAGAGGAAGAACGAAAGAAGGGGAGGAAGGAAGGAAGAAAGAAAATGAGGAAGAAAGGAAGAAAAAGAAAGGGATGGAGGGAGGGAAGGAAGGAAATAAAGAAGGGAGAGGAGAGAGAGGAAGAAAGAAAAAAGGGGGGAAAGAAGAAGAAAGGAGAGTGGGAGGGAAGGAAGGAGAGGAGGAGGGAGGGAGAAAGAAAGAAAGAAAGAAAGAAAGAAAGAAAGAAAGAAAGAAAGAAAGAAAGAAAGAAAGAAAGAAAGAAAATGAGGAAGGAAGGAAAGAAAGAAGGGAAGGAAGGAGGTAGAGTGGGAGGGAAGGAAGGAAGGAAAGAGAGAGGGAGAGGGAGAGAAATAAAGAAAAAAGAAAGAAGGGAGAGGGAGGGAGAGAAAGAAAGAAAGAAGGGAAAGAGGAAGGAAGGAAGGAAGGAGAGTGGGAGGAAAGAAAGAAAGAGGGAGGAAGGGAGAGAGAGAAAGAAAAGAAAGAAGGGAGAGGGGGAGGGAGGGAGAAAGAAAATGAGGAAGAAAGGAAGAAAGAAGGGAGGGAGGGAGGGAGAAAGAAAAGGGAAAAAAAGAAAGAAAGTAAGGAGGGAGGGAGGGAGGCCTCATGTCAAGGAAGGGCAAAGGGTCCTAAGACCTCACGGCGGCTGGGTAGCCCCCGGGGGGGATGCAAGGAAGTAAAAACAGTGTTTCCTTGCAGCGATGCCAAGGACTCATCGCACAACACTGGCTCTTCGGCTTGAGTATGGAGATGAGCACCGCCCCCTAGAGTGGGAAACGACTAGCACGCATGTGCGTCAGCGGCAGGGGGGGGCATTTTTACATTTTTTATCTTATTAAATCAAAACAAGCGGGCCAGGGAAAAAATATCAAGCATTTACCGGTCCACGGTGATAAAAAGGTTGGGGAGCACTGTTTTAGAGAACCGACCCAGCGCTCCTCCCCCCCCAAGTGCAGACCGCGTGGCCCGTGGGGCCTGGTCGGTGCTTCTTTTATTTTAATTTTTTTGTGTGTGATTTTAGGGTGCTGTTTTTTAAATTTTTATTTATTTATTTATTTATTTATTTGTTTATTTACTTCTGACCACTGTAGCGCGGGCTGGTCAGCTTTTCCCTGCAGCCAGGAAGACCGAAGATGTCCAGCACCAGGTAGGAGACACTGCCGCCATTAACAAACCGAACCAAACCAAATTTTTTTGGTTCACTTCGATTCGTTCTAAAATCACTCTGGGGTTCATTATTCGTTTCGTTACGTAACAAAATGAATAAATCTCTACTCAGATTTTAGCATGGATGTTAGGTTGCCATTTACAAAACATGAGCTTGCAATGCAAGCCCCTAAGCTATTTTTAATGGTTCTTGAAGGGGCTTAGGTGAGCTAGTTTCACAGTAGCTAGTTTATTGTCCCATCAGATTGCCCATCTCACCAAAATATTTTTGTTCTTACAAAATCAGATTTTCAACCTGTGGAAGTCTTAGGAAGGGTGACTTACTTCTCAAATAGGCCTTGGGGGCCCTTGCAGTGATAAACATCCCCCAGATACCTGCTTTTTGAAACCAGAAGCTTCCTTCCTTCCTTCCTTCCTTTTCATTATTATCCGGAGAATACTGCAGAAAAGAGATGGGTTCCTAGAGATGATTAGTTGGAGAATACTGCCAAAAGGAGATGGGTTCTTTAGTGATGATGTGTGTGTGTGTGTGTGTGTGTGTGTGTGTGTGTGTGTGTCTGTGTCTGTGTCTGTGTGTGTGTGTGTGTGTCTGTGTGTCTGTGTGTCTGTGTGTAGATTTCCCCCCTTCCTTTAGTTACTTTTAAGTCACTAATTCAAGACATGTCACATTTCTCCTAAAAAGTGAAATAATTGAAGTATTGAATACTTTGCATGAATTCCTGTATGAATAAAGAATATTTGGATACATATTTTCATTATCTTTTCCATCTTGTTGTTGGGAGCTTATGCATATCTTATTGTGAAAATGTTCTTCCTTGAACAAATTTCATCTATAGAGTCAGGATGTGAAAAATACAAAATAAAATGAAGCAATTAACGTACATCAAGCCTCCCGCAGTAGTAAGATAACAAAAGACCTACTGTACAGCTTAAGTGATGTGTATGAAGCCGGATGCTTCCTTTCTACTAGTAGCCAATGCCATACGCTTCAAAGGACAATGGAGGATGTTACATAATGAAACCATTTGACCCCAGAGAAAGAATTTTGCTATTTCGTGTATTCAGCAGCAAAGAGCTTATGTAACTGAGGTAAAACTACCACATTCATAATTACACCAATGCAGGTCTCCAGTCTCTGAATCCTTTTACACCTCTCCATTATTCTTCCATTGATTATACACTGCTTCCTGATATTCTTTCATCACAATCTGGAAAAAATTATGTTGGACAAAATTCATCTTGTCAAAGTTGCCTACCTCAGTTGAGTTATTCTGTGTCTGCCTTATAAGACATTTGTGCTGTGAAACGTATCATGACATTACCATTTATCGTAGTAGGCATCCATTTACATTATATCTACCCACTGCCCCTAACCAAACTAGATTTATTTATTTATTTGATTGCCACATTAATGCACACAGTTCTCTAGATGGGTTACAAGTTTAAACTTAAACATCCCGCAAACCCCAAATCACAAGCTTTGCAGGACATTGTAATGCGCCTGTAGTATATTTTGAGAAGCCAAAACTACTCCAAAAATGTCATGAGCATTACTGTTTCTGTTAGATTTATATACACTTTGGTGTAATTGTTATGAGAATCTCTTGCTTGTGGCAGGTAACACATGCATACTACTCATTACAAAGCTATTTTAAGATTGTTAGTGTAATTATTCATTTTTATAATGCTTATTAATTTTTTTGGTGGGGAGGAATTAGTGAAGGGATAAGGGCTTATACACAAGCAGGACAGATCAACAGAAAGCTAAGGTCCAGATCAAAGTAGGTAATAGTAACCCCTCTATTCTGCCTTGGTCAGTCTTTACCTTGAGTATTGTGTCCATCCCTTTTTTCTGCAGTCACTCTAGGACTATGCAGTTTGTCTACAACCACTTATTCATCCATCCATCCATACATACATACATACATACATACATACATGCCACCCACTACCCAAAGATCTCTGGGTGGCTTAGAGTTAAAATAAACAAGTAAAACAATTAAAACGTTTTGGGTGGAGAGGAATTAGTGAGGGGATAAGGGCTTATGCACAAACAGGACAGATCTACAGAAAGCTAAGGTCCAGATCAAAGTAGGTAATAGTAACCCCTCTATTTTGCGTTGTTCAATCTTTACCTTGAGTATTGTGTCCATCCCTTTTTTCTGCAATTACTCTGGGACTGTGCAGTTTGTCTACAACCACTTTATTTATTTATTTATTTATTTATTTATTTATTTATTTATTTATTTATTTATGTATGTATGTATTTATTTATTTATTTATTTATTTATACATACATACATACATACATACATACATACATACATACATACATACATACATACATACATACAACTTATATGCTGCCGACTACCCAAAGATCTCTGGGCGGCTTACATTAAAATGCCAATGAACAATTAAACATGATAAAAAAAACATTTAAATACAATACACTGAAACTACTTATGCTGACTCGTCTCCTGAGACACCCAGTGGGGAATTGTAGCTGGGCCTCTGGCTCTACTCCTGCTCACGGGGCTGTCCAGCCAGCTGTACAACCTATTGCACAATCTCTTAAGAATGTAATGTGGGAGTTTTCTGTGTTATACAGTTTCACTGTACTTAAAATTCCTTCCTTCCTTCCTTCCTTCCTTCCTTCCTTCCTTCCTTCCTTCCTTCCTTCCTTCCTTCCTTCCTTCCTTCCATGGAACACCATAATGTGGTTACTACAGACACCTGAAGAGGCTGTATGGGTTTTACTGGATACACCTAGAAACCACCATGCAATTAATAGCCCATCATTCCACAGTGTGTAGCGTCTTTGGTGACCATTCAGCTGTATGTGTATGGAAGGTCCTTGGAGATCTTCACAATGCACGCACAAAGGTCTGATGTTTGCCATCCAGGGACAAAGACATTTGAATGGAACCAATATGAATCCTGGAGGCATTCAGGAGAAAATTGGACAACCATCTGTCAGATGTCCTTGGATTTGTATTCCTGCATTGAGTGGGGGGTTTGGACTCCCAATAAGTCCTTACATGCCCCTCCCAAATCAATTATTCTATGAGCTGCTTCAATGCCCTTCTTAATTTGTAATGCCTGAGAGGAACTCTTCAATGTTCAGAAGTACTTGGTTGTGGATGGCATGCAATGCAACCATGTTTCTGAACTTGGGTAGGTCAGAGAAGCCTCCTTGATTTCTTTGGTGGAAAAAGAATGAGATCTCATAAGAACATAAGAACATAAGAAGAGCCATGCTGGATCAGGCCAAAGGCCCATCTAGTCCAGCTTCCTGTATCTCACAGCGGCCCCACCAGATGCGTTTGGGAGCGCATGAGACTAGATATCTGTCTCCTGATACCACTCCCCTGCAGAAGTACCCTGGTTTAAAGAGAGATTACACATCTCCATCATGGTTTGTAACCCGTGATGGACTTTTTTCCAGGAATCTGTCCAATCCCCTTTTGAAGGCATCCAGGCCAGAATACCACATGGCAGGGAGTTCCATAGAAAACAACGCTGGGTGAAAAAATATTTTCTTTTGTCAGTTCTTACTCTCCCAGCACTCAATTTGAGTGTATGTCCCCTAGTTCTGGTATTCTGAGAGAGGGAGAAGAGCTACCCTCTATCCACTTTACTCATACCCTGCATTATTTTGTATGTCTCAATCATATCCCCCTCAAGCGCCTTTTTCCAGACTGAAGAGGCCCAATTGTTTTAGCCTTTCTTCATAAGGAGGTGCCCCAGCCCCGTAATCATTTTAGTCGCTCTCTTCTGCACCTTTTCCAGTTCCACTATGTCTTTCTTGAGATCGGTGACAGAATTGACTCCACTTTATTGTTTTGTATAACGGCATTATAATGTTGGCTGTTTTATTTTCAATCCCCTTTTTGATAATCCCTAGCATGGAATTGGCCTTCTTTGCTGCCACACAAGACACCTTCATGGAGCTGTAATAACCAAGATCTCTTTCCTGATCCGTCATGGATAACTCAGAGCCCATGAGTTGATAGATGAAGTTTGGATTTTTGCCCCAATATGCATTACTTTACATTTGGTTACATTAAAACGCATTTGCCATTTCTCAGCCCACTCCCCCAGTTTGGAGAGATCCTTGGGAGCTCTTCACAATCTTCTCTGGTTTTTACCACATGGAAAAGTTTTGTGTCATCTGCAAACTTGGCCACCACACTGTTTATCCCTGTCTCCAGGTCATTTATGAACAGATTAAAGCACCGGTCCCAGGACAGCCCTGGGGCACACCGCTTTTCACTTCTTTCCATTGTGAAAATTTCCCATTGACACCTATTTTCCGGGATCTCAACCAGTTCTCAATCCATAAGAGGACCTGCCCTCTTATTGAATGCAATTTTCTCAGCAGCCTTTGGTGAGGGACTGTGTCAAAAGCCTTTTGAAAATCCAGATAGACTATATCCACCGGTTCACCCAAATCCATGTGCCTGTTGACCTTTTCAAAAAAATTCTAAAAGGTTTTAAGACAAGATTTACCCTTACAGAAGCCAATTTTCTCTCAGCAAGGTTTGTTCTTTTATGTGTTTTAAGATTTTCTCTTGGATGAGGCCTTCCACCATGGGACAGATGTAAGGCTAACGGCCTGTAGTTTCCTGGGTCCCCCCTCCTTCCTTTTTTAAAAATTGGTGTGACATCCGCTATCCTCCAGTCCTCCGGCACTGTGGCCGTTTGAAGAGACAAGTTGCATATTACCGTTAAGAGATCTGCAATTTCATTTCTCAGTTCCCTAATAACCCTTGGGTGGATGCCATCTGGGCCCGGTGACTTGTTAATCCTCAATTTATCAATTAGTCCTAAAACCTCCTCTCTTTTAACCTGTATTTGATTTAATTCTTTAGTCAAGAGGGGCGGCTCAGGCAGCGGAATCAAGGTCCTCTGAATAAGACAGGAAAGAATTGTTCAATTTTCTGCAATGTCCAAGTCCTCCTTAACCTCCCCTTTTCCTCTCTCACCATCCAGAGGCCCAATTGGTTCTCTGGCAGGTTTTCTACTTCTAACATATTTAAAGAAGCTTTTATTATTACCCTTTATATTGCTAGCCATGCGTTCCTCAAAGTCTTTCTTTGCCTCCCTTATCATCTTTTTACATTTCTTTTGCCAGAGTTTGTGTTCCTTTTTATTTTCCTCATTTGGGAGGATTTCCATTTACAGAAGGACCTCTCCTTGTGCTTTAGAGCTCTCTAACTCCACTCGTTAACCATGCCGGTGTCCTCTTGGACTTAAATGAGCTCTTCTTTCTTTGTGGTATGCACTTGTGCTGGGCCTCTATTATTGTTGTTTTAAACAGGCTCCATGCACTCTGAAGAGATTGGATTCTTCTAACCCTCCCCTTCAGTTTCTCTCTAACTAGTTTCCTCATCTGAGGGAAGTTTTTTCGAAAATCAAGGGTTTTTATGTCTGATTTGGTTGACACTCTTCCTCCGACATGCATGGCAAAGGTAATTGCAGCATGGTCACTGTTCCCCAGAGGCTCAGTGACATTCACATCCCTGACGAGGTCCTGAGTATCACACAATATTAGATCTAGAGTTGCCTGTTCTCGGGTGGGCTCCATGACAAGTTGCTCTAAGGCACAGTCATTCAGCAAGTCGAGAAACCCAGTTTCTCTTTCTTGCCCGGAGCTCGCATTGGCCCAGTCAATGTGGGGATAATTAAAGTCCCCCATGATTACTATCCTATCCTCTTAGCCACCTCCATGATTTCTCTCCTCATTTCAAGGTCCCCCTCAAGTTTTTGATCTGGTGGACGATAGAATACTCCAACTATCATATCACTCTTTGGACCTGGTAGTTTAACCCACAGTGATTCTATGGCGGAGTCAGACCCTCTGTCAATCTCCATTCTGCTGGATTTTATGCCTTCTTTGACATAGATGGCCACTCCTCCTCCAACCGCCCCTCTCTATCCCTTCTATAGAGTTTATAGCCTGGGATTGCTGTGTCCCACTGGTTCTCCACATTCCACCAGGTTTCTGTTATGGCTATTATATCAATGTTATCCCTAGCTGCCAGATGTTCAAGTTCTCCCATCTTTGCTCGGAGGCTTCGAGCATTGGCGTAGAAGCACTTGTACAGTGGGTCCCGCAACAGCTGCTGCCTTGTTCTTCTCCCCCACAGCTTTTATTTTCAGTAGACGAACTGTCACATTCCGCTATTCTGCCAGTGTTAATACTTGCTATGTCATTCTATGTGATTCTCTACCCTCTCCAACCTCATTCCCGAGGATGAGGTGTTCAACCGGATGCCACACAGCTCCTGTCGGCTTTCCCCAGTTATCAGTTTAAAAGCTGCTCTGCTGCCTTTTTGAGGTTGAGTGCCAGCAATCTGGTCCCATCATGATTCAAGTGCAACCCATCCCTCCTGAAGAGGTTTGGCTTGTCCCAAAATGTTCTCCAGTTCCTGACAAATCTAAAGCCCTCCTCTCGACACCATCGCCTCATCCACGCATTGAGGCTTCTGAGTTCTGCCTGCCTGGCGGGACCTGCACGAGGAACAGGTAGCACTTCTGAAAATGCTACCTTGGAAGCCCGGGACTTCAATCTTCTACCTAGCAACCTGAATTTGGCTTCCAAGACTGACCGCTTGGCCTTCCCGACATCATTGGTACCGACGTGTACCATGACCACTGGCTCCTTCCCAGTTCTCTCTAACAAGCTATCTATATTTCTGGTGATGTCTGCAACCTTTGCACCCGGCAGGCAAGTGACCATCCGGTTATCATGCTCCTCACAAATCCATCCCGCCGTATTTCTAATGATAGAATCCCTAGCACAAGGAGCTTCTCTCCTGCAGCCTGCTCATCAACATGTACCTGATCTTGTATCTCATCAATAGTGATGAGGGAGAGATCCTCCGGCGGAACCACTTCTTCCTCTATGTGTGCCTCATGAGGTGTGCTGAGGGAAAGAGCTTCAAATTGATTGTGCAAGATGAGACTCTCTGAGCGATGCCTTGGCCTTCTACTCCTTTGAGTCACATTCCTCCACCCATCCACCTCCTGAGTTGGGGGAGTGACTTCCTCCTCTGAAGTGTGCCCTGTCTCTTCTTGGACCTGGATAGTCTCTTCCGCTCTGTCCAGGAACTGCTCAAGCTCCTTAATATGTTGCTGGTCCACTATGCGAGCCTCTAGCTGCTGGACCTTCTCTTCCAATAGCGCTACCAGCTTGCACTTGCAGCAGATGTAGTTCTGCACACGCTCTGTCAAGATAACAAACATGGCACAATAGATAATAGATAAATTTGCAGGTCTGTCTTAGTTATTAGTTCTGTCATGGAACAGAAGGAGAGGATCCAGAATCTGGAGTTTGATAAGCAAGCCAAATATCCCAGAATACAAGCCAAACAGCCTTGCAAATCTGCTTGTAAATCTAGTTCTCACCCACAGCTACTGTATAGAAGGATCAACTGCTTGGTATAGTACATTTTAGTTTGTTCATGTCTACAAGCTGAACTTTATTTAGTTATACCTATGTTAAAGTTTGGAAGAAATGAGTAATAAATAAGAGAGTTGTTTTTAACAGTTACTCCCCCCCTTATATTAATGGAGCTTCCATACCAGAATGAAAGGTAGGGTTAAAGTTACTTGACTGGTTAAATCAGAAACATTTTTGTGGTTATTTTTAAGGGCATTTTGAGGTTAATGTAACAGAAATGTCAATTCCATTCTATTGTCAATCCTAAGATTCTTGTTTAAAGAAAATAATGGTACCGTAATGGAAAAGCAACGAGCGAATCAGTGAATAATGCAAGGAGTTATTTTTTGCATCATTGCAACAGATAATGGCAATAAATTACATTTCCAAAACTATCATGAATAATGGGAATGGATTGACTTTTTAAAAGCCACTTTCCAGGCTCCTAACTATCTCAACTACTGTAAAAATTTGATTTCTGGGTGATACCTGATCCAGGCTAGTTTTCCATGTATGCTTGTCAGTAGAGATGGGCACGACCAGGGAAAATGACGTTTTCGAGTTGTCGTGTGTCGGAGCCGGCCCGTTTCAGCTCGTTTCCGTTTTTCGCGAAATTTTTCAAAAATTTGTTGTTTCGTTTGTCATTTTTTCGTCTGTCGTTAGTACTGGTTTTGGGGGGAGCGGGCTCCTGGAGGCACCTCTCTGGGGTGGGTGCCTCCTCTGGCCCGCTATGAAGGGAAAGTGGGCTCCTGGAGGCACCTCTCTGGGGTGGGTGCTTCCTCTGGCCCGCTACAAAATGGCATGCATAGCCAATTGGATATGCATACCAAGTTGAGACTCGAGGCACCTCTTTTTTGGGTGCCTCTCTCTGTTGACCACAGGCCCACTGCTAACTGCAGTGTCATGCGCAGTACTGGGGGAAGGCTCCTCCTCAGTCTCGGCGCTCTGTGGTTCACCAAGAAGGGAACTGTACTTGCGTGAGTGCAATGCGAGTACAGATTTGGTTTAGGGTTAGGGGGGTTAGCGCAAGGGCTAGGCTTAGGGTTGTTACGGGTAAGGTTAGGGTGAGTTACTGGGGTGCACTTCTGGGTGCCTCTCTGACCCACTAAGAAGGACAGTGTACTGGCGTATGGGTTAGGGTTAGGGTTAGGGTTAGGGTTAGGGTTCGGGCTACGGTTAGTGGGCTTTTTATGCCCGACAGGCACATCCCAGAAGTCTCGGTCAAAACCTGGTCAAGTGGCCATGCAATTGGTGGAATGGCTCCAGAAATTTGCATGGTCCACTCCCATGGCCAGCCCATCATTGCGCAGGTGTAAAAAAATAAAAATAAAAATAAAATAAAATAAAATCAATGGAGACGTTTTGTTGCAAGAAAAACCCACTGCTGCTACTGTAAAAATTCAGGCAGTTTTAAAATAGCTATTTTCGTATGTTTCTGTGGTGCTTTGGTGTGTTTTTGGACCACCACGATTTCAAAATAAATAAATATTGCTTGCGGTCGCCCCATTTTGGATCCCCCGCCCGCACCGCATGGCATGGCGAGTTGGCGAGACGAGGAGGATGCGCAGCCCAGGAGAGGAGAGGGGGGGAGGCTGGTAGGTGCCCTCACTCAGGCAGGCATATTTTCGCCTGCTTTTTTGGCCGGGAATCGGGTTTTTTTTTTAAATTTTTAAAACTTTTTTTCTGTGCTGCGCCACTTGGTTAGTTGGCGAGACGACGAGGATGCGCAGCCCAGGAGAGGAGGGGGGGAGGCCGGGGAACCCCCCGCCCCAGAAACCACCCCTCTGGTAGGTGCCCTCAGGCAGGCATATTTTCGCCTGCTTTTTTGGCGGGGAATTGGGTTTTTTTTATTTTTAAAACCTTTTTCCTGAGCCGCTTGGCATCGCTGCGATGCCAGGAACGACAACAACAAATCAGACCCAATTTTTCTTTAGTTGGTTCGAGTTCGAGTTCTGGCAGAGTAATTGTTGGTCTTCGTTCCGTTACGTAACGGAAACGAGAAACGGAAACGGAAACGAGAATTTCGCCAAGTCGTGCCCATGTCTACTTGTCAGCTTCAATCAGAACCCAATTATTGGAAGTTCTGCAATGCTACTCTTCTCATTCCTTCAACCATGATATTGTATGAATGGAACATGTAAACTCTAGATCTGAATTTTCTATGTAGCACCAGACCTTTTCAATGTTCTATCAAATCTCCTCAGAATGATTGTACACATTATCTTGAAAGAGTGTTGACTAGGAAGATAAAAAGTATTTGTTAAATTTCTTGCTTGTAAATTTTAGACTGTCCTAACTGAGTAAGATGTCTCTGCAAGGAATTTTTCAAGCTATAAGAGATTCCTCACCTCTTGGCAAAAGTGAAGGAAGTTGAATCATGGCAACTGGACTTTTTCTTGAGAGATCAAAACGTTTCACTGCACATCTAAGCAGCTTCATCATTCTGAGGAAAGTTAGTGGTGAGGCCTCCCATTTATAGTTCACCTTGATTTCACATCAAGTCTGAATAGGCTCATAAGTTAGACAGAAGCCTGAATAGGCTTGTTAGGTGGACAATGAAAGCATGGAAGACCCATCTATGCAACCTTTCCCAACACTCATTAAGTATGGGTCGTTAGCAGTATGGGGCAGTATATAAGCAAGGACACCTCTGTTTTGTTTACTTTGGCCAGAATAATTGTTCTTATGCTTGTCTTCTGTTGTATTCACTCTGCCATAAAATATCTCACCCTCTTGTGAGGCATGGTCAGTCAGTTTGTGGTTCTTTGCCTTTCCATATATGAACAAGAACAAGTGAGAAATGAAGATTGAAGGACATGCCATTGCTGTTATGTTATTGTTTTATTTACTCAAGGCATCCTTCAGAATGGGAGGTGGGACTCATCCAAATACTTCTTTGCTTGATTACTCGGGACCATGTTTGTATTTGCAAGCTTTCAGTTCTAGGGAAGAGGGATATGCACTTTTTAGCAACTAGCAGCTGGGTCAAGAACAATTTGATAATTCCAATTTGATAATGGAACCTTCACCAGAAAAGCAAAAACAAACAAGAGAGAAAAGAGAGAGAGAGACTGGCACAGAGAACTGGAGAATAGCATAGGGAACTGGAGAACCTGTGTATATGTGCATGGCTACATTATAGGAAACCTCTGTTTTGTAATTTGACCCTTTAACTGCAATCATTTTCAGTATCTCAAGGTCTTCCTGGGGTGGCTGTTTTTACCCTGCAGGTGAAAAGTTTAAGAAAACCTGGTTTTAGGGTAGTTGTGTCTTGCTGTTCATATGCCGTATTTTTTGCTCTATAAGATGCACTTTCCCCACCGTCAAAAGTAAGGGGAAATGTCTGTGCATCTTATAGAGTGACTATAGTAGTTCCCACTACCAATATAGCACAGATTTTCCTTTAGAGAGAAGTTACCTGCACAGAGCCTCTCCCGTCCCCTGCTGCAGTCTAGATTCCACTGTTTTAATAACCTCATTTGCAAAGATGCTTCCAAGGAGTCTCTCCCTTCCCCTGCTGCAGCCAGGACTCCCCAATTTCAATCACCTGGTTAGCAAACAGGCTTCCTCCAGGGAGCTTCTCCCCACCCCACCCCTTTCTGCAGCCAAGATTCCTAAGTAAAAAAAAAATAACCTCATTTGCAAAGAGGTCTCCTCCATGGAGTCTCTGTCCTCCTCTTCTGAAGCCTGGATTCCCCAGTCCCAGTCACCTCATTTACAAGCCTCCCTTTTGCAGCTTGCATACCATTCTTCCAATCACTTGTTTACAAGCCTCCAATCACCTTGTTTGCAAGTCTCCTCTTTTGCAGCTTGCATTCCACAGTTCCAGTCACCTTGTTTACAAGCCTCCACTTTTGCAGCTTGCATTCCACAGTCCCAATCACCTCATTTGCAAGCCTCTCCTTTTGCAGCTTGCATTCCACAGTTCCAATAACCTTGTTTGCAAGTCTCCCCTTTTGCAGCCAGGATTCTCTGGCCATGAAACCTTAGGCTAAACATTTTTCTTGTCTTCCTCCTCTAAAAACTTGGTGCGTCTTATTGTCAGGTGTGTTTTTTAGAGCAAAAAATATGGTATATAGTAAAGGTAAAGGTTCCCCTCCACACGTATGTGCTAGTAGTGTCTGACTCTAGGGGCGGTGCTCATCTCCACATTTAAGCCAAAGATCCAGTGTTGTGCAAGTCCGTGGCCATGTGGCCAGCATGGTTGAATGCATTTCTGCACATGGAATGCTGTTTATCTTTCTGCTTTTTATGGTGGTGCCTATTTATCTACTTGTATTGACATGCTTTAGAACAGTGTTTTTCAACCTTTTTTGGGCAAAGGCACACTTCTTTCATGAAAAAAATCACGAGGCACACCACCATTAGAAAATGTTAAAAAATTTAACTCTGTGCCTATCAGACACACACAAACACACTTCTCACCCCCCCAAAAAAACAACAACAAATCCATCCTCCAGCCCAGGCCCTCCCAAGGCATCCCTATCAAAATGTCCGCCTGCCCTCACCTTCCCCTCCCTCCTCCTGGCACTTTTTTTTAGAGGAATTTGCAAACCCAGGAAGGTGGGGCTGGGGGAAGCTCTTCATATATGACCCCAACCCCCATCTTTTACCCCTTCCAGTATAAGCCTCCCTTCTCTTCCCCCCCGCCTCCTTCCAGCCAGGCAGCCACAGGGCCCGGAAGGGACCACCCATCCCCGTCTCCTCCCTAGGTCTTAGGAATCCCCTCCTCAGCCTCGTCCTCCCCTTTATTTACCCCCACACAAAAATGACCATTGTCAACGGCCGGCCGCTTCCCACCCTTAAAAAGGGGTGTGCATGCGTGCTCCTACCTGGCTCGGCAGGGGCACGCGCCCACCCTTAGTGCGCGAGGCGGGGAGGGAGACGGGGGTTCGGTGAGCGAGGAGGGGGAACCAACCCCAAGAACCTTTAAGAGCGGCTTCTGGAGCGCCCTTCGCCGCAATGCGCCTGCGCGGGTCTCCCGGCTCTCTCTCACTCTCTCGCTCTCCAGTCTCCTCCTCCTCCTCCTCCTCCTCCCTTATTTCATCTCCTTCCCCGCCCACGGCCAGCCTTTCCTCACCGGTGCGCAAAGCACGCCGGGAAAGGTAGTCCGCTCTCCTCCCCAGGACCGTGTCTCAGACCTGCGGGAGGAACTACATCTCCCAAGGAAGCCTTGCGGCAGCCGGCTTCTTTCTGGACACCCCGCCTTCCTCTGGCTCGCCGGCGCCGCACCGCTGCCTTGGTCGTGAGCGGGATGCGGGGGGGCATTGCTGGTGTAGGGAGAATTTTTCCCACGGCACACCAGGCAACATCTCGCGGCACACTACTGTGCCACGGAACAGTGGTTGAAAAACACTGCTTTAGAACTGCTAGGTTGGCAGGAGCTGGGGTTAACAGTGGGAGCTCACTCCGTAGCGTGGCACCTGGGATTCGAACTGCTGAGCTGCCGTCTTTGCAGCCGACAGACATACACACACACACACACAATCTCCAGAAATAAATGTTTCCAAGATATATTACCAGAACTGGCCACTAGAACAAACCAAAAACTATGCTATGTTTAGGGTTTGCTTATCCACAGTTTCTGGAGCTTAACTCTCTTGGATATCAATGACATGTAGGAAGTGATGTATTGATGGACAAAGTGTCCCTGATCCAGAACTATTGCTAGACAGTCACCAAATATAGATAATTGAACACAAAAGACTAACCAGTTGTTTGAGAACCCCTGAACAGAGCTATCAACCCACAGTGTATTGCATGCTAGAAATGTTGAAGTAAGAAGCTTGAGATATTTTCTGCAGTGCACGGAGTAGTCATGGGAAGAATGCTTACCAAATAACTCATTGATCATTCTGGATGCCTCAAACATGACAAGATGCATCAATATTTTAAAATTCTGTTGAGAGTCCTTGTTTCAAGCTAAGAGTGAGATAAAGAGCTCTTCTTTCCACTGGTTTGTATAATTCTTTAAAATATCCTCAGTCACATTATCTTTTAGGATACAAAACACACTCTCAGATGGGTTGGTTGAGGGTTAAAAAGATGTCAATAACCCATCTAGTGCTTCAAGGTCTTTTTTAAAGCAATCATCCTATTTTTCAGCGATTTAGACAACTAGCAATTTGCACAATTTTATGCAAAACAATCTAGCATGGACACAGATTATGTGTGTGCATGTTAACAAAGCATCATTCTTGCTCATGCATGAACTCTTATCAAAAGTTCCAGAAAATTTGTTACTGTCCACTTTAATGATGAAGCATGTTGTAATTCCTGGGCCTTTCTTGGGAGCACAAGAGGGTTGTCTTTTTGGTTGAGAGCCCGTAACACAAAACAAAACAAATATGTGAAACAGCATAAGAACACAGAGGGCATCAACACCCATGTAATCTAAGCATGTCGAGAATGTTTTTATGACAAATTCCTATTAAAAGGAATGGAATCAGAGGCCCTTGTATTTTAGAAACATTACTTGGGAAAGGAATGGTGAGAATGGGGAAAAAGCTTGCAGAAAGATCATACCTACAGGGTTGTGAAGAAGAAGACTAAAATTAAAAAGCCTGCCCAATCTGGATATCAGAACATGTATCTCAGGTTTTGGAGCAAATGGTCTGATGAGGAGGGTTTTTGAATTCTGGTTGGATAGTTTCATGCAACGATGCTTCAAGCATGTATGAGATTCTGAAACCAGCAAAAGTTCCTTGATAGAGGTATACCGTTCTGTTCAATAGCAAGAACAGTAACATTTCTGTTGTGTTTCTAAGTAGAGTAGGACCCTGTTATCTACTGGGGATTGGTTCTAGGCCTGTCCACCCACCCCCAAACTGCTGTTTCCTGACAGTAGCTTGCTTTATGACTGCTGTTTTGAGACAGTAGCTTGCTTTATGGCTGCTGTTTGTGACAGTAGCTTGCTTTACAACTGCTAATTGTGAAAATAGCTTGCTTTACAGCTGCTGTTTGTGACCACAGCTTGCTTTACAGCTTGCTTTGTGGCTGCTGAATTATTTAATGTTTTCCTCTGCCAGCCGTGGATAACTGAATTAGTGGATAATGAATCAGTGGACACGGGGGTCCTACTGTATATGTTCAAAAAAGAACTAACCAGTGAAAGTGGCTGAATTGATTTTGAGAAACAAGAAGTAACTTCGGAAAAAGTACAGGATATTGGAGAATGAATGATAGGATATTTATCTGTTTGAGACTTCTTCCGGAAGGGTGTGATTTCAGGATGCTGTTTCAAGGAGAGTTTGAAATAAAGGATGTCTCATAATATGTCATTGAAATTTCCAAGATAAGGACTCAGTCTTTTATCCAAGTGGTTACAATGGCATTGGCTTGGATAAATTTCTGTGGAGTTGGAACATAGGGAGAAGGGCCACTTTTAGCCATTCTGCCCAATTACTTGTCCACATCAAGCCCTGGCTACTGCCATGTGCTTCTCCCCCCATCCATTCTGTGAATAGCTCACCTTTGTTTTCTGTCAAGTGCAAGACAGATGGAAGGCCTTTCAGGAAATTTGAAAATATGCACCACACGGATGCATCAAATCACTACCATCATTTTGTGTTGGTAAACAAACTACAGTTCTATTTTTGGTACGCCTCACAATTTTACATCTGCTTTTTGCCAATTTTTCAAGACTTCATATTGGCTGCGGGAGATGGCAGTGCATAGCATTAAATGATGCATGAAATGGCCTGTCACACAACATTATGTGGTGCAGGAAAACACACAAAAGAAAGATGGAAAAAAGAGAGGAAGAAATAGTCTATAATGGAGTGCTTGCAATTCACTAGGAAAATGATCCATATGGAGCGGCTTTGCTAATCTATGAATTTATCAACAGCAACATAAAAGGAAAGAATGGCTGGTGCCATTTTCTCCTCTTAATTCTTTGCAATCACTGGTAGCCATGATATTGTGCCTTTTCAAAGTGTCATTTGATAGAAATGCAACTCTGTCAAACTTAAACCTTCATGCTGAGGAAGCAGTGTGAGGTAATATAATATGTCTAATTGGAGTTTTCTGGTAGACAGAGCAAAGCTGTAATTTATTGCATGCCAAACCTAACCTTCCCAAAGAATAGGTGACAACAACATAAAATAAAAGCTATATTAAATTCACATATTTTTAGACAGTTGTCCCAGCTGCCCTATTAGCTGAGATCATTTATTATTGCCCAGATGATTGTGGGACATATCCTGCAAGATAGAAATCTTTAGAAGAAGTTGCAATGCTCTTTTGGTGGCTTGTATTCTTCTCAGAACTGAATCATTAATAGCAATATACATGTTATTCATTATGAAGACCTAAACAGCTGTGCTAATAATCTGTAACTGCACTATGGTGTGTTTTACAAAAACTTGAAAAGCTCCAGTCTGGTTTGGGTGGGAGGAGAATGTGTCTATTCGTTAGTCTAAAAGACACACCACAGAATTGTTAATTCTGCAGTTATTGCGCCTGGTTTGTCCCCGAAATACAAGAAATTGAATTAGTTGCATAGTTAGAGTCTGGCGTACAAAAAACTACTTCTCATGACCCCAAGGCAACATGGAATGGGTTCAGGGGGAAAGAGGCCTTTTGTTGATTCCCAGTCATTCCAGCCCTAAGGAATGCATAAGGTAAAAAGTTTAGCTATATGCAAAATCTTTTTAGATATCAGTGTGTATTATGTTTTTATTTTATACTATTACACTTTATTCCATTATATTGATTATTGATTACTTAGCTGTTCGCTAGATGGGCATGTAATAAAAACTGTATTTCCCATGGTGTTGTGTAGACCAGTGCTGTTCACTAGATGGGCTGGTGTGTGAAAAATTACTTTAAATAGTCAATATAGGCACAGAGTTAAAAACATTTTCTAATGGTGGTTCCTGTGATTTTTTTCATGAAACATGGCCTTTGTTTGTGTAGACTACAGCCTTGTCCCTTGAGCCACATCCGAGAATATGACTGAGGAGCAGTTGGGCTAGATCAGGCATGTCCAAACATCGGCCCTCCAGATGTTTTGGGCCACAACTCCCAGAATTCTAAGCTTAGATTGCCAGTGACAAAGGACTGTGGGAGTTGTGGCCCAAAACATCTGGAGGGCCGAAGTTTGGACATGCCTGGTCTAGATGGTTGAAAGTATATGTGGCCAGGCAGGTTTTTCTCCCATAATTTTCATCAGAATTTGTGCCCCTATAGATCTTGGCATTCTAGATCATGTGAAGTGCTTCTAAGCGTCAAAAGGGGGTTGTCAATTCATATGAGAGGAGTGACAAAGGAGAGGACAGGACTCAAGTTCATGTTGAGTGATGAGTTTTATTGCATTCTGAATATTTATATGGAACTATATACAATCTCCTTGTTGGAACTGTATACCATAGGACCCCATATCCACAGGGTACTTGGTTCCAAGCCCCCAGCCCCAGATGCTCAAAATGGGGGGGAGATATTTTCAGATGTATTACCAGAAGGGCCCACTAGAGAGACCCAGATATCATGCAATTTTTAGCATGGCCTGAGAGGGCTCTTTAGATGGACGATAGCCTGGTGCATGTGAAAGTCCTACCTATGCAATCCTTCCTCAAACCCACTAAATATGGGTCGTTTGCTGTGGCCTTCCCGGTGGAGATGTGAAGTGCTTTTGATTTGTCGGGGGATTCATGAAAGGACATCATGATAAAGTGGTAGACAGACTGTGCCCTGAGTCCCCCACCTCTGTTGAAAGAGGGGTTTTCAGTCTCACAAGAAAATAAGCCCAGTTGCCCATGACTCAACTTTTGGATAACCTCACCTGGATGACTGAGAATCTTCACAGACTTATTTTTAGAGTGCGTTTTTCTTTTAATATTTTTTTAATATTTTCAGACAGTGAATAAGTGAAACTGCAAGTACTGTACCAATGCTACGGATTGGGGGGGGGGGCGTTACTGTACTGAAGATCATATCCTTTGACCCTAAATCCCATTGATTTCAATCAGATCCAGTCCAAGCATTTTTGGGCTCCAATTCATAACCCAATTCACAGCAGCCTGTTAACTTTGCAAACTTGCATGCTATCCTAAAGGTTATGCCTTAATATTGGTGGCTAATGAGTAAAGGCAATGGAGATTTACAGTGCAGAGCAAGGAATTTGTGTGCTTCTCAGAGCTCTCTTCTTGATTCCTCTGCATTTGATTGTTTCGGTCTTTATTATGTGAACTGACACAGTATGACTGGCCTGTCCTTATGGAAGGATAATGAAGTAAAACACCAGAAAACCTTATCCGTTTCCAAGGCAACATGTGCGTCCAAACTTTGTATTTGCAGAAAAGCAGTGGAGCTCTATTGACTGTATTTGCTTATCAATTCATTACGAGTGTATGAAAGCTAAACGATCCTTCTTGCACCTAACCTTTTTACAGTTTAACAGCTGCATCCAGTTTTCTTTTGTGTGCCTATTCATGTAGTAGTTTCTTCACTTGACTTGAAAGGCTTGCCTTCTGTTTGTCTTTAACATAGCACTTAGGACGTTTATACACAACCCCTAAGCTCCGCTGCAAATGGCTCCAAGCTCCGGAGCTTAAAAACGTTTCCCCACCAGCTCTGGAGTTTGCAGACAATTAAGTGCGACCCCGCCCACTTTAGCACGACCCAGCGTACTTTTCTTGTACCTTCTCTTTGGAGGTGAAAAATCTTTGATGCAGTGCAACGATAGTGAGTGCGGGGCTCTCCTCGCTTCTGTTTGCTGCTTTTTGGCTCCCGCCCCTTTAAGAGCTACTTTTACAGAGACTAGGGGGTTGGACTTGATGGCCTTACAGAGAGGAGAGGCAGAATGAGGTGAGCAGCATGCTTTTCTTTCTCTTTTTCTTCCTCCCTCACGCAGCCAGCAACCAGGAAGTGCGGAGGGGGGTGGGGACAGAGGAAGAGCGACCAACCCCTAAGATCTCTGGTCCGAATTTAAGTGGCCAGCGGATCTTAGGGGCCGTGTAAAAAGGCCCTTAATCTCCATTTGAATGTCAAAAGACATTTCTAGGTCACTGCCAAGCCCTAATTGGTAAGGTCATTGATCAACTCCTTTCCAGATTGGCCCCAGGCTAGATGGGCAGTATACAAATTGAGCAAATAAATAAATAATAAATATGCTTCAAATGAATTGATTGGTGAATTCCAAAGGAAATCATCATGATGTTCTGGTGCAATGGGATTGATCAAGCATCTTTTGCCACCTTAAAGTCCCCTCCAGATGACAACTGCCATCACTCTTAGCCAACACCGGGGCTTCAGACATGCTTGTCCTATCCATTATGTGCTTGTCCTGCATAGCTCCCAAGTCATCTGATAAAGTGGACTGTACACGATGAACATGTGTGCCATGCATGATGCATCTGTGCATCTTAAAGACAATTTTAAGATGTCGTGGAATTCTTTGCTGTGTTTTCTGATATGAAGTTGTTCTGTGGGTCCCTCATTGGCAGGGGCATGGAACGGATGAAACAACCCTCCCCAGGTCCCTTCCAGTGCTGCAGTTCTATGATGCTGCTGCTCTTGTGAGATAAAAGATGGGAGGAAATTCTTGTTTATTGCATCACCAGTCTGACACTTGGGAAATAATTCAGGACTAGAGGCAGGGCAGTGGTATCAAGAGATAGAGATCTAGTCTCGTGCACTCCCTGACACATTTTTGGCCACTGTGGGCCACATTTGTGAGCCACAGGAAGCTGGACTAGATGGACCTATGGCCTGATCCAGCATGGCTCTTCTTATATTCTTATGTTCTTATGGCATTACCAATGGCACAGAGGGATCCAACTCCTGTAGAGGTGGCAAACTTTTGGCACTCTAGGTGTTTTGGAATAAAACTACCACTGTCATTTATCTTTGGCAGTATAGGCTGTGGATTCTGGGATTTGAAATTCCAAACATTTGGAGTGAAAGAAGTTCACCAGGATATGCACATGTAGGGGCATGGCCTGTGTTTTCAAATATGGGCATGCATGGAGAAAACCAATCTCATCAGAATAATTAATCTTTGGAGAGTCAATAGTATTTATTAGTAGATTTCAATGCCAAAGCATTGGTTTCCTGAAAACAAGCACAAGTGGAAACAGCTGATTAAAACCATCAGACACTGTGAATTCTGGCTCCCCATTTTGCTAGGCTTGAGTATCATTTTAATGCTACTAGATAAGTTTTTATGTAATTAAAAGTGTTATTTGGACCCCTTAAGGCCAGAATGGCTAGACTCAGATGAATAACATAAATGCCTATTCCACCAAAATAATTCAAACTGTTATTTTTGTAGCACCTTTAAGGTTAATTCATAAGCTTTTGGGAACAAGAATCCGCTCCATCAGATACATGCATTGTTTTCAGCCAGCGTGCCAGGTATATAAACACATGGGTGCATGAGTTATATAACAATAAAAATGTGCAGTCCTAGACCATTTTCGTACAGAGTGAATGTATGTAAAATGTGCACAATAACCAGTTGGTAGCAGTTGAAGGATTTTAGCAACACTGCCCAACTTAACATCTGTAGGTAGATGGGTAGCCATTGCTTTTGGTTCATATACCAGTGAATAGAATCAGTGTAGCTTATTTGTTCTGATACAGTTATCAGTTTGAGACACTCTTCTAAAATTTCTTTGCTGGAAAATGTTTTGAATAGCAGATGTATGTAATACTACACAAATGAAGGATTACTTATGCTGACTCATTTCTTCTCTTTTTGGTTGAGGTGCCATGGGACTGTTTTGCTGTGGTTCCAAACAGTTTAGATAAACATAGAGAGCACAATTCTAAAATCTCTAGGTACTTTCTCAAGAGTATCTTAAAGAGGTACAGATTGAACCTCTCATCTCAGATTATTCCTCCTTGAATATATCCATGTCTTTCTGCCTGTTTTCTGCTATCCAGCTCCACCAAATGAGTGCTAAGATCTGGGTTGTGTGTGTGTGTGTGGTTTTTTTAAAGGCACCCCCACCATAACTTGTTGCAGCCAATTTTCAGGCTTATCCACTTAATTCTGATATTATTGCACTTACTGGCTTGTGTAGTGGCTTAAAAACATGGCCATCTGGTTGTAGGAGCAGAGAGCACATGGGAACTCTTGTCAGATATGGGAGCAGGAGAGTGGTTGCATAGAGAGATTGCAGTGAACAGAAAGAAGAAAATTGATTGTCCTTAAAATCTGCTGTTGGTGGTTGCCTTGCCCAAAATGCAAGCCTTGTTCCGAGAGGCCTCTTCCCATTGCTTCAGTCAGCAATGTTTTCTGTTTTGTTAAAAGGGCTGCTATAAGTTCAAAATGAAGTAAAAAGTAAAGGTAAAGGAGCCAGTGTTGTTCAAGTCCTTGGCCATGTGGCCAGCATGGCTGCAAGGAAACACTGTTTTACCTTCCCGCTTTTTACGGCAGTACCTATTTATCTACTTGCATCTACATGCTTTCCAACTGCTAGGTTGGCAGGAGCTGGGCTTAACAGAAGGAGCTTGCTCCACTGCATGGCAACCACCGAGCTGCCGACTTTGCAGTCAACAGTTTCGGAGCCTTAGTCAACTGAGCCACTATGCCCTTCAGTACCCATCTTTTAAAAAAGAGACCCTCAAGCTCCAGGAAATTATTGCCCTGTTAGCCTGCTGTCAGTCATGGGGAAACTTTATGCACAACACTTAGAGAACAAACTGACAGCCTGGATGGACAATCAAAAGATATTGGGCCTGGAACAGATTGGCTTTTGTAAAAATAGACATGCATTAGATCACTGCATTGTGTTGGCCCATCTTGCAGAGAAGTATAATATTGGGGGGTGCCTGTTTGTAGCTTTTTTGATCTAAAAGGGGCCTTTGATTCAATCTCAAGGAAATTGGAAAAGTCCTCAATTAACAGGAAACTTTGTTCCTTATTCAAAAACTTATATCGTAATATGAGCTGCCAGGTTCGTTATGGACCAACTGGTGAATTGTCTGATATGATCTTGAACAATAAGGGGGTCAAACAGGGATGTATCTTGGCATCCTATCTATTTAATCTTTTCATTAACAATTTCAGTGATTCTCTGAAACAGGTCCAAGGCCATCCCCCCAAGCTTGGTCCTCAGCAAATCACATTACTCC
Organism: Phrynocephalus forsythii; assembly: GCA_029282475.1. Taxonomy (NCBI): domain Eukaryota; kingdom Metazoa; phylum Chordata; class Lepidosauria; order Squamata; family Agamidae; genus Phrynocephalus; species Phrynocephalus forsythii. The sequence goes on from JAPFRF010000001.1 coordinate 143,831,642, forward strand.
TGTACGCAGATGATGATGCAGTTCTATCTCTAACCCAATTGGGTCTAAAGCAAAGTGTTCTGCTTATATAACACCCCATACCACTTCAAGTAGTCTCTGGCCGGTTTACAGTTTTTAATTACAGTATGCAGGCTACACATTGCCCCCCCCCCCCAGCAAGCTGGGTACTCATTTTACTGACCTCAGAAGGATGGAAGGCTGAGTCAACCATGAGCCAGCTACCTGGTCGTGAGCATGGTTTTACCTGCAGTACAGGCATTTAACCACTGTGCCATGAAGCTTTTGCAACTTATTGCAACTTATTGTAGCAATAACTGTCTGTCCATCAATGCCCAAAATCAAAGATCCTAGTATTCTTAAAGAGGTGGGAAAGACTGTGTTGGTCCCTACAAAATGACATTTTGGAGCATGTTAAAGAATACAAGTACCTGGAGATTTCCTTCAGATATAACATGAGTTGGGTAGCCCATCGTAATTGTGCCCTTAATCTTGCAAAATGTAGCTCACTAGCAGTGGCCCAGTTTTTCTATAGAAGCAGAGGACATTATGTTCCTTCAGCCATACAAGTCTTTCAAGCAAAAACCAGTGCCCAATTATTATATGGCATCCCTGTCTGAATCAATGCATATAACCCTGAATGTCAAAGAATTCAATCTATGTTTTTGCGCCAAATCTTAGGGGTCCCTAACTATGCAGTCCTGTGCCTTGAAATAAGAGTAGGTTGCCTGGAAATGAATGCCTGGACTCATACCTTAAAGTTCTGGCTTAGATTACATTTCTGTGCAGATCAACTGGGGTATGTGTATAACATGCTGCTTGATTCTTACCAAAGCCAGTGGCAATTCTTCATTAAACAAAAAATTAGGTCCATAGGTATCCCTGTTGAGCATATCTTGATGCTAGGGCAAAAACAGACCCTAAAAATTCTCACCCAGAGGCTATGTGACAGAGAAAGTCAGGGACTTCTTTCGCAGGCACACTGAACCTGCTCCCCTTTGTCATTAGGTGTTTTCCATCATACAGTACCTCTGCATCATACCTAACCTCTCTCTGTTCACCACAGGCCTGCAGAGCCTTTATGCTGCCCAGGATGAATGTGCTGCCTTCAGCACTTCTCCAAGGTAGGTTCAAGAGAATTCCATGCCAAGAGAGATTTTGTCCATGTGGAAACGAGTCCCCTGAGTTTCTTTAGCATTGCTTCTATTTTATCCATTTTATGAACCATTGCTGAATAAGCTCCAAGGCCACCCTTCCAGGTAGTTAGTTCAATACTGTCTAATAGACAAGAACTCATGTCTTACAGCACAGGTAGCAAAGTTCCTTCTAGCTGTCATTCGCAAGAGGGCAGAGATCATTTTGACCACCCATTCCCCTGACACTCCTATTTACTAGTTTTCATTGTTTTTCTCCTTGCCTTTACTGTACATTTGTATATATGAGTCATATGACAGCAATAAACTTGATTTGAAACTTGATTTGAATGAAATTGTGCCCGTGTGCATGGAAAACTAGTTTCCCCTCATAACAAGGCAGAAGACCTGAAGGCAATTTATATGTATAAATTGATGACGTTCTACCTTTATCTTCCAGTTAATGAGTTCTTGATAGGCTAGAATTCCTAGGTTCTGCCAGCCAGTTGGCCATGGGCCATGTTGTATGATGGATCCTTGGCGTTTTCCTGAAAAATAATACGTTTCTCAAGCTCTGGTCATGCCACATGTTAGTCATGCCATGGTGAGTGATCGAGGCTCAGATCTAGTATTTGTTTGTGAATAATCTCTGTTGAACTCAATGAGACTTACTTCTGCATTAATATCTATAGGATTGCTCTGTAAGTGGTTTATAGGAAACATATGTCTAAAACAACCCAGGGTATGCAATTTGAATTGGGGGGGGCATATAAAAGTAATTCACACATTGGCAGCTCTGGGCCGAGGAGATGGTAACATGTGATGAAGGGCACCAAAAGCATTCTCAGTGGAATTGAAATCATGGACAAATCCAAATTCTCTGGGTGATACTTGGCACTGATGGAAAGATTAATGGACCTTTCCCCCCATATTTTGCTTAGAGTTAGTATTGCAGTAACTGTAAGCATTCTTCAAATAGGCTGGCAAAATAATTGGCCATGAATCCTAAGGCTACAGAGAGGATGATTACCTACATCTAAGGAAGGAACTTCATAGCAAGGGAGAAATCAATCTGACTCTGTCCATGATCCAACCAAGGAGGTCCTCCTCCAGTGTGTCCTTTTCTCATTCTTCCCCTGCTCCCATTTTGGATTGTGTTATGTTTTACCTTTTCATCTCTACCAAGTGATTAGCAAATTGAAGGTGTTTGTAAGTAAACAGTAGTAGTAGTAGTAGTAGTAGTAGTAGTAGTAGTAGTAGGAGGAGGAGGAGGAGGAGGAGGAGGAGGAGGAGGAGGAGGAGGAGCAGGAGGAGGAGGCAGGAGGAGGAGCAGCAGCAGCAGCAGCAGCAGCAGCAGCAGCAGCAACCACAACAACAACATTAACAATATATATGATTATGTGTAACTACTGCAACATGGTTGTTATGTAATCTTGGAAGATTCAAGATGAAGTTGCTGCCAGTAATAAGGCTTGCACATTATGTACTGCGTAACTTTGAAATAATGACTCATCATCACCCACATGTCTCTAGAGACAATATTTGGAGCAGAGCAATGATACTGTTTCAATTATAAGCTTACTAGAAGGCATTGGTTAAAACAGGATTATGGTGAGCTGAAGTTATTAGATAGCGAGTAACTGAACTAACCAGCAAAAGCAACTAGGAAAATACTGAAATGTGATTCTTACATTTAGAAAGTTTGAGAGAAGCCTCCCCCAGCCTAGTGCCATCCAGATTCATTTGACTGTGGGAATGATGGAAGTTGTAATCCAACAAATCTAGAAGCCACCAGTTTCAGATGCTCCAGAGCAGTGGTTCTCAACCTGTGGGTCTCCAGATGTTCCTGGACTGCAACTCCCAGAAGCCTTCATCACTAGTTGAGCTGGGCAGGATTTGTGAGAGTTGCAATCTAGGATATAGAGATGTAAGAAAGTAATCACACACTTATCACTGATTGGCAAAATGGTTCACATGTCCTAAAATACTTAAACCCTGTTGTCTTTAAGCCTTGATTAGGGCACCAACTGAAATTCTACAAGATTGTGCATACTGTACTTTTGATTTCTCCAGAATACTTCATCAGGGTAAGTGATGTAAACAATCGGAGGAGGTAAAATATATATCCAAAAATTCATTTGTGGTTGCAGCTATGAAGCCTGTCAAGACTTGCAAAGCTAGAGATAAAAAGTTTGAGATGCTCAATCTATTTCACATTCAGAAAATATATAGGTTAATATTCATAGGTACACAGATAATTTAAGAGTAGAAAAAAAGGCCAGTCTACACATGCTAATCTGAACACTTCCACACAACCCTATTATCCAGGCTAGTGGGATTTGTTGAGACTTGAGCCCGTCACATCTGGAGGGCACAAGTTTGGGAAAAGCTGGTTAGGAACATTTTATTATCCATTTAACAGTGGCCCCCAAATTTGTATTGCCCAAGTGGATTTGGACTGCAGATCCCAAACTCTGGGCCAGTACAGCTGGTGGTGAAGGCATCTGGGAATTGCAGTCCAAGAACACCTGAGTTATCCAAGGTTGGGAACCACTGGCCCAGAAGAATGCATCAATATTATGAGATGGCTATAGATCACATTTTCAGCAATTGCAAAGTATATGCATAATCAAATGCTGATTTAAATGAAATACAGTGGTACCTTTTAAGACAAGTGCCTCATAAGACAAAAACTTGTAGGAAGAAAGAAAATCTGTGAATAGGCATACTCCACATGAAAAAAAAATTCTCATGGTCATACTCAAACCGGACCTCCAATTAGGACACAAGGTGTACAGAAAACCCACCCACATGAATCGGTACCTACATAAAAATTCCAACCAAGACAAAAAAGAGGCATAATCAAAACACTTGCAGACCATGCAGACCGAAACTGTGAAGCTAAGTTCCTCAACACTGAACTCAGTCACCTGAACTGGGCCTTACAGGCAAATGGCTATTCCAAGAACAAAATCAAAAGAGCCATCAAACTGAAAACAGCAATGACAAACTGAAGAAGAAAAACAGTCTCCAGCAAAGTATTTCTGCCATACATAAAAGGAGTCACGGACTGCATGGACAAAGTATTGAAAAAACACAACCTACAAACGGTATTTAGACCCACCAGAAATATACAACAGATGCTACAGTCAGCAAAAGACAAAAGGGACACACTCACCACTGCAGGAGTATACCGGATACCTTGTAGTTGTGGCCAGATATATATCGGGACGACAAAGTGCAGCATCCAGACCAGAATCAAAGAATATGAAAGACACTGCAGACCAGAAAAATTAGCAGTAACGGAACACACCCTGAAACAAACTGGACATGAAATCCCCTTCCAGGACACAGAGATACTTGGGCAAAACTATCAATTATTATGTCAGACTACACAGGGAAGCCATTGAAATCCACAAACATAAGCACAGTTTCAACAAAAAAAGAAGAAAGTCTAAAAATCAACAAAGCCTGCTTTCCAGTACTGAAAACTACAGAGTGCTAAAGGTCAAAGCTCAAGCTCTATTGAGACTGTTGTCTACCTGACAGCCTAATCAGGCCATTTTTCATCTTGAGCCTATTTCAGACCAGGGTGACAAGAGGTCAAAGTGAAATATAAAATGGAGGACTCACAACTAGCTTTCTTCAGAATGATGAAGCTTTTTGCATGAGCAGCGAAACATTTCAATCTCTCAAGAAAAAGAAGTCCAGTTGCCACGACTCAACTTCCAGATTTAGCCATTTTTATTTGAAAAAATGTGGATCCACTAAAAGTGCTGGGAAAAGTCTAATGTTTTCAGTATGGGTGGGTGTCACCTATATGCAGATACTGTAATACTTAACTCTATCTCTCCTTTCCTCTAAACCCATTTCTGGTGCCAGAAATGGACGGGATGAGGGCAAATTAACGAAGACTTAATCCAGTCAAAATAGGTGCTCCTGGTCAGTTGTAAGGCAGTTCAAGAATCTGGGATCCAGGCTACGGTAGACTGAGTTACACCCCACCCACCCCGAAAACATGGGGAGTCTGGAGGCCCAGGCTTCAGCATCGGCCAGGAAAGCGTTTGCACAGTTAAAATGAGCATGCCAGTAGATGTGCATTCTTGGAATTACTAATCTGGCCACGGCAACACAAGCCTTAGGTACATTCCATGTGTGCTCTACACAGAGCCTTTGTAGAGTACAGTGGTACCTTGTATAAAGGAATTAATTCATTCCAAATGAAATTATGTTAAGCAAATTTTCCTTTATACAAATTTCCCATAGGAATGCATTGAAAACAGAGTAATCCCTAATCGCGACCATTTTTACGTTGTACGGATTTGCCCCATAGACGATTCTGTTAAGCAAATTTCCCCTATCTCCGGAATTTTTATGTTGTACAGATTTTATGTTATACAAACCATTTGTTGTATGAGGGTCCACTGTGTTCAGTTTTTTTTAACAGCTCCAAAATGCTACAGGTATTGTAGCAATTCTCTGGGGTTGACTGCAGAGATCATGTAACTGATCTGTTACAACTGCGGGTCCTCTCTGCGGATCCATTTCTGGCCAAAATTGAACGTGCTGCTTTTGACCTGTAGCAGTGTTTAATGGCTGAGGTTTAAACCTTATGAAAGACTACATTTTTTCTACATGAGCCTGAGCTGGTTTTAAGATTGTCAGAGAAAGCCTCAGTCCATCCACCCTTGCAGGTGTGCTTGGACATGAAGAAAGCTTTCTCTTTTCACTCTTCCCAGCCTGGGGCACTTCCTCCTTTTGGGAGATCAGTCTGGCCCAATCTATATGAGCCTTCAAGCCAGCCTGAGGTGAAGTTATCATAGGTGGAAGTTTACAACATGCTTTATCATTCACATCTAGGCTTGTTTTATATTTTTTTGGAAGGAAGATGGCGGAGGGTTAACATCTTAGTGTCTTGCTGCTCCTCCCGTTTCTATTTTTATTTTTATTTTTGTTTTCTGCTTTACACTTGTACTTTCTAGCTCTTTTATTTTTAACATCTTTGTTTTCTTTGCTGTTTTCTTTTTACTAATCTGGACTTTGGTGTTTTTCCCCACACTTATCATGTGGAGGAGGATTTTGTAATTGCTGCTTCTCCGGTGAGAACAACAGCAACATGGAGACGGTCAGTGCTTATAGTTCGGACAGATAATTTCTTTTGCCTCTGACTTAGCTTGCATAACCCAAGGACATGTTATCTCCTTTGAATTCTATCATTGCCTATACATTTCTCGGATACCATTATGAGTCGCTGCCTTGAAACAACTATCTGTCTGGGAGCTGTGATTTATACTTTCAGCACTTACCATGACGCTTGAACCAGGTCATGCTCATCGAAAGCACAGGGTGGAAGAATCCCCAAGCTGGGCGCCTTGGCGCGGGAGGCTTTGGATTGAGATTCTCCCCTGTTTTGGAAACCTTCAATGTCCTACCATTCTGAGAACAGTTCGGAGAGCTACCATCTGCCTCCTGATAAACTGTTTTCATTCTCTTTGCTGGGCGAGACAGAGACAGTGAAGCTGTACTGTGGCAAGTGGACAACTTATGGCTGATAAGACCTTCCACAGCTGCAATTAAGGCGATGTAAACAAACTGAGAGACCATCCTCAGAGGGAAATGCAAGCTTTAACAACTACCGATGGCTGCTGTCCTTGAAAGGCTTTCTAACAGGAACATATTAAGATTCTCTGTTTCAAGTTTGTTCACGCGATCTAATATATATGCTTGACCTTAGTACTTGGCTGTGACTCGGTGAGAACGTTTGGAAGGATTTTTGGGATGTTTTTATTATTGTAGATGGCTAGGAAAGTTTAAGGAATAAAGTTTTAAGATGGCGTTCTTCTGCCTCTGCTCTGCTTAATCCAACACCTGTGGCGAACACCACATGGACCTGGCTTAAAGGAGCAGAGTCATAGGAATTAAAGGGGAGTATTTGATGGTATAGAATGTGATTGTGGTGAGTGTAAGGGTGGAAAAATGATTCTACTTTCAGAATTTGATGGGAACTATAGATCAAGCAGTACATCATCTGTAACACCAAGTAAGGATTTAGGATCGCTGTTAATATTCAGAGTTATAATAATTTTTACTGAGACCCATATTTAGATTGCCTAAGATATTGTATTTTTGCATTTTTAAACCTCCCGTCTCCATGAAAATTGTTTGTTCTCCCTAATCTCGGTGATTATTCTATCCTCCCATACCCTACCTTATTCTAGACACAGATTTTAGTTTACTGGACTGGTTCACCTACACTTCTCTGTATTATACAGTTCTTTCATTTATTTATTATTTTACCTTCAGGAGCACTGGAAGGCCATTCTTTTAGCGAGGAAGTCACCTATATCTCTCTGATCTCTGGCAGAGGGAGGTATGCTGCGGATGCAGGATTGAGTAGACCAAAGAGAAGGAGGGAGAGATGGTTGCAAGCTGTCCCTTGTTCTAAACCCCTGCACCCACCTGTCAGATACGAGGTAACCAGCTCAGTCGGCCCTCCCCTCTATCCTTGGTGTTATTGAATGCCAGGTCAGCCTCTAATAAAGCCCACCTAATTTATGATTTGATTCAAGATCATAAGGCAGACCTGGCTTGTATTACTGAAACTTGGGTGAGCGCAGAGGGTGGTCCTACCCTTGCTCTGATGTGTCCTCCTGGGTACTCCATCCAACACCTGGGTAGATTGGAGGGGCGGGGGGCGGGGTAGCCATTGTATACAAAAACACCCTTGAGGCTGTCAGGCTCTCTGCATTGGCGGTTCCAGGTCTTGAGGTCCTCCACGTGGCTATTGGGGGCAGGGAAGGAATTGGGATAGTGCTGGCACCGCGCTCCCCGTGACCCAGCACTTTCCCTTCCGGAGCTGGCCACCTTTGTCTCCGGGCGTTGTTGAGATCTCCTAGGCTTTTAGTTCTGGGGACTTCAACATCCACGCGGAGGCTCAGGTTTCGGGTCCAGCTCTAGAGTTCTTGGAAACCATGGCTTCCTTGGACATGTCCCAACTTGTCATTGGCCCCACCCATGTGGCAGGACATACATTAGATTTGGTTTTCGCTAATGCACAGAGAGAGAGTGGATCGATGGTGACTGACCTTGAGTCAGTCCCCTTGTCATGGTCGGACCACTACCTGATTAAATGCAGCCTCGCACTGGCACCCTCTCCGCGGGAGCTTGGACCCATTAAGATGGTCCGCCCACGCAGGCTACTGGATCCTATTGGTTTCCAGGATGCCATGGGTGGGTTACCCGCTGAACTGGTTGGTGCTCCTGTCGACGCTCTGGTGGATAGTTGGCATACTGCTGCCACCAGGGCAGTGGACACGATTGCACCCAAACGCCCCCTCCATCGCATGACCCGTCCAGCTCCATGGTTTAACCAGGAGCTGCGGGCCTTAAAGCGAAATTGGAGGAGGCTAGAGAGCATCTGGAGGCAGGCCCCGACGGAAAATAATCTATCAGCCGTAAAGATCGCGTCATCCATCTATCTATCTAAGATCAAGGCCACAAGAAGATCTTACCTCGCTACCCGGATAAGCGAAGCACAAAATCATCAAGCCGAATTGTTCCGCATAGTGCGCGATCTATCCGGGGTTGGTCACAGTGAAAGGCCTCCCCTAGTATTTCCTGTGACCAATTTGCGGCATTCTTTAAGACTAAAGTGGAGACCATCCGCCGGGACCTGAACCACCATTTACAAACAGTAGATCGAGCAGAGATGTCCAGTGCATCGCCTTGCCCGGCATTGCTTTCCAGCTTTCAACCAGTGACGCTGACAGATGTGGACAGAGCCCTTGATCGCTGTCGGGCCACCACCTCCTCCTTGGATCCTTGCCCGGCTTGGTTAATAAAAACAGCCAGGCCAATTATGAAGGAATGGGCCACAGTAATAATTAATGGGTCTCTCCTTGAGGGCAGGGTTCCCTCGGCCTTCAAGGAGACTCTCATTAGGCCCATTCGGAAAAAACCTAATGTGGCGGCAGACCAAATTGACAATTATAGGCCTGTCGCCAATATTTCTTATATGAGCAAGGTCTTGGAGAGGGTGGTGGCAGATCAGCTTCAGGGTCTTCTGGATGACACAAATGCCCTCGATCCTTTCAGTCGGGCTTCAGGCCGCGCCATAGTACGGAAACGGCATTGGTCGCCCTGCATGATGACCTTTTGAGGGAGTCTGACGGGGCAAAACGTCCCTGTTGGTCCTCCTCGACCTCTCAGCGGCCTTTGATACCGTCGACCACGGTATCCTCCTGGGGAGGCTCTCCGAGTTGGGGATTGGAGGCACTGCTTTGCAGTGGTTCCGTTCCTTCTTGGAGGACCGCCCCAGCGAGTGCAGCTGGGTGAGATGACCTCCGCTCCTTGGTCTCTCAATTGTGGGGTGCCACAGGGGTCGGTCATCTCTCCCATGCTCTTCAACATTTATATGAGGCCGCTGGGAGGGTCATAAGGGGGTATGGAGCTTCGTGTCACCAATATGCGGATGACACCCAGCTCTATATCTCCTTTCCATCTTCTGCAGTGGATGCCATTCCGTCCTTTGAGAGCTGCCTGGCGGCCGTCTCGGATTGGATGGGGGCTAATAGGCTGAGGTTGAACCCGGGCAAGACGGAGATCCTCCGTGTGGGCCCCCCTGGTGTCTGCGGGTTGGGGAACTCCCTCACTTTTGGGGGGGTGACTCTCTCCGCGAAGGATGGGGTCCGCAGTTTGGGTGTCCTACTGGACCCGGCACTCACCATGGAAACCCAGGTGGCGTCAGTGGTCCGTTCCGCTCATTGCCAACTGCGGAGGATTGCCCAGCTGCGGGCTCTCCTTGACATCAGGGCGTTAACTACGCTGGTTCATGCACTTGTAATCTCGAGAATAGACTACTGTAGTGCTCTCTACGTGGGGCTGCCCTTGAGGTTAATGCGGAGATTGCAGCTAGTGCAGAATACAGCTGCCAGACTTCTAACGGGGCAAAGAAAGCACCAACATATTACCCCGTGCTGGCAGCCCTGCACTGGCTGCGGGCACGCTACCGCATTGACTTCAAGGTTTTGACGTTAACATACAAAGCCCTAAACGGTTTGGGACCTCAGTATCTGACAGAGCGGCTCCTCCCAAGAAGAACTGCCAGGATCACCCGTGCCAGCCAGGCAGGACACCTGGGAGTCCCAACACCGAGGAGGCCCGGAAAGCTGTCACAAGGAGTAGGGCCTTCTCGGTGGTTGCTCCCCAGTTATGGAACCATCTACCCCCTGAAATTCGGCTGGCACCCTCGCTTCAAATTTTTAAAAAACTATTGAAGACCTGGTTCTATAGAATGGCATTCCCTGATTCTTTAAACATTTAGTAAGGCACTATTTTTAAACCATTTTATCAAATCTCTTGCCATTTTTAGTTTCATTTTAGCTTCATTTTAGTTTTTGTTGTTGATTTATGTATATATTTTTATTTTGTACATTGTATTTTGGTTTTTAAAATGTATTCCTTTGTTTGTTGTTACATGTTGTAAACCGCCCAGAGTAGCCCTTGGTCTAGATGGGCGGTATAAAAGTCTAATAAATAAATAATAAATAAATAAATAGCTTAAGAGGTTAACGTAAAAGTAGAAACCATTATATACTTCTAATAATACAATAATCACACCCTGTCAAGGTGATTTAGACTTATGGCATTCCCCCAGTGTTTTCTAGGTAGGGAATACCATTCCCTTTTTCTGGGGCAGATTGTGCAGATTGCCCAACGGTACAACAGGCTGGCTCTTCTCCCAGGAGGCACAGCGGGGAATTGAACTCTCAGCTTCTGGGCTCCACAACCAGATACCTAAGTCACTGGAATATCCAATCAGCTTTAAAATATGTGTGTGTGTGCGTTCTGTCGTTACAGTCGTGACTGACTCTTTGTGACTCCGTCTCCATTGAGTTTTCTTGGCAGGAATGCTGGAGTGGTTTGCCTATTCCTAATCCAGGCGCCTACAGTGCCTGGTATTCCCTGGTGGTCTCCCATTCAAGTACTAACCTGGGCTGACCCTGCTTAGCTTCCGAAATCAGGAGAGATCAGTTGTGCTTAGGGCATCTAGGCAGCTATAGCTTTAAAATATAACATGACAGTAATGCAAACAACAACAACAAAGAAGCTGTCCTCTTAGAACTGCTGCCTCTCCATTTCATCGGCTTCCTTCATATGCTTTATCTAGCCATAGGCAATGAAACGGGAACAGGGCAGTTATTTGCCCAAAGGGTCAGGCCACATCTAGTGAAATGATTCCAAGTGGTCACCGGGCACGTGCGTTCTTTTGTTAGGAAAGTTGCTTAGCTCATTTTGATGTAAGTATGTAATTTTAGATGAAGAACAAGGTATGATGAACGTGGAGACTGTTTGTAAGCCACGTTAATTTTTAATAAAGCAGTAGAATAGATTAGATCATGATGTTAATGATGATACTGCTTTAGGGCTTATGGAAATTAAGCATAGTAATTAATACTGTGATTCTGTTTTTTCCCCTGATATTAAGGCTGAGGAACTTAAGGCTTTCCTTTTAAACTCAAGAGGAGAAGGGTGTGCGTGTTCAACGCTGGCATTTATGAGTCAGCAACTGTTCGAAGAGCCTAGTTTTTCATTTTGTTTTTGGAATAGTTCCCCTCACTCTTTTAGCATCATTCTTACTTATCACTAGTGTATTAGTAGTGGTGCTTTAATAAAGTGACACAGCTTAAGGACCAGATGGAACATTGCTAGTCCCAAAGACTCTTTCCACCTTATGTGGATTTGGACTTGAACAGCCAAAGGGGGGCATGCTCCAGAGGAAAGGGCCACAACTGAGAAAGCCTGTCTCTCCTGTTGGCTTATATGGCTCTTTGTTGTGTTGTGCCATTACAGTCGTGACCGACTCTTCATGACCCCATGTCCATGGAGTTCTCTTGGCAGGAATACTGGAGTGGTTTGCCTGTTCCTACTCTAGGTGCCTACAGCACCTGGTATTCCCTGGTGGTCTCCCATCCAAGTACTAACCAGAGCCGACCCTGCTTAGCTTCCAAGATCAGGCGAGATCGGATGTGCTTAGGGCATTCAGGATAGCTGTGATCAAAGCTGCTACTGCTACTACTTTGTCCCTTCCCACTGTCAAGAGGACACAGCCATTTTGTCATGCCTGTTAGGTGTGCTAAAGCTACACCACCCAGCTTACCAAAATGGCTTCCCTTAAGTGTTATAATTTTTAACAACAAGGACAGCAAGGAGCATATGGGAGGATTTCAGTCCGATGCAATTAAAGACTTGGTCCGTTATGGCCAGCACCTTAAATTGAGGGTAGAAAATTAACAGGGAGCCAATGAAGGTGTGCCAAGACTGGGGATACGGATTCATATCTGCCACTACCTGTAATCAGTCTGGATGCTGCATTTTGGATCTGCTGACGTTTATGTATTGATTTTTGAGGGCATCCACTTACTTACAGTAGTCTCTTTTGATGATTGCCAGTGATGATTACCACTGTTAGGCGCTTTTTATCCAGGTAGGGTTTCATCTGAGCAATCAACTGAATTTGATAAAAGACACTCTTGGCCACAGCAGTTATTTGCATCTTCACAGAGAGAGCTGGGTCCAAGGGTACTCCCATACTGTGAACCTGACCCTTCAGTGGGATTGTAATCCCATCAAGGCCAGGTAAATTATCATTTAACTAGTCTGACAATTCTTCTAACAGTACAATCTCCATTTTTTCTAGATTCAATTTATTGGCTCCCATCAGACCCATTATGACAATAGGCAGCACTCAAGGACCTTTTACAGCATCACCTGTAGATAAAGAGGAGGAAAGATAGAGGTGCTTCCAATCAGCATACTGATGACAGAAAATCCCAGATCTCCATAAGATTTTTCTTAGTAGTTTCATGCAGACCCTAAAAAGGCTGAGGTGGGGAGGGGATTGTTGAACCCTGTAGGGCCCCATAGTAGAGGTTCCAAGAGGAAGAGCTGTACTGTTATTGATCAACCATAAAAAAGGACCAATACCACCTGAGAACATGGGTCATGTAACATGGAGTTCATAAAACTGTGGTCTCCATGAACTCCAGGTCAAAAGAGTCTCTGTATGTATGTTGAAAACTCTGGGGTACCTCAACAAAGTAGCAGAGAATGTTATGTCAGGTCTGGTAGGGAATGTATTGGGTCACGGAAGGAGTGGTACACCAAAACCAGTTCTGTTTTGACCTTGTGGTCCATCATGAGGGTGGGACACCCTAGATCTGGGCACAACAGAATCCAACTGATGTTAATGGGATTTCTATGAACTATGGCACCCCCCGCTACATCTGATGTGATTCTGGATTGATTGTCACACTGAGTTAGCCTTTTCACCCTCTTTCAAGGTTGATTAACTTCCTGGCAGTTCCAGCTCAACTTATCCTTTGCGGACATTGTGGGGACAATGGGAATATGTTACTATAATCTTCAATATGTTTTCATGTTTTCAATTTCTACAGATAGTCATTGGCTTTTCAAAAGTAATTTCCCCCCTCTTGTTTAACAGATAGAAGATATCATTACAAAAATGCAGGATGACAAAGCAGGTGGAGTGCCCATCCGAACAGTCAAAAGCTTTCTCTCAAAAATCCCCAGTGTTGTCACAGGTAAGTATGTTGTTTGAATTACTGTATAATGCATTGTTGTTCAGTTTCCTGTCCATGCCTTCTGTGATCATGACCAGAACTCAGATAACAGTAGAAGATATAAAGGAAAATTCACAAGGCCCATCATTGTTTCCCTCTGTGTTTCAGCTGAGTCATACTTCCCCAGGATGAATTTTTCTTCTACTACAATTTTTAAAGAATTTAGTAGCTTAGAAGGCTGCCACAATAGGGTATGAGCATCTATCTAGTACCCGTGCAATTTTTGAATTGACAGTAGTTCCATCAAGATGCTGGTGACACCGGGACAGATGTCCAGCCCCTCAATCAGCAGAACAAAGAACAGGGCTTTGTTTTGAAAAGATAACTGATCCATTCAATAATTCCTAAGGAAATAGAAAGCTCTGTGTGTGCCTGTTGGTGTCTCAAGAGCACAAGTATTAGCAGTCAGGAGTTCTAGGAAGTCCAAGACCAGTCAGTGTCAAAAAAACAGAATAGTCAAAAACCTAGTGTCATTGAGCACTCAAAGAATTGGCAGAAGTCAGACCCAAGTAGTTAGTCCATATCACTTACGTCCCAAGGTGGCAGGTAAAAGACGAGATAGACAGAGACATGGTTGTAAAAGAGTTAGACCAGGGTTCCAGTAGATGTGAGATGAGAAATGTTGCCGTGGGCACAAAACTAGACACTAGTAATTTTATCAGTTGGGATTTTCACCTTTTTCTAGCTTGCTCCAGCCAATTATCTATAGCAAGATAGATAATTGATCTTAGAGGGGTCAATTTTGCTTCTTTAAGTTTTTCCCCAATACCCTACATCAGTGTTGGTGAACCTATGGCACAGGTGCCAAAGGTGTCACTCAGAGCCCTTTCTGCGGGCATCCAACATCGCCCCTTCACACCCACCTGTATTCGGGTTAAATGGCTGTATTGGCACTTTGAGAAAAATTAGTGGGTTCTGAATCACAGTTTGGGCACTCAGTCTCTGAAAGGTTTGCCATCACTGCCCTACACTGTCAATATTTTCTGTGAGGGGTAGAGTCATTTGACAAGTTGCCATTACTTCCTGGGTCCTGACTATTAGGGGGACAGGTTCTTTCTCCATTTCTTATGCCTCTGGGAGGGGCAACAGTCTGGGTCCTTAAGGCTTTCTTTTGTTTGGCCTCAGTTTGCTAAGATAGGTCTTCCAGGTCATACTCCTCTGAAGAAGCTTCAACTATGAGTGCGATTCCGGAAATGTTTCTTCTTCTGAAATGAATGCAGTGAAATCTGAAAAAGGAAGCATGCAGAGGCCTTCTAGGTTATTGGGTGTCCTAAGAGTACCAGCCCTATTTGTAAAGGGATATACAGTTTCTAGCTATCAGCTGGCTCCTTAAGTCAGGCAGAGGATCAAAAACTAGGAGACTTTGCATCAGAATTGAAAACAAGTGTCAGCCACTCACTTCAGCAGGAACAGGTGGAGGAAAAGCTATGTCACCAACTCTGGCCAGGTCAGCACATTATTATGTTGATGGAATATAAGCCAATTGTAGTAAAATAGCTCAGGTATTTATGTGCAGCCATGATGCTTGTGTGTGGTAACTTTCTATCATTATGGTTCCAAATCAGTTAGTGAAACGGCATTCATGAATTGGTCTGTAAAGTATGTTTGACATTGCAAATTTCCTGGCCAATACAAGTTCCCAAATGTAGTAGACCAGGGCTGTCCAACTTTGAACAGGTCGAGGTCTACTTTTTCCAGATGAAAGTGCCTGAGGGCTACTACACTAAAACCTCTACTTACGAATTTTATCTGTTCTGAGCATATGCTCATAAGTAAAAAAATTTGTAAGTAGAGCAGTAAGTTTCCCCATAGGAACACATTGAAAATCAATTAATTCTTTCTGGAGGGAACATATTTCAATGCATTCCTATGCTAAGGCTGACCATGCACATGCTTCCCCTACACCTGCTCAAGCTGGTATGGATAGGTGCATGGGAGGCACGTGCATGCTTGCACAGATTGCCCCTTCTGCTTGCCCAGGCTGCTGGAAGACTTCTTTAAACAAGGTGCACTTTCCCACCCAACCCGACCAAGGCCTGACTTGACTCTACTTCTCCTCCTGTTTTCCCCCTTCTCCCTTCCAGCCCCTTCGCTGCCACTGCTGCTTCCGCCCATAGTTCTCACTCACTTCTGCCATGTTTGCTGTGCAGCTGGGATGGGCCAAGCCAGCAGCGGGGCAATCACATCGCCACGGTGGTGCAAGGAGGAGGGAATGGCTCAGAAGGGGAGCAGGAGGAGTGGCAGGTCACAGTCTCTGTGAGGCAGCTGTGGGTGTGGGAGGAGGAGGAGAAGGAGGAGGATGGAAGGGTGGGAGGAAGGAATTCTTCAGGGGGAAAAGAGGGGGATGTCACCATGCAAAGGAGGTGGGCATGCCCATGACCCCGCCCCTCGCTGTCCCCTCCACTCCTCTTCCTCCACTCTGCACCAACAACTCAATTGGTCATGAGACAGTGGCACGCCAATCATCTGGCCGGTAGGGGACAGATGTGTCATGGTCCTTGAACTGCCCTGCTCAGCTGAGTCAGTGGACTGGCAGACCCAGAGCTTTGCTGGGGCAGTGGTGGTCCTTGGGGTGGGGGAGGTAGAGGTAGGGAACTTATCCCCTCACTTTTGTTATTGATGGCTGGCAGGCTACTTTTGAACCCTTCACAGGCTACTGGTAGCCCCCAGTCTACTTGTTGGGCAGGCCTGTAGTAGACTGATTGGGGCTGAATCTCTAGAATTCAGCAGGGAACTCCCAAGGTGGCAAGCACTTGCTTCAACAACCAAGGGATACCCTGTCTATCTCCAGGGCCTTTTTGTGGTGTAAAGTCTAACAGTGAGTGCTTAACCCTTTTCTTACCCATTCCTTCTACATTCCAAGTAATCTCCACTTCTGAACAGTAGTTTTATGCCCCCCAGGCTAAACTTGAGAAAGCTTCAGGTTGGGAGGAGCCACATTTTTAGACAACAGCTCCTAGCTATTGAGTGTTCTTGTTCCTATCTCTGCACATTTGTTTCTGCCATAAATGCTTTTTCCTGAAAGCTCGGCCAAGGGAAAAGGAACTGCAGATGGTAGAGGGAAAATCATTGGTGAAAGAAGACTTTAGCTTGATCTTCTTGTATGCTGTATATGGGAGAGGCTGCTGCCCTCTCAGAGCTGTTTTTTTTACAGAGAAAATGTGCCTGAGCTTTGAAAATAGGCAGCAAAGTGGTATCAGGTGCAGCTCTGTCATGAGCATCACATTAATTCTGCACAGCTTCTAAATATCTAAGCCCTGCCCTGCCACTGAGATCTGGTAGGGCATGTGGTGGGCGTGCTGGTTTCACGCCCTGGTGACCTCCAGAAACACACTTCCTCAGTCACAGATTTGCAGAGAATGAGAAGCTTCAGGCATTTGCCCGGGTGCCAGGACTATAGGCTTGCTACTTTCCTAAGTGGCTGTTTCCATCTGTTGGATTTCCAGCCCTAGCAATGCATATTGTGCACCTGTTTGGATGTCACCCAGGCCAGCAAAGCAAAATGAAATGTTTGTCTCCTGTATAGTCAAGCCGAGCTGAGCCAGGTGCGGTATCCAATAGAGCAGTTCAAAACAAGGTGAAGTTCCTGGACCAAACAGCACCCTGGATAGCTCCATGTAGAGCTCAGCTTTGCCTTAGGCCGTTACTTCACGAACCTCTCCTGTAGAGCCTGTGCGAATCGAGGCTTCAGTCCGCACGCTCATCCTCATTCGGCGCCACCCGACCAGCCCCCCTGAGAATGTTTCGCATCCAAAGTCACGTGTGGCCAGTTAATATATATATTTATTTTTTTAACTTACTTTTCTCCGAAATGCCGATGCATAGATATTTCGGTTAACCCGTTCTTTTGATCTTGCCTTCAAGGGGCAGGGGCAGCAGAGGGGGGGCAGGCGTCCCCGGGTGATGTGAGCAGAGCCCCTCCGCTGGCAAGGGATGGCGAAGGGCTGCGCAGAGGGAGGGGGGAGGGGGTGTCGGTGCCACCGCTGCAAGACACCCCGCGCGCGCCCACCCAGAAACGGCGGGCGGGGCACACAATGAAGCTGAGAGAAGCCTCTCCGCGCCCCGCCCCCCCAAAAAAAACAACCCAGCTGCTCTGCTTCAGGGAAACACGATGGCCGCCCACAAGTCCTCGGGACAACCGCAGGGGCCTTTGAGCGCCGGGCTTGACCGCTGGCTTGTGCGCCTCTGACCGCAAATGACAGCCGGGTATTGATGCATCGATACACCGTGGTAATTTTTTTTAAAAAAATAAAAGAAAGCAGAAACCGGACGTTGCAAGTAAGCTTCTGAATGCGAAGGGAGCACGTGAGGTAGTAATGGATTCAATCCTAAAATTTCGCATGGTGAGGACAGAGAAAGAGGGGTGGGGGCGAAGGGAGACCACGTGACCGGCTTCGCATTCAAAGCGAAGGCAATCCCGCTGCGAAGCGAAGTACTTCGTGAAGTAACGGCCATAGCCTCTGAATGTTTCTTCTGCTACTCTTCCCACCCACCAGCAGGCCAAAAGGAAAGGCCGTGCTTAAAACAAGGCTTGCGTTCAGTCTGGGTAGGTGCCTATGCTTTTATGTGTACAGTAGTAGCCTTTTCTAGTTCAAGGGGACTTGGTTATTTAAGCAGTCAGTGCATCCATTGGTGGGGGTGGCAGGCAAAACCATGACTCTACTGGGACATCTGGACTTTGGAGAGAAGAGTACAGTCTCCTTGGACCAGAAAGGTGGCAGCATGCTGTCACACTGACTAGCACCAGGGGAGTGGGGGTTATAACAAAAACAAAAACATTTTTCTGAGGCCTGCCAGATAGGAATAATAATATTGTATATATCAAAAGCCTGGATATGTGGATCTCACATTACAGCAACCTGATAATTAAGTGTCTAGGTTAAAAAAAACCTACAACATCTGTTTTGTCTGATTAGAAGATGTATCCCATCAGCTCAAGTGCAGAAGAGACAAGTCAAGATGACTTGGTGCACATTCAGCTAAGAAAGGGGATTGCTGATCTCCTTGTTTAATATTCATAGCCTGGCTCCAGCAATGCCGCTCACCATCACAATTCCTTAGGAGAACAAGGGAGAAAACAAAATGATCATTTCTAAGCTGATTATACTCATCCTTACGCAGGATCTGGTTCTATGAAAACTAGCCTCTTGGATTCATCAGGACAGTAACAGCATGCTTTTTCTATGATGTATCCGTGCCCTCCCAATCTCTTTTTATATAGAATCTGGATTATTCCCCCCCCAGAGCATGCTTCTGTTGTGGAGGCAGCATGGTTCATCAGCATTTAATACGGTGTCCTTGTTTGTGAATAGGGGCTTAATTAAAGTTTCTTGATGCAGAGCTGTGGTTTTAAAAAAAAACAGCCAAGACAAAGAGAGGAGGAAGATCTTTATCAATATAGCCTCATTCTATTTGAACTGGTTATTACATGTCATTTGATGATCAGTTTGGGTTTTTTTTTTTTTTTTTTTTTTTTTTGAAGAGAGGGCATCCAGAAGGTTCTCATTGGTCATGAGTAGCAAGGTACATTTTTGATTGTTGTGAATGGTTTGAATAAAATCTGAATATGCGGTCATTCCTTAAATACATTTCAATATGAAAACCTCTGTAAATGGGTGCACCTTTGGCTTCTCTCCATTGTGGAGTCCTGACTACTAGTGATGGGGATCTGTAAGCCAGCACTCCTTGTTCCCTGTGGAGGAGAAGTCACTGAAGATTCCTGTGAAAATTGTGCAAACCCTTACCACCCGCCAAAGGAGGCCAACGCAGATGCATCTGGAGGTGCTTTTGCACTACCACTAAGCAAGTGACCAGTGGGAGGAGTGGCCGGCATGTGTAGAAGGCCTCACATCACTTCTCCTATTTATGCATTTGTGGACTCTCTCCCCATAGCTATAGTATAAGAAGGAGCAATAACCCTTTATAAGCCTGTCAAAGGCTCAAAGTTTCTAATGTGTTAAGTTCATGTTAGTTTTTTCTGTGACATTCCTGTCACCCTGTAATGCAGTTTCACCTGAATTCCTTAAAACAAAAGAATGGTATGTTAGTGGGTGTCTAGTTGTCCAACATTTAGGCTGAACCTCAGCCATGGGATGAAAGACTAAACCTTTGACTTAAAGCAAAATGTGTGACATTTCACTGGAAAGAATTATAAAATGCAATTACTTTTATGCCTACATATCTCAGGGATTGGAATGTTAGGTTTGAAAATCAGTTTGCTGATGTTGACTGTTAGAAGTGGGGAAGATACATTTGTTATTGGCATTCAGAGATGGAGAAGATGTATTAGTTAAATCAGCATTGATTGTTATTGAAATTGTTTCTTAAATCAGATGTGAAATTTTCAGAGAATGGTGTGTGAGTGGTGGTAGTTGACACTTACTGAAATATATGTAACTGGGTCCTTCAAAAGCACTCTTTTTATCATTCTAAAGTTTCCATCCTTGATCTGATACTTGTTCCAGAGGAGTTCAAATTCCAGAATATAGTTTTTGGTAGAGGTTGATGCAGTTCAACCCATATGGAAACTGACAGGTTGAAGAACAATCTCTGTTGTAAAGAATTGGATGTCATCTTGCAACCTGTTCAGTTGTGTTTCTTAGTGACCAGCAACACTCTTCTTTCCTGTTAGGAAGAGCTGGCTGAGTTTAGCATGTCAGGATTGGGAACTGGGAAACAGGGATGTGACTCCCAACTCAGCTGTGGAGAGTGAGTGGGTAACTTGAGGTCAGTAATACTT
This sequence comes from Phrynocephalus forsythii, assembly GCA_029282475.1. NCBI lineage: Eukaryota > Metazoa > Chordata > Lepidosauria > Squamata > Agamidae > Phrynocephalus > Phrynocephalus forsythii. The sequence goes on from JAPFRF010000001.1 coordinate 143,852,152, forward strand.
CCTCAGCCAGATCTACCTTACAGGGCTTTCCGGAGGATAAAAAACAACCCACCAACCAGATCACTTGCATTGATCCAGCCTGGGGGTGGGGGGAGGCTTTATGTGTTAAGAATTTAAGGGTATCACCTACTTGCAACTGATGGAAAAGTTTGTTTTAAGTACCCTATAAATATAATGTCTCTCCAACGATATCCCAATGAATATCTTGGATGGTAAATAAGCAGCAGCATTATTTGCAATATGAGAAACAGCATCAGTCGGACTAGAGGAACTTTAAAACATTATTTATTTCACGTAGTCCATAATTTCTCTGCCTTGAGTAGGAAAGTGCCGTGGATAGGCTCTTGAAGTGGAGAAAGGAAAGGGTTCAAAGTCACCTTTTGGTACTAGAGGATAAGTGTTTATGACAAGCATCTAAAAAAGTGTGGGGCTTCCAGAACCTCTGACCAGGGCTCATAATATTTGGAGTCCTAACAGTATTTGGAGGTCAGCAGGTTCCTCACCAGTGACATTAAGAATCTGTGCTTCTCTTTCAGCCAGCTGATGTCAGGCAAAAGCCAAAGCATATATCTCAATTTTTTCCTTATATATTTTAGGAGGTTTGTTGTCTCTCCCCTCCCCACCTCTACTTCCCAGTGGGGAAAGGTAGAGCTAAATCTAGAATATGGGTAAAGAATGTTAAGGTTACCCCAGGTCAGAGAGGCCCACTCTAACCACTCAGACACACCATTCTAACTTTCCTGGTATGGATAGAATCCAGGAGGGTAAAATGTGCTTATTCCTGGGGAACATTTTCCTGCCCCATAACCTCCCAGCAGTTCATTCTGCTCTGGCTAAGCAGTGCTTCCAGGAAGTGACCAGAATTCCCAGGGATAAGCACTTTGGCTCTTATACCAACCCTTCAATTTCTTCGACCTTTCAACTATCAGGAGACAGATATCTAGTCTTGTGAGATCCCAGATGCATTTGGTGGGGCCACTGTGAGATACAGGAAGATGGACTAGATGGGCCTTTGGCCTGATCCACCATGGCTCTTCTTATGTTCTATGACTATGTAAAATGCCTACAAAGTATGCAAACCCCCTGTACACAGTCAAGGCATGTCTGGTTTTAGTACCAACAACCCTCTTACTCCAAAAGAACCAAGCTGCTGTGAAATGTTGTATTTTTGTTAAAGATAGAAAAAGGATTTTTTTAAAGGAGCAAAACTTCAAAACAGCTTTAACAGATACAAAAAGTCAAAGGGAGTTTGAAGCCAAATAAGAAGATTTTGAGGTAATAACAACTCAATTCCCACCAAAAAGTAAAAAATAAGAAATAAGATATCTAGCTGTAGCTAACCTCAGCTAATCCTTACATCCTGACATAGCTTCAGTATCGTTCCAAGGCATATGCTGATTGCAAGTAAAGTAGCAGATAAGCACTGCACTCTCCTAAGAGATATCTAGGTTAAACTAAGTAACTCCTATCCCCCTTTTTGTACCCCAAAATTTCAGTTTCGAGACTCTTCCATCAAATCTACCAATAGGTATTGAATTCCATACAGAAGAGAGAACATCTTCCCCTCTCCCTTCAGTCAGCTGAAACCCTTCTGCTAAATAAGAAGTGGATTCATACCAAGAAGTAGTTTCAATCTGACCATGAAGTTTGCTTTCTCATAGAGATAAAGTGCAGGTGTTGCTGCCTTCCAATTACCAGGGGGGCTCTTAAAAAAGCAAAAAAGAATGTGATCCTTCTAAGAGGCATCACTCTTTCCTTCTTCTCCTAGTCAGCTCTTTCCTTCTTCTCCCAGTCAGCTTGTCCTAGGTACAAACTACAAAACCTAGCTTTCTAGAAGGGTAACAGAAACAAACCATGATCCCCCCTTCCCCCCATCTCTTTAGAAAGAACATGTTGCCCTCCAGATGTTATGTGACTGAACTTTCTATCAGTCTTAAACTAGCAGAGCCAATGCTGAGAGAGGTAGAAATGGCAATCCATACCAGGAAGATGACAAAATGCTGTGATCTCAAGCCTTATTTGTAGTGGTTTCCAAGTTGTGGGAAGTCCTATCCAAACAGGTTTAGCTGGTTTTCTGTTTGGTGTCATTTAGGAGGCAGATTGGTATTATTTATTCCTTTTAGAGGCCATTTTTTTGTTTAAATATTCAGCTATAGAAATGATGGTTTCAATTGTTTAAAAATAAAAATTAGAAATCATTTATCATAGACATATACAGTAATACCTTGGTTTACGAGCATAATTCGTTCTGGAAATGTGCTTGTAAACCAAAACACACTTATATCAAAGCAAATTTCCCCATAAGGAGTAATGGAAACTCAGATGATTCATTCTGGACCCCCATAGACCACATACTGTACACACAAAATGCCAAAACTCAAAAAAGAAGTTGGCTAGAAGTCCACATCCACATCATGATTTATTGTAGAATTTGCTCTGTTTGGGACTAACAACTGGATTTTACTCTGTGTTTTTAATGTGACAAAAATTAAGTGAAATTTATAGCCCTATACACACTTGACTAGCCGGCCCATGACTGGAAATTGTGTGGAAAAAATAAGAAAGAATGTTGAAAACAAATTAAGTGAAAATATAAATGTAAAGAAAAATAAAACAAGGGAGACCTCTATTCCTCTCTCCTCCCTCTACTTTGGAGGCTGCTTGGGACAGAATGTTCCAGACAGTCACCTGTGATCCAGCAGGGGGAGGGAGGGAGAGAGAGCCACCATTGGCTTATGTGTGATCATGTGACCTGTCTCAGTGCTTGTATATTAAGACATTGCTTGTTGATCAAGGCAAAATTTAGTAGAAATATTTGCTTGTCTTGGAAAACGCTCTTAAACCAAGGTATTCTTAAACCAAGGTATTACTGTACCAATAAAAAGTACATACATTTAGTACATGTAAATATATTTACCAATTGGTTTGTGTTCTCCTGTGTTTTTCTGTGCACAGGTACACTGTATTTGCACAAAGGCAAAGCACCTTTGAGTAGGTAGTGTTGGAACACAGCCGTTTTATTTATTTATTTATTTGGTTTCTGTACCACTCATCTAGCTGCAAGGCTACTCTGGGCTGTTACATTTTTCTCCCTCTTACAAGGATCACATTCTTTTTTGCCAAAACGAGGTGACAAATTTCAAAGCATGCTCCTTAAATTCATGCTTTTGATGTATAGTGCAAGGGGGAAAGCAAGGAAATATTAAAAGGCTCTGTATATGGAAATACAAAATGAGATGCGCAGGAGAGAATTCCCTGAGTTTTCTCTTCACTGAATAGATTTCTGGTGGTTGCTTTGATCTGTTTAAATATAAAATGGAAGCCCATATGAGCTTCAGGTTTTCATGTTTTCCCATTGCCACTGTTACAATGTAGTACTGTGGGAAGATCAGAAATTTTGTTTCTGAAAATGAAAAAAACCTTGGTTTATATGAAGCTGGCTTGTTTCAGTAAAGCACAGTGAAGCATTTGGACATTTCCATCTGTTGGGAGCTCCTACAGATGGGGATTCCTACATGGCAGGGGGTTGGACTAGATGGCCCTTGAGGTCTCTTCCAACTCTATGATTCTATGGAAGCAATGCTCATTGTGATCAACTAGAAACAAAAACTGCTGAGATCATGATTGATGGCACTAAAAGAGGTATTGGTTTTGATTTACAAAACCCTCCATGGCTTAGGTCCAGAATATATGACGGAGCGTATCATCCCAAGATCCACCTCAGCCTGGCCCACCAGATCATCTCAGGTCCAAATGCTTAGAATTGCCACTCCTAGGGAAGCGCGTAAAACCTCCACCAGGAACCATGCGTTTTCCATTGACGGTACTAACTGGTGGAACCAGCTCCCTAGCAAAATCAGGACCGTGGAGCCCCTCTCGACATTTAGGAAAGTGTTGAAAACGTGGCTTTTTAAGGCCGTGTTCGGCAACTAGAAGGAGGAATGTTTAGTGTCTGCTCACCCTCCCATCTTATTTTGCTGCCATCTTATATTAGTTATGATATTTTAGTGCCTTCTAGGTTTTTAATGATGTAGTTCTGTTTGTTTCTTTGTTCCTATTATGGATTAATCTTTTGTTTTATGGTTTATGTTGTTAAGCGCCCAGAGTTCCCTTGGGAAAGTCAGGTGGTCTAAAAATATAAATATAAATATAAATAAATAAATAAATAAATAAATAAATAAATAAATAAATAAATAAATAAATAAATAAATAAATAGGGGGGACAGCCCATGACCTTAAAAGGTGTATGCATGAAACTAAACATCTGTTCTGGACCACAGTTTGGCTTGAATTAGCAGTCCTTTTTGGTGGAAGTTTCAATTAAGGCAGAAGGCAGTATTTATCAGTTATGCAGCCCACCATCTACCCCACTTGGCACCCAAAATTACTTCTGTTTCAAAGACCAGAAGCACATTTCCTCCTTCACTTCTGGGATCAAACGAGAGTCTTAATCAAAAAGGAGAAGTTCAGGGCTCATAAGTCTTAGTAGAGATCTGGATTTTTGAAATGGAAATGGAAGCAGATAAATTAGTCTGCTGAACACCTTCCAACTTCTTCTCAGTTAAGGGAAATGAAGATCTGCTCTTTAGCTGTGACTCATGGGCTGGTCGGTTGTGTCTAATTGGGCTGAGAAAGCAGTCCTTTCCAACTTACCATTTCCCCCACTGTCAGATGTGTTGCTGCCAAAGTATAGATAGAATTCCTTCCCAAGAGAAGCTTGATTGGCTTCCTCCCTCTCGTGCTTCCACCAGCAGGCAAACTTTCATTTTCTAGTCACCCTTTGAAAACTAAATGCTCAGTGAGAAATCAATCCATAGAAGAAAAAAGTGGGTTTAGCCATGTGACCAGAAAAACAAATTCCAAATAGGCTCGGTGATACCTTTATTGGTCACTACTAAAACAAAAAATATAAGCTAAGCTTTCGATAGCCACATGCTGTCTTTATCAAAGCATTGTACCAAAAATGCAGTCTTGATAGAAGATGTTGCCTATCAGGCACTGAGAATCTTGTGGGTAAGATGGAATACACAATGGTGTCAGGAGGGAGGTTGGTGTTAAGACTGCTTCAAAGTCCCAGAGATGGTTTAACACCCAGAATATCAAACAAAACAACATAGTCTTTGATCAGCATCTTCTATCAAGACTACATTTTTTGGTACAATGCTTTGATAAAGATACCATGTGGCTATTGAAAGCTTAGCTTATATTTTTTGCTTTAGTAGTGACTGAGTCACCAAGCCTCAGTGAGAAATCAGGGTTTTGTTTTTCTGAGGGGACCATAATGATACCACTGTTTTATGCTGTGTCTTTACTTGGTTTTATTGAGAATATTTTTAAAATATTGGTGTATACTTAATCACAGTATATTGTAATGCTGAAAAATGTTGTGTGTCTAGTTATATATTTTTAGCCATTTGTAAACTGCTGTGCATCTCTTTTGGGGAGAAAGGCATAGAAATAGAAGTAAGGCACAGAAGTAAAGTAAATGATAGCATTTGCAGAACTCATCCTGCTTGGACCAATTGCAGAGCCAATTTAATATTGAACGGGCTTGTTGGGCATATGCTCATTGCAGTACAAAGGACCTGATTCTGAAATTCATTTCCAGATTATCCAGTGGAATGTATTTCCAAGTTTTATTTATTTATTTATTTATTTATTTTATATAGCTTGTATGCTGCCCACTACCCAGAGGTCTCTGGGCGGCTCACAATCAAAATAAGCAATTAAAACATCAAAATTACAATAAAATTAAAGCAATAAAAACATATAAATACAATAAATACAATACATTAAAACACAACACTAAAATTGCCATCAGGAGTCACAATCATTAGTTTAAAAACTTCTGGAATAGGAAGGTTTTTACCTGGCACCGAAATGTCATCAACATCGGTGTCAGGCGGGTCTCACTTGGGAGAGCATTCCATAGTCTGGGGGCAGTTGCTGAAAAGGCCCTATACCTGCAAGCAGGGCGCTAGGTTTTTTTTTGTGCCCTAGGTGGGGGAGTGGGGGGTGGCAGGGGTGTGGCGGGGGGGCAGGGGGTCGCGGATGACGGGGGATGGTGACGGGCACGGGGGGTGGGCAGCGATGGGCGCAGGGGCGGCAACAGGCAGCGGGGGGACGGACGGCTGTGGCCAGTGGCGGGAGGGGCAGTGGGGGGCAGCAGGCTGGCCAGCACCCCCTCTCCATTTTGGTGCCCTAGCCTAGGCAACTGCCTAGTTCGCCTTAATGGACGCGCCGGCCCTGCCTGCAAGCCATCCCTTTCACCCCCTTGAGGGATGGCTCTTTCAGGAGGGCTCCCTGGCTAGATCTTAATTGCCGCATAGGTTCAAAGATTTAAATGTATGTATTTCCTAGAACCTCTAGTATGATCCCCTTAAAACAGTTGTCTTATTATTTCTGTGCACTCTGTGTCAGTGTGTTATATAAGGTTCAAAGATTTAAATGTACATCACATATTTTTTCCTAGAACCTCTAGTATGATCCCCTTAAAACAGTTGTCTTATTATTTCTGTGCACTCTGTGTCAGTGTGTTATATAAGGATATTGGGGACACCCATGAACTGAGCATTCATACACTCATGTACATCCTCACATATTTTCCATTGACGCTGGTCATTCTATGCATGCCAGGCCGGTAAATTTTTTTAAAAATAAAAGTTGTTGAATTCCTTGGGAGTTCTTGTACTTCTGACAGCCATGCTAGTTCTGCATACTAAGTCAGAGAGAGTTAAGTGTACTATTTTTTACAGAACCAATTCCATGTCCAGTATGTTGATAGGGAAAGCTCAGGAAAGAGGGGCCACCACTTCCTCAGTCCTACCCAGCGCTATTGGATGAGGGCAGTTGTGGGAAAGAAGAGGGCAATCAACTTTTACCTCAGTCATTTCCTCTTCATTGTTTTCCTTTAATTTTTCTCCTATTACTTTTCCAAGAAGAGAGAAAATAACAGCGCCAGCTCCAGATCTGACACAGTTCCTCTCTCAGGCTGTCTTCTTGGGGTAAAATAGAGGCATATCGATTTGGTGGATTCCAGATATTTTCTGTTCTGCCCCAACATCTTCACCACATCTAATATTTATCTTTTGCCCTTAGCACCAACTAGCAGACAGGATGGATTCCTGTGCCTTTAACAGTTGTGTGAAAAAGATGTTAACAGATGGAGCTTACGTGACAAGCTGCAACTGCTGAAAGTTCATATTCTGTACAACTATTAACAACACAGGAGGCCTCTTCAATTTAGTTGGCATCACTAAAAGTGCTCTGCTTATATACCGCCCCATACCACTTCAAGTAGTCTCTGGGCAGTTTACAGTTTAATTACAGTATCCAGGCTACACATTGCTCCCCCACCCCCCAGCAACCTGGGTACTCATTTTACTGACCTCGGAAGGATGGAAAGCTGAGTGAACCATGAGCCTGCTACCTGGGATTGAACCCCAGGTTGTGAGCACAGTTTTACCTGCAGTACAGGCATTGAACCACTGTGCCACGGGGCTTCCTCCAACAGTACATTTCCTATATGGCACAGCTCAACAGGGGAACTCTCAAATGCTGGGTACAAGAACAAACCTCTGTCTTGACTGTCAGAGGGTGAAGTCTGCAATATCCTATTGGATAGTAACAGAGTGGGTTAGGAAACAGCTCAGTGAAAATCATTCTCACACAGACTTCCCCTCCCCCATAGGATGATGCAGATGCATGTGGGGGACTCTGTAAGGTGAACCTTTAAAAACATCCAGGTTGTTCCAAATTTAGCAATGGAATGTTGTGTAGGAATATCATATGAGAAACACCAACCAAACCTCAAAAAACAAATACACGACACAAGCAAACATGTTTAGAAACCACATGTTAAAACATGAAGGCATGCTACAGCAAAGAGAGCCCCCACATTTTAAAAAGAATTAAGACTAAAATTCTTAATTCTTGCACATCACAATTATTGATATCTGTTAATGAAATATTTTTCAAAAAAATAAAGCTAAGAGATTTAGAAAATGCACTAACATTTTTGTTGCTGATAACGTCGGTCTGACTACTGAATAGTAATGAAGCAATTAAGCCTCATCAGAAGTGTGACTGTTTTTACAGGAGTGCAGAATGAATTTTAACTGAGCATGTGCATACATAGCATTTATGCAATTTTCAAAATGCTCCGTTGAAAAGTTAATTTGCCCTCAAATTATTGGGTTTTCAGCAAATTTATATATTCTCTCCACAATTACAGATTAAGTAGAACAGGTTAAGCCTACCTCCTAAGTGACACATATCTATTGCAGTTTTGGGGAAACCTAAGCTGCCTTACACATCTGCAGAAAAAAAAAACAGTGGCAGCTTTATGCATGGTCTTACTCTCTATGGTGATTCCTACTCCTGTGCAAACAAAAATAAAAGTTAAAATGTAATGATATGCTCATTTCTGTAAGTACTTAGGAAAACACGGCCAGAAAATCCATATCAAAGTAAAATGGGAATTCCCCCCCCCAATGGTCACATGGTTGAAAACGCTGTTCCTGTGTCCCCACGGGCGCAGTTTAAAGAACCGCATATTTTGTATTCATTCCCACGAGCGAGAACCGCAACACAGCGGAATGAAAAGGTTTTGATGTAGTCCCCATGGACTCAAGTGCCGGTTGAAAATCTGCAACGGAACTTATACAAGCTTTGTACCACCTCGAGACCAGGTACTTGCAAAACTCACTGAGTCGCACTTAAGTGGGCATGGTCACATTTCCCCCCTTTAAAGTCCGCTGGTTATGGGGAAACAATTTTATTAACCGCATCTTCAAGCAGTTTGAAGCGGTTTTTAGTGGTTGTGGGATAGCAGCCTGGCCAGTGTTACAGTGGGTGCTCACTGCAGTTGATACAGCAGCTGGGGCAAAAGGCTGGTGGTTCTAGAAACAGGCAAGCAACAACACTGAAGCAAGTATTTACACATTTATCCAGGCACAGGTAGGCCGGTGTTTATTTAGAGAGTGCCTGGCCCACCCTGTTCCCAAATTCCATTTGCCCACAAAGTAAACATGTTCTAACCTTTTGCTATTTTTTCTTTCTTTCACTCTTCCCTTCTTGCACCCTGACTCATATTTCTGCATAAGCCCGCAACTAGGTTCTGTGTCACCTAGGGCAAACATGGCATACATCCCCAACAGAATGTGTGTATGCAAACATTTTGCTGTTGTTTTGGTACAACCTCCCCTCCCACCCAGCACAAATGCCCTGCTCATCCCCACCCCCACCCCCTCCACCCCAGTCGTGGCTCTGTATCAGGGGAATGGTAAGTCAGGGTTCTTTCACCTACTGCCTCTGGTAAGGAACAGACAAGAGTGGGCTGGCAGGAGGTAGTTGCTGTAATGGATCAGCCAGCACTGCAGCTAGTCATGCTAAACCAGGCGGTGGAGTAACTCAGAGGGCACAGCTCTAAGGCTCTATATTTGTTGTAAGGATGCAGTCACCGGCAAGACTGGAGTTGGGTGGGTTTGATGGCCTCCATGGGTTTAGCAACTTGCATTGACCTAAAATCGACATTGTGTTGAAATGTCTGTTGTGAATTATAAGCGCTCCCATCATTCTACCAAATATCTCAGCATTATACTGTATTAATGTACAGTTTAATTTAAGGTAAAAACAAGATGGTCTATTTCTGAACATTTCTCCCTCTGGTAAGTCATAGCTCTTGTATGTCCCTTTGGTATTTGTGACTATTTTTTTAATTGCTAGCCTCAGCTAGAGAGTAGACCTCCTTAGGTGAATTTCTGTTGCTTATAGTATTGCGTAACATTAGAGTAGGCCCATTGAATCAGTAGGGATTTGATGAGTCAACTTTTCCATAGGTTCATTGATTCAAAGAGACCTAGTTTTGTTGTGATTTGATTTAGTGTAGCAAATCTCAACTAGAAGAGGCCCCTTTGAATCAGTGGAATGTATGGAAGAGTTGACTCACCAAACCCTCATTGATTTAGTAGGCCCTCTCTGGTGTGACTGTATCCGTTGCTGAATGATATCAATACTTTTATAAATCCCACTGGGTAAACAAGTTCACTTAAGATCAGCAATAACTTACTTCTTATTCATGCATCATTATTAGGCAGTGCTGAATGTGTCATGGACAAGCAGCGATTTTTCATTCACGGGACTGCTGGATGGGCGCCATGCCCATTAAAATCCACTCCTAATCCACAAAACAAATGGGAGCCAGACATGATTGCATTTGAAAAAAGATCCACAAGTGAAGAGTCTTCAGATTACTTTATATGGGTATAGATTTTGTCACAACAAGTAAATGATGTTTATTCTCACTGCCCTCCCAAATGTATGAATACAGTACAGTGGTACCTTGTATAAAGGAATTAATTTGTCCCAAATGAAATTCTGTTAAGCAAATTTTCCTTTATACAAATTTCCCATATGAATGCATTGAAAAAAGAGTAATCTCTAATTGCGACCATTTTATGTTGTACGGATATGCCCCATAGGCGATTCTGGGCGCTTTTACACGACCCCTAAGATCCGCTGGTCCCTTAAATTCGGACCAGAGATCTTAGGGGCTGTGTCTGCTGGCTGCTTCCTGCTCACCTCCCGTTCTGCCTCTCGCCCCGGCTCTGCTGGCTGCGTGAGGGGAGGAGAAAAATCCTTGGTACAACCTCCCCCCACCCAGCACAAAAAAAAACAGCAACAGAAGCACCGCATCAAAGAATTTTCACCTCCAGAGAGAAGGTACAAGAAAAGTGCGCTGGGTCATGCTAAAGTGGGCGGGTGTCGCACTTAATTGCCTGTAAACTCCGGAGCTGGTGGGGAAACATTTTTAAGCTCCGGAGCTGGGAGCAATTTGCGGCGGAGTTTAGGGGTCGTGTATAAACGCCTTCTGTTAAGCAAATTTCCCCTATCTCCAGATTTTTTTATGTTGTGCAGATTTTATGTTATACAAACCGTTTGCTATACTAGGGTCCACTGTATATTCATTTTGCCTTAGCTATTCTCCTAATGGATGTTTATTGAACTCTTAATACTGCTGTGCTGTATAAGAAGAAGATTAAGTCCATAAGTAAGTCACTGGTGGAGGACGCAGTCTTGGATTAAAGATCACTGCTGTGTGAGGTGGTGGAAGGAGACCACTGTTGAGTCTTTAAAAAGAGGGAGAGTAAAAATAAGATGAGAGGCTCCTCTTGAGATTTTGTGCTGCTCCATTTCCTTGTGGCTATGAAGCCATTACATTTATGACACAGTGTTCCTAGAGAAAGGGAAAAGAAAGAGGGTCAGTTACATAGAACAGCAAGGAAGCCGGTGTGATCATTTAACGATGTCTCAAGGGGAGCACAATCCCTCCAAGGCCCTCTCCCTCTCAGGGTGCGCTTGCAGCATTGCTCCAAAGGGCCACCCGTTTTTGCAAGCCATCTCGCCAGCACTTTCCTCTCTCAGGATGTTCTTGAAATGTTTCTGTGTTGCATTTGTGTATCGGTGGGAATTTGAAATGAGGATTTCCCACTTTGCAAACAGCAGAAAGCGCTCTGACTAGCTGCGTTTGTGCAGCAAAACATTCCACTTGGTGGTAAGGGTTTTATCTGCATCCCTTTGTGATGGGCATGTGATTGATGTGTTGCTAAAACACAAGTGAGATATGTACATTGAAGCACAGGCACATTGCCAAAATGATTGCGGTGTGGTGCTATCATGTCTTCAGAGGCACGTGGAGAGCATAAATCAACAGGATGTTTTTGGAACTGAAAAGGCTCTTCAAATGAAGGCTGAAGAGAGGCTCAGAATATCTGGATTGGCTATTAAGAGTTTTTTAACAGTAGGATAGAGCTCTTGTGTACAACGGTGACCTTATCCTACCCTTCTTTATTCTAGATCCCTCTAAAACAGCCTCTCCCAGACAGGTCCCCTCTAGTTACATTGGAGAACAACTTCTATAGAGGGCACATGGACACCAGCAAATAGGAACTCTGTTTTGCACAATACTCCATATGCTGATTTATATGTACTGAGACACAAACAGAAATAATGCTTACCTTTTGTGTCCCAGGATACTCGGATAGCTGCAGCTCTCCAATGAAAGCTAGTTTCTTTTCCAAGGGGAAATACGGTTCTGTGCAATCATGTCAAAATCCAGGGCACAGGGTAATTCCCAGTGAAGTCATGGGGAACGATGGGTTATTTCATTGCTTCTAATTCTAACCTCCTGTGACTGAATGCCAACAACTCTTCAGCTCCATAGAACTGGTCTTTGTGGATGAAATTTAGGAAGAATTCATAAATATGGGAAAGGAAACATCCATTTCTTGTATTTGTAATGTAATGATTATAAGGGCAAGAAGTGGTAGATGATGCCGTTTTGTAATGTAATCCCTAATTAACAACGGAACTCAAGAGATTTTACTTGCAAGGGAAAAGAAAATGTGACCTGCATTATTGTGCTAGTCACAAGGGAATCCGCTTTACATGCATCTGTCTAGAGCACGGGTCCTCAAAGTTTTCAAACAGTGGGCCAGTCCACCACCACCCAGACACCACTGGGGGCCGGACTACAGTCAAAAAAAAAAAAAGGCCAACATGGTGAAAAGGGGGGAGAGAGGGGCAAGTGGGCAGAGCCCTCCACGATTGGCCAATGATCATTGTGCTTCCAGGGCCCCAGCAATGCCTCCTGCTTCAGATCATCACCCAGAGGTGCCACTGCTGGGATCCCTTTGCTGCGCCTCTTCCTCCTCCTCCTCCTACAATGGCAGCGGCTGGAGTGGCTCTCCTCCCTTCCTTCCTTCCTTGCATCGGGAAGGAGGTGGCAGCCCAGGCAAACTCAGGCCCCTCATCACTTTCTGGGCGGCCACTCAGGATGAGGAGCAGCAGCCGCAGCAAGGCCAACATGGCTGGTGCCACTGTGCGCAGATCCAGCTTTGTGCCCTGGCCATCACGTCTTTGCTGTGCCCCAGAGGGAAAACTGCCTCCTCTCTTGGCCCGGCCCGGCCCAGCCTGACTTGGTGTGCTGCAAGTGAGTGAGGGAGTGAGGGAGCAAGGGCTGGAAAGGAGGGAGGGGAGGCAGGAAGGCATGCCCCAAGCCACCTGCAGCCCTCTCACTGGCTGAGTCCAGCCAGGCTGCGGTGCTCTCTTGGCTCACCAGTCTGCCCATCACCAACCAAGGACAAATGCAGCCCCACCAGCCTCCCAGGAACCAGGCCCAGGCCACCGTTGGCCTTCTCGTCCCTTCTCTTCTTTCTCCACCACTTCCTCCTCACTGGTCTCTAACCCAGTGATGGTGGTGGCAGCTTCAGCCTCTGGCCATGGCTGTGCTCCCTCCTCCTCTCCCTTGCTCCATGGAACAAGGCAGCAGTTCAGAGGGGGCTGGGTGGGCGGGGAGTAGCTCCGTTTCCCCCTCGGTCACCTGCTGTCCATCCCTCCAGCGGTCCACTGCCATGGCTGCTCTGGCTTGGAAGGCTGGCTGGCACTGCCTCCACCTGCCCCCTTCCTTCCTCACCACTACAATAACACAGGCAGCAGCCACACAAGGAAGGCAGGTGGGCAGGGTGGAGGAGGAGCAGGGGTGGGGCCTCAGGGCCATGGCGGGAGTGGGAGTTGCCACAACCCTCCTGTTTTAAATTGCGCTGCTCGGCTGCACCCGGTGCCCTGACCATCTGAGAGTTGGGGACCTTGCCGTAGCCCTCCCACTTTGAATGCCCCACTAGACAGCATGCTGATCATCTGGGTGGTAGTTGGGGGAAGTGGGAGAAGCGACATAGCCCACCGCTATGCTTGCTCGGGAAGCAGGGGGTAGGTGGGGGGTTGCAATTGGTTCCGGGGGCCAGATTCAAGACCTTGGGGGGGCTGTATCCAGCCCCTGGGCCTTAGGTTGAGGAGAGCAGTGGTTCTCAACCTGTGCATCCCCAGATGTTCCTGGACGGCAACTCCCAGAAGCCTCCACCACTTGCTGTGCTGGAAGGGATTTCTGGGAGTTGAAGTCCAGGAACATCTGGGAACCCACAAGTTGAGAACCACTGGTCTAGAAGAGCAGCCTTGACTCTCCTGGACTGGAGCTCCCAGAAGCTTTCACTACTTGCTGTGCTGGCCAGGATGTCTGGAGGTTGTAGTCCAGGAACATCTCAATCTGCAGACATCCAGATGGCTGCACTTTACCTACCCATGATGTACAGCAGGTTACAATTGGTTTCCTTGTTTTAACACGGTTGCATTTATTTATTTATTTATTTATTTATTTATTTATTTATTTATTTATTTATTTATTTATTTATTTATTTTTATTTATTTATTTATTTTAGAGTATTTGTTCATTAGAGTATAATGTACAGTAATATGAACTTCTCTCCCAGCTGTGGCCCCCAGCCACCAGGCCACCCACCCAGCTGTGACAGAGGGAGATGTACAGAGCAGCTGGATTGTGTCGCAAGTCCTCCTGAAAATTGACTTACTCCCTCCACCCCAACTTCTTCTCTGTCCCTTTTTCCTGTGTGTCATCTTCTTTTAGATTCTGATCCAGTAAGTAGCCAGGGATAATCTTTTATTGGTTATATGTAAGGTTCCCCAGAATCCATCTTGGCTGAGAAATTGGATTAAAAATGCTTCAAGTAAATAATACATCATTGGACCAGGGACTTGGCCCCTCTGGCTGATGAGCACAACAACAGCGTAGGGTTGTTGATGTGCATTACTAAGCTATAAATTCAAGCTGTGGTATTATTATATTTCCAACTAACAGTATCAAAGGGATTCTTGTCCCCCTCGAGTGACATTGAAGCCTTGGTCACACACTCAAGGACAACAATTTGCCTTTCAACATTCACAGAAGTTATTTGTGTTCTTTGCACAAATTTGCAACAAGTTTCAAAGCAGGAGCCAAATTACCAGATTATAGGCAGGAAGGCATTCTCTGCAAAGAATTACAAAACTGGCAAAAACTTCATCTGCACAGAAGATCGCCTCTAAGGTGCGTATCTGTGCATGTGCAACTACACTTCCCTCTACGCAGCAATTCTTACTCCATACATTTGTTTTCAACCACTTTGTTTTTGGCCATGGCAGAACCCTGTATGGGGCAGCAGAGTCACATGGGGTAGAGTCCCACTTGGCAATGCTGAGAATGAGAAGGACCATTGTTCCCACACCAACATCTTGTGAGAGTGATGCAAAAAAAGATAACCCCGTTGCGTTGATTGTCAGTTTCTATTTCCAATGAAATTGACTTGAAAACGTTCTTCTCAGCTTTGAATACTCCAAAGGAATAGAGCTCCTGGATTTAGTAAGCCAGTTATAGTATATCAAAAGGCATCCAGAACAACACTCTTCCCCTCCTTAACTGGTGGTGGTGAGGGTGCATTGTTTTTTTGACTAACCATTCCTATTACTCCACACCCCTAGTTCCCTTTTCAGAAGCTGACCCTAGCACCTCCACTCCTTTTGTTTGTCACTGAACTGCCTTTGCAAAAGACATACTCACCTTAATTAGCCTTGCTTTCTTATTTTTCTTAACAACCCATGGTTTGATGCTCAACTTTGCATCCTATTAAGTCCAGCTATCACGTGACTTTCCTTGAGATCTTGCGCTCCCTCCCTACAAATACACTGCCATAATATGTTAGTTCCTTGTCTCCCCACTTTTTTAGGTGTACATGACCTCAAAATAGCCCCCCTCCACATCCAATTGTCCTCCAGATAAGGGTTATCTGATTCGTGATATGAAATGTTTGGCCCTGTAGACTGTGGAATAATTGGAATTTGTAACCCAAAAGCTAGTGCTTCCCATCTGTTTCTAACAAGTCATTTTCCCCCTCAGCTCATCAGCTTTCTTTCTGTATCTCAATATACTTTCTCTTAGGATCTTCGAGATTGATATCTCTTTTGTTTTAGAACTAACACTAATCCATTGACTAGATTACGTCTTGAAGTCGGTCCTAAGTTTTTTTTTCCTTCCTGAAAGCTGTCTTATCTGGACATGAGTCTCGGTATTGAGCCAATTCCCTTTCTTCCCAAAACCATTGTGGGCCACATTCCCTATAGTGTTGACAGCTCTGACTGATGGTACCTGACATCCAACAACAGCTGGAAGGCCACAGATTTTCCACATCTCTCTATCATGCAAACTCATAACGTCATTCCTACAGTGATGTATGGAAACATTTGAAAGAAACCAACATTAAATCGTCATTTTGTCTTCCTTCATCGGTGACCATGTATAAATGACCCGGAACCTTTGGTCTGGTGCACTAAAAGATTATTACTGCAACTAAAGATGGACATTTCCTAGCAGAGGGCTGTAAACAGATATTGTTTCAGTTTCAGATCAGCTGTGTTACAGCTAAAAGCTTAGGCCACGCATTGGAGTGTGAATGATTGCTAATTCAAAATCAATGCATCCACAGATACTGGCAACCTGCCTCTGCCAACATGTGGCATACATCACTTTTCAAAAGATTGATAATGGAAGGCTGCAAGACTATGGAAGTCTTTGGCTTTCTGTTTTCTGTACAAGATTGCCATCTGGTGGTGAACTGTTCCTCAGAGGGTTTTTGCTGATCACATGCTGTTACTGATGAGCACAAGCCTGAAAATTGTGGTTTGTGATGGTTTGGTTTGTGGTTCATGACAAGCAGTAGTGAGGATAACAACTCTTGCTGTGCCACTGCTGCTGTTGGACTGTTGCGACCTATCAGCTGGGCAAGGGTGCAAGCGTAGTGGCAGTTTTCAGCTCCAGGAAGATGGGCCCACTGTCTCTCTTTTGTACTCTGGCTCTGCCACTAGTTGGGATGGATGGATGGATGGATGGATGGATGGATGGATGGATGGATGGATGGATGGATGGATGGATGGATGGATGGATGATGGATGGATGGATGGGCAGTCAGGGACCTTTGGGAAGACCAAGATCTTACATGATCCGCACCCTGGTTGCTGGCCCTGAGGGAGGGAGAAAAAAAGAAAGAAAAAATGCCGGTTTACCCTCAGATGGCCACTGTCTTACCCAGCAGAAGGCTTAGGGCACTGGCGGATCAAATATTTGTCTCATCCAAAAAGCAGGTACAAGAAAAGTGCTGTTTGGTCGCGCTGCCTTAATTGTCTGCAAAGTCAGCTGGTGGGTAAACATTTTTTGTTTTCCAGTCGTGTATAAACGCCCTTTGTTTTCCAGTCTCTCTCTCTCTCTCTGTGTGTGAGAGAGTGAAATAACTGGCTGATTATTTGGAAATGTACAAAGAACCCCTCCAATATTTCTAATCCTGAAAAGCTGGTGCAGCAAAACATAAGCCATCCTATTTGCATTAAAATGTTGTTTGCATGATTGCAAACTTTGATTTCTTTGCACACACACACACACACACACACACACACACACACACACCTGTTCCTGAGTGGTCACTTATGTCTGTCACTTGTTGCAGCTGTATAGCTGTAGAGGAGGTGAGAGGAAAAAAGAAGGCCAAGCATCCCTGCCCCTTTGCTTTTCCAACCCTGCCTGGAAAGCTGGGCAAATGGAGCAGAATGGAGATCCCCAGTGGTGTCATGCAAGGGAAGAAACGTAGCAGAAAGGATGGAGAGCGTAGGTTACCAGTTGCAGAAAGGCATGGTGAGGAAG
The DNA here is from genome assembly GCA_029282475.1 of Phrynocephalus forsythii. NCBI lineage: Eukaryota > Metazoa > Chordata > Lepidosauria > Squamata > Agamidae > Phrynocephalus > Phrynocephalus forsythii. Next base: position 143,869,730 of record JAPFRF010000001.1, read on the forward strand.
TGCAAGAGATACTCTACAGCAGTGGTTCTCAACCTGGAGGTCCCCAGATGTTCCTGGACTGCAACTCCCCGAAGCCTCCACCACTCGCTGTGCTGGAAAGGATTTCTGGAACTTGCAGTTCAGGAACATCTGGGGACCCACAGGTTGAGAACCACTGCTTTACTGTGTCACAAACTGGAGCCTGTTTACATAGATCTTGGCTTTTTGAGGGGCCTTGAGTAACCAGTAGCATATTGCCAGCAGTGGCGTAGCAGTAGTAAAATTACAGGGGCTCAACATGACAACCTCCCAGTCATAAGAGGAATCCCAAAATGTGAACAAATGGGCCATGTCTTACTGGCAAAAGCAAAGTGGGCCTTTTATAAACCTAATGACTAGAGGTGGGCCCTTCATGTCTGGAGGATACGAATATGAACTGCAGCACCACAGAGACCCAGTATCTCCCCCTCAAACCAGGCTGGCCACTTGCCAGTCCATGTATGGCACAAGACTCAGACTTTATCAGATCCGCAGCAGTTGCACACTCTGTTTCCTGCCTCTCTGGGCCAGGGAGAGTACTGGGTTGCTGTGGCACCTATGGCGCCATGGTTCATATGTTTGTATCCTCTGGATACAAATACCAAGTGCCCACCTCTACTAATGACTCTTAATTGTCCATTCAAGATGGATGTCCTCATATGCTGTGCACTGCAAGAAGGATTGCTTGTGACAATAATATTGTTCCTGAGGAAAGGCATTTGTTTCAAGGTTAGTGCAAGGTTAGCAGCGAGGCTCAGAAAGAGCAAGGGAGTCAGTCCCCCGTTGGCTGGCCCCGCGATCCTGTGTGAGTTCAAAATGTGGCCTTCGTTGCCAGCCTGAGGTAGAGCAAGAAGAAAGTTCTGTATCAAGTTAATGGCCCGTGAAACTGTAGAAAATTAGTAGACAGCTGGTTGTTTACACCAGATTGCTTCCTACCACAGGTGTGCGGCATAATTAGATGCCTGGCTGGCTTCAAAGATGGCTTGTGTGAGAGAGGAAACGAAGCAGGGAGGAAGGGCATGCGAGGCGGCAAGAGGAAGGAAGCTGGAGGGCGGGAAGGACCGGATGAAGCAGAGGGTGGCACGGCTCATGTTTTAATTGAGAACATGGTCTGTGCGTGATAAAAAAGAGGATGCTCCATCAAAGCCTCTTGCCAAAAGCAAAGCTGATTCATACTTGTGCGGGAGAAGCTGCCTGTGTAAGGCTTTGATTCTGTAGCATCTGGCCATGGAATTAGAGTCACATTTGCATAGAGATGGGGTAAAATCTAGAATGGTTCTATTTGCCTTTTCTTTCTAATTATAGATCCCATCATGATTGGATAGGCTGATGAGTATTTGAGACCTTGCACAGGATACATGCTTACCTGCCAAGCTATATTTTTGCCACTGGTCTTCCTTGCTCATACACAAGCAGTAAAGCAGGAAGCAGTATTTGTATTTGTGAAGGGTGCAACCCTAGTTAGGTGCTGAGTGGGTGAATAATAGACCTTTTTTAATGGATATGGATCTTGGCACCTTGAGATAGTGTCTTGCGCATGCACATGCTCAACACACAACTTTTCCATATACATTGGCACGCTAAGGATTGGCCATGCTTTCTCACACAGGAAGGCAAAGCATTTTAGCCTAATGACATCAAAGGGTATAAGCACACTTGATTATTGAATTGTGGTCATAATGGTCCAGAGCAGAATGTCTGGTGTTACTGTGGCATTTTCTTCCATAGTTAAATAAGCCCAGAGCTGTTTAGTTTCCTGGAGGGAAAATATATTGACCAAAATTCCTGTAATCAAATGTTGTGGCAGTCATCATACAGTTGAAATGCCACATTCAGACAGAGCTTTGAGAAGTTACCATTTTGGACTGTAACTCCCAGAATAGTGTCTAAATTTTCTTGGCATAGCATACGAGCAAGAGAACCTGTAGGAACTTTTAAAATTGTTTGTGCACATATTGTAATACTATAACTACAGCCTATATGCAAGGTAAGAACATAAGAACATAAGAACATAAGAACATAAGAAGAGCCATGCTGGATCAGGCCAAAGGCCCATCTAGCCCAGCTTCCTGTATCTCACAGTGGCCCCACCAAATGAATGTGGGAGTGCACAAGACTAGATATCTGTCTCCTGATACCACTCCCCCTGCATCTGGCCCTTGAAGTACCCTGGTTTTAAGCCTGGAGATTACACATCTCCCTCATGGTTTGTAACCTGTGGTGGACTTTTCCTCCAGGAATCTGTCCAATCCCCTTTTGAAGGCATCTAGGCCAGATGCCATCACCACATCCTGTGGCAGGGAGTTCCACAGACTAACAAGGTAGATAGAATTTCCATAATAGAGACAGTGTGGTCCAGAAAATTTGAAAGTCTAGCAATGTTTCCTCCAATTTTCCAGACTGCTGGGCAGCCCTGTGTGCACAGAGTTCTGGCTGTGACCAGAAGCAAATTGATGGCCCCAATCCCATTCTGACTGGCCACACAGGTTAGAGAGAATGTTGGTTGTGAAAGATGTTTAACAGACTTGGGGTTGGACTCAATGGCTTTATAGGGCCTTTTCAACTTCATGGTTCTATGAGTCTATGAGATTGTCTGGAATCTTACAGTATATTTCCACCAGTGGTGCACCGTCTATTGGCAAATTGGAGCAAGTTAAGAAATCAGAGTAGACATTTACTTTGCCCACTGAATCACACAATCAGTGTGCAGTTGGAAATGTTTGCACTAACTTCTTTAGTTATGCTAATTTTCCACTCAAAGTTCTGCCACTGGCATTATTCCCAACTGGCTTAACTAATAGGATTCTAGCCATTTGGAGATATATGTACAGATCTTAAGCATAGCTACACAGAGTCATTTAAAAACATGTAAACAACCCATCCAGGTACTGTATATACATAGAAGTAGGCTAGCATATTTATGGAGAAAGCTTTGTTCAGGGTACGCATTAGAGACATGGTGTGGCAACAGATAAACAAAGCTGGAATTCTAAGAACAACTTTAAATATATAGAATTATAGAATATTGTAGGGATGGAAGGGACCTTGGAGGTGTTCTAGTCCAACCCCCTGCCCAAGGCAGGAGACCTCATACCATCCTGGACCAATTTTTTTCTTGAAAATCTCCAGCAATGGGGGTCCCACAACATCGGGAGGAAAGTTTTTCCACTGTTTGATGGCTCTCACCATCAGGGAATTTCTCCTTATTTCCAGATTAGCTCTCCCTCTGATGAGTTTCCACCCAATGGTTCTTGTCATACCCTCAGGTGCAATTGAGAATAAATCCGTGCCTTCTTCCCTGTGGCAACCCTTCAGATATTGGAAGACTGCTATCATGTCTCCCCTAAGTCAAACATGCCTAGTACCACTGTTACTATACCATCTTCCAGCAAGCTAGTTTGTATTCCCAGCTCTATCCAGTTTGTATTCCCAGCTCTTCCTAGTGCTGTTGTAACAAACAGACTGAAACGTAAAGGACAAAACCACTTCCCGAAGACTTTGAGCAGTAGGTGCATTAAATCAAATGGCTGGAGGTCACAGAGAGTGCTTTCCATAATGTATACCAACCTGGCAATCAAAGTCCAGACATGAAAGTTGGATTATTTGTTTTTGTTTTTTTTAAAGGAAGGCCCCTTGACAAGTTGGAGCTGAGAAATTGAAACTACAGAAGAAGAACTAAGGTTACAGTGCCAGACATTTAATTTGCAGGTTGAAACTTCAGATTCAATTTGTGGTGGGTCTCAGAAGAACATGAAATGATTTCATGCTATTTTCATCTCTGCTCTTCATTTAATGTTTGCGGTATGGCACAGAGAGCTCAAACTCCATCCGCAGCAGTTGCACATTTTCCTGAGACTCTGAAGTTGAGAAGAATTTTGTCAAGGAATGAGATGAAAGTCGTTTCCTTTTTTTCTTGATAAAATTCTGTTTCACTGTGGTTGAAATGATGCATGCTTTAATAAATCAGTTGCTTCGTGTGCTAAATCCGAGACAGTGGTCTCCCGCCTGTTCGTGGTTCGTCTTGCTATATCGTGGAACCACAGTATATGAAAAAAGACCCCCTGGGGTAAGGGGGAAAGGCCTGTTTCAGGCTTCCTCTACATACTCCAGGACTGGTGCTGCCCCGAATGGGCCTGCAAGGGCCTCCTTGGGCCTTCTGGGGCCCTCAAAATGGCTTTCCATTTTGGAAGGGCCTTGCAGGCTCGTTTGTGGCAGCACCAGGCTGGGGGTAAGTACAAGGGCTCCCAGCTAGGCCTCCCCAGGCCTGGCCTGGCCTGCATCAGCATATCAAGGATTTTCAATTATCATGGGTTGGGTCAGGTCCCTAACCCCTGCAATAGGTGTGTGTGGGGGATGTCACTGAACTTGTTTTATTTGGGGGAATCAGCTCAGAAATTGGTTTCTTAATCTTAAACTTTGATCTAAAATTAATTAGAATTTTGCTTATTTATGTGCAACATTCTTTTGCTGATATTTACTGTTTCAGGGTTAAGTTCATTTGATCTATTCCACTTAGAAGACAGAAATGTTACTGTATATCCTACATCAGCCTTCCTCAGGATATGTGTATAGGAATTAGGGATGGGCACAAAACACAAGGAAATGCCTTGTACCGAATCTCACACAACTAGAGGTATTGGGTTGAAGAAGTTAAACTTTACAGCCTTGTTCCATGGCAGTGGTTTCATGTCTACACCATAGAGATTTCTGTTTTTGATCCTGTGATGACATGTGTCCAGAAGAAACCTGGACAAAGATTAAAGAGGCTGAGATACTAGCGGTGCCATCAAAGCCCAAGCAGTAGTGAGGAGCTAGAGATCCCAAACCAAGGTCACTAGACAACACTGAGCCCAAATGACCAGAAACCCTGGAACCAAGACCTTTGAGCCTGGACCAAATGGACAACCTGTGAGCCAAAGCCCCAGCACTGGGACAGTGTGCCCCTTTCTAAAAGCTGCTCAGTCCATAAGCAGGCTCATCAACACCTGAAGATGTTCAGGAATAAAGTATTGAAAAGAAAAACACTAGGCTTTAGGCTAAAGACCTCTCTCTTGAAATCAGGAAAGGCCAATGCTTGTGCCCTGCTTGTGACCACTCAGGAAACCCAGGAGATACTACCTCTCCAGCACTCTTGCTCCTTGAGACATATCTATATTAATTTTCAAAAGGTCTTCATACCATCCAGCAGCATAAGAGGCAGAATCATTACATTTCCCTTGGCCCCATTTTAGGCCTGGGAGAACTGTGCTTTAATAAAATCTCCCTGGCCGTAAAACAGGCCTGACATTCTTCTTATGCTCCCTAGAGGGTAGGATCAGCTCATTTAAAAGGGGTGCATTGAGAGTCACGGGAGGGTGGATTTGGCCCTGATGTGCTTCATAGGGATATTTGGCCCCTAAACCTTCTTCAGTTTCCCACTTGGGGAGGGGGGAGTAGCACATAGGAAAGTTAGTCTAGTTTCTGGTGAGTGAAAGTCCACTACTGCATCAGCTTTCTTTGAGAAGGTTGCTCATGTAGAGCTCTCCAGGGTACTTAAACATTTAGCCACTTTGTACTACCTGGACTTCTGCTTTGGTCAACACAATAATACTTTGGTTTAAGAGTAACTTGGTTTAAGGACATTTTGCAAGACAAACAATCATTTCTTCCAAGTGTTGCCTTGATCAACAAGCAATGTCTTGATATACAAGAACTGGAGCAGGTCACATGATCACCAATGAGCCAATGGTAGCTCTCCCTCCCTTCTTCCCCTTGCTGGATTGTGTGTGATTGTCTGGAGCATTCTGCCTCAGGCAGCTTCCAAAGCAGAGGGAGGAGAGAGGAATAGAGATTCTCCCTTGCACCAGCCAGAAACATTCAGGTTAGGGTTTTATTCTTCTTTATTTCTTTATTTACAGAATTTTTAGCAGCCCCACTACCAAATGGTCTCTGGCATTCCTTATATTTATATTTTATTTAATTTATTTTCAATATTATTTCTTATTTTTTCAAACAAATTTTAGTCATGGGGCAGCTAGTCAAAGTGTGTATAGGGCTACAAATTCCACTATATTATTGTCACATTAAAATACAGTGTATAATCCAGTTGTTAGTCCCAAGCAGAGCAGATTCTGCAGCCAAGTACATAAACCATGGTGTGAAGGTGGAGTTCTGGCCAAATTCTTTTGTGAGTTTTGGCATTTTTTTTGTACAATATGTAGTCTGTGAGGCCGCAGAACAAATAATCTGAGTTTCCATTGTTTCTTATGGGGAACCTTGCTTTGATGTAAGAGTATTTTGTTTTACAAGCATGTTTCTGGAATGAACTATGCTAGAGATGGGCACAAAATGCAAAATGAAAGTTTTGTCCTTTCATTACGTAACAAAATGCAACTAAATGCAGCATTTCATTACAGATGAAACGAAAGTCATTTTTTCCATTAAAACAAACCATTTCATTTCCTCTGTAAAACACCACTATGGGTTAAAAAAAAGCCAGCTGGTCAGCGGGATTTTTTTAAAGTGCCAAACTGGCTTGCAGGCCAGCTGGTTAGCAGGAGATTAAAAATAAAAAATAATAAAAATGTGCTGACCTGGCCTGTGGGCCAGCAGGTCAGCGCAAGATAAGAAAAAATGTGCCAAATGGCCCATGGCTGGCTGGTTGACACTGGGGGAACAAAACAAACAAAATACAAAACAATTTTTTTAAAAAAATCATTTCAGAATAAACGAGACAAAACAAAGGGGAGAAATGAAGAACGAAATGAAATGCCATCTCTGTTGTATTCTCTGCCAAAAAAGAGAAGAATATGGCACTCTAATATGTTATGAAATCAAATCAGAGAAGGAGAAACTGGAAAACAATGCTAATGAGAGAAATAAATACTAGTTAAATACAGGTACAGTAGAGCAATACTTTACAAAATAACATAATCTATAAACAGTTCAGATGGATGTAATCGAGCATTCTCAGCTATAAATGGCTATATTGTTTTGCATTACATACATTTTCATCAAAATGATGTAATAAACCTTAAATGGGGTATTACGCACCGAAATGTACAGAAATAGTGGGCTTTACTATTGCTGTCTGCATTCCATGGAGAAAACAGAGGGCCACCGCACAAAGATTTGATGGCCCTCTTGGTTTGCAGCAGCAAGATTAGAAATTGTTTATAAATGGAAATTGTTGCACAGTCTTGGCTTAAAAGGATTTGGCACTTAGCTCTTACGAACAAACTAACAAATAAATTAAGGTGAATCAGAGGTAGAAGATTCATAGACATTTGGCTCCTCTTCATTCAATTTGTGAGATGCAGATTGCCCACACCCACCTCATCCAATCTACTTTGTTTTTGGAAAGATATTTTATATGCCTAAGACATGTGGGACTGGCAGCATCTTCAATGGGAAGAGATGGTTTTGTCTTTTTTAAATGTAATTAATTTTTATTTTACATATAAAGGGTGACTAAACAGGTAAGGGTAGTGGGTAGGGATTCAATAGGTAAAAAGGACAGCATTACATGGGCTGTTTATATCATTTCCATTATTTTGATAATAACCGGTTGTTGTAAGTCATACCTACTGTTGGGGTAGTTTAGTTATGCACTTATTTTACATAACAGTCATAGGGTGGTCTCCAGTTGTGGGGCTGGGACTGGGGCCATTCCTTTTCACAAGGCAACATGAAATCATTTCTAAAAATTATAAGCTCTTCTCGCTTATCAGTCCCATTGTCCCAGTGTTTCACAAAGAATATATGGGGGTGAACCCCATAGGCTTTCTGACCTTTCTGAAAAGGATTGGAAAGACCAAATCAAAAGGAACTGCCTTTCGTTCAACGATTGACCTGGACGGTACCACATAACATTTCCTCAGGAACTAATCCCAGTGTTGAGACGATGCTGTCGTGTCTACACTTTGAACATGGCTCCTTTTCCATTTCTATTTAACTTTTGTGATTGCTTGAGCCCCAGGATGGAAAGAAAGGTGCGATAATGAGCAAGTAAGTAAAGACATAAGTGAGGCAGGTGGGTAAAACTGGGATTCATAAATTAGGTAAAATATAGGCTTGGTTCATCACTGGACAATATATACTCCGAATAGGGGAGCTTGTTTTTTGAGCTAACCATCTAGATATGAATTTTGACAGTACAACTGATAGAATTGTATCCAAGTTTCTGTGTTGCGGAGCACAGCATTGCTACCGTTCAACCAGGATGCAACATGCATGAAATAAAGTGAGTTTTCTCTTTGCTGAGGAAAACCCCCATCCCACCCCCACTTCCCTGCTGTGCTGTTGTTTCTGCCTTGATTAGTCTTGTTGGCAGTGAATGGAGCCATTACTACATGCTGATCGCAGGAGTAAAGCAATTATTTGCTACTTTTTGAGGGGAAGTGCTAGGATTCCTCCTGCTGACAGGAGCAGTTATTTACATCTGAATTACTGGGAAATTGTATGAAATGGTTTTTCCAGTGGATGCAGCACAACCTAACTTTACATGGAAATAGCTTGTCTACTAGGGAAATTAAAATGCAGCAGCTGTAAAGGTCTGCATAATAGCCTGTCCCTCACATTCTGCCCTGTTTTTGCTCTCAAAAGGAATTGAAAGAGAAGGCAGGCTACTGACTTGGCAGGGGTGCAGAGTTAGGCACTGCATTTAAGACCTTTTGCCTCTTGTCCCGCTTCAGGGTTTAACCTTGCCAGGAGAAGTCCTCCGAATAAAGCAGATGAAGAATTTTGGAGTAGTGGTTCTCAGTGGCAGAGGTTTTTTTAAAAAAAAATACTTAGAAGTTGGTCTTAATCCATCCCTGTGTGGCCTCTGTGTGGCAGGTTGCCTCTTACTGAACCTGTTTCCCACAGACTACTCATTGGTGGCTTTTGGGTAACTTATTAGTAACATTTGGTATACCCAGTGTGGTGTCCTATATAGAGTGATAGACTGGAATGCAGAAAACCTGGATGAGCACTAGTAAAATCACTCCTTAAATTTCTCACTAACCTTCAAAGCCCTACCAGGGTCATTAAAAGTCAGTTCTGACTTGGTGGTACATAATAAAAAGAGTACTAACTCTGGCCATGTATGGTTTTCCTAGCCTGTCCCCTCTCTGCACCAGCTTCCCATGAATGATAATATAGCTAGAGATGGACATGAATTAAAAAACAAATTAAATTTTCATTTAAAAATAGCTAATTTGTCAGTTTGAATTTGTATTCATATTCATCCCTAATGAATATGAAATAATGCATTTTTAGTTATTTTAATTTGTTAATTTGATGGGCTATAAGATGTCCCATCACCACCACCACCTTGCCAGGTACCTAAAGACACCAGAATTGCAGAGAAGCTTTCCCTAGTTCTCCCCTAGAAGTCCTACATGTTTGGTGAGTACAGTAATCCCCTGCCTATCACAGCACTTAGGAACCCAATCCGACCTGCGATAATGGAAAATCTGTATGGATGCTGGGTCGGGTCAGGACTGGGAGGCCTGTCTGGGGCCTCCTATATACCTGAGGCCTGGCGCTGCCCCGAACGGGCCTCCAATGGGCTTCTCGGGCCTGTCGGAGGCCCCAGAAGTGGTTTCTGGTGATCCGGAAGTCACTTCCAGTTTTTTGGAAGTCACTCCGATGGGCTTCCAACAGGCCCGGGAAGCCCATCGGAGGCCCGTTTGGGGCAGTGCCAGGCCTGAGGTAAGTGCAAGAGACCTCAAACAGGCCCAAGCATCTTGCCCCAGGGGGGCTTGCATTTCATATACTGCGGCCCCGCGATATACCAGGACCGCAGTATATGAACCGCAAAATGACGGGGGATGACTGTATTGGGTTTGGGACATCAAAGTTATACTTTGTGAATGTATAATTCAGATGTCTGAAACCCAAACTTCACTAAACTGGCAGAGCTTGGAGAGGAGAATCAGGAGAAGGTTCTCTGCAATGCTGGTGTCTCTAAGTGCCTGGGGATCCATTTCATAGAGGTTGTTAAAGACAAAACAAAGACAATTCGATTCATTGATTCGTCAGAAAATCATAAATTCATTATTTGTAATTTGTCAATTTTAACAAATTACTAATCAAAATGAATCGCCACCTTTTGATCTGTGCCCATCTCTAAATATAACATATTGCATGTAAACGATTGGATGTTGTCTGAAAAAGTGAGAGACTCAAGTTCTTCGATACATTGAATGGCGTGAAGTTAATGAATGAAAGGTTGAAAACCATCGTACTGGATCATCTCCCTATCCTAATGCCTCTCAGAGAAGAGCAGTGGCATGTTGGGGGGTGACTCTTGGTGGCTCTAGGCCTTTAGAATCATAGAATAATTGAGTTGGAAGGGTCCTATAAGGCCATAAATTCCAACCCCCCCCCAAATCAAAGCAGATATGACAGATGGTTGTCCAAATTTCTCACCAGCGCCTGAGGTAATTGGTTTCTTTATTATACTGTTGTAACAGCTCAATATGCCTGGTACTTTGAATCTTGCATAACTGGGCTTGGTTTCCAGTCCCATCTGAACTTGTGGTGCCCAGAACTGGACACAGTGTTCTAGATGAGGCCTAACCAGTGCCGAGTAGTGTGGGGTGGACCCTCTATTCCTTCCACCTGTTTTCTGACATTGGGGTTTCACCCTGCTTCATGGGGCAGAGGGGCAGCTGTGCTTTGCAGCTGAGGCCTTGGCCCGTATTCTTAATGGAGAGTAAAGACAAGGCAAATCAAAATGAATAGCAAAACAAACCCTTTCACAAAATAGTCAGGGTAAAGAGAGCAATTATTTGCTTCTTTGAATGTTTGCTTTGCTCTTCTTATGTATCAGATGTTATCTTTTGTTGTTGTTGTCGTTAATTGTGTATTGCTTTACATCTGGAATGGAGACTGGATGTTGGTGGGGTACATGCCCTCCTGCGTTCATATCCCCCCAAAACAAAAACATGACCACAGGAAAGAATGGCCTCAAAAGATTCTGTGGGACAAGGTATGATAAACCATTCAAAGACAGTTCTGCCCTTTAATTGGCTTGTTTTACACTTTAAAATGCCTTTTGTAACAGGGGCCATGGCTTTTTTGTAGTGTGGTTTTTAAAAAGATTTGTGAGACAGGCCAGATTGCGTGTATGTGGTGCCCTCTAATGGCCATATGTAAGCAGGTGTTGTTGCTGTGTTCATAAAGAAATGCACATTAAGGTCCATTTTTCAACAGATTTTACCATCAGGTTTTAAATAGAGTGATTCTTCAGATTCTATTATTCTAATTGCACATGGAAATCGTTTAGTCATCTGGAACATATCCAGAACTCTGAATAAAATATTGTTGTTTGGAAATTCATATTTTGTTTGTCTCTGTGTTAGGAACATTCTTATATGTTCCCTCAGTAATATTTCATGCGTTAAAAACAACACAAACACAAAGAAAAGCCACAGAATCTTAAATGTGGCATGGACAATAGCATATGTACCAAACAAATCTGTCTGGGAATAATATTCCCTTCCACCAGCGTACTGTAATATTGCCATTGAGAAGGGTCTTACTTCAAATGGTGGGACATGTCCCATTAAAGATCTTAACTTTTAGGTACTCTATTTGCGTATGGAAGCTGTTGGATCCCTTGAGCAACTTGGTGGCTCCTAAGCCATATTTTGAACAAGCATTTTGAATTGGATTTTGATCTGATTGCATTGGATTTTGATCTGATGGAAGTGAACTGTGCATCATAGTAGATGGCAAAGGCTTGGCATAACTTCCATGCTATTTGCCATTAGCTTATTGTGAATATCGCCTACTTCTTTGGCTGTGCTGGAGTACATGATTCAGGCCATTGATTAATTTATCCCCTGGTTATGGTTATGTGAGTGGGAGCAGAGTGAAATATAGTACAGAAAAATGACAGCCGTATTACTTGGTGCATATTTGTTACTTCAGGCAGCACCTCCGTTCATCTTTGGACTGCATGTCAGTTTACTGGCCTTCATCCCGGCAGCTCCTCTTCTGCTACCTGAGATTATTCCTTCAGTGTAAGAGCACTTTGCAAAAGCTGCAAGAATCCTTTGGGACTTCCATATGTGATTTGATGTTTTTTTAAAGGTACCTTGTTCTGTATCTCCTACCCCTAAGGATACTGCATTGGATTTTGATCTGATGCAGTAAAATTAAAAGCTCAAAGTTTCTTCTTTATGTTTTGTCAAGTCACATGCAGTTTTAAAAGGTAAAGTTTTCCCCTGCACATGCGTGGTAGGTGTGTCCAACTCTAGGGGCAGTGCTTATCTCTGTTTCCAAGCCAGAGAACCAGTGTTGTGCAAGTCCGTGGCCATGTGGCCGGTATGGCTGAATGCACTTCTGCGCACGGAACACTGTTTGCCTTCCTGCTTTTTACAGCCATACCTATTTATCTACTTGCATTTACATGCTTTCAAACTGCTAGGTTGGCAGGAGGTGGGGTTAACAGCGGGAGCTCACTCCGCTGTGTGGCACTTGGGATTCAAACTGCCAAGCTGTTGACTTTTCAGCTGACAGTTTCAGCGCTCTAGCCCACTGAGCCACCATCCCCCATCCCATTAAATTTACACTGACCCTAATAGGGTTTCCATGGTCTACCTACCTACATAATTCTCCTTTTTTCTTTTCTTTTCTATTTATTTATTTATTTATTTATTTATTTATTTATTTATTTATTTATTTATTTATCTTCCTATACCACCCCCTTAGTGCAAACTTCCACCCTCTCTAAAGCCTAGCCCTTTATGAAATAAGACTCAGGAGGCTATCTTTAGACGTGAAGCCAAGAAGAAATGTGTCTTTCAGATTAACTGTTTGCACTCAAATACATGTCTGTGCAGCTGAAAGATATTGGATGGTTATTCCTAAAGGAATTTATATGCATTTGGAGTGCCTTTTGCAGTCATCTGTATGGGAAAGAAGTCTCAGCCACATTGTTCCAGGGCTGCTGTTCTTTTATGCTCAAGAGTAGATCACAAAGTTTTAGAATGTGACAGAAGTTTAAAGGAAAGGTATGGATTCTTGCTGCAAAATCCCATTTTAAATCCTTCTCAGGAGTGTGCCATGTGGATCTTTTGTTTTTGTTTTTGTTTTTGTTTTTGCAAAATGATTCTTACTGGGGATTTTAATTAAATCTTTGGGAGGGAAGGAAAATTGCTTACATTAGAACATCTGAGTGGCTGTCTTTTTGGATTGAAAAAAAAATTATGTCAAATCAAGTTAAACGCCCCACTTTTCTGTATTTGCTGAGTTACTGCTCTACATCAGGATGAATGGAGCAGCAAATATTGTCTCAGTTATTCTCTCAGCCTCCCCCTGTAACATCAGAATTTATAAAGCATCACCCCATGTTTGAAACATTTTTGAATCTGTTTTTGAAACAGATACATTGGTACCTTGTATAAAGGAATTAATTTGTTCCAAATGAAATTATGTTAAGCAAATTTTCCTTTATACAAATTTCCCATAGGAAGGCATTGAAAACAGAGTAATCCCTAATCACAACCATTTTATGTTGTATGGATTTGCCCCAATAGGCGATTTTGTTAAGCAAATTTCCCCTATCTCTGGAATTTTTTTATATTGTACAGATTTTATGTTATACAAACTGTTTATTATACAAGGGTCCTCTGTACAAAATAAAAGTAGCAGGAAAAAAAACATTTTCAACTGGTACTGTGCTTCAGCAAAGAAAATAAAGGTTCTGGCTGCAGATGAGAAAAAAAGGAAAAAAACTCCATCCATTGGCAAAATCCTAGATCTGAAATATCTGCTAGTCAAAGTCACTTTTCTCCATACACATCTGCAAGCAGTCCACGGGCCAGATGACTCATGAATGTGTGTGACTGAGCATACAGATGTATAAATGTCTGTCAGTTGCTCCCTCCCAAAAGTAGAGGTTTCATCATGGCACTTGATGATCATCCATATTTTCCCAGCAATAGATACTTAGAGAACAGGTTGGAAAAACAGAATTGCTTTGTGTGTAAGTAAAAAGCAGTTAGCTGATTCTTGGAGTGTCCCCCACTTGGTGTCTCTTTGTGAATGGGAGTGAGCCCAAGAGGATATCCCATCTAGTGGTGTCAAAACTGAATGGGTTTGACACTCCTGCACTCCAGATTTTGGACCACAACTCTCACAGTCCTTTGTCATTGGCAACACAGACTTGGAATTCTGGGAGTTGTGGTCCAAAACATCTGGAGTGCCGAAGATCCATCACCATTGCCGTAGACCATCTCGACTGTGGGCATGGGTGTTGTCAACATTCAGGCTGCCCATTCCTTTGCAAAGTTTGCCATTCTTTTTCTTGCTAGCAACGCAGATGTGATATTGTGCAGCGATATTGGGCAATTTCCTGGTGTTTTGATTCATGGATACAGAAGCAAAATATCCCTCCTTCTTAAACCAGAGCTATAATTTCTTCCCATCTTGCAGATCACAACATTCCATCTGCTTTTCTCTTTGCTTGGTTGCCTTGTTGTTTGTCATTCTGACAGCCTCACATCTTGGGAAAATGCTAGGCACTCTTTGCAAGGCACAGCGTGAGGGCTAACAAAAATACAGAGATGGTACCTTCTCATTATGGCACTTTGGTACATAACTAAGCAACCTGGAACATATGATCAGACAGCTGGTTCTGTCAATATTCTGCTAGTTCCCCTTTCACTTCTGGAAATAATATAGATGCTTCAAATCCAACTCTAATGGGGGTGGGGGTGGGTGGGGAGAGCCAACTCAGCAATTTTTGAAGCACTCCTAATTCAGCAGGGCTCTTCTTATATTAATCTCTGATTACAGAATAAAAATTCCAGGGGAAGCTGCAGTTTGCAACTGACTCCTCCCCAGATACATGATATCTCTCCCAAGGAGACTTGCCAATTCTTTTTTTTTTTACTTGACTACTCTGTGGGTCATATTCAGGATTCTTACAGAAAAGGGTGCTTCTCAGTCTGAAACCTGGTATAAAGCCTTCCCAGAGAATCAGTGGGACCCTGACTAATTGGATGAAAAATTTATTACCTGGTCAGCTGTGCACTGGAGTGCTTAGTCCTTCCAGCTCCAAAATTGCTGCAGGTACAACAGAGACCTGGCACAATCTGGTTTCCTCACCCCTAGGGAGGGGAGAGGCTCAGTTCTATTTACTTTAGCCAGTAGAACCTCAGACTATGGCAATTTCTGTTGCAAAAGGAATTTATGAAAAATGATTTTAAACAGGTTATTTTTTCCTTTGGCAAGGTCCTGTAAAAGAAATATGGAAAAATGAACAGAGATGAATAATTGATACTAATACGAAAGGAGGTTTTATTTGAGGATAGGGTGAAAACAATAGAGTCTTGAAAGACTGGAGAAGCCAAAGTCAGAGAGCACACCTTATGCAGACCTATGTTTAAAAGGTTGCAAGAGTTGTCGCATCGAATAGACGAGTTCTGATCTCCCCTCCCCTAGAACCTTTGGTACCAGTCATTTTCTGTACATTTGTAGTTACATGTGTTGTTACGTCAGCACTTGTGACGTCTAAAATGTGCCCTTGGGTTGATTTTGGCACCTCTATTGTTATCATAATTCTTTCTAAAGAAGACAAAAACCTGTTGTGACATTGATTTGTTTTTGGATTCCTATCTTAAGAAAATGCCACTTCTTTGTATTTTTGGAGCACTGGGGTCAAGATATCCTATTCTCGCTAAGGTTCCTCACCTAACTTGTCCTTGCAGCTGGCTATTGGCTATGTGTTGGAAGAAAACAGCTTTCATAGCTATTTCACCATCATGCTTTTAGTAGGCATGGATAGTGAAATATGTTATATGAATTAAGAGAAATATACAGAACATAAGGTACTGTATATGTGTAATGGAATTAAAAACCTTCATTACAACAGCAGCAATACTTGATAGCCATCACAGTGAGTTAGGAATGCACCGTTTTTTTATTGTGTCCCTCTTTATTACACTCTCCATCTTTGTTACACTTCTTTATCAGCACCCCATTATCCCTTTCTTTAAAATATATAGGCCAGAATCTTGTTACAGAACTTATGTTAGTGTAAGTGTGAGGATTTCACTTGCGGAGGAATATTACCAATAATGACAGAGTTCCTGCTTTTTGCATTATCCATGTGCCATACGTTGCATGCAAACTTTGGAAGCCCTGGAATGGAAGCAGGAATTCTTTAGTCACCAGCAATCTTCCTTTGCTGGGTGCAATAATCAACCATAACTGATTGTTGTTAATTACAGTGCCTCCTTAGTTCTGGGGCTCAATAATCAGACTGGTTGTACGTGAGTTGTGAAACCTGCAGAAGAGAAGCAGGTACTCTTTAATTACTGGCAGTCCACCCCTGCCTATAATGTTGGATTTCTTACACCAGCATAATTTACATTATTTATTTATTTATTTATTTGATTTGATTTGATTTGATTTGATTTGATTTGATTTGATTTGATTTCTATACCACACTATCTAGCAACAATGGCCACTCTGGGCATTGGCCACTCTGGGCAATAACCACATTTTGGGCATTTTAAGGTGGGGTCCAACATCTCTGTCCTGCTGAGGATTATCCTTTAAAGCCAAGACAGAGACCCTTGCTTTTCTGAATGTGGAGGAGACTTGACTTATTCACTGCATATCTGTATGCATGTTTCACCACAAATCTAAAAGTGGACTTCTGGTGACTTCTGTTTTGAAAGAAAATGATGGAAAAGAGAAACACCTTTTTACCTTTTAAGAGCCTTGTGGCACGGTGGTTAAATGCCTGTACTGCAGGTAAAGCTGTGCTCACTGCAGGTAAAACTGTGCTCCCAGGTAGTAGACTCATGGATGACTCAGCCTTCCATCCTTCTGAGATTGGTAAAATGAGTACCCAGCTTGCTGGGGTGTGTGTGTGTGCAATGTGTAGCCTACATACTGTAATTTAATTGTAAATTGCCCAGAGACTACTTGAAGTTGTATGGGGCGGTATATAAGCAGAACACTTTGCTTTTTTTGCTTTCAATGGACTGGGTGATCCACAGTGATTCTCTGGAGTCTGTGTCAAAATTGCTTTTGAGATCCATCAAAGTACTCCTCTTACATAAGTGTCAGGTAAAGAATTGTTTGCCCAGAGAACAAAATGCCCCTAGCATAGTACAGTATTTATTTGATCAATTCATATGCCACTTCAAAGTGAGAAAGCAGTGGTCAACAGTTCAACAAGCTCGCTGTCTCTGGCTCATCTAGCCTTCGTGAACATACTAGCCTTTGAAAAACACTACCACCACCACCCCTGGCAAAGATCACAACCCATTCTGATGACTTTGAAGGATGCATCTGAAACACAATGCTTTATTAATCATTTACTTATTACAGTATTTTCTAGTAAATACATTTTTTCTCGCGCCTTTCTCCTTAAAAGGACCCAAGGTGACTTAGGGCCTTTTCACACGACCCCTAAGATCCGCTGGCCACTTAAATTCGGACCAGAGATCTTAGGGGTTCGTCGCTCTTCCTGTGTCCCCACCCCTCCGCACTTCCTGGCTGCTGGCTGCGTGAGGGGAGGGAGAAAAAGAGAAAGAAAAGCATGCCGCTCACCTCCGTTCTGCCTTTCGCTCCTGCCGGCAACATTCCAGTCTCTGTAAAAGTAGCTCTTAAAGGGGTGGGAGGCAAAAAACAACAAACACAAGCAAGGAAAGCCCCGCACTCACTATCGTTACACCGGATCAAATAATTTTCACCTCCAAAGAGCAAGTACTTGAAAGGTGTGCTGGGACACGCTAAAGTGGGCGTGGTCGCACTTAATTTCCTGTTAACTCCGGAGCTGGTGGGGAAACATTTTTAAGCTCCAGAGCTGGGAGCCATTTGCCCCGGAGTTTAGGGGTTGTGTATAAATGCCCTTAGATCATTAAAAAGACAATACTTAAAAAAAAACAGTAAATATACAAATATTGAAAAGAATTAAACAAATGTAAAACAGTAAATATAATCAACACTAAAACACATTTGAAATGGCAGAGCACAACAATCAGTTTAACCCCCCCCCAAAAAAAAAAAACCCAGGCCACCAGTCATTAAGGAAAAGCATGTATGAAGAGAAAGGTCTTTTGCCTGCTTGCAAAAAAGACAGCTGAGGTGTGGCCAGCCTAGCTTCCTTTCAGTGTGGGGAGAGTTCCAGAGTTTGGGATCAGCAACAGGTCCTCTCCCATGTACCCACAAAACAGACCTGTGGGGGAAGGGAGGCAGAGAGAAAGGCCTCCCCGGTGATCCTAATGCCCGGGCAAGCTCATAGGGGGAAATGCAATCTCTTTGATAGCTTGCACCCAAGTTCTTTAGGGCTTTTATATTTTAGAACCAGCACTGGAAATAGTGTCTGGAAATGAACCGGCAGCCTGTGGAGCTGCCTTGTATTCGGTTTCTTTCTTTCATGACGTGGAAGAGCACCATGGCTGGCGCATTAAATGAGCGGTGTACAACACTGATTCTAAAGTGGGGTGAGTAGGTTAGAGGAAGGACCAGAAGCATGTTTGGCCTACTTGTAGGGAGATAACAAGGTCTTCTAACTTGCTTCATTGATTCTTTCCTTATTTTATAGCATCCCTTGCTTTAAAAAAATGAAGGGACTAAGGATCTCTGGTAAGAAAAATCTTTCATGAACGCTCATGGGACTTTGGGGTTATTATTTGACTTCTGACCATTTTCAAAAAGGATGCTTATGTAGCAGTTTAGGAAAACTCCACAAGTAGATCAATACCCGATGATACCTGTTCTTATGTTCTTATGATACAGCCACCATTGCTGAGTTTTCTCCCTTTAAAGACGTGTTGGATTGCTGGCTGGGGAAGGGTGGGTTGCAGGGATATGTCTCTTCTCTTGATGAATGCTGATCAGACACATCAGTATTAGCAATGACAGTAATTAATAGAGGGAGGGAAATCCTAAGGCTGAGTAATCCTTCTTGGCAGGTGATAATTAATGGTCTAGCAAAACCAGCAGAAAGATAATCTGTCAGCATAGAGGAAAGTTGGGGAAGCACTGGAAAAATAAATATTTTGCCTCACTCCTTTCTTAGTGTGTCTCAGGAATGCTTAGGTGTGAAAAGAGGAAGAAAGAGGAAGAGATAGTGAGTGGGTGGATGTATCAGTTTGCAGAGTTTATTCACATCAACATCTCTGCAGATTTAAATGTGCCCAAATCATTTTGAAATGTGGGAAGTTGCTTTTATTCACATATTCTTTTTGTTATTGTTTGACTGCTGTCAGAAATGGTAGATACTCTGAGCTAACATTTAGACATGGCACTGGATAAATAAATAAATTAAATAACCACGTTGATGGGCAACCAGGTAAACAAGCGGCAGCCAACTGACCAGAGACGATTTGTAGCATTGCATTTATACTGTGTTTAACTAACCGATAAGCTGTTGGCTGTCATTTCTTCAGGGTTGAAGAGAGTACTGCAAAATTTATTGATTTGCCTTGGCCTTGCTGGAAGAGCACATAGGCGTTGGGGAAGAAGGTGAAAAACCAAATGGAAGGATTAGCATTGAGAAATGATAGATCATCCCCATTCCAGGACAAGAAATGACCTCTCCTAAATCAGGTGTATGTCTTCCAAATGGTCCCCAACTAGCATGGTCTCTGTTATGTGTTGGTAATGGAAACTACAGTCCAACCCATTTAGAAGGTGTTGCACTGGGAGAGGATTACAGTACTTAGTCCAGATTCCTTATCCCGCATGCCATGGTTCTCTGTCCAGATGCTTTCATGGAGGATAACTTCCAAAACCCCACAGGCAGCATTACCTGGGCCTGCTATACCAAACACATGCTTGCTTGTGATTCCTCCCATCTGCATTGCATGTACCAGTTGTTCCCCACCATTTTGCGATTCATATGCTGCGGTCCCGGTATATTGCAGGACCACAGTATATGAAATGCAAGCCCCCACCCCACCTTGGGCAAGCTGCTTGGGCCCATTTGAGGCTTCCTGCACTTACCCCAGGCCCGGCGCTGCCCTGAATGGGCCCCGGATGGGCTTTCTGGGCCTGTCTGAGGCCCCAGAATTGGTTTCTGGAACCAGAAGTGACTTCTAAAAACTGGAAGTAATTTCCGGACACCACTTCTGGGGCCTCCGACAGGCCTGGGAAGCCCATTGGAGGCCCGTTTGGGGCAGTGCGAGACCTCAGGTAAGTGTAGGAGACCCCAGATAGCGCGCCCCCCAGTCCCATCCTGACCAAGCATCCACATATCATGGATTTTCCATTATCGCAGGTTGGAATGGGTCCCTGAGCTCTGTGATAGGCGGGGGAATTACCGTAGTACAAAAGGGGTGGCCTAGTCCTTTATTCCTTCAAGCACAGCTTGGACACTTTCTTTTGAACTACAACTCCCAGATGCCATCCCAGCATGGCCGTGGCATGTTTAAATGGAGGATGACTGGAAAGATACCTCAATCTGGTGTTTTGTCTTTAGCACTGTAGCTCTCAACCTTTGGCCCACCAGGTACTTCAGACTTCGGTTCCCAGAAGTCTCCATCCCAGAATAGCCAATGGGAAGGCATTCTGGGAGCAAGAAGTCCCGCTTGCTGAGAACTGCTGCTCTTGGAGACCAAAGAAACTGCCCAGACTCCTTTTGGTTATTTATGCTAATATAAGTGAAGTAGCCTTAATCACAGTGGTGAACTGCCACTAAGAAGCTTGTTACTGCCTTTATTACTTATTGTGCACCTTAGCAACTTGGTTGGGGACAGTAATTCTCCCCTGTGATTTATATCACTGGCATAAATAATCAGTGGAACTTGGGCCATTGTGTTGCTGAATTAGACCGACCGTGCATCTAGTCCACCGATTCATTTCCAGCCAGGTGCACATAACGTCTTGTAAGTAGGTCATGAGAGCAACTGCTGTCTCCCCTGTCTGTTCAGTCATCTAGTTTTCCGTGAACTTAGGAGGTCCATTTCACTACATTTGTGGTTAAAAGCCATTGATACATTCATTTCTTTACAACTTTCGCTCTGGAAAAGTGTTATTTGGGGGATCATCAGTGTTTAAGTGGCAGGGCACATGTGTCAAGTGAAATAACAGCATGTTTGTGGCTTCACCTTGTGAATTAGTGTTTGGTTTTAGCTGTGTTTGTTCATGCAGTTCCTGTGAAGAGCTCACATGCAAAGAGAGGAGAGCATTTGACAAGATTGAATACTTTGCCTGGTTAAGAAAATTAGAAAGAAAATGCAGGGGAAAGGACTTAGAGAGTAGTGCTTGTAAATCTGTGAAAAATAGTTCCGGCAGAGATATGGTTATAACAGAAGTAAAACTGAATGGTATGCAATAGCACTGTCTTGTGGCATTAACTTCGATATCAGGACTAGCCAAAAGCAAACATCAGGTACCCTAGATGTTTGATGGGCTCGTTGATAACCAGGCAAGCTACAAAAAGACAAATCTCAACAGATGAGGAAAACATACATCAGTGCCAAGATTTAATTGACTTTGCCAGATTTGTGATGATTAGATTGGGAGTGGCAGCACCAACCCTCTGCTGCTTCAGTGGAAAACCAGATAAAATGAGTAATGTTTTGGTTAGAGATAAAGCACATGCAGAGTATACATATACGGTGATAGGACATACACAGTCATGAATGAACAGCGATTCATCACAACTCCATGCCAGTTGATAATGAAGGTATACTGACATAGCAGTACGCTTCCTTTCCAAAGGCTGGCAATAACAATCAGGCTGAATAATGTACTGTATTTTATTTTCATAGGTGTTTAAATTTAACAGTTTTATCACTTAGAGATGTTTTCTTTATATTTTGCTCTTCAAAATTGCATTTGTAGGTTACAGGCTTTTTGTATTCTTAATGATGTAATGTAACATGTTCTTTTTGGATATTTTACCATATTTTGCTTCTGTATTTTGAAGACTTTGCCCACAGCTTAAGACTGAATACCTATACCAGTGTTGGTGAACCTATGGCATGGGTGCCAAAGGTGGCACTCGGAGCCCTTTCTGTGGGCATCCGACATTGCCCCTTCACAGCCACCTGTATTCAGGTTAAATTGGCATATTGGCACTTTGCGAGAAATTAGTGGGTTTTGAATTGCAGTTTGGGCACTCGGTCCCTAAAAAGTTCGCCATCACTGTCCTAGGAGATGTAATCCAACCAAGTAACCTTTTAAAACTCTGGTGCATTTAGGCGATTAACACTTACCGTATCCCCAAGCAGCAGCTTCATCTGATGAAAACAATACATATGCCAAAGGGGTGCCACGCCTGTCTGTGGCACCTTAAGCATTAATGTCATTAGCTCTTTTGGACCTCCATCCACTTATGTTGGTTTTTTTCACTCTCTCTTTTCAGGGAGTGACATAGTCCAGTGGCTCCTGAAAAATCTCAACATTGAAGACCCAGGTAATGCATCATCAGACTCTGAGAAAATATCATCTGAAACTTCTCACTGCAGTAGCATATGCAGTGGAATGCACCAGAGAACCTTGTGATCTGCTCTGAAACTTACAGGGTCAAGAATTTGCTTGGAAATTCTTGGAATGAAAAGAGAAGAATGTGCATGGTAACTACAAGGCCAAAGACGGTGTGAAATCATTTTCCCGACTAACCTCTCTTCAGTTCTCAGTAGCACCCTCTTTCTTTTATGACAAACTTTGGAAAACAGAAGAGATACTTGACATGTACTTAACACCACAGCGACCTCTTCTATAGCTATGCAGGAATGTATGTTATCCATATACAGTAATACCTCAGATAAAGAATGCCTCTGATAACAAATTTTTCGGATAACAAATGGAAATTTCTTGGTATAGGACTTCCTCGGATGACAAATGTTCTCTGTGGGCTGCCTCGGATAACAAATGTTTCATAATGCCTTGCAAAAAAGTGTACCCAGGATGTATTGCAACCCCTGTAGTTTGTGGAGGGGTGGGAGGAGTTAGAGTATTTTTTTTTTATTTTTAGCCATTCTGGACTTGTTTTGGACCTTGTTGAGGGATTTGTACCTTTCAAACTTGGAAAGGTAGGGAGGAGAGATGGACACGAAATGAATTTTTTTCCGTTCCGTTGTTCATTATTCGTTTCATTATGAAACGAAAAGAATAATGACCCTAGGGGCAAATTTACCATGAACCGAACAGAACCGAGAATTTTTTTTCGGTTAGGTTCGGGTTTGTTAATGGGGAGGTTTGGAGCCAGAGATGTCTCCTACCTGTACCTGCCTGGTGCTAGTCTGGGGAAAAGCCACCTGCCGTGCTTGGCCACATGATTGGCAGTAAAATAAAAATAAAAATAAAATAAAAATAAAAAGGAGCACCAACTGGGCCCCAGCGGTGGCCTGGTTGGCACCCTAAAATCTGTAAAAATGATTTTTAAAAACCCTAGCACCAACAGGGCCCCAGGGGCCACACTGTAGGCACTGAAAGAAAGAAAAAAACAAAATAAAAGCCCCGCACTAGTAGCGTGGGGCTAGGAAACCTGGAAGTAAAACAAAAAGGTTCTGGCAGAGGCACTCGAGGAGGAGGGACTGCTGCAGGAAGGAGTTCTTGGCTTTCTCCTCCTCCATCGGAAGGTGACCAGCTGCGTCAGCACGAGCACAACTGGTGGGCTTGGCGCAGCTTGCCCTTGGATGCCTTGGACATTGGCAGCGGTGGTGGCAGCTGCCATCAGGCTGGCTTTGAGGTGATGACACAATGCGACGGCAACAACAAGGCACCCGCCCCTCCCCGGGAGCGAGAGAGGGGGTCACCCCCGTCAGAGGAGCCGCTGCCCGCCTTGTAGGTGCGCTGGTGAAGGCTCCTGGCGGGGTCGCGTTTCCCCGCTTCAGGGGAGAATCCGAGGCGTGGGAAAAGCGCGGGAAAACCACCAGAGGATGTGTGTGTGAAGTGGAGGATCGCCTGCCCCTGTTGCACGCCTCAGCCTCAAGAGCACAAAGAGGAATCCGTGCCCGGCTTCAGGCGGCCGCGTCCTCCTCCTCCTCCAGCCTGTCAAAGCTCTAAAAAGAACCAGATGCTGGCCCCAAGCCAGTGCCTGAAAAAGCCCCTGCTGCCGCTGCTGAGCTGACTCCGCTGACGCCTTGATGCTGCCCAGTCTGTGCAGTTGTCAAGTTATCAACAGTTTTTTCTTATTTTTTTAATATTTTCCATCTGATCTGGGGGATGTAGGATGCCCACACGCGGCAAAGTGGTAAAAACGATTAATGAACTCCCGAACCAATGAAACAATTTTTAAAAAAATTCACAAAAAACAAAAACGAACCAAAACGGACCCACAATGAAAAACGAAAAACCAAAACATCATTTTTTTCTGTTCGTGCCCATCTCTAGTAGGGAGCTACCTTTTATTTGCACTGCTTTTCTTTGCATTTTTGGTGCATGCTGCTTTCTTCTGTCCATGTTTATATTCTTTTCCATTGCTCTGCAGGCAAGAACTGGCTGGATTTCTCTTGCTTCTTATGTTTGCCTGTTTGCATTTTTCCCCATTGCATCTTGGGTAGGAATAGGCTGGGGTAGTCTTGCTAGTTACTCTTGTCCATGTTTGCATTGCACTGCAGAGGAGGTGTTTTGGAGGGGTGTTCCAGCACTGCAGGCCTTTAAAGTGCACTTTATAAAGAGGTCTGGAACCCCACACCACCCAGCTTTTTTGCCTTTTCTCGGACCTCTGGACCAGATTAATTGGTGTCCCATTCATTTCAATGGGGAACCCCATTTTGGATAACAATTTTTTTCAGATAACAAATTGCCTCTGAGAATGAACTAAATTTGTTTTCAGAGGCATCACTGTAGTTATTTTATGTCTTCAAAACAGTTGCTTAAGCTTGCCTTTAACCACAAGCCTGTCTAGTTTCCAGATTATTTCAAAGTTTGAAATAAAAAGTAGCTGTGTTTCAGAAATAGCCAAAGAGTGATAAGAAACTTTTGAAGGACATAGAATCAGAAATCAAATGGCTCCAAATGTAGCCTGGCATCATTGGTATTCTCCCCTTCATCATGAGCATAAAAAGTGAGCCGTGTACATGTAAAAGCCCACCTATTTCCAATCCAACACCATCCAGATGCACTGGACAGCAAATAACCCTCAACCCGCATCTTGGGTAGGAATTATCATTGTGTAATAGTAGTCCATCAGCTCTGGGGAAGGGGATGGTGTTGGTGGAGGTATCCTAAAGTTTGATTCCTAGGATCTATCCTGACCTCCCTGTCCTGCTTCAGAAGGGAAATTTACCCATTTCTGAGTTTTCTGTGCATGGGTTTCCAGATTAAGCATTCAAGTAGAATCCTATGGAAACATAAATCTAGGTGAAGAAGTCCAAATAGACTGAATGTATGTACCTGAGTTGTGAAGATCCAAGGAAATAAGGATGTGCCTGGACACTGGAAGTCCCTAGAACAGTGTTGGTGAAGCTATGGCATGGGTGCCAAAGGTGGCACTCGGAGCCCTTTCTGTGGGAACCTGACATTGCCCCTTCACACCCATCTGTATTCAGGTTAAATGGCTGTATTGGCACTTTGTGAAAAATTAGTGGGCTTTGAATCACAGTTTGGGCACTCGGTCTCTAAAAGGCTCGCCATCACTGCCCTAGAAGGAACAGAATTTTCTCCTTGTTCATCTGTTTGTGCCACAGCTGAAATTATTTGGCTTTGGGTGAAACATCTAACCCAGTGGTTCTCAACCTGTGCGTCCCCAGATGTTCCTGGACTTCAACTCCCAGAAGTCTTCATCACTAGCTGAGCTGGCCAGGATTTCTGGGAGCTGCAGTCCAGGAACACCCAGGGACCCAGAGGTTGAGAACCATTGATCTAACCCATACAAACATGACCACGATATGAAATTTCTCTATCATTATATATCCTCTTGCAGGATATAAACCTTTATATGCACATTTGTATACATGGGGTGACCCTGGTGCCAGATGGGAGGTCTATAAAGCAAGCAAGCAAACAAACAAACTCCAGATCCTTCATTTCCTGATGTTATACAACTTGGGTCACTGATACCCTTTGAAAGTGTGTAGGAATAGCCATCGGAAGCAAATTCTAGGAGGGAAAAAGTGGTAGAAGGGCACTCTCTGGTCTCTTCTGCCACTGCTGTTGTAGTCATTCCCTATCTAAGTAACACAGAGATGCTGTTATCCACAGGTAGCCCTGTGTTTTCATCATTGGCATGAATTCTAATTTTGGTTTTATTGTGAAGCCTTTGTTTTTATTTTAGTTAGCCGGCTTAGGGGCAATGGTACATACATTCTTTAGGACACCAAGGGAGGGAGTACATCCAGGGTGGACAGTAAAGACGGGCATGTCAGTGCCTTCAGGATGAAAGCAGAGGGGCTCAAACATGGATTAAACTTCACCGATGGCTGAAAACCAATGCTAGGGGAAAATAAGGCATACTTGTCTTCATGCTGGCCTCACTGTTCTCTGGGACATTTGATTTAGGGATGTCCTGGAGCCTAGACCTTGTAAGTTAACTCAGGTTATGTCATGGCTTGACAGCTGCTTTGTTTTAACTTGCAGCTGAAGCAATACACTTGGGGAGCCTCATTGCAGCACAGGGATATATTTTTCCAATCTCAGATCATGTGCTGACTTTGAAGGATGATGGGACTTTCTATCGTTTTCAGGTAAGAAATCAGTCTTTTTTTAACTTGCATCCCCGAACATTAAAAAGCTCTTGCTTACCCAGAGAAACAAATCTTGAATGAAGTCATCTAAGAGCACCTTCCTCTAGTGGTAGGCAGGGCTGTGTTACTATTCAGCATCAGCACAGATGTCCTTAGCTCTTCCTTTATTATGGGTGCTTAATGGGTGTTTAATTCACAAGCTTGCTCTTGTCACATTCTAGGAGTTGTACTAAAGGTGGTGGGGGGCATAATTTCTAAGCTCCAATATGTTCTAAGCTCCAACATTAATGTCCCTAAAAGAAATATATAGCAAATAAGCAAATGAGTAAAGACCAAGAGATAATAAGAATGATAAGATGCAGAGATTTAGAACACCTGAGTCATATAAGAAAGAATTTATTTATTTATTTATTTATTTATTTATTTATTTATTTATTTATTTATTTATTTATTTATTTATTAGATTTATTAGATTTATATACCATACCATCTGGCAACAAAGGCCACTCTGGGCAGTTTACAGGGTTTAAAAAGGTGCAACCATTAAAGATAATAACATATTAAAAATATAATGTAAAACAAAATTACAACACTAAGTCAATCACACTCAATAAGAGCAAAGAGAGAGACCAGATAGACAAGAAAGAAATGAGCCGCGAGGCATAACGGGAGAAACTAATAACCAGCAAAAGCCTTCCTAAATAGCCACGTCTTAAGATGTTTCTTTTAAAAAAAGACAGTGAGGGGGCCAAACAAATCTCAGGATGACGTGGATTCCAAAGTCTGAGATTCCAAAGTTTCTGGCCATCGGTATTGTGTCATTCCTTTTGATGTGTGCATTATAATACCATGGCTTCCCTTTCATGCCCTCTCAGGGTTTTGGAGCTTGAGACTGTGCCATCTGTTTCAAATGGTTGTAAATTGTTTTGTTGCATGCACATCAATCTGTGATATTTTGATACAGGGTGCAATATAAACACACAAACAAGTAACATTTATATATAATTTATTGTTTTTCAGGCTCCATACTTTTGGCCTTCAAACTGCTGGGAACCAGAGAACACAGACTATGGTGAGCATTTTGGCTTTTAGCATTTTACAGTTTAAATGTCTCTTCAGTTGTTTTGTTCTGGTATAAATGATATTTCAATTGGTTGCTAACTTCAAGATGGCATCACAATTCTTTATACACTGCATTACTGTGTATCATATTATAACACATATCACTATTATGTGACTATAAATGAAGAACTGTGAAGAAGTGGACTTGATCACAAATACATTAAAATATAAACATTATTTTTTAAGCTGCCGTGTCATTTTTGTCTTCTTTATTTTTGATTTTCACTTTGTTTTTTACCTTACATGCTAACATAGACTAACATAGCTACCTCTTCTAAATGGTTCAAGCCATACATTACTTCATCATATTTCTGTCACAAACTTCCTGTGATAAAGAGGTCTCTTGCAAACATACAAGTGGCAGGTGACTTCCTTCAGCATGGATAGTGACAAAATTGTCCCACGGCAAAAGCATGATGGTTGACGGTATACCCAGACTATACCCAGTCTGATGTAGTGGACTGAGTGATGGACTAGGACTTAGGAAAGGCCTGTGTCAAATTTCCCAGCTCTGCCATGGAAACTCACTGGGGTGTGGGACTGGTAAACCACTTCTTAAATATTTCATTTACAGTGGTACCTTGGGTTACAATGTCGATCTGTTCCCTGTGACGCTATGTAACATGCAAATAATGTAAACCAGATCCATTCAGGTTACAATGCATCCTGGGAAATGAAGTCCTTCAGAAAAAAATTGTAAACAATTCTTTTTGTGCAAAAAACATGTAGACCCTTTTTATTGTAAAAATGCATAAATGGATGCATTGTTTCTGAAGAACTTTATTATGTAACTGGGAAGTTACATAATCCAGGTTGTTTGTAATCTGGGGTACGTTGAAAGCCCTATTAGGATTGCTATAAATTGGCACCAACTTAATCGCACATAACATAACAAAATTATTACACTGGGTTAAATTGAAATCATATGTAGAAATCAATAACACTAGATTTAACCCATGGACTCTTCATTGTTCTAGAATTTGCTAATGCAGTGATGACTCCCTCCAGAGAGATGATATCTATTTTTGTTCTTGGCTTCAAGTGGTATAATAATGAAGCTGAAAGCCCCTGTATTAGAACTGGACATGATATATGAGTGAAGGCACCTGCATTTGCAGTGACACTTGACATCAGCTTTAAATGTTGTAATACCGTATTTTTTCCTTGGATGTTACCTTGTCAAGCCAGCACTCATACTCACTAGTGATCAATGCTTTATCAAACATGACTGAATTGTGTCATCTGCATATAGAGTCAGACAGCTTCTCTGATAATTCCACAGTGGAATAAACGTGTTGACAGAGGAGTGAGCTCACACATATTTAGCAGCTTTGTTTGGGTATTATGGTATGTAGCATTCTCAATACAGTTAGAGAAGAGGGAATACTTTAAATTGTCACTTTCTCCATATGTGCAGCAGCAACTTTAAAGAAAGATTCCTGCTTGCAATGTGTCTGTGGAGATTCTCAGTCATCCAGGTGAGGCTATCTGGGAACTCATTTATCGCGCTGCCCTTTCATTGATTCCCCAGACAAATAAGAACAACTTCACATCTCCACCAGGAAGGCCACTGCTAATGATCCATTTTTTAATGGGCGTGAGAAGAGCTGCATAGGTGTGACCTTTTAACACACACCAGGCCATTGTCCACCAGCCTATTAAGACCAGGTTAAGGTGAAACCCAGGTGAACTATAAATTGGAAGCCTCCTACCAACCTTCCTCAGACTGAAGAAGATACTTGGATGAGTAGCGAAAAGTTTTGATCCCACAAGAAAAGAAGTCCAGTTGCCATGACCCAACTCCCAGATTCCTGCTTGCAAGTCAGTTCTGTACATTAGCAAGCACTGAGATTTTCCAGTGTTTCTGCAGATGTGTAGATTCTGTCCTCTTCAGAATCATTGTTGCTTACACAGAGTAAGGCATTTGGTGGTGCCGCTGTGAGATACAGGAAGCTTGCCAGATTGGGCACCAGCCTGATCCAGCATGGCTCTTCTTATGTTCTTATGTCACAGGCAGGAAGACAATTGTTTAGGCAAACAGCATTGCTGAAGGAGAAAGTGGGAAGCAGGTTCACAGGTTTTAAAGTCACCCTTAAAAAACAACAACAACAACAACAAAATGCCTCCCACTTTCTCCTTCAGCAATGCTATTTGCCTAAACAATTAATTTCTGCCTGGAGACATAAGAACATAGAAAAGCTCATGCTGGATCAATCTGGCAAAAGGCCCATTCAAGGGTCAGCTTCACTGCCAACACAGCTAGAGAGAAGCCTGTAGCACCACCACCACCACCCATTGGGAGCGCATGAGACTAGATATCTGTCTCATGATACCACTCCCCTGCATCTGGCACTTGAAGTACCCTGGTTTTAAGCCTGGAGATTACACATCTCCGTTATGGTTTGTAACCTGTGATGGAGTTTTCCATCAGGAATCTGTCCAATCCCCTTTTGAAGGCATCCAGGCTAGATGCCACCACCGCCGCATCCTGTGGCAGAGAGTTCCATAGACTAACAACGCGCTGGGTGAAAAAATATTTTCTTTTGTCAGTTCTTTCTCTCCCAGCCCTCAATTTGAGTGGATGTCCCCTAGTTCTGGTATTTTGTAAGTGGGAAAAGAGTATCCTTCGATCCACTTTACTCATACCCTGCATTATTTTGTATGTCTCAGTCATATCCCCCCTCAGGCGCCTTTTTCCAGACTAAAGAGGCCCAAATGTTTTAGCCTTTCCTCATAAGGGAGGTGCCCCAGCCCAGTAATCATTTTAGTCGCTCTCTTCTGCACCTTTTCCAGTTCCACTATGTCTTTCTTGAGATGCGGTGACCAGAATTGTACACAATACTCCTGGTGCGGCCTTACTATTGTTTTGTATAATGGCATTATAATGCTGGCTGTTTTATTTTCAGTCCCCTTTTTGATCATCCCTAGCATGGAATTGGCCTTCTTCACTGCTGCCACACATTGGGGAGACACCTTCATGGAGCTGTCCACCAACACACCAAGATCTCTTTCCTGATCCATCACAGATAACTCAGAGCCCATGAGTTGATAGATAAAGTTTGGATTTTTTGCCCCAATATGCATTACTTTACATTTTCTTACATTGAAACACATTTGTCATTTGGCAGCCCATTCCCCCAGTTTGGAGAGATCCTTCTGGAGCTCTTCACAATCTCCTCTGGTTTTTACCACCCGGAAAAGTTTTGTGTCATCTGCAAACTTGTACTGCACATGTGTACCATTGATGTGTCACAAAGCTGGGGCTGAGTGGCTATGACCATGGGAAAGGCTGGTTGGCACATGTGGCTGAGCCCATTGTGCCATTTGAAACAAGACAGGAGAGAGAGCCCCAGCTTCACAGCTTGTGAGTTTTTTGTGCACTGGTCCTGGTGGCAATTGTGCAGGACCTGAGGTACACACACACACACACACAAAAACCCCTTCGCCTGGATTGTTGCTGAGCCACAGCAGCAGCGCAGCACCACGAAAAGCTAGCCAATGTCATATGTGATATAGCTGTAAATAGGACTACAAGGGAAAATGAACCCTGACAGGATTAGTAACAAGCACTGCAGCTGATGGACACATTTTCTTGCCTGGCCAACCACTAAAAAAAACCCTTTGTGACTCATGAGTGCCATATTACCTAATGAGCCAGGCTTTACCTAGATTTTGGACCCATTTGCTTGAAGTCTTGTTTACCCCATTTCCACAGTCAGAAATAGTTCTGGTCCCTCTCTAAAACCCTGAAATTGTTGGAGCCCACCCATTCTTGAGAAGACTAGTGTGTCTTAGGTTTTGCCCTAGAATCTCAGGGAGGCTGAGACGCTGCTAACCCTTTTCAAGTCCCACCTGCCTTCATTAATCTGAAACACAGAGCAGGTTCTACAACCTTATTTTCTGATTACCTATATAGTTCACGAAGAGTCGGTCACGACTGTAACGATGGAACACACAACAATATAGTTCAGCTCTATTAATGTAGTCAGAGATCTCTGTTCTAGACCTCCGTCTTAACATATAGAGCTTAAATTACACAGGTTGTGTAATTTAAAAAATTCTAGATAAATATATAAGAGGGTGACTGGGCCTAGAGAAGGCACTGTTCCTCCTTTTGTGTTTTTGTTTCATGAACTGTGTAAAAAGGGCACCATTTTAATTCTTCTGTGAAAAATAATCTTTTTGACAACAGCATAGAGTGGCCTGTGTTGCTAGGTGGTGCGGTATGGAAATGTAGTTAGTTAGTTAGTAAGTAAGTAAGTAAGTAAGTAAGTAAGTAAGTAAGTAAGTAAGTAAGTAAGTAAGTAGTGATTGGAACAGTGCAGTCTAGAAACAGTGGATTGGACAGTGTTCGAGTCCACATGAAGGTTAGTATTGCATTTGGATGAAATGCAGTTCTGTTTACTTAAAGCACTAGGTGTGACAGGGTCCTTGCATTTGAGAATGTAGGGCTCCAGTAAAGAAGAAAAACATGTAACAGCATGGGAAATGGGAGTGGTATAGAAATGCAAAAATAAATAAATAAATAATATTTGTGCAGCGGCCAGGTGCAGATCGGTGGATGAATCTGCTGCAAAATAAATGATGATGCAGTTTGGATACTAGTATCTGCTTTGCTGATCAGCAAATTGCTATCTTGCCAAAATAGATGTTCCTGTAGAAAGTGAAAATAAAATCTATGGTGTTTGTATGGCTTTTTTTATTTAAAGATTGATACGTAACTTGTGCCTATAGATGTGCATGTAGCAAAAGAGGGAGAATGAGTGTGTCCTGGAAACTGCTGTCTAGCACTTGGAAAGAAATAATACAGGTTTATGAGCTAATAAACCAGATTCCATATAAAATATCTGAATAGGTGAGTATTAAAGGGAACCAGTCAGCCCTGTTATCTTTAGCTGTCCCTGTGCATTATTGCGGTCCCTGCTACAGCTATACTTCTCTTTTGCTGAAATTATAAAATCAGTTTTTTCATTCAGATCAGGCATTGGGAGAGGAAATGACTACACCTGGGATTATAAAAATGAGGGATTTTGGAAGTGTTTCTTTTACAACCAGTTTATAACCACCAACAGAATTTACTCCCCACTCCACCTGCAACACACACACACCTCTGAGTACTGAGTGTGTAGTTAATATGGAACAGAGATATCATAATTGTACTGTAACTATTACCGAATAGCATTTGCTTGTAGTCCCTTATTTAATCATTATTAGTTTCACCTTATCAATTAAAAAAAAGGCCTATGGTAACACTAATTATTCCCCGCATTCTTTGTCCCAGTTTGCAAATTGTCTTTGTGCTCTTTTTCTTTTAATTTAGGATGCAGTGCAGTCACTTTAAAATGTCCACTTTCCACAGACTGTGATGAAAGACGCTTAAACTCACTTTTCGTTCAGAGAACAAATAATGGAAGTTGTTAATGGTGTGATTTGTTTGTGATTTATTTTAGTGAATAGTGGTTTTGTTTGTATTATTATTCGTATGTCTAATTTATTTTTACACTGTTTATTTGTTTTGATGATAATAGTTACTCTGTTTGTAAGCTATCCAGAGTAGCTATTTACTAGATGGGCAGTATAAAAATTTAATAAACAATAAATAAATAACAATCCAAACAAGAGGATACTAGATTATGGACAGCTTTTATGAATCCGTTTCTGCCCCAGTAGGGTTGTAGCTATTACCTCAGCATGAATGCTTCATTAGCCATCCCCTAAGCAGGCTATCTAAGGGCTTTTTCAGAGTAAAACCAGTACCTTGAGGGGTAGCTGTATGGAATTTTTTTTTTAAATACGTTTTTATTAGAAAATTTTAGTATACAAAAAAAAAGTCAGGTTCAAAGCATTAGCAATACAAAATCATTCTACCACTAAAATTTGGCTTCCCTCTGTTCTTCCCATGGTTTTAGCGTTATTCATCTCCTAGCCTTCCTTTCAGACAAACCCCTTTATATACTTATGGAGCTCTATCCTAATCCGGTAAGAGTCTTTAATTCCTTGCAATGAATCTCCATGTAGTTCTTAAATTTTTGCCAATCTTTTTGGAACTTCTGGTTGTCTTGATCCCTCAGTCTGCACGTCAGTCTGGCCATCTCTGCAAAGTCCAATATTTTCGCCCTCCATTCATCCAAAGATGGTATATACGTTGTCTTCCAATTCTGTGCCAGGAGCATTCGTGCCGCTGCTGTTGCATATAGAAATAGAGTCCTGTCTGCTCCTTTAATTTCATTATCCACCAACCCTAACAAAAAAAATTCAGGTCGTTTTGGGAATGTACACTTTAACATCTTTTTGAGTTCATCATATATCAATGCCCAGTACTCTTTCACTTTCTCACAAGTCCACCACATATGATAAAAATCACCTTGTTTCTCTTTACATTTCCAGCAGTGGTCATCTTTCATCCTATACATCTTTGCTAACTTTGTTGGGGTAATATACCACCTATACATCATTTTCAACAGATTGTATGGAAATTAGCATGATGGGACATAGTGTGAATTGCTAAGATGAATATTAAGAGCACATTTTGGTGTTTTTTAGAGCTTATCTGAAGAATGCAGAGCAATAGACATAACAAGCTAGCAGCATGGACACGGGTCTTTCGGTGCTGGGGTCACAACAATGACTAGATCCATTAGCAGCTTACCCAGCACATATCACCCCCAAATGAAAATCATGCAATAACAAAACAGAGTAACCGATATGGGATGTAATGAAGGCACGGAAGACTATCATCGCATCATGTCCACACAGGAAAGATCATAGCTGGCCCAGTAAAGATGAAGTGCATAATGGTATCCCTTGTCATTCTTATCAGGTGTAACTCCAGCTTTAGCAGGAGCACTTCCAGTCTGTGAACCTCATTTATCAGGAGGGGAGTGATGCAACTCCTCTTCAGATAGGTTGAATCCCAGTTCCTGAAGGCCACTAATCACCAGCACCTCTGCCTTATCTGGATTTAATTTTAGTTTGTTCTTCATTCAGCACATGATTGAGTTCAGGCAGAATTCAAGGGTATCAACCTACTGCATGTTCTGTATGTTTTGATGCTCCTACTGGGTCACCAGTACCAAAGTGATAGGGAGCATTAGAGCTGGATGGCATCTACCCATTGTTAAAGCCACACTCCAAAGCTTTGAATAATCTCTCCCAAGAACTAAGCTTTACTCAGGGGAAGCACACATAAACAAATCTTTCTCCCAGCTAATGCACATTTATGTTTCCCTGTGCTCTTTTTGGGGTGCTTTGGATCTGTTTTTAAACATTTTCAATCTGCAAATGCTTTAATTAAAATAATGAAATAAATATTATATTTATATGAAGAATGTTGCCAACGATTGGTGCACTCATCAGAGATGGACCAGAGCTTAGAAAATGTATCTTTTGGAGAGCAACCTTGAGACTTAAACACCTGCAAGGGAAAAAAATCATTTTTGCATACAGTTTCTCCCAAAATACACATTTTAGTACTTTCGACTTACATCTTTTTTACCAAAGTTTCTACACCATTTTTCTTGATGTACAGATTTTTGTGCATGTTTTTAAAGTAAAGAACTGAAAATCCAAAGACGTGAAAAAGCAGATGGATAACTGTGTTCCATTTTGTGTTTTAGGACGGGAGAGTTAGGTTATTTGGTATTAAAATGCAAATCAAACAAAATTATAATCTTGTTCAAGATGACAGCAATTTACAATGCAATTCTGCAGTTGTGGAAAACACCTCCTGGGGGGGGGGACTTGGGTTAGCTATTATGTTGTTCATAGAGGCAGCACCCTTTTCCATATGGCTACTTTAATATTATTTTTATTTTTATTTTATTGTGTTACTCTTTTATGGTTTTATTGTATAAATTGTTTGAATGTGTTAATTGTTGTAAACCGGCCAGAGTGACCTCTTGCTGCCAGATGGGCGGTATAAAAATCCAATAAATAAATAAATAATAAATAAATACATCATTGGAGGGAGCAGTTGCATCTCTTAACTGATCCCAAGGCAGTGCCTTCAATAAGAAGAGCCTACAGATCTCTGTGTGTTTGTCTGGGCGCAACAGAACTTAGTGCTCTGTACAGAAATATGTATAACAAATAGGAAAAGAAGCAAAGAGAGATATATCTGATACTCCACCTTGGAATCCAGTTACCCAATCTGAAATAAAATATCAGTTGTATTAAATCAGGCAAAGCTCCAGGGATTGACACCATTCTGCCAGAAATATTAAAAACCAACACAGGCTGGTGGGCCCCTTTGCTAGCCCATCTGTTTACACATATTAACAACTCAGGTAAATTCCCTGTTGATTGGTTAAAGGCTATTGTCATACCAGTTTTCAAGAAAGGTGATACAGGAGATCCATCAAATTACAGGCCCATCATCTTACTGTCGGTTGTGGGCAAACTGTATGCTAGTTACCTAAATCAAAAACTAACAACTTGGATAGAAGATCAAAATATTCTGGGAAATGAACAGGCAGGATTCAGAAAGGGTAGATCAACAATAGATCACTGTATCCTCCTAAATCACCTAGCCGAGAAATATATGACCTTTTATGGTAATGGTCTGTTCACTGCATTTATAGATTTAAAATCTGCCTTCGACTCTATACCAAGAGAGAAACTATGGATCAAGTTGTGTGATACTTCCATTGATAAGCGACTTCTGTATCTTATCAAATGCCTCTACCAGGGAACCACACTTCGTATTAGATGTGGGATAGAAGGGGAATTGACAAAAATCTATCCCCGCCAATAGGGGAGTCTGCCAAGGATGTATACTGGCACCTATGTTATTTAATCTCTATCTAAACGATATGATTCAGAGCTGCCTTGCACCAGACTTTCATCCACCAAGGTTGGCTAAAACCAAATGCCCTTTACGTTTGTACGCAGATGATGCTGTGTTGCTTTCATTATCAGAAATTGGCCTTAAACGCCTAATGCGTGCATTTATGGAATACTGTAAGCTCAATCAACTGAATATAAACATTAGTAAAACAAAAATTATGGTCTTTAAGAAGCATGCAGCACTAAAAAAAGTGGAAAATTAATGAGAAATACATTGATCAGGTTAAACAATTCAGATACCTGGGCATATGGTTCCACCAGAATCTTTCTTGGGCACCCCATAGAAGATCTGTTATACAGGCAGCTCAGAATACCAGCAAGGCCGTTACCCGTTTCTTCTTTACAAATGGCAGGCAATTTATACCAGCTGCTATCCAGATATACAGATCCAAGGTCCTACCTCAGCTGTTATATGGAATCCCAGTATGGATCCTGGGCTTCCATACAAACATTGAGAGTATCCTTGCAAGGTTTTTAAGGTCTATTCTTGGATTGCCAAAATGTGTTTCTGTAGCAGGTCTACGACTTGAGGTAGGCGTCTCCTCAATCGAATGTACTGCCTAGTTACATGCGTTCAGATATTGGATCAAAGTGTTATATGCTGACACTTCCTCTGGATATCTACATCTTTTGATGAAAGATGTTTCCACCTGCTCCTGGTTAAAAATCTTCCCAACCAAATTGCATTTCTTAGGCCTGTCTATGGATTTTTTTTCACATTTATGAATTGAAGACAGTTAAGTCCATCATTGAAAAGCGAATTAAAGATATTGATTTCCAGTCTTCTACAGAGAAGGCTCAGAAAATTTGTTCACTCATGCATTTTGGTTTAAATCTTGAATTTCATCAAAGTGGTAAATATTTGGGAAAACTGACAATCGCAAAATACCGACAGATTTTTTTCAAGAGCCAGATTTAACTGTCTTCCATCTGCAGTTTTAAAGGGTCGCTACAGGGCATACCATATGAAAATCGATTATGCCCCTGCAATGATACAGAAATTGAAACATTGCAGCATGTTCTTTTTATATGTAGTTATTACAGGGATGAACGTATCAGGCTTCTTTACTCTGTAATGAGAGGTCTGCCAGGCAGATCCTTGGACTGGTATACAAGATATCTTCTAGAAGACAGAAATAAGTCCATTACAGAACTTGTGGCCAAATTCCTTCTCTCAGCCCAAAAAACACGAAAGAGAATTCTGGTGCTTAACTAATCTTAAGTTTCTTTTACTTATTGGAATGTGTACTTGTTTGAATGTATACTATATTTTATCGGGCCTTTGGCTGTAAAATAAAATTGATTGATTGATTGATTGATTGATTGATTGATTGATTGATTGATTGTATAGCAAATAGGAAAAGAAGCAAAGAGCCACAGTACTGTTTTCGCATCAGTTTTCATCCTTTAATTCTCATACCTCTCCTATCCCAGTAATGAATGCACAATGTTGAGTTGGCTTCTGTGGCACTTATCCTTTCCTGTCCACTTTCTTGTTTTTTTTTCCTCCCTCTCTCTAGCCATCTATCTCTGCAAGAGGACCATGCAAAATAAAGCTAGGTTGGAGCTGGCAGATTATGAAGCCGTAGGTATACTGATTTTACAGTTCCAAAGTATAATGTCAATGATTATTCTAGGATGGGTGTGTTCAACTGTATCCTCTTTATATAATGAACACAGCATGCAATATGGCTTTTAAAAATTGTTTGCTGAGTTTTGAAAATTCAAAAGGTGCATTATTGTTTCTGGTAAACCAAATGAAAGCCAGTACACTATCCTAGGATAGACCAGTTTTTTTCATCGTCCATTGACTCTGTTCTCCTGAAAGGTTAACAAAAGAACTGTGATACAGTATTGCAAATGGATTGCTGTTAAAGATGGGCATGAACTGTCTCCATCAGCAGGTGCCCATTCAGAGGAGGAGGAGGAGTCAAGAAATCCCAGGGCATTGCCTCTAAGTGGGCACCTGCTGGAGGAGGGAGGGAGGGAAGCCAGGGTACCCGTAGAATATGCATCCAAAGAATGAATCATTGAGAACCACTGAACTAGCAATTCATGCCCATCTTTAGTTGCTATTACCATTTTATAAATCTTGGTTAGATGAAATAATACTTGATGATGAATCTGTATCATAGGCAGCCACGAGGTCAACAAAAGCTACCTTCCTTGTTTCAGTATTTTGCATTAATTACACCATTTGTCCTGTACAGAGTTCTTCCTAGGGTTGAAGTCAGCCTGTTGTGGGATGAGGAAAGGTTCCAACTCTTCCATTGTACTTTAATAACATAATTTGTGAAGAGCACAGATAAGAGTTATAGCCCCAAACATCTGGAGGTAGGGTTGCTCTAAAGATAGACATGGCTAAACTGAGCTCCTTCTGTTTCTCTGTTTCCCCTATGCAAGCCCAAGAGGAAAGAGACATCGCATTAAGTCTGACCTCAATTCTCTTCCTCATATTTTTCTGTCTCCCATCTTGTTATCTTGTCCGTGGGCTCAGTCTTGGTTCAGAATTAGTTGCTCAGTCGCAAGCGTATAAATATCCATTCCAGAGCTTTTGTTAGCTTCCCAGAAGCATCTGGCTGACCTTAGGTGGAAATAGGACA
The DNA here is from genome assembly GCA_029282475.1 of Phrynocephalus forsythii. Lineage (NCBI taxonomy): Eukaryota > Metazoa > Chordata > Lepidosauria > Squamata > Agamidae > Phrynocephalus > Phrynocephalus forsythii. Next base: position 143,908,887 of record JAPFRF010000001.1, read on the forward strand.
CTGGGTTACATAGATGTCAGTGTTGCTCAAGCAGAGCTTTTCTTATGGTTATAATAAACCAAAGAATCCACTTCTTGCTAGGCTGATGCTACCAAATGGCCTTGGTATCTGGAGCAAGAAGGAAAACTGGCTCAATTCGCCATTCAACGCTTTGCACAGACCAGAGATGGAGAGCATCTTGGGTCTCGACTCCTGCCACCCCTCACCAAGGACTCTTCAGGCTAGAGTTAATGGCAGTTGCAGTCCCTCAACATCTGGAGGGCTACCTCTGATATTAAACCCCATGTGTGTACACACTGAATTCTTACATCAGAGGGCTTCCCCATTCACTTCCTTCAAGCCTAAAATGACAGTGGTGAAAAATCCAGAGCTGCCCACAGGAAGGTCATACAGAAGAAAATAGTCTAGTAATATAACCTCCTATAGTGCTGAAAATTGCAAGCTCTCACACTGTTTCAGACCTTGTTAACTATGGCAGGTGTTTACCCTAGCACAGTGGTTCTCAACCTGTGGGTCCCCAGATCTTCCTGCACTGCAGCTCCCAGAAATCCCTTCCAGCACAGCGAGTGGTGGAGTCTTCTGGGAGTTGCAGTCCAGGAACATCTGGGGACCCACAGGTTGAGAACCACTGCACCTAGCATTCATTGTCTTTTTGTAAGTAGAGATGCATCCACCCTGTGACCTGTTCAGAACTGCCAGGCATGGTAGAGAAAAAATATGGGCAATCTGCATGATAGCGTTCCCAATGTTTCCACTCCCATGCATTTCCATATATGTTATATAAGCAGTTAGGGAAATAAATTGTTATTTACTTTCAGATAGTCACTTGTGCCAAGTAGAGCAGGTTCTTTTTCAATGAATCAAGAAAAGACCTCCTTGACCTCAGCAATATGGAATAAAGGCCTTTCTTTCATGGTATAAATGCACAATGCAAGACACGGAATATACCACTCACTGAAATTGATAGTCGTCATCACATTTTGTCCAAGCCCAAAAGTCTCACAGGATGAGCAAGATGAGAGTGCTGCTCAGCCTTCGTAGAGGCAGCTTCTAAGTCTGCAAAAGAACCTCTTCCAAAGGTGGAGGAAACTCCAGTCGTTTCAGACAAAACCCAACACATTGTGGCTGGAAACTATGCTTCCATTTTTGCCTCTCCCTCCCCCCACCTTCACCCAGATCTCTTGTTTTCCCCACACAGCTTTTCTCATTCTTCCATCATCTCTTTATGGCAGGCATGTCCAAACCTCGGCCCTGCTGATGTTTTGGACCACAACTCCCAGAATTCTAAGTTTAGATTGCCAATGGCAAAGGACTGTGGGAGTTGTGGCCCAAAACATCTGGAGGGCCGAAGTTTGGACATGCCTGCTGTATGGGCTTCTGTAGTTTCTAAGATGAGAAATATATACAGCAGGATTCATCTGATCTACCAGTAGACTCTCTGGGTGATTTGTTTTAGTTCAGTAGACATTTCTGCCTCCCAGTCATTTAACAAGGGCCTGGGAAATTGCAAGGCACAAAACAGCTGACCTTCTGCCAATCACTTGGCTCCACATCTCCATGTTTCTCGCCTGAAAAAAATGGAAGTATTAATTGATTTCCTTTCAAACAGCTCTTTCTGCAGAGTTTTGTGTTTTATTCTCCATTACCTTAGGTACAGATATGCAAGTGTAATACAGATTATCTGAAGTTCATGGCTCAGGAGGTAAAGTAAGTAATCAGTTTCACCCTCCTGCGGCATGATTTTGTATCTATTTCTAACTGATGGATGTCAGAGTCCTAGCAAAAAACAACAACACAGATCTCACAAATCCAAAGTTTGTCCTCCATGCAGAGTCTGTCTATTTAGATGCATTTGCCCAATACATTTGGGCACATGACGGGTTTATGTCATAAACAACTAAACTCAGTTTGTTATCTACTGTGACTCTTGGGCCAAGAATGGTTGTAACAAGCAAAGTTATACTCATGTCAGTTTGAGCATGGGTTACTATTGCAGCATAAGTTATTTTAACGATTAGAAAAATCAGGAATACAAACAAACCTATATACTTAATGCTCCCATTGTGTGGGTGAAAAATAAGGTACATTTGAGACCCACGGACTTGAGTAGGAGTATGAAGCCTGTACTTGCACCAGAGGTACTTTAATTCCTCCCAACAGAAGTGCTGGATCATGCTCCATCTACTGGTTCCATTCATACAAACTACTATTATCATCAAGACCACAGAAACTGTTCCTCAAATATTGGGCTACATGAAATGAAGGAACATAAAAGTGTGGGGCTGCCCTATTAATACAGGAAAGTTGATTTCAATACAGGCAGTACGGTGAGCCTGTCATTAGAAGTGGAGTTCCCTTATGACAATAGATTCCTGTTCTTCATCCTAGCATCAGGTGTTCACCTTCATAAGTTACAAGCTGTTATTGTTTGGTGGTTGGTAATTGGCAGATAAGCAGAAGTTTCATTCACCAGTGGGTAGTACAGACCAGCAGCTTTGAAAAGAAGTGTCTTCAGAGGGGGGACACACTGTGATGCTTTCTGATTCTAAAGTTGCTGTCTCATTTATTTTAACCCCTCAGCACCTGGTGTTCTGTCATTTCTACAAATTCTCTTCTTGCTGTTTTCCTTTTGTTCAACAAGATGCAGGCAAAAAAAAGAAAAGAAAAGGCACAAAAAGTGGCACCATATTTTGCCTTTTCTTTTTGCCGTTTGCTGCTTTGAAAACCGCTATATGATAAACAACAGTTCTTCTCGAACTGCTCCTGTTATAAATGATGGTTCTCTTTGTTTTCGTTTGTCATTAGGAGAACTTAGCAAGACTTCAGAGAGCTTTTGCAAGGAAGTGGGAATTCATTTTTATGCAAGCTGAAGCACAAGTCAAGTAGGTGTTTCCAGTTCCACAAGTCAAAGGCATGATCGGCGTTAATAGGGACAATTCTGCCATAAAGCTTGGCCCCCTTGAGATAATTTTCCTGTAATGTAGAGACTGCTTTCCATTTAGGATGAAAAGACTTAAAATCTGGCCGTTAAGTGTTACCTTATTCAGAAGGAGAATCTCTTTGGTGTTGACATCAGTCAGCAGGAGTATGACGTTCTGGCACGAAACCTCAGACTTTAAATCATTATGTGGTAAATTGGCCCAAAATGCACTCTCTACTCCTATCCAGTACTGCCAAATGACATATTTTTCATGGACCAGGCAAGCAGGGATGCTTGCATTAAACCATAGGCCTAGTTTGTTATTGTGAATAATTTACTGTTGAGCCATCATCTCTTTTGTAAAATAGTTCCATTTGTTCTACACGTTAACAAAACCTTTATCTATTTGGATAAATATTATGTCCACTGCCTGCTCGAATAGAAATACTTGCTACAGCTTACATCCTTCATTTTAGAAAAACATACACTACAAAATGACAGCATGAAAAGGTTGATCAAGGATAGAATTCAAATGAGGACCAGAAGGGGGAAGAGAGCAGGTAGAAACAATGTCTTACACAAATTCAGTCGCAATTTCCTTTTGAGATAAAGTGCATTCATTTGGCAATCTATTTTGAGAGTGATAATTTTGCATTTGTATTTTATTAATGTCCTTTCTCTGCTGTTTCCTCTCACTTTTTGAGGGCTTTATTTTCCGAGTGAAGGTTTAGAAATCTACTGATACCCACACAGACACAAAAGAACATGTGGAAATATACAATTTATTAAACACAAATGCTTGCTTACTTTTTGTTTTCTTCCTGTTATATTTTCTATTATATTCATGTATCAAAATGAAAAGAGTTTCCCCTTTCAAAAATATTTTAATTTTTTAAAAAAGAAATGCTCTGAACTCCTTCCCGGTTACAGTTCTGCCCTGCCAATTAATCCATAGGGACTTGAGTTGCTTAACCTACTTATATTAAACCTTGCAGCCCCACTGTATTAAGAAATGCTGTTGCACTTCACAGACTAATCAAAATTAAATGATCTGCTCTTGCCACCTGCCACTGCAAATTATTGTACTAACATGAGAAAGCTTTCACGTTTTCATTTTGATGTTTGTTTTTTTGCTTCTGCGATAGTGTCCATTGTTATGATCTTCATCCATATTTAAGCGGTAAAACTAGAATGAGAGTTGTTGTTTCTTTGGTTCCTAGCCACATTCACTGGGCAGCCTCTCTACAATGACAGGTTTTCTACCCCCACCCACTGGGCATTCCCAAAGCCTCAGGCAACATTAAATGAGTCCCATTACGTGTGATCATATTCACCAAAATTCCACATTCAGAATTAGGTTGGTTCTTCTATTAGTGCAGGTTGAACCTATGGCATCTTAATATGTTTGTTTCAGAATCGACAGAAAAAAGGACAAAACAGAAAGGAAAATTTTGGATAGTCAAGAAAGAGCCTTCTGGGATGTCCATCGGCCTGTGGTAAAACTTCATTTATTTGTTACTCTTTTGCAGCCGGATTGACCAAGTGGCCAGGCCAGATATCCCCTTGGTGGGGGAAGGTGCCTTGAAGAGCAGTTGCCATTTCAATTTCTTCTCCCACTCTTCCTGTTCTTATTGTCAATCTCAATTTCAAATCACTCAGACAATTCGCTCTGATGGGTGGCCGCTGGCCAACTCGCATACTCCCATTGTCTGTTATTTCCTTTAGAGCTCAGTTCCTTTGACGACCACTGTGGTTTCAGCTTACAATTTAGTATTTTGATGCAACATGGACAAGATTGTTTGTTTGGACTAGAGTTCCTGGAATTATTGTTCAAAGAAAAGAAAAAAAGAAAATGTTCTTGGAGACCAGCGGTAATGACACTGTTCTTCACTTAGAGCAGCAGTTCAAGTGCTTGGTTTTCCCTACATGTTGAGTGGGGGAGGACTCTGCTGTCCCAAGCCAGGAAATGTCCCAGCACTGACAGGCCTGCAAGGTGTTTTCAGAAACAGTGGATTGACGCCATTTTAAAACTGCTGTAGGGCTTGCATTGTGTGGAGGGACAGGGATCATTATGAATTCGGTCCATTTCCCCCCTGATTAATGTCTTTTCAGCCAGAGAGGCCAGGCTGTCAAAGCAGTGCTAAAAAATAGAGAAATCTCATTTGTGGGGATCTTAATGTGACTGAATACAAATTTTACACATATTTCATTCTTCCATTTGCAGTTGATGCTGCAAATACAGTAGTTTCCTGTTGGAGCTGTTGGAAGTGGTTCAGTTAGTTAACCCAAATCCAGAGTTTTGTTATCTGTCAGCTGTAGTATGATTCTAAGAGTACACAAAATGAGTGGAGAGGTGGATGACCCAAGATTTGGTCCTAACTACCAGTCAGAAACCCCTTAAGTGCTTACGCCTTAACAAATATGTATGTCCTGCCCTGGTTCAAAAAAGGAGTTAACAATGCACTGTATTTTATCATTTTAAAGGTAGCCTGCGTTAGAGATGATGAACCTTGAATGATAATGTTATGAATCTAAGCATTCATCTGCAACTTGGTTATAATTCAGGTTTTCTTCAGCAGTGCAGCTACTAGGAGGATTTGGAAAATATCATTGAAAAGTTCTGTTTTTGTGTGGGTTCACGTATTCAAAACCTTGTGTGCCTGTGTGTGTGTGTGTGTGTGTGTGTGTGTGTGTGTGTGTGTGTGTGTGTGTGTGTGTGTGTGTGTGTGTGTGTGTGTGTGTGTGTGCGCGCGTGCGTGCGTGTGTGGACGTGAGTGCATTCAAAAAGCTTTGATCTGAATCATGATACCTTGGCTTCTGATCACACCCCCTCACTTTTCCATTTGTGTGAGCTAATCAGGGTCTAAATGTTGGAATAATGCAGGCTGCACAACAGGTAGACCGCAGACTACCTGTAGCCCGCAAAGGGTTCAAACGTAGCCCACTGGCCATCAATTAAAAAAGTGAAGAGATAAGTTCTCCAACCCCCCCTCCCCCATTCCAAAAGCCACCACTGCCCCAACAAAGTTCTGGGTCTGCCAGCCCACTGTCTCAGCCGAGCAGGGCAGTTCAAGAGCCATGGCACATTGAAATCTGTTCCTTCCAGAAGGGATTAATTGGTTTTTAGATGCATTCCTATGGGAAACCGCTGCTCGACTTAGAAACGTTTTTTTACTTATGAGCATGTGCTCGGAACGGATAAAATTCGTAAGTAGAGGGTTTAGTGTATTAGCCCTCAGGCACTTTGGGCCAGAAAAAGTAGACCTCAGCCTGTTCAAAGTTGAACACAGCCCTGGAATAATGGAACAACGGTTGGCACTGCATTGGATCAAACAAGGATTTTCAAGTATAGCTAGAAACTGCTTGAACCTTCTGGCATGTTCCAAAGCGGATCACCCTGTTTTAGCAGCTATTATTTGGAGGTCCTTCTCAGCTGACTTCTCTACCTGGAGCAGGGGAAGAAGAACCCGCATGGTTATGTCCCCCCTTCCTCCTCTGCTGGATAACATCACAGGGCACTTACCTCTTACGTGATATTACCTATGTGCTGATTGGGAAAGGGAAAGACTTGTCACTGTTAGCACACGAAGAAGGGCAACATACTGGGTGGTATGTAAAATGAAATTCAGTCACAATTAATGTTTCATAATTGTCTCTTGAGGCTTGAAAACAAATTACTGGTCACAAATTGTTGTGATAACAGCATTGTAGAAAAACACCATGATTCTGGCCGCACAAGTCAGCATTTGAAATGGCTGGTTTTGTTTAGGATCCAGAGGCAACTCAACTAGTAATCATATAAATGTGTCTTCCCTCAGCCAGGCTGTGTGAACACAACAGAAATGGACATCAGGAAGTGTCGGCGCATGAAAAACCCGCAGCGGGTCAAAAAGGCAAGATTCCTCTCAAAGTTGACCTCTAAACCATTTCTTCATGAAGCTAGCCATGAGCTGTTGGGGTTTTCTTGGGCTTTTAATTTTTTCAAAATTAATTCATTAATTTTCTGGTCACATACTGGATTTGCAGTGTATATTATCTGTTTTCTCTCAGATGTGAGACAAACTCCATTTTTGATACCTGTTGTTAAAGGGAAATCAGAGTTTCACAAACCTAATGGGTTTTGAATTACAGTTTGGGCATTTGGTCTCTGAAAGGTTCACCATCACAGATCTTGGCAATCTATTGTGGCTGAGAAATTAAAGCTTGGAAATGAAATCTGTGTTTGGTTTAGGAAGATCTGTCATGAAATAAGGGGGCTAATTTAGAACCCGTGTGAGCTGAGAAAAGCTTACAGAGTTCTGTCTTCAAATGATGGGTTATTAGTAATCTACAGTTTGGCTCAATAATGAAACAACAGCCTGTGTGGCAGAACACAATGTAGTCAAGCCTTTGTGCCATGTTTGTTTATATACCTCAACCAATATGGTAATACCTTGGTTTACAAGCATGATTCATTTCAGAAATATGCTTGTAAACCAAAACACTTTTATATCAAAGCAAATTTTCCCACAAGAAATATTAGAAACTCAGATTATTCATTCTGGGGCCCCATAGACCACATGCTGTACCCACAAAATGCCAAAACTTACAAAAGAAGTTGGCTAGATGTTCACGTCTGCACCATGATTTAGATACCAGGCTGCACAATCTGCCCTGCTAAGACTTTACTCTGTGTTTTTAATGTGACAATAATAAAATGCAATTTGTAACACTGTACACACTTGACTAGCTGCCTCATGACTAGAAATGGTTTGAAAAATAAGAAAGGAGGTTTAAAACAAATTAAATGTAAATATAAATAAAACTCTAACCTGCATTGTCCTTTGAAAATGTTCCTGGCTGGTGTAAGGGAGACCTGGATTCCTCTCTCCTCCCCCTGCTTTGGAGGCTGCCTGAGATGGAACATTCCAGACAATCGCCCATAATCCAGCAAGGGGGGGAGCCACCTTTGGCTCACGTGTGATCATGTGACCTGCTCTAGTGCTTGTAGATCAAGACATTGCTTGTTGATTAAGGCAAAATTTAGAAGAAATGTTTGCTTGTCTTGCAAAACACTCTTAAACCAAGGTATTACTTACATTAATTTCCCAAATCACCATCCATCCAAGAATAGAATTTCATTTTGAATACTTGTGCCTTTCTCTCCTTTGTGGGAACATAGCGAATCATATGAAAAAACATATTCTGGAGCTGTAGTTGTGAATTGCTATGTGCCATTTAAGTTATTGGACTCAAGATGTTTGGTTACTTATTTTCTCTATCATACAGTACAACCATATGCCCCATTCTGACATACCACATCACTTCTCGGCCTATCGGCTAAGATCAAGTGTAGTATCTGACATACCACAGAACAGATAGCCAGGGCTAAAAGATGCATGATGCTACCTCCAGCATCACATCCATATTTCTAGGGGTTTGATTCAGACACACTGTCAATCTTGAGAAATCAGAATTGTCCACTAAGAACAGGCTTATTTTCTAACTTTTGGTTGATCAGCCCCAGTTCTTAGGAGAAAAACACACCACACATGTTGGCGGTCTAACACATGTTAGAGCAGCAATTTTCCTGGCCTGGCATTGAGAATAGATCCAGTACATTGGGAGATGCAAATGCCACCGGATGTACGTCACCATCATGTCCAGATACCAGATGGGAGACAACCCTGGAATGGCAGCTCCTTGGAGGTCAGATGGGCATATGCCACCATGTGGTTCTCTGCCACCCACGGGCACAGCTGGGCTCTTGACCCTCAAGCTAGGCCAGTGTGTAGCTTTGTGCTTGGCTTCCTTGAGGGGATTCCATTATCCTCTGGAGCATGCAGGTCCTTGCCTGCTGCCCTCCAACTGGCTGGATCTGTTTCAGTACTCCAAAGCCCCAACAAAGCTGCGACAAGAAAAAAGGAAATGATAACCAACAGAAAATGATAACCAACAGTTCCTTGCAGTGGAATTTGCCACTCAGTTCCAAGAGCAACAAAGAAGCTTGTAGAAACATTGAACAAAAACAGTGGGCAAGTGGGAAAACGCTGTCAGAACGTCTAATCCCAGATTGTTTATAACATATATTTTGGCTTGCAGTCTATTGTTTCTCAGTTATTTGTCTTTTCCTTCCTGAGGGCAAAAAATTATTTGAACTGCTTATAAGTAAAGCCAAAAAACAAAAACAAAAAAACCCATACATTTGATAATTTAGCATTATGGTAGTAATACTATTGTGCATCCAGAGCCTAGAAAGTTCATTTTGAAAAGTAATTGATTTCAATGATGGTTCCAAGGCCTATCCCATTATGGTAATCCTCTGGTCTGAGCGTTATAGTGATACTTCATTAACAATTAAATCTTCACTTTCCCATTTTTCAAAGTAGCTAGCTAGGACAAAAATCCACTCTCCTCTGTCCAACACGTAGTTACTTCAGCACCTATTACCCAGCATAATATAGCAACATAAAATCAGTGCTGAACCATGTGATATCCATCTTCTACTGTTTAGCAAGCCATATCTCTATACATCTAAAAGTAAGTTTAAACATTCCAGTTACACCTCAAAGGGGCTTCTGTTCTTTTCACCCCTGTGTAGGATCAGCAGCATGAGTTAGTAGAAGGTACTTATATATTTAACTTACTGAGGAAAGAAATAACTGCAACAAATACTTATCTATAATTGGTTAATTTCAAAATGTGTATATTGCATTGTATAAAATAAAGCACTGGGATCAGGAAGAGAAGGCTCTATTGTGAAATGGAGTCTTAACTTTTAATGGTTGGTAATCACGAAGAGAATGGAGAAAAGTTAAGAAACACAGAGGTAAGGGTAACAAGGAGTTGGGTGCGTTTTCTTGATAAGACTCACACAGCCAATTTTTTAAGTGTATGAGATCACAGCTAAATGTTTCATGTCCTGTTTGTTGCAGTCTGTCTATGGTGTTACAGAAGACAGCCAGTCCCAAAGCCCTGTACATATGCCCTCCCAACCCATCCGAAAAACAACAAAAGATGATGTCCGGAAACAAGTAAGTCTTCTGCTCTGAAATGCTTCTGGTTGCTCCTTTTGGGAAACAGGTTCATGCTCCTTCGTTTTCCATTTTTAATTCCTGGTGGGAGAGGGAGCCTACTTGAGTAAAGATAAAACTGGAACGTTCTTTTCTCAACAACAACAACAACATTGTACATTATGTAGAGAATAGGCCTGTTTCTGATTCCCCTTGCATCTGCAGTGTTGTGTTGGTGGGCGGGGAAGGGCCGCAGGTAGCAGCTCCATGTCTAACCACACTGCAGCACCCTTGTATGTTTCAGTCCTGTTGCTCCCAGGAACTGAAAAATATTGATACGCAGCAAGAGGCCTGTTGTTTCTGTGCTGCACCACCAGCATGTTAGACACCTGGAAAAGGCTCACCAGACAACACAAGAATATCCCCCTATCCATCTCCTGAGCATCCCTCTGCCTATGACAGGTGCTCCTTCTGCTTCATGGCAGAACTGACCCCGACTCAGGAAGATCCATGTTTTCGAGAGGAATCTACGTTACGTAGGTTTTCCATTTATGATCTTCTCCCTCTCAACTCAGGGAAGAGGAGGGAGATGTTGTCAGAGCTGTCCAGAGTGAGAAGTTTTTACACTTCTCCATGCCTCCTGCACTGTGCCATGCAGTAATAATCACACCAGATATTCAGATGTCTCAAGAGTGCCAGTTTGATGACCATCAGATTCATGAAGAGGGATGTGTCTGCTTTGATAATTTATTTTGTGCTGAAGTTCTCTGTCATCAGATATCAAGGACACCCTGATCTTAGACACTTTTGCCTGGAAACAAATTATTGATTTTCAGAGGAATTTGCATGTATGTGGTTGTCGTAAATCAGATGCTCTTTGCACGTGTGGGTCATGAGGGCGCTTTAAGATGCTTCTGCCAGCAGCAGACTAAATAAAAATTTTAGTGTCTATTAAAATTTGTTCTTGTCATACATTGCAAATGCTTTTCACAGTACTCAGAAAGATTTGGATGGAACTCAGGATCTTTAAATATGTAAAGAATTGAATCACAAAAATGAAATTGGTTACTTTGCTATAGTATGTACTTGCTGTCTCTTTAAGAGCTGTTTTCATTTCCTTTCATCAGATATCATTTCTGAATGTGCAGATAGACAGACACTGTTTAAAAATGTCTAAAGTAGCAGAAAGGTAAGCAACCTGATTTATATTGTTTTGGTTGTTGCTGCAATTATTCTCTACTGTCAATACTGTTTCTCTCCCTCAGATGATCACATATAGTATTCTTGCAACAGAAATGTACTTGGACTCATGAACTGCATTCAGAAATGCACAGTTCCTGATTTTCCAGGCCATGATTTTAGACAATCAGGAATTAGGTCTGCGTACCCCTGTGTTCCCTCGTCCTAGTGAATTGCCTTATTTATTTATTTTAATGCTTATATATTGCCCATCTTCCAGAGGAACTCCGGGTGGTTTACAACAAGTAAGAACATGACAAAAGGCAAATTAAATAAGACATCATAATAAAACAATAAAATAAATCAATGGCAAGATGGCAGGACAGAGAAAAAAAATTAACAGTCACCAAACGCCTCACAAAAAAGCCAGGACTTTAAGGCCTTTTTGAAGGCTGGCAGGGACTGTGCAAGGCACAACTCACTCGGGAGATGGTTCCATAACACAGGACCAGCCACAGAGAAGGCTCAGTTAAGGATGACCGTTTTCTAAGCCTCCTTGGGTGTGGCCACCTGAAGTGAGTGCGCCCGCGACATTCTGGTTGGTCGGGCCGAAGTTGATTGCTGAGAGATTCGCTCTGCCAGGTATTCAGGTCCCAGGCCGTGGAGGGTTTTATAAATTAAAACCAGGACCTTAAATCTTATTCAGGATGCAATGGGTAACCAATGCAAGCGGGTCAGTACTGGGGTGATGTGGTCGTATCGACGCACACCCGCCACTAGTCTGGCCGCCACATTTTGCACCCGCTGAAGTCGCCTAATAAGAGTCAAGGGCAACCCCATGTAGAGAACGTTGCAGTAGTCTATTCTCAAGATCACCAGCGCTTGCACAACAGTTCTCAGGGAGTCCTCATCCAGATAAGGGCGAATCTGGGCAATTTGTTGGAGATGGAAAAAGGCAGTCCTGCACACGGCGGCCACCTGGGCCTCCATAGAAAGAGCCGGGTCCAGGACCACGCCCAGATTCTGGACACTATCGGCCAGCTGGAGGGAAACACCCTCCAGACTAGGGAGAGGGCCTCCGTATGTGGACAAGGGAGGCCCAAAGAACATAACCTTGGTCTTCTTGGGGTTGAGGTTGAGTCTGTTGGTCTTGGTCCATTCCATGACTGCATCCAGGCATAGGTCGAGGGTCTGAACAGCCTCAGCTGCAGAGGTGGAAAAGGAGAGATAGAGCTATGTGTCATCAGCGTACTGATGACAACAGACTCCAAATCTCCTAATGACCTCAGCCAACGGCCTCACGTAGATGTTGAAGAGCATGGGAGAGAGAGCCAAACCCTGCGGAACCCCACATGGGAGTATCCATGGGGCAGACAACTCCCCACTCCAAGCTGCACACACTGAGGGCGGTCCTCCAGGAAGGATTGGAACCAACTGAGCACAGTGCCTCCGATACCTATCCCGGAGAGACGATCCAGCAGGATACCGTGGTCGACGGTATCAAAGGTCGCTGACAAATCCAGAAGGACCAACAGGGTAGAGCAACCCCTGTCAGCCCCCCAGAGGAGATCCTCTTGCAGTGCGACCAAGACTGTCTCAGTCCCCCGACATGGCCTGAACCCAGACTGGAATGGATCAAGGACTTGTTCTACCTCCAGGAACGAGTGGAGCCGGACGGCGGCCACCCTCTCGATAACCTTGCCCAAGAAGGGAACATTGGCAATCGGACTGTAGTTTGCCAATTTGTCCGATGCCAAGCCAGGTTTCTTTAGGGTGGGCTTTCACCACTGTCTCCTTCAGGCGAGAGGGAAAAATCCCTTCCCTGAAGGAGGCAGTGGAAATAACAGAAGCCCACTCAGGCATGCTTCCTCTGGCAGATTTAATAAGCCAGGATGGGCAAGGATCAAAGGGGGAGGATGCCGGCCTGCAGTGAGCCAGGTCCCTGGAGGCCTCAATAGAGGAGAGAGGCCCAAACTCGACCAATCGAGGAGACCGGGGGGGTGCAGCGTCAGGAGATCTCAAGGAGAAACTAGGGCAACCAGAGTCAAGACCGGTACGGATGGCCTCAATTTGAGTTCTAAAAAGGCTGCGAATGTCTCACTACTGAACTCAGTAGGAGGAGGCCTAGCCTGACCAGGATTGGTGAGGTCACGAACCACACGGAATAACTCCGCCTGACGGTTCAAGGCCTCACCAATTCTCAGGGAGTAAAAGGATGTTTTAGCCTCCCTGATCGCATGAACATAGTGCCTGCTCAGGTTACAAACAGCGGCCCTATTAAATGCCGACCGTTCCGCCCTCCATTTGCTCTCCAGCTTTCTCCATTCTTGCTTCATTGCTCTCAACCCCGCCGTATACCACAGTGAGGAGCGAGCTCTACAACAGAGAAGGCACCTAGGGGCGATTCGGTCTGCAGCCTGGGTGGTATCATCATACCATCTGTCCACCATGGCTTCAACCGGATCATCAGCCAGACCTCCAGGAAGCTCCCCAAAGACCTCTAGAAACCGAGCAGGGTCCAGAAGTCTTCGAGGGTAGGCCCAAATAAGGGGCCGGAGCTCCCCACGGGGCAGGGCAGCGATCAACAGGGAAAAAGACAGCAGATGGTGGTCTGACCATGACACAGGGAGGGGAGCAATTCTAACCCCAGACTCACTGACGTCGAGGCTCTGCTGATGGAAAGGGATTCCCTGTAGAAGATGCCCCCACCCCCCTTTCGGCCCTCCGACCTGCCTACGCTCTGGACCAGGAACCCAGGGGGACACAGCTGGGAGAGAGAAGCCCCCCTGCTCCCACCCAGGTCTCGGTAATACAAGCCAGGTCAGCCCTCCCATCCAAGATGGCGTCATATAGTACTGGGATTTTGTTATGGACCGACCTGGCATTTATCAAGAGGCAGGACAGGTCCAAGGCGCTGGCGAAGTGGCTCCGAGATACGTGGCAGCGAGTTGGGGGATCAGAACGGTGGACAGGTGTTAATTGCCTGGCCCAAGTTCTTCTTACCCGACTAATCCCCCAGCTACAAGCGTATCTCCCACGGCCCAACACAACAGAAATGGCAGCTCCTGCAGACATGGTGACAAAAAAGGGGGAAATAATCAAGAGATAACACAATAACCAAAGAACAGTCAATAATAATAAACAATGTAATACGATAACACTGACACTGAATACTTCCTTGACACTGAATACTTCCTGGTTCATAAAACTAGTTTGATCCTGGTTTGCAGTCCTGACTTGGAGGCTTACCTTGAATCTCACATTGCTGGTTCAGGAACTTATAGCAAATGGGGAGCTTGAAAAATCAAGGAAATATTCTGCTAAGCCAGCACACATGGAGAAGAGGAAGCACACACAACTGGGAACAACTCATTCTCATTCCTCTCAACTGAGCTTCTAAGTTTAGAGCAGAGCTTGGATAAAGCTAGTTTTTGGGACTACAGCTTCCTAATAACCCCACCAGGCTGGCTGAGAGACTGTGTGAGTTCTTGTCTGCAAATGTCATTCTTCCAAGATCTCTTTCAAAGGCACCATGCATTCTGGTTATCTGGGCAGCTACTTGCTGTATGCTTCCCCTGACCAACAGAAGGCCCTCTTAAACAACATTTCATGTTTTGTGATATTCTCTTCTTGAAAGTAAGGCTTCCTAAGACCTACAGTACTTTTTTAAAAAAAAATGAACATATTGTCTACAACAACAATATGTGAGCCCTTCCCCAACTTTCTGCACAAGTTTGTATGATATTAAAATTCAAATTTTCTGTTTTCTTTTAAGAAAATTTGATACGATATAATATCTTGATCCCACCATTGTCAGTGGTATATGGCTATGTTGTTGAAACTCATGTAGATCAAGGTATTTTAGTTCAGATGTAACACTGAACTCAGCCTAAGGGTGGTATGCTTTCCCTTCCTGTTCTACTCTGGCAAAGCTGCAAAGAGGCAATCAGACATATCAGCTTCTTATTCAGTGTCACCAGCTTCTAAGGTGCCTAGAGTCCCTTCTTACATGTGAATGCAGCAGATCTTTGACAAGCCTTGAAAAGTGATTTGTTTAAAAGATCCTTAAGTATAGCTTAATCCCATTGTGTTTAAAAACATGTTAGACACACCAGATTTCTCTTAAATGCAAATGTAAAGAGGAAATCTGACATGTCTAAGATTTATACTGACTGTGAGGTTTTGTCTATTCCATTTTCCATCTCTGATGTGAAAGAGGAGGCCAAAACTTCCCAATTTCCCTTTGAACACCGGAGGAGGAGAGGGAAGGGGAGAGCATCTGACCCTTTTGCAGATAGCTCTAAACCAGTGGTTCTCAATCTTGGGTCCCCAGATGTTATTGGACTAAAATTCCCAGATGTCTTTGACCACTTGTTGTACTGGCCAGGATTTCCAGAAGTTGTGATCCAAAAACCCAAAGGTTGGGGACCACTCCTCCAAACTCTAGTTTAATGCCATCTTCCCCAGCCAGGTCTTTTGCATGACAGCATTCGAATTTAAGGGCATTTCTGACCATTGGCCATACTGACTGGGATTGATTGAGAGGGCTGGAGGCACTAGTCAGGGAAAGCTGAAAAAGCTGTAGGCTGAGATAGTGTAAACATTTTTCAAGGTCATTTGACCTTGAAGTTCAGATAAAATGCTGATCTCAGCATAGCTGGATCTGTTGATTAGGAAAGAATTGTTTTTGAGTAGTATCCCTTTCAGACGGCGAGCTTCATTTAAACAGCTTATTGTTTTAGTTGGGAGTGTAGCCCTTTAGCAAATCATAAGCATGAAGACTTCTGATCTAAGAGCAGAGCAGCATTAATTCCCAAGACCGTTTTTCCCTGCTGAAGTCTCCAGTAAAAGATGCCTTGGTTGGAAAATGCCAAAGAAAGCAAGCTGCATTGTCAGCAGATCAGAATAGCGCTCCAGCTGGGGTGGGTGGGGGTGGGTATTGAACTGAAACAATTGCTAGGAACTTGTATGAAAAAGACTATCCTATACATCTTCTGTACCGGCTTGACTAAATACAGATAGACACAAACACATACCAATGGGTGATGTTTCCATTACAGAGGCATTGTTGTCCACAGTCGTGTCTGTTTCTTCTGATACATCTGGGAAGACTTAAGCTGATTATGCCCTGTTCTTAGGAACAGGCAAATCTAGCTACAAGAAGGGAGTCCAATTGATCGTTTTCTCTTGGAAGTTAAGAACAAGATAAGTTATTGTTAAATGCCATCAACTGACTTCGTGGTGAGCATAATAAGATTTAGAGATACAAGGAGTCATTTAACCAAGGGTACCCTCCCCTTGTGGGTTTTTGTGGCCAAGCAGGGATTTGAACCTATGATTGCCTGAGTGCTAGTCCGATACCCAATCCATTGCACCACATGACAAATTCAAAACCACAAAAACAATAAAGAAAGCCCTTGATGGGTAGAACAAAACCACAATGTAAACTAAATAATTTAATAAAACCAGCAATAGCAGAACAGGAGGAAGGCAAAGTTTAAATATCAGGTATCATTAAACCAAATTAAAATACATTTTACACAGCTGCAAAAACAAAGCCATCTTTTACTTAGGGCTGAACATGCACCATAGAATCAGATTAGTTTATTGGGAAGGTCATTCCCACCACTGCTAGAAATGCTGACTCTAGCAAACACCTGTTAGGCTTCACTTTAGGAGGGCAGCCTGAGAAGTCTTAGAAACTGCAACTTTCGGGACCATTTGGTGTGTTGCACCAGTTAAATAAGTGCAACCCCCAAAAAAAAACTTTATAGCTCAACAAGGCACTGGTGTTAGGGACTGTAGACAGCAAGTATTATAACCCTCACATATTAACTAAATGTGAATATGGGCATCTTTAATCTGTTTATATAGTTTTATTGAGCACTTTGAACATTTAAGGATCCTAATAGAAGACCCTGGGAAGTACTGCTCTCACCAGATATGGCAAAATGTATTTGTAAAAGGAGGAAGAAGATGACAGCTGTGTGAAAAAAGAAGACAAGGCTCCAAAATCCTTAAAACTAGTGTTTTATGTCAAGGGCTGTGCATGTAATACAAGTTACACCTGTTGGATTCCTTTATTCACATAACAGGAGCCCTGACCTTTTTATTATTATTATTTTAGGTGGCCAGCCCAGCAGAAAGTCACAACAGAATCATGGAATTTATGGCCTCACTTGTAAAAACTAGAAGAGGCTGTAGATAAAGAGCCCTCCCGAGAGCAAAGGGGTCATTTTTCCTTTTTCAGCAAAGGTTGAGAGCTAGTTAATTTCCATTTTATGTGGTAACAGAGAAAAAGTAGGAGAGTTCCCTCTTGGGGTGGAGGGTGGGGAGTGCTTTTGAGGGAGGAAACTTTTGACTTTTTCAGATATGTGTAGATCTGCCATTGTACCACCAGTAAGCAAAAAGTCTAACAGCTAGCTCTGGAGCAGCCTTGAGATCGTCATAGGATCTATGCATATTACGGATGGGCACCAAACAAAAAAATGAAATGCTGGTTCGTCGGCTTCTTACTTAACGAAAAGAAATGAAATAAACATGGAAGCAGCGTTCTTCTTACATAACAAAACGAACTGGTGGCTTTTTAGTTTAAAATGAACTGATTCATTTCTCTGTAAAATGGCTCCCCTGGGTCCTAGAGGCACCAAGTATGGTGTGAACCTTCCTTGGACTCTCCCCTTGATGGGCACCAAACAAAAAAATGAAATGCTGGTTCGTCGGCTTCTTACTTAATGAAAAGAAATGAAATAAACGTGGAAGCAGCGTTCTTCTTACATAACAAAACGAACTGGTGGCTTTTTAGTTTAAAATGAACTGATTCATTTCTCTGTAAAATGGCTCCCCTGGGTCCTAGAGGCACCAAGTATGGTGTGAACCTTCCTTGGACTCTCCCCTTGAAGCCTTCCAAATATGGAGAGATTTGGGGATCAAGGGGCTGAGTTATTTGACTTCAAATGGGGTGCCCCCAGAAAAAACATTTAGAATTGCAATTATGTGCTTGAAAATACAGTGGTACCTCAACTTACGAATTTAATCCATTCTGAATGCATGCTCTTAAGTTGAACTACTCTTAAATTGGGGTGCCTATCTAAAAAATTGAAAAATAAGTTAAACATGAAAAAAATATTTGTAAGTCGAGCAGATCATACCTAAAATTTGTAAGGCGGCAGTTAAAACACCAACAGTTTTCTGCTCTTAAGTCGAATTGCTCTTAAGTCAGGGTACCACTGTAGTGATCCCAGGCAGCTAGCAGTGTGGAAATTACAGTGGAG